>CAKJTW010000022.1:28507500-33307500 GCA_917880005.1 Nanger dama
CTCAGGGCATTAAGGCTTGAGGTCTTTTGTCTAGAGTCTGGCAAGAAGTGTAATGAAAACAAAAACACCAACACATAAAAATACAATTTATGCTCTTTTATCAAGCAAAGAAAAAGTTGGTTAACGTTTGAAAAGGGAGCAGTAATGTAAATTTATTGACAATTTTATTGTAATAATTAGATGTTTACACAGTCTGGACATTGTGGCTAAATCACTTCTAGCATGTTTATTTGCAGGGAGCTGTTTTCTGGGCACTGCAGCAGGTTCATTAAGAAGACATACTGTATTAGGATTCAAGGAAACAACCAGCTCCCATTCTCCCCTTCTCTGTTTTATATTTATTTTTTAAAAATCTACAAATAATGAAGTAAAATACAGAATTCCCTTTATAAGGAAAACAATTTCTCTCATGGCCCTGAAATAGCTTAAAAATAAATCTTGTATTGAATATCTCACTGCACAGCATTAGACCACCTTTAATGACTGTAACTGGCTTTTAATATCTAGTGTGTACATGGCAATCTATTTTTGACTAAGAATAAATTACAGCAGAATATTAGGGAAAATCTTCCTTCACTCTTCAAAGAAAAAAACCTCTTGAAAAACAAAATGTTAAAAGTAGTATTTGTTTTAGATGAGAGACTTTTCAATCTGTTTTGAAAGAGAAAAATCTCGTTTAGAGAGAAATATCTCTCTTAAGCAGAAGTATCTCTCAAACCAGATTAATGGATTAAAATTGCACACTTGAATAATTTGACTAAATTTAAAATCTCTACATGGCTCTCTTCCATTAATTTTTATCCTTCATACTAATCTTTAATGTGTTGCTCTGATATGGTTTTCATATTTCCAAACTGAGCTAAAATGGAAATGACAGATTTTCAGTTATATAAAAATAGCAATGAAGTGCCAGGAAAAATACATTGTGAACAAAATAATCTTTAGAAAAGATATGAAAGGAGAATATTTTTCAAAGCATGATATGGATCCAATAATAGAAGCATATTTGGGGCAATTATATAAATTTTTAAAATTTAAAAACTGTTTAAAAATTAAGGCACTAAATGCTAAGCTATAGTGTGTTTCCAGACTTAGTATACTTCCATTAGAACTAAATCATAATCAACATCAAGTATTTATTGCTATAAAACACAGCCTCAGAGGAAGTAAAGGATGGTATGCTTAGAACTCAAAATTCTCTCCTATCTTTTAGGAAGAGGGGAGAAGTTTTTAGGAATGGACTGATCTTTACTTTAATCACAGTTACTACCATGTACCATATTCCTTTACCAGAAGAGTACAGTAATGAAAATACATTATGAAAGCAATAGTTTTCCAGTAAAGTTTAAGATGGCAAAAGAAACTTCCATTATAGGAAACAAATAATAACAGGTATGTAATATGACTGTTTTAAAGTTAATGGAACTGATTAATGGCTCAAAAGAATCAAGGAATATTACAAAGCACTATTTTAAAGAAAAGTGCTAAAAATTAACTCTATACCATAATGACATTATCAAACACACTACTGGAATTATATACAGCATAACATTACAGATGATAATTGCTAGGCTAAATAATGGAATCATCCATGATGCTGTATGATAACAAATACATTTAATAATCTTAAATAAACTCAAACTTACTCTGATATCCATACTTCTAAGTAATTCAAGACATGAGAAATGAATTTTTAAAAATCAGATCATGAAAGCCATTATTATTTGAAGGAATATGCTCAATTTTTTTAGATAATTTAAATTATTTAAGAGTCCTTTGCATTTTTTATTAGCTTTGCCTAAAGTTATAACATTAAAGCATTAAGGTTACACGTAATGAGGTTTCTGCTTTGCCCTTATTTCTAAGTCCAATATTTTCACAAACTACAAATGAAAATTAGTGCTAAATTATAAGGCTAATTTGATCGAACAAAATTGTCTCATTCTTAGATATGCATCTGAAGAAAATATTTAACTACAAAGTATGTACTCACAGGCAAACAATCACAGATAACATCTGGGAGAAACAGTTCATAGAGGGAGTGGATATCGGTCTAATGTACAAACATTTTCCTTAAGGGGTCTGTTAAAAAAAATTCTCTGCTAATTCCAACCAACTATACACAATACTTAACCAAAGTCTGTTATTCAGATGGATGGTTTTAAATAGCCAAAGTTCATTTTAAAAATTCACAGACAGAAGTAACACCTCTGCTATTGAAACCTCCAGTAAAGAAGATAACCATAGAGAGTTTGGAAATCAATCGACGGCTTGATTCAAAAATGTATTTAATATTATAGATATAATATTATAGAGGAATTTAATCCCAAACTCCTCTAGGATGTCTGACATTAATGCTCATTAGAAAATAACAAAACCAACAGCTCACTAGCATTACTCCAAGCAGCATTATATCTATTACTGAGCATTAAAAAAAAAAAAAAAACTTTTTTCCCTTGCTTGCTTTTTTGTGTGAGGAAGAAATGTTTATTTCTACCAATCGTTGCATATCCGTTCTCATATCCTCCAATGCAGAAAAGCCATGTTTACACTGTTTTGGGGTTTTTAAGGCACCTTCAAATATAATCTCACTTAAGCATAACCACACCCTGAGGTAGACAGAACAAAGCTGCTGGTATTTTGCAGGCGAGGAAATGTATTCTAGGGCACAATGCATTCGAGAACTGAAACTAGAAACTTTGCTTGACTTCAATTCCAGTGGTCTTCTACTACCCACTCTCAGTTGAACACCACTGGTAAAGCCCTGTTCCTGACTAAAGGTAAAGGGTACTATTATATCCCTATCTCATAAAGGGATAGGGATATAATTTCTCCTAAAGGGATAGAAGATATATAATTCCAGAATTATATTTACCATGATTGGCAGCAACTCTGCGAATATGCTCACATTACTCATGCACATCTCTTTGGTTCCCCTCGCAATTCAGTGGCTATAAGCATTTCAGAAAATTTCAAAAAAATGAATCTTTTCATCTGAACTAGCATTGAAACCCTTGCACCTGCCTTCCAGACTACACATTAAAAGATATGAGAAAGGATCCCAGTTTGCTTCCAAGGTAGTCTCCTACATTCAGACGTAACAAAGTCAGAGAATATTTTGTCTTGGGACACTGGTAGTGATTGAACTTGCTAAGAATCACACAAGGAGGAGGCTACCTGGGGCTATTCCTTTCCTAGGTTTATGTCCTGTCTGTTTCTCTTAGGCTAAGAGTTTGCCTGGGAAAGACTGTCGAAGTCTATGCTTAAAATGCCCCTAGCACACTGTTGGCACTTAAATGTAATTATTCAAAATGGAATCATTTAATTAGACAGGAAGAGAAATAGCAAGGCTTGAGACAATAATAAGGAATAAAGCAAATATGCTGACCGACTGAAGCAAAGCAACAGATACATACGGATGCACACTCACAAAATAGTTACACTTCAGCTTTTCAATTCAAGGTGCACTTAACAGGATAAACAGGATAAACATACGGTTTTATGCCTTACTTTTGCTGGGTTCATAGAAAACAGAGACCACGACTGATATCCATAGCTTCGTAGAGGGATAAGAATTACCTGTCTTATGCTTCATATGACTTGGGAAAGCCGAGGGAGGAGGAAAGAGGTGGAAGGCAATGGAAGCAGGGAGCGATGGAGACTCCACAGGACACAGGTGCTTGAACAGGGAATTAGGGATGAGTCGTGTATCCATCTAGATGGGACAGGTTACTTTACACCAGCAAAACCTACGTGGTAGGAGACCAGGACAATGTGAAGTCATTTATTCCCTGTCCTTTAGAAGCATGGTGTTTTGGGCATCAAGCATGGAAATATTTCAGGGTACTCTATAGAGTCAAATACACCTTGGAAATTGACCCTCAGTGCACCCTCTTCTTTTGGGCTATAAAACGGCCAATACCTCAGGGTGTACTTTAGATAATGAGAAGGTCCAATCTTATCTTCCTCTGGCTAAATTCCAGAGCCCTTTAATGAATGCTAGCTCTTATCTTCTGCCCTCCCACTCCCAGCATCCAACCACTGAGGTATAAAGACTTCAAGTTTTTGTTGTTCACAAAAGGGCACCAGGGTAGATACCTAAGTGATTAGACTTCATACTCAGGAGCCAGATATTCCAATAAAAGTTCTCCTTAAATAAATTCACATCTCAACAAGCAAAAAATGTCTTAGGTCAGACACTGCCAGCATCTCAGTTACCAAAGTACTTAAGTTTTATAATGAAGTTGCTTACTGATTGTAAAGGGCTGAACAATTTAATATGTTTTAAACTGGTTTTTAGAAAAATGTTATCTATTTAAACACCACCTCACAAAAAGCAACTAACTGAAAACTTTGAGACAGAAGCTGCCAGCTTTGAAGTCCTCTCTAAGGCTTCCTTGCCTGCTCAGTGTCCTTGGGCTTGACTTGAGGAGATGGAAAGAATAGAAAAGATTGTTCAAAAGGGCCTCTTTGGCATTGTGTCCTCTTTCAACTCTCCACTGCCTTGACTTTCTGTTTTCTAGACTGGAGGCTCTCAGACAGAAATGTTTCAGCATTAACGTTTCTTCTCCATTGTGGACTAACTGCTCTGAATTCAACAGTCACCACGGTCTGCTTTACAACTACAGAAGATAAATTCTGGCTGTCCAATTCTTGAACTATTCTTTTCACACTCCAGACTACTTTATAAGAATGGTGCCATCATCAGTGGTCAATAGGTTTTAATGAGTGCCTACTATATGCAAAGATTAGAATTAAGTACTTGGTCTGAAGTCACTGCAGTATTGGGAAGCAGAAGGGCACTGAATTCAAGTGAGGGAGGCTGGGTAACTTGTTAGCCCTGGATCTTGGGACAAATTGCTTAACCTCAGTTTTCTAATCAGAAAAATGGGAATGAACAACAGAATTTGCCTTCTAGGGTTTTTAGAAGGACTGAATGAAAAGGACACAGCATAAGAAGTAGTAAACACTCAGTTCATATTAGTTGTTGCTATTACTATCTTAAATTATTTTCATCATTTTGACATGACAAAGAAAGAACACAAGGTTTTCTAAGTGGACTCCTAAGGGAGCTGGAGAGGGGCAGACGGGGAATAGGAATCTGCTTATTTGTTGGAATTTTCTCTTCCTCTAAAGCAGTCACGTTTAATTGGCATACATTGGTAGCATTAATTTTCTCCTTTGAGAGTACCTGTGTAACACTTTCCTCAAACAAGAGCTAAATTGCTGCTCAAGCCTCAAAATGGCACCTGCTTTTACTCCAGCAGGAGTGATGTTTTTATATTACAAAGCTGAGGTCAATAAACAGAAAACACAAGTGCTGTTCTATATTACCTCTCTGAGTAATGGATAATAAAAAACAGAGTGAAAATAGAAGAGAAACCTAAGGAAACACTTTCCAAGGAAAGAAAACACACTTACCAGATGAGCTTTGGGGCAATTTCTATTTTCACATCTTTGCACATATTCATAAGATTTTTGACTGCTCAACTTCCAGCCCCTTTCCCAACCTTACAGACCTAAGCTGAGTGCTGGTACGACTACAGCAACTCTCTGCACTTATGGTTCCTTTCATCTCAGGACTCAGAGCACTCAAGTTAACATAACCATACAACTTAAAAGAAATAGGAAATCAAAGTTTTTAAAAAGACAAAAATTGAATTATGGTTGGACCTGGTAACAACTGTGAAACTTTCCACTTTCAGAAATTCCTTTTGATTCATCCAAGGCAACAGCTAGAATGCTTCCAAGATCAGAAGGCTTCTCTGGTATTGCCCAAGTGGATGCAGGGCAGCAGTCATGTGGGGAGTATAACTAGATCACTTGCCCCACGCTGCCCATGCTGCCTGAAAGAATGAAAACACTGAACCTAAGAAAGGAACAGAGGAAACATCTCAAAACTGGCTGCCACATTCAACTTTCCTGTTACTTACCATCTCACTCAATTCTGTTACCAACAATCTAATCCAATTCACTTATTGATGGTATAATGAGGACAATGAAATTGCTTTTAAAGAATCAGTGCAGGGGACTGATTTTTTTTTTTTTACTAAAAGAATGCTGTCAGTCAGAAAGTAGAGGAACTAAATGATAAAAGAATTTTTCTCCACCAGGTATAGAGAAGTCAAGCTCTTTTCTTCTTAAATCTCAGATACTGTGGGATGGGACACCAGTTAATTAATAAACATTTACTGGATACACACCATATACTCTGAAGTACCATGCCAGCAATAAATCATGTTTCTGATCAAGCAATGATAGAGCAGATTCTGCTAAGGAAAACAAGAAAAAGCCCCTGGAAAGTAATGTTAATGAAATGTCACTGCAGGTTACAAAATTACAAATAGTTGTGTAAATATTTCATCATAAGCAAAATGTTACATTATCGGAGGTCCTAACAAATATTCTCGAAGAATGCAACTACAAGGCAGTGGATGACAATGTTGGCTAAAGCTGAGGATGTCCAGAAATAGCTTGTTCCCAATCCAGAGGATCAACTGTTTAAGTTATGCATTTGAATGTATGTTTGTAGAGAGATAATTTAATAATATATACCACTTATTTCTCTGAATTTCAGAATACTCAGGATTTTTCAAACTAAGCCATTTTAACAAATGTTTTTATGTTATATATCGATTACATTCCTTCAAGTTCTGAGTGAACCTATGTTTTTCTATGGTATGGTCATATTTTAATCTTCACCACCTCTTTCTTTACCATATGGATTACTCTTCAATATTCTTGAGTCTACTGAACTCAAGAGAACTAAAAGTGACCTCTATACAGTTTGTGTCTATAATTCTGTTCAATGACTGAAATATAAATAACTGATTTATCTGAAATGTGAAGTACTTTGCATGATTCAAAAATTCTTACAATGCTTTACTCAGTCTCACTGATGAAGTTCAAGATTTTAAACTACATGTACGTTAGGGTAAGTTTTCTTATAGTGGCTGAACTACAAATCTGGGTCTTTAATATATAACACATATAACTCAGCTCTGGGTTCTGTTTTTAATCATGACCCTGGCTGGGGGTAGGAACCAGACTCTATGAAGTAAGCAGCAATAGCTTACACTGAAGAAATCATAGGAAAAGTGGAATCATAAGAACTACAAGAGTTTTGTCTAGAAGTATTTTAGAAACAACTGAATGGAATCTCTAAGACTATAGTCAATACTAATAGCAAAAAACCCTCCATATACAGAGATTTCACCTACAGATGGTTGAAAAGTGATTTTCTATGATCCCATAATACTTTATATAATTATCTGTAATTAAATTAGCACAAGATAAAAATAATCTACTTAAAATAATATAAAGTATTCAAAACAATTGCTAGGCGAAACAACATTCTTTTTCATAAAAGGAACTGTCATATATAACCAAGTGGCAAAAACAGAATGGAGTGAGCTATGGTTAAATGTAAATCCTATAGCAATGAAGTCATTTGTATTATCCTTACTTCTTTGAATAAATTCAGATGACAGTCCTATTTCATTTCTTCATTCAGTTTGGAGGCCAGATGGCATTAGAATCATTTACTTCACCTTGTTGTGCTTAATTACTACAATCAACACACTATTTTCCAAATTAATCATAACAAAGTAATTTCATTAGTAACACAGCAGGCTGTTGAATTATTAGCATCATAACAGTTTGCAAACAATTAAACTTTATTTGAACCTTAAAAATTTGCAGAGTGGAACATTATTGTAAGATCTAATGGCAATAGAGTACAAATTCAGTACAGAGCAAATAATCAAGCAAAATGCTATGTAAAATATGACTTACAATCACCTTTGAAAAAAATTAGCTCTCTAAATGTTCACAGAAAAACAAATAAAAGCTAAGCAAACATAATGGGAACATAGCAATTAGCATATTTTCTAACAAGCAATGTTGTTTAAATTCACATTAATGATATTATGATGATCTTGGAAAGTGTGTGATATATTGTCAAGGGTGTAAAGAAAACTTTCTCCCTCCTATGATACAAATGATTTCACCAGATGAATATAAAGGAGTCATGAATTGAAAGTAATGATTGTTCTTCCTGTCATCCCAATTAAAATTTTTTTGTTTCTTATCTCCCACCTATAAGCAAGTAAAAGGAACAAAGGGCAGAGGAGCTCTGGACACAAGTAACACTTTTTTTTTTCTGTATTGTCACCATTCACAGAGACTATCTGGCATCAGTTGGCAAAGGACTCCCTCTCCTGGATTAACTGTAAAAGGAGGCAATAATCTTCTAAATACTTTACATTTGGAGTAAGTCTGTGCCAGAGTGGGGGAGGGGTTTCCAAGTGGGTTAATGCAATGAAAAGCTGCTGCCATCTACTGGCCCAGGACTAAAATCTTCACTTGGATCAGAAGCACAAAACGTAGACCTTACAAGGAAGTCTACATTTACAGTGGAACCCACAATTGCTTTCACTTTTCAATCTCTCAGGTCTTGAAAACCAATCCACTACATTCATCATCGGTTGTCTCACTTTTGCCAAGACGATTTCAATCTATTCCAGTGGCTCTATATTAGAACAAGATTAACAAGTCCACAAATTAATTTCTGAAAGCTTTAACTTGACAATGTCTAATTTATATAAACTAGAATTTACCTACAATCTCCCAAATTAATAGATATATTTTTATATGTGAAATCAGATAATCATGTGGAGGGGATAATCACATGGGTTAGGGAGGGGATAACAGTAAAATATAAACTCTGAAATATTACTTGTAGATAATTTTTATAAATAATAGAGGTTTTTCAATATTATCAACTCATTTGCATGTTTAGAATCTTTATTTTCAAAGCAAAGATCTGAAAAGTTCCATAAAGAAGTTTCTTCTGATCAATGATTCATTATTAGCAAATGTATTTACTTCAAATAATTATCCAATCAGTAGTATATTTTGATATATATACACATCATACTGGTACCTTGTAGACATTTAAAATACCTTTGATTTCAACCATATATAAAAAGTAAGAATATAACTCCACAAACCTTGCTCTGGAGTACGACGTACACCTCCTGTGTCAGACTGACATCAACCTTCCACTCACCTGTTGGTACATGTTTCCACCATGATTTCCACACCCTCCTCTCTGAGCCTTCCTTCTCTTCTCATTGCTTTGAGAAGTTCAGAGTTGTACTTCTCAAGTCTGTAGTAGTAGTTTTGTGGTAGGACTTTAATAGCATAGTAAGGATCAGGCAGGGTAAAAGTACTCGGTTATGCCTTCTGATTTTGAGAATACATTGAGATTCTTTATGCCATTTTATTTGTGGCAGAATGAGGCCTCTCATAAATTTTTTGTTTTATTAAATCTAAAGAAAACTACAGTAGAAAATGTTGGCAAGCCCATTATATAACCAGAGTATTTATTACTGGTAAAGGTAATAAAATCATGGTTGTACAAACCATGGTTCTGGTCTGCACATGTGTTGCAGAAGGTGATAGCAACTAGCATTTGCAATTCTACCATTTTTCTTTCTCATGGCTATATTTAACATAAAGTAAACTTGCCAATCAGTAAAAATTCTTTCATGAAAACATGTTACTACTACTATGTGAAAAATAAATACTAAGATGAATCATCTACAAAGTTTTAACAAAGCTACATTCTTTAGATAGCATTTATCAAAAACTTGTGAGATATATTCTATCAAATTTTCTTGAAATTATATTTTACATTCTAAAAGCATTGATACCAGTATTAAGAGAAATTATAAATCATACTAAGAGTAGCAATGACTATGTGATACATACAAAATAGTGCTGAATTCCTCACATAAATCAAATGAGTAAATAAAAACTATTTATTTATTTCTTTGCAAAGAGCAACAGGTATAACTTTACTGTTTACTTCTAATTTACATTAATATTCTTCATTTAATTTCACATCAGAGGAATATTATAGTGAATGCATAAAATAACAAAGACAAATGATGCTCAACAAAACAAAGAAAGGTTATGAACTGCCATTCATGCTTTTACAATGATTCTCAATCCAAAAGATTTGCAGACTAGCAGAGGAATCTTCCTTTTTTGCGAGCAGAAAGAGAAAGCTGCATTTTAATTTTTCTCTTCAGACAAAATGTTGATTTCCCTGCCTAGAAAAAAAAATTACATGTTTAGCCAAGGAAAGAAAATGAATGTTTACTCAATATTTTGTCAATTCAGCTCCTCAGAAAGCCTGTAAGAGTGGTATTTTACTAAAGAGGAGGAGGTTGTGAAAACAGCTGGTTATTAACAAAGGGACTTTCTCTAAGTAATCTATTTCCAAAGTAAATTCTATGAAGTTATTTTAAAATTTTGTAAAACAAGATAATGATTTGGGAGTATAATCTTTGTGTTATCAGAAAACTACAAAGACTTTTGAAAAAGCAAAGACTCAAAACGCAGAGACCAAGAGAACATATGAGCTATTACAGAATATTGGATTAAAATGTACTTACCCAGGACTCTCAAATATCATACATCTCCATTATGTAGGCTTTCGGCACCAAGCCAATGGCTCCCTTCATTTCTCCTACCCACCAGCCATATCTATTGTATTCCTAATTGAAAACAATATGCAATATTAACCTTTAGACTGGTGTAAGTACAATGTCATTTGTATGCAACTTCTTAGAAATGTTATTTCTTTTTATAAAGTTATACGAGCTTTAGCTGCAAATTGAAACATTTTAATCTTTTTTGTTTCCAGACACTTTAAAAATGCTGTTAGGCAAAGATTTAAATTAACATATAAGACAAAGCCTGTTTATTTCGAGGTGTAGAACAGAAATAGTCACTTAGGATAGGAACCTGGTAAATGAAACTACATAAGGAAGTTGGCTCTCTGGGCCCCTTTCCCTTTTCTCTCTGTCTGTCTGTCTGTCTGTCTGTCTCTCTCTCTCTCTCTCCTCACACACACACACACACACACACAGCCTGGGGGACATCTTTTTATATGCAAACCACAGTGTTAGAGGCTCCAAGATCACTGCCAGGATCCTTGGGAAACTATCTTTGCCTTCAAGGAGCTTATCATCAGGCAAGGACAGTCTTTTTTTTTTTTCCTTTCACAATAAATGACTTAATTTCTAGTTAAACTCATACGACCAAAAATGATTCAGAACATAGAGGTATGCTCTTTCTCAGGAAAATGTAATACATCAGTAGCCATTTTAAACAGATAAATTAGAGAATTAGGAAACACTAATAAGATATCCCCAAACTGGCTTTCCAACAGAAATCACAAAAGGGCTCCTTTTCAGAAGCTTCCTAAAGGCATTTATTGTTCCTCTGACTGATCACAAACTACATTAGGCAAAGGATGAGTAGAAGGAATTTAAAGGTGGCATTAGATTCACCCTTATGGGGAGGATCAATAGGAAATAAAAGTATCTCAAGTTATAACGGCAAAACATTAATCCAGCTGTAAAAAGAGTGACTGATGAGTCACTTTTGTGTTTATTTTGCTTGTGAGCTGAACCTGGGCCTCGTTTTCTTCCCTTTGCTCCACTGAAGACACACCACTGGCTCCAGGCATTGTGAAAACTGTACCTAATGTTCATTTGTCTGCCAGATTGACTAATGTATTTTTATCTCAAATTTATTTATGTTTAGTGAGATACAAACAAAGTAAAATGAATTACAAGTTTCAAGAATAATATCTTCCAAAAGCAATACTCTGAAAAAGCACCATAGGACCCAAATTTAATTTTTCATAGAAGATAAATTTTTAAAATCAATCCCCAAAGTAATTCAATAGGCTATGATTTCCAACATCTGAGTCATAGATAAATGTGCATATGCATATCAAGTTATATGTGGGGAGGGAATGTTAATACCCAGGATACACTTACTGTTTGTATTGATGACTAACTATTGTATTATATTGATGACTGACTATGCTATTGACCATCAGAAAGGGAAATCATACAATTCTTCCATACAAATGTAGAAATCCCTAGGTGTGTACTGATATGTAGTCTATCAATAAAGAGTTTACAGGATTAAAATCTATAAATACTTTTAAAACAATGGGGTGTATCAGAATTAGGTTTTTTCTGTAACAATTAGATGGAAGGAAAAGGCTGGAGAGAGGGAGGGAAGACCTGATTCTAATGAGGGCACAGTTCTGGTTTCTGAAACAACAGACTCAAGATTCTAAGTTCAAAAGTTTCCTGATAGTATGAACTTAGTTGACAAAATTCTCTAAACAATGAAAATAGTTTGAAGCCCAGAACTCAATGATGATGACTATAATCTGTGCAGAATATATTTATCAGAAGAAAATACCAGCTTACTGAAAGCTATGATTAGCAACCATTATAGCAACCATTATATCCTAATAGGTACCTAATAAAACTGCCCTTTTCAATTTTTAAGGCAATGAATACAATTAGAGCCTAACGCTTAACAAAACAAATGTATTTCACCTTGCAGAGGCCAAAGGCCCACAGTGTAAGATTTCAAAATGAATCCTTAACAGAGTAAGTCTAAGTGTGAAAGCTCTTATCCAATGCCCATCTAAGTTTTTCCCAACTGATTATTGGAAAGTGTAAAGGAACTAGGCCCCCAAAGGGTAGAAACAGAAATAGAATACATTTAGTGAGACGGTATAGTATGACTCAATGCTGCCTTCAGAGAATAACTTGTAATCTGGATTTCAATGTTTAGATTCAAGTTATAAACCAGAAAATTCATATTACTTTATAATATTCTGCTTTGAATTATAATCTGTACTCTCAATTAAGTATGTATTATTGTTCTCAAAAAGCTCACTCACATTCAAATTTAAGAAATTGACTTCCAACAAATCACTTCAACAAAGGACTTCACACATGAGAGAATTTTACATGACAATAACTGAAAAGATCCATTAAATAGAGTATAGTAGTAAACATCAGAGGAGTTTATTCAGCTGTAAACACATCCCTTAAAAGTCACATTCTAGGAAAAATATAAGTTTTAGGCTAAAATAATCCTAAATGCTTCACTTAATTAATTTAAAATAATTGAAAAGCCTATGAAACACACACGCTGTAGAAGCACTCTAAAATATCACAGGTTTAAATCAGAAAAGAGTGAAAATAAAAAACCAGAATGTTTATTACTCTACATTTCTAAAGAATTCCAT
The DNA here is from genome assembly GCA_917880005.1 of Nanger dama. Classification (NCBI taxonomy): domain Eukaryota; kingdom Metazoa; phylum Chordata; class Mammalia; order Artiodactyla; family Bovidae; genus Nanger; species Nanger dama. The sequence goes on from CAKJTW010000022.1 coordinate 28,520,636, forward strand.
ATAGCACTCCTGTGTGGAATTAAGAGGTAAGATAAAATATAGTGAGGTAAAAATCTAGTAGGCAAATTTATGGATTTACACTGCAGCCATTAGAGTATATCGGTGAGACTGCAAACACAGAACCTTTTACTTTTATCATTACTATCCTCTGTATGAGCCTCCTGAGCAACATGAATCCCAATTAAACCATTTGCAGCCTATAAATTGGAATGAAGATGCTTCTTGGAGTATGGTATCCTAAACTTCAGCCTGCAGATTCAATAGCACACACGATTTCCTTGGGAGGAAGAAAATATGCCTTCCTCTGCCTTCCCTGTTTGCTGCCCCCAAACAAATGTGATTATGAATGATATATTACTTACAGTGGAAAATAATACAATACATACAATGTTGTCTCGCTGTCCACATACTAACTGAAGTACTGGTTTAAAAGTCACAGGTGGATCATGAAAAAAAAAAAAAGCCCTCAAACCTCATCTTGTTAATAAACAAAAAATAAAGAGACAAAAATCATACCAGGCTGCCATCTAAATCTCTGAAAGGCTAGGGAGTATCATGTCATCTTGATGGCACACGAACGAGATCTCAGGTACAAGAAGGTCTGCCATCTGGTATCCTTCACCCTCTGCGGCTCTTAACATCAACTGAAATGCTAACATAGGCAAGTGACTGTACTTCAGGAGGACTGATAAAATAATGAAGAGTCCTTTAATCTACAGGAAACCATTCTAGTCAATTTATAAGAAATATTGCATCCCTTTGTAGGACGTGTAATTATTTTCTATTAATCATGTGCTATAAAGCTACATTATGCGGTTATTCTGTTATCACTAGAAAGAGGCCTGCAGTCAGCTTCTGACAATGTTAGGTAATTACTAACACAAAGCTTCTTTCTCCTCCCACGGTAATGCTATCAAGATCCAGAGGTATAGTGATGCTTAGTGCATAAAAATAGTACTCAAAAGAAATTCAATATCTGTAAAATGGATGGCTTCGAGGCAAAAATGTAATGTGGCAGTCACAGAAGCAAAAGCACCAAACTTGCCCAATAATTCGAGAAAATAATGAGAAAGCAACACTGAACAGTTGTGATCCAATGCCTCTGTTTTCAGTTTTCCCATCATTAAAAGAGTTTTTATTTTGTAGTTAAAATTTTATGCCTCAAATAACCATTATTAAGCAATAAATTAAGGTGATTATGTAAAAAGGTAGGAAAAAAAGAACTAGTTTTGATTAAAAAATAGAGACTCTATCCAACACAATAGCAAAGGTATGTCTGTGTTTAATTATTAACTACATCTTCTCTCTCTACTGGTGTTTTATTTTATACTTAAATAAGAACCCCCTCATCCCAGTAAGACTCCAGCATTTCCTTAAATCCTTTTCAGCACCATGATTCTCATTTCTCAAGCATGCTAATCCACTTTCTACAAACCATATGGTAAAAGAATGCTGCCTTAACAGAAACTTGGAACATTAATAAGATTTCGTGATGTACCACCTCTTTAGAAAGGAGTTACCAATCTGTCTGAAAGCAACAGGTGTTAGAAAGGTTAAAAGACTATATTCCTTTCTCCAAACATGTATCTGTGCTTAAAAGCATACCAGTTTTATGCAGAAATAAAGGTAATTTTATTCACAAAATATAAACTACACTGAGTTTCAGAATGAGTGGACTTTACCATTGTTGTTCCAACTATTCACTGTGACTTTCGATTTTTCAAATTGTGAACACTGTGGTATCAAGAAAACTAGATAACTAATTAAAATATGGAAATATTTTTCTTCAAGGCTATCTCTGCAATCTCTTCCTTTTTACTGTTTCCGATTAGAAACTTTTTTAAGAATCATTTCTTGTATATCCATCATTTCAAAAGTTCTTTTAAAATGCACAACAGGAACTTGACAACCCTGACATTTCACTATTATTATCTACACATTAATTGCCTGACTCTTAGTCTCTTAACCTCATTCCTTAAATGAGGAAATGGACACTAACAATCTCTAAGCTCCTCCATTATGTTTGAAAATCACCATTTATGAACCTGCTTTAACACCCTAAGTCTCTTAGCAACTTACGGAAACCAACTTCATTACTTTATAATTTAGTATGCAGCTGTGAGCCTGAGTTACTCTAATTCAAGGAATTCCTATTTTTTTCTCCAGGCACTGCAAATCCATTTTTAAAGCAAGAGAGATAGAAGACAAGCAAGAAAGGTGATAGTAAGGACTTAATTCCTGTGATCAATTTTAGTTTATGTTCCAGAGTCAAGACACATTTAATTCGAATTTCTACCCAGTCAACATTTACAGTACGATAAAGTAAAAACTGATATACAGACGGATGATTTGTAGATATTTTAGGCAAAGAAAGAGCAAATCACCAGCAGCAGATGGCCTTAGTGGCCTTGGTACTCAGTGTGTACACCAACCAATACATGACTCTGTTAACTGTTCTAGATCAGACCTTCATCACCTTACCATGGATTACTGTGTCGTCAACTCCGCTTCTCTATTCTTCCTAGAAATTGCTTTTGTCAGCTTACCTGGCTGCTCAAGAATGCCTACTAACCACTGCCCCATCCGATGCATCAACTACAAACCCCTCAGCTTGCTTTCTTCCTGCCCTGTGGGATGAAGGTATGGATGCGGATGTGGCCACAGCCTCCTCTCTCTGGCCCGGAAGCCCAGCGTTCCACGCTGTACTCAGTCCCGCCCTGAATGTGCTGCTCCCTTCCCAGGCGATGTCTCCCCTCCCTCATCCAAAACCTATCTGTTGACTAAAGCCTGACTCAGGTTATCCAGATTTCATCCATTTTTCTTTGAATTATCTAATCCATACTTATATCCCCCATTTCAAGCTGAGTATTCCTCAGTGGCGTTTATGTACTTTAGCTTTGTCCCTCCGACTAAAACGTAGAAACTCACTGAGATCGTGGCAATGATTTACACTTAGTCTGTGTGCCCCACACTCCAGCACGTGTGAATAATGTTCAATAAATATTTACTGCATGATAAAACATGCTTTCTCTTCATTTTGGATGACACACCAGTTGACTGTCCTACATGTTTTCTTAACATGTGTCATTTCCAATAGGAGTATCACTTCTTTGTGTACATGGGACATACTTGAAGAATTTTAGTGATAATGAAATTAAAAGACGCTTGCTCCTTGGAAGGAAAGTTATGACCAATCTAGATAGCATATTAAAAAGCAGAGATATTACTTTGCCAACAAAGGTCCGTCTAGTCAAGGCTGTGGTTTTTCCAGTGGTCATGTGTGGATGTGAGAGTTGGACTGTGAAGAAAGCTGAGCACCGAAGAATTGATGCTTTTGAACTGTGGTGTTGGAGAAGACTCCTGAGAGTCCCTTGTACTGCAAGGAGATCCAACCAGTCCATCCTAAAGGAGACCAGTGCTAGGTGTTCATTGGAAGGACTGATGCTGAGGCTGAGACTCTAATACTTAGGCCACCTCATGCGAAGAGTTGACTCATTGGAAAAGACCCTGATGCTGGGAGGGATTGGGGGCAGGAGGAGAACGGGACAACAGAGGATGAGACGGCTGGATGGCATCACCAACTCAATGCACGTGAGTTTGCATGAACTCCAGAAGTTGGTGATGGACAGGGAGGCCTGGTGTGCTGGTATTCACGGGGTCGCAAAGAATCGGACAAAACTGAGCGACTGAATTGAACTGAAACAAATATTTGTTCTGAAGTATGTTTAGCTTCACAGTGTGAAGTTTGTTGTTTCTACTTATGGCTGGCTGTTGCCTATCACATTTTCCTAAGTGCTATATAGGATATCTTATTTAAAGAGCCTAAACTTCACTTGCAGAAAGAAAGATACCTATTTCCCTGCAGAACTGGGACCACATAATTCTAGTTCTTTGAAGAAATAGCTTCAGTTGAATTTACTGTAAGTACTGATGAGGTTCAGACAGAAGCCTATAAGGCAGAAACGGTGTGGCACATCTAAGGGAATGTCTGCTGTTTTTTCTGTTTCTTTTTCTTGTGATTAGTTTTTCAGAAGATCCAGAGTCTCCAGCTTGTTACTAACCAGGTATGTGACCTTAGGCAATCTCCAAGTTCTTTAAGGGAAGATTTTTTCACATATTTATCACTTTTGAGACTCCACAATAATTCAGTTAGATACTTAACATAAATTAATGTCTATTCATTATACACTTGGACCCTCACAGAACTTTATTTTTGGTTGCTAAGTCATGTCTGACTCTTTTGCAACCTCATGAACTGTAGTTCCCCAGGCTCCTCTGTCCATGGGATTTCCCAGGCAACAATACTGAAATGGGTTGCTGTTTCCTTCTCCAAGGGATCTTACTGACCTAGGGACCAAACTCGCATCTCCTATACTGGCACACGGATTCTTTATCACTGAGTCACCTGGGAAGCCCTTCACAGAATTACCTCTATGGAATCTCTTGTTATATTATATTTACTATAAATTTTTTTGGTTGAGGGTAATATCTGACACTGTCATTCTTATTACATAAAGTTGTTGTGGTCAGATAATCAGTGAAGATTCTAGAAATTCATCTGATTATTTTTAAGTAGCCAGTGCTGGGAAAAGCCAAGCGTCCTCCTTTACGATTAACATTAGCTCCTTGTCTCTCCCCTTTCCAGTCTGACTGCCAGGAAGCTCAGGAAGTTCAAGTGCAGAAACTCCATTGTCTTTTAACATCTCCACAGAGGCAGTCTTTTTTTCAGTCATCTTTTATTTTCCTCCAATTATGTAGAGCCTCAAGGTCTATAAAGTTAGCACTAAGGTTCCCCTATTTCTATGATTCTAAATTCTTTCAAGAAGTTCAGGATTATTTCCTATTTTTAACTATATTTTCATAAACATATATTAAACATCTATCTGTCGTGATGTTAGGACTCAAAAATACTTAAGACACAGTATCAACTTCAAAGAATTGAGAAAGAGAAATGAATAATCCCAGTCATGGCCCACTTACTTCAGTTCAGTTCAGTTCAGTTGCTCCGTCATGTCCGCCTCTTTGCGACCCCATGAATTGCAGCACGCCAAGCCTCCCTGTCCGTCACCATCTCCCAGAGTTCACTCAGACTCGGGTCCATCGAGTCGGTGATGCCATCCAGCCATCTCATCCTCTGTTGTCCCCCTTTCCTCCTGCCCCTAATCCCTCCCAGCATCATAATCTTTTCCAGTGAGTCAACTCTTCACATGAGGTGGCCCTTGTGGGACTACCCACTTAGTTAGGTGGAGCAAAATGGAAAGCGAGAAGCCTTCAGCGTCAGATCTGCATTGATTCCAGGAGAAGGTACTCCCTAGCTGGTATCCTTGGGTGATCTACATAATAAGCTTACTGAGCATTAGAAAAAGGCTGAGCGCTGAAGAATTGATGCTTTTGAACTGTGGTGTTGGAGAAGACTCTTGAGAGTCCCTTGGACTGCAAGGAGATCCAACCAGTCCATTCTGAAGAAGATCAGCCCTGGGATTTCTTTGGAAGGGAATGATGCTAAAGCTGAAACTCCAGTACTTTGGCCACCTCATGTGAAGAGTTGACTCACTGGAAAAGACTCTGATGCTGGGAGGGATTAGGGGCAGGAGGAGAAGGGAACGACAGAGGATGAGAAGGCTGATGGCATCACTGACTCAATGGATGTGAGTCTGAGTGAACTCCGGGAGTTGGTGATGGACACGGAGGCCTGGCGTGCTGCAATTCATGGGGTTGCAAAGAGTCGGACACAACTAAGCAACTGAACTGAGCATTAGTTTTCTCATCTGCAAAATTATAATACTTTACCCTTCACAAGGTTATCATAGGAATCAGAGAAGTGAAAAACATGTTGAGTGCCTAGAACAGGGTACTGGAGGTATGCAATGAGTATTTTTTATCCCTTCCCTCTGCTTTCCCACTAACTGGTAGAGCAAAATACCAGGACAACAAAAACCAGCATTTTGGAGCACACTCTAAGCAACCTAGGTTTCCCTGGTGGCTCAGACGGTAAAGAATCCGCCTGCAATGCAGGAGACCTGGGTTCTCTCCCTGGTTTGGGAAGATCCCCTTGGAGGAGGGCATGGCAACCCACTGCAGTATTCTTGCCTGGAGAACCCTCATGGACAGAGGAGCCTGGTGGGCTATAGTTGATGGGGTTGCAAAAAGTCAGACATGACTGAGCACAGCACACTTAAGGCAACCTGATCACTATGGGCTGTTCCAAAGGGAATCTGACCTTTAAAGGGGTAAGGTGGGAGACATCTCGAAGAGTAAGAGTGTGCCATATAGACACTGAGTGGGCTCTCGATTTTTTTGTGAGTGGCGAGCAGACATGTATAACAAATCATGGATTTTTCCATTTAAGTTTTTTTTTTAATTAACAACATGGTACTTTGCTTTATTGTTGTTCTGTTTTGTTCCTGAAAAGCCTTTGCTTATCCCATGCAGAATTAAACCAATACAGCCCCTCCACTGCCATCTCTGGGTACCCTGCCTCTCTGACATGGCCCTCTGGTTTCTCCTTTACCCCTCAAACCACTACTGGGGCCTGATGGCCTGCCTCCTGTAGGCACCTTCCCCTTTCATCTGTCAACATTTTCTTGGAATGAAGGATAAGAGAACATCAGGAAGTACTAGAGCATGGTTTTTGCAAGTGGGTAACAAGAGGAGCCCCATGAGTGGAATGAGAACATCTTCTGACGTGGTGTGTTTTCATACACTGGTGATCACCACTAGGGAGATCTGGGCCTGCCCATGAGACAGCATGGTACCCCAGTCCACAAGATGCCCAGACAGACAGCACAGACACGAAATGCCATCAGATCCAAACAACCAGCAACACGTACAAATACTTCTCGTCCTTCCCCCAAAGACTAAGATGCGATAACATTTGGGGGCTAGCTCAATATCACCACATATATCCTATATTGAGATGTCCTAGTTACTGTTGGACAGATAACGTTTGGGGAACTAGCTCAGTATCACCACGGATATCCTATACTGAGATGTCCTAGTTACTCTTCTGCAGGAGTGTGCTATTTGTGGCACACCGGGTCAGACAGTCACAAAGGAAAAAACTAAGAATGCCAAAAAGTAACGCTGCATTTCCCTCTGCCAGTAGAGCTCAGCAAGACTTTCATTTTATTTATTTTTCTGGTGCATCTAAAGCCAAAATTGCCCTGGAAACAGAATCTTTACATTTTCACAATGCAAAGCAAATGATCAGTGACAGTTACAATTCACCAATCACTGGAAAAAGTCATAGATACAAAGGGAGGCAATGCCTGAAACTCTAAACAATGCACACTAAAAAAAGCCCTTTTACTGTATATTAGTGAACAATGACAACGTACATTTCCGGTTTTTGACTTAATAAAAAATGTCTCAAAAAGCCCAAGTCACATGTGTCGTAAACAAGATGAAATATTCCAGCATTCTTAACTCTCTTTATTTTTCTGTTAATAGCAGACAAAGCAGCATGCCTCTTTCTTGCTGAAGCATAGCTCTTCTGTCATTAAGTCTCCAAAAATAATTTATTGCCTCAAAAGTAAGAATAGGAATGTGGTTAGCAATTTACTGGTGAGTACAGACTGAAAGATAAACTAAATAGCAATGTAAATCCAGAAGAGCAAGTATAATAACATAACCCAAGAGGTATGCAGGGCTATGGAATATGCCTACAGCTATGTAACCTGGACCCTGCTATCAAAATTATAAAACTTTATATATAAATACAGTTTTAGGATAAAACTATTAATTATGATATTATGTCTATTTAAGGTGATAACAAAATTGAAATGCAAACCAGTAGAAGGATTTAGCACAATTTTAAACAAACTGATTCATAAAAATAAAAAATAAAAAGATTTTCAACCTCGAATATTATTTTTCTCATCTAATAAATCTGAAACTAAGCTTTGTGTTTCAGAATAACTTCACTAACAAGGCAGTTATCACTGTTGTTCAGTCACTAAGTCGTGTCCTACTCTTTGCGACCCCATGGACTATAGGACACACCAGGCTCCTTGTCCTCCACTATCTCCCAGAGTTTGCTCAAGTTCATGTCCATTGAATTGGTCATGCTACCTAACCATCTCATAAAAATTACATATTTCATTTTCATTAATCCCTATAAATATCTTTCACTTTAGGAAGGAGGGAAAAAGATTTCAAAATCTCTACTGAACTACTGAAGTATATAAAACGTTTTAACACATTAAAAAAAAAAAACCAGCAGAATTCTTACAATGAAAAGAATTATAAGCAATAAGTTACAGTCTTGTGTTTTTAGGCAAGCAGTATTTGAATTTATCACTAGTGAGGTTCAAAGGTTAAAACTAAGAAAATGCCAGACACTTTGAAGGAGGGCTGGCTTAGCCAGGAGTCATGTGACAGCTACTAATTGGAAAATGTTAAAAGGGAAGGGGGAAGGGCAGAGTATCTGCCGTCTCTTCCTTCTTGTAACATTTGATTTTCACCAGAAGAAAAAAAGAAATAAAGCTAAGATTTGTATAACTCTCAAAAGAGGCTTGAAATAAATAAATCACCCACAGCAGATACCCCATCGAGGTTTCCTTGCAGTAACAGGAAAAAAAAAAAGAACCTGAAAATCAGGCTGAATTTTAAAATCAAACTATACTAGAGAATTTTAATAAAGCAAGCCTGACTGTCAAACTAGCTTAATTGTTTTGTCATTATATTTAAAAAATTAAAATACTCTTTATTATAGTACATGCCATTTTATTTCTTGATTTGCCTAAATATTTATATTGAAAAGAATGAATCTTTTCTTAAACTATCTTGTGTGCCTTTTTAAGACTGTTTTCAGAGCTGATAATCTTCCAGAAGGTAAGTCAAATCAATGATAATTATATACTGCAAACTACAGATCAGTTAATTATAGAAAGCAACTTGTATTTCTTTGAAATCTTTTAAATGATATTTTTATTAGGCAAGTCATGGAACTAATTTTTTTAACTAAGTACACATTTTTTATGTCTCTATAAATATTGTTAGACTCCTTAAAATGCATTCTTCCTTAAGTATACAATTTTTACATTTAATTCAGAATGATGAAAAGAATTTTCATGATTAATGCTTACACTTTATTGACATGAGATAGGAAAGTAATAACCCATAGCTAGATTTAAAGTTGGATTTATGACATCATTTTGCTTGTGCACATTAGCTGCAATTACCTGCACCACTCATTCTGAGCCACTAGATGGTGTAAAAATAAATTTAAATAGTAAAATTTCATTTCATCAGCATGAAATCTAAATATAACTCTGAGAAAGATTAAACAAATTTCTAGGTATATAATAATGCTAGTGATTTGTATTATCTACTGTACTAAAAAAACTATTACCACATAGCATCAGCTCCACCTTGATCAAGAAACAAGTCCTTTTGAGCAATGTTTTCTCTCTCCTAAGGACCTTGAGATCTGAATTTATAATGATACTCAGCACTCAAACTGCTGTCATCATTCACGTATTAAATAAATTTACGATATTAAACTATGGTCTACATTTGCCAAAATTTTGATAAAAACTGGAAGACAAAGCAAATATAAAATTAGAAAATCACCAGAGGTTCCTATCTGAACTCACCCAAAACCAAATGGGGAAGTAAAAGTCTTCATGAATATATCCTGAACCTCAAAGCAACCTGACAACAAATAGCTAAGATGCTCATTAATAGCCCTAAATGTGTTCAAATTCCATTGAGAGAAAACTAAGTGTCCTTTCTTTCACCCTCACTAAGACCAACCTGGTTGTTTCTACTAGGTCCACAGCTGGGTAAATATGGGTATTTACTCATCCAGCCAATGGTGACAATGTGCTAGCTAACAAAGTCTTGTCTCTTCTTTCAAAAAACAAAATGAGTTCCAGAAAAAATGCCCACCTCCAGAAGGCATCTCGGGAAATGCTGACGGTGGAACTTCAAACAGTGTGAAAGGCTGATAGAGGAGGTATTTTTGGTCAGCCTAAATAACAGCGTTTAGAAATTTTAGATGGGAGAATATTCTCCTTATGCATGAGTCTGAGCAAACTCCAGGAGATAGTGAAGGACAAGGAAGCCTGGAGTGCTGCAGTCCATGGGGTCACAAAGAGTTGGACACAACTGAGCAACTGAACATTAACAACAATATTCTTATGAGCTGGACTTTAACCACTTAGCTTTACGACATGCACGCGTGTGTGCGCTAAGTCGCTTCAGTCGTGTCCAACTCTGTGTGACCCTATGGACTGCAGCCCACCAGGCTCCTCCGTCCACAGGATTCTCCAGGCAAGAATACTGGAGTGGGTTGCTGTGTCCTCCTCCAGGAGAGTCTTCCCAACCCAGGGGTGGAAACTGCGTCTCCTGCGTCTCCTGCACTGGCAGGCAGGCCCATCACCACTAGCACTACCTAAAATTGCCATCTCCACAGAACAGGTTTGGGAGAAAAGGAACGACTTCCCCAAAATCCTACATATATGATACACACCCATAACTGTACTTTCAGTTTCACATTCACAGAAAATGATTTTCTGAGGCAATGGCAGAAATAAGACAAGCCTACGGGGGCGCTGCTTGCTTCACAGCCTGTCCCAGGGGCTGGTACTCTGGGGCTTCCAGCAACAAAGACAACTTGGTTCATAAAGAAAACTTCAAGAACAAACCCACATGGGCTTTGTAAGTTTCATATTTTACCACACAAATATAATGGCTGCATGCCATTTATCCCTTTAGTCTGAAATTCCAAGTGGAAGCTAATCAACCTTTTAATTTTATATGCAATTTTACACACAATTGAATTTTATGCAGCTATACTGGTGAAAGAAACTGTGAGCTAAGTAAATTTGAGGAATGATTCTAAGAAAGTTTTTTATCAAGAACTGAAACTAATCAGTTTGCTTTCTATATTAAGTAACTGACTCAAAAAGCTGTGATTTTAACACGGACTATTGAATGCTCTGTAGTAGGCTTAATCCAATGGTTGTGACATGACTGTTTATAGCTTCTAAGAACTGAAAGCATCCTTCTAAAAAACTAAAAACTTACACTAGTGAGCGGAGGACTGTGAGAAATAAGGAACAAGTCTTACTTGAGCACCTGAGTTAGCAATGATCACAGCTGACTGTATTTACTTACTATTTTCATCCAGCAATCTGCTGCTTCAGTTGTGTCCGACTCTGTGTGACCCCATAGATGGCAGCCCACCAGGCTCCCCCATCCCTGGGATTCTCCAGGCAAGAGCACTGGAGTGGGTTGCCATTTCCTTCTCCAATGTATGAAAGTGAAAAGTGAAAGTGAAGTCACTCAGTCGTGCCCAACTCTTAGCGACCCCGTGAACTGCAGCCCACCAGGCTCTTCATTCCACGGGATTTTCCAGGCAAGAGTACTGGAGTGGGTTGCCATTGCCTTCTCCATCCAGTAATCTATAAATTTTTATATCTCATTTCTTTTGAATTCCTGGTGCCTAGAATGGGCCCTTGCATATTTTAGGTACTTTATGATGGTTACAAATTAAATACAAGTAAGGAAAGAAGGGGAGTGGGGGGGAAGAGAGGGGGAAAAGGGAGGAAGATTGATAAAAGCACTAGAAAAATACAAGAGCAGAAAGCCCTGGTCTGGGAGTCAAGATGCCTGGTTAATGGACTGGCTCTGGCACTTTCCTGATACGAGTTCACTTATCTGTGAAACCGAGGATAGGCAGATGAGCCCAAAGGTTTCTCACTCAAATGTTCTATGATTCTCTGTGTATGATTTTACACACCAGTCAACTAGTGTTTAAATTCAATAATTGATCTTATTTCCAAATTCTCTTCTGTATTTAATAAGTCATACTACCTTGCCGAAAGGTTAAAAATATTTCTCTAATAGGGATTGATGTTGAAGCTGAAACTCCAATACTTTGGCCACCTGATGTGAAGAGCTGACTCATTTGAAAAAACCCTGATGCTGGGAAAGATTGAGGGCAGGAGGAGAAGGGGACGACAGTGGATGAGATGGTTGGATGACATCACTGACTCAATGGACATGAGTTTGGGTAAACTCCAGGAGATGGTCATGGACAGGGAGGCATGGTGTGCTGCGGTTCATGGGGTCACAAAGAGTCAGACACGACTGAGCGACTGAACTGAACTGAATCAACAAAGAACACTAAACTTTTAAACTTAAAATTTATGTAATGTTTCTTTACATATATTTAAATAGTTTCTATATACTGTTTGTTTCTAAAGTGGCCTCATGAAGCAGACTGAGGGAGATACTTTTAATCCCCATATTACAGCAGGCAAAGTTAAAATATGAAAACTACAGGAACTCACACATGTCTTTAGAAGTGTAATCAATTAAGAACTTCGACTTTTAGATAGTTCTAAGGACAGAAAGATTTTGAATAATCTAGTATCTTAAGAGACAGAAACAATGATTTTTTTTAATACATGAGGATGAGTTCATAGCAATACACTTTGCTATTATGTTTACAAATGTAATTATGCTAAACTTAAAAAATTACCTACACCTGACTGAATAGAAGAATATTGTTTTTAAATTGTCGGAACACCCGATGTATTTACATAAAGATGAAAAACTTGTTCTATAAACACAGTGTTTCCAGTAGTGAATGGCAGACAAAATCAGAATAAGCACACAGAAGAATAAAAAGGAAGAGGAAAGAAAAACATAATAAATAACCTAATACCTTACAATGTTAACTTTCACATAAGTATATTGTTTCTGGAGAAGGCAGTATGTGGATGGGAGCCAAAGGCTGAAGTGATAGGTAAACACACTGTTAAGTTGAATCCTGTTATCTGATTGTGTTTAAAATTTGATTATATTTCACTTGACAAAATAATTAATTATGGTGAACTCCCAATTGTTAACAGGGATCTAGAAGAATTCCAGTTGGCATTTTTCCCCAGTGTCCTCAATCCAAATGGATAAAAATCCAGCTTTGTATTCACCCTTTACAGTTGTCATACTGGCGTATCTGCTTACCTTGCTAAGAATGTAAATCACATCACCACGTTTAAATGACAATTCATCAGAAAGAGCTCCTGTGCAGTCCCACAAACCCTGGTAAAAATTAGCATAATCGGTGCTTTTATCTCCTGGGAAAAAGAAAGAGAAAACAAGAGTTAGTTTTCCTGTAATGGGCCCTCATTTTTAAATGAACCAATGGTAATTAAAGGGCCAAAACGGTCTTTAAAAAAAAAAAAACCTGTCCTCATTAAAAGAACACTTCATTATATCCATACAAGAATCCTACTTCTTGCTCTCATCTAAGGACCCTTTTCAAAAGATCTATTTTGAATGTCTTTTCTCCTCTCTCCCTCTCTTGTTCTTACCTAAAACTTGCAACTGCAGTAAGTTTCTTTAAACCAGCACCTAAGTTACTTCCCACTTAATTTCTGTAACAAACCTAAGCCCACCTGCAACGTGTTTTGAAGGTTAGTCAGCCTCCCTGCATGATAAGCAATATGCATGAGATATGATAAATAGGCTGTGAAATAAGCACTGGACAGAATTGGTACTGAAACTGCAGAAATAAGCACTGAGCATAAGAATAATAATAACAAAGGAGATAAGATATAAATATAAACAAACAAGATAACACAAAAAAATTTTTTTAAGTTTTTTAAAATGCAAAGCTAGTTAAAGGAAGAGAATAAACTGAAAGTAATCTAACAGATAATTTCGCCTCTTATCTTTGAGGACTTTTGTACCCAAAGCCTCTCGAAGTTATTTCCAAAATATTTTAGCAACTTTGAAATTGCCAGTGCTGAAGGTGCATTTTTCAAGATTTCTGTCAGCCCTAGTTTAGGACATTAGACTCTGAATAAACATGCAACATACACTGGAGTTATCAGCTCATCCTTCTCACAGCATAAGCACAATGGATGTGATGTGCTCAAACTGCCATACAGACCATTAACTGATTGATTATTTAGCGCTCTCCATTCTGTAATACCACAATAAACTGGGTAATAAATGCTTTGCCACTTATACAATGTGGGTTGCCTGAAACAGCACAGAGTTAAATACACTGGCTGCTTTTGTTACACTGAGAACTGTTTCCTGTTTTTAATTTCATGATAATTGAGTTTTGATGAGTTAATGCAAAAGAATGCAAGTAATATCAATAAGATGTCCGTGTATTCACTAACCAGGCAGAACATACACGTGCTGACAGCTTCCATCACTGGAATGCCATCTTTGAATTCTGAGGGGATAACTGTGGAGATGCATGGAGGATCGGGGTTGTCATCTTAGTTTTGTTATATGACTCTCAAATATCAGGCTGCTTGGCAATTTCAACACAGTTGGTCATATTAGCATGTCATGAAGGCATTCATCTTATTACGCATAGTTTGTGATTTACACAAAGTCTTAGGTTTATTTAAAATATTTTTAAAAATAAATTAAGAAATTAAAAAATTCTTTTTAGTATGTGAAACTTTTTTTTTAAGCCCAAAAGAAAATCTGAATAATACAGAGTTTATTTAGGAAGTAAGACACTACTTTTCCATTATATTTATATTATACATAAGGACCAGAATATATATAACCAGAAAAAAATTTTTTTTTCCCTTGTTTCCTAAGGATTAAAAAAAGGGGGAAAAGAAAGGTGGGAGAGAAGGAAGGAGGGAGACAGAGAGACAGACACCTTATTGACTTCGCTCTCGCATGTGGGCACTCAGCACTGAAGCCAGCAGGGGCATACACATGCCTGGGAACCCAACCAAGAACTAAGAATGCTCTGTCGCCACCCTCATTACATTTTTCCCCTCAAAGCATGTATTAAGAAAATTCTGTGAATGGACACTAGAGGGCACTCTGGCTGGACAGATCTCTTCAAACATTGTCAAAATTTTTTTTAGAAAAAAATTACTTAATAATAAAGTGACTGATTTCCTTTAAAAACCACTTATTTAGACAAATAGGGATTTAGAAGTTGAAACATGCTAGTCAGATTAAATCAACTGCTAACTGGGTCAAATGTTGCGCCCTGTGCAGTCCGTCAGTGTCAGTTTAAAAGTCAAGGAATTAGAGCAAAGAGAGGATGACATCATTTCACAGGGGAGGCCCTCCCCGACAGCCACTGGCCAGGAGGTAAAAGGATCTAAATAGCTGGTTACCCCTGTGGAGGCTCCTGCGTGTTCCCCATGCTGCTCAGCCTTAGGCTCAACCCCAAAAGGTTGAAAAAAGAAAACGGGCTAAAAACAAGAGAAGTTCTGGCTTAGCTGGAGCATCTCAGTGGGTTCTTCAGCTGTTCAGCCTGCTGCCTGCTCTTTCCTTTTTCAGATTCTCTCAGAACAGTTTTTCATTCAGTAGATTTTCAAAAGGGGGAGAAGGAAAAAAAAGTATATGGTGATTTCTAACACATAATCCTTATCACTTTGGGGTCTTTCTTCCCCTCGATGCACTTGGTGAAACCCCCATTAACACTAATGGGAGTTACAGGAGCGTAGGAGGGAAGAGAGACCCCCACCGTGTGCAAGATGCATCGCTCCCAAGATGTGCATCTTGGGCATTTCATTAAATCTCACCTGCTGTAAAGAGGCAACAGAGCCAGCAATCTGGCAATCCTGGGAACAAGAGGCATTTTCTACTTTGCTTTCTGCCATCTTGATGATGATGTTATCCAAAGACCAACCTCATTTCTGTGTCCCATATGTGAGCTCTGTTAAAGAATAATAAGTTGTTTATGTCACATGGCTACATGTACACACAATTGACTATTCTTTCTATTTCAGCATGCAATATTAGTTATGATGTAGAAGAATCACAACTGGGGAGAAAACCTGGCAGTGTATGTTAATTAGCCTTAGTCTCTTTAGGAAAGCAATGTCAAAATTCTTAGTATGAAATCTTGTTCCTTAGAGAGCAGTAAGCTCCTCTGGTTTACTTTTCTAATTTTTTTTTTCTGTACTAGATTTTTATTCATTTCCTTGTTAGTGCATTTTTTTCTTTTTATAATTTATTTATTTTTAATTGGAGGATAACTGCTTTACAACATTGTGTTGGCTTCTGCCTACTATTCTAAATTGTAAGTGTGGCTAAACATACACAAAAACCTGCACTTTGATATCCTTGGGAGCACTGTGGGTTCACAAAGGTTAACACCACTTATACACTGAAAAAATAACCCATGTGAGATGTGTTTTTACAAACAACAACAAAAAATGGAATGGAGTACAATGTCATAAACCACCAATAAGCTTACTTTCTGAATACAACTTAAATCTGTTTAGTTGTTTTTACTGCATATATTAATTTTTATATACTAAATTATTTTCCTATTCTATCCATGTCATGATCAACATCTTCAAAATGACCAAAAATAATCATCTCCTTATGTTTCTTGTCCTGAGAGGCATATATGGTTAAAAGAAGAAGGTAAAGAAAGAAAATAACATTCTAAACTAGCCAGCTTGTGGAAGATTTAAACAATGTATTTGCACCTGTAAGTTAAACTAGCAAAAAGAGAACACTGGGCAATAAAAACAGAACTGTTATGAAAGTATAAGCTAAATACTGAAGATATTTAGTTTTGCAAAAATGAAAAGATTTTAAAAACATGATGACAATAGATGAAATGCACAATGATAGATAATGAAGAATGTCTTCTTGAGTAGTGTTAAAGGTTTAAAAACTATTTTGGAAAAATAAGCATATTATACAAAGTTCAAAAAAATCACATGGAATCTTTTTTTCATTTATATACAAATATATGCAAGCTCTATAAGCTTAAGCATGAAAGAACTTGTAAGAAATATAAGATTAATTCTGTTTTTACGTACATATTTCACATTAGTCTGAATTTTTTTTTTTTACTAAAATCAGTCAATGTGAAAAATATATAACATTCTTGAGTAAGGTTAGAAGTTCACATCATGTGATGCTCAGCAAGATAGTAATACCCTTGTCAACTCACTGCCCTGCACAGCAAACAAACTTCTAGTGTTACATCTTTGACAGCCTGGGGAGAGCAAAGGTCACTGCTATGCAAAAGCATTAAAACTGTTGCTTGAAAAGAATTTCATGTCACTAAAGATAAGAATTATTGCAGTGCTTTATAGCTATTGCATGAAAAGCTAGATCTCCTTATTGCATTCCTTTGAGGAAAAACTGATTTGTTTTTCCTTCCCTCAAAGGCAAAAATTTGGGAGAGTTACTTTAAAAGGATTTTTGAAAAATACAATTGCTTTAAACCAAAACACTTATATTTATGGGAAGAATATCTGTATGTGTCCAGTTTCCACATCTACACTGAAATTTAAAAAAGAAAATGACATGCTTTTAGCAGAAGCTTCATGATAACAAAACATATGTACTTCCACTGCCATTGAATGTTGTCCTCAAGGTTTTGCTCAGACATGATGTTTATAGCTGTATTTTGCAGGAACAGAGGACTCTCATCTAATGACTTCGTCCTCACTTCCTTTCTGAAAAAAGCACACCCAAACCTCATGCACCAACCTGTTTCTGCTTTCCTGTCCAGGTCCGGAAGTCAGGCCTCTGTTTCCTTTCCACATGTCACAGTAGGAAGGACTCTGGAAAGCTACTTCCTGAACACACACTTCTTGTCCACCCTGCCCCTGACAGCTTGAAAGAGTGATGTATGGCCATATCAGCAAGGGGAGGCGACCCCCATCTATAGCTCTTTGCAGGACATGGGATGATATGGCAGACCTTGCCCCAGCTGACATGTGGCTATGAAGAGGTGTAAAGTCCTGATAAGAAGGCAGTCCTTCTCTTCTTTCCGTGTAAAATAATTGCTGATTTATCAAAACTAACCTCATGCCTGCACTACAGATACGGTTTATCTCCCGCTATTTGGAAATAACAACCAGCAAGAAAAGTTGCTTGCATCATGTGATTCTGTACAGAGCATATATAGCTATTTTTCCAGTCTCAGTCATAATTAGCACTTGGGGCCATGTGCCAAGTGGAAATGGATAAGTGGAATATCCTTCCTAGCCTTCCAGGCCAGTGTCCTTTTCCCATTTTTAAGCTGCTGTCACTGGACTCTGGCATTTCTTACCCAATTCATTTGCTTTCTGTGTTAATCATATGCAATGAAGATATGCATGGCCAACATTTAAACAGGCTGCAGATCAATTAGTGGTCTTAAGTTTATCTGATTTTTATCAAAGAAGACAGAGCTGTGGGTCGATTGTCAGAGCCTGTGTCAAGTCGACCTTTTCAGAGATGTCTACATTGCTAGTCCCTGGGCAACTTGTTGTCCCCTGTTAGTCTCTGAATGGCAGAAGTCTGCTCTGCTCAAGCACAAAGTATGCACAGATGTCTATATTACATTCTTATAGGCTTGACAGCAACTGCATGTTGTATCTATAAACTGTCCTTTAGCAGTGACACTTCCTCAATGATGATAAGCTAATTTATGCAACTAAATCTCCTTTGTGCAGAAATGAAAGCTAATTGAGTCATTACAAAGTAATTCAGGAAGGAATACCTTGTATAAATTGGCTTACTTTATAAATCCTTCTCAAGTGGTTTTCATGCATCCTAAACGGGTCTAAGCAGCTTATCAGCCATAAGAGAGCCAGACCCAAGGACCCAACCGCAGGGAGCTGAGAACACATCTCTAGAGCAGGGAGAAAGTGATGAAAAGGAAAGTGAACAAGACCAAAATAAGCTTTTCCCACCAACTCATTACCTGTGGTGTGGTGAACACTGTCCTGACTCATCTTCCTTTGTCCCCCACTTCCACCAGAGCTCCGTCCTCCTCTTCTGTAAATAAACAGCAAATGGAACACTGAAGTCCAGTACGCCAGTACTAACAACACAGTACTCACCCCATCTTAAGAGCAAAACTAAAAGTTTATAAG
Source organism: Nanger dama (assembly GCA_917880005.1). Classification (NCBI taxonomy): domain Eukaryota; kingdom Metazoa; phylum Chordata; class Mammalia; order Artiodactyla; family Bovidae; genus Nanger; species Nanger dama. Next base: position 28,539,469 of record CAKJTW010000022.1, read on the forward strand.
ACATAAATATTCCTTTTCAAATAATGAAACCACTCAACATCCACATTCCTTTTTCAATAATAAAAAGCTGAATAAATGAACCTATAGCTATATCCAAATAGCAACCTGACCAGCTGACCTGATAAAATTTAAAGTATGTACTAACATTACACATATTTTAAGTGCTCACAGAAATTCATCTGGAACAATCTTAAATTCAGAAAAGCCCTAAAAATCCAGTAAAATGATGCCCAGCATTATATGAATTGACCTCATTATACTGTGGCATGAATACCACACAGAATAAAATCACTGTCCCTAAAACATCAACAGAACAGAGAAAATGTGTGATATAAAATAGTTAATCTATAAGTCATTTACTGAGTATCAGATACTTCATACTTCAGATACTTACAGAGAGATACTAGAATGATCCTCATCCTTCAAGGTAATTCCCCCAAATTATACTCAGGACCTACTATGTGTCATACACTATAACATATGTTAAGATTTTATAGATAAACCATTTTAAATCCTTATTTTACAGAGAAATAAATTGAGGCTCAAAAAAAGTAAAGAAACTTTCAATGTTTGTTATTCAAATTTAGATTTGTGATTCCAAAGTCCATATTCTTTATCCTGATATGTTCAAATATATCCTTATATTATTTCTACACTCCCCCACCACACTCCTTCTTCAAGTTATAGGAAGAAAAAAATGACATAAGATAAAATGAGAAGAGTTTTAAACAAAGTCAATAGACTATTTAATTCTTTAACTCACAAAGGAATATTTATCACATGACCATTTCCTTCACTGAAAGATTTACACAAAATTTAGAAATATTTAAGGCAGGACATAGGAACAAAATGGCATGTCAAAGAAAGGGTTCAAAAGAATCACAATTTCAAGAAAAATCAAAACTTTAAAGAAAAATATGCAAAAAATACAAATATAGTCATTATCCCTATTAAATAATTCAGCTAATAACTCTTCATTGAGCATTAAATATTTGTAAGAGAGAGGGTCTACCAGACAGAGGGAGAGGCATGAACAAAAGAACAAGGCACAGGCATATTCATTTTGGATAAAGAATGTGGTTCTTGTAGAGGAAGAGCAGGATAGGAAATAATGGGAGTTGTTTGGGAAAATTGTTGAAAAGTTGTGAACATTTAGCTGCGGACTTCAGATGTTTCCATGTTTGGTGAGGAATAAGAGTCCCCGCCACCCCACCCCACTAAACCCCCAAATTTCTGAAGTGAGAAAGAGCAGGACTGAAATTGCTCGAGCAATGTCCATCTGATCTCATTGTCCCAGACAACCTAGAGAAGGGGCACGGAGAGAGACCAGTCCCAGTCTGGCTAAAGGGGAAGTTAGTCCTGAACTGGAGGCACAGAGAATATGGAGCAGAGATGATTACAAGAGGGGAAGGAACTACAGTAGACAAACTCTGCCTAACTGGATGTGGAGGGCTAAAGGAAAAGAACAAGCAACCAAGGATGACTCATGTTTTGAATTTAGTTAACTGAGAAATGGAAACATCATTACTAAAAAGAGTATAGCCAAGATAAACTGTTGTGCCCGATGGCTGGGAGGGGGAAACCACAAGGAGTTGTGTTTCTGACACTAGAGATTTAACATAGGGGCGGGGCAGCCCAAGGGAGACTGGAAAGTTTGGTAAAGAGATCAAGAATGCATATGTGAATTGAGACATCTCATGCAAATTTCAAAGTGGTGATAAATAAAAACCAGCATTTAAATCACCCTGAGAGTTACTACCATAGTATACAATTATAACTGTTTCAAATTTTTGTAACTCAAGTCCAACTAAAGAATGAAAGGTCCAATACGGAACAGCTGGAAATCATTGGTACCTTCTACCTATTAATTTAAACCTAATATTGTCAATTTAATATAGTTCAGTCAAACAGTAATGAGTATACAGAAGACCTAACAAAAACTCTAATATTAAATCCTGTCTCTTTTCAACAATTGCCTCACTTATGCTAAACCTCAAGAACTAGCTAACATAAATGGATTATAGGGTGTTTTAATATAAAATTTAAAGGTTTTAGGAACATTTAGTCATTTAGTCCAAGCATCTCATTTTACAAATCATTCATGTTTTTAAGGTGAAGGAGAAGGCTCTCTGTACTTTTCACACTTTCTCTTTCCCCAGTACTCTCTCTCTTCCAATTTGATCACAAATTCAATAGTAAGAAGTAAATTGAAAAACAGGGCACTTATCCTGAAGTCAAAAGTTATAACCACATCAATATAAAAAGCACTATTCCTGGCTCTTAAGAAGACACTATGGGATTTAGACTCACCACCCAAAGTTAGAGTCAAGATATTATAAAAACTAATTACAATAATTAAGCGGGAAAAACTCTGCTCTCGGCGAAGCTATCAATGAATTTAGAATTTACTACTAAGAACTGTTCTTATTTTATTAAAATATGTCTATAATACGTAAAATGTATTCTTAAATTATCAGAATGATATTCAAAATATTTACTTAACTATCAATATTTTCTGTGAAGTATCCAAATTGAAATCCATGTGAGATACCTAATAAGAAGTATTTTAGAGGATAGGGTGTGCATTAAAAACATTTCCTTTCTCCTTTTCAGACCTAGTACTGATATCTTCAGGGCAGAGCCTTCTGTGTTTCATATGTCAATTTTTCTTAACAATAGTCAAGCAACTCGTATTTTCTTGGGCTAACAGTACAGTCTCCATGTAAAAGACAACAAAATCAAATTTGGGGTGTGTGTGTTCTTTTTAACCTTACAAAAAAACAACTCAGACTGAATCTTGAATAGAATCTGGTACAAGGGAGATGGTCAATAAATATCAAGTAAAAAAATAGGTTCCAAAATCACGAAAATAAATCTTACTACTATAATCATTTACTAACAGAGCAAAACTCTCCACATAATCCAAAAACATATATGGACAAGTGACCAAATTCTAGGTTATAATCAACTTTATAATATATTAGATACATACATGTTTTACTTAGGTTTATTATTAAACATATTTTATTTGGGGGTTGAGGCACAATGTCGTTATACAATACTAATTAATATCTCAAATAGTCAATGTTTGTGGGTTAATATATTCCATTCAACATTTTAATAACAGTAAACAAAAACAGCTCAGCTATGTACTGAAATCCATCAAACCACACAGATGGTTATAAGGTTTTCATTAAGTGGTTTCCATAGTAATCATATTGCAAATCTGGAAGCTTCTTGCAAATAAGCAGCTTGTATTTACATGCCTCTCAGCTGCCACACAAAACTCTTCAGCATGTGAAGTTATTATTCCAACCACACATTGTTAGAAGAATCACTGGGAGATTATTTTTTTAATCAGACAGGATAAAAATAATAATAAAGTAAACTAATTGCAGAAGATAACTCAAGCATAGTTATATATTTACTAAACTAACCAGTGAGTCTTAAATATATTCTGATATTGCTTCTCAACCTTTTGGCTAAGATCAAGTGTAAAAATGTTCTGATAGTCAGAACACTTGATGAAAGGCTTTAACATTAAACCCCATCAAAAATATGAGACCTCCAGGAACAACCAGACCCTAGTGAATCTAAAAACTTGAACTCTACTCTCACTCTTTTTTGGATAGATATTTAATCTTTTTTTCTGAGTTGAGCAAAAAAGAAAGAAAAGCAGAAAACTGAGTCTTCCCAAATCTTTTTTTTAGGATGACTACCATTTGAGGAAATGCTTACTGTGGGAAAAGTCAAGACCCTTTTTTTCCCCTGCTAGATTAATCAATTTAATTTACAAATTGATCCATTTCCATAACAGATGGATTATTACCCTAATAAGGATCAAAGATCTGTCTAGCTATGCAGTTTTTACAAAATGGGCTATTTCTGGCTTGCTAATGTTCTCTTTTAAGGTTAAATAACCAAAAAGAAAAGTGATGTTTATCTGACATGGCTTGAAAAAGTCTAAGGATAATTTGTCAGCATGAAAACAGGGTGTGTGATGTTCACAGCAGGGCTAAAGACTGATACTATCACATCTTCCAGGAAGAAGAGGGTAAGTCGACTTATCCTCTGAATTAGTCGCTAAGCCCTGTCTGACTTTGCGATCCCGTGGACCGTACCCTGCAAGCTCCTCTGTCCATTGGAGTTCCCAGGCAAGAATACTGGAGTGGGTTGCCATTCCCTTCTCCAGGGTGTTCCTGACCCAGGGATCGAACCCAGGTCTCCTGCATTGCAGGCAGATTCTTTACTGTCTGAGCCACCAGAGAACACTATATACACTTATATCCATTAGGTAACTAAATCCTCCTAACAATTTTATGAGGCAATAATAGGAACTTTCATCCTCTTTATGTATGCAAAAGTGACATGCACAGAGCTTAATTAACTTGTCCAGGTTCACACAACCAGTTAGAACAAGAGTTGGAATTTAAACGTCCACATCTGTCACTGAAGCCCCAGCTCTAAGCCATGGCACCATTGTCTTGATTTTCATTAAAATCTTTAGTTTATAGATATATATTTTTTGCTAAAATTTCATTTGAATATTGGCTGCTTGTAGACTTGGAAAACATTTTCACATAAGTGGGTAGGTTCTCTCCTACTATAGCACTGTATTTGAGGTTCATCTTAGATTAAGCAGTTCTCTCAGTGATGATTTAGAAACTGAATTTCAAGTTGGGGTGCCCCCAAATATACATCTTTTCCATTCTCTTCCCCACTTCTTTCTAACCTTTAACATTCTACACACTCAAATGCCCCTAAAGCCAGGCAAAGTATTTGATACTTTGTAAAGGAACAACAGACTGGTTCCAAACAGAAAAAGGAGTACATCAAGGCTGTATATTGTCACCCTGCTTATTTAACTTCTATGCAGAGTACATCATGAGAAATGCTGGACTAGAAGAAACACAAGCTGGAATCAAGATTGCCGGGAGAAATATCAATAACCTCAGATATGCAGATGACACCACCCTTATGGCATAAAGTGAAGAATAAAGAGCCTCCTGATGAAAGTGAAAGAGGAAAGCGAAAAAATTGGTTTAAAGCTCAACATTCAGAAAACAAAGATTATGGCATCTGGTCCCATCACTTCATGGGAAATAGATAGGGAAACAGTGGAAACAGTGTCAGACTTTATTTTTTTGGGTTCCAAAATCACTGCAGATGGTGACTGCAGCCATGAAATTAAAAGATGCTTACTCCTTGGAAGAAAAGTTATGACCAACCTAGATAGTATATATTCAAAAGCAGAGACATTACTTTGCCGACTAAGGTCCGTCTAGTCAAGGCTCTGGTTTTTCCTGTGGTCATGTATGGATGTGAGAGTTGGACTGTGAAGAAGGCTGAGTGCCGAAGAATTGATGCTTTTGAACTGTGGTGATGGAGAAGACTCTTGAGAGTCCCTTGGACCCCAGTCCATTCTGAAGGAGATCAGCCCTGGGATTTCTTTGGAAGGAATGATGCTAAAGCTGAAACTCCAGTACTTTGGCCACCTCACGCGAAGAGTTGACTCACTGGAAAAGACTCTGATGCTGGGAGGGGTTGGGGACAGGAGGAGAAGGGACGACAGAGGATGAGATGGCTGGATGGCATCACGGACTCGATGAACGTGAGTCTGAGTGAACTCCGGGAGATGGTAATGAACAGGGAGGCCTGGCGTGCTGCAATTCATGGGGTCGTGAAGAGTCGGACACGACTGAGCGACTGAACTGAACTGAAAGGTCTCTAAGGCAACTCACATATTTAGAATGCTAGAGTGGGTAGTCTTTTCCTTCTCCAGGGGATCTTTCCAACCCAGGGGTCAAACACAGGTCTCCCACATTGCAGGAGGATTCTTTACCAGCTGAGCCACAAGGGAAGTCCCTTGTGCTTATTTAACTTATATGCAGAGAACATCATGAAAAAATGCCAGGCTGAATGAAGCACAAGCTGGAATCAAGATTTCCTTGAGAAATGTCAATAACCTCAGATATGCAAATGACACTACCCTTATGGCAGAAAGAGAAGAAGAACTAAAGAGCCTCTTGTTGAAAGTGAAAGAGGAAAGTGGAAAAGGTGGCTTAAAACTCAACACTCAGAAAACTAAGATCATGGCATCCGGTCCCATCACTTCATGGCAAACAGATGAGGGAACAATGGAAACAGGAACAGACTTTATTTTGGGCTCCAAAATCACTGTAGCTGGTGACTGCAGCCATGAAATTAAAAGCCACTTGCTCCTTGGAAGAAAAGTTATGACAAACCTAGACAGCATATTAAAACACAGAGACATTCCTTTGCCAACAAAGGTCCGTCTAGGCAAAGCTTTGGTTTTTCTAGTAGTCATGTATGGATGTGAGAGCTGGACTAAAAAGAAAGCTGAGCACCAAAGAACTGATGCTTTTGAACTGTGGTGGTGGAGAAGACTCCTGAGAGTCCCTTGCACTGCAAGATCAAACCAGTCAATCCTAAAGGAAATCAATCCTGAATATTCATTGGAAGCACTGATGCTGAAGCTGACACTCCAATACTTTGGCCACCTGATGTGAAGAACTGACTTATTTGAAAAGACCCTGATGCTGGGAAAGTTTGAAGGTGGGAGGAGAAGGGGATGACAGAGGATGAGACAGTTGGATTGTATCACCGATTCGATGGACATGAGTTTGAATAAGCTCTGAGAGTTGGTGATGGACAAGGAAGCCTGGCATGCTGCTGTCCATGGGGTCACAGATTTGGACACGACTGAGCAACTGAACTGAACTGAACTAAAGGCAACTCACAAATGAAAATGGATTTATTTCTGAGGGCAGTCAGCTTTTCTTTTTCAATTTATTTCAATAAGAAAAACATGGTTAAATGTAGATGGTAAAGATAAGCCTTTCTACATAGAAGATCTGAAAGAGGTTCACCTACATTTCAGAGCAACAGACTACCCTTCACATTTCTTCAAGGGTTCAGGTTCCAGGGAGTTGCAAGCAAGATGCCCCAGAGTAGGAGGAGATGGAGCAGATGGGATGGGGAACTGGAGTCTAGTCCTAGCAGTAAGATGAAAATGCAGGAAGGATTTATACAAATGGCCCCTTACCCCTTTTCTCTCTCAAGACTTGAGCCAACTTCTGAAGTTGGTGAAAGGGCTAGAAGTAGAAGAAGAAACTCAAAGGGATATCAGTGAGGGAATTACAAATTATGACAATGCAGAAAAGTGAGTTCCTTAAGGGCCTATAGATCCTAGACAACTGAAAGCTTAAAATATGGCACTTCTAAAGGCTTCTTATATCTATTTAATAGCCTGACATTTAGTTTATTAGCAATAAAAGATATACTTTGATAAAGATATAAGCAAGTGCCTTTTAGTAGTATCAGTCAGTTAAATGAACAGAAAGATAAAGATGCTTGAAATGGCATAGACTCGTGTTTACTACCCTGGATATTAGGCAAACTAGGTCCTATGCTTAAATGCCTAGTTATTTATGTAATCTTGACACTGTTTCTTAATTCTCAATGTCTTCTCTGTAGAGTAGAAAGAATAATGTGTATCCTATAGCACCCTGACAAGATTTGGGGAGGACAACAGGATAATCAAATTTCTCAGGAAAAAACATGCACCATTAGCATGCAGTATCAAGTTCATTACCTGAGGAGCTGGGTGTTTTGCATCCACTTATTAATTTAGCAACATGATTAATTATGCTTATGGTTAATATGGTTAATATCATATATGGTTAATATGATATAAAAGACAATAAAATAAACAATGGTTGTCTAATCATATAATTTTCAACTCTGACATTCTATTTTCATGGTTTAATATGAAAAAGATATCAAAAGTTATTGATATCAAAGGTTATTCAAAAGCAAAAAGAAATGCCATTAGAGTACAGGGAATTTCTTTAATATTGAAATTCACAATTTATACACAAACCTGAAAATGCAAAAATAATGATTTTTTTCACAGACATTATGATTTTTTTCACAGACATTAAACTTGTTAACATCATGGTTGGGATGTTGGGGGAAACCTCAAATTCAGGCAAGGATCATTTTTGACAGAATTGGAGGAACTCTTAGAAAGGAAAGGTACCTCAGCTACCATCTAGTTCAATTTCTTCTTTCATTAAAGGGGGCTGAACAGGGTGCAGAATGAGTGGACCAAGGCCACGGCACTCCCTCTCTGTGCTCTCTCCCTGCACTGCCTTCTACGCAACGTGCACGGCAGTTCTTTCTGCTGCTCTAGACGCACCTCTCTGCCCAGGAGCAGAAGCAGTCTTACAGACACTTGATCACCTACAGGCAATTACGGCAGGCAAAGAAAGCAAGAAGGTCAAAAATTAAGCTTTACTAGGCCAGAGTCCATCAGTCAGAAATGACTGTGAGTCAGAAGATGATTGTGCTCCTAAAGTGTACCAGACATGGGGAAATTATGAAGGGCGACTCTGCCTTTTACTATAGTCAGTGATATTCTTCTATTTCACAAAGTTCAAATCCTTAGCTTTTTAATTAAAGTGTATAATAAATTCTGCAATATTAAAATTCTTTTAACCCCCAAAAGGTCCAAATTAAATTATTTCTCAGTTGTAGTAACCTCTACCTGGCTATGGATTTCTGGTACAAATAAAGTTTGAGATATGTAAGTTCTTCTTTTACTTTAGATTAGATTTTTATCTTATTATTCTTGCTACTAAAGCACTATCTGTTCATGGCTAGAAGCCAGAAAGTAGACATAGCCAAAAAGAAAAAAATTTAAGAAGACCTATCCTCCATAAACACTATTAGCATCTCCTTTTAGACAACCTTTACTCAGTCTCTGCTTTTTCTTTTTTTTAAATATAAATTTATTTTAACTGGAGGCTAATTACTTTACAACATTGTAGTGGCTCTGCCATACACTGACATGGATCCCCCATGGGTGCACATGTGTTCCCCATCTTGAACCCCCCCTCCCACCTCCCTCCCCCGTCCCATCCCTCTGGGTCATCCCAGTGCACCAGCCCCGAGCACCTTGTCTCATGCATCCAACCTGGATTGGCGATTCGTTTCACACATGATAATATACAAGTCTCTGCCATTTTCCCAAATCATCCCACCTCGCCCTCTCCCACAGAGTCCAAAAGACTGTTCTATACATCTGTGTCTCTTTTGCTGTCTCACATATGCTTTTTTAAATTCTCATTTTTAATAAGAATATCCCAAATGTATATGTATTCATTATAAACTGTTTTGAAGTCATCCCATTTTTAGAAATTAAAAATTTTCATCTCAACTTAGATTTTGGTTTGTTTTAAATTTTATTTTGTAAAAATACTATCTAATATACATAAGCTGGTGTTAAGATCACTTAATTGTAACTTGACTGTTTCAAAAGGAACTGTCTCCCATAGCCTCAGGAAAAAGGCAGATCTACGAATACAGAGCTCATCTGTTACAGGCTTGGCTCTGTTTCCGCTGCCTGCTTATGCAAATTCACTCCTCCTCTTCAAGTGTGGTGCACCTTAACCTCATTTTCAAGAATCCAAGAAAGAAAAATCATAGGCCTGTAAGAGGAACCATCACCCAGTTGACTTATTGGTTCTATAATCCCTTATACCAGCAGTGGTTTTCAAGATCTTTTCAAGGCATAGAGGATCTATGAGGTCAAAACTATTTTCATAATAAAATTAAGATATTTGCTTTTTTTTTATTGTGTTAACATTTGCACTGATGCTGCAGAGCAATGATGGGTGGTAAACTGCTGACATCTCAGCATAAATCAACACAGTGGCACCCAGCTGTCACTGTATTCTTCACTGCCCTGCACTAGCATTAAAAACAAACAAAAAAGCCAGTTTCACCTAAGAATGTCCTTGATGATCAATTACTATTTTCATTTAATGTCAACCTTGAGTACATGCCTCTAATATTCTGTGAAACAAAATCAGAAGACTGAATGAAGCATGGCTGCTGCATCTCCAGATGGAAAAGTTCAAGTGGTAAATGCAACTAGCTGTTTTTTTCATGAAACACCATTTTTACTTGAAAGAACAAACCACTGACAGACAAACTACGGTTACTCAGACTTAAGAATCTGGCAGACATTTTCCCAAAACTGAATTTAGTGAGTTGTCATTTTAACAAAAACAACTGACATTTATTGCCGATGATAAAGCTTGAGCTTTCAAGCAAAAATTAGAATTTTAGAAACTTCCATCTTGGGATATAGCTTGACCACTCCTCAGTATTTAAGGAACTTTTCTAATGAGATCAATGGTGATATGAATGAATGTGGTGTTTTAATTGTACCATAATTGTGTCAGTATTTGGAAGTTCTGCATAATGTAATGAACCAGTATTTTCTAGCTGACCAATGCATGATGTTACAAAAGCACACATGGGTAAAAGATCCATTCAAAGTACAAGACAGTCCTCTGAATTTTGCTATAACACTGTATGAAAAGTTCACTGATACAGTTTTGGATTCTGCATTGCAACTTATCTTTACCATGTGTCAAGTTTGGGTATAGTAACAAAAAAGAGTCTCTACGATTAACTGCAAGGACTATTAAAATACTTCCTTTTCCCACTAGTATATATCTGCATAAGGCTGGATTTTTTTTCACACGCTGATTGTACTTAAACAACATATAACAACAGAGTAAAAGCAGAAACAGATATGATTGTCTAGACATCTCCTATTAAGATAGACATTGACGAGATCAAAACGTAAACCATGCCACTCGTCGCACTCGTATTTTGGGAAAATATATCTATTTTTCAAATAAAATATGGTATTTATGTTCACAGGCAGTGGGTTTATCATTATGACTTTTCAATTCATTAATAAACATTTTTAACATTTCTCAGTTTTAATTTCTAACATGCAATATATTAAGAGGCATAATCCTCATAAACAAAAGTTTTTGGGAATCCTCAATAATTTTCAAGATTGAAAAGAGTTCCTCATTATAGGGGGCTTGAGTTCAACCCCTGGTTAAAGAACTAAGATCCTCCAGGCTGTGGCGAGACAAAAGAAAAAAATACCACCAAAACAAACAAATGAAAAAACAAACAGAAAAGGCCTCTTGAGATTAAAAAGTATGAGAATCATTGTCTTGTACTTTTAGGGTAGTTTTAGTTAAAAATCTAAATATTGTTGATACACAACATGAAAGATTGGCATCTTGCTAAAACAGAACACTGGTTGCTAATTATATTTCCAAAGCACACAGTCTGAGAATTGAATGTAATTACTGTTGACTCATATTGAGCTGTTGATGGAAATCCCTATGCGTTTTCCCATTTTCTGTGGAGCCAAGTCTTTTGAATACATCTGCAATTAGATGTTTAGAACAAGTAGGATATCCTATTTTGTCTTGTTAGATTTGATCCACCATTTTGGTCTACTGAGAGGCTCGTTTATATTTACCAAAGGCATTCATGAATATGGGGGCTTCTCTGGTGGCGGAGACAGTAAAGAATCTGCCTGTAATGCCAGTGACTAGGGTTCAGTCCTTGGGTTGAGAAGGTCCCCTGGAGAAGGGTATGGCAACCGACTCCACTATTCTTGCCTGGGAAATCCCATGGACAAAGGAGCATGGCAGGCTACAGTCCATGGGGTTGAAAAGAGTTGGACACGACTGAGTGACTAACATGTCATGAAAATGATAGATAGTATGATGTTGAGAACTAAGCCCTAAGGTATTTACAAAATCAACTGGTCAACATCCTATGGCCACTGCAGTATATAGTCAGCTATCCAGTGGTCTTTAAACTACAAAGACTTCACAAGAATCCTGGCCAAATGCCTCACTGAAGGTATTATTTTTGTTATATGTATGTCATTTCCTTGCAACCATGTTGGGTTCGAGTCTATAATCATTATTTCATCTTCTAGATGGCATAGAAGATTCTCTTTGACACCTTATTTTAGAAGCTTCTCTGGAATATTATCTGGGTCAGAAGACAAACTCAATTCCTACTTATCTTGAAGACAGGGCTGAAGTGTGTCCCCCAATTTGGAATGCTTTTCCCAAACCCCTCCAGACAGCTGGCCACTCTCCCTTGTCTGCTCTCACAGCCTTAGTTAGTACAGAGTAATACATAAAAATATTTGTCTACTTTCCCCTAAGTGTGAACTCCCGAAGGGCATATTTACATTACAGCAGCCTAACACAGGGGCTGGAACAAAAAAAAAATGTTTTCCATGAATATTTGTTGAATAAAAACAACTGACTTTGGTTAGTTATTCTAATAGAATCTCTTTGTATTATAGTAGGATCTCTTTGCCCATCCTGGGCTTTTGTTATCTCTTACCAATATTATCAATTAGAGGATATTTCTTGACAGAAAGGGAGCAAATAAAATAGAAATTAAATAGTTTTCTTTGAATTACTGCCCCTAATAAATTTCAAAACCAACAAAACCAGATAGCAATTATACACCTTTTGTTGTCTTTAGTACAATTTATACATTTTAACTATTCTCATATTTTCTCTGGTTATTAGCGATTTCAATGTCTAATATATGTCCCTTTAAAAGTTATATTTGTTGGATAGATTCTAGCACAAGAACATGACACAGTTTAGTTTCTCTCCCTTCTTTTCCCCACTGGGATCCTTTGAGATTAAATGGTATTTTAAAATACTCATCTTTTAAAATATTTATTTGGTTGCATCAGTCTTAGTTCTGGCACATGGGCTCTTTGATCTCTGTTGCAGCATGCCGAATCTTTTTAGAAGCATGTGATGTGAGATCTAGCTCCCTGACCAAGGGTCAAACCCAGGCCCCCTCCATTGGGAGCGCTGAGTCTTAGCCATTGGACCACAAGAGAAGTCCCTAAAATACTTGTCTTTAACACCATACATTGTGTCTATTCTTTTCTCTGAGTTTTCTGAAATCTGCCTTCCAAAATTCCAGCCAAATATGTTTAGCAGAGGCCAGATTTTTCCCTCACTAGCTGTGATGAATTCAAAGATGACAACGACTTTTGTCTAATTTTTCCCCACAATTAAATCTGAGTATAGTAGCAGTTTCCCTATTTACTTCCTATATCCTTCAGTCTTACTCATTTTTTAATGTACCACTTCCACTTAAACTATATCTGAAGAAAGAAAAGGAGGTAATGGTAATAACTGTTTATTGCTTTTCCTGCCTCTCCATATTCTTGATGTCAGTGCCTCTTAGTTGAAGATTCCTTGTTGCTAAATACTAAAAATAGAACTAACCACCCTGACCCCTGGGTCAGTGGATCCCCAGACCTAAGAAGCAGAGAGGGTGGGAATAGAACCATCCTCAATCCCCTTCATCATTTGTCTTCAAATACCTCTTGCCTTTTAAACTTCTAAATACAGGCATATTTCACTAAATAATAATATAATTAATAAAATGAATTATAATGGAAGCAGAAATTAACCTCATATTAATCCCAAAAGATACAATGGAACTACAGAATGCAAATAAAATTCATATTCCAGAGGGTTATATTCTCCTCTGTCACCAGCTATATAAGCTGAGACAAGCTAATTAAACTCTGAGCCTCAATTTTCAATCTGGAAAATACAAATATAAAATATACTTTAGATAATTATTATGAGAATGAAAAGCTGAAGTGACTAATGCAATACTCATTGCATACTGATATTTAATAACAATGATTATAATACAAATCTAAGAATTTACTGTGCATGAAGCACCATGCTAGTCATGACACTATACACAGAAATCTCACTCATCCTCAAAACCCTGTGAGGAAGGTATTGCTGTTATTCCCATTTTCAGATGAAAAAACAGTCATAGAAATATTTAAGTTAATTTGCACAGCATAGCACAGCTATAAGAAGTTGCATCAGGGAATTTCCCTGGTGGTCCAGTGGTTAAGACTTCACTTTCCAATGCAGGCAGATGGAGTTTGATCCCTGGTCGGGAAGCTGGGATCCCACATGTGTTGTGGCCAAAAAAATAAATGACAGAAGCAGTATTGTCAGAAAACGAAGATCATGGCATCTGGTCCCATCACTTCGTGGCAAATAGATGGGGAAACAATGGAAACAGTGACAGACTTTATTTGGGGGGGCTCCAAAATCATTACAAATGGTGACTGTAGCCATGAAATTAAAAGCCACTTGCTCCCTGGAAGAAAAGTTATGACAAACCTAGACAGCATATTAAAATGCAGAGATATTACTTTGCCAACAAAGGTCCATCTAGGCAAAGCTTTGGTTTTTCCAGTAGTCAGTTATGGATGTGAGAGTTGGACTATAAAGAAAGCTGAGCACTGAAGAATTGATGCTTTTAAACTGTGGTGTTGGAGAAGACTCCTGAGAGTCCCATGGACTGCAAGGAGATCTAACCAGTCTATCCTAAAGGAAATCAGTCCTGAATATTCATTGGAAGGACTGATACTAAAGCTGAAACTCTAATGCTTTGGCCACCTGCTGTGAAGAATTGACTCATTTGAAAAGACCTTGATAATGGGAAAGATTGAAGGTGGGAGAAGACGACGACACAGGATGAGATGGTTGGATGGCCATCATCAACTCAATGGACATGAGTTTGAGTAAGCTCTGGGACTTGGTAATGGACAGGGAAGCCTGGCATACTGCAGTCCATGGGGTCGGTAATGGACAGGGAAGCCTGGCATACTGCAGTCCATGGGGTCACAAAGAGTCAGACACGACTGAGCGACTGAACTGAACTGAATTAAAAACTTAAAAAAAAAAATAAAAAAGAATTAGTGTCAGGATGACACTTTGGATCCAGGGCGTCTTCCTCCAGAGCCCAAGTTCAGAAGCATCCTGAATGAGAAAGAGCACACTTTTTCTTCTCATTCAATGAAGACCTTGCATAGATCATTTCTTTCTGTATTTGTTAAATAGCACTTTAACATACTGCCATAACATGCAACTTCTGAGGAAGTTAATATTCATGATGTCATACAGACATATATGTTTACTTCAGTGACAAAATAACTTGGCTAAGTCTGACATCCTTAAAAAAAAAAGTTCCCTTGAAAAATAGTGCACACTGCTGAAAAACAGGAGAAGAGTCATGTTTGTAATGGCCACAGAAAGTGAAAAGCTTAGCATTTGCCCCTTCCATTTTCTTTCAGTTGGAAGGCAGCTTGCAAATGGAAAAATCATTTCCCATCACCTCCCTCTCAGAGACTGAATATGATGAAAAAAACAGAATAAGGCTAACCCCTGAAGCAAGTAGAGCTGAGAGTTGCTTCTGTCCTAGCCAGAAGATTGATTAATCCTGAATAAGATAGCTACAGCTCCTCACCAGATCTGACTGTGATAATGCATGAAAAATGCAGCAAATTAAAGCACTTTACATAGTACAGACAGAATGACACTCTCAAAATACAAATTTTCATGTACCCATGAGGGGCTGTGCACAGACATTCAGAATTATGTTTTCGAAGCACTTTCAATTCTGAGGTCAAAGGGTTTTTTTGACACACAAATTTATGATAAAATACGTTACAGGGTCTAGAAAAGAAGATATCTTCTAGAACTAGGATATTTCTATAGAGAGGAGTTGCCAGAAGATGCAAGGTAGAACCTGCAGGGGAAAGAAAGGAGAGGCACACAAAGTCTAAGTGATGGAGGTCTTGATGTTCATTACTGCAAAATATTGATAGTATTTGGTGTTCCTCAAAGTACGTAAGAATAAAAACTTGAGCTTAAAAAAACAACACACTTGCTCAGTCTGGGCCTCCTAAAGGTATGAATGAACTCTCACTTGCAAAGTGTCTCTTACTGGGACTGCAAACTTAAATCAGCATAAACAAGATGTCTGCTCTTGTGAACAAGAGTCAGGGTGTTTTTAATGTACTTGGCAGACAAGCCAGATCTTACTCTTTTAAGGTCTCACCCAACAGCATCCCAGCATAGCAGTCAGAGTAACTATATCCATTCTGAAAAGACAAATCCCTGTCACTATAGGGGCCTAGGCAGTGTCAGTGCTCCAAGACTAACTCCTAGCCTATTCTCCAGTATGACAAAGTATTCTTGTTTTCTCATTCCCAATCTGCAACTACTTAGATTTTTTTAAGTTAAATGTGACATTTTACAAACTTTCCCTGGTGATTTTTAGTTAAGACTGATGTTATGCTGTAATTGTATATATTAATAATCCAATTTAGGGTTTATTTCTAATTAAATAATGCAATCAAACAGGTAAATTTGATGGCGTACTCAACTATAGTACTTAAAGGGTCACTCAATGTCTGTTGTGCTTCCTTAAGAGTAAATCATTGATTTAAATAGAGACTGCATGAAATGACATGTGAACTTTCCTGAATGGTCTAATTAGGAGAATAATGTTACCTATCTAAATGAAGTTTAACTAAATGACTTGTTTACATCTACTCTAAACAAACAGAAGTAATTCTCAATCAGCTAGTATAGAATTCAGGTAGTTATAAACAATTTTATCATATGATCCTCCCTTGGCTTTGCAAATAATTTCTGCATTAAAAAAATTCAAGAAGAAAAATTATCTCAATATAGTTCCCTTCAGTGAGGAAATACAATACACTACTTGGCATGTGTCCACAGGAAAAGTCTGGCTCCCAGATGCTTCTTGCCAGACCACAGTGGATTCAATAATGTTTAAACAACTGACAATGTGCTCTCATAGCACTGATGACACAGGGACCAAAAATTCAGCAGGAGCCTGTCTCCCGGGTGTATTCATATCTCGAAAAGTAGCATCAAAACAAAATAAATCCTAGACACACTTCACAAATGGAGAAGATGCAACTCAATTCAGTTAGGTTTTTAAAAAATGTATGTCACCAAAATTACATAAAAATGTGTAAATAAGACTTTTTATGCTTCTGCAAGAAATGTAAATAAACAAATATCAATTTTTTATTGGTGTTCTTGAAAATGAGGACTATGAACTCCAGTTTGCTTCCTATATCTAAAGTCCAACAACTCTTTCCAGCAACCAATTAGTTATTTCCTTAGCTCATTCATTATAATCACACAATTTAAATTAATATCCATGATTTCCTAAACCCATATCTGTTGGTAACAATTGTCTCCATTAGTTTGGTACCAAATGACATTTCCAATAATTTATCACTTCTGATCTCCAAAAACAATAACTTTATAGGATTCAGGGGAGAAATAAAACTTCAAAATTTTAACTGTATAGCATGTATAGAATGGGACACTATGCAGCAAATAATGTTAGTTTTATAATGATATCAAAAATATTCATTATATGAGATTAAATGAAAGAATACAAAATTGTACATTCAGCACACTTTCAATTATGTAGAAATATAGAGAAAATACAGGAAAGAAATACATCTTTTAATGTCAATCACAGTCATTCCTGACTAGTTGGATAATGGTTATTTTCTCTTTTCTATTTTTGCTGAAAGTTCTGAATTTGCCACATTGGATATATTATTTCATGTATGGTAAAATAAAGTGATCTTCAAAACAAACAAACAAAAAAAAACTTCAAAATTTTGACACCAAAGTGGTAGCTCAATTTTCTTAGATACATAGCATCTATTGTCTTTATAACTGGCCTGCAAGTGTATCATTTATTGTAATGATACACTTTCTAACCAGAAAGGTTCTCAGGAAAATCTACATCCTATTGTAGCACATTCAAGCATAAACAAAATACTGTTAATATTTAATATGAAATCAGCTGTCACAAATATAGCCAACAGTGAAAAAGCCATGATACAAATAAAATTACTTTGTGTGATTCTCCCTGTTTCCAGATGACAAGTTACTGTGAGGTGATATCCTCTCTCTTAATAACAAACAACTTCTGTCACATAATGTTTATGTCATGTAAGTTTTGTAAATCAATAGTGCAAAAACTGGTTTGACTTTCTGGGAGAGAAAATGATCGGCACAGGGAATAAAATACATTATTTAAATTAGAAAGACTTCATTTGATTGGAATGCCAACCCCATTTTTAAGTCATACCCTCATATAATCACATTAACCTCACTTGACATGACCTCAAATGCAAATATGTATTATTGTTGGCTTATAAAACCAAAGTCTACATTTGGATCTTGATGGATCTCTACCTTGAGTACTTCTCCACATAAACAATCGTCATTTTTTCCCTAAATAAGAATAGAATCATTAACTTCATAGATTCAGCAGCCATTTAAAAATCTCTTCTGTCATATATTCAACAAAATTTCTTGTCACGAAGTAATTAATATTGAGTATAAAGCCCAGAAGGTAGGATATTAGACTCAGTATGGAATCTTGCCTAGAGCATATACTCAGATTTTTGTTTATTTGACCTGAATTAGTTGATAAGTCAAACACTTAAAATTAACCTAAGTCTCTACTGTAGTGGTTTTGGAGTAACTGATTACTTATATCTGAGAATTCAACCTCTAACAACATGGCCAACCAGGCTGAAACAGACCTGTCTCTCCCACTTGGTCAAAGGGGAATACTGACCCTCTACAGGGTGCAGTGGAGGCTGGAGTTTTAAGCACTTCACAGATATAGGAGACATGGCCTAGGGCCCATGGAAAGCAAGGAGCTGGAAGCAAGACCTCCACCAGCTTGGAGAAGCCACAAGGAAGTTTTGTTTTCTTCCCAGGGCACTGGATGGCAGTGGTCAGAGGGGGGAGGCAGAGGGTTTCCTGTGAGAAATCAAACTTCACAGCCTGTACAATGTGAGATCCAAACATACTATCCTCAAGTAGTATTTTCAAGCCAAGAAATTTAACATAGAAACTGTGAAACTCCTGGAGCTCTGCAAAACCATTGTGTAGGAATATTTCCACAACCCAGAGCACAGAGCATTCCGGCAGGGGCAGGAAGAAAAGCCGATAAACTCGCAATACTCAAAGTTAGCAGAAAAGACGCCTGAGTTAACAGGCAATCCTGATGTCGCTGGCTCTAACACAAGTCAACACAGTGCTGCGAGAGCACAGAGGAGAGCTAAGAAATTAAGGAGACGTTCAGAGAAAAGTAAATCTTTATTCTCCTAGCGCTGCTAAACTAGAGATTCAAAACACAAACTGCAGTGGTCGGGTTTCTTTGCTTTCACCCAGTGAAGGATTAATCCCGCGTGAATATTTTCCAGGGCTTTGGACCATCTGGTTTTTAATGTCTCAAGCAGTGGAGTTTCTTCTACCACTTCCTTTGAAAAGTCTTTTTGTGTTTGTTTTTTTTTTTAAGTTTAAATGCTGGGGGAACTTGGCAATTGTTGTTAAAGTTTTTTTTTTTTTCTTGTTACCTCTTTCTAAATACTTTCATGAATATAAATTCTTCTCTTTCCCTATGATGTGAATATACTATAATCTGTCCTCTTCTAAATAAACCAAGTTACCCACCTGAATGTTTTTTAAAAGTTTGTTTACGATCTCCTTACCGTAATCATTTTACTTTCATCTTCAGAATGTTTTTAGGTGGTGTTCGAACCACGTGTTGCTCCTTGAGTTTGATAGCAATGAATAAAGGGGTGGGTCTTTTCTGATATTTCTTCTGTTGGCATAGGCTTTGATCTTTGCTTCTCATCAGTCTCTTTTTAGTCTCTGATTACTTTTCAAAATTAGTCTTTATTGAATATTGCTAAGTCACTTCAGTCATATCCAACTCTGTGTGACCCCACAGACGGCAGCCCACCAGGCTCCCCCGTCCCTGGGATTCTCCAGGCAAGAACACTGGAGTAGGTTGCCATTTCCATCTCCAATGCATGAAAGTGAAAAGTGAAAGGAAAGTTGCTCAGTGGTGTCAGACTTTTAGCGACCCCATGGACTGCAGCCTTCCAGGCTCCTCCGTCCACGGGATTTTCCAGGCAAGAGTACTGGAGTGGGGTGCCATTGTCTTCTCCATTATTGAATATTAGCTATATTTTATATTTCTATTTAACAAACTCTGAGTTATATTAGTCAACACAGCACTCCCCAGTGCCAAGCACAGTGCCTGACATATAACAGCTGCTTAATTAATATCTGATGTATAAATAATTAATAATTTCTTGAAAGAATAATGACTAGCTTACATGAAAGTTGGGGGTGTTTTTCCTCATTTCATGTTGCATTTTCTTCGCCCTTTTCAGTTCTTTCATTAAAAATTTAAATGAGTTGAAAGCTTCAGAATACCTCCAAATTAATGCTAGGCTCCCAAGAAATATTAAATAAACAAGTAGGCTAAAAATGCACATATTTTAAAGCATCTACACATGTATATCTACATGCTTGGGGTTACTGTCTTACAGTTATGTCTTAAGCCATATAGGGAGAGAGAAATGTTTTATTATGAGTATAGATGACCTTCACCTTGACCCATGTAATCAAGCTAGGTTTCCAGGAAGAACTGAGATGTAAAGTAATTTGTGAAAGAAAACATAAGCTGCCCAGGGAAGTGAAATGAGGTTATCTGGTGTATAAGAGAGTGTAATAGGCAATGTGAAATCGGGAGCAGGACATGTAAACAGTGGGCTGAGGAAAGGAGCTTACTTAATTGAAGGAAAGGGTGTGGAATGGAGAAGGAAACAAGGGTAACATAAGTCACAGCTGGGACTAGAAGTGAGCAAGCTGAATCCTGACCACAGCCTTCCTCTGTCCTAGATCAGTGATTCCTCCAAATACCCACTGAATTCAAGTAGGGGCTTGAAAGATAATTTTTAAACACTTTCCCCAAGCATTTGCCTAATCATTAATTCTTCACTTTTGTTCTCCCATCCTTTAAGCTGCTTGTGCAACTTTCCAGATCTGAGATTATTTTTAAAGATGAAGCTCCTTATTTTTTCACCAATTACTCTGGTTACCAGCTTTTTGTCCTTGTGGAAGTCAGCTTTAAAAAAATCATAATTACGATCCTGTGCTCTTTAGAAGTACTTTGCCTGTGGTCTTTAATGAATAAGTGCAAGCAAAGGAGAATGTCATTTCCTGGGAAATGTCTTGCTTAAGATGACTAACCTACCATAGGGAACTGGTAACTCAAGTTGATCCTGTTGCTCACAGTAGATGATCTATCTTTAATGGCACAAAGATGGATGATATTAGAGCTTTTCATCACTCAATGTATTATATTCCACGTTTATTTATTTGAGACCATGCTCACTGGAAAAGTAACGTTAGATTTTAATGAGGTTTTGGAAGATTGGTCGTACTTCAATATACCACTGATAGTATTCCAAGTATAATCACTCTTTTAGGATTCTGTAGTCATTGGTGTTATTAGGAAAAGAATCATCATACAGAAAGAATTTCTCTGACTTTAACTAGTGGGCTCCTCTAACTGAAGACTATATTATTCAGGTATTATTTATTGACTTTGAATGAGGAAAACACTGGCCTAAGTACTCTGGAGGATGTCAAGAAACATGAGATTTGATCCCTGCCCTCGAGGAGTTTGTAAAGGTTAAGTTATAATGATCCATCCATTTGTTTGTTTGCCGAATAAATAATCCCATGAAAAGTAAAATATGAATATAAGATTTACAGAACAGTAGATAACAACTTTGGGTAAACTCTGGGAGTTGGTGATGGACAGGGAGGCCTGGTGTGCTGTGGTCCATGGGGTCGCAAAGAGTCGGAAATGACTGAGCGACTGTACTGAACTGAACTAACAAGATTGTCACAGAGTTTTATGTCATTAATTTTCAAGTGTATGGTGCTACAGAAATTCAGGGAAGCAGAGGTAACTTCAGGCTGAGATGGACAGAAGAGGCTTTCATGCGGAGACAGGATTTGACATGGACCTGGAATGTGCAAGGAACTAGTTAGGAACTGAACTAAGAGCACTCCATACAGATGAAGTATAAGAACAGAAACATGAGGCTGGAAAAGTAGCGGATCTTTGGGAGAATGAATAGTAAGTTGTCTATTGAATAGGAGAGTTGGCGCAGTGTAACAGAGGCTGACCTAGAATGTTCCAGTGAGCCTGTAGAAGTCCTTTGAATGTCCAGATATGGAGCTTGGGCCTTATCTATCCTACAGGAAGTGAAGAGCTATTCAACACTTTGAAACAGTGGAAATATATGACTTTAAAAACTTCTGAAATCTGTTTTTTGAAAAATATTTTCTTCACTAAATGAAAAAAGTATTAATTAGCTTAAAAAGGAGGTTTTGAATTCTTTTATATACATTGTCTCCTAATAGCAAATGAGATATTCCTGATAAAAGTGTTAATGCTCAAAAGGTGGAAGACATGATAATACTATACTGTATTTAGTAACATACCATTCTAAACTTACAAAAATACTGTGCTGTGTCCAAAAAAATAGACATAACCTTCAAGGGCATTTTAATTGTTTGTAATGTAATAACTACAAATAATTCACCTAAACAAGTTTAGAGAAAATACTATATAAACCAATATTGTACAGGGGTGTAAGGAATATACAGAATTAACAAATTAATATTTTCATTGTTTCTGATGGAGGACTACAAACATTCTACATGTGGCTAGGAAAAATATGGCAAAGGAATACAGCAATACTATTTGCACTTGGATTGGTAGAGTATGGAGTGGGTAGATACAGATAGATAGATGGACAGACAGGTAATGTTGATAGATCTTTCTATCTATATATGTTTAGCGCTTTTTTTTTATAGTTAAATATTCATATACCCATTTCTCTGATTCAATTCAGTTCAGTTCAGTTGCCCAGTCGTGTTCGACTCTGCAACCCCATGAATCGCAGCATGCCAGGCCTCCCTGTCCATCACCATCTCTCAGAGTTCACTCAGACTCGCATCCATCGAGTCAGTGATGCCATCCAGCCATCTCATCCTCAGTCGTCCCCTTCTCCTCCTGCCCCAATCCCTCCCAGCATCAGAGTCTTTTCCAATGAGTCAACTCTTCGCATGAGGTGGCCAAAGTATTGGAGTTTCAGCTTTAGCATCATTCCTTCCAAAGAAATCCCAGGGTTGATCTCCTTCAGAATGGACTGGTTGGATCTCCTTGCAGTCCAAGGGACTCTCAAGAGTCTTCTCCAACAACACAGTTCAAAAGCATCAATTCTTCAGCGCTCAGCCTTCTTCACAGTCCAACTCTCACATCCATACATGACCACAGGAAAAACCATAGCCTTTACTAGACGGACCTTAGTTGGCAAAGTAATGTCTCTGCTTTTGAATATACTATCTAGGTTGGTCATAACTTTTCTTCCAAGGAGTAAGCGTCTTTTAATTTCATGGCTGCAGTCACCATCTGCACTGATTTTGGAACCCAAAAAAATAAAGTCTGACACTGTTTCCACTGTTTCCCCATCTATTTCCCATGAAGTGATGGCACCAGATGCCATGATCTTCGTTTTCTGAATGTTGAGCTTTAAGTCAACTTTTTCACTCTCCTCTTTCACCTTCATCAAGAGGCTTTTTAGCTCCTCTTCACTTTATGCCATAAGGGTGGTATCATCTGCATATCTGAGGTTATTGATATTTCTCCCAGCAATCTTGATTCCAGCTTGTGTTTCTTCCAGTCCAGCGTTTCTCATGATGTACTCTGCATAGAAGTTAAATAAGTAGGGTGACAATATACAACCTTGATGTACTCGTTTTCCTATTTGGAACCAGTCTGTTGTTCCATGTCCAGTTGTAACTGTTGCTTCCTGACCTGCATACAGATTTCTCAAGAGGCAGGTTAGGTGGTCTGGTATTCCCATCTCTTTCAGAATTTTCCAAAGTTTATTGTGATCCACACAGTCAAAGGCTTTGGCATAGTCAATAAAACAGAAATAGATGTTTTTCTGGAACTCTTTTGCTTTTTCCATGATCTAGCGGATGTTGGCAATTTGATCTCTGGTTGCTCTGCCTTTTCTAAAACCAGCTTGAACATCAGGGAGTTCATGGTTCACGTATTGCTGAAGCCTGGCTTGGAGAATTTTGAGCATGACTTTACTAGCATGTGAGATGAGTGCAATTGTGTGGTAGTTTGAGCATTCTTTGGCATTGCCTTTCTTTGGACTTGGAATGAAAACTGACCTTTTCCAGTCCTGTGGCCACTGCTGAGTTTTCCAATTTGCTGGCATATTGAGTGCAGCACTTTCACAGCATCATCTTTCAGGATTTGAAACAGCTCCACTGGAACTCCATCACCCCCACTAGCTTTGTTCGTAGTGATGCTTTCTAAGGCCCACTTGACTTCACCTTCCAAGATGTCTGGCTCTAGATTAGTGATCACATCATCAGGATTATCTGGGTCGTGAAGATCTTTTCGTACAGTTCTTCTGTGTATTCTTGCCACCTCTTCTTAATATCTTCTCCTTCTGTTAGGTCCATACCATTTCTGTCCTTTATCAAGCCCATCTTTGCATGAAATGTTCCCTTGATATCTCTAATTTTCTTGAAGAGATCTCTAGTCTTTCCCATTCTGTTCTTTTCTTCTATTTCTTTGCATTGATCGCTGAAGAAGGTTTTCTTATCTCTTCTTGCTATTCTTTGGAACTCTTCATTCAGATGCTTATATCTTTCCTTTTCTCCTTTGCTTTTCACTTTTGTTTTTCTTTTCTCTGATTAAATCACCACATATTTGAGGATGGGGTGTTCATCATCTCACTATCCACTCTGCATCTTGTAGATAACGAAATATACTAGACTAGGAGGCAGGAGACTGGGGATCCAGTTCCAGCAAGAGCTCCACAATACCACTCTGCAAATGCATTTTCTTATTCATCTATGAGAAATGTTTTCTGCCTCATCTCAATTCCTATAATAGGGGATAAATGGGTTAATAGATAAATAGGTATAAGGAGTTGTCATTTCTTGGTAAGAATTCTAGTGAAGTTCTAAAAAAGGAGGAGAAACTCTATAGAGGACTGTTTTATTTGAAACAAAATCAAGGTCAAATTTCACTTCAGCTTAATAAACTCAAGACTGGCCCCCCGCTTTGTTAAAGGCCTTGCATTGCTCAACTGCAGAACCTGTGAGGCCAGATATGAAGAGTGCTTATATTTACCACTGACATTTTGTTGAACCTGTCCATACTTATTAATTATTGCTTTAAATTAAGCAGCTGAGGACTCTTAGGAAGTTGATTTTCCCAAATGACCTATCTGCAAAAGTAGTGAAGCCTGATGCTCTCCTGCAACAGACTGTCTCTACAGATGTGTGTCCATGGAGAAATACACTTATGTGTATATAGTTCCCTAGGCAATGGAAATACAAAGAGATGAGTCTGAAAATTTGGTTAAATATTCTAAAACATCAAGAATTTCTAGTAATTCTATTTGGTTCTTTAAAAGAAATCTGATCTTTTTAAATAGGGTCTTCTCTTGTTAAAGTTTCTATCCCTTCCTTTATTTCTTTAATATTAATAGTTTTAAATGATTCATTTTATATTCTTTGTTTTTCAAATTGTTCTCTCATCTCCAGTTCACTAGGGATTAATCCTCTCATTTGTCTTATTCCTCACTGTATCCTTCCAAATATGTTTTAAAGCACCATGCCACAAGTTTTTATCTGTACTGTTTTCATTATCTTTCTGAACTATATATTTTGTAATTTCCTCTGTGATTCTCTCTCTTAACTCAAGAGGTATTCAGAAATTTATTTTTTCACCTCCAAACACAGAAGCTTGGGTATTTTAAACTACCTTTTAGTGTTTAATTAAATTTCATTGTAGTTAAAGAACATAGTCTATATGATACAGATTCATTGAAATTTCTTGAGATTTCAACTATGAACTTATATACTATAGTCAATTTCTGTGAATATTCTATGTGCACTGAAAAGAACATACATCTTTTCAAATCTTCCATATAGTTACTAACTTTTTGCCTCCTTGGTCTACCAGTTTCTAAGAGTGGTAAGTTAAAATCTCCCACAGTCATTTAGGATTTGTCAAGTAATTTTTTTATTTATAGATTTCAAAGTTATGTAGTTAGAGATGCATTTAAACTTTATCTTCTTTTACTATTATTATACCCTGACATTTGCAGTCCTAACATTGCTTCACTTTCACTTTTCACTTTCATGCATTGGAGAAGGAAATGGCAACCCACTCCAGTTTTCTTGCCTGGAGAATCCCAGGGACGGGGGAGCCTGGTGGGCTGCTGTCTATAGGGTCGCACAGGGTCGGACACGACTGAAGCGACTTAGCAGCAGCAGCAGCAACATTGCTCTATGGCTTACATTCTATATTATCTGATGTTAACAACTACTGTAGTAGCTTTCTTTGACTAGGATTATCTGGTATATTCATTTTCATTCCCTTACTCTGAAAATTTTACATGGTTTGTTTCAGGAATGTCTTCTTTAAAAATGCTGCTTTATTTTTTTAATTCGATGTGATAATTTCTTTTAATAGATTACTTTACTCAACCTACACTTTTATTATAATTATTCTTGTATTTGTGCTTTTTATATTTTATCAAATATATAATTTTTTTAATTTTTATATTTTCTCTTTGCTCCTTTTTTTCCCCTGCCTTCTTCTGAATTAAAATGTCTTCTGTGATCACCTTTTATTTTCCTTCTGTTGCTTTGGGAACCCTAAGATTGTATTCCTAGGCTTCTCTGGTAGCTCAGCTGGTAAAGGATCCACCTGCAATCCAGGAGACCCCAGTCCAATTCCTGTGTCAGGAAGATCCCCTGGAGAAAGGGTAGGCTCACTCCAGTATTCCTGGGCTTCCCTGGTGGCTCAGATGGTAAGGACTCTGCCTGCAGATCCCTGGTTCGATCCCTGGATCAGGAAGATCCCTGGAGAAGGGAATGGCAATCCACTCCAGTATACTTGCCTACAGAATTCCATGGACAGAGGAGCCTGGTGGCCTACAGTCCATGGGGTCTCAAAGAGTCAGACACGACTGAGCGACTAACACACTCGCACACTTTCACAACCTCACATCTCTATCTTGCCCCAGATAATTGCAAGCTAAATTTAAACTCATTTTAAATTAAAATACACATTCATTTAAAAATAAGAGTTAATTAACATTGCTGATACATTTTACCTATTGCTATGTTCACTGTTGTTTCCTGGACTCTCTACCTTACCTCTGTGTTCACTTTTATTTTGGCTGAAGTTCATAGCAAGGAGCAGAGGAGCGAGGATTCAAATCAATGTGTATCCTTCAAAGTCCTTGCTCAACCACAACAATTTACTTTTCACAGATACAGAGAAAGATATTCTGTGTGTATGGGGCAAGGAGTGGAGCCAGCAGATAAGAGATAGATGGAGAGGAAGAGGGGAAGTGAAGGATGTCTTAAGAGACGGTGTCACGATAGTTTGGACACTGCTGGAAGACAGGATTCATATATCAGAAAAGCAAAGACAACTAACTCATGAGACTTGAATAATATATATACGTATATATACACAGAGTTTCCCTGGTGACTCAAATGGTAAACAACCTGCCTGCAATGCAGGAGACCCAGGTTCAATCCCTGAGTTGGGTAGATTGCCTGGAGAAGGGAATGGCAACCCACTCCAGTATTCTTGCCTGGAGAAATTCATATAAATATGTATGTATATGATATAAATAAACATGGGAAATTAGGGTATAGTCACATGTCAAGGGGCTTGGGCTAGAATGGGAAGGTGTAGCTGCATCCATTTAAGGCCTGTGTAAGAATGCATAGGGATTTCGAGGA
The DNA here is from genome assembly GCA_917880005.1 of Nanger dama. Lineage (NCBI taxonomy): Eukaryota > Metazoa > Chordata > Mammalia > Artiodactyla > Bovidae > Nanger > Nanger dama. The sequence goes on from CAKJTW010000022.1 coordinate 28,566,975, forward strand.
CCTAGGTACAGTACCTGCCACAAAACAGGTGCTCAAGGATATTTACGGAAAGAAAGAAATAAAGCAAGAAGGAAAAATGTAAACCCAAAAGGGAAGGCAGGAAAATAAAAGAATGAGAAAAGGAAGAAGGTAATGAGGAAGCAAGAAGAAAATGAAAGAAAAGCAATTAAAAGAAAAGGCAGAAGAAAGTAAATAAAAAGAAGAGTCTTTTTTTTTTAAATGTAAGCATTGTATATTTATAAATGGGCTAAAAATAAAAGACAAAAGATTTGTATCAAGCTGTTAATAATGTGTACTTAGGGTAGAAGGTGAATGATTTCTACTTATTAACTTTATGCCCATCAGAAATATTGAAGGTTTTTCCAGTGAGCATATACTGTCTGTAAGCAAAGATTTAAAAATTAAGGGAAATGTGCAGAGATTAATAAAGAACCACCTGACGCAGCGTGGTGTGACTCACCCTCAGGTGAGGGCATCTCCCTGATTCCCTCAGCACGGCTGCCTCAGTGACTCCCTGATGACCTCCAGGAGCAGAGAACATTTTTCCTGCCATCTCAAACCCATTAATCTCCTCAAAGTCCAGGCCCCAAAAGGGAGAGAAATCCCATTATTGGACTTCCTCTCCTCTTAAAGCCACCTGTCAAATTCCAGGTGGCCTTGGAATTGCTTAGCCCTGCATTCTCCCAGGTGGCCTGACTCCATTCAAAAAGATGCAATCCTTTGCCCATAGGTCTTTCACTTCAGCCTCAAATGATAATAACCCTATTAGAACAGGATAAGCGAAGTGTCTATACAAGAAAGATACATATTTACAATATCAAAAAGACTCTCCCATCACAGACTGCAGTTCATAATAGAGAAAAATGCTTTTTTTTTTTTTTACTCTTTCATGGTCTTCTCCTTTTTCTGAGAGTCTTGAAGACAATTCAGTCCCTTGATGAAAACTGTTAACAGACAAGTCCAGCTGATCCCTTATAACCTAGAACCATTCTATGTAATCCTAGTTTTACTTTTATAAGAAAACCTGTGTTTTGTCCATAAAAATAAACTCATGTGAAGCATGGGTGACGGGTTTTTACAACTCATGAAACATAGATAAAAAGGTGATAAACCAAAAGCCATCTATTATACCCTTGTAACAGAGTTTTTCAACCTCGGCACTATTGACATTTTGGGTCAGATAATTCTTTGTTGTGGAGGATGGCTGTCCTGTGCTTTATTAGGATATTAAGGAGCATCCCTGGCACCTACCCACTAGATGCCTGTAACACACACACACACACACACACACACACACACACACACACACACACTAGTTGTGGCAACCAAAAATACTTCCAAGAATTCAATCATTAAATGCATCCATGGGGTCAAAGTCTCCCCTGGTTGAGAACCACAGATGAAGTGCCAAGTTGCAAAAATAGGTTAATCTATTTCTCTACAATTAGAAATATATGTTTTGCACGCAGACAGTTATTTGGGGCTTTAATATGTGTTAAAGCATCTCTTGTAATGAAAAGAATCTGTTTGCAATGCCAACGGCAAAGTAGAGAAAAGCACCATGACAGACAAAATTATGTCCCAAAGCTTCATGCTGTATTATGAAATAGGCAACATGAAGAATCCTAAAGTCACATTTATATTCAGCAAAGATAAAAATACAATTAGATGTGTGCAGTGGCCTTAATTTATAGATGTTTTCCTTATATTCTATAACTTCAGATAATCCTCTCAGCAGAGTTCAGAGCTTAAACAACTACAAAATTTGACTTTAGTTATCTGTCATACCATGTAACTGGACATCATATCACCATACTTTGTAATTCAGTACCATAGTTTAAGGAAAAAGAATGCCAGCAGGTTGTCTGGACTAATATTAAAATGCTGAATATACGTGATTCTATGAAAGTCAACTGGCATCTTTCCATTGCATTCCAAAGGAATAATAAAAAATTGTTTGGTGAAATCAGGAATGATGTTAATACCAGAGACTCTAAGGTCCTCTATAACCTTATTAACTTGGGAATATGAGTAATAATTACTCAGCAAGAAAAGAAAGCTAAAATGTATTTGGGGGAGGGGGATAGGTTGTAATTAATTGATTAAGTTGTCTCTCATTTCATTTGCTGGCAATTCCTTCAAATTTAAATACTCAAACACTTCCTTTTTATGTATATACATTAGCTTCATGGGGAAAAATTTATAGCTGTACTTCACTTTATATTCCATTTTAGATGCAGATAGTTGGATTGAATAAATTTAAAATGTAATTGAATGACTAAAGAATAAAAACACCCTTTTCTGCCTTGGATAGTTCAATCTATCATTACAATATTAAAAAAATGAATGAAGTTTTTTTTTAAAAATAGGTTAATGGGATTAGAAATTTATCTTCCTATTTTATGCTACCCTCTCTCCTCCAGTTCACTTGCCAGAAGAATTTCAAATGCAATTCCCCTGAAATCTACAGATTTTATAGGCTAACAAGCAGTTATCATTCCTGTTACTAGCTGATTCTATTGCGTCTACATCTTTAAAAGTCTTCTTGTTCTGTTTCTGCAGAATGTCTTGATGTTTACAGAAAAAAAAAATCCGATGACATGGTTACTAGAAGAGAAGAGCAAGCTGGGTTGATTTCTGCAGGAGTTTCCCAAGTATTGTTTTCCCCTTTCGAGATTCAAATTAAAACAAAACCATTCTCCTATATTTCTAATGAAAAAATGAACAATAACTTCTGGAATTTGTGCTAAGCCAAATGAACTCATTACTGTCTTATGAAACAGTTTAACACACTTTGATCAAATAATAACTTTGCAAATACAAAGATGCTATCATAGTATCATCACATAGTTAACATGACTGGCCCATGCTAATAGGTACTAAGACATAAACGATGTCAAAGCATTAGGATATTTAAAGAAAAGCCAAATGTCTTTAATATTCCCCAGAAATGGCATTGTCTCAACTCTTGTCTACATATGTATAAATACCCTAAATGCAAAAAAACCTTACAAATTTATTGTTATTCTTTTGTGAAGTTAGTTAAAATTTAATGAACAAGAAATTAAACAAAAGCTGCTGTAATAAAGTTATTAGAATATTCCAACTAAAAACAATTACAATGAAAACTATTTACATTCCCATAAAATTATAAACATTTTTCAAGGGATATTTTGCAATGCAATTTTTAAACATGTTTTCTTATTATGATTCTTGAGACTTAAACACTGCAGGTTTATTTCATATTTTTAAAAGACACTTGAGCAAGAGTTTTACTTTCTCAAAGGACTCTATGCTTTAAAGTAACATGTTGAGTGCTTAGATTTTTCTCCAAACACATTTTGTGCTTCATCTTTCAACTAAGAGGATTAATTTTCAACTATATGTAATTGACAGAAAATCGTGTTGAAATGGTGAAGAGAAAGTGAAAGTCGCTCAGTTGTGTCCAACTCTTTGTGACCCCATGGAATTCTCCAGGGCAGAATGCTGGAGTGGGTAACCTTTCCCTTCTCCAGGAGATCTTCCCAACCCAGACTGAACCCAGGTCTCCTGCATTGCGGGCAGGTTCTTTACCAGCTGAGCCACAAGGGAAGCCCAAGAAATCTGGAGTGGGTATCCTATCCCTTCTCCACCAGATCTTCCTGACCCAGAAATGGAACCAGGGTCTCTTGCATTGCAGGTGGATTCTTTATCAACTGAGCTATCAAGGAAGCCCATTGAAATGGTAGTATTCATTAATTCTGGGAATTTAGCAGTCAGATTTCAGATATATACAGCTGTTAGTACAGAGCTGGAAAAATACTAACAGTTTGTAAGTATGCTCATTGCTTTTCCACTGTTTTAACCTCCTCTCAAAATTATATTCATAATTTACAGAAGTGAAAGCAATTAGCTTAACTCTTCTCCTGAAAGAGACAGCATTTTTGAAAGAAAAGAAAGTTACCTTCCTAGTTTTAGATATTTAATTCAACGAAAACTCTAAGAGCCAACTTTAGGGTTTTTACTAAAAAAAAAAAAAAAAAAAATTCCCTCTGTAATGGCTGGCTCAGGCTTGACAAACTTGAACTGTGTGGACACTAAAGCGGCTCTCAGTTACACTAGGGAAGAAAGAAGAACTAGACATTCCACAGCTGCCTACCCCAGCTTCTTCCCAGGGGTACAGCTGCAGTCTCTATCAACTCAATCACTTTGTACAGCCACTGGGATCCCAGGCAGGGGCGTTGAATCCTAGAGCAGCGTAGATTTCTTCCAGTACCACAGCAAGAAGTAAGACTACTTCAAAAGTAACCGGTTATTTCCAAAGATTATGTGGCTCCAGGCAAAAAAAAAAAAAAAATGTGATGAAGACCATCTGCAGTGACGGAAAATAAAAGATGTCTCATATTTTTAAGATTTCAAGCTACTTACAGGCGATCTTCCTTGGTTTTTTAGCATGAAAATGCTATAAATATGTGTCCTTTATTCCTGACCAAATTTTTATTTGAGGTGTGGGGAGAGGATGATCAACTTGAAGAAACCCAGAACTTAACTGACAGTCATTGTGGCTTTTGTAATGAGACCCACTCACTGCAGGGTTGTAAAGAATGAAGTATATACGACAGTATCATGTTTAAAGGTACAACAGTCTTCCATTTTACATCAGTACACATTCTCACTCGCTCTTCTGAACGTTTTAAAGACTGATAGGACAGTATTAGTGATATGGTGTCACTAAAAAGAGTAGTCAGAGAATAAATATTCTTTCCTGCTTGAGGAGAGCTGATGCCTCGGCAGGTGCCATTTCCTTGGAATAAATCAGAAAGGAAGGAGCTATAACCATGTAGTTCTATTAAAATAATAGAAATGTACAAATACTGCTCACAAAATCATGCTTTTATACTAATCATCTTCTTCTAAGGTAGTGAAAGACAATACACAGATGCATATTTTGGTAAATTTTGTAGTATCTTGGATTTATAATCCCATTACCATCATTAATTCTTGCTTGGTCAGAAAACCATTATTGTAACTCCATATAAGCGTTTGCAGAATTTACCAGATATAATAATGAAAACATGTTACAGTATATTATGGGCATGCTATGATTCAAGAACTGTGCTGAGAGCTTTTAGGTACATGACTTAGTTTACCATCATCCCCCTCATGAAATTATCCTTATTTTATAGACATATTTGTATATTAATTTTGAACATTTTAGGTATTTTTAAAGTTTATACTGTTGTTGAATTGTTTGAGTTAAAGAAAAATAGCTTCTCTATATGCTATGTCAGTTAAATATCACTTATACTACTTATAATGTCTTTTCTTCTCTAATGGCTGATTATTTTAATAACCAGAAAAAAGGCTCATTTCAACCTAGAGTATTAGTAATGCAATAATTCCCTAAGTGTTTTCATATTCTAAGTATCTAAAGTTCCATATGCCTATCTTTCTGTTTGAGGCTATCAGACCGGCAAGTCAAACTAAGACAATTAAACTTATATTACATAATAGATACTGAGGCATATAAACACTAAATCATGCCTGAAAATGTAGAATGATAAAATATCAAGTAAGAAAACTTCAGGCCTCAAAAGGCCATTGTTTACAGTTCAACAATATTCCTCCAAGACAATGCAGCACACTACAGCAAGGAGGAACACATGAGGCAGAAGTTGCTGACATATGGGGTACGCATAGAACTTCTGCTTAATGGAAGTTCCAAGATGTATAAATAAAAAATGATGTGTGAGTTGCTGGAAAAAACTGTAAGGCAAGTCAATTTTTTAATTAAAAAATTATGTAGCATAAACAATGCTAATGAGCCAAAAGTCCCATGAGATTAGGACTGTATCTGCTTCATTTTAACATTCCATTCACTTTTCATAAACGTACATCCACTCACTTGAAACACTTCAAGCAGAACCTTTTGTAATATAGAGTTTTGAAGATTTTCTTTGTCCTTGTTTTTAATATTAACAGTTCACCATTTTCTTCTCAAGTTGTCAATTTGATGATATATGGCATTTTTTAAGGCCCTAAAATCCTTAAGTGAATCACCATAAATAAATACCTGGAAGTTCTTCATAAATTTCATCATCAATTGGCAGACTCCTTGTTGGTGAACTGCTTGGGAGAGGATGATCGACATCATCGTACAGCTCTCCTCTTTCCTCATCATCCTCAGGAATAACTTCAGACCCCATATCTACAAAACATGTTTCAGGAAGTAAAACTTTAAAGAATGCAAAAGTGATTTTCCAAACCTTATTACCTAAATTAATGGCAGCCCTACAGAGTCACAATAGTGATATATGTTACGTCCTTAACTTGAACATTTTAGAAATTGATTTATGTATAAATATGTGAATTTAAAAGGTACTAAATGGTACTTGCAGAAAAGATGCTTTTATTAATCTGAAGTCAATAGTATGTATTACCAGTCATGTTCTGCCAGTCATTTCTCACAGAAGTCAATGAGCTTCTGTACATGAAACTCCAACTTATTCAGTTATTCAATACTCAAAGACTGTGATACCTTGTTCAATGGGTTGCTCTTACCTTGTAACACAAAGTTCAGCTGCTGCACCCATTCTTCGGCATCTTTGGGAGAAGCTGCTGTGAACTAAGGAAAAACAATAGCAATAAAAAAAAAATCACCACCGTAATGAAAAGTATGTTGCCTCCTTTTTGTTTCTATAAGACCATTAGTAATTCTTTTCATGTCTAGTACTACTTTTCTTGCAAGGATGCTTCTTATAATGTACAGTTAATTTTGACAAATTTACGTAATTGAAGCAGAGGATGATGGATTTGAAACTCTGATCAGCAGCTGGCAGCTGTGCAGGAAAAAAAGCTGCTTCTCTTCATCAATGTCAAAGACAGAACTGATGAACAAAATTTGCCCTTGACAATTAGAAGACACCCATGAATTTCTTTAGACTGCTGGGTACAGCTTTCTTTAAAATGTTCTTGTCAGATTCCAACACATTAACTGACAACTTAATTAACTGGCTTTCAACTGCAATCTCAGATATTTAAAACTTATTAAACATACATTCCATATTGATGCTAGTTGATAGCTCTTGACTTGCAGAGCTGATATGTGTCTTTACCTTCATTTTCTCCCACAACTCTAAGCAATACAATATGCATTAACACTCTGATATTTTTCTTTTGATAATTTCACTCTTTCTGCCATGTAATTCTTTTAAAAATCACTCAGTTCTATTAAAATAGGTATAAAATGCAACATGTGAAGTAATTGATGAATTACATATTCTCCTGCTCTCTTTCAAGAAGGTATCACTTGAACTAATCTGAAATTTTTTTAAAATCTATTTCCTCTTATATGAATCTTTAATGTTTAAAACCCAGTGTTTTATTATTATTATTATTAACTTGTCAGGAAGAGTTGTTTTAACAAAATGTTAATGTCTTCAAAAATGAAATCAGGAAGTCTTATCAACTTAATTTCAAGGCAACATAAAAACTCCAACCTGATAGATACGTTTATCAGGAGCAGAGATTTCAAAACAGCAATCTTTCTTTCCATCCTTCCTAAGAGTGTTATTCATCCTGACATTGTAGCCGTCTATTGCAAATTCACCTTTCTGCTGTTTGTCTGTTTAAGATGAAACAAAAGTTAGAATTTCATTTACTATAGTGAATATAAATGTCTAGTTGATTAATTTTTATTTATATTCTTGGAAAGAATATTTTTGGTCACACTGCTTTCATAGTATAATACTTAAGTAACATTCTAGCTATCACTTTTAATTCTAGAGGTATTTGGAATGGTTGAGTTTAAAAAGGACTTCTTAGGGAACCAGAAGAAGATATCTGTAGATAGTGGTCTTACTCAGAAGGAAGCAAGCAAATATGACAGTTTCACGTAGGGAAAATCCAAGATTGGAACTCAAAACTTGCTAGACAAGCCCACTACAAATCCATGGCTCTCTCAGATTTAGTACACCAGTGGGAACACTTGTCTAGTTGAAAACCTGCTGGGCTTTTATTTACTATTAACTCTTTTCATCACCACCCTCCAATTCCCCCCACCCCAAAAGCTTCTAAAACACAACTTTTCTGTTTTAGAAAAACCCTCTAAATTGGAACAAATCAAATTCTAATTTTAAAAAACAAAACTACTAATTATAAAAAGATGTGAGGGAAAAAATATTTGAATGGAGAGGAGTGATAATGCAAGTACAGAAGCATTTCTTACCAAAACAAAAGTAGGTTTCATGACCAGTCAGTGGACAGTTAAGCTAGTAAAGCACATTTGAATCCCATATGATGAAAAGTCAAAAGAAAAGATGACTTCAGTTTTAGCCAGATATTACTATAAAGACAAATAAAGTAGGAATACAACAGAGGATTTAACGCTGAAACTGAAAGTAAAATTAGTCACCTTTCCCACTTTATCCAGTTATATGATTTTGAGAGAAAAGAGGCACTGCTATAGGATTACTTTCTAGGGTAACGTACAATATTAAAATCCTGAATAAAAACAACTGTCTCAGGGGAAATACTCTCGTATCATATGGTACAGGGCTCTCTCAGCTTATGGCACCAGTAAAATATATATCTCCTTTTCTTTTGTATACTAATGTAATGCCTGAAGTAAGAAGCATTTTCAAAAGGTCACTGAGATCATATCTTGTTCAAACATCAAAAGAAAAAAAGATACCTAAATTATTAACTCCTGACTTAAATCTGTACATTCTAATCATATTCTTCATAATTTACATCCCTTTAGATAAATGAAAAGCAATTCAAATTAAAAATTTGAAGTTTGCTTTGTATAAAAAGTCTGCATTAAAATCTGTGAGGTGAAAACTCTAAAAATCAGAGTAAAGCATTTCCCAAAGCATGTTTTACTGGATATTAACAGGTTTCTATGATCCAATAAGTTTGGGAAATGCTGAATTAAACAGTTATACAGGTGTTGTTAGTCCAGGCCTTCTTTAGGCCCTTAATATACTTATATACTGATCAAATTTCTATGAGAAAAATTTAGTATGTAGCACTTCCCAAAATTATTTATCAATGGAACCCTTTTTCACAGAGTATTTTATGGAACCAATACTCCCAGAACATAATTTGCAAAATGCCTAACTAGAAAAATACTATTGGGGAAAGGGTATTAAAATAATAATTATTGGTTAAGTACTGTTGGTTCTTCTGAAATTCTCAAAGAAAAAATAATCATTTATTCACTCATTCAACAAATGTATATTTAGCGCTTAAAACAAGTAAGGGAGCATTACAAGAATGGTGAGACAAAAGCTAGCAACAAAAGCTAGACCTTTCCCACCTTCCCACTGAAACACACACCCAACACTTTCCCACACACCAGGTACAAATATAAGTGCTTGAGGAATATTAGTCAATGATCCACCGCAATGAAAAAGGATTTACTTTTCGCTATAAAAATGGAAATTGTTGGAAGCAAAATATCAAAGGCTTACAAGTTCTGAGAGATTTCCTTAAACTTCCCAGAGAGCAGGGGGTGTGGGGAACATAGGATTTTCAAGGACCAGAAGTCCAGGCTTCCTACCTCCAACTCGGGGCTAAAATTCTTAGCAATATAACATGAGTGGGGATGGAAGAGCACATGGAGTGGGAGTTTATGTCTGGAGATGCAAAATCAGCACTACAAAGACTAAGTTGGGAAGAGCTGTGATGAGCAGGATACCTTCTTGTGCTAGATTATTTTTAGACAACCCCCACCCAAAAATATGCTATGGCCCATGTATCAGACGTTCTGTTAGAGTCTGAGAGGAGGACATGAGCAGCCTCTAGTCAGATGAGCCAGAGAAAAGTCACCCAATTGAGAGGTAAGCATCCTGGATTATAGAGACTAGAATATCTATTATATATATCCTTGGCCAAGGATAAGTTAAAGAGGAAAAATCAACAAATGAAGACAGCTAGATTTTGTCTAGCTTTTGTCTCCACCATGCTTGTAATGCTCCCTTGATTGTTATAAAAATGTTATGTAATACAAAACCATAATACAGCACTGAAGATATAGAAAGCAAGCACAAATGAGAAACAGTAATAAACTTTAGACAATTGGTTTGTATCTTTTATAAAGTAAAAAAAAATTCTGAATAAAATGAAATAATGTAATGTACGATAAAAGAGGAATGACCGAGACATGGAAATTGGAATGGAGTTGGTAAAATAAGGGGAAAATGCTGTATAAGGGAATAGAAAATGCAGCAGCCAAATTCATAATGTATTAAGGTGAAAAAATTTGAAAATTGTGAACACTGTTGAAAAATAAGAGCAGGTACATGTTTTAAAAACTTCCTCAGTAGGTAGAGGGGGAAAGAATAAGGGGAAAGATGAACAAAGGGAATATGATGAACATGGAAGACTGACAAAAAAATACAACATAAGAATAATGGGTGTTCCAGAAGAAGGGCAGCAAATAAAACACTGCCAATGATCAAAGACAGAAGAAAATTACACTCCGTCAAAGAAAGACTTAAGTCTACAGAACAAAAGTGTTGCTTAAACAAGCAAAAATAATAAGAAACTAATACCTAGACCTAGTCAGCTGATTATTGAGTGTTTGAGGATAAATAACGACCCGATAGATGGCAGCCCACCAGGCTCCCCCGTCCCTGGGATTCTCCAGGCAAGAACACTGGAGCGGGTTGCCATTCCCTTCTCTAACGTATGAAAGCGACAAGTGAAAGCGAAGTTGCTCAGTCGTGTCCGACTCTTCACGACCCCATGGACTGCAGCCTACCAGGCTCCTCCGTCCATGGGATTTTCCAGGCAAGAGTACTGGAGTGGGGTGTCATTGCCTTCTCCAATCATATAAATATCCAAGTGGGGGTGTAGGAGCATGATAACAGAAAATGAAGAAAGATTCTTTACTCTTTCTCAGCTTTTTCAAATCCTTAACAATAAAGTAGCCATATTTCCAATTAGTCAACATGAGTTAGGAAGTTCAAGACAAAAAATGGGCAGACATGGCTATGCTAAGACTCCACTCTTCTCCATTCACATTAGCATCTCTTCAAGACAGAAAAAAGAGAAAACCTTAGCATCATATGGCACCACAGCAATTTACATATAGGCTAGTTCCACAGTCCTTTCTGGGACAGTTTCAAAGACACTTGTTGACTTAAAAATAGTTACATGCCAATCAAATAGGAAGCAAGGGCGTAGAAGTTCATTTATACGTAACCGTAATAGACTAATCAGATATTTTACCTAAGTAAACTTCCCAACTAGCAGAAGTTTTAGTTTAGCACTTATAAGTGCCAAAATTTTATAAAGTTGGATTTTGTAATGGAAATCATCTTGAAATATATGACAATTCTGTTAAACATAATTTAACATTTTCTTGATGATCTAGTAATACTAATTTGAGCATTAGTTTTTATAGTATGTTACAACATGTTCACGCCCTCAGGATTTTTGAGGTGTCTGTCCTGCTATTAAATTTCTCTCAGCTTCTGTTTCACACTTTAACCTTGCCTGTATTATGCTGCTCGAATTTAATGTCTACAGAACTGAAGACTGTCGGGAGAAACTAGGTAACAAAATCTGTTAAACTGGTAACTTAATTTTACACAATTCTAAAACAGTAGGTTCAAGGTAAAAAAGCAGTTGGCTCTGATCTCTTATAAAACAAAATGCATGACATTAATGGTAGCTATTTCCTCCTACTTCTTCACTTACTTTTAGGCTTACAGCTGTGTTCTGGGGTGGGAGGTGGGAGTGTGGTTAAGGGCCAAAAAGACGTATCATATTTCCTGAGCTCCTTCTATATGCCAGAAATTTAATACAGCATATCCCCTATATATCTTGAAATAATTCTAAGACAGAGAAGGTGTATATTATATCCCCAGCACTGATGAGGGGGATAAAATAACCAACTTGTTCTCAGTCACACAACCAAAGCAGTAGAAGACAGGACTGTAACATAAGTCTGATTCCAAAACCTTGTTTTACAACCATTTCACACTGTCTCCTAGAAAGTGTTTCTCAAAATATATTTCAGGAATCACCTATTGTAAAATCATCCCAGAAGCCTGTTAAAAATGTAGAAATGGCTACTACTCTGTACCTCCTGTACAGGATTCCCTGGGGGTGTGTCCAGGAAAGCAAGTTTTTAGCAAATAACCCAGGTGATTTTGATACACGTTAGTGTTTGCAAAACCACTGAGGAGATATAATCTATGAAGTCTCAGTTGATAAGTGTTACAGCTTGCATCTCCTCCTGCAACATGGGCCCAACTTTCTCAGCTTGCTTTACCCATCTCTTAAATACCCATGATGGTTATGCTCTAAATTCTGCTCTTTTCCTGCTTTACAGTACTCACTGGGCAACCTCACCCAATCCTAGGGATTAAATTCCTATCAATATGCTTGTGACTCATAATTCTCTATTTTCAGTCCAGCTTCAGAACTGAATATCCAAATCTTCACCTTCTCACTGTCCATGTTTCATCTCTTGAATGTCTTATAGGCACAATGTCTATACCATGCCCACAATGGAGATCATCTTATCCTCATTCACACTTTACTTGTGATCTTTCTTGTTATGTCCTCCTACTACTCCATAAGCAGTACCTCCATTAAGTGAAGCCTCCAAACCAGAAAATTGAGCATCGCTCTTAATTTCTTCCTTTTCTTCAAGTATTGCCATGTTATCTCCCTCTACCCCACTGTCACTGCTGCTGCTGCTAAGTCGCTTCAGTCGTGTCCGACTCTGTGTGACCCCATAGACGGCAGCCCACCAGGCTCACCCGTCCCTGGGATTCTCCAGGCGAGAACACTGGAGTGGGTTGCCATTTCCTTCTCCAATGCAGGAAAAGTGAAAAGTGAACGTGAAGTCGCTCAGTCATGTCTGACTCTTAGTGACCCCATGCCACCTCCCAAAAGCTAGCCAGTCCTATTTTTCTAGCAAATATGCTTGTTTTTTTCTTTTTTGCTGGCTCTGCAGAATATATGCTTAAAACACCAACCACTCTCCTACCATTTAAAATACAGTATAAATATAGCAACTAAATAATTCCAAATCATTTAGCACTCCTATGCGTTATGACCATTTGTCATCTGAGGATCTCTAGCATCTAAGTATCTTTCCTATTTTTAGTCCTGAGATCTTTAGGGAGGAGAGCCCACTTCCCACCACAGAAGCTGGAGGGAGGTTAGATTTTCCCTCTTTCAGATCAGTCAAGCAGATACGCCAGCCTGGGTCCTAAATCTGAACTGAATTATAAAAGAATCAGGGAGGAGCTCAGAATCCATTTCCATTAGCAGCGCCTTCATCGATTGGCAACAGTGTACAACAGCAACATCACAAGTCCTGGCGTGGCTGGGCCAGCAGTGTGTCCCAGTCAGATTGTCCCTGGAGGTACGGATTTGGCTGAAGTTCCAGCCACCTCACCTCATTTAGTCCCTGCCTGCTTTTCTGAGCCCAGTTGTTTAGCCTTCTCATCAACTCTGTCTGAGAGCTGATATTCTCCCAGTAACTTCTTTTTGTGTGTAAACAGAGCTGGTTTCTAATGGTTAGCGAACAGAAAGATATGACATGTGTTCAGAAATTTTTGATAATATCTGCCTGTTACATTTAAGAAGGCCTTTCCCTCTTAGTGAATGACTCATGCTAGTTTCATAAGTATTAATGCTCCCCAGTAAGAAAGAGGGAACTATGCCCCTTAATACTGTGGAATTACACCCACTAAACTTTATCCAACTGATCAGTAAGTTGTTCTATGCCCTGAGTTAAAAGACACACGAACATTTTCTCTGCTTACATAGCTCACATAAATGAGTTATACCATGAGGAAATATCAAATAATACTATTTAAAGTGAAAATACTATATGACATATATATTTATTACTTAAGGGCCCCAAATGGCTCTGAAAAACAAACACGGGCAATATGTATAGGTCCAAAGGGAAGCACTTTAGTTAGAATTATAAGTTTGACTCATGTGGTCTGCTGGCGGGGAAATTTTAGATATTTCTAAAGCCTTTTATTTTTCTGTAAAGTAAAAGTACATTATAAGCATAAAAATCAAGTGGTTTCTGTATCCAGCCATACACTTTCAACCATAGCAATAAACCTGATTTTAAAAACAGTGCTGTATGAGGTAGCTGTTAATTGAGAGTAAATAAATTACAGGCATTCTTGTAGACTGGAATTTAAAGGTTTCTACTTTTGGAGGGCTATTCCTACTTTCCCTCTATGGCTTCCCTGGTGGCTCAGGGGTAAAGAAATTTGCCTGCCAAAGAGGACATGCAGGTTCCATCCCTGGGTCAGAAATATCCCCTGGTGAAGGAAATGGGAACCCACTACCGTATCCTTGCCTGGGAAAACCCCATGGACAGAGGAGTCTGGTGGCCTCCAAGGGGTTACAAAGAGTCGGATACAACACTTTTCCACTACAACTGAAATTGAGATAATAATTATAGTCTATTTAATAGACTATATACATATATACTATATATACATATATGTATACCTATATACATAGAGGTATTGTTAAATAAATATTATACAGGGAATGTCTTAATATCCTATATATGATATCCTCTTAGAGCCTTCTGTGATAGAGGATTAATGACATTGCTGCTGCACAGGCAACATGAAAATGGCTAAGAACACCTGAGATAACTTGTGTCTCCTTCATGCACACAGTGGTAAACAACTCTGAATTCTCAGCCACTCTCAGCTTCAAAGCACATCTTGCCTCCAGTCTCACCTTCGTCTGATAGCTGTCAACATGCTCTTTCTAACATCCAATCAAAGTTTGTCATACCATCTACTCACCTGCAAAGTTAGAAACATTAACTGCCCCTTATATTAAAAAGGCCAAACTTCTGACTAGGGAATTCACCAGCTTGGTCCCACCCTGCCCGGCTCATCAGCCCTCGTATACGCACTCATGTATGTCTTCAGTCTATGTACAGATGGATGTGCTCAACTGCTCAGTTGTGTCCAACTCTTTATGACCCCATGGACTGTAGTTTCTGTGTCCATGATATTATCACAGCAAGAATACTGCTGTGGTTGCCATTTCCTCCTCCAGATATACAGATGTATAGATACATTTTAAATCAAACCTGTCCTATTTTACTGCAAACTGACCCATCATCATCAGACCTTTAATAAGACTTAACTTGTACATGAATATTTCCTCATGTTGAACAAGTCCTACTAAATATCAGATGTACACTTTAACTTCTCTGTATTGCTATAGGGTAATAAAGGTCTTTTATTTAACACTTATTTTGATAGATTTTAAGTTAGTATTGTATATCAAAATTATTTCACTTCTATCAGGTCAAATTATTTCTATTTCTTAAGGAACAACAAAGATATCATCTTTCCTTTTACAAACAACATTATAATATGAATTTTTAAATGCCAGATTTGATTTACACATTTTATATATACTCATGATATAATTATAAAATGCTAATGCTCTGACCCAACAATTTGCCTCTATCAAATGAATCAGGAAGAAAGGTAAGCTTTTACGGCTGTTACTAAAGTTGTTGTTATAAAACAACAGAACTTCAATTACACAAATAATATTATCATTCTAGCAATATTTTGTAGGTACTAACAGAGAACTATGATGCTATTTCAAAATCAAAACACTTTATAACTGTCATTCACACTGATTGAACAACTATGTCCTATTTTTCCTATCAATGGTTAAATTGTAAAGGAAGTAAGAGAGCAGAGAGGTCAACTTCAATGGAAAATTTTATTTCCTGCCGAGATAAAAATTTTATTTTAAATTATCTGTTAAAAGTAATTAACTTCCAATTAAAATAAATAAATTTATATTTTAAAAAGCACTAACAAAAATGCCAAATATCAAAAAAATAAAAATAAAAGCCCTATTTTCTACTGACTTTCATTTTATATTGAAAAGATACTATAATGTAAAAGTTAAAACCACTGATACACTAAATAATTTTGATGTACATTTGGAATGACTCTTGTTTGAACCAAGGCTACCTGAAGCTGCCACATGCTATATAGTGCTAGGGTTTTCTTTAACTGGGGAATGAGGGTAGAGACAGCAAAGCCCCTTAGGTGGAAAGAAAAGAGATACTTTGTACAAACTAACTACTACCCCTTAAAAGTGAGAGGAGATTGGTTCATAATACTGATCCATGATCTCATAGAGGTTAAACAGAAAAATATGAGTTTGGAACAGGTTCCTAAATGAGCCATCACTTACAGGCATGTTGGAAGGGCTGGTAACCACCAAGTTAAGGAAAAGAGCATGGCTTTGGAGCAATAGGGACCTGCACTAAATCCTCAATGTGCCTCTCAGCAGCCTGTGATAACCTCTCTTGCCTCGACTAGTTCAGTGCCCCCACTAAAACCAATTCTGGTCATAGAGCCCTATGCTTAAAAGCCATATTCAACATAAAACACTTAGCAGGGCCCTTATTCTCATAAAGCTCTTGTCAATCTGATACTAATCCACTTTTTAAGTCTTTTGTACTCCCTCCTTTCACTCTCTGTGACAGTCTTGAAAAATGAGTTGAGTCATGACAATCAAATGAAGAGGAAAGAGATGAAAACAGGGATGTGATTTCACAAAGTGAGAAAGTATGTTATACAAAAGTATGTTTTATATACATATTATCTTAAATGTTTATACACACACACACACACACACACCTCATAAAGGCCACAAATGATCATGAATGATAAATACAGATAATATTTATGGGTACAAAGGTATAGTATTATTCACCCTAGAGGCTGGAACTAGTCTTTCTAAGCCATGATTATCTTGATGGGCCCAAATGTTTTTTGGCACAAAGTGAGTTAGAAAATGTGAACCACATAACTGTCAAAGAGTAACAAAGTACAGTTTAACCCAGTAAGTGGTATCAACTTTTCTGCACCTCTGTAATCCATTTATCTAAATCCTACTTAGCTGGAGGATCATAGTTCTCATATATCCAAATAGCTCTTTCCAAAGTTTAGATTAATGGTTCAAACATACAGTAAATACTGATATACAAATTAGCTATCTGATGTCACATATAAAAACAAAAATTTCATGTGACATATACATTTTCTGGGGAAGAAAACAACACTAAGGAAATTAGGATCATGTCAAACAAGTAATTAAAAACTGTCCAAAGATAGATATCCACCTCCCAAGTCCCTAAAAGCCAGAAGTGGCCAAGAATTGCAATGAATTGCTAAAAACAGATCTGAAATCTCAGTGGAAACAGGAGGCTTCATAGTGACAGACAGGGAAGAGCTTAAGGAAATATAAACCAAATCTTCATAGATCCACATAAAAGGGAATGAGAGAATAGTAGTTTTTAAAAAGCTGTGGTAGTGGCTAGATGGATCACAAAGTACTTAAAATACAAATTTAAAAGAACGTTATTACCTCAGGCCTCAAAAAACAAGAATAGAAATGGGAATTTAACTAACCTGGGTTTGATCCCTGGGTTGGGAAGATCCCCTGGAAAAGGGAAAGGCTAAACACTCCAGTATTCTGGCCTAGAGAATTCCATGGACTGTATAGTCCATGGGGTCACAAAGAGTCAGACACGATTTAGTGATTTTCACTATCACTTTCCCCTCAAATAACTAGAATTTATTTAGAGCATTAGCTTTTGAAGTAAATATAAACATGTCTTGGGGATTATATTTGGGGATAAATTATATTAGAATTGGGGAAGACTCTTGCTAATCTTTGACCTAACAGTATATACCAGTTAGGACTATGAGTGACGGAAGCAGATATTAGTATTCATTGATTTTTACAGAACTTAGAAATGAGAAGCTTAACTAACCAAACTCACAAGGATTTGAAACCTCCCTCTCTTGGTCTTATGAAATAGAAAAAATTTCTTCACAGAAAAGTAAAATCTTGATCTCAGTTCACACTACTGTACAAAATTATATTTCTATAACAGTAACACCTTTATTATCTATGATTATCATAATTTAACATGGACTCTAAATTTTCTGATAAAATCATCTACTTAATCAAGACTTAGCAGAAGAAAGAAGACTGTTGATAGTTGCTTATAGTTTACATTTCATGGATACCATTATTACAAATGAACATGTAAATTAGTAACAGAATGCAAACTAGCCACTAAATTAACTTCTAACTTGATAATCCCACTAACCAAAAGGTAGGACCAGTTTCTAGCATCATGCATTTATTTCAAATTTATCTGAAATATAATAATCATATCTGCCAATTTGAAAATTAGGAAAAACCTAACATTTGCAAATAATATCATATGAAATATAAACTTTCAAATGACACTGGTAAGTAACAATTTCATGAGAAAGTTTATATTCAGTGATATTGGACTTTTATGCCTTTTAATCTCAAGTGTTCTTTCTGGAAATGAATGCTATATAACCCTTACTTTATAATATTCAACTTCTGACTTGTTTTTCCTAGATAAGAGCAAAACTAAGAAAGCTCACATTCTTTAAATTTTAGTATTTAATGGCTTTATTTGTTCAAATAATGAACTTAAAATTATGTTAACTATGACAAAGTTATTAATTAGCAAATGAAGTTAGAGAATGTTATTTTATTGTTTCTAAATTAGTCCAGTGATAATAGTGGTTAAGAGCATGGACTCTAAACATTATGTTTTAGGTTCAAATTTCAAAACTGCCATTACCATCTCTGGGACCTTGAACAAGTTACTTAATCTCTCTGTCTTCGGTTTTCCAAAAATTAAAATAAGTGGGACTAATAATGGTAGCTGCCTCACAGAGTTGTAGTTAAATGAGTTAATATAACTTAAGTGCTTAGACAGCTAAGGTGCTTAGAACAGTAACACACCAACATTTGTTGTCACTTTAATCTGTAAAAGAAGCTGAGAAAGGAGTTGTGCAGGTTTCATTGTGATCTAAATTTTTCTTTAAAATATTTGAAGGACAAAACATATTTTCCTTCAAACTTCAAAACTTGTACAACCCTAATGGTCTTAACTTTTCAGATATTCTACAACTATAGCCTGGAGGTAAACAATTCCTGAGGTAAAAGGCCACACAGATGAAAGTTTTCTCTTTCCTAATTTGATAAAACACAGTTGTGTTGACTTTTAAGGCACTATGAAATTTAGAGCATTTGTCAAATAATATAATTATTAATTACTCTTAGGCTGTAATATTACAATTCTCAGTTATTTTTCTCTGTCTTCAGCTTGTTCTGTACCAAACGAGGGAGGTGGCATAAAATGCCCCCAAAACTGTCATGCAATAGTTTATACAATTGAACACCAATACTACCTTTATCACTTCCATAATAATAGAACACTGTTTTACTGAGAGCACACCACCGTTTCTGCCATTCAAATCCCAGGAAACTGTGATCTACAATAAAGGGAGAAAAGAAACAGTTTAGATAATATACATTACCTTTATAAATATAGTGTGATTTCCCTATTGTAAAAGGAAAAGTTAGTTAATATGATTTCTAAGGTTCCTTTTAGCTGTAAAATTCTATGACTAATTAGTTTGTGTCTTCTTTTCCAAGACACGAACAAAGCTAAAAGGATACACTGAAGCAGAGATGGAGCTGCTGTATTTGTGGGATCAACTACATGGCTAACAAACTTTCCTGACAGGAATAGTCAAAAAGGCATTTGACTATAAGGTCTTGAGATAATTGATTCATCTGGGTCACATTTTCTCATCTGTCATAAAAAAGGGGAGGAAGAGTTGACCTAGATTATTTCTGTTATCTCTTTTGGCTTTAAAATTCAGCTAGGAAAGCTAAGGAAAGCAAATGGAATATACAGAGGAAGCCCAGAGGGACTTCCTGGAGAGAGAAACTGCAGGGCAATGAAGAGGCTTTCTGCTTTTCCTTTCTTATATCATCATCCTACCTCCATATTTCATTTCTATTATATATTGGTGTCAAAAGAGTGAGACCATATGGTCAACTCTTAATTATCATAGCCAATTGAGAGGAACACTGAATGAATAACAGAAAATGGCAGAAAAATATGCTAAGCTTGATCTGAACCGTAGCAAACATGGCATATGTCAGATCAGGAAAAAGATAACCCTCTGCTGAGCCAGGTGGGATAATAGTGAGAAGTTCCATCCTGGAGATACAGTCAAGGCAGGAAGAGGCAGGAAACAGCTCCTGAATCACCTACAAATACCCAAGGTTGACAGCAATAAACTTGATCAAATGTTTTATTTTGTTCTTATAAAGTACTCTGAGCTGAAAGCTGTATTTTGTAGTTGGGATAATGTCATTAGATTTTCTTAGAGTCTTAGATTTTCAGATTTTTCATTAGAATCATATAATTTACCTTTTCTGCGTTTTCAAGGTAGCCAGCCTTTAACACAAAAGGAAGGTCCTGGGCTGCAATTGGAGGAAACTGGTTTCCTATGGAAGGTAGGTAGCAAAAAAAGCAGTGAGTAATCCCTTTTAGAAAAATCAAATATCAGATCTCATTAGATTCAGTATATTTTTAATTACTCAAATTAATTAAATCCAAGTCTATTAGTTTATTTCATATGTATTCCATAGACTAGTCCCTCTCCACCTCCTGTGAACCTCAAGAGCAAAAAATATTCTGTACTGTTACATCTTAATATACTATGCTCCCAAATGCACAATAATATTATGTAACTTAATGATCTCTAAAGGGTAATACTTTTTGACCTGCATTCTCTAAGGAATGGACTAGGACACTGTTATAAATAATAGTGTTCAATATCTTTATAAATTCATTGGAAATATACTACAGTTGCTTCAGCATTCTACTAGAATGCTGCTGCTGCTGCTGCTAAGTCACTTCAGTCATGTCTGACTCTGTGCGACCCCATAGACGGCAGCCCACCAGGCTCCCCCGTCCCTGGGATTCTCCAGGCAAGAACACTAGAATGGGTTGCCATTTCGTTCTCCAATGCATGAAAGTGAGAAGTGAAAGTGAAGTTGCTCAGTCATGTCCGACCCTCAGCGACCTCATGGACTGCAGCCTTCCAGGCTCCTCTGTCCATGGGATTTTCCAGGCAAGAGTACTGGAGTGGGGTGCCATTGCCTTCTCCGTTACTAGAATGCTAACAGGTGAAAATAACCAGTCCAATGACAGTTTCCATGGAATACACCAATAAAAATAGTCTTAAAATAGTTTATGACAAATAATGTTTTGATAAGAAGCTTATTATATACAAATTAATCACAGAATTACCAACTGGGTTTTTACAAAATATTCAGTAGCTATAAAATCATGTTATTTTTCCTTAAGAAACAAAAATTCAAATTAAAGTACTAATTTCAGTTCCCTGGTGGATCAATTTTGCTCAGTAAACACAAAACAATTATCATTAAAATATATTTAAAATGGAGTAATAATTTTGAAATACATATAAAATTTTAAGGAAAGCCAGTGAGAAAGTTTGAACAACTGTCCAATCAATGTATCCATTTAATCTATTGAATGTAAAAGTTATCTAGTATAGTATTTTTGTACATAAGATAAAACTAACATAGAGGAATCTTATCTATGTGAGTAAGTCCTGGTTAACCACTAAATTAAAGAAGGTGACTATAGTTTGACTTGCTTTTTTAAAAGAAAAGAAAAAATGATTAATAGCATCTTTTAAACTAGGTTGTACCGACAAACAGAAATATTACATCACATAGAAATATGAAATTTTAGCTAATATAAAACAATTTAGGAAAATTTTCTTTCTAAATAAAACTCCTGAAAACAAAGTATTTACCCCTTCAACTAAGCAAGATGATAGTTTAGCTTTTGTGGAAGTATGCTTGGACTTAGTCTTTTATGTAACTGGCACAGAGAGTTCTTCAGTGAACTATACAAAATCCCTTTGTAGGAAGCATCATTTGGATGACATTGCAGAATGAGAAAGCAAATATATTAATTAAATATTTCATATGATTATTGAACATCATGAAAAAATGTCTACATGGTTTGTGCACAGTGGTAAAAACAGAAAATTCACTGCAAACATCCCATAAATAATTTTAAGTCTTTTGGATGATGGAAACAAACTCTTAAGCACTCATTTATAGATGAAATTAAGCTACCCAAGGAAGAGGCAACTTTTCAGTCTTTAGGTCTAATACAAAAGGGTCCAAGGAGTGATTAAATTACCTCCACTCGGCTAGATAAGGCTCATGGAGAAGTAGAGCCATTACCCTCTCATATGCATTGGGGCATAAAATAAATGTTCTTTACATATAAAACAAATGCTCTAAATCTTAAGAAGAAACTTTACATTCTAAAGAGAAATGGGTATCTTTAGCATAGCTTTCAACTTTAAAAAGTTACTGTTCCAGAAAAAGGAGGGGAAGAAGTGGAAGAGAAGAAAGGCAATTAGAATTTACATAGGTGAATATATATAACCTGAAGCTCTTGCTTTAAGAAAATGTTGATTAAATTTCCATCTGGTAAATCAATAAAATTTGATGTCACAGCAACACTTACTCTGAATTCTAAATTCATGTCTCTAATATAAAATCTTTTATTTCATTTCTAAAGGGGAAAAACAAATTTTCTGACTAAAATTTCATTTTTCTAAACTCCTTTTGTTATTTGTTCAACACCTAGGCTTTGTTTAACATACACATGAATTTTTAAAAAGTAAAAGTAAAGTAATAGTAATCCCTTTAGCTACTTCAGATTCTAAGTTCTTAGAAGAACAATTTGACTTGTATAACACCATAAACATATAAACACTTAATACTTTTAGATGGTAGAAATTGAAAATTTGTAACAAGATATAAAAAGTAATAATTTCTCTTTAAAAATATGAACTCTCACATCATTTAGACCTCATATCACTATACCTAGAATGATCAACAGTATGCCACCATTTAAGGAGATACACACTGATTCAAATAATTATTGTTGTTCAGTTGCTCAACTGTGTCCAACTCTTCGCAACCCCACAGACTACAACATGCTAGGCTTCCCTGTCCTTCACTATCTCCCAGAGTATGCTCATGCCCATTAAGCTGGTGATGCCATCCAACCGTCTCATTCTCTGTTGCCCCCTTCTCCTCCTGCCTTCAATCCTTTCCAGCATCAGGGCCTTTTCAATGAGTCAGGTCTTTACATCAGGTGGCCAAAATATTGGAGCTTCAGCTTCAGCATCAGCCCTTCCAATGCATACTCAGGATTGATTTCCTTTAGATTGACTGGTTTGATCTCCTTGCAGTCCAGGGGATGCGAAAGAGTCTTCTCCGGCACCACAGTTTAGAAGCATCAGTTCTTTGGTACTCAGCCTTCTTTATGGTCCAAATAATTATTAATAAGACTACTACAGACAGAGGTGCCTGGTGGGCTATAGCCCATGGGATTGCAAAAAGTCAGACAACCACTAACTCACACACACACACACACACACACACACACACACACACACAAATGCAGCTATGCTGATACATGAAGAAAAGAAAGGTAAAGCTAATATAAACCTATCTGGCAGGTATCAACAAAAAGTTGCTGAAAATCTGCCAAACACAATTATATTATCTCACCAAGAGAAACTATGCATCACAGCCAATTACAACATTCCAACAAACTATATTATCAACTTTGTTTCACTACCAAAATTCACACCGTTGTCTCAAAAATAAGTTTAGCACTGAGCTTTAATCCTTTGGCACAGGATTAGGCATTCAGTAAATGTTGGCTTTTATTAATTATAATTAAATATTATTATTATGCTTAGTATAACTATTAATTCAAATGAATGGTTACCAATGTGACTATAAGACTATTTAATGTTGCCTAAGGAATTTTAATCAGAAAAATGAAAAAAGGCATGATTTTGTAACTATATGAGTTAAGCATTCCAGTTATTTTAAAACCAACTTGAAGATTTCTTCCTGAGTATATGAAAGTGGTTGATAGAGAAATTATATCCTAACTCAAAGGAGAAAAAAATAATTAACCTATACTCCAGGGCAGCTTATTTATATTGCAGACTATCACCTCATAGCTTTCTAAAGTGGCCAAAAATTTTCAATACCCTGACAAAATAAACATATACTGAAAAGACAAGTCTTTTTTTATAATATGAGCATGTATTTCTTATATAATAGTCCAACTTTTCTAAATCATATCAATATTAGACATTAAAACTAATACCCCACAAGAGCAGGCAAGGATTGGGTCTTCTTCCAATTTGACATTTTAGAATCTGAAATATGCAAAATGGTAACAATGTCACAAAAAATTCAAAGAAACAAGTATCATGCACCTAATATATCCTACTAACTCAGTGGGAAAAAGGAAGCAGTGGAATACATATTTTCTTATAGTTAGGAAGGTATCAACATTTTATTTACAAGGCCACTGTTTTTAAAAGATAACTCAAGAATTCTAGATTGTGTCTTGAAACTTTTGTCTTAAAATCAAACTGTTATATAGTGGACCTAGTCCACCAGCAAGCTAAAGGAATGGATTCTAGAACAGAGAAGAGTTCCAAAGCATGAAATTATTTTTAAAAATTACCTAAAACCAAGGTATTACCCAATTTTAGTAACTTTATTAATCTACAGTTTTAATTTTTTCCATTGAAACTAAGAGGAAAAATACTGAAATCTTTAAATATAGCCATGTATTTAAGAAATAATTTCTACCTTAAAATGCTTTAAACGTTAAAATATTTAATAACAATATTTAATAAAATATTAAATAATATCCCCATTCTAAGATTCCATGAAATATATATACATTGATATTCTTCTTGCATTTTTAATAACAAATGGCCAAGGATCAAGATGGATTTAACTTTCAAAATATGTAAAGTGAAAATTGTTCACAACATATTTTCATAGAACAATGGATAACTACCTTTAGGTCTAGCATAGAATTGTCATGTCATTTCAAAGGTTTAATTTCTAACTAGAATCTTGGCCTGGAATAGCTGTGAAAGAAAATAAATACATAAATATTTGTCATATTCTACTAACTCAATTCACATGGAAAATTTGGAATCTCAAATCTTTTCATCAGTTTTTTTTAGTGGCAACATGAAAATTATGCAGTCCAAGGACACATGAAACAACAGTAACACTTAAGAAAAGAACTACTACAGTAACTAAAAGATTACTACTTGTGTTTCCTTAGCATAGTCCTTTTATAGAGTTTATTTTCTCATGTATCACTACTACTCTCTTCAGAAAGGACTAATCAATGAATATACTAGCACTGGTGATCCCTAAGTCTATCATTATACTTACTTAAAAAAAAAAAAAAAGGCTTATACTTGGTTAGACACAAAGATGGTCAGCTTCCAATTAGCAGGACCATAGAATCCCCAGAGGTAGTTAAGCCTTGGCTACCAGATTCAAAGACTGATAAGGTCCCGGTGATGACACCAGAGGCAAAAATAGAAGTTGAAACTCACAGGTTTGCCATCTGTTAGTCTCTTCACACCCTTGATAAAATGGCAAGTCATTTTGAAAGCTACTCAGCAAAAGCTGAATAACGAATAGGGTAATCCACATTTGCCTTTATTAACTGTTTCTTGATATGGAAATTCCAATAGCCTCATGAGAATCATCAATAGGTCTATCTGAAACCAAAGAAGATAATAACTCAATATTACAGCTCTGTGCTCACAGGAAATGCTTCATGAATATGGTCCAAACGATACATTAAATGCTTGTTCAGAGTCCAAACAAAAGCTATATTACATCAAATATATATATGTAACTGTGGCTGATACTGATTTTCATGGAAATCTGTCAATATGTAAAATTCAAGTGGCAATAATAGAAAAATTAACAATCAGAATTAACAGAAATCTGAAATTATGGGGGTTCATCAATAACCACTAAAATAGCAGTCAAAAAGCCATAGATTGAAAGTATGTGTGGATTATGTTATCCATAAAGTTATATTATCCTCATTCACTTAAAACTGCTTCTTTTACTTAAGAAGTATGGCCAGGATTTGAAATATCTAATTACATATCTGAAGACTGCTTTTTTAGATAAATTTTTAGTATAGGACTGCTGTCCTTAGCTCATAAATTTAGATGTAAAAATAATATCTCTTGAAGATTTCTGATTCTTTGGTCCAGTGATAGACCTTAAGCTGTAACATTTTTAGTACATTAAAATTATTGCTTATAGAATTTAAAAATGCTTTTATCCAAAATTCCAGATAAACCAATTTCTGGAAATGCCTGTTAAGAATCTATCAGTTACTTATAGGGATAAAAGCATATCAATGTACTAAATCCATCATTTTAAAATAAGGGTCAATATGAGTAATTTCACTTTATAAACAAGACTTCTTTTTCATATATTTATAATACTGGGTACTCTTTATACTTTTATCTTTTGGTAAAAGCTACTTTTTAATAATACATCATTAGATTCCACAGAAACAAATTAAATCAAATTTCATCTCCTATATACAGTTACTTCTCAGCTACTTTGTGTCTGACTATCTCTCTCTCTCTCTCTTTTTTTTTAGTGGTTAAAAACAACACAAATTTCTAATCTTCAAGTTCTGGAGGTCAGAAGTCCAGAAAGTGTCTCATGGGCTAAAATTAAGGTGTCAGCAGGACTGTGTTCCTTCTGGAGCCTGGAGGACAGACTCTATTTCCTTCCCTTTCCAGCCCCTAAAGGATGACCTATTTCATTGGCTATTGGCCTCCTTCCATCTTTAAAGCCAGCAATGGTCATTTGAGTCTTTTTCACAATGTCCTCTTTCTGGTTCCAATTCTTTTGCCTCCTTCTCATTTAAAGTGAAAAGTGAAAGTGAGGTCGCTTAGTTGTGTCTGACTCTTTATGACCCCATGGACGGCAGCCTATCAGGATCCTCTGTCTATGGAATTTTCCAGGCAAGAGTTCTAGATTAAGTTGCCGTTTCCTTCTCCAGCTTCTCATTTAAAGGTTCCTGTATTTACATTATGGGCTTCCCTTATAGCTCAGTTGGTAAAGAATCTGCCGGCAATGCAGGAGACCCAGGTTCAATTCCTGGGTCAGGAAGATTCCCTGGAGAAGGAAACGGCAACCCATTCCAGTATTCTTGCCTGGCCTACCTGGATAATCTCCTTATTTTAAGGTCAGCTGATTAGTAATCTGACTCCAAAGGATTTGGATGTGGACTTCTCTGAGGCACTATTATTGTACCTACTGTACCCCTCATTATCGTATCAATCGGCTATTGATTTTTGCATATATTAGGAACTTATGTATCTGTCCACATCTTCTCTGTAACGAGAAAAAACTTAGCTAAATTCAGAAAAGCAATATTTTTTTTAAGTTTATGATACACAAACACAGAGAAACTGTGGTACAAACTTAAAATGGAATATATTTTTTCCTTAAATTAAAAACAATATTATAAATACATCAAAATTTTAAGATATTCTAAATAATTACGTATATGTGGTTATGAATTGGATTTTAATTTAATGTTTTACTTTAACACAAAAATATGCCCCAACTTGACTTTTTTAAATTGAATTATAGTTGATTAAGTGCTTCTCTGGTGGTTCAGATGGTAAAGAATCTGCCTACAATGCAGGAGACCTGGGTTTCATCCCCAGGTCTGGAAGATCTCCTGAAGAAGAAACGGCAACCCACTCCAATATGCTGCCTAGAAAATCTCATGGACAGAGGAGCCTGGTGGGCTATAGTCATGGGGTCACAAAGAGTCAGACTCGACTGAGTGACTAAAACTTTCACTTTTTTCACATATAGTTGGTCTACAATGTTCTTGTAAGTTTAAGGTATACAGCATAGTGATTCAGATATATATATATATATATATTTTTCCCCCAGATCCTTTTTCCTTACAGGCTATTACAAAATATTGAGTATCCTCCCTATGCTATATAGTTGGTTTGTGTTTGCAATTTGATTTGTATTTTAAGACTGTGATTAAAACCTTGAGTCTTAAACTCAAATTGTAGCTTGACTATTAGTTCTGTGACTTAGGCAAGTTGCTTGATTTCATTTAATTTAGTTTTCAAATACTTGAATGTAGGTGTTAAGAGGGCACACTATGGAGAATTGCTGTGAAGATTTAGAAATATAATATTTGAGATAACTACTCTAAAGTGTTACTTCTTTTTAAATAGCAATGCAAATTTGCCAAGTCCATTGCTCCATAAATAAGAAAACATGAAAGCTGAAAACAAAAACCACTACAATAAAATCTGAAAGCCTTTTAATAATACAAGTTTCTCTCCAGCTATAGCTATTTGGCTATGATTTTTCCAGTAGTCATGTATGGATGTGAGAGTTGGTGATGGACTGGGAGGCCTTGTGTGCTGCGGTTCATGTGGTCACAAAGAGTCGGACATGACTGTGCAACTGAACTGAACTGAACTGACAGCTATTTGGTCAAAATATTCTGATGCATGAAAAAAATTGATGGTATTGCACACATTAAACTAGTATAAATGAAAAGGAACACAATTCATTTATAAGACAAATTATTAATTAGCTTATATTACTTGCAAGGCCTTTTCCTAAATATTACCTAAGGCAGGCAACTAGAAAATAAACTCAACCTCCTTGAAAATTTGTTGAAAATATTCTGAAAGAAATATCAAATAATTTATGCATAAATTTTCAATAATAATTAATAGTTGATCTTACTCCTTCCTTTCAGAATTTTCCAGTTTATTGTGATCCACACAGTCAAAGGCTTTGGTGTAGTCAATAAAGCAGAAATAGATGTTTTTCTGGAACTCTCTTGCTTTTTCGATGATCCAGCGGATGTTGGCAATTTGATCTCTGGTTCCTCTGCCTTTTCTAAAACCAGCTTGAATATCTGGAAGTTCACAGTTCACAAATTGCTAAAGCCTGGCTTGGAGAATTTTGAGCATTACTTTGCTAGCATGTGAGATGCTTGCCATTGTGCGGTAGTTTGAGCATTCTTTGGCACTGACTTTCTTTAGGACTGGAATGAAAACTGAGCTTTTCCAGTCCCATGGCCACTGCTGAGTTTTCCACATTTGCTGGCATATTGAGTGTAGCAGTTTCACAGCATCATCTTTTAGGATTTGAAATAGCTCAACTGGAATTCCATCACCTCCACTAACTTTGTTTGTAGTAATGCTTCCTAAGACCCACTTGACTTCATGTTCCAGGATGTCTGGCTCTAGGTGAGTGATCACACCATCGTGATTATCTGGGTCATGAAGATCTTTTTGTACCATTCTTTTGTGTATTCTTGCCCCCTATTCTTAATATCTTCTGCTTCAGTTAGGTCCATACCATTTCTGTCCTTTATTAAGCTCATCTTTGCATGAAATGTTCCGTTGGTGTATCTACTTTTCTTGAAGAGATCTCTTGAGAAATCTACACGCAGGTCAGGAAGCAACAGTTAGAATTGGACATGGAACAACAGAGTGGTTCCAAATCGGGAATGGAATACGTCAAGGCTTTTGTTGTCACCATGCTTATTTACCTTATATGCAGAGTACATATAAGAGAAATGAGAAATGCTGGGCTGGATGAAGCACAAGCTGGAATCAAGATTGCCGGGAGAAATACCAATAACCTCAGATATGGAGATGACATCACCCTTAAGGCAGAAAGTTAAGAAGAACTAAAGAGCCTCTTGATGAAAGTGAAAGAGGAGAGGGAAAAAGTTGGCTTAAAGTTCAACAATCAAAAACTAAGATCATGGCATCCAGTCCCATCACTTCGTGGCAAATAGATGGGGAAACAGTGGCTGACTTTATTTTGGGGGGCTCCAAAACCACTGCAGCCATGAAATTAGAAGATGCTTACTCTTTGGAAGGAAAGTTATAACCAACCTAGACAGTATACTAAAAAGCAGAGACATTACTTTGCCAACAAAGATCCATCCACTAGTCCTGTATGGATGTGAGAGTAAATAAAGCTGAGTACCGAAGAACTGATACTTTTGAACTGTGGTGTTGGAGAAGACTCTTGAGAGTCCGTTGGACTGCAAGGAGATCCAACCAGTTCATCCTAAAGGAGATCAATCTGGGTGTTCATTGGTAGGGCTAATGTTGAAGCTGAAACTCCAATACTTTGTCCACCTGTTATGAAAAGCTGACTCATTTGAAAAGACCCTGATGCTGGGAAAGATTGAGGGAGGAGGAGAAGGGGACAACAGAGGATGAGATGGTTAGATGGCATCACTGACTCAATGGACATGAGTTTGGGTGGACTCTAGGAGTTGGTGATGGACAGGGAGGCCTGGAGTGCTGCAGTCCATGGAGTCTCAAAGAGTCGGACATGACTGAGCAACTAAACTGAGCTGAACTGAACTCCTTCCTTACTTATATTAGCTCTGTATCAAACATGACCTTTATCATACTGATAGACTGTAAGTTTTAAGCATCTTTTAAAAAAGTATCATCAAATATAAATAAATATATCTATAAACAAATATCAGCATGATTCAATAAGGTAATAATAATTGCAACAGTTAACATTTATTATGTCTTTAAGGCTTTACTGTGAGTTAAGCATGATATAGTCATCATCTCATTTTATTCTCTTACATCCCCAAAGGTTCCCAATGGAAAATTAAGGTCGCAGGTATGCGGTGGATCCAGGATCCCAAGTCTGTTCAATGAAGCCCATTCTCTGAAATGCTATTTCCTACTGTTGATGAAATAAGTGAATGTCATCTACAGAATGGAGAAGGAAATGGCAACCCACTCCAGTATTCTTGCCTGGAAAATCCCATGGACAGAGGAGCCTTGCATGCTACAGTCCATGGGGTTGCAAAGAGTCAAATATGACTTAGAGACTGAGGGCATCTACAGAAACTCTATAAGACAATATCATTGAATTACTGTTCTGTGGCATTAATCACAGTTATGCATTTAAAATTATAGAACATTTGTTTCACTTTCTACAAGATTTTAGAGAAAGAAATTTCACTTCCTAAAAATGTTGTTTTAAAAGATTTCCATTTTGGTTTAAAAACACATTCACACAAACATGAGACAAATTAGTAATGAGAAAACTGATAGCTATGGAAGGAAAAAGAGGCTCTTTTTGTATGCAGATTCCTCTAGCAAACTATATTAAATATGAAATAAATATAATTTAGACTGGATTCGTAAGCTCCTTTCCATTCAACTGTTTTTACTTTCACATAGGCTATACAGCAATCTTAATTTTTTCTCTTTTGTAACTGTTTTATGTTTTAAATTTAAGCTATAAATTTTTATAATTATTTTTAGAATAAAAGTAACATTTTTCTAATTTAAAATATTAAGTTCATTTTCATAGATTTATTCCTCCTATTCTGTGTATAAAAAGTTTAGAGTCATTAACAATATAAGATCATATCTGAAGTATCTGAAATAGGAATCCACAGAATGTCTTCTATATTGTATAATATAATAAAAGGTACACTTTTGTTTCTGCCTTGAAGAAAGAACAGATACATAAACATACATACATAAACATTCTATTCCCATCTCCCCAAAGAATCTATTATTGAAAGGTGGTTTAAATAAGTAAATAATATTTAGTATAAAAATATTAACTGTGAAATCATTTTATGACTAACCTAAATTATTGAGTTGGGATTCAGTCTGCCATTCAAAGTGTTACAAGGATCCTCTTGAAATGCATGCATGCTATCTCTCTTTTCTCTCTCTCTCACTCAGACACATACACACATATACAATTTATCTTTCTCTCATCTGAAACATATTTTCTATAAGTCTGTTTTTTCAATATAGGTATGAAATTAACATATCCTTACCTATTAATTTAGGAATACACTGCTTTATTTTCCCCACAAATCATTTCACAAGCATTTTTTAACCATGCTGTATGAATTTTTAAATTAATTTATTTAATTGGAGACTAATTACTTTATAGTATTATAGTGGTTTTTGCCATACATTGACATGAATCAGCCATGGGTGTACATATGTGTTCCCCATCCTGAAGCCCCCTCCCACTTCCCTTCCCTTCACAGGCATTTGTATAGATATATTTGGTAAAGAAATTAAAAGCAAACAGGAGAAATTTGTACGTAAGTGGTGTGTGTGTGTATATATAGCAAGTACCTGTACAGAAAAATGTTAATATTAAGGGAATATGAGTAAAGGGTATACTTGGAATTCTTTGCATTATTCTTTTGACTTTTCTATAAATGACATTATTTCTAATTAAAAAAATAAAACATAAGTAAAAAACTAAGACAAAACTAGGAGTCAGGGTAGAACACAAAAGATGGAAATGCAAAACTACTACTTATGAGGACTGGGGCAAAAATTCAGTTAAAAGCTTTATAATAATCAACATGAAGCAAGAAATAATAAATTATGTGATTCACTGCCTGTAAGATAAATACAGATCATTGTTCAGGGAGGAACAAGCAGCAACTACTACTCTTGGTTCCCAGCACTGAAATAAGAAAGAAATTTCTCCCATGTGGTCACAATGTCCTCAATAATATTTT
This sequence comes from Nanger dama, assembly GCA_917880005.1. Taxonomy (NCBI): domain Eukaryota; kingdom Metazoa; phylum Chordata; class Mammalia; order Artiodactyla; family Bovidae; genus Nanger; species Nanger dama. The sequence continues at coordinate 28,599,382 of CAKJTW010000022.1, forward strand.
TACAGTAAGTAAAATAAAAGTTTCATAGGGTTGCCTTGTATAGCATCACTCATACTGAGCCATCAGCATAATGCCAAAGTAAGATTCAGTAAAAGCAATTCTACTGCTGCTAAGTCGCCTCAGTCATGTCCAACTCTGTGCGACTCCATAGACGGCAGCCTACCAGGCTGCCCCGTCCCTGGGATTCTCCAGGCAAGAACACTGGAGTGGGTTGCCATTTCCTTCTCCAATGCATGAAAGTGAAAAGTGAAAGTGAAAGCACTCAGTGGTGTCCAACTCTGTGCGACCCCATAGATGGCAGCCCACCAGGCTTCCCCATCCATGGATTTTCCAGGCAAGAGTACTGGAGTTGGGTGCCATTACCTTCTCTGAAAAGCAATTCTACCAAGTACAAAACCAGGTAGCCCAAGTATATAACTCCGAAACAGCTATGTTAAACTTAAGGATAAAATCACAGAATGCCTATAGGAATAGGCACCCTGAACATTTTTCAGACAATCCCTCTAAAATACTACTTCCCTTGATCAAACTTTTGGTAAATATTAAATCCCAGGCAGAAGACATGACCCCTGCAAGAAGCTAAGACAGCTCCTTTCTGTTACTGCTTAAGAGTCATATCCCTTAACAAGCAGCCAAGCTGGAAGTAATGTTGATATATACTCTTATTTATAAACTTACATATAAATTTGTAAGATTTAATAGCTTTGCAGGACCTGTGTGAAGATAACCTTAACACAAAAACAAATCAGCAGCTGTCCTTAAAATTCTCAGTGCCAGAATAATTCTAGCTTGCAAAACATTTGCACATGCCCACTTTACCTAAATAAAACATCCACAGAACAACATGTTACTGAGAATAAGAGTATGAGTCTACTCTACCACATGAACTGGTAATCTTATACACATCTGGGTAACTGAAAGAATTAGAAAATATTGTTATTTATGTAACTGAGTAAATTACTACAGAATACAAATTGAAACTTCAATATTAGACCAGTTAATGCATAGCATGTTTTTTTCCTCTAGTACCTGAAAGTAAAAGCATACCATACGCTTAATCATCTTTCTGGTCATCAACTTCAGAGTAACTTTTAACAGTCAAATGTGGGACTGACTCAGGAGAGAGACAATTACATGGTACCTACAGTATTAGCCTAAAATGATGTGTTCACAAGTTTGTCTTTTCTACTAAGCTTTGAGCAAGGGATCATGACAGTGATTCTCAAACTTGAGTGTGCACCAAAATCACCAAGGGTACGTATTTAAAACGTAGAAGGACAACATTGAATAAAACACTCTCCGACATAAATCACAGCAGGATCCTCTATGATCCACCTCCCAGTATACTGGAAATAAAAGCAAAGATAAACAAATGGGATCTAATTAAAATTAAAAGCTTCTGCACAACAAAGGAAACTATAAGCAAGGTGAAAAGACAGCCTTCTGAATGGGAGAAAACAATAGCAAATGAAACAACTGACAAACAACTAATCTCAAAGATATACAAGCAACTTATGCAGCTCAACTCCAGAAAAATAAACGAACCAATCAAAAAATGGGCCAAAGAACTAAATAGGCATTTCTCCAAAGAAGACATACGGATGGCTAACAAACACATGAAAAGATGCTCAACATCACTCATTATCAGAGAAATGCAAATCAAGACCACAATGAGGTACCATTTCACACCAGTCAGAATGGCTGCAATCCAAAAGTCTACACGCAATAAATGCTGGAGAGGATGTGGAGAAAAGGGAACCCTCTTACACTGCTGGTGGGAATGCAAACTAGTACAGCCACTGTGGAAAACAGTGTGGAGATCCCTTAAAAATTGCAAATAGAACTGCCTTATGATCCAGCAATCCCACTGCTGGGCATACACACCGAGGAAACCAGAATTGAAAGAGACACATGTACCCCAATGTTCATTGCAGCATTGTTTATAATAGCCAGGACATGGAAGCAACCTAGATGTCCATCAGCAGATGAATGGATAAGAAAGCTGTGGTACATATACACAATGGAGTACTACTCAGCCCTTAAAAAGAATAAATTCGACTCAGTTCTAATGAGATGGATGAAATTGGAGCCGATTATACAGAGTGAAGTAAGCCAGAAAGAAAAACACCAATATAGTATACTGACACATATATATATGGAATTTAGAAAGATAGTAATGATGACCCTCTATGTGAGACAACAAAAGAGACTCAGAGGTATAGAACAGACTTTTGGACTCTGAGGGAGAGGGAAAGGGCGGGATGATTTGGGAGAATGGCATTGAAACATGTATACTATCTTGTAAGAACGAAGCACCAGTCTATGTTCAATACAGGATACAGGATGCATGGGGCTGGTGCACGGGATGATTCAGGGAGATGATATGGGGTGGGAGGTGGGAGGGGCTTTGGCATTGGGAGATCGTGGACACCTGTGGCTGATTCATGTCAATGTATGGCAAAACAAATACAGTATTGTAATGTAGAATAAAGTATTAAAAAAATTTTTTTAATAAATAAAATTAGAAACGCCAAAAAAACCCCACAAAAAAACATTGTTCTTGATGGTATATTTTAAAACCTCATCTAGTACTAGTTTGTAGGCTTTATAAAATATGTTCTAAAGATGCTTAATATAAAATTAAAAGAACATCAATAAGTAGATACAATACACTTCTGCAGTCACAACACTGAAAACAGGGAAAATGCCAGACGTACAAATGATCATGAGGATAATGATTTTGTTTACAGCGTATCTAACTTTTGAGTCATTAAAATAATTCTATAAACATTTTATATGTGTTAACCATTGCCCATCTGGTCCCCCACTGTTAAAAAGAAGAGGAAGAGAAAACTGACAGGAAACACAAGTGTGAGGGGCAAGATAGCAGGTAAAGGGCTTTCATAACTGAATAGCAAAAAGGGCATTCCATCTTAACACCCACTTTCACAGTTAATAACACTCCAATTCAGTTCTATACTTTATAACAACCAACATAAAGTAAGAGATACAGTGCAAAGAAAAAAAAATAAATTGGGACTGCACATACAGTATTAAAATTGCCCATTTTTAACCATGTGATTTTACCATATTTTTCAAAAATTAGTATCTGTGATATAAAAGTCAACTGCCAGATAGTCTAACTGACCTTTACCAGGAGTTACACATCATAATGCACTCTAGTAATTTGTTCACTGTGTGGACCATCTCACCCGGGTTCGCAAGGTGACACAGTCCAACTGTCCATGGTCTCCTTTTCTCCTAATTAAGAGCTGTCATTACCAGAACAAAGTCACTACTAATGTTTTTATGCAAATTAAAACTCAAAATTAAAACTTCCAAAAAGAAGTTCCTTGAATATTAAATGGAATAAAATGTTTGTCAGCAACTTCCAACTATGGATTCAACTTCATGCAACAAACAGCGCCTTTTAGCCACGTGTGAACACCCACCAAGACAGTTCAGCTGTGGTATCTTCCTGCAATGTAAGGTGCTGGCAGACACCTCAGGGGAGTTTAGGCGTGAAACTGTCCGAACGCAGAACCTTAGTTTGCTCATGAATATTTAAAATATACAATGACCTCTTAAAAACGAGGAAAAGACTTAAAATCCAAAGGATAGACATCCTACTCCATGTGAACAAACGATAACACATAAAACAAAACTTATTCAAAATAAATCCAGATATGGTAAGCTCTTGTGGTAAGATATTCCATTACATGTCTTTCTCCACAAATTCAGTCTGTAATTAAATCATATCTGAATAGACTATGATGTATATTCTCACTGAAAAAATTTACATATATAATATTTTATATATATATACAGATCTCCCTAAGAATACAATTATAGTTAGTAACTAAATTAACTTGATTAAGTTCCCTTCATCTGGATAGCCTCATCTGCAAGATTCAAGGTTCTACTTTACTTTTAAAAATGATCAAAATACATTAAATTAGAGAAAAGAAATACCTCATAAACCCCACAAATGATAGAAACCTATGGTAATTTATACTTGGTCCAATGATCTCTTACCAAAGAAATCAGGTATATTAGAAATCTTTTTGCCTTCAATCTTTCCCAGCATCAAACAAAATAAGAAGAGGGCGGCAGAGGATGAGATGGTTAGACAGCATTACTGACCTAATGGACATGAACTTGAGCAAACTCTGGGAGATAGTGGAGGACAAGGAGGCCTAGCGTGCTGCAGAACATGGGTTCACCAAGAGTCAGACCTGACTTACCAACTGGAACAACAACAACAAATTACAAATCCATACATAGATAAGAATTAGTATAATCACTAATTTGTCAAAGAATGACTTTCTCACAGGGTGAATAGGAAAAAATATTTGCATGGATGTCACAACAATGAATTTCTACATATCACCAAGAAAAAAATTAACAGTTTAACAGAAAGACAGATAAAAAATATGAACCAAGCAATTCACAGAATAAGTACAAAAGCCAATAAACATGAGAAAAGATGAATGTTTACTGATTTATTGTCTTTCCCCAGTTGTCCTTACCTCCCCTAGAATATGAAATTAGAGACTACACTGTCTTACCCACTGTGTATCTCCAGGGCCTAGATTAGCACCTGGGACACAGTAATACTCATTAAATTTTGCTGAATAAATAAACCTTACTAAAGTTGAAAAATAACAAACTAACCTACCGACTCAATGTATGTGAGTCTGAGTAAACTCCAGGAGTTGGTGATGAACAGTGAGGCCTGGTATGCTACAGTCCATGGGGTAGAAAAGTCGGACACAATTGAGTGACTGAACTGAACTGAACTGAATGCAGGATAGAATTTTTAAATGAAAAACAAAAAGAATGTCTCCAGATTTTTAAACAATTTAAATTAAGTCAGTTTATATTATTAAATCACAGCCAGAAAAATTTCAACCACTGATCTAGAAAATTTCATTTAATCAATACAAGTGTACAACTTGAAAACAAACCCCTCAGTACAAAGATATACCCTTGAGACTGTGCAAAGAGACCAAGTCTCATGTATCCACACTAACGTTCACTCTGCCTGGGATGTGTTACTCTTTACACCTTTCCTCACTTTATCATTTCTCTCTCTACCCTCACCGCCTAGAAAGCGTCCAGTTCATCCCTCAGGATAAAGCTCAGCTCTTTGAAATGCCTTTCTACAGTGACATAATAAAAATATTTGTAAGAAAGAAGATCAATTTCTCAAAAAGATTAAAGGAAGCGATCTTCGCTGATACAATTCTAATTATCACTGATTTTTTTAGTATTCTAAAAAAGTCATTTCAGTGAAACAAAAGTGTCATTGGTTTTTAATTATCCAGATATTTCTGTGTTTTCCAAAACTCTCCCTCTGATTACAGAAACAACCAAAGGATTTAAGATAAAACATATTCTAGAAAAAGTACTAATGAACTTCTAGAAGTCCACAAGGACTAGACATGTTCTTGGTCATAAAAATAAGCATTTATGATAAATTCATTTATTTTTCAAAATGAAATAATCTAAAGTTTTAACATTACAATACTAACACTGCATTTTTGTTTTAGGACAACTTAGATGCTTTTAGACTGATTCACATAAAAATATGAACAAAAATAACTGTGCCAGGCTATAACTGGTATTCCAAATTTCATCTGGGAAATAAATTTTATGGCTACACTATAAACTTCCAAAATTCTGAAGTTTTAATAGATATGCTGACACAACCTTAACCATAACATTTCTAGCAACTGCTGCTATAATAAATCTGTCAGTTTCTATAATGCCTATGACAAATCCATTAATATGAATGATGTTCACTTCAGATAGCACACCACACAGCAACTGCACAAGTATGTCATCTCCATTCTGAGTAGCAAATCAGTAATCAATATTTGTAAAAGCAGCAGCTAATCCTTTGTAAAATCACTGGTTCAGTGATTGAAGAGTTTGCTCAATCCACACAGTTAATCCCTCTTCATCTGCTTGAGCCCGCTATTTATCCCAGCCTCTCAGAGTGCTAGCTATGGCAGATTAATACATCTCCACACATTAAACATGACCTGACAATTGACACAGGATACTGCTGACAGGATAAGCTCTACAAACAGTGGCCTTCTAAAAGGAAGCTGAAAATTAACATTCAGAAACTCAAAATTTACAAATAGGCCCCCACTGCCCCTTCCCAACTCCAGTCACTCCTGATTTATTGAGCCCACTCTTTATGAAATATATCCTTATTTTTGGTTTTAAAAGTCTTCTGGCAGATTCTAGAATGCTTGTTCATAAAGTATGCTTTGTTATTAATTTAAGTCAAAGTAAATAGAAGTTTTGTAGCCAAGAGAAGAGGCTTATTTGTATAAAACCATTTGGAGAATTCTTACATATAAATAAAATTCTTATATGTAAAGTAGAATTCTTACATATAAAGTTCTCGGCTAATGGTACTTCAAAGTTCTACATTTGAAGAAAATTTCAAAAAGTATTTTAATATTTAAAGCTTTGACTAGAAAAAGATTCATTTTCATTCTAAAAGGTGATTGACAATATTATAAGTAAAGTGCTCTTTGCTAACAGAAACTGATACTATATAGTTACAAGATTAAAAGTTTCGTCATCTCTAACAATTAAAAGATATGACATTCCTCTCTAGGAAAATATTAAATTTTATTTAAAGACCTAACAGAAATTTCCTTAATGAAGTTTACTGCAATTTAGATAGTCTTTATGCACCCTTGAGACTACTTAAGAAAAAGCAAATGCAAATTTTCATGTCAAATTAAGAATAAAAAACAGGCATAGAAAAAAAATTCTTTCCTCACTCAATATGTTGAATAAAATTAATTTTTCAAAAGACAACATGCACTCTTGTACATGTACAACTTCTGGCTAGTTGTATCTAAAAAGGAATAGCAAACAAACTATTAAATCTTGCATTTCTCATTCCTCCTAGGAGAAAGAGGAGGCCACAGAAAGACTGAAAAGAAACAACATGAGAAGACCAGGGGAGAATGGTTTCACCAGAAGCCAAAAGAGAACAAGATCTTAAGAGAGGGAATGGAAGACCGGTAGTATCAGTTATTTCAGAAAAGCCAAGAAGGAGAAATGCTAAAACTTACTTACTGAAGATGCAAATTAGGAGGCTGCAGTGATCTTGCTGAGATATCAGGGAGCAGGTATTGTGGGCAGAAACCATGAGTAATTAAGAAAATAAATGGGAGAAAGGGGAGCCAGGAAAAGATAAGCGGCCTTTTAAAAAACTCAGTGGTGAAGGAGGAGATGAGAGGAAACAATAACAAGGAAGAAATGGATTTCCAAGTTCACTTTCTAACTCAGTATTTATAGAAATATTCCTTTTTCCATATAAAATTTCACTTTAGTGCAACATCTAGTCTTCAAAGTAACTAAAAGCCAATACTGTAATTTTAAGACTCTGATTATTTTAAACTTAAGTATAATACATTCATATGTAATGTTTAAAAATAAATGATAATAGGTTAAAAATGATAACTAGCATTTGAAAATTTAGGATAACATTTGTAATGCAAAAATGTTTCATATGGTATACTGCATATTTTAAGAATGCAGTCTTAAAACCTAACAGCTTCTCAGATAGTAAGCAAAATAATTTGTTAGTTAGCTGCATTTGCTATACAAAGAATTATACACATCACCAAATCTTATAACTGGTTCTAATTAGCCTTACTGAAAGAAGCTGATGCACAGTGTAAATAAAACGACGGCAATACTAGCTCAACACTACAGGTCATCAGTCCAAGTCAAGAATATAGCACATTAGATAAGTAGAGCAGTTTGCCAACAGCTAAGAAAAATAAATTTCAAAACTCTTTTTTTTTCTTTTTTTTTAATTTTATTTTTACTTTATTTTACTTTACAATACTGTATTGGTTTTGCCATACATTGACATGAATCCACCACGGGTATATACGAGCTCCCAATCCTGAATCCCCTTCCCACCTCCTACCCCATATCACACCCCATATCATCTCTCTGGATCATCCCCATGCACCAGCCCAAGCATCCTGTATCCTGTATCGAACATAGACCGGTGCTTCATTTCTTACATGATAGTAAACATGTTTCAATGCCATTCTCCCAAATCATCCCACCCTCTCCCTCTCCCTCAGAGTCCAAAAGTCCGTTCTATACATCTGTGTCTCTTTTGCTGTCTCACATACAGGGTCATCATTACCATTTTTCTAAATTCCATATATATGTGTCCATATACTGTATTGGTGTTTTTCTTTCTGGCTTACTTCACTCTGTATAATCGGCTCCAGTTTCATCCATCTCAAACTCTTTTAAACCACGAAAATTACTTAAAACCAGAGTCATCAATGCCATTTCATATTATCTTGAAATAGTGGGATTTCTCTAGTAAATTTAAATTATGATATTGCAAAGCTCATTTACACATAACTTTAAAAATCTACTGTGCAAACTATACATTCACTCATATTGAAATCTTTTATGTCTACTATCAGTTGTCTTTAAAAATACTAAAGACATTCCTTAAGACTCTAAACATGTGACTATTTTAATGAAATTTTAATGTAAAATGTGTGTATATGTGTGTATGCATGTATGCAAAATATATACACACACAGTGCTGCTCAATAATCCCAGAGAAGTTATTAATAATATCTGACTTATTTTTTGAGTCGTAGTAAAATGACTTGTTCATAATTCATAAGTAGCTTATACTTTTAATACAACTAAAATCATCTAAGAAACAGTACTTTTTTTTTTTTTGAAACAGTATTGTTCCAAGGTGAAAGTAACTGAATATTTCAAAGGAAGGCAACTTATAATTCCCTTCAAAGATCTTTCATACTTATTTTAAACATCCAAGTAACTAAAGTCTTAAACTTGCAAGCCAATTTGCCAATGTTACATGCACAGCCAGAGAAAAAATAATAAACCCACATAAGATCAAACCTGTAACACTGGCCTCTTAACAATGAATCTTAACTGAGTTAACTTGCTAGCCAAGCATTAGTTGCTTCTTTAGGATACAATGAGGTGGCAGCAGTATGTCACTGAGCAACTGAAGTCACATGTTTTGAAGAAACTGTTATCTGAGACTTCAGATTTCTTTAAATATTTTATTTCCTAGAGAAATATTTAAATATTGAAATATAAAGATTTCATTTATATTTTTATAATAGTAAGTATTTACTTTCACTTCACTTCATTTTCTAGAGTGTCAATAAAGCCATTCTCTTCTCTTTTTCAGTCACATTAATAAAATCATATAAGAAAACCTCAAAGAAAGAAAATTAGTGGTCACACTAACAGGGATCTAGTAACACCATACATTTCTCTATAGATTCAGACATGTAAGATATAAAGCCTGGATTTTTTTATTCTAAGGAATTCCAAAAATACAAAGGCAGTAAGGATTATTTTTTTCAAAACTCATCCCATTACTTTGGCTTAGCACACATTATCAGGAGGTGCCTGACATCGATTTGTCCCATTAAACATTTTACTTTCCACTGCCTATGGAAGGTGATATCGGCCACATTTCTCCACCCTGTGATATTACTATTTTTCACTTTACAGTTAATAAGTATCTTATGGGGAGATTCTTTGAGATGATAGTAATGTCCTATTTTTCCTCAAGCATTCCACTCCTAAACTTTAATATTCTTTTATGATTCTTGCCTGAATTATTTATGTCTATCATGACTGCAAATGGTGATTTTCTAACTTTTTCCCAATATTTTTAATAAGTGAAAATGTTGACTACTGTTTATATGAATAAGCTGAAAGCCAGACAAAGGATTACAATTTGGGGATTGAATACTTAGTATAGAGAATAGGTGCTCTGCCAACACAACAAGTGTGTGTATGTACTGGTTTTTCTTTTGTAACTGTACAGAAACGAGGTATAGTACCTCATATAATGCTCATAAACTGTGCAATAAAAAATAGCAAGTACCATCGTAATCCTTAGTAGAAGAAGAAGAAAAAATAAATAAATTAGGAGTCAGAAAACTACTCCTGTCAGCCTCTAAACTTCACTGTGGGTATCCAGAAGATTCAACCTTCCTCAGTCAGTCAGTTCAGTCGCTCAGTCGTGTCTGACTCTTTGCGACCCCATGAATCGCGGCACGCCAGGCCTCCCCTGTCCATCACCATCTCCTGGAGTTCACTCAGACTCGCGTCTATCGAGTCAGTGATGCCATCCAGCCATTTCATCCTCTGTTGTCCCCTTCTCCTCCTGCCCCCAATCCCTCCCAGCATCAGAGTCTTTTCTAATGAGTCAACTCTTCGAATGAAGTGGCCAAAGTACTGGAGTTTCAGCTTTAGCATCATTCCTTCCAAAGAAATCCCAGGGCTGATCTCCTTCAGAATGGACTGGTTGGATCTCCTTGCAGTCCAAGGGACTCTCAAGAGTCTTCTCCAACACCACAGTTCAAAAGCATCAATTCTTCGGCGCTCAGCCTTCTTCACAGTCCAACTCTCACATCCATACATGACCACAGGAAAAACCAGAGCCTTGACTAGATGGACCTTAGTCGGCAAAGTAATGTCTCTGCTTTTCAATATGCTATCTAGGTTGGTCATAACTTTTCTTCCAAGGAGTAAGCGTCTTTTAATTTCATGGCTGTAGTCACCATCTGCAGTGATTTTGGAGCCCCCAAAAATAAAGTCTGACACTGTTTCCCCATCTATTTCCCATGAAGTCATGGGACCGGATGCCATGATCTTCGTTTTCTGAATGTTGAGCTTTAAGTCAACTTTTTCGCTCTCCTCTTTCACCTTCATCAAGAGGCCCTTTAGCTCCTCTTCACTTTCTGCCATAAGGGTGGTGTCATCTGCATATCTGAGGTTATTGATATTTCTCCCGGCAATCTTGATTCCAGCTTGTGTTTCTTCCAGCCCAGCGTTTCTCATGATGTACTCTGCATATAAGTCAATCTTCCTAGACTTGTGGAATGACAGGCATAGACTGGATCATTTGTAAGCTTCAACTCTAGTATTCTACAGTCTAACAATACTCAAATACATAGATTTATTCAAAGGTGTTTTATAAAATCTTTACTACATACATTTTATACCCCATCAAAAAATAAATAAATAACACTAAAACTGGAGAAAAGTATAATAACTGTTTAGGTAAGGCTTACCTACTAATATTCCAAAGGAAATAAAATCTTAACTCCTTTCAGGAACCTTCTGGTTACAACTTACAGCTAAATAGTCATTATTATATTGTTTATATTAGATGGTATAAATTTCCTACAACAAAGAGAAAGAAGGAATTGTTTCTGCAAGATAAGTGTTGCTGCTGCTGCTGCTAAGTCGCTTCAGTCGTGTCCAACTCTGTGCGACCCCAGAGACAGCAGCCCACCAGGCTCCCCCGTCCCTGAGATTCTCCAGGCAAGAACACTGGAGTGGGTTGCCATTTCCTTCTCCAGTGCATGAAAGTGAAAAGTGAAAGTGAAGTTGCTCAGTCGTGTCTGACTCTTAGCAACCCCATGGACTGCAGCCCACTAGGCTCTTCCATCCATGGGATTTTCCAGGCAAGAGTACTGGAGTGGGGTGCCATTGCCTTATCTGAAGATAAGTGTTAAGACTTACTAATGTGCCAACTTATCCCCAGGTATAGGTAATGATAGTAAGGGTTTTAAACGATAATCAGTCTGGGATCTGAGGTCTCAAACCAAAAGATTTGCCAACTTATTCTAATTAAGCAGGCTGGTTTCTAAATCTCTTCTGATAGACTTGACACAGAAAACAAATCTGAACTCTTGACCAAATTCTTGTCTAAACTTGCCTGATAGTTTAAAGGGAAGAGAAAGTAACAAGTAGAGTTCACAATAAAACAGACCTCCTATAATATCTAATGACAACTAGGTGATAGAACTGGTATTCACAAAGTTACAGTGAACTTGTAATACCAGTGACAGGTAGAAAATCTAGGTTTGAGTTGGACATGCATATGTGCATTTTATACAGAATTTATAGGAGTATACATGCTTGTGTCTCTGCACTTCCCAGATGGCTCAGTGGGTGAAGAATTTGTATGCCATGAAGGAGATGTGGGTTCAATCCCTGGGTTGGAAAGATCCCGGGAGGAATACATGACAACCCACTCCAGTATCCTTGCCTGGAGAATCCCACGGACAGAGGAGCCTGGCAGGCTACAGTCCACAGGGTTACAAAATGCTGGACAAGACTGAAGTGACTGAGCACAGCACAGCACATGCTTGTGTATGTAATTAGTAAAAACATATAGATATTTAGAGAATAAATATTTATTTACTAAGATGGAATAAATACTTATGTAGCTGGCTTCTTTATATTTCTAACAGTATTTACTTTCTTCAGTTATAAAGTGAAAATTAGCAACCTGTTGTCATGAAATATACAAATCTGACAAAAGTACCATAGATTTAGTACATTCTGCAAACAATGCATAAATACTACACATAAAGCAAAAATAAATATTTTTATTAAAATAATTTAAATGATCAAGGTAAAAGTTGAATTACTTTCATGCAGGTTATTCTTTCAATGTGTGGCTAAAAGATGACATTATAAAAAAATAACATCATAAAACCAGCAAAAAGAAAGCTGCATTTGAAAACAGGTTTGGGAAGATCTAGGTTTGGGCAAAAGCTACTTGAGGGCTGGACCACTCAAGTTTTATACATCTTCTTTTGCCCACTGCACAGTGCTTGAAACATAATCATTTAATAAATGCAGGTTGAATAAATAAGATTTTTAAGTAAAGATTTTTAATGCTTCCATATTATGGAAGCATTCTTTATATTTATATAAAGATTAACTTTACTTTTTATGTTGAAATTGAGTAACCATAGTGGGCCATAAAGTCAAATTATGCCCTCCAAAAGAAGTAAAACTCTAATTTAAGTCACTAAGCACTATATAAATATCAGTAAAACCAAAGCCTATTGAATTTTTTGTATGTGGTACTTCACAAAGCAGTTGGCAAACATTCAGCCAGCCAGAGGAAATTCCAAGTGAAACTAAATCCATGTGTGTGTTTGTTTTGTGGGAGCCAATTATTTTCATGGCATGTAAGTTTAATTGGTGTCAGATATAAAATGTCACTTTATAGTTACACTACATGTTCATTCTGTTACACATAGGGCCTAGAAAGATTGATGAATAAACTTTTAACACTAATCAGAAACTTTACTTCCTTTGGCTAACGCTGGGTGCAGTGATAATGCTTTGCCTGTATGTACTTTTTAGGGAAACGCACTTAAGGCTTCCCTGGTGGCTCAGATGGTAAAGCATCTGCCAGCAATGGGGAGACCCAGGTTTGACCCCTGGGTTGGGAAGAACCTCTGGAGAAGGAAAGGACAACCCACTCCAGTACTCTTGCCTGGAAAATCCCATGGACAGAGGAGCATGGTAGGTTATATAGTCCATGGGGTCACAAAGGGTTGGACACAACTAAGCTACTTCACTTTCACTTTTTCACTGATGGTCTTGGTGACTGTCACCCATCAAACACATCCCTTTTGGATAAGAATGCTATTCTCCAGAAGTACCCATGGTGTGATCTGAAGATGAGACTCACCTTAAGCTTCCCTAAACAGAGGGGCTAATTCAGGCATGTAACCACACAAGCCCATCCTGCACCCTCATATGGCTGTTCCTTACAGATTGGCCGAGGACACTGCAAGAATGGGATGAGGTGCCATTTTACATTTCTCTCTTCCTGTCTCCCCACTGAGGACATAAAGGCCAAAGCCCTCCTTTTCTTCTATTTCAGGTTATATGAATTGAGATTTATTGACCTCCTGAGGCAATTTATTGACCTCTCTGAAGGCAAGATCATTTGTATTAAGTGAGCATTCTCCTTAGGCATTTCTTGGCATGCTACAGGCTCTTCTCAGTACCATGTACTTTACCTCTTCAAGTTAAATCATTTTCAAAGGAGCATAAAGAAACACAAGTTTAATACGGTGATTCTTCAGTTGGATAGCAGGATGTAGTGCTGGGTACTTCCCAACAATCTCTCCCCTTTGCTTCTCCCTCTAAACCTCTTAACTTCGATTGTGAACTTTATTTCAAAGTAAAATATTTTTCACATAGTCTATATTCAATATTAATAATGTATGATAGTCAGTATTCAATGAACAATACACATTTATTATGAATCTGGTATACATCAAGGATCATGTTATACCTGAGGAGACATAAGAAACAGCGCAGATTCTGCCTATAAAGGGCTAATGTTCTGTACCTGGAAAACAGCATGTGATGAAACAGTAAGTTACTGGATAATCTTAAAACACAAACCAAATCAAGTGCACTGAAGCACACCTCTCCTCTTTCTCCCACATGCCAATCTTTTTACAGACACAAGTTTTTAAAAGTCCATCAGGAGCCATTCTGAAGAGAGAAAGTCTTCAAAAAGAGCAATATGTATCTTGAAAGGCAGGAAGGAGGGGAGAAATGGTTGTAGCTTCATCTTGCTGAAATGCACGTTGGTAGGGAAAAGGACAAGATGGCGTTGTGGAGTGGCAGACGTGTATATACATGCCTACACATGCTACCCATCAAGATGCTCTCTCCCAGTGAGTAGCCAGCCAATCCCTTAACATCTCAAAGCCTCCTTAGTCCATGGTGACCATCCTGATTCACTCTTTCTCTGAACGAATGTGCATCATTCCACTGCTTCTTTTGCCAATGCCTTGTCAGCAAGCGATACCATCTAAAGCTTTGGATTTCAAGATATGCTATAAATAGTAACACATGTATGTGGTATTGACTTAAATTACAGCTCAAAAAGAATATAGATAGCACCAAGAATCAGTATAGAATTTTTTTAACACCGTTGAAAATATTTTGGGTTAAATTAGACTGCAACTCCAAAAAAAAGCAGAGTACTACTTAACATAAGTTAACAGACACCTTTAAAAAAAAAATTGCCTCTAATGGATAAATGGAGAAGGCAATGGCCACCCACTCTAATATTCTTGCCTGGAGGATTCAATGGACAGAGGACTACGGTGGGCTACAGTCCATGGGGTCATAAAGAGTTGGACACGACTGAGAGCTCCTAACACTTTCACTTTCATGTCAATGGATAAATGGCATATCACACATGTTGGTTTGGAATAAAGAGTTACTAAATACTATTCCAAAGGGAACTTTTGAAAGTTAGGGAGCCCAAATGTCACAGCTATTGAATAATTAATTTGCAATAATTAGTCATTTTTATCAATTACATAGAGAAAAGGGGAAGACAGACACTATCGAGAGGGAACTTTCTCAGCTTTCCACATACACAGACATTTATATTCATACCCATTCTTATACTGTCCCTCCTGATCCAGAGAAAGTTCTCTCTTCCCTGAATCTTGAATCTATGCCTCTCCACTGCTGCCTCCTTGCAACACATAAATAGGATCAAGTCCCACCATAAACTTTGCAAACCCTTTCCTTCACTATATGAGCATTTAAAATTTTTAACTGAGAAAATTACAGATTCACATGCAGTCATAAGTAATAATATAGAGAGTCCCTTAAACACTTTGCCCAGTTCCGCCTCATGGTAACATTTCACAAAACTAGTATAATGTCACAACCTGATTGACATTGATACAACTCACCAAACTTGTTCAGATAGTCCCAGTTTTACTTGTGTTCATTTGAGTGTGTGTATTAAGTTTAATACAACTTTATCATCCATGGGCTGGAGGAAGCACAAGCTGGAATCAAGATTGCTGGGAGAAATATCAATAACCTCAGATATGCAGATGACACCACCCTAATGGCAGAAAGTGAAGAGGAACTCAAAAGCCTCTTGATGAAAGTGAAAGAGGAGAGTGAAAAAGTTGGCTTAAAGCTCAACATTCAGAAAATTAAGATCATGGCATCCAGTCCCATCACTTCATGGGAAATAGATGGGGAAACAGTGGAAACAGTGTCAGACTTTATTTGGGGGCTCCAAAATCACTGCAGATGGTGACTGCAGCCATGAAATTAAAAGACATTTACTCCTTGGAAGGAAAATTATGACCAACCTAGATAGCATATTCAAAAGCAGAAACATTACTTTGCCAACAAAGGTCTGTCTAGTCAAAGCTATGGTTTTTCCTGTGGTCATGTATGGATGTGAGAGTTGGACTGTGAAGAAGGCTGAGTGCCGAAGAATTGATGCTTTTGAACTGTGGTGTTGGAGAAGACTCTTGAGAGTCACTTGGACTGCAAGGAGATCCAACCAGTTCATCCTAAAGGAGATCAGTCCTGGGTGTTCATTGGAAGGACTGATGTTGAAGCTGAAACTCCAATACTTTGGCCACCTCATGCAAAGGAAGTGACTCATTAGAAAAGACCCTGCTGCTGGGAGGGATTGGGGGCAGGAGGAGAAGGGGACGACAGAGGATGAGGTGGCTGGATGGCATCACAGACTCGATGGATGTGAGTTTGAGTGAACTCCGGGAGTTGGTGACGGACAAGGAAGCCTGGGGTGCTGCAATTCATGGGGTCGCAAAGAGTTAGACACGACTAAGCGACTGAACCGAACTGAACTGAACTGATCATCCATATAAATTAACATACATACTACAGTCAAAATACTGACCAGGTCCAACACCACAAAGATGCCTCCTGTCATCCATTCCTATAACTGCTTCCTCCTCTATCCCTAAATTCTGGCAGCCACTACTCTGTCCACCATTTCTATGACTCTGTCATTTCCAAACTGTTATATAAATGGAATCATACAGTAGGTAACCTTAAGGGATTGGCTTTTTTCATTTAAAAGAATTGCCTGGAGATTCAACTAAGTTGTCATTTGTATCAACAGTTCATTTCTTCGCACTGCTGAGTCCTTTTCCAGGGTAGGTATGTACCACAGTTTGTCATTCCCTAGATTTTTAAAGGGCTTCCCTGGTGGCTCAGAGGTAAAGAATCCACCTGCAATTAATGCAGGAGGCCCAAGTTCGATCCCTGGGTGGGGAAGATCCCCTGGAGGAAGAAATGGCACCCCACTCCAATATTCTTGCCTGGGAAATCTCATGGACAGAGGAGCCTGAAGGGGTCACAAAAGAGTCAGACATGACTTAGCAACTAAACAATAGCAAGCCTTTTTGAAAAGAAGTTTGCTTCTCTAATTCTCACTTCTTAATCCTCAATCCACTACAATCTGAACTCTGCCCATATTGTTGCACAGTTATCTCATAAAACCACCATGCCTCCTCGTTTTTATTCAATAGACGATTTTTGGCATTTATCTCTCTTGGTCTTTCTGAAGCAACTGATACTACTGACCACTCACCCCTCCTCTAAAAATCTCTTCTCCCTTTGCTTCCAGTCAAACCAGTCTCTCTCATTCCTCTTATACTGGTTATTTTCAGTCTACTTCTTTGGACTCTAATTCTCTTCACAACAGTCCTTAATGTCAATATGCTCCCAGAACTCTGTTAGTGTTATCACTTCTAAAAGCCTACACATCCTCCTAGCATAATTTTAACCACACATATAGCTCCCACTGATTCCTATATGTTGAAGGCTCTAGCAAAGATCTATCTCCTAAATTCCAAATCCATCTCTCCAGCTGATAATGTTTCACCTTCTAAATTTAATGTGTCCAAAACTGAAATAGCTCATTACTCACTTTCTAGTCACTATGACTGACCTAATCCTAACCATTCCCTCTCCTTACGACCTCTATCTCAATGAATGTTCCCACATTTTTTTTGGTCACAACAAAACTTCAAACTCATTTCAACTTCTTTTCCTTTACTTTCACATCACTAAATTTTACCAACTCTATCCCTGAACTATCTCTTGAATTTATTCCTCCCTCCTTCTCCCACACCATTTCTTTAGTTTAGGCTCATCATTTTCACTTGAATTATCACAACAGCTTCTCCCTACTTTTGGTCTTTCCATTCTCCAAACTTCTGCTAGGTGTTCTTGCATGTGCGCGTGCTAACTCAGTTCAATTGGGTCTGACTCTTTGCGACTCTATGGACTGTAGCCCATCAGAATCCTCTATCCATGGGATTCTCTAGGCAAGAATACTAGAGTGGGTTGCCCTCCTCCAGGGGATCATCCTGACCCAGGGATCAAAATCCAGTCTCTTAATCTCCTGCATTGGCAGGCGGGTTCTTGACCACCAGTGCCACCTGGAAAGCCTGCTAAGTGCTCCTGAAGTGAAAGTGAAAGTCGCTCAGTCGTGTCCGACTCTTTGAGACCCCATGGATTATACAGTCCATGGAATTCTCTAGGCCAGAATACTGGAGTGGGTAGCTGTTCCCTTCTCCAGGGGATCTTCCCAACCCAGGGTTTGAACCCAGGTCTCCCACATTGCAGGCGGATTCTTTAGCAGTTGAGCCACATACCTAGATACAAATCTGATATGTCGTTCCTGCACTAAGATCTTACAATGAGTCCATGATGTCCATTTGATAAAGCCTAAGTTCTTAGCATAATACGTCAGTGCTTCAAAATCTATCTCTTGCCTATCTCTCCATCTTTTCTCACCTTTCATACATCTGCAGTCTATGCTCTCATAATGCCAAACTACTTACTGTTCCCAAATGTTCTGTCTCACAAACCAGTGATTCTGGCCTCCAAAGAATCTGGAAAGTTCTACAGGGGAACCAAAATGGTAGCAGGAACTTTTAGGAGGTCAAAAATGTTGAAATTACTAATTGATTTGATATTCAGAGAAAAGGAAATCTTAAATGTTTGGAAATGTTCTATATATAAAGAAAAGAACAAACACTTTAAATATTTAACATGAAATATATTTTTAGAGATGGTGGCCATTTGTTCCTTCAGCTCCAGAGGGTGAAATTCAAATACCTTCCCAAACAAGCCAGAAGAAGAAGTGAGGCGGTTGGTAAAATCTTTCTAGATACTGGAATATAATACAAGATCAAGTCTAAGTTACAGATTTTTCAGAGATGAAATGAGATATTTTGCTCTCCAATGAAACAAAATAACAGAAAAAAAAAAAACTTGCTTCTAACGAAATTTGCTAATCTTGAATTGTACACATTAACAGTTCTTTGACTATTTAACATTTTCTCAGATGAGCAGGATTCCTAATGATTTCGTTTTAATTTTCTTTCATTATTCTTGAGACACTTTTTTAAGTACTAAGAACAGACTGATTGATCCACACGCCTCTGCCCTACCCCGGGAGTGTATTCTTCTGCTTATCCACAGAGTAGCAGTATGTTTCCAAGTGAGGTCACCACTAGGAATATAAATGAGTACCCAAATATCTGCAGAAAGCAGTTTTTCCTTTTTGTACACACAAGAACATACAAATGCTAAATAACAAGAGTAACAGGCTGTCACAACAGTTCAGAGTGTGGTGTTGAGACGAGCAAACAACAACAAAATATGTACCTGTAGGAATGAATAATAAAGATGTCAAAGAGGCACATGAATGGTATTTTGGGGGTAAAAACAGGAAAATAGACTGAGTTCTTGGTAAAATAATACATACATACCCATTACTTTACAACTCCACGTCTATAAATGAACTGATTTTTATTTGATTTTTATTAGTAAATATAATAAAATCCTGGAAATATACAACTGTATGAGCTATCAATTTTGACATAGCAATCCCATTAATTACATTTTTCATAAGTTCCATGGCAACAAAGGATAGTACAGAATTCATCTGATGACCCTGAATTGATCTCTGAACACAGAGAGACCTAAGTGTGACAAGTGTAAAGTTGTTTGTTACAGAAAAATCACTACTGGTGAATAAGAAAGCCTTACTTTTAAGTGCTGGTGAAAAAAAGCCTTCCAGGGAAGTAGCGTTCACAGTGCTTATAAGAAAAGTTATTAGCTTCCAATTAAAATAAATTAATTAATTTTTTAAAAAAGTAGAGGGCTGGGTGGAATGTAGGCTCCCTGAGGAACGGTTATTTAAGCTGTATTTAGCCTCAGTTTCCTAAGCTGCAGAAGTAAAGAGTAAGAGTACAGATATCATTCTATGAGATTTGAACACTTAGAACACTTAGAACAATATTTGACAGTTTTCCAAGCCCTTCTGGCTCCACATTCTATGACTCTGCTATACACACACTCAGACTTTTAAGTTCATAAAAAGGACATTAAGACCAGCAAATAACTTTGAGTCAACAGGCATATTTCTATCACTGCATTCATTATTTTGCACTGTGATCAACTGTATGTCTGTGAAGAGCACACTTGTCAAAGTCATGACTCAGTAGTCAGACAGCGTTGTGCTTCCCAGTTCAAGTTCTTCCACTCAATAGATGGATGACCTTAGGCAAGTTACTTTACTGGGAAAGGAGGTAACACTTTATATCAAACATATATATTTCTTAATGGCTCTAAACATAATACATTTTGTGCTTACATAATATAAACATCGGAGAAGGCAATGGCACTCCACTCTAGTACTCTTGCCTGGAAAATCCCATGGACGGAGGAGCCTGGAAGGCTGCGGTCCATGGGGTCCCTGAGGGTCGGACATGACTAAGTGACTTCAATTTCACTTTTCACTTTCATGTACTGGAGAAGGAAATGGCAACCCACTCCAGTGTTCTTGCCTGGAGAATCCCAGGGACGGGGGAGCCTGGTGGGCTGCCGTCTATGGGGGTCACACAGAATCGGACATGACTGAAGTGACTTAGCAGCAGCAGCAGCAGCAGCAGAAATATAAGCATAAATCAACTACTACATATATAAGATGTACTATTATATATGTATTATAAATGTAACTTATATTTATATATTATATATACGTTTATATTATAAATGTATTATATGCTACAGTATATAAAATAAATATAAAACAAGAAATTTATTTCATCTCTTTCAAATATGTGATATGATAAGCAAAGCAAGCAATGATTTGCCTTGTCAATGTTAAAAGCAGCTTTTTAGCTTTTAAGACTTTTTAGACCGTGTAATATCTGCCTTAATAGTTAAGACATTCTAAATTTAAGTCTAGAAGATTGTGTCCACCTATGGCTGATTTGTGTCAATGTATGGCAAAACAAATACAGTATTGTAATTAAAAAATTTAAAAAAAATAAAATAGTAGGTGGTAAATCAAAAAAAAAAAAACCTCAGAATGTAAAATACACTAATTGAAATTATTTCAGAGGCAATTAATTTGAAAGGATAACAAAACTGAATTTTTAAAAAAATTTATAAAACAGTGATGTTGACTGTTCTTAATTTTACTGACTAGAAATTTGAATCTATCAATTACTCCAGATAAAATTCTGATGGGAGCATCCTGCTTTTAAAAAGTTATTCAGAGTTATTTGTAATTGCTGTCATTAAATATGTTTATAAAATATAAGGATGATTCTAATAATAATAATGCTTTGTAATAATTTATACTATATTATATAAATATCTATTATAATTTTATAATAATAATTTTCTCTTCAATATTTTTGCATAGTGAATAAACTCACTTTTTCTTACAGAGAGAACACAACCTACTGTCCTTATTAACAAACAAGTTCTGAATTAATGGAATGGAATACCATTTAATTATATGAGCAGTTCACTATACAACATAGATCAGAAACATCTGAAACCTAACTATACTCAAATAAATTTAATAAAGATAAATGCAACTTTGTTCATAGACATCATATATCCTAATTAGTATCCAAGATGGAAATTATGTAAGTTTTGGATTTCTCTATCCTCAAATCAACAACCATACAACAAAGCACCTCCATTCATATCATTTTATAAAACATACTCTGCTGAAGTTAGAATTAGCTTCTTATTAGATGTTGAGGCAAAACTTTCACAACGGATTTTCAATATCATTATATAACCAAGGTTTACATTGGAGAATCTATTAAAGGGCATGATCAAAACCTAAGTGTAGGTCAGGCAATAGTCACAATGGGACTTTAGGGATGAAGTACTGGGTTTTCTGGAGGCTATAAGGGCTTCTTCTATGAGTGTTGCAGACAGCAGCATTAAGGACAAATGCTGGTCTTATAAAAGAAGCCAGCCTAATAAACACAAAGGGTTATGGGAAAGAGAAATCAAAGATTATGATTACGAAGAGTGTTAAAACACAAGCAAAGGAATTTGGACTAGATTCAGAAGGCGATCTGCAACTACTGTAGGATCCTGAAGAAGGGAATGATTCTATAAAAATAGCATTTTTATAAAATCAACCTGGCAGGATGGAATTGGGAACATAAAAGGAACTTAGATTTTTTTAGCTTAGGAGGCAACCACAGTAATTCTTTGTGATGAGGTCTCAGACTAAACAGAG
Source organism: Nanger dama (assembly GCA_917880005.1). NCBI lineage: Eukaryota > Metazoa > Chordata > Mammalia > Artiodactyla > Bovidae > Nanger > Nanger dama. The sequence continues at coordinate 28,621,637 of CAKJTW010000022.1, forward strand.
CACTGATAGTAGATCTCTTTCATTAATTCCTTTCACAGAGAGAGACTGTTATATGTTGGGGACTGCACAGAAATTACAATGGTAAATAAGATTCATGGTCCCTTCTTTTACAAAGCTTACAATATAGTGAGAGAGGTGAACAAAAAAACAAGCAATAAAAAGTCACAAACATTACAAATTGTGATAAGTGCTCTTAGGAGACAAACAGGGATAGAAAATAATGCAGAGGGCACGAAGTGAGACATTTTAGAAAGGATGCTCGAGAAAGCCTCTCTAAGATAACTCCTAAGCTGAAACTAAACAATGCGGAGGAACAAAGAACAGCAGGGATCAAGGCAGAAAGAAGAATGTTTGTTCAAGGCACTTATATAAGACCAGTGCAGCTCTAGCACACTGAGGGGAGGGAAGCCTGACATAAGAAAAGACTAGGGAGTAGGCAGAGACAGAGCATGCAAAACATGATGTTAGCCTTGTTAAGAAACTAAAACTTGATTTTAAGTGCAATGGGAAACCACTGGAGGATTTTGATCAGGAAAGTGACATAAAATGTTTTTGTAAAAAAAGAGAGAAAGAAAAAATATGGTCATAAATTTTATATAAACAAAGGAAAAAAATCTGAAGAACATTTTTTTAAAAACAAGTATTTGTATTTTAAGACTAGAGAACCTATTATACAATAACCTAGTCTACTACAATCACTGAGAGCAGGTTGAAAGATCTCAATTCGAAGTTAGATGAACTACACTGACTAAGCTTTTACTAGTACCGTAATATATTTACATTTATTTTACTGTAATATATTTCTATTACAGCCCAGGAGTGCCCTGAGTGGCAAGAAAGAATGGGCATCAATCTAAGGAAAATATCTCTTCGTTAAGAAATTTAATATCCAAGGAAAATACTTATAAGATACATACTGGTAAGAAAACCACCGAGATAAATTTGAAAGTACACAACTAGCCTGTTTTCAGCACTGACTCAGGACAAGCTGCTTAATCTCCCTGTGATGTTTCCTATAAAATGAGACATACTAACAGTCTGGAGAGGAGTCAATGCAATGTATATAAAGTAGTTAAAAGAGTATTTGGCTCAAAGCAAATGCTCTGCTGCAACTATCATTATGGTAGAGATGTTTTATACTACTCAGTTCAATTCATACTTCTGTCATTCCTCTTTCAAAACCAAGCAATTTGTTTTGAATTACCTAAATAATTTCAATTCTTCCATAAGGGCTATCTATACTAGAGTGGATAGTAAATATTTTTGGCCAGAGAGGATCTGTCACAGCTACTCAATCTACTGCTGCAGCTCAAACGTAGCCATAGATACCATGCAAATTAATGAGCATGGCTGCGTCCCACAAACTGGGCACCTAAATTTGAATTTCATATTATTTTCATGTGTCACAAAATATTATTCATTTGATTTTTTCACTCATTAAAAAATATAAAAACCACTCTCAGCTTACAGATTATATAAAAACAGGTGGCAGGCCACAGTTTGCCAATCTAAGACACTTATAATATAAATATATGACCCTTTCAGTCATAATTTCTCCATATATAAAACCAAAGTGAATATAATCAGCTTTCCTAACTTCTCAATGTTGAAATAACAAAATTTATTTCCACATGAGGAATAATCTCTAGCTCATGGGCTCAATTTTTTTCTCCAATTTGCTCCAGAGTAACATAATACATTAAAAAAAATCATGGCTAAAACAGTGCAAAAGGCTATTATACTAAGTTTGATGAACTGTATTGAGGATATAGATACATATTGAAAACTTATAGAGATTATAACATAAAAATTTTTATTATGATGTTAAGTTTATCAATGCTTTTTTATAAGATAACTAGAGCTGTTGCCAGTTTTAACACAACAAAGTAAGTTATTTATCCAGTCTCACTAAACCCCTGCCAACAGAAATACTTTCAATAAAAAGGAAGGCAGAAGCTTATTCTTCAGCAGTATACAGTCAATAAAAATGTGATCCCCTTACAGTGTGTAAAATAGTATATCTTACATATTAACATTAGTTCTGAACAAAGTAAGATACATCAAATGGAAAAATAATGTTTTGTGGGGTTTCTCCTTAAAAAGATAAAATCTTTCTGGAAAAAATAAAAACATATGTAATTGTTCATTCTGCATATAATTACAATTCATGTCAGTAAAGATTCCATGTATCTCTCAAAAGAAGATGGAACTGTAAATGCCAACCTGGGTGCTACTGCCTCTGGTAGAGATATTTGCATATTTACCTGCTACTAAAATAGACAACGAGTCAATTTTGCAACAAATCCTTAGTTCAAAAGATTTTATTAGTGAGGCCCTTTTATTATTTTTTTAATTTTTGTTTTTACTTTATTTTGCTTTACAATACTGTATTGGTTTTGCCATACATTGACATGAATCAGCCATGGGTGTACATGAGTTCCCAATCCTGAACCCCCTCCCACCTCCCACCCCATATCATCTCTCTGGCACCAGCCCCAAGCATCCTATATCCTGTATCTAACATAGACTGAGTAAGGCCCTTTTAAAAGGAAGTTACGGATCCCTATGCTTTGTGTAGCTGTTATTTTTATTTCACTTAAATACTGTGTCAGTGACAACTCTTAAATAAAACACAGGATTTTAAATCAAAAGCTAAGACTCAACTTTTGACACCTTTCTCTCTGCTCATCCATCATCAAGTCCCAAAACTTGACCACATAAGGATCTCCATCTCTTCTGCCTTGGTCATCATCTTCTGTAGGTTGACCTAACATCATCTCTTTCCCAAACCTCTGAAACAACTCTTAGCAGTAAATACTCTGACTCTTCTCCTCCACACTGGGCTTCATTCACACTCTTTAAACCTGAGCCCAACTGTCTCTTTCTCAGGGAACCCGTCCTGACCTCTCTGACTAGGTTAGGTTCTCCTGTGAGCATCATGTACCTTTCCTTTGGGCTTCCCCTGTGGCTCAGCTGGTAAAGAATCTGCCTGCAATGCGGGAGATCTGGGTTCAATCCCTGAATTGGGAAGATCCCCTGGAGAAGGGAAAGGCTACCCATTCCAGTATTCTATCCTGGAGAATTCCATGGACTGCTGGCTTAAAACTCAACATTCATAAAACTAAGATCATGGCATCTGGTCCCATCACTTATAGCAAACAGATGGGGAAACAACAGAAACAGTGAGAGGCTTTATTTGGGGGGCTCCAAAATCACTGCAGATAATGACTGAAGCAATGAAATTAAAAGACATTTGCTCCTGGAAGAAAAGCTATGACTAACCTAGACAGTATATTAAAAAGCAGAGACATTACTTTGCCAACAAAGGTTTGTCTAGTCAAAGCTATGGTTTTTCCAGTGTCATGTATGGATGTGAGAGTTGGACTATAAAGAAAGCTGAGTGCTGAAGAATTGATGCTTTTGAACTGTAGTGTTGGAGAAGACTCTTGAGAGTCCCTCAGATGGCAAGGAGATCCAACCAGTCCATCCTAAAGGCAATCAGTCCTCAATATTCATTGGAAGTACTGATGCTGAAGCTGAAACTCCAATACTTTGGCCACCTGATGCAAAGAACTGACTCATTTGAAAAAACCCTGATGCTGGGGAAAATTGAAGGCAGGAGAAGGAGATGACAAAGGATGAGATGGTTGGATGGCATCACTGATGCAATGGACATGAGTCTGAGTAGGCTCCAGGAGTTGGTGATGGACAGGGAAGCCTGGCATGCTGTAGCCCATGGGGTCACAAAGAGTTGGACATGACTGAGTGACTGAACTGACTGACCTTTCCTTTATGGCATGTGAACTTATAGTTAACATTTTTATATGTTTCTATCCTTGTGTGATAAATGTCTATTTTCTCCACTAGATTTTAAGCTTCACATGTGGGGCTGATGAATTCTCAATACTTGGCACAATCCTGGCACATAACAGGATTCTGATAATTTTCAGTTCAGTTCAGTCACTCAGTCACGTCTGATTCTTTGAGACCCCATGAACCACAGTATACCAGGCCTCCTTGTCCATCACCAGCTCCCAGAGTCCACCCAAACCTATGTCCATTGAGTCAGTGATGCCATCCAACCATCTCATTCTCTGTCATCCCCTTCTCCTCCTGCCCTCAATCTTTCCCAGCATCAGGGTCTTTTCAAATGAGTCAGCTCCTCAGATTAGGTGGCCAAAGGATTGGAATTTCAGCTTCAACATCAGTCCTTCCAATGAACACCCAGACTGATCTCCTTTAGGGTGGACTGGTTGAATCTCCTTGCAGTCCAAGGAACTCTCAAGAGTCTTCTCCAACACCACATTTCAAAAGCATCAATTCTTTGGCACTCAGCTTTCTTTATAGTCCAACTCTCACATCCATACATGACCACTGGAAAAACCATAGCCTTGACTAGACAGAACTTTGTTGGCAAAGTAATGTCTCTGCTTTTTAATATGCTGTTTAGGTTGGTCATATTGACTATGCCAAAGCCTTTGACTGTGAGGATCACAATAAACTGGAAAATTCTGAAAGAGATGGGAATACCAGACCACCTAACCTGCCTCTTGAGAAATCTTTATGCAGGTCAGGAAGCAACAGTTACAACTGGACATGGACCAACAGACTGGTTCCAAATAGGAAAAGGAGTACGTCAAGGCTGTATATTGTCACCCTGCTTATTTAACTTATATACAGAGTACATCATGAGAAATGCTGGGCTGGAAGAAGCACAAGCTGGAATCAAGATTGCCGGGAGAAATATCAATAACCCAGATATGCAGATGACACCACCCTTATGGCAGAAAGTGAAGAGGAACTAAAAAGCCTCTTGATGAAAGTAAAAGAGGAGAGTGAAAAAGTTGGCTTAAAGCTCAACATTCAGAAAACTAAGATCATGGCATCTGGTCCCATCACTCCGTGGGAAATAGATGAAGAAACAGTGGAAACAGTGTCAGACTTTATTTTTCTGGGCTCCAAAATCACTGCAGATAGTGACTGCAGCCATGAAATTAAAAGACGCTTACTCCTTGGAAGAAAAGTTATGACCAACCTAGACAGCATATTCAAAAGCAGAGACATTACTTTGCAGACTAAGGAAATAGCAGTCCACTCCAGTATTCTTGCCTGGAGAATCCCATGGACAGAGAAGCCTACCTAGTAGGTTACAGTCCATGGGGTCGCAAAGAGTCGGACACGACTGAGTGACTTCACCTCAGTCAAGGCTATGGTTTTTCCTGTGGTCATGTATGGATGTGAGAGTTGGACTGTGAAGAAGGCTGAACACCGAAGAATTGATGCTTTTGAACTGTGGTGTTGGAGAAGACTCTTGAGAGTCCCTTGGACTGCAAGGAGATCCAACCAGTCCATTCTGAAGGAGATCAACCCTGGGATTTCTTTGGAAGGACTGATGCTAAAGCTGAAACTCCAGTACTTTGGCCACCTCATGCGAAGAGTTGACTCACTGGAAAAGACTCTGATGCTGGGAGGGATTGGGGGCAGGAGGAGAAGGGGACGACCAAGGATGAGATGGCTGGATGGCATCACTGACTCGATGGACGCGAGTCTGAGTGAACTCCGAGAGATAGTGATGGACAGGGAGGCCTGGCGTGCCGCGATTCATGGAGTCGCAAAGAGTTGGACACGACTGAGTGACTGAACTGAACTGAACTAACTTTCCTTCCAAGGAGCAACCCATCTTTTAATTTCATGGCTGCAGTCACCATCTGCAGTGATTTTGGAGCCCAGAAAAATAAAGTCAGCCACTGTTTCCACTGTTTCCCTATCTATTTGCCATGAAGTGATGGGACCAGATGCCATGATCTTAGTTTTCTGAATGTTGAGCTTTAGGCCAGCTTTTTCCTCTCCTCTTTACTGACGACTATATATGCTACAAGACATTATATCATTTGTACATATATTGAGGAACTTTTTCTTGGGACTGAAGAATCACTTTAATCTGGTAGCATGTGTCTAAATATTAAGAAGTTACCTGCCAAGCTAATAAAACTATTATCTAAGACACGGTATATTCTTCAGACTTGATAAATATACACCATCATGATAACAGAGAAGACCAGGGTTGAATATAGAATCTTGATTGCTAAGATATATATATATATTTCCCCCCCACTCTTGGCTCCATCCTGCACCCTCAAGAAGGCTTGTGCATATACCCACCTTTTCATGCTCTGCCCACACTCCTTGAACAAAACCTATAGCTACTCCTTATGGGTGTCCACACTGGTAATATGGCCACATACCAGAGGACAGATCCAGAGAAGAGGCCCACACAGGCCCTGTGAGCAAGCCTGGGGCCATCTGAGCATAGATTTCAGGGACTATGTGTACCCAGACCTTGGTTTAGAAGGTAAGGTGAGGTGAAATGAGATGTATTTAAGAGTTGGGTGGTTCCCCTTGAGCCCAATGACTGGACATGTGGGGATGGGCACAACCAAGATTGGCTGAGTTAAGGTCCTCTGGAGCACAGGATCCAAAGCAGGGTCTCCTCTTGCCTGAGTCTAGGGGCTGTGCTGGCAATATCATATACATTATCATACACATTATCTAGTAATCATGACAGGAGAATCTTTTCCCAAAAGTGGCAGTTCTAGAACATATTATTTCCATGATCATGTAATTCTTTGACTTTATTATTGCTACAGAGTTCTCTTTTTTAAGGTTAAGAAAATCTCTCCTCTCCTTCTACAGGTCATGATTTTTAGAGAGCCATTATCTAATATGTAATTAACTTAATATTTTGTATCTCTTTTCCCCATAACTAATTTTTAATCATGTGAACACTTACTATATATATCCACATGGGACAGGAAATGAAGTAAAGGTAGAATCCAAGGACTTCATTTTTAGTTTTAGTTGTCACATACTCAATGTCCAGGTATCCCAGATTGTTGCTGCACATGCTCAGTTGTGCCCAACTCTTGACCACCCCATAGTCTGCAGCCTACCAGGATTTTCTACCCATGGGATTTCCCAGGCAAGAATACTAGAGGGGGTTGCCATTTCTTCCTCCAGGGGATCTTCTTGACCCAGGGATTAAACCCATGTTTCTTAGGTCTCCTGCATTGGCAGACTGGATCTTTACTGCTAGTGTCACCTGGGAAACCCAAGATGAGTGTCCCAGATTAGTGTACATGTTAAAATGAAGCCAAGGTCCTTGGTTTGAGCTCAGAATTTTGATAATAACTTTTAACCACCTCTTTTAAAATGTGTACTAACTGAAAGTTTTGTATTAATCAAGAAAGATTACTATGTATAGATAGATAAAAACAGAATCATCATAGCTTCAAGGAACAAAAAAAGAAAATGGTTTGAATATATATATTGTTAAGGATGTTCCATTAGATTTCATTAAAATTGACTGTGACCATCTTATATTGTTAAAAAGTTACAGTAACAGAAGAGTAGGTTGATAATTAGACACAAGTCCTGCTTTCTTACAACATCTGTGTGACTAGCTGTGTCCCTGAAAAAGCCACAGAACTTTTATAACCCTCAATCTTCCCAGAGGTTAAGAGAAGAAAGGAAAAGAAAAGATGTTACAGGAAAAACCAGAAGCACTTAGAATTCTTAAGAAAAAAACAGTTGTTATATAAATCCAGGTAATAATTGGTATATCTTTCTTTCATTACAAATTAAGAAAAGAAATGTAGATGTATCATAAATTAAATAATTAACCCCAAACTTGCTGCAGATAAATTGGTCCAATCTGCTTCTAACTGTAAATAAAGGCGCATAGAAATACCAAACCGTATATTAGTCTTAGATCAATTTTTAACGATTTAGAAATAAGAAAAATCAGGTAAGACAATTGACTTATTATTACCATGAGTACAAAATGCAACTCTAGCTCCAATCAAGTGTGTAAGTTGGAGAGAAAAATTCTATTCATACAAATTTCTTGGCATTTCTTCCAAATCTTAAATTCTCACATCCCTAAAACATATTCTTAATGCTATATATACATACATATACACACACATATATGTAGATATACTTTGGAAATAATTATAAAGTTACATAGTATACTCAAGGACCTTGAAAGCTTTATGAATGCAGCCTCTTTGGAGTAATTATGAACAGAATGTACAATGACTCAGCACAGCTAACACTGGTGTAGAAATAGTAAAATATGCACATTGTGAACCAAATGTCAGTATGGAAATGCAATATGAACCACTATTAGTTGAGTAGTACTATGAAATCCAAAGATCACTATATATATATATGAAAGAGTTGGAAAGTTGAGAAATGATATTTTTACAGTAGGGTGACATAATTGACATAAGGAAGGCTAGTTTACATATCTAATGATTTCAAGGTAATTTTAGACAAAAATGTTTAAACACAAATAATTTTTTCTCTATAGTTAAATTCTTAATAATAGTTGATATGGACAAACCTTTCAGTTTAGCAGGGTTTATAAGAGGCACTAAAAACAGATGAGGCTCAATATATATCATAAAGAACAGAACTTTATGTAACCAATTCTGTTTTAAACAGGATCTGCTTTAAATGGATATATATATTGTATTAATAATAAAGATCATTCACACAGAGATATTCAATTGTTTGTGTTACAGGTATTTATTGAGTTGTCACGCTGAAGACTATAACAGACTGGTATATTTTAAATGTGCACTTTACATCATATTACCTAATTTTTTTTAAATAGTCACTGTTCACTTTCAAGCTTTTTCATTTTCTCAGCAAAATAATAACTCTTGGTCATCATAGGCAGCCAAATATCAGGCCTTAACCATCTGTCAACTGGCTTGAATTCAGCAAGCATGCTCCTGTAGTTTTCGTTCTAATTGTGTTTAATGCTGCACTAATTATTTCAATGGGGAATAATTTTGTACAGTCAAAGTTGACTCATTTTATAAACTGGAAGCTCCTCAGCTATAAATTGGCAGGTCTCATCCTTCATTCCTCCTAAGCGTTGTGCCAAAGGGGAATAAGTATATGGTTGCTCTGTGACCAAATGTCATGTGCTGGGCAGAAACATTGATCCTGGCTATTAATCACTCTGCAAGCCCTCCCAGTAATCAAAGGGCACAGCTGCAATGATATATGACCAGTGTCAGAGTAGAAAGCCCTTTACAAGACTGCATGCTTACCAGCTGATGGCCAGTATGCACTACTGCATGCACACTGGCCAGCCCAAAGTGCCCAGGCTAATTAATCATCACTTCTAACTGTTCATTCTATCATTAAACACCTTTATTGGCTGAATTATCGGAGGATTCTTCTCCCCAGTTACTTAGGTCTGGAAGTGAAGAACCTTCTCACCTGGATACAAAAAGCTTGCCTATTACCTGTTTCAGACCAGTATGCCCTTTCATTCTCTTCTCCATAAGTTTGCTGAGCTAGCAGTGAACTAGAGTCCAGGAGAAAATTGGATGTTATTGAGACTGATTTTAGTGAGGTTCACCTCAAATGACTGATAGAAGAGCTACATAACATGAAATCATCTAAATTTAATAAGGTGAACTTTTAGAAATCTCACATGTGAATTTTACAACATAAGTTACGAAGCATTTTGATGCAGTTAACAATGAAGTACAGCTATTTAAGAGCAAACCAGTTTCCAGGAGAAATACTAAGAAAAAGTTTTACCAATTGTAATTCAATTACTGATATGATTTAATATATTGTTCTATTTGGTACTATACAACATAAAACAATCAATCCTATGGTGACTGTAAAAATATCTTAGAACACTCTTATTGTTATGTAAATAATTATCTCCCTTTTCAAACAGGGCCAATCCAAGTAGAGAAGCAGGAATCATTATCAGTAACACCTTAAAATCATTACTAAATAGTGATGCTATATATTATAAAAAGCATTGAGTAGTAACACTTTCAATTATGCTAAGATACCAAGAGACTTCAAAACAGAGAATTATCAGTATTTTAATAATCAAATATGGTAAAAGTCTTCCTTAAAGATTTTTTAAATTTTTCCTTAAAGAGATTTAAGCTGTGGGACAGTTTAACTCTTGAACATTACCTTGAGATTTTTTTTTAATGTTATCTTACTTTTTTAAAATTTCAGCATATATATAATTGCCAAGGAAATTCAATAAAACATTTCTTAACAGGACAAAATCCAAGAGATGAAGAGTCCTGTAATGCTTTAACCAACATTATCATGTCACATGTTTAGGAATATGACCAATATACTTGATAATAAAGGCTTTATTTCTATAATAGCATAAGTGATTAGAATGCACTGAGTTCAATACAAGATTATTTTAAACTAAGATGACTATAATTGGTTTTAGAATCTTGAATCAAGTATTTTTAAATAGATTCAAATAGTAAGCAGGTAGATGCTATGTTTTGGGCTTCCCACGTGGCTCAGTGGTAAAGAATCCACCTGACAATACAAGAGATGCGGGTTCAGTCCCCTGGATAAGAAAATGGCAACCCACTCCAGTATTCTTGCATGGGAAATCCCATATGCAGAGGAGCCTGGCGGGCTACAGTTCATGTGGTCACAAGAGCTGGACACAACTTAGTGACTAAACAACAAGATGCAATGTTTTACTTGTTTCTGATTTTAAATTCTTAGAATTCAAGAATTAAAATAAAGACAGGTAGGTGGAAGAATTAAAAAGCAGTACATCATTAACATATCTACGTGAAGGACTAAAATGAAAGATGGACAATATCAGGTGCTGGTGAGGATGTAAAGCAACTGTTACTCTCGTTGTCGTGGCAATGCAAAATGATAGAGCAACTACTGAAAGCAACTTGGGAGTTTCCTGTAAAGTTTAACATACACGTATCAGAGGATCCAATAATCTCACTCATAAGAGAAATAAAAATATATCACAAAGACATTACAAACATTTATAGTAGTTTTATTCATATTGGTCAAAACTGAAAAGAATCAAAATATCCATCACTGAGTGAATGGATAAACAAGTTGTGGCACATTCATACATTGGACTATTATTCAATAATAAAAAGAGTGAACTATAGATACTTGTAACAACATGGATACATGATAAAAGCACTATGAGAAGTATAAGAAGCGAAACTCTCCTGGTTTCATATTGTATTATTTCATTTATATGACCTTCTGGAAAAGACAAAACTATAGGAGCAGAAATTGGATTACTGATTGCCAGGAGCTGGAAATGTAGGCAAGGTATTGCTTGCAAAGGGAGTGGAGGGACTCTCTGATGTGATGGAAATATTCTATATGTTATCTTGACTGTGACTGGTTGTGGTTACCCAGACACATACAACTGTCAAAACTTGTCAAACTATTACACTTAAAAATGAAATTTATTGTATGTAAACTATACCTCAATAAATCGGACTTAAAAATAAAACAAAAAGGAGTGACAGTGGAAAAAGATCTCAAGAGTAAATTAGGTGACTCATTTCTACAGACGTCACAAACATTTATTTTGGAACCACTGACGTGTACAACCCAAATGCTTTAATAATTTAGACTAGTGAACTAAAACCTTTTCATCTGAAAATAAGACTTTAGTCTATTTTTTAAGAACCATCCCTTCTATCTCTGATAAAAATGGAAAACTATGAAACACCAAAATACCTTAAAAGGGAGATTACTTTTTTAACATTTTATCATTCATAGAGTTGAAAAAATTATCTGATATAAATTATATAATCTGAAGATAAGAGTGAGTGAGCTGCTCCAAGACCTACAGAAATAAGGCACTTTAGTTCAATTAAATGATTTCCCTGCAGGCAATGTCTTTTCAATCTGAGCTAATGACATCATTTAAGGAGGATGGTCCATTTAACTAAAAGGATCTTTTACAAGGCAGACAGACAGAAGGCAATCTAAGAATATTTGCAAGGACTTTCCATATTTCAAAATCATAATGGTGAAATGTCTACATAAAATTCTTAAAGTTAGATATTAATCAATACGCTACAGAAATAATTTCATGGAAAAGAATGTAATAAAGCTCTTAGGAAGTTTTCCCATTATTTTTCCCTTTAAAGAAACCAATTCTTTTCTAATGGCAATTAGGCTACTCCAGACTAACAATGACATGGAATTTCTAGAAATTAGAACCTTATTTCTGAAATGCCAAACTTCTTTACCTACCTGCTGTTTCTAGGATAATCTTCCCTGGGTCCTACTGGCTTACTTTCATCTGACTTTATATTTCTGCATGTGAAATAAGCAGAAGCACAATTGCCAACCATCTTGAATTAAACTAGGTTGACCAGAAATTAGACTGTTCTCCAAGATGAGAAATGGTTTCAGGAACCCTCCAGAGGGCTCCTTCCTTAACCCTGTGCCCTGGAATCAGAAATTGAAAGTCTTAACTGAATTCAGTTCAGTTCAGTTCAGTCGCTCAGTCATGTCCAACTCTTTGCAACTGCATGAATCACAGCACTCCAGGCCTCCCTGTCCATCACCAACTCCCAGAGTTCACTCAAACTCACGTCCATCGAGTTGGTGATGCCATCCAGCCATCTCATCCTCTGTCATCCCCTTTTCCTCCTGCCCCCAGTCCCTCCCAGCATCAGAGTCTCTTCCAATGAGTCAACTCTTTGCATGAAGTGGCCAAAGTACTGGAGTTTCAACTTTAGCATCACTCCTTCCAAAGAATACCCAGGGCTGATCGCCTTTAGAATAGACTGGTTGGATCTCCCAGCAATCCAAGGGACTCCCAAGAGGCTTCTCCAGCACCACAGTTCAAAAGCATCAATTCCCTGGCATAAAAATTCCCCAACAGTTTAGGATCCAGACAAGAGAAAGAATTTTGCCGCCATAGCCTGGGGAGAAGACAGGTGACTGAAATCACACAGTGGATGAAGTCCATCAAGTTCCCTAGGAAAGATTTCTGTTTCCTAATTCTGGGTTTTAAAATTATTTTTCACTCAACAGTATAAACAGTGATTACTATCCTGCATGCCTTGGCAAGTAAGTTGAATCAATAAGGGCAAGAGATAGAATGTCTTAACCCTAAATGAGAGACATATAATCTAAGTTATAGAAGCATTTCTGCCACTAACAACTGTGTGACCTTGGATGAGTCATTAACACTCCTTAGGTTTCCATATCTGTAAAATAATTTCTGAGAACACTTCCAACTACAGTTGATAATTCTCTCATATATCAGAATAAAAATGGTTCATTTTTCAAAGCAGGTGAATAAAATATAGAGCTACTAGTAAATGAGTCAAATTTTACCCTTGTGAATACTGAAAGAAATAATAATAATATTGGAAAACCACAAAATATTATTATTATTTAAAAAATATATAAATAATATTATTGGAAAACTACTACATCATTTAGATATAACCTAAATCAAATCCCTTACAATTATACAGTGGAAATGAGAAATAGACTTAAGGGACTAGATCTGATAGACAGAGTGCCTGATGAACTATGGATAGAGGTTCGTAACACTGTACAGCAGACAAGGATCAAGACCATCTCCAAGAAAAGAAATGTAAAAAAGCAAAATGGCTGACTGAGGAGGCCTTACAAATAGCTGTGAAAAGAAGAGAAACAAAAAGCAAAGGAGAAAAATAAATTTGAATGCAGAGTTCCAAAGAACAGCAAGGAGAGATAAGAAAGACTGCCTCAGTGATCAGTGCAAAGAAATAGAGGAAAAAATAGAATGGGAAAGACTAAAGATCTCTTCAAGAAAATTAGAGATACCAAGGGAACATTTCATGCAAAGATGGGCTCAATAAAGGACAGAAATGGTATGGACCTAACAGAAGCAGAAGATATTAAGAAGAGGTGGCAAGAATACACAGAAAGTAAAAGAAAGTGAAGTCACTAAGTCATGTCTGGCTCTTTGCTACCCCATGGACTGTAGCCTACCAGGTTCCTCTGTCCTTGGGTTTTCCAGGCAAGAATACTGGAGTGGGTTGCCATTTCTTTCTGCAGGAGATCTTCCCGACCCAGGGATTGAACCCAGGTCTCCTGCATCGTAGGCAGATGCTTTACTGTCTGAGGAAGAACTATACACAACCCTGGTAATCACGATGCTGTGATCATTCACCTAGAGCCAGATGTTCTAGAATGTGAAGTCTAGTGGGCCTTAGGAAGCTTCACTACAAACAAAGCTACTGGAGGTGACAGAATTCCAGTTGAGCTATTTCAAGCCCTAAAAGATGATGCTGTGAAAGTGCTGCACTCAATATGCCAGCAAATTTGGAAGACTCAGCAGTGGCCTCAGGACTGGAAAAGCTCAGTTTTCATTCCAATCCCAATGAAAGGCAATGCCAAAGAATACTCCAACTACCGCACAATTGCACTCATCTCACACGCTAGTAAAGTAATGCTCAAAATTCTCCAAGCCAGGTTTCAACAATATATGAACCATGAACTTCCAGATGTTCAAGCTGGAAGCTTTTAGAAAAGGTGGGGAACCAGAGATCAAATTACCAACATCCGCTGGATCATCGAAAAAGCAAGAGAGTTCCAGAAAAACATCTATTTTTGCTTTATTGACTATGCCAAAGCCTTTGACTGTGTGGATCACCACAAACTATGGAAAATTCTGAAAGAGATGGGAATACCAGACCACCTGACCTGCCTCTTGAAAAACCTATATGCAGGTCAGGAAGCAACAGTTAGTACTGGACATGGAACAACAGACTGGTTCTAAATAGGAAAAGGAGTACGTCAAGGCTATACATTGTCATCCTGCTTATTTTATATGCAGAGTACATCATGAGAAATGCTGGGCTGGATGAAGCACAAGTTGGAATCAAGATTGCTGGGAGAAATATCAATAAGCTCAAATGTGCAGATGACACCACCCTTATAGCAGAAAGTGAAGAACTAAAGAGCCTCTTGATAAAAGTGAAAGAGGAGAGTGAAAAAGTTGGCTTAAAACTCAACATTCAGAAAACTAAGATTATGGCATCCAGTCCCATCACTTCATGGCAAATAGAATGGGAAACAGTGACAGACTTTATTTTGGGGGCTCCAAAATCACTGCAGATGGTGACTGCAGCCATGAAATTAAAAGACACTTACTCCTTGAAAGAAAAGTTATGACCAGCCTAGACAGCATATTAAAAGCAGAGACATTACTTTGCCAACAAATGTCCATCTAGTCAAGGCTATGATTTCTCTAGTAGTCATGTACAGATGTGAGAGTTGGACTAGAAAGAAAGCTGAGTGCCAAAGAATTGATGCTTTTGAACTGTGGTGTTGGAGAAGGCTCTTGAGAGTTCCTTAGACAGCAAGGAGATACAATCAGTCCATCCTAAAGGAAATCAGTGATGAATATTCATTGGAAGAACTGATGCTGAAGCTGAAACTCCAATACTTTGGCCACCTGATGCGAAGAACTGACTCATTTGAAAAGACCCTGATGCTGGGAAAGATTGAAGGTGGGAGGAGAAGGGGACAACAGAGGATGAGATGGTTGGATGGCATCACCAACTCAATGGACGTGAGTTTGAGTAAACTCCAGGAGTTGGTGATGGACAGGAAGGCCTGGTGTGCTGCAGTTCATGGGGTTGCAGAGTCGGACACGACTGAGCAACTAAACTAACTAATATTGACAGAATTTTGAAGTCAGAAAAGTCTAGGCTTTAAAAACTATTAATTTGCCTGGCTGTCAGGAAATGTGCCTGATCTAGGAAAACAGAAACCTAGAAGAGAGTTAAGAGATTGGTTAACTGTCTAAGAAGAATCTGATGCATTAACTGATGCTATTTCATCCAATCCTTCTATCCAGAAATGATCATAATAAGTTAAAAGCAAAGAAGAAAATTTTCCAAAGTCATCTGGTTCTATAATTAGTTGAGCTGCTATCCCTTGAAAAGCGCAATTTTTTAAAGTTGACCATTTTTTTTTTTTGGGGAGGGGGATAATAGTATATTTCATATTCTTCTCTATTTTTTGATACAAGCATTAGTAAAACTTGTATTTTCATTTATAGAAACTACAGAACCAATACATATTATCTATACTAATTTGCTTCATACAATCCTAAGTACAGGGAGAAACAGGTAAAAGAGTAGACAAATCAAGTTAATCATAAATAGATAAATGTTCCTGTCCAAATTAAAGATATTTTACTATATAAACAGAAAAAGTCCTAAAGGATTATGAGAACCACAGAAATTCAGTGCTATAGGGTTTGCAATCAAATTCCCCCATCTTTGAAACTTGGGCCAAGTTCCTTATCCCTTGTGATAGATACACTTCAGTAATTATATACAGCCACAAAGGAAGAATTTAAAACATTCAGTTGCTGGCCCTTTCCAGTAAATAATTTATTCCTTTTGATGAATATTCGAACAGCAAGTCATACCACTTTTTCCCCACCATAAAGCTCTAAGCTTTTTAATAAGATTAAATTATCTAAGTATTAAATATTTTAACCTTATCTTAGATCACAAAATGGATAAATTCATAAGGAGACTTCTGAATTTTTCTTCATAAGTACCTTATTTCAATAACTTTAGAAGTAGCATGAGTCAATCAACATTTATTACCAAGATACAATTTTCAGTTCTCTAAGTGAAATAACAAAATTATAATCACCTCAAATACATTTTGGAAAGAGATGAAGTATTAACCATGTTGTGTCATTTATGCCCCCATCTTCTGTTTAGATTTACTAAGTAACAACCAGATAATCAAGATATGATCCCATAAAAAGATAGAGGAAACAGTCATCTATAGCGTACCACTGGAAAAACCTAGGAAGCTACTTAACTCATCAAACCACAATCTCCCCCACTTCCCAATGGCTCTTACTTCATCAGTCCAGGGTTATTAAGGAATACTCTTTTGTTAAATACAAACAGTAACTAAACAACCCTATTCTTTATTCATTTACCATGAGCAGAACATAAAATATGTGGGCCAGTGAGATAATAGGTTAAGATTCAGTAGAAGGAGGTTAGAAAAAGGTCTGGAGAGATGAAGAGAAAATGAGACATTTTCATGTATAAGTAAGAAGTGTTAAACTAGATTTCCTTTGTTCCTTTCTGACTCTGAAATTCAATCATTTATTTTTCTTAAATCAACACTACAAAAGATTAACAGGGAAGAAATTTTTATAACATACATGATGATGTTTTAGAATCCTTAAAATATAATGAATGTTTAATAAAGAAAAGACCATGCCAATGTTAAAAATGAGCAAATACATGACAAGTCAACTTATAAAACATATAAATAATTAGAAATAAATGAAAATATCATAACTAGTCATAAAAGAAATACAATAAAGTTATATATGTCAATGATACCTGAAAAACTGGAAAAGAAGAAATGCAAATTAAAACAACAATTAAATACTATTTTGGCAAATACTTTAAAAACTAACAACTAAAAACCTACAATATCATGGAAAGATGTTTTCAGTATACAATATGGAAAAGTCAGGTTATAAAACAGTACATCAAATATGAAGTCAGATGCGTACAGAAAATGTCTCTAGACTGATATATATCAGAATTTTAGCAGGGATTATTTATGTTACTGATGATTTTCTTCTTCTTATACTTACCAGTTGTGGTGATTTTAAAATATGTTCACAAACCCTTTGATACTCCTCCCTTCAAAATGTAGACTCTAATCCCTTTCCCCCTGAATGCAAGTCAACTTCAATGTTTCTTTCTAATGAGTAGAATGTAGCTGAAATGATACCATATGACTATAGCTTCCACTTGACTCTTTCTTTAATCACTGGCTCTGAGGGAAGAAGTCTACCATGTCATGAGGATACTCAAAATAACCAATGGAAAGATCTACATGAGGAAGAACTAAGCCTTCTGACAATAGTCAGCACCAACTTGTAGCCACATGAGTGAGTTCCCTTGAAAATGGCTTCTCTACCATCAGTCAAACTTTCAGATGACTGTGCCCTAGTTAACCTTTTGACTATAATATTGTATGAGACCCTCTCCCCAGGCCAAAAAACACAATATCAAACTGTTCCCACATTCCTGACCTACAGAGAATGTGAGAATAATAAAGTGTTTGTTATTTAATAATAAACAAAAGGTTTATGTTTTAATTCCAATCCCAAAGAAAGGCAATGCCAAAGAATGTTCAAACTACCACACAACTGCACTCATTTCACATGCTAGCAAAATAATGCTCAAAATTCTCCAAGCTAGGCTTCAACAGCACATGAACTGAGAATGTCCAGATGTTCAAGCTGGATTTAGAAAAACAGAGGAACCAGAGATCAAATTGCCAACATCTACTGGATCACAGAAAAAGCAAGAGAATTCAAGAAAAGCATCTACTTCTGCTTCACTGACTACGCTAAAGCCTTTGACTATGTGGATCACAGCAATCTGTGGAAAATTCTTAAAGAGATGAGAATACCAGACCACCTTACCTGCCTCCCAAGAAACCTGTATGCAGGTTAAGAAGCAACAGAATGGAACATGGAACAATAGACTGGTTCCAAATTGGGAAAGGAGTGCATCAAGGCTGTATATTGTCACCCTGCTGATTTAACTTATATGCAGAGTATATCATGAGAAATGCCAGGATGGATGAAGCATAAGCTAGAATCAAGATTGCTGGGAGAAATATCAATAACCTCAGATATGCAGATGACACCACCATTATGGGAGAAAGCAAAGAGGAACTAAAGAGCATCCTGATGAAGGTAAAAGAGGAGAGTGAAAAAACTGGGTTAAAACAACATTTAAAAAATGAATATCATAGCATCTGGTCTCATCACTTCATGGCAAATAGATGGGGAAACAATGGGAAGAGTGACAGACTTTATTTTCTAGGGCTCCAAAATCACTGCAGATGGTGAATGCAGTCATGAAAGTAAAAGACATTTGCTCCTTGGAAGAAAAGCTATGACAAACCTATACAGCATATAAAAAGCAGAGACATTACTTTGCCAACAAAGGCCCGTATAGCCAAAGCTATGGTTTTTCCAGTAGTCATGTATGGATGTGAGAGTTGGACCATAAAGAAAGCTCAGCGCTGAAGAACTGATGCTTTTGATGTTGGAGAAGACTC
This sequence comes from Nanger dama, assembly GCA_917880005.1. Lineage (NCBI taxonomy): Eukaryota > Metazoa > Chordata > Mammalia > Artiodactyla > Bovidae > Nanger > Nanger dama. The sequence goes on from CAKJTW010000022.1 coordinate 28,640,621, forward strand.
TTTGAGAGTTCCTTAGACCGCAAGAAGATCAAAACAGTCCATCCTAAAGGAAATCAGTCCTGAATATTTATTGGAAGTACTGATGCTAAAGCTGAAACTCCAATACTTTGGCCACCTGATATGAAGAGCTGACTCATTAGAAAAGAATCTGATGCTGGGAAACATTGAAAGCAAGAGGATATGGGGACAACAGAGAATGAAATGGTTGGATGGCATCACCAACTCAATGGACATGAGTTAGAGCGGGCTCCAGGGGATAGTGAAAGACAGGGAAGCCTGGCGTGCTGCAGTCCACAGAGTCATAAAGAGTCATACTGAGCAACTGAACAACAAAAAAAACAACATATATGTTTTAGGTAATTTTCTGGTGGTGATGGCTTAGTTGAGCAGCTGAACAACAAAAAACAACATATATGTTTTAGGTAATTTTCTGGTGGTGATGGCTTAGTTGTGTCTGACTCTTGCTATCCCATGAACTGTAACTGTCCAGGTTCCTCTGTCCATGGGATTTTCCAGGCAAGAATACTGGAGTGGATTGCCATTTCCTTCTCCAAAGAGGTCATCTGCTATATAGCAATAAATAACTACACATCTCTATAGGGTTGCGATTAAAATTACAGACTTTGCCTTATTCATAAAAAGTCAAAGATGTAGAAACAACTCGAGTCTATCAATAAGTGGATAAGCATTTATTGGCATAGGTTAACAATTCCGAATCTGCCTTCTTTGAATAATAAGCTTGAGCAAATGAGTAAATACACTAAGATTGATGGAAGCTTAGTTTCTTACTACTAGAGAAAGGAGTTACAAATACGTAAAGGAAGAAGACCAGAATGTGGCCTGTGGTGTTGGATTGTTATTGGGGTTACCAGAGTAAATTAATGCTTACTGGTAGGTAAACAGATAAGTAGATGGATCAGTGGATAGGTGTATGGATAGATAAATGAATGTTTTAGATACCTACTATGCACAGCGAGCTACCTTAAAACTTAGTAGCTTAAAACAGCAACCATTTCATTATTTCTCATAATGTGTTAATCTTGTAGTTTTCTGTTTTGACATCTGAGGTGTTACTGATTTTAGAAAGAGTGCCCCTCAGCGTTAGCCAATTCCACTGATGACTGGCTAATTCACATTGGTAGCACCTTATATCTCAAGCTTGACTGAACCCCTTATTACAGCCCCATCATACACATGAATAACTCCAAGCTTTGGTTCATGCTGTTATATCTCCACAGAAGTCTACTAGCACACTTCATTTTTATGTTTCTAGATCTTATAGTATCTGTGAGTTTTGATTATGAATACAAATGTACGTGTGCTCAGTCACTCAGTCATGTCCGACTCTTTTGTGACCCCATGGACTACAGCCTAATAGGCTCTTCTATCCATGGGATTTTCCCAGCAAGAATATTGGAGCAGGTTGCCATTTCCTCCTTCAGGGTATCTTCCTGACCCAGGGATCAAACCCACAACTCCTGTGTCTCCTGCATTGGCAGGCGAATTCTTTAACTCTGAGCCATTTGGGAAGGCCATAAATACAAATATTCTATTATACAGTTTGCTACTGAGCTGACTATACATAAATTACAGGCTAGACCCAAAGAGAACTTTTAAACAATGTACTTAAATGAATTTGTCTTTTTACCTAAACGTGGTATTGAAAAGAGAAACTGGTTAGTTGACTTCTGGTTTAAAAAAAGCTAACCATATATTTTATAGTTTATATTACTTCCCTATTAGCCTTTGTTCTATAGTTTCTAATGTATATGACCACAAGCAGGGAACTTGTCTTACTTTGTGTTCTCCTTACAGGATAAACATTAATACGTATTATATCCTTATGGAAGCATTTTCCTTGAAATATTCACATATTCTAGGTTTTCTTATATTTTCTTAATTGATCTCAAAATTTTGTTACTTAAAAACGCTACTATAAAGTAAAATGTCTACCATAAAAGTACAACTCTATAATATACAATATTATATAATATTGTATGCTAACTATAAAATAAAATTCAACCATTAAAAGGCAGATGATGTTAAACACCAGCAAAAGAGATTTAGTTACTGAAGTAACAAAATAACATCTTGTAAAGTAATCTCACTGTAAGGTAGTCCCATTGTATAGACCCTTAAAGACTACACATTGTATAGGCATTTTCACAAAATACCACTTTCCTATTTTTGAAGGAGGAATTATCATGCCATTTTAGAAAAATAAATCAACTCAAAATTAGATGTTTATTGTCTCATCCATTTTTAAAATATTTTATACTGGCCAGTTTCTTCCAATGCACTTTGAAGTTGCCATCACCTATTCCCCAGGCATTTTGTACTTTTCTTATACAAATTGATTTCATTATTAATCTAAGCAAAATTATGTTAAGAAGAGAAATCTTCCATGGAGAAAGTAAAAATTATCTACTTTATCCTACTAGTTTTAGAATAGTCTACTGTATAGATTACCACCATTCTCTTCTTAAAAAATAATAGGTGATTATACTCTTAAAATAAAATATATTTTACTAATATCTATGTTAAGTAATATGTTTTCATATCTATCCTTCCAGAAGAATTACATGGAAAAAAAAATGCTTCCTATCACTTTAAAATTCTCTCACATAACTGAAAAAAATTCTTTTTTTTTTCTAAAGCAGATAAATAAAAGGCTGTTAAATGATTCAAATTTTACAGTTGGTAATACTAACAGACTCTTTACAGAAAATACAGATGTGTGAAGAGATCACATTTCATTAATTGGAGAGAGAAAGCAAGAGACCTGGTATTTGGTCTGGTCACTCAGTTGTGTCTGACTCTTTGTGACCCCATAGTCTGTAGCCCTCCAGGCTCCACTGTCCATGGTATTTCCCAGACAAGAATACTGGAGTGGGTTGCTATATCCTTCTCCAGGGGAACCTCCCTTTCAGGGGATCGAACATGGGTCTCCTGCGTAGCAGTCAGATTCTTTACTGATGGAGCCACCAGGGAAGCCTCAATACTAACAGACTCTTTACAGAAAATATAGATGTGTGAGGAGATCACATTTCATTAATTGGAGTGAGGAGGCTAAAGTTTGGGACCTGATTTTAGGGAGGCAGATGACATCTTTCTAGGAACAGAGTCTGCAGTCAGAGAGATTCTGGTGTGAATTCCGGTATTCCCACTTCCTAGCAATGTGATCATCCTAAATTCATCTCTTTAGCAGCAAAATGGGTATAATACTTCCTATACAAGGATGTTGTGAGGATTCAAAATAAAACATGGGAAGTACTCAGCATAGTGCCTGGTACATAAAAGTCCAATAAAAGTGCCAGATGAGACATCTGACCTTGAGAAGCCAACTAACCATTCTAAGTTTTAAGTGTTCACCAGCAAGATGAGAAAATAGCATGCTACCTGACTTTCTAAGTCCCTCATGAAACTAAAAGACTATATAATTCTCATGGTTAAAAATCAAGTAATATGAATTTGACTTTTTCAAACCATCTGGACATCAGGTGTACCATTAGATTAGGAAAACAATAATTCTTCAAAGTATTTTCAGATTTATATATTTTTTTAATTTAAATTTATTTTAATTGGAGGCAAAATTCACATAATCTCATTTGAGCTCCAAATAACTCCATTGGCCTCAAATAACCCCATGATATTATTACCCTTCAGTTTAGTTCAGTTCAGTCGCTCAGTTGTGTCCAACTCTTTGTGACCCCATGGTCTGCAGCACACCAGGCCTCCCTGTCCATCACCAACTCCCAGAGTTTACTCAAACTCATGTCCATTGAGTTAGTGATGCCATCCAACAATCTCATCCTCTGTCGTCCCCTTCTTCTCCAGCCTTCAAGCTTTCCCAGCATCAGGGTCTTTTCAAATAAGTCAGTTCTTAGCATCAGGTGGCCAAATTATTGGAGTTTCAGCTTCAGCATCAGTGCTTCCAATGAATATTCAGGACTGATTTCTTTAAGATGGACTGGTTGGATCTCCTTGCTGTCCAAGGGTCTCTCAAGAGTCTTCTCCAACAGCACAGTTCAAAAGCATCACTTTGTCCAACTCTCACATCCATTCATAACTACTAGAAAAACCATGGCTTTGACTAGACGGGCCTGTGTTGGCAAAGTAATGTCTCTGCCTTTTAATATGCTGTTTAGGTTGGTTCTAACTTTTCTTCCAAGGAATTAACTTTAAAGAAGCCAACTGGTTTGGTCCAGTCACAAAGCTAATATCAGAGATTTCATTCCTTGTCTGTCAGCATCCGAAGTACATGTTCCTAAATACTACTAGCTTATAGGTATTAGTGCCCCACGAGAGAAAAATCATATGCTTTGGAGGAAAAAATACCTAAATTTCCTCCCTAGCTTCACCATTACTTGCTGTGTGGTACTTAGTCACTTAGTCATGTCCAACTCTTTGTGATCCCATGGACTGTAGCCAATGGGATTCCCTAGACAAGAATACTGGAGTGGGCAACCATTCCCTTCTCCAGGGGATCTTCCCAAACCAGGGACTGAACCCATGTCTCCTGCATTGCAGGTAGATTCTTTACTGTCTGAGCCACCAGGGAAGCCCCTACTTGCTGTGTGGTGTTGGACAAATCACTTAATCTCTCTGGGCCATAGTTTCTTCAATAATAAAATAATAATTTACCACACATGCCACTGAAATTTACTGATATATTTCTTAAGAGATTTTACCTTAAAGATCTAAGGAAAATTTCTGCTGAGCAGATGATAACATTCCACCATTTTCCTCAATTCTACCAACTTGCTCCTTCATTACTCCTACATCCTCCTAAGCTAGAAGAAGAGCCAGAAACCTTTATTTGTCCCTGTTTACCTTCTTTTCCAACAAGTGAACCTATGTGTAAAACCTGAAGTCCAAAAACTATCACTTTGTACTTCTTATATTTGCAATGGGAGATAGAGGGACGAACCTAGTTATTAGTACAACTGATGCCCTTATCTGCAGGTGACAATTGTTATAATGTCCCACTAAGAAAACTAATTTTTACTATGTACCCTCAAATAAATAATTGTTAACAGGGGGAAAGGACACTTGGCAATAAATGCCATCTAATAAGTTAATACATACAAGTAATTTTAGTGTAGTAGATTACAGTTTTAAAATCCCGTTTTTGAAACTAGTATTTGCAAGAGAGTTTAGTAATTTAAAGAACATTTTCCTTATTACATCAAAGTCCCATAATTTACCTTATAAATAAAATGTTCATAAAAGCCATAATCTTGATTTATATAATACCAAACTCACATCCTAACTTTGGCAATTTTACTTGCAGGCATGTTAATTTTTTAACCAATTTAAACCCATTCTTCAAAGTATTTTCCATTTCCTTCTAAAGCTCCAATTTGTTTTTAAAGAAATCATTTCAAAGATATTAACTGAAATAGCAAAGGGACGGCTGCTTCATACAATGGGGCATATTACTGCTTTGCAATATCAAATTCTTCAGCCTCACTCCTTTTTGGTGCTCTAGTTTGCCACTAAAGTGGCTATTTATTAGTAAATAAATACAGTGATAGTCATATTATGCATCCTGATATGCCCTCAGGCCCTTTTATTAGGAAATAAGAGTATTTACCCATATATACTTAATGTATATGTTAATGTCTGCACTTGCTTTAACTTTCCCTAAATCCAAAAATCAAGATTTGTTAACTAGAAATTTTCACATCAATGCACTTTTTGTTGTTCATTTTAAACTACAGAGATTTTCATATCTGTCAAGAACCTTAGGAGATAAAAACAGAACCTTAAGTTGGAAAAAAATAATATGTTCTAACCATATCACAGAATATAATCTTATATTAACCTTAAAATGTTAACCTTATATTAATCTTACATATGTACCATCATTTTACCAAGAATTATGTCAACAATTTATATAAAATAATGGATTTAAATTGTGTATGTCAAAATATATAGGCTCAAATTTTTTTGCATTCTTTAAGGTATATAGGTACTTTTTTAATTATCAAAAAATAATACAAGAGTAAAATTAATATCATCTATGGTCATGTCATCTTTTATATCATCCTCTTTAAAATCTTGAAACTTAAGTCCTAACCATATAGTTTGAATGAGAAAAATCATGTTTTTAAAAAAGGATTTTCTGGTCCTGGCTTCCCAGGATCATAAAACTCAGAGTGCCCTTCCCAAATTTATCTTGTCTCACTTGTTTCTTAACTGCTGGTTCATAAATACCTCTGTTCACTCTTAAAGACACATTTTGTTCTGCAGATTCATTGCTATGAGAAATATATTCCAATTTCTATACTTATATTTTATTAGAATTTTTAAATTTGACTTCTAACCTTATATAAACACTAGTTTTTAAATTTTACAAAGCCTTTAAAACTCTACTAACAATTTACCTTTCAACATTATTTGTTCAATTTTTCTGTAGCATTAATTGTATTTGGAAGATATAAACACCCAGAGTACAGATATATGTAAATACATATATTAGGGTCAGAACTGATCTCCTATCATTGAACCTGCTGGGCAAAAAAAAGTAACAGTATGCAATTGTACTCATGCTGTGCAAACCTCCATGCTAATATGCATATTAAAATTCTAACACATTGGGGTTTTCCATGCTTATTTATACTATGCATACAATCTATTCTATACTTATTCAAAAAATGTTATATGCAGGTGAAAATTTTTAAAGCATCAACAACAAAAATGGCTATGAGCTTGCCTTGTATTAGAATCTCTTTTGTCTGTCAATCAACAATAAAGTATTATTCTACCATCACAAAAGGAAAACCTTTGGAGGCAGTAGAGGACTATGGGTTGCACAAATGTGCAGTTGCTAAGAAGCAAATATGCCTCTCTTCTAATCAAATAGCCCAGCTCAGCAATGCCGCTGGCTTGGGGCAAGAAGCAAATTCCACCAGCCACAAACTTAGAAACAGTCTTGAATTATTTGTTGCTGACCGCTGGCTGAACCCTTCCTGATGAGCACCATCACCATTAGCCACTACTCAGTGTATTCCATCAACCAATGGCAATAGCAGCATGTTACAGCTCAGGCTACAAGAAATTGATCAAACAGGGTAATGAGACTATTTCTTCACGGAGGTTATTTTAAATGAATATAAATATTTTCTTTCTACATAATTTGCCACAGAAAGGTCACTGAACTCCCTGTGATTCCAAAGAAAAATGCTTTACTGTCCCCTTTACATATTTGAGTTAAGATAAAGCCAACAAACAATTCAGGTCATTTTTTGATATTAGGGGCAAATTCTAATGAGCTGGCATTTGTGACAATAGATTAGCTGTAATATTTTAGCTTCTCATTACATTATAGCTAAAAACTGATCAAATATATAAAGATAAAATTGATCATGGTTTAACAATTAAAAACATTTATAAGAGTACATTTTTGTTTGAAGAAAGACAATTAATCTCTAATGTAGGTGATTGTGAGAACATGAATCATATATATGTCTTCTTAGCTGAAGTTATTAAAATTTGATATAATTGTTGCAAATAATTTAGTGAAGAATTCATTTTTCTATAGCCCACCTCCTCCTTCTAGACGGTAGAATAAGATGCATGTTAACTATCCCAGTTAGCACATGAATCATTTCACTGACATCTGATTAAGCTCTTTTTACAGAGTGACATTTATTGCTCTTTTTCTCTATATACTTTAAGCTAAAACAATTATAAACAACTGGATTTAATATTACATGACCAAATTACAGCAATTTAGCTGTATATTTTCTCTAACATAAAATGAAAATGTTCTGCAAAGTCCAGCTTTCAGTTAGTAGACTTCCACCTATGTTGGTATTATAATAATCCCAGCTGAATCACTATTTAAGAACTTTATAAACACCAACATACCATCAACAGTAAGAATGTGAAGTAAATACTTCTAACATATGAGCATTCTGTAATTACTATAACCAACATAGATTACATAATATCTAATTACAAGTTTAAACTCAATAGAAACATTTTTATATGAATGGACATCTCTAAAAACTCTCTAAAACATATCTTTTGCCATTAAAAATGAATGTAATCTAATACAATACAGTAAATACTTGTCAAAATGAACTACTTTATATGCAGATTCCTTAAGAGTTTCAGCAATAATTTTTGTTTATGATCTTTACATCAGAAACAAATAGGTCAGATAATTCTTTGCCTTCATCAAAAATGTTTAGTTTACTATGTAATATGAAAAAACTGTTTCATTGTATGGAAATGTGTGCTTAGGCAATTTTTTTAAATTATTGAAACTCAAATGTGCTTTCAATATTATTTTAAAAATCATTTATGGATGTTATTAGAGATGAGAATAAAACTACCTCATCTACCAAAATATACAAAATCTACATAAATGGCCATTTTTTAAAAGAGGATAAAGCATCGCTGGATGGAGTAAAACTATCTCATCTACCAAAATATACAAAATGTACATAAATGGCCATTTTTAAAAAGAGGATAAAGCATCGCTGGATGTTAAAAGGTTATTTATGCCATTGACAGGGATTTCTAAATATTCATTATTAGGAAATGATGGAAATTATAACAGGATTTTCAATACACATTAAAGTAATTTTTAACCAGAGATACAAGGCTTTGAATGAAACAGAAAACCTCCACAATTAAGTTTAAATTAATATCTCTTGAAAGGGAGGGCCACCGAAGAACTAGATAGAATACAATACAGACAGGATAGGCTCAAGGCTTACACATAATATTTGCTTAGGTGCATTCTCGTCTCAATAAAATTTTTCCATGCTCTAATAAATGGCTAAAGAAGAATCTCTAAATAAAAATCAATAATTAGTTAAAAGAAAATTAGGATCAAATAGCATGAAACACCCTATCAGCTGTCTAGCAATATGACAAATTCAGCAGCAACCACAAAGAACCAATATAACTTCTGGTGCCAAGGAGCCAGATGGTACTGCTGGAAAAAAATTAAGTCTACAGATTGGCAGCTCGACCCTGTGATTATTGCCCAAGGGAGGACAAAGTGGAAGAAGAGCGGGAGGTTCAGTATGATGGGGATAAATCAATTACCACTGACTCACCACATCCTTCCTATCACACCCTAACAACGGATTCTAAATACCAAATCAGTGAACTGTTCAAAAGTTTAGAGTCTCAACCTTAGTTGGGAATGATAAACTAATTTATAGTAAAAAGTAAAATATAATCTCAGATTTTCATTATAGACCCTAGAAAAGTACACCAATAACCTAATCTATAGACAACAAACACTAAAGTATTTTAGTTATAGCTTTGTTGTGAAAAATAAGGCTATTTTTTCTATATTTTTATTTTGTGTTACATTCAATGTTGACATTTGTTAAAATTCTGTACATTTTCCAAAAATAGAATTATGGATAATGGTGACATATGATTGTCTCATGACTAAATAACTGACCTACGTGTTTTGTAAAAAATTATTTTTCATGCACACCCCAAAAAGTTCTTCCCACTTTGTGATATCTAAAGAATGCTAAAGAAACAGTAACATCTCAAGACACGTTCAGTGTCAAATCATGACAGGGAAAAGATAATGTACATTGTCAATTTATGTAATTACTCAGTTAAGTCATACTTTCAAAATGTAAGACAGTTATACACTCAGTAATGTCTGGCAAAGCTTATGCTGAGGGAGCTTTTTGCTTTTTTATTACTATCTTTCCTTGGCCTTTCATCACCTAATATATACAGGTGCTTTGTATTACTTCAGCCTGAGTAAGTAAAAAAAAAAATAAATAAATAAGAAAACTAAGAATATTAAAACAGTAAAAATAAAAAAATTGAGTATTGTTATTTTTAAATCCTAAGAATATACAATTTTATAATATAAATATGTGTTGATTCATTTAATATACGTTAGCAATGGCATAGATAGATGGCCTTTGGATTTAGTCTCAAAATCCAATCAATGACAGATCAATTAGATTTCATTAATAAATAAATTTGATAAAGCAAAAATGCTTTTTAGTTAGTTTGTAAGTATAAAAGCAAGGACTGAATTTATACAGCTTCTAGGAAAGGATAAGTCAAATCACCGACCAGTACACACTAATTTGATCAATGTTCACTGGAAACCTTTTCTAATACATTTTCTAGCATACTGCAGAAGGATAGGGAGTGAATTGCTGACATGCCCAATGCACTATCTGAATCCCTGTTGTGGGCACCGACAGCCATAGTGATAGAAAAATTAATCTCAAAGGACATGACCTACCTAAACTATACCTAACTGACGTTTCCTATCTAACTAAGCTTGTGTATATATACTTCCTATAGCTTGTTTGAAATATGGTTATAAAACTTAAAACGGACATCAGCATTTCAACTTCTGAGGATACATTCCATTGATATAATTTTGGGATAAATAGCTGTTCAACCTTCATATTTCTGTACTAAATAACAGACTAGCAATGTTTATATAGCCTCAGAGGAATACAGCTAGTTCACAGAAGTGTCTGCACTTACACAGGTCAATGGGTTCCTGTACTAAAGATTCATAAAAATACAATAAAATGCATTTCAAACTTAGTAAAAACGTCAATAGAAAAAATAGTTCATGATGAGAGACATCGTATAAAAGATCACTGGATAGCAAGAGCCGGAAATTTATTGTGAAAATTTTTAAACTAAAGAAGTTACTAGTAAATAAAATCCAAATATTTTACATGTAATAGCAACACTAACTTCTATTTCATATATTTTTTTATCACCCAAAGGATAACTTTACAAATATCAGCATCAATTCCAGTTGACAGTTCAAGACAATAATATTTCAACTTTAATTGTATTTAATTATGAAATGTAGCTATATGATACAGGTTTATTTTTTTAATATCTAATAAGCTGATTTTAAAAACAGAGAACAACTGTCACAAAAATATTATTTATCCACTTACAAAACAGGGTCTAGTAACAGGTATTCTTAAAAGTTACCTCTTAGTACATTTAAAATGAAATTTAAATAATAAAATTTGGTCTTAGTTTTACTTTGTAGTAACCACGTATCTATGTTTTTTGGTCATCAAGTATGCAAATATCAAGCCAAAGAAGGAGCCATTTGGAATGTCAAAAGAATCCACAGTTTGACTGCACTGGCATCTGTCTGACAAAATAATCCAGTTAATGTTTCTCAAGGTCAAGGTTTATTTTGATCAAATTCATATGTTACTGTTTCATTACTTTCCTATTGTCTGAAAATAGGAAGCTAAATGCAATTTCATTCAAATAAAAAGAAATGGATCACTGAAATTTAACATAGGTTGTAACAAGTGACATTAAAGTGCCTGCCACATTTATTTTTAAAAGTTGAATACTGAATTATTAAGACAATCTTAGAGTTATCTATTCATTTTTAGCTATTGAACAATACAACATGATTAATGAAATATCATCTAACATAATTAAACTATCAAATTTTAATTCAAACTTGAGTTAAAATTCCAGAGAATTTCACAATATATACAAACATCAAGTCGTTAAGTTGAACTCATGAAACTACTATGATTGTTGTGTGCCAGTTACACCTCCATTAAGAAAACTTCCAGAGAAATTAGAAAAGAAACATGCATCTCAATGTTCATAGCAGCACTATTTAATACAATAGCCAAGACATGGAAGCAAACTAACAGTCCATCAACCAATGAATGGATAAAGATGTGGTGGGTGTGTATGTGTGTGCATATATATATATATACACATATATAATATTCAGTTCAGTTCAATCACTCATGTCCAACTCTTTGTGACCCCATGAACTGCAGCACACCAGGCCTCCTTGTCCATCACTAACCCCCGGAGTGCATCAAACTCATGTCCATTGAGTTGGTGATGCCATCCAGTCATCTCATCCTCTGTCGTCCCCTTCTCCTCCTGCCCCCAATCCCTCCCAGCATCAGAGTCTTTTCCAGTGAGTCAACTCTTCGCATGAGGTGGCCAAAGTACTGGAGTTTCAGCTTTAGCATCATTCCTTCCAAAGAACACCTAGGAATGATCTTTAGAATGGACTGGTTGGATCTCCTTGCAGTCCAATATTACTCAGCCATAAAAAAATGAAATAACGCCATCTGAAGCAATGTAAATCAACCTAGAGATTATCAAGATTATCATACTATGTGAAGTAAGTCAGAGAGAGAGAAAGACAAATATCATACGAGATCATTTATATGTGTAATCTTAAAAATAATAAAAACAAACTCATTTACAAAACAGATTCAAAGACAAAGAAAAACTTATGATTACCAAAGGGGAAAGGAAAGGAGGGTTAAATTAGGACTATGGGATTTTCAGATACAAACTACTTTTAGGTGTAAAATAGATAAACAACAAGGTCTTACTATATAGCACAGGGAACTGTATCAGTATCTTATAATAAACTATAATGGGAAAGAAAATTCCCAGAGAAAATACATACTAAAAGTTATTCATCTAATCACTTGGTCATCTTGTGACATTACAGTAGCCAAGAGCTAACAATGGGAATCTGAAGCTCGAATACTTTGGCCACTTGATGCGAAGAGCTGATTCATTGGAAAAGACCCTGAAGCTGGAAAGACTGAGGGCAAGAGGATAAGGGGGCAACAGAGGATGAGATAGATGGATGTCATCACTGACTCAGTGGACGTGAGTCTGAGCAAACTCTAGGAGATAGTGAAGGACAGGGAAGCCTGATGCTGCAGTCAGTGTGGTATCAAGAGTTGGACATGACTGAGCAACTGAACAACAACAGTGGGAAAGACCTATGTTCCAGGTTCTTATCCTTACAACAATCCTATGAGATACTACAACTGTCCCTATTTTTATAAACCAAGAAACCAAGGCTTAGAGCAAAAATAATTTTTCTAAAGTCAAAATGTCAAACTAGGATTAAATCCAAATACATGTGATACTATAGTCAGTGCACTTCACTACAATTTTGATCCTTGATACGATGAAGTACAAATTTTATCCTCTTTAAAGCCCTTCAAAATTTTGTTTTCTAATACAAGAAACATATCTCATCTACCCTGAATAATGCTTAACACTGTATAGGCTGCCAAGGCAAAACATAGTTAATAAATATGGTTCCTTAATTACAAGGAGAAATATAATTGGACAATAAAAAGAAAAGAAAAGCCTAAGAACATATCAGGATTCAACTGAATGGCAAAGAAAACTCAAGAAAAATGTATCCTCATATCTATATAACCACATGAAGGAATGAAAGTAATTAATGACTTCTAACATTCTGTAAATTAACAATTTTTCTGGTTTACCAGGGAGGAAACTTGGGGCAGATGACTCTGTTCTGAAACACCTAATCTATCTGTTTCTACAATCTCAGGCAAGTCTTATCTTTCTCGTGACATTCAACATGTTTAGGCAAATAAATCAATGAGTCTCCATATCTCTATCCCATATCTCAAACTCTCTCTTCCATTTCTTTGAATAAATTTCTCAATACTCCTTCAAGTTTAACAAACTTCATCTTTATAGATGGCATTATTATATGGCCTTGAGAAAAGAATGCAAATGTCAGGATTCACCTCAGGTCTGACCATGAAACCCTCTGTTGGTTCTTCCCCATACTGCCTCTGAGCACTTTCTCTCCCTTGTCCCTTGCCTCCAACAAGCCTCTAGTCAGGTCCTTCCCAGGCATGTACTCCCCAGAAGGGTATACACTCCTGTCCCTCTTCCACTTCCCGCCTCGCCCCCTCACAACAAGCCAAATTTTTACTTGTCTTCTGATACATTATTTACAGGCTTCCCTGGTGGGTCAGTGGTAAAGAATCCACGTGCCAAGTACGGGACACTGGTTCAATCCCTGGGTCAGGAAGATCCCCAAGAGAAGGGAATGGCTACTCAATCCAATATGCTTGCTTGAAGAATTCCATAGACAGAGGAACCTGGCGGGCTACAGCCCATGGGGTCACGAAGAGTCAGATACGACTGAATGACAGACACTTTCACTTTCAAAGTACTAATATGGAGAGACTTCCTGGATATATTAAATTTCAAAAGGAAGATACAGCATCTGCTTGCAATGGAAGAGACCTGGGCTTAATCCCTGGATGGGGAAGATCCCCTGGAGAAGGGAAAATGGCTACCCACTCCAGTATTCTTGCCTGGAGAATTCCATGGACAGAGGAGCTGGGTGGACTACAGTCTGCGGGGCTGCAAACAGTTGGATACAATTGAGCAACTAAACAACAACAACAACAATCTATTATCTACTTTCTTTATACATTAATACCTTTGTTAAATATGACAACTGGTGGCTCAAAGAAGCAGTAAGTTGGTCCTCAACTACTCAATTGTCTTTGTATTAGGATAGAACTAGAATTATTTTCAGAGGGAAACTCGAGTAAACGCGAGTCATGAAACCCTTAGCCTACTTTCATGTGTAGGTGTACTGATCTTCTACATAAGTACAAACTCCACAGGGATGGCACACCTTTTCAGTAAATATTCTGGGCTTTGTGAGATATACAGTCTCTGTTTTAACTACTTACTGCTGCTACTGAAGCAAAGAATGGCCAAAGACAATAAGTAAACAAATGGATGTGACCACATTTCAACAAAAAATTATTTATAAAAATAGTAGTTGGCCAGTTTTGGCATATGAGCCATAGATCACCAATCCCTGATCTAGGCCTGCTGGAATAGCACTCCTTCATTCCTTTACCCACCCCCACCTTCCATGACCAGACCAAAGTGATTATTCAGAGAAAGCACATGACCTAAGCCAAGAACTTGTGCTACAACTATAGAGAGATCTCTCCACTGGGGTTGATAAGCTGGTAGAAAATATCTAAGCAGCTGCTAGTGGCTGGGAGCCATCTAAAAGGAAGCCAAAGTAAGGAAAGCAGGATATTCTTGCAATTTGAACACTCACCTAAGTCCAGGTGAGTACAAAGCAAGACTCCAACTCTGTCCTCCTTCAATAGGCAAACCAATCAATTCCCCTTTCTCCTTTTTGCTTAAACTGGTCTCAACTGGGTTTCTTTTCTGTACCATGCACTGAAAGAGTCCTAGCTAATACATCCCTTTACCAGGCTGTTTCGCAAATCTGAAACGCTATTCCCTCCATGTTGCATATATCAGAAGCCTTCATATTCTCCCAGATCTGGCTCAGATGCCACCTCCACTATCAAGATTGTCTTCATTCCAACCATATTTATCATCCTCTTTCTCCCTGTATATGTCCTGCAGTAGTGATTATACCAACCTTCCTTGAATCAAAATTGTATTTACATCTCTTTCCTCTGCTAATCTGAAAAGCAGTGAATGTGTCTTAATAATCCCCCAATCTAACAAAATAAACGGTAAAATCTGTTGAATTAAACTTTTGTTCCATGTAGCACTCTACCTAAAATATATAACATTGTTACCCTCTTTCATGACCTGTATTTTAAAAAATCAATTCTTCATTTCTTAAAAGACACATTTTATTTTACAAAGAAGTCCTACTGTAAGCATATCAGAAGCTTATAGCATACATTTATCCCATGACAAAGGTCCCAGGATACCAATATTAAAATAAGTTCTATTCAATGAAAGAAATATATGTGTATTTCTTTTTCCCTATGGTAAGACATTTTACTATTTTTTGATATTATATATTTTTATTAACTTTCTTTGATGTTAAAAAAAGTGATGGGTATGTTCAAAATAGCATGGCTTACAGGTGGTATTAGAAAGTGAGAGGAGCTTTTGAGAACATTTAAATAAAATGATACAAGAGCACTTTTCTGAGAGTCTTTAAATATTACACTATCTTTTTCTGCTTTTTAGGCATGGAAGAGAACTAGACGGTATCCAATCTACATTAACATTTTCTCTAGATAGTCCAAATGGAAAGCTTTGAGGCAGCATATTTGCTTCATGACAGCCAAACTTGGAGACTGCTCTCAGAACTCTCATATGAAAATATAATTAAATATTTAATTATGACACTGGAGCTTAAAAGTGGATCAAGAAAAATAGAATTACAATCCCTAAAATTTCCCCACAATGAAAATAGACCTGATATGTAAACTAAAACATGACTGTGATGATGGATGAAGATACAGAGAAAGATATAAGATATAAAACTTTCAAAAAGTAACTAAAAATTAGAAGGATAGGAAATGAAGAGACTGAGATTGCTGTAACTCTCTAACTCTAGTTCGATGTTTTTAACCGTGATGAAGCATCAGTCTCCCCCTCCTCCATCCCAAATTAACACTTAGGTTAAAAAAATCTACATACATGTAAGTATATATGTATATGGAGAAGGAAATGGCAACCCTCTCCAGTATTCTTGCCTGGAGAATCCCATCCCGTGGACAGGGGAGCCTGGTAGGCTGCTGTCCACAGAGTCAGACACAACTTAGCAGCAGCAGATATATATGTATTTTATACATAATATGAATTACTAGAAAAAATAATGATCACATATTTGGATAATATGGGAATATCAAAATGCTATAAACATTCCCAAGTGCTTAATCTCCATTTCTATACTTATATTATTGCAGACCAGTAAGAAACATATCACAGACTCAGACCAGTCTGCAGATTACACATTGAACACCACTGCTTAGATATTAAATAATTCATGTTGCTTCCTTATGTCTCAGTTTCCTTATCTGGCAAGACTACTAAGTTTGGTGACTGACACACTGCAGGGGGGAAAAAAAACACAGACAGACACATGTCCATAAAAAGGAGGAGAAACAAATCAACTTTCTTTTTGAAATCTAAAAATAGTGACCATTTTTCTGTTTCTTCTTTTTTTAAAAACTAATTTTCTATTGGGATACAGCTGATTGACAAACAATGCTGTGATAGTTTCAGGTGAACAGCAAAGGGACTCAGCCATACATACACATGTATTCATTCTTCCCCAAACAATGTTATGCGGCAGCATGGATCAAACAGGCGTGTGGGTGACCATTTTTCTAAGATGATCACCCCAGTAACCCTTAGATTCTACCATAATAACTATATACTGACAAAATCTAGCCCCCCAAAAGTCAGAATATCAACAAAAAAATCTACTTGGACTATATGTCCCCTGAAATAATCTTCCATTAAAATAAAACTGATGTGAAAGAAGCATTATGTGATTATTCATTTATATGTATAAGGCAATAAAACTTATTGCATTTATATTTTAAAAGGCATAGATGATACTGCTAAATGAGGGGAGTGATGCCTAACTATATAAAGCAAGAATTCTTTTTTAAAGTTATGTTAAAGACTACAGAATTCAAAGTTCACTGAGCTGCAAAAGGCACATGAAGGAAATTACTTTTTGCCACTTGCACAGTTTTTAAAGTATCCACTAAGCAACAATGGTAGGCTAGGATATGTCCCTAAATGCAGAGAACAAGAAAAGGAAAGATATACTCATCTGAATGCAGAGTTCCAAAGAATAGCAAGGAGAGATAAGAAAGCCTTCTTCAGCAATCAGTGCAAAGAAATAAGAGGAAAACAACAGACTGGGAAAGACTAGAGATCTCTTCAAGAAAATTAGAGCTACCAAGGGAACATTTCATGCGAAGATGGGCTTGATAAAGTACAGAAATGGTATGGACCTAACAGAAGCTGAAGATATTAAGAAGTGGTGGCAAGAACACATAGAATTGTACAAAAAGATCTTCCACGACCCAGATAATCACGATGGGTGTGATCTCTCACCTAGAGCCAGACATCCTGGAATGTGAAGTCAAGTGGGCCTTAGGAAGCATCACTATGAACAAAGCTAATGGAGGTGATGGGATTCCAGCTGAGCTATTTCAAATCCTATGATGCTGTGAAAGTGCTGCACTCAATATGCCAGCAAATTTGGAAAACTCAGCAGTGGCCACGGGACTGGAAAAGGTCAGTTTTCACTCCAATCCCAAAGAAAGGCAAGGCCAAAGAATGTTAAAACTACCGCCCAATTGCACTCATCTCAGACACTAGTAAAGTAATGCTCAAAATTCTCCAAGCCAGGCTTCAACAGTACGTGAACCAAGAACTTCCAGATGTTCAAACTGGATTGAGAAAGGGCAAAGGAACCAGAGATCAAATGGCCAACATCCATTGGATCATCGAAAAAGCAAGAGAGTTCCAGAAAAACATGTACTTCTGCTTTATTGACTATGCCAAAGCCTTTGACTGTATGGATCACAACAAACTATGGAAAACTCTTAAAGAGATGGGAATACAAGACCTCCTGACCTGCCTCCTGAGAAATCTGTATGCAGGTCAAGAAGCAATAGTTATAACCAGACATGGAACAACGGACTGGTTCCAAATTGGGAAAGGAGTACATTCAAAGTTGATCAGACAAGAACTAGAAGTAGTGTGACCAAAGTTATTATGGTAACTGGCATGTGTATGTTAGTAGCTCAATTGGGTCCAACTCCTTGCGACCCCACGGACTGTGGCCCACCAGGCTGCTCTGTACATGCAATTCACTAGGCAAGAACACTGGAGTGGACTGCCACTCCCATCTCCAAGGGATCTACCTGACTCAGGGATCGAACCTGGGTCTCCTGCATTGCAGACAGATTCTTTACCATCTGAGTCACCAGGGAAGAAAAGATACTAGTAAGTGGCTGCCTCTGGGGTTTGGGCAGGGTGGAAAAGGAGACTTTTACCTTTTATTGTATACCCTTCTAATCACTTTTATTTTTAACCAAATGTATGTCTCTTGTAAGTAGAAAAAAACTAGTCCAGTGTTGTAAGTAGCACGGCATAAAAGGATCAAAGGAGCTGAAGTTGCCATTTCTAAATTGGATAAGAAAGTTAAAGAGACCTAAAACTTTTTGAGTTTCAGTATCCACAACAGCAAAATAGAGACAATGTCTCCCACATTAGGTAGTTCTGAGTCAACTAAAGGAAATAATGTACATGAAGGAGTCAGTTCAGTGCCAGCGTCGGTTCAGCACCAGACTTTAGTTCAGTTCAGTTGCTCGGTTGTGTCCGATTCTGCAACCCCATGGACTGTAGCAGTCTAGGCCTCCCTGTCCATTACCACTCCCAGAGTTTACTCAAACTCATGTCCATTGAGTCAGTGATGCCATCCAACCACCTCATCCTCTGTCATCCCCTTCTCCTCCCGTCTTCAATCTTTCCCAGCCAGATTTATTTCTCAATAAATATTAATTAAAGGATCTTCCTGACCCAGGGATCAAACCCAGGTCTCCTGCACTGCAGGCAGATTCTTCACCATCTGAGCCCACGACTAACACACAAAGATGGTTTAATCCCTTTTCCTTCCAAAAGATGCTACCCCAACCACCAGTACAGTCATCTCTAATGAATCTGTCTCAGAGGAAGGGAGCTCTCTTTGGAATTCTGTGCCAGGCTAGAACGCCTTTCCCTAAAATCAAGTGGGTCAGTCTATGGTCTTAACCTTTGCTTTTCAATGTCGAAACTATTATTAATTCACACTTTGGGACAGGTTGCAAACAGGAGACACGACTGAAAACAGGAAGCTGTACATTGCAACTTCCACCAAAGATTGCAGACCAAATTCAAATATATACATATATACATATATATATATATATATATATACACACACACCAAGGAAGATAAGTCTGTTATGTGCCTAAATCTTTTAAGATACAGTATTCTGCAATAGCCAAAAATATTTTTACCACAGCTGAGTGCTGATATCTAAAGATCTGTGAGTGGGAACTGACCTCCCCTGGGTTAAGCTATTCCTCTATTAACATGCAAACATTCCTGGGAGTAATGAGAGCCTTTTCAATGTACTTAACCAAGAATTTTATTTGAGAGGGAAACAGATTCAGAAATGGGACAACTACTCACAGACACTAGTGTTGGGAAGGGCCCTGTACACTGAGTTCAGGGACCACAGAAGAGTACAAGAAGTAAAGAATATTTTTACCTACTTCTAAGGATTGTTTCGGAGAAGGCAATGGCACCCCACTCCAGTACTCCAGTACTCTTGCCTCCTCCCATGGACGGAGGAACCTGGTAGGCTGCAGTCCATGGGGTTGCTAAGAGTCGAACACAACTGAGCACTTCACTTTCAGTTTTCACTTTCATGCATTGGAGAAGGAAATGGCAACCCACTCCAGTGTTCTTGCCTAGAGAATCCCAGGGACGAGGGAGCCTGATGGGCTGCTGTCTATGGGGTAGCACAGAGTCGGACATGACTGAAGCGACTTAGCAGCAGCAGCAGGGATTGTTTGGTGCCATGCCTACTACTCATCTCCATATTAGCCCAAGTACAATGGCTCAACTTTCTTTCCAGACACAAAGGCCAATGTAATAAATGCAATTAGAAAATAGCTTCTCAAACTTTCATGGTACCTGGAGTTGTTTAAATGCTAATTCAGATTCAGCAGGTATTGGTGGGGACAGAGATTGAGCATTTCTAACAAGCTCCCAGGTGACACTGTTGCAGTTGGTTTGCAGTCCATTGTTTGGGTAGGGAGGGGTTAAGAGAAACCCTTCCTTTTCAATGCAATGTCTATTAACACTAACCCTGGCTCTTATCAACACCCTCTGAACCAAGAGCAACAATATTTTAGTAGGAGAAGAGGCAAAATACAGTGGTTTGGAGAGTA
Organism: Nanger dama; assembly: GCA_917880005.1. Classification (NCBI taxonomy): domain Eukaryota; kingdom Metazoa; phylum Chordata; class Mammalia; order Artiodactyla; family Bovidae; genus Nanger; species Nanger dama. The sequence goes on from CAKJTW010000022.1 coordinate 28,661,206, forward strand.
GAGCCTAGTTCTTCAAGTCAGACATGAATTCAAATTTCAGTTCTGCAACTTACGTGACCTTTACTTAATCTATCCCTGAGTTTGCTCCGTGGTCAAACAGTGATATCGATCTCACAGAGACACTGTCATGGTTAAAGATAATGTTAACAGCTTACAGAAAAACCCAAAGGAACTTTTTGGCCAATCCAACAGCAAAGCATTTAGCCTGCTACCTCCATGAGATGGTCTCTTTGCCATAATTCATCCAACAATTAACTACCAGGACAATTTCCCTCAAATATGCACTCATTACATCAGTCTATTGCTTCAGGCCTCCCTTAATTCGGGACTATCAAAGGGGAACTCTGTAATTTGTTACTCAGCTTTTACCGCCTACCATTTGCTTACCTCTAAGACCTATCACTTCATGGGAAATAGATGGGGAAACAGTGTCAGACTTTATTTTGGGGGGCTCCAAAATCACTGCAGATGGTGACTGCAACCATGAAATTAAAAGATGCTTACTCCTTGGAAGAAAAGTTATGACCAACCTAGATAGCATATTCAAAAGCAGAGACATTACTTTGCCAACAAAGGTCCGTCTAGTCAAGGCTATGGTTTTTCCTGTGGTCATGTATGGATGTGAGAGTTGGACTGTGAAGAAGGCTGAGCATCGAAGAATTGCTGCTTTTGAACTGTGGTGTTGGAGAAGACTCCTGAGAATCCCTTGGACTGCAAGGAGATCCAACCAGTCCATTCTGAAGGAGATCAGCCCTGGGATTTCTTTGGAAGGAATGATGCTGAAGCTGAAGCTCCAGTACTTTGGCCACCTCATGCAAAGAGTTGACTCATTGGAAAAGACTCTGATGCTGGGAGGGATTAGGGGCAGGAGGAAAAGGGGACGACTGAGGATGAGATGGCTGGATGGCATCCCTGACTGGATGGACACGAGTCTGAGTGAACTCCGGGAGTTGGTGATGGACAGGAGGCCTGGTGTGCTGTGATTCATGGGGTCGCAAAGAGTCGGACATGACTGAGCAACTGAACTGAACTGAACTGAAGACCCCTCCATTCCTTCCTATTCAGCATCACCTCTGGTTATTACCTCCTCAAGGAAATCATCTCTGTGCCACCATTACATTTACCAATTCTGAAATGTGGACACAAGCATTTGGAGAGTCAGGGAACTTCTAAATAATCACCTAGTCCAAACTCTTCATTGCACAACTCAGAAAATAAAAAGCCAAAGAGGCTGAGTGACTTCATCTTGACAACAAAATTATTATCAGTGAGTACGAAAACCTGGTTTTTGGACTTATCCTCTGAATGTTCTCCCACTTTCTCTCTAGCAAACTTCAGGAACCATGTAAAGCTCACTCAAAGGGAGAGAAAAAAAAGTCCTCAGTTTACAACTAACTCCACAACCTCTCTAAATAAAGGCATAAAGTTTATGTTTTGTTTTATTCAATATGATGCCAAAACATATAACCAATTCAATCAACAAATAGGGAAGAAAATCAATGAAACCAACTATTTGCCCTGGCATAGAGCAGATCAAATAGATATTTTAACATATATTAGTTACCACTTTTGGAATCTGCCTTGTTAGAACTTATAGATTCTTAAAGAGATGGGAATACCAGACCACCTAACCTGCCTCCCGAGAAATCTGTATGCAGGATAAGAAGCAACAGTTAGAACCAGACATGGAACAACAGACTGGTTCCAAACTGGGAAAGGAGTATGCCAAGGCTGTATACTGTCACCCTATTTATTTAACTTATATGCAGAGTACATCATGAGAAATGCCAGGCTGGACAAAGCACAAGCTGGAATCAAGACTGCTGGGAGAAATATCAATAACCTCAGATACGCAGATGACACCACCCTTATGTCAGAAAGCAAAGAAGAACTAAAGAGCCTCTTGATGAAAGTGAAAGAAGAGATTGAAAAACTCAGCATTTGAAAAACTAAGATCATGGCATCGGGTCCCATCACTTCATGGCAAAAGATGGAGAAACAATGGAAACAGTGAGAGACTTTATTTTTAGGGGCTCCAAAATCACTGCAGACAGTGACTGCAGCCGTGAAATTAAAAGATGCTTGCTCCTTGGAAGAAAGTGAAGAAGTGGGGCTTCCCTGATAGCTCAGTTGGTAAAGAATCCACCTGCAATACAGGAGAACCCCAGTTCAATTCCTGGGTCAGAAAGATCGCCTGGAGAAGGGATAGGCTACCCACTCCAGTATTCTTGGGCTTCTCTTGTGGCTCAGCTGGTAAAGAATCTGTCTGCAATGTGGGAGACCTGGGTTTGATCCCTGCATTGGCAAGATCCCCTGGAGAAAGGAAAGGCTACCCAGTGAAGTGTCTCAGTCATGTCCAACTCTTTGTGACCGCATGGACTGTAGCCTACCATGCTTCTCCATCCATGGGATTTTCCAGGCAAGAGTACTGGAGTGAGTTGCCATTTCCTTCTCCAGAGAATCTTCCTGACCCAGGAATGGAACCCGGGTCTCCCGCACTGTAGGCAGACGCTTTACCATCTGAGCCATGAGGGAAGTCCTCCTTGGAAGAAAGCGATGACCAATGCAGCATGTTAAAAAGCAGAGACATTACTTTGCCAACAAAGGCCTGTCTAATAAAAGCTATGGTTTTTCTAATAGTCATGTATGGATGTGAGAGTTGGACTATAAAGAAAGCTGAGCACCGAAGAATTGATGCTTCTGAACTGTTGTTGAGAGTCCCTTGGACTGCAAGGAGATCAAACCAGTCAATCCTAAAGGGAATCAGTCCTGAACATTCCTTGGAAGGACTGATGCTGAAGCTGAAACTCCAATATTTTAGCCAGCTCATGCAGATACTGACTCATTGGAAAAGAAAGACCCTGATGCTGGGAAAGTTTGAAGGCAGGAAGAGAAGGGGATGACAGAGGATGAGATGGTTGGATGGCATCACCAACTCGATAGACATGAGTTTGAGCAAGCTTCAGGAATCGGTGATGGACACGGAAGCCTGGCGTGCTGTAGTCCATGGGGGTCACAAAGAGTCAGACATGACTGAGTGACTGAACTGACTGACTTGTTAGAACTTACATTGCTGATTGCCTTATTTTAGGTGGCTATCTTCTTCTTCTAACTAGAAGTCTTTTGAAAATAGAACTTTATTTTCTTCATCCTTGAATTCCCCCATTGTCCCGCCAAGGTTTCCTATTCCTTTCTTCATGAATTGTGTACATAACCACTAATATACCATATTAAAGATGCAGAATTTTTTATAATGTTGAGTTTTATTATTTTTGTAATATTTCTTAAATAGGCCACTTCATTATAGTCTTATTTGCCTACTTTGTTTTATAGTGAGGTATTTTCTCATTCAATGGTATAAAAATTAAAAAGATGATTCTCAATGGTTCTGTTTTTATTTTATTCATATATGTCTTTGTATCATAAAAATATTTTACATCTGTATATACCTTATATATTCAAATTCCAAAAGATGATGCTGTTATAGTGCTGCACTCAATATGCCAGCAAATTTGGAAAACTCAGGAGTGGCCACAGGACTGGAAAAGGTCAATTTTCATTCCAATCCCAAAGAAGGGCAATGCCAAAGAATGCTCAAACTACCATACAATTGCACTCATTTCACGTGCTAGCAAAGTAATGCTCAAAATTCTCCAAGCTAGCCTTCAACAGTGTATGAACCGAAAACTCCCAGATGTTCACACTGGATTTAGAAAAGGCAGAGGAACCAGAGATCAAATTGCTAACGCCTTTTGACTTCCCTGGTGGCTCAAATGGTAAAACATCTGCCTACAATGCGGGAGACCTAGGTTCAATCCCTGGGTTGGGAAGATCTCCTGGAGAAGGAAATGGCAACCCACTCCAGTATTCTTGCCTGGAAAATCCCAGGGGACGGAGGAGCATGGTAGGCTACAGTCCATGGCATTGCAAAGAGTCAGACACAACTGAGCGACTTCACTTTCACTTTCTTTCACTTTGGATCACAGAAAAAGCAAGAGAATTTCAGAAGAACACTGACTTCTGTTTCATTGACTACTCTAAAGCCTTTGACTGTGTGGATCACAACAAACTGGGGAAAATTCTTAAAGAGCTGGGAATACCAGGCAACCTTACCTGCCTCCTGCAAAACCTGTAGGCAGGTCAAGAAGCAACAGTTAGAACCAGCGTGGATCAATGGACTGGTTCAAAACTGGGAAAGGAATATATCAAGGCTGTATGTTGTCACCCAATTTATCTAAGCTATATGCAGAGTACATCATGTGAAATGCTGGGCAAGCCAGAACCAAGATTGCTGGGAGAAATATCAATAACCTCAGACATGCAGATGACACCACACAACCCTTATAGCAGAAAGTGAAGAGGAACCAAAGAGCCTTTTGATGAAGGTAAAAGAGCAGAGTGAAAAAACTGGCTTAAAACTCAATATTCAAAAACAAAGATCATGGCAGCCAGTTCCATCACTTCATGGCAAATAGATGGGGAAGCAATGGAAAGAGTGACAGACTTTATTTTACTGGGTTCTAGAATCACTGCAGATGGTGACTGCAGCCATGAAAGTAAAAGACACTTGCTCCTTGGCAGAAAACCTATGACAAACCTAGACAGCATATTAAAAATCAGAGACATCACTTTGCCAACAAAGGTCTGTCTAGTCAAAGCTATGGTTTTTCCAGTAGCTATGTATGGATGTGAGAGTTGGACCATAAAGGAGACTGAGTGCTGAATCATTAATGCTTTTGAACTGTGGTGTTGAAGACTCTTGAGAGTCCCTTGGACAGCAAGGAGATCCAACCAGTCCATCCTAAAGGAAATCAGTCCTGAATATTCATTGGAAGGACTTATGGCTGAAGCTGAAACTCCAATACTTTGCTCACCTGATGCAAAGAGCTGACTCACTGGAAAAGACCCTGATGCTGGGAAAGATTGAAGGCAAGAAGAGAAGGGGATGACAGAGGATGAGATAGTTGTATGGCATTACCGACTCAATGGACATGAATTTGAGCAAGCTCCAGAAGACAGTAAAGGATAGGGTAGCCTGGCATGCTACAGTCCACGGGGTCGCAAAGAGTCAGATATAACTGAGTGACCGAACAACAATACTTTTTGTATCTCCAAACACACAATATTGAGTGTAAAAATATTTTGTCTACTTTTTATCATTTCCCAAAATTATAACCCCTCACTTCTACCAAAATACTTGAAGCTAGACTATACATATTACAGAAGGACTAAAATAATCATTGTTCTTATACTACTTTAACACAAGCTAGCAAATGGTATATTAAAAGAACCACCAGGGCTTCTCTGGTGGCTCAGTGGTAAAGAATCTACCTGACAGCGCAGGAGACATGAGTTTAATTCAGGAAGATCCCGCATGCCAAGGAGCAGCTAAGCACACTGGCCACAACTGTTGAGCCTCTGCTCTAGAGCCCAGGAATTACAACTCCTGAGCCCACATGCCACAACTACCAAAGCCTTCATGCCCGAGAGCCCATGCTCCACAACAAGAGAACAGCATGCAGGGAGAAGCCCATGCTCCACAACTAGAGAGCAGCAATGAAGACTCAGCACAGCCAAAACAGATAAATAAATACAATTATTAAAAAAATAAAGTAAAAAAAAACACAAGTGCAACAATAGGTTATGTATACAAAGAAATGTGCAAGCTGCAAATTAATCTAAATTCTCAAAATTTAGATTAAATTACATAGTATGATTTTTATTATCAAAAACCACATGACACTATAGCTGGAAAACATTTACCCTAAATGGCCAGTTACTGAAAGAAACTGGTTGGACTTCGTTGGCGGCCCAGTGGTTAAAACTGCACTCCCACTGAAGGGGGTGTGGATTCCATCCCTGGTTGGGCAGGAGCCCACAGGCTTCTTGGCCATAGAAAAGAACCTTGCTTTTCCTGGTTTTAAACATTACTTACATTCTATTGGAACACAGAGAAAAATAACACATCTATTGCTTGGCCTTTATAAGACCTGACTAGTGCTACACCTAAACTTTACATTAAAAAAAAAACAAAACTTCCCCAAAAGATGGTGTACAATGTGTAAAAACTGACACAGTAAATCTAGATTGTGCACATGGAAGTGTATATATCTAAGCTGGCTGTAGATGCATTATGAGAGTTCATTATTTATAGGCATCATAGGATAATCAAAGCAATCCTTTGGAATAAATTATTTATATGCTTTATAAATTCAAATTTTCATATACTGATTTTTCTTAAAGAAAAACTATACCAAAAAATGAGAAAGCATATCCTATTATTATAAATGATGATCAAAACAGCATAGCCTTTTTTCTTAATCCCAAACTTTTGAAATAGTTGCATACCTAAATAAGTATTTTTTCATACAAACCTATGTTCTTGTAATATCCACAGTTTTTAATAACCTCTATTACTTGGGAATTTTTAGTTAAGAAAATACCAGGACAATGAATGACTATTTTCTATCTTAAGCTTCATTTTGTCTCTTTCTACATGCACGCCCTAGAGGTTCCAGATTCTATCCACAAAGTGATTATGGTCTAGGACTGAATCAGATTTGTAACAATTGTCCACTGGGATTCTTCGACCTAACATCGATGGGCGAGCCAATACACATCGTCTAGCTCACTGAATCCTTTCACCTCACCTTGGGGACTTTCCACGGTACACAGTTAGAAGCTTTCCTTCACAAATAATGAAATGAATGAAAAATGGTTTCAGAATAGAAAAACAGAAACCCAAGTCATTATATGGTATCTAAAAGCTACCCTGCATCTACTATCTTAGTGCCTAAACAAACATTTTAACGTGTATGATAAGGGATATTCTTCAAGGTCTTAAGCTTCATTATCTCTAATTTTATATGATTACTGACATGCATCATTTCTATTAACACTTCAATATATCCAGCCATATGATAGCATTAAACTAACAGTGACCTACAAAAGCCTAGAAACCATTATGATTTAAGTTTATCAGAAAAAATAAGAACATAAAGTTAATAAAATGAAACTTCTAATAAACATAATTTTTATAAGTGTTACCAAATCAAAATGAAACTAACAGCAGTCATGAAATCATTTATGAAATGTATTTCCCTCAAAACATAAAAAGTGTTTCTAAAGAGAGAGAAGAAAAATTACAAAGTACAATATTTTTAAGCTACAAGCTTTACAAAAATCTGTCACCATTTATGTTACAATTCTGCTCATCAATAAGGTACTTTTTTTCAAAGAACCATTCAAAAATCAATTATATCAACTCTTTTGTATAGAGAAGCAGCACACCTTTCAGGCAACTAGTATTAATGAGTAGACATGACTATAGAATCTCCATTTGTTTCTCTGACAAAGCTGTGGCTACTCTAGTCACTCATTGAAATTCCATTAATCTAGTGTACCAAGGTCCAATGCGAAAATCAAAACTCCATCTAACCCTTTATCAGTTCACAATAACCTACAAGTGAACTCTGCCTGTTAGCATGCAGCAAGTTATGATTTTGCTATCAATCAGGCAGTTGGCCAAAAAAAAAAAAAGGCAGGCTGGAAACAGTGTGTCTGGCAGGGTTTGAAGACTTTGTTTTTGTTTTGTTTTCATTCCCTTTCACTTTCTATAGGGCATCTGGACCTTGTGAGAATATGCATTATTCTCCTTGGCTGTGATTTAATTGCTACCAGCAATCAAGTCGAAGCATCACTGAAGTGTGCTTGAATTTCATTAGAAGATATAACTTATGCTACTTTCCTACAGTACCTAATAAACCATAAAGAAACCAAAACACATATGGCTTGAGGGAATAACTGGAAAATTAGGTAGCCATTTGGGAACTGAGTGAACTTTTGAACCAGAGGAACAGAGAAAAAGAAATATTAAAGGAAAAGACAGACTTAGAATACACAGAGATGTGCAGGTTTGACCTTTTCAGTACCTTGAAAATTACATTAGCATTATGAAAAATACATATCATGTTTGGAGTTTATAATCCATCAAAGTTGAGATACTTTGCTTAGTGCCTACCATAAGGTAAAAGTCAAAAGGACAAAACAACAATCTGATTTGACAAAAGGCCTTTGGGTGACCCATGCTAATTTAGTTATACTTATTGTTAAATATATTATCATTTTATAATTAATATATCATTAGACTAAGGTCACACAATGAAGGAAAATTTATTCAGCAAAGGAAAGAGAACACATATAAAATCTAAGTGGCAGGGAGAAAAAACTAATATGATTAGATAATATTTTAGAGTGGAAATTAAAAGTTCAAGTAGTAGTTTTAAAATTAACTTATAACATTCTTAGGAGAAAATATAAAATTATCAAAAGTAATACTGTTTATATAACAAAAATGAATAATACTAGAAGTTAAAATTTCAATCTAGGAATTGTTTGTATAAACACTGATGAAAACGCAATATTTAACAAGCTAAAATTTAAATGTTACACATAAATATAATTTATTAAACAATATTCAAATATTGACAATGCTTTAACAGTAAATCTTCTTGTGCTATTAATATACTTTCTGTATATCCGGTTATAAAAACAAACATATGATAAATTATTTACCCACAATAGCAATTTACTTTTCCTAACAAATCACTGGCTTTCACAGATATTTAATTGTTGGATTTCTAAGGTTGTTATTTTTTTCAAGAAGGTACATAATGCTCTCTTGTACATCAAAATATTTATGCTATTTTGAGAAAACCTGAGCATATATAATCTATGAATATATTTGTATGTGTGTATTTTTTTCATTAGGTAAATATTCTTCATATATGTATACATACAAACAAACTCATTTCTGTATACTTACATTTTACAGACAAGCAAAACAAACCATTGTAATGTGTCTGAGAAATAGTTCAACTCAAACAATAATTCACTGTTTTGCCTGAAAATATTACTTCATCAGTGATAAAACATTTTCTAGTAGAAATGCTTTTGAAGATACATTAGAAAGGGTAATGCTCTATTTCATATACTAAGTGTAACTGAAGAGAAATATGCATTTTAAAAAATAGAGCCTATAGGAGAAAGAAATTCTTTTCTTTTAAAAACAGATATTAAATGTTTGCCAAAATGTAAAATTCGACACAAAATGGATATGATTATTGTTGCTACACACTGTACAAAGTTCTGAATAAAAAAAAAAGATTGTGTTGTTCTGAATCAGTGGTTAGAATGTTTATCACTTATGCATGTACTTGACTTATCCCTGTTCTGCAATAGACATAATTTTATACCTCATAAAAGCAATTTATGTTTCCAAAGGGAATAATCTGGATAACATAAAATGTGGAGTGCTCTGTTGCAGGAAGCATATTTTCATTCAGCAATTGTATTTAGAGATGGAACTGCACAGTTTGATCATCATATAGTGGCAGAAGGCATTATTCATTTCTATGTCTATGTGAAACTTTGAGTGCCACAAATTAATATGCATGGCTAATTTATCAATATGCATTCTTAATTTGTAACTATATATCACCCTCATAGGTCTCTATAGTTCAGATGCACTCGACTGGGTGGCACAACAAAGTACATGCTACGGTAAAAACAAGTTTCATAACTTTGGAAGTTTTTAAAAATTACAAAGAGATAAAGAATTAATTTTATTACCATTTCAATCAACACAAAATACTATAATATTACTGTATAATATGGGATTTTTAGATGATAATTAGAAAAATGAAAATGTATATAAAAGAAGCATTCAATGAAAACTTGTCTCGATGAAAGAAGACAATGTAGGAATAATTAATTTAATATTTTATGAACTCATTTTGTATGAAGTTTTCAGGAAAAAAAGAGATCAAAATCTTTTTCATTATTTATAAAATAAATAATACAACAAGCCATTAAGCAGCCCAATAAAATTAAGCAAGAATTTGATAATATTAAATTAACCAACAACTATACTAATAATATTTATATGATGATATGATACAAGTAGTCTCCTCAAAATTCAAGTAAAGAAAATTTTCTAGAAGAACTACATACTTAGGAAAACCACTAGAGAGAGCTCTTCTGTTCCTTAAAAGGTTCTGGTAAAGGTAAGTTAAATGCAGCTTCTGTGATTATCTGCTTTCTGACAAGATCACCACCTTTATATATTGCATTGTTCTGTGTTAAGAGTGTCAAGAGGTATAGTCTATGGGAAAATGTAACATACCATCAGAGGGAGCTTCATCATCTTTATCATATCTTTCTGAGGCTAATGAAACAGTGTCTGGAGGCCCAGCAAAAGGGTCATCGTATTCTTCTCCATCTTCTGCATCACCTATAAAAGAATCAGAGATAAAAGAATGGATGTATGCTATAACTGAACCACTCTGCTGCACACCTGAAACTGACACAACATTGTAAATCAACTATACCCCAACATAAAATAAAAAGTAAATTAAAAAAAAAAAAAAAAAAGAATAATTTAGCCATCTTTAAAAAGTGTGACTTTGTCAAAGAGGCAAATTGTACTATTAAATTCAGTTACTTTCACGGAAGAACAAAGAAGACTTTTTGAACTAAGTAAAAACAGATTCTATTTTAATGTATATCTGTTGTAATTTAGACAAAAGTAATAGTTTTTTGAAAGTCAGTATACAACTGCTTCTTTCTGTTACAAAAGGGTACAAGTTACAAAATTATTATGGTCTCTACAAAGATGAATATAAAATACTAGAAGCAGGTTAAAAGATGGTGTGTATCCAAAATAAAACCAAAATAACAATAACAGCAACCAAAAAAATCATGGCAAGCACAAGAAAAAATACTTCAGTTAATTCCATTTACCTACTCAATAACTGGAAAAATGATGATGAGAAACTGATAAATCAAAGCCATATGAACATTTTACATTTTCAGTAAAAATCACACAATTACATTTGAACAGATTAAAGATACTCAGTTGCATTTTTAAGAGCAGGAATCTTTTACAGAAAAACTGCTTTAAAATCCATATAAACCTTTAAATTCAGACAAAGTGATTTACAAACTAGACACTTACAATTTTTCATTCAGTGATATGCTATTTTTTTATATTCTAGCTAGCTTTCTAGATGATTTCCAAACCTTAGGCTGATTGGGTGAAGTCATTTAATCTCCACAATAAAATCTTGTGGTTTGAGTTTTTCCATATAGTCACTTAGAATAATTTTTTAAAAGAGTGATTCAAACATTTACTATATACTAGCCATACCTAATCACTCATTCTTCATCCATATTCAACAAGAAAGAAAAAAGTATGCTTAATACCATATCAACAAGCTACTTGTTAGAAATTCAAGAGAAAACCTAAAAACCAACCCTCAAGTGCCTACAGTATCACTTTTTAGATCACAGTTGCTGGGCAGATCCAGATTAAAGCTACTGGGCTCTCCAAAATGATGTCTGTATTCTCCAACATCCTTCTGATGGGTTGCACCCTACTTTCACCATGTTTTGGTAGAGAAAATAGCCTCTTTCAAGACAACAATTTCAAAATAATAAAAATCAATATTAGTATCTATTTTCTTAAAATTCTGACATTTAATCAACATTTATCATCCGTACCCTGAAAGTAAAGATAAGGACATCTCTCACCAAGACAATAAGAGCAGACTATAGAGATGACTACCTTATTGTCTTTAGTGATTACACCATTATGTGCACATACATGTTGATGCTTCTTTCCCAATTAAAATTCCAAGAAACATGTACAAATACTGCTCTTTCTTCAGATCTTAATTTATCTTTCTTTCAAGATGATCAAAGTACTTCTCAGAACATTCAGTGATCCTTTATAATACTTCTCTTATGGAATGAAGAGTGGTCTGATTTAAAATATGAGGTAAGATAGAGCCTCATAAAATTCTAGTAAAAATATGTTTAAACATGAAATGATAACTCATGGAATACACAGTTGTAAAGATCACAAAATTCTCAACTGTTCAAGATTGCTAGCGTATCCTTCTATTCCTAACAAAGTAAGAATTTTTATGTTATACATTTTCTAAGGTATTTCATATCATAAACTATAAATCTTGCTGTGAAAAAAGTATTAGGACATTTCAACCACATCACCATAACTTAGCAGTTAGCACATTACACTATTAAGAATATATAAATATGACAATAAAGCTAATGATTCATGGAAAGAATCTTTTTAAAAATTCAGATGCTCAGGCTTAAATCTATTAAAATGGAAAATAAAAAAATTTTAAGTTTTAAAAAATCATAATTAGTTTATTATCCTTGGATATTTTGTGTATATATCCATGTATGTACACACATACACAGCAAAAAGATCACTATTAAAGCTATAAATACAATAATATTTAATATAAGGGAAGAATATTCTACACAAATGAGTCACTGACATGTTAAAGACCTCTGTGGGTTTTATTTTTGGTTTTTTGTGTTTTTCTTTTTAAGAACAGTTTTTGGATTGTAAAGTGCATTGTCTTCAATTTCCCCATTCTAAGAACTGCAGTTCATTTCACAGGTTGGTTTTTTTTATTACTATGACATTTATATTTATCTAAGACAAAAATACATTACATACTGCTATTGGCCTTATTTCTTCCCTCCCAGCCCCCTTTACCCCTATTTTAAGCTTCCCTTGAATTTAATTCAGAAAGTAAAGAAGATGAATCTCTGTGGTATCTGTACAGGGTTATTCCCTCTTTAACTTGCATGAAGTTGAAAAGATACATCATTTTTCAAAATGGTCTTCATGTTACTGTTCTTCCAGTGATGATTCACCCCTTTTCCCTGACTCTCTAATTTTTTCAACTCAACAAAGAACAGCTATTATTGTAAGGGGCCTTAATTGAACACAGGGGTCGCTGTTGAGTAGTACAAAGCATTTTTTCTCCCCAGGGGCTGAGTACTCGCAGCTATACCTACAAAGACTTCAATAAATTAAAAGGAAAATGTTCAACTTGTGTTTGTATAATAGAAAACTGAACTCCAAAGCAACAATGAGCATCAGGTAAACGTATCCAATACAATTTACAGACATAATTGAGAGCATTACAGCTAATCAGACATCTAAAAGAAAAGCTTGCTCAAATGAAATGTCTACAGAATCATTAGTTGGCAGCCATTCTATTACAATCACACATAATGTCAGTGGTGCCTTGAGCCTGTGCCAATGACAACAGCATAAATTTTGCATCTCATTTCTATGGTCATAAAATTAATGATCAGTTTAAAAATACTTCTTTGTAAAAGTTATTGCGCAAAGAAAAGACATGAATGTGTCCCTGTTATGTACTCAGAAGGATAATTATAGGGTTGTTGCTCATTAATACTGTTTCTTGTTTCCCTAGAAAAGCATTTGATTTATCCCACAACTTTCAAAAGTTTAATTAACGATACAAAGTTAACAATCTAAAAGACAATGATCCAAGACATCTCATCCTACAATTTCATTGGCAAGTTAAACAACACAGCAAAATCAAGGCTTAATCATACGACAGCAACATATTTCTTTGGAAAACATTTTTAAATTTTTAATAGTTGGCGTCAAATCACTATTACCCCTTCTTTTTAATATAGCTCCATGATCAATTAATGTTTTCCTAAATGCCTAGAGATAAAAGCCCATGAACAGTCATGATCTCTCCCACCACGAAAGATGATTTAACCAATCTATAGCTTGTTTTAGCAAATATACTCCTGTTTAAGATGTAATCAGGTAAACATTAAACTAAATAACATATCTAAAATTCAGATGATAACCATTCCCTTTCATAAAAAATGAAAGACAAACTTGGTGGGGGAAATTACTTGAATGAAACATATTAATTTCTAATTTTCTACTTAGTTCATGTGTCCAAAATAATTTCTCAAGTAATAATACATAGTTAAATAGACATAATTAAGCATTTAACTTGTCACTTCTTAAGGGAATCTGTAGTTTAATTCTTGAAAATTTGGAAGATTTGATTCACCACAAGTAAGATTCACTCCACAACTCTCCTACCACACAAGGGCTAACTTATAGCATGCAAATATGAGGCAGTTTTAAAGGAAGGATACCATTCCTCAAGCACCACCTTTGAAATACACTTCAATTGCTATAGGCCCCCAAACTCAACTATGCTTAACACATTTGTGTAAGGCCAGAGATGGGGTGGAGGAGCTGCAAGTTATTTGTGCAGATTTCACTGGGGAGCTAACTTTCAACAGAACAGATACTATGTTAAGAAGGGTAAAAGTAAGGAAATTTAACATGATCCAAAATGACTCTTCTGCTTTTCTCAAGGATTCCATCAGAACCAACTAAAATGGGTCCCTTCTTACCTAGCCGCCTTGTTACTCAAAAAAGCAGTTTAGTCTATTAATAAACAATAATACCAATGAGGTCAAAGAAAGTTGCTTTCTCAGTAAATCTATTCATAATCAACATCAATGGAGTTTTAGGACCAAATCCACTAAATAGTTTTAATTTAAGGAAAAATATTTTAAAGGAGAAAATGAGTTTTTAGTTATGACATCTAAAGGGAATTAGAAACAATATATTCACATTTTTTAAGGCTGTAGACATCAATATTGGAAAAATATTCTCTTCAAAATATTTGTCTCATGTTAATAATGCATGCCCTTCTTTTAGTAATTTACGGTTTCCTTGAAATTTAAAGATTGAATTATAAATCAAGATTTACTAAATCTTCTTGATAATGAAGTTGAATCTGAGAATACACATTAATATAACATTGAACACTATGTGCCATGCATAGCTATCTTCACATTATCTTAATCATTCTGTAAAGAAAATAATAATACTAAAATCATCACTGGAGTAAAACAAGCCTGATATAAGGACAAGATACAACTACAAGTAAAACTTTTTATTATATACCTAATATGTATTAGAAAATTCTATTTTATACTCAGTCAACAACACTGTTTACTCAAGTAGTAACGTATTTCAAGTCACATTTAAGAGTGCTATGACCTTGCCATGTAACAGAAAACAAATTCCAAAACAAACACAACTCTAAAATTAACATAATTCTAGGGCATGAAGCCTATATTTAGGAGTATACTTTACATTACAAGGCTATATTGCAACGAAGAATAAAAAACTATGGTTAGACAGTTATGTCATGTACAATATCTAAAGGTTATAAGAAGAGATGTGAGAGGAAAGCAAGGAAGGATGGCAGACATCTGTGTACATTAGAGAAAGTAACAAATCATTTATTCAAGAGGAACAAATTAATTAAAGTGAATTAATTCACTTTATTTAACAATGTTCTTCCAAGTCCTTTTTCTCCCAATATTATTAAAATGGAACTTAACCATCATATAAAAAACAGTACATGAAACAAATAGGAGTATAAGGGTAAAAAAGGAGGAAAACAGCCTCTGGTCACTTCACTGTGACCCCATATTGACCTGAGAGAGAGGAAACAGCCAAAAGGAATTCTGCCCAGGTCTCCTCAGATAAGACAATCCAAAAACCCCAAGAAGAAAATGTAAGGAAAAAGAAGAAAAGCAGCACTATCAAAATATACTTAGATGAACTAAATTTATTCAATACAGAAATCTACTAATAAATTCTTATTTTTTAAAAAAGATGTATTTTGAACAACTGTTTATTCAACAACTAAGCCTGTACTAACATCCCTTAATATTTCTAACAAACGACATGAGTAGTCTTTTTAGAACAGCTGATTTATACTTTAAGGGTAGAATGGCATAAAATTACTTAGCTTCTTATATTTCTCCAAGGTATAGGTCTAATTTATCCACAGGCTTACTTTTGAGCAGGCACTCTTGGTGATTAGTTAACTCAGTACAGCAGTATTGAACTACAAATGACTTATTCAGAGGAAAATGATTATGGAGAATCTCTGAATTCTATGTTATTTGAACTCATATTCTAGGCTCATTTTTCAATTTTTATCAAATACTATATAAACCTCCATTCTCTTTAGAGACAAAGAATGTATCTCAGTAATGTAATTTTAATATCCACACACCTGAACAAGTCCTAAACCAGAATACCAAAGGGAAAATTCCTATCCCATTATTGAATTATATGCAATTCTGCCATGACTTTATACTCTCACATTTTCTTAGCTTATGTACAAATAATGAAGTCACAATGAGAGTCCAATAGTCACTAGAACAAAACATGTGTTTTAAGAAAAAAGGCAGAATCTGATATGTAATATTCCCTTATAAACAGTGCTTTGTAGAAAAGTTATAATTAAAATGCATAAATGCATTATTTCTATACTCAACTAAGCAAAATGCAACATGATTAAACCCACAGTTTAGGATTCATTGTAGAGTACAAATAAGTAGGCATTTGTGGAGAGAAGTTTCCTGTTCTTCCCTTTATTTAATAATGTCTAAAAATTCAGCATGGAAAAAAACTTTTATTTCCTCCAATCACAACAATCTTGATGACAATGTGAAAAGAAACTGTGGCTTCCTTTTAACTGTTTGATTTTAGGTTTGTCTGCTTAAGTACTTGGTTTATTGAAACTGTCATTACTCTCTCACTTATCAGTTAGCAGAGATATGAGTTACTCTGTGGTATCTGCTAACTAACCCCAGTTAGAAGATGCCACACTGCTCCTCCCAAACCCAGAGCCTAACTCCACATAGTTAACTGACCTCATGTTTTGACCCTCATACCAGCATCCACAGGCTTCAGGTCATGACCCATGAATTAGCATTATGGAAGTAAGGGCCAAACCAAGTTTCTCTTACAGAACTGAAGACGTCAAAGGTAGAGACATCCTACGCCTTTCTAAACTTGGTTTTCAGTACACTCAGCAGCTGTCTCTCAAATCTAAAGGAAGACAATCAGCTTACCAGCACTCTCACATATTTCCAAAAAAGGAAACTGAATTTCCTTCTTTGAAAATGTCTATTGCATACATTTATTCATCTCAAAAGAAACACAATAATAATAAAAACTAGCATGTGAAACAGATTTTACTCATGTTCTCAAACAAAAATTGCTAAGTTTTCAAAACAATTGTCCTTTAGAAATGTCAGCTATGAGCACTCAGCCACAGGCCCTGCTGCTCCTATCACCGCTATAAAGTAATCTTTACAGGATTAAATTGCTTTGGGTTGGTATCTTCCCCTCTGCCTCACCAAAGTCTTCCATGTATAACTGAAGGTATATACCTTTCTTAACAAATTTCTGCCACAGTGAACCCTAAGAACCACAAAACCTAAGAATGTTAAACACAGATTTCTGTATCAAAAGACTGTGCAGGGTAGATTCTAGATAAGCTTTTTAATTTTATTCTCAGCAGGGGGAGCTAGCACTCTCATCTTGAAAGTCTAGGTATACAACATGGAAATTTAAATTTTGATTCCAACTACCAAATTTCAGCATGTGTCAGATTTTCCTATTGAAAATCTCTGCAAGGGAATAAAAATGACAGGTTTCACAAAACTTGAAAATTTACCTTTGTCTTGAGATTCTTGAAGATAGCTGTAAAAGAAAGCAATAACATTATATTTTAAAATAAAGGTTAACAAATCAAAACAAGATCTAATCAGTGGCAATGATTCAAATCTATTTTAAAATCTATACTATGAATATATATTTAAAGAAAAAAACTACTTCCTATCCTGAAATGGTAAATCCCAAAGGCTAGTGAATTTATACTAAAGATATTTTTAAAGACTCAAGTTACAGTAGTAAAATTAGAATATATTGTTAATATGCACAACTTAAATTACATTTATTCATTTGAGTATCTGGAGGTATTTTCCATATTTATGTTAAAATTCTAAACCTACCTAAACCTTATCAGTGAAACTAAATATTTTCTCAAATAATCAAAATGAACAGTTGGATTTTGCAAAAATACTTAGAAAAATAGATAATCAAGAGCCTTCACAAAAAAGGGTATTATGATAAGCATGTCTGTTTTTTAAAATTATAATAGTAGAAATATAGTTTGTCCTTTAAAATACTTCAATTAGATTAGAATCTAAAAAATTTAATTCCACAATTATCAGTCCTTCATTAAAATGTTAATTACATTTATTCTATGTAAGAAAAAAGTAATAAAAGGCAAGTAAATGACTTACATAGACTTTACATCTTTTATCTTCTTAACAAGGGAGTCTCTCTTTTCCTTTGCTTTCTTGGATAAATTTTCCCCTCTCAGTATGTCTGCTACAAATGTTTCAACATCTAAACCATGAAATATAAGAAAAAGGACACAAATTATAGGAAAGAATCATTTTTTTGTGAAGACAAATAGGATAATGATTGTTTCTACCCATAAGTGTTAATATCTGTACAATTTGTCACAGTTATTTATCAATCCAAAGCATAACAGCTGAAGTATGCTTCAAACACTAAATTGGACAAGTCTGTTCACCACTTAGCTAATAAAATGTGTATGTTCTACTTATGCTTAGCACAGCCAATGCTATTTGGAAGTTTGGCATCATTAAACCAGGAAGAAACATGCAAGTTTTAATAAACTATGGTGCCCCATAAACAAATTCTCTTGTATAAAAGCAAGCACAGAGTTTACATGCATATGTTACTATCATTTTATAGTATTTTGTAAGTTCCTGTATGAACAGGTCATCCACAATATTATATCAATAAAAGCTAATGTCTCTGGCAAAGGCTGCTTTTCCCAGTGTAATCAATTTTCAGTCATATGTCATGCTTAACCACTTTAAAGGAAAAAAAAATCCCTTATTCTAGCCAAGATTTCCAAGTCAAACCCTCCTCTTAGGTTCCTACCTGCCCCACCCACTCTGGCCAGCTGTTCTCAAATAAAAAAGATAATCAGTTGCATGGCTTTGTGTGCTCCTGCATCCTGTCTTGGCATTACTACCTGGAAATACTTATTTAAATAAAGGGAAAAGTGGCAAAAATAGATTTATCCACTATTTTTTAAAGTTTATTTATTTTAATTGGAGGCTAATTACTATTTTAAAATATAGTAACCAAGAGAAAAGATTTCTATGGCCTCATGGGACATTTTCACATAGCCTTCTTTTTTTAATTTAATAAACTTTATGCTGCTTTCTAATTCTAATATGCAATGCCATCAAATTCTTACTGGTTTGATTTTATATTGGCCCCATTCTTATTGTTCATGAAATAATGTACAACTTTAAGTTTATGATCAGAATTTCAAATCTCAATAAGATATTTAATATAGAGGATACCATTAAAATTTTTTCAGTAGGTATGCCTATAAACCCCCATATTTCATATTGAAGAGATGAGTATATGTTCTATTTTCTTTTATTTAACTAATTTGTCTCCTAACTCACACTGATAAAAAGATGGTATCAAAATATACAATAATATTATATTTAGTCAATTCAAAGCAGTATAACAAATAGTCTTTCAACTGTACTTATAATTAGCAAGTTAAAACTTAGTATTTGAAATAGATGTTACAATTGATTAAATTCTTGATTACAAAAGACCTTGATCCAATGAGCAAAGCTGATTAAACTGTTATTCTACACACGCATAATAAATTATGTAAAGGTGAGTTTTCAATAAATCAATATGACAAGTGAAATAATTAAAATTTAGTCTTGGAATAATTTTTTTTAAATAGCTTTCTGGTTTGAAGTCCATTACTGACATGTTAAAATAAGTATCTGAAAAAACAAAAGCAAAATGTCACAGCTTCTCTTTCCTTGAGCTGTCCATGTTTCGAAGAGGGGGACACAGAGACATTATCCAGTACCAGTGCAAACTAGACCCACACCTTTAAAAGAGTTCAAAACAACCAGACTTATAAAAAGCTCTCTCTTCCCAACTCTAAATTTTGTACCCAGAGGAGTGAGCAACCTCTGGACATTCAGATTATTAGCTGAAATGGAAAAAATCATTGGCTCCTCTGAGATTACTCCAATAAATCTACTAAGAAAGTGAAGTAAGAGGAGTAGCACCTCTTACTCCAAGTACACACAATGCTTGGGAGAATCACTGGCATAATGACTGGTAAATTGTGTGCTTAATTTAACTTTCACTCAGTATTTGTCTTTAATTTCCTCATCCACACGAGTATTTAATTGCCTATTTTACATTTTCATTATACAATCCAAGTTTAAACAAACTTGGATCTATTTTCTATCTCCGGAAGCAATAACAGAACGAATTACAGCCCAAGAGTTATTCCTGTACAAGGTCTTTTCAGCTCTATAAAAACTCAGAAAACAAAAAGCTGTAAAGTTCTATATAGTGTTTCCTAACAGTGCCAATTTTTTTTTTTTAATTATTGAGGCTATGCTATTTTATGAGGAAATACTTGTTGAAAGAGTGTGAGACTGCAGAAAGAATATGCCTCGTTTGTTTTCGTAGAGGAGGCGATTCAGAGATTGCTCAAGGGGAAAATTCTGTATTTTTAGAGTAGTCAATGTATTTATTCCTAAACTTATGCCAGAAAAACGGTTTATGGCAACAAAAAAGATTTAATAACCATTGATTTTTAAGATTACTTCACAAAGGAGATGAAAAGCATAGAACCTGCTTTGGTTTTTTTGCCCCCCTCTTTTTTTTTCTTTCTTTCTTTCTTTTTTTAACCAAGTAAGAACTTCAAAGTGGAAGTGATTCCTGTAATAGTCTTAGTTTGTTGGTGCCCACAAACTCAACTGGTCTTCAAGTTTTTGAAATCTTTTTTTTTTCTTTCTGAAAATCCATACAGTGCCCATTTATTTTGAAATCGAACTAAACCAGCCTCTCGCAGACACAGGCGACCCCGTGGACGTGCCCACGGCCTTCGCCGACCACCGACTGCTCCCACGGCGCAAAGACAGAATGGGTGCTGAAAAGTTACTCCGGCTTCACTGTGAGATGCTTGAGCTCCGCAGTCCGGGACACTGGGAATGTTAAGCCCCAGGGTTCCCGTCATCAGAGCTGGGAGCAGAGAGCACTGGTTTGGGGCAGCACCTCGCTAGACAAATGAGACTGCATCTGTGACTTTGTAGCTCAGAGCCAGGGTTGTATTTCAAAAGCCAGCAATAAAAGTCCTAAGCGAATCAAACACTTCTCTGGCAGGTTGGAAAAGAGATCTGAAGCTTTTTATTGTGCTCGAATAGCCTTGCAAACGGTAAACTAGCAAGCCCTCTCCTGCCTTCCTTTAGGGGTCGTGTCCCTCTGTTAATATGTAGATTTCACCGACTCCAGACTGCCTGTAATTCGGGGAACAGCCGTAATTCGATTACAAGAAAAGGTCAGCCTGCGTCTTCGCTGGCCTCTTGGCCTGGTGAGTTCGATAGAATGAATTCCTCATTCTCAGAGGAGGAAATCTTGGCTCACTCGCGTACTCCGCCGGGAGAGGAGAAGCTTAGGGACCCACCCGGCCATGTGGAAAGCGCAGTTCCGGTGCCCACTAAACACCGGGTCAACCACTATCGCAGCTCTACGCAGTCACCTAGACCCCAGGTCAGCGCCGCCTGCATATAACCCCATCTTCAACCGCTTCTGTCACCAAGTCATCATCAAGGAAAAAGTTACTCAGCGAATACAAATGTGGTGGTGATTTCTGGTCCTGTTATACTTTATCACCGTCAAGAATAAACCTGATCTCCTAGTATAACTGTAAAGATACGGGGAGAGGGCCGCTGAAAATAATCTGATTTGCGACTGCTCTGTAGATAAATTTTAAAGTCTGAAAACAGAATTAAAAGATGAAATCATGTCTTGGCTCAGCAATCCTCAAACAGTTTAAGTAAGAAACCTCTCAGTAATCATCTCAATCCCTAACAGGCAAATACTTAACACACACCAAATACTTAACATATACCAAATCATGGTACTCCAATTTTCCTTTTTTTCTTCTTTCTTTTCTTGTACGTAAGACCCCCTAGAAAAACTGCCACTCATCTCCCCATAGAGCCCCAGAGGCTAGGACAGGTATCTAATACACACACGCCAACAGTTTACTACCAATTTCCATACTGATTACAGAGTGAAAAAGTGAAACCACACGAGGCTATAACAGTTTTTAAATTCTTGCAAACTATAAACTGTCAACTTCTCCAAGCTGAGTACATAGCATAGGTTCCTACTCTTAAACAAAGCCAGGGTTTGACCACTTGCCTTCACATCCTCCACCAGCAAACAGCCTGGAATGACTTCCAGACTGGTGAGTGTAAACAAGCCACAGAGGTAACACCTGGTGTGTCTTCTGCCTAGTCCCCCAGTCAACCAATACTTCACCTCCCTGGGCAGGCATGCAAGTGTGCAGACACACACACACACACACACATACACACACACACACACACACACACACACACACACACCCTCTGTGATGGCCTGAACTGTATAGAAGAGAGAGGCAAGAATTAGAGTGAATCCACCACCATGTGCTCAGCCCCGTATCAACAAAATGAGTGTGAAACCAATCAAACCATACCCCCATGCCCCAGATGGCTTCACTACTTAATTCCACAACTTTCTCTACTTTATGAATTGGGCCAAGTTCCACTTAGTATTCACTGAGGTGCTATCACTAAACTTAATGTGCTAAGAATTCCAGCCTAGAATTGAAGTTGGCACCAAAACCAAAAGAGAAGCTTTTCATCTCTGGTAAAGCAGGGTATGGTCTCACCAAACATACACTGGTGAAAACATAAAATCTGTTAAACTGGGTACATGTAGACCAATTAAGCTCAATGCCCAAAGCTGGGAGATGGCTAATTGAAAAGTTATTGATTTGTCTAATAAATGTCTTTCTCTTGATTACCCAAGCACTTTTATAGGTCATGGTTGAACAGTGGACTTTTCAAACATGGAAAAAGGGTCATGAGCAAGTACAAGAAGTTCTCACAGTATGATAAGTAAAATATACCTGAGTCTTACCATCCATTCATCTGACAAAATTTTCAAAATTGGCTTTGGAGGCTAAATGATTTATTTTGATAGAAAACTGGACTGCTGAAGAATAGAGATGAACATTTTTCACTTCTAAAAGATGACTCTTGATAAATAGCACTTTAAAATGATCAAAATCTTATTTTCAAAGAAGCCACAGTGCTTCTATATTATACTATATTCACTGTTAGGTAGCATCTATCGTAATGTGTTCACCATGTGATTGAAAAAAAAAAGTAAACTCATTGGAATGAAAAAGATAGACTTGGCTTTAATTGAAAAGACAAACTAAGTGAATAATGAGTATATAAAAACTAGCCTATGCCACTTTTATCACCTATATATGACACTTAATCTTAAATTTATGAGAGAACTGAACTGTGTTTCAAATCACCAGAGAATCTTCTTACTCTGTTGTTTCCACCTTCTTTCCAGTAATGCTGGATAAAGTAGAGCTAAACTCATTTAGAAATTTTTAAATTGTTATACTTCTACTTTTTAGTATATTTAAATTTCTTTTTAAAAGAAAACCAGTGATAATTTGTATTGAGTAACTATAAAATTACACATACAAGCATACTCTCAAGAACTTTGTTTAGTAATCTGAGATTAAAATATTTTAAAAAGGAAAGTCTTGGGGTGGGGGGAAAGCCAATCAAAAATTCCTCCCAAGAAAAAATAGGATATTGTATGCTTAACATGGGTAAATAATTCTCCTAACATCACATCTTAAGTCATCTGTGGTATCTGACCCATATATGAAACTATCAAGTTTCTCGTCCCTTGATTTACAAACATATATTCCTACTTCTAGAAGAGAAAATCTTAGAAGTGTCATGGACTGATTTCACTGTAAGATCAAATGTTCTCCTATCAACTTTAAACTCATTGGTTACTGTCAAAATGGGGCAGGCTTGTTCTTGCTCTATAGGAAAAACCAGGTGCTAAGGAAGTAGGTGACCATTGGTGACTCAGTAGGGGGCACTCTTCCCTTTACATACTTGGCCAATGCCCCAAAAGGAAGTTACGAGGCATGAGATAGACTATAAATGATTTTCAGAAGACAAAACCAGAATGTTGACCAAATTGTAAATGGAACTTGAAAAGTCAAAATCAAACCACAGTATTCTTAGCATTCAAAAAGAAAGAAAAAAAAAAAGTCTACCTCTATCTCAGCTGAATTGCACTACTTATCTAGTGTCCCTAAAGGGATTATCAATTACGTGTGAAGGTTTTTAAAAATGTCCTAGAAATTCCCAATAGAGGAAAATGCAATATTTCTAATCAAGACTGCCAAGTGAACAAACTCTCAGGGCCACTTTGCAGACACCGCTCTCGTTATGGGCTTGATTTTTTCAGAGTACATACTGACAACCACCATTTTCTTCCTTCAACATTGGTTTCATTTTCTGTCTCAATAAAAGAAACTAACATTTCCCTACAGCCTTCCTTTTTAAATGTGCTGTCCTAATACAAATGAATGAGAATATCAGGCTGCAAATCAGGAACAGACCAGTATTCAAAGGGAGATTAAACAAGATGGGGTGGGGGGGTAATTCCTCTCACTTTCTTGCTTGCCTGGAGGAAAAACTCACATAAATCAAGATTATTCTTGCTGTTCATCCTAGTCAAAATATTTGGACATGGGAGAAGATTATATGGACAAAATTTGGGATTATCCTTTGTTTCTATTTATCCAAGCTAAACTTGTTCTTCCATTGCTGTGGAAAAAAAAAATTAAAAGTTGCCTGTATTGCATGTGGCAGTTTGCAACTTGCTTTTAACAAAAATCTGTATGTTTTTTTCTACTCATAGAACAAGAAAACAATTCAACACTTTTTATAAAAGTATAGGTTTTCAACATTGAATATATTGATTTCATGGAAATATAACTACAAACTATATAGCCACTTTCTAAAGTGCATCATCAAATGTGAGCTAAGAATGATAACCTCTATGGATTTTTGCATTTCTACAGCATTTTTTTAAGGGAAGGAATAGGAAGAAGGAGGAACAAACATTGAAAAGAAAGACTAAAACTACTATAATCAGAAGGAAAAATAAAAGAGAAAGAAAATCATAAATTGATAAGAATACATTTGAGCACCTACCTCTATCAAGCAGTTGAAATGTCAAACATTCAATACATCTGAGTGACATAATAATTTGGATAAAGGGAACATAGAACATAATGGGAGCTATCCAAACATTTTTTTTGATAGGCATATCTTTTGCTTTGATTCTTTCTTTCTGAAGGGATTTTAAATGCTTGAAAAATTTAGTTCTTTATCTTTCCTGCCTTGGAATTCTAGCATAGTGCCATTCATTCTAAGAGCACTCTCAACTGTTAACTCTAACCACCACTGCCAACATGTCCTTAGTTTCAAAGAATGAACCAGGTAAGCCAGCAATGTCTTTAAAATTCAAACCAATGCCAACTCTTCTTCTATGGTTTTAAGTCAAATCATACCCTATTAGTCAAACACTTGAATAAAAACAAAATGTGAATAAAACTGCTGATCTCACTTATTCTTTAAAACTTCTCTACAAAAAAAAAAGATTTTAATTAAAGTCAGCCATAAAACATTAACTACTTTTCTTCAAATGGCTAGTTTAAAAAGAAAACTGAAAAACATTGGTTCACTTGTTTCATTTTTTAAAGTGTATCTCATCATAGATATTTATATTTCCTCATAGCCATACCTCTTGAAAATACAGTATAAGTCAAATTTGTCATTGCTAGAATTTTAATGTTTTAATAGTTGTTCTTAATATTTCATGTGTTTTAATATGTGATTTACTTCAATAATGTGAGATACTGAAAATGTCAAGATTATTTTTGAAATGCTAATTTCAGATATTCTGTATTATCTGGCTACAGAGCAGAGAAATGGCTAAAGTATATACAAAGTTAGCAATGGCAGATAACTTTAAGTATTATTTAATCCTGAGCTTTCAATTAAATTACACAAGTAAGGGCTACGTGAAATACTTGTAATCCATGGGGATTAGAAAATAAAGTCTCATAACCTATATATCATACTATCTGCAAATTACGCCTGTGGATCCATATTACAAACTGCCTACTGTGGAGCTGTCAAGCTTTAAAAGCATGTATCCAAGGGTCTATGCTTTACTTCTTAAACTCAAAAATCCAGACCTAAAATATCCTGAAAATGGTGACTTCTCTTTTAGAGTTATGATAAACAGTTCTCCAACCTGGTAAAATAATATTCTAACCAAGAAATCCCAGCATGGTAACAACAAACATGTTAACTGTAGTAAAACAAAATCAGCACTCACTTGAAACTCTCATAGAATGGAATAAAAGCTGCCTTGACTCAGTCCCTACAGTTCTTTCAGTATATCCCACAATGATACCCATTAACAAGCATTTCTTAGAGTAAAACACTACCCCACCACAAATGCAGTCATCATGTTCACAAAACATGTCTGCATTCATACAGTTAGTTTTATTTTCTCTAACAGCATATTAAGAGATTTAGTCTCACAGTGCTCTAACAGTAACTACATATAATACAATAATTTTAAATATTGCTTTAAGAGTTAAAATAAGTAAATTGTATCATAGGCATCTAAGAGAAACTTTTAACCCACTTTTTCATGACCAATATTGAAAGATACTAAAACTAAAAATTTTAGATCAATATTCAGAATTTTGATGTACACATGACAAAGTGAATAAGGGGAAGAATTCTAGAGCATCCGGATAGGTAAAATTTTTGCTAGCCCAGAAAAGGATGTATTTTCTACGTTGTGCAGAAATATAAGTTTTTATTGGCCCCTAGCGAAAATATACGTCTCCTGGACTAGATAACGAAGTAGCAGTGGATTTTTAACAGCTTTGAAAAATGCATCTTTAACTCCGAAGTTCCTACAAACGGTCACTTAAGACTGAAAAGGGGAAGATGGGGGTGCATTAAAATACGAAATACTGTACATTCATCATCACAGGAAGCTGGACTTTAACACATCCTTCCTTTTTGTTGCAACATGTTACTCAGGCTGAAGACAAGTGATCATTTGAGAGTCAGGGCCCCTTTGAAAGTCTCAAATATGGGTGGGCTGAATGTTCAAGAAAAATGGGAGTTTTAGAAATGACAAACCCTGTGGTCCCATAACCCCTGACTCCTAACCTCTGTAGCTCAGAAATCTCTTTCTCTTCCATCGGCCAGCGGACCAAAGAACTAGTTCTTTGACTTCTCTCTCCTTCCTCATCTCTTTCTCTCTCTCTGTGACACACACAGTCTTCAAGATACCCTGATCGCGCGCGCGCACACCACAATCTTCACGATACCCTGATCGCGTTAGTAAAGCCCACCAAGAAGGGCTTCCCCATCATCCTCGCACCAAATTTCCACACACACGCCCACTCCCATTCTCACATCCCACTTCCCCCACTCCCAGTCCCGCTCCCACTGGGCAGGAGGCGTGCAGTGAGCCAGGAGGGAGGGTAGAGACTCGAACGCTTCTGTCCCCGCCGGCTCGCCGTCCCCGCGCCCCCGCCCCCGCCACATTACCCGCCCCCTTCCCGCTTTTTACCTGCCAACAGGTTCTTAATTTCCTCGGGGAGGGGGTAGGGAGAGGAGGTGCTGCTGGGGTTGGGCATGTTAGGGAGCTCGGGGCGTGAGGGGAAAGGACCTGTGCTGAAAGGGGAACCGACCCGCTAGGGTTGCGGCTGCGATCTAGACTCGGACTATCCCGGCAAGGACAGAGGGGCTAAGAGTCCGGACACTGCCAAGCCGAGGCTCATAACAAGGAAGTCACTGAAGCCCCAGCCACAGCTGCTGGACTCTCGGCCCAGCCCCGCCCGGCAATTCGGGGCGGGGAGGTGGGAGGGGCGGGGGCGGGGAAGAGGTCCGAAGGGCCTGAGGGGCCTTAACTGCGCATGTGTAATCCCTAGGTTTTCCTTGCCTCCGAGAAGAGCCTCAAGGCAGGCCACACCCACCGCTACGTGGAGCGGGAGGAGGAGCGGCTGGTGGGAAAGTGCGGACTGGGGCTGCATCACCTGATCCAGCTCCTGAAGCGGTTTGCGGCCATTTTGGTCACTGGTAGCGGCGCAAGTGCTGACCATATCTGCACGGTCCCAGAAAATAAGGACTCTGCGGTGCGTCCAGGTTTTCCGATTGAGAGACTTTCTGGTTTTAATCAGTCCCGCCAAGTTTTAACACTTTGCGCAGTACCCCAGATGAAATGTTCGACCGCCCTAAACTAGTGAGGCCTTCTTTGTCCGATTGCATGATGGCATCAAAGTCCCATCTTCCGCCAGTCTTCCCTGAGAGGCCTGTCCGGAGCTGCTCCAGAGAGCTCTCCTATTGGCCCTTACACTACGTAATTCAGATTTGGAGGGTGACCGATCTCCCGTACTAGGAAGCGCAGAGAGTTCTAGTTACAAACAGAAATAGATAGCACTGTCCACCTATAAGCATCGAAGAGAAAATTGCTATAATTCCATTAAAACGGAATTATAAAATTTTTTCATTGCAACCTGGTCGTTTAATCATAAGATACTTAGTATAATCTCAGTAAACTTACTGAGTTTAATCAGCTACTTACTGTCTTCTAGCTCTAAATCTTTTTACAGATTTTCTCTAAAACACAAGAAGACGCGTTCTGGTGCCTTTATAGTGTGTGTGTCTGTGTGTGTGTGTGTAGAAGAAAATAAATATTTTTTTCTTCAGATAGGAAACGGAAGATTTTATTGTGGCTCCAATCGCAAGATAAATTGTTTATTCCTCTGCCGTCCAACCTCACTAGATTAATGGTCCTGAAGCTAGAGTTTGCGTTAGAATCACAGAGAGAACCTATTACAATGCAGTCTCAAAAGTCCCGCTCCCAGAAATTCTGATTCTGTTTAGGATGGAACTTGATTGATTGCATTTTAAACAAGCCCCACTGGTGATTCTGCTACTATACACCCTGAGGTTTTGAGAATCACTTTACTACCTTTGAGTTCCTATAGGACACAAAATGTGTCATAACTTACCTTTCATCTGCACCTGCAACCCACAACCTGGCACAGAGTGATGACTCTATTAATATTTCACACCAAATAAATCTCACACAGTAATGAAAAATTAAGTAGTCAAATACAAGTCATTTGTGTATAATTCTCTAAGAAATACACCAAACACTTAACTGTGAAAAGTTAAAGTTGCTCAGTCCTGTCCGACTCTTTACAACCCCATATAGTCTAGGCCAGAATACTGGAGTGGGTAGCCTTTCCCTTCTTCAGAGGATCTTCCCAACCCAGGAATCGAACTGGGGTCTCCTGCATTGCAGGTGGATTCTTTACCAACTGAGCTATCAGAACACTAACTGTAAAAGGAAAAATTAAAACATTTTGGAGTTCTCTCAAAACAAAAACCAACACGAAAACTTTAGAATTGCAGTATAACATGCAAAATAACAAAAAGACACCCCAAAATGGAACCTGAAATTCCTGTTCAGAACTGTGGTGAATTATAGAAAAACTGTTGAAAATCAGAATTCTTTTTGGTGGAGGTAAAAGTGGATTAAAAAGTTATAACATAAGTCCTCCAACTTCAAAGAATTGAGAATTATTCTTCTTAAACTACCAAATTATTTTCCTAAAGAAGGAAAAACCTATTTTATTGACATATATTAGTGAGGATTCTTCCTCCTTATACAGCTATCACACACAAGTCTTTGTCTTGTCACATTTTTTTTCATTAAACCAGGCCTCGAAATGTTCTTATCCTTTGTTTCTTTCTGATAGAACTGACCAGATTTTTTTTTTTTTATTCTTGGGTCTCATTTATTTATTTACACTCCATTCATTGCACAAAGGAATTGAGGTGATTTACTCTTGTATCAAATAGACAGCTTTCTGGAGTGGATCAAATAGACACTGTCTACACTACTCATTAGGACAAGTCATTCTTGTTAGTGAGAGACAGGAAACTATTAAGACTGCCTTAAAATATATAGCATCTAGTAGTCCAAATAAAAAGGCAATAACAGAAAATGGACTCTTCATATAAAACACATTTTCCCTATTTAGGAAACCATTCTCAGACACAGCTTTGTGATAGATTCACTTGGGCAATGCTTTGTATACTCTATCATTTTTACTGTTTATTGTTAAAGTTACTGAAATTGATTATAAGACACAAAGAAAAATAAAGACAGGCTAGAAGAAATGTATTCTTATTTCTCCTTTCCAAATGTTTCCACAACAAAAAATAGGAAGGAAATCAAATTATACTTTACATTTTAAACTAGTCATATTAGGTAAAAAGGAATAATATAAGTCTCAACCTGAGATTCAACAGCTTTTCTACCATTCTACAGAGGCTAGATTCTAGAAAAATCTCAAGATTTGACTTCTCAAAAGTACATCTTTAGTTCAAAGATGCGCGCGTGTGTGTACATACATATTTCCTTATTACTAAAGCTAATCCCCTTCCTTACCTCTTTCAAATTTAGCTTAGCTGAATAAGTATTTGTCCACAGGCTTAGTTTTAAAAGAATCTAAATGAACAATGAAGAAAAACAGTGAGCTAAAACAATTTGTTTCCCTGCTTCTCATCTTTATCTGGCTTTCATAGGCATATGGAAGAAAAATTATAATTTGTAAGAAAAGGGAGAGAAAGCTTCTGACACAGACATCAGAAGGCCGACGGGGAATGCCCCCTAGTTAGTTTTATCAAGGCCTTATATACTTTTTTTCAGACCCACTCCCACAACATACATCTTAAATTCACAAGATTAGAATGAAAAATAGAAATATCTTACCAGACCCACTCCCATAATATACATTTTAAAATGACAGGATTAGTCAGAAGGTTCTTGTTAAGGAGAAACATGTCCTCAAGCAAGATACATTGTTATATCGGCTGCTGCTAAGTCGCTTCAATTGTGTCTAACTCTGTGCTACCTCAACTGTGTCTGACTCTGTGCGACCCCATAGACAGCAGCCCACCAGGCTCCTCTGTCCCTGGGATTCTCCAGGCAAGAATACTGGAGTGGGTTGCTATTTCCTTCTCCAGTGCATTCATGCATGCTAAGTTGCTTCAGTTGTGTCCGACTGTGCGGCCCTATGGACAGCAGCCCACCAGGCTCCTCCGTCCACAGGATTCTCTAGGCAAGAATACTGGAATGGGTTCCCATTTCCTTCTCCAAAGTTATATTGACTAAGACAAAGCAATGTAGAAAAGAATGTTTGTCCTTTTCTCTTTGAGAAAAGGACAGATCCCCTTCTCCCTCTTGGGGGCCCTAGACCCCTTTCTCCTCCTCAGGAACCCTGTACTTTTTATCAACCTGCCTAGGAATTGACTCTCTCAGCACTGTATTAGTTATCTGTTGCTACATAACAAAACTTAGCTTAAAACAAACATTTAGTATCACACAGCTTCTGATGGTCAGGAATCTGTGATCAGTAAAGCTGGATGGCTCTAGTGACAGTCAAGCTGGTTGCAGTCATTTAAAGACTTGTCAATAGCCAGATTAGCTTTGAAGAAGGTTCACCCACAGTACTGTTGGATGGAGCCCTTCATTCCTCTTTGATGCTGACAAAAGGCATAAGTTCATCACTACATGGACCTTACGGGGCTGGTTGAGTGTCTTCTTGACCTGGTAAGTGGCTTCTCCCAGAGCAAAAGGTAGCACAACCAAGACAGAATCTGTAATGTGTTTATAAATTAATATCAGAAGAAGCATAATTGACTACTGCCACATCCTACTGGTCACAGAGACCGCACCTGGTGTGGAAGAAAAGGCTGTGAACACCAGGAGGCAAGAATCACTGAAGCCATATTGGAAGCTGGCTACCATAATCAGCCCTTTGGTTCCCAGTGATTCCCACCTATCCCAGTGTAAAATACACCCATCACTTCCCAAAGCCCTGTGCAGAGTCTCTTCCCATTACTACATCAGCTCAAAGTCCAGAATCTCATCTAAATCAAGTTCAGGCATGGATGATGCTTCTAAAATAAAGCTCCTTGAGCACAGTTTTCTTGATCTAAAGTCCTATTAAGTAAAATGAAAAGTTATCTGCTTCCCACATAACATACAACAATGGGATAGGAGTAGGATAACTACTATAGACATACCTGTTCAAAGAGAGTGGGAACGATTAGAAATATAAAGAGATTACTGGTGCATAGCAATTCCAGAAGTCACAGGTTCTTTGATTAGGACAATATCTACACCCACCTGGATTAACTTCTTCACAGATCTCAGTTCTGCCCTCAGAATCATTCTTCTTTTTTTCATGAAAGGTGGTCTAGTCTTCATTTGAATAGTTTTCTCAACCTGCCTCCTGCCAGTGGTCTTAATGAACCCAAAGACCTCTTTTCATTTTGTACTGTCACTATCCCAGCTTCTATCAGGGTTCAATCAGAGAAGCAAAAATCACTAGAATGGAAACAGATAGATAGATGGATAGGTAGATAGATAGACAAACAGATAATATAAAGCAGTTTGTTAGAGATTTGACCCTACACAATTCCAGATGTTCAAGCTGGTTTTAGGAAAGGCAGAGCAACCAGAGATCAAATTGCCAACATCCGATGGATCATCAAAATAACAAAAGAGTTCCAGAAAAACATCTATTCCTGCTTGACGATGGTAAAGCCTTTGACTGTGTGAATCACAATAAACTGTGGAAAATTCTGAAAGAGATGGGCATACCAGACCACCTGACCTGCCTCTTCAGGAATCTGTATGCAGGTCAGGAAGCAACAGTTAGAACTGGACATGGAACAACAGACTGGTTCCAAATAGCAAAAGGAGTACATCAAGGCTGTATATTGTCACCGTGCTTATTTAACTTATATGCAGAGTACATCATGAGAAAAGCTGGGCTGGAGGAAGCACAAGCTGGAATCAAGATTGCCGGGAGAAATATCAATCACCTCACCTATGCAGATGACACCACCTTTATGGCAGAAAGCAAAGAACTAAAAAAACCTCTTGATAAAAGTGAAAGAGGGGAATCAAAAAGTTGGCTTAAAGCTCAACATTCAGAAAACTAAGATCGTGGCATCTGGACCGATCATTTCATGGCAGATAGATAGGGAAACAGTGGGAACAGTGGCTGACTTTATTTTTCTGGGCTCCAAAATCACTGCAGATGGTGACTGCAGCCATGAAATTAAAAGACACTTACTCCTTGGAAGGAAAGTTATGAACAACCCAGACAGCATATTAAAAAGTAGAAACATTAATTTTCCAACAAAGGTCTGTCTAGTCAAGGCTATGGTTTTTCCAGTGGTCATGTATAGATCTGAGAGTTGGACTATAAAGAAAGCTGAGTGCCGAAGAATTGATGCTTTTGAACTACGGTGTTGGAGAAGTCTCTTGAGAGTCCCTTGGACTGCAAGGAGATCCAACCAGCCCATCTTAAAGGAGATCAGTCCTGGGTGTTCACTGGAAAGACTGATGTTGAAGCTGAAAGTCCAAAATTTTCACCACCTGATGCGAAGAGCTGACTCATTGGAAAAGACCCTGATGCTGGGAAAGATTGAGGGCAGGAGGAGAAGGCGACAACAGAGGATGAGATGGTTGGATGCCGTCATCGACTCGATGGACATGGGTTTGGGTGGGCTCCGGGAGTTGGTGATGGACAGGGAGGCCTGGGATGCTGAGGTTCATGGGGTTGCAAAGAGTCGGACATGACTGAGCGACTGAACTGAATTGTGGAAGGTGTTTAAACTGCCTTTGTAAGGCTGTTATTTTTGCATCTAATGCTGGAACTTGAACCTGAAGTCCAACAGAGCAGAGTCAGGAAGGGAAGATGAAGGCAATTCATGACAAACTGGAATGCAGAAGCATGGCTTATGAGGACAACTTAAATCCCCAAGTTAGCTGCCTCTGCCTTTGTATTACTTATGCCCTGCAGAAGATGGGATCCTTCATTGCAGAGTTAAACACACTGGACTTCTGAGTCAGAGAGCTGACAAGAAGGATCCAGCAGAAGGTGGAGCAATTGCAGATCTGGCTGTGGCCTCAAGGCAATGACGTGAGCCAGAAGATAAGCAACAATGTCTGTGAGCCACAAAATAATATATGTGTTGCTTCCCTTCTGCAAGTCTTACACAAGAATCTCTTTTCTGGTGCACCCTAACCAGAAATAGACAGAAAAAGGAATCCCAGGAAATAGAGGTGGACAGATTGCAAAGCCACCAAGCATACACTTGGATTTATAAGAGTGGATTAGATAAAAGAAGCAATTGGATTTTCGCGTTTATTTTGCAGCCTAATAACATTTTTAAACTTTTTAAACCTTTTATGTCTTTTAAGTCAAATAGTAAGAGCTTTTTCAAAGTTTTAGTAATGAAGACTAGCTTTTACTTTATAAGCTTTTAATTCCTGTCTTCATTTGAATATTCTAGGACTGATAGGTATGAGTTTATCATTGTGAGGCAGGCAGCACAGAAAAAAATTATATTCTCACCGGAATTCTGGAATATGAAGTCATTTACACTTAAAAGATGTGGGGACTTCCCTGGCAGTCTAGCAGTTAGGGCTCTGTGGTTCCACTGCTTGGGACACCAGTTTGATCCACTGACATGGGACACCAGTCAAGGACTAAAGTCCCACAAGTCACAAGGTGCAGCCAAATAAATAAAATAAAATTTTTAAAATAGGTGTGACACAGAACCTGACCTGAACCAATAGGTTCTGATAGATATGACTCACTAACTTGTCTTTTGAATTTTTAGGTCACAGTCACTAATCCTATTAGTATAATTTATGAATTTAACAAGATAAGGAAACTCATTCTCTTTTGCTTTCCATCTCATTTGTATACATACAAACATACGCTGAGGCATTTTGCTACTCCAGTCAATCATTTTAATATAAGAAAAACAAGCAATTTTATGTAGACTGGATTTAAGTTCTTAACAAAATGCTACATATCATTAGGTTACTACAAATTAGGAATAAGGTAAGAGAACCATCCATCCCTTTTCGGACTTGTCAGAAACTACCCGATCCTGTGCCCAGGTCAAAGCCTTCTTTTCTCTGTTTAACTGAAATTGATTTTCCTTATCCAGACTCTCAACACTCAGATACCTTATGATTGTAATCTGATAATCTCACTCTGATCTTATATTCTATCTAGTAACTAAGTTTCTCCTGCCTGGGTTCTGAAACCAAGTCTTTTACCTTGCCTACTTTTAGTAAAAGGACATATTTGTTTTGATTCCTTCTAGCCCTCATGGACCATGGATTCTGCCTTACTCTTACAGTGTTGATTTATAGGCTGGAATTATATTCCATGTGGATCTCTGGAGAAGTTCAGTTCAGTTGCTCAGTCGTGCCCAATTCTTTGCGACCCCATGGACTGCAGCATGCCAGAGAAGAAATGGACACAAATCCCTCTCTGGCCTTCTACTGATCAGGCTTGACCCCAGAGTATGGTCACTAGGAGCATGCTAACAAAATGCTTATTCTTTTTACTATGTAAAACATGTGAACTGTTTTACTACTATGTGGTTTGTTAAGGTTATCCTGAACTCTGAGCAGGTACATAAAAAGACAAGAACTTTTGATTCTCCCCCTTAATTCTTGTTATCAAATCTCTGCTTTCTACTTCAGAGGTCCAACTGAGTGACCTTGAAGAGAGTTATTCTTATGCTTAACCTGAGATGTAGTATGCCAAGTCACTGATGAAATTTAAGCATCCCCAGTTCACCCTGCTCTCACGCATGATCCTGATGTGCACTCCCTGAAATTCTACCAGTTAGAGACTTGGCAGAGTTATCTATTCACTCTCTAGACTGATTTTAGAAGTCGTCTTATATACTACATGAATTAAGCAGTATTTTAGAATTCAAAACATCCTGAGAGAGGGCAGGCTGCATAGTCTTACCAAGGAATAGTTTCAGGACTGGCCATGTAAAACAAGCAATGTGTTCATGGTCATGTTTTATGCTGTATGCCCTCCACTTTCTTTAGGATAGCTCTGGTCCCCACCACATCCTTACCAACATTTAATGAGAAGACAGTCTTCCAGAAGAATGAAACTGAAGAGCATAACTGCCTTATTAACTTAGATGGACTCAGATTTGAACTCTGATTGAAGTAATCAGAGTTCAGTCATTGACTCCATATGAACTATTTACTCAATTTTCTTTACCCTTACCTATAATAATTATTTTTGTTATGGGAATTTTATTTTATTTTTGTTTTGTTATTGCAGCCATTAAAAACATGACTTTAGATGAAGCATAATTTTCTAATACATTTCTAGAAATCATTTTATAGCTAAGTTGGCAGAAACGTCAGGACATTAAATAATTAGAAACAAGCCTAGGTTTCTTTCTATATGTGAAGACAAAATAGTACATAGTGATCACAGTCTTTCCTCTTATTATAGTATATTTATTCTCACTAGGCAATTTTAAAATACCAAGCTGTCTCAGCAACAGTAATTCAGTGGGTTTGTGCCTAACATATTCATGAAGGGCTTTGATGGATTTGATAACCATAAGCAGCTGTTAACATTAAATTGCCATTTAATTTTTTCAGTGACTTTCAAAGTTGTCAATATTAAACAGGCATGTTTTATCAATGATTATTTTGAGATCAATAAGAACAAATTAAATAAAATTTAAAAGGCTCAAACAAATTCTCCTTTTTTCTGTAGTGTTCCACTATTAGTAAACAAATAAAAACATTTTTACAGAATTTTAAGCACTACCTTATCATATTTACCAAGGATTTACATTGTATATCACTATATTCAGATATTCTTCTATTCTTTCCCACCTCATCCCCTCCCATTTAATTTTTGTCCCATTTTCATAAATCTTGACTTTGGTTGGGAAAAAATAACCTGAAAAACTGCTGGGTAGATCCATATAAGTATAATGACCTTAACTGTAGTGACAAAAATTAAGTACATTTGTGCTCATTCTCCTACAAGCAGGTAAAGAAAACTTATGGAGTTTTACTGTTATTATTGTTTTAATTTTTCCAACTTTAATCAGATATAATTGACATATATCAGCCCTGGGACTTCTTTGGAAGGAATGATGCTAAAGCTGAAACTCCAGTACTTTGGCCACCTCATGCAAAGAGTTGACTCATTGGAAAAGACTTTGATGCTGGGAGGGATTGGGAGCAGGAGGAGAAGGGGACAACAGAGGATGAGATGGCTGGATGGCATCACTGACTCGACGGACGTGAATCTGAGTGAACTCTGGGAGTTGGTGATGGACGGGGAGGCCTGGCGTGCTGAGATCCACGGGGTCGAAAAGAGTCGGACACGACTGAGCGACTGAACTGAACTGAACATTGGGTAGGTTTAAGGTGTAAAATGTTATGATTTGATGTATGTATATAATGCAAAATATTCACCACAAGTTAACATATCAAGGCATGTGCTTCTTAATACTCTAGACACATTGAAAAAGCATTATTTATTTATAAATATTGTAAAACAGCCAGTAAAATAAACATAGGTGGAGGATAAGAACAGGAAAGAGGAAAAACCCAAGATCTCTATTGTATCAGTTAGCTATTGCCACAAAAATTAAGCATAAATTCTCAAAATTCACCAACTTAACAAT
The DNA here is from genome assembly GCA_917880005.1 of Nanger dama. Classification (NCBI taxonomy): domain Eukaryota; kingdom Metazoa; phylum Chordata; class Mammalia; order Artiodactyla; family Bovidae; genus Nanger; species Nanger dama. The sequence goes on from CAKJTW010000022.1 coordinate 28,698,607, forward strand.
AATCCTCAGAGATCTGTTGAGCAGCCAACAGTTAGATAAAGGTTACTTAATCTAGGCTGAATTCAGCTAGGACTATTCAGCTCTCCTCCACTTGAATCAGTCTTGGGCACGTTCTTCTTATAACAATGACAGAGGCATAAGAGAGCATGCCCAGAAACATAAGTGCTACTGAATCACAACTGCTAAGATCTCATTGGCCAAAGAAAGTCACATGGTCAGTCCCAGAACCAAGAGAGGGGGAAATACTCCTTAACCACAAGTGAGAAGACAGTGCAAAATTACTGCAAAGGATATGGATGTATAGTCATATTTTGAGGGTGGGAATGAAGAGTTGAAATAGTAATCCATTTTACCATAATGAAATAGGCAGAATAAAGGCTGTCCCCTAAAGACATCCACATCATAATCCTTAGAATCTGTAAGTACATTACCTTACATGGCCAAAAGGGATTTTTGTATAGGTGAATAAATAAGGATCTTGAAATAAGGAGATTATCCAAGTGGATAATCCAAATGTAATCCCAAGAGTCCTTACAGACTTCCCTAGTGGCTCAGACGGTAAAGTGTCTGCCTGCAATGCAGGAGACTCAGGTTTGATCCCTGGGTCAGGAATATCCCTGGAGAAGGAAATGGCAACCCATTCCAGTATCCTAGCCTGGAGAATCCCATGGACAGAGGAGCCTGGTAGGCTACATTCCATGGGGTCGCAAAGAGTCGGATACGACTGAGCAACTTCACTCACTCCTTATAAAAGGGAGGTAGAAGGGTCAGAGTAAGAGAAAGAGGTGTGACGTCAGAAGCATAGAGATTTTAAGACGCTTTGAAGATGGAGGGGTCACAAACAAGGAATGCAGGTGGCCTCTAGAAGCTAAAAAGGCAAGGAAAAAGATTCTCTTTTGGAGCCTCTAGAAGGAATACAACCCTGCTGACACCTCCATTTTGGCCTAATGAAAGCTGTTTCAAACATCTGACCTCCAGAACTGTAAGATAATACATTTGTGTTATTTCAAGTCCATACAAATACATTTATAGTAATTTGTTATAGCAGCAATTGGAAACTAATACATCTACAAAATCCATTATCTGAATAAGAGATTTCTAAATCATCAGTAGAACCAGTATACATAATCTTACTACCAACCAAATATCACTTTAGTAAATAAAGCTATTTGTAGAACATACACAAATGCCTATGGCTTTAGTTTCCTTATTCCTGTATACAACTGTTAAACAGTTCTTCATACATCACACATTCCCTCAGCAAAAACTACTAAGATCACGACTCTTAAATCCCAGGCTTGAATAATAAATCCTGCCTGACAACATCGCATTTACAAAGTCAGTAACTGCAGCAGTCCAGCCTTGATGAAATCCCTGGGTTTCTTTCCAGTTTCAGATTCATGCCAGTCTGCCTTCCAGTCAGGCTGCTTCTTAGATCTCACCAACCACTCACCAAACTTTGTTCAGTGCAGCACTCATATTCATTCCCTTACGGAGAATCTGAGGTCAGAGGGCACTAATTCCTTTATTAGAGGTACAGAAATCTCTAAAGTTCTCCCTGATCACCAAAATGGTTTCATTTTTCCTTATTTATACTTTGAGTAAAATTTCTTTTTTTTATTTTATTTTTACTTTATTTTACTTTACAATACTGTATTGGTTTTGCTATACATTGACATGAATCTGCCATGGGTGTATACAAGCTCCCAATCCTGATCCCCCCTCCCCTCCCACCTCCCACCCCATATCATCTCCCTGGATCATCCCGTGCACCAGCCCCAAGCATCCTGTATCCTGCATCGAACATAGACTGGCGCTTCGTTTCTTACATGATAGTATACATGTTTCAATGTCATTCTCCCAAATCATCCCACCCTCTCCCTCTCCCTCAGAGTCCAAAAGTCCATTCTATACCTCTGTGTCTCTTTTGTTGTCTCCCATACAAGGTCATCATTACCATCTTTCTAAATTCCATATATATGTGTCAGTATACTGTATTGGCGTTTTTCTTTCTGGATTACTTTACTCTGTATAATCGGCTCCAATTTCATCCATCTCATTAGAACTGATTCAAATGTATTCTTTTTAATGGCTGAGTAATACTCCATTGTGTATATGTACCATAGCTTTCTTATCCATTCATCTGCTGATGGACATCTAGGTTGTTTCCATGTCCTGGCTATTATAAACAGTGCTGCAATGAACATACAAGCAACCTATGCAGCTCAACTCCAGAAAAATAAACGACCCAATCAAAAAATGGGCCAAAGAACTAAATAGACATTTCTGTAAAGAAGACATACAGATGGCTAACAAACACATGAAAAGATGCTAAACATCACTCATTATCAGAGAAATGCAAACCAAGATCACAATGAGGTACCATTTCACACCAGTCAGAATGGCTGCTATCCAAAAGTCTACAAGCAATAAATGCTGGAGAGGGTGTGGAGAAAAGGGAACCCTCTTACACTGAGTAAAATTTCTGTAGGTGAGGTTTCAACTTCATTGTTCAAGATGGCAGCATCTGTGTTCCAGGCAGAAAGATAGGGAGTATCAAAGAAGAGTGACAAAAGACAAGTACTAGCCTTCTCTTTCGCAGAAGGCAATGGCACCCCACTCCAGTACTCTTGCCTAGAAAATCCCATGGATGGAGGAGCCTGGTGGGCTGCAGTCCATGGGGTCGCGAAGAGTGAGACACGACTGAGCGACTTCACTTTCACTTTTCACTTTCATGCATTGGAGAAGGAAATGGCAACCCACTCCAGTGTTCTTGCCTAAAGAATCCCAGGGACGGGGGCCTGGTGGGCTGCAGTCTATTGGGTCACACAGAGTCGGACACGACTGAAGAGACTTAGCAGCAGCAGCAGCAGCAGCAGCAGCAGCCTTCTCTATAGAAAGGCACTCAGGCTGCCACAGAACAGTTCCACTTACATCTCACTGTCCAGAGCTTGGTTACATAGCATCACTAGCTGAAAGGGTTCTGAAAAGTATTTATTCAGGGTGATCTCGTGCTAACCTCAGAATTCTATTAGTCTGTAAGAAACAGTTAAAAACTGACAAGTAGTCTGACACAAATGTTGCCTGTGATTCTTCTTACTGAATAATAGCAGAACAAAATTTACATCAGCACTAAACTTTGAAATCTTAGAGAATTTGTTTTAAAAAAAAAAAACAAAACTTTTAGGGAATAGCTCTCCTTTCCACTTGTCACATGCTGCTAGCACCTTTACTCTTCTTCCCTCGTGTGTGTTAAAGTCTAGGATCTTGTTTCTCCATTTCACAAATGTAATTGTGGCATTTTCTGAACTTGAAAGATTAGCAAACTGTTTCAAGCTCCAGATAATGAGAAAGTTAATCTACATCTGGTTGAGTGGTTTGTTTTTTTTTTTCTATTTGCCAGGAAGCTCAGAAATGGGTTTGCAATATTTAAACAACTAAATAGTTAAATTATTACTACTGCATTTTCTTAGAGGGTCTTAAGTGTAGAATCTATTCTCTGTTCACTAAAAGCAAAGCATTAGCTGATCAACTAACCAAAGAAAATCTATTAATCATACATTTAACTGCAATTGATTTGAACTTCCACCTTTTCTTAATAGAATCTAGCTTTGCATTTTTGAATGTATTATGCAAAATGACTGGATAAGAGTGTTTGTTTGTAAAAATATTTTTTTATTTATTGGCTGAGCCACACAGCTCTCAGATTCTCAGTTCTCTGACCGAGGAATGAACCAGGGCCATGGCAGAGAGAGCTGGGAATCCTAACCACCAGGCAACTAGGGAACTCCCCACAAAACATTTTCTTTTAAACTAGAAAACGAAGTTATGAAGTTTTACATGAAAATTTAATTCAGTGCTACTGCTGAGGGATAATTTAGGCCTTTGGTATACTCAAAGTGGAACTTCCCAGCATGAAGTATTTTCAGAGAACAAAACTGAAGCAAAGATTTTAAACATCTTATTATTGCCATATTGCTAAGGCTGGTCTTTTATTAGATTGGTTTTCATTTCTTCTTGTTTTTCCCCCTTTCCCCTTAAGATTTTCCAAAAATTCCTGTAATGATAGATTCTTTTGGAAGGTTATTTATCACTGTGATAATGAAGATTTGGAAGCAGTTTTTGCTCTGGTTCTTCTGTTGCCCTCCCTGGCATTTAGCAGCTAGAGTGCAACTTGAAGAAATCTGAGATGGAAAGACGTAGACATTCCAAGATTTCTTTTAGCATTCATAGCGCTATTAAGCTGACCAGAGGCATTTTTATTTGAACTTTCACATCCTATGCTCAGAATACAAAGTTTGATGGTCTATGTTGAAACTGTTCTCAAGGGACACTGAGCCCATTTAGAATAGGTTACATTCTAAAATAAAAATTAAGACTGAACAATGTAACTGATTGGTCACTTGCTCTTAGGAATAAAGACAAACATTAATGATTTACTTCCCTTTAAGTGTTTCTCCTTCAAAAAGAACACAGTATTCTTTATTTTAAAGTATTTAATTAAAAATGATAATGTAACATTCTCAAGCAAAAATTATCAGACTGGTATAAAGTGAAAAGCAAAAGTACCTTTCCCTAATGTTACTATTCTGAATTTTAATTGGGATTTCCAAAATGCCTTCTAAAAGGTTTGTACTAATTTACATTCCAGTATTCCTTAAATATAAACAAATATACTTAATAATTCTTTATTCATTTGCTCAGACCCTTTCCATATTTACTGGTTATTAATCTAATTTAGTTTCACAGCTTTCCTAGGAGATCAACATATTAATCTCCCAGTTTTACAAATCAAAAGACAAAAATAAAGAGACTCTAAGTTGCTCAACAGTAACTTTATGGTGTGTTAGGAACTGAACTTTCTACTTTGTGATAACATTATCTAGCCGCTAACTCTCCAGCCAACTGGGAAAGAAAAAAAGAAAAGTCTACAGAAAACTATTTTTAAATGTTTGAACATTGAGACCCTGATAAATATCAAATATCACCCAACTAATCTGGTCACCTAATATTTTTCTCTGACTTTGAGTAAAAGTCATATTTATGGCCATTTGGGTATCCTTTCCATATATGTGTCAATTGGACTCATTAGCCCACAGTTATGAAGATTAATAAAGGTATTCACTAATAAAAGGCATATCATCCTGGAAAAAAATGTAGTTCCTATATTTTAGAGATTCTAGGAAATGCTTTATCTTCAGTTTCGTATCTTACCACAAAATCTCTGTGGTACCTGGGCAAGCACTCTGCCTAGTTGTGTATTACTACTTGAGAGAAAAAAAAGCAAGCATGGTGCAGGGCATGACTCTGGAAATCTCAGCCCTGAACTCAAGTGTTACAGTCACTCTGTAGAGTATCCCAAAACTAGCTGAAGCTTATATGAGAACTGAAGTTACTTCTCTGCTCTCTCATACAAAGCTGATGGCCAAAACTATCTCTCCTAACGTACCTTAGGCTGTCAAATCAAATTGGACCCATAGTTCTCACTCAAGGGCTTTAAAAGAGGCTTTTTCCCTGTTGCTATTATCGCTTAAATTCATACTTGGCCTTCACAAAAGTGACTTAGGACAGGAATTCATAGTACAGGGACATGTTTGAGTAAGAAAAATGGATGTCCTCTTTGTTGAACTAAATAATAATCCTGTTCTAGTAACAGCTTTGGAACTAGGTTGTCAGATTCCCATTAAATTTAATTCTCTAGGTCTAAACCTCTAGGACTGGAATTATCTTTGTTCAACTGATGTTCATAGTTTTTTGCAAGGCTATCAGTGGATGAGAAATGAAAATGTTAGGTAAACATCTTGAAGGCTAAAAATAAATCTGGTTATTTGGGGAATATTCAGGTAACAAGTTCAAATTCACTTTGAAAGTTTGAGGTCATATAGGCACAACCTCTACATCTTATGAATAGGTAAGAAGCAAGAAAAAGACTGAATGTAGAGACTGAGCTTTCATATCAATTTTGTTTAGCTTATGAAATTTCATTTTTCATTAACAGCTCTGTAGTCTCTCATTTTGATGCCTCTCAATCGCTTTTATTACAACCTGATGGTTTCTGCAGAATTTGGTTAGGCTGGATTCAAAGTATCCAATGGAGACTTAGCTTTTCTGGCTTGTTTGCTTGTTTAATTGTACATATGGATAAAAGTAGCTTTCCTGGCAGAACTTAGAATAAAGTCAGAAGACTGATGAGCAGATGAGCAGATGGGAATCTGACCTTGTCTGGATAAACTGGGGAAAAAACAAACAAACAAACAAAAACCCAGTACCCTGATATCAAGCCTTCTTGATATCAAGTATTTTCAACCTTAACCCTGTCTTGTATGGCCTTGGATAAAAACAGCAAGTCTGGAATTTCAGTTCTGTCAATTTATGGAGGAATTTGGGCAAGTTATTTACCCTGAGTAGTGGTTTACTCTTCCTTTCTAAGAATGAGATGATTGTTGAAGGAGTTGCAACTTGTATTTGTTTGTCTGGCACGTGACAGGTATTCCGTACAGTTATACTTCATGTTATTGTGTTTTGCTGTATTTCACTTCACAGAAAATGAGTTTTTCTTTTTAAACAAATTGAGGGTTTGTGGCAATCCTATAATAAGCAAGTCTGTCAGCACCATTTTTCCAGTAGCATTCACTCACTTCATGTCTCTGGATCACATTTTGGTAATTCTCACAATATTTCAAATTTCTTCATTACTATTATTATTTTTATTATGGTGACCTGTGATCAGTGATCTTTGATGTTACTATTGCAAAAGATAACTTGTTGAAGGCTCAGATGATGGTTAACATTTTTAGCAATAAAGTATTTTTAAATTAATGTATATACATTGTTTTTTAAGACCTAATGATATTGCACATTTAATAGACTATAGTATAATATAGACATAACTTTTATATGCCCTGGGAAACCAAAGAATTCATGTCACTCACTTTACTATGACATTCACTTTATCATAGTGGTCTGGAACTGAACTCAAAATGTCTCCAAGGTATGCCTGTAAATCATGAGTTTGATCAAACTTCAGGAGATAATGAAGGACAGAGAAGCCTAGCGTGCTACCATCCATGGGGTCACAATGAATTAGATACAACTGAGCAACTGAATAACAACAAAAATGCCTGTAAATAGTAACTGTGGAACTAGTCAAAAAATAGTTAAACATTATCACACTGCCAGCTAAGACATGAGACAGACATTTTATCACTAAGTCTCTCCTATTAAACATTTTCAAGTGGTCTGGAATCATAGAAACATGTGAACTGGTCTAAAGTTCATAAGGAGAAGAACCTGGGAAGTTCATTCATCCATTCAACAAATAAAAGCGAAGAGAAGAATGCAAAGATGTCAGTCTATAAAGTCTCATACATACATCACCACATTGCACAGTAGAACAAAATACATGCCACATGATAAACTGAGTCAAAGTTCTATGGAACTTTGAGAAAGAGTATTTCTTCTAGCTGAATTATGAGAAAATATTACAGGATTCCCCACTACCCAAGAGTAGAGTATTCCTATGAAACCTTTCCTAAGCCACAGTTGTGTAAAGTAAAGATGCAGTTATCTTAGGACACATCTTGCTAATGGAGGCAAAAAATAAACTGAGATAAAGCACAGATGTTCACAGACAGTTCAAAGCTATGGCGGCCTGATGCTGAGATGTTGAGTGTCGTTTCTGGGGAACTCTCACTGCCTGGGGTATGCACTGCCTTCATAAAGGTTGACTGTGAAACACATGACACACGTTATTTTTTATTTTGCCTTTTTTCTTCAGTAAAATGTAAATATCCTCTTTGAATTTCTTTCTGTTAGCAAAAACTAGTACTAATGTAAACCTTTCATAAAAAGTGTCATAATGTGAATTTTCAAAAAGTAGGAGAGATGTTTGTATTTGTAAAAGTTAAGTAAGCAGGATGTTGGTTTAGTCGCTAAGTCATGTCCGACTCTTGTGATCCCATGGACTGCAGCCTGCTAGGCTCCTCTGTCCATGGGATTTTCCAGGCAACAGTATTAGAGTGGTTTGTCATTTCCTTTTCCTGGGGATCTTCCCAACCCAGGGATCTAACCCGTCTCTTGCACTGCAGGCAGATTCTTTACCAAGTGAGCTACCAGGGAAGTCCTTTAAGCAGGATGTTAATGAGTAAATAGGCAAAGTGTGTATATAAAGTATCATGGTATTCAATTTGGCTAAAGCATGGCGTGAATAAAAGACAGTGTGAAATAAGACAAAAAGGTAGATTTGGACCATACCAAAGAGGCATTAGAAGGCCAAGCAAAGGAATTTGAGATATATATATATATATATATATATATATATATATATTTTTAAGCAAAGGAGAATATTACTGGTATGATAATAGCTTTACTAAGAGACAGTTCATTTGGGAGCTTTGTGAAAGAGAGTGCAAGGAAGAAATAGCAAATGCAGCTAGGAGACTGCAGTGATACTGGTGAAAGATTGTGATGTGCAGATTTAAGGAAAGAACAATGGGATAGAGGGAAAGGAGTGGATTCAAGAGTTGGGGCAACTAGAAAGCACAAAGACTAGCAAATATACTGTTAATTAGTAAAGAAAGAAGGGTAACATAATACAGGTATTTCTCATTCCTTGTTTTTGTTATCACTGTAAAAATGTATGTTGTCTGATTTTGCCTTAATTTTCATTTAAAAAATATTTTAACCTTATGTTGATTAAAGTGCTTAATAAACATGAGATGTTTATGATCATGATGATGATTATCTCATTAGGAATTAAAATAAAAGTTACTCTTATGTTTGACTTCTTTGTTTAATTCTTCCTAAGAGTACTGGACTTCTTTCAATCCTATAAGATGGTTCTCAGTTCTGGCTACTCATTAGAATAGACTCCCCTGAAGAACATTTTTGAAGTTCTAATATCTGTGCTCCAACCCTGGACAAATAAATCAGAATCACTGGGAATTAGACTCGGGCATCAACATTTTCAATTTTAACCTCCCCACTGATTCCAATATACAGCTTCAGTTTACCTTGGACCCCTGATCTTGAGTAAGATACACTGTTGTCTCTAAACAGACACACTTGTTCACATTGCTCTTTATCCATTCATTATAAAGCTCATCAAGTGCACACACTCCTGAATCTCAACTGATGGGCAGTTACCCAGAATCCCCTGATGCTCAGTATTCCTTGCTGTTCTTCTCCCACTCCATACCACTCCATCTCAGAAAAGTGAATAATCCCAATTCCTACGGGAAGTACAGACGTGAGAAAAATCAATCTGAAGTTAATGTTGACACCACTGATAGCAGAGTGCAAAGACAGAAAGAACATGCATCCTTGGTGAACTGGATTATCATATCACCCAGAAGCCTAATCTATCCACTGGACTTCAGGTTATATGAACCAAGAAATTTTATGTATCATTCAAATTACTTTGTGTTGGAGTGTCTGTTACTGGCAAGAGTACCATATTATACTACCAGTCCTTTAAGCTCTTAAAATGATTTTAGATCTTAACTGTTGATATCAGATTTGAAAGAAATGACAAAGTACAAGCCTGAAATATGAAACCTTTTATAGGGTACCCAGCAAGAATATTCATACTTTAGTGACAAACACTTGGGCTGTAAGTACTGCACAGCCGTGAAAACCTAGACTTTGAAATCTGATATATGTTCCAGCTCTTTCCTGACCATTTGACTGTGTTCTTTTGTTTTAGCAGCATAAAGTATATTACATGAAATTTTCTGATAGTGTTATTTCAATGAATTTTCAAAGAAGAAAAAAGTCAAATTCTAGGCTCTGAATATGCCCTTGAAATGTAATCACACCTATACTATCACCAGAAACTACTATTATCTAATTAAACCTTACTTGATGAGAATACACTGAAAATCTGTTTCTTCAAAAGATGCTTCTAAAGATACAGGGAAGCATGAGAAAACATGGAAAATATATTTATATTTGCTTACATATACACCAAGGAACTCTGTAGGCAAGAAACTACGAATGAACAATGGTTCAAGGGGAACAGAGGGACTGGACAAACGAGTATATTGGGAGGAGGCATCGCTATAAACATTTTTATACGCTTCAGTCTTTGAGATAATGTGATCGTATTACCTATGGACAACTTGAATTATTGTCAATATCACTCGAATAAAGATTAATTTTAAAATTCTAAAATATACTTTTTACCATAAGTACCCTCGAATTAATTGATTATTCTGCCATCAAGAACCCACCAACATGAGAAATTCTACCATCTCCATTCAATGCCATATTACACTTTTGGCTAAACAATACTAAAGTGAGAAATGAAAAAGTTTTCCTGTGAAACGCTCTTCTTAGTGATACAGATCCATTTCTATTCAGTTCAGTTCAGTGCAGGTGCTCAGTCGTGTCTGACTCTCTGCGACCCCATGAACCGCAGCACACCAGGCCTCCCTGTCCATTGCCCACTCCCAGAGTTTACCCAAACTCATGTCCATTGAGTCGGTGATGCCATCCAACCATCTCACCCTCCGTTGCCTCCTTCTCCTCCTGCCATCAAACTTTCCTAACATGAGGGTCATTTCAAATGAGTCAGCTCTTCACATCAGGTGGCCAAAGTATTGGAGTTTCAGCTTCAACATCAGTCCTTCCAATGAACACCCAGGACTTATTTCCTTTAGGATGGACTGGTTGGATCTCCTTGCAGTCCAAGGGACTCTCAAGAGACTTCTCCAACACCACAGTGTTTAGCTTTCTTTATACTCCAACTCTTACATCCATACATGACTACTGGAAAAACCAGAGCCTGACTAGACGGACCTTTGTTGGCAAAGTAATGTCTCTGCTTCTTAATATGCTGTCTAGGTTGGTCATAATTTTCCTTCCAAGGAGTAAGCGTCTTTTAATTTCATGGCTGCAGTCACCATCTGCAGTGATTTTTGGAGCCCAGAAAAATAAAGTCAGCCACTGTTTCCACTGTTTCCTCATCTATTTCCTGTGATGTGATGGGACTGGATGCCATAATCTTAGTTTTCTGAATGTTGACCTTTAAGACAACTTTTCACTCTCCTCTTTCAGTTTCATCAGGAGGCTCTTTAGTTCTTCACTTTCTGCCATAAGGGTGGTGTCATCTGCACATCTGAGCTTATTGATATTTCTCCTGACAATCTTGATTCCAGCTTGTGCTTCCTCCAGCCCAGCGTCTCTCATGATGTACTATGCATAGAAGTTAAATAAGCAGAGGGACAATATACAGCTTTGATGTACCCCTTTTCCTATTTGGAACAAGTCTGTTGGTCCATGTCCAGTTCTAACTGTTGCTTCCTGACCTGCATACAGGTTTCTCAAGAGGCAGGTCAGGTGGTTTGGTAATCCCATCTCTTTCAGAATTTTCCACAGTTTATTGTGATCCACAGAGTCAAAGGCTTTGGCATAGTCAATAAAGCAGAAATAGATGTTTTTCTGGAACTCTCTGACTTTTTCAGTGATCCAGCAGATGTTGGCAATTTGATCTCTGGTTTCTCTGCCTTTTCTAAAACCAGCTTGAACATCTGAAGTTCATGGTTTACATATTGCTGAAGCCAAGCTTGGAGAATTTTGAACATTACTAGCACGTGAGATGAGTGCAATTATGTGGTAATTTGAGCATTCTTTGGCATTGCCTTTCTTTGGGATTGGAATGAAAACTGAGCTTTTCCAGTCCCATGGCCACTGCTGAGTTTTCCACATTTGCTGACATACTGAGTGCAGCACTTTCAACAGCATCATCTTTCAGGATTTGAAATAGCTCACCTGGAATTCCATCACCTCCACTAGCTTTGTTCATAGTGATGCTTCCTAAGGCCCACTTGATTTCACATTCCAGGATGTCTGGCTCTAGGTGAGTGATCTCACCATTGTGATTATCTGGGTCATGAAGATCTTTTCGAATAGTCCTTCTGTGTATTCTTGCCATCTCTTCTTAATATCTTCTGCTTCTCTTAGGTCCATACCATTTCTGTCTTTAATTGAGTCCATCTTTCCATGAAATGTTCTCTTGGTATCTCTAACTTTTTTGACAAGCTCTCTAGTCTTCCCCATTCTATTGTCTTCCTCTATTTCTTTGCACTGATCACTGAGGAAGGCTTTCTTATCTCTCCTTGCTAGTCTTTGGAACTCTGCATTCAAATGGGTCTACATTTCCTTTTTCCTTTGCTTTTCGCTTCTCGTCTTTTCACAGCTATTTGTAAGGCCTCCTCAGGCAGCCATTTTGCTTTTTTACATTTCTTTTTCTTGGGGATGGTCTTGATCACTGTCTCCTATACAATGTTATGAACCTCCGTCAGTAGTTCATCAGGCACCCTGTCTATCAGATCTAGTCCTTTGAAGCTATTTCTCACTTCCACTGTATAATCATACATTTCCATTAGGACAATCAACACATTAAGCAAGCTCACAAATGTACTGAAACCACACAGAGGAAATACTGAATGTTCTAGATGATGTTAAGCAATCCGAGTAAAGGGAAAGGAGACATGCTTAAAGATGAACACAAGGAGGTTGAGTTGTCACTCTAGCCTAGAATATCTGAGGAATGAGCACAATTTACAAATTTTCAAATTAACAACTAGACTTACAAATGGCACACAAATATTGATTGCTTATAGCTCATTAAAGGTTGTTTGACTCATTGTCCTCCAACTTGCCCCCAACTGCCATTTCAAACCAGATCTTGTTCTTGACTTTCCCATCTCTAGGGATAGACAGTGGAATCCAATTCTAATAACAATGCCAGCAAAATGTGGTCTACTGGAGAAAGGAATGGCAAACCACTTCAGTATTCTTTCCTTGAGAACTCCATGAACAGTACGAAAAGGCAAAAAGATAGGACACTGAAACCTGAACTCCCGGGTCGGTAGGTGCCCAATATGCTACTGGAGGTCAGTGGAGAAATAACTCCAGAAAGAATGAAGAGATGGAGCCAAAGCAAAAACAACATCCAATTGTGGATGTGACTGGTGATGGAAGTAAAGTCTGATGTTGTAAAGAACAATACTGCATAGGAACCTGGAATGTTAGGTCCATGAATCAAGGCAAATTGGAAGTGGTCAAACAGGAGATGGCAAGAGTGAACACTGACATTTTAGGAATCAGCAAACCAAAATGGAATGGTGAATTTAACTCAGATGACCATTATATCTAGTACTGTCGGCAAGAATTCCTTAGAAGAAATGGAGTAGCCATCATACTCAACAAAAAGAATCCAAAATGCAATACTTAGATGCAACCTCAAAAATCACAGAATGATCTCTGTTCATTCCTAAGGCAAACCATTCAATATCACGGGATCCAAGTCTATGCCCCAACCAGTAATGCTGAAGAAGCTGAAGTTGAATGGTTCTATGAAGAGCTACAAGACCTTTTAGAATTAATACCCCCAAAAGATGTCCTTTTCATTATAGGGGACTAGAATGCAAAAGTAGGAAGTCAAGAAACACCTGGAGTAACAGGCAAATTTGGCCTTCAAGTACAGAATGAAGCAGGGCAAAGGCTAAAAGAGTTTTGCCAAGAGAACACACTGATAATAGTAAACATCCTCTTCCAACGAGACAAGAGAAGACTCTACACATGGCCATCACCAGATGGCCAACACTGAAATCAGATTGGTTATATTCTTCACAGCCAAAAATGGAGAAGCTCTATATAGTTAACTAAAACAAGACCGGAGCTGACTGTGGCTCAGATTATGAACTCCTTACTGCCAAACTCAGACTTAAATTGAAGAAAGTAGGGGAAACCACTAGACCATTCAGGTATGACATAAATCATATCCCTTACAATTATACAGTGGAAGTGAGAATAGATTTAAGGGACTAGATCTGATAGACAAGGTACCTGATGAACTATGGATGGAGGTTCATGACATTGTACAAGAGACAGGGATCAAGACCATCCCCAAGAAAAAGAAATGTAAGAAAGCAAAATGGATATCTGGGGAGGCCTTACAGATACCTGTGAAAAGAAGAGAAGTGAAAGGCAAAGGAAAAAAGGGAATATATACCCATTTGAATGCAGAGTTCCAAAGAATAACAAGAGATAAGAAAGCCTTCTTCAGTGATCAGTGCAAAGAAACAGAGGAAAACAATAGAATGAGAAAGACTAGAGATTTCATCAAAAAAGCTAGAGATACCAAGGGAACATTTCATGCAAAGATGGACTCAATTAAAGACATAAGTGGTATGGACCTAAGAGAAACAGAAGATATTAAGAAGAGGTGGTGGCAAGAATACACAGAAGGACTATTCAAAAAGACCTTCATGACCCAGATAATCACAATGGTGAGATCACTCACCTAGAGCCAGACATCCTGGAATGTGAAATTAAGTGGGCCTTAGGAAGCATCACTATGAACAAAGCTAGTGGAGGTGATGGAATTCCAGGTGAGCTATTTCAAATCCTGAAAGATGATGCTGTTGAAAGTGCTGCACTCAGTATGTCAGCAAATGTGGAAAACTCAGCAGTGGCCATGGGACTGGAAAAGCTCAGTTTTCATTCCAATCCCAAAGAAAGGCAATGCCAAAGAATGCTCAAATTACCACATAATTGCACTCATCTCACGTGCTAGTAGTGTTCAAAATTCTCCAAGCTTGGCTTCAGCAATATGTAAACCATGAAATTCCAGATGTTCAAGCTGGTTTTAGAAAAAGCAGAGGAACCAGAGATCAAATTGCCAACATCTGCTGGATCATTGAAAAAGTTAGAGAGTTCCAGAAAAACATCTATTTCTGCTTTATTGACTATGCCAAAGCCTTTGACTCTGTGGATCACAATAAACTGTGGAAAATTCTGAAAGAGATGGGATTACCAAACCACCTGACCTGCCTCTTGAGAAACCTGTATGCAGGTCAGGAAGCAACAGTTAGAACTGGACATGGACCAACAGAATTGTTCCAAATAGGAAAAGGGGTACATCAAAGCTGTATATTGTCCCCTGCTTATTTAACTTCTATGCACAGTACATCATGAGAAATGCTAGGCTGGATGAAACACAAGCTGGAAATGTGTATTAAAATGTGCATGCAGATGAGCCTCAGAAGATAATATACAAGTTTTAAGATAGCTGTATGTTAAAAGTTGGATGACAAGTGGGTTTTTCCTTTCCTCTAGGTTTTTTTCAATCTTATCTTTACCCCATGCATTATTTTAACCTATATTAGCATATAGATCATATTCATAACATGATTCAACATACTGACAAATTCAACAAGATTGCAGTTTATCTCTCTCTCATATTACAGTCCAAATATAAGCCGTGCAGAATGGAATGATAAACTGGTTCTGGAACTGATATCATATTTGGAACTGATATGCTGGTTCCAAACTATGTTTCTACTTAGAAATTCTATGACTAAAAATAGGAGAAAGGGATGTTTTTTGCCTCACTACTCCATATCTTCCCTGAGGGCATGGAAACAGCTGACTGCAGGTAGTTTATGTTTTCACGCACACACACGCACCCATGCGCAGTCATGTCTGACTCTGAGACCTCATGGGCTGTAACCTGCCAGGCTCCTCTGTCCATGGGATTTCCCTGGCAAGAATACTGGAGTGGGTTGCCATTTCCTCTTGCAGTGGACCTTCACGACCCAGGATCGAACCTGCGTCTCCTGTGTATTCTGCACTGCAGGCGGATTCTTTACTGCTGAGCAACCAGGGAAACGCATATTAACTGCAAGCTCTCCATCCTTACCTAGTAAGTAGTTCCTTACATTGATGATGCACTGCTTCTTAACCAAGCAGATACTACTGCTCTTGTCACCAAATTAAGTTTTATATTTTCAAAAATTCACACGTGGCGCTGGTGGTAAAGAACCTGCCTCCCAGTGCAGGAGGCATAAGAGACAGTGGTTTGACCCCTGATCCCTGGGTCAGAAAGATTCCCTGGAGGAGGGCATGACAACCCGTTCCAGCATTCTTGTCTGGAGAATCCCATGGACAGAGGAATCTGGCAGGCTACAGTACATGGGATTGCAAACAGTCAGACACAACTGAAGCGACTTAGCACCTAGCAGCGCAAATGCTCATATAACTGGCTCTTAAGAGAGGTCTTATTAGGTCTCCACTCAAATGCTGCCACCTAGGATAATGTCGGAGAAGGCAATGGCACCCCCACTCCAGTACTCTTGCCTGGAAAATCCCATGGATGGAGGAGCCTGGAGGGCTGCAGTCCATGGGGTCGCTGAGGCTCGGACACGACTGAGCGACTTCACTTTCACTTTTCACTTTCATGCATTGGAGAAGGAAATGGCAACCCATTCCAGTGTTCTTGCCTGGAGAATCCCAGGGACGGGGGAGCCTGGTGGGCTGCCGTCTATGGGGTCTCACAGAGTCGGACACGACTGAAGCGACTTAGCAGCAGCAGCAGCAGCAGCAGGATAATGTCATTCGTGAACTTCCCTATCTAAAGCAGCCTCTTATCCAATCACTCTTACTTTGTTTTATTTTTTTTCATAGTCTTTAAAAGCAGTTATTTGATTTTCTCATTTGCCTTCCCCCAGTAGAATTTAAGTTCCATGAGAGCAGATATCATTTTAAACTGTATCCTCAGAAACTGGTCTATAGTACCTATCACAGTGTCTGCCTCACAGGAAGAGGAAAGAAAATGTTGAATGAACGAATGAATGGCAAACACTGAAGTAACTCTAGTGTTGAAAGGGCCCAGCAGGCAAACAAAAGATAATTGACAATTGCCAGATATAGGCCTCTGACATTTTCTTATTAACCTTAGAAAATACCGGGTGGGAAGTAAGCTGTTTTGCAAGCTAATGGGGAAATATTTGATTGTTATCTAAACTCATTTAATCTTGGAGGACTGATTCAAGGTGCAGGCAAATGTTCCTCAAACAGAATAGTGTACCACTCAGATCCATCCATTAAATCCCTTTATCCAAACTCCTGGCCAGCTTGTCTTTTTTAGCTCTCAGAGTTTTAGGTCACAGCTGATGGTATTAACAGAAATCACCAACTGGGGGGCATAATAGTGAATTTTAAATTAATAATAATAAAATTCAAAAAGAATTTTAAGTGAATTGTTATTCCCTTTCTTCTAGCCTGAGTACAGTACCCACTGAATTCAAGGGTACATCCCAAGGGTAAATCTATGGATGAGAATAAAAGTGCTGCCATTCAAAATGGAGATCTTGTTTTAAATTCAATTCGTTGACTTTCAACCAAATTTAGCATTATGTGAATGTGTAACAACAGCTCTTGACGCCTGCGTTATAGATAAGCCAATAACAAATTCTTTAAATATGTATTGGAGGTAACTCTAGCAAATGTAAAACTAAATGAACACAGCTGTGAAGAGATATTCTTCCTGCTAAATGATCAGCAATCATATCTTAGATGCTATACTTCCTGCTAAAGTGTGAGGGGATGTTGGGAGTTGCAGAGAGTATTTAACATTAATATTGCTAATGGATTCTTGTGCTGAAAGCATGTAACATAATTCATTACCCATTATATGACTTCCTGGCATGGCACATGGGCCACTTGAAAGTTGAGTTATTCATATGTTATTTCCTCTGAGGCTACACAAAACTTTAGCTTTTATATAATCATTGATTTAAGCAATCTTTTCTTGAGAAAATAATTTTTTTTTAAGTTTGAGGATTAAAACAACCACCAGTTTCAAAAACAGAAGTCAGAGGCGGTCCTAAGATGATGGAGGAAGAGGACGGGGAGACCACTTTCTCCCCCACAAATTCATCAAAAGAACATTTAAACACTGAGTAAATTCCACAAAGTGGCTTCTGAGTGCCGGCAGAGGACATCAGGCACCCAGAAAAGCGGCCCACTGTCTTCAAAAAGAGATGTTTTATCAACGATGCTGTATAGAAGGAGAAGTCTTGAGACTACTGTAAAAATAAGACTGAAAACCAGAAGGAGGAGGCTTAAGTCCAAATCCTGAGAACATCAGAGAACTCCTGACTCCGGGGAACATTAATTGATAGGAGCTCATCAAATGCCTCCATACCTATACTAAAACCAAGCACCACCCAAGGGCCAATAAGTTCCAGAGCAAGACATACCAAGCAAATTCTCCAGCAACACAGGAACACAGCCCTGAGCTTCAATATATAGGCTGCCCAAAGTTACTCCAAAACCACTGACATCTCATAACTCATTGCTGGACACTTCATTGCACTCCAGAGAGAAGAAATCCAGCTCCACCCACCAGAACACCGACACAAGCTTCCCTAACCAAGAAACCTTGACAAGCCACCGATACAACCCCACCCACAGCGAGGAAACTCCACAATAAAGAGAACTCCACAAACTGCCAGAATACAGAAAGGACACCCCAAACACAGCAATATAAACAAGATGAAGAGACAGAGGAATACCCAGCAGGTAAAGGAACAGGATAAATGCTCATCAAACCAAACAAAAGAGGAAGAGATAGGGAGCCTACCTGATAAAGAATTCCAAATAATGATAGTGAAAATGATCCAAAACCTTGAAATCAAAATGGAATCACAGATAAATAGCCTGGAGACAAGGATTGAGAAGATGCAAGAAAGGTTTAACAAGGACCTCGAAGAAATAAAAAAGAGTCAATATATAATGAATAATGCAACATATGAGATCAAAAACACTCTGGAGGCAACAAATAGTAGAATAACGGAGGCAGAAGATAGAATTAGTGGAGTAGAAGATAGAATGGTAGAAATAAATGAATCAGAGAAGAAAAAAGAAACACGAATTAAAAGAAATGAGGACAACCTCAGAGACCTCCAAAACAATATTAAATGCTCCAACATTCAAATCATAGGAGTCTCAGAAGAAGAAGACAAAAAGAAAGACCATGAGAAAATACTTGAGGAGAAACTAGTTGAAAACGTCCCTAAAACGGGGAAGGAAATAATCACCCAAGTCCAAGAAACCCAGAGTCTCAAACAGGATAAACCCAAGGCAAAACACCCCAAGACACATATTAATCAAATTAACAAAGATCAAACAAAAAGAACAAATATTAAAAGCAGCAAGGGAAAAACAACAAATAACACACAAGGGGATTCCTGTAAGGATAACAGCTGATCTTTCAATAGAAACTCTTCAGGCCAGGAGGGAATGGCAAGACATACTTAAAGTAATGAAAGAAAATAACCTACAGCCCAGATTACTGTACCCAGCAAGGATCTCATTCAAATATGAAGGAGAAATCAAAAGCTTTCCAGACAAGCAAAAGCTGAGAGAATTCAGCACCACCAAACCAGCTCTCCAACAAATGCTAAAGGATATTCTCTAGACAGGAAACACAAAAAAGGGTGTATAAACTCAAACCCAAAACAATAAAGTAAATGGCAATGGGATCATACTTATCAATAATTACCTTAAATGTAAATGGTTTGAATGCCCCAATCAAAAGACAAAGACTGGCTGAATGGATACCGAAACAAGACCCCTATATATATTGTCTACAAGAGAAGCACCTCAAAACAAGGGACACATACAGACTGAAAGTGAAGGGCTGGAAAAAGATATTCCATGCAAATAGAGACCAAAAGAAAGCAGAAGTAGCAATACTCATATCAGATAAAATAGACTTTAAAACAAAGGCTGTGAAAAGAGACAAAGGACACTACATAATGATCAAAGGATCAATCCAAGAAGAAGATATAACGATTATGAATATATATGCACCCAATATAGGAGCACCGCAATATGTAAGACAAATGCTACAAATGCTAACAAGTATGAAAGGGGAAATTAACAATAACATAATAATAGTGGGAGACTTTAATACCCCATTCACACCTATGTATAGATCAACTAAACAGAAAATTAACAAAGAAACACAAACTTTAAATGATACACTAGGCCAGTTAGACTAATTGATACCTATAGGACATTTCACCCCAAAACAATGAATTTCACCTTTTTCTCAAGTGCACACGGAACCTTCTCCAGGATAGATCACATTCTGGGCCATAAACCTAGCCTTGGTAAATTCAAAAAAACTGAAATCATTCCAAGCATCTTTTCTGACCATAATGCAGTAAGATTAGATCTCAATTACAGGAGAAAAACTATTAAAAATTCCAACATATGGAGGCTGAAAAACACGCTTCTGAATAACCAACAAATCACAGAAGAAATCAAAAAGAAATCAAAATATGCATAGAAATGAATGAAAATGAAAACACAACAACCCAAACCTGTGGGACACTGTAAAAGCAGTGCTAAGGGGAAAGTTCATAGCAATACAGGCATACCTCAAGAAACAAGGAAAAAGTCAAATAAATAACCTAACTACACCTAAAGCAACTAGACAAGGAAGAAATGAAGAACCCCAGGGTTAGTAGAAGGAAAGAAATCTTAAAAATTAGAGCAGAAATAAATGCAAAAGAAACAAAAGAGACCATAGCAAAAATCAACAAAGCCAAAAGCTGGTTCTTTGAAAGGATAAATAAAATTGACAAACCATTAGCCAGACTCATCAAGAAACAAAGGGAGAAAAATCAAATAAAAAAATTAGAAATGAAAATTGAGAGATCACAACAGACAACAAATACAAAGGATCATAAGAGACTACTATCAGCAATTATATGCCAATAAAATGGACAACATGGAAGAAATGGACAAATTCTTAGAAAAGGACAACTTTCCAAAACTGAACCAGGAAGAAATAGAAAATCTTAACAGACCCATCATAAGCATGGAAATTGAAACTGTAATCAGGAATCTTCCAGCAAACAAAAGCCCAGGTCCAGACAGCTTCACAGCTGAATTCTACCCAAAAATTTAGAGAAGAGCTAACACCTATCCTACTCAAACTCTTCCAGAAAATTGCAGAGGAAGGGAAACTTCCAAACTCACTTTATGAGGCCCCCATCACCCTAATACCAAAACCTGACAAAGATCCCACAAAAAAAGAAAACTACAGGACAATATCACTGATGAACATAGATGTAAAACTCCTTAACAAAATTCTAGTGATCAGAATCCAACAACACATTAAAAAGATCATACACCATGACCAAGTGGACTTTATCCCAGGGATGTAAGGATTCTTCAATATCCACAAATCAATCAATGTAATACACCACATTAACAAACTGAAAAATAAAAACCATATGATTATCCCAATAGATGCAGAGAAAGCCTGTGACAAAATTCAACGTCCATTTATGATAAAAACTCTCCAGAAAGCAGGTATAGAAGGAACATACCTCAACATAATAAAAGCTGTATGTGACAAACCTACAGCAAACATTATCCTCAATGGTGAAAAATTGAAAGCATTTCCCCTAAAGTCAGGAACAAGACAAGGGTGCCCACTCTCACCACTACTATTCAACATAGTTTTGGAAGTTTTGGCCACAGCAATCAGAGCAGAAAAAGAAATAAAAGGAATCCAAATTGGAAAAGAAGTAAAACTCTCACTGTTTGCAGATGACATGATCCTCTACATAGAAAACCCTAAAAACTCCACCAGAAAATTACTAGAGCTAATCAATGAATATAGTAAAGTTGCAGGATATAAAATCAACACACAGTAATTCCTTGCATTCCTATACACTAATAATAAGAAAATAGAAAGGGAAATTAAGGAAACAAGTCCATTCACCATTGTAACAAAAAGAATAAAATACTTAGGAATGTATCTACCTAAAGAAACTAAAGACCAATATATAGAAAACTATAAAACACTGGTGAAAGAAATCAAAGAGGACACTAATAGATGGAGAAATATACCATGTTCATGGATTGGAAGAATCAATATGGTAAAAATGAGTTTACTACCCAAAGTAATCTATAGATTCAATGCAATTCCTATCAAACTACCAATGGTATTTTTCACAGAGCTAGAACAAATAATTTCACAATTTGTACGGAAATTAAAAAAACCTCGAATAGCCAAAGAAATCTTGAGAAAGAAGAATGGAACTGGAGGAATCAGCGTGCCTGACTTCAGGCTTTACTACAAAGCCAGTCATCAAGACAGTATGGTACTGGCACAAAGACAGAAATATAGATCAATGGAACAAAATAGAAAGCCCAGAGATAAACCCACACACCTATGGACACCTTATCTTTGACAAAGGAGGCAAGAATATACAATGGAGAAAAGACAATCTCTTTAACAAGTGGTGCTGGAAAAACTGGTCAGCCACTTGTAAAAGAATGAAACTAGAACACTTTCTAACACCATACACAAAATGGATTAAAGATCTAAAGATCTAAACATAAGACCAGAAACTATAAAACTCCTAGAGGAGAACATAGGCAAAACACTCTCCGACATAAATCACAGCTGGATCCTCTATGACCCACCTCCCAGAATATTGGAAATAAAAGCAAAAATAAACAAATGGGACCTAATTAAAATTAAAAGCTTCTGCACAGCAAAAGAAACTATAAGCAAGGTGAAAAGACAGCCTTCTGAATGGGAGAAAATAATAGCAAATGAAGCAACTTGACAAACAACTAATCTCAAAATATACAAGCAACTCCTGCAGCTCAATTCCAGAAAAATAAACGACCCAATCAAAAAAATGGGCCAAAGAACTAAACAGACATTTCTGCAAAGAAGACATACAGATGGCTAACAAACACATGAAAAGATGCTCAACATCACTCATTATCAGAGAAATGCAAATCAAAACCACAATGAGGTACCATTTCACGCCAGTCAGAATGGCTGCGATGAATGCTGGAGAGGGTGTGGAGAAAAGGGAACCCTCTTACACTGTTGGTGGGAATGCAAACTAGTACAGCCACTATGGAGAACAGTGTGGAGATTCCTTAAAAACTGGAAGTAGGACTGCCTTATGACCCAGCAATCCCACTGCTGGGCATACACACCGAGGAAACCAGAATTGAAAGAGACACGTGTACCTCAGTTTTAATTGCAGCACTGTTTATAATAGCCAGGACATGGAAGCAACCTAGATGTCCATCAGCAGATGAATGGATAAGAAAGCTGTGGTACATATACACAATGGAGTATTCTGCTAAGTCACTTCAGTCGTGTCCGACTCTGTGAGACCCCATAGATGGCAACCCGCCAGGCTCCCCGTCCTTGGGATTCTCCAGGCAAGAACACTGGAGTGGGTTGCCATTTCCTTCTCCAATGCATGAAAGTGAAAAGTGAAAGTGAAGTCGCTCAGTAGTATCCGACTCTTAGCAACCCCATGGACTGCAGCCTACCAGGCTCCTCTGTCCATGGGATTTTCCAGGCAAGAGTACTAGAGTGGGGTGCCATCGCCTTCTCCACAATGGAGCATTACTCAGCCATTAAAAAGAATACATTTGAGTCAGTTCTAATGAGGTGGATGAAACTGGAGCCTATTATACAGAGTGAAGTAAGCCAGAAAGAAAAACACCAATACAGTATACTAACGCATATATATGGAATTTAGAAAGATGGTAACAATAACCCTATATGTGAGACAGCAAAAGAGATTCAGATGTATAGAACAGTCTTTTGGACTCTGTGGGAGAGGGAGAGGGTGGGACGATTTGGCAGAATGGCATTGAAACATGTAAAATATCATATGTGAAACAAATCACCAGTCCAGATTCGATGCAGGATACAGGATGCTTGGGGCTGGTGCACTGGGATGACCCAGAGTGATGTTATGGGGAAGGAGGTGGGAGGGGGGTTCAGGATTAGGAACACGTGTACACTCGTGGCAGATTCATGCTGATGTATGGCAAAACCAATACAATATTGTAAAGTAATTAGCCTCCAATTAAAATAAATATATTTATTAAAAAATAAAATGTATGAGGGTCAAAAATAAATAAAGGTTTAAATTTTAAAAAAAAACAACAGAAGTCATAATTTTCCTTATAAACCAGGTGTTCCTCTTGGGTTCCACCTCAGCTAACGGCAGGACAATCCTCCCAGGCAGTTAGTGGTATCCATGGTTTTTTCCACATTCCCAATGTCCACAGAGAAGCTCACAAGTGCCCTTCTCTTCTTTCAACTAGGTAGCGACTAACAGCTTCTTCTCTCTCTACCAACAGCATACAATTTGAATCCCTTTCCTATGGCATTCCAGGTATAGCCCAGTCTAGATTCATTTCACTTTCCAGCATTGCCTCTCACTACAAATGCCCCAAGAAAACGTGATTCCTAAATAAGTTAAAAATATTAGGATCTCTCTGTCATTGTTCACACCGTTTCCTGATTGTCCAAATGCTGAAATACTATCCCCTTCCATCTGTTCCTTCTTCCCTTTCATCCTGTTGTGCTCAGCTCAGTTGCCACTTTCTTAGTAAATTATCCCAATAGGAACTCCTTCACGGGAGTTGGAACTCCTTCCATCTTGCTTCCATGACATTTTGAGTGCTCAGTCATTTTAGTCGTGTCTGACTCTTTGTGACTCTATGGACTGTAGCCTGCCAGGCTCCTCTGTCCGTGGGATTCTCCAAGCAAGAATACGAGGGTGGGCTGCCATGCCCTCCTCCAGGAGATCTTCCCACCCCAGGGATCACACGGCAGGCAGATTCTTAACCACTGAGCTGACATTTTGCTTCTTTACAGTAAAATTTTAAATATTACCATTGAGACCTGACTATGTGCCAGACACTTTGCTAAGCAAGCATTAACTCACTTAATCATCAGTTTCCCAGGTGGTGCTTGTGGTAAAGAATCCACCTGCCAATGCAGGAGATGTAAGAGATGCCTGGCTCAGGAAGATCCCCTGGATGAGGGCATGGCAGCTCATTCCAGTATTCTGGACACAACTGAAGCAACTTAGCATGCATTATTATCCTACCTTATGGAAGCCTCTACAAGGTTAACTTGTTTAAAGCCAGGCAGTTAGCAAGTGGGAAACTGGAATCCAGCTTCTCTAACCCTAGAGACACGCTCTTTTTGAGCATTCTGACTGATACTATAATTGGTATTCACAACTCTGCCTCTCCATTAAAACTGTAATGTGAGGTTGTGTCTTTGCAGCTGTGTAGTTCCAATCCAGCATTGTGTTTTGTGCATAATAGCTGCTCAAATTCCTTAATGAATTAACAGAAAAGAGGATGCGGAAGTCTGACAACACTTAATAGGGTATAGTTTTCTTACACCACTCTTCTTTCCTACTACTCACGTCCACAGCTCATTAGTACAGATTACAAAAACTGCATATAATCCAGAGAGCAAAAACTGTGGCTACCTCAGAGCCCGAGACCCACATCAGCTGAACCGTCCTGAGATGTAAAGTGGTAGAAGCACTACACAATGAGCCGCCTAACGCAGGCTCAGCACTTGAGAGTCAGCTAGAAATACGACCACAGTTTGAGCTCATTTCCACACATCTGGCAACGGTTTTATCTAAGCTGCAAATATCCCAGCCCTCCAAGCATTACTACTATAATGTTTATTGAGCAATAACAATTGCTAGATGCAATTCAGAATGTTGAATTGAACATCATCTTTACCCAGGAGACTGGTAATTTAAATTCAACAGACCTACAGAAACATCTCCTGCCGATACATGTATTCAATAAGCAATGCAGCAGTATTCCTCCAGTGAGTCAAAGCATCCCTGGATACTGAGGGAGACATTCAGCAAAGATGCATTAACTCACCCAGGCTGAGAAAAGAGCATTTAGTGTGCTAGAGAAGTGACTTGTTATACAGACCTTAGTCCCATAGAAGTTAGTACAGTTTCTCAATGTGATTAATGCTCTGACTAACACAGTTTATGATGTGAGATCAAAGATGTAGCCAAGACTGGCCCTAGAAAAAAAAATGCAAAAGAACTAGAAATATAAATCTCACCTCTCCTAATAGCATCACCTTCTGCTTTCTGGTATGTGCCTTTATTCTACAAGGTCCATCCCATTTCTAGTTTAACTAATCTCTGCTAAACATTTAACTGGCAATGGGCCAATCAATGCATTATGTTTTAAAGTTAAATTTAATTTTGATCAAAGTAATTCACTCACATCATTTTAAAAGTAAAACATGACAAAAAGCAGTCCTCTAGCCCACTCTTTCCCAGTCCCTACTTCTGTTTCCTTGTGGTAACCACTTTCAGTTCTTTTAGCTATCTCTTTTGGTGTTTACATCAACTTTATTTAAAAATGTGTTTATACTGTTATTTCTTGATTTTTAAAACTTAAACATTATTTGCTTCCTTCTGTAGGAGAAATTACCTGTCAACATATCCCACGCACCCCTCCTAAATATACATGTATTTCCCTTCTGCCATCTTCCCAACATAAGTACAACATACTTTTAGGTTAAACCTATAATTGAAGCTTACCTAATTATGCATCTCTTAATACCGTTCACAGCTCAGTCATGTAATATGATTATAGTTCTTGATCAACATTTTCTTCCTAAATGTTTATACTTTCCTCTGTTTTTGGTTGCTTACTTTTCTATACACCTATCAACAGCTCATTCTCAAACGCTCCATTAGAACTGAAAATTCCCTCTCAGTGTCGTTAAACACCTCATGTAAGCTGTGAGCGTAATTTGTTTCTTGGCGACCCCCTATAGACTCCTCTGTGCTTTCACTCTAATCTGGATTAATTGTTTTTGAGACTGCTGGACACAGAGCACTGGGGCTCCCCTGGGCCATTATCGAGAGAATTCCCTTTGCCTCCCTCCTGCATCATTAGAGTCATCTTTTTGTTTTTTTTTCATGCCTTCTTCTCTCTTATTTTACTTATTCTTTCATGGAGCATATCCTTCCATGTTTGTTTGTTTGTTTTTTAAGGTACAGTGGCAGTAACTCTGTGGAGACGTCACATACCTGTTAATGCATTTACCCTCATGTTTACAAGGCTATAGATCTTTAGTTTGGTGAGCATTTTCTCTCAGAATTTTTATGGCATTTCTCCACTGTTTTCTAGTTTTCAATACTTAATAGAGAAACTGAGGGCCAGTGTAGTTAGCCAATGGTAAAACCAGGTCTCAAGATCAAATCTCTCTAATTCTAAGCCCAGGAATATTTATCCCCTATAATACCCAGTCTCCATTTACTAAAGTATGGAAGGAGAAAATGGAACTACTTCCAATTATTTGAAATTAGATAAAGGGCTCCTTTGTATACCTAAAGCCTGAGTCAAATGAGTGGTTATAATGGTAAAACAATAATGATACATACTTCATTTGAGGGACATGCATGTGTGCATGTCAAGTGTCTGACTCTTTGTGACCCTATGGACTGTAGCCCACCAGGCTCCTCTGTCCATGGAATTCTGCCAGGCAAGAATAGTAGAGTGGGTTGCCATGCCCTCCTCCAGGGGACCTTCCTGACCCAGGGATCAAACCCATGTCTCCTGCAGCTCCTGTATTACAGGCGAATTCTTTACCACTGAGCCACCAGGGAAACTCTATTTGGGAGACAGGATCCCTCAAATCACAGGGCACAACTTCTAATTCCTACCCAATGTTTCTGGGGACTCCAGAAAGTAAGCTTTGGAAGGCAATTCTCCATGGGTCTTTCACATTTCTACCTGCCTTATAGGTAGAAGCACTGACTGTCTTTGTTCCCAACTACATTTTTCAGAAGGTATGTGCAGCATATATCCATGGGAGATGTAGATCACATATCACTCTGAAGCAAAGGGCAGGTTTGCTTACAGCCCTGGAAGACAGAAATAATGTCTCCTGGAGGAAGAGGCAGACATGCCTACTACCACTGTAAACAGTCTGGGTTCCTAAACTCAGGATACTTCTCATTGCATGTGTAGATATCACCTGATCCTCTTCACATTGCCCAGCAAGAGTCAAGGCTCAGGCAACAGACACAAATGCTGATACTCTGGCTACTGATAGTGCTATGAATCATAAATTGTCCTTGGTTTCTGACCCAGGAATATCATATCTTCTGCCAGTATCCATGAAACTGGCAGACTCAATTATTAGTTTCCAAGTAGGATAAAATTCAGACCCTTTTAAGTTCTTGAGAGAGAGAAATCCAAAATATATAGGAGAAATATTTGGGTGAATATATGAATTTAAAAGAATTTCCTAAAAAAATTTTGGCTTGGGAATATAGAATTCAAAATCAACTATAGTATTCAGTTCAGTTCAGTTCAGTCCCTCAGTCATGTCCGACTCTTTGCGACCCCAGGAACTACAGCACGCCAGGCCTCCCTGTCCATCACCAATTCCCAGAGTTCACTCAAACTCATCTCCATTGAGTCGATGATGCCATCCAACCATCTCATTCTCTGTCGTCCCCTTCTCCTCTTGCCCTCAATCTTTCCCAGCATCAGGGTCTTTTCAAATGAGTCAGTTCTTCACATCAGGTGGCCAAAGTAAACTATAGTGTAGGAGTCTAGAAATTAAATATACTTGAAATTTGGCTTCAACAAGTTACATATTTTTGCAGTGCACCTAAAATGCCTCTGTGTTTCTTATTAGTATTTGATATTTCTATGGTCAAGTGTTCTCTATATTTTTTTGCAGAGTTCTTCACAAAATATTTATTCCCTAAATCATTTGGGAGGTAGCAGGAAAAGAGATCTCTTATAATTAACTGAAGTTTTTAAGGGCTATTTTTCTTATATCTGTAGACTCAAAGCACAATAAAATCTCTCAAATGTCTTAGAAACCCTTAACTTAAGCTAAACTGTAATACCAGGAAAAATTTGCTGAATACATGGCCTGATCTGCTTTTGGGATTATTAGCAACACATATTGAATGCATTAAAGAATGTGAATTGAACTCTGACCTTATAAAGTGCTTTATGATCAGTATTACTGCAAGTTAATCCTCATCATCACATCGCATGAAAACTACCCAGAATAAAACACAGTGTCAAGAAGAAAATACCTCTTTGCCATCATGCAATATGCAGTTCTGATCCAATGAGAAAGAACAGTTCAGAGTCTAGAGTATATGAAAATAAATCCCTAAAACCCTGTTATTCTAAAAGTTCATTCATTGTGGTGTCAGCTCCCAAAGTCATCCGGGTATACAGATCACCTAAGAGAACCATAGGAAGTCTGATGGTCTGTGATGGACCAAAATAGCATTATGACGAACTTCTGCCAGAGCTGCAGAAAAGGGGGAAGAACGCAGACTGCAGATTTAGGAGAATGCTATTCAAATTCCAGCTCCACTCTGACCAGTCATGAAGCTTAGGGTATATATATTTTTCTGAGCTCAACTGCCTTATCTGAAAACGGGCTTTGGTTATAGTCAACACCATCATTTTGAGGATCACAAAACAATGGTATATGCACATGTCTGGCACACAAAAGCCTCCTAATAAATATTCATTGAATCCAAATTGCAGCGTAGACCTGGAGCAGTCCTAGGTTTTCCAGATTACAATGATATAAAGTCCTCAGACTCTGTCTACTTAAAATGAGACAAATTTTCCTTATATCAAGTGTTTCCTTAAGTAGGCTCTGAGGAAACAGTTAATGTTTATAAACCAGGGAATGACAGCTTAAGGAAAATCACTCTAATAGCAAAGAATAAAACAACTTGGTGGCAGTTGGAGAGTGCAGCAAGAAAGACCAGTTAGGAGGCGATTTAAATATTTCAGAGCACAGGTATCAGACAGTCAAGTAATGGGGATGGTATTGATGAACCTGATAAGAAGTAAAAAAATCTCTGACTGGTGATTAACCACTCAGGGAAAGAGAGTTTACCCTTAAGATGATAGTGTGTTTATTATACACTAGTCCCAGTAACCAGTTCACAGAACAGTTCTTTCAGGTAGATATTTTTACTTACTGTTCCTAATAACATGTATCTAAAAATGCATCTTGTTTTAAAACAGACACTTTTAAGTAAAGTTTATTTATTTATTGTAACACAAACTCCTCAGTCCTGAGGTAGAGGAATAGAAAAATTACCGTGAAAGGACAAGATATGGAGTTTAGTGAAACAAAGTCAATGTTTTGGCTTCAGCTTTTAGTTAATAAACATGGTTTAGTTTATAAGCATGTTAATAAATTTTTATATAATTAAAATAGGAAATGGACTAAGAATAGTAATACAATGAGTTTTCTGTTACAGGTTTGTATGACTGCCCACCAGTTGCAGGGAATCGTGGAAAACGTTTCAGGCTATAGAGGACAGAAGAAATCAGCTCATTATTTGTCTCACTCATGACTGGAAACTCATCCTCTCAAATATTGCCATGATTTTCAGAAAGCAAGACCATTTAGGTTTGCCATCTCAGGGGCTATTAAGAAATATTGGGTGATATTACTAGACTCAAGTGCTTGTTTACCTTTTTCATTTTTCTCTTTGCTGACCAAGGAAATTACAAATCATTACGTGCAACTGTGCCATCATTACAGATTTATGAGAGAAATAAATGACTTCTTTGATGGGTTTAAGAATATAGAAGCCTTAAGCAGATGCTTTCTACAAAACATTACTCCATTTCTCACTCCCAAATCTGATCTCTAGCAAACTCTCTCTTTCCTTTGGAACCACTAATCCTGATGCAGAGAAAGCAGCTTTTTTAAAGTTTGTTTCATATAACCTACTACTACAATATAAAATTCTTCAAAGAAATCATAACTGTATTTAATATTCATTTTCTTAAGGGCAAAGTAAGTTTCATGGAAACTGCCAGCTCCCTAATGATAAAACAAGGAGTATAAAAACTCATGAATGATAAACCATGTCCCTCAGAGTATGACAGTTTTAATCAGCTATATCTCAAACAGTGAGGAATAGCTAAACATTTTAAAATATGGAATTCTCAAACAGAAACTGGGAAGACTTCCACCTAACAAGATCCAAAGAAACATATTTCAACTGAATGACTATTACACATGGTTGTAGTAAATTTTCACACAGTCTTGATCATGTAGCATAAGAAAGCCAGTGGTTTGTAAGGCAACTGATCAAGCTTGCCAACAAAGCCAAGTCTTCTCATTACTAGAATAAACATGAGAGAAATTGATATGAAAAGAGGAGTATGGTAGATTGTTCTTTTCTGCTGGGTCCTGTTTCTGACCCAGAGCACACACAGTTCTGTTTGTGCCCTCCAAGAGCCTGTTTCCCCACTCCTGTGTAAGTTCTGATGGCTCTATGGTGAGGTTAATGGCAGTCTCCTCTAAGAGGGCTTATGCCATACCCAGGTCTGCTGCATCCAGAGCCCCTGCCCCTGCCCCTCCCCTGTGGCAGTCCACTGCTGACCTGCACCTCCTCAGGAGACACTCATGCATAGTTCTGTCTCAGTCTCTGTGGGGTTTCTGGGTCCTGGTGCACACAAGTTGAGCATCTCTGGTGGGTATGGGGTTTGATTCTAAAGGTGATTTCTCCCCTACTACTGTCTTTCTGGGGCTTCTCCTTTGCCCTTGGATGTGGGGTATCTCCCCAAAGTTGCTCTAGCACCACACAGCTGCCACTCCAGTGCCTACCATCTTGCTGATGCTTCCTCTGACCTTGGATGCAGAATATGAACAAATCTAGGCAAAGGCTAATAGAGTTTTGCCAAGAAAATCCACTGGTCATAGCAAACACCCTCTTAAACAAAAGAGAAGACTCTACACTTGCACCAGATGGTCAATACCAAAATCAGATTGATTATATTCTTTGTAGCCAAAGATGGAGAAGCTATATATAGTCAGCAAAAACAAGACCAGGAGCTGACTGTGGCTCAGATCATGAACTCCTTATTGACAAATTCAGACTTAAATTGAAGAAAGTAGGGAAAACCACTAGACCATTCAGTGACCTAAATCATATCCCTATGATTATACAGTGGAAATGAGAAATAGATTCAAGGGATTAGATCTGATACACAAAGTGCCTGAAGAACTATGGACAGAGGTTTGTGACATTATACAGGAGGCAGTTCTCAAGACCATTCCCAAGAAAAAGAAAAGCAAAATGGTTATCTGAGGAGGCCTTACAATAGCTGTGAAGAGAAAAGAAGCCAAAAGCAAAAGAGAGAACAAAAAAGATATACCCATTTGAATGCAGAGTTCCAAAGAATAGCAAGGAGAGATAAGAAAGACTTCCTCAGTGATCAGTGCAAAGAAATAGAGGAAAACAATAGAATGGGAAAGACTAGAGATCTCTTCAAGAAAATTAGAGATACCAAGGGAATATTTCATGCAAAGATGGTCATAACAAAGGACGGAAATGGTATGGACCTAACAGAAGCAGAAGATATTAAGAAGAGGTGGCAAGAATACACGGAAGAGTATACAAAAAGATCTTCATGACCCACATAACCAGAGCCAGACATCCTGGAATGTGAAGTCAAGTGGGCCTTAGGAAGCATCATTATGAACAAAGCTAGTGGGGATGATGGAATTCCAGTTGAGCTATTTCAAATCCTAATCGATGATGCTGTGAAAGTGCTACACTCAATATACTAGCAAATTTAGAAAACTCAGAGTGGCCACAGGACTTGAAAAGCTCAGTTTTCATTCCAATCTCAAAAAAGGCAATGCCAAAGAATGCTCAAACTACCCCACAATTGCACTCATTACATGTTAGCAAAGTGATGCTCAAAATTCTCTAAGCCAGGCTTCAATAGTACATGAACCATGAACTTTCAATGTTCAAGCTGGATTTAGAAAAGGCAGAGGAACCAGAGATCAAATTGCCAACATCTGCTGGATCATCAAAAAAGCAAGAGAGTTCCAGAAAAACATCTATTTCTGCTTTATTGACTATGCCAAAGCCTTAGACTGTGGGGATCACAATAAACTGTGGAAAATTCTGAAAGAGATGGGAATACCAGACCACCTGACCTGCCTCTTGAGAAACCTATATGCAGGTCAGGAAGCAACAGTTAGAACTGGATATGGAACAACAGACTGATTCCAAATAGGAAAAGGAGTACGTCAAGGCTGTATATTGTCACCCTGCTTATTTAACTTATATGCACAGTACATCCGAGAAACGCTGGGCTGGAAGAAGCACAAGCTGGAATCAAGATTGCTGGGAGAAATATCAATAACCTCGGATATGCAGACAACATCACCCTTATGGCAGAAAGTGACTAAAGAGCCTCCTGATGAAAGTGAAAGAGGAGCATGAAAAAGTTGGCGTAAAGCTCAACATTCAGAAAACGAAGATCATGGCATCCAGTCCCATCACTTCATGGGAAATAGATGGGGAAACAGTGGAAACAGTGTCAGACTTTATTTTGGGGAGGTTCCAAAATCACTGCAGAGGGTGATTGCAGCCATGAAATTAAAAGACGCTTACTCCTTGGAAGGAAAGTTGTGACCAACCTGGACAGCATTCTCAAAAGCAGAGACATTTTTTTTGCCACAAAGGTCCATCTAGTCAAAGCTATGGTTTTTCCTGTGGTCATGTATGGATGTGAGAGTTGGACTGTGAAGAAAGCTGAGCACCAAAGAATTGATTCTTTTGAATTGTGGTGTTGGAGAAGACTCTTGTGAGTCCTTTGGACTGCAAGGAGATCCAACCAGTTCATTCTAAAGGAAATCAGTCCTGGGTGTTCTTTGGAAGGAATGATGCTAAAGCTGAAATTCCAGTACTTTGGCCACCTCATGCGAAGAGTTGACTCATTGGAAAAGACTCTGATGCTGGTAGGGATTGGGGGCAGGAGGAAAAGGAGACGACAGAGGATGAGATGGCTGGATGGCATCACCGACTCGATGAACGGGAGTTTGAGTGAACTCCAGAAGTTGGTGATGAAGAGAGAGGACTGGCGTGCTGCAATTCATGGGATCACAAAGAGTCAGACACGACTGACTGACTGAACTGAACTGAATTTGTTCAAAGTCATTTCTATTGTACACTTTAAAGGGCCACTGAGAAAAAGAAGTAAATCATGTTGATCTGGCCTCCCAGTTGCAGGGGGTGTGGGCTGGGGAGCTAAAATCCTACAGGCTTCATGGCTAAAAGACAAAACCCATAAAACAGAAAGAATGATGTAACTAATTCAATAAAGGCTTTAAAAATGGTCCATGTCAAAAAAAAAAACAACAACTTTTTTTTTAAAAAAAGGATATATTTTAATTAATAGATCACTTTCAACAGGCCTCAGGACCTTTCTACTTGCTCTTCTGTCTGTCTGGAACACTCTTCTCTCACACATTCCTATGCTTTCAATGTCCCCTTCGGTGATGCCCTTCCTGAGCACTCTTATTAAAATATAAGTTGTTTCCTTTTCCCTTCCCTGCTTTATTTTTCTCCATACTTAAAATCTTCAAAGGTACTATATAATTCACTTGTTCAGCTTACTATCTCCCACTCCCTATTAGAATGTAAGTTTCATAAAAGCAGACATTTTCCTCTGTTTTTCTCATTGCTGTATCCAAACACTCAAAAGAATGACAGGTTCATGTTAGGCCCTTAGTAAATATATTCATTGAATGGAAGAAGAAATTATTTTGTTGTTTCACTGTTCTTTGGTATCATATTAGCAGACACTTGTGGTTTTCATTGCCAAAAAACAAACAGAAAATGTGACCTAATGTAGTATCCTGTTCACAACCGTATTCAGTACTGCTCAACAGAGGTAAAATTTCAATATGAATCAAGTCACTTGCTCAGAGCATCTTACGGAAATAAGAGAACTCCTGCAAAGCTCCTAAGATTATCAACTTGGGTCCTGAAACATAAGATATCATCAACCTTATCTTAGTATTCATAACCACAGTATTACAACTGGGCCATAACAGTATCTATCTTCCTAATTCATCTCTTGACTAAATTGATCACCTCCTAGGATCAATTCAGTTCAGTTCAATCGCTTAGTCGTGTCCGACTCTATGCGACCCCATGAATCGCAGCACGCCAGGCCTCCCTGTCCATCACCAATTTCCGGAGTTCACCCCAAACCCAGGATACAGAGTAGTAAATTCCACAGGTTGGCTATACACTGGGTGAAGAACTCTTTGCCTTTGCACTTTTTAAATTCTAAATTCATATCAGCCATTAATTCTGCAGAATGAGTGACTCTTGTCACAATAGTTGGAAGATATAAAATTCAGTAAATTGAGCTTTCAATAAGGATGTCATGTTAGTCATTTTGTATGGTCATGCTCCATTTGTCATGTGAACATGTGGCTGTATCAGAAAGTAAGAATAGCTAACTAATTATTTTCATTTTAGGTTTTTACCTTCATGGGAGGATAGAGATTAAGGAGAAAGGAAGAAAAGATAAACAAACAAGGGCCATCTGAGACAGTCCAGATCTTGAGTTTTGTTTTTTTAATTGATATGGTCTAAGATAATAACATTTGGATTGTAAAGAACGCTGAGTGCTGAAGAATTGATGGTTGTGAACTGTGGTGTTGAGAAGACTCTTGAGAGTCACTTGGACTGCAAGGAGATCCAACCAGTCCATCCTAAAGGAGATCAGTCCTGGGTGTTCATTGGAAGGACTGATGTTGAAGCTGAAACTCCAATACTTTGGCCACCTGATGCAAAGAGCAGACTCATTTGAAAAGACCCTGATGCTGGGAAAGATAGAGGGCAGGAGGAGAAGGGACGACAGAGAATGAGACAGTTGGATGGCATCACTGACTCAATGGAGATGAGTTTGGGTGGACTCTGGGAGTTGGTGGTGGACAGGGAGGCCTGGCGTGCTGCAGTTCATGGAGTCGCAAAGAGTCGGACACGACTGAGCAGCTTCACTTCACTTCATTCCTTAGGTTAGAAGCCAGTGAAAGAGGAAGGGATTTGCTCTTGACAGAATCTTACTCTTAAGGCTAAGATCATCTTTAAAACCTGTTAACAAAGTATTTTCTAATATCATTACTGCATGGAATTTAGGTGTGTGCATCATTTTTCACAGGCTGTAGTCCATTTCATTGAAGTGCCTAAGGTCAGCCAATAAGGGCAGTTTGCTGTGTGCTACATGATTAATCAGGTTGGAGGCTTCAGTAGCATTAAGCCTTGGAATAAATTGGGATTGTCTGTTTGTTTAATTTCAGTTATTCAGGAGCGTGTTACTCACTGTACTAATTACAAATTTTGGTATGAGCACAAAATGCTCCATTATTTAAGGTTAGATTTCCATTTAACTCTTTTAAGGATAATACACAATTTTAATACACAGCAAGAAATGATGGACATAAGGCGTCAAAAAAGAAAAGCCTTTTCCACCTATGGTTTTTAGGGAATGAAAAGTATGCATGCTGATAAGCAATTAATATTGCAAATGGAAGCCTGCAGTTCATAGGGTCACAAAGAGTTGGACATGACTGAAGCAACTTAGCATACCTGCGTAATATATTTATCAGTATCTATGTTGACACACATGCATTAGGAAAAAAATCATCATAGCTGGGAAGGATTTTACAATAATACCGTACATCATGAACATTTTGCAGAAGAAATGTGGCCCCGAGAAGTGATACATTCAAGACACTAGAGCTACTCAGTGGAAGACAGGTAGGCAATAGAGCTGGGTTTCATCGATGGCCAACAATTCTGCCTAGGTTACAACATTCTGAAAGAGGAGGACCCTATGTGGCCAAAGGCTGGTCATTTAAGATTTCATTCCAGGCCTTATTTTCCCAAGCCCGGAGAAATCTGTTTCTCTTTCTCCAGGTCTGGAAAACTAGAAAGACTATTTCACCTTGGGCTTGATCAAGGGAAAGCAACCTAACAAATTTACAAGGAGAGAGTGGCAGGGGGTGCTGCTTCTCCTGTGATTCCCTTGCTGAGAGATGAGTAGAATAAAGTATTTTCAGCAGTATACCCTTTGAAGTTTATGACAACACTGAAGAGGATGTTGATCTAATATATACTATTATAAAATATTATTTCCCCAAACATATGATTCTAGCTTTCTTTATATTATGGAACATAATTATAACTTTAGGTCACATATTATGGGTCTGGCCTGAGGCATGGAATCATGCCACTACAAATCTACAATTACTAATTCTCTGTTCTTTAGAGATATTTTTATGCTTTGTGTGTCATTCTGTCACATGGAGTATGTTATAATGAGTATATTTATGAGTCCTGCCATTGGCAGTGGGAACTGATATATTATGTAGCCTTGCACCTCATGTGTAGCTGAATTATAACTGAGACCTTAGAAGCCAAGAAGTCTGTGTTCGAGAAAAAAGAATTTCAAACATAAACCATGTTCTTGGCACTAGCCTCGAATACTGGACATTCATAACCCACAAATGCCCAGACTATAAATTTGCAAGTTGCATTAATATGGCAGTAAAAGTCACTCTTCTGAAAGCTGCACTTGTAAAATATTTATAAATTCACATGGTTGTTCCTAGCAAATAACTACATCTGTCAGTTCTGTCTTTTTGTTCCCAAAGCAGCAGGGTTGGTTGTCCTATGTAATTCACAATATGTTCGTAAAAAATTATTTTGGAAAAAGTAAAATGGAAGATATTTTGTTCTAAGGGAAAATATATCTGCTCCTCCAATAGTTTGGTGTTACTATTTGATCTCCTGAGATTTTTTTCTCATCAAGGCTTTTTCTCTGAACAAGTTTTCCTTTTATTGGATTTATCTAGTTTCCAAATTAGCAAGCTAACTCCTGTGGAGCTGTCTCAAAACTTCCACATTAATATGTACAACATAGTGGACTTTGCCAGTCTCAAGGTCAACATGTATCAGTGTCACACCCTGAAGGAATTTTCAACATATATTGCTATCTCCATATAATATTTAGAAGACCCTTTCCATAAGGGGCTCTTAAGATAGACCTGTCTAGACTTATTTTTTAAGATGGGAGAAACATAAAAAGAGATGACACCTGATTACATTTTCTTTTAGGTCTATATCATCTAGTGTTATTCTTTTTGCCCACTATCTGAAAAACACAGACACACAAAACAATTGTCCCCCAAAATCATACCTACTTGCAAAGAGGCTGAGTATTGACCATAAAATGTGCGATTTTATTTGTGCTTTTATTTATAATTTTTACTGTTCTCTAGCTGTTTCTTCCCTTCTCCCCACACACACAAAAAGACAGATTATTTATAATTGAAATGTATTTGTTATCTAGCTAGAATAGTTATAGGTGAGACCAAAGATGTAAAACACCACAAAGTACTATGGGCCTTAACTTTTTCTGAGTAATCAGACCCTTGAGAATCTGATGAAAACTTCGGGCTCTTTACCCAGTAAGTACACATACACACACAATACACACTTTCACAAGCACATCCAAGTGTTCAGAGACCACCAATACCATTTCACAGACCTCCACAGAGGAAGGGGAAAGAAAATGTGTGTCAAGAAACCGGAATAAAATTATTAGTATAATTAAACAAAAATTTAGCTCTAATCTTTGTAATCAAAGGACAAGAGAGACCCTATGGGTTGTATAGATCTCAATGTTTAATAGGAGACATATTTTAAAAGAAATTTTAAAGTGGATGGATCGCTGATTAATTATTAAGTATTCAATGAAAATTGTCTTTAACAGCAGTTTTGCAAAGGTACAAAACTACTTCTCACATAGCCATTTTTTTAAATAAATCTTGAGGATGTTCTTATTAAATAGTAATTTTTATGAGCAGTTCCACCAACTGAGAACCTATGTGTCTAACCAGACATAGTAGCAAACGATTTTCCTGTAGAGAAAGCGCCAGTATTCAGCAGGCCTTGTCTGAGCTACAACGTAGAAGCTGCAACATCAGTGGGGTCTCCTGGGAAACTGTGTGGACTCACCCACCTACCTGGTGGGCTACATGTGGAAAAAGGGACTGTAAGCAAAGCACCAAGAAATGCATGACTTTAAGAGGCACAGCTATAAACTATAAATAGATTACACTGGGACTGAAGTCTTGCCTGATTTTATTTCCACCATCTGCAAAGAATCCTTTGGTTTTTCAACCATAAGGTCGTTCTGGTCAGGCATATCACCTAAAAATGGAAAGAAACTGATTCCATACCGACTAGTCCATAACAAAGGAAAAAAAGAACTGACTGGGGAAACCCAAAGCTAAAGAAGGAAGAGGATTATTGGATCACTAGATGGAAATGAACTGCCTATTATTTTGATCCACAAAATGCTATTTTGGTGATTAGCAATCCAAATCATATACTGTGTTTTTTTTTTTTTCAAAGAAACTGTCATATAAGCGTCTTTAAAACACTATGGAATGTCTTACCAAGCCAGAAGAGCAAAATTTCTTGTTAAGATGTTCAGGGAAGAAAGACCCAGAATCATTGGTATAAATAAGGTTAAAATAGTCACTGTTTTCCCCACAAATGGAAGAAGGAGATTGGGGATTTACTTCTGGGATTCAGTTAATTTTGCACTTGGCATACATAGCATATGAAAAGAGTTTCCAACATTTAGGCTTGTTAGAATATATTCATACCACTGCCTGGGACATATTCAGTGGCTAGAAAATTCTAAGCATGGTAGTCTTTCTCCAGAACTTTCTTTCGAGTGACATCTGGGGTGAATTAAGTTTCTGCTCAGTCCTGGCTTTAGCTACAGATGTGGAGGTGTAAATGTGCTTTCCGGGAACTGTAGATTATATGGTCATGATGTAGACCACTTTTCTTAGGAGCTCAAGTACCGCATTTCCAGAAATATGAAGAATGACAGCAAGGAAAAAAGCCTTTAGAGCTTAAATTACAACCACATCTAATGAACTCAGAGGTGTTTTTCACTTACTAGGGTATTGCTTTTCAACTCCTATAGCTTAAATGAATCTAGTGATCATAACAGTAAATATGGGTTCCAAAGGTATCCCAAGAGGTATCATTAGTCACATATTACATCCTTTTCTAATTTGTACACTTTCCATGTTTCAGGGTTTCACAGGACTGCTGAAACCCTCCAGAATTTCATGTTTCCCTCAGCAGTCTACAATAACCCATAGTCTGAATGACATGTATTATTTCCTCAGCAAACATGTGATGTGGGGAGCTTAGTAAAGATTTATTATACAAAATGGCTCAATGTTTTATTTCCTCCCTTAATTGAATACATTATTGCTTCGTGTTTAGAAATGCTGTGCTGATGTATTACACCCCAGAACAACTATGCACATGCCATCTGCAGCAAGAAGGTTTATTAGACTACAAATCAGGATACAGATGTTGGAGGGAAAGCTATGGATTCTAAGTCATAATACATTACAGCACATTTTAAATCTATAAATCATGATGTTCCAGCAGGTTTTTACTCTTAAAACATTAGATATCGGTACTTATGAAAATGAAGGAACTAGAAGCCCTCTCTTTCATCATCTGTGTATGATAGGCAAAGTGAGAAGCTGCTAAGGTGGTAGTTATGTCCCTGTAGATGGGAAAAAGGACTACGTAACTTCAAAAGAAAAATCTCACCTTCTTATTCCTTAATACTAGTGTAACAGACCCATATTTAAAGTCAACATTCTGAAGCAAATAAGCAGATAAATCTTCTGGGAGTGCAAATGAACACATATTTATTGATCTATTTCCCAGAGTTGGATTTTCATCTGTTTATTCAAGGAGCACTTACTGAGTACCTGCTACTTACTAAGTGATACTGTACTCCAGAGTTTTATTAAAATAAGACCCGCTTATATTATTTTGATGCAGGATGAGCTGTTGAATTTCCCTTTCTTTCTCCAGCTATTTCAAATTCAGGCCTAATAGTGGACAAATTGTCTTCAGAAAGTTTCCAAAAATAAACCAACTACTTCATTGGTCAAAAGGATTAACAGATGAAGCTTAGCCAGTAAAACTGAGATGATTGCTTTCCTGAAAGATGATGTGACTTTCTTCCATTAGATTCTCAAAAATAGAACTCAGTTGTATCAATCTTAAATAAATAAAATCCAGGATGTTCACACTTTCAGGAAAGATTATTGTTCTGCAGATCTATTGATCTTCTGCACATCTTAAAGCATCAGGGGGAATCATTAGCCACACTTTGCTCTGGTCTACTTGTCAGCGGAGGCTCTCCCAGCTCTCTACAAATACGTTTGCACTGTTTTCATCATGCTTATTCTATAGATAATAAAGAACTAACGTTACTGGCATTCACAACTGGGAGGCTTATGATTTTAAAAAATTAGATTAGTTATGCCTTTTAAATAGTGTGTAGATTTTCAAGACAAAGTATTCTTCTCTTTCCCTGAAAATATTCAGAAAAGAGTCTGCCTTTGATAGAGTAGCACAGGCAAGGGCAATGATTCAAGAAACTGCTATAAAAACACACGTCACCAGGAAAAGGAAAACATCTTTCTTCCTATTAAGCAGAGTTGAACAGGTAAATTTTATTAACTATATATTATATTTGTATGACAATTAAGTTGCATGGCATGATCACATACACTATCTCATTTGCCATATGGAGGAGTTATGTACTCACTCATTCATCTATTTCATGAATGCCTACTGGGTGCCAGGCAGCTTACTCTGCACCAAAGACATGAAGGTAAATAAGGCACATTCTCAGCAAGCTTACTATCTAGTTGAAGAGTAAGATGGAAGCCACTAGATCATTCTGACATGTTGTAATGCAGACATGATGAAGTACTGGGGCAATACGGGGTTGCTCAGATAACTGGTATCAAAGCCTCACTTTATAGAAAAGGAAAATGTTCAATAGTATTAATATTAAGAGTACAGGGTATATACTATGTTAGTTCAGTCATGTCCAACTCTTTGCGACCCTATGGACTGTGGTGCACCAGGTTCCTCTGTCCATGGGATTCTCCAGGCAAGAATACTGGATTCAATTGCCCCCACCCTTCTCCAGAGGATCCTCCCAGCCTAGGGATGGAACCCAAGTAGTTTTAACAATTGAGTAAAAAACTGTATTAAAATTCTTAGCCCATAGTAAGACTTCTATAAATATATTACTGAATAGATAGAGTAACAGTTAGGAGCATGGACTCTATCAAACTTTTGGCCCAGATCCCAGCTGTAATACTTCTTAGCTGTGTGGCCTTGGGAGAGTAATATGATCAAGCTAAATCTCAGCTCCCCAGGGCTAAGATGCTAACACCAATTGTAACCATTTCCTAGAGTTGTTATTGTGAGAATTTATTTATTCAAAAACCCATTTTCAACCATTATCATACATATTCAAACTACCATTTATCCATGGTAAAGAACAAAGCTGGGAAGAAGTCCAAAAACTTTTTTTTTCTTGGCTATTCCCTGCAGGCTGTGAGATCTTAGTTCCCCAACCAAGGATCAAACCTGGGCCTATGGCAGTGAGAGCACTGAGTCCCAACCACTGGACTGCAAGAGAATTTCTTGAATACTTTAAATCATGCCAAACTTCTAGTTGACTTCTCATAAAACAGAGATATTGTAGCCTAAAGAGTGAGATACCCTTAATTCTCACTATGGGGAAGAGAGCTGCATGTGAAGAGTTCAAGGTAGAAGGCAGACAAGGATATCTGGCATCTTGAATAGGTGGAACCAGCCCAAAAGGAGTGGGCCCAGAAGAAAGGGAGATATGGAGCCTGGTGAGGTGGGAGAATGGGGTTTGGATAGGGATTGGAGTGGACAGTGGCTTCAGAAGAGAAGAGGGATATGTCATCCACACTTCTTGTACTTTTTCTAGCACTAAATGAGAGATAATCTTTCCAATATATTTGATCCACATTTTGCTAAATGGAGGGATTACTTTTTTATTAAATAATTCTTAAAATGTTATGAATAGAACCTAAGTAAGTAAGAGTACCCTAAAGAGTTCAATAATGACCTTTAGAGATGTCCGGTAGAAATATATGCTTTTCTTACTCATTTGGATTCTCACAAGGAAACTGCTGGGCATGAAACAGAGGCAGTTATTGCTCCACATTAAGTCTTATAATACTGAGAGGGTTTTCATATCTGTTGTTTTTCATTCATTTTTTTAATGAGTGATTTAAATGTTTCTTCTCTACATAATAGTATAGGAAGTAGCTGAAAACAGAGTCCATATATGTCCCAAAAGTGAACATGACCTAAGGATATTACTAATAAGAACAGTAGTTATGTAATGATGAGAATTCCATTGTCTGCTCAGCAGTGGCTACTATAATAATCTCTCAAAAACACCTTGCTCTGTTATTTTTGAAATATGTCTTCTTTTGATTGGGAAGCAATAAAGAAACATGGTTTAGGGTTTGAAAGGAGAGTTCAAGTCATTTAATCCAATCCCATCCTTTTAGAGTTGGCAAAACTAAGACCTTTAAACACTTATTGACTTGACTGTATTTAACAGTCAGATATAGTAAGGGCATTTCTGCCTTAATTCAGAAAGAAGAGAACAATAATAATTATTGTAAACTGTGACTGAACATTTACAATGGGTCAAACACTAGTTGTTTCACATATATTATTTCTTTCCTCCCTCGCAACAGCCCTGTAAGAAAAGTTCTATTGTAAGAAATTCCTATGGTAAGAAAAGTCCCTGTTTTGCCAAGAAGGAAACATGAGCTCTAAAGATGTTATTTTACTCACCCTAGATCACACAGATAAAAGAGCCAGAAATTAATAAAAATCCTAATGAAACCAAGTCTGCATGAAATCAAAGCCCAAGCCCATAATTACTAGCACTGCCTGTGGCGACTCAGTGGAAAGGGTCTTGGGTTCTAGTGCCAACTTTATTAATAACTTGAAATGCAGTCTCACAGAGTCATAGCTTTCTAGTTCTCAATTCCTAATACTAGAAAGAGGGGTTATTTCTATTCTGTTTGTCCAATAATTGTATGAGTAAGATGAGATAATAGATATTAGAGTTATTTTTAAGTATTTTACAAATGTAAGGAGACATCTAAAGCTGGAGAATAAAACAGCGATGTACAAAGAAACATTTAGCTCTCTACAAGAAAAAGTATGGATTAAAAATATACA
Organism: Nanger dama; assembly: GCA_917880005.1. Taxonomy (NCBI): domain Eukaryota; kingdom Metazoa; phylum Chordata; class Mammalia; order Artiodactyla; family Bovidae; genus Nanger; species Nanger dama. The sequence continues at coordinate 28,742,283 of CAKJTW010000022.1, forward strand.
AATAGCTCATACAACCCAACAACAGTAAAACAAACAACCCAATTGAAAAATGGGCAGAAGAGCTAAAGAGACATTTCTCCAAAGAAGAATACATATGGCCGACAAGGATATGGAAAGATGTGCAACATCACTAATTACTAGCAAGAAATGCAAATCAAAATTATAGTGAGGTACCACCTCATGCCTGTCAGAATGGCCATCAAGTCTCCAAAGAACAAATTCTAGAGAGGGTGTGGAGAAAGGGGGAACCATCCTACACTGTTGGTAGGAATGTAGGTTGGTATTGCCACTTCAGAAAAGAGTGTGGAGGTTTCTCAGAAACCTAAAAATAGAGCTACCATATGATCCAGCAATCCCACTGCAGGCCACATATCCAGACAAAACTGTAATTCAAAAAGATATATGCCACTAAGCACAGCACAGAACAGCAGCATTCACAGCATCACTATTCACAACAGCCAAGACATGGAAACAACTTAAATATCCACCAACAGACGAATGCCTAGAGAAGATACGGTACATATATACAATGGAATATTACTCAGCCATGAAAAATGAAACAATGCCCCTGGCAGCAACATGGATGCAACTAGAGACTGTATGCTCAGTGAAATAAATAGAGAAAGACAAGTACCATATGATATTACTTATATTTATGATCTAAAATATGACACAAATGAACTTATTTATAAAACAAACAAACTAAGCCATAGAGAAGAGACAGGTGGTTGCCAAGGGAAGGGGGTGTGGGAGAGGGATCAATTAGGAGTTTGGGAATAACATATACACACTATTATATATAAAATAAATAAACAAAAGCTCCTGCTGTATAGCACAGGGAACTATATTCAATATTCTGTGATAAACCATAATGAAAAGAATTTTGAAAAGAATGTATATACAGGTATAACTGAGTCACCTTGCTGTACAGTAGTAATTAATACAATATTGTAAATCAACTAATACTTCAACTTTTTACAAAAGGAAAAAAAGAAGTATAGGTTAACAGGAGAAAGTCAATCCATTTACCTACTGACATTTTTATTCATGAGTGGGCATGGAAATGTTACCTGTGACCCCAGGATGAAAGCTGTTGTCATGAAAGAACAGGGAGCTTGGTCTTCTGGATAACTAAGATACATCATGATGGAATTCAGAATTAGACCTCAGTTTATCCACAACACAGATAGCTCCAGCTAGCTTCACTAGAGTAGGATTTGTCAACCTCAGCACTTCTGAATTTTTGGATTAGATAATGCTTTATACGGGAAGCTGTTCTGTGCATCACAGGATGTTTAACAGTATCTCCGACCTATACCCACTCCATAACAGCAGCATCCCCCACACAAATTTCAACAGCCAAAAATACCTTCACATAATGGCATTGCCCTTGCCCTGCTCAACAGAGATCATAGCACAAGAACATTATCTCAAGGTAAGTCCACATTAACAAATGTGAACTGAAGAGATAAAACAAATAACCATGCTGTTTTAAATAAAAAGAAATGATGACTAGGGACAATATGCCCAAAGAGTCAATTAACACATCATCAACTTCCAAAGTGAAACCAGTCAGTACAAAATTACAGTGTTGCACAGCAGCAATATTAACAAGCAGAGAGAAAAAAGAGACTAGCAGACAGAGAACAGTCCAACAAAAAACAATGACTTCCATTTTGTGAAAATGAAGGAAAGTTTTTAAACAGATTTATTAATGTACAATTACATATCATACAAATAACTCATTTGAAATGTCCAATTCATAGAGTTGTACAACTAACACCACAATTCAATTTCAGAACGGTTTCAGAGAATGAAGGAGTTTTAACCTGTGATTACATGCTGCCAGTATAATGGGAATTCTTATATTAGAGATTAACAAAGCATCTCCCCAGAAGTAAACATCCTAACCAACAATCACCAAGTGGCTGAATAAAACATGAGCATTGTTTCCTCTTTGAGTGGGTAGCTTCCTGTGAAAAAAATATATACATTGCCTCTCCCTTTTATTACTCCTGTAATAATATTGATTATAAGTGAAGTCATTCAGTTGAGTCTGACTCTTTGCGACCCCATGGACTGTAGCCTATCAGGCTCCTCCACCCATAGGATTTTCCAGGCAAGAGTGCTGGAGTGGATTGCCATTTCCTTCTCCAGGGGATCTTCCCGACCCAGGAATCGAACCCAGGTCTCCCTCATTGCAGGCAGACGCTTTACCGTCTGAGCCACCAGGGAAAGTGTTTTAATATTGATTATGGTGTAGGCCAATTTATTGCATTTGAGAATACTTAGAGTAAAAAGTTCTTTAAATTAAGGCTTTTTGTCTCTAATTGCTTCTGTATGTTATCACTGAAATGACTCATAACTATAGTAGCATGTCCCTGATAGCTCAGTTTGTAAACAATCTGCCTGCAATGCAGGAGACCCTGGTTTGATGCCTGAGTCAGAAAGATCTGCTGGAGAAGGGATAGGCTACCCACTCCAGTATTCTTGGACTTCCCTTGTGGTTCAGCTGGTAAAGAATCTGCCCACAATGTGGGAGACCTGGGTTCTACCCCTGGGTTGGGAAGATCCCCTGGAGAAGGGAGAAGCTACCCACTCCAGTATTCTGGCCTGGAGAATTCCATGGACTATATAGTCCATGGGATTGCAAAGAGTCAGACATGACTTTCACTTTTCACTTTCATAGTAGCATGTCTAAGCTAGTTTAGATCTTTGGCAGCAATAACACAATTCTTTTAATGCCCAAGTTCCAATAGGTAACCCTTAGAGAAAAGGCATTTATTATTTGTTCTGCTAGTAACTGAACCACTCTTTGCATACTTGGATGCATAAGCATGCAAAATGGAAATTTTTATTCTAAGTTATGTGCCAAACTTTGCATACAGAACAAAAGTTGTTTAAATATATGTGGGGAATTCAAATGTATTTCCTCCATGAAGAAAATAATCTTAAACAAAGGTCTAATTTGAGATTGTATAGAAAAAAATTAGACATTCCTCTCATAGGCTGTTCAGTCCTATCCCCCACTGCACCCCATCCCAATCGCATCGTTAACAAAATGTTGTCACAGTACTTGAATATGATGCAATTAGACTGGCATTTCAACAAACAATGAAAAACTAAGAAACTCCCTCCATAAGAACAGGTTATTCATTTATTCCTAAATCAATAAGCCAGTAAAAGCAAGACCATATTTGATCTGGCAAAACCTCCTGTGCTTTTAGAGTCTATGAAAAAGGAACAGGAAAAAAAGAATTCTTCTCTATGTTTGATGTATAATAAGAACACTCACTAAAAGATGTTTATGTATGATGATGACAGAGTAGTTAGATTGGTTCATTGCTTAGCATTGGAAGGGTTGTGCCCTCCAGTCTTCCCCCAGTTCAACCTTAAATAAACAACAGTCTTTTTAGTTTTCTATGTACAACTTGGCTCACATCACACCAGGAATTACTTTTGTATGAAGGCTGCCACAAAACAATTACTATGGAACGCTCCACTGGCAGTTAGAGCCAATACAAGCTATTGCAAGCAAGTTACACAATTTAAAACAAACAGCAAAATATTGAGTGTGAAGAAATGTTAATCAGGTATGTCCATCTGTCTGCCGTAACTTTAAAACATGCAGAGTAAAGCTAGTTTTTGTCAAAGTCACTTACTATTCAGAAAAAGCTTTTCAGCTTCAACAAAAATATCCAAGAAATAAAATGAGGGCAAAAGTAACATTCAAGTAGATGTGTTTTAATTTATGCCACTTGTAAGAGACTTAAAAAAAAAAAATAAGAAGCAGGGTTTTCAGTCTAATGTGATTCCTAAGTCTTTATTCTTCTCTATGAGCTTCCCAGGTGGCTCAGTGGTAAAGAATCTGCCTGCCAACACAGGAGATGTGGGTTCAATCCCTGGGTCGGGAAGATTCCTTAGAGGAGGAAATGGCAACCCACTCCAGTATTCTTGCCTGAAAAATTCCATGGACAGAGGAGCTTGGAGGGTTACAGTCCATGAGGTCTCACAGAGTTGGACATGACTGAGCACACACGCACAGAGGCACTGTACTCATAAGTTCAGGGGCTTCAGAGAAAGAAGACACAGGACTCCTCCACTATCCAAAAGGAATGCATCCCTATGAAAGCATTCTTAAGCTGAAATGGCATAAATGAAAGCAGCAGTTACATTAAGACACATCTTGCCAACAGAGGTACAAAATAAACTGAGATCAAGCACAGATGCTCACAGACACAGTTTGAAACTATAGCAGTTTGATGCTGAGTGTAGTTCCAGGGAAAGGAGCTTGGCAGTTCTGCTGTCACTTACGAAGTGCGCTGCCTCTGTAGTGGTTCACTACAACACAAATGCTGACCCTTATTTTTGTTTTTCACTTTTCTTGTAAAAGCAGAAATCCTCTCAGATTTCTTTTGATTAGCAAAAACAGGTGCTTGTGTATGTCTTTCATAAAAGTGAAGTGGTACAAAGCAAACTTTCAACAGCAGGGCATACCTGTATTTAGCAAATGAATGCTTACCCATATCATCAACATTTCTTTGAGAACTAATGGGCTATTATTGGAAGGCATCACTTGTCCCCCAGACAGTTGTTTGATGAGAATGCTTCAGAATATGGGAACTCTTCAATTTGTATTAAACTGGGGCATTATACAAATCAAAACTATAAGGAGGTACCATCTCATGCCAGTCAGAATGGTTATCATTAAAAAGCCTACAGATAAAAAATGCTGGAGATGGTGTGGAGAAAGGGAACGCTCCTACACTGTTGATGCTAATGAAAGTTGGCTCAGTCACTGTGGAAAACAGTATGGAGGTTTCTCCAAAGACTGAAAAATTAACTACCATATGATCTAGCAACCCAACTCCTGGGCATATATCCAGGCAAAACCATAATTCAAAGATACATGCACCCCAATGTTCATGGCAGCACTAATTACAACAGCCAAGATATAGAAACAACCTAAACGTCCATTGATAGATGAATGGATAAAGAAGATGTGGTACACATATACAGTGGAATACTCAGCTCAGTTCAGTCACTCAGTTGTGTGCAACTCTTTGCAACCGCATGAATCACAGCACGCCAGGCCTCCCTGTCTATCACCAACTCCCGGAGTTTACCCAAACTCATGTCCATCAAGTCGGTGATGCCATCCAGCCATCTCATCCTCTGTCATCCCCTTCTCCTCCTGCCCCCAGTCCCTCCCAGCATCAGGGTCTTTTCCAATGAGTCAACTCTTTGCATGAGCTACTCAGCCATAAAAAAGAATGAAATAATACCATTTTCAGCAACATGGATAGACCTAGAGATTATTGTACCAAATGAAGTCAGACAGAGAAAGACCAGCACTATATGGTATCACTTATATGTGGAATATAAAATATGACACAAATGAACTTATCTACAAAACATAAACATACAGACATACAAGACAACCTATGGTTACCAAAGCATGGTGTGGAGGAAGGATGGAGTGGGAGTTTGAGTTTAGCAAAAGAGTGGATAAACAAAAGGTCCTACTGTATAGCATGGGGAACTATATTCAATGTCATATGACAAATCATAATGGAAAAAATATAGAAAAGAAAGTATAGGGAATTCCCTGGTGGTCCAGTGGTTAAGACTCCATGCTTCCACTTCAGGGGACATGGATTTGATCCCTGGTCTGGGAACTAAGATCCCACATGCCTCCCCCAAAAAGGGGAGAAAAGCATGTGTGTGTGTGTGTATAACTGAACTACTTACTGTATACCAGAAATGAACACAACACTGTAAACCACCTACACTTCAATTAAAAAAAAAAGCCCTAAATAAACTGGGCATTATATCTTCAGAAAGCCCTTGTTATATATACATATGCTAATCTGTAAATTGCCAACATCCGCTGGATCATCGAAAAAGCAAGAGAGTTCCAGAAAAACATCTATTTCTGCTTTATTGACTATGCCAAAGCCTTTGACTGTGTGGATCACAATAAACTGTGGAAAATTCTGAAAGAGACGGGTATACCAGACCACCTGACCTGCCTCTTGAGAAATCTGTATGCAGGTCAGGAAGCAACAGTTAGAGCTGGACATGGAACAACAGACTGGTTCCTAATAGGAAAAGGGGTACGTCAAGGCTGTATATTGTCACTCTGCTTATTTAACTTATATGCAGAGTACATCATGAGAAACGCTGGACTGGAAGAAACACAAGCTGGAATCAAGATTGTCGGGAGAAATATCAATAGCCTCAGATATGCAGATGACACCCCCTTATGGCAGAAAGTGAAGAGGAGCTAGAAAGCCTCTTGATGAAAGTGAAAGAGGAGAGTGACAAAGTTGGCTTAAAGCTCAACATTCAGAAAACGAAGATCATGGCATCTGGTCCCATCACTTCATGGCAAATAGATGGGGAAACAGTGGAAACAGTGTCAGACTTTTTTAGGGGGCTCCCAAATCACTGCAGATGGTGACTGCAGCCATGAAATTAGAAGATGCTTACTCCTTGGAAGAAAAGTTATGACCAACCTAGATAGTATATTCAAAAGCAGAGACATTACTTTGCCGACTAAGATCCGTCTAGTCAAGGCTATGGTTTGTCCAGTGGTCATGTATGGATGTGAGAGTTGGACTGTGAAGAAGGCTGAGCACCAAAGAATTGATGCTTTTGAACTGTGGTGTTGGAGAAGACTCTTGAGAGTCCCTTGGACTGCAAGGAGATCCAACCAGTCCATTCTGAAGGAGATCAGCCCTGGGATTTCTTTGGAAGGAATGATGCTAAAGCTGAAACTCCAGTACTTTGGCCCCCTCATGCAAACAGTTGACTCACTGGAAAACCTCTGATGCTGGGAGGGATTGGGGGCAGGAGGAGAAGGGGACTACCGAGGATGAGATGGCTGGATGGCATCACAGACACGATGGACGTGAATCTGAGTGAAGTCTGGGAGTTGGTGATGGACAGGGAGGCCTGGCATGCTGTGATTCATGGGGTCGCAAAGAGTTGGACACGACTGAGCGACTGAACTGAACTAATCTGTAAGGATTAATACTGAATGCTAGATATTTAGTTGAGCCCTCTCAGTCTCCATTATATTCACCTTCTATTTGGGGAGATTAGAGAGCTAATCCAGAGAAGGCGATGGCACCCCACTCCAGTACTCTTGCCTGGAAAATCCCATGGACAGAGGAGCTTGGTAGGCTGCAGTCCATGGGGTCGTGAAGAGTCGGACATGACTGAGCGACTTCACTTTCACTTTTCACGTTCATGCATTGGAGAAGGAAATGGCAACCCACTCCAGTGTTCTTGCCTGGAGAATCCTAAGGACGGGGAAGCCTGGTGGGCTGCCATCTATGGGGTCGCACAGAGTCAGACACGACTGAAGCGACTTAACAGCAGCAGCAGCAGAGAGCTAATCACATTTCTTGAGCACAGACTCTGGAGTCTAAACCTGGCCTTGACACTTACTAGTTGTGTCACTCTGATCAGTTTATACTTACACAGTAGCCTTTCCCAGGACACTGTGAGAAATACTTAACAATGACAGACACAGAAGTCAAGTTTATTAGAAATGTAAGAACAAGATGATGGGCTGGTAAACTCTAAAAGGGAATTGGCGCAATCTATAGTTTCCAGGTATTTGTGGCCCTAGGCAAGGAAGGTCAACTTACAGTTTCTCAACTACAAAATAAAGATGATACTAGCAGTACATACTTCAATGGACTTTTAGGAGGATTAAATTAGATAAAGAATATAAAGTGCTCAGCACAAGCCTGGCACACAATAAGACCCTAAGAGCAATTCCCTGTGCTTCCCCCAGCCCGACCCCCCGCCCTTAGGTGTCTATGAGGCTCTGACAGCAGAGAGACAATGAAAAAGGGATAGGAAGCCACCCAAGGCATTTCTTGGTTGAAGGATGCTTTATCTCTAATTTATAGTGAGAAGATAAAGAACCACATAAGACTGTGCAGTGAAGGCACCAGAGCACCAGATTGTCCAGAGACATCTCTCTAATTTAATGAGAAAAAGTTTTGTTGCATTAAGTTTCCAGGAGTGCCCCTCCTCCTTGCCCCCACCACCAATCTGGATGTACAGTCACTTTTGGATCCACTGGCACATGGGCCAGGTACTGAGCCTTGTTTATGCTACAACTATATCTTCTCTGGTAACAAAGCTACTACTTGTATTCAGATTGTTAGCAGAAATCTTTTGATTTCAGGAAGTTTAGACCCCTACCTCAACCACAAGGACTGAGCTGAAATTGTCTGCATCACTCACAGCAACATCCTTCCCTTTCTTCAGAGATTGGTCCAAAAGTGGTCACATGATCTAACCCTGGCCAATGAGACACTGTTTAAGTCCACTAGGGAAGACTTTTCTACTAAAAGACAAGACTTCACAAGGAGAAAGTCTCCACCTGTTCACCCTTTTCTGTCCTAAACATGGATGTGGTGGTTAAAGCCACAGTATTTACATTCTGCCAGGAAAATGACAAAAAAGTTGGCCCAGAAATCACTGAATAACACAGTCAACTGCCTATCTCCAGACTTTTTGTTAGGTAAAAATATGAAATCCTATCTGTTTAGGCCTCAACAGATGAGTTTTCTATCTCTTACAGCCAGATGCATTCTGATACAGTGTTTCCTCTGCTTATTTCTTAACTCTTGCTCAAACACCTGAGCGATGAGACCCATAGTCCCTCAAAATGTTGAACAGAGACTTACCATATGACCCAGAAATCCCACTCCTAGGTATACACTCAATAGAAATTAAAACATCTGTCCATGCAAACTTTGCATAAATGCTTACCGCAGCATTATTCATAATCACCAATAAGTGGAAACAATGAAAATGTCTATCAACTGAAGGACAGATAAAAAAATGAGGTATACCATAAATGGGATGTTCAGTTCAGTTCAGTCGCTCAGTCGTGTCCAACTCTTTGCAACCCCATGAATAACAGCATGCTAGGCCTCCCTGTCCATCACCATTTCTCGGAATTCACTCAGACTCACGTCCATCGAGTCCGTGATTCCATCCAGCCATCTCATCCTCTGATGTCCCCCTCTTCTCCTGCCCACAATCCCTCCCAGCATCAGAGTCTTTTCCAATGAGTCAACTCTTCGAATGAAGTGGCCAAAGTACTGGAATTTCCACTTTAGCATCATTCCTTCCAAAAAAATCCCAGGGTTGATCTCCTTCAGAATGGACTGGTTGGATCTCCTTGCAGTCCAAGGGACTCTCAAGAGTCTTCTCTTAACACCACAGTTCAAAAGCATCAATTCTTCGGCGCTCAGCCTTCTTCACAGTCCAACTCTCACATCCATACATGACCACAGGAAAAACCATAGCCTTGACTAGACGGACCTTAGTCGGCAAAGTAATGTCTCTGCTTTTGAATATGCTATCTAGGTTGGTCATAAATTTCCTTCCAAGGAGTAAGCGTCTTTTAATTTCATGGCTGCAGTCACCATCTGCCGTGATTTGGAAGCCCCCAAAAAGTCTGACACTGTTTCCACTGTTTCCCCATCTATTTCCCATGAAGTGATGGGACTGGATGCCATGATCTTCGTTTTCTGAATGTTGAGCTTTAAGCCAACTTTTTCACTGTCCTCTTTCACTTTCGCCAAGAGGCTTTTTAGTTCCTCTTCACTTTCTGCCATAAGGGTGATGTCATCTGCATATCTGAGGTTATTGATATTTCTCCCGACAATCTTGATTCCAGCTTGTGTTTCTTCCAGTCCAGTGTTTCTCATGATGTACTCTGCATATAAGTTAAATAAGCAGGGTGACAATATACAGCCTTGATGTACCCCTTTTCCTATTTGGAACCAGTCTGTTGTTCCATGTCCAGTTCTAACTCTTGCTTCCTGACCTGCATACAGATTTCTCAAGAGGCAGGTTAGGTGATCTGGTGTTTCCATCTCTTTCAGAATTTTCCACAGTTTATTGTGATCCACACAGTCAAAGGCTTTGGCATAGTCAATAAAGCAGAAATAGATGTTTTTCTGGAACTCTCTTGCTTTTTCGATGATCCAGCGGATGTTGGCAATTTGATCTCTGGTTGCTCTGCCTTTTCTAAAACCAGCTTGAACATCAGGGAGTTCACGGTTCACGTATTGCTGAAGCCTGGCTTGGAGAATTTTGAGCATGACTTTACTAGCATGTGAGATGAGTGCAATTGTGCGGTAGTTTGAACATTCTTTGGCATTGCCTTTCTTTGAATTGGAATAAAAATTGATCTTTTCCAGTCCTGTGGCCACTGCTGAGTTTTCCAAATGTGCTGGCATATTGAGTGCAGCACTTTCACAGCATCAGCTTTCAGGATTTGAAACAGCTCAACTGGCATTCCATCACCTCCACTAGCTTTGCTCGTAGTGATGCTTTCTAAGGCCCACTTGACTTCACATTCCAAGATGTCTGGCTCTAGATTAGTGATCACACCATCATGATTATCTGGGTCGTGAAGATCTTTTTGTACAGTTCTTCCGTGTATTCTTGCCACCTCTTCTTAATATCTTCTGCTTCTGTTAGGTCCATGGGATGTTACTCAGCAATGAAAAGGAATGAAGGCAGCTTCTGGGAAAATGACAGAGTAGGAGGCACCAGAAATCTGTCTCCCCACCTAGACAACAATTAAAGTGGCACAATCTGCCTGATATAACTACTTTGGAACTCTGGAGTCTATTGAAGGCTTGTAACATCCAGAGGAAGACTGGAATTACTTGAATGGTAAATTGCAGTTAATTTCAGTTCTTAGCACAGTAGTAGCTACCTATCCAACACCTCTCAGCCCAGTGGCAGGCAGCTGTGCAGGTGTTACTAGAGAAACTTACCTACAGTTGTTGGATTCAAGACAGGCCAAAGAACCTTGTTCTCCAAATATCAGGGATCTGTGCTCCACTCACTAATCATTGCTTCTGATCACAGCGGTGCAAAGAGGTGGTTACCACTGTTGTTGCATCTTCCCCCACTGTTATAAGCCCCTCTTCCCTGGCTGATGGGACTTCCAGAGGGGTGGGAGGGCAGTTAAAGCCAGTGCCTGTTTCCCCCTTCATTTTTCTTTTTCCCTTTCTGGGAGTCGAACATTGAAGAGCAGGATATTCAAAACCCAGCTGCGCACACGGATGGAATTAGGAAGTCACTGTGCATGCCCAGGGGAAGGCTTAGTCTCTGAAAAGATCTGAGAAAGCCTTAAGTTTACACCTCAGGCTGATCCATGGAGGAGACACAGATGACAACAATTTTAAAAAAGAATACCCTTGGGATCGGGGAGGCTCTGATTTCCAGAATCTTCTCATTATTAGGTTTAAAAATTCAGTTTTCATTTAAAAACCACAAGGCATACAAAGAAACAAGAAAGTATGGCCCATTCAAAGGAAAAAAATAAACCAACAGAAACTCTACGTGCAAAAAGACAGCAGATCTACTAGATAAAGATTTTTAAAACAAAACAACTATCTTAAAAATGCTCAGAAACTAAAAGAAGACATGGAGAAAATCTAAAAAACAATACATAAACAAAATGGAGATATTAATAAAGCTGTAGAAAATGTAAAAAGAAACCAAAAATAAAATTTGAAGCTAAACAGTACAATAAACTAAAATGAAAATTTCACTGGAGGGACTCAAAGGCAGAATTGAGCAGGCAGAACAATCAGTGAACTTCAAGATAGGAGAATGAGAATTATAAAATATGAGTAACAGAAAGAACAAAAAATGAAGAAAAGTCAAAACAGCCCCTGGCTGTGGGGTGCATCAACCAGAGCAACATACTTATTGTGGGAGTCCAAGAGGAGAAGAGAGAGAAAAAGGAGCAGAGAGAGTATCTGAAGAAATAATGTTTAAAAACTTCCCAAATTTGATGAAATACATGAATATAAGCATCAGAGAAATTAAACAAATTCCAAGTAGAATGAATTCAAAAAGACCCACACTGAGACATTATAATCAGGCTGTTGAAAGATAAAGAGAGAATTTTAAAAGCAAGAGAAGAAACTCATCACATAAAAGGGGTCCTCAATAAAATTATCAGCAGATTTCTTATCAGAAGCTTTGGAGGCCAGAAGTCAGTGGGCTAATATACTCAAAGTGCTAAAAGGAAAACGCAAAAAACAGACAAACAAAAAACCTGGTAACCAAGAATCCTATATCTGGAAAACTGAAAAGTGAAAGTGTTAGTCATTCAGTCGTGTCTGACTCTTTGTAACCCCATGGACTGTTGTCTCTGTCCCTAGAATTCTCCAGGCAAGAACACTGGAGTGGGTAGCCATTCCCTTCTCCAGGTGATCTTCCTGACCCAGGGATCAAGCCCAGGTTTCCCACATTACAGGCAGATTCTTTACTGTCTGAGCCACCAGGGAAGCCCATATCTGGCAAAACTATTGTTTTAAAGTGATGGAGAAATCAGAACATTCTCAGATAAACAGATAGAGAAGACCCACTCCAGTATCTTTGCCTGGCAAATCTCATGGACAGAGTCGATCGACTGAGCGACTTCACTTTTGCTTTTCACTTTCATGCACTGGAAAAGGAAATGGCAACCCACTCCAGTGTTCTTGCCTGGAGAATACCAAGGATGGGGGAGCCTGGTGGGCTGCCATCTATGGGGTTGCACAGAGTCGGACAAGACTGAAATGGCTTAGCAGCAGCAGATAAAGAGAAACTGAGAGAGTCTGTTATCATTAGACTCGCCCTGCAAGAAATACTAAAGAAAGTCCTGCAGGGCTAAATGAAAGGACACTAGACAGGAACTCAAAGCTGTATGAAGAAATAAAGATCTCGGTAAACACAAAGACGGTTATAAAAACTAGTATTATTGTAACAATGATATGTGATTCCACTTTTGGTTTTCTACATGATTTAAGAAACTAATACTTAAAAAAAAAAAATTATCAGCCTGAAAATGAAAGTGATAGTAGCTCAGCTGTGTCCAATTCTTTGCCACCCTATGGAGTATAGCCTACCAGGTTCCTCTCTCCGTGGAATAGGCAAGAATACTGGAGTAGGTAGCCATTGCCTTCTCCAGGAGATCTTCCCAACCCAGGAATCAAACCCAGGTCTCCTGCATTGCAGGCAAATTCTTTACCATCTGAATCAACAGGGAAGCCCAGTTATTAGCCAAAGAATTAGTATTATTGTAACTTTAATTCGTACCTGCACGTATTGTTTTCTACATAGTTTAGGAGATGGATGCATTAGAAAAATATTAGTTTATGTTTTTTGTCACATAATATATAAAGATGTATTTTATGACATCAACGACCAACACAGGTGGGGATGAATATATTAAAGAAGTATAGTTTTTGTACATGACTGAAGTTAAGCTGATATAAATTCAAATTAGAATGTTATAAATATAGGATGTTAAATGTACTCCCTGGGTATCCACAAAGAAAATAGCTAGAGAATATACACAAATGAAAATCAGAAAGTGATTTAAGCATCTCACTACAAAAAAAAAAAAAATCAACTAAACACAAAAGACAGTAATAGAGAAAATGAAAGCCAAAAAGTTATAAGGCATATAAAGAACAAACAGCAAAATGATAGAAATTCCTCCATATTAGTAATTACTTTAAAAGTAAATAAGCTCTTTAATCAACACAGATTAGCAGAATAGATTAAAAACAAAACATAGCAAACAAACGTGATTCTCTTGTACACATTCTACGATGTGTACAAGAGACAAAGGAGTTACAGTTTAATGGGTTTAGAGTTTCAGTTTTGAAGATGAAGAGTTCTGATGATGGATGGTGGTGACCCTTGCATAGCAATAAGTGGTACTTAATACCACTGAAATGTAAACTTGAAGATGGTTAAGACAGTAAATTTTATGTCATGTGTATTTTACCACAACAAAAAAACTGGGGGAAAAAGAAACAAAGTACTGATACATAATACAGTAACATGGATGAACCCTGAAAACGTCCTGCTAAGTGGAAAAAAGTCAAACACAATCAACAGCAGCTTGTACGATTCTGTTCCTATGAAATGTCTAAAACAGGTAACACAGAGGCAGAAAATAAATTAGGGGTTGTCAGGGGCTGGAGGGAGGAGGAATGGAGAACGACTACTAATGGGTACAAGATTTCTTCTCAGGGTGACAGAAATGATCTAAAATTAGACAGCGACGATCATTGCACAACTCTGCAAATGTACTGAACACCACCAACTGTGCCCTTTAAAAGGATGAATTTTATGATATGTGAATTACAGCTCAACAAGTCTGTTACATTAATAGAACAAAAAAAAAAAAAAAAACAACCCTTCTCCCTCTACAATTTTTTCAGGGTTAGAAGACTGTTCTAAGATGAGGCTGAGGTGAAAGCCTGGGTCTTCAGCTTCCTCCCCCAGTGGTTTTCCTACTACTCAACCACTCTGTCACTGCTGCTCCCAGGCACTCACATGCTCCATCAACCCACAGAAAGAGTAACAGATACAAAAGCAGCAGAAAATCAAGTACCCTCTAGAGACCAAGTCTGCCTGCTTCCAGAACAGCTGCCTCTGCCTTGGCTTTGTCTTAGGACAGCGCTCTCCTCATAAGTTACAGCGAGGCAAATATGAAATATAAAATGTTTTCATCTTGTCCATGAACTAAAACAAACAAAAATTTTTCCTTTGACATTTAAGACATTCTTAAAGGCATTCTGAATTATGTTTCACTTTCTTACCATTCAAACCATATCACTCCCATTGTCTTCTTCTTATTACTGAATAGAGAAAATTCCTTTCTTCCAAAATATAAATGTGTCATTGCCATGTTCCTTTTATATCCTAACTTTCAGAGCCGCTATACACTCCATCTTTGCTTTTCAACAACTAATCCTCAGTCTAAAGGGGGGAAACAAGATAATCCCTTATTTAAATGATCAATAGGAGGGAATTAGTTCAGAATAGCAGACAACTCTCACAACTCCATCATTCAGAGCTTGCACAATTTTTAAAATAATACTTGAGAAACAGAAGAGCTTCCCAGGTGGCACTAGTGGTAAAGAACACTCCTGCCAATGCAAGAGACTTAAGAGATGTGGGTTCTATCCCTGAGTGGGGAAGATGCGCTGGAGAAGGAAACAGCAAGCCACTGTGGTACTCTTGCCTGGAGAATCCCATGGATGGAGGAGCCTGGCAGGCTACCGTCCGTAGGGTTGCTAAGAGTTAGACACGACTAAGCACACTTGCACCTCAGAAACAGAAATATGTTATTTTTTTAAAAGCAAGTTTTCTTACCTCTCCTAGGCTTCTGGCATGTATATATCTGTTGTTGAACCTGTGCAGGCACTTCACGATACATTTTCTCATTTCATTCTCATTACACTTCTCTCTGTCACCTTAGGAGACTTCTAGTCTGGGACAAGGGTCAACCAAAGAAAAAGAGGGTGGCCAACTGAAGAATTAAGTAAAACATGACTGCTCCAAACTATCTTCCTTTTGGTTTGTTACACTGCTGGAAAGCCTACCATTAGGTTTTGAAGACTCTTCTGTCTGGTTTTAGAAAGTAGATCCTCCTGATGCCATAATCAAACATGACCTCAGTCTACAGATTCTGAGGGCTCAGACTTAAAAGAAGTGGGGTAAGGATAGGCAAGTAAAACCAGAGAAACCAACGCTGAATCCAGCATGTTGGACCAAGAGATTGGCCCCGTGTGCCACTCTATGATCATGGGTCACAACTAACTCCTAAAAGATCCCGGCAGGTCTGCACTCTACAAGGACAAGGTGGGTTTTTCAGGGTCCCTGGTTTTTCAGCTAGTTCATCTCCTACCTGCTAGGAGTTCATCCACTGGCTTCTGACAATAGACCGTCTTATGTAAAAAATACCATCCATCCCCTCAGAAGGCTCAGAATGTTTAAGTAACTTTCCCAGTATCACAGAGTAAATGGCAAACCAGGATCTGAACTCTCACAAAGCTGCTTTTCTTAATTACTATTCAATATTTTCCTCTCTATACTAATACAATTCCAAGCTGAGTTAGGAGTAACTCCAATAATGTTTTGTGTTCAGTACTTTCAACCACTTACTTTACTTTCCAAATACCATTTCTACAAGGCCTTCCCAAACCTAACTTTCAGACAGCTTTCTTTATACTAGGGTAAAAAGTGGCTACATTGCTGGCTTTCCCAGAATATCTTCAGTTTAAGAGAAACCAGTAATTTAGACTAAAACAACGAAAATTTCATCTTAGAATTTCAAGTATCACTGAGGATTGAGTCTAGTCCTAAGAATGACTAACTGGATTTAGAAGAAACAGCTTAAGCTTGGAAAATATGAAAGACCCTACAGCAAACCAAAACATATTTTCAGTATTATATTACTAGAATTAGAACTGTGGCTCAAAGAGGATCCTAATTTAAATCAGCAGATGAATGGTTTCAAGAACTCATAACACAGACAAACCATTTGGTGGGATATTTTATCAAAAATGTGAAAAAAGCAACATTGCTATGATTCTTCAGAGGAGGATTCAAAGAGAATGGTTGTTAACTGAAGGTTTTATTCTTGATTTAAAGAAAGGAAAAGGGGGAAAGCCCTGCTTTTAAATTATTCTCAGTCTACTTCCCTGACAAACCTGTTTGATGGGCATGAGGGACCTGAAGCAGAGCTTCCAGGGAAAAAGTAGCCATCATTCATGCCTCATTGATTTCTATGACAGAATGATCACATTCTGTAGAACCTGGCATAAGCACATCATTATTAAGCCTTGCTTTAGCATTTCTTAACTGATCATGGATGCTGTCGTCCTTGGTGGCTCCTCTCTGCTGGCACTGTTTGTAGTTATTTGACCTTTTCTCAGTGGATAATCCACACAAAAAGCCCTAATTACTTCCCCAGCTTTGACCAGCCAGCACTGTGAATAATCAATGACACTCATTTAGGTATTGCACAATCAGATGCTTATGGTGTTTAAAGAACATTTTTCCATTGACCTGCCACAGCTGTAGGACAATTACAAGGAGTAAAGCTGCTGTTGTAATCACAAGATGACCAAGTGACCTTGGGGTTTAAAGTTGATGACTGGGGCCTTGACTAGGGCACAGTCGTGATACAGAACATACTTTGGGAGAGAACGAGGCATCATTGTATGCTAATGTGACATGCTAAGCCCCAAGAGCAATGTTCTGAAGTATTGACAAATCAGAAGACGCATATTGGCAGGTAAAATTCAGTATTTGTATCCATGGCTTCAGTTACTTCTTCCTATTATACATAAAATAGTGAATATATAATATTAGGAAAAATATTGAATTCTAGCCATACTGTTTGCCCACAGTTTCCCTTAAAGTAAACATGAAAATAAAACTGAAAGCAAAAAGATTTCCTATTTAATTAGGTATTTAAAGATTCCTAGGATATTAAAAACTTTTAACATATTAAAGTTACAATAAATCTTTATCTACTCTCAGGCCAGATTTCCCACAGAAAAATCACTAATAAACTTTCACTATTAAAAAGTCTGTAGTTCTTTGAAATTATAATTAGTTACTAAATTACATATAGAGCTGAATTATAAAATAAGTTGCAGGAAAAAGGAACATGACAACATTTCCAAGAATGTGTGCATTCAGGAAATGCAGTTTACAATCTTCTCTTGAAGGTTTAAAATGCATGTTAGCATATCAAAGTTTCTGGAATATGCTTCTCAAGACAACTTTGGGTAATTCTAACATAAAGGGATCTTTTTCCTTAGCAACATCTTATATGAAAATCGAGTTTGTAAATACTGGTTCTTGGCTCAGAATGTCAATGAATAGACTTTTACTTTCCTTTTGAAACTTTCATAAGATTTCACACTTATTTGTTAAAAGGAACACAAAGTAAAATCAGTAAAAACAACAAGGAAACAAAGTGGTAGGGCAATGTAACAGTTATGTTCCTGACAGAAAATAGAAAGGAAAGAAAGTATCCTAAACTGAGGACATAACAGAAGAGAGTTGGCTGTGGAAAGAGTCCCAGATAGGAGAAGAAAGGAAAGGTCAGAAGTAATGGCAAGACCATCCTCTCCTTTTCCAAACTTGAAGGCTGTCCTGATTTAATCTGGCAAAAGAAGGGAAACCAGCTCATCAGCATGCAACTGATGATTTACTCAGCCTGCTGTTAGCGACAGCACTGTCTAGAGACACGGTGGAGAATGAGGAAAAACAGGCAAAACCCAATGGGTAAGCCAAGAAGGCAAATCACTGAAAAAACATGCACAGCAAAAAGACTGCACATTTCATGGCGTGATCTCAATTAATCCCCAAATTGCTATGCTTTTGTGTTTGGGGCTCCTGGGATGTATGATTCAAGTTTTTACTGATATTGGCAGAATTCAATTCATAATGTTTGTAGAGGATGAGCTGTTGTTTTAAACATTACTTATAGTTTCAGCAGGCATCTCTGCATTTTCCTTTAATGGAGGGCATGCTGGGGTAATATTTATAACTCTTTTCTCATTCACGTTTATTGCTTTGTTAGAAATGGAGACCTATATTTTTCTGGGTTTGGCAGTATCACAGGATTAAGGCAGGTCTTGTTCCTTACTCTGCAGTACTTTCAAGGACCTAGTAACTCTGTGCAACTTGTTCCAGCTTTTATTATTCCTGGAATTTTTCAGGCTTTCAAGGTCCACTGATTTTCTTAAGAATTAACATGTTAAACAGTAACATTTTTTACGCGTTTCTAAATTGTCAAGGATGTAGCTAAGTTGTGCCTGACTCTTTCAACCCCGTGGACTACATCACGTCAGGCTTCCCTGTCCTTCACTATCTCCCAGAGTTTGCTGAAACTCACGTCTGTGGAGTCAGTGATGCTACCCAACCATCTCATCCTCCCATACCAGGCAGCTTGCTGGATTTTATTTCTCCAACCAGCGACTGAACCGAGGCCCTCAGCAGTGTAAGCATGGAATCCTCATCACTAGACTGCCAGGGAATTTCCTGAAAGTAATCCTCTAAATTGAGTGCTTTGTATTTTCACTGTATCATATTCCTCCTTAAACTGTCTATTCAGTATAGGGTATATAAACATGTTGGGCTTCTCAGAATCCACTTGCAGTGCAGGGGAAACAGGAGACATGGGTTCAATCCCTGAGTCGAGAGGATCCCCGGAGCAGGACATAGCAACCTACTCCAGTTTCTTGCCTGGGGAATCCCCATGGACAGAGGAACCTGGCGGGCTACAGTCCATCACAAATAGTTGGACATGACTGAAGTGACTGAGCATGTATGCACACATATAAACATGTTAAACATGTAACAAGATATCTGCAGATAAATCAATTAAATTTTCATATCATTCTCTTTGGCATAAGACAATATCAGGTTTACTGTAAGTATCAAAATAAATATCTCAGGAAAAATTAAAGTTATAAGTGAGAAACATCATCTGAACCCCATTAATGTATAATAAAAATTAATCTTAGCCACATTCATTCAGCTGAGAAAAGAATTTCAGCCCAGAATGAAAACTGGAGGATGGTCATGTTGAAAGAAATATTTCCCTACATTTGTGTCTTCTTAGTGTTGCACCGTCCAAATCTGCTGGACAGTATTTGGAAAATCTGCAAAAGGATACCTAATTTCTTTTTTTCTTCTTTGATTAAACTACTCTATACAACAGAGCAGCTTCTACATTCAGGATGAGTCACTGCATGATTAAGAAAGCAATTCAAAGGAATGCGTCTTAAACTGAGAGCAACTTAGCAACTCATTATTGTTCATATTCTCAACAAACCATTCAAAACTTTCTTGACATCAACAAAATTTCCTTTTTCTAATCAGTCAGCATATCTGAACATTAAAGCCTGTTTGATTTTCCCAGAGTTTTGGCCACTTTTATAAAGTTAACAGAGTTTGGGAAAGCTGCTGAAAGAAAGCTTCTAATGATGCAATAAGTTTGTTTACCAAGTATTTCAAAGGAAAGATTTTGGTCAGTCACTTGGTGTTTATTTTATCTATAGGATGCCAAAAATCTGAATGTCACAAATATATTCTTGCACATTTGATAAATGCTAAAATTGGACTGGTTAAACTATACAAAATATTCATAACATTGTTTCCTGTAAAACTGAATTCCAAGTTCCAGTTCAGCTTGCCAAAAGCAAATCTCTGTTCATCCTTTTGGCTGAGAGTCTATCTCATTACCTAGTAAGACAGTTCCTTCAGCAAGAGGCAGGTATTCTTAAGGGCCAGTAACCTAACTCTAAATTTGAGAAAGAAAAGAAAAATCTTTAAGGCATGTACTCTCCTAAGATAATACAAAAAGAATAGACAATAGCCCCATTTACTAAGTAGTTAGACTCAAACACTTAATAAGTATTTATTTCCTTAAAATTAGTCAATGTTTCATTAAATACACAAACTTTAAAAAATCATATTTTTATTTAATTATTAAACAACCACAATTACTTTCTAATGAATGTACCTGTCCGCCACTGCACATCTCAAACCTTGGAATCAAATTGGACACCACCACCCTCCTTACCTGTTCTACACTGATTTTCACATAGGACTCACTTCTTATTACAATAGTGTACAAAAACCCAGCTTTACAAAGCTATGACATCAAAAGAAATCTAGCATGAGCTACTGTGTGAACTATTTCGAGCTCGCATTTTGCCTGTTATCCAAAAGATGGATGTCAAGTAGCGCTGGACTGCCCTTAAAAATGTAAGCTATCCTACAACTCTCCTGGGAGTTTACTGTACACCCCAAGGCACTGTGGTGCCTAGTTTGGGAACTGTGAGTCTAGACTAATAATTCATTTTACGAATTAGCAAAATGAGGTCAAGAGTAATTAAAGAACTTTTCCAAGATTATATATCTAATTATAAACTAAGTCAAAACAAGACATTGAGTTTAAAATACTAAGAATTTAGCCCATGTTCCTAGATTTAATTAAATGCCACAGATCTGAAGAGTAAGCCCATGTATATGGAACTTATTCCCAGGACATTCTTATCTTTGCTGTTACTGCTAGATAATCTCCAACATATAGAGAAAGAAACAAGGCCTGAAGAGGGAAGGGACTTGGCTAGAGAATAGAATTAATTAAAGGATCAAAAGTAGCACCTTGTCTTCAGACCTGTTCCCTGGGGCTTTTTATTGGGTTATCTAAAATGTGGGTTACATTTTTCAGACTCCTCTGCAACTAGATATAGCCATATGATTAATTTCTGGCCAATGGGATATAATTAGACGCAATGCATGTAATTTCTGGAAAGTGTCCTTGAAGAGAGAGTGTGTGCTCTTCTACCTGATGAGTAAAATGAAAACAAATTGATAAAACTGCTGAAATGCTTGAATATACTGAAAGGAGATTTATACAACTTGGGAAGAATTAGGGGATTACTTGATTATCACACACAGAAAATTAAATGAAAAATGAGCATTTTTTAAAAACTAGGGTATAATGCTCTACAATGCTGTATTAGTTTCTGGTGTATAATAAAGTAAATAAGCTATGTGTATACATATACCTGTCTGTGTCTCTATTCCTGCCCTGCAAATAGGCCCACCTTGTACCACTTTTCTAGATTACACATAAATGCATTAATATACTGTATTTGTTTTTTTCTTTCTGACTTACTTCACTCAGTATGATAGATTCAAAGCCCATCCATATCTCTACAAATGACTTAATTTTATTCCTTTTATGATGAGTATTATTAAAATAAATTATTTTTTAATAATGGTACAGGAAGAAAAACTATTATAGTTTACTACATGGTTCAGATGTGTGAATAGCATTTTTAGTCATAATAATGTAGGCACTGCATTAAACAAAATTACAATATGAAGAAAATAGGGAAAGTAAAAGGTATCAAACAGGAATGAGAATACTGATGGCAAAAAGAGAGAAAAATAAATTCTTATCTTCCACAAAGGTATGTCAGTAGGTAGGGGCCAATAATCAAGGCAAGAAGTATCAGCATAAAAATAAGTGACATGAGGTAAATACCAAGAGAAACACCCAACAGAGTTAAAAGTGATTGACTCTGGTAATTGGGAAATGGAGTCATAGCAGGAGAAAGGGAGGGACAGATCTGAAGTTACTCAGAGTAAGGTTTGCAGAACTATTTAATTTTTTAAATCATGTGCATATATAACCTTGATTCAAATAAGAACTAAGTTTGATATATAAACCCCTAAAATAAAATTTCTCAAATAGATTTCTGATTGTTTGGCTTGCTTTGCCAGCTACCTTTTTCAAATACTGTTTATGGAACACCAGATTTGAAAATTTTAAACGGTTTAAGAAATAAATATTTTATCTTACTTACCAACACAGGATTGATAAGTAAAAGTGAAGGGATTTTTAAATATTTTTAAGTGCTCCAACTTCCTTCATGCCATTCTCCACAGTTTAGATCATTACTACTGAGAACTTATCTAAATGCTAACCACTTCGCTTGATCACATAAAAGTACTTAAAAGATCTAATGGAAGGATGTTTATATTGTGAAAGATAATATGGTAAGATAGTTAATGTAAGAATAAGCTATCTTATTAAATAGTTGTCCCAAAGAAGGACATGTACTAAGTACTTCTGGGTACTAGCCAAAAATGTAAACAAATATAAAATGAACACATTAGTGTTATAAATAAATAAAGCAATGAAAATATTGCTAGTAATTAGACACTCAACATATCCCAAATTTGTTTTTTAGTATTATCATTCAAAGTCAGTCAAATCTGGCACTTACCTTTTAAATGTCATGTATCTTGTATGAATAGTACAAAGGACTTTTGAGAATTTATACTGATGCTTGACGGCCAATTTAAAGCTGGCTTAATTCACAATTTTATTCCTTAATACACTTATACTTACTCTGTTTTTCACTTTTAACACTCTTCATCCAAATGATGATCAGCTTGTGGCAAGTAGCATTTTAGCCAGGGAAATGACTTACAAACTATTTCCTTTTGCATCTACTTTCTAAAGAGGAAAAAAATGCTATTGAGTTTAATACTAACCGTAGTTTAAAATTATGCCTTGAATTCATTTAGAAAATAACTGTGAAAAATCAGAATAGCTAGGAGTATTTACCTGCATCCCTAATTAGACTAGAATGGCTTTCTCTAAGTCTGCAGACAGTTCTCTCTGTTCTAAATGAAATGTAGCAATTGCTTCTCAAATCACCGTCATGAGAGCATTACGCAATTTTATCTGTCTATATTCTATTCCTGTTTTATGTTACTGTTATATGGGAGCTCTACAGAAGTGTATATTCTATCACTGCAAAGGCCAGATAAAATAGTTTAACTACTACATCAAATTGGGGAATTATATATATAAATTGTTTGCTGCTGTCTGTAGATTACGTCTGTAAAAGATAAAAGCATTTTTCTCCTTTTAGAGAGAACACTCCCAATGCCTTCTTTGCCCCACAAATAAATTATCTTTTAAGGGACCAGGTGCAATAGGCAAAGAATTGGCTGTCTTCCCAACACAGCTTTGAGTTTTGATTTCTAAATGTACTTGTCGAGTTAGGAATCACAGAAATGCAGAATTTAAAGACCCAGTCATGAATTGTCTCCTTGCACCTTTTGCCTTAGGGGATAGAAAAGGAGGGGTTAGCGCTTTAGAAGTCACCTGCATGGAAATGAATTTAATTGCTTTTAGAGTGGATCTCTCTGCCAGAGCAGGTGGCTCTGAGAATCCTCAGTTGTCCCCACTGATCCACATCAGTGTGAACATAAGAGAAAACTATAATCTGGAAATCAGCTTAGACACACAGGCAGCTCTCCAGCTTTGGTCCAAATGCAGGATGAACATGATTCCATTGGAAGCATTTGTGTGGTGTGATTATTAATATTTGGCAGATGACCAGAGCGATAATGGCCCATACTTCTCCAATCAGTTAGGAGGCAATCCCTGAAAAGTGTAGGTCCGCATTGGTGTGGGACCTTTAAGTAGAGCTGACACTCCAGAAGTATTTTTTCCTTGATATAGTTTTTAACTCTGAGAGGCTGGCTCCAGAATACTCTTAGGAGGAGAATAAATTTTTAACCAACTAGGAAGTGGCTAACAGTGGAGGAGTATTGCTCAGAGAAAGTAAAACTAGCCTTTACTCTGGTTTGAGTGCTTCCCACCATTCTCTCTTCTACACTCCTATGCCTAGCATGCTGTAATTAATTCGATGAGAAAATGCTTTTTAGATTCTGCTTACTTAAGGAAGGCAGTACAATCCCATGCTTTACTGATGGGTTAAACTTAGGTCTATCTCCTGAAGTGACTTACAGCGCTCTCTCAGAAAGCGATTATCTTTTAGATATCGGTCAAGCTGGAAGTTGAAGAATGAGACAGAGCCTTTGCATTTGTTGTTCCCTGATCCAGAATGCTCTTCCTATAGCGAGTTTCTCATTCTTCAGGTCTTTGTTGAAATGTCACTTTCTTAAAAATGTCCATCATGACCCCACTTTATAAAGTAGATCCCTGCAACATCCATCTCTACTTGTTATCTTATAGCACTCAGTTTATCTCCCGTATGAAATTATTACAGCCATAGTTATTTTAATTGTGTGCTTTTATCTCTTGTCTCTCTTCCACTCTGAAACTTTCCCTACTGGAAGCATCATGAAGCACTATATTTCCAGCACGTAGCAAGTACCTGGAACACAGAAGCTCCTCAATAAAATTTATGAATGGCTACTGAAGATTACAAAAGGAACTTCACTTAAAGTTTAACATATTTAAAGTATTTTATTTTTGATCAGTTTAATCAGTTAGCTTTTACCATATTATTCACCTATAACAACTCCCAAAAAGAGCCTCAGGATTTAAAAGAAGAAAAAGTGTTTCTTGCTCCCTTATTTATTTATTTATATATATTTTTGGTGGGTCATCTCATTTTTGTGGCAGAGGGAAAAGAGCAATAGCTACTAGAAATATAGTGTGGCTTTTTTTTTTTTTTTACTTTATTTTATTGAAATATAGTTGACTTACAATATTGCATTAGTTTCAGGTGTATAGCAAAGTGATTCAGTTTTATAACATATATTTTTTTCAGATTCTTTTCCTTTATAGGTTTCTACAAGATATTGAATATAATTCCCTGTGCTCTACAGTAAATCTTTGTTATTTATCTACATACAAGGTATCTTAAACTAAGATCTAGCAAATAGCACTTCTGCTTACAGAAAGACATTCTCCTATAATAGAAGTTGCTGTGAAAAATAAGACAGTTGATCAAAATACAATATTACTCAGAAACTCACTTACTAATAATCTGTACCCTAATTTGTTTATATAGCTGTCCTTTCACTCTTTATTCACTGGGTTTCCTGAATTACAAACAATCTTATCAGAGATGCTCCATATGCTAAAAAATAAGACTTGTTAGTGAATAGTACTTTTATTCTCTTGTCTTGCCTGAATAACCCTTTGCAATTGCTGGGTCATAGCCTGAGTTATTTCCTAGGTATTTACATCTGCATAATAGAAAGCCAAAGGTCTCGGAACTTCTAAGTCACTTCAGTCTTCCAGGACCAAAGGAAGCTGGCATAAGCTTCCTTCTGCGGGAAGAAAGTTCTTCCCCAGTCAGAGTAAATGACTGGAATAGATGAAGAGAGGTCAGCCCTTTGGGGGACTTTTAAGTAATAAACCTCATCTTATACACAATGCATTACTGTGAGGCTCACTACTTACATAAACTAGTATGTGTTCAATTTGGACAGCTAACTTAGGAATCTGTCTACGTCTACTCCTTAATTTCAATACTTATAATAGAGTCCGCAAAAACTTTTCAGCATTACATTGGTAGAATTGTCAAGGGATGTTTCCTACCCATACGCCTTTTCGGTAAAATCCATTTTGGCTAAGAGATGCTTGTGCACATTTGGGAGGATCCTGAGGTATACCAAATATAAACTGTGAACAAGGCAAACCAAAACGATTAGCCAGAGAAACCTTGAAGAAATACCCCACAAAAGTACTTCAAACTGCCACAAGGGCGCAGCTCAGGGACTCTCCCTCTGACTGCCCATATGCCCATCCACACGTACTGTACTCTTTTCCTCTTAATGAACACTTTACTTGCTTCACTACTTTCCATCTTTGTGGGAATTCTTTTGGCATAGCCGAAGGGCCGGGCCTTCGTCACTGACCACTGGCCTAGTGACTAGGATCTGATGCTTTCACTGCCACGACCCAACCCCAATTTCTGGTTGGGAACCCAAGCCACACTTCAAGCCGCTGCAGGCCGAGGCCACCCAAGATTAGAATTGTTAGGATTGCCGATTTAAAATGAAAGTTTTGAACTATGGTTTTAGCCAAGGTTAAAAAAGAAAATTAAAACTGAAATAACTCTCAGCTGTGAACTTCTATGTTGAAAGGCTGTATCTTTTCGTGTCCTTCTCCCCAAACGGGGAATTACACCCTGTAGAATATTGTTGGTGGTACTTTTCCTACAATTTACAAATAATTTTCTTTTAGGAATTAGTTACAATATGAATCAACATTGTAAGGCTATGTGTACATTTTTTAAAGTTAAAGATACATGTGTTGATGGGAAACATTTTTCAAATTATGTGAATTCTATCTATTTTGCATTGTGAAAGCTATCAATCATGTCATCCAGAAGAGTAAGAACAGAACTTAAGATCAAAATCTCTCCAGTTCCACAGATGTCTCCTATAGCCAAAGCCAAAGAGAGTGACTACCATCTTACTGAGAATTTCTCTCTGTTTATGCTTCCCGCCTCTTCCCAGATATTATTATCAGTTGCCTTATTTCCTTATAAATCTCATTTTCCAGATTTTAGTTATTTTTATTACCCACCACTGAGCCTGTGAAAGTCTTCACTTCAGTTTTAACATCAAGGCTTATAGAAGAAATAAAAGTATGCATTGAGCATATAAACAAAATATGTTTCTTTTCACAAGGTTTTTATACTGAAATTAAAGAAAATTCTTACTTTCATATATTTGGATTTGCATAAATTCTTTGGAGGAACTCCAGAGAGGAATTTTCTCTTCACTAAACTTCATTTTCCCCAATATTTAAAATATGCCAGGAAAGAAAGCAACGATAACCCCTAGTATAAGAGAAACAAAATCGGGTTCATTTTCTGTTCTTCTTTAGAGACAACTGCATCCATTTTTGATCATTTTAGTACCTGCCATGGTTCAATCAACTTCTCTAATAGTTGTGGAATGTGAACTGTCTACATAAGATTGTGGGAGATATGGGAGACGTTTTTTTTCCTAGAGTCTATACCAGATGAAAACAAGGTGATATGTCCCTGCATGCTACTGTTGCTAAACTGCGAGCAAAATAAAAGAAAACAGACTGATTTAAATAATACATCTAAGATGTTTGTTGAGTGAAATGTCAAGTAGATTCCTGTCTTGTCTTGTCCATCATCAGCCAATCAATGACTCTTGAACCTGGGATGACCAGGTCAACTGGCTACCACTTTAACCTAGTGGGAGAGAGAATGCATAGATCACCTCTCAGAATGACAATTACTGTGTGAAGCTGTGGTAATTCCACAAGCCCTAGTTATTGTCCTGCTTAGCAAGAGGCTTCCTAAGCTCCCACAGCTAAATACCAACCCACACAGAGCTTGACACAAGGGAAACAAAAACACCTTTGGGATATCCACTCCCTGGTGACCCAGGTCTGATCTGAATTGAATTGAATTTCCCTGCTTAGAACAAGTCTGAGAAAAAAAGAAACAAAGAAAAAGGATTAAAGTAAACGCAGCCTTTGAATAAGCAGTGTTCTCTCCTTTGCATATAAATGACTATGAATACAGTCAATAGACCAACTTGCCATCTTCCTCCCACTTCCACCCATCCCGGTGATATTTATTTTTTAGTTACTCAGACTAGAATGTCGTCATAATAAATAAATCCATCATATTCCTTTTGTGATCAATACTAGATATTTATTGTTAATTTGTCATGCTTTCATATGTGTACTTGTTATAGCCTGTAATCCTTAAATTTGCTCTGGAGATTTGGAGATTTCATCAAATCCCCAAGATCAAAAGCCTAAAAATTTTTGTTTGCATTTACATGTAAAGCTTACAAAGTTCTCCAGGGGAAATGGTGGTAAGAGCATTCTTCAAACTCTTGTTAATTGTTAACTGTCAAAGCCTGAGGGTGAAATCTCAGAGGTTTGTTTTAACAGGAGGAAAAAACATGACGTTAATTTTAAGTTTTCTTAAAACTCAATGGTGAACATGAACAATAATTTTTCTCATCAGCTCATTTTAAGATATAAGTGTAATTGCTAGTCAAAGCTAAAAGAGTATATAAAAACATCAATTTGTTTTCTCTCTCTGAAAGATGGATGTAGAGTTTGCCTGCAGGATCATAACTTCAGCAAACTAAGTGGGAAAGCTGGTGTTTTAGATACATTATTTTAAATCAATCAAACCTCCAAAGAAACAGCAGTTACTTTGATCATCCCAATAGTGTTGAAAAATAATATGTAAAATTTTACTACCGTATATTTATCCCTTAAATTAGCAATGAGCTGAAAGACAGAGATACAAATCACATTTTAAAATCTTCCTGTTTTACCAGAGAATGACTAAATCACCAATGATACCATCTGAAAAGACAATGCTAAATTAACTCAATAAAAAGACCTACTATTCACCATCTGATATCACAAGTTCAAGTATATTATATATTGTATCAATGTTATTTTATATGTTATTATTTTCTATAAAAGTAAAGTTGAGTTATTCATTTCCAAAAAGAATAAAACTTTGCTCTAACTGACATTTTCTAAGTCACTGGTTTTTTTTTAAATCTCATTAATATGATAAAAATGAGAATTATTATAGAGGACTGTTACATGAACACTGCTCAATAATATTTCAGCCTTTTCATGAGTCCAGTGCTAGAGTTCACATATGATCCATACCCCTATCCTAGATAAGGAAGACATCCTCTATACACATAGGCTTCCAGAACTGGCAGGATTTTTAACAGAAATGAATCATCTTATGCCTTAAAATATTCAACGATAATGATGGCTCTACCATTTTTTATCTCAGATCAAGTTAATTAAGAAATTAATACTACCAAAGAAAAACATAAAGACAATTTTTTTAATGCAAGTCTTGTTTTGTTTCATTTAAAATAGTAGACCCAGAAATATTAACTTTCATTTAGGAGGTAATAAAAAGTGACAGAATTTTGTCTAGTTTACTTTCCAATATTTCCTGTATATAACATATACTGCTTATCTAACATTTCCCATTTTATATTTCCTGAAGAGACTGAGTCAGTGCCATTTCATGCCTACAGATTTTCAGTTTCTAACACTCAAAGACTAAACAACTTCAGTGTCTAACACTCACTCAATGATGCTCAGTTGTGCTTTTAGGAGGAACAACTATCCAAAGGAAACTCATTTAGCAACTTACTTCCTGTGTGTACATTTGTCACTTGCTTTCCTTATATTTTCTTTAACTGTTTATTGTAATTGGGAGAAATACTTTTACCATTTCCACTGGTTTTTCTCTGATTGGCCAGAGCTGTAACTTTATTCGTGGAAATGCCAGTCAGGGGAATGAGAACACTTCCAAGAATATAACCCCAATGAAGTGATTTGGCTTAAACAAAGGTGGTTTAATTGAGTGTGTATAGGCACAGAATATTTCGGAAACGCAGTGTGACTATTAGTCTTCTCAAACTGCAATTTCAAATTGAGATGCTATTGAAAATTTACAAGCGTATTTCCTTAGTTTAACTTCGCTATTTTAACCCTCAGTGGGGGATGGAGAGAAAGGGAAAAGTCATACACAGACTCTAAAAAGGCTAGTTAGTGATTTTACTTCAGTTGCTCTTGTCTTTTGGAATTTACTATAACCCACAAAAACTCTTCTCTGAAGAAAGGCAACTACACTGATTTAAATTTATAACAGTCAATAAGGAAATATTTTTCACCATTTGGATTCTTCAGGGCCAATAAGGCACTAAACTTGCTACTGGTAATCATTTCAGTTCAGTTCAGTTGCTCAGTCGTGTCTGACTCTTTGTGACCCCATGAACTACAGCACGCCAAGCCTCCCTGTCCCCACCAACTCCCGGAGTTTACCCAAACTCATGTCCATTGAGTTGGTGATGCCATCCAACCATCTCATCCTGTGTCGTCCCCTTCTCCTCTTGCCTTCAATCTTTTACAACATCAGGGTCTTTTCAAGTGAGTCAGCAGCTCTTCCCATCAGGTGGCCAAAGTATTGGAGTTTCAGCTTCAACATCAGTCCTTCCAATGAACACCCAGGACTGATCTCCTTTAGGATGGACTGGTTGGATCTCCTTGCAGTCCAAGGGACTCTCAAGAGTCTTCTCCAACACCACAGTTCAAAAGCATCAATTCTTCGGCATTCAGCTTTCTTTATAGTCCAACTCTCAGATCCATATGTGACTATTGGAAAAACCATAGCCCTGACTAGACGAACCTTTGTTGGCAAAGTAATGTCTCTGCTTTTGAATATGCTATCTAGGTTGTTCATAACTTTCCATCCAAGGAGTAAGCGTCTTTTAATTTCATGGCTGCAGTCACCATCTGCAGTGATTTTGGAGCCCCCCAAAATAAAGTCTGACACTGTTTCCACTGTTTCCCCATCTATTTCCCATGAACTGATGGGACCGGATGCCATGATCTCAGTTTTCTGAATGTTGAGCTTTAAGCCAACTTTTTCATGCTCCTCTTTCACTTTCATCAAGAGGCTTTTAGGCTCCTCTTCACTTTCTGCCTCAAGAGTGGTGTCATGTGCATATCTGAGGTTATTGATATTTCTCCGGGCAATCTTGAGTCCAGCTTGTGTTTCTTCCAGTCCAGCGTTTCTCATGATATACTCTGCATATAAGTTAAGTAAGCAAGGTGACAATATACAGCCTTGACATACTCCTTTTCCTATTTGGAACCAGTCTGCTGTTCCATGTCCAGTTCTAACTGTTGCTTCCTGACCTGCATACAGGTTTCTCAAGAGGCAGGTCAAGTGGTCTAGTATTCCCATCTCTTTCAGAATTTTCCACAGTTTGTGGTGATCCACACAGTCAAAGGCTTTGGCATAGTCAATAAAGCAGAAATAGATGTTTTTCTGGAGCTGTTCTTGCTTTTTCGATGATCCAGTGAATGTTGGCAATTTGATCTCTGGTTGCTCTGCCTTTTCTAAAACCAGCTTGAACATCTGAAAGTTCATGGTTCACATATTGCTGAAGCCTAGTAGTGGTGAGGGGCAAAAATGTAAGCAAAAACAAACTTTTTCTCCATACCTCGACAGTTCAGGGATATTTTTGGTGCATTATGCAATCCTGTATAAGATCTGAATGGTGGGAATATGAACAAACTATGTGAAATTTAACTTCAGCATTAACTGAATTTTGTTGTTGTTGTTGTTGTTCAGTTACTAAGTTGTGTCCAACTCTTTGAGACCCTATGAACTTGAGCACACCAGGCTTCCCTGTCCTTCACTGTCTCCGGAGTTTGCTCAAAGTCATGTCCATTGAGTCAGTGATGTCATCCAACCATCTCATCCTCTATCATCCTCTTCTCCTCCTGCCTTCAATCCTTCCCAGCATCAGGGACTTTTCCAGTGAGTTAGCTCTTTGCATAAGGTAGCCAAAGTATTGGAGCTTCAGCTTCAACATCAGTCCTTCCAATGAATATTCAGGGTTGATTTCCTTAAGGATTGACTGGTTTGATCTCCTTGCTGTCCGAGGGACTCTCAAGACTTCTCCAGCACCACAATTCAAAAGCATCAGTTCTTCGGCACTTGGCCTTCTTTAATCTATTATATTCTTTGAAAATCAATTGTTGATATAGAGCTGCTCTCAATCACATAAAGACTTCACTAGCCAGAACATGCTATTTCTTTTTTCTTCTTTTACATTTTATTTTTTTAATTATGAACATTCTATTTCTTAACTGCCTGTGCATGTGCTAAGTCACTTTAGTCATTTCCAACCCTTTGAGACTCTATGGACTATAGCCCCCAGGCTCCTCTGTCCATGAGACTCTCCAGGAGAGAATACTGGAGTGGGTTGCCTGCCCTCCTCCAGGGGATCTTCCTGACCTAGGGACTGAATACACGTCTAGTTAGATCTCCTGCACTGGCCACCTGGTAAGCCCTTTAAACTGCCTATATCTATGAAATTTTTCAGGTAAGAGTGGAGTGGGTTGCTATTTCCTTCTCCAGAGAAATCTAGAGTTTCTATTAGTAATTAAATGCTCTTTGAAAGTTTGGTAGTTGATACTCAACAGCAGAATTCCTCTTTTTTTCTATCATTTTAGTGTATTGCTTGAGATGCTGCTTCTGAGATTATGACTCTTCTTGTTCCACAAATGCTTAGGATTCTTCTCTGATGAATCATAGAATTTACCAAAGTCCTGATTGCTAAGATTCCAACTAGTATTAAACATCAAGCACTCTGAAGTTTCACTGATAAAAATGCACCAAAAGGGAAGCAAATTAATTATTTTTACTATCTTAAATAAGAAAGACAAAACAGTCAGATCCTCCATTCTGCTCACCCGTGGTGTCCAAGCTCTCTATTTTGAATGATGCCCTCAGGACAACCACAAATGAAGACAAAGTTGGCTCTAAGAGCTGCTGAGATTAAATCAAAGATATTTTTTTCTTCCTAAGACCTCCCTAGAGGTCTTAAATGTAAAATGTAAAATTTTTTTGAGGAAAAAATGTAAAATAGTTCTTGTTCTGAGAATGAAGACAATCATTAGCCATGGTAAGGGACAAGAGGTTCCATGGAGGAGTGCTACTCAGCAACATCCAGTCTTGAGAACAGAATTGTGATGTACTATTCTTTGCCCAGTTGTTCCATAAATTGTTACTTCACAAGACTTAAACTGTAAACTAAATATATTCATTTCCTACTGCTGCTGTAACAAATTGCCACAAATTCAGTGGCTTAAAACAACACAGATTTATTCTTTTATAGCTCTAAGGTCATAAACTGTAAGCCAGCGTCACGGGGCTAAAGTCAAGGTGTGAGCAGGACTGGTTCCTTCCATAGGTTCTGAAGGAGAATCTATTTCCCTGATTTATCAGCTTTTAGTGGCCACCTATATTCCTTTGTGGCCCCTTCATCTTTGAAGCACATCACTCCAACTTCTGCTTCTCTCCTATATCCATTATTTAGACGCTTTTGATCACAATGGGCCCACACTGATAATCCAGGATAATCTCTCCATCTCCAAATCCTTAATGTAATCACATTTACAAAGTTCCTTTTGTCATATAAGGAAACACAGTCACAGGTTCCCAGGCTGAAGGCACTGGACTTATCTGGGGGTGATTACTCAGCCTACCACACTGGGCTGCTGCTAAGTCACTTCAATCGTGTCCAACTCTGTGCAACCTCATAGATGGCAACCCACCAGGCTTCCCGTCCTGGGATTCTCCAGGCAAGAACACTGGAGTGGGTTGCCATTTCCTTCTCCAATGCATGAAAGTGAAAAGTGAAAGTCTCTCAGTCGTATCTGACTCTTCGCAACCCCATGGACTGCAGCCTACCAGGCTCCTGTGCCCATGGGATTTTCCAGGCGAGAGTACTGGAGTGGGGTCCACACTAGGCTAGCGATGTCTGAACTGATGATGAGGTTGTGGAAGTGAGCTGGATTCTCTTGTGTGTGTAGCTCTAAAGCCCTATCAACCACACCTACATGCTTCTGGGTGTGTAAGGGGCAGACAC
Organism: Nanger dama; assembly: GCA_917880005.1. Taxonomy (NCBI): domain Eukaryota; kingdom Metazoa; phylum Chordata; class Mammalia; order Artiodactyla; family Bovidae; genus Nanger; species Nanger dama. The sequence continues at coordinate 28,775,928 of CAKJTW010000022.1, forward strand.
TGAAATAGGCCTTTTCTATCTTCATAATTCCTGGTACAAGGGGATAAGAGATGTGCAGCAAAACGTATTTGAGTTTAAATGAAACTCCATCAGAGATAGAATATTTTATGCTATAATACAACATTGTAAGGCATAGGCCAGAGACAGGATGCCATTTTAAACAAGTGGTGTTTTAATCATAACGTCTACTAAAGGAAGAAGCTAATCCTAGGACAAAGATGAGGTGTCACTCTGATTATTTTAAGAATTAAATGAGGTAATTTACACAACACACTAAGCCTAGTGTTTAATTTAGTAAATGCTCAAAAATGTTAATTATTATAATTTCTTCCAATACTCCAACAGATTAAGACTTATTTTAACCCAATAGATTAAGATTTATTAAGAAATTATCATAATTTTTTCCAGTAGATTAAGACTATTTTCTTTCCCTGAATTTGCAATGATGAATCTACATAGAATTCTTTCCTTGTCACACAAACACTTGCATTACTACCCCCAAAGAGGGTACTGACTATGAGCTGAAGGAAATCTCAGAAGACAACCATCCCCAGTAGACTACCAACACAAGCTTTGACATGCTTTTCTTTCCTAAACTGACCTCTTTTCCTGGGTTAAAGTTGAGTAGCCGGGCATTAGCTGCTACTTGGAAAAGTGCTGAGTGGCTGCTGCGTTTTGTCAGCGTTGTTCAAGGCCAGCCAGACAATGTCAGCATGGCTCTTTTTCCACTCGCATTTGGCAAAGACTTCACATTGTGATCCTTAGAAAGGTGGAAAGTGATGGAAATGCATAAATAGTTTTTTCTATGCACATCATATCATACACCCACTTAAAAGGCCATCTTCCCCATAGTTTGTTGAGCTTAGTAGAAAAAGCAGTGAAAATCACAAAAGGAAACCATCATCTCTCTGAAAGGATATCTAGTCTGGCAGCCAAATTTACAAATTAATCTGTCTGCTCCCTATTCTCCCACTAACTAAGCAAACTGGTATGGATTTCCCATCTGTCAAAAGGGAGTAGTCATAATTATCAAATAAAAACTGAATAAAAGATGCATCTTTATTAACAAACAGTAAATAAAGGGTGATTTCCCCTTTGGTAGTCTTAGTTTGTTCTGACCTGACACAGTTTAAGTTCATCACTGGGCTTGATGGACTTGACTTTCTCTCCCCTCACCATTCTGAACCCCGAAAAGTCTTTGACCTTAACTATTTTCATTTTTTTAAAACCTTGTGACATTTTTCAACAAAGGCAGGAAGAAGCAACCATCTCTCATTCTCCTTCTTCCAGAATCCCTTTTTCTTCTCTTAGAAGACTCCTCTGGTTCCCTGAATCCTGGCAGCCTAGTCCTTTGGTGCTCTGGTTTGCCTTCCAGGCACTGCTTCTCTCTCTGTCGGTTATAATCTGACATGTATTTATGTGAGATACAAGACAGGCATAAAGAGGTGTTTTTAAACTCCATTGTGAAATGCTCCTAAAATAGTTTATAAATGAGACTAGCCTTGTTAAAATGTTTTGTCCTCTAAGTGGTGTGGTATCTAAATACCCACATCTGAATAAGCAAGAAGTACAGAGTTAGGGCAGAAAAAACTGATTTGGTCTTCTTAATGAAAATAATAACTCCCTGTTATCTGAACAACTATCACTTGCAGGAAGTCAATAAAAATATTCAGACTAAGGTTTAGATGAAAATTGTTAACTACAGAGTGAAGACAAGGAAAGAGAGCACATGTCATAAAATAATCGAGAATGTAAAAAGTGAGGATTAAAACTCCCTTTTCAAGGTTATCAATTCAGTGGAGGTTTGGGACAAGATAAACTGCCTCTCTATGAATTATTATCCTTTCAGAGAGTGATTACTCTATTAAACAGGTTAACCACCTAATCCAAACTCAGATACAGGAGGATGAATCATAAGGGGAAAAATAAATATGCATGAAAATGAAAAAAAATATATATATATATGAAAATGTCAAATGTCAAAGTATAAGGGGGTGGGAGAATTAATAAGTAACACAAACAGAAGGATAAGGTAAGGGGGACAATATTTATTATGTCAGTTTAAAGACAAAGACCTATTAATATTTCCTGCCCAAGGCTTCAAAATTATTCTCACTCTCCTATAATCTTCGGGCCTCACACAATAAGATTATATGTATATATACAACCATCCAGTGAGACAATTGGGTTACACAGAACATTTTCCTACTTCCTCTAGGGCTTCCTAGCACTGCTTGAAATCTAATAGGAGCAGAATGTTATGAAGGGGAATGAGTCTGTACAGTCCACTTCAGACTTAATTTCATACAGTGTATTTAAAATGCTCTTGTAATTTACTTGAATATCTATATCCACTAGGTAATAAAGAGAATGATTAATATGTAGTGACTAAGGAACAGAAAGGGAACTGGCACCCCCAGTCATGGCCCCTAGTAGAGTCAACAAATTGCAAGGCAAATCATTAATATTCCCCTGCCCCTGCATGGCCAACCTTGAATAAATCTTCTTTTATGTATGTTATAAAACAATGGACATATAAATTTAAATAAATTTAAATTTCTTAAATGACTGGTTTCTTAAATAAAATGGCTGCCATAGCTGTATGAATGTAGCCTTGTATTCAAAGGCAAGCACCCCTATACACAGTTCCAAGTATTTTTCCAACCATATCTCTCAGCACTTGCTGATAAAAATTTTCTACTCCAACCAGACTAGCATACTCCCTGTCTCCATGCATGTTCCCATCTCATTTGTCTCAGGAAAGTCACTCAGTCATGTCCAACTTCTTTGCGACCCCATGGACTATAAGTTCATGGAATTCTCCCAGCTAGAATACTGGAGTGAGTAGCCTTTCCCTTCCCCAGGGGATCTTCCCAACCCAGGGATTAAACCCAGGTCTCCCGCATTGTAGGCAGATACTTTACCACCTGAGCCACAAAGGACACCTGGAAAATAAATGGATGTCATCCTACCTCAAGCCATTAGAATTAGATATCATAAAACCTTAGCACTGGATGTGATTTTTTTGGTCATTTAGGCTCATTTTCTAACCTAGTATGTTCCCAAAAGTGAGCCAACCTAGACCTGAACACCTATTTTTTCTGCTTTTTCAGCCTGAACATTATTGTCATTTAAATTATCCTCAGGAGTAAAGAAAGTAAAAGGAACTTGGAGCCTTATGTTGAAGAATTCCTGGATAACTATGCTAATAGACGGAATAAGGGATGTGAGACATCTATGTTGTGATGAGCACACCTAGAGCCCAGATCTTGATTTCTAGTACTATTCTCCAATAAAAGGAACCAGGGCTCTTTGGAGAAATGACTAATTCTAAGACTGGGTCAGGAAATATACAAGATGAGCCTAGAGCATCTGACAGTGCCAAAAATTAAGGAAGTGCTGAAAAAAAAAGCCATAATGACTGGGTATATCAAAGGGCCACAGGACCAACAACCAAAGATAGAACAATCTGAGCAACAAAATAGATAAACAGCACTGGATTTTAATCCCTAAAATAAAATAAACATCCATGTGTGTGCTAAGTTGCTTCAGTCGTGTCCAACTCTTGGCAACCCTATAGACTGTCGCCCGCCAGGCTCCTCTGTGCATGAGATTCTCCAAGCAAGAATACTGGAGTGGGTTGTCATGCCCTCCCCCAGGGGCTCTTCCCTGGCCCAGGAATCAAACCTGAGTCTCTTCTGTCTCCTGCATTGGCAGGTGGGTTCTTTACCACTAGCGCCACCTAGGAAGCCAAATATTCATGAGTCCATGTTAATATAAAGAAATGATTAAATAAATGAAAATAGATCTCATGATTAAAATAATTCCCAATAATTTATGTAAATTCTCTACCCTCAAAAAATCATAGCTCCCTGCTCCTTAAGTGTGGGCTGTACACGGTGACTTCCTTCCAGGGAATATAGTGTGGAAAGGGGGATAAAGAGACAAACTTTATAGTACAGAAATTTGACAAACACTGTCTCAGCCAGGTGATGAGGACTGTAATCATCATCAGGACTGGTAAGTCATGATGATAGTTTATACCCCTTCATATGATGTGATGAAAGTGGCATCTCTCTGGTCTTCTTCCCTCAAATACATAACCCCAGTCTAATCATGAGAAAAATATCAAGAACTAATCCCAACTGAGGTACTTTCTACAAAGTACCTCACCATTACTCCTCAAAACTGTCAAGATCATCAGAAACAAAAAAAAAAAGCCTGAGAAGTTGTCAGAGTCAAGAGAGTCTAAGGAGGAGACATGACTGAAAGGAATATGCAACCCTAGATGGAATCCTGGCACAGCAAAAGGATATTATGAAAATTCTAAGGACACCTGAATAAAGTATGGACCCTTGTTAATAATAATCTATCAATATCCATTCACTAATTGTGCCAAGGTACCAAAATAATATAAGATGCTAATAACAGGAGACACTACCTGCAGGGTGCATGGCAATTCTGCCCTATCTCTGCAGTTTCTCTATAAATCTAAATTATTCTCAAAACTTTATTTTAAAAAGTCACAGAGATAGTGAGGAGTTTGGAGAGGTGTGTGGGTAGTGGGATGGAAAACAAAAAGAGGATGGAAATATGGGGCCTGAATCTAGTTGGAAACCATAGGCATCCCACTTGCAAAGTAACCTAGGTTCACCGGGATTCGGGATTCTTCTCTACCTGATTCTTGTACCCCTCCCAATTCCACTCCCAGCCTACTAACTTCTTGGTATTGGTCTCACTCCTGTGAGGATGCTTCTCATAAACCTGCCACCCTGTGGTTTTAAGGAAAAACAGAGCAAGGGGGCAAGTTCAAGTGTTAAGAAGCAGCAGAAATATCCTCAGAGTCCTTCCTTCCCTCCTCCTTCTTTCCTTCTTTCCTTCCTCTTGTCTCCTTCCTGTCTTCTCTTGGGGAAGAATAAGTTAAAATGATCACTCTGAAACTTGCAGATATGTGAATCAGTCAGAGTTTAATCAGGTAAACAAGCCCCCAGGAGTATTCGAAACAGAGGAAATGGGTACCACAAGTGAGAGGAGAGCTAAGATGGAGCTGGAGACAGTGAGGCAGCCTGAGACAACCCAAAGCAGGAAGCCCTGCGCGACACTCGACCGCTCAAGAAGACCTAGAGACCAGGTAGCTCCTGGAGGCTGGGGAGTGGGGTCACCTCGTGGAAGCTAGAACCACAGCTGCTAAGAGCTGTTGCTCCAGGCAGAGGGAAGAGGAAAATAGGACGACCTCTTCCGCTTGGCCTCCTGTCTCCTGCTTCCGCTCCAAAGCCAACGGAACACAGTCTGCCCAAGTGTGCCCTCCTGTATCATAGGCCAACCTGAGGCAACCAGCTCTACCCAATATGCTACCTTTTAGAGAGGCTATTTCTAGGTTCTAAAATAATTCATATTACTTCTAGTCGGATGCATAATTAGATCTGGGCAAAACCAGCAGATTGTTCAGGTTTTTTTACTTGGAAATTTTAAAACCTTTTTTATAAGCACCTACTAAAGTAAACATGGATGATCATTCCCATTTCATAACTGGAAGGTTGAAATAGAACTATTTTATGAGACATCAAAGAAGGTCAGATACTGGACTAGGGGAAAGACAGAATGTGTCTTATTTTCAGCACTGTTTTCTGTTGTTTCACCTTTTCTCCCTTTTAATTATGCACAGAATCACTGGCAGAGTTGAAAATAAAACTGGGAGCCTAGTGTCTTGTCTAATAATACCATTCTTCTGACAAACTCAGCTTTGGAAAAGAGTGGTTTGATTATTTCCTTTAAAGCTAGGATTTTCTCTAAACAAAGCGAAATGTTCACATATTGTAAAAAAAAGAAAAGAAAAGAAAATACAAACAGAGGACCCAATACTTTGTGGTATCTGCTAATATTCAGTCACTACAGAGGCAGGGATCCAAGACTCAGATGAAAAGACACCTCAAATAATCAGGTGGGGAAAAAAAAAGAAATATGGGAGACTATGCCTTGTTTTTCTAGGAGTCTTGTAGCCTCGAAATGGCAACCCACTCCAGTATGCTTGCCTGAAGAATACTGTGGACGGAGGACCCTGGAGGACTACAGTTAGGGTTGCAAATAGTCAGACATGATTGAAGCAACTTGGTGCACACGCATGCAAAAGGTATTTCTATTATTAACAGTACCGTAGAAATTCATTGGCCTCCAGGGAAGGCCACAGCCTCTCATTCTGTGTCTGTGTCACTGGATCAGCTGGGTTCTGGCTGCCTCAGTGATAGCCTGAGAATCCGGAAGAAGTTTTGATGCTCCTTAATTTGGGGTTGAAGCTGCTCTTGTCTGCAGCCATCCTGAAGGTTTCACATAGGAGCCTTCTCTACTCTCCCTGGGATCATGGGGAGTGGGACAAAGGGGAATTTGATTGTTCCAAGGACAGTGGGATATTGTAAATCACAGTGGAGATTTGAGAGGCTATTAGATTCCTGGGGTGAAGGGTAACAGGTGGTGGTGGTAGAAACACAGCCTCTGGGAAGACAGCATGTTTTACACTTCCAAAGGTCTCTTCCTTTGGTGATAAGTATCTAGGTCGGAAAGAATTTAAAATGAAATCAGTAGCAGTATTGCAACCTAAACCATACTGCTGATCCAGAATAACTAGAGCTCTTCTACCTCAAATTTAGTCCTTTTAAAACACTGTCCTCAGAACACAAAGTTTAGGCAGAAAATTATGATGAAATTTTAATATAAGGAGGTATGAATAGTTTTTATACCTCTCAAGATAGTTTTCAGCTTAATTTCAAAATCATGAAACACGACTGCAAGTTCTATGAGACCTGAGCTCCACAGATGCTGAGTACAAGCATTCACTCAAGTTAAATTGGAGTAAAGCATACAGACTTTCTATACTATTATGAAAAGATGTGGATTAATTTTAGTTCATCTATGCAAGGATAATTTATTACATTTATCAATGTTACTGTTTTTATGAAATTCATCCAAAAGCATATCAATCACTTTAACAAGCAGTTTATTTTGTAAATTAAGCTTAAACCAAAAGTAAAGTTGCCCTTGAACTTATAATAAAAGCTTTATTAATAAAAATCTTTTCAAGTGATATGAAAATCATTGCTTCATTATCTTTTTTCCTGAAGAACTTCCTAAAATGAATAACAGCCTCATCTGCATTGGCAAGCAGGAAGCTGCAAGCTTCACGAAGAGTAAAGCTTAGTTATTACGTTAGCTGCTTACAAATATTTTAGAACAAGCATTACTTCAGCATTTCAGTATTGGCTAAAACAGCTTTAATATGCAAGACAGGATGTAAGATGCTTAGCTGATCCAAATGCCAGTCTATGGATTTGAAAGACTAAAGATCACATCACTAGAAGGTTGACAGAAGTGACACTTCGCAAAGTGCCAATGATTTATGCCAATGTCTTGCTTGATGATACTGTTATAGACAGCACTGTCATTAAAAAGTCCCTGCTGACTTCCTTCTACATTTATGGTGCACAAATTATAGGTGAGCCCAAAAATCGAACCCTCCCTGCCTTTAAGATTTCAATGACCATGTATTTCTCATTTAGGTTAGTTATTGCATGTACCCTCCTTTCTACCTTTCTACCTGCTTCTTTATTTCATCTATAAACATGCAATGAGAAAGAAAGGATTTTTATTCATCTTGCTAAGAAATATACACACATTCCCTGAAAGCTCTCACAACCATAAACTGGAAGGGATATTTTTCATGTATCAAAAGTCTTTTACAGTCTGTTCTTATTATGGAAAAAGACACCAAATACAATTTTTAAAGAGTGTATTGGGAAGCACAGCTCTGGAGCAAACTGTCAGGAATACTATGGCTTGACCTTTAGCAATGTGTATCATATTCCATCACTGCATGGGGACTTGGGCATTTCTAAGACAGCTCTTAAAACAGCAAAGAGCAGATGCAATCATTTTCTAAGTACTTAATTTTAAATGTTTTCTGCTCAACTTCTGCTTCAAATATATAAATATCTACTGTGTAAATATAAGTGAATTTTTAGAAATATTCTGAAGGCAATTTTTAAACAGCATTGTTTTCAAATCCCATTTATAAAGACCATTTTATTTAGTACTTGGAAAAAATACTCCAAATTTTATTAGCTAATCTCAATTTATTAAAGTGAAGTCAAGATTAAAGGATGTCTTTTCAACACGGATTACAATAGCTCTACAGCTTTTTTAAAATAGCAGACAAACCCAGAAACATTTACGTGTGCTTAATTTGTTTGAAATGACTACAACTCTGTTAGTCAGATTTTTTAGTGTTGGTAGTGTTCTTTTCTTAGTAGACTATTAAATTTTTCTAAATGAAAACCATGAAAAATAATTTATAAAACAATAAATACCTTTTGATTTTTGGAAAAAGGAGATGAAATAGAAAGCTCAATCTAAAATAACTACACAACAGTATTAAATCAAGATGTGCTTTTCAGAAAACCAACCACAGTGAGAATTAAAATACACATTACTTTCTGTTTTGCTGGAGGCCACAGAGGCTGACAGTAAGGAGACAAAGGAAACAAAGCTTCGGCCAAAAGGACTGGAAATTAGGGACAGCTCCAACCCCAGGGACTTCCAGTGCCCAGTGGAAAGCTGAGACACCTGTCTAAGCTGGCTCACGGGCTATAAGTATCAGAGGTAGGGCAGGTAGACCATCATAACATAGCGATGACGAAGTGGGGACAAATGCCAAGTGGTTGCTCCAAAATAAGTGTTACAAAAATGTTTAACATTTCATTATACAAATAGTACATTAATATATCCTCCATATTAAACATAACAAAAAAACCTAAAACTCAAGTCAACCCTCTGGCTTCTCCCTTTTAAAAGTCCATAGACTTATTAGAAGTGACTGAAGCATCAACCAAGATAAAGTAAAGTGAAAGTCGCTCAGTTGTGTCCAACTCTTTGTGACCCCATGGACTACACTGTCCATGGAATTCTCCAGGCTAGAATACTGGAATGGGTAGCCTTTACCTTCTTCAGGGTATCTCTCCAACCCAGGGATCGAACCCAGGTCTCCCGCCCGTGTAGGAGGTCTCCAGGTTTCCAACAGAGGAGGATGGTGGAACAGATTATGGTATATACATACCAGAAAGTATTGTACTATGCAACTTTCGCTTCGGGGCTTCCCTGGTGGCTCAGAGGTTAAAGTGTCTGCCTGCAATGTGGGATACCTGGGTTCGACCCCTGGGTCGGGAAGATCCCCTGGAGAAGGAAATGGCAACCCACTCCAGTATTCTTGCCTGGAGAATCCCATGGACAGAGGAGCTTGGTGGGCTACAGTCCACGGGGTCGCAAAGAGTCGGACAGGACTGAGGGACTTTACTTCGCTTCATGCAACTTTAGAATAATATCGGGTTTGGGGGAGTTTTTTTGTTTGTTTTATTTTGGCCTCACCACATGCCTTATGGGATCTTAGTTCCCCTCACCCCTGACCAGAGATTGAACCCAGGCCATCACAGTGAAAGCAGTGAGTCCTAACCACTAGACTGTAGGGAATTTCTAACATAGATTTTTTTTTTATGCTCTAACATGGAAAGATCTCTAAGACATACTGCTGAGTCAAAAAACAAATTAGAGAATGACATATACCTAATGATATTATTTGTGTAAAATATTTCATTTATGTAAAACAATATTAATACTCATCTTTGGGAATCTTCCTGTGGATCCCAATACCTATGTGTGTCGCCATTTTTGACACATAATCGTGGATCATCTTATTTGTTTTCCAGTGTCTCACACTCTTAATTTTTCCTTTGAGTATACTTCAAAAACCCTCCACAGCACCAAGTACACCCAAGAATAAGCACTCAGTGAATACTATTTAGACATATACTTTTATGTCTAATACCAGTGATAAAGGGTGACAGCTATAATTCTTGTAAGATCATATCAGCAGGCTTAAAATAATGTGAGATTCACTGTAAATGCATATTCATCTTTTGAAATTATTATTTTTCACCTTCTTTTGATAATAGAAAAGCAATTTTTGTTTGCTTGTTTGACAACATTCAGAGCTGTCATGAATAAGAAAGGCTGCTGGTCCATTTCCCACTTAATGATAATTAACAACAATATACAGTACTTAGTAAAACTATTTTAGTGTCTTTTACTCATTTTATTCTCTGTGTTACATATTCACTATGTGGCCGGGGAGAAGAGAATTTAAAAATTAATTGAAGAAGAAGCTGGAATCAAGATTGCCGGGAGAAATATCAATAACCTCAGATATGCAGATGACACCACCCTTACTGCAGAAAGTGAAGAGGAACTAAAAAGCCTCTTGATGAAAGTGAAAGAGGAGAATGAAAAAGTTGGCTTCAAGCTCAACATTCAGAAAACAAAGATCATGGCATCTGGTCCCATCACTTCTTAGCAAATAGATGGGGAAACAGTGTCAGATTTATCTTTTGGGGCTCCAAAATCACTGCAGATGGTGATTGCAGCCATGAAATTAAAAGATGCTTACTCCTTGGAAGGAAAGTTATGACCAACCTAGATAGCATATTGAAAAGCAGAGACATTACTTTACCAACAAAGGTCCGTCTAGTCAAGGCTATGGTTTTTCCAGTAGTCATGTATGGATGTGAGAGTTGGACTGTGAAGAAAGCTGAGCACCGAAGAATTGATGCTTTTGAACTATGGTGTTGGAGAAGACTCTTGAGAGTCCCTTGGACTGCAAGGAGATCCAACCAGTCCATTCTAAAGATCAGTCCTGGGTGTTCATTGGAAGGTCTGATGCTAAAACTGAAACTCTAGTACTTTGGCCTCCTCATGCAAAGAGTTGACTCATTGGAAAAGACTCTGATGCTGGGAGGGATTAGGGGCAGGAGGAGAAGGGGATGACAGAGGATGAGATGGCTGGATGGCATCACTGACTCGATAGATATGAGTTTCCGTGAACTCCGGGAGATGGTGATGGACAGGGAGGCCTGGCGTGCTGTGATTCATGGGGTCGCAGAGTCGGACACGATTGAGCGACTGAACTGAACTGAATTAAGAATTAAAAAATTCTCACACTGGTAATTTGTACCTCCTTATAAGTATTTGCCTATGGTTTAAAAAAAAACATATGGGACTTCCCTGGTGGTCCAGTGGTTAAGACTTCACCTTCTGATGCAAGGGGTGCAGGTTCAATCCCTGGCCAGGGAGCTAGGATCCCATATGCCTTGCAGCTGGAAAACCAAAACATAAAACAGAAACAATATTCTAACAAATTCAATAAAGACTTTAAAAATGGTCTACATCAAAAAAAATTTTAAAAATAAATAAATAAAACATACCCTTTTTCTTTGTCTTAGCTAAAGTATAATTTCACTGTATCCATTAAGAAATGGCACTTGATCATATATAGAACCTGAATTAAGTCACGGAGTGAGGTTTTTGCCTTAAAAATCTTACTACTTTCTCAAAACACCTCAGCTTTTTTCTTTTCACTGTAACTATCCAAACTTATAATTCTCCTTCTAACCTAGAAGAAAATAAGAGAATAATGTTTTTGTACCTAAATTCTATAAAGCCTACAGTCAATATGTTTCACACTGTAATAATTGCAAATAATCTGGAAGCATGGAGTGACCCCATGAACTGTAGCACGCCAGCTCCCCTGTCCATAGGATTTTCCAGGCAGGAAAGCTGGAGTGGGTTGTCATTCCCTTCTCCAGGGCATCTTCCTGACCCAGGGACAGAACTTGGGTCTCCAGTATTACAGGCAGATTCTTTACCTTCTGAGTCACCAAGGAGACTTACTGTAATCCAAAAGCATTCATGATGGTTACCTTGTGTAAATTATCAAATTTTAGTTCTGTGACTCAGAACTTAATAGATCATTTGCAAAAACAAATCTTTGAAAATCATCCCAAAGTTTATACTTTCTCTGCTTTACATATTGTGCTATTTCAAACAGAATAAAACAAAACCTTCTTAGTCATAATCAGCCTCTGTCTAACATCCTTGTTGTAACTCCAGCTGTTCCCTCAAACCCACCACATGCTCCGGTCATATTACATTTCCCACTTTCTGGGGCACTTACCCCCAAAACAGGTCTTAGCACATGTTATTCTTTCTATCCAGAATGTCTTACCTATTGTTCGTGCCAGCTTCCCACGGATCCTTTCAGAGCAAACTTTCATGACACCACCACAGAGGAGCCTTCCCTATTGCCACCAGGCAAGGAACTTTACCACATGCTTTCCACTCTTCTCCTCAGCAGGATTTACCTTAAATACTAAGTTTATATGATGATTAGATTGATGGCAGGGACGGTATCTTTGTCATTTTATGTTTCCAGAAACTAATCACAGCACCCACCTCAAATAGGTGCTCACTAACTGTTTATGGAAGTGACTGTTTATTGACAAGTGACCAGATAATCATGATGGTGTGATCACCAACCTAGAGCCAGACATCCTGGAATGAGAAGTCAAGTGGGCCTTAGGAAGCATCACTACGAATAAAGCTAGTGGAGATGATGGAATCCCAGTTCAGCTATTTCAAATCCTAATAGATGATGCTGTGAAAGTGCTGCACTCAATATGCCAGCAAATTTGGAAAACTCAGCAGTGACCACAGGACTGGAAAAGCTCAGTTTCCTTTCCAGTCCCAAAGAAAGGCAATGCCAAAGAATGCTCAAACTACCACACAATTGCACTCATCTCACACACTAGTAAAGTAATGCTCAAAATTCTCCAAACCAGGCTTCAACAGTACGGGAACTGTGAATTTCCAGATGTTCAAGCTGGATTTAGAAAAGGCAAAGAAACCAGAGATCAAATTGCCAACATTCACTGGATCATTGAAAAAGCAAGAGAGTTCCAGAAAAACATCTACTTCTGCTTTATTGACTATGCCAAAGCCTTTGACTGTGTGGCTCACAAGAAACTGTGGAAAATTCTGAAAGAGATGGAAATACCAGACCACCTGACCTGCCTCTTGTATGCAAGTCACGAAGCAACAGTTAGAACTGGACATGGAACAACAGACTGGTTCCAAATTGGAAAAGCAGTACATCAAAGCTATATATTGTCACCCTGCTTATTTAACTTATATGCAGAGTACATCATGAGGAATGCTGGGTTGGATGAAGCACAGGCTGAAATCAAGATTACTGGGAGAAATATCAGTAATCTCAGACGTGCAAATGACACCACCCTTATGGCAGAAAGCAAAGAAAAACTAAAGAGCCTTTTGATGAAAGTGAAAGCGAAGAGTGAATAAGTTGTCTTAAAACTCAACATTCAGAAAACTAATATCATAGCATCTTGTCCTATCACTTCATGGCAAATAGATGGGGAAATACTGGAAACAGTGGCTGATTCTGGGCTCCAAAATCACTGCAGATAGTGGTTGCAGCCATGAAATTAAAAGACGCTTGCTCCTTGGAAGAAAAGTTATGACCAACCTAGACAGCATATTAAAAAGCAGAGACATTACTTTGCCAACAAATGTCTGTCTAGTCAAAGCTACAGTTTTTCCAGCAGTCATGTGTGGATGTGAGAGTCGGACTATAAAGAAAGCTGAATGCTGAAGAATTGATGCTTTTGAACTGTGATGTTGGAGAAGACTCTCAAGAGTCTCTTGGACTGAGAGGAGATCCAACCAGTCAATCCTAAAGGAAATCAGTTCTGACTATTCATTGGAAAGACTGATGCTGAAGCTGAAACTCCAATACTTTGGCCACCTGATGTGAAAAACTGACTCATTTGAAAAGACTCTGATGCTGGGAAATATTGAAGTCAGGAAGAGAAGGGGATGACAGAAGATGAGATGGCTGGATGGCATCACCGACTCAATGGACATGAGTTTGAGTAAACTCCAGGAGTTGATGATGGACAGGGAGGTCTGGCGTGCTGCAGTCCATGGGGTCGCAAAGAGTTGGACACAACTGAGCGACTGAACTGACTGACCGACTGACTGATGTTTCTTTTCATTTCTTTTCAGTGTTATTGTCCCAGCTCACTCAAGATAGATCCCTGGATGGCTACAGACAGAAAGAGGCAGAAGCCCAACGGGCTTAAACTGACACTAAGGGGAAGACTTGGCCAGTGAGCAGGAAGTCTGCAAAAAAAAATTTATTTTTTTCAAAATGCAACATATCTCCACAACACAAAGGGTCTCAGTTAGTTGACAGCCTTAAAGACAAGAGTTCTTTATTCCATGTTATATAATCTGCATTGAAAGAAGAATGATCTTAGACTCTTAATCTTAAAAATGTAAGTTTTGCTTTGTTTGAAAACAAAATAATAGAGAAAACTAAGCTGAGGACAAGAGCCAAGAAAAAGAATCTCTGGTTACCTTGGAGTTAAACAAACTGTTCCAACTTTTCAGACTGCCTAATAACAAGTAAAATTCAGAAGAACTAGCAGAAAGATCCCCCCGTCTTTTTTTTTTCACTTATATAGTCTATCCCTAATAAGAATATAAATAAGTTGTCTTCTACACTGGTTCAAACTGAAGCTTTCAGTAGCTTGAAAACAGACAGCTGAGTTCACTGCCTGCTTTATTCCTCCATATCTCTAGCAGGCTCAGAGGCTTTTGTTTACAAGTATGACCTAAGATCTTCAGGAACATTTGGGAAATCTGCTTTAACCTGTTATCAGGTGTTAAAGGAGCTCTTCTGGAAAAAGCACTTCATGAATTTATAGAAAGGAGGCTAACAGCAGGATCATGATCAAGTTAATTTGCCATAAAATTAATGAAGATTACTCTTCCAGCAATGTGCTTATAATGTCATAGTGAAAGTGAAAGTCGCTCAGTCAGGTCCGACTCTTTGTGACCCCAGGGGACCATACAGGCCATGGAGTTCTCCAGGCCAGAATACTGGAGTGGGTAGCCTTTCCCTTCTTCCGGGGATCTTTCCAACCCAGGGATTGAACCCAGGTCTTCAGCACTGCAGTAAAACTTGGAAAAATAAGATACATATCCTCAGTAGACTTTCCTTCTCTCACACTTTCTCTCCAGTGGGACTATCTTAGAGTAGCCACAAACATTTTGAGACCCAAAAAGAAGTTACGTTAGTGATACACTTAGTGTGGGCTTCGTGAGATATTTATGTGATTTGTAGTCACTTTCATGCTGCTGCTTAGTCACTTCAGTTGTGTTCAACTGTGTGACCCCATGAACTGTAGCCCACTAGGCTCCTCTGTCCATGGAATTCTCCAGGCAAGAATACTGGAGTGAGTTGCCATGCCCTCCTCTAGGCAATCTTCCCAACCCAGGGATTAAACCCAGGTCTCCTGCATTGCAGACAGACTCTGCCAGTGGGCCACCAGGGAAGACCAGTCACTTCCATGCTATGTGCTTAGTCGTGTCTGACTCTTTGTGACCTCATGGACTGCCACCAAGCTCCTCTGTCCATGGGATTTTTCAGGCAAGAATACTGGAGTGGGTCACCATTTCCTTCTCCAGGGGATCTTCCCAGCCAAGGGATTGTACCTGAGTCTCCTGTGTCTCCTGCAATGCCGGCCAAGTCTTTACCATCTTAGTCACTATGGAAGTTCTATCACTTCCATGTATTGATATAAATACCTGCTATTCCCAACATAAGAATGGCTTTCAGGAATCCATTAATCACTGTGCAAACTAACCCAGTGTCAGGATACAGAGGTGCTGGACCAGATGTTTCTCCATATCTTTGAATAAAATGATGCAGGACACTACTGATTGATCCCCTTGCAATGTGTCCTCTGGGCCTTTGCTCTTATTTCTCCTACCCAGCCCTGCCTCCCTACTTCCTCCAATGAAAATCCTACAAAAGATCTGCTCAAATGTCATCTCCTCGGTGGAGCCTTCCCAAGTATAGAATAAATCTCTCCATCTGTTTTTCATTCTATTTCTTTTAAGTATGCCTCTATTTACAAACTAACAAACACTAAGTTATATTTTAATTATTTGTGAACATGACTATCTCTTCCACTAGATTATAAATTCCTGGAGGGCCAGAAAATATCTTACTTAACTTTGTACTTTCCACACCGTCAACCATGGTGTCAAACAACAGGACCTAGAAAATGCTGATGTAAACTTAAATTTCTAAGTTGATATGTTCTTTTGATAACATGAAGCTGAACATATTTATTTGCCTCATGCACTATTTCTGTTGTTAAAACAGGTTCTTCCACAAAGATAAAAATATTGAGACAGATAATACATATATATCATTGATACGTAAACAATTAAAAATCTAGTAATCTAAGTCCTAGTATCTTCATAAAATGAAGTTCTAGGTAGTAAATTAATCTTTGCAAGACTAAGGGCTTAAAAGAAGACAGAAAAGACCACTGAAGGTCACAATTTGCATATTGATCTAACTGTATGCTTATTCTCTTACAAACACATAATTAACTTTGCTTTTATTGAATTTTGGTTCTAAACCAATTTTATTAGTCATAGTTTCACTGGTAATTTCAGTGAAGTGTGAGAGACAGATGTTAGTTAAGAAGGTAGCATGGATACTAATCTATCTGGATAATAGATTTAATATGTACTGAATGTATTGCTTTGTAGGCATTAGATTTGATCAATAGCTATGCTCCCTTCTTATAATATTTCTTGGGGCAAGAAGTATTTCATGATTAAGACTAAATTTAATCTAAAGTTTACCATACAGAGGAGATGTACAAATAAGCCATAATTAGAAGCACCAACTATCTGGTATGAAAGCAGGAGAATTAGTTACAGTAATATAATCTCTCCCTAAGTTTTGGAGTTTTAAAAAATGTTTTTTCTATAATTAGTGACAGTAGTAGAAAGTGCAGCACTGAGTTGGGAATCAGAAGACCGAGGCTGAGTCTTGGCTGTGCCATTTATTAATAGCTCTCAGTTTTCTCATGTATGAAATGATGATATTCAAGTACTAACACTTGTTCTGCCTACTTTATAGGCCCATTTTGAGGAGTCATTGGAGCTCATTCATTGATTCATCAGCATATATTTAGTACTTGTGCCAGATAATGGATATTAAAGAGATTTGTAAAATTTCAAAGCTCTAAAGAAATAAAGGAGATTATTTGAGAAAATGTTTTATTTGGGTACTTAATATTAGGGTACAAAAGAGAAATGTGAAACTTTTGAGATAACCTACAGAACAGAAAAATGACTGTCATTTTAATTGGTACAAAGCCCAGCCTCCACTGCTGAGGCAAAAGACAAACATTTCAGCATTTTCTCCCTAATCTAACACCAATACTGATTAATTCAACATATGTAAGAATTCTAAGTATATGAAAGTATGTGTATGTATATGTGTATATACCATACTCACAAATATCCAGTGCCACATTCCAAAGCCTCCAGACTCACATAAGGTTGAATTGTCAGGCACCTCCTGTCGTGGAATTAAAACTATACCAGGCTCCAGTGGGAGAGGAAAGGTCAGAGTCACATTCAGGATGCCTTGGGAAGTTCAGGACATCAGCTAATCAAAAATATTTATACGGCACACTCATTTGTACAGTTAGTCCTAACTGCTAGAGAGAAAAACAAACAGAAGAAAAAGAAAATCCCCAGCCTTCAACTGCTCACAGTTCAGCTAAACATCAGAAAAGACAAAATGTCTTCATAAACATTCACAGAACAACCCAAGTACAAATGAACACCATATTGTTCAGCTTTTTCTCTTTCTTCAGTATCTCACTTGGGCCCCATCAGAATAGTCCAGAAAATCTACTTTTCTGGGGGAAAGAGGACTTACAATATGCTGATAATTAAACTGAATGCTTTATTTGAAGAAACACACTCATGGATCTTAAATAAGTTTCCCAAACAAAGTCATAAATCTGCTCAGTAACATGTGAAAGTGAAGTCGCTCAGTCGTGTCCAACTCTTAACCCCAGGCTCCTCTGTCCATGGGATTTTCCAGGCAATAGTACTGGAGTGGACTGCCATTTCCTTCTCCAGGGGATCTTCCCGACCCAGGGATCAAACCTTGTTCTCCCACATTGTAGACAGACGCTTTACCATCTGAGCCACCAGGGAAGTCAGTAACATAGCAGGTTTCAAACCAATATCACTACTGGGCAGATACACTGAGAAGACCAGAATTTAAAATGACACACGCACCCCACTGTTCCCTGAAGCACGATTTACAACAGCCAGGGCATGGAAGCAACCTAGATGTCCAACAACCTAAATGCCCAATGAACAGATAAAGAAGTTGTGATACATATACGCTATGGAATGTTACTCATCCATTAAATGGGACAAAATTAGGACATCTGTAAAGATGTTGATGGGCCAAGAGTCTGTCATACAGATGAAATAAGTCAGGAAGTGGAAAACAAATATATATTAACATACATATGTGGAACTGAGGAAAATAGTATGCATGCTCATTTGTTCAGTCGTGTCCAACTCTTTGCAACCCCATGGACTGTAGCCCACCAGGCTCCTCTGTCCATGGGATTTTCCAGGCAAGAATACTGGAGTGGGTTGCCATACCCTCCTCCAGGGGATCTTCCCAATCCAGGGATCGAATCCACATCTCTTGCAGCTCCTGCATCGGCAGGCGGGTTCTTTACCACTAGCGCCACCTGGGAAGCCCAGGTGAAAAGTGGCATACATGGACCTATTTCCAGGCCAGGAATAGAGACAGAGACATAGAGAACGACATGTGGACACAGTGGGGGAAGGGGAGAAAGGGATGAAGTGGGAGATCAGGACTGGCATATATACACTACCGTGTGTAAAACAGAAAGCCAGTGGGAACCTGCTGAAAACTCAGAGGGAGCTCAGTTCAGTGTTCTGTGATGACCTAGAAAAGTGGGATGGGCAGGTGCGTGGGAGGGAAGCCCAAGAGGGAGGGGATGTATGTATGCATATAGCTGATACACTTGGCTGTACACTAGAAACTAACACAATATTATAAAGCAACTGTATCCACTAAAAAAGTATTTATATATAAATGTCATGATAACTGAGACTTGCTTTAAAATACTTCACCATCACTCCTCCCAAATAGTGAGAAGGACAAATGAAACAAGATTGGCCAAATGTTATAATTTAGTGATGCAGAATGAGGGGTACATAGGGATCCATTATACCATTCTCTCTACCTTTATTAATAATTTGAAATTTTTCATGATAAAAGGGTTTTTTTAAATGTAATGCCTCTACAAACATATGCTAAATAAAATGCACAAATAAAAGGAAAACACTTTGAAATTCCAATGTAGGTTGCAGTAACCACTGAAAAATTATATTATCTTCCTGGGGCCCTTTAGTGTTGTTTTCTCTTATACATTATATAATTTATCAACCATACTGTTCTGTTTTGTGATCTAGAGATCCCATCAAAGAGTGAAAGGAGATTTGTATATCTATATCAATAATTAACATTATAGAATGCTCACTATATAAACACACAGCACTCTAGTGGGATCTTTATAACATACAAGACAACAGTCAAGAGTTATCTACTCAGAAACATCTTCATGACACCACAGGTGAAAAACAAAAGTTGTTTGCATATACAGAAAATAAATGTCAACACATCTGTGTTTATTACCACAAGTTTTAATTCTACTGCACTTCTTATCTGTGGTTTTCTATATTAATGCAAGTGAGCCTGCTGTCACTATATGCAAAACTAAACCGTACTCACTGAACTGTTTCAACTTTTAGAACTAAATACTACTTTTGAAATGATCTGTCACTCATGACTATGATTTTTCAACATATTCATAATTTATTCCTTACACCCAATGTGGCCATTCAATTTTTTGAACTACCTAATACTACACAAATACCTGTATCACTTATAAGATGAATCAAGTCTAGAGACCTACTGTACAGCATGATGAATATAGTTAATAATAATGTATTATATATTTAAAATTCTTCTCACCACACAAAGGAAACTAGGAGGTAACATGTTAATCAGTTTGATTATGGTATTCAGTTTGATTATGGTAATCACTTCACAGTGTATACGTATACCATAACATCATGCTGTGTACCTTAAATATATACAATTTTTATTTATCAAAAATAAAAAATTTAAAATATATCTAAGGCAGTCTTTTAAGAGTTTAACTTATTGTTATCATGCACAGATTAAAAGAGGCTTGTCTCAAAAAGGAAAATCATTCTCTCCTAAAAGAGTATAATAGAGGCCTTATTCCAAATTTAAATTTGGTGAGAATTTCATCAGGTAGAATCTAAATTGCTTTAGACTTTAGGGAGTAGAATGTGTGTGAACAAAACACTTTGTCTATTGTAGAATCTGATATCAATATTTCTTTCTTCAGTTTTGCCATGCTTTTTGAACATTAAAATATCCTTTTGATTTAAGAAACATAATAATGAGATGCAATAGACTAACCATAAATGGATCCTAGTTTGAATGAAAACACTATCAGCATTTGGAAGACAAAGGGAGAAATGAGAATACGGATGGGTTATTAGGTAATATTTGGGTTTTATTGTTAATTTTCTTAGGTGCAATAATGGCATTGTGGATAGGTAAGAAATTTCCTTACTTTTAGAAAGTGCTGAATTTATTTAGAGTTGAACTAAATACTTCATGATGTCTGAAACTTTATTTGAAATGGTTCAGATAGATAAATAGATATAGGTAATAAGGCAAACTATTAAAAATGAGTGAATGTAAGAAGAAAGTATACATTCTTGTATGTTTTTAATTTTTGAAAATACAAACTTAAAGAGAAGCTCTTTTTCATACTTTACTTAGATATGCTGAAAGGGTGACCTAGGAGAATAACGTATGCAGACTGGGGTACCCTTTCGACCTAGAAGTGCATTTTTAAAATCAGGCTACTTACTGACTTACTGCCCAAGGGTTCCATAGCTGGGGAATACACAATGAGAAATCCAGCCCATCACAAAGGCATCAGTGATGGTTATCATCGCCTCAGCAAACTGCCGCACCCTCAGTACACAGTGCCCTCGGCCACCATCTCCAGATCAATGTGGCTATCAGTGACGGATGGCCAAAGAAGCCCCATCCACTCAGGTCATTCTTAGTTCACATGGTCCAAAAGGATTTAGGAGTCCTGTGTCACTAGACATCTTTAGAAACAACCTAGCCATTAAAGGCGGAAGCAGAGTAATGTTGTATGTCAGAAGCACACTGTTGACAGTTTAAATAGACTCAGAAAGCTTAAAATGTGTTGATTTTCTGTGTGCTACAATTGCATTTTTACTGGTGGAGAATGTGTCATTAAAATGTAAATGCATGTTGAAAGCAAAGCTATAAAAAGACTTTCTGTCACAAGCCATTTCTAGACACACCATAGCTAAGAAGAAAAGGTAATATTGTTCAGCACTGATTTAATCAAAATTGTAATACCTTTGGAAAGGAGCAGGAACTTTTGGTCCAGATATATTTTTAATGTGGTTTATACTTAACAGAATCTGATTTGGGATGCATTTAGTTTGAAGACAGTACATAAACAGGTCACCTACTCAAAAGAACCTTTGCAGTAACATTTCATGAGCACATCAACAATTTTCTAGTCATTGAAATATTAGCATCCTTACTAAATAATCTAATATTTTCACTATTAATCACTCAGCCCATTCCTTGAGTATCACCTCTTCTGCCCCAAAAGGCATAAAGGCTCAAGCAGCACCGGGAAATAGTGATGAGGCCATACATATACTACAAATAAATACCTCTTTCCTATTTCAGTCCTTAAATAAGCTTACTCACAAGTGATTGGGATCGAAGTAAAACAGTTCTATGAACAGTCACCACATTAGTTATGGATGCATAGGAAAATCCATTTTAACTAATTGAAAGCAAGACCTTGAAATACATTTAGCCATTTATGTTTATAACATACAAATAACAGATTTATTACTATCATGGGGCAAATTATTTCTTACACAAGTACTACTGACTTTGCTATCTGAGGGCTGGACTTGGCCCAAAGTGTATTGACACACAATATTTTCCTTCATGGCAAGATTTCCATGAACAGTTGCTTTAACTTGAAAAACAGACCCAGAGTTGTTGAAGGAGGTAGAAGAAAGAGATTCAGCATTGGTGGGCGATGTGGTCGCTGAATACAATGACCTAGTTCTGGTCAAGGAAAAAGTCACAAACACTCCATTTAGAAAGAGAACGTAAACTTTTTTTTTTAGAAAGACAGAAAAATAATTTCTTTAGGGAGAAACTTCCTTCAGGCAAATCTCAAAAATAAATGGTAACATTTATATAGTAGTCGCTATAATGCTTCATCACTGACAAGAGAGAATTCAAAAGCAAAGAATCTTGGCCTCTGGAAAAAGCAATGGGAAACCTCTGGCTTTTAGTTTCATTTTTTCAAGCTAGACCGTGAAAAGTTTTTTAAAATCAAGTGTCTTTTGACTCTCCCTTCTCCACCATTAAGAGCAACAAATACAGCTGTGCAAACAGCAGGAATGTGTGTTCCTGTGGTAAGATGTGGGTCCTGGCTCTTCCTGGCAGAACTCTCCAGCAGACATGTGCCCAATCCTCTGAGTCAGCAGGCTCAAAGAGGGATTGGAGTTGTTGGCAAAGGTAAATTCCAGCCTCAAACAGTAAGAGAAGACATTAGGCCAATTGGTGGGAATTCTTGAGCAACTGAAGTGAAGTTTCTGATAGCTGGCAAGAAAGGAAAAGATTAAAAGCTGTGCAACTGGAGTTGCAAAGAACACAGTCTGAAAAGGCAGGAAAGAATACACTTTTCTTCTTATCCATTTTTATACCTGTTTCTCTTTTTAGTCCTTCTGCCACCTCTTTTTTTTTTTTTTTTGCTGGTAAAAACATGGATTTTGGACCCATTTCCAGGGAATGAATCTCAGTCATGAATTAGTTGTGTGGTTCTGGTAACTTATCTAGTATTTCTAAACTTCAGCTTCCTCATCTGTAAAATGGATAGAATGATACCTAATGGACTGTTGTGAGGCTGGAATATGATAAACTAAAAATACACAGCAGGTGTCTGGCTCATAGCAGGTGCTTTAAAATGTGTTAGCACCTTTCCTCTCCTCCTTCTTTTATTCTTGTAGCCTATATTTCTTTTTAACTTTTTTTTCACATCTGCTAGAACTTTGGGTCCTTTACTTCATTATTAATTTTCTGTGGGTCAGTGACCTTGGATAAAGAAAAATTTCCCAGTTCCTAAAGTAAATGGGATATTCACTCACAAGAGCTGATGGCCTTCATGTTTATCTGATTGTCAAAAGACTGAGTTTCCTGTTGATCCGATGAATAACATGATGAATGCAATTCTCATAACAGGAAGTTTTAGGGAATCTGGGGATTAGAAAAGAAGAATGCCTGCCTCCTCTTAATCAGTGGGTGTTATAAACTTGGATTCCTTCGCAAACAATGACAAAGCAGTTAGACAGAGATGCCAAAGTACTGGACAGACTTCAGTCCAGCCTGAGACCTGGTGCAGGCTGTGTCCCCTTCCTGTGCCAACAATGAGACTTGGGTTCTAGGGGACTACTTTCTTAAAAGCAAGTTTTGGGACTTCCCTGGTGGTCTCTTGGCTAAGGTTCCACACTCCCAATGCAGGGGGCCTGGGTTCAGTCCCTGGTCAGGCAACCTGATCCCACATGCCACAGCTAAGAGTTTGCATGCTGCAACTAACTGAAGATCCTGCGTGCTACAACTAAGATCCAGTGCAGCCGAATAAGTAAATAAATAAATAGTTTAGATTAAAAAGATAAAAGCAAGTTTCAAGAGCAGAGAAGGAAGTCTGCCCTGCATCCATAAAGAATAAATTCTGCATTCAAGATGAAAAGAATTATAACTCAAATTCCAGCATTTTTTCATTCTGAACTAGCAATGCAAGTAGTGTGATATGTTTTGTTTTGGAAGGGAGGATCAGAGGAACCCTAAATTCATTTCAGGAAGCAACTACAATTTAAAAGAAAAGAGTAAAAGGGTAGGAGAGGAATGAAAGGAAAGGAGAGAAAATGAGGCATCTACTCAACAGGACGTACTTTCTCTCTCTCTCCAGGCCTCTGACAGAGCCCTCCAAGAGAGCCCACCTGCCGTGAGCAGCTGCTGACAGCCCCCTTTCTCTTGGCTTTCTGGACACATCTTTAGTCTATCACTCCTTCTCCTGTGCCCTCCCTGATTCATCTCCTGCATCATCCCTTGTAGTTCTCACTTCGCAAAGCTTTACCTGAACAATTTTATTTCTTTCTATGGCTTCTCCTACCCTTTCTCCCACCAGGGATTCCCACCAGGGTGGCTCAGACAGTAAAGAATCTTACTGCAATGCAGGAGACCCTGGTTCGATCCTTGGGTCAGAAAGATCCCTGGAGTAGGAAATGGCAACCCACTCCAGTACTCTTGCCTGGAGAATTCCACGGACAGAGGAGCCTGGTGGGCTACATAGAGTCGCAGAGTCAGACATGACTGAGTAAATAATTTACACTTTGAATAAGGATGACTCATAAATACACATCTTTAAACCAGTTCTCTTTTCTAAATCCCACAAGCCAAACTGGCCACACCAAGATGGCTTGTGATCAGATCTAAAATCAGAAGTGTTTTCTTCCTAAACCTCTTCCCACCATTCACACCCTATCTACCAATTCTCAAAGTAAAAGCAGCTCTGAACTCATTTTTTATTGTCCTTCTACTTCAACTCCCAAATCCAGTCTATTACCAAGTGATAGTTATCCTACTTTCTGAAGCTCTCTCACATCTATACTCTTCTAATCCTACTGTCGCTGTCTTAGATAAAGCTCTCCTCATCTCCCACCTGGACTCCTGACTTCTCTCTTTCTGGTATTTTTTCTGGACAAACTTTGTACCAAAGTGATTTCTCTAAAACATAAATCTGATACTTTCTCTTTTAATAACCTTAATAACCTCTGATAGCTCCTCTCTGCCTCCCAAAATAAAAACCCAAATCCAAACGAGATGCATAGCCTTGCCTCAGTCGTCTTCAACATCTCCATCTCTTTTAATTCCCCCGCTACATCCCACAACTCTTATTTCAAACCCTACAATTCAGCCACATCAAGCTGCCTACCACTCCCCAAACACATGATCCTTGATTTTTGCCTTTGCATATTCTGTTCCTTCTGTATGAAATGCTTTTCCCTGCCTCCACATGCTTTAAGATTAAGCTTGAATGTCACCCTTCTATAAAGCTTTCCCTCACTGCCCAATACATTACTTACATCTACCTGCAGGATCCTTGGTCCTTTATCTGGGCACTTTTAAGATATACTGCAAGTACCAGTTTATATATTTGTCTCCCTGGACAAATGAGACCAAAATTGCAAGCTCCAATAGAACAGGCATTAGCTCTCATTTCTTTTGGTGTCCCCAGCTGTTCACTAAACATTCAACAAATGCTAATGGATGTCAAGAGAATCAGCTTTCCACACAAAGAAAGAACCTTAGGACCTTCCAGGAAGAGCTACCCTTTCCCTGAGAGAGCTCTTTGGGCCCATGTAGTCTTGCCCTATGTATCAGCCCACAGCTGGAATACACTCAGAATGTTTCCTTCAGCTTAAAAGAGGGACTGAGAGAGGGTAGTAGAGACAGGGAGAAAGTGGGGGAGAGAGGGACAGATGAGCACCCCTTTGATAATTCATTGTACTTTTCCCACGTAGAAAAAGACCTTATTCCTTGCTTCTAACATTAAGGAATAAACAGAAAACCTGGCCACAGTGCTCTATATTTTTAGTAGATACTGACAAAGCACCTGAACAAATAAAGAACAAGTGAATCTATAGATAAATGCTATCTGGTTGGTAAGAAATTTGCACAAAAAAACCCCAAAACTGAGCTTCTCATTCACTTTAGGTTTTCTTTCTCCAGTGTGTGTGTGTGTGTGTGTGTGTGTGTGTGTGTGTGTGTGTCCCTCTCACTACCTCTGCCTCCCTTTCTCTCTTTTCTTTCTTTAGCTGAGTTCATTTCCGACAAGCACAGAAAAGTTGGAGTGGCGACCAGGAAATGTTTTGAGCTTCTGTATTCAAATACTTTGTGGAAAAGTACATTTGATTTACAACTACAACACATACAACTGGGTATCTTAACTGTAAATCTAATGTGATGATTGCTCCTTTAGATATTTCCTTAATTTTATGTGAGTATTAAATACATATCCTTTAATGACTATAGGTTCTAACCACTTCCAAATGACTGATTTTCACTGCCTTGCTACTGTACATTTCCTTTATGTAAACAAATAAATATTTCTAAATTGCTCCATTAGCATATAGAAAAACATTTGCTATTTGCTTTTAAATGACTTTAGGGGGTTATAAGCATGTTGCCCCAAAATGAGCTTTATAACAATTCTCTAGGCATTCATGTTTGAAAATGTAATATTTATATGGTAGAAATTACAAGATTAAAACCCAACAAACTTCTATAAATTTGTCCTTTTAAAATATAAACTATTAAAATAAGAAATATAAATACAACTGCTTTAATTCCAATTCCATATCAAAGTTCTCAGGATTTTGCATTTATATAGAGCAGAGTTCATGAACTCCTACTAACCATGTTAACAATCTACTAGGTTTCCAAAGACTCAGCAGGGGTTAGAATTAGAAGGCTCTGCCATCAACATCAATAACAGAGGCAGTGACACTCAGAGGAGTTTTTCACTGTGCTCTCTAAAGAGGGTTCAGCACACTCAGAGACCACAGCCCATAAAGGAAAGAGGTCTTTGGTTAGTAACTCCAAATACAATCTGGAGAGACACATTATTTCCAATTTTAAACAGTGATAGTCTTTTAAAAATTACATCTATGCGTGTGTATGTATTTTATGTGTACACACATAAGCTCATCACAGTCATACTTATTTTAAAGGGCCTTAACCACTTAAAAGGAGTTTTGAGTTCAATTTTAGTTTTGATTCACAAGGGAAAAGATGTGAACAAAATCACAAATGTACCTCTGGGAGGCAAGAGAGTGGCTTAACTCCTTAATTTAAGACAGAAGCCTATTAGACAGATGACTCAAGCATTTTGGTGTGGCCTGGGTCCAAGGCAGGTGGCAAATCAGAGACACATAGAAACTAAGGGAATACATCTAAATTTACAGATATATATTAGAGACTAGTTTCAAAGCAGTTTCTGAAATAAAATTTTGTACAAAATAAATTTGCTACCTATGGATTTTCATGGGCATGGAAACATATTTCCCCTCCTCCTACCCCCTTTATTAAACAATTTTCACCCAATTCCCTTTCTTCAATTCCCTTGTTCACAAAAGCCTATCTTTTTAAAAACTGGGTTGTTGGGGGTTGGTTTAAAAAAAAGCTCAAGAAAGGGCAATAGTCAAATCTTAAGTCCACATCAACCATTAATCTTCTGATATTTTTCTCTTCTTCCTTTTTGGAGGGCCAAATAGTACCAAATATCTGTATCTTGTGGTGTTGCCTGCAGCAGGAAAACAGCATCTAGCATTCTATGACTTGGTCATGAAGCCGAAGGAAACATGACCTCTAAAGCAATGCTTTCTGTGGTGAAATCAGCACTGATCATCCACATACATGATCTGCATTCTAGTCTCTGGATCTTCAGTTTTTTTAAATTTCAAGTATTATAAATCTGTATATTTATCATGCCCAAACTTGTTTCCCTTTCAGCTCATCATCATTCCAGCAGTTATTGCACACTAGATAAAGACTTTCATGAGCTTTTATGTTGTTCTTGCTAAGTACTCTCCAATTACACTAGATAATAAACTCAATTTTTGACTCTTTCAGATAAAGCTAATTCACTAAAGCCAAAACTAGTGATTTCACAATAGTCTCAGCCTTATCTGTCCCTGATTCTAGGAAGCATATCCAGGGTAGTCATGGCAATTTACACTAGGGAGCTAAATTACCTCTTTTCTAAATTACCACAGGGACATATTCTGCCTTTGGGAAAAGTGCTATATTATTTGCATCTGTGGATGAGTTATTTATATCTGAAGACATTCAAACTAGTCTTCCCATTTTACTGTTTTCCTCTATTTTTTGTATTGATCACTGAGGAAGGCTTTCTTATCTCTCCTTGCTATTCTTTGGAACTCTGCATTTAAATGGGTATATTTTTCCTTTTCTCCCCTGCCTTTCTTTGCAAAGAAATAGAGGAAAACAAAAGAATGGGAAAGACTAGAGACCTCTCCAAGAAAATTAGAGATATCAAGGGAACATTTCATGCAAAGATAGGCACAATAAAGGACAGAAATGGTATGGACCTAACAGAAGCAGAAGATATTAAGAAGAGGTGGCAGGAATACACAGAAGAACTATACAAAAAGATCTTCATGACCCAGATAACCACGATGGTGCAATCACCCACCTAGAGCCAACATCCTGGAGTGCAAAGTCAAGTGGGCCTTAGGAAGCATCACTATAAACAAAGCTAGTGGAGGTGATAGAAGTCTAGTTGAACTATATCAAATTCTAAAAGATGATGCTGTGAAAGTGCTGCACTCAATATGTTAGCAAATTTGAAAAACCCAGCAGTGGCCAAATGACTGGGAAAGGTCAGTTTTCATTTCAATCCCAAAGAAAGGCAATGCCAAAGAATGTTCAAACTACCACACAATTGCACTCATCTCACATGTTAGCAAAGTAATGCTCAAATATCTCCAAGCCAGGCTTCAAGAGTACATGAATCATGAACTTCAAGAAGTTCAACCTGTATTTAGAAAAAGCAGAGGAACCAGAAATCAAATTGCCAATGTCTGCTGGATCACCAAAAAGCAAAAGGGTTCCAGAAAAACATCTACTTCTTTATTGACTATGCCAAAACCTTTGACTGTGTAGATCACAGCAAACTCTGGAAAATTCTTAAAGAGATGGGGATATCAGACTACTTGACCTGCTTCCTGAGAAATCTGTATGCCGGTCAAGAAGCAACAGTTAGAAACAGACACGGATCAACAGACTGGTTCCAAACTGGGAAAGGAGTACATCAAGGCTATATATTGTCACCCTGTTTATTTTACTTATAGGAAGAGTACATCATGCAAAATGCTGGGTTGGTTGAAGCACAAGCTGGAATCAAGATTGTGGGAGAAATATCAATAACCTCAGATATGCAGATAATACCACACTTATGGCAGAAAGTGCAGAACTAAAGAGCCTCTTGATGAAAGTGAAAGAGGAGAGTGAAAAAGCTGGCTTAAAACTCAACATTCAGAAAACGAAGATCATGGCATCTGGTCCTATCAGTTCAGTTCAGTCACTCAGTCGTGTCCGACTTTTCACGACCCCATGAATTACAGCATGCCAGGCTTCCCTGTCCATCACCAACTCCCAGAGTTCACTCAGACTCACGTCCATCGAAGCAGTGATGCCATCCAGCCATCTCATCCTCTGCTGTCCCCTTCTCCTCCTGCCCCCAATCCCTACCAGCATGAGAGTCTTTTCCAATGAGTCAACTCTTCACATGAGGTGGCCAAAGTACTGGAGTTTCAGCTTTAGCATCATTCCTTCCAAAGAAATACCAGGGCTGATATCCTTCAGAATGGACTGGTTGGATATTCTTGCAGTCCAAGGGACTCTCAAGAGTCTTCTCCAACACCACAGTTCAAAAGCATCGATTCTTCGGTGCTCAGCCTTCTTCACAGTCCAACTCTCACATCCATACATGACCACAGGAAAAACCATAGCCTTGACTAGACGGACCTTAGTCAGCAAAGTAATGTCTCTGCTTTTGAATATGCTTTCTAAGTTGGTCATAACTTTCCTTCCAAGGAGTAAGCGTCTTTTAATTTCATGGCTGCAGTCACCATCTGCAGTGATTTTGGAGCCCAAAAAATAGAGTCTGACACTGTTTCCACTGTTTGCCCATCTATTTCCCATGAAGGGATGGGACCAGATGACATGATCTTCGTTTTCTGAATGTTGAGCTTTAAGCCAACTTTTTCACTCTCCTCTTTCACTTTCATCAAGAGGCTTTTTAGTTCCTCTTCACTTTCTGCCATAAGGGTGGTGTCATCTGCATATCTGAGGTTATTGATATTTCTCCCGGCAATCTTGAGTCCAGCTTGTGTTTCTTCCAGTCCAGCGTTTCTCATGATGTACTCTGCATATAAGTTAAATAAGCAGGGTGACACCTATCACTTCATGGCAAATAGATGGGGAAACAATGGAAACAGTGAGAGACTATTTTGGGGAACTCCAAAATCACTGCAGATGGTGACTGCAGCTATGAAATTAAAAGACGCTTACTCCTTGGAAGGAAAGTTATAACCAACCTAAACAGCATATTAAAAAGAAAGACATTACCTTGCCAACAAACATCCATCTAGTTAAAGCTATGGTTTTTCCAGTGGTCATGTATAGATGTGAGAGTTAGACCACAAAGAAAGCTGAGCACTGAAGAACTGATACTTTTGAACTGTGGTGTTGGAAAAGACTTGAGAGTCCCTTGGATGGCAAGGAGAGTCAACCAGTCTAGCCTAAAGGAAATCAATCCTGAATATTCATTGGAAGCACTGATGCTGAAGCTGAAACTCCAATACTTTGGCCACCTGATGCGAAGAACTGACTCAGTGGAAAAGATCCTGATGATGGGAAGATCCTGATGATGGAAAAGATTGAAAGCAGCAGGAGAAGGGGGCAACAGAGGATGAGATGGTTGGATGGCATCACCAGTTCAATGGACATGAGTTTGAGCAAGCTCCAGGAGTTGGTGATGGGCAGGGAAGCCTGGTGTGCTGCTGTCCATGGGGTTGCAAAGAGTTGGACGTGACTGAGCGATTGAACTGAACTGAACATTCAAACTGACAAAGAAGGAAGTTAAAAGAGAGAGAGAAGTTAATGGAAATACATAGGAAAAAAATTTACCAGAGCCAGCAATTTTCCCCATTACTTTCTTTTTATATTCACTGTGACTATAGTCATCAGTTCAGCTCAGTTGCTCAGTCGTGTCCAACTCTCTGCAACCCCATGAATCGCAGCATGCCAGACCTCCCTGTCCATCACCAATTCCCAGAGTTTACTCAAACTCATGTCCATTGAGTCGGTGATGCCATCCAGCCATCTCATCCTCTGTCATCCCCTTCTCCTCCTTCCCCCAATCCATTCCAGCATGAGAGTCTTTTCTAATGAGTCAACTCTTCGCACGAGGTGGCCAAAGTATTGGAGTTTCAACTTTAGCATCAGTCCTTCCAATGAACACCCAGGACTGATCTCCTTTAGAATGGACTGGTTGGGTCTCCTTGCAGTCCAAGGGACTCTCAAGAGTCTTCTCCAACACCACAGTTCAAAAGCATCAATTCTTCGGCGCTCAGCCTTCTTCACAGTCCAACTCTCACATCCATACATGACCACAGGAAAAACCAAACCAAAAACTAGATGGACCTTTGTTGGCAAAGGAATGTCTCTGCTTTTGAATATGCTATCTAGGTTGGTCATAACTTTCTTTACAAGGAGTAAGCGTCTTTTAATTTCATGGCTGCAGTCACCATCTGCAGTGATTTTGGAGCCCCAAAAATAAAGTCTGACACTGCTTCCACTGTTTCCCCATCTACTTCCCATGAAGGGATGGGACCAGATCCCATGATCTTAGTTTTCTGAATGTTTAACTTTAAGACAACGTTTTCACTCTCCTCTTTCACTTTCATCAAGAGGCTCTTTAGCTCCTCTTCACTTTCTGCCATAAGGGTGGTATCATCTGCATATCTGAAGTTATTGATATTTCTCCCGGCAATCTTGGTTCCAGCTGTGCCTTCTCCAGCCCAGTGTTTCTCATGATGTACTCTGCATATAAGTTAAATAAGCAGGGTGACAATATACAGCCTTGACATACTCTTTTTCCTATTTGGAACCAGTCTGTTTTTCCATGTCCAGTTCTAACTGTTGCTGCCTGACCTGCATATAGGTTTCTCAAGAGGCAGGTCAGATGGTCTGGTATTCCCATCTCTTTCAGAATTTTCCACAGTTTATTGTGATCCACACAGTCAAAGGCTTTGGCCTAGTCAATAAAGCAGAAACAGATGTTTTTCTGGAACTCTTGCTTTTTCAATGATCCGATGAATGTTGGCAATTTGATCTCTGGTTCCTCTGCCTTTTCTAAAACCAGCTTGAACATCTGGAAATTCACAGTTCATGTATTGCTTAAACCAAATTGTTGTCGACTAAGTTGTTTGAAAATACCATTTCTGTTGCAATGTTCTCCTTAAAAGGAAGTAGTATACTTTTCCCTGTCATTTTACTCTTGCTGCTCCTGCTAAGTCGCTTAAGTCATGTCCGACTCTGTGCGACCCCATAGATGGCAGTCCACCAGGCTCCCCCGTCCCTGGGATTCTCCAGGCAAGAACACTGGAGTGGGTTGCCATTTCCTTCTCCAATGCATTAAAGTGAAAAGTGAAAGTGAAGTCGCTCAGTTGTGTCTGACTCTTTGTGACCCCATTAACTGCAGCCTACCACGCTCCTCTGCCCATGGGGTTTTCCAGGCAAGAGTACTGGAGTGGGGGTGCCATTGCCTTCTCCGAATTTGCTCTTAGAACTGAGTTTTTTACCCTTCTCTTAATGTTAGTATTTTAACTTCCTTGGCAGTCTAGTGGTTAAGATTCCACCCTTCCAAGCAGGGAGTATAGATTCAATCCCTGGTCAGGAAACTAAGAGCCCACATGCTACATGATGTGGTCAAAATATATCAAGCTAATATTAGTATTTCAACACAAAAATTTGCTTTACTCAATTATGACATTTGTTCATCATGTCTAAACATGGTTCAGTTCAGTTTAGTTCAGTCGCTCAGTCATGCCCGACTCAAAAACATTCAATGTAAAAGTTATCATTTTAACCATTTTTAAGTAGACAGGTTCAGTGGCACTCACACAGCTGTGAAACCAGCACTACCATTCATCTCAATAACTCTTTCCATCTTCCTAAATAAAATTCTCAGTCCTTCCTCCCCTCCAGTCCCTGCCAACCACCACTCTACTTTCTGTCTCTGTGAACCAATAACTCTAGTCACCTCATATAAATGGAATCATATAGTATTTGTCTTTTTGAGATATCACCGGCTTATAATAATCTCCTCAAAAATCATCCATGTTATATAGCGTATGTAAAAATGTCCTTCCTTTTTAAGGCTGGATACTATTCCAACGAATGCATACACCACACTTTGTTTATTCATTCATCTATCCATGGATACCTGGGTTGCTTTTGGCTCCTGTGAATGATTGCTATGAACATGGGTGCATAAATAATTGTGTAAGTCCCTGCTTTCTCTTTTGGGTATACACTCAGAAGTGGAATTGCTGGATCATATGGTAATTCTGGGCTTCCCTGCTGGCTCATTATAAGAACCCACCTACCAATGCAGAGGACACAAATTCAATCCCTGAGTTGGGAAAATCCCTGGAGAAGGAAATGGCAACCTACTCCAGTATTCTTGCCTAAGAAATCCCATGCCCAGAGGAGCCTAGCAGGCTACAGTTCACAGGGTCACAAAGGAGTTGGACATGACTCAGTGACTAAACAACAATGGCAATTCTATGTTCAATTATTTTTTTGAAACGTCATACTGTTTTCTATAGTGGATGCATCATGTTACATTTGCACCAGCAAATGCACAAGGGTTTCAGTCTCTCCACAATGTCATGAATACTTGTCATGAGTTTTTTTCCTCTTTTAAAATGTCACCCTAATAGTGTGAAGTGGTATCTTATTGTTGCATTTCCCTAATGATTATTGATGTTGAGCATCTATCTCTTTGTGTGCTTAGTTTATATGTCTTTTCATATATATATCTTCTTTATATATATGAAGATTATGTTTCATATATATATTATATAAAGCCATTTATATATCTTCTTCAGAGGAATATCTATTCAAGTTCTTTGCCCACTTTTCAGTCAGATTGGTTTTGTTGTTATTATGGTGGGTTGTAAAAGTTTTTCATATATTCTGGTCAGATGTATGATTTGCAAATATTTTTTCCCATGCTGTATGTTGCTTTTTCACTCTGTTGATGGTGCCCATATTATAGCTTTAAGTTTTAATATTCTAATGCTATAAATTTTTGTTACTTATAAGTTTAATTATTCTAATTTTTAGACTTAATCAGTTTTATAAATTTTGAGTAACAAATCTTTAATTTTATGTTTTTCTTTTGATCTCTGAAGACATAAAACAAAAAATATTATTAAAATTCACAAGATTAAATAAATATGAACTGAAATAAATGTTTAAAGTGATATTTTTATAATAGCATTTTACTTCTAAAATTATTAAAGCATAAAATGGCACTAAGACTTTTAGAACACCTTATTTTAATTGGAAAATCTAAGTAGTGAGTGGGTAGACTATACAATTCTTTTGAGTCTTTTGCATGTTTGGAAATTTTCACAGAAACTATTGGAAAAAATGGGTCAAGAGATATCATTTAATTATGGCAAATTAAGAAATATATATTTTAAGAGCTAAGCACTCTTTTGAAAAATGTCTATTCAGACATGCAGATGGCCAACAGGCACATGAAAAGATGCTCAACATTGCTAATCATCAGGGGATGCAAATCAAAACCATGAGATATCACCTCACACCTGTTAGAATGGCTGTCACCAAAAAGAACACAGATAACAAATGTTGGTGAGGATGTGGAGAAAAGGGAACCCTCCTACACAGTTGGTGGGAATGTAAATTGGTATAGCCACAGTGGAAAACGGTATGTACATTTCTCAAAAAACTAATAATAAAACTATCATATGACCCAGCGACACTACTCCTTCATAAATATCTGAAAAAAAACCCCACTAATTTGAAAAGATAAATGACTTTATTGTTTAACATGAATACATTACAATAATCACAATACAGAGCCAAAGTGAACCTAATGTAGTTGGTTCACACTTTCAGAAAAACTGGACTGCTAGCTTGGGGAAGAGTAATATGTCAGTGCTCAAGTAGACTGCTTAGGAAGACATAACTTGATTTCTTTCATCATGGATAGGAAGTCTTTAGGTTCAAGAATAATAAGAGCAGATAGTGAACAGACTTGTGGACACAGGGGATGAATTAAGAGAGTACCATTGACATATATAGACTACCATATATAAAATAGACAGTGGTAAGCTGCTGCATAGCACAGGGAACTCAGCTCAGTGCTCTGTAATGACCTAGAGGGTGGGAGTGAAGCTCAAGAGGGAGCAGATATACATATATATATAGCTGATTCATGCTGTTGTAAAACAGAAACTAACACAACATTCTAAAGCAATTCTACTCCAATTTAAAAACAAATTAAAAATAAGATATTTACTTATGTTTCTGAAAATGTCACCCTCAAATATTCAAATTTTTTTCAAAATCTATAATATTATTAAACATCTTTGAACCTCAAATATTTTTCCAGGGTTGTTGGTCAAATTTTTAAAAGAAAAAAACTTTGCATTGGTAAATAACATTTTTGAACCTTATCAGTCTTCACAGAGGAGAAAATAAGTTAGCTGATTTCCTTTCCTCCAGACTTACTTAGATTTCACAGTTACTTAAAACTTTAAAATGTTTTTCTCAGTTAAATTCAGAAAACTTTTCCAAAGTAACAAAGAATACAAAAAGAACTCTGATAAGCTCCTTAAAATTTCATTAATTCCAGATGTTAAAGAACCTTGCTATTTCTAATCATTATATCCATAGAACACACCTTCTGAAGAGGCTTCTATAGAAAATCAAGGCTAGTGAAATCTGACTGCATGAAATCTCAGTTTCCCAAACAGAGACTGAACTCAGGCCACATAAGTAAAAGCACTGGATCCTAATCATTGAACCATCAGGGAACTCCACCTTAACCTCTTTTTCATATCTGCCTTATTAATATCCTCACTCAGGACCAATATTTATAAATCTGAAGCCAATATGTCTTTGATATTCCTCTCTTTTCATCTGGCTCTTTAAAAACAAAAAAGCATAAACAGCCATAAAATAAGAAAGGAAAGAAAAAGAACCTTTTGAGTTTATATCTGAACATCAACTTTAGTAATTTTATGTTTTCTTCCTTAAACATGCAATTCTGAAAATTATTTGTAACAATAATGAGTTAATTGTTGTTATCTTCCATTTAATTATCAATCTGTACAGCTGCATCTCTGTAATACTGGTATAAATTACACTTGTGCATTTTCAGGTATTTTTAAGTTCAGTGATAATCGGTAATATCAGTTTACAAGCTATTCTTTAATAACAGAGGTTAACCATGGATCCATATCAAAACTAAGACATAAAATCCCACATATATGATTATTAACCTTAGACAGTCTAAGATTAAATTGCTTCTTGATCTTGTCATCAAAATAAGCATTTAATAAGCTCTTAAATATTAGACATTTAAGATATGTCATTTCTATTTTAAATACTTTACCTCTTACTGAGATTTTTTTATTTGACATGTGTCCAAGGTACAAAGATAAATCTTCCCTCTTGCTCCTTGATAAGATGTCAGAGCTTACTTAAAGGTTTACGAATAAAGCTATTAGACTAATTTTTTTTTCTATTGCAAGCTACTTATGAGAACTGGTAGCAGCCTGTTGAAAGAACTTTACCTGAGGATAATAGTCCTTATCTCACCTCTATCTATCATGCTATCAATTTCTTTATTATAGGAGTTTACCTTTGGGCAGCTCATACACCAGCTGTCAATCTGTCCTCACCCTGAGACTTTGTAGCAAACTAAGCTCAGGTGTATTGAAGCTTTACAAGAATAAATTGTTTTCCTTTGTTCTCCAACTAGGACAGGTGTATCAGTATGCAAGCCTCTGGCACTCCAGATGTGCTCCGTCACAACGCAGAGCCAGAACTTTTTATTCTGGTCTCCTAGGTCTCGAGTCTTCATCTGGAGATTTCCTAGACTTTACTTCTTGTCCTAGTTTTACATTTGCCCCTCACCCCTCTTCACTAAAGGCAATCAAAATGGCAGCTTTGAAAGGACTGAAACAATTCAAATATCCATCAATAGTGCACTGATTAAATAGATTATAGTATTCCAAAAAATGAAGTAATAGGTTGACCAAAAAGTTCATTTGGGCTTTTGGTAAGATGTTATGGAAAAACTCAAACTTTTTGACCAACCCAATACTATGTTTGTTGAAAGAAAGAATGTTCTCAAAGTACTAATATGGAGCGATTTCCAGGATATATTAAATTAATAAAGGAAGACAAAGAATAGTATCATCTTTTGCATTAAAGAAGAGAAAAACATTCATAATTGCTGCTATATTCATAAAGAAAGTCTGAAAAGACACATTAAAAACAAGACATTGGTTCCTGGGGTTGGGGGTGTGTGGGAACCGGACATGATAAAAAGAGAGTGGGAAGAAATATTTTCATGATATACCTTCCTATACTTTATTTTTTAATTATATGACTGTATTGCTGATTCAAAATTTAAATAAAAAATAAATAGTAGCTTGATTCACTATAAGGAAGCCAAAAGAAAGAAGGAAAATATTAAAAGAGCCTCATTTTTAGACTATTAGAACAACAGTTTGGTGAAGAGAAAATAATGATTACCAGGGAAAAGAAAAATAAAATTTAGAAAATCATCAGTGAAAGAAGGTAGGATTACTTTGGCTGAAGAACAGGCTAAAAGATCTCTGAAATTATCTACTAATTGATTTGCATCTATGCTTTAAAAGTGAGCAAAAAGCATTTTGAAGAAGAATTACATTATAGTAGGATCGAATGCTATCTCCTTAAGCATTTTCTTCTATTTTCTAAAAGACAGCCCACACACTGCCTCTTTCACACCTCTGATTCCAAAGGCAGCCAGTGAAATGGGAAGGCCTGCGCCCTGGAGTAAAGCTTAGGAGCCTAATGCCATCTCTATGGCTCAGGGCTGTGTGGCCGAGCACATTATTTAATTGCATGGTACCTTGTTTCCTCATCTGGGCAGTGGGGATAAGAACAGAATCTGCCTCATAAGGTC
Source organism: Nanger dama (assembly GCA_917880005.1). Classification (NCBI taxonomy): domain Eukaryota; kingdom Metazoa; phylum Chordata; class Mammalia; order Artiodactyla; family Bovidae; genus Nanger; species Nanger dama. The sequence continues at coordinate 28,813,790 of CAKJTW010000022.1, forward strand.
ACTGTGAGGATTACTTTATACACAAAAGGCAAAGAGAACAGTGCCTGGCTCTCCTTAAGAGCTGTGTAAATGTTTGCTTTTTTATCTTTTCTTCAACTGCTTTGCTGTTTATCTTTCTTTGTTGCCTCCTTGGCCTAATAACTTATTCTTTCCATTAACCCTTTGTTCTTTTTACCCTGCTTGCCTTCCTCTTTTCTTTTTAATAAAAGGATGCAGTCATTAAAATTTTCCCATTGAGTTTCTGGGACAAGATCATCCCAAAGAAAGTCACTCATAAAGGAAACAGAAAGTACAGTGTTGGCCAGGGAAATTCAGGCTTAAAACAGTGGCATAAAGTCAATTCCTTACATTTCTGTACTGCTCTGTAAAACTACATGTTAACTCATTTGATCCTCACAACAACCCTCTGAGAACATCAGGGCAGATAAAGAATAAAGAGAAAAGGTGGTTAAAAGGCTTGCCTGAGGCTAAAGTACACATCAGAAGTTAGTGAGGATGTCTGACTAACTCAGTTCAGCAATTTCTTGAACACCTGCTAGAGCCTGGGTGCTGTGCTGACCTCCACATTCCAAAATGCTCTGTGCTTCAAAGAGTTTCTGTGACATAAAGCATCTCTCAAGAAGACCATACTACTCAAAAGCTACCACTATACTATTGCAAAAGATCTTGGGCTTTGAATATCTGGCAAACAACTCAACTACTCTATTCTTATCTCCAAATGTGTGCACAATACCACCAGTGGATTTTAAGGGTTAAGTGAGAAACTAAATATAAAAGAAGACTGTAAACTGTAAAGTTCCATAGCAGATAAAAGTTACTGTTATCTGATTTAGCAGTGGAAAGCAAGATCAAACCTAGGTGGAAAAAAAAAAGGTCTGAGAGCAAAACATCCCTAAATCCCCAGCCCTTAAAAGACCTCCCAGGGAGAGTAGCAAGATTACAAAAACTCACAGTCTCCCCTGCAGAGGGTACCCACTGAGCCAACAGGGGAGACTGCCGATTCTAGCAAATGTATTCCTCTCCATTTGCTCCAGTTGGTAGCAGGAGTTGAAGAGGGGCAAACTAGACAGCTGGTGAGACATGAAACAGAAAGATCTACATTTTACCTTTTAAAAAACCTGTGGGAAATAGTGGGAGAAGGAAAGAAGCAGGCAAGTGCTTGGGGCATTTCAACTGATAAGTAAGAGGGAGAGAAGCTACTCTGAGACAGATGCAATCCACACCCTCCATCTGTAATCACAGAGAGACTCACTTGTCAGAAAAAGTTTGTCCTCCCTCAGGGAATTGTGAAAGCTGTCAATGTTCTAGACATGAGAAAACAAAAATCTATATAGAACATCCCAACATGTGGAGGCCTGATATAGAGCTCAGAGAGATGTTCTATGGGAGTCTGACTCTTGCAGGCTTCTCACTTGGACTGGGAATGTAGGCATGAGGCATGCTTCACCAGGGAGGGCAAAAGATGTCTGAACCTGCTAGGAGACAGGCCTGCTGCTTACGATTTAGGAAGGCAATAGAGCGAGGCACTTAAGTAAGCCGATTGTCCGTCAAACCACTTGGGTTCAAAGCCCAATTCCTCTGCTTATGTACTTAACCTGCATAACTTTTCAGTTGCTTAACTTTTGCTGCAAAATTATTTAATTTTGCTAAGTTTCAGTTTCCTGCTCTATAAAATGGGAGCCAATAATAGTATCTTCCTTAGGATGCTGCAATGATTAAGTAGCATGTTTATAAAGCAATTAGGAAGTGCACACTTAGTAAGCAGCCAATAAATGTTGGCTATTGTTTCAAAAGGCCAGTTTACTAGTTAATCTTGGTTCCTGTGGCTTCAGTTCAGTTCAGTCGCTCAGTCGTGTCCTACTCTTTGCGACCCCATGGATCCCAGCACGCCAGGCCTCCCTGTCCATCACCAACTCCTGGAGCTCACTCAGACTCACGTCCATCAAGTCAGTGATGCCATCCAACCATCTCATCCTCTGTCGTTCCCCTTCTCCTGCTGCCCCCAATCCCTACCAGCATCAGAGTCTTTTCTAATGAGTCAGCTCTTCACATGAGGTGGCCAAAGTACTGGAGTTTCAGCTTTAGCATCAGTGCTTCCAAAGAACACCCAGGACTGATCTCCTTTAGAATGGACTGGTTGGGTCTCCTTGCAGTCCAAGGGACTCTCAAGAGTCTTCTCCAACACCATAGTTCAAAAGCATCAATTTTTCAGCACTCAGCCTTCCTCACAGTCCAAATCTCACATTCATACATGACAACAGAAAAAACCATACCCTTGACTAGACGGACCTTTGTTGGCAAAGGAATGTCTCTGCTTTTGAATATGCTCTCTAGGTTGGTCATATCTTTCATTCCAAGGACTAAGCTCTTTTAATTTCATGGCTGTAATCACCATCTGCAGTGATTTTGGAGCCCAGAAGAATAAAGTCTGACACTGTTTACACTGTTTCTACATCTATTTCCCATGAAGGGATGGGACCAGATCCCATGATCTTCATTTTCTGAATGTTGAGCTTTAAGACAACCTTTTCACTCTCCTCTTTCACTTTCACCAAGAGGCTCTTTAGCTCCTCTTCACTTTCTGCCATAAGGGTGGTGTCATCTGCATATCTGAGGTTATTGATATTTCTCCTGGCAATCTTGATTCCAGCTTGTGCTTCCTCCAGCCCAGCGTTTCTCATGATGTACTCTGCATGTAAGTTAAATAAGCAGGGTGACAATATCCTGTGGCTTAGAGGACAGTGAATTAGAGTGAAAGAAAGTAAAAACTTTTCTGTAGCATGAAACAAAAGAAACATAAGAACAGAACTTGCATACTCACTGGTGGCTGAGAAAAGTTTCAAATGTTTCTGTTTTGTGAGCTAACAAATTGAACATCTGTACAGAAAGGCAGCAAATCCCAGTGTCCAAATACCTAAAATCAGTGCTGGGTTTGTATTCCAGCTCCACCTCTCCACCTGAACAAGTCATGTATGCGTCAAGCCTCTATCTATTCCATATTTGTGGATGATAGCAAATGAAATAGTATGTACCCCATAATGTTGGAGTGATGATAAAATGGACAGTGCATGTCTTAGTACGTTCCTCAGTACAGTCCCTGGCATATGAAAAGTGCTTAGTAATTAACAAGTATTATTATTTCCTTCACTGCAAAGAAGAATCAGAGAGTTGTAGATTAAATTTAAAGCCCACCTCTTTGAGAAGAGAAAGCAAAATATACTGCTTATCGGGAATCATTTCTTACTCTATCAGAAGTAACTTTCCCTTTTAAGAAAAATTTATCTAACAATCTCTCCTAGGAAGAAGTAATTTACCTGGGGTATCAGAATACTTTCAGTTTGATTCATCATGTGATCTTGCTCTCTTCATTATGCTTTAAGTAAACTAAGCAGAAAATTTATATGAGATAATTGAAAGTTTTGAATTTTCTCTGAGAGCTACGATTAATATTCTGTTCATATGTATGTATTGCTATTTTATAATTGAGTCATAGTCCTAAAAGTAATAAGACAAGTGTCTCAAAAATTCTAGCAAAAATAGGGAAATCTCTGGTGGTCCAGTCTGCGCTCCCAGGAGTCTTTGCTCTCGCTGCCAAGGGTGTGGGTTCAGACCCTGGGAGGAGAACTAAGATCCCGCAAGCTGCTTGCATGACCCGAAACTAATAAATAAATGAAGAAAAATTCTAGCAAAAATAAAACAAAACACATTTGATTAAAGGTTTATCAGCTTTACAAAAATTCATTCTGCATTTTTTAAAGTTTGCCAGTTCAGTAAATTACAGTAGCAGCAAAATTTTTAAATGTATATTAAGCACATCAGAAAACATAAATACAGTTGATGAAAGTTTCTGAATGCCTACTACACTAGACACTCTCATCTGTTTTAAATATATTCATTCACTCTTACAAAATTGTTTCACTTATCATCATCTACGTTTCACTTAAATTTTCCCATGATCTGATATTGCAACCTGATTGAATCAGTTAAAATATTAAAAACTCTGTTACTCTAAGAATTTGTAACATTTTCCATCCCAACATTCTTCTCTAGTTTTATGTACTCGATCTGTGCTGTGGGATGTAGTAAAAATTATCTGCCTTCAGCAAAATGAACAGCTGAAGTGCCTTGCTGCCTGACAGCGCTTGTTAGGCCATGATCTGCTGTGAGTACACACTGTACTAATGATTGCCTTCCAGCTGCCTCAGAGAAAGCCTTTAAGTGGTTCAGAACATTTGAGTTTGGTCATGCTGTTGCTGTTCCGTCGCTAAGTCCTGCTGACTCTCTGTGACCCCATGGACTGCAGCACGCTAGGCCTCCCTGTTCCTCACTGTCTCCCAAAGTTTGGTCATCCAGTACCCCAAATGAGCCCAATATTTTAGCACCATGCTTGGGGGTTAACTTATAAATGTGGTGAAAACAAATGTTTATTTTTAAGGAAAAGTACCATTACAAATTAATGTTTTGTGCTTTACTAAAAGCCAACAAGATAGAATGAACAATATTTTTTTAACAAAGTCTTTCTAATAGAGCCTGGGAAGAGGACATATATTTAAAACAAACAAACAAACAAAAAACCCCACAAAATCATTGTTTACTTAACTAAAATTTATTCTTCAAATATCTCCTCTTACAGTAGCCTCACATCCATGTGCTTGCTCTGTCTGGAATATCCTATCTCACCCCTTCTCCCCCTGCCTCTGTTTCCACACCTTGCCTTCTAAAAATCCTTTCCAGCCTTGCATAGCCTACTCAGGGGCTCTCCTCTCCCACCTCCCCACCCATAACCACCCCCTGGCTGGAAGAAATCTGAGCACTACACATTCTTTGGAAAACAATTTGACAATATTCATAAAGTGCTTTAAAATTTTTTCTTTTTTCTTAATCACTAGATCTAGTTATCAACCCTAAGGAAAAAAAAGAATACTTTTTTTAAAAAGGAATGTAAACATGGAATAATTTTTTTAGCCATGTGGTGAGATCTTAGTGCCCCAAGCAGGGACTGAACCCCCACTCTTGGCAGTGAAAGCATGGAGTCCTAACCACTGCACTGTTAGGGGATTCCTTACATAGAATAATTTTTAAAACACTGTTGAAATATTATTTATAATAATTCAAAATGCTAAATAATTCCAACATCCAACAAAGGAGAATGGCTAAGTAAATTATATTTGACAATAAAATATTATACACAAATTTTAAATCATAATTATTTCAGAAGATGTCATAACAGACAACATGAAACATGTTTAATATGTACCATTAAAAGCAAAAATGAGTACTAAATTGTACATCTGATTTAACAAATATATAAAACAGAAATATCTACTCACACACACACAAAATTGATTAGAAGGAAGTACTCCAAAACACTAATAATGGTTATTTGGGAGTAAGAAGATAATGAATACTTTTTTTCCTCTTTATATTATTTTGTATTTTCCAAACATTGTACAATAAGTACATATCATTTGGAAAAGAAAAATAAATTTTGAACAGTAATTAGAAAGCTACATAGACACAAGCTATTAATATTGTGCCCTTAGATCACATTACTTCATTGCTACATTAATGTGTAGGTTCTGGGATCAGTCATTTTCTTAAATAAAAAGAGAGTAATTAACTTAGGCTCTGCCCACTCCAGTGTTCTTGCCTGGAGAACGTCATGGACAGAGAAGCCTGGTGGGCAACAGCTCACAGGGGCGGCACAGAGCTGGACAAGACTGAGCGCTCCTGCACCAACGCTAGTGCAAACAACCAAGAAAAAGATTTCAATCAGATTGGCTCAACCTGTACTCAGAAATGATCTGGGTAAGTTTAACCAGTGTATAGAAAAGGTTGTTCATCCCCTTTTGTAACTCAGATATCTTGTCAACCAGTTTGACGACCTGTCTTCTAATTCATAAATGTTCATGTTATCTTCAGAGTATTTCAGAATCCAAAGCTACATTTTACTTTCTCTTATGAACCTTATGCTTCTTTAAAAGTTGTTCTGTTTGAAAGAATCATCTTTGCCCACTGTTTGGCAAATTTAAGTGCTTTTCTGGGTTACCATCAAATGCCAAGATTAACAAGATTGTCAAAAGTAATGTAGGCTACCAAATGTTTCCACACTAGGGGAAAACAGTTTTTAAATGAGAAGAAGAAGAAGAAGAAAAGAAAATGCCCAATTTCTTTGGTCAGAAATCTCATTCCATAAACTCATTATTTGGAATGTGATTTTATATTACCTTAAATATAAAACTCAAAATATTCACTTCTCACTTTTCAGGTACTTTTCATGCACTTTTAAAAGCAGATCTCTTACTGAAGGTTGTAATTACCATCCTCTTTCAAGTAATATCTATAACTGATTTAATTTACTTTACAGAATAGTTTTCACTGAAGAAAAAAGAGATTTAGCCTTGAATTTACTCCCAGTCTAAATCTTCCTTTTAGAGCATCTGAATAAGAAAACTACTTTATTTGATGATGCCATTGATCCTTCCCAAGTTAATTTCATTAACCTGCTTTTTCATTGAATTTGTCCACTCACATCTAACTGACCCAAATGCCTTATCAAGTGCCCAAATCAGGTCAAGGATAAGAGCTGCTAGTGATGCTATTTTAAAACGAAACAGAATGCACTGAAGCTAGACCAGCTCCTATTCTGTCAAAATGCACCATTTCTTTGGCATACACAAGTTATGGTTCACCAACAGGAGAAATAGTGGAAAGTTACCAAACTAGCTCATTCCTGGAGAATAGTCTGGCTATTTTGTCTATGAATATACACTGAAAACTTTTTAAACAAAAACATGGTTAATGTGGGCTTCCTAGGTGGTGCTAGTGGTAAAGAATCTGCCTGCCAATGCAGGAAGGAGACTAAGAGACTCCAGTTTCATCTCTGGATTGGGAAGATCCCCTGGAGAAGGCCATGGTAACCCTACTCCAGTATTCCTGCCTGGAGAATCCCATGGACATAGGAGCCTTGTGGGCTATAGTCCATAGGGTCACAGAGAGTCAAACATGACTGAAGTGACTTAGCAGGCATGCAGGCATGGTTAATATAAGAAACTATATATTTTGATTCAACTAGGGGCTTTAGAAATTACATGCTAGCTATAGATAGTCATCTATTTCTTTCAAGGACAATAAATGTGTCTGTTTTACTCCTTATATTCAGTATCTAGCATACTGCATGCATATAGTAGGTGCTCAGTAAATATTTGTTATACTTGTGACACAATGACATAATTTACTTAACTGAAGAGCAACTGCCAACTTGTATCATCTTGTAATAGCCTGTGTGTGTGTGCATGCACGCACGCGTGCTCAGTCATTTAGTCGTGTCCAATTCTTTGCCACCCCATGGACTGTGGCCCACTAGGCTCCTCTGCCAGTGGAATTTTCCATGCAAGAATACTGGAGTGGAGTAACTCAGTCTCTCCATGTAAAGAGCTGAGGTCAAGGGCTCCAGTCTCCAAAAGGGTCTTTTGGTGTTGTTCTACTCACAGTTTCATATCTTGTTACAACCAGTCATCTCCCTCATGATGCACGAAGAATCAGACAAGCAGAGAAAGAGAAAAATAGTTTTTAACATAGTTCATCACTGTTATAAAACAGATAATTTATATAAAGTATTTATTTAGAAATTAAACTGATCCTTGTACAGTTCTTCTGTGTATTCTTGCAACAAAAAGATCTTCATGACCAAGATAATCACAATGGTGTGATCACTCATCTAGAGACAGACATCCTGGAATGTGAAGTCAAGTGAGCCTTAGAAAGCATCACTATGAACAAAGCTAGTGGAGGTGATGGAATTCCAGTTGAGCTGTTTCAAATCCTGAAAGATGATGCTATGAAAGTGCTGCACTCAATATGCCAGCACATTTGGAAAACTCAGCAGTGGCCACAGGACTGGAAAAGGTCAGTTTTCATTCCAATTTCAAAGAAAGGCAATGCCAAAGAATGCTCAAACTACCGCACAATTGCACTCATCTCACATGCTAGTAAAGTCATGCTCAAAATTCTCCAAGCCAGGCTTCAGCAATACGTGAACCGAGAACTTCCTGATGTTCAAGTTGGTTTTAGAAAAGGCAGAGGAACCAGAGATCAAATTGCCAACATCTGCTGGATCATGGAAAAGCAAGAGTTCCAGAAAAACATCTATTTCTGCTTTATTGACTATGCCAAAGCCTTTGACTGTATGGATCACAATAAACTGTGGAAAATTCTGAAAGAGATGGGAATACCAGACCACCTGACCTGCCTCTTGAGAAATCTGTATGCAGGTCAGGAAGCAACAGTTAGAACTGGACATGGACCAACAGACTGGTTCCAAATAGGAAAAGGAGTACGTCAAGGCTGTATATTGTCACCCTGCTTATTTAACTTATATGCAGTCGGACACGGCTGAGCGACTTCACTTTGACTTTTCACCTTCATGCATTGGAAAAGGAACTGGCAACCCACTCCAGTACTCTTGCCTGGAGAATCCCAGGGATGGGGGAGCCCGGTTGGCTTCCATCTATGGGATCACTCAGAGTCAGACACAACTGAAGCGACATAGCAGCAGCGGCAGCAGAGTACATCATGAGAAACGCTGGGCTGGAGAAAGCACAAGCTGGAATCAAGATTGCCAGGAGAAATATCAATAACCTCAGATATGCAGATGGCACCACCCTTATGGCAGAAAGTGAAGAGGAGCTAAAGAGCCTCTTGATGAAAGTGAAAGAGGAGAGTGAAAACGTTGTCTTAAAGTTCAACATTCAGAAAACTAAGATCATGGGATCTGGTCCCATCCCTTCATGGGAGTAGATGTGCAAACAGTGGAAGCAGTGTCAGACTTTATTTTGGGGGCTCCAAAAATCACTGCAGATGGTGATTGCAGCCATGAAATTAAAAGATGCTTACTCCTTGGAAGGAAAGATATGACCAACCTAGATAGCATATTCAAAAGCAGAGACATTCCTTTGCCAACAAAGGCCCGTCTAGTCAAGGCTATGGTTTTTCCAGTGGTCATGTATGGATGGAGAAAGCAATGGCACCCCACTCCAGTATTCTTGCCTGGAAAATCCCATGAATGGAGGAGCCTGGTGGGCTATAGTCCATGGGGTTGCTAAGAGTCGGACACGACTAAGCGACTTCACTTTCACTTTTTACTTTTATGCTTGGAGAAGGAAATGGCAACCCACTCCAGTTTTCTTGCCTGGAAAATCCCAGGGACGGGGGGAGCCTGGTGGGCTGCCATCTATGGGGTCGCACAGAATCAGACACAACTGAAGCGACTTAGCAGCAGCATGTATGGATGTGAAAGTTGGACTATGAAGAAGGCTGAGCGCTGAAGAATTGATGCTTTTGAACTGTGGTGTTGGAGAAGACTCTTGAGAGTCCCTTGGACTGCAAGGAGATACAACCAGTCCATTCTAAAGGAGATCAGTCCTGGGTTTTCTTTGGAAGGAGTGATGCTAAAGCTGAAACTACAGTACTTTGACCACCTCATGCGAAGAGTTGACTCATTGGAAAAGACTCTGATGCTGGGAGGGATTGGGGGAAGGAAGAGAAGGCGATGACAGAGGATGAGATGGCTGGATGGCATCACTGACTCGATGGACATGAGTTTGAGTGAACTCCAGGAGTTGGTGATGGACAGTTAGGCCTGGCGTGCTGCAGTTCATGGGACCGCAAAGAGTGGGATACAACTAATCCTTCAGTTCAGGTCAGTCGCTCAGCTGTGTCTGACTCTTTTAGTTTCAGTTCAGTTCACTCACTCAGTTGTACCCGACTCTTTGAGACCCCATGAATCACAGCATGCCAGGCCTCCCTATCCATCACCAACTCCCAGACTTCACTCAGACTCACGTCCATCGTGTCTGTGATGCCATCCAGCCATCTCATCCTCTGTCGTCCCCTTCTCTTCCTGCCCCCAATCCCTACCAGCATCAGAGTCTTTCCAATGAGTCAACTCTTCTCATGAGGTGGCCAAAGTACTGGAGTTTCAGCTTTAGCATCATTCCTTCCAAAGAAATCCCAGGGCTGATCTCCTTCAGAATGGACTGGTTGGATCTCCGTGCAGTCCAAGGGACTCTCAAGAGTCTTCTCCAACACCACAGTTCAAAAGCATCAATTCCTCGGTGCTCAGCCTTCTTCACAGTCCAACTCTCACATCCATACATGACCAAAAATCAGAGCCTTGACTAGACGGACCTTAGTCGGCAAAGTAATGTCTCTTCTTTTGAATATATTATCTAGGCTGGTCATAACTTAGCCCCAAAAAATAAAGTCTGACACTGTTTCCACTGTTTCCCCATCTATTTCCCATGAAGTGATGGGACCGGATGCCATGATCTTCGTTTTCTGAATGTTGAGCTTTAAGCCAACTTTTTCATTCTCCTCTTTTACTTTCATCAAGAGGCTCTTTAGCTCCTCTTCACTTTCTGCCATAAGGGTGGTATCATCTGCATATCTGAGGTTATTGATATTTTTCCCGGCAATCTTGATTCCAGCTTGTGTTTCTTCCAGTCCAGCATTTCTCATGATGTACTTTGCATATAAGTTAAATAAGCAGGTGACAATATACAGCCTTGACGTACTCTTTTTCCTATTGGAACCAGTCTGTTGGTCCATGTCCAGTTCTAACTGCTGCTTCCTGACCTGCATACAGATTTTTCAAGAGGCAGGTCAGGTGATCTGGTATTCCCATCTCTTTCAGAATTCTCCACAGTTTATTGTGATCCATACAGTCAAAGGCTTTGCACAGTCAATAAAGCACAAATAGATGTTTTTCTGGAACTCTCTTGCTTTTTCCAGTGGATGTTAGCAATTTGATCTCTGGTTCCTCTGCCTTTTCTAAAACCAGCTTGCACGTCTGGAAGTTCATGGTTCATGTATTGCTGAAGCCTGGCTTGGAGAATTTTGAGCATGACTTTACTAGCATGTGAGATGAGTGCAATTGTGCGGTAGTTTGAGCATTGTTTGGCATTGCCTTTCTTTGGAATTGGAATGAAAACTGACCTTTTCCAGTCCTGTGGCCACTGCTGAGTTTTCCAATTTGCTGGCATATTGAGTGCAGCACTCTCATAGCATCATCTTTCAGGATTTGAAACAGCTCTACTGGAATCCCATCACCTCCACTAGCTTTGTTCGTAGCGATGCTTTCCAAGGTCCACTTGATTTCACATTCCAGGATGTCTGTCTCTCGATTAGTGATCACACCATCATGATTATCTGGGTCGTGAAGATGTTTTTTGTATAGTTCTTCTGTGTATTCTTGCCACCTCTTCTTAATATCTTCTGCTTCTGTTAGGTCCATACCATTTCTGTCCTTTATCGAGCCCATCTTGGCATGAAATGTTCCCTTGGTATCTCTAATTTTCTTGAAGAAATCTCTAGTCTTTCCCATTCTGTTCTTTTCCTCTATTTCTTTGCATTGATCGCTGAAGAAGGCTTTCTTATCTCTTCCTGCTATTCTCTGGAACTCTGCATTCAGATGCTTATATCTTTCCTTTTCGCCTCTTTTCACAGCTATTTGTAAGGCCTCCACAGGCTTAAATTAATACAAACTAATATTTGACCCCTGTCTCATTTCATTATAACTGAAATAATTTGTCATACAGTTCTATTTCTGAGGACAATAATCTTCTTATGATTGCTATAAAAATCATTTAACTCAAAACATTTCACTAATTAAAGGACTTGTATTTTCTAGACAAAGAAATTTCAACAGTATTCTTATAAACATATACAAGACATGTAGCCTAAAAATAGGACCGCCAAATAAACTTCTATCACAAATGGAGCCTGTTTCAGAAGTTTAAATACTAAAGAGTTTTAATTTGTATTAAGATCTCACTAGCTTTGATTCAATAAAGCCAACCAGCTTCTGGCTGTACATTTTCTCACTGTGCAAGTAGAGACAATGCTGCTGCTGCCGTTAAGATGCTCAGTCGTGTCCGACTCCTAGCGACCTCATAGACGGCAGCCCACCAGGCTCCCCCATCCCTGGAATTTTCCAGGCAAGAGTACTGGAGTGGGGTGCCATTGCCTTCTCTGGGAAATAATGCTACTTACTGCTTTGTAGGAGTACTGTGCGTGAGTTTTAAGAACATTGGTTAATGTTCTTAAAGCACTATGTGTCAAATGTTATCATTAGTTTGCATTGTATATCTATTTGCAATTATCTGCCACCTTAAAATTCTATGGCTTCAAGGGTGCTTCACTCTTAGAATACTTTTAAAAGGGTTAAGGAAAGTTCAAGAAGGAATTTTAAAAACACTTGGGCTAAGTTAGGATGAAAGAAAGAGAAATTTGGAATCTGGCATATTTCATACTTCTTCTTATATCAAGTTACAGGTTTCTTAGACTAAAAACCACTGAACCATTTTAAATGGGTAAATTGTATGGTATGTAAAGATATCTCAATAAAGCTGTTAAGAAATAATAAGGCCAACTCCATAATTATACCAAAAAAAGTCATATACTCCTTGAAAGTGAGATCATTATTCTAGAAGAAAAATTACTATCCACACACGTCTTGAGATAAAATGCTATACAGTTTTAGGAAATCAAATTATAATATAATTAAGCAGTTAAATTACAGTGATATCATTTATCTCTAATAATTTAATTATTATTTTTAATCAGTCAGTCAGTTCAGTCTCTCAGTCGTGTCTGACTCTTTGTGACCCCATGGACTGCAGCATGCCAGGCTTCCTGTCCACCACCAATTCCCGGAGCTTCCTCAAACTCATGTCCATCGAGTTGGTGATGCCATCCAACCATCTCATCCTCTGTCATCCCATTCTCCTCCTGCCTTCAATCTTTCTCAGAACAGGGTCTTTTCCAATGAGTCGGCTCTTCGTATCAGGTGGCCAAAGTACCGGAGCTTCAGCTTCAACATCAGTCCTTCCAATGAATATTTAGGATTGATTTTCCTTTATAATTGCTGGTTTGATCTCCTTGCAATCCAAGGGATTCTCAAGAATCTTCTCCAACACCACAGTTCAAAAGGATCAATTGTTTGGCACTCAGACTTGTTTATGTCCAATTCTCACATCCATACATGACTACTGAAAACCATAGTTTTGACTAGACAGACCTTTGTTGGCAAAGTAACATCTCTGCTTTTTAATACAGTGTCTAGGTTGGTCATAACTTTCCTTCCAAGGAGCAAGCATCTTTTAGTTTCATGGCTGCAGTCACCATCTGCAATGACTTTGGAGCCCAAGAAAATAAAGTCGCTCACTGTTTCCATTGTTTCCCTATCTATTTGCTATGAAGTGATGGGACCGGATGCCATGTCCTTCATTTTTGAATGTTGAATTTTAAGCCAGCTTTTTCACTCTCCTCTTTCACTTTCATCAAGAGGCTCTTTAGTTCCCTCTTCTTTCTGCCATAAGGGTGGTGTCATCTGCATATCTGAGGTTATTGATGTTTCTCTCAGCAATCTTGATTCTAGCTTGCGCTTCATCCAGCCTGGAATTTCATATGATGTACTCTGCATATAAGTTAAATAATCAGGGTAACAATATACAGCCTTGATGTACTCCTTTCCCAATTTTGAACCAGTCCTTTGTTCTAATTAATTATAATAGCTATATATTTAAATCTGATTGATCTCCTTGAAAGAAGATTCAAGGAGAAAGAAGATTGAGTCTATCTTGACATAAATGAGCCCAGATCCAATAATGTGTATTTTTGCTTTTGCTTTTTTTCTTTGAAGAGAAATTCTTACACGAACAGAATGAAATTTCAGCCAAGTTAATAATGACAATAGTAGTAGTAGTAGTAACAGTTACATTTTATGCAGTGATTTACCCAGTGATTTACAATTTATACAGTGATATATAACAGTTATATTTATACTGTAATTTACAATTGAACCAGGTAGCAAGAAATGTAAAGGATCTGACACTTCACCCGTTTTGCACACTAACAAGTCAGCCTGCCATAGCTTCGTGCTTGCTGGCAGAAGACACAAAGCTCATGGATCAGAGACAAAAATCAATTTATTAACTGCAGAATAGCAGTAGCCAGAGCATTATTTTCTTGTGCCCATTTTCCAAGCCCCCAATCCCAACAGCAAGATACAACAAGGCCTGGAGACAGCTGTGCACACAGTGGGTTCTCTTAAAAGAAGGGCACCTTTGAGCTTCAAGAACCCCAATCTTTTCCTTCTTCAGAAAGAGATACTCTCTCTTCCCAGGCTGTTTACTATAGCCCCATTCTTTAAAAAAAATAGTCCTAAACAAAAGGTTGGCAGTGGCTATACTCATAAGACATGCAGAAATGTTAGAGAACCAAGGAGAATTACATGCTAACACCATGTACTAGGGGTGACCATGTATTTTGGTTTGCTTGGGACAAGCCTGGCTAATACCTATTGTCCAAACTTAATTATACTTAATTATTAATAACCTCTTTCACGCTCACAAGTGACCCATTTTAGATAAGAAATTATATGGTCACCACAAATTAAAATTCGGAAGGAATTCCTCTGCCTGGTCAGACTTCTGATGATCTCAAGTTAAGGTTTAGGTCAACCAAATAAGAATGGAGGTCAACACCATATAAAAAAAATTAACTCAGATCTTGAACATAAGCCTTGAAACCATAAAACTCCTAGAAGAAAATACAGGCAGTAAGCCTCTGATATTTCTCTTGGCAATGTTTTGGGGGAGGGGGAAGGAAGTGGGAATCTGACACCAAAAGCAAAGGCAATGAAAGCAAAAATATACAAGTGAGACTACATGAAATGAAAAAGCTTCTTCACAGCACAGGAAACCACCAATGAAACCAAAAGGCAACCTAATGAATAGGAGAAAATATGTGCAAATCATATGTGATAAGGTAAAAATATCCAAAATATATAAAGAACTCATATAACTCAATAGCAAAAAGACAACCACTTTTAAAATGGGCAGAAGATCTGAACAAACATTTTTCCAAAAGAAACATGCAGATGGCCAGAAGTACACGAAAAGCTGCCCAGCATCACTCATCATGAAGGAAATGAAAATCAAAATCATAATGAGGTATCACCCTACACCTGTTAGAACAGCTATCATCAAAAAGATAAAGTGTTGGTGAGGATGCAGAGAAAAGGAAAGCCTGGTGAACCATTGGTGGAAATGTAAATTGCTGTAGCCACTATAGAGAACAGTATGAAGATTCCTCAAAAATGAAAAAAAGAAGTACCACTTCTGAACATTATCTGAAGGAAACAAAAACACTAACTTGAAAAGATATATGCACTTCCATATTCAATGCAACATTATTTAGAACAGCCAAGACATAAAAGCAACCTAAGTGTCCATCAATAGATGAACGGATAGACATCGTGGATTATATATGCAATGGAATGTTATTTGGCCTTAAGGAAGAAGGAAATCTTGCTATTCCTTACAACATTGATAGACCCTGAAGGCACTATGCTAAATAAAATAAGTCAGACAGAGAAAGACAAATAATCTATGATCTCATTTCTAGGTGGAATCTTTTAAAACAAAACAAAAAATTCATAGATACAGAGAATAGACTCGTGTTTGCCAGAGACAGAAGGAGAGGTAGGAGAAATGGATGAAGGTACTCAAAAAGTATGAAATTCCAGTTATAATAAGTCCTGGGGAATGTAAATAATTAATAATATTTGTATTTTATATTTGAAAGTTGCTAAGAGAATAAATCTTAACAGTTCTCATCACAAGAAAAAAATCATAACTATGCGTGGATGAACATTAGTAGACTTACTGTAGTTATCATTTTGAAATATATACCAAGTCATGTTGTATACCTAAAACTAACATAATGTTATATATCAGTTAATCTCAATTTTTTAAAAAAGAATGGAGGCCGAAAAGGTGAAAGTCAAATCACGTATATCACTTTAAAAATCACTACATGAAGGGGACCTCAAATATTTATCTAGAAAGAAAGATTATTTCAGGAAAAATTAAAAGCTGGTTTGAACGTTAATTCAAGCTACTAAAAGTGGCAACTAAAGCTTTTACATAGCTTGTATAACAATTATATTATTTTGCCTGAATTCTTGTACATCTTCACTGAAAAATCTCGGGTGATTTTTACCCCAAGTATTCCTGAAACTGAGAAATAATTTTCTGACCTTCCATCTCATCCAGTGTATTTCAGCCACAACCTTTCAATCCACTCCTGCCAGGTCTCCCTTTCTCTCTCACCCTTCCAGTAGCCCAAGCTGTTTGACTTCAACTACATTCCCTTCTTGTTCTCATCCCTTTGTCCTACTCTCTCTTGGGTTCAACTCTGACCCCTGTCCCTACAATCAATCTTGACCTCAGACAATAACGATTCAATGAGTTTTAACTCAATACTATGGAACCACGGTTCAATTTTCTTCTTCTAACTAGTCGAACTAGCAAAGTTTTGTAAATTGCACTTTGGTCTTAGTCTAAAGGATGGTGTCCATCAAGAGCTCCACTGATGTTGAGTGAATCCTGGATGGTCTCATTCCCTGAATTTGAGTTGGCATGTCACTTCCTGGGGGCTGTTACCCTGCCAGGCTCTTATCAGGTGGCTGTCAGGGAAGAGAACCTTAAGTCCTAAGGAAAGTGTTCAGATACCACAGGCTACTGGAGTTTCTGTACCTATGCTTTCAAGCTTGTTGAAGACCACCATTATCGTCACATGAGACTTTCAAGACACATATAATTTCACTGGTAAGTCTTCTACGTCATATACCATGGAGTGCCCATCAACCTGGCTTTCCTCTTTCAGTTCAGTTCAGTTCTGTCACTCAGTCATGTCCGACTCTCTGTGACCCCATGAGTCACAGCACGCCAGGCTTCCCTGTCCATCACCAACTCCCGGAGTTTACTCAGACTCGCGTCCATTGAGGCAGTGATGCCATCCAGCCATCTCATCCTCTGTCGTCCCCTTCTCCTCCTGCCCCCAATCCTTCCAGCATCAGAGTCTTTTCCAATGAGTCAACTCTTCACATGAGGTGGCAAAGTATTGGAGTTTCAGCTTTAGCATCATTCCTTCCGAAGAAATTCCAGGGCTGATCTCCTTCAGAATGGACTGGTTGAATCTCCTTGCAGTCCAAGGGACTCTCAAGAGTCTTCTCCAACACCACAGTTCAAAAGCATCAATCCTTTGGTGCTCAGCCTTCTTCACAGTCCAACTCTCACATCCATACATGACCACAGGAAAAACCATAGCCTTCACTAGATGGATCTTAGTCGGCAAAGTAATATCTCTGCTTTTGAATATGCTATCTAGGTTGGTCATAACTTTCCTTCCAAGGAGTAAGCTTCTTTTAATTTCATGGCTGCAGTCACCATCTGCAGTGATTTTGGAGCCCAGAAAAATAAAGTCTGACACTGTTTCCACTGTTTTCCCATCTATTTCCCATGAAGTGATGGGCTTTTCTCTTTAGACCCTCCCAAAGCCTCACAATAAAGACCATTTCAAAACCTCAGTTCAATGAGTTTTCTTCCTTTCCCACCTGACCATTTCTGCCCCAGGTGGACTGTTTATGCCTGACTACTCTAAAACATTATTGAGAATTTCTGCATTGCTGTTCTCCTTTTACAATTATATCTAAAGAATTAATTACATGATTCTAGTGGGTTCTACATTCAGAAAACTAAAATCATGGCATCTGGTCCCATCCCTTCATGGGAAATAGATGGGGAAACAGTGTCAGACTTTATTTTGGGGGCTCCAAAATCACTGCAGATGGTGACTGCAGCCATGAAATTAAAAGAAGCTTACTCCTTGGAAGGAAAGTTATGACCAACCTAGATAGCATATTCAAAAGCAGAGACATTACTTTGCCAATGAAGGTCCATCTAGCCAAGGCTATGGTTTTTCCAGTAGTCATGTATGGATGTGAGATTTGGACTGTGAAGAAAGCTGAGCACCGAAGAATTGATGCTTTTGAACTGTGGTGTTGGAGAAGACTCTTGAGAGTCCCTTGGACTGCAAGGAGATCCAACCAGTCCATTCTAAAGGAGATCAGTCCTGGTTGTTCTTTGGAAGGAATGATGCTAAAGCTGAAATTCCAGTACTTTGGCCACCTCATGAGAAGAGTTGACTCATTGGAAAAGACTCTGACGCTGGGAGGGATAGGGAGCAAGAGGAGAAGGGGATGACAGAGGATGAGATGGCTGGATGGCATCACCAACTCAATGGATGGGAATTTGAGTGAACTCCAGGAGTTGGTGATGGACAGGGAGGCCTGGCATACTGCGATTCATGGGGTCGCAAAGAGTCGGACACAACTGAGCGACTGAAATGAACTGAACTGAACTGAGTGGGTTCTTAGTATGAAGTCAAGAAGGTTTAAAAAAATAGTCTGTACTTCAATATAATATCAGTATGTGAGAGATTATTAAAATGCTTGGACTCCGTTTATGAGCTTATGAATTTTCAATTCATATGGTCCTTAGGGAACTACTAAAATCTCAGTGTAAAACAAAATTTGAAAAAATATATAGTAAAAATATATGTATATTATGATTGCAATTATGTAAAATAATTATGATGTGAGCAAAGCCTGAAAGACAATCTATAAACAGCAATGCCCTTTAATATTATTTTTTGCATTACTAATGTATTTTATTTTCTTGAAGGTGAAGAGATGTTTATAATGAATTGCTTTTAAATTAAAGTACCAGTTTTGAACAAATAGTATTTGTGAGCAATGCACTTTATACACAAGTGGATAGTTCAGTCAGAGTAATGTGATTACGGAATAATTTTCTCTTAAAAATCTATTTTCACACTTTGATAAGGAAATGAAAATTATATTTATTTATCATAAGGCAATACTTTGCAATATGCTGAAATAACTCAGTGAAAAATATTGTAGTTATCCATGCTTCCTTTTAGTGAGCTCTTCATGAATCAAATTTTGTTTAGCTGTGCATTGATTTAAAACATGTCCCCTTTCATATGCGCATATGTGTTTTCCACAGATTTCGAAAGGTTAACAACTGTTATATATCATTATATACTAACAGTGTGGTCTAATGGATAAGAACTGAATCAGCAATCTTAGTATCTTCCTTTTAACTCTATGACCCTAGCAAGCCATTACATCAATCATCCCAGTTTCTTTTTCAAAACGAATAATAGTAATTGTTGAATTAGGAAAATACATATAAAGTTTATTAAGAGCCTTTAGTGAAAAATGAGAAACGAACATAAATGAGTATACTATAAAGACCCAGTTCAGTCTGTCTACTTTTCTAATACATAAAATTTTAATTTGATAATAATGTGTTCTTGGATTATAACTAAGATTATTGCCTGGAATGTAAATTAGACTGTTAGTACATTAAAAACATATTAATAAATATCAGAATAATATTTTGACATAAATTTTCAATGAGAGACATAGTATGACATGTAAACATATATAATTCTTTGCATGGCCCAAAGATAGGATTTACAATTCTAAAGAAAAATAAATTGTAAAGAAAAGAATTAATTGGTAATTGCTGCTGCTAAGTCGCTTCAGTCGTGTCAGACTCTGTGCAACTCTATAGACGGCAGCCCACCAGGCTCCTCTGTCCCTGGGATTCTCCAGGCAAGAATACTGGAGTGGGTTGCCATTTCCCTCTCCAATGCATGAAAGTGAAAACTCAAAGTGAAGTCGTTCAGTCGTGTCCAACTTTTCTAGACCCCATGGACTGTAGCCCGCCCGGCCCCTCCATCCATGGGATTTTCCAGGCAAGAGTACTGGAGTGGGTTGCCATGTCCTTCTCCAATTAACTGGTAAAGATGACTGTTAATTAGCAAATGGCAATCTCAAACTAAAAATTTTATACTTCCTTTCAAATGTATAGTAATAATTCCACAGATTCACATATCATTGTGATGATACTTTTACAAAATTTGTACATTTTAACAAGTAATTGAAGAAATATTGCAACAAAGATTAATTACCATTCTATTGTCTAAAAGTGTACCTTCAAGCTGTTAAATGAGTGAACAGAGATCTATTATGACTTTAACAAGAACGTTACTCTCTGCGGGGATTACGGCCATTAACAGTAGGAAATGCATCATTTAAAGACATTAAAATTAAATGGAAATGTTTTTACTCATTTAAATAAAAGTCCTTGATCTTTACTTCACAATAAAACTTGCTTTCACTTTATTCAAGTGAGTTTATAGTAGGAGTTTATTCAATTTTATTGTAGGAGTTAATTCAAAATTTTCCTGGTCAAGCCATTTCAGACGGCTTTTATACTTATTAATCTCTATATTCCACTTTCTTCCATCTCTTCATTATTTAAAAGGTAAAATTTGCTTGCAATTCCCAACCCAATGATTTTTTTATGGTTAAAAAATACTCCATTCTCATTACAAAATGTTTAGAAAGGACTGAAAATTATTAAGAACCAGAAAAAAATCACCTACAACCTCCTCAATCTAGAAACTACCCCTACTACTTTTTGACACAGTTCCTTTTGATCTTTTTTAAAAAATTCACTTTCCTATCTGCATTCACATTTAGATTATAAAACACATGCAACTTAACTTTATTATTATTTTTAATTGAAGTATAGTCAATTTACAGTGTTGTGTTAGTTTCTGGTATACAGCAAAGCAATTCAATTACACATATACATTATTTTTCATATTATTTTCCAGTATGGCTTATTACAGGCTATTGAATATCCTTGTGCTATACAGTAGTTCCTAGCTAGCAGGAAGAAACTACAATATATATAATAGATAAACAACTAGGTACTACTGTATAGCACAAGGATATTCAATAGCCTGTTCAGTTCAGTCGCTCAGTCGTGTCCAACTCTCTGCGACCCCATGAATCACAGCACACCAGGCCTCCCTGTCCATCACCATCTCTCAGACTTCACTCAGACTCGTGTCCATTGAGGCAGTGATGCCATCCAGCCATCTCTTCCTCTGTCGTCCCCTTCTCCTGCCCCCCAATCCCTCCCAGCATCAGTCTTTTCCAATGAGTCAACTCTTCACCTGAGGTGGCCAAAGTACTGGAATTTCAGCTTTAGCATCATTCCTTCCAAAGAAATACCAGGGTTGATCTCCTTCAGAATGGACTGGTTGGATCTCCTTGCAGTCCAAGGGACTCTCAAAATTTTCTCCAACACCACAGTTCAAAAGCATCAATTCTTTGGTGCTCAGCCTTCTTCACAGTCCAACTCTCACATCCATACATGACCACAGGAAAAACCATAGCCTTGACTAGATGGACCTTAGTCAGCAAAGTAATGTCTCTGCTTTTGAATATGCTATCTAGGTTGGTCATAACTTTCCTTCCAAGGAGTAAGCTTCTTTTAATTTCATGGCTGCAGTCACCATCTGCAGTGATTTTGGAGCCCAGAAAAATAAAGTCTGACACTGTTTCCACTGTTTCCCCATCTATTTCCCATGAAGTGATGGGACCAGATGCCATGATCTTCATTTTCTGAAGGCTGAGCTTTAAGCCAACTTTTTCACTCTCCTCTTTCACTTTGATCAAGAGGCTCTTTAGCTCCTCTTCACTTTCTGCCATAAGGGTGGTGTCATCTGCATATCTGAGGTTATTGATATTTCTCCCGGCAATCTTGATTCCAGCTTGTGTTTCTTCCAGCTCAGTGTTTCTCATAATGTACTCTGCATATAAGTTAAATAAGCAGGGTGACAATATACAGCCTTGACGTACTCCTTTTCCTATTGGAACCAGTCTGTTGGTCCATGTCCAGTTCTAACTGTTGCTTCCTGACCTGCATACAGATTTCTCAAGAGGCAGGTCAGGTGGTCTGGTATTCCCATCTCTTTCAGAATTTTCCACAGTTTATTGTGATCCACACAGTCAAAGGCTTTGCATAGTCAATAAAGCAGAAATAGATGTTTTTCTGGAACTCTCTTGCTTTTTCCATGATCCAGCAGATGTTGGCAATTTAATCTCTGGTTCCTCTGCCTTTTCTAAAACCAGCTTGAACACCTGGAAGTTCATGGTTCACATATTGCTGAAGCCTGGCTTGGAGAATTTTGAGCATTACTTTACTAGCATGTGAGATGAGTGCAATTGTGCAGTAGTTTGAGCATTCTTTGGCATTGCCTTTCTTTGGAATTGGAATGAAAACTGACCTTTTCCAGTCCTGTGGCCACTGCTGAGTTTTCCAATTTGTTGGCATATTGAGTGCAGCACTTTCACAGCATCATCTTTCAGGATTTGAAACAGCTCTACTGGAATTCCATCACCTCCACTAGCTTTGTTCGTAGTGATGCTTCCTAAGGCCCACTTGACTTCACATTCCAGCGTGTCTTGCTCTAGGCAAGTGATCACACCATCATGATTATCTGGGTCATGAAGATCTTTTTGTACAGTTCTTCCATGTGTTCTTGCCACCTCTTCTTAATATCTTCTGCTTCTGTTAGGTCCATACCATTTCTGTCCTTTATCGAGCCCATCTTGGCATGAGATGTTCCCTTGGTATCTCTAATTTTCTTGAAGAGATCTCTAGTCTTTCCCATTCTGTTGTTTTCCTTTATTTCTTTGCATTGATCGCTGAAGAAGGCTTTCTTATCTCTTCCTGCTATTCTTTGGAACTCTGCATTCAGATGCTTATTTCTTTCCTTTTCTCCTTTGCTTTTTGAAAAGAATATGAAAAATACTTTATATGTATAATTGAATCACTATGCTGTATATGAGAAACTAACACAACACTGTAAATTGACTATACTTCAATTAAAAATAATAATAAAGTTAAGTTGCATGTGTTTTATAATCTAAATGTGAATGCAGATAGGAAAGTGAATTTTTAAAAAAGATCAAAAGGAACTGTGTCAAAAAAATAGTAGGGGTAGTTTCTAGATTAAAGAGGTTGTAGGTGATTTTTTTCTGGTACTTAATAATTTTCAGTCTTTTCTAAACATTTTATAATGAGAATGGAGTATTTTTATAACCATTAAAAAAATCAATGGGTTGGGAATTGCAAGCAAATTTTACCTTTTAAATAATGAGGAGATGGAAGAAAGTTCTTCATATATGGTCAAATAGAAAAAACAAACTATTTAATAGTTGATGTACATTGATTCTATTTTTGCTTTTGTTTTCTAATAACAAATCCATAGAAACAGAAAGTAGAATGGAAATTACTGAGGGGAGTGAGAATTGGAGAGTTGTTGTGTGGGTATAGAGTCTCCGTTTTGCTAGATGAAAACTTCTGGAATCTGCTATACAATGTGAATATACATAATACTATTGAACTGTACACTTAAAAATAGTTAAAATGGTAAACCTATGTTACTAGTTTTTACCACAATTTTTAAAAAGCATAATTATATGAAAATTGGTATGTGTATGAGTGTGTAGCAGAATAAAATACCAAATTGTTAGCAAGAGTTTTCTCTTAGTAGGGAAAGGGGATGATCAGGAGGGAACTTTTACTTTAAATATTTCTTTGTAATTTGAATATCTTCAGTTAAGTCAATACTACTTTTACATCTTTTGTTTCTTCATCTGGGGTAAAATCTAAATCCATTTGTGGTTTTTTGATCCTAATTGCTATAAGTTTCAATGGAGCTAAATTACTTGTATCCAGTTTGGCAGTCAATAGCAGCATGCAGCCTGCAGATCAAAGCAAGACTGGGAAACATTTAAATACATGTATTGTTTCCCTCAGAAGTGACCTGAACTTTTACAACAACTTTCCAAAGTATTTCATAAAGAAATGATTACAGTACCTAGGGGATAAAATGGAATAAATGTAAGATATAAAAACTACTGGAGTTAATATCCAACATACATAAATAGCTCATATCAAAGTAAGTCAACATCAACTTTTAAAATAGAACTTTAAAACTAGAAGGAGTATGAAAGCAGTCATTTCTTACTTTTTTGGTGTGTGTGTGCTTAGTTGTTCAGTCATGTCTGACTCTTTGCAACCCCGTGGATTGCAGACCACTAGGCTCCTCTGTCCATGGGGATTCTCCAGGCAAGAATACTGGAGGGGGTTGCCATGCTCTCCTCCAGAGGATCTTCCCAACCCCAGGGATAGAACCCAGGTCTTTCTCATTGCAGGGAGATTCTTCACTGACTGAGCCACCAGGGAAGCCCAAGAATACTCCAGTATTCCTTCTCCAGGGGATCTCCTGGACCCAGGAAGCAAACTGGCATCTCCTGCATTGCAGGTGGATTCTTTACCAGCTAAGCTACAACAATTTTTAATCAACTGATGATTCTATTAGATGGTATTTATTTTCCTTAAAGCCTTAGTAGGGAAAATAACACATTTGAAACCATATGAGTTCTCTTATTTTAAACTTTACAAGTGTATGAAATCCAAAAGTTTAGAAATAATTGTCCTAAATGTCATCTAGAGAAAAGTATATATTTAATTCCATAGGCAACTGGAATGATCTGTAAGGAACAGAACGGTAAGACTGGAGCAGTATAATTGTGACAGATTAGAGGCTCATTATTTGTTGATAACTCCTTAGATTGTCAACAACTTAGATTTTAGCAAAGGCAATTTAGTGAAATGTAAAAAGCTAAAATATATAAAAAGGAGAACCTATTGCATAGAGTAATTTAATACAGAAAATATGAAAGACAAGTAGAATGACTAGGATATGTTTCAATGGTTCAAATCATTTTCAAACACACCCACATGCACACACATACTCATATTCAGTGGCAATATTGACATTTCAAAATCAACTCAGTACATTACATATACCTTGTTCAACAGTGCTGTTCACTAAGCCTAAGGAAAACAGTAAGTCTTGGGGTGTTGCCTCTAATTTTTTCAAGTCAGTGAGATATTGTTTAATATTTTTGTAAATTGAGTTAGTAGTGCCCTAATTTGAATTTTTGATGATGACACTGACCCAAATATAATTTGTCACTGCCTTGGCTTTCTCAGAGTAGGCAGTAAGAGAAAAAAGGAAGACTGATAAGCTCTGATTTATTTTGGATGAATGTACCAGGAGCAGTCCTACAAATGATGGGATGAATCACTGGATTCCAGAGGACAGCATCTGCCAAAGCTCCATTTTAAAAGCTAACATTTCTATAGTTCCCTTTGTTCTTCCTTTGCTGTAGGGCAAATGTCTCACGCTATTTGGAACATCAAATAGTGGCTGAACATCAGGACTCAATAATTTGACTGTCAAATTGACAGCTTCATTTTTATTTCTCTTCTAAAATATGTACGTTACCTTTGATTTTCTTCTTGTATCATTTCTCTATTGAAAAGCTGCTCTTTTAATTTTTTCTCTTTACACAAGACTCATCAAGCTATCTCCTCTGGGCTTTGTGATTATACCCTAAACACATTTGTTTATAAACGTGAACTTCTGGATATTATATTAATATAAACTATTTGATTCCAGCCTTCATCTTCAAGGAAACTTTCCAGGGCTTGTTATTTCTTGTGTGAACCTGCTTGGAAACTACCATCATTTGCCTACTGGAGCCAGGCCTTTGTCATCAGCAGTAGTTCATAACCTTGATGGCATTAGAACCACCCATGGGGCTACTTTGAAGGAGGAAATAGCACACTACTCCAGTACAGTATTCTTGCCTGGAGAATTCCATGGACAGAGGAGTATGTAGGGCTACAGTCCATGGAGTCACAAAGAGTTGAACACAACTGAGTGACTAAGCATTTATGGCTTCTTCAACACATGGAGCCCAACTTCAACCCAGTTCAATTAACATGAGAAATTCTGGCGATGGTACCCAGGCATATGGATTGACAGTTTCTAACTTTCTCTACTTTGTCTGAACTGAGAAACACTGGAAAAAAAGAGGTAGAAATTAACTAGTATTTCCAAAGTTATCTTATTAACTTGTCATTATTTCTTTGTATGCCTGTCTCCTCTGTTAGAGTTTGAATCCCTTGAAGATAGTATTTCATATAGCAGATTTTCAATAATTTCATTTAAAAAAAAATCCAAATTCTTTACCATGGTCTACAGGGCCTGATGTGACCTGTTTCCTGCCTGGCCACCTCATAACAGTATGAAAAGGCAAAAAAATAGGACACTGAAAGATGAACTCCCCAGGTCAGTAGGTGCCCAATATGCTGCTAGAGATAAGTGGAGAACTAATTCCAGAAAGAAGAGACAGAGGCAAAGCAAAAACAACACCCAGTTGTGAATGTGACTGGTGATGGAAGTAAAGTCCAATGCTGTAAAGAGCAATATTGCATAGGAACCTAGAATGTTAGGTCCATGAATCAAGGCAAATTGGAAGTGGTCAAACAGGAGATGGCAAGAGTGAACATTGACATTTTAGGAATCAGCGAACTAAAATGAACTGGAATGGGTGAATTTAACTCAGATGACCATTATATCTACTGCTGTAGGCAAGAATCCCTTAGAAGAAATGGAGTAGCCATCATAGTCAACAAGAGAGTCCAAAATGCAGTACTTGGATGAAATCTCAAAAACGACAGAATGATCTCTGTTTGTTTCCAAGGCAAACCATTCAATATCACAGTAATCCAAGTCTATGCCCCAGCCAGTAATGTTGAAGAAGCTGAAGTTGAACGGTTCTATGAAGACCTACAAGACCTTCTAGAACTAATACCCAAAACAGCTGTCCTTTTCATTATAGGGGACTGGAATGCAAAAGTAGGAAGTCAAGAAACACCTGGATAAACAGGCAAATTTGGCCTTGGAGTACAGAATGAAGCAGGGCAAAAGCTAACAGAGTTTTGCCAAGAAAACGCACTGATCATAGCAAATGTCCTCTTCCAACAACACAAGAGAAGACTCTACACATAGACATTACAAGATAGTCAATACTGAAGTCAGATTGATTATATTATTTGCAGCCAAAGATGAAGAAGCTCTGTACAGTCAGCAAAAACAAGACCAGGAGCTGACTGTGGCTCAGATCATGAACTTTTATTGCCAAATTCAGACTGAAATTGAAGAAAGTAGGGAAAACCACTAGACCATTTAGGTATGACCTAAATCAAATCCCTTATGATTATTCAATGGAAGTGACATAGATTCAAGGGATGAGATCTGATAAAAGTGTCTGAAGAACTATGGACGGGGGTTCGTGACATTTTAGAGGAGGCAGTGATCAAGACTATCCCTAAGAAAAAGAAATACAAAAAGGCAAAATGGTTATCTGAGGAGGCCTTACAAATAGCTCTGAAAAGAAGAGACGTGAAAGGCAAAGGAGAAAAGGAAAGATATAGCCATTTTTAATGCAGGGTTCCAAAGAGTAGCAAGGAGAGATAAGAAAGACTTCCTCAGTGATCAATGCAAAGAAATAGAGGAAAACAATAGAATGGGAAACACTAGAGATCTCTTCAAGAAAATTAGAGATAACAAGGGAACACTTCATGCAAAGATGGGCTCAATAAAGGACAGAAATGGTATGGACTTAACAGAAACAGAAGATATTAAGAAGAGGTGGCAAGAATACACAGAAGAACTGTACAAAAGAGATCTTCATGACCCAGATGACCACGATGGCGCGATCACTCACCTAGAGCCAGACATCCTGGAATGTGAAGTCAAGTGCTTCATAGGAAGCATCACTACAAACAAAGCTAGTGCAGGTAATGGAATTCTAGTTGAGCTATTTCAGATCCTAAAAGATGATGCTGTGAAAGTGTTGTGCTCAATATGCCAGCAAATTTGGAAAACTCAGCAGTGGCCACAGGACTGGAAAAGTTCACTTTTCATTCCAATCCCAAAGAAAAGCAATGCCAAAGAATGTTCAAACTACCGCACAATTGCACTCATCTTACACACTAGTAAGGTAATGCTCAAAATTCTCCAAGCCAGGCTTCAACAGTACATGAACCATGAACTTCCAGATGTTCAAGCTGGATTTAGAAAAGGCAGAGGAACCAGAGATCAAATTGCCAACATCCACTGGATCATTGAAAAACAAGGGATTTCCAGAAAAACATCTATTTCTTTTTTTTCTTTAAAAAAGAAAGAAAATTTTTATTTTAAAAGCCAGCCTGTTAAATAAGGTTTTATGCCTATACCTTCACACTGTCAACCACAATATTTTTAAATGCATTGAATATAAGTCATTGAATGTCTAACATTATCCTCCTGATGCAATTTAAAAGATACTAGGTTAAAAAAAATTTACAGTTTTCATTCTGGTTTGTCCCCCTCCCCTATCTGTATACTAAACCCATTTCTTTACATTTCAGATAAAGTGAAAAAGGGTCACAAAATCTTTAGGGTTGTGTGAAGAATATGTCCAGTAATTCTAAGCAAAACATAACTTCCTTTAAGGCCTTATCAGAAAAAGAAAAGTGAAGTCACTCAGTCGTGTCCGACTCTTTGCAACCCCGTGGACTGTAGCCCACCAGGCTCCTCTGTCCATGGGGTTCTCCAGGCAAGAATACTGGAGTGGGTTGCCATTTCCTTCTCCAGAAAAACATCTATTTCTGCTTTATTGACTAAGTCAAAGACTTTGACTATGTGAATCACAACAAACTATGGAAAAATTCTTCAAGATATGGAAAACCAGACAACCTGACCTGCCTCCTGAGAAATCTGTATGCAGGTTAAGAAGCAACAGTTAAAAATAGATATGGAACAACAGACTGGTTCCAAATCAGGAAAGTACATCAAGCTCATACAGTGTCACCCTGTTTATTTAACTTATATGCAGAGTACATCATGAGAAATGCTGGACTGGATGAAGCACAAGCTGGAATCAAGATTGCTGGGAGAAATATGAATAAACTCAGATATGCAGATGATACTACCATTATTGCAGAAAGCAAAAATGAACTAAAGAGTCTCTTGATGAAAATGAAAGAGGACAGTGAAAAAGTTGGCTTAAAGCTCAACATCAGAAAGCTAAGATCATGGCATCTGGTCCCATCCTTTCGTGGCAAAATGGTTGGGGAAAGAGTGGAAACAGTAAGAGATTTTTTTGTGGGGGGGGGGGCTCCAAAATCACTGCAGATGGTAACTTCCATCATGAAATCAAAAGACGCTTACTCCTTGGAAGAAAAGTTATGACCAACCTAGACAGCATATTAAAAAGCAGAGACATTACTTTGCCAACAAAGGTCTGTCTAGTCAAAGCTATGGTTTTTCCATTAGTCACGTATAGATGTGAGAGTTGGACAAAAGAAATCTGAGTGCCGAAGAATTGATGCTTTTGAATTGTGGTGTTGGAGAAGACTCTTGAGAGTCCCTTGGATGGCAAGGAGATCCAACCAGTCCATCCTAAAGGAAATCAGTCCTGAATATTCATTGGAAGGACTGATGCTAAAGCTAAAACTCCAATACTTCGGTCACCTGATGTGAAAAACTGACTCATTTGAAAAGACCCTGATGCTGGAAAAGATTGAAGGCAGGAGGAGAAGGAGACGACAGAGGATGAGATGGTTGGATGGCATGACTGACTCAATGGACATTAGTTTGAGTAGGCTCCAGGAGTTGGTGATGACAAGGTCTGGTGTGCTGTGTCCATGGGGTCACAAAGAGTCGGATACGACTGAGCTACTGAACTGAACTGAGCTGAATAAGCATTTGAATGAATAAAAGCATCAACCCAGCACACTGTTCAAAAGTCAGGACTTCTTGGCCTACGTTCTAGTAACATCTTTTTGATGTTACTTTCTTATCACTCTGTTTCCTTCGAAAACGTCAATAAATGCATTATTTCGTTTATAAGATTCATTCTTTATTTTAAATTGTGGGATTAGATTTTTCTGTAATTTCCTCCCTTTTTGCCCAGATTAACTTCTGATTTCTAAAGTCATCAAGAAACAGAATATGGAAAACCACATGCCATCCTGCTGTAGATTATTGAGAACTGGAGGCTGATTAATTATTAAGATTATTCATTCTGCAGTACTATAGTCAATCATGTCATTGGCATCTTTCTAGAATTACCTTTTTTCATTGTTTTAAAAATAGAAATAATCCTAACTTATTTAAATTTATATATTAAATATACATAAGTGTATATATTAAACTTGAATTAAATTACTATCTTTTCATTTCCCTTCAACAGATAATGTTTGGAAGTTAAAATTTCAAATCTTAAAGTCAACAGTGCTTTCAGAAGGATCAGTTTCTAATTCTATAGTGAGATCTGGTATGGAAAACACTTAAAATGTAAAAATTCACTTTATAGAGGAAAAAATTCATCTCTTCCATAAAGCAAACTTTAGCTAAATAGCTCATGTAAGAAACAAGATAGGAAAAACATTAACAAACTATAGTCAGAGTAAATGTATCATCATGTGGTATCTATTACTATTTACTATTCTGTAATATAATACTCAACTATTTTTTTTTCAGTTGCTTATATTTTTGATCACACACATCAGCCCTGATCAAATGATCATGGAGGACCTTGCAAACAATGGTAACAAATTCAAATTTTATCTTAAGAGCAATGCAGCACCATTGAGGGGGTGGTTCTTAAGCAAGGAGAATATTATCAGGTTGTGTCTTAGAAATTTCATGCCACTGGATGGTGAATGGAATAGAAGAAATCAGAACTAAAGGCAGGGAGAACTATTGAGCTAGAATTTGATAGTGACAACATTTGTGTGTGTGAAAGTTGCTCAGCCATGTCCAACTCTTTGCGTCCCCCATGGACCGTATAGTCCATGGAATTCTCTAGTCTATAATACTGGAATAGGTACCCTTTCTCTTCTCCAGAGGATCTTCCCAACCCAGGGATCGAACCCAGGTCTCCCACACTGCAAGCAGATTCTCTACCAGCTGAGCCACAACGGAAGTCCGATAGTGACAATAAACATGAAGAAAAACAAACAGATTTAAGACAGACTTAAGGGGATAAAACAGAATTTAATCATTGCCGTTTACTATATCCTGCTCCCTTTTATTTATACTTCTTGTGTATTTTACATAAGGGGAGGGTGTTCAAAGTTTGTGAATTAAAGTTATTTCACATTAAAGACTGATGGAAGCAATATCTTAACATGCTCGCTGTTCATCCCCAAATCTTAAGAGTTACAGAAGTGTTACAGAAGCAAAGCTATAACCGACTCACAGAATATTGATCAGATAAAGCATCAGAATATTTGACATGTAATTTCTTTTGTTCTTTTACAATGTCCTTGTTACAAATTTTACATAAGTTATTTTTCTAGGAATTTCTAGAAAAGAAAACAATTACATCAAAACCTTGAAAAAGAAAACTTCAATCCCATAATAAAAAGACTGAAGATGATCAGACCCACACATGTGGCAGCTATGGTATAAGTTGCATCTAATACACAAGTAATGTATAAGATACAAGTTGACAAACAACAATACCCTTGTTTGTCTGCACAATCAAAGGACCATGCAGGAGCCTCCCTAGGCTCCTGCTCCTCTGTAAAAGATATAATGGTTCATAATGGTCTTCAGGCCCTTTATTTTCTTTCCTGCCCAAGACTGCCTGACCAAATCCAAAATATACCCCCCGCTCATTTTAATTGCCACCTCTCTGCCCTGCAGCTGTCTCAGATCCCAGAATCTCTAAGTAACAAATCTTTTCCCCTACAGAATTCCCATATTTCTTTTATGACACTTCATGTACTACTTTGTGTAAAGCTCTTATCTAAGGTAGACTATAAGCTACTTGTAACCAAGGTCTTTATCATCCCTCCTATGCCAGGGACTTAACATAGTGCCTGGCAGGTAACAGAATCTCCATACATATTTGTCAAATGGATAAATCAATAGCTATTTCCAGCTGCTCTTTCCATTTCTGCCTTGTTTCACCTAGATCAATAGCAGTGGAAATGCTGCCAAAGATCAAAGCCTCATGGGATCTTCTGAATTATAGGTTCAGCGAACAAGGTTCACTGGCAACTTTGTACAAACTATATTGGCTATTTCACTTAAACAGATACTGCTAAACCATGTCTAAACTTTTAATTATAGTCTCTCAGACAACAATCCCAGTTGAATATTTTAGCATAAAAATTCTAACCACAAGTTTCTCTTCCCTGGTGGTTCAGATGGTAAAGAATCTGCCTGCAGTGCAGGAGACTGGAGTTCAATCTCTGGGTTGGGAAGACGCCCTGGAGAAGGAAATGGCACCCCTCTCCAGTATTCTTGCCTCAAGAAGCCCATGGACAGAGGAGCCTGGTGGGCAACACTCCATGGGATTGCAAAGAGTTGGGCACAACTGAGGAAGTGAGAAACAGATTTAAGGGACTAGATCTGATAGACAAAGTGCCTGATGAACTATGGATGGAGGTACATGACATTGTACAGGAGACAGGAATCAAGACCATCCCCAAGAAAAAGAAATGCAACAAAGTAAAATGGCTGTCTGAGGAGGCCTTACAAATAGCTGTGAAAAGAAGGGAAGTGAAAAGAAAAGGAGAAAAGGAAAGATATACCCATTTAATGCAGAGTTCCAAAGAATAGCAAGAAGAGATTAAGAAAGCCTTCCTCAGTGATCAATGCAAAGAAATAGAGGAAAACAATAGAATGGGAAACACTAGAGGTCTCTCAAGAAAATTAGAGATAACAAGGACACACTTCATGCAAAGATGGGCTCAATTAAGGACAGAAATGGTATGGACTTAACAGAAGCAGAAGATATTAAGAAAAAGTGGCAAGAATACACAGAAGAACTGTACAAAAAAGATCTTCACAACCCAGATAATCATGATGGTGTGATCACTCACCTAGAGCAAGACACCCTGGAATGTGAAGTCAAGTGGGCCTTAGGAAGCATCACTATGAACAAAGCTAGTGGAGGTGATGGAATTCCAGTTGAGCTATTTCAAATCCTGAAAGACGATGTTGTGAAAGTGCTGCACTCAATATGCCAACAAGTTGGAAAACTCAGCAGTGGCCACAGGACTGGAAAAGGTCAGTTTTCATTCCAATACCAAAGAGAGGCAATGCCAAAGAATGCTCAAACTACTGCACAATTGTACTCATCTCACATGCTAGTAAAGTAATGCTTAAAATTCTCCAAGCCAGGCTTCAACAGTACATGAACCATGAACTTCCAGATGTTCAAGCTGGTTTTAGAAGACAGAGGAACCAGAGATTAAATTGCCAACATCTGCTGGATCATCAAAAAAGCAAGAGTTCCAGAAAAACATCTATTTCTGCTTTATTGACTATGCCAAAGCCTTTGACTGTGTGGATCACAATAAACTGTAGAAAATTCTGAAAGAGATAGGAATACACCCGACCTGCCTCTTGAGAAATCTGTACGTAGGTCAGGAAGCAACAGTTATAACTGGACATGGACCAACAGACTGGTTCCAAATAGGAAAAGGAGTACGTCAAGGCTGTATATTGTCACTCTGCTTATTTAACTTATATGCAGAGTACATCATGAGAGACGCTGGGCTGGAGGAAGCACAAGCTGGAATCAAGATTGCCTGGGAAATAAATAACAATAACCTCAGATATGCAGATGATACCACCCTTATGACAGAAAGTGAAGAAGAACTAAAGAGCCTTTTGATGAAAGTGAAAGAGGAGAGTAAAAAAGTTGGCTTAAAGCTTCATTCAGAAAATGAAGATCATGGCATCCGGTCCCATCACTTCACGGGAAATAGATGGGGAAACAGTGTCAGACTTTTATTTTTCTGGGCTCCAGAATCACTGCAGATGGTGACTGCAGCCATGAAATTAAAAGAAGCTTACTCCTTGGAAGGAAAGTTATGACCAACCTAGACAGCATATTCAAAAGCAGAGACATTACTTTGCCGACTAAGGTCTGTCCAGTCAAAGCTATGGTTTTTCCAGCAGTCATATATGGATGTGAGAGTTGGACTATAAAGAAAGCTGAATGCCGAAGAATTGATGCTTTTGAACTGTGGTGTTGGAGGACTCTTGAGAGTCCCTTGGACTGCAAGGAGATCCAACCAGTCCATCCTAAAGGAGACCAGTCCTGGGTGTTCCTTGGAAGGACTGATGTTGAAGCTGAAACTCCAATATTTTGGCTACCTGATGCGAAGAACTGACTCATTTGAAAAGACCCTGATGCTGGGAAAGATTGAGGGCAGGAGAAGGGGACGACAGAGGATGAGATGGCTGGATGGCATCACTGACTTGATGGACATGGGTTTTGGTGGACTCTGGGAGTTGATGATGGACAGGGAGGCCTGACATGCTGTGGTTCTTGCAGTCATAATTGAGCAACTGAACTGAGCTGAACTGAACTGAGCAACTAATACTTTCTACTTTCTTTCAATCTTTCTACTTTCTGAACTGACCTGAGCAACTAATACTTTCTACTTTCGGTCCCATGGAATGTAGCCCACCAGGCTCCTCAGTCCATGGAATTTTCCAGGCAAGAATACTGGAGTGGGTTGCCATTTCCTTCTCCAGCGGATCTTCCAACCCAGGGATCGAACCCAGGTCTGCCGCACAGCAGGCAGACGCTTTACCGTCTAAGCCACCAGGGAGATCCAACTTTCTTTCAATCTCCACATATCAAACTATACATAAGAAAATGGCTCAAGATAACCAGATTGGGGTGCCTGTATTGAAACCCAAGTGACTATTAACATTAAAATAAACTTTGAAAAAAATTAAAAATAAAATAAACTTTGAGCTTCACGTTCACTTTATAAGTAGTTTCCTAAGGAAAGCAATTTCTAGAAAAGAAAGCAATCACATAAAAACCTCAAAAAGAGAATTTCAATCCCATGATAAAAAGACTGAAGATGATCAGACCCACACATGTGGCAGCAATGGTATCTTTCAGATGTCTAGCCTGCTTCAGCAGGAAGCTAGCCAAAGTCCTGCCCATGCAGGCCTAGAACACACCTATTTTTAAATTCCTTTCTTACTGTATGGAATGCTGCAATCTTTCAGTATTAGGAATATTCTGTAGGCCTGGTACTGAGATAGAGATTGGTTTCTGTGGTTTTAAGAGAAAAGAGTTTAAGATCCTTAAACCCTGGAATACTTGGATTTATAGCTGAATCATTTCCATTTGTATTAAATAACAATAATAAAACAAGGCTATTAAAAGGGGGGCATTTGATACTAAAGTATTTAGGGATAAAATGGCATGAATTCAGGATATCCTTTAAAATATTTCAGCAAAGGGGAAAAGGAGATAATAGGTGAAGAAAATGACAAAAATCTAGATGGTGATTTAATTGGGGTAGTGAGTTTACAGGGGTTCATTACACTACCTTTCTACATTTGTGTATGTTTGAATTTTTAAGTATTACATTATTGTAAAAACAATTTTAAATTAAAAATTAAAATCCAGACAAATTGTGCCCAGAGTCGTGACTCATCCTTAAGAACTGCAGGGCGTGTTGCATTATGGGCCACTTCAATCTGACTCTAGACGCATATCTTTAAAGCTGACTCTCAGCTTTGACATCACTTGTTTCATGGGAAAAAAAGAAAAATAAAGTGCTTTCAGAGAGCCAGCTGGACCTGTGGCCCAGAACACTGAAACATAGCCAGAATTTCAGGATGGTTCTTGACTTCATATCTCCCCCTAGATAACTGGGAGTCTCTGTGACATTGAGGCTGGGGCTAGAAGAACAGGAGTAGACATTTGCTTAAGATTTCCTCTGGCTTGTGACCCTAGAACAGGAAGACAATTTCCAGAAACCAAGCTGAGACCAAGCAACACCATCCCACCAAAGCAATAAATTGAGGGGAACGGGCACAGAGTGAGACAAAAACAAATGGGAGCTGATGGAGAAATCAGGAGCAACTAGTTGGAACAGAAGATGGAAGATGGAAAGCCTCCAAGACCCAGGTTTTCACACCTGGTGAAGGGCTATGAAGGTACTAAGCTGTCTCAGATGAACAATAAGAAAAATATTGTAGAATCATCATTATCTTAACTATGCTAGTGAAAAAAAAATTCATTTATCAAAATGAAAATCAATTGACATCAGAAAGAGAAAAAGATCACGTGGATTTTCTATCCTGTTACACCTTTTTTGCTTCTTTAGACCATGAGGTGAAAAGGGTGGATTAGCAATCAAGATCTACCCCAGTTCCCCTCTAGTGTGCCTTCCAGTTGTGTAGAGACTAGAAAACTCAAAAGCATATTTCCCTACATTCCCTGGTAGCAAGAGTTCTGGAATCAGGACCCATCAAACAGATGCAATTGTATGAGATTTGGAAGGTGGAGGGAGATGAGAGCAATCACTCTGCTCTTGCTTTGCTAGCTGCTGACAAGTAGGATTGAGGGTGGAGTGGTCAGAGGGGGACATGTTGGGTTTTTCTGCAGCATAATCCCAATGTGCGCTCACAAGGTCTGTGAGGCTGTTGTGGGGTGTTCTTGAATTCCACAGTTCCACACTGATTCCCCATCTTCCTGATCAAACAGCAGCTAAAATTTCACACCAGTTCAGCAGTTCTGGGAGTCACTCCTGCAGGCCCAGCAATGTGCTCACAAAATCAAACTTAAAAAAACAGAACACTCTATATTTATATCTCTCCTTAAAAGAGTGAAATGGTTTCTGCTTCCTGAAATTGAACCATGAAATAATCTACTTCTTAAAGCATTACAGGTTTGTGACAATAAACAAATCAAGCCAAATATGAATCCTATTTATAGGGAGGGGTCATTTGGATACAAATGATAATACCCATAACAGAAAAAGCACTGGAGTGTGTGCAAATGAGCAAAGCAGCAAAACATACATATCTCTGCAGCAGCTGATAGGGTCTTACTCTTTTATCTTTGTCCTCAGGTAGAAGGTTTTCCATGAGGCAAACTTCCCTAATGCCAAGCCATCCATTTAGAAGTGTTAGCCAAGTTAATGAGGCTACTGGTCCTCACTGGTCATTTCCCCATTGTAGGCACTTAGACCCAATGTGGAATAGTAATAAATTGAATAGGTTACCAAATACAGTGGTCTCATCAAGATAGAACTGTTTATAAAAGGTTATTAATCAGATTAAAATCCTCATTTGTCACAGAGCCAGGGAGGTAATACTCTTCCCTTAGCCACAGATCCCTCCACACTTTTCAGAAAACTAATTCTATAAACCCAGATTACAATATTATTAGAAAATATTGCCAATTGGAGTATGCAGATCACTATCTGTTTCTCTCATTAAGAGCACAGCAAGGACTAATAACCATGAAATATCCTGGGAAAAGCACAGGCTTGGGAGTCCTGTCATGGCCCTGGAGGGAAGGTAATTCAGCTAAAACTTGGTATTTATGAAGATCTGACTCAAAACCTGTACCATTTTTCAGCAATGCAAGTAGCACACAGAGGGCTTTTTCTTTTTTCCAGTGGAATCAGATGGGAGCTCCAGCTCTGTCCTGTGTTTAGCACTGCCTCAGAGTCAAAGACCTCTAAAAGACCTGGGAGTCCAGTCTCTACAGTGCTCCTGTAGTGGAACTTTCAAAGTAACTCTGGAATATTCTAAAACCAGGGTCAATTTGTGAGCTGCAGTGGTCTTTGAAAAGCTAAAAATGAGAAAAAAAATCAGAGAAATAGAGGATTTTTATGATTATTTTTTGTGACTAGGGCTTCCCTCACAGCTCAGTCGGTAAAGAATCTGCCTGTAATGCAGGAGACCCAGTTTCAGTTCCTGGGTCAGGAAGATCCCCTGGAGGAGGAAACAGCAACCCACTCCAGGATTCTTGACTGGAGCATCCCATGGACAGAGGATCCTGGCAGGCTACAGTTCATGGGGTCCCAAGAATTGGACTCAACTTGGCGACTAAACCATTACCACAATTTTTGTGAATAATTGTTAAGTGCATTTTACACCTGGAAGAGATTGTACATATATGATATTTGTATTTTTACCAGTTGATTGTAAACATTTTAGTAATTATCCATATGCTGATAATTTATCTTTTTTAAGGTGTTGTTTCTGTTCAGTTGCTAAGTCGTGTCCCACTCTTTGCAACCCCACGGATTGCAGCACACCAGGCTTCCCTGTCCTTCACTGTCTCATGGAGTTTGCTCAAACTCATGTCCATTGAGTTGGTAATGCCATCCAGTCTTCTCATCTCATTTTTTAAGGTGAGTGTATCTATTTTTCGTGCATGAGAATCTGAGGGAAAAAGTGTTACGAGAGAAAACAACAGAAAACTCTCCACTTTAGTCACTGAAAGCTAATGCAGTAACCTACATTCCTGTTGCTTAGCTCCTTCAAATGTCTATCCTCTTACTAACAATCCTGCTTTATGAAAATAACTGTTTCACATGGCATTTCTCCAGCAAGGGAGCATGACAATCAAGCCTAAATCCATATTCTGTAGCCCTTGGTATGCTTGGTGTGCTTCCCCTAAACTATCTTTTTAACCAGGCTATAAAGATTTAAGCAAGAAATTTAAAATGCAAGCAACTTTTAGGGATAAAGAGCTACCAAAAACAAAACAAGGGCTAAATTTTATCATAAAATGCCATTTGTAATCTTAAGCACTTTTGAATATGTTGTTCCACCACTGTAAAATTCTTGATGTATGTATGTGTAAAATGTATACACATTCAAGTACAAATATTTGAAGACATGATTAAATTAGAATATTTTAAATGCAATAAAAACTTATCAATTGTTCCTCTATGAATCTTAACTTTACAAAGCAGGGAGCATCTAAAGTCAACATTAAACCCTCAGAAATTTATTTCATGGAGTTGGCATGGAGCTGGCATCCTTGTCACCTATGTGTATATCAGCCCTTGCAAGTGATTCTGCAGTTGCCTCACAATGGGGCCCTCCAAGTCTGTTAGATATCTGATTCCTGTGCTCTGCGACATATCTAACTCCTGCACCCAGCAGAGCTCAGGGTCATTCTTAGGTCACAGTGGTTAAAGATGGCTGTCAATTCACTGCATGGGCTGCATTTCAAGTCTCCTTTATCTCTGTCATATTGATGATTCTTAGTGATATCTTGGGAACTTAACCACACCATCAATATGCATCTTAATGGTGTGTTTTGTAGCACCAAAGTGACTGTATTTAAAGCTCAGTGTTCTGTATTTGAGTCTGTTACCCTTTGAAAGCTAAGAACTGGAACAAAGACATACTTTTGTCTGAATAAACCGTATGGTTCTATGCTGCCTTGCAAAGGTTTTAAAGGGGGGTTGTAATAAAACAAGTTGAAACTAGCTGATTTTGCTTTTTTCAGTACAAAAGTAATTATTATTCGGTCAAAAAAATGCAGTGAAAAGAATAACTGCATAAGAGGACAATATGATCCTGAAAGTATCCACCTTGTGTTTTTATTTTGATGAATACGTTTTTGGATCCT
The DNA here is from genome assembly GCA_917880005.1 of Nanger dama. Classification (NCBI taxonomy): domain Eukaryota; kingdom Metazoa; phylum Chordata; class Mammalia; order Artiodactyla; family Bovidae; genus Nanger; species Nanger dama. Next base: position 28,852,926 of record CAKJTW010000022.1, read on the forward strand.
TAGGCCTGCGTAAATTAATGGTTGTCACAATTCTCTATGATTAAGGAGAAAGATGAGCCTTAATTGTAAATTTGCACATGCTTTATTGCCAATGCAATGGCATGAACACATTTAATAGGATTGTCATTCCATTTAATTACTCCCAATTTTGACATGGACCTACCACAGATAAAATTAATGGCATGGGTTATGAGCACCACAGAAAATCACTGCTTTCTCCTCAAGGGGTGAGTATTAAGGTGTTCCTCCATATTCTCTATAGCTATCTGCATTAGGCAAAGGAAAAATAAAGCATGGTAATAGGATACCCACCCTCAAATTTCTTCCTTCCAAACTGAGATATGACTGTGACATGACAATGATGCATGGTCATTTTTAAGCTTGCCTGGGTAAGATCTGCGACAGTCATAGAAAAATAAATAATGGGTCAGTGGACAAAACTAGAAAAGTTTTCTGCCAAATGAATCCTATGTTTAATTTCTGACATATTTGCTATTCCTCAGCGTTTTCTCAGCAATATTTAATGATACTCATTATACTTTTGCCTGAAACAAGTGAATAAATATCTCAGGAACTAAGCACTAAGCTTAAGATGTGTGCAGAAGAACAGGAGGTATGACATGGCTATGGTAATAGTCATCATCATAAATTTAAAACTGACAAGAGGAAATCAGCAGCTCTGTTCAAGAGAGAGTGGTGGTGAGGCGCCTGGCATCTTGGCACATGTAGCCAAGTGGAAAGTTGCCAGATACTGGCTGGAAGAATGTAAAGAGCTGGCTTTCCCTTCCACAAGTTGAGGGAAAGGCTTTAGTAGCACAGTATCAATGTTTTATTTGGCCACATTAAACTGTCTGCTACTTGAGTTCATTTTCCACTTTCTAGTTTATGACTCATTGAAAATAGGAGCTAGTGTCTTCTTAAAATGTCTTCATAAGCCTCCTTTCCCAGCCCATGGAGAAAATCTAAGTTTCTAAGTAAATCTATAAATCGATTACTCAAATAGATGATGAATCAAAGCATTTTTTTTTTGGCCTTTTAAACTTGAAACTGTCATTGAAAATAAGCTCATATTTATTTGGCTATTGATCAAGTAGAAATCTTCAATAAAAATATTCTGCCATTTGGTTTCATCCCAAGCTTCCTTTGTCTTTCAATTAAGAAATGGTTTTATGCTACACCCATAGAATGAGATATTCAGAGAATTAAATCAATAAACTATAAATTATATGTAAAAGAAAACATCAGGTCATTGCCCTGACACAACAGATTTATTATTAAAGTAGGCAACTCCATGGCAATTCACTACATTAGTTTTTATAAAGTAAGAGACAGGGAGAGATCAATGATAACTTTGACTTACTGTTGCTTTTAATGGTTCATTTATAATAACTACTTATCTCCTATTATTTTAGTTTGCTATAATAATGTCAAGCCATGAAAAAAAAAAAGATAATCACCATTATGGGAATATATATTTAATTCACATCTGACTGACTATTCCTTAATCTGATTCATGTATTTGTAGAGTAGCCAGAAATACACTAAAATGCATAGTGATTCTTAGGTACACATAAAGACTCCATTATATCAGTTGCATTAGGTTCAGAGTACAAAAAATTAGGCAGTTTTGGGTGTACTTTCATAGGTATGTTATTAGATGAACAATCACATTGCAAGGCCCATCCACAGCCCACAAGCTCAAATCTGCCATGCTAGCAACATCAAGAATAATAGCTGATGGGGACTTCCCTGGTGGTCCAGTGATTAAGAATCTGCATTCCAGTGCAGGGGATGTGGGTTCAATCCCTGCTCAGGGAACTAAGATCCCACATGCAGCGGGGCAACTAAGTCAGCATGCTGCAACAACAGAGGCTATATGTCACAACTAGAGAGAACACTGCACAGCCACAACAAAGACCCAATGCAGCCAAAAATAAACAAACAGATAAAAAACTTTCTTAGAAAAGAGTAACTGCTGAATCCTAAAAGGACCCTTCAGCTTCTCTATGTTTCCTGGAAAACTATTGACAATATAAAGCAAATTTTTGCTGCAGACATGCATATGGACCCATACTCCATTTGTGGATTCTCTACATTTGCTTTACCATTCTTGAATAATTATTACTCTGATTTCAGTGGAGGTTTGATACAGGCTTCTAAAGTCCATCTCATATGAAGGAGGAATAAACTCATCAATTTCTTTCAATAAGGCTGAAAGAGGGGGATCCTAGCAACCAACTGCCCAGATATTTTCTCCCAGGGAAAATGGGATTAAATAAATATTAAAAGGGATGAAGTATGATTGAATCAGGGAGGCAAGGCTCACTACCACCACTTTTACTTTTTAGTGACACAAAAATGATTAAAAAAGGGATTCCCTGGTGATCCAGTGGTTGAGACTCTTAGCCCCCAATGGAAGGAGCATGGGTTCGATCCCTGGTTGGGGAACTAAGATCCCACATGCTGTGTTTCCAATAAATAAAATAAAACAATCTTAAAAAATGATTTTAAAAAACCCTCGGGTCTTCTTGGCACACATGGTAGCTCGACCACTGCTTACCCTTGCTGGTTGTCTTACTCCTGATCACTCCAGATTCTCCACATGTCTGAATTGCACTACTGGTGTTGCACATGCAATTTAACTCTATTTAAAAGTAATGACAACTAATATCCAGACTATAGAGAATTGTTAAAACTCAACCATGAAAAACAATTCAAAAATGAGCAAGGGACTTGGCACACATTTCTACAAAGAAGATACACAAATTACCAATAAGTACATGAAAAGATGCTCAATATCACTAATCATCAGGGAAATTCAAATCAAAACTACAATGATGGAAGCAACCTAGATGTCCATCAACAGATGAATAGATAAGAAAGCTGTGGTACATATACATAATGGAATACTACCCAGCTATTAAAAAGAACACATTTGAATCAGTTCTAATGAGGTGGATGAAACTGGAGCCTATTATACAGAGTGAGGTAAGTCAGAAAGAAAAGCACCAATACAGTATATTAATGCATATATAGAGAATTTAGAAAGATGATAACGATGACCCTATATACAAGGCAGCAAAAGAGACACAGGTATAAAGAACAGACTTTTGGACTCTGTGGGAGAAGGTGAGGGTGGGATGATTTAAGAGAATAGCATTGAAACATGTATATTACCATATGTGAAATAGATCACCAGTCCAAGTTCAATGCATGAAACAGGGCACTCAAAGCCAGTGCACTGGGACAATCCTGATGGATGGGATGGGGAGGGAGGTGGGAGAGGGGTTCAGGATGGGGGACATGTGTACACCCATGGCTGATTCATGTCAATGCATGGCAAAAACTACCACAATATTGTAAAGTAATTAGCCTCCAATTAAAATAATTAAACTACAGTGAGATACCACCTCACATTCATTAGGATGACTACTATTTAAAAGTCCCAGAAAACAAGTATTGACAAGGATATGGAAAATTAGAAATCTTGTGCACTGCTGGTGGGAATGTAAAATGGGACAGCCTTTGTGGAAAATAGTATGGTGGTTCCTCAAAAATTAAAAATAGAATTATCATATAATCCAGCAATTCCATTTCTGAGTATATACTCAAAGGAACTGAAAGCAAGGACTCAAAGGAAGTGAAAGCAAGGTCTCAAAGAGATATCTGTATGTCCATGTTTATTTATAGCAGTATTGCTCATAAAAGCTAAAACATAGAAGTAACACAAGTGTCCAATGATAAATGAATTAATAAGCAAAATATGCTAAATACATATAATAAATACCACTTAGTCTTAAAAAAGAAGGTACATGGGTGAAACTTGAGGACATTATGCAAGTAAAATAAGCCAATCAGAAAAAAACAAAGACTGTATCATCTCATTTATATGAGAGCAGTCAAAATTATAGGGACAGAAAGGAGCATGGTGGTTGCCAGGAGCTGGAGAGAAGAGAGGAATTGGAGTTACTGTTCAGTGGGCATAGAGTTTCAGTATTATAAGATGAAGAGTTCTAGAGATGGATGGTGGTCATGGTAGCACAACATCATGAATGTATTAAAACCACGGAACTATATACTCAAAACTTGTTAAGACAGACTATGTTATCTGTATTTTGACACAATACAAAAATTGGGGGGTTGAGGGGGAAAGGGTAGTGGTACTCTAATCTACAACTCTCTATAAAGGCTAAAGCATAACTGACAATTCCAAGTGTTGGCAAGAATGTGGAGTAATTAGAATTCTCATACATTGATGATGAGAGTGTAAATTGGTACAACCACTTTAGAAAAGTATTTGGCAACATACACCAAAACTAAATATATGCCTAGCCCATGATCCAGCAATTCCACTCTTAAGAAAATATCAAAGCAATATGAGTGTACATTTTCACAAAAGACATCAGCAAGACATCAACCTTTCTAAAAATAGCCAAATGTTAGAAACAACCCAAATGCCATCACAGTAGGATGGATAAACGAAATGTGATGTATTCATACAATGGAATACTATACAGTGATTTTTTTAATAAAAACTATTATTATTAGCTGTAACACGAGTAGATCTTATAAGTATTACATTAGGCAAAAAAAAAAGCCATTATACTACTGTATAATTCCATAAGACAGATAAAATTAATACATTGGCAGAAGTCAGAATAGTGAGAGGAAGGTACTGACTGGAAAAGCACAGGAGAGAAGCTTTTGGGGTGCTGAGACAGTACTAGACCTTGATCTAGGTAGCAACTATACAAGTATGTGATGAATCTTAGAAGCATTATGGAAAAAAAGTCAGACAGAAAAAGTCTACATAGGCTATGATTTCACTTACACATTTTGGAAAGGGAGGAACTATAGGGATAGAAAACAGATTAGTGGTTTCCAGGAACATAACTATAGGGATAGAAAACAGATCAGTGGTTTCCAGGAACGTAGGGTGGAAGGAGGTGACTGACTTGCAAAGGGACACAAAGGAACTTTTGGGGTTGATGAAAGTAGTGTATATCTTGACAATGGTGGTGCTACATGACAGAATACAGCCATCAAATTTCAGCAAACTATTTATTTTAAAGAAGGTGAATCTTCTTATGGCTGCTGAAATAACTTTCTAGGCTGAAGATGGAGACACTCCTGCCTGGGATGCTGTGTCAGCAAGCCAGAACCTAGATAACTTTTGTGTCCCTGTGACTACTCCACTTGACCAGAAGCTTAGTGTACCCAGTCAGCCAACTCCCAAGGGCCAAGCCAACTCTTGGCCTTCTCATCCCAAACAAGGTTGACTATGTGGCCATATATTTTCTATCTGTCTCTTCCTTGTTCTTAATTCTTTACCCTGTTAAAGAATCCATTTTGCAATTCTCCAAAAGGAGAATATTCACTTCTTTAACTGTTAAATACGTTTATTTGTATAACTTGAGTTGTCTTTTTAAATTATTTTCTAACACAACTAAATTATAATTCAATACCTACTTTAAAAATATTGAACAATCTGTACACTTCAGATTAGTGCAACTTATACACTTACTATACTAGGTATATTTTATATTTCAATAAAAAATAGAAAATTTAAAAAATTTTAAGTAGAGGTTAAGTGGGTCCTAAGACCTATGTTCCAGTCCAAACTCTGATACCAGTTTGCTATGTCAAACATTCTAGTTGTTGCAACTGAGTAGAAACAGTATTATGTCTAAAATGAGCCCTGAGATTCACACAGGCTCACATCACCCCCAGAGAGGAGAAGCGATCTGTGGTGTGTCACACAGCTACCCAGTTGGAGCCAGAAACTAAAAACTAAGACATCTGACTCTCAAGTTCAATTCCAGTTAAAAGGAGATTTTAAAAAGAAAAGAAAGAAAAGTCAAACTGATCATCTGGCACAGCATAAGCTGCACATTTTCAACCAATTGTACAGCACTGTGTCTCTGTTGGCACATATTTGTGCTCCACTTCCAAAGATACTAAGAGAAGAAATCAGAAGTTTGCAAAGTGCCTTGAGCTATTTAAGCAGCTCTACCTGAATAATCTGAGGTATCAGAGATCCTTTGATAACAGTAATTTACCATAAAATGTAGAGGATGGCAGTCCCCATTTAGGGAGCTCCAACTCAAAATCCAGTCTTGGCATAATCCCTACGTGTCCAGGGCCATCTCCAAAATCGTTTAGTCAGTCACGCAAAGTACACAAACTGATCTACTCTTCAGAGAGTTATTTTAGGGTATAATGTAGGTTGTATGACCCTTAATCAACTCCTATGAAAATGTAATTCCTCTGCAATAAAGTCAACTTGTTTACATATACACATACATACACATATAGATCTTAACAAATCTTACAAAGCAGTGTTCACGTACCCGAGTGTCCAACACTGTCCTAACAAAAGCACAAACATGAATGGCCATGCCATGTGCCTCTCTAAAACTGAGACATTAAGGAAGTGCTCAGTCAGTGACCCCTAGTTCCCCTTTCTACGCTCTGCTTCTACCTAAATGACCCTTTGACCTCCCACCCTTTCCTGCCACCTCTAAGGCCAGAGCACAAACTTCTCTCTAACTTCTACTCCACCCCCACACCTTCCTCACCCTCCAATCCCTGTCAAAACAGAAAAGGCTCTAGTATCAGTTATTTACACTTTTTGACTGATTGGTTACACTTTAGCTTCAATAAGCTTTGGTGGGTATGTTAATTAAAGCAGCACTTACACTTAAACCATTTTACATTTCATTGTATAATGAAGGATGAAAGTATTTTGAACTTCTATTTAACTTTAGTTAAGCAAGTAAGAAAATATTTTGGAAACATGGAAGAACTTGACATCATACTCTGTGGACTCAGCCTTGGTAAGCCATGAGCCACATCAGAATAGCTGAGAGGCTATAGAAAGAACCCAAAGAATTTTTCCTGCACTCACTCACTCATTCACCCATTCATGCATTCAGCAAACATTTATCAAGTGTCTACCGTGTACCAGGGATTGTACAAGGCAGAGAGAATGATTAATAAGATATGGTCTTTATCTTGGAGTAATTTACAAAGAAGAGTAACAGACTGGTTAAAAGAATTTAATGCCCCAAAGTAGGAAGTACACTAACAAATAAAATGCTGAAGGAGGATGATTACTCTTCCTAGGGCAGGTTTCACAGAAGACAGACCCATGAGTTCAGCTTGAAGGAGTCTGACAGGTCACAAGGCAGAAAGGGGGCAAAATGGGTTCCTTGAATCGTTTAGGCAAATATATTGGGGAGATGGGAGGGGAATGGTAACCTTTTTTGTGCAAGGAGCATTAAAGGCAGGAAGGGTCTCCTACGGCCACAGACAAAGAGGACTTGGGCTGTGGCAGCAGCTGGGCCCTTTCCTTTCATCTCTAGTCACCTGACCAGGACAGGTGATGATAAGCCAAGATGCCCTGAGTCACTCAAAGAGAAGGACAGGTGCAAGGACTGTCATACTGCTCCACACTCAAGCCACACCTTACAAAAATGTGATTTCTCTATCAGGACACCTCATTGAAACATAAATTTTATCCACATTCTTTAAAATAATTACTATTTGGGGACTTCCCTGTTGGCTCAGTGGTAAAGAATGCACCTGCCAATGCAGGAGACACGGGTTTGACCCCTGATCCAGGAAGATCCCACATGAAACTAACAGAGCAACTAAGCCTACACGCCACAACTACTGAGCCTGTGCTCCAGAGCCTGGAAGCCCCAACTACTGAGCCCATGAGCCTACAACCCATGCTCCCCAACAAGAGAAGCCACCACAGTGAGAAGCCTGCAAACTACAACTAGACAGCAGCCACCACTAATGAAGACCCAAACAGTCAAAAATAAACAAAATTATTTTTAAAAATAGTTACTATTTTGTTCTGCTCTATTTTGGTCCTTAGAAATGCAAAGCTTTTGTTAAAGTCAAATCTAAGTCAACAAAGAGAAAAAGTTGCTAATCAAGTAATGCCTTTGCTTCAAACTAGTTCCTTCTGATTAGGGAGTGTTATTCACTCAGTTGTGTTTGATCCTTTGTGACCCCATGGACTGTAGCCCACCAGGCTCCTCTGTCCATGGACTTCTCCAGGCAAGAATACCAGAGTAGGTTGCCATTCCCTTCTCCAGGGGATCTTCCCAATCCATAGATTGAACCCAGGTCTCCTACATTGCAGGAGGATTCTTTTACTGTCTAAGCCACCAGGGAAGCTCCCTTCCGGACCCTAACTATCGCAGCTATAAGTTTATTTCTGGGCTCTTGCTGAAGACAGCAAATTCATCCCCCAATTTGAACAAAGCCAGGTGTGCACCCACAAGACCCAAAGCTGCCCATGCTCTTTTTGCTCAATTTCTTGGCCTGAACAAATTTCTTAAACCTTTAAACTCCCTTGTTCCAAAATTTGCAGGTGAATAGGTTGTGTCATGAAACACATTTGATGTTATCTTAGTCTGTATCTAATATTTTTGTATCACAAATATTTTTCTAGAGTTCTAAAACATAGCCCTCCAACCCTTATGTTATTCCAACTCTGATAATGTAAGAATGAATATTCATTCTTTCAACATTTAGCCAACAGTGATGCAAATGATTAGTTATCCCCCAAGACCCATTCTCTTTTTCTTCCCTTTTAGATGGCCATGGGCACCACCCAAAGACAGCATTTTCCAGTATCCTTTGCAGCTAGGTGTGCCCATGTGACTAAGTTCATCACAATAAAATGTGCCACTTACAAGTCACTTGTAAGTGACTTGAAATTATGTATGCCACTTACAAGTCACTTACTTTGTAGGAAATTGCTTGTCTTTCACTTTCCCTCTATTACTCTTCTAAAAACTGAAATGTGAAGGTAACACAGCTTCAACTATGCAGGAAAGACCTAAGGAATGTAGGAACAGCACCGTGGAGGAAACCCAGCTTGTGAATGGCTTCATGAAACTAAAGCACACCAGCAGTTTGATGTAGCCACATTTAAACCACTGTATTTTTAGATTTCTTTGTAACAGCAACTTAGCTAGACCACAGTTAATATAAACATTCATTCAGTGTCCATTGAGCATTTACTATATGACAAGAACGGTATGCTGAGGAAACATAAAGTAATCAATGGACAGAAAAGCTCTCTGGGCATAGGTCACCATGGTCTAGAAGAGACATATGTGTGTGTGTGTGTGTGTGTGTGTGTGTGTGTGTGTGTGTGTATCCATGGGGTTGCAAAGAGTTAGATATGACTAAGACTAACACTAACTGTGGTGGTGGAGAAGACTCTTGAGAATCCCTTAGACTGCAAGGAGATCCAACCAGTCCATTCTGAAGGAGATCAGCCCTGAGATTTCTTTGGAAGGAATGATGCTAAAGCTGAAACTCCAGTACTTTGGCCCCCTCATGCAAAGAGTTGACTCACTGGAAAACCTCTGATGCTGGGAGGGATTGGGGGCAGGAGGAGAAGGGGACAACAGATGGCTGGATGGCATCACTGACTCGATGGACATGAATCTGAGTGAACTCCGGGAGCTGATGATGGACAGGGAGGCTGGGCATGCTGCAATACATGGGGTCGCAAAGAGTCAGACACGACTGAGAGACTGAACTGAACTGAACTGAACACTAACTAAATATATATATTTAGTTGTATATTTATAAATATTTTTATTTTATTTAGATGGGCTTCCCTGGTGGCTCAGACAGTAAAGAATCTGCCTGCAATGCAGAACACCTGGGTTCAATCCCTGGATCGGGAAGATCCTCTGGAGAAGGGAATGGCAACCCATTCCAGTGGGCAGAGGCGCCTGGCAGGCTACAGTCCATGGGATTACAAAGAGTCAGACACAACTGAGTGCCTAACACTTTCACTTTCATATTTATTAAACATAAATATATTTATATATATATATATATATATATTAGCTAAGGCCTCAAGATCTTAGGAAAAAATGAGACAACCTTGATTCTAGGTTGCAAGTCCCTGAGACAAGAGATTGGCTCTTTGTATAGAATTCAAGGCAAGTGAACAATGTGAGTAGTGTGGCATTAGAAGGAAAGGTTTTTCTAAAGAGATACCCACATATATGTATTGCTGCATAGATATATTAAATTATCTTGCTTTTAGAGTTGTTCCTAACTCTATGTTCTTCTTTTAAAGCAAGGTTTTTTTAAACTTCCTCTAGTCACGCACATATTCCAGCACTGGATCACCTTGAGACCATAAGAATCCTGTCTTACTTGGTAGCATCCCTAGATTCTATCTATAGAATTTTCCCCAAATTAAATCCTCTTTTCTTAAGCACACAACTTCACCAGGATCCGTTCCATCTATCTCATCCTTCATTTTCATCCTTTCTAACTCACAAAACCCTAAAGCCCCAAGTTTATACAATTCTGACCCTCTCCTCTTTCCATTCCCTTGGTTGTCACAGACAAATAGGGGGCATGAAGCTTATGTTGACATTTCCCCAACATCTTGTCTTCTCCAGCAAAGGTCGTCATAAAACCTTAGCATTTGGCTCAAATGACTTGTTGAGCACAGTCCCAACCAGAATTAAAAGCTTACTCTCAAGTTACACATTTTGGGGAGAAAAGAATGTCACCTGCAATTACTCTATAAGACTCTTACAATAAAATCCTAAATCAAGTTATATACTTCATTATGATTTGTAAACTCCTTGAAAGGAGATGGCATCTTCTCTCTAAAATTTTGCATCATCTCTGAATAAACATTTTAATCAATGAAAGAGCAGAGTCATAAGACAGGATTCAGTAGAAGGCAGCAAGAAAGAAACCAGAGGACAAGAGACCAGAAGTTCCATGTGGGAGGAGGGATGGAGGTCAGGAAGAGGTGAAGTCAGAGGAATTCCTGGAGCCAGGAAAGCAAAACTAGAGGTATTCTCAAGGGCAGCTGCAACTAATAGGTACTGAATCCCTCACCTCCCACAATTATAGATGCTCAGTTAGAGGCTGCATGGATGGGGTGCCTCTGTGTCATTCTCAAATAGGAAAGCAAAAATTAGAGGGTGGGAAAGAGGAAAGGTAAGAAAAAGAACAATGGGATGAGTCAAGCAAGTCAGGAGAAAGAGTATATACAATGTTATTAAGAATGAATCTTCAGGAATCAGACTGCAAAGTTGAAAAATAAGTGTTATTCAATTTTCTATCTGGGTGGCCCCTCCTCTCAGTTTTTCCTTCTTTAAAACAGGATGGGGTATATCTATACCCCATAATGTTGTGGAAAGGAGTTTAGGGAGACAATCCAAGTCAAGTACTTAGCCTAGTGCCTAGCAAAACATGAGCCATCAATACGTGTCAGCTACTCTCCTACATATAGGCTCAGCCTCAGAATAACTACTTGAGGTGATAAGATAGGAAAGCTGTAGAATAAAGTAGGAATAAGTTCTGTTCTAAAACTCAAGTAGGTAAATTTCTGTTTTCTTGGTGGACAAACAAAGGGCCAACTTTGGCTTTTTTCATGTACTTGTTCAGATTTCACAAGGTAAAAAGGGTGTGTTAAAAGAGTCCAAAGCTGGGGAAGGAGAGAAAATGGGATTAAAAGAAGTTGCCATCTGGCCATTTTACATAGATACTCTCTAAACCATAGAGTCCAACTTCCCGCCCATAATCCCAGGCCTTGGGTCACAGTCTCTAAAAAAATTCAAAGCACGATTATTTGCTATGCCACATGGCACATTATCAGGATTCTTCTTTATAAGCAACAGAAACTAACCATTGGTTATTTAATTGGAAAAAGGACACATGGATAGCTCTGAAAATTGCTAGGAAGACTGGAAATCAAACTTGAAAAATGGAATATTTGGCAGCCAGAGCCGGAGCTAAACATCCACATAGGCAGTCTGGTGAGACAACTACCCTCACCACCCTGATGCCACCAAGCCACTAGGCCTGACTGCTGCTGGATACAGCTTCTCGTACCTTCACCATGACTATGCTGGAAATAGGAGAGGAAATGGGAAAAAGTAAGGATATGGTCTTTTCTGGCTCATAGTGAAAAATTCCCTAAACATAAAAGGTTCACATGCTGGCCAATCCTACTCAAAAAAAAAAAAAAAGGGAGGAGGGGAAGGAAGAAAAATATCTTATGTAATAAGTAATGATACTTTCATTGTTTTACCTAAACACCAAATAAAAATTATACCACATAAACACTGATGTTTATGATATAAGATAAGAGGGAAAAACTGGACTTCCCTGATAGCTCAGTTGGTAAAGAATCCACCTGCAATGCAGGAGACCTGGGTTTGATCCCTGGGTTGGGAAGATCCCCTGGAGAAGGGAATACCCACTCCAATATTCTGGCCTGGAGAACTCCATGGGGTTGCAAAGAGTCGGACACGACTGAGTGACTTTCACTTTGCTTCACTTCAAAAGGGGGAAAAGCAGAATTCAAAATTGTGACTCACAATAATTGTCTTTAAGTAAAGTATGTGGTATGCTTAGTCGCTCAGTCGTGTCCAACTCTTTGCGGCCCTTTGGACCACCAGGCTCCTCTGTCCATGGGGATTCTCCAGGCAAGAATACTGGAGTGGGTTGCCATGCCCTCCTCCAGGGGATCTTCCCAACCCAGAGATCAAACCCAGGTCTCCTGCATTGCAGGTGGATCCTTCACTGTCTGAGCCACCAGGGTAGCCCAAGTAAAGTATGCTGCTAAGTTGCTTCAGTTGTGTCCGACTCTGTGTGACCCCAGAGACAGCAGCCCACCAGGCTCCCCGTCCCTGGGATTCTCCAGGCAAGAGCACTGGAGTGGGTTGCCATTGCCTTCTCCAAGTAAAGCATGGATGAGGTCAAATACTGAACTATAGAAAAAGCTATATTTGGAGGAATGTGATGGTAATTGGGTTATTTTCTTTATTAACAATTGTATCTGTATGCTATTATAGAACCATGCTATTTCTTTACTAGGCTATGAGTATTACAAGCAAATCATTGTTTTTCTGAGAGCTTTAATTCTATCAGGAATAAAACCTCAAATAGAAAATTAACTTTTCTCTATGCATGTGCACAATTATATATTTTTAACAGAACTAAGATCATTCATAGTGTACACATAGGCTTATAACAATCTGACACTAGGCTTCTAAAATATAAACATCTTAAATCTGAAATTAATTTCAAGGTTAGTCTTAATTACATTATTACTGTCCCATATGAGAGTAACATGAGGCTTCAACACATGAGAATTAAATACATGGGCTGTAAATTTCAACTTTACTGACCACTCACTTAGAGAACTTCTCTAAGCTTCAGTTTCTTGATCTGTGTGTGCGTTAGTCACTCAGTCATATCCCACTCTTTGCAGCACCATGACTGTAGCCTGACAGGCTCCTCTGTCCATGGAATTCTCCAGGCAAGAATATGGGAGTGGGTTGCCATTGCCTTCTCCAGCGGATCTTCCCAACCCAGGGATTGAACCCTGGTTTCCTGCATTGCAGACAAATTCTTTACCATCTGAGCAACCAGGAAAGTCTGTTCTCTATCTGTAAATGGGGATAATAAAACTGATATCATGATGGCCAATAAAGGCATGAAAAGATGCTCAACAAAGAAAAAGATGATAATCATAGAAAAACGTAGGTCAAAACTACAAAGAAGTATCACTTCACACCAGTCAGTAGGTATATATATATATATATATATACCTACAAACAATAAATGCTGAAGAGGACGTGTACAAAAGATAACCCTCTTGCACGGAAGGTGGGAATGTAAGTTGATACAGCCACTATGGAGAACAGTATGGTGATTCCTTTAAAAACTAGGAATAAAACTACCACATGACCCAGCAATCCCACTACTGGGCATATACCCTGAAAAAGGATAATTGAAAAAGGAACATATACCTCAATGTTTATAGTAGCACTATTTACAATAGCTAAGACATGGAAGCAACCTAGATATTCATCAACAGATAAATGTATAAAGAAGATATGATACATATATACAGTAGAATATTACTCAGCTATAAAAAAGAGCAAAAATTTGTCAGTCCTAGTGAGGTAGAGCCTGTTATACAGAGGGAAGTCAAAAAGGGAAAAGCAAATACAGTATATTAATGCATATATATAGAATCTAGAAAAATGGTATTGATGAACATATCTACAGGGAAGGAATGGAGATGCAGGTACAGAGAATGGATTTGTGGACACAGTGAGGGAAGGAAAGAGTGAGGCGAATGAATAAAGTAGCATTGACATATATACCATGTGTAAAATAGATAGCTAGTAAGAAGTTGCTATATAACACAGGGAGCCCAGCCTGGCACCCCATGATGACCTAGAGGGGGTGGGATGGAGGGAGGAGAGGGACGGGAGGGAAGCTCAAGAGGGAGAGAATATATGTATAATTACTGCTGATTTGCATTGTTGTACAGCAGAAACCAACACAACATTGTAAAGCAATTCTTCTCCAATTAAAAAGAAATTTAAAAAACCCACATCACAAGGCTGTTACTAAGACTAACTTAGATATAATACAAATAAAATTCTTAGCTCAGCATCTGGTACTAAGAAAATGAATAATAAATATTAACATAAAAAGAATAAGTTGTCACAACTTGCTAAAGTCTGGATCTCTCTCATAGAAGGAGTGTATATATATTAATAAGATAATGAATTGCAAATAAAGTCCTTATGGTTCACAGGAACCAGAATGCTCTCAACTTCCATGGTGTCTTAATCAGGGAACAACGAAGGCGTTAACCTGCCATCTGAGTGGCTTGGGCAGGGCAATTAAGAAGCCTGATCTTTCCTTGATTTTGTCTCTGTTTCAATTAAAAAATTTCTGAAATGGAAAAAATAAAATGGATCAGCTAGTTCTTTATCCATGGGATAGGAAGGATCTGATCCTACATCTTTTGTGTAGGATTCTAGGAAGTAAGTAGGAAGGAAGAAACCCTCTGGCCATATATCTAGTTATCCAAGCCTACTTATTCTTAATAACTTTTGGATCTTCAGCAATTATTATTGAAATTAATTATTATAATTACAACAGTTAACATAGTAATCATTAATGTTATTAAATATATCTAGCTTGAGATTAACTTTTGCCTGCCAGTTTTAATACCCACTTAAGTACAAATTAAAGATAAAGTGTAAAATTTTTTTCTTCCACTAGCGCTGTTAGCACCTTTCCGGGCCTTGGGTTCTTCACCTGAAAGTGGAAGTTCGATGTTTTCTAATGTCTCTTCTTACCTTATATTCTATGATTCAAAACTAAATAACATCAGTAACATTGTAATGTTTGTAATTATGCCAAACCCTTGCTTACTTATGGAAGTTAGAAAAGTAAGAGGAAGGAAATGGTAGCAAATGTAGCACTTTTCTACACACAACTCAGCCCAACTTCATGCAAATTGAGTTCTGAGAATAACTGGCTTCTAAAGATTGGCTCTCTTTAGGTTTCATAATAGGCAATGGCACCCCACTCCAGTACTCCTGCCTGGAAAATCCCATGGATGGAGGAGCCTGGTAGGCTGCAGTCCATGGGGTCGCTGAGGGTCAGACACAACTGAGCGACTTCACTTTCACTTTTCACTTTCATGCATTGGAGAAGGAAGTGGCAACCCACTCCAGTGTTCTTGCCTGGAGAATCCCAGGGACGGGGGAGCCTGCTGGGCTGCCGTCTGTGGGGTCACACAGAGTCGGACACGACTGAAGCAACTTGGCAGCAGCAGGCTTCATAATATATGCCTCTAAGTTCTTGTTGAATCTGGTTCCTCTTATTCTCAGTCAGCAAGTGTTAAGTGGTAAGATAACAGGAGGAGTAACCCCTATGGGTGAGGAAGAATTATTCTTTTCCTTTTTTCTTTAATGCAAATTGTGACTGGATTTTTGGTATATAAAATAAACAAATGGAAACTGGGGTGTGGGACATCATGCATTTAAATGTTTCTAGCTGTATGAATGTTAGCTTTCATAGAAACAGTACATCTATAATTGACATTAAATATTTTGAATTTTGTCCATGTTAGGCACGCCACAGACATAATTTGTGAATATAAGTGGTATCTTTCCTTGCAAATAATTTCCTTAACCAATTACTGTAAGAAATCAAAAAAAATCTTTTATTCTTTAATCAATCCTCTCACTGACTGAATTGTTAAAATTTGACCTCTCTTTAGCTTTGCTTTCATTCAAATATTTGCCATTTGGTAATTTTCCCAAGAATGTATAGCCACAGTTTGCATATACATCTGATATTAAAGTTTATGCCTTCTCCGTCTAATTCTTTACTGGTAAGCAATCATCCATGCTAGGTCCTGTATCAAACACTGATAATCTGATAACTCTTTGTAGAGGACTTATGTGGTTAGCTATCTGGAGAAACAATACAACAAAATGAATAAGAATTTAGGCTCTGGATTCAGTGGACAAGTCACTTAACATCTTAGAATTCTCCATTTCCTTATCTGAAAATCAAAATAATAAAATATTTCCTTCTCAGGGCTGATTAAGTGAATTACTGTCTGTAAAGTATTTGACACAGGACCTGGCTCAGGGTAACCACAAATAAACACCAGATTTACAAAAATCTGAAAAATCACATAAATTTTAGAGAATAACTTAAAAGTCAACAAAAGCATACCTCTTTTTTCTAATTTGAGAATCTCAAAGCACAGAAACATTAAGTATCCTACCTAACCCTATACTGTGAAGGAGAAAAGAGTAAACACAGGTGTCTTGAATTCCAGTCCAGAGCACTTTCCCAAGAGACTATTTCATCATCATTATTAAACGCCAAGAGCCCTGCCCTCAAGAAGCATAAGATCTCTTAGGGGAGTCAAGACTAACATACAACTCTGGTTAGTTGTTCTATAACAAAAGATGGAGTACTGAGGTACTCAGCTGAAAGAGTGGGAAGTAGTTGAGGGAACCTTCTAGAAAGAAATGAGACCAGAAGCAAGGCGGGGTTTGACTCTACAACTTAATAAGACGACATTTGAGAACCAAGGATGTTTCCCTGAGCAGAGAAGTACTTGTCTTTCTAGGAACATTAACTACTGAGGAACTATTTAGAAACTCACCACACCTGCAAACCCCTACCTCTACCCTCAAAGCATCTGAATTGAACCAGAAGGGGAATTAATATATTACTCACTTAAACACACTTTGAAAATCTGGAAAGAGGAGACAGGCCGGGAGTAAAGTCTCCCTCCGCTTTCAGATCAAAACGGTGAAGCCTAGGCTTCCGACCTGGGTTTCTTCTCCTCGGGAGAACGTCCTGTCCAGCACCCCAGGTGGGTTCGCGGGCGGGACACCAGGCGCTCACCTAGGCCGCGAGGAGTTAGGCGGCCGCCTGCGGCCTCGTAGGCCGCAGCTCAGCCCCTGGGACTCGCTCCCAGGAGCCCAGACTCAGGGGTGCTGGCTGGGAAAGAAGGAGACTGGAGGCGAGATGGTCCCTAGAGGCGCTGCGGGGCTCTCGGCCGCCGCCGCGGACGCGCCCCGACTCCCGCGGCGTTCACTGTCAACCCCGCGCGCGCTCGGCCGGGAGCGGCAGCGCCCGCACGCCCCGAGACCCGGCTGCTGCTGCCTCCTGATCCGCGTGGGTCCCGCGAGGACGCGAAAGGCAGCCGCGGCGTTCGCTCCGGATCTCCAGAGCGAGAAGGCAGGGAAGCCGAGGGGGGAAAGTAGTAGTACCCGTGACGTCTGGGCTCTCTCCACCCGCGCGGGCCCGCGGAGACCGGACGGCAAACCCACCTCCCCGGCCTCCGCCAACCCGGTCCCCGGAGGCCAGGTCTCTGCGCCCGCGATGCTCTCCCAGAGGTTCAGGCAGCTGCTCCCTGTGAGCCCTGAAGCAAGGACCCCATTTGCTCCTCAGAATGGAAAATTCCTGCCCAAGAATATTGCTGACATTGGGTGGGGGCGAGGGAGTAGTCCCTACCATCTTAAGTCATTGCTTTCTGCCTTTATGTTATGGGTCCGGGCGATTTTTCTTTTAAAAGGCAGCAGGTCGTGATTTGTGAAATGTCCAGCGCGGCTAAAATGTTTCCCGAGTTAAAAAGAAAAAGTCATTCAATAATTTTTCCTTTATTTTCTGTTGCAAACAGTTGCTTAGTGCTTAGGGAAAAAAAAAAAAAAAACCTAAAAACCAAATAACCACCCAAACCTAAAAGGAAAACGTAAAACACTCTGATTTCTATTGATAAGCCCTGTGACTAGACGTTTGACAAACACATTTTTAACAAGAAAAATATAATGGAATGTTTTAAAATGGAGACATTTTAGATGTGTCTGGAAATGTTGAAAAAAATGGTCTTTTCATTTATTTGAAATAAGCTAAAAACACAATCTTTCTAGACTATTTTGCCTGATATAACGGACCATAGGCTAGAGTCTACTGAGCAGCTTTGCTTGATTGATACTTGGTTTTCAGTGCTGCAGCCCGAAAGGCAGCTATATTGGATAATTGGCTTTATTTAAAATAAGGCTCTAAAACGCTAGGGATTCCAGTTCAGTCCTTCAAATACTGACAGGCATAGATGTCTCTTTGGGCAGCAAGTTCTGCTGAGATCAGAAGGACGTCACTGATGAAAGAAAGCGAGGCATGTTGTGATGCAAGGAAACCTGATGTTAATTGTTTGGTCTTAGAGTGTGTGCTTGTGTGTGTGTATCTGTGTCTGAGTTTTAGGTTCATGAGTGAGTCTCGGAGAAAATTAAGAAATTTGGACCAGAACCATTTAGGAGGATATGCTGTGCCACAAAACAAACAGAACACACACACACACACACACACAAAAAGTCAGGGTTAAGACACCCCCTGGAATGTTCCTGCATCTCTAAGCCCTTTGAGTGATACTTCTTGCAATTTAAGGGAGGTTGAACTTGGGTTCAGGCAACTCCTCTTTGATTTACTCTTCCCTAGTATAGATTTTAAAAACAACAAAAATATATGTATGTTGAACATTGCCTGCTCTACCTCTGTTTTTATATATTTCAAGAACATATGTGTTTAACAGCAAGTAGCCCAACATTTTGTTGTTCAAACAAGTGGGCAAAAACATTCCATCTGCCATACTGGGAGATTTGTTTCAAAGATTCTGTTATCCTGATGGCCTCAAAAAAAAAAGAAAAATTAAATAATATCCAGCCTGAAACTTATCATATTGAATAAAATAGGAAGAAACAAAATTAGGAATTTAGAATTCAGAGCACTGACCTCAGGTGCTAAGCCACTCTGATTTTCATTTGGGAAGTAAGAATATTGATATTATGGGCTCTGTGGCAAATCAATACACCTTTGGGTGATTTATCTCTCTGATTCATAAAATGGGAGTTTGGATAGATGGATTTCTTTCTGTTCTGGTTACCTAGGTACAAGAATTCCTAAGACAGAACTTCTAGGTGTTCTCAGAAATGCAGGCAAAAAGGTGATTTACAGCAGAGGGTCACCAAAGTTAGCTGTCTAGTGAGTAGCTTATCTGATAGGGGCATGCTAACTCATGTTCTTGTGTGTATTGAAAAACCATAGCATTTCTGAGAGAGGTATTGTTCAGTCCCAACCAATATAAACAAAGATACTGTTCATGCACCAATTTCAAAATTTTAAAACAGAAGTGTTGCCTGTCATTCAAAATAGTAAATTAAAGACTCAGACTCCTACTCAGACTTCAACTGCAAGGATGATTATTCTCAGGAAGAAACACAATCTGCAGTGACCGTTTTTCTTCACAGACGTGCTCAGCCATTAGAAAAGCTTAATAAATCCCTATTTAGTATGCATTTATGCAGTGATTACATGAACTTCGACCTCTGAAGAGCTGTAGCAATTAGCTTCAGTGTCCAGCATCTTCTCCTACCATTCCCCACTGGGTTCCTTGGCTCTTCCTTTCTCATCTCAGCAGTTTGTGTGCTAGGAAACATACAGTTTTAAAGTTGACTTTCCACCTGAGGTATTTGCTTCTGCTCAAGTCACTTCCCCCTCTGCTCCCCCACTCCTGTCTAAACAGCCATCTCAGATGGATATTGGGGCTCTGATCGTTGATATTACTCAAACGCAAATGGATTTCAATTCAATCTTGCCCTGTACTTTCGAAAAGAAGATAAACTCTAATGGCTCAAGGAGTTTCATTTCATAGCTCGTGGCATCTGAAATAAATCGGATCTCTTCTGTCAGGCTAATTTAACATTTTTTAAATATTCAATGTAATTTATTTTAAGTCAAATGAAAGCTAGTGGCTTGGCAGAAAGCTAGAGGAGGTGGCAGGAGGGCCGCTGAAAAGCCCGTCTCCATGCGCCGCTCCCCCAGCCACCGCAAAAAAAAAAGCCGGGAAGGCAGAGGAAAGTGTTTTAAGTTTCTAGTAAACACGGTTTAGCAAAGAATAATAGGAAAGTTATCCCTTTCTCAAAGAGAGATGGAACTATAATTGTTGCCTTTAGCGGAGAGCTCAGATAAACCGCTGGGACTCATTCTAAAGTGACCCATCACTGCATTCATCTCTTCTTGAACTTTCGGTGAACCTGAGATTAAACAGGGGTGAGCAGCTAAGCAGTTTGTTGTTAGCAGCCTTTTCAACAACCCTTTCAGACTGAGTAAATATTGATCGGTTTGAATCTGATTGCCCCAGAGGAAAACACCAGGGCATCTGAATAGCCTCCAAAAGTAAACTTTCAAAGGTGAAGCCGAGAACAGACTTCAGAATCACAGCACAATTTCAACTCAGTCCCATCTGAGGACACCCTGAATTTCTGGAGTACTTTGAATGAAGGTGAGAGAAGAGAGGAAAAGCATTTGAAAAGAGGAATTTTCTACTGCGATTAACCCAGGTCCCTAATTGAGACTCTTGTCCTTTTATAATTTATCAGTAAAATGTTATTTTGTATTTTCTATACTCTGTCATTTCAGTTACCATGGCTGTCATTTTTTTCAGGGAGCTAACTGTGCTCTTCAGAGACCTAAACAGAAAAAGAGAGACCTTGAAATAAGACGTGTTAAGCGCCTTTGATTTAATCAATAGGGACAACTAAAAGATACAAATGTTTTCCTCGTTGAAAGGTATATTAATGCTTCCTAAATGCATTGCTTGTTAACTGATTTATTCCATGACCTAGAGAAAGCTTGAGATGTTTTACCATAATTAATTGTTCTCCTCTCAGCTACATTAAAACAAACCAGCACCTTAAAGATTGGAATCTCTGGGATTCCAGTGGGTCGGCTCTGCTTTTAGATATTGAAATCTCGGCAGTGGCATGCAAATGACACTTTAACACATTAAAGTATTTCAAAACCAGCCATCTGTTTTGCTGTGTGGTCTTATACTAATAAACAAAAGATACTGTATATGGCCAGGCGGGAAATGAAAGAAAGAGTTGACTGACTTTGAAGTTCTCTTCCATCCACTTGAGTCTTTTAGAAGCAACCCCCAAACCCTGGAGCGGGGGAGGGGAGGGGGGGCGCTGGGTATCGGGTGCTCTTGATATGGCCGCGGCAACTGCGCCTGCAGAGTCCAGGCTTGCTCCCTTTGACAGGGAACTACAGGAAACCTTAAGGATGCTCTAGGAGGCCTGCAAATTATAAGCTTTTGTAGGATTTCTCCCTCCCACCCTGAACCCCAATTCATCCTTTGTAAAACACCCTTCGGCAAGGAAGGATGTCATATGTCTGTATTTGTTTGTGATGCTGTAAAATTTCTGCTCTGCTCTTAGGGCTAAATTACAGCCTCCAAAACTGTGTGAAAGTAAAGGGAACATGGTAACAGGTCTGGGAGCAGGATCACTTAGAACTCTTTGCAGGCTTCCTCTATTTGAGAGTAGCGGATACAAGTGTTGGTCAGAAGCAACTTGAATATTGATCAGCTTCAGGGCAGCTTCCACAAGGTCACCTGGAAGAACCTGTTGAACCTAGAGAAAATTAATTTTTTTTTCTGAGTTATATGGCATGAAATTAGAGCGGTAGACCCTTTAAAGCCATGAGGGCTGTGAAATCAAAGCTGAATCTGATGGGAATGAGATGTGTAACCCAGAAGGAATTGGGAACAGGGGTTTAAAAGTGACAGGAAGGAGTGGATATTGACAGGAGGAACTGGAAGAGGGATGTGGGGTCTACTCAGTACAGGCCACACTGAGTTTAAACAGTGGAATATTTTGGCACACTGACAACCCAAAAAGAAGGAAGAGGGGTGGGGTGGGGACCTCATCCACAAACAGCTTTATACTGGAGCTAATTAAATGTGAATCTCTTGGTTCACTGATGTGAGGAAAGACTGACTGAAGAGTTTCAGCTTTTGAAGGAGATTCTGTTTATATATATGTCAACATTGAGTTGGAGGTGAAAAAGGTTAGCACTTGACCCAGGAAGTATCCATGTTTGTTTCAAAAATAGATCTGCTTCATAAATTTCTTCACCATTCTTTTTTTTTTCCATGATAAACTTGATTATAATATAGCAACTGCTGCTTTTTTAGAGAAAACCAACCAAACATTGAAGTGGAGGTGAAAAGGTTAGCACATGACCCAGGAAATATCCATGTTTGTTTCAAAAACATCTGCTTCATAAATTTCTTCACCATTCTTTTCTTTTCCATGATAAACTTGATTATAATATAGCAACTGCTGCTTTTTTAGAGAAAAACCAACCTATTCCATAGACAGTGTTAGGTGCAATTACACTCATAGGGGAAGCTTCAGCTACATGATGAAAAGCTTTTACTTTTTTTTTCAAGAAAAGGCCCACCTCTTGGAAAATACACACCACGCTTCTCCCCTTCCCATGAAATGAGCCAACTTTGGAGAAACTAGCAAATTGTAGCCATGCTGAAGCATATCTCAAACTTGGATATATTTATTACAGACATCTTGAGACCCGTAAACTCTGCTCTGGATCACACCACCCTGGGATCCCAGAGCTGTTCATGATTGTACAGGAAATGGGAAATATCACAAAAGGATAACTGATAGAACTCAGTGTGGTACTTCAGGGACACCAAAACATTGTACGACATGCAAAAGACTATTCACGAATCACACAAAATATACATTCATTGTGCCATCCATCACATTAACAATTGAGCTGAAAATACATCATATCCAGCTAAGATAACTGTGGAAGGAAGAAGCTGGTTTGAATAATGCTTTTAGGTCCCAGATAATCCAGCACAAATTTTAAATAGAGTGTGGCCAGAGAAACAAGAAAGGGTTGGGGATGGGGAGAGATTTAGCCCAGGAAGCAAGATTTCTGACCCTTGTATTCTGCAGGCCTTCTTAACTCACTGAAAGAACAAACTGAGACTACCCTCTAAGGCATCTGATTGATTTTAAGTGAGAACTTTTATTCTTTAACCTATAATCACATACAAAGTTGTACCAGCTTTGAGAGTTTGCCCACCCTGTTTTAATCTAAACATTAATCTAAACATTTCTAGAAAATCTGTATAAAGATAAATCTTTCAAGACAAAGTATTTACAACCAGCAAACTCACGCACATGGAATTAAATTAAATTAAGGGATGAATTAATTGTGTAAACACGCTTTATAGAGAGTCTCTTCATGAGCTCTTGGACTCTCCTCTCTCTCCAGCCTACTTTCAGGGCAAAGTAGGAGAGAACTGTAAATATACAAATAGATAAGAGATGAGAAGCCTCCCTCTGATATATTTCTGCTGGCAAAGACTATTTTCCAAAGGGCATCTGAAAGGAGCAGTAGGTTCAGTCGAAATCCCCTAAAAGTAGGGGTGTTAGGGGCCATCAGAAAATTGATGCTGGCACTCAAGCTGCATTAGGGAGCTAACACCTCTTCCCCCGCCCCCCTCATCAAGTCTCTCATCTAGAATTCTCTGGAAACACATTATCCCCAGCCAGGAGTTCCCCAGATAGGATCAGAAAGGAAGAGAGAGATTGTAAATGGAAAGGAAGATAAGCTAAGAATGTGCTTTGGGTAAGAAGTCCCAGCCTGAGGAGTAGCCCTGGCTGCTGAGTGGAGCTGGGGCAGCCTCAGTGGGAGGTAGGTAGAGTGTCTGAGGTAGAAGAACCCGGGGAAGGAACGCAGGGCGAGGAGCTGGACTTCTCTGAGGATTCCTCAGCCTTCTCCTCACTTCCCGTCGGAGTGGCTGGAGAGATGGGCAAGAGACCCTCCTTCTCTCGTTTCTTCTGCTTCATTCGGCGGTTCTGGAACCAGATCTTCACCTGGGTCTCATTGAGCTGCAGGGACGCGGCAATTTCCACCCTGCGGGCGCGTGTCAGGTACTTGTTAAAGTGAAACTCCTTCTCCAGCTCTGTGAGCTGCTTAGTGGTGAAGTTGGTGCGCACCGCATTGGGCTGACCCACGTAGCCATACTCTCCAATTTTCCCTGGGGGCAATGAGAGGAAAAGGTAAAAATGTTTATAATCATATCAGATTCCCTACACGCTTCAGAGCAACCTTCAGGTAAAGGGGAGAATCAAGACTTTCTTAACCTAAGCCGGGCTTGGGAGGGTGAGTGATTAGGTGTAAGGTGTTGATCTGAAGTCAACTATTAGCATGGTCAGACCATGATTAATGGAGCCTGGAGATATTAACAGAATGCTCTCCCCCACACACACACCTACCCACTTCCTAAACCTCTAAAATTCAGCCCCTTTGAAACACAACAGTCCCAGATGCTCCTCTGTCCCCAAAGCACCTGGGGGAATCTCTCCACACCCTATAACAGAAGTGGGAGGCAAGAACTTTTCTTAAGAAAAAAAAAAAATGATTAATTTTCCTTGAAACTAAGCATACCAGCTCCTTCCAGAATCATAAAGGAGCATTCACGGAATGGCAAGACTGACCTGTTTTGGGAGGGTTTCTTTTGACTTTCATCCAGTCAAAGGTCTGTGCTGGAGGAGAGGTCTCTGACGCAGGGGAGCGACAGGCTTCTTGGTGGCTGGCGTGGAGAGGGGACAAGGAGTTATTATACGTGGCCAGGGCCAGGCTCTGGTGCTCTTGTCCATATGAGTGGTGAATGTATTGAGGCGAGCCCACCGCGCCCCCGGCATAACCCTGGTGGTGGTGCTGATGCTGGACCATGGGAGATGAGAGGTTTCCAGAGTAAACAGCGGGAGCGCACGAGGGGTACCCACCACTTACTTCTGCTTCCTGATTTAACGCGTAGGGGCTGTAAGGCGCGCCGAAGTTCTGCGCGCCGTAGCTTGGACCACAACTCGAGTGGGAGTAGGACACTCCCAGGTTCCCAGAAGTCTGATAGGTTGTCGGCTGGGGGTGGTGATGGTGGTGGTGGTGGTGGGGCGGGCTGATCTGCAACCCCCTGCCCACTAGGGAAGCGGTCGTCGCTGCCACAGCTGTTGGCACTGACCGCGCACGACTGGAAAGTTGTAATTCCGTGGTCGGAGGGGTAGGCCTCGCGCTGAGCAGGTCCCCGAGTCGCCACCGCTGAGGATGGGGTATTCCAGGAAGGAGCTCATTCTTGCATTGTCCATCTGTCACTGAGTGACCGGGTCCTGCGAAGTCCTGGGTGACCGTGCCAACTTTCTCACTTCCTCCATGGGGCCCGAGAAGAAAAATGATATGAATGTACAGTGCGCAAGAGGGGGGGCGAGAGGGCGGAGGGCGCTACGGGAGGGGCACGTGATTCTTTCAGCCAATGGCGGAGCCTCCTGAGAAAGTTTGTTGGCTCCTGCAGTGATGGATCACCGTTTCAGTGGCATTTAAATCCCCGGCGCTCCCCAGTCCAGGTGACGCGCAGTCGCCCCCCCAGGCAGCCTGGGCGGCAGCAGCAGCTGCGACGGCCGCAGGGGCAGAAGCGGAGCGCTAAGGCGAAGGGGAGCAGAGGCTGCTTTCTGCGCGCGCCGATTCCGATCGCCCTCCCCCTCCGGGAGGTGGGGGCTGGAAGGCATCCCCCGTCACCGCCCCCTCCCCACCGCGCCCAGAAAGATGAATTGGCAAAAGGTGAGAAGCACGAAGGGCTCCGCGGTCTCTCGGGCTGGGAATCAGTGGGGAGGAGGAGCTCGCTGGGTGGCCACTAGCACACTGGCCGAACCCGGAAAGCCAGGAACCGAAAGGGTCGCTTTCCGGGCTCTTTCCCTTCCGTCCCTCCTTATGGTGCCTTGAGGAGGACCGAGAACGGTGGGCGTAGGACATGGTTAGGCCACCAGGTCTCTAAAGTCGGGATGGAGAGGGAAGTACGCAGAGGGCTGGTTCGGAGGAACCCGAGTGGGCGTGGAGGGAAGGAGGGCAAGAAAGGAAACTTCCCTTCCTCAAGGAGAGTCCTGAAGCCTCCTTTCCTCCCGCCTCCCCCCGCCCCCCCCCCCCACCCCTCCCCCCGCCCCCGCCCCGCCCCGCCGCCGCACACACAGACCTCCCCATCCTCCCCACCCTCTGGTTATTAGTGTGGCAACTGGGAGCTTCTGTAATTCGACGCCCGGGAGAGAGGGTGAGCCTTGGGAGCTAGGGCTTGCTGGCCAAGGCTAGGGGTGGCCCGGCTCTTCGCCCTCCCTCTCTCCTCGCTCTCCGCCCCTTTCTCCTCCCCCACTTAGCTTTGCTCCGGGAGCCCTACGGGGAGCAACCTGCCGCTGGATTTTGAGAGGTAGGAGGAGGGGGGAGAGAGATGACGATAGCAGACGTGGCCAGCGTGGGGGCTGGACCCTGCGCTGCAGGCCATCTGCCGGCTCCCTAGGAACAAGGAGCCTGCAGGCTCCCACCCGGGCCTCAAAGAGTGAGACCACAGCTCCGGCGAAGTACGATGAACTCCTCTTCCCCACCCCCACCCACCCCCGCAAGGTTTCTTGTTTTCTGGAGGGGGACGTTAGAAGTGGTAGAGCCTCTTTTATCTACACCCTCCCATTCAAGTGGGGGTGGGAGCTGGCAGGTGGGAGGGGCGGGGGACAGATGGCTGATGGTGGACGGGACATTCTCTTCTTCCCCAGCAACACCTCCTCCCTTTTGTAACTGACTGTGTAGTTCCTTGTGTAAACCTGCAAGTCTACCCCTAGAGAGACACGTGCAAATCTGAGCGTCATCCCAGGACAGCGTTCCTGTTCTCCATCACCTTGCTCTTACCCCGATGCCCACGGGGTCGTTAACTGCTCTTTACTATTAGGCCTCGTGTCAGCCTTTGGCTTGTAGAGAGAAAAGGCCAAACAGAGGCCAAGAATTGATGCATTCTTAGGTAAAAGAAGTCCAGACATCATACAAGAATTTTGCAGCCAATGCTGTACAGATTTTACTCTGACCATGTTCACCACATGGGGATCCAACGGATCAAATTTATCTGATTGTGTGTGGCTTTGGGGTTCCCACTTCCCTCCAGTTTTCCCTTCCTGGTTAAAAAAAAGGAAGTTTTGCTTGAGGCAGGCACATTTCAGAGGTGTTAGCCTTTCAGGCTTCTGTGTTCTGTTCTCTGCTATACAAGGTCCCTCCTAATCTGTCTCCGCAAGAGGGAAAACGGACATTTGACTGTGGATTCCCCCAGAAGCAACGGCGCATTTTTTCCTAAACATTTCCTTTGAAAGGTATTTTCCGGTGACCTGTGACTTATCCCCAATCACAGTTAAGAGGGAGGCCTGGAAAGGTCACTCCTGCCCCCCCGCCCCCTCCCCCGATTTCAGCACCTGGAGAACCTCATTCTGGAGAAGGGAAAAGGCAAGGAGGCCCCTCCTGGAGGTGGCTTCCTTGGGGAGTGCCAGGCGTCCAGCGAAGGGGCTCTTGGGGGTAAGGAGACAGGACATTAGGGGGTCCAGGCTGGCTTTGCGGATGGCCTTCTCTTCCAGCCGAAGCTCGTCGGTAGGTTCTGGCCCTGCCTCACTCCTGTCCCTTTGTTGGCTTCCCTCGGCCCGGGTCTGCACGACCCCCTCCGCCGCAGGGCTCACACCACAAAGTTGCACGTCTGCAACCGCTCTAGTTCTGGGCCTCTGAGCTCCACCTCTCTTCCTCCCTCCGGGCTTCTTTTCGCGGCCTTCGTGGGCGGAATGTTTTTCTTGGGATCGCACAGAAGCTTTCGCTCGCACACAAGCACGCTGCACAGCGGCGGGCTACCGACCCGCCTCCGCGCACCGCTCCGGGCAGGAAGGCTCCCGCGGCGGAGCCGACTCCGCCCAAGCTGGTCGCCCAGAGCGCGGCTCTCCCGGTGCGGCTCACAAAGGCAGCCTCCTCTGGCCTCGAGCCTGGGAGCTTCCGTAGCGCGGTTTTTCCCCACCCCCACGAAATCCCAGGGCTCATTCCGCCGGGTAGAAGACCCGAGGTCCCTGGGGCAAGTAGGCCAGCACCCCACGACTCGAGCCAAAATCTCTTAAACCGCCCGTGAAGACTGGATGAAAGGCGAGCCCGGCCCCTTGCAAGCCGCTTGTTGGGCTCAAAGCGCCTTTCATGGCTCTACTAGAAAGGGAAGCAACGAGGAAGAAACAAAACGCGAGACCCGGAGCTGTTCATGGCATCCGCAGCTCAGCCAAGCTGCTGTTGTTTTAAAAGAGCAATAAAAATGAATTATGACTAAACGCCTTCTAACTTAATGCTTTCGGACGGGGATCCCCAGCAAATACGTAAGAGGATTTTTATTTGTGCATGTGTTCCTGCAATTGATCTCTTTGATGACATTCTCATTCATAGAAAGCGTTTGATTTATGAGTGGAGGATGAATCGCAAACAGCAGCGGCTTAGCCCTGGCCGCGGCCCGGCCGCCTGCTCCGCTCCGCTCCGCGCGAGGGCAGGAGACCTGCCCGGGTCCTCACTCGCCTCCGCCGCTGCCAGGATTTAGGGGGCAAAAGGTGGGGGAAGTAGGCAGTAAACCCGTGGAGAAAGATCACGATTTCCTCATAACTTCCAATCTTTGCTATTAAGAGCCGGGTTCTTAAATCAACCCACCCCCCACACATGTTGCTTACACTCTGCGTTTTCTCACGGTAAGTAGCCATCAGAACAGAGCTCAGTAAGGGAAAAATAAACATGGGGAGACATAAGAAGGGAGGGGGAAAAAAACAGAACAACCCAGCAACATCCCTAGATCACATTTTATTGATATTTCATTTAAAGTGCTTTTTCTCTTCTCTAGAAACTGGGTTAAATCTATAACCTGGGGTGTAGAAACACTCCACTTTAAATCTCATCTTGCTAACCTGACTTCAAAGCTTTAATGATCCATTATTTGCCATGTAAACAGATTTAAGAATGAAATATTGATTTTTCTGACCCTGGAGGGAAAAAAAAAGAATCCTAGAATGACTGAACCAGAGGATTGGAAAGAACCCTTTCTGAAGTGCATTTTCCAGCTAGTAACCATTGTTTTATTTTTGTTTTTCTGTTTTAGACCTGTTTGCCTGGACCCATCAACAGCTGAGAGACTAATCAACCACACTGAAAATGTTTGGGAATTTGTGGGGAAGGGGTTGGGATGTAGATATTTGAAACAAACATGTATAAATAAATGAATGGTTGATAACTTAGTTATTGACCTGGAGACTGGTAGCTTGTTAAAGAAACTCTATGTTCCTCCTTGGAGTTGGAGGTTTCTGTAGGCACTTTATTTCTCCACTTTCAAAAGCTTGGGTTTGGCCCAACTCTGAGGCTGCGCAATCCTGTTTCTATTGCCAATTTAAATCTATGGCTTGAACCTCTACGTTGAAAACCTAATCCATTCCCTTAAAAAAAAAAAAAAAGAAAGAAAGAAAGAAAAGCAAAACACACTTCTCAGAAGCCCTAACCCTTTCTGGCTTTCCTTTTGTTGCTGTTTCTGTCTGTTGAAGACTTTGAACATGCCCATTCAATAAATATATTAAAATTGGAAAAGAAAGTGGATTGTGACCAGAATTTTATTTACCAAGTTAGACTAAAAGAGGAAAAAGAAACTGTTATGAGCCTTGAGAAAGAGGGGGGAGGAAAAAAATAAGAAAGCTACTTATAGCAAAGGAGAATTTATTCTACCAAAAATATGCATGACAATGCACCCTAACATAATACAAAAATAAAAAGAAAGTGAAGATACAATTATATGATCACTTTCTTGCAGGCCTCATATATTGCTTTCAGGAAATCACATAGAGGGTTGTTGGATTAGATTTAAAACAACAAAAACTCCAAAATAGTCTGGAGAAAAGATGACTCTGAAACTGGGTCAAGGGAATCACTAAACAGAAAAATCTTCCAGCATTTAAAAGAGGGAGAGGGTAAGTCAAGAAGAAAATAAAATAAAAATTAGAATAAAGGAAGGCAAAACCACCTGGTCAAAGGGGTCTTTTTTTTTTTTTTTTTTTTGTGATGCTTTGTTTTGCTTTAATGTTTTTAGTAATTCAGATGCTGCAAGTCAATTGTGGTGAGTGTGTCTGTAAAAAGTCAAAGCTGTCAGCTGAAATATCTACTGGACTGTCGAGGGAACCCGGCAAACTGGGCGAGACTGCATCTGAAAGCTGCAGGCAGGAATCTGTGGAAAAACGTTAAAGTCCTGCAAAGAGGGGACCTCGAGGGCCTCGGGACTGTCATTGTTTAGGCCAGAGCCACAGTTCTGGCCCATTGTTGACAAGCAGTTAGGAACAGTGGGTGACTGGTGCTGAAAATGTTTCAGATTTTTCTCATTGCTGGGTTAAAGGCGAAACTGGGAAACTTTGGGAGTCGCCATTGTGTCCATTGGAAGCCTGCTGCTGAGAGAGGGCATTTTGCTGAAAAGTGTAACCTTCCCTCTCCAGAAGGGCCCCGGAGACGCTGAGGGCTTGCTCAAAGAGCGACTTCTCTTCCTCATCCTCGTCCACTTTCTCAGAGTCTTCGAGACTTTTAAATTTTCCTTCGCTGTTTTGGTTCTCTTTGCACTGGGTCTGCCTCTTGTGCTTCATCCTCCGGTTCTGAAACCACACTTTCACTTGTCTCTCAGTCAAGTCCAGCAGCGCTGCAATTTCCACCCTTCGGGGTCTGCAAAGGTACTTGTTGAAATGAAATTTTTTTCCAGCTCCAAAAGCTGCGTGTTGGTGTAAGCAGTTCTCAGGCGCCGAGAGCCTCCCGCCGCTGCCATCGGCGATTTCCAGGGATTCTGAGGAAAGGGAAACCAACAAGAGACACACGCACAGTTGGAGGTGGAGGGGTCCGAGCGGGGTTATTCCACTGGAGAATAAATATAGCAGAAAAGATCAACTGCAACAAAATGGCCGCCCCTGGATGCAATAAAGCTTTTGTGCTGCCCTTCCTGGGAGCCTAGCCTGGGGAGACCCCATCTCTTCCACCTCCATCAGATTCCTGCCTGTAGCTCCCCCAACCTCTCCATCCGGGAGCAAACTTTATATTAGCCACACCACAATTTATAATTAATGCATCAGCTGCTTAGCTGAGCAAGAGCGATCTATCACTCTTCATTACTGTCAAAAAGCCAAACTCTAGGACAACTAGACAAGAGGAGGTCAGTTCCAACTCAAATAAATCATCCCACATTACACAAGTTAGGGAAAGTTCCCCCACCCCCTTCTTAAAAATATATATATGTCTCATTGTGGATCCCTTGTCTCCACATCAAACCCACTCCTGAGCCCACAGGGGAAGGGAAAGCAGCCAAGCATCTCTCTCTCCCCCTTCTCCCCCAGCCCACGCTCCCCTCCCCCATAACCGCTCTCAGGGCAACCCAGAAAGGGAAGAGGGTCCCAGGACCTGGGGCCAAGTCTCTGGACTGACCTTTGTGGCTGAGGCAGGCAGGGCCGGTGGCGGCGGCGGCCGAGGCGGGCGGCAGTACGGTTTTCTTGGCCGCCTTCTTCTCCTTCATCCAGGGGTACTGGGCGGCTGCAGGGCGCCGGCGGGCACTGGGCTGCCGCGGCTGACCCGCGGGGCTCGGCTTGGGGCGGCCGCCAGCGCCGTGGCGAGGGTGACTGCCCGGGTTCAGGCTGGGAATGGTCTGCTCAAAAGGAGGAGGAATCAGTGTCGAGTGTGAAAGCGTCGAGGTCTTGATTGATGAACTTTGAAATGTATCAGCGACAGGGGGAAAAGATGTCAGGCACTCAGCGAGCGACGGCTGGCTATTGATAAAACCAATCTCTCGCTCAAATTCGTAATTCATGGCCTTCTCCTTGGAGCCCCTCGGAGAAAAAGTTCCCCTCTTCTGGAGGGGGTTTGGGGGCAAGGCCCAGGAAAAAGGCGAGCGCAGAGGGGGAAAAAATCTATCATAGAAGATCGCTGCTGGGGTGTTTTTTTCTAATTCACTGATTACAGCCGTATGGGGACCGCGCTACTATTAAACTATTGAATTCATGGAGACAAGGTTGAAATTGGACCGAATTGGCTGTCACATGATTGCTTCTGCCCAATGACAATTTGGGCTTTAATCAAAAGAAGCCACTGTCTGTTTGATTGATCCAAAAGTCGGGAAGGAACGCCTCATTGGGGGCCAGCGAGGCTTTATTTACACTTTTTTCAGGGCAAAAATACATATATGTGGGTGTGGGTTGGGGATGCGTGGCAGTGCGTGATGGCGAAGGTGCCTGTCTGCCTCCTGATCCACACGGAGGTGGTGTGTGCGCCTGGGAGTGTGTGTGTGAGTGTGTGAGTGCGTGCGAGTGCTGAGCCCTGCTGCCGGTCCCGCCGGCGGCCGCCCTCTGCCTCCCCCGCACACTCCGCGCATTGTTTGGGACTGTCGGGAAGACGCCTCGCACCTCACAAATCATTTAAGCACCTCAGTCTGACGCCTGCAGTCATTAACAAAGTAATCCATTAATCTTCAAAGTTTTGACACCCGAGGGCCACGCATCCCAGCCACACAAGTTCTGCTAAGGCAGGAGAAAGAAGCAGAGGGAGAGGGGAGATGAGACGGAGTAAGGGGCGTCGGGGACAGAAAAAGAGAGGATGCTTATTTAGGGGCCCCCTTTTATTTCTCTTTTCCTCCTCTGCTTTTTCTAAAACCAGTTCCTGGATCTCAGAACTGATCTGCCTCTGTTTTCCCTTCCCGTCTTTCCCTCTTTTTCCTCTTTTTTTCACTCTTCTTCCGTCTTCCTCCTCCCTCTCCCCTCTGTCCACCTCTCCTCCCCCCACTTCCCTCAGGCCCTCACCCCCTCCCAAAGCCCAGCTCGTAGTCCGCGCCCCTGGACCCCGGACCCCGGCCCATTGTTAGCCGGCTTTTCCACGACAGCTTCGCATCTGGCTCCAGCGGGAAGCGGAAAACGGGAGGCGGCTCTCCAGGCTTCCTGACCCTCCTGCGCCATCAACTTTTCAGGAGTGGCTCGAGAAAGATAGAGGCATGTGCCAAGCGAGACAACAACCCCAGATCCATGTGCCCAAATCCCCGTAGCCAGGGCGGCGACCAGCCAAAGAAATGCCGCCCGAGCAGACGCGTGCGGCTCCTGGCATTCTGGGTTTTCATACCCGTAGGGCTCGGGTGCGGTAAGTATTTCTGATTTCGAGGAAGTCTGTTGGAAGTTAGCACGGAGGGAGAAGGCACTTGCTTGTTCTTCTTTTCTTTTCTTCTCCTTCCCTTCTTCTCCTCATCCTTGTCGCTCTGATGGGGCTTGTTGATTCAGATGCAATCACTGCTCCTTGGCAGCCAGAATCGTCTCCTGAACTGTCCCACTTCTTGGCCACCAGGGATGTTTGCATTCGGGTTCTGTTGTGGGGAAACAGCACCGCGGGTGAGAGAGGGCGACCCAAGGAGGAATTATAAAGGTTCTATTTCTCTGGTCACTGTCGTTTTTTCCAACTCGGAGACTTGAGACTGAGCGCATCTTGGACTGTGCTGGAAGGTTCAAAAGATAACACCTTTAGATACCAAACAACAACTGCAAAAATCCACCAAGGCAGAAAAAGGGAAGGAGACTAAGAGAGCAATCTGAAGGTTTCTCTTTTCCCCACACCGAGGATGATGATTCGCTTTTGCTTCTTTGAAATGGACCAGTGATCAGACTCCTCTGGCCGGCAGGCATCAGTGGCAGGAAAATAAATCATTCTGATGGCCAGGGAGAGAGAGAGATTGTTGGGAGAGAAAAAGCTACATAGAAAACAAGAAAGGCTGACCAAGCCACAAGGACAGGACTCCATCTCTGAGGCTGGCATCAAAGAGGGCTTGGATTGGAAATTAGATAGAAAGTGGCCGCCGTCATTGACTAGCCCATAGCAATGCCTACAGATAGAGATGCTATTTTGGAAAATGTGAGGTTTTTTCAGTTTTCTTGCTTTTATTCCAAACAAAGCTCTGAAGGAAGTCTGGGTGCGATCAATCTTGCTCACCA
Organism: Nanger dama; assembly: GCA_917880005.1. Taxonomy (NCBI): domain Eukaryota; kingdom Metazoa; phylum Chordata; class Mammalia; order Artiodactyla; family Bovidae; genus Nanger; species Nanger dama. The sequence continues at coordinate 28,886,999 of CAKJTW010000022.1, forward strand.
AAAGCCTTGACAGCTTCTGGCCCTTAAGAACACATTTCAGCTTCGAGCTCTTTCCAAGATCAAATGTGGCTGAGCAAAGAGGAGAGCAGGAAACGCAAGTAAACAAGGAAAACTAGTCTTTTAAAAGATATTTTGGCAGCAGAGTTAAAGGGCTGCTTTTAGGAAAGGTGCTTTGCGGACTCTGGGATGGTGGCTTTGGCATTTGCTTTTACCAGAAAATATTGAGGAGTTAAGGGAGGGGGAATGCGGAGAGGAAGCAACGCTGCCCCCATATCGCTGAGGCTTTGTCAGGGGCTGCGTGGGTGAGAGCTTTCTGCTCGCCTCAGCGGCCTTAATTCAAATACCATCTGGAAGAACCCACCCCTTTTTTTAACCACTCAACACTGAAATCTTCCCCAAATCTATTACTTTAACTCAAGAGATATTTTAATACATATTTCTTTTTAATATCTAGAAAACGGGGGTTGAGATTGATATTTTTTTCTCTGAAAGTCAAAATGAATGTCTTGACTGGCAAGATATAGGAAATCATATTGAATCTCACTTTAAAATCTGCCCCGAGGGAAGGTGGACGCCTCCAAACCAATTCTTCCTCAGCTAAAGGGTAGATTTTAGAAACTACAAATAGTGGTATCCCTGAAAGATTTTTTTTTCTCTCTAGATGGGTAGCTTTCTCTCTCACTGCCTTCTCTCCCCCCCACCCCGTATTCTACCAGGTAATTTTACACACTTCTCTAAAATTATTACTTAACAGAGGACTCCCTTGTCTACTCAGCCTACTGTATTCATATCTGAACAAGCAAAAGGGTGGAAGCTACAGTCCTCACTGGAGAAAAGACTGGTTTTCCAACTTTGCATTTCTGAGTTGCGCCATATTTCAGCAGGGATGTTGGAGGTGGGTAGAGAGCAAAATCTACTTCTTCCACAACCTAAACTCTGTTGAAAAGAAAAACAAAATGTAGCAGGAGCTCCAGGACAGATGTGGGGGAAACACCTCTAGCAGTGAAACATCCAGCACTTTATAGCTGCCTGGCTTTGCATCTTCCTAGTCTTTTTTTCTTTGGACTTCAGGAGGGTCCCTAAAAGCAGATCCTCCAGGCCCAGTAGGTACCCCTAAAATGGCTCCATTGCCTATTTTGAAAGCTCATCTTCAGGAGTTTCTCACGGGAAAGATACAGGCCATGATGATGTATATTTTGGATTGCAAACAAAATGGCGACATTTCCCATCTCTGCCTCTGAAAGATACAGTCCAGGGAGATGGGGGCTATATTTCTCACATCAGAAGCTCCTGACACAGGTGGTTCCTCACTTCCTGCTTTGAGGGGGAGTTGCTGATGGGGATGCAGTTCCGAGGTTTGCACTTTCTGATTTTGGTTTCTGCTCTGAGCAATTCTTTAATCTGAAGATGAAAATATTTCCTTTCCTGTGCCTGCCTTTGCCTCTTCCAGCCAGTCAGTAGGCAGCCCTCTTTAAATCCAGCAGTAGAAACATAATGTTTAGCTCCTGTAGCATCAAATAAAATAAGTACTTGTAAAACTGCATTTTTATTAGAAAGATACCAATCTCCTCTCTCTCTCTCCCCTCCCCTTGGGCCAAAAAAGTAAAGCAGGGAGGGAAGAAGGAGAGGACATATATCCAGAGAATGCCAAATCCTATATTCGGGAAGAAGCCAATGCTAGGACTCATATGGAAGGACTTGAGAAGGCTCCTCGGATGTGAACCAGAGTCTTTCGAACCGCCCCACTCTCAGGGGCGATTTAGCTGTGATTCTTTCCTCTGGGCGCAGTAAGGAACAGCGAAGCATCCGCGCGGAGCGTTGGGCTGCTCCTGGAAAATGCATCCTCAGCGGCCGGCGATTCCCCCGAGTTAAGGCGTTGGCTGGTCCGCTTTGATCCGAGAAAGATCGTGGAGAAGACAGCCCTACCTTATTCCCTGGCGAGGCTGCCGGGTCACCTGTGCGCCCCCCACCCCCCGCCGCGCCTCAGTCGGGCCGCCTTTGTTCCTTCCGCACTCAGCACTCCGCCGCCTCTGAGCCCGCGGGCTGGCCACGGTGGCAGCTGGGAACCGGGCAGCCCAGCGAGCTGGCAGCTCGGCGTCCCAGAGCGGCCGCCACCAGAAGCTCCAGCTGCCTTCCCCGACACTCCGCCGCGCTCCCGGGTGAGCTGCTTGGCCAGGCCTCACGCCGGAGCTGGAGGGCTGCCGCGGCCCGCTCCTCCACCCGCTTCGCCAGACTCCATGCAGACCCTTCTCTGGCCAAAGAATCTCTTCTGAACACGGATATTATTCAGAATAAAAACTTTATTTTTTTTGTTTTGTTTCTCAGAATGTGAGCAGCAAGGAATGTAGAACTCTCAAAACAAGTCTAGCATTTTTCGTGTTTACAGATTTTTTTTTTTTCAGTTTCGCCGGATGTTACAAACCTAAATCACTGTTTTCAAAAGCTGGATCCTCTCTGGTATTATTGCATCATTACCATCTTTATAAAGGAATTATATTTCCTTTCGAATAACATTTTTTTCTATGTACGCCAATACACCATTGAACAAAAGGCCCAAGAAACCTTCTGAACAATCAGGGTACAGAATTTCTTTAATATAAATACAGACGGATGGGGATAAATAATATTTAAAACTTAGATTATTCAATGCTTGCAAAAAAATATAAATAAATCTGACTTCACCAGCATACACACACGGAAAGACGTACACTTAGTCATCCTTGCACAGGGAGCCCCTGTCTCAAAGCGCCTTTGATTTTTTTCTCGCTCTTTACAAGAAGTGCAATTAAAAAAAAAAACTAAAAATTAATTGCTTCCCTCGGGAGCCATAATGTACGAACAAATTCACATTGAACAACTCGGCTAGAAAATTTGTTCATATACCCTGTTTCTGATCAAAGAGTAGAGAAGGTAAAGGGTGCGAGGCCAGCGGCCCAGCGAGGGGCGGGAGCAGATACATATCGCTACTGATACCGACAGCCATTCCAGCAACCAAGATTGCTACGTCACATAAACCATAAAACGTGTTACCAAAGAAAACAAAAAGGGTGGGGGAGAGCGGGGCGGGTGGAGAAGAGAGGAAAGGGAGGTGCAGAAAGAACCTTAAACAGAACAGAAAAAGCAAATGAAGAAAGATGGTGGGGTTGGGGGGGACTCTCCTGAGTGCGCAGACCAAGCCCACCATCACAGATGGGTGAGCTTGGGGGCTTCCTGAATTCTTCCCTGAGAAGGATGGTGGGCGGTAAGGTCCGTGTAGGTTGGATGCGGTTCCCCTGGCCCGGGCCCGTGATGGTGACCGCTACCCAGTGGCCCAGCGCCCCGTAGTCCATGGCAGCGGAGGCGGCGTGGGGCAGGTGAGTTAGGCCAAAAGGGGCGGGCCAGAGTTGCTCAAGGGCTCCACATAGCTGCCCCCCACGAAGACGGGGCTTCCTGTAAGTGTGGAGTCCCATAGCTGCTGTTGCCCTGCAGGCCATGCGCGTGTGGATCATAGTCGGGTGTGCCCCTGCGCCCGCCCCTGCCGCCGTGTAGCGCTTCTGTGGAGGCGGGCGGCGGTGGTGCGCAGCTGGGCAGGGGCGCAGGGTAGGAGGCGGGGGGTAACCCATAGGCGCCCTGAGGGGGCTTGGAGAAAGGCGGGGGTGACTGGGGGTTCGGATGGAACGCTGTTAACCAGCGAATGCATAGAGTTCAGATAACCGCCAGGGCCCGGGGCACGGGACTGCGACTTGGGGACTGACCCCCTGATGACGTCAGCATGCCCTTGCCCTTCTGATCCTTCTTGTACTTCATGCGTCGATTCTGGAACCAGATCTTTATCTGGCGCTCAGTAAGGTTCAGCAGGTTGGCCATCTCCACCCTACGCGGCCGGCACAGGTATCGGTTGAAGTGAAATTCCTTCTCTAGTTCCACCAGCTGTGCGCTTGTGTAGGCCGTACGTGCCCTCTTGGATGATGCCTGACCAGGTGGGCTCTTGTCACCTGCGCAGCTCTCCCCTGCGAGATCAGAGGAGAGAGGAAGAGTGGCATCAGGGGCTGCCCCGCCCAGTCCCTGGCCTAGCCAGGCCCCTCCTTCCTCCAGGCCCCAAAGATCCCTCCATCTATCAGGGCCCAGAAAGAGGAAGAAGGATGTAGGTAGTATTTTCTGTCCTGGTAGGGAAGCAGTGTCAGCAGTTTCTCACTGACTAAAGCTGCAAGTCATAAGCCTCTCCAAGGGGGCAAGGAACAGAAAAGCGGAACGCCCTGTTTGCATTCCCAGTCTGTTTCCCTTCTGGAGCTAGTCAGTCTCTGGTTCATTTCCTGATCCTTTGCCCTATCAGACTACAAGCTCTTCGTGGGCAGGTCTCATCCTGTTTATTCCCTTCACAGTAACTGGAATGTGGGGCACCTAATATACACTCAATAAACGTTCCCTCCGTCACTCTCTCACTGAAGGATTGGACAGCTGCCTCCACTGGCCTCTTATTTAATCTGTCCAGTAAAGAGGACTAGAGTGGATGCTCCAATCTGGAAGGCTTTCTCTGGCCAAAGGAGGAGATCTCACTGAAAAGAGATCCCGTTTCTGGTGGGAAGGCCCAGGCATCTGGTGCTGGATGCCATTAATTAGGGTTCTTCATGTCACCAAGCAGCATGCCCCAGCTATGCCCACTAATCTTGACCCTCCTTTTCTCCCTGCTCCCCACCCCCCACCCCCAATTCCTGGCTCTGGATGGCTCCAGATGCTCAGGTTCAGAACAGAGCATTAGCAACTGGAGAAGGTAGTGGCATAGGAAACCAAGATGCTGGGAAGCACAAGACCCAGAGCCTATCCTGGAATTTGGTTCCAGGAAGACCATGTGGTTCCCATTAGGATGACAAGTCTGAATCCCCTCCCCCAGGAAATCCCTGGCGACCTTCGTTGTACTAAGTCTGAGCAGGGCCTTCCCAGAGGTAAGGCAGCCACTCCATCTGCTGGAGCAAAATTAAAAATAGGCTCTGATTATAGGCAGACCATTGATTCTGACTTGGAGGCCTGCTTTTATTCTACCACAGTTCCTTGTGGCGAGGTACCACTGTTTCATTAAAAATGAGGAGATGTGCTAAAAAGAGAAACAGTGGTGTCCATGCCTGTTCTGCCCCAAAGTCCTAACTCTACAAGGAAGTATTCCAAAGTCACTAGGGCCTATTTGTTCTTAGAGAGATCCAGAAAGACTCCCATCAAGTCTCTAGGGTTTCCCAGGGACACACGGTCCAATCATTTCCCTAGATGCAAAGACTCTGGAAACCTTTGAGGGTTGGGGGAAGGAGGAGCAGTGAATTCTGGAAATATTCCAGTGCTCCCAGACCCTGCTGGCTGTGGCTGGAGGTGGCCTGGTGGGCTGGAAGCCAGGACGGAGGGCCCTCTTGCGGAAGGCACCTCTTTACCTGAGCTGGAGCCGCTGGTTTTCTGCTTTGTGTTTTGCCGAGACTCTTTCATCCAGGGGAAGATTTGTTTGGCCACGGTGGGCGAGTTGAGTAGGGGGCTCTTGGCTGCATTGGCGGGGGTGGGGTTGCTGCTGCCATTCTGAGGCGGGGAGACTGAAGAGGGGGCGGGGGGCGCGGCAGGGGTGGGTGCAGGGGGCTGCGGCGGGGCTGGAGGCTGCGGTGGGGCAGGGGGCGCAGCCTGGGGTGGCGGTGGGGCCAGGGTCGGCTCGCCGAGAACCGGAGGCTGGCTGGGCGGACCGCTCAGGGTGCGCAGACAGGCCTCGCTCAGCTCGTGCGCCTTGGGGTGGCTCCCGGCATTTGCAGGCGACTGGAGTGAACAGGCGGGTCGGTGGTACTCGCCATCGGCGCCCAGAGCTGTGGATGCCGGATACGGCTGCTGATTGGCATTATAACCGAACCCGTTGGCTGCCTGGTAAGGGTAGCCACCGTAGATCGCCGAACTGTCGTAGTAGGTTGCTTTTTGCATCGCGCTGTTTCACAATCTTGATCGCACACTCTGACAGGGCCTTGACACCCGTGAGGGCGCACATTGGCACGCCCCCCGCGGTCACGTGACGCTCCGCAGCCAATGGCCGCCCCGCGCAGACCTGGGGGCGAGAATCGCAGCGCCGTGAGGGCTCCGCGCAAATCCATCTTACTCTCAATAGCTAAGTGACATGAAAGCCATAAAAGAAAAAAAGTGGTCAGCAATATTTAGCAGCACGACTTGGCCCCCGGGCGCAGAGAGTCGCGCTATAAAAGCCGCTGGAATTTACTGGCAGCTACAAATATTTGCTTAACTTGCGTCTGGAGTTGGGGGTTTTCCAGGGAGAGAGGAGGAGAGAGAGAGGTTGGAAAGCCGGGGCTGGAGTTCAAAAGGAGAAAGGCCTGATGGACTAGAAAGGAACAGGATTCAAATCCCTTATTTTCCAGGGAAGAAGAAACTTGGGGTCTCCGCTCGATCCTTGCATTCCTCCCTTCTGGAGATCGTGGGAGGGGCAAAGGAGAGTTTGGGTCATCAACGTTTCCTCCAGTATTTTCTTTAAGACTAATATTTGCCAAAAGAACCATGACGCGGGGTGACTTCCCATCCAGGCCCTTCTTGGACCTTTCAGCACCCAAGAGAGGTACGCACACAATCTTTTCAGGCAATAGCCCGACTGGACCCTTGTTGATTTCAGAAGCTGAACTTGTTAGACAGTTAATCTACCTTTGTGTAAGGATATGACCTACCTCCTCCTAATGAGACCTCTGTGGTCAAGAAGGGAGAGAAAACGTTGGATGGAACATACCGGGTGGGAAGAGAGACAAGACCCTCTCCAAAAAGTAAAATTCAAATCTTGAACAGTTCTTTACTCCTCCCTCTCCCTATTTCTCAGGCAGGTCCCAGCAGGCCACTCCCACCTCTTTTCCCCTGTTACAGAAGTCCCTAGACCCTGCTGCCTTGGACTTTCTGAGGTCCTGTTATTCAGGACAACTATCAAATTCTACCTGTTAAAACATGATGGATTAGAGAGAGGGGGAAAAAAAAAAACCATCAGGAACCTGAAAACCAGCGTCATCTCCATGACCACCGCTTGAACTCTCCTTCCAACTTAACGATAATAGGTTCTGTCTTAGAAACTGCTATGTAATTTGATGTATGGGGGTCATTTGGCTCCGGACGAGGATAGAAGCACAAGCCATAAAATCCTGCCAGAGTTCTCTGATCTTTGTGTGCTGTTATTGTTGTTGTTATGTGCTACTTGGCCTATTTACCTGCTTTAGAAATACAAAGTAAAGGACAAACCTGGAAAGCTAAAAAGCAACTGGAAGCCTTCTCAATCCCTTTTCATATAGAAAGCATGCTGTAAAAGTGAAATCTGTGTTTTATGTTTTCACTTTTGCATGGTCAACCTCTGGCTCTCAGCTCAGAAAACTTTCATGTCAGTTCATATAGTCACTGCTCCTCCCCCCACCCCACCATGCAATCAGAATGTTAGTCTCGCTGACCATTTAAGAAAATTACAATAACAAATTCATGAAGAAAAGGGCTTACACTTCATACCTCAACTATGTGTATTTGTGCCCTGGAGTTATTCAAGATTTCCAGAAATAGCACACCCTTTGTTAACTAGAAAAAAATCAGTGTAATAAGCATCTACCAGTGAATGATTATAATTTTGGTTTTAATAATAGACTCTTTGGATTTCATTATTAAACCAACAATCTGACCACCATCTGGAAAACAGGCACAATTAATTTTCCAGAACCACAATTAAAAATTACAGCATCCCTTATCCGGAGTTATTGTATGTGATCTTGAGCCTGTACGGTTTCTCTTTTGGAAATAGATAGGAAGCTACAGATCCCATGATCAAAAGTAAGTAAAGGATAAAATAAAATTTAAAACAGAATAGCAATTTAATCTCTCTATTTCCTGTTCTTTCACTGAAAATAGTTCCAATTACATTTGGCAGTGTTAATGTCTGCCATTATAAGTTTTTAAGATACTGGGCTTGTATCTTTGTAAAATAAAAGGTCAGGTTAAGAAAATTACTCCAGACACTTGAACAGCAAGATATTAGATAAAACAAAATTAAACTGATCTTGAACATGCAATATTTCAAGTGACTTACTAATCCATTATCAGAGGCTACACCCGCCTGCGGCTTACTTAAGTCTTTTCATCAAGTTATGCACTGCCTTGAAAAATAATTCAAAATATCTTTAAACCTCTAAGAGCAAACAACAAACTCCATAATCTCAAAATGTGAACTCACCCACTAAAGCCCTTCCTATTGTTTGAGGCCCACCTTGGGGCCCACACAATCCACAAACCTCCTCTCTACCCCAATCCAGCCCCCAAAGTTTGCAACCTGGTAAAGAAGTTGGGAGATTTGCCAGCCAGGAAACTTTACTTGGCACCCCCAAGCAAAGGTTGGGGATGGGAGGAGATTCCTCTGAAAAGCCCGTTTCTGGAAAATAACCCCCAGGTACAAGAACTGAGAGAGAGTTCAGGAGGCTAAACTGACTGCAGGAAGCAAGCCCTATTGTCTCTCTGGAAGATCTGCCCAAATTCAACCTCCTTCCTTCAGACACCGCTCTCTTTTTCCACTCCCGCCCCTTCCTCGGCCTGCCCTCACCCCGAGTTCAAGCGGGAACGACGGCTAAGAAACCCCGAGTCCCTCGTCCGCCACTTCCTCTCCTTCCTAACCCCGAAAAGTTGAGGCTGGGCTTGGGAGAGGGAAGAGGTGGGGGCGGGGATGGGAAAGCGGCCTGAACTCGAAGTGTAAGGGTATCAGTCACTGCCGGGAAGGAAGCTCCGGCTTGTGAACTCTTCTTGAACCGGAGATTTAAGTCTGCAGCCATAAATCACCGAGACGTAAACTCCACCATTCAGCGCTGAGAGCGGCCGGTTAGAGCCCTGCTTACCTTAACTTCTGACGAGCTCGGGCTCGGGCGCAGGCTCCAGCTCCGGCCCCCGGCCCGGCTCGGCGGCCCGGCCGGGTCCCCTCGGCGCGGGATGGGCACCGACCCTCAGCATCGGCCGAGACGGCGGGCGGGAGGGAGACCCCGAGGCCCGGACGTCGCGGTGCAGAGCGTGGCCGCCTCGGTGCTCCGGCACGGCTAGCCCAGGGCGGACTGGGGCGGCTCGGACCCCCTCCCACCCACCCCACCCACCCTCCCCTCCCCACACCCCGCCCCCTGCCCTTCCCGAGGGCAGCAGCCGCGGCCCGGAGATAAGCGCTAGCGCGGCGCGGGGCTCTGCCTGGGCTAGTGGCACCGACTTGGGTATGTTTCTTATGAATATTACACGCGGAGCAGCGTCTGGTCGGGGGTGCGGTGGGGGTGCTGGGGGCAGGCGGGAAGGGAGGCCGAGGCGGCGGGGTGGGGGGGACGCCGCCGGCGTGGGGGATGGGGCGGAGGCGAGCAAGAGGGGGAGCTCGCAGCGGCAGGGGGGAGGGCAGTCTCCCCCCACCCCCAACGCCCTCCCTCTCCCCGCTCCTAAGCGTCACTAAAGTCCAGGAAAATTATGCTAATGAGGACAAACGGCTCTCACAAAGGGGCTCTCTTGCTGGGCTCTATTTCTTGGGAATCCGTTTGAGAAACTACCTTACCCCATGCTCTGAACATTTCCAATTGCGGGGCAAAGGGAAGAGAACCAGGAGAAGAGAGTTCCCAGACTTTGGGCAGTTTACCTCACCTGCCACCCCCAAGCTGAGAACCTCAAAGCCAGTCTCTAGGGGCTGGGACAGGGCCTCCTTTCTTCAGAGTCCTCCCCTGAGCCAACTGGGCTCTCTTTGGTTATATTTTTCAGGTGGAAATCCTTGAAATCCTGGCGGCCGGGAGGGATGTAGCCTGGGGAGATACGGTTTGTCCAGGCAGTAAACGGGCCGCTCTGGGCTCAGGTATACACAAAGGTGTTAGAATTCTAGGTGTCCAACCCTTCTGTACCCATTTCACAGTACAAACACGCGGCTCACTCTCAGGCTCAGACAGACAGCACCGACCCCAATAGGAAACGCGTCTATATTTTCTGCCCTAATTAGTGGCAGATAGGGACGCTGAGCAGATGAAAGGCCCAACATGCCCAGCAATATTGCCAAAACTTTAAGGAGGGTAGTCTTTCTCCCTCCTTAATGCCTCCCTCAACTTCCCAGATTCGGAAGTGAACTCTGTTAGGATGTGTGTGTGGCAAAAGAGAGAAATGGAGCATTCGTGCAATTCCAAGGTGTCAACGGCCGGTCCTTCTCAAAGGAAGGTGTTAAAAATATAAGTAGTATGTTTAAACTGTCAGGGAGCCAAAGTGTCACCTTAGAGCAAAAACAAAGCCAAGGGAAAAGGGAGAAATCAAAAGCACTCCGGGCCAGGGTGGCCTCATGCATACCAATGGTTTTTGTCATTTATGGCTAGGCAAGATTTATGACTCGGCGCCCCAAAGCTGTAAACAGAGCACAAAACAGCAAACACTTGCTCCTTATGGCATACTGCTGCAGCGCGACTTGAAAGGGGGGAGCGAGGCAGCGTAGGAGGCGAGAGCCTGCCGCAAAATCCGCTCGGCGGCATTTTCTCTTCAAACCGGCTGGGTCGGATGTAGCATTTGAAGAAAGAAGGCGTGGGTCAATAATCAACCCGCACTTTCTCCTCTAAACTGCTGACGCGGACTCACCGCCTTCTCAGCTAAGCCAGCTGCCGGGAAGGCCCGCTCCTCCGTGAGAACCTGCCAAGGGAGGGGACGGCCCGGGGCGCTGAGGTGAGGGCTGGGGCACCCGGGACGCATACTCTCCGCCGGCGCCCAGAGGGGCCGGGAGCCGCCGAGCAGGGAGCCCAGGGAAAGATAGGGCGGGAGCTTGGGCCAGGACCTCCTCTGGGCAGCGGGCAGAAGTGGGGCTTGGACCTTAAGACTAGGGTCTAGCAACCTGGCACTCAGATTGCTGGGGCCCAGGCCTCTCTGCTAAAAATCCAAAGGACTGACTTTGGAGCCAGACGGGCGAATTGATTAAAAATAATAATGTATAATAGCTGAAGGATTTTTGTTACTGCTTTTTTAAAAGGAAAATATGGCCTGTCGATTTCCGCTCCTACCCAAGCACCCTAAGTAAATCCCGCAGCCATTAACCCAGCTCTGCCAAAACCAGAGGTTCTCTCTGGGGAGAGGACCCCTTGGCTCCCCCAGTACTCTTAAGCCCTGTTCCCTGCCCCCATCTCTCACCCATTAAGACTAGAAGAAAACATATTTTCAGCACTAACATATTTTCAGCACTAGAAGAGTGTCTGGAACATCAGACGTGCCCCTGGTGCCTTTCTATCCTTTACAGGAGTATCTTTATGAACTTATCTGTGAAAGCCTGTGGGTGGCTATGCAGCCAGGGGAGGAAGGTGGAGAATAACTGTTGGCTAGAAGAGGCACAGAAATCCCAGACTGGAGAAGAAAATCAATGAGGAAATAAGCTTGCTTTTGAGGGTGAGGTTGGCATTTTGAGGGTAAAGGGGGAGACTAGCCTTTATTTTTTTAATGGCTATAGTTTAGCTATGATGGAGTGGCTTTTGGCTCTTTCCATGCGGGAAAAACCAACCAGTTCTCTATAAACACCTCTATTGGCTTTTGTCTGTGTACACTTTTATACAGAACCAGCTCAGTAGTCCATTCTTAGATATTTATTCCACTTGCTGGCACTGAAGCGACAATAAAAAGATGCGTTTAACAAACCTCTATTCCTTCTCTCATTCTTTCTAGTGAAACTATATTATTTATGAGTCTTTAACTGGGTCAAAAATGCGCCAGAACTGGGTCATAAATCATATGAAATGCTGACAAGTAATTGAACAGCAATTAAAGCTTACATTTTATTTCCGAGGGGTGTTTTAGAGCACTTGAAACGGCCTCAGTTAAACACGGTTAGTGCCTGGACCAGTAGCGGGAGGGCTGAAGCAGCCCTTCTGTCTGGGGAAGTAAATCTCTCTCAAGTAGGGGAAATCTGATTTGATTTCTTTTTTTTTCCCCCAGTGCGGAAAGTTTTGGGGGTTTTTTTGTTTGTTTTTAAGTCAGGACACAGATCTGATTCCCAGCTCCTTTGTAGGCATCCCTTTTCTCTGCTCCAAGAACTTCAAGTGCAGAGAAAAGTGAAATTTCCCTCACTTTTTAGGGAGTTTCCATCCTTTCTTTGGGGTCCCTAAAACCCACTTAGCTCGGGCTTTCCCAGTAATTTGGAAGCACACTATTTAACTCTCATCTGCCCCCATTCTGACTACAGCACCGCTCCTGGGACTCTGAAAATGTCTGTTTCTGCTTTCTGCAGACTTTGCTTTCAGACTTCCCTCCAGCCCAGGCACACCGGCCAGTTCTCCAACTCTCCTAGCCGGCTGGGGGTGAAACAGGGGGCGCCCAGCCCTGTGTCTTACGAAGCTCAGCTAGCTCCAGCTCTCTCCTTTCTCTGTCTCCTGAATATTAGAAAAACAGAGCTTCTGGGCATTCAGTATGCTTGCCCCCAGTCCAAGCCTCTCCTAGATTTGAGCTGTCCTTCTCCATCCCTGTTCAGGCAGAGGGTACTCAGGCAAACAATGGCTAGTCCTCAGGGTCTGGCTCCTTCAGTCTGGCAAGTGGGAAAGCGCGTGCAACCACCTAGCACTGAACAAAGTGGCCCAAAGCATCATCAATAAAATGGCAGCGCATCTGGACATTCATTGATTTCTCTCTCCCAGCTGCTCTAGTTGTCCAGTTCAGCCTTCACCCTCCATCCTAGCCAGCAAACACGGCTAAACAGGGAGCAATTCCCCTTCTCCTTCACTCAGCCCCCACCCTCTCCAGGCAGTTCCATCCAGCAAGCTGTGAGCTGCGCTCGGGCCACCTTGGCTGGAGCCGGCAGTACTCCAAGACTCGCCGTCCGCCAGGGGGCTCAGCTTCTGGGACTCAATTCCCGCTACAGTGGACAAAGCCACTCGAGTGTTGGAGGCCACCAGGCCCACCTAGTAGCCCCCAAATGCTCTTTCCTTTACACCCTCCAACACTTGCCAGGGAATTAAATTCACTCTGAGGCACTGCTGGGGATCTTTCAAATGCTTTCGATTCTGAGGGAGAAACAAAGGAAGAGAGGCGCTGAGGGTCCTGTCCATGAACCAGGGTCTCCTCGCCTGACCTTTGTCTCTCTCACAGCCATAACTCACTCCAGATATGAACAATCAACAGAAATACCTTAAAATAAATTCCATTCTCCCGGTGTGGCCTGGAGTCCCATCGGCTAGCCTCGCCCAGAACCGCTCCATGAGCGCTGAAAACTGCAACCCGCTAGGAGAGCGCTCTCCGGAGAAGGGGAAGAAGGAGGAGGTGGGTGCGTGGGGGTGGGGGGAAAGCTCTCGCTCTGTAGAGAATCTAGAAAACGTAATCACAGGCAAAGCCTGTCTGGGTCTCCGCTCCAAATGCTACAATAATGTGCTGTATTATGTGCTCACGTGGTCATACGTCAACTTAAATCCTTTTATTTGAAATAGGGAATCACTGAAGGAACTACGTTTCCAATCAGAACATGTAGCTTTCAGAGAGGTGAATTGGGGGACCTTGACCAGCAATGGGGAAGTTTTATCCAGGACAGTAAAGGGGCATCTCCTACTGGGGGCATCTCCCCCATCCCAACACGGTCACACAAGGCCACTTAGCTCCACTTTCATTTCTACACACATGAGTCAACACAAGGGAACAGCAATTCTGTCCCCATTTCATAGTCCGCAGAACTTTCCTTATAGTCTCCCACTCACACACAAGCTGAACCCAGAACACCCAAGCACTCCAGTCTCCCCTGGCCAACTGGCCAGTACATCAAAAGGCAAAAGGTGCTGGCCCTGTTTCCAGAGGAAAACCCAGTATTAACTGGCCTCTTCAGTGGACTCCCTAATGGCCTGTCATTGTATGGAGTTTGCTAACACCCACACCATACACCACAGCCACTGGAGAAACCCAAAAGGCCCATAATTACCTGACAAAAGGCCGAAGCACCTCCTCCGAGTCCAGCTGGTTGTGTTTGATAGGAGCCCCCTACAAGAGAGATGCTTGGCTCTAGAATGGTGGGTCAGGGTTTGCAAAATCTGGAGTGACCAAGTGTCCAGGCCAAATCTGCACTTACACATTTCTTTAGTGCATAGCTGAGTGATACATGAAATTATAAGCTTCTAATGATGAAAATGTAAGGGGAAATGATCTAATTTTCTCTGCAAGAGAGGGAAAAAAAAAAACCACCACCAATGTTTGCTGGCATCCCTTGAATTAACCTACAAGACAATCTAAGACCCTTTCTGCAGACAACTGTGTCCACTCTCCTCCAAGACAACTCTGTGTCCACCATCAGAAACTGAACGGGACCAACTGCTCTCGAGGAACCTGGCATTCCCCCTCCTCATCCCACTCCAACTCCTGCCTTCTGCTTGGGGGCTCTGTCCACTGACTTCAACACTTCATGTTCTCAGAAGCCATCTAAAAACTCCTTTTCAAGTCTTTGTTTCCAAACTTGGGGAATGCTCTGAGGTGGTAAGATCCTCATGCGATATTCTTTTGTTCCTTGAAAGTAGGTCTTCAGTTGGCTATGACTCTCTAAGCATGAGGGCTCACTTGTAGCAGCTGCAGAAAGCTATACATGGTTCCCTCCCCTCCCCTCCTTCCCTGCAGAGGGACAGAAGGGTCCTGGTGAGAAAATAAGGCCCTCAGCAGAGGCCTGGTCATGGGAGTGTCCAGATGAGAAGGGCAATAAAAGAGGAGGAGACCTAATTCCTTGGAAGTAAGTCCTGGCCTAAGCTGGATAAGGTTCTGTCTATGGGATAGCTGGGAGAGAACCCTTATGTGAACCTTCCCAGCTCTGACCTAAGTCACAGGCTACAAAGTGAGAACCCAAAGTGAAAACCAGCTTCTCTCAGGTTTGGGGGTTGGGGGACAGGCCCAAAGGCTCTTTTCAAAAGCACTCTCTGGTTTCCCAAGGACTCAGACAACTAATACCCTGTCCTCTGCTTCCCTTACCCCATCCATCCATATAATTTCACCCTGAGCTCTCCAGATAGCCTGGCAAACTCCCTTCCTTGCCAATGAAAGTTTCTGCAGAGGCTTCAACTCAAAAATAAGAAGAGGCCCCCTTTAGAACTCTCAGAGCAGTCTGGAGCAAACTGAAACTCCCAAGGCGATAAATCAATGAGAGGTCTTTGGTCCTGCTTCAGAGAAATGCCTTAACGCCAGCAAGGCCCAGCAGCATCTCAGCTTCAGCTAGGAGCCTCTATACCTCTATTAACAGCCCAGTTAATGCTTCAACTGCTGTTTAACAATTAACATTAATGACTTGGAGTGGGATGGGGTGATTGGGTGGGATATGAAGGGAAAAATCTGAACAAGTCAAAGGAAGTTTAACTTTTGAAGTGAAAATGGCTTCCCTAAGAGAGATCTTGGTCTGGGCAAGCCCCCAGGAACCAGCAGCTGAGAGTCCTCCTTCACCACTCTGAAACCCACTTTCCTGAAGCAAGGCTATGGGCCTTTTATGGTTCTGTTTTGTTCCAGAAAACAAGAATAGAGATGTTCAAGTATCTAGGCCCAGGTTGGGAAACCCAGCTGCCAATTCCCGCTTTACTGACTCCTCTACTCAACCTTGTGTCCAGGGCTCGGACATAAGCCCTAGATCCATGCAATGGAGCCAAATAGCACAAAGTTGTCTTAGAAGGAGCAAGTGACCAAGGATACAGAGCTTTAGTCAATATTTGCAAGGCTGTTGGCAGATTAGCTATATCTGTATTCAAACACTGTAATCTGATTTCTCCGTCAAAAATACACTTAACATTTTTCTATCTTTACTTAACTGTAGTGGTTTTTTCTATTCAGTGTCAAGTAAAGCCCTTGGCCCACTGTTGGGGGCGGGGGTGCAGGTTATAGATCATTATTTAACATGAGATATTTCCGGTGGGTGCAATTATGGTACAAATGGGCTCCAAGTTCTCTTGGATGTATATTATCATTTTATATACATGGCCACAGACCCCTGCAACTGTTTACACACACGGTGGTTCTGTTATGTTCTGAAATGCAAATCCTAAGTACATCTGAGTTACAAATTCCTGAAATGCTCTATCTATACTTGGGATAAATAAACATACAGTAGCTGAGAAAGTACCAGCTTTACTATTACTCTGTTTACTTACTATCTGATAAAGTAATAATTGTATCCAGAACACCTTATCAGCCCTAGAGCATCACTGAATAGTGTTTCAATTAATTAACAACCTGATATCTATTGTAGGAGCAGATTTTAGGGGAGACTGAGGTGTAGGGAATAGAAGATTTTTTTAAATCTCAGAAAACTTTTTAAAATAAATAATTCCTGAAAGAACAAAGCAAATCCATTCCTTCATCCCATGTTTTTGAAAGCTATTCCAGCAGCCCCTCCCCCAAATAGGCACGAAATTTATGGATCTTTTACAAGGTAATAAACCACAGTAATTACCTCCCTGCATCCCAAACTAAGAGAACAAATTAAGCCAGAACTTGGAAAGAATTTTAAAGAGTTTTCTCTTGGTCTAAATAGGAAAAGACGACGACGACGACAGAAAACCCGTGCTTTTCCCACAGGAAGATCAGTGGATCAGTCTGGTTAAAGAAACCGAGAAGCCCAGCTACCAACGATGGTCTACACATTTGAAATACAGCAACTTCCCTCTTGCCAAGGAAAGGCAAGACGATAAAGAGAAACTGCAAGGCGTCGAGGCACGTTTTTCTGCGCGCAGTGCTGAGACTAACCACAACGGCTGAACTCCCAGGCTCTGCAGGCGCCGCGAACAGTCCACAAGGAGAGCGGCCCATGCGGCTACCGCCGCGCCCGTGGCCTCTACTCGCTTTGGCCCTGCTGTTCCCTGGGGCGGTTCGGTTCCTCTGAGGCATGCCCGAAGGAACACACACCCTTCTGAGCCCCCCACCCGCCCACGTCCCCCCACGAACACACATCTTTGGTTTCTGCAACCGCCCCTTCTGCACGAAGCCGGTCTGGGGCAGAGCTTTGTCGCCGAAGCAATCGCTGGCGGGGCGCGCAGCAGAGGGGAACTCTTCCGAAGTTATATATTGACCAGCACCTCTTTCAATACTGACCAGCTGCAAGGGGTGGCAGCTGCCAGGGAAAGTAAACTCCTTCACCGCTGCGAGGGCCGGGCGCGGTTTAGAGTTGGGACGCAGCGCTTACCTCGAAAGATGGCCAAGGCTGAAGCCGAGAGTATCTCCAGCTCTGGGCGCTCAGGGACTCCCTGTTTCCGGCATCCGGCGGCTCTGCGGACAAACAAACAGCAGAGGGTGAACGGCGGCCGCGGAAGAAGGGAGTTGAAGGAGCAGAGTTGGAGGCGCCGGCTGTGCGGGTGCATCGGTGGCCCCCGGGGTTACGCGGACACGGAAGAGTCGCCAGGACACTCGTCCATGTGGCGTGCTCATTGCTCGAAAGGTTCCGGTCTACAAATGGCCTGAAGGTGGTGATTTATTTTTGTAAAATAAATACATACTCCATTTCCCGCACCCACACTTTTTTTTTTCTTTCTTTTTATGGCGGGGGGTGGGGGCAGGCGGAGGAAGACGGGAAGGTAGAAGAGGCTTTCTGTTGGTGCCCTCCTCTGCTGCAAGAGCTGCTCGCACCTCAACTTGGGAGTGTGAATGCACGCTTTATTTTCTTCTGCTAACAAAGGGAAGCCTTGCCCGGGAGCATTCAATCACGGGCTCTCCTGAAACCTCACTAATAGTGTTCATTTCTGTTTGGCGCGAAATCAGACTCCGGCTCAGTCCATGGGCCAGGGGCAGTGTTGGAAGGTTTTGTCTTCTGGTTCATTCAAGCCCTGGGGCGTCCCTCTCTTGGTCCCAGTGGGCTGGCAGGATCACCACAACACCCAGTCCCTCTGAGTAGGCTAGCTATGGTTGCTGGAAGTGGGGGAAGTTGGGGAGGATGCAGGTATTAGACAATACCCCATGTGGGGACCCTATCCAGCCTCCTTTGCACAGCAGCAGCCAGTCCCTCCAGGCCCTAATTCTGCTGCTGCCACCTCCCTCCAGATATTTGCAGACCTCTCTTGCTCTCTAACTGGCAAATGGTCATCCAGCTTTTGGAGGATAGGGGGAAGACACTGAGAAGGGGCAAAGAATCCTCCTGGGCTCTGGGTCCCTGGCTTAGAGAAGTTCTCTGCTGGGCTGAGACTCAGATTCAGTTGCTTCCACAGCCCTGTTCCTGTCCCATTATCCCTTCACCCACCTTCTTGCACTCCAGCCTGCCCAAATCAGCCCGAGTGGCTGTCCTGCATCCATGCAATCCTGCTAAGAGTGCCAAAAGGGGCTACCAAATAGCCGACAAGTCCCTTGACCCTCAGGCTTCATGGACCCCTAAGACACTGAACAAGCGGATGCACACCAGCCCCTAATTGCTCTCTGCCACCACGTCGACCTGCAGCCCCCAGTGTCCATCAAGCACTTGGAACTCCGCAGCTATGCTGGGCCCCTTTCCTCTGTTCAAACTTGTCCTCTGTGTCCCCAAAGGGAGTGCCCCTGGCCTTGGGGACAGTGGCCTGACCCTAAGCAAGGTGGGGCTTAGCTACCCTGCAGTTGCCACTCAACAAAGTCCCATAGAGATACACTATGCCACCATCCGCCGCCACCCCCCACCCCCACCCCCCCACCCCTTGACTCTTAGGAGCATTGTAATTATGGTGGTTATTATTACTGTTGCTGTTTCCTTATCCCCAAGTCAAATATTCATGGCTGCCGTTCCACCATAAATCGTTCAGACTAATGAGTCACAAAGAGACGCTGCCCAGGTCTCTCCCCTGCAATGGCTGCCGCTGCCGCTGACGCTGCGGCCTCTCTCCGGCGTTTTTGGAGCTCGCTTGCTCCCTTGCTCGCCGGGCGCGGGTGATTTATGAACACCGGGAAAATTGAACAAAGCCGCGCGCCCGTCCTGTGGTATCTGCAGCCTTCCCCAGTGTGAATCAGAGCATTACCAACTGTCTGAGCATCAGTGCCACTTCATCACGAAAGCCAAGATGTGATCACAGAAATCCCAAACCCGAACTCACGTTTCCCCGGTCGCGCCGCGCTCCCCAGACTCACAGAAACCCTACGGAAAGCCCACGACCCAGCGTGGGTCGGCCAGCTCCGGGTCCTGCCCGCTGACGGGCTCTCTTCACCCCTCCTGAAGCAGTTAAAAAGCTTTGGGATATAAATCTGAGGGTGTGTGTTTTTAAAAAATCAAATAGGAAGTTGGGGGACTCACTTCTGAGATTCATTCCTAGTGAGGGCCTGACGACTCCGATCCATTCCTGACGATCCATATTAATTATTTAATGAGTCACGTGACCACAAAGATTACAATTTCAATATCTCCCTGCAACAGGCGCTACACCTTTATCTACTGCAACCAGGGTCCTTGTTTGGCTTTTTTAGTTCCCAGGCCTCCAGAACCCAGACGCCCTTGATGGGCTCCGAGGCAGCAATTACCTACAGAAATTTCAGGGCTAGCATATTAGAAATAGTCATTCCAGGACTAGAATTGTGCACAGTCAGATGCCCTGACATCCGTTCCCTCCTGAGTCCAGAGGTCAACCCACCTGTCTTAGCACACTGACTAGCAGTTTGGTTACATAATTTCCCCCAACTGCTTTGGTGGGGGAAGAAGCCACCCTTGTTCCCTGGCCCCTGGACACCTGAGGCCCTCCTCTCAGTTTCAAGTGAAGCCCAGATGCACATGTCCATTCCAGGCAGAAGAGGCTTCTGCAGAGAAAAGACGTCTGTATACTCACCCCATCCAAGATGAGACCAGAGACTCTATTCAAGCTACATACTGATTAACATAAAGAACTTAAAAGGGAAGCATTCAGCTGACTCAGTTTCCTTATTGGTAAACTGAGAAGACTGAACCAAAATGGCATCCATATCTCTTTCGCCTTGGACATTCTTTCAATCAAGGAATCTCTTTTAGCCCTGGGGATCAATCACAGAGAGAGTAGGGCTGGCCTGAAAGTGGGGATAGGGGAGAGTGGTTACTCCTGGAGTTCGGGGCCTCGGGAAGAAGAGATGCCAGAGTTCCAAGACTGAAGTTTCAGGCTAAAATGCTTCACAGCAGCCCCTGCAGCCTCCCTGCTACTGTCAAGAAATCAGAACACACTCTCTTCCTCCTCCTTCCCAGCCCATACTCTTTGAGAGAGGAAGCAGAATTATTCTCAGGCTGATGTATAGCACAGAGAAGGGGCAACAGGAGCAGCTGTTGGGAAAGGTGAGACTGAGTTCTTCCATACCGGACCACAGCTAGGGATGCAGAGACTAAGGAAGTACAAAGAACAGCCTATTGCCCCACAGAACCAACTCATCCACACCGGAAGTCCCAGGTTTCTTTGAGGTTTTCTTTCTTTCCATTTCAAAGAACCGTTGATCTGTTTCTGCGTTGAAAGGGTGGTAGGACAGGCAGTGGTGAAAAAAGCAGCACAGTTTGGAAGCTCCAGGTATGGAAAGGGATAGACGGAGAGAGAGTGATACCCACTCCAAGGGGAGGAGGCTGAGAGGTGGGGGGAGTGTGGGCATCTTGGGACAGCTGAATATAAAGTCAGAGATGCTGTCTGGAGGGCCCACTCACCATATATCTAGGTAATCTTCCCAGGAGCTCCATCCTGGGTATTAAGTACTCTACTATGCCTGTCACAGTTGAATTCCTGCTGTAATAAAACACCGGGTATATCGTAGATTTCAGCAAAACTAGGAAAGAGAGCCTGCAAAGTGCCATTTTTCTTCAGGGGGATAGTGTTAAGTACTTAATTCAAACTGTGACCATTAAAGTGTCTCCAATCCGATTTAGGTTGATTTCAGATGTTGACAAAACTTTTATCTTAGGAGTCATGCACAGTGTGGCTCTGTAACTAAAACTGATGAGTGTGTGTTAGAGGGAAGAAGGGGGAAAGAGAAAAAGAAGAAGGGAACATGTTTAAGGGTCATTTTCGTAGGAGACTTAGAGAGCTTACACAAAATACTGTCTTTAAAGGTCAAGGGTTTGTGGGGCCCATAGGGTTCACGTTAAAAAAAAAAAACAACAATTAATGAGATAGAAAATTTGTCCTCTGGGTGAACTCTTATGGTTGCCCCAGCAAGGGTCAGACAATGCAGGAGTTTGAAACACAAAGTGAGATTTTCTAAGCTGTTATAACACGCTCCCTTAAATACCAAATCTGAAGCAGGTAAGTCACTTGAAAAAATGACATAATCATTTGGATCATTGTGGGTAATTCTGGCTTTGTAAACCTTACCAATACCTTAATAATCAAGACAGCTTCGGCAAAAACTGACATTCCGTCAGGGAATATTAGAAAAACAATCTTATCTTCTCTCTTTTCTTGGATAGATTAAGAAAATCTCCTTCCACCCCCAAACAAGTGCCTCCATATGAAGTTAATGAATGCCCCGTATCCCTCCTTTCCTACCAAGGAGAAATATAAGAATTTACCTTAAATGATGATAATCTGCCAATTGAGGTTTTGCAGCTCGACACTCAATTTCCACCAAGAGTCTAGGCATTTTTTGAGCAGACAGCCAAGATGCTGAGTCTTTGCCCGAGACCACATTATTTGCAAGAAGATCCCTCGCTTCTCCACAGACTTTTCCCAGAGAATGCCTTTCAGAATTGCTGTTGAATTACAAAGAAGTATTTATTGTATGAGGTGATTAATGATTCCTGGGAAAATTGCTATTTTCAGCATGATTTAATTTCGTTTTTACAAGTGCATGTAGTAGGGGGAGGGTTAATAAGTTTTAGCGGCAGTTGCAGGGCTTCCAGAGCTCCCTGGCACCCGTTCACTGTTCACACCTTATAAAATGCACTTTATGCCAGGTTTGGCCTGACTTGGGAAGGAATGTATTTGTTTGCTCCTGAATTTTCTTGGGGAGGAGGAGGCCCCTCAGAGACTGGTGTCCACTTTCCTTCCTCTAAAATCTGGTTTGTTCCCAGGTAGAAATCGGATCACCCTTGCCTGTGGCACACAGACCAGTTGAGGAGGAAGGTCTAACAGCACTGACCACTGGCTACGGGTAGTTAGCCTCTGATAGGGAATGTGGTTAAAACTCCTTTGATACTGCAGAGGTGGGTGAGACCCCTTTCCCATCTCTGCTAAAATTATTACATGAACTAAAAACCATACTCATTCAAGGTCAGGTGATCGTTCTAATATTCTGGGACTAGAGGCTGTTGGTTTTCTCAATCTTGTTGGAGAGTACTCCCTGCAGTGACAATCAAGTTAAATTCTCTTTACTAATTTGTAAATCAGTAAGTAGATAACTAGGGCTATAAAGACTGAGAAGTGGGGTTTGATTTCAGCCTTTTGAATCTAGATCTCTAGGTTGCATAGTGCGATCTGGTGATATTTAAGGAAGATGTCCCTAGTTCAGAGTTTGGCCTTCTTCCAACACTTAATACTCCCAGATCTACCTTGCTTAAGGTGTCATTATGCTTAAGGTGTCATTATTCTTTCCTCTGAGGAAACTTTGGAGGGTGTACCAGAAAAATTCAGTTTATTTTTAAAGGTCTTACCTGGAAAAAAAAGAAATGAAAAAACAAACAAAAATCCCAAGTTGCAGTTAGTGAAGAGTACCTTAAAAATAGCCAAGCGACAAAAACCAATCTCAACTCTGCACAAACTATTTTTTATCTCCAGGGAAACAGGCAGATTAAGTGTGAAGGTGCAATAAATACCAAAGGGACCACTTCTTTCCAAGTGTGCTCAGAGTTCAGCATGTAGAACAGCTGCAGAAACTCGTGGGCCCGCAGCACTGCACGGTTTCACCTTTCACTGCAGAGGACATGTTTCTATGCCTTACAGAGACTTGAAGCTTGAAAGCCCGGCCAAGTTTGGAAAGAAGAGGAGCCCTCTCAGAGCTCAAGAGCTTTCCTGCTCTTTGGAACTTTTCCCACAGTGGGTCAAACTTGACAAGAGTTCAGCTCAAGTTGAACAAATTATGTGAGCAGTCAGTCTGAGTGAATGCAACCCAAACCATCTACAGGATTTTTACACGAAAGGTCAACCATTTCAATTCAGAGAACTTTTCTTTAATTAAAAGTAGGAAACACACAAATATGTCTTAGAAATTTGTTTTTTAAACAGAGTTTATTCTTAGCACATGGCTTTCTACAGAGCCACACCACAATTTGTACAGCTGCACATGGTACTAAATGCACTCTCCCTTCCAAGATTGTGCCTCAGAATAAGACAATATCTCCATAACAATATTTTAAATAAATGAAAGGGAAACTAACATGTGTCACATCTACCATCAAGGTCTATACATTTTTGAGAATTAAATAATCTTGTGAGGTCCACAGTGGCTACTCATTTATTCAGTTCAGTACGACCTTTTATGAGCTGCCTTAACGAGGGAGGGAAGGTAAGAAAAGTAGGAAAAGGGTCTGTTTTCTTCTGCTTGCAACAAATGTACATGTTCCCAGTCAACATGAGTTGTGTGACTGGCTTCAGCCATCTCAAAAGTATTTGATGCCAAGTGGTCCTTCTCAGGTACCCAAACCTGGCAGCCTTGTCCAGGCCAGCAGGTTGTTTCACCAGCCAGCATCCTGGTCATTGTCTTCTCTTCAGTGGCAAGCAGTTCACACACTTTCCTACCCGGCAAAACATCTTCTTTTTATTATCCTTTTCTCCAAGTTGAGTTTTGTTTTGGGGTCTGTTGTAGTCCAGATGGGGACGGGTGGATGGGAAAAGGGGCAGAAGAGAGGAGAAAATCAGGTGAGGGACAGAACTGGTCTAGAGTTCTGGAAGATTACATAGTGGGAGGAGTGAGTGCAGAGGCGCCTGGTGGGGGTGAGGATGCAGATGCGGGCTCTGAGTTTGTGGTTTTCCTGGCGGGCCTGCTGAAGCCGAGCCGGAGTTGGAGGATCGCATCTTAGTGTTGGGCAGTTTATGATCTTTCTTCCACTTCATCCTTCGGTTCTGAAACCAGATCTTGACCTGGCGCTCAGACAAGCAGAGCGTGTGGGCGATCTCGACATGGCGACGCCGGGTCAGGTAGCGGTTAAAGTGGAACTCTTTCTCCAGCTCCAAGACCTGCTGCCGGGTGTAGGCGGTTCGGGAGCGCTTGGGCTCCCTCCATTATAACTGGGGTTGACTGAAAGCCCATAACCCCGAAGGAGAAAGCCAAGGAGGAGGGAGTGGAGGAGAGGGAAAGGAGGAGGAAAGAGAAGGTGGGGTGGGGAAGAGCAATTGGACATCATCATTATATAATAACCTGACACCAAGTTCACGCAAGATACATAAAACGGCAAAGAAAATGTTTCACAGGCTATTGACAACGGGAAACACCCGAGAGCCATAAAGAATAGTGCTGGGCATTGGGGCTGAAGAAAAGCTTCAAAGACACATGGCCTGAAGCCTCTGCCAGGGCAATTAAATTTATGGGGGCTATAATTACTGCCCTAACAGTTTGTCGTCTCGTAAATCTCCAGATAAAGGGACCCCGGGTACAAAAGGATTTTCACACTGGAATCAGGCGGCTGGCTGGCCCTCACACACCCACATCCCACTGTAGCTTGGGCCAGTTGGGTGCTCCCCTCCCGAGGCCCTTTTCCCCTAGGGGCCTCTCCCCCTGACCCCCCGCCCCGACCCTGGAACTCGGCTCGGCCCCAGCCCACCCTTCCGCGCCTCCCCAGCGGCGCCACGTACCGGCGCTGACATGGATCTTCTTCATCCAGGGGTACACCACGGGCTCCCTTGCCCTTCAGGCCCGGCGGGCTCTTGTCGGCCAGGAGCAGCGGGCACGCGGGGCGCTACCCCTGACGGGACGCCCGGGGTGGCTGGAGCCGCCTCGCAGCGCCGCGGGGCGCGGGGGCCGCCGCACGCTGCTGCGGGGGAGGAGGCGGCAGGACGTGGCTCGCGTGCAGGCCGTGCGCAGGAGCCTTGGCGTGCGCCGGGGGCTGCTCGGGCTGCAGCGGCTGCCCAGGGCTGGCACCACCGCGGTAGCCATAGGGGGTAGGCGGCGTCGGCCGCCCCATGCGCGGAGCAGAGCGCGGCCGCGGGATAGGAGGACTCGCGGGCGGCCCGCGGCGCGTAGTAGGAGGCTGGGGCTCGCGACTGCCGCCCGCGTGAGAGAGCTGGGGCTGCTGCGGCGGCGGCGGCGGCGGCAGGTGCTGGGCCGCGGGCGCTGGGGGCTGCTGATAGCCGGGGCCCCCGCCCGGGCCGCCGTCTCCGCCGCCCGGACCGCTGTGCTGCGCGTACTCCTCGAAGGGAGGGAACTTGGGCTCGATGTAGTTGGAGTTTATCAAAAACGAGCTCATGGTCATTAATTTGTGAAGTGCAAAAATACTAATTTTTCTCGCGTTGTCGTTTTTCTGGCTCGCCGAGGCCCCTCCCCCTCCTGCCTCGTTTCCCCATCCCCCCCTTCCTCCTCTCTCCCTTCCCCTCCCCCGCTGTCAAGCACCCACCTCCCTCCCCCTCCCTCCGCCGCCGACGACTCCGAAGTTCGCGCCGCTCCTCCCCGCGCGCGCGCGCGCGCCCGGCCGGCGCGCATCCCGCCCCGTACCTCCACGTGACCCGCCCCCGCCAATGTGGCGCGCCGCGCGCGGACCCGGATCAGGAAGCGCGCGAGCGGGTGATGGATGCTGCTGTCCCACTTCAGCCGAAGGGAGGGAGCCGGCGCTTTACTCCTCCAACCCCCCAACTTTGAGTCCCGCTGGCAATTCGGGGCCCACAGGCTTCTGGTTCTCTCGCATGCCGGGACCGAGCCCTACGCCTGCCCTGGTCTAGGCCTCGGGGCAGCCATGCGACCGTGGCCCGGCGCTGACCTCGGACCCCAGCCTATCTTGGCTTGGAGTCCTCCAGAGTTCGGAGGCCGCCTAGGGGAGGGAATGGCGTGGGGACCAAGGTGAGGGGGTGGTATCCCGTTTTTCATCCTGGCCCCGGAATAAAATGAATGGAAGCAACAGACCGGTTTTCTCACCAACTTATTCCTTCCCCAAATCGTGCTCACCGCATCCGCGCCTGTTGTACCTTGAGAAGTCAGGCAGGAGCCAAAAAGCGGGGGGGCGGGGGGTGAAGCAGCTGAGGGAAATCGGCCCCTAGATTTGAAACAAGACTACTCCAATACAACCGGATGAGCACTTTTTTTTTTCCTTTTAGAAGCAAAATTGGTTTGGTTATTTCACTAAGAAAAACAAGAATTTCCTAATAGCGTCTCATTTGATGGAAGTGTCAATTCAGAATTAAATATGCTCGAATGTAGTAGATGCGATTGTGAGAGAGAAAGTGGCCCAAGGGTGGGGATAGATAGAAGTGACGATGCCTTCACAAAATCCACCATTGAGACCAACAATTTCCTACTTCAGAACAATCTCCAAGCAAAAACAAGTTAAGGATAGCATAGGCATTGTGCCGAGGGGTCTTTTCCCGCTAAGAATTTTGTTTTGTCTTCGGGTGTTGCTTTTCCAGGCTGTATCTGACTTTAAAGTTATATTTAAAGATAATCTATAATTTCAGAATTGCTGAAAATTAACATTAACGATGTCAGTAGCTCTGGAAAGTGGAGAGAGAGGGCTGTTGTCTGCCATTTGGTAATGGAAATTTGATGAGTAAACTAATTACGCCATTATTAACAAATAAATTACTTACTAATTCCACCTAATGTTGATCTTTGAAGTAAATACTGATGCCTTACTCGAAGTATGTACTTTCCCTTTCCTTTTCTGAGTAATCGACACACCTATATCCTCTTTTCAGCCTAGATTAAAACAGTGCAAAGTACCATAGTCACCATTCTAAAAATACTTTCATACTGGCATGCAAAGCAAGTATTTTTCAGCTGGTGCACCTTAGTTTATTTTTCAAAGAGCAATATAAACAGCCTTCTCACAACAGTCTGGAACGCAGACAAGGAAAATTATAGCCTAAGCCTGGAGACACTTCAAAAGGAATGTCAATTCTATCTTCATTTATATGGGTTACTCATATGAGTTACTAAATGCTGGAATATATACATTTGATGGATAGTCTTTAATGCCTGGCCACATAAAGCCTATTATATGGGACTAATCTTTAAACTAATTTAGGAAAAGAGGTTAAAAAAGGGATCATGTTAGCTTTCTAGCTGCAGTCATCCTGAAGTGGTACAAAGAGGTTTTCCACATGTGAAGAAAGTTGTCCATTGACATGGGGCATCCTAAAAATTTTTACAAATGAAACCTAAGCCACAGACAAATCAACACTGAGTGTAATCTTTAGACATCCTCTTTAGACTCAAGGGAAATATCTAGCCTGTGATAGAACTGCCTAAACCAATATCTCTATACCGTAAGGAAAAATAATATATACATATGTATACTATATAACATGAATAATATATACATACATAAAGTAATTAGCAAAACTGCTCACTGAGCTTCAGGGAAGGAAAAACCTGACAAGGAAATGTTGCCTCCCTCCTTGTGTCATCAGACTAGGGTTTAACCATGTCTGTTCAATATTATTTACAGACACTAAAACACAAAATTCATGTTGTTTAGCCTCAGAACCTTCTACCCAGTTTCTATTTAAAAGTATTAAGGAGGCTCAGGCACTGTTTTGTATATGGTTAACCTAAACGAGTTAACTGCGCCAGTGT
Organism: Nanger dama; assembly: GCA_917880005.1. Taxonomy (NCBI): domain Eukaryota; kingdom Metazoa; phylum Chordata; class Mammalia; order Artiodactyla; family Bovidae; genus Nanger; species Nanger dama. Next base: position 28,914,536 of record CAKJTW010000022.1, read on the forward strand.
ATTGTGTGGCTCTATTCCTTTAGGAAGATGGGCTTACACAGAATCCCCCCAAGGCCTGTAACTTGTCTTTGTGGTTCCTATCATAAACACAAACGGAGCCAGGACCACCAAGTGTTATCTCGCACACCGACATTTTGACATTTTACTGCAAGATTTATGGCTGTAATAAACAATCTCAGTACCTTTTTTGATCCTTCCACAATCTCTCTTTGCAAGCCATAGCATCATTCCACTGAATGAAATAATCTTTTGAAAAAACAAACAAAAATCTCTTGCCTTCACACGAGATTCAAGACACCAACATAAAGCCAGGAAGAAACTAACTCAATTAATAAATAAACTGAAGTTTACCGGCAGAATCTTGCCCCAAAAAAGATGGGATGCCCTGAAATCAAGCAGAGTGGGAGCATACAAATCTTCGCACACCAACTGGCTCCAGTCCCAAGCACGGTATAAGCGTTATCCTTTCCTTGGGAAACTGGTAAGCATATTTCCTCATTTCCATGTTCAAGGATAACATATATTCCTAACGAAAGCTTTCTTAAAATCCCATTAAGTGAAATAACTTTTCATCATGTGCTCAAATCCCAAATGGAGAAGGAAAGCAAAGGGAGTCCGAGGGAGAGGGAGGGTGAGAGGGAGGCAGTGTTTTGCAGCTTAGTTTGAATTTGATTTGAATTATTTTGAATATATTTGGAACAGCCTTCCCTCTTGAATGCAATCCTGTCCCAAGTTTCAAAGTGACCGAACAGTGACACCGTGTGCATTTTGTTTCTTATTAATCTTACACATTGACAGTCTTTGTTAAATCACAAGGCGCGCCCTTCACCAGCCGACATTTTCATATTTGTTAGACGCGCTGACCTGAAGTTCACCTCGGCCTTGGACTTTGCGCTTCTAAAAGGTCTATACAGTGCTTTTTAGAGAGCAGGGTGCTTTGCCCAGGTTACTCCTTCTCAGGGAAAATCAAGGCGGGGGCCGGGGCAGGGAGTGGGGGAGAAAGCAAAGGAAATGTAAACGTTATGGAATGTATTGACTGTATTTGTCCTTTGTTCTCTAGAGCTAGAGTCCCTCAGACTGACTGTTCGCTATCTGAAGCCCGTCTCTGGAGCGCTCAGGAGAAGGACTGAATTTAAGAATGCCTGATGGTGGCATCTGAGGGCTTCCCCCCACCTATACGCGATAGGATTTTGGAGAAGCAATACTTTATCAGCCATTTGATAATCAATTGTTTGGGGGTACTTTCCTTAACAGTAGTTTATACTAATGGACACAACCCAGGCATAAGGCATATGAAACTCATATTTTGATTAGATATAAATTTCAACCAGGGTTGTGTCAGAGGCCTAAAGATTAAAATCTCCCAAATTAAAAAAAAAGTAAGCACTCTAAAAGCGATAACTTCTGCAGGTACCTTTCTTTGACTTGAAAAACTAGCTAAGAGGTGTCTGTGATTTTATGAAGCTGACATGTTCCTAAGGTGTGGCACATTTTTAACCAATAACAAGGTTTTCTAGAAGAGACACATAATTGTCTTTGTGAGGAATACAGGGGGTTCTGCTTTCTTCATCTCACTGGCCCAGATGTGGTGAAGTGCTCGCTGCTGAAACAGCAGTCACCACAGTTGTTCCCTTTCCTCTGTTCTCATCTGGCATAACCCCATTTGGCTTCAAGCTCTTGGCCAGAGTGAAAACTTTACACATTGCACAGTGGAAACAATCTGACTACTTCCAGGAAGGCAGTGTTTGGGAAATATTTGCTTTATACCACTGAAGGTACCTGGCACCAGCAAATGCAATCAAGCAGATTATAGTGGGATGATCTTAAATGTCCCCGCAAAGATCTATATTCTGAGTAGTTGAATTAGCTTATCTCCAAAGTTAAAAGAAAAACCTAGGGGGAAAATTTCATCTTTCTCTTCTGTTTCCCTTCATAGATTACTTGAAGATCAATATATAGAAAAGGAAACCATGTCCCCCAGAAAACAGATGCTAATGGCACCAGCACTTAAGGTTAATATAGGTGCATAAAAAATAAAATATTGTTTAGCTCTCCAGCTGCAACGCACACACGAGGCATGGTTCCAGTTGGCTTCCCTCACACACTATTCCCTTTCTTTCCTATTCTCCTGCCCTCCCTCCTTAGCTTGCTTCCCCTCTCCTTTAGTTTTTATTCCAAATGTATTTTTAAGGAGTATTTTCTGGAGAACAGAAGTCTGTCAATGGTCTCATGAAGTGATCTGGCATTTGTGGATTTCACCTTCCAAATGGCATATTATTTACAGTTTATTCACCCATAAATTGTAGCATTTCTCTTCCGTTCAATGTAGGGTTAACAATAAGCATAAAGAAAAATGTTTGACAACAGGAATATTTTCCTGGTACCCATAAGCATTTTCTCATTGGTGGGGAGGTAGAGGGTTTCCACTTCCTTTCTCCCCTTCCCAGCTCTTAGCATTTAGTGAGTGGAAGTTTCAGGAAAAAAAACATTCTGTGCTTGAAAATGGCAAAGGATACATTTTGCAAGCAGTGCCTGTGTTTGCCCTTGTTTTCACACACTTTTTAGGGATCATTATAGGTACTAAAAAGGAAAAAAATTAGCCCATCAAATCACAGTTTTCAAACAGAGGAAGTTTCCTTCTCCATTCTTTTCCCTTTGAAGGTATGATGGAACACTGGCAACTTCCTACATAATTTTTTTAAAGGTCCACTGAGTTTTCAGCTTTTTTATTTTGAGACAAACCCACAGATTCCTGGATTCTCCAGCATCTAAGTGTTGGTGTTTCGATAATCTATGCCTATTTACCTGCTGCTATTCCCTTAGAATGGGAGTGATAATTCAAGATGAAATACAGCATGTATTATTCTTGAAAAGAGGAATTTTCTATCCTTTCCTTTGTAATTGAGGTCATTCAGCCACTAGGGTTCACCTGGAGTCCATACCGTGATACACGTGTCACTCCGAGCCATTTTATCTTTTGTGCTGATAGTCAAGATCGCAGCTCTAACATTGACATCAAACTCTGTCTGGGCAGATGACTAAGAGTGCTGCACAACGTAAACTTTTGACCCTCAACTTTTTGACCTGCAGTTACAACCACAAAGATACACAAATCTATGCCTCTTCTTTCAAGGGGAAGCGCCCCCACAACCGGAGAAGCCCAGGGATGCCCTGCTTCTGCCACTGCCTTTTGGAATAAGAGGGCGAATTGGATATTTTTGTGTGTTTTTAACTGTATTTCCTGTCGAATCAGCCTCCTGCCTCCTTTTGTCATCACTTAAATAGGAATGAGATTATTTTAAAATCACTCATCATTACATTTACTAGGAAAATTTGAAGCAGAAGACTTTTCCGAGGGGACCCTCGAAAAAAGTGAAAGAAAAAAGAAGATGGGGAGAAAACAGGCAATGGAAGGTGGAGACTTTTCCTTTATTTAAAAATAAAGACGCAGCCCTAATTGTTGGGAGAGCTGGCCCAGGCAGGAGAGTTGACTGTGAACTTGTACTAAAGCGTGCTCTGCTGGCGATTCCTAGGGTGTGCAGATTTATCTTCTCTGCATTTACTTAACCCGGCAGTGAACTGCACGGGCGTCATTTGTTAGGCGATGACAGACTTCACCTCCAGCAAGGGCTGCTTCACAAAATCGCAATAATTACCCAATAACCTTCATAACAAATATTATTATTGAAAAGACCGGTTTGTGGGGAGGGGAACTGGTGGGGGAAAGGCAGCTTTCTTTGCAGGAAAAACACCAAATAAAACAGACCTAGGCAGACCTTCCAGTCCTGGGGTTTAGAATGGCTAGGACTGTGGCTCCCCTCTCCTATGTGGGTGGGAGCCTAGGCAGACCCCCTCAGCCCAGTCTGGAAGCCCCGTGTATAGTTTTGTCATTGTCTAGAAAAACGTTCTGCCTTAGAAGCCAAAGGGATGGCGCCCACAACGTTCTGCACTCTCCATGGTGGGCAAACCTCAGACAGACTCCAGAGTGAAGGTGGGAGAAAGGCTTTGAAGGGCATCTTTTAAGCTAAAAGAATTGTTTCCCTCTTTAATAGGCTATCTTTCAAGATGTAATTTGCTCTCCCCTCATTAACTGTTTGGATATAATAATCTTCACATCTCAACAACTGAACATGACTCCACTTCTAGTAGAAATTTCTGTGTTGTTCTCTCAGAATGCCAACAATGAAGCAGGGGGAAAGAGTTGGGGTGGGGGAGGAATCTTGGCATAATGTTGTGAAATTAGACCATGGAAACCCTAACAAACCCCTAAGTAAGTGTGACCAGAAGCTTCCTATTATATTTATAGTTCAGGAAATATTGTCTCTTCAGCCTGTAGAAACAAATGGGCCCCGGCACATTTCCGATGCCTTCTCCTTTTACAAGGCTAGGATCACAGACAGACACTGCAGCCATCGGCTGAGGCTAGATGTCTTCATAAAGCCCTCAGTGTGGCAGAGATTTTTTTCCTAGGTAAGTTTCCTGCAAAAGCAACCCCAAAAGAATGCACAAGAAGAAAACAACTTTATCTACAAAACAAGCAGATAACCAGCCATCCTCTTTATGATGCTTCCTATGAAAATAGGAAGAAAAAAAAATTCCTCCGATACCACTCGCATAGGTCTGACTGGATGCTGTATTTTTTAAAGTCGTTTAACCCCATATGCGTTGGCCTGCTCTCTTAAACTCTAAAGTTTTATGATAATTACAATAGACAGAATTAAGCAAGCTGACAATATTTATAACCCATATTTTTTCTTAATGCATGGGAAAGATTCCCCCATATTGTATGATACTGGTCCAGAGCCTTTCTGCCCATTTCCACACCCTAGGGTGGGATGGGATCACGGAAGTGGTATGGACACTTCCTCCAGGCAAGTTACCTAAATGAACCTGTCAGGAGCACTATCCCTCTTTTTCTGCCACTAATTTTAGTCACCAAGAAATCACTCATGCAGGATCACCAAATAAGTAACTAAAGTAAAACCTTAACCCAGTGTTTTCCATTAAAGAACCCGAAACTCAGAGCAGCAGAACAAAGACTCCAGAATTCTCACAAACACATAATATAATAAAAGAGAACCCAAATAGTATTCTGGTTCTGACTAAGATACAGACCCATCTTCCTAAGTGCTGAACTATCAATGCTCACTTTAATAGGTTACATGAAAGGACTTCAGAGATTTGCCTTCCCACTACTCAAAAGGAGTAGGACTTGTGGGAGGGTTTCAGTTTTTCAAAAACTTCTGAGTTTTAGCTTTCTGGACCCCTGAGTTTGGGGACATCTGTTGGACTTAGGCTGAGTGAAAGTGGCCTCTGCACAATAAAATTTGTGGGAAATTCCAAATGACACAGTAAATGTTTCCACTTGAAGGACTTTACTTTACAGTCAGCACTTGCAGAAAACTTCCCTAAGGAGAAAAGCATTTGGAGACAGAAGATCCCAATTTCTGTTTCATTTCTAGACTGGGGGATTTGGCTTAGTTCTTCATCCAGGATGGGGAAAATCTGCTAAATCCCTTGTGGGTACCCATTCAGATAAAAGACCCAGGACAGGCCACAGGGTCCCCAGTCATGGCTTTGCCACTGAAGAATGTAGGGGGTTGGGTCCAGAAAGGGTGGCTGAAACCAAGCTGCAACTGTACGCAGGAAAAATTTATCTCACCCATTGGTGCAATATTGGGAACTGTTGGAAACCATAGATTATGTAAATTTCCTGGGATCAAACAGAAAGAGCAGCTAACAAAAGAAAGGCGGAAGTCTCCTACTGACAAACGACCAATTTCTCCCCTAAACTACCCTTTATGATGTGTGAGGAAAAACAACCTAATGGCTCAGAGGGCTTTTAAGTTGGGCCTTGAAGACACTTCGATTTCCCCCAAACTTCAGGGCACAGTTTGCAACAGAGAGTTTGCCTGTATATTGAGGGGGAATAAATTTCTCTAATCTTAAGTGTTATCTAGGGAGATGGCTAAATTGCCTTTTGAGGGTCCTGTGCCTGGATGGTTTAATCCTGCAAAGGAGGAGAGGAAAAGGAAAGAAGAGATGGCGAAGAAAGGCAAGGCGGAAGAAAAGAAAGCGCTGTAACTCCTTTCATTTAGACTGGGGATTCAAAGACTAAAGTTAAATCCGGCCATAAAGTTTATTGCTTCAGACTCACAGGCGGTGAGAACAATCTCACCGAAATAAAAAGAACGTGCAGGCAAACAAGGTTCAGGGCCTCATCCCGAGTGTGTGTGGGGGCGGGGGATACTGAGCCCTCCCCTCAGGTGGGGACCTCTGGTCCCCGGCGTCCCGCGGATGCCCGCGGCCTGGACTCGGCCTGGCAACTCTGGGGCCCAGCCTGGAGGTGAGCCCCGCCGTCCCCCTGCCACCCTCAGGCTCTACCGAGCCGGCCTGCGACCCGGCCCCGAAGGCCGTCGCCTCGATTCAATGCTGCCAAATGACTCCGGCCCGAGAAGACGTATTGCCACAGCCCCGTAAGGAATCCCGCCAGAGTCCTCCTCGGCCCTGCTCGGCCTTTTCTTTCAAACTCCCCAGCGCCCGGGCGCAGCGCGGCCCCGGCGCCCGCGGCCCGCGCCCCCGGGGCTCCCAGCCCCCACCCAGGGCTCCGCAAACCCCGCAGAGCCCGGCCCGCCAGTCCCGGGATAGGAGCGACCCTGCCCAGTCTCCGCATGCAGGGCCACTAACACACAAAAATCATCTTTTTGCACGCCGGCGAGATCAGCGGAAGTCATTAACATCCGCGCTGGTGCAGCAATTAAAGTTAGGCCTGGGAATGCGGCGTGGCCACCGGCGCCTTGCACCGTGGTGCCTCCGAAGCTAGCTCCTGGCTGTCCTCATTTGAGCCGGGAAAGTCTGCTCTCTCCTTTGGAATTCTGAGGCAACCCCAGAGTTAACTGAACCAGAGAGAGAAAGAAAGATGGAGAAAGAAAGTTTTCAGAGTACAAATAAACTTGAAAGCGCTCAGGGGACGAGCTTACCTTAACTCGGAGGTAGCCATTTTTCAGAGAGTTTTGAGAACTTGTGGTTTGGACACTTCTGGACCTAAAATTGACAATTTGAATGACCAGGCGGCACACGTAGCCTGCAAAAAGAGTCAAATGGAGTCCAGCGTCAGTGAGATTATATGTTATGTGGTATATAATGTTGGATGTCAACTCCCAAAACCATAAAACTTACTTTAATGGCCCCACGTGACGTTTTATAGCCAGTGAGCCGATCTGTCTGTGCTATGGATGATTTTACGATCTAATTCATAGACAAAACCCTATTCATTTGGCACCCAAATGTCATATAGCCGGAACTGGGGCTTATAAAGTTTACTGTTTTATAACTTTTTTAAAAGGAAAGACGGCATCAGTGTAAGCAGTCGGTAAATGTGCAAATCTCTAGTTGCTGCTTTAGCTGCTCTGAGGAGTTTCCCACTCAAGCTAGGATGGGGTAAGTACCTTCCATTTGTAGCAAATTAATTGTAGCAAAAGAAGCCAACTGGGTTCAGGAGGGTGAGGAGTGGGAAAGGGTGCTTGGGTGGTTTAGGGGTAAAGGGTGTGGGGGCCACAGCTTGACACAGCAGCCTTTTCAGCAAGTGGAGGCCTAGGATGGCCTTCAGAGAGAGTCAGCAACTGTGTGGGCCCCTGAGGGCCGCTAACAAAGCCCTGGGTTTTTTCTCCTTTTTCTTTCGTACCCAGCCAGTTAACTTGGTTTCCTCAGAAATGGGCAGGTCAAACTCAGGCTTTGCAAGCACCTAAGGCTTTTCTACCCTCCTGCCCTGAACTCTCTGCTGGGTCGGAGTTAGGGAGGCCGCGGGTCAGGCTGCTGATGTGAGGTCCCCTTGCACAAGAAGGCTGCTCAGGTAGCCACAGACTCACTGCCTCCCACATCAAACAGACAGACAGAAGAGCAGAAAGAGCCGGTTACTATTTGGCACAAACCAGACCAAGAGAACTTACAATAGAAAGTTTATTTTTTGTTTCCAGTCAGTATTTTTTCCTTAAAAACAAATACCAAAAAAAAAAAAAAAAGCTGATCACAGTTTGCTTAAACAGCCAGACTTGGACAATATTTGTAACTTTGTTCACAAAAACATACATCACTGAAGCTGCGCTATAAGAGCCACTTCCAGAGTTCGTGCAAAGGGTCCTACAAAGGCACGCAGGGACACACCGCTCAGAGTCACAGTTTTCGACACAGAGTCACTAGTCACTACACGTCAAACAAGTTAAGTTGTGTCTCATCAAGTCACCTCTACAACAGCATTAATTACACAAGGAATATAGGTAGTTTGAATAAAAATATCTTTAACAGCTTGGAGCTATTGAGACAGGGACACTTCCACTCACATGCACAGTTAAACAACTGGAGTGCAACACACAACATTGGCACTAAACGAGGTTGAAGGGGGACTTTTTGTGTGTTTTTTCTCTTTTCTTTTTTGTTATAGTTACTTCAAGTAACACAGCTTGCTTCATATAAATAAGTTAAAACATCTATTTTTTTTTTCAAGACAAAGCCATTCAGGACAAAGAGATGAACAGAAAGCATATCTACTTATACAGGCGCTATAATGGCAATAAACAGGCTCATGATTAAAAGATGAATTAGAGCAACAAGAACAGGGCTTCTTCACAGAAGGAACACAAGGGAATTTCAGAAAGTCACCTTAGTACTGACACTACGCGGGATCCGCTAATACTGCTCAGTACTTTAAACGCTCAAATACTCAGGGGCGGAAGGCCCCTCCCGCCGCCGCCATGCTCATGCTTTTCAGCTTATTATCTTTTTCCACTTCATTCTCCGGTTTTGGAACCAGATTTTAATTTGTCTCTCCGAGAGGCAAAGAGCATGTGCTATTTCAATCCTTCTTCGGCGGGTCAGGTAGCGGTTGAAGTGGAACTCCTTCTCCAGCTCCAGGGTCTGGTAGCGCGTGTAGGCCGTTCGGGCCCTTTTGCCTTCCGGGCCGCCTATGTTGTCTGCAACAGAAAAGTCAGCGGTTTAGCCACCCACTCCTCAGCCTCTGGCTACCAAAGAGTCCGCCAGCTGGAACTGCCAGGCTCCTGGACAGGGAACAGGGGAAAATGCTCAACAAGTCCTCCCTCCTCGCCCGCCCACCCACCCCTCCCGAATTTCCTTCCCTCTTCCTTCCTAGAGAGAAAACAATACGGTTTGGACTCTGGGAACAATCGGCCCATCCGAGGTTGAAGCCGCCTCCCCGGAGGATCGCCCGGCTTTCCCCGTCTCTCTCTTGCCCTTTGGACCTGCCTCTGGCGTCCCGAGGCAGGGCACAGCCCCCTCAGGCTGCCCGACACTCAGACACCTACCAAAGCAAGGCCCTTTTCTGTGCGCCCAAGTGGCCTCCAGGTCACCCTCAAAGTTCCAGCCCGCGAGGCGCCTCCTGTTCCAGCCTGCAGGCTTGGGGCGCCTGCTTTTTTTTCCCCCTTCTTCATCCCTTTCCTTTCCTGCTCTTCCTCCTGCGCCCAAACTTCAGAATCTCACCAGCTCTCGCCTCGATGATCCGCCCCCCCAAGCCCCTTTTCGGGGACTCTAATTAGTAACGCTGTTTCCCCAGCGTAGCCCTCCTCATAAATTATCCTCCCTGACAAGCCCGATTCACGGCCCCTACTGCCATCCTCTACCCCTCTGCTCCCTTCTCGACTGGCCTGACCCGTCAGTGCGCCCGAGGCGCTGGAGTTCGATATGTTTTTGTTTTTCCTTTTGCCCCTCTTTCAACGTCTAAACTTGTCAGGCCAACGGCCCTTTCCCCCACCCCCCACCCCCCATTCGTGAGCGCCCAGCGCTGCAAAGAGAAGGAGGAAGAAGGAAGGCAGGGGAAGGAGAACGGCGGGGAAAGGCTCCACCGGGCTGGGAGAGGGGAAACCAGGAGAGAGACCGGGAGAGAGAGGGCGGTAAAGGAGATGGGAGGGGGACCGAGAGTCGCACCCCCGCGGCTGGATTTAGGAAAAGGCTGGCTTTACCATGACTTATGTGCAGCTTGCGCATCCAGGGGTAGATCTGGGGTTGGGCGGGCGGCGCCGGGCTCGGCTCGCTCTGCGCGCTCGCCTGCTCGCTGCTGGCGGGGGCGTCCTCCTCGGCTCCGGACGCCGTGCCAACCCCCCTCTCTGCTGCTGATGTGGGTGCTGCCGGCGTTGGCCGAGGCGCCGCTGGAGTTGCCCAGGGAGTTTTTCCCGCCGTGGTGGCTGTCGCTGCCGGGCGAAGGGGCCACGGCGGAGCAGGGTAGCGGGTCGGGCGGAGGCGAGTGCGTGGACGTGGCCGGCTGGCTGTACCTGGGCTCGGCGGGCGCCGCGCTGGCGCCGGCCGCGTAGCTGCGGGCGCGCTCCCCAGAGCCAAAGTGGCCGGAGCCCGAGCGGCCGACGCTGAGATCCATGCCATTGTAGCCGTAGCCGTACCTGCCGGAGTGCATGCTCGCCGAGTCCCTGAATTGCTCGCTCACGGAACTATGATCTCCATAATTATGCAACTGGTAGTCCGGGCCATTTGGATAGCGACCGCAAAATGAGTTTACAAAATAAGAGCTCATTTGTTTTTTGATATGTGTGCTTGATTTGTGGCTCGCGGTCGTTTGTGCGTCTATAGCACCCTTGCACAATTTATGATGAATTATGGAAATGACTGGGACATGTACTTGGTTCCCTCCTACGTAGGCACCCAAATATGGGGTACGACTTCGAATCACGTGCTTTTGTTGTCCAGTCGTAAATCCTGCCTGATGACCTCTAGAGGTAAACTCGTGCACTAATGGGGGAGTTGGGTGGAGGCGAGAGGGGGTGGCGCGCGCGCACCAGGCGCGTGCCCGCCGCCCGCCGCCGTCGTTCAGTCGGACTCGAGCGCCACCCGCTGGAGGCAGAGCGCATCGCTCCGCTTCCGACCCGGGGCTGCGAGGGCCGGGGTCGAATTGAGGTTACAGCCCATTATGGCAAAATTATTGCATTTCCCTCGCAGTTCCATTAGGATGTACCAATTGTGAGGCCGTCAGCTGCCGATCGCGTGCCCGGCGAGGATGCAGAGGACTGGGGGAAGATGGTGACTTGAATTTTATTTACAACAACTTTATTTCCCCGCTGTGTAGCCCCTCTTATTTTTGTGGCGAGATTGGGGCCGGTTCTGCCCGTCGTGCCGACAGCTCTGAAATTTGAAAATACAGATATCACCTTCGGGGAAGGGGGTGGCCATTTAGCCAATTGGAGAAATAAATCCTACCCGCAGCAGCAGTTACAATTATGGCTCTGTTTTTCGAGCGCGTGAGGGGCAGTGTCCCTGCCGCTCTTAAATAACAGGCGTCTATTAAAGATAGCTTTTGTGTAGTGTTTCTCCTAGGCGAGGTCAAATTCCACACACTTTTATAACCAGAGTCGATTTTTCTTGCGTGTAAATATGGTTCTCCTGTCATTAGTTTGCCTTGATTTGCTTTGAGTATCCAGCCTGGAGAATCTTCACCACCCAGTCCCTTTCCTCCAGCCAACCCGGCCCCAAGTCGGAGGGTTCTCCGTGAACCCAGAAAGTGGGCCCAAGCTCCTCACAGCCACAGAAGCTGTTTGGGACGGGGGATACGTGGGCCGAATTATTAGGGTATTGCTTAGACCTCCAGGAGTAAAATGGAGGCACTAATGAAAGCATTTTGTGGCAGTGCCTAGTACCTCTGTGGTTATCTTTCTGGGTTCTGAAAGACGAAGTAAATCACAAATATAGCCTAAAGGCGAGGCGGGGGAGTCTTCCCACTGGAGGCCAAGCATCTCAGGCGCCCCTGGCACGTTTAAAAACCAGGACTCTCGCTGCTCCCATGGCTCTGGGCCGTCTCCTTAGGTCCTGAAAGCTGTTGTGGTGGCAGCGCCGGCGCTATCCGGAGGCGGGGAGCCGGAATCCGGAGCTCAGAGCCTTCGGGAAGCCCAGTCGCTTCCAGGGCTGTGAAGTTCCACCCGTGCCCAGGTTGGCTCGGCTGGGCTGAGGCTGTTTCTTTTCCACGGACGGTTGCACGCCGGGCCGAGAGACAAGGCTCTCCCGGTCCCTCTTTGTTCCTCGCGCGTCTTCCTGTCTGGGGACGGCCTGGAAGGCCACGGCAGAGCTGGGGCCCCAGACTTTAGGCCCCCTCTTCCCAGTGGTCGAGGTTGATTTGGTGATCAAGATCTCTGGGACTTGGCGAGGAACTGAGGCGGAAACGCCCAGACACCAAAATGGGCTCGGTCCCCGGGTTCTTTCCTCTCCAGCAACCCCGCGACCCGAGCTCAGGGGCGTGCAGAGGCGCTAATACAAGAGCCGGGGACGGATTCGGGGCGGGCCCGGAGATCCGGATCCGGCTTGGGCAGCCTGGGAGATCGGGACTGCGTGTGCAGTGCGCCTCGCTCTACCGCTGGGATTGGCTGTGTGGGATTTTTTTTTTTTCCTTGTAAGAAATAAATGCTGAGGCGTTTGTAAAGCGCCGGGCTCCCCTGAAGCTTCGAAAGCCCCCCGGATGAGAGCAGGCGGGAAGAAAAGTTGGGGAGCAGGCGAAGGCAAGGGGGCAAAGCCAAGGGAGGTTGCGGCGCGGGCCTGGTCCCTGCCCAGGCGTCTATTCGCCTGCCTTTGCCTCAGCGTCCTCCCCGCTGGGTTGTGTGGAATTGATGAGTTTATTTTCCTTTTTCCACTTCATGCGGCGGTTCTGGAACCAGATCTTGATCTGGCGCTCGGTGAGGCAGAGCGCGTTGGCTATTTTCGATGCGGCGGCGCCGCGTCAGGTAGCGGTTGAAGTGGAACTCCTTCTCCAGCTCCAGCGTCTGGTAGCGCGTGTAGGTCTGGCGGCCTCGGCGCCCGTGACTCCTATACACAGCACCTGCGGGCAGAAATGGCCGGACGCCAGTAAGCCAGGATCCAGGCAGCCTGACCAGTCAGCCCTGAGCCCCGAGCCCTGGCCTCTGGGGCTGGAAACCACCCGCCTCTCCCACCATGTCTGGGGCCAAAGCGGACTGGATGGGAGAAGATTATTTCATACCAAGCGAGATATTTTCCACCTAAAACGACTTAGGGTGGGAAATGATTGTTTCTGCAAAATCTGCTCAGTAAAAATATTACAAGAAAAAAGAATAGAACAGTATTCTTAAATCTGGGCACCTAAGTCTGTTTTGTGGGGGCAAAGTGTGTGTCTGGAAATGATGGGTATGGAAGCCTGTGAGAGGGGTACACACTCCGAATTCACACACTGACCTCTGTGGAGTTATTACTGTGGTCAGCACTTCAGGACACAATATACTTTTTGGAAATTTTTAAATGGTCAGCCCTCTTAGATCTTCGCAAATGCCTTCCCATTGTATGGCCCTTCTGAGAAAAGCAGAGCTCTTGAAAACACAAATGAATTTTAAAGCAAAAGACTGTAAGTTTTAAAATCCACAGTAGGCTCCGTCCTTCTCCAAGAATTCCCTGTGGAGTTTTTGGAAATCAGGGGCAAAGAGATGGGGATATGGGCCATCTGGGGCTTCTAGAATGTAGGGCTGTGATGGGCTATCTATTCTGATGCCAAAAAGACCCATGGGTTGGGGGCTCCCACAAGTTGGGTGTGTGAGACTCAGGGAGGGCCTCAGAAGGAGGCAGAAGTTGGCTGTGAGTGAGCAGTTGAGTGGAGGGGGGGAGGAGGAGAGGGAGGAGAGAGCAGAAAAAATCCTGATGCCGGGGATGTGGCCCTCCAAGGCTTTGAGGAGACACTGCAAGGGGCCAAATGAGGGCCTCTTTCTAGATGGGTTTCTGAAGGGCAGACAGGTGAGCAGACAGTGAGGGAAAGAGGCAGTCTCAGGACGGGTGCAGAAGGCCATCACGACTACGAGGACTGAGCTGGGTATTACCAGGGTGCAGGGTGGGCAAGCACACTCTCCCATCCAGCCTTGCTCTCTCTTCAGATTGCCCCTGTCACTGGGTCTCACATAGCATGGAGTGAACTCCCCCACACGCCCCCTAAGGTGTCACCTTACATGGGCACTGGGGCCCTGCCTTCACTCTTTCACAGCTTGATTGTCCCATTGGGAATGGGTTGGGTTTTTATTTAAAAAAAAACAAAAACCTCTTTTTAAAAACCAAAGAAACTTTGTTCATTCTTTCCTCCTTTCTTTCTATGTCCTCTTTCTACGGTGTCTCCTCCTTACTTCTTTCCCTGCCTCCTTCCCCCTCTCCCTCCACTCTTTGAGGGGCTGCAGGGAAACACCTTACCAGCGCAGGAGTTCATCCGCTGCATCCAGGGGTAAACAGGGCTCGTGTACTTCCGGTCGGTGCCTTCGTCATGGAGGGCTTTGCCCGGCACGCTGCTGCTGTCGGGTTTGTACTGCTGCTCGGGAGAAAAGTGCAGGTAGTCCCCGGGGCCCCTCTGTTTGCCACTGCCCGAGGCGAGGCGCCACTGAGGTCCTTATCAGAATAGAAACATGAGGCCCCGTACTCGTAGGATGCCCGGTTGCAGGCCAGGACCGAGTTGGACTGTTGGTAGAAACAAGGTGAGGTGTACGTCTTGTCCGGGAGGCTCGACGCCCCGTACGAGGCCGGGAAGGGCCTCAGCGCGTCATAGCCGGCCGGATAGAGGGGCAGCTGGCCCAAGAAGGAGTCCTGGCCGCTGGGCAGGCTCCCGGGGAAAGTGGGATTCACAAAATAGGAACTCATTTGCGCGCCCCTCTGCAGGACTGTGATTTGTTGTGTATTAGTACATCTGGCTATAACTATTAGTAGTCATCGAACTGGTTTGTTTCTGGATGGCCGAACGCCAAAAGCGACAGCAGCAAATCGCACCAGCTGACGCGGCGGCGGCCAATGGGAGCGAGCGCCGGAGCCCGCTCCCCGGGGACCGCGGCGACCGAGGCAGCAAAGTTACAAACAGCCCCCAGTCCGCCCGCCCGCCGCCCGCCCGCCCGGCAGATTGATGGGCGCGCACGACCAACCCGCCGGGCTCTCTCCCCCAACGCCGGCGGCGGGCACAGCCCGGGCAGGGCCGTGCGGATCGGCCCGTGGTAGGGGCACCGGTGTCCTGGCCGCCGCAAAGGCCCAAACAGGCCCGCTCTTTCCTCCTTCCCTTTTGCCTTGTTGGATTTTGCTGGTTTTTCTCTCCAAACAGGAAACCTGACAGCCCCGCGCCGGGAGGGGGCGGTGACGAGGATGGCTCTACCCCGGCGGGCCTGCCCTAGCGGCAGGGCCCTGAGTTTGCCCCTCCCCCTGCACTCCTCTCCCCGTGGGTGCGGGTTACCGAGATGGAGAAGGGATCTGAGAAACCAGGCCTTCGCCCCAGTTCTCTCCTACGCCTTAGGAATCGGTGCATCATCTCCTTCTCTCTTTCCTCACTCCCACCAAGGGCCTGGGCCTCGCCGCCAAAGGGAAAGGCTCACCTCGAGCCAACCAGGACTAGGATCAGGCTAGTCTCTTCCCTGCCGGCCCCCTACTCCCACGTACAACATGTCTCCTTTGAGTCTCGAGAGGCCTCCTTACAATGGCCAGCGATTGCCTGGCCTCAAAGCGCGCGCACACACAGGCACACACACACAAGCTGTGAGCCCCGCTCTGGCTGCCTCTGAACCCAGGAACCCAGAGGCTGGAAACCACTGGTTTCAACAAGAAAGGAATCTACAGAAGAATAGCTGTGAGACTGAGTTCCAAAGCCAGCCCTAGGACCTGCTCCCCCTCTTGCGCTCTGCGCTGGGTGGCAGAGATGAGACAGATCCAGATGTGGAATCTCTGCCCTCATTTCAGAGTTGCTAGTGACCCAGGGTGCCTGGCTCAGCCCAGCAGAGAGGGCAGCTCTGCTGGCCCAAGGCGGTGGCAATAACGAATGTGATTGGTTTCTGGGTCACCTGTCCAAAGGGCACTGTCCTGGGATATCCCCTTTTCCTGCCTTTTCTGGGACTTTGGGGGAACCTGCTACCCACTGTGGCTCCAGAACCAAAAACAGCTGTCTCCCCAGCTCCAGAAATGATCTGAATTGCGTTTACCACAGTCGCAGGCCTGGCCTTCCCCAGACAGGACATGAAAAGCCTGTCCTGGGCTGTGCTCTCTTGCCTGAGAGCTGTGCCTTCAAGATAGTTGACTTTTACAGCGCATAGATCAATCTCATTTTGTAAAATGTGGTATCATTCCAGTGGCATTTTTACAACTGTATTTGTTAGGCTTGTAAAACCCTTGAATTAGCTTTAAAGTCCTCAATTCTGTGGAGCTTGAAGAAAGACTTATTTATATGATTTGGCTGAATTTCCGGAGGGTGTTTATAAGATCTGTAAAGCTGGTGAATACAGGCTGATGGGGTTCATAACTTGGGGGGTGACAATGTCCCCCTAGGAATCTGGCAACGACTTCCTTAATCTTTCCTTGCTTTTCAATTTTTTCCTCTCACTTCCCCCAAGGAAAAAATGCTGAGAAAAGACTGGGCTCTGATTGGCCTCCCCAGAGACTATGGTGCATCCTTGAAATCAGCTGCTGCCCACTGAATGGGGGCTGCACCCAGAAGCCTTCTGCCCATGCCCCAATCAATTGAACCTGGGAAAGTTTCTCTTTTGAATATATAAATAAGGGCCTGGTAAGAGAAGATATAATTTTAACTTGCCCTTAAATTTCTTTAGGAAAAGGATCTGATAGGTGAAAATTAAAACTTGAGAGTCAAAATTTTTAAAGGGATTTTTAAAAAGCTGTTAGAAGAAAATGTTTGTGTTGTTCTTTAAACAATGCCATCAGATGACAGTGATTTCAAGCAAGTTATTAAGATGAAAATCATCATTTGGAGACGTTGATAAATGTTTATATTTATCGTTTCTGTTTTATTCCTCTAGGTGCCACATAGTGTTGGGGCTGGGGGCAGTTGACTACTATTATTATTATCTGTTATGGTTTGACCTGGATTCTCGATCTAATCATTGTCTCGGTCAACAAAATATTTGATCTGTCAGCTAACAGGAAAAACAGGGTATTTCTAGCTTCTATAGGCACTAAGATGGAAAAAATATATTACACTGAAATCTCTAGGTGTTAGCCAAGGCTAATACATATCATGTTGGCAGCTGCCCAATTTATTTCTCCAACCAGCATTAGCTGCATATATATATATAGAGAGAGAGAGAGAGAGAGCGAGAGAGAGCGAGCGCTCCTTTCAGGCAAGAATAGAAGCCCCAGACGCTGGAGGGAGCCTCTCCTGGGAAGGTGAGAATGGCCACCAGGGCTCTTTCTTCGGTCAAAGCCACACAGAAAACCCACTTACCTTTCAGCTGCTCTTCAAGGCGGACGGGATGGGGAGCAGAGCCTCACACTTCGCCCTTTCCCTGGGCTGCCCACTGAGCTCCTCGACCTCCGCGGGTGTGGAGGGAGGACTGCTGTCGTGCAGCGGGCTCCTTCGGGGCCCCCGCGTCCACTGGACTCGCTGGCCCAGGCCGGAGCCCATAGCACACAGGTGCGGCCTCTGCCTGTCACAGGCCCTCCCGTGGAGCCAAAGTCCGCCTTCCTTGCCATAGCCAGTCAGGCCTGCAGGCCCCAGGACTACAAGTGATAGTTCCAATTTCTAAATCCCAAAGCGGGCGCGAGTTTCCCGAAACCAGCGTGCCACCCCCGGGGCGCTTTGGAACGCGCAGTTTGGAGAAGCAGCCATGACGTGCCAGGCGGCCTGTGCGACCAGTCTCCATGGTTGCTGGGTGGGAGCAGGACCCGAGTCTAGTCAGGCGTCCAGCTCCCTTCAAGGGCGGTCAAGGCGGGGAGGTTCCCGGCCAGTCAGGCCCTGGGAGGCCGCCCTTGAGGTCCTCCCTCGGCCCCCTCTCCTAGGGTTGCTTGGAAATCTCTGAGGGGCCCGCGCAGCAGTCGCGCCAGGCTGCACGACGCGGGGCTGCTATTGGCGTCAGTTCCGGAGACGGCCACAGCGTGGCAGCAGCGAGCGCCCGGCGCGATCGCAATAAATTATCTGCCCGCGGCAGCCGCAGTCAGGCAGCCCACGGCCCCGCGATGCAAATACGCCGCTTTATCCGCCCCAGCGCATCCCGCCCCACCCCCAACGCGAGTGGAAGTCCCCAACGTCCACAGACCCTTCTCAAGTATCGAATGCATACCAAGTTATCATCTTAAGGTGGGGAAAACAATAACCACCAAAATCAAACAAGTAAACAAAAAGAACTCGGGCTCAGAACTGCAGGGTCATTTCTCTGTCCCAGGAAGCTACCGGGGCAAATCTGGCCAAGGTTCACCTAGGCCAAGTCAGCTTTGCGCCACGGCGCTCCTTCAAGCCCATGCCCGCTGCACCCTCCGCGCCTCCTGCCAGGCGGCTGCACAGTCCTCTCCCAGCTCTCTCGAGAGATGCGGAGCACCGTAGCCAGTCAACCCGCTGCGCCGAGGTGGTTGGGGGGGTGTCCCCCTATCGCCCAGACTCGGTTTGTGTCCTTCCTTCAACCTTAGCTGCGGCCCCTACCACTCACAATAACACCACTACATCCTCTGCACCGAAACTTCCCGCCAAGCAACACCCAACAATTAACCCCATGCTCTCCTTCAACACAGAATTCCACCCACGAACCTGTTCCCTCTCCCCTCGCGCTCCAGACCTCTCTCTCATCGGAAAACCACAAGAAGCGAAGCAGGCACTCAGCAGAGGACTCTGGCTAAATTAGTAAGTTTTTGGTTTTCTGCTTATTCTACCTTTACTCTCTAGAAACCACTTCCCAAGGAATAGAAGGTACTGTGACAAAAACGCCTGTCGATGAATTCACTTTGCCCTCCTCTGTTACCATCTTCCCACCTCAGAAACTGTCTCCAGTTATTGGGGGATTCAATCCTGCCAATTGGGTCATGAATGAAAAAAATCCGAACCCGGGAGGCTGGCGGGGAACGCAGGGTGCAGGGTCATTTCCTTTTGGGGGCTCTGCGAGGTCGCTGGGGAAGGGGAGAGAGAAGCCCTCAGCTGCTGCTGCCCCGTGCCAGGGAGCTATGGCATGGAAGGAAGGAGGGCACCGACTGCCAAGGTGAGCACGCGCGGGAAAGGAGAGGGGGTGGGTGTGTGTGTGTGTGTGTGTGTGTGTGTGTGTGTGTGTGTGATGGGGGGGTGCGTGTGTGGGTGGGTGGGAAAGGGTTAGGTCTGCTCCCTTTCAGCGCCGCCCTGGGGTGCCCTCTCCCATTGCCGCTGGCGCCCGCTGCCTTCTCACCACCTTTGCTCGTATCTCCCCACGTGTCTCACCTTCAGATGGCGGTTCCCAGAAGCTCCAGTCCCTCTGACAGCTGTCGCTTGGGCAGCCCGAGGAGACGAATTGTCCTTCGTGGTGCTAGAGGACGCAGAAAATTAGCCAGGTTGCGAGTTGCAAAGCGGCCGCCGCGGCGCCAGGGACTGGGCACACCCCACCTCCAGCGGGAGCGGCCGGGCCGGGCTGGGCCGGGGCCTCGTCTCGCTCGCCATCGCTGGACAAAGCACAGCCGAGCTTGGCTGGAAGGCTGAGCTCCGAAGCAGGCAGGACGGAGCGGAGCAAAAGAATGCGGCTCTATTCTCGCAAGGGAAATTATAAAAAGTTCATGTTCACGGTTCCCATCCACATGACCGACAGCGGCCAATGGAAGGGCCGAACAACTCATAAAGTTGTATTGCAAAGTTGTAAATTTTCATAAACAACAACGGATTTATGACCCTTTCCCCATCACTAAGAGGAGGCAGCTCCTACACCGGCGCCATCTTACCACCGAGGCGGCCCCGACTCGGGGACGCAGGTTTTACAGACCCAGTTGTGCCAGGGGTTTATTAAAAGAGTAATAAGAAGCCGGTCCAACCCAAGCAGGAGACGGGAATGGAGGTCTTCGACCGCCGAGCTGCCACTGTTCTGCGCTGTTCCCACAGCCCCTCGCCCCCTTTCCCAACCCCTCATTTTTCCGCATCGAAACGTCCCTGCCAGGGTTTCGCAGCAGGGTCTGCGGCCAGTGCCCCTTCTACCCCTTAGCTTCATTGCTGGGTTCTAGGGCCGCCTCGCTTTTCCTGAATGTGGGGCTACTACGGGCGGCATCAGAGGCCCTGAATCCTGCGTCCTTTCCGGGCCTGGGGAATTCGGAATCAGTCGCAGGATGATATACCTTTCGAACACACTCTATAACCTTAGAGGAAAGGGTGGAATCCATGGAGAGTTTGGGGGAGGTTCATAGAATAGACTATAATGTATCAATCGAGGATTTCCGCTTTCAAGGGGTCTAGAAGATGTTTGTATACACACCCAAAACAGACAAAAATCTCCACACAGAGAAATGTACAATTATGGACACATGGAAATGTGTGCATACAATTATGGACACAAATACATACAATTGTGGACTCACAAAAACACACAAAGAGGTACACATACACCTATATAAATCTCCATAGCAATCCACGCGAAAAGAGATTCAACAGGCATATACACTAATACATGACACCCAGCACTTGAACCCTATCCATCCTTCCATTTTGCTGTCCCAAAGCCCCTTTGGCCATACAGACCTAGCCAGGGCTTGCTCTCCAGACATGCTTCACTCTCTCTTCCCCAGCACACTGCAACTCCCAGATAAGGCAGTCCACAGTTCTTTGTCATCAAGCATCTTTATTTTTCTGTTACATAAAACACTGTTAACTGGGCAAGACGGGAAGTGTAGGGAAATGTACCTTCCCATTCCTGGAAGCCCAGGCTAGAGCTGAGAGGGATGAGAGGGACACAGGACAACACAGGAGATGAAGGGCACTGGCGAGGGCATCAGTCCACTCACCAGCTATAGAGTTAGCTCAAGACAACACACCATGCTACAAAGCCACCCCATTAACACATCCTTCCCAAGTCAGGACATTGCCTTACAAATGAGCTCCAAGACTATATAAATGACCAAAAAAAAAAAATTCATTTTCAAATATACAATATTTGCCATTGCAGGAAAAGTCAGGATACACATATTCAACATGGCTGGACAGTGGGACACAGGGGCCAGGGGAGGGGCAGGTAGGCTGGGAGCATCTCTGCAGTCCTACTAAGCAGAAGCGAACCCAGAGGCCCAGGCAGCTAGCTTGGGAATGCTCCAGAAGGAGGAGGGGATGATGGGCCTGAACATGAGGTGCCCAGACCAAAGAAAAAGAGGGATTCTAGATTGTAGCACTTAGAATGCTTTGGAATAAATATATTATTTTTCCATTTAAATAGAAGCCAATGCCCTGGTCCCCGGATCCCAGCGCCTTCTCAGCGCAGCCTCAGGGATCCCAAAGGCTACTAGCCGGAAGCAGCAGAGGCCTGGCCGAGGAGGGGGTAGGGTTCGGCACTAGGTAGCAGGTGAGCCAGCGAGCACAAAATAGGTAGTTTGGGGCAAGTAGGTAGTACTGAGAATCAGGTCCTTGCCGGTTCTGGGGGAGGTGCTGGGGGTTGACAGTGTTGGGACCCTTCTGGGCTTCCTGGGAGCGGAGGCCCTCTGGGGCTGGGCCCATAGGTAGTTTGGGAGTGCCTCTCCCGGAGGAGGCCTGTGCTAGGTAGTATTTTAACCGTGCCAGCGCAGAGCCGGTCGGCCTAGGGTTGGGGGTGTCTGTTGGGGGTCCTCAGAGGCAGAGGGGATCCCCAACGGGACCCAGTCTGGTGACTGCTCAGTCCAAACAAATTTGGGAAGTGGAGTGGGTAATGGGGTAGATTGGGGGCAGGTTGGGGAGTGGGTTTTTTTTTTTAACATTTTCTTTTTATTATTTTTTTTCACTTTTGTAAATAAAATCAGTCTCTAAAGACGCTTTCCAGACTGGGGTAGCCGGGCCTCATTCCTCCCTCCTCCTCGTCGTCGTCCTCGTCCTCCTCGTCGTCGTCCTCCTCGTCGGCCTTGTCCGCCGCGGCGGCGGCAGCGGCGGCTGCTGAGGCGGCGGGCACGGCACCCTCGGGGGCGCCGGAAGCGGCCGGACCCTCCTCCTTATGCTCTTTCTTCCACTTCATGCGGCGGTTCTGGAACCAGATCTTGATCTGGCGCTCGGTGAGGCAGAGCGCGTGGGCGATCTCAATGCGGCGGCGCCGCGTCAGGTAGCGGTTGAAGTGGAACTCCTTCTCCAGCTCCAGCGTCTGGTAGCGCGTGTAGGTCTGGCGGCCCCGCTTTCGGTCCGGCCCTGTGAGCAGACACATGGACACATGGACACACGGACAGACAAGCCGACAGGGACACAGGCCAGGGCATCAACCCGGCTGCCATTCGGAAGCACGCACCTCAATCCGGGCCCTGACCCAGGTCCGGGTCCCCCTCCGCCCTGCGCCCCCAACCTGAGCTGGGGGAGGAGCGGGAGTGTTAGCGGAAGACCCCGACTGCGGGGCCAGACGCGCAGGCAGCTCTGTGAAGGGGGAAGGCGCAGAATCCCAACTTTACAACCGCTCTTTCCAGCCGGCTAGGCTTCCACAATGTCCTGCTTCCCCCTGACAAAGGGAAATTGTAAATATAGAGTGTGGGTAAGTGGGAGACGCTGCGCTTTTGCCATTCAAAGGCGAGCCAGCCGCTTCCCCCGCCTAGCTAGGCAAGTGGGAGACCCTCTCCGGCGGCCCTTACTCCAAGGGCGCCTTCCCTCCCCCAGCAGCCCGCGCCCCCATCCTCAGACCTTCCTAGGGCACTGGGCTCTCTGCCTCCACTCCCACCCATCCGTCCCTCCCTGCCTTTAAATGGCCCCTGGCACAGGGGCGCATGAGGGACCCAAAAGGGTTTGACTGTCTCTGCTTTCAAGAAGAAAAGCCAGGCTGAAAGGAAAAGGAGGAGGGAGAGAGAAGAAAGGGAGGGAGAAAGAAAGGATACGAAAATAGCGAACAAACCAACTTAGTGTTGAGATTCCAAGGCAAATGGAGTTAAATAAATTTACGAGGATCGAACCCATTAATTGGGCCATAAAAAGTTTTATGAGCCTCATTTACATACAATGCTAAGAGCTCTCCATGCTATGGCGCCTCTGCTCTAATTAAAACCAGAAAGGCAGCGCCGCTAGGAGTCACGGGGCCGGCGGCTCGCAGCAGCCTCTTTCCGCGCTCCGCGCCCCCAGCCCGGAGCTCCCAGCTCCCAGTCCGCCCGCCCACCCGGCCCGCCTAGCGGCTGCGCCTACCTGAAGACCGCATCCAGGGGTAAATGCGGAAATTGGCCTCGGCCGAGCCGTGCAGCGCGCCTTCGTCTGCCTTGTCGCAGGCGCCTTTGGCGAGGTCACTGCAGAGCCCCGGGATGTTTTGATCGTAAGAGGCGCAGGGCAGGTTGCCGTAGGCGTCGGCACCCAGGCCATAGCCAGACGCGAAGGGGTTCTGATAGAGGGGGCTGTTGACATTGTACAAGCCCGGTACGGTCGAAGGGAAGGCGCCGGCTGCCGCCCCGTAGCCGCTTCTCTGCGAGTTGGGCGCAAAGGAGCAAGAAGTAGGCTCGGCATTTTGGAACAGAGAAGTCCCCGCCGTATATTTGCTAAAAAGCGCGTTCACATAATACGAAGAACTCATAATTTTGACCTGTGATTTGTTGTCCGGCAGCTTTCAGTGTCGGTTTTACGAGGTAGCGTGATATATGATAACATTACACCCCCAGATTTACACCAAACCCCATTTTCTTTTGGACGGAGCTCGCCGCAGCACGTGACCGCCCACATGACCGCCTCCGCCAATCTCAGCCGCCCTCACAGGTGGTCTCGCTCGGCTGGGCCCGCGGCAGCTTAGAATGGAAGGGAAAGAGGCTCAAATATGTGGCCAACGAATCTGTCCGCACCCAGCCGGCCTGGCGCATCCCGCGGGAAAAGGACTCCCAAAGCGCCGCGTGGAGGCTCCGCGCGCCGCCAGCCCGGACCCTTGGCCGGCAGAGGCCGCGTGGAACCGGCCGGGCGCAGTCCCTTCCTTGCTTATTCCCGGACGCTGGACCAAGCTGGCGGGTCCTCCTTGCCCCTCTTTTCTGCCCACGCACCCAACCCAGGGAGGGTCTCTGCGCTCCCAAGTACCAGCCCTCTACTCGGTGGCCAAGCGGACAAGTTTCAGCTCTGGGCAAATCGACTCTTTGCTTACGTTCCCCGTCCCAAGTCCAGTGGGCCAGAGGCCGAATTAGACTCCGATCCAGATGGGGCCGGCGCAGCGTCGCTTTCAGCTGCAGCAAGAAGGCCACCGCTGACTGGAACCATGTGGTTGGAATAAAGTCAGGTTCTCCCAGCTTCCTTTCCTTAATCGGTGGCGCACTGTTTATCCGCCTAAAGGAAACAGTGAAATATTTATCTATTAATGAGCCTCATTTGCCAGTAGATTTATTAACGTGAGGTTTCCCTCCCTCCTCCCGAACACCGCTGGCCCGCCAGGCTCTGTGTGTCCTCTCCTGGGCACCTGGCTGGCCTCTGGCAGCCGAAGATATGCGCGGACACTCTTTTGTCCTCCCTGCAACTCTTGGTTCCTCTTTGCTCAAAGGGAACCAAATCTCTTTCCCCCAGCTTGTTGGGACCTCTGGCTCACACCTTTCCAGGTGCCAATGTTACTATAAGGTTTCTGGTAGCCGTCACTGGGGACATCCCTGGGCCTCGGCTACTTTCTCTTGGGCCCGGATGCCTGGGAGCCAAACATGCTTTAGAGACAATTTGAAGAGAAGAGAGGCCCCAGGGGCCTGGGGACCACAACCCCTATGTTTCTCCATTTCTTTTGGAGACCCCCAAGCAAAAGAGGAAACCCTCTCCCCTTTCAGACCTTCTCCAAAAGGCCACCCAGCTCTGGCAGCTTCACCTTTCCAAGGACTGGCTTTACTTTTCCAAGACTGAAGCACAAAGCAGTCTCACTCCCACCCAGGGCCCCCACTCTAAGACCTTACTTTCCCAAGCCGCAGGTTTGGAGCACCCTAGAGGGTGGTGGGGGCGACCCTTCCCCTATATGCCTCATAAACTGCCCAGACTTCGATGGAAGCCGAGCGGCCGGGTCAGTACGCTTTTTACTGCTCAGCTCGATTGCACACCATAAACCCGACCTCACAATGGAATTGCCCCGGAAATTCTCCTCTGAGTTATAGAGTTTGATTCCTTGTGTACAAAGCATTTCCCATCACTTTCAGAGGGTTCAGGCCGTCCCGTTCACCGCACGCTCTCAGGGGGTCTCAGAAGCACAAAAGGTGACAGGAGGGTTCACGCTTGGCCTAGTGGACTGCCTGAGGCATAGGTGGCGAAGTGGGGGCTGTCTGAGCAGGTGGGTGCCTGGTGGTTCCCCTGGGGGCCCAGGGGCCATGGTGTGGTAATATCCAGGGATGCCCTTTATGGAGGACCAGGGTGACACTGTGTCCCCGTTGGGGAATGGAGGGGGTAAGATTAGTAGGAATGAAAAAACAAATATTCCAAATATCATTACTTTCTGGCAGGAAATAAAAACCTAAAAAAATTAAAGAAAGACCAAACAAAAAGCTAGGAGATCAAAGAACCGGAATTAGACAGCTTTAGACCAATAAATTGTTCCTCGGGTGACACAGAGCAAGATGCAAAGAGAAAGACCGGCTCCTCCGCCGCCGTCTGTCTAGACTCCAGGGGCTGGAGCAGCCAACAGCTATGGCGTTTGTAGTAGAACCTGCCCTAGTGGGGCGACCCGACAGACCGAGGGGGAGCGATTTCTGGGAGCGCAGGAAAGGGCCCGTTCCCAGCCAAGGGGTCTGGGAGCCTGTGCCACAAGCTCATCCCTGCCTGAGTTTTGTAGGGAGCAGGTCCAAGCCGTCCTGGCAGAACGTACTGATCCTCCTCCTGGGCCAAAGAGGATCCAGATGCTGCCAGCAAGGCCTCAGTGTTTCTGGGCCCAAGTCAGCCAACCCGGCCGAGTCCCACGGGTGCTGAAACCTCCCTTTCGTTTTTGAGCTTCTCTCTCCTCTCTTGCCTTCTGTAGCGGGGTTTTAAAACGGAAAAGCCAGACAACACCAGGCTTTCAATATGGCTTCTTTAAACGCGTGTTCTTGAGCCTCCGGCTTTCTATTTATTTGGCCGAACAGACACAGGCGCTGGATTAAACGTGATAATATTCACACAAATACTCGTTGACGCTCAACCTGAAGCAGGCCACGTGAAGGCGGGTTTCTTATCAGCCGAGTGGTCTTTAGATAAAGACATTTTCCTAGGGCTCTCCGGGAGCTGGGGTCCTACCTACCTAGCATAGTATTTCCCTTGCTTCCCTTTACCAAACAGTCCTCGATATTGAAATCCAGCTAAGAAGGTAAACCCAGCTCTGGGGCGGCGAGTGGAGCCTGCGGGAGTCGGGCGACTGAAGATTTGCTTCTATAAACGTTGCCACACGCACCCCGCGCTCGGGTTGCGCGCCTCTTATGCACCCAATGCGCAGCCTTCATCGCAACTCGGACAGCGACTCATCCCTGACGAGTGCAGAGGCGCTCCGGAGGACGCGGGGTCCCGTCTGCGCGCCTCCCGGACACCCGCCCGGCCAAGGGCAAGAGAGGCCTTACCCCAGGCAGTCCACGAGGCCTCTGAGTTCCCGACAGGCTTGCACCTACCTGGGGCCTCCGTGACCGGTAACCACCGATCTGCTCCTTCGCCGTTTATTTAAAGTTACATAAATCGAGCTTTTTATCTGCGGCTTGGAGACACGGCCACGGGCGACTCTTGGGGAAGCTATAAAACCTCTTTCACCAAAGGCTGTGAAATTTTATGTATTAAGTAAGGAAATATAATGAAGGCGTGTGTTTGTAATACCAGCGTGTGTATATAAACAGAAAAGGGAGGGGAGAGAGACAAACGGATAGTGACGCCCAGGAGAGTAAAAAACGCAATACCGGGTTTTACAGCATGTACAGCGCCGAGACGTAGGTTGTAAACATTTTGTGGGCTTGGCGGAGATTGTTACAACCCAAATAAACGCACTGCGTGGCTCCGGAGGGGTTCACTGCTTGCTTTTGCATTTTCCTTCTGAAACCATTCTGCACCCAGGGCTGATCCTCGCAAACGCAGAAACGCACTCGGCCTCCTCCTGTTAGGGTCTGAGGCATATACCCTCGCCCAGGGTCGAGGGTAGGCTCGAATGGGATTGGGGTTCCCTCCCTCCCGCTCCTCGCCTCTTAAGATGGGGACGGACGCCAGAGTAGCCTTCGTGCCTCCACTACCCAGAAAATTCAGAGGCAGAGAAAGCAAGGGCGGCTTTCACCAGGTGAACTCCTGTCCTGGAGCTGGGATGTAAATATAACTATTTTAAATATCATGTATTTTAGAATAACCAAAGCAGTTCCTGGTCTGGGTCCCAGGATTCCCCATCCTTCCAGACCCACACTAGACAATTACCAAGAACGCCTTTACGCCCAGTTCTCAGCCGCCTGTTTGTACCGTGACGTTTTTAAGGCGGCCGAGTCCCGGGGTCCTGGTTCGCCTGCGAGTGCTGACTCTCCCTGCACCGGGACGCAGCCTTCGGGGGGGTCTCTCGGGTCGCCACAGGACCCTTGGCCACTGTGTATGCCCTCTGCGCGCCCTCTGGAGGGTCACCAGGTCCACGGACTGTAGGCCTTAGTCCTGGTGTCTGTCCGCCGGTCGGTCGCGTTCTCCGAGTGTCGTGAGGCCCCGAGGCTTGTCCAGGGTGGGAACGGTCACCCTAGATCGGTCCCCGCGACTGGAGCTACCGCCCCGCAGCCTCGGGACAGCGGCAGTACCGCAGCGCTAGGCCCCCTGCCCAGGATGGGGAGCAGAGCGAAGAGGGCGCGACCTGTGCAGGTCAGGCGAGACCCCGCCGCTTGCTTTTTTGTTCCCAGCGAGACTTCTGGCCAGGCGTGAGCGGCACCGAAAATATACGACCGCCGTTCGCTCAAATCTGGGTCTCCCATTCCTGAAGAGCTTGCATCAAGTCGACATCTTAGGAACTTCCCGGGATCGCGGCGGCGGGAGATGGCGGCGCCGGTGCCTCTTGCGTGGAGCCATACTGCCATCTGCTGGCCGCGCCTTGACACTGCAGCCCAGCCGCCCGGCCTGAACTTCGTCAGCAGCCGCCGCTGGTCGGGGGTACCACTTTCCAAGCCGGGCAAGGGCCCATCCCCAGGTGGTCTGCACGGAGCCCGAAATCTACACTGCCGAGAGGACAGTGCCCATAAAAAAAAAAGAGCTGTTTCCGCAGCCGGTTTATCGGCGGCAGACAGAGCCAACAAATGAAAGGGCTTTGGTGGAAAATCTTAATTGGGGCTGGACAGTTGTAAACCCATTAAGGACCGAATTCCAGACAGTTCGCAGACCCAGCCTTTATGGCACACCCTCACTGCCCATTCTTTGAAGTTTCCTCTGTCTGCAACAACAGAGGGCGTCCCAACCTGGCGGCAGGATGGGGGTGGGGGTGAGCGGACGCCCCATCCTCCGTTGTCCCCGTTCCCCTTTTCCGCGCCCAAACACAGATAACTTTGCAGAAATCGAGGGCGGGGGTGCGGGGAGGCGAGAAAAGAAAAGTGGGGTAGGAGGCTGAATCCTCGCCACATCTAGAAGGCGCTCGGGCCTCCAAGTTGTGGCCGTTCCCCCCGCAGCCCTTTACACCCCATAAACGGTAACAGCCCTCATTTTCTTTTATGGCGCTTGGGGCTGGTCGGTTGCCTGGGCTCTGCCTCTGTCAGGACTTGTGCTTGGGAGAGGTGTTCGGGGCGAGCCAGCCTGGCAGGATGCGGGGGGCAGGGTCCGGGGGCGCAGGCAAAATCCAGTCCCCTGGGAGCCGCCACTGTCCGTGCCTGCGGCCACGCTGGGGCGGCCGGGCTTCAGATTCCTTCCTGGTAGAGGCCTCAGGAGGCAGCTCTCGGTCCTGCCACTGCCTTCCCAGCTTCCCCTACCCACCCCGCCAGGGAAGATCCAGGGACCCCTCCAGTCACGGTGGACCCGGGCTTGGGGAAATTCTTGGGGCGCCAAGACGAAAGAATGGTCATTCCCAGCCACTGGACAGCCGTAAGCGACATCCCAGCCCGGCCAACTTCTCTGAAGCCTCCCGAAGTCCTGCAACCGGACACAAAGCCGGGAGCAGGGCCTCTCCGCCCCTTGTTGTCCACCGTTCCTCTGCTCGAAGCCTGCAGTCGCCAGGCAGCCGGCGGGGGAGGCAGAGCTGAGGGCCGCCTGGGTCTGGCTGCTGCAGGTTCATGCTCCCAAGCCAGAGACACAACTGAGCTCTGTCCTTCCTTTCAGCCGGTCTGCCACCCACCAGACTACCCAGGCTCCCCTGCCCCGGAGAAGAAGGTGCAAAGAGCTGACCCGCAAAAATTAGAAAAGAATCAATATATTTTATTGGCAAAAAGTTAAATATTTCAACACAACAATTTGGTCAGTAGGCCTTGAGGTAACTATTGCAAAATATACAGTGTGCGTTCAGCCTGATGGAAACCCCAGATTCATCAAGGATACAAATCTACAGTAGCCCAATGGCAGTTTCAGAGTGTATAATTTATTATCAATAAAATTAACTCCATTACAATAAGCATTTTTCCCCAATTAAAATTAAATGTAAACCATAGGTAGTAACCATCTGCACATACGTAGTATAGCTCCAAATTTCCTTACTGTTTGGTGCAAAAACAATATTCAAGCTTGTTTACGTTTTCTTTAATATGTGGATTATATATATACAATGGACAAGATAGATCTAGAGAGCATGTAGAAACTAAAATGTCCACATTTCAAAAATGGAGAAAACCATGAACCTATGCATTCCGGAGAATGCTTTCTTTTTGTTTTAAAATTTTATGTCACTGGGAAATCCTTACAGCTAGTTTACAATCAAAGGTTAACAGCCTAGTTACACAGAAAACATATTCCACTACAGAGCTATACTCTATGCAACTGCTTTCTCCCCTCATAAACAACCTGAGTTTAAATCGAATTCTAGCTTTCACAATCACAACGGGTGCATCACCCATCACAGAAGTTTGAGTCACAAAACATAATTGCCACAATAAAACACAGTATTCAAGTATCTGGGCAGATCGCTCTGCCGCACAAAGAGCAAATTAAATTAACTACACACAGTCTAAAAACTATACAGCCCGCCGTCAATAGTTGTGCATTATAAAAAGGTAGTTTTTTTGTTAAAGTCAGGAACAGGTAGATTTTTTTTTTTAAATATATACAAGCTAGCACATAGAACCATCAGCGCTAATGCCCCCCCCCCCCCCTTTTTTTTTTTTTTAAATCTTATAGAAAATGGAAAGCTTACAATACCTCCTCCATCAAAGTGGCAGGCCAAGGAACCAGCCTGAACAGAGTTTGCCTAGGACGTGAGGCCTGGAGCTTCCAACCGCCTTGTTTAGAGTGGTGGAGGCTGGGGTGGGGTGGTGTGGGCTGGGGGTAGGAATAGGGACGGGCAATTCTTTCTCTCTAGCTCACTCTCTCTTTTCTCAATGAACTCGAGTCACATCACTCGTCTTTTGCTCGGTCCTTGTTGATTTTCTTCATTTTCATCCTGCGGTTCTGGAACCAGATCTTGACCTGCCTCTCCGTAAGGTTGAGCAGTCGGGCCACCTCGTACCTGCGGTCCCGGGTGAGGTACATGTTGAACAGAAATTCCTTCTCCAGTTCCAGCGTTTGGTGTTTCGTATAGGGGCAGCGTTTCTTCCGCGTGGAGCGAGCGTGGAGCCAGTTGGCAGCCGGGTTACCTGCGGGTGGGGGATAGAGAGCGCGGGGATTTAGGAGGTGAATAAGCACACCCACCCCCTCCGCTGAGGGCTAGGAAAAGTCCTGGGGTCTTCAGCCAAAGTACAGGACGCTGCTGAAGTGGTTAGGGAAGGCAGCCGAGCCTCGGATACAATGGAACCCTGGCAGACAGACGCAGGGACGGTCACTTACAATTGCACGCCGGTAAACCTCGGCTCCCCACCCCCTCACCTCAGACCCTTCTTTCTCCTCCTCTGTCCTCCTTTCCCCTCTTCTGTTTCCTCCCACTCTCCACACGTTGTGTAAGAAGTGAAATTTGCAAACAGATCTTTTTCTTGCCACACAGGAGGAAACCACGCTGCCATGTGTTCCTTAGCAAGCTTAATATTCTATTCTCCTCTCACTGATTTCTCTTTCCTTCCCACCTTTCCATCTACTCTCCCCATTCCTTATTTTGACCTCCCTGGAAGGCTGTGGAAGCTGGCCAGGCCGGTATGGCGCCCCTAGGCACCCCAAGGCCGTAGATCACTTCTCCAGTTTATTTGAATAATCTAGCACGGGGACTCTCGCGTCCCGGTCGCCTGCAGCCGCATCTTAGGCAGGGTTTACGCCGCCACTGGCTGAAGCAAGAAGTGGAGAGAGTCGGCCGTCTTCCCCAGAGTCCCGGGTCAGGCTGCCCGGGATGCAGTTGCTACCGCCGCTCCCAGACAATCTAGCCGCACAAAGGCTTTCTCTGACGCGTCGCTTTCGAAGAATCTCGCCCAGAGTATCTCTGTCTTGGTCCCGGGCAAGCCAAGGAGAGGGTCACCAGGTCTCGGGTCGTCCCGCAGCGCCTGCCCCGCCCCCTCTCCAGGCAGCCGCCGCCTCCCCCCCCCCCGAAGCCCGGCAGGCCGGCTTGTCACTGCGTTCTGGACTTGGGGGCCCCATCCGGAGAGGCTTCCCAAACAGCAACTTCTGGCTCCCGGCCTTTGCTCAGGAGGCTCCCAGCGAAGGCGAATTCAGGCTCCGGAGAAAGCTGGAGGGCCGGCAGATCCTGGTGGCCGGCGTGGAGGTGGTGGCCGGCCTGGAAGGAGGAGACACTTACTGGGATCGATGGGGGGCTTGTCTCCGCCGCTCTCATTCTCAGGATTGTTTTCGGAGAAGGCGCCTTCGCTGGGCTGTTTTTCTCTATCAACTGGAGGAGAACCACAAGCATAGTCAGTCAGGGACAAAGTGTGAGTGTCAAGCGTGGGACAGTCACCCCTTCTGGCCGACAGCGGTTCAGGTTTAATGCCATAAGGCCGGCTGGAGGGCAAGCCCGCGAAGGAGAGCGCGCCGGGCGTGGGCTCCAGCCAGGAGCGCATGTACCTGCCGTCCGGCGCCGCCGCCGCCACGGGCGCCTGGGGGTGCACGTAGGGGTGGTGGTGATGGTGGTGATACACGGCCGCGGGCACCGTGTTGGCGCCCGCCGCGTGCACCGGGTTCCACGAGGCGCCAAACACCGCCGCCTTGGACTGGAAGCTGCAAGGGCTGAAGTCGGGGTGCTCAGCCAGCGCCGCGGCCTGCCTGGGGGGCTGGCCCAGGATCCCGGCGCGTAGCGGCCCGCGCCCAGCTCATCCGCGGCATCGGCGCCCAGCAGGAATGAGTCCACGTAGTAGTTGCCAAGGGCCCCGGTGGTGGCCATCGCCGTGCCCCGCGCCTGGCCGGCCCGGCCCGACCCGCGGAAATTATGAAACTGCAGATTTCATGTAACAACTTGGTGGCACCAGGGGGTGGGAAGTACAGTCACCTAATAAGTTGCCGGCGCCCGCGCCCCCATTGGCCGCGCGCGTCACGTGCCCGCCCGGCAGAACAATAACGCGTAAATCACTCCGCACGCTATTAATGGCCCGGTGTTTTGCAGTCATAATTTTTATAGCAAAAGCCATATGTTTTTATGCAAAGGGATCGTGGCGCTCCGCGATCGGGTTTGTTTTAATTGTGGCCAACGAAGATTAAAAGATCAAATCTGGCCTTGCCTCTGTACTCCCTCCCCCTCCCACCGCCACCACCAGACACACATTTCTTAAGCGGACTATTTTATATCACAATTAATCACGCCATCAGCAAGACGCGGGTCCCGCGCGCGAGTGAGGCCAGCAGAGCCCCTCACATAAAATTAGACAATAATTGAAGCCATAAAAGGCAGCCAAATCGCATTCTCGCTCTACTGTATTTAAATCTATATTTATGATATTTCATAAGGAGTTATTGTTCAGAAGCCACACAGGCTGGTGGGAAGTTGGGAACGACCAACAGATTCGTTTGCCTCCTCGTGACTCGCAGCTGTAAAAATTTACGAGGACTTGGAAAGGTTAAATTAGACTGTTGTGTTTGGTTGGCGAGCTCCCTGTAAATAATCCTTGCGGTCCCTAGAGATGCGAGTTTACCCGGGGCTGGTCGAGAAAAGTCAAATTCAACGCAGTATCCGTCCCAGACTGAGCCACCACTACCTCTGCCGGAGCGCGCTGGACAGGGACAGGCCCCCGAGAAGCCAGCACCAATTGTGAACTCCCCTCCGGCATCTGCCCTACTGGAGCGCAAGGCGCCCGGGCAGCTCCCAAAATCGCTGCTGAGCCTCCAGCGAGGGCCCCACCGAGGAGCGGCCAGGGAGAGAGTGGCCAGTCTATCCTGAGGCCATGGATTTGAGGACCTGACTGTGCCGCGCGCTCGGCTCCATCCCCGCGTACACGCACGACCAGCGCGCCCCGCTCGCGGTCTGCCGGAATCAGTATCCACACCACGGGCGGACCCAACAGGCGTCCCAGCCGTGTGTTCCGACCTTGGACGCCCTAACGCTGAGCTCTGCAAGCCTCGTCGCATTCCCTGAAGCCGAACTGCGAAAAAACACGAGGCAGGATCAATGAAAGGCGAGTTTGCTGGCGAAAAAGCAGCTCCGCCTAAGAGACCCCCTTGGCTCTAGTAGCTGGGAAGCCGTCACCGGAGCTGTTAGTCTCTGGGCCCCCGTAAGAGTCCTTCTGGGCTCCTTCCTTTCTGACCACTATCCGGGACCCGCCTAGGTTACCCACCCGACCCACGGCTCGGCAGTTACAAGGCCCAAAACTCGGGCTGCAGATCAAGTCCAGGGCTAGAAATTAAAACAGGGAGGGGCACAGGGCATTGACTTTTAATCCTATTTCTTAGCTTGGCCAAATTGAGGAAGTATTTCCTACTCCTTAGAGTCTTTCAGAGGTAAAAGACCTCGGCCTGTATGTTAATTGGGGAACAAAACAAAACCTACCCCCAATCCGAACAGAAAGAGGCGACTCCTAAAACGGGGTAATTAAATTCACGTGTGAACATTGTGCCTGCAAGAGTGTGTTTCTCATTAGCCGTCTTCCCTGGCGGAGGAGGGCGGGCGGGCGGCATCGGTCGTTTCCATCTTCTGTTTTTCCTTCATCCTCCCCAGCAGTTCCAGTAATCCTCCCAAACCCTGATACATCCCTGTCCCAGGCGAAAACCCGCAAATGCCAGGCTCTCCCGGAGAATGAGGCTGCGGAGCCGCGCAGAGAGCCACCGGGTGCCCCTTCCTCTGCTCGCGCCGGAAGAGGGAAGTGGCCGACACAATGAACTCCGACGTGGCCGGTCCAGGCCGCCTCAGCCCCCTCCTCCCTAATATTTTCCTTTCCTTGTAAATTCCTCCGCCGTATCCCCACCCCCACCGCAGCCCAAGGTGTCCTAAATATCGACCCCTTAGATTTTCATTAAGAAAAATTAACTCTGGAGGAAACCCTCACTCCTAATTGTAATTGTCTGCAAACAGGCTGGACACGCCTGGTTGCCTGTTTTTCTCTTTTTTTTTTTTTTTTTGGTAACCAGAGAAGACACCAATTATTGTTAGTAATGTTTAAAATAAAACAGGCTATGTTTCTTTAAATAACCTTAGACTTTCCAAATAGAATGGCTTCTAAATAATTATCCGGCGTTGAGAATTAAACAGTCCTTACTGGTACCAGGAAAAGGGGGAAATCACAAAACTAAATATTATTTCTATTTAGCCCACAGGTTTGGGGAGAGAATATTCAGGCTTTTGTGTTTGCTTTTATTTTGGAGGTGAAATAAATTATGTGTGCATAAAGAAACAATAAATGGGTGTAATTACAAACTGCCTTTTCTAGCCTGAGAGTTCCAAAACCTTGGTCTCCAAAACGAATCCACTACTCAAGTCCTGAAAAATGGCAGAGAGGAATTGAGAATATCCTGTGACAGCCTCTCCGATAACAAGAGGGCAGGCTGGGCAGTGAAAATAGTTTCTGGGCTGCTGGAGCTGGGAAGGGAAGCACTGTTCCCTGTGCTTGCGCCTGCAGGCCCCTAGGCGTGTTGGATTCCCAGGGGTGGAAATTCTTTTCAGTTCCCGGTAATGAGAATGGCCCCACTGGCTTCAAACCGTGGCCTACAACTTGGAAGGCGGACTCAGCGTCTTGAATTTAGGCCTCCTTTCCCCTATTATTTGAAACACACTGGCACTGGAACGGTTCCCTTCTCTAGCACTGTCCCCACAAGAATGTCATATCTAACATCCTCTGACCCTAATAGAAGCTACTGACAAGCAAACAGCCAATCTTTGTCCTACCGGGGCTCCCTTATCGCGATTAACGCCAGAGCCTGGACCAGCAGGCCGGGAATGCAGAGGAAGCTTTGTGGCAGTTCCCTGCGTGTCGTGTCGTTCCACCGAGCCTGGCTGAGTCCAGGACTCAGCCTCATCTCCCCAATGAAGTCAGCGAAGGCCTACTTGCCCTCGGAATGGGCACACAAAAACGACGTGAAATCCCCCAATCAGATCGCCTAGGCTGCCGTTCAGGACCCGCGGAGTAGGAACGCCAGGCCGCCGCCATCCGGTCGTGATCATAACCGAGGCCTTGCCTGGGCCACGGCACACCAGGCCGAGATCCACAGCCCTAGACAGCCGCGCCCCCTCCAGCTCTTCCTCAGCAGATTCCCACCTCTGCTTGAATGCCCAGGGAAAAATAAGACACCCCCCACCCCGCTCTCCCCAACCAAGCCCTGTATCTCTCCCCTGGGTTCCTCCCAAAGGAAGAGTTGGGGAGGAGACAGAAAGAAAACTGGACACGGACTGAAGGCGGAAGAAAAAGGAAGGAGTAAACAAGAAAAACAGAGGAAGGAAGGAGGGAAGGGGAAGAAGGAGGAAAGAGTCAAAGGCAGCTCTTGGGAGTAGACAGAGGTTTACAGAGAGAAGGGTAAGTAACGAGGCCAGTATCCCAGCCCCTGTCAGCCCTGTCCGCTTCCTAGTTTAGGCTGAATCTACACTGGCAAGGCGATCTTTCCTCATCTGGTACCCCGGATTGGGCTGGAGGTGCCCGGCCTTTTAGGAGAATGGAAGAGTCCCTGGCCAGGCGCAGGCCGGGGAGCTGGAGAGGCCCAGGACTGAGGCGTGCGCCCCTGACCTTGAATGGCCCGGGGCTCAGAATTCCTACCACGCCCCTGGCGTCCGCGAAGGAGCAGGTAACCTGACCATACCTGCTTCAGGCCAGGTAGGTGGGTGGGAGGGGGATGAGGCCGGCAGCCTGGCAGAGCGTTGAAGAGGCAGGGTCCAGGCTCCTGTGCGGGATAAGCCGAGGTTGCCACCGCAGGCCTGGCACGACCAGGGGTTGGATGCCCCGCCCGGACCGGCCTGGCCTCCGCGCGCACAGGTACCTGGAGACGATTTCAACTGAAGTAATGAAGGCAGTGTCGTGCTGTCGAGAGAAAGGTGGATCCCAACAACAGGAAACTACCTAAATCACCGACCAGTTCTGTTGCTGCCCGCTTGGCGCTGCCTCGCCCGCCGCCGCCGCCGCCGCTACTGCCGCCGCCACCGCCGCCGCCAAGTGAGAACCCTGCGATCGGGCCTGGCCCCTCGCCAACCTGCGCCCGCCACTGCCGCTGAGTGCTCCCGGGGCTGCCGCTAAGGCATCGCGGAGGAAGAAGCCACCGGCCCCGGTAAGGTAAACCTGAGAGAAGGAAGGTAAAGGAGAGAGGAAAATGGAAAGAGGAGAGAAAGCCAGAAGAGAGGACGGAACGAGCAGCGTGCGCGTTTGTTTCCCAAATCTTGCAGCTCAGCGAGGCGGCGCGGCGCCGAGCGGCGGCAGCCCAGGGCGATTCGCCTGCGCCAGGGACAGCTCGGAGCCCGGCTCCCAGTCTGGCCTCGGCCTCCCGCGCTCGCTCCCCGCCACTCGCTCTCCCCCTCTCTCCTTCCCCACCAGCCAGCCAGCCGGGGCGCGCGCTCCCGCGCCCCCCTCCCCCTGCTGTCGCGCCCCCCATCCCCGCCTCCCGCGAGCAGGAAACGCGTGGCCCCGCCGAGGGCGACCAGGTGGGGGAGGCCGTGCTGGGGGCGGGAGGACCCATGCAGCCCCGCCGCGGTCTACCTAACCGCTGCCGCGGACGCTAGTGACCCGCTGTGGGCCCATCCTGCTCCCCGGAATCCGAGGCTGGGGGTCATCGAGGACCAAGAGACCCACGAAATAGCCAGCCTCTGCGAACCTCCCAGGGGGCTCCCGAAACAAATCCTGTTTGGCTTCCTCTGTCTATGCAGCTCCCCTCTCAACTGAAACCACTGGTCCAAGACAGCCACAATCCAGATATACTAGCAAGTCATAAAACTGAACAAAAGCCGACAAACCTTACGGCACCAGGGCTATAGGGCCCAGACAAATTACGACCGTCTAGGTAATATTTAAATAGATGCCTAAAGTAATTGCAGGGGGCGCGGGCTAGTCCTCCTGTTGTAAAAGCGGTGGACGGGATAAAGTGGAAGGTGAAGATAAGAAGTCAAAAAAGAGGTAAAATTAAAAAGCTTCATTCCACAGCTTTTATTCTTCTATAAGAACATAAACATCATCTTTTTCCACGCACAGCAGCATTACAATATTAATTTATTCTGATTTAAGATTAGAAGTAAATAGAGCTAGAACTAACATTTATAATAATGATAGAATGCATTTGCATAAAACAAGATTGGCAATTTTTCATAATAATAGACATTTATACAGATTTGTATTTTATAGTTTTTCTTTTTCTGCACCTACAGGTTTGACCCTTTTATGCATGTAACTTCACAGTATAAAGGAAACCCAGCAATGTCTCCCTTCTCTAGTCTATTCCGCTTGCTCCAGCCCTCCTCGGCTTCTGTGAATTTTGGAAAGAAAAGGGAGGGGGAGGGAATGGGGCGGGGAAAACCTCTGCAGACTAGGGAGAATTGTGGTGTGCTTGTCTTATGTTACCAGTGGTAACAATTATTTAATGACAAAAAATGCACTAAATCTGCATGTATAAACAAAACTACATTCTATTATTTATCTACAGCCAGAAGGACATGGAAATTCAAAGTATCTGAAATAATTTAGTCCCACAATGCAAGACCTTACACAAACTGGAAGAGACGTTTCCTTCTCCTGGTCATTTCTTCTTTTAAAGCTGAGCTATCTTACAGGGAAAGGAAAAATGAATCTCTCTGACTTTCTCAATTTTACCAGTCAGCCAAAGTCAAACCCTTTTGCTAACCTGCATGTACATTTCTGCAAGCCCTTCTCTTTGCCAAGGAAAAAAAGAGAAAAGAAACCGAAGGGCCTGTGCCCTCTGATTAAACACAGCCCTGTACTCCAGGCAAGCAAGCCCGGTGGCGGCTCCTTGCACCATTGACCTCAGGCCAGACACCTCAGCTGCCTACAATGGGACCTCCGCCTTCCGGCTAGGTCGCTGGCCCCGCAGGAAACCAGCTGCACCCGGAGGACAGAGGCCATTTCAAGCAGTGGAACCCCGAGACAGCAAACCATCCCAGTCACCACTTGACACTTAAGACAGCATCTCTCTATAGAATTTTAGCGCGATATGGCTTTTTCCCCCAGAAAACAACAAATAAACCAGCACCAAGCAAACAGACAAAGAAACAAAAAGTCAGAACAAACCAGCCCTGCACAGATGTAACGGCCAGCGAGATGGCGAGTGTGGGAGGGAAGAATGGGGGGCTCCGGCACAGGTGCGAGTTCCTGGGCAGAGCCGAAGACCAGAGGGAGGAGAACGGGTCTCTGGACGCGAAAAGAACCACATTGCCTGAAGCTTCATCAGGAAAAATTAAAGTTGGCTGTGAGCTCCCGGATCCGGTTTTCTCGGTTCATTTTCTTCAGTTTCATCCTGCGGTTCTGAAACCAGATTTTAACTTGTCTGTCCGTGAGGTGGACGCTGCGGCTGATCTCTAGGCGCCGCTCTCGAGTAAGGTACATGTTGAACAGAAACTCCTTCTCCAGCTCCAGCGTCTGGTGCTTGGTGTAGGGGCAGCGCTTCTTCCGGCCGCTCTTTGCAGTGAGCCAGTTGGCTGCGTTTTCGCCTTTGGAATTGCCTGGCATTTGAAAGAATAAAAAGGGGAAGGTTAAATCGAGGCCATGCGGGGGTGCACGCAAGGGGGAATTCGGGTCGTCTCTACAGTATGAGGGATGCCCTAAGTCACCCAGAGAGAGTTATCCCTCCCCCTTCCCCCTTTTTAGTTTGCCGAGGGAGAGCAGTTCCTCCAAAAGTCATGTGTAAAATCGAGTGGGCCTCCCATCTACACCTACTCGCTTACATTTTCCTCCACTTTCCCCCAAACACCTGTTTTAGCACAAAGCTGCCATGCGCTTGCAGAAGGAACGGACTGGGAGGGCAGGCTGTATATCTTGAACTTAACGTCTTTTTTTTGCCTCTCGCCCCAAGGCAGACAAGCATTTCCTGCAACCCCCAGGCTAGAGGGACAGGGGTGCCCACTTGGAAGTGGGGAGGAGGGCGGGCAACGTGGCTGTGTCTCACTCCAGCCCCGTGGTTACCCAAGGCCTGTTGAGGAGAGGGAGAAGGGCATAGCTGGGAGCTAGAGAAGGCACAAAAACTGATTGGGGTCAAGGGCCCTCCCTCACGTCTCTCCAGGAGCCAGGGACGTGCAGTCTGGGCAGTTTTGAGTTCCAGGGAAAGCGAAATGACCCCTCTCTGACTCTCAGATCAGGGCCCAGGCGTCCGGGACGGATCTGTCTTTTCTTCTCCCCGCAACGAGGATTCCCGCCCCTCAAGCAAGTTTGAAAAAGCAGGGGGATCGTAAACTCGAACTTCGCCGGTTAATGGGCTTATTTATTGGTGCTGGCGGCTGCTTATTTTGGATGCCTTACAAACATCCGCGCTATCTGCGGGCGAGCCACTTTCCCTCCCTCCCCCTCCCCCGCGTGGGCCGCGCCTCGCAGGCTGGGCCCAGACTCGGTTTGGGGTGCTCCGGGGCACGGAGAAGGGCATGCACAAGAGGGGAGTTGCTCGCCGGTGTCCTCGGCTCCAGTCGGAGTGAGGGGAGGCGAGAGCAGAGAACGTCTGGGTGTGGGGCGCTAAGCCGGGACATGAATTTTTTACTGAGTCCCCACGCCCAAATATTAAAAAAGCAAGTTCACAAGGTCAGCCTGCCTGAAGCTCCGGGCCAAGGCCGGCCGGCTGCTGTGCGGACTCCTGGCTCTTTGCTCCTTCCCTTCTCTGGGTCTGCCTGTCTGCCAGCCCGCCTGACTGCGGAGCCCTTCGGCGCGCCCTGCTTACCCAGGGAGTCCTTCTCGGGCGAGGCTTTGCTGCTCTCGGAAGGGGCCGGGGAGAGCTCCTCCGCGGCCGAGGACGACGCGTGCGCCTCCTCGTCGCCCTGCGAGCCCCCGCCGCCGCCGCCACCGCAAGCCAGCGTGGGGGCGGCGGCGAATCGAGGGCTCGCTCCTTCCGGGCTGCATCCACCGAACTGGAGGCGAGCGCGGGTGGCGGGTCGAAGCCGCGCCCCGGGGGCTGAGCGGGGAACGGGCCGGCGCCGAGCTGCGGCGCGCCACCACCGCCGCCGCCGTAGCCCTTGGCGGTGCCATAGGCCTGAGAGAGGCGGAAGTAGCCGGGCACTGGCACCCCGCTGGAGGTACCCAAGGTGCAGCCGTCGGGCGGCGGGCCCCGCGGGAAGGGGGCCAGCTCGGCAGTGGCGGACGAGCCTTTGGGGCATTTGTCAGCCGAGTCGTAGAGGCAGTAGGAGCTCTCCTCTTTGATGTTCTGGGCGAAAGAGCACGAGGTGGCCTGCGGCGGGGGCTGGGGTGGTTGCGGTGGGGGCGGCGGCTGGGGCTGCTGCGGCGGCGGCGGCGGCCCTTCGGGCTGCTCCATACGGCAAGACCTGGGCGCTTCCAGCCACAGGTCTATAGGCGCCGGCGCGTAGCCGTGCGCCCCGGGACCCAGGCCCCCGCTGCCACCACCGCCGCCCGGCGACGCCGCCTCATTGCGCTTGCCTCCCAGAGCCGGGAAGATCCCGCAGCTCTGCAGCCCATAGGACAGGTCGGCGGCGGACGGCAGGTAGACCCCGCCGTGGGCGTAGTAGCCGCCGCCGCCGCCGCCGCCCCCCAGCGCCGCTGCCACCACCGCCAGCCTCGCCTCTGCCGGAGCTGATGAGCGAGTCGACCAAAAAGAGTTCGCGGCGGGGCTCTCCGAGCATGACATTGTTGTGGGATAATTTGGCGAAGGGAGCAGATAGCCCTTTCTGGCTGACATTTCTTGTGCAAAACATGCTGAATACGATTAGCAATCCCCCGCACCGCGGCGGGCGCCCGCAGCCAATCCTGAGCCAGAGTTTCCGCGCGACCACTCCCAGTTTGGTTTCGTAGGCGCGGGGCCGCTCTCCGAGGGCGCCCTCCGAGCCCGCGATTGATATAAATATGTAATCTGTATTGATGGGCCGCAAGACGCACACCCGATACCTCAACCCAAAGGCCAGAAGCGACGGGGCTGCCCCAATGTGGCTGGTGG
Organism: Nanger dama; assembly: GCA_917880005.1. NCBI lineage: Eukaryota > Metazoa > Chordata > Mammalia > Artiodactyla > Bovidae > Nanger > Nanger dama. The sequence goes on from CAKJTW010000022.1 coordinate 28,955,820, forward strand.
GGGGCCTGGCCCCTGGGCTCGCTCCGCCCATGCCCGGACGCGCGCCCTCCTTTGGGGTCTGTTTGAAGGGCCCCTGGGTCCCATGCAGTTAACAAGTGGGGTGTTTATGGTGCGCACCCCGGCCCTCTTTGGGGGCTCCCTGTTTTAATTTTTCGAATCAGCCACCAGACTTGGGTGCACTCTTAAAACACTAAGGGGGGGCTCAGTGCCCCAAGTTCTTCCCATTCAGCCCCAGACCCGGAGCTCTATCCCAATGTGGGGAACCTAGTCCTAAAATCACCAGGATTTTCAGAGTTTCCGAAATCCAGAGGAGATTGGAATTCCGCTGGCAATCGCCACTTCTTTCTAGCATCGCTCACCGAACTTTCCCCAAAATGCAGTGCCCTGGCCTCTCAGCCCCAAACCGGCTCCACTCCTCCTCTGCCAGTGGGTTGATCCAGTTAGGATCTTTGCCTATGGTGTGCTCACCTGGCTTGCCTTCTCTGCAGCTCCTGTTGGTGAACCTTGGTGGGCTGGCATCGGAGGGGGAGGGGGGAGTCAAGGCGACTGACAGCTTTGGCTGAAAGACTTCCCCACCCTTACTCCAAAGCCAGAGCCAGGTCCAGGCACCCCACAGCCACATCACCCTTGCAGCCTCCAAGCTCATACGCCTTTTGGGGGAAGTGAAAGAAGTGTTGATCTTGAGGGTCTCTGGCTTACCCAGAGGGGAAGACCTGGAGGGGGAAACTTGGGTGAGGTAGGCCAACCAACACCTCTGCCACCCAATTCTGGAATTCTCCCTTTAGCCTTGGCATTCGCACGCGGAGGCTACAAGAACCAGTGTCACCACACTCCTGCCTCTGTCCCCTCCCCTCCTCCCCCTCCCCTCCAAACCCACGGATGGGGCAGCCCTCACGCCCGTGGTGTGAGCATTTTAACGAGGCCCGCGGTGAGGAAATCCGTTCCCTGTGAGGCCTTGTTGGGCTTGTGGCCCAGTTATAGGCGCGTTCGGAGGCCAGGCCCTTTGCTCAAGACACCCAGGCCTCCTCCTTCCCTGGTCGTAGGGACCGCGCTGTTGGTGAACTGGAAAGGGCCGGCCCAGGGCGCTACCCCCGCAAGTGTGAGCCTCATACATGTCTCAGGAAACGCGACCTTTTCCGGCCGGATCCAGGGAGCCCAGGAGGTCGCTGCCTTGTCCCGAGCCTGCGGGCTAGGGCTAGAGCTCTCCAGGATGCCCCAGGCCTGCCCGCTCCGCCAGCTCCGGCCCCTGCAGCAGGCTTGACGCCGGCATCCCGGGAAGCAGATCGCTCAGGCCTCGGCGGGCGGCAGCGGGGAAAGACCCTTGCATCCCGAGTGATTTGCCAGGCACTTGGCCTTGTTCTTCCCAATATGAACCCAGTCAGTGGAGGAAGCCGAGCCTGAGAGGACCCAGAGAGAGCGTACGGGAGAGCAGGCGGCAGAGCCCCGGCGCTGGCTTCTGAGATGTAAGCACGCAGTTGCGATCTCTGCCGGCAGCGGCTGCTCCGCTCGGCGCGCAGCACCCGGAGGCCGCGCCAATGCTTGCGCTGCGCTCCAGCCACTTCTACCTCTACGCCCGCGGAGACCGCCGGACTGGGCCTCTGGGGTAGAGAAGAGAGGAACAGAAAGAGAAAGAAAAGAAAAGAGGAGAGGACAGAGGGAGAGGAAAGAGAGGTAGAAAAGGAGAGCGCCAACTCGCTCCAATTCGACAGGATCTTGAGGCGGCAGTAGCATCGCCGCCGAATCAAATGAGGTGCCGAGATCAGGAAGTGTCCTTCCCTCTCCATATTGCTCAAAAGCCTGAAGCGCACAAGGCCAAGGTAAATTTTCATCAGGCTAGGCCCACGAGGTCAACGAACTTGAGGAGCAGAAGTTTCAGAGTAAGAGAGCCTAGGACCTTTCCCCAGATGGGCTTGGTCCTTACTCAGCTTGTCAGGAGAGTGAAACTGACTGGGACTGTTGCTTTCAGCAGTGCTCCTGGAAAATGCCACAAAGCCAAGGACTGGCTGAGAAGGGGGCTTTGCCGCTTAGTACAGTTCATGCCTATCAGGAAATTTCTGCCCAGGGGAAGTAGGTTCTGAGCATAGGAGAGGGTTCCTTGAGAAGAATGAGCCCCAGCAGGCAAGTGGGCCAGGACTGGGTGCTTTTTCAGTTAAAATGATGCAGAAAGCATCTTCCCAGGCCACAGGTTCAGAAGGGCCAGTGGCCACAGGAGAAAAATGTTTGAGATAGTGGAGGCTAAATAAAATAAAGTGAAAGACAATGATCTAAACTTGTCTTTCTTACTATTTTGAAAGTTGGACCCCCTGTGGTAAATCTAAGGCCATCTTCCGACTCTTACCCTGTGAAAAATGCAAATCTGTGCATTCCCACAATTTGACCCAGTCATTTTCGGGGAATTCACAGACATCCCCTCCCACCCCAAAGCCTTTTCCTTGGCCTCTCCAGAATGTTCCAAGACTCTGGAAATTCAGTAGCCCTTCTAGTTTGACTGGTAAGAGAAGCTGGGTTCCCGGCTGTAGGCAGCTCAGGCCCTGTCTAGTCAGAGCTCTGTAGGGTGGCCAAATGGCCTTCTAGGCTGAATGGGATCCAAAAGCATGCACGCTTCAACCAAGGTTACAAATATCATTTTGGTGCTGTGTCTTATGAGAAGGCCACCGCAGCTGAAGAAGAGAGAAGGCGGAAAGCCGGCTGTGAGCTCACAGACCATGGCATTGGCACTTGAGTCTTCACGGACCTTTGGGGAGAGTTGGATGTTTCTCCCTAGCATTTTCCCCCCCTTCTAATAAGCCAAATGGGATGTTGAGTTGTGCTGTTTCTTACTTGGAAAAAAAAAAAAAAACAGAATAAGCCAGTGTGGGATCTTCTCTCTGGCCCAGGTCTGCCACTCTACCTCTATTGCTGAGCCGAGAGCGAGGGTGAATGGAGAGCCTATGGGTGCACTTGGGACACAGATTGGCTTGCCTCGCTGGTTTGGACAAGAAGATATCCACAGAAGCTTGACTTGAGCAGAAGCTCAAGTCAAATGCCTGCTGCCTTCTCAGTCTCGGAGCTCTCAGCATCCCCAACTGGCCCCAAGGCTCCACACTCCCCAGACTGTAACACCGAGGTGTTAGCTTCCTCAATAAAATATTCCATTTATTGATCATCTCAGCTTTCCCAGGGTACCTCACCCCCAAGAAATTAAGAAAAGCAATTCAATGGTCGGCTTCTGGATTTCTCTCTCTCTCTCTCTCTCTCTCTCTCTCTCGCCCATTTGCCTTCTTTTTCTCTCTTTCCTACTCTTTCTCAGCTGCCGAATTTCACTCTTGGTGGTCAAAATGCCTTTGACCTAAAACTCTCTAGTGTCTGCCTGTTTCAACCAGGCCTGTGCAGTTGCTGGGGCCCACATTTTATTTAGGAGTAAATATTGCTCATTTCTACCTGGTTCATTACACCCCATTCAGCTATGGAGCTAAAGTAAATGCCAGGCTAGTGAAATAAGCCCTCTATTGAGAATTACCCTGCAGTTTACCAGATAATGCACTCCCTCTCTTGAGTAGGCCCTTGCAAACTACAAGAAATAATAAACTGTTATTACAAAAAAAAAAAAAAAGTCTTACAAAGAATACCAGGTACTGAGATTGAGATAGCAAGTAAACAATTTGTATCTGGAGGTTGCTCTCAGCGCTTTCTGGGCGCAGTGTTATCTGATCGGCTATGGAGTGGAGATGCAGCCCCGGAGAGGAAAAATAAATGTTACTTTGACATATTCGGCTTTAACAAAAATTCTGAACTTTTCCAATTCATGTATTTACCTCATAGTTTAAATTTTGGAAGGAGCAAAGACCTGATTCTCCCATTCGTCTTTAAGAATGTCAGCATTTTCAGGGATACAGTATTTGATGTGTCGTCTTAGAATCAGTCTATCCCTTAACAAACTGCTTAAAAGTTTTTTAAAATCCAACCACTGAATTGGCCCTTCTCTCCTGATGGGGAAGTGTTGGAAACTTTTTTCGTACATGCCTCACATACACGCCTCAACTGCAGTATCCTCAGTTTTGTCCATCATAAACTGCCTCTGGCCTGGAAACGATATTAGGAAAGGCTCAGGCTGCAAAGAGCACTGTGTGGGCGCCCACTCCTTGCTTTATTCTGGCAGAGTTTGAGAGACCATACTCAACAAAGACTGTGACTGTGATCGGCAAAATTATACACTCATACACGGCAGCATCTACTTTATCTGAGATTCCCCCCCACTCACCCATGCACGGTATATTTGTAAAAAAGAAAATAACCATTTCAAGAAACTAATGAAAACACACTGGAATAAAAAAATTAAATATAGAAAAAGAGGGAATTTGAGTTTGGCTTCTGAAATGTAAGTGGCATGATTATTTTAAACTTGTTTTATGACAACTGTGATGGAGAGATTGTTTGATCAGAGTTTATCCTCACTGCCAGCCTTGGGAAAATGTATTTACCAATACAATTTTTGCACGTTTGCAAAATATGCAAAATATCTCATTTTTACATCTAAAAAATTGCTGCAAACCTCCAGCCAGGTTTATAGCGGTACAGCCCAAATAAGCAACACAGGCAGCCTCAAAAATATAATGCGACTTCTCCGAATTGGCCTTTTTGGAACAAAGGTTACCTCCAGTCTGTTGGGCAAACCTAGAGAACGCGCCGTAGTAGGAAATCAGCTACTTCCCTGACTTCTGCCCCAGGGAATAAGCCCACCCCAGTGACCACAGTCGCTGACCACTTCATTGTTTCGAGGAGAAACTCTGTTTTCCCCAGTCCCGCCATCTCCTTTTTTTTCCCCCTTTTTTTTTTTTTTAAACCACCATAAGCCAGTATGCCAGCACAGCCAGGAGGATGCTCCCCATCCCTGGTTCATCCCGTTCTGAGTATTTCTACAAAATCTAAAGATCGCCTCAGGTGAAATGCTGGCGCAGAGAGTTAAAACCGTCAGCCTCTCCACTGGGGCCTCCCCTGCTTTCCAACCTTAGGGAGCGATGGGAGAAGGGGGGTGGGGGTGGGTTGAGCGCCTATAGCGTCACCCCCGAGCTCACACACCCAGCCACTTTCCCCAGCCCTGCTCAGACACCCGGCCCCGCTCCCGCCCCAGCCAGATTGAAATTGCTAAACTTGTGGCCTCTTACCTTGACACATTTCCGAAATCACTGCCAAGGGACAGCTGGCTTCTCCGCGCCGCGACGCCTGCGAGGCCTAGAGACGGCGCGTTGCTTTAAATTACAACACCAACCACTTCTTGAAGGTGAGCCCCTTTTTTTGATACAGAGGAGAGCGGGACAAGTGAAATAAGGTAACGTGCTGCTCTTAGTATCAGAAGCAAACAAAGGCCAAGAATCGCGCTGGGGTTCCCCTCTCCCCGGCGGCTTTGACATTGATCGGAAGTGCGCCATCTCGTGGCAGCCGAGCGCCTAGACCCGGCCCGAACTCCAGCCCGCAGCCGGGAGAGGAGAGCAGGCTCAAGGCAGAGACAAGGAGAGAATGTGCCCAGCCCGCTGCTAAAGAGATCTCATTTTTACATCTAAGAAATTGCTGCAAAACCCCAGCCGGGTTTATAGCGGCGCATTCCAAATATGCAAATTGGCCGGCCCCGGACGGGTTTACGACCACATTGTCACAGCCATCGGAGGATGGGCTTTATAGGGCTCAGAAATCAAACCCGCGCCCGCTCGCCGCCGCCCGCCCTCGAACAGTCCTCCTGGCTAGACTCTCCCTAGCAACTTGTGAGACTTTGGTTAATCTTTAACCGTCCCAAAGGAAGTCTTTCCTTAAATCCTGGGCTTCCCTGTCCGCTCTCTCCCTGCCCCGCAGGAGAGTCCTTGTTCACCTCTGTGTGTCTATCAACCTAGACATTCATCTCGGGGTCTGTCCCATTTCCCTTTGAGCTTGATTTCTCCAGTCTCGCCAGTTAGACAAACACATAAACAAATAAACAAAGCGGGGGTCTGGGGTCTGGGGCCTCTCTCCAAATTCCATCCCCTCTGCTGCTTTCTCTGATCCTGCCTGGGTGGCTAGGGAGAGAGAATGGGATGGGGTGGGGTGGGGGGCAGTGGAGGTGGGTGGGGTGGGGGGTGGAGGGTGGGGGTGGGGTGGACAAACAAAGGCACTGGCCTTTCACCCTGCCCCTCAAGGTTATGGGTGATGTCCAAATTTAAGGCAGAAGTTCAAAGGCAGGAAACAAAGAAAACCAGCATCTTTCTTTCCCCAAAGGGAAAAGGCAGCCTCAGCTGCTGGGGAGAAAGCGCCCTTAGATACTCCTGTGAGTCTGCTCTTTGTACCCAGACCAGTCTCCCCCTTGCTGAAGGGCTCCCCAGGGCACCCTAGAGTGTTTCCACTTCAGGCCTTCTAGTCTGGAGGTGAGTGAGCCCAGCCTGGGATCAGACCCATTGGCCACCTCAAGTCCCAAGGCTTTCTCCCAGGGCTGGGTCAGTCTGAGGGGATGAAGCCCCATATTCCAGGCCCTGGGATACCCCATTCATGAGACCCCACTTCCCCAAAGGACCTGGCCATTCACCTTGACTTCCTAAGCTTGGCTTCTAATGGAGTTAAACCTTGAATAAGCCACCTCCCCACTTCCTCAGGGGCCTAGTAACTTGCCTCTTTCCTAAGGGGATAGTGGTGCTGGGGTGGGGGATGGGGGGTGACATTTGGCAGTAAAAGGCGAGTAGGGAGAGGAATGTCACACCAAGACCCAATACTCAAATTTCCACAGTCTTTATTTTCCTTGTGCCCCGTTGCCTATATACATGCTGCGCGATGGGCTAGAACGGAGGACAGGGCATTACTCCCTCTACACGCAGAACCACCAGACGCTTCTTCACATGGGGAGGCAGAAGAGATTTAATGGGAGGGTGTCTACCTTTCTCAGCTGAGGTCCCCAGACCCTGACTGGCTGAACTACCTCAGAGTATCTCCCTAATGCTTTTCAAATATTGCAAAAAATTAAAAAGACCATTCCCAACACCCTTCCCATCCCCTCCAATACCCCAAAGGCAATCAACTAATGCCCCCCAAAAAAAAGTATTCAAACAAAATAGGTTATGGTTCCTTTATTTACAAGTCTTTTGAACACCATCCCTGTATGAAGCGTACATTCAAATATTTTTAGCAGTGAGTGAGTTTAACCGTGGAACACTGTAAACAGATAGAGCCTTTAAATATTCTCTTCATCATCTTTTTCCCCCCCTCTACATTGCATCTTTTAAAATTCACTTTGGTTCTTGCAGGGAAATATATATATATAATATAATATTTATCTTTTAAAATAATTCCAAATCACTCTTGAGCTCTTGGAAGGTTACCGAAAGCTTCCAAGCTCAGTTCTGGGGTGGTGAAGGGCAGCGTGCGGCATGGAAACTGGGTGTCTGAGGGGACTCAAGCCCCTTATAGCTGGGGACTGCTGGCCAGGCCCACCGCTTCACTGAGCAAATCAAGCTTGAATTAAGTGTGGCATAGACTTTGCCAAATTGCCACACTCCACAGGCATTTCCTGCAGGGATCCGGGGGCCAGTGGCCTAGGTGCAGCCTCTAGGCTTTTTGATGTCTTCCACCTCAGGGAATGGTCTGCTCTGCCACCAGGCTTTAGGCCTAAAGTGGCAGGCCAGACGAAGACCCTCGTCGGTAGGAAAAACTAGATGGGTTGCAGAAGGCAGTCGACTGCTAGAAGCTCGGGCCTAGGACAGTTCGGTGAGTGGCTAGGAAGAGTGGAGAGCCCATGATGCCATCTGGGATGGTAGATTAGTTTTCCCCTCAAGGATCAACAGCTTTCTCCCACTTTGCATCGACCTCTTAATCCAGTCATCTTTCACATTAGCTTTGGAAAGCAGCCCCAATCCAGACATCTAGGAATCCTCCCCTTTCCTTCTTCTCCTTTTCCCAAACTGAACTGCCTTTGGCGATCTTGACACAGGGGTCCTAGAGGTGACCAGACTCCATATGGAGCGTCCTGGGTTGGGATCATTTTCCCCAGGGGGCCGGGAAGGGGGCCTAGTCCCTGATGGAGACCACACCCAGACCATAGCTCTAGCAGTCTCCAAAGGTGAACCACCAGAGGCCCCAAACCATTCATTCTCGTTGATGCACAACTCTCTGAATCCAAGTATCATTAGAAATCTTAACCACCACCGGGCGGCCTCCTTCCAGGCTGTCTCTGTGTATTGCCTTTCCTCTCTTGCACATCTCCTTTCTTGAAAAGTCACCACGTGCCTTGACCTTGTCAAGGGCAAAATCTGCATATAATCTCCTGTGTATGAAGCCCCCACCCAGGTGCAGCTGACTGGAGCCTTTAGAGAAGCGGATTGGCCGAGTAGTACTGTAAACGGTCTCTGTTAATTTTTTTTTCCTTCATTCTTCTGTTCTGAAACCAGATTTTGACCTGACGGTCGGTGAGGTTGAGCATGCGGGATAGTTGAAGACGTTTCTCTTTGTTGATGTACACACTGAAGAAGAACTCACGCTCTAGCTCCCGGATCTGGTACTTGGTGTAGGGGCAGCGCTTCTTTCTGGTTCGTTGGCCACCTGTGAAGACCGAAAGAGGCAGGGAGTGAGCCAGGTATGACGGCTGCAATCCATCCCAGAGCCCCAAGTGAAGGGAAAGGTCTGGCCTCAGGGAATGGAAGCCCTGCCCCAAGCCCAAGCAAGGTCCCCCACTAGGTCCCTGACTTAAGGCTCTTACTGCCGGCTGGGGGAGAGGCTGCAGGAGGAGGCTCAGCTCCGGATAAAAGCCAGCTCCCTAGATAGGCCCCCAGGAAGCTGCTTACTCTGCTCCGGAGCAGAAAGGAGGGTTCCTCACTGCAACAGGCGAGTTAGTGCCGCGGAAACCGCTTTCAAAGCAGGGAGTGGGGGTTGCCGGCTGCCTCCAGCCCGGCCAGACTAAACAAACCGCCGCCCACGACCATTTCACCTTCCAGCACCTGGGCGGCCGAGTCCCGAGGCAGTAAAGGCGGCCCCAGCCCCAGACTTTACCGGCTACGGCGGGATTCGGCCCTCGTTAACATCTGGGGGCAGCTGCCGGGTCTTTGTCAGCTTAAGTCCTGGCCATCAGCTCCTGCCTCCCTGGCCAGCCCCCTGGCTTCCGCGGGTTGGGGAGGGGGTAGCGGAAGCCCCCTACCCCGGGCCTTCCCTAAGGACCAAGGCCACCCAGCCATCCTGGTGCTCTGGCTGGGCTGGGGTGCTGTCCCCGATAGGCTGGAGGACAGAGGGGTTTCCCAGAGCTGCGGGCAGGCTCGGCTTGCACCGCTTTCAATAAAACGCCACCAGAAGTAAAGAAAAACCCGCTTTTGACAGATTGAATAACAATTGTAACATGCAGTCGGACAGAAGGCAGCACACGTAATTGCCACTGCGCCCAAGGAAAATGGCTTCCTTTGGACAAAAAGGCCAACTTTGGGTTAATTTGTTTCTTTTAATATATTGCTCGAGCTAGCGGGCTATTTTATCTGTTAAACACGCTCCTAGCGCCATCGTTAAACAGCGATGCCTTTGAATCGCGGCCGGGACTGGAGTCCCGGCGCAACACATGGCTTTTATAAAAATCTCCGGATTACCTCGCTATCAAAGGCTCCCGAACCCTTGCAGGGAGAATTTACAGGCGCCCACCTCCGGCTCCCCAGCCCCGAGCTGGCCCCGAGCGGGGTCGAGCTGCTAGGCTTGGGAGCCGAGAAGGAAAAAGGGGAAAGGGAAGTTTTTGTGTGTTTTTTTTTTTTTTGCAGGCATGCCTTGGCCGGTGGGTATTTCACGGCCAATTTCAGCACTCGCCACGTGATCCCGCCTTTTATAACAAAGTTTTGTTGGGGGAAACCTAAAGGCCCTTCATAAACCTTATATGCTTATAAAACAGCATATAAAAATTTAACAGCGGTGCTGCGCTAGATTTCCAACTCCCCTTTCATAAAGCGCAGGGCGCGCTGCCTTTATACGTACTGGAGCCGCCGGCCTTGTCCTCAGTGTGGCCGGAAGACGACTCGGGGCTGCTGCTGCTCTCGGGGCGCCGCCGCCGCTCCTTTTCCTCCGCCGCCGCCGCCGCCTCCCGGCAGCCGCCGGCGCCGCTGTCCGAACTTGAAGTTGCCGGCGTGCCCGTGGCCGCTGCCGCCGCCGCCGCCGCCGCCGCCGCGGAGGTCGCCGCGGCCGCCGGGGGCCCCTTCTCGGCGCTCTTGTCCCCGGGGTAGTCAGAGGAGGCGAGGTTTTCCGGGGTGCCGTAGGCCGTCTCGAAAAACTGGTCGAAAGCCTGCGGCAGGACGCCGTTCCTGCCCACGGTGCTATAGAAATTGGACGAGACGGCGGGGGGTGGGGTGGTGGTAGACGTTGGCCGAGCTCTTGGCCAGCACGTCGCCAGGCACGCCGGCCGCGCTGGGCGCCTGCAGGCAGTCTCTGTGCACGAGCTCCTCCGCGGAGTAGCAGTGGGCCAGATTGCCGCGGGGGTGCCATTTAGTGGCGGGCTCAATGGCGTATTCTCTGAAGGTCACTTCGCGCACGGGTTGGACCTGGGGCAGGTTGGAAGAGTAGGAGTATGTCATTGGGCGCGAAGACGGGGTCTGGGGTAGAAAAGAAGGGAGGCTGGAGAAATCTGGACCCGAGACGTAGTAAGTACAACTTGGCAAATACATGTTAGAGGAGCAGGGACCACGCTCATCAAAATCCATCATTGGGCTACCTTGGGCTCTCCGCAGTAGCCGAGCTTAACATGATTCTCCACTGCAGCTGCCTCTTTGAAGCGGATCCGTGAAGTAGAAATTTGGAGACGTAAGCTGACGTGGAAATCTATCCCCATCCTTAGCAGGGAGGTGCTGGTCATGTGACCCGATGTTGAAATTGACAAGCTGCGAGCGAGTCCTTTTTTTTTTTCCCCTTTCCTTTCCCCCCCTCCCTCCCCGGCTTCCTTTCTTTGTAGCCACCTCAGGGGAAGCAACAGATCGTCACTCGGTGTTCTCACCGAAAGCACGTAATCGCCGGTGTAACTCATGTTGGCTGGGGGCCTCCCGGCGCGCGGCGAGGCTGGGTGCTACCCCGTGCCAATTGCTTGTGCTCAGCTGCACGGTGCTGGCCCTTGAGTTCGCCGAGGGCGGTGAGAGAGCTCAACTGCCACCCACCTCTCCCCGGGTGAGGGATGCCACAGGCTGGGGGTGGCCGGGTGGGAGCTCGTCGCTGCGTGGCCCGTGCGTGATCTTGGAATCTATCCGCCTGGAGGCTCGCGTTCGCACCTCCTTCTGCGCTGTCCCCCCCTCCCCCAGGCTTGCTCTGGAAACCACCTCTGCCTCCGATCCTGGCTGGACCCCCTTCGGGGCCAGGGTTCGCAGCCGTGGATGTGACTGCCTCGTGGCTTGCCCGATTTGCACGGTGACTTGATTACACGCTCGCATTCATGGTCACTTCCGAAGCGCTTTAGTGCCTTCCGTCCCTAAACCACCAACAACCAGGGCGGCTTCCCCCGCGGTTTGTCAGGGATCCGCAGGTCCCGGAAGGGCCTTCGTCTCACCCGGGATCCACCTCCCTTTCATTCTCCCTGCCGGCCTCCTCACCCCCACGCCCTGCCCTTGGAGAAACCAGCTCCTTCTCGCTGTCTGCCGGGGTTCGGAGGGACTCAACAGAGCCAGAGACGCGGGGCTGCGCCGCTGCGCACTGATCCGCCCGCCGGGTCTTCCGGAGCTGAGGACTCGGGAAACCATGCGGTTGAGGCGAGCCTTGGGCGGCTTCACAGGCGCTGACATCCGAGGAGACTACTCCTGGGTATGCTGCACCTTCCCGGAGCCCACATCTGAGCTCCAGAGCTGCAGGGAGAGTGGGGGGCCAATGAGCAGGGGGCGAGGGCCCGGGAACCGTGGCTGAGAAAGAGGTAACGCGCCTCCTTTCCTCTGCAAAGCTTGAGGGCCAGGGATGTGCAGGGCAGAAACTCAAAAGGACCGAGGCCTTTCCTGCTACTCACCCCACGGAAGGGACACAATGCCAAAGAAAAGAGATGTCCTTCCAAAACTTCCAGCATCTTGGATGAAAAGAACACTTTGAAAAGGCTAGGTCTGAACTAAAGATACAGAGGTCATGGCGGCTAGGATGAGTCTAGGCTTTCTTGGGAAGAGGAAAGACAGAAACTTGAGATGGTGAAAACTGCTTGCCATCCTTCAGGACTGAATGAACAATATTCGGGAGAAGCAGAAGAGGAGGGCATAGAGCAGCCAGACAGGGCCAGGAGCTGGGAGGGGCCCGGCTCTGAGGCCTTCCCACACCTATCTTCTTGGAAGGAACTGGATGCCTCTGAAGGAAAGTTGAAAAATGAAAAAGGATAACCTTTTCCCTTTCCCCATCCAGGAAATAGCTGAAGGTATTTATATATCTTGGGGAGATTTAGAGTATAAATTCTAAGATCTTTGGTATTTAAGTGTCAACATCGATTTATTTATTTATTGCTGAGCTGACTGTAACTGACTCAATAACAAATCTAATCATGTATTGCACTGGAAAAGAAATTTCTCATTATGTATTTTCTCCAAATGATGGCCCACCATTGCATTTGAATACCCGCTGTAAATATCAATAATATCGGGTAATTACTCTGTAGTGGAGTAAACTAATTTATTAGCATTCCTGTTTATGTGGCTCCTACCCCTCTCCTTTACAGGCATTGTGTATCACAAATCAAACTACTGGGACACATTGGTTTAATGAACTCTTTATTCAGGATTTGCTGCAAGAACTTCCATGCCCCTTGAATCCATGAGCTGAACTTAAAATTATTTGTACATCTTCAGCTTGACATATTTGTCCACAGTGGCTTGTGCAGAGGGCAGTATCGGTGTGAGTGAGAAGGTCTGGTGGGAAAGAAAGTCATTTGGGAAGGGTGGCTTGAGACCTCCTAAAGCTGGGAATCACAGTTGCAGGATTGCCCTGCAGCAAAAAAAAAAAAAAAATCTATTTCCATCGGTGACCAACAAGGCAAAATATTTATTTCTCTACAGCATTTCTTTCTTGAAGACTGAATATAAAAGGGAGGAGAGGTTTTCAAATAGCAGTATTTAAGTCATTCCCAGGCTGATTTTGGCTCTTTCCAACTCTCTCCCAGCAGCCCACCCAGTCCCCGCCACCCGGACCCTCGAACAAAAGGAATGCTTGAGGGGTTTCAGTGACTTTGCCATAACAAAGGCGCCACCACTGCGGGGCTTGCCCCGCCCCTGGGTGAAGGCAAACAAATTCTTGCACTTGTATTAGGGCTTTTAAGACGATAATTGAGCCCGGGGGCGTCTAGGAGAACCGAAAACAGTTCTAGACAGACCTGGGGTTTTATAGCAGTGTTGGCAGTCAACTTCAGCTTGTGCCTGAGCAGACCGGCTGCGGTGGCTGCGGGGGACGCCAGGCTATCAACCCTGGCTGCACACAGCCCCTCTCCCAATTAGATCAGTTTTCCCCTTGATGCCAGGGAGAGGGGTGGTCACTGCAGAAAGGTCGGTATAGGGACCTTCTCTTCCACAGACCCAGTGCCTCCCACTTTCTTGAGAGCCGAGCTGAGAGGGTGCTGGTCAGTCTGGATCCCATGGGTGTCTGCAAGAGACAAAGGCAAATTCCTGAGAAGAGGCAGGGGGTAGGGAAGGTGCTCTGGGAGCCACCGGCAGAACTGAAACGGGGTGCAGGTAGGGTCTTGAAGCCTGGAAGGGGGCAAGTGGGGGGCGCTGCTGTGAAGATAGTTGAGAATAAAAGCTTTTGATGCCAGAAGAAGAGAAACTGCCTGGAGCGGTGAATGCTTTTTAGTTCTTCAGCAAGGACCGGAGGGGGTGCTCAGATCCCCAGTGCTGCCCACAGTTCCCAGCTTTGCCTGCTTCTCCCCCTCTGGCCTGGAATATACTCATGCTGTGAATGTGTTTTTGGGAGGGAGGTGTTTGGAGGTGGGAGCAGCTCTGAGGATCAGACCAAACCTTGGGGAGGCAGAGCTTTGGGTCCTTGGTTTTAACTTTGCTCTGAGCCTAATTGACTCTTCCACTTTGCAGGAGGCCCAATAGCCAAGTTGAGCCCACCCGGCTCCAGAGAACACCCGATGGGGTATAAGTCCGCCCTGGAAGGCCAAGTGCGAGTTGTATTTTTTTTTTTTTTTTTTTTTTGAGGAGTCCAAGATGGGCATGGCTGTGACATTGGCCCTGGAGACTGATTTCCCACGAGCTGTTCTTTCTCAGAAGCTCCACTGTGCAGGACCATCTCCAGAAAACACTCTTCAGCGTGTATTTCCTTTTATCGTCACCCCGGAGCCCCATGGCAGCTAATGCGAGAGGCCAAAAATGTTTTGGAGGAAGAAAAACAAAGGCAGGAAGTGGCGGCAGCCTGACGGTGCGTGTGTGTCTGCGGAGAAGGGAGGGAGCCATTTCAATCTCTTCTTGTTTTTCCAAACTTCAAGGTCTAGGCAGCCCTAGCAGGGCCGGCCCGTCGCTCCCAGTGCAGCGTTTGGAGATGGCCACCCGGACAGGAGAAGGCTGGCGCCCGAGCCAGCCTCGTCAGGCGGAAACGGCTAACGAGGCGATTTGCTCAGCAGAGCAGACCAAGTCTTTCCAAATTTCATTTGATTTGGCCCTAAAAGTCAGGGGTTGGGGGATTCTGCAATGCCTCCCAGACCTTCCTCGGCAGGCGGGCTGAGTGAGCCTTGCTGGAGATTCTTGAGCTCTGCACTCCACTCCACGCCTCTTCCCAGGCAGGATATGGGAATAAAGTGTGTCCAGGTGCATCTACCCAGCACTGCTGCCTCCCCTTCTTCTTACAGCTGAGGGGTCTGGGAAGCAGCTGGAGGGTGCCTGCTGGAAGTACCCAGGCTGGGTAACCTTGGCATGGTCAGTGCACACCAGGGCAAAGTGAGCCTTTTCACCGGAGTTATCATGTGTTTGCATGTGTGTTGGTGGTGCGGGGAGGGCGGAGAGTCATTTCCAGCATAGTCATTCAAGGGAGATGAGCAGAAAGGACCGTCACTTGATAGGCAGCCTAACAACTGTTCACTCCAAGGGAGGTAGAATTGGGGGGCAGGGACTGCCTCCAGACCCTGGGCTTCTCATCCCTAACTGATTAGGCTCCTACGTTGCCTTCTTCTCTCTTCGGGGCTGACTTGGACTCTGGCAGCGGCTCGTTGTCCCTGAATCTGAGGATGCGAAGTCTCAGCGCCTGCACTTGCAGCCCTCAGACTGCTCAGTGCATAACCCTTAACATGAATGCCAATAGCAGGCAGCCCGCTCACTCCATTTCCTCTCTACTATCATCTGTCTTTATCTCCCTGCGGCTCCTGCTTGCTAGTCACCCACCCTGCCCCTTTCCAGCCAAGTCTCCCTTTCTGTGGCCTCTTGCTTCTTCTGATACTTCCCCTACGCTGAGCCAGAGCTGATGTGCCACTGGAGGGCACTCGGTTTGGAAAACACAGTTTCTCTGGAAGCTGGTTAGGTTCCTGATTCTTCTCCCAGTTCAGGCTTCCACCAGGGGTCTGAATTGGACCTCTCACCTCCTTCTTCTGAACATTCTATTCCAAGGCCCTACCAGGCTCTTTTTCTCTCCCTCCCTCTCTCATCAACAGTCCCTTCTTCTCTTCTTGGAACTCAACTCCTGATTTTCTAGGCCTGGCAATCTTGGATGGCAGCTGGCCTGGGAGGGGGCAAGGCCCACCTGACAGACCAAAATTCACTCCCAAAGATCTCTGGTTGTTTGTGGATCACACAAGGTACCTTTTTTTTTTTTTTTAATTCTGATCTGAGCCCCTACCATCCTCTGTTTCCAAATGTCACACCTGTTTCTAGAAAACCATAGCAAAGACTGTGGCAATGCTTGCACACTGCACACAGGTGCAAGAGCCAGCTGGAGGACCCAGGATGAAAATGGCTATCAAGCCCTTCACAGGGTTGGAGGCCAGGTCCCCATTTGAGGGCTTTCTGTGTCCAAGTGGGAGATACCCTGGAGGTATATCTGTCTTCCTTGGTAAAACCCAGGAGATCTCCTAGAATTTGTTCTTAGAAAATGGTCTATTGGCAGATCATGGCTACTTATCACATTTCAAGGCACTCTCTAGAGGAGACACTGAGGCTTCAATAAAATATCAAGAGACCTTCTATCACTAAGGATGCGGGGGTTAATTTATCTCCTTGGCTGGGAGAGGCACCTGTTCCCCCCTCCCCCAAGCTCTTCCTCCCTTCCCTAAAGCACAGGAACAGGTAATGCCTTGAACTTGAACTTACAGTTGACTCTTCTTTGACTCACAGTTTAAATCTCCAAGGTCCTTAAACATCTGAAGAAGTCCACATCCTTTCCGTGGCTACTGAGGCATCAGGTTTAGCAGGGGGTCTCAGACAACCAGGCAATCTGGTTACTATTTAGTTTAGTGTGTCCCAAAGTGATGGGAGAAACAGAGTTACTTCCTTTGAGAAGAACTATTTTTATTTTATTGTTGTGGACTCATTAAAGATTTTTTTCCCCTACTGAGTGGGAACAGATGAGGCAGTGGAGGCTGAAGGGCAAAGCCCTGGTTCTCAGTGTCTGCCTTCCATTCTCCCTGCAACTTTGCCCCAAACGGGGTTTCCCCAGCCAAGTATATCTGTAATAAAGAGGACAAAAGGCAGAGGGCAGCCCAACCCAAAGGCCAGCTCTGGTCCTCGGGTGGGGGTTGGAGCGTGTCTTAGTCTTGATCGCTGTGGCTCACAGGAAGCTCCTATACCCCAAACTTCAGCTACCACTGAGGGCAGTTCCCCCAGGCTTCTCTGGTTCTACTCAGCCTGAATCCATGGCTCATATTCCAGATTGGAGAAGAGCTAACCCCTGACTCCTCAAACCCTGCCCTAGGAGTCTCCCCCATGGGCCCTAATACTCAGTTCTGTGATGGTACCTATTCACAGACAATCCTTCTGCCTACTGTCCCCTGAAGACCCCGCTCCACACTTGCAGCCCTAGGGATAAAGCCCTGTTTTTCTATATGTTGTGAAAAAAAGACAAAATCAGTCATTTACAGGGCCTCTTTGATTCATCTGGAGCAATGAGTTCAGAGGATCAGACTTAAGTGGCCACTAGGCCTGAAGTCATGACCTGCTGCAGGCAGAAGGAAGGGACCCCCACCCCCTCCTCAGCACAGTGAAGAGACTGGGGGGTGGGGCTGGGAGTCAGAAAGTTTCACCTTTGGCAGAGTGCACCTCACTCCGTGGCCCATATCTTAGGCAGGAGAAGAGGCACATGCCAAGTTCTCACCAAAGGCCTGCCATATACCGAGGGGGCAGACCTGGACTCAGGGGCGTCAGGAGAGGCTCCCAGCAGGCTCCTTGCTTCCCCATCCTGTTCTCCGCCCACTGGGCCTGCGGGCCTCTGCCAGGTTCCCTGTCTCTCCCAGAGGTCAGAACTCAGATCCAGCCGCATCCACTCGACTGCGCTTGCAGGTTTTGCCTCTCACCCCGGCTAGGCCTCAGCGGGCTCAGTTCTTTGGGACCCGACGGGAACAGAGCCTGGGCCACCTCTGGCTGCGCGAACTCCGCTTCAATCTGGCTGGAGGCGAAGGAGTTGGTCACCAGGAAAGGGCTGCCTCCAGTCCGCGATCTCCAGTTAATCAGAACCCGCTTGCAGCCGGCCGGTTGCGTGTCCTGTGCCTTCTCGCGGCGACCGGCCCTGGCCGTGGAGACGGCGGTGGCGCAGAGGACCTGACCTTTCTAGCGCGAGAGGAGAGCGCTCTCTAAGCTGCCAGGAGGGGGGTTCTGAGGTTTCCAACCTCTCCCACCCAATAGCAGCCCAGACACCCACGCATGCCCCTCAACCCGGTATCCCCCTCCATTTTGTGCATTGTCCGCAAAGCCGCAGCCAGAACAAAGCCCCCAGCAGTGGTCTCTCCATCGCCTTCGCGAGCTCTTGTCCCTATCTCCCCTGGGCCAAAAGGCTCGGAACTCAAGTCGAGCGGTCTAAGTCCACCCTCCCCCCACCCCCCCCCCCCCCGCCTCCCATCCCAGCGCCCTCTTCTTTCCCTTAGCCCCAGCCGCCCTCAGCCAGAGCCAGGGTACTACTCTGCATGCCAGCCGGGCCCCTGCGCGTGCCAACCTCCCATGCGCCCCGTCCTGGCCTCGGACTGCGGGCGGCCCCGGACCTACAGCCGAGTCCAACGCGGCCGAGGCACGGGGCGCAGCGAGGCCGAGCCTGCTTTCCGGCCCCGGGGCCGGAGACCCGAATTAGGCCGCCTGGGTCCGCAACGTGCCCGGCTCGCTCAGGGCTCCCTCGGATCCCACCCCACCCATCAGGCCGGGGCTCAGAAAGCGGAAGTATTTGGTGAAGAACACGGTTTCTTTTAAGCCCGTCTCAGAACCCTTTTTAGAGCAAATGCTCCTGTCAAGTTTTATTTCCCGTTGCAAACCACCTTCCACGCTGCCAAGAATTAAGACCGGGAGAGATTAAATACCCGATTATTCTCGTGGGGAGGGAGGGGCGGGAGCGGAGAAGAGGGACCCGCACCAAAATTTTCGTTGGACTCGGTTTGTCCGCATCAAATAACGCCCAGCGAGACCCGCGAAGGCCCCGCGCGGGCGGCGGTGACGTCAGCCTGCAGCTGCGGGGCGCCGCGCGGGCTCGGGGGCCCTGGGCCTTGACCTCGGCCAGCGTCCCGCTGCACGCCCCCTCCGGCCACTGGCCATCCGGGCGAGGCAGGCTCTCTGAAAATTTGCGCCTCCATTTTGAGGAAAGTGTTCCTAGCGACGCGCGGAGGATTCTGAGCCGCCTCGGCCCACGAGGGGCGCGGCATCGGGTGGCTTCTCGGGTCCGCTGCGGCGCCTCTCCCGCGCGTCCTCGGTCCCTGCACCGAGGGAGGGGTAGGGGACGGCCCCCGCGCCGCTGCGCGACTGCCCGCCAAGGTTTGCACATCCCCAAGGCCTCGCCGTGATGACCGCTTCCCGGTGGATCCAGCTCTTCGGCGGCGCGACGGAGCCAGGCAGAAATGAAATCAACTGTGGCGAGGCCTTGGCTGCTTCCACGGAGTTTTTCTGTGCCAGCCTTTTTTTCCCCTTCCCTTGAAAATCAAATTAAAAATAGCAAACACTTTTCAGACATTGGTCGGGCGCTAGGTAGATGCGCTAGGATTGAAGCCGCCGATCAGTAAATGGGTATTTTCATAAAGAATGAAGCCGGCTGTTATTTACACGGCGGCCTGGCGGACGAGAACTTAATTATTGTGTGCGTGTCCTAAACCGAAGCATAAATCTCCCCAGGCCTCTTGGATAACGTTACATCTCTGCTTATGAAAAATGGGATGTGAGCAACTCGCTGCACATTTCTCTGACTCTCCAGGTCTTGGGCTGCTGACACGCATTCGATCAACTTTAAAGGAATGCGCATAAATCAGCGAGCCCCTAGCGTCTCCTCCATAGAAGTTCGCAAATCCGGAAGGGCGCCTCTGAACCCACCCGGTCTGGGGCTTAGCAATCCCGGGCAGGCTCCGTCTCCGCTACGAAAGAAACTCGGGAATTCGCAGACGGGAGCGAGAACCTGCATCCTCACCAAACCCTCCAAACACACTCAGCAGGATGTAATCCGCACATATACGGTGAAATGTGTCATTAGCTACCTGCACACATATATTATCCTCAGCTGAATTTCGCTGCCTCGAGAAGTTTTAAGAAAATATCTCAAATAGGTTGAATTTTTAAAAAGAATAATTTTCTCACTCTTTCTTGAAAATTTTAGTTTTCTGTTAAAAAAAAAACACACCAGTTTAAACAGATCGCTTAAGCTCTGTATCAGGCATAAATAGTAGTGAAATGCAAAGTGGCATTTTACAATCATCCACTTAAAATACCTTAATAAATTTGACAGTATTAAGAGCAGATGGAAAGTGTAGTTTTTTTTTAAGTCCCATATTTACAATTTAAAAAAAAAATGGTAACATGACAGTCCATTACAGAATTAAAAATCATTGTTAATTTGATAGATGGAAATAGTGTCTAGTTGTTTCCATATTATAATTTCTTACTCTGAAAGTGTATCCCTTTTGGGGAAAAAAATATACTTGAATCAGGGATTCAACAACGCTATCCCAAGTGTCTGGCATTATTTCTATATGGCAGCTGGCATCCTCCTGGATGTCTATTTTCTAAAGGTTTAGATTAATTGCTATTTGGGTATTAGGGAACCATCACACTCCATGCTTACTTCAGGTTATCCGGTAGATCCATGAGAATTTTAAGTAAAAGGTAAAATCAACATTATCAATAACTGTTTCAGAAGAGAGAAAGAGAAAAACAACCTCTGAAATATCTTCTGTCATTAATTTCAAAAACTGAAGGGAGAAAAAAAAGAAAACTACTTTACCCAGAGTTCCTGCAGTGGCGATGGCTTGTGAAAAGGGTGGTATTCCTGCTGCAGAGCTGCTGTTGGCCTTCTTCCTAGGCCTGAGGCTCAGAATATTTCTTAGATCTAAAGAAAAATATCCCCCATCAACAGAAGAGTCCCCTTTGGAGCTGTTCGTAAACACACAGTTTGATCCAGCTTTGAGGGGATTTTCCACCACTTTAAACATTTTGGGAGAAAGTTGTTACTTTGGCTTGGTGGCAGCTCATTTAGAAACGGAGTGCTGTAGAACAAGATGTGGGGAGGTTGATTTGAAGCACCATTTTCATTTGTTTCCACAAGTGGAGTGAAAATCCTCAGGGCAGCAAAACTTGACTGCACTTTACAAGACCATTTCATGTGTACGTTTCAAGACCATGGCTGTTTTTAGACAGCTTTAGAGATTCTTTCTATCATTCTCCATCTATAAAGGAGTTCTAAGTCTTCAGGTTGGAGAAGTTTCTGTCAATGTCAGCCTAGTTTGTTATCAACTGATATTATTTTCCATAAAATGATGAATAAGATTACTCGGTTCACAATTACTTTCGTCTTAACATAAAGATAAAATTCACCTCATCTCAAAATTTTGCATCCTAAAGATCTTGGTTCCACCATTTCAATGCATATATGCGCAGCATAGCATGTTTTTGACAAAAACATCACCTTATGTGTATATTAAATATAGAAACATACATATGTACTAGTTATGACTCTAAACACAGCATCCAATGTGTTATTAGGGGTCAATAAGTAGTAGATATGATTGTTATTGCCAGTATAGTTTTGATGGTGGTTGTTAATATTAAATGTATATATTTCTTCCATAAATCAAATGACAGCTTAGAAAACATCAGTATAAGATTGCACACCACCCAGGCACAGCACTCGACTCCGAGCTATCCAGGATAATTCTCCTTCTGCATCCATATTATGGTCATTTTATAGATATGAGATCTTTAAGCTCTCCATACTGACCTCTTAAGAGGTGAGTTTCTTTGAATTTCTGAAATGTAACTCTAGAGCTCTAGAGTTAGCAAGGCATCTGAAACTTTTTATTTACCGTATAGATCCCTTACAGCTCTAGTTAGGATGGTAGACCACCTTGGAGGTTGAGGGCCAAGAAAGAAAGGTTATTTAAGAACACCTCTTAGACTGTAACAAGAATGTGCAGCTTTAAAGCAGATCTGCAGAAATCTGATGCAGCGGAGGCTGCTATGAATACAAATCAAACTCGGCCATTAAAGAAAAGGAGCAAAACTTCATCATGTAAGGTACATTTTGGACCTCAACACTCAAATCACCTTAAATTACACCATCTTGGGTCATCAGTAATTAACGATACTCTATCTGTACAGATTCTACAAATATATATACAAGCACACACAAGCAGTAATATGCAAATGTATACATGTATACACATATGATATATATTCACATATATACAGGCACATGTATAACTTACATATATTCAAATTTGCTCCATCTGGTGCCAAAGAAATGAGTACTAAATCTCTAAAACAAGGAGTCAAGGAGGTAAGACCTTTTGATTCCCTTGAAGCTGAAGAATTACAAGGAAACTTGTCAACGCGAGGTGGCGCCCTTGATCTACTAATCCAGCTGAGGCCAATTCATGAGCTGTCAAAAGTCAAGGTCACAAATTGTCTTTTTTCATCAAGGTCAAGGTTTAAGGCCTTTCCTAGTCCTGTCATTTCAACAAATATCAAAACCTGCCCTTTCAGACACATGCAGACCCAACAGCAGATTTTAAAATACGACAGCCTGGGCATCACTGATACTAAACAACTGGTTTTCATTTTCCACAGGGAGCCTGGGAATTTATACTATCTCCTCCTCCTTTCTTTTCTCTTCTTTTCAGAATACCTGACACTTTAACCTTCTTAAAGCACTATCTAAATTTTTAGGATTTTAGTTGTGAAGGATTTCTCCCTTTGCTTAAAAATTTGTAGCAAAAAAAAAAAAAATGCTGAATAATAATAGAAAAGAATGGTCCTTGGTTTGTATAGGACAAACCACCGGCTCCTTTTCTTTCTTTGAAGTGCATGTTTAGCATAGAAAAATAATGACTATTTCCTTCAGATTTTAATGACAGTGTATTTTATTAACATAGTTAATACCACTATATCAACTATCTACAGGTCTAAGGCTTTTTAAAAACTATTATTTTTAGTAGCAATATTTGAAAAGCAGGTGCACAAATACATTTTCACAGTGTGCTGAATGTCTTTATTTACAAGATAGCATTTTATAGTGAATATGAACAAAATGAATGTGCTGGTTGAAATAACTGCTTGATTAAAAATGTGCTGTGAAGATGAACCCCTAAACTTTTTAATGCAGTCTCATAACACAATAAACAAGGAAAAAATACTAATCCCTCAACAGATCAAAAATATAGAATGTAAACATCTAAATGTTTTAGGGGAATGGATTTCCATTTTGAGTTTTCTAAAAATAAAAAAAAATTTATTTCTCTAGCCAATGTTTGTAAATATTGGGAAATATCAATTTATGTGAAAAATTAATTGTATTCAAACCAAAGGCCACCGTTAGGGTGGGACCTCTCAGAAGATCTGACATAAAGTGAATTCTGTGAATTATCTGATGCTTTAAATATTTTTTAATGTATCAAATCCTTTGAAAAGTAGATTATATTGGGGCAGAAAATATTATCCAAATGCCACCAAAAAAAAAAAAACCCAAACATTGTCATAAGCAATTAAAAATTATTATCAGAAGGACATTCCCAACCCGGGGTTCTCCTATGGCCTCAAAGGCTCACTCCGATGGTTGTTACTCCCAAGACAAACGATCCTCAGAAGAGCTTTCTCTCCCTTTGCCCCTTCATAGTAAATAGTCCAAGATCATTATTTCAGTACCTTCTTCTCCTTTCTTTTCTAAATCTATACATGACATGTTTTGTAGAATATATAACAACGGTAGGAATTTCACTAAGATTTACCTGAGCAGTCACTTAACATGCAAAGGGGATGGTAATGGTGACCCAGAAGACAAGCAGATGTTTACAACAGCCTCTTGCATTTGTAACCAACTTTCTGATCATTGATCATTATCACATAACATAGTGTCCTAAAATATAACGGTCACATAAATACTTACAAGATTTCAGTAAAAGGGTAAACTTATCTGAAATTGCGTATTTGGGGGCTGATGTTTGACTCTAGAGTTTGTCATTTAATGGTCTGTCGGAGTTGGCGGGAGAACTGGCAGTCCTTACCATTTCTTTAAGTTTTAAAAGAGTTGTAGATTCCACAGGAGAAAGAGATCCCCCTTAGAAAAGCAAAATGCCAGTGTCTCTCTCTTTCTCTTTCCCATTCTTCAATTTTTATTACATTATAACCATTATCTGGGCAAAGCAACGAGTTCTGAAGCATTTCTTCAAGTTGCCCTCTAGCTCCACTTTTAATCCATTAACTAGTGGTCTTGAGTTTGTTGATAACTTTTTTCTCTTTGACCCTCCTGTTCTGGAACCAGATTGTAACCTGTCGCTCCGAGAGATTCGTCGTGGCTGATATCCGCCTCCGTTTGTCCTTGGTAATGAATTTGTTTGTAGCGTATTCCCGTTCGAGTTCTTTTAATTGCACTTTGGTGTAAGGGACGCGCTTCTTTCTCCCCCGCCTGTAGGAACTGGCGTCTGAGGGATGCGAGACCACGTCTGGAAGATAGGGAAGAAGGCAAGTTAAAGAGGGATCGGATCCAGGCCAGGACACAGGCGACAGCTCTCTCTGAGCCACCGCCTTGCAGTGCCCGGCTGCCCTTTGCCACCCGCTGTACAATCCAGCCCTTCTGCCAAAACCTGGAGGGTCAGCGGGGAGGGTGGGAAGTTCTGTACTGAAATGAAATCGCCGAGATCCAATTACTGCCCCAGCCTGGGCCACTCTGCCCGCACAGCGGCGGGGCTTCGCTTGATCTCCTGGCCCAGCGGCTCAAATCTTAGCCTCCCTGCTCAGGGGACAATACTTCCATTCCTGATTCCTTTCTATATCGCCAAAGCCCCAACACTTGATGCTTCTACACTGAAGACACATTTGAGAGAAAGAATACGGGCAATTTGATAAACCATTTCCAGGTCAATTTCCCATCCTGAAAGTCCATGTCAGGGGCTGGCGAGGGCGGAGCGCAGAGGGCGAAGGAAGCCAGCGAGTATCCACACGAGCTTCTTCCCAGCCATCCCTCACCCAGGGAGAGCCAGGACCAGCCCAACTCCAGGGCAGTTAGGGCAGAGCCAGCCTGCCAGGGTCGGGCTCCTAGGGGTGCAGCACCACTAGGACAGGCCAGGGAGAGAGCAGAGGGGCACGAGGGTGACCCAGGAGCGAGCGGAGAAGCTGGGGCGGAACCGGAGGACCAGGGCTGAGAAGGGGGCGCCATTTACCGGGCAGAGTGGACTTCCAGAGGTGGGGAGGCTGCGCCTGCTCTTTGGGGCAGTACATTTGGCCGTTCCAGCCGTTGGGCAGCGCCCAGGGCTGGTAGCTTTCCATGGGAAGACCCAGGGGCTCGTGGCGCGACTCGCCGGGGCCCCCAAGGCCCGGCACCACCGGCATATCCAGGTAGCCAGGCACGGGCTGGTGGTGGTGGTAAGGCCCGGGTGCGTAGCCCTGGTGGTAGAAGGCGAACTCCTTAGCGCGGGAGCTGAACTCCTCGGCCGCGGGGCCGGCGGTGTCCATGTACTTGTCCGCGAAGGCAGCGGCGGCGGCGGCCGAGGCGGGCTGCGCGCACGACTTGATGGCGTTGGGGTGCGGGCCCATGCGCGCGCAAGGATAGTAGCCGCTGCCGAAATAGCCGTAGGGCAGCGCTGCGGGCCCCGACGAGGCTCTGCGCCGCCGCCGAGCAGGGACTGCACTGCTTGGCGGCCTCGGCGCCTGCTGGGCCCGCGGGGCCCGGTCCTCCTGAGGACGACGCCGCCGCCGCCGCCGCTGCAGCGGCGGCGGCGGCGGCAGCGGCGGCGGCGGCCGACGGGGGCGCCTCCCCGGGCGCGCTGCTGTAGGCGGCCGCGGCACCGGGCGCCAGGGGCGCCGGGTGAGCCATCAGGTTACGGCACTGGTTGGCCGCGGCCGCCGCCGCCGCCGCGGCCGCCGCCGCCACCGAGAAGTTGCCCCCCGCGGCCGCAGCCGCCGGGTGGGGAAGCCCCCGCCCCCGGCCCCAGCCGCCGCCGCCGCCGCCGCAGCCGCCGCCGCCGCCGCCGCCCCTTCCATGTTCTTGTTGAGCTCGTCGGCCACAAGGCCGCCGCCGTTGTCGTAGAGAAACATGACGGTGGGCTCGATCCAGCGGGGGTGGAGGAGCACGGAGGCTGTCATAGCACGAGCCGCATGGAGAAGACCCCAGTGGCGCTGTTTTAAAAAGCCCCCAAGAAGTGAAGAGCGCGCGGCGCGGGGCCGGGGCCCGAGCGAGGGGGGCGGATCGCGCCCCGCGGGGTCGCGCCAGGCGGCCGCCCATTGGCCCGGCCCCCCTTCCTCCCGCTCCGCCCACGGCGTATGCAAAGCGGGCGGCTCCAAGCCCGGCTCTGCCCTGTACACTCGCCGTCCCCACCGCCGCCCGCGCCGTCCCCAGCGCCAGCGCCCGCCGCGCGGCCGCGCACCATTCACCCAGGGGAGAGGTGGGGGTGCGGTAGGGTGGGGGCGGAGGACATGGCGGGCGGGGAGGGGAGGCAACGGCGACTTCCTCGCAGTTCGCTTTCTCTTCCCCTCTCCCAGTGGGGCTCGGAGCGGCGTAGGGCGGGGAGGGGACGGGGAGAGATGTTGGGTGACGACCAGAGGCGGTGGGGACAGGTCAGGTAAATTTGCGGACATCTGGGGACGGTAAAGTAGCGCGGCGCAGCCCAGGCTGGGTGTTTCCTGCGGCCTCTGGCGCCGTTTTCTTTACAGGTATCCGCGCTCCTTTCTGCAGCGAGACGCCTGCACCGACACTTGCGCT
Source organism: Nanger dama (assembly GCA_917880005.1). Taxonomy (NCBI): domain Eukaryota; kingdom Metazoa; phylum Chordata; class Mammalia; order Artiodactyla; family Bovidae; genus Nanger; species Nanger dama. The sequence goes on from CAKJTW010000022.1 coordinate 28,982,073, forward strand.
TTCGGCTGTCGGCTTCGACAGCGTCGCGATTGCGCTCTTTCCGGGGAGCCGTGGCGGGGCGTTTGCGGATGCGCCTGGCTCATGAGTCCCAGGACATTCCACTGGAAAACTCGGACTGCATGTAGAAGCTTTCTCCCCTTCTCTGTCCACAGTGTTGGTGGGAAATCTCGTAGACTCGCCTTTAGGCCCATAGGCTCCGATGACCCATCACAATGACACACGGACATAAGCGCATACACAACCAAGTGTACTTTGGTGTCACACACATTTATATACAGACTTTGTTCCTCACTTTGTCCCAGTAGCAACTCTTCTTCCTCCAGAAGCTTTGAGATGGAGAGAACGATTTCTGAGCATCGCTTTTCAGTGCTCCCTTGTCTCCAACCAGTCTGGCCTGTCTTGGAAGGAGTTTAAGAGGAACAGGCCCCAGCTGGGTGCTGAGTTGGGACTCTCTTCTGGGGTTTAATGAGGCTTCACAGAGCCTGGGCTGTGACTCTCCAGGCACCTGGGCACTCTCTATCACACTCTGTTTGGGGACAAGTGAAAGAGACTCTTTGGGGCCATTTCACATGTCCCTCCCTACCTTCCACAGGTAGGACTAGGGAAGAGCCCTGTCTCAAGCCGGCAGAGAGGATGCCTGGCCCTCCTCTGTCCATGAACCAGCTGAAGAAGCCTTTTTGCCCTCTGTGCCTGGGAAATGCAGCCCTTTCCTGAGAGCACGGTGGGGTGTTGATGCTGGAAGAGCCAAGTGGCCGCCACATTTTGGTGAGGAATTTTGGGGTCCTGTGCCTTTGGGATCATATACTTCCATCTCCGATTGTGAATGTTGTGAGTTGCTCAGATGCCCAGAAAGGGGACTTGCATTCAAAGTGAAAGTGGGTGCATTCTTTCGGGACATGAGGGTTGGGAAGAGTGCTGGACTCCCATCCCAGGCAGACTGGTGAGTAGCCAGGCTTGGACCTGCCTCCTGTTTCAGCTTGCAGACTCAGCCCTAAGCTCAAGGCACTGTGAACATCCCCACCCCAGTCTGCTCTCTAAAGTTTCTGGTCTTCCTGAAACGTCCGAACCAAGGAGGCTGAGCTCCGGCTTTTATCCACCCTGATCCCGGGTTTGTCCGGACCAATGTAAGTGTTGCCCAATAAAACCTTCTATGCCTCCCCCCTTCCCTGCCATACACATACCCAGTGTGCCCTTTCCCTCCTGCCTTTTTAGTAGCTCCGGGTAAATATTGATTTGCCCCCAGTTTACCTCCTCCCTGACTTGGCCATTTGCAGCCTAAAGAACCAGCCCCTGTAGGGACTTGATTTTTGTGTTATTTTCCGGTCTGTTCACCCCTCTTCCTTCCTCCAAGTGGCATTGTAAAGCTCATGATGACAAAGAGACAGCGTAGGGTTTGAGGCCCCAGTTCCCAAGGACTTGAGGGCTGTTTTACATACAGGTCAGACACGGCTGGAGGCCAAGGTCAAGTTGAAAGTTGCAGTCTAGCCATGGTGAGAATTGCCCTGCAAGCCTGGAGACTCCGGCAGCTTCTAAAGGAATACCGCCCACCTCCCCTCACTCCTGATTCCTCTTTCCTTTAGAATTCCTCCTGTTTCTGGTTCCGTTTGGTTACCCAGTTTTTTGTTTTTTGTTTTTTTTTACTGCCTTCTTGGAGTTTTGGGGGCAGTGTTTACAGACTCTTCTTCTCTGCCTCCGCCCTGCTCTTGGCCGGAGCTTCGTGCCTCTTCTGTTTTCTAGCCAGACCCGGAAAACGAAAACACTGCTCCGAGAGCCCCCACCAGCCGGCGACGCCTGTGCCAGCTCACCTCTGGCCATGGCATGGCGCAGCTGCCTGCCAGTGCACACCGCGGCCAAGGCCAGCTCCACATTCTTCCCTCACTCTCCCTAATTCGCCGGAGACCAAGCCCTGAATGCAGAGGAAGGGTCCCAGCTCCACAGACTGCCAAAGCCAACTGGGTCCCTCCTCACCAAAAATGGTGAGACAAGATTTCATTTTGTCTGCTGAGGAGCCCCAAGCAGGTTTGTCTGGGAGGGACGGCACTGAGGGGAATACTTTGGGTTGCATCTTGAATTAGGTTTTGCTACCCAAGCTTGGTGACCCCGCTAAGGAAGGGCTTCAGGCAGGCCTGAATTATTTATTGCGCTTTAAGGTGGATTTTTAGTGATCAGGTTATGGGGATATTTTCTTTTTCTAAATATCTGTATCAACTTTTGAAAATTCTTGATATGTGATTACTTACGGGGAGGCAGCCTGCCTGTTTCCTTTTTGTCTTAGATCTCAGTCTACATTAAGTGATTTTTCTACCAGACAACTTAGTGATGTCCTGGCATGCCTTCACTGTTTTTAAAAGTCTGCAGGTCCCATTAGATATTGGGTTATATCTATGGAGATGGTTTACAGAATTTGGATTAGCTCTCTAAATAATTTTGGTTTTCCAGAATTTCTCCTTACTTTGAAGAAAACCTCTTTCTCCATCTTCTTGTCCATTGCTGAGGGACCTGAGAGATGCATTATAAGTTCCCAGTATTGTTTCTTAGCCTCTTAGTCTTCCAGGCAGCCACCAAACCAGCTTGCTGGAAAAGGAAAGGTCGGAGGGCAGTGAAGAACTGGAGAGCCTTCTGGGAAGCAAGCACAGACTCTTTCCAATGGCAAGGTCAAGACTCTTGCCTACCCAGCTCTTGGGCCAGACCCTCTGAACTGTCCCTCTGCTTTTTTTGTGAGGGAGGGTCTACCAGGCTCAGGAATTCCTGTGGGATTGCGGGGAGATGCCTCAGCTTGAATCCTGGCAATGACAGTTTTATCCTCAGACCCTTTGTAGGCTAGGCTGGGAAGCCAAGACACCCATTGGGTTCTGTAAACAGCAGATCCATGGCCCACTGAGCAAGAGGGCGGTAGAGTGGAGGTGGGTTTTGCCCCGTGCTCGCTGGTTTCCTTTAAAGGGGCCCTCAGTGGGCAGCAATGGCAAGATCAGAGGCCAGCAGCTTTTGTTCCAGAAGTTGCCATATCCTTTCTCTTACCAGCCCCTTGGCAGACATGGCTTCAGAACTTCTAGAGCAGGCTGGGGTGCCCTGAAGGGTTTTGGTTGCTCTGGAGCTGAAGAAAAGTAGCTTGGCTGGGTGTTATTTGGGGGAGGTGTGATGGGGTGATGGGGGGACTCGCTGCCAGCCTGGGCCATGAAGCCCTGGGTTCCCAGGGTTGGAAGAGAAGAGGACAAAGGGAAACCCAGGTATTAATCGAGTTTGATTTTCACTAGCAAATGAAATTTACCTGCTCTCACTTTAACTCGGAGGAGGCTGTCAGCACTGTTCTCTGGCACTATTTCTCTGCATCCATCCAGCATTAGGATAAACATTCCTGGGTTGGTTTTAAAGACACTTTGTATTTCAGGATATTCATGTGTTTCTAATGTATCCAAGCAGCTTTACGAGCTGCATTTGCAGAACATCTTAACCCTCTCTCTCCCAGGGCACAAGGGATAGGGGCTCAGAGATAATGGCAAAGAAGAAAGACCCAAAGAAGGGGAAAGGGCTGAGGAGCTGAGGCTAGCTAAGAGAGAAAGAGAGAAAAGGAAAAACACTTGAACAGAACAGCACTTCCAAAACTGTAGTCAACTGGACTTTTGGGGATGCAGGTGAGGGACAGCTTTGTTCATAGTGGGTTTTGTGGAAGCTGAACTCTTCCTTAAGGAGAAAGGGTGGGTTTTCAAGAAATTTGGGCCAATGCTGGCCAGTAGGCAGAGAAATGGCATGTCCTGAGTCACTTGCTCAAGCTTTAGGTTTTTGTTTGTTTGTGTGTTTTGTTTTTGTTTTTGACACATGAATAAGGCAGCACAGGCCCAAGGTGATAGGAACAGTGTCTGGCTGTGGGAAGTCACTTGGCATTGTGGTGACCAAACGCTAACATGGTGAAAATGGGAGGATGTGTAAGGTCTAAGAAGATCCACAAAGACCCCTACTTTGTCTTGAAAAATGCCCTCATCCTGTGAATTTTGAGGAGAGTAAGGGTTTGGAGGGAGCAGCTGTGACTGGTGGGTTCTTTCCGGAACCAGACCTTCAAGGCCACCAGTGGCCAGAGCGTCAGGAACGACCCCACTTCCCGCATGCCCTTTCCTAGTTCTCACAGAAAGTCCCTGAGCAGGGAGAGGGGCGCCATCCCCATTTTAGAACAATTAGTCCCAAGTCTCCCAGGCTCCCTTGAGGACCCTCTGCACAGCGCCAGCCAGCCAGCGGCCCCCAGACTCTGCAAGTTTGGTGCAAACTTCGGAGTGAAAGTGGAGTTCCCGCCTCTGAGACCGGCCGCCTTCGGGCTCAGGATGGGTGGGTGATTCCGCCAGTGGCGGTGGCCTGGGTGACGATGAGGTTGAGTATTGCCTGCCCCCGACGCTGCCGCCGCTGCCCGGCTCTTGACTGGACCTGGAAACTCAGCCTCCGCTGAAGGACCGAAGCCTGAGCTAGAAGCAGAGGGGAACCCGGAGAAGCGCTTGCTTCTCGCAGGAAGGAAGCGCCTTCGCGCTGTCCTCTGCTAGCTGGCAGACCCACGCCACCAGAGGAGTGAGCTCGCCGTCACCCCGCCGGGCCGCTTGGAGAGCGCAGAACGGCCGAGGAATCCCGGGAGGTTGCGGCGGGAGTGAAAGAGGCGAGAGATCTTCGTCCCGACGCTGTCCGTACGGCCTTGCCGCAGCCCAAGAGAAGTCCCACCGCCGGCCCCCACCCCCTTCCTCGCTCGACGCTCACTCAGGCCCCACAACAAAACAGGAAATCAGCTCTTGCGGGGGGGGGGGAGCTGTGGATTCATTATGTCAACAAATACACTGAAGACATTCGAACGTTTGAAGGAAACAGGCGCTTGGACAGTAAACCTGGCCCCGCGGAGCCCCCAGCTTTCTCGCCGAGAAACCAGTGCAGATGACCAGCGGCCACGCGGCCTGGGCCCTCGGGAGTTCGCTCCTCCCCAAAGACTCCCAGGTCCCTGACCCAGGATGCAAATTCTTAACGCGTCGAGCAACTAAGGGATGAAACTCACTAGCGCGGCTACGAGAAAGGGGAACTCAGAACAGAGAGGTGCGATCAGACTTTTAGAGGCAAGGTATATGCGGTAATCATAAGGATGTGTGTGCCTCATAAGGCATTCACAGATTCACGCATCAGTGAACACGGACATCCAGTGTCCTGTGGGTGAAACACAGGTATCCTACCAAGTCTTGAGGAAGAATAGTTCACCCTGTCTGACCAGTCTGGTGACATATTTCGGGGTGGCTGGCGTCTCCCTACCCTTGCTGATTTTTCCATCCACTCACCATTCCTTTACCCGCCGCCGTATTCCAAATACACCTGTCCCCAGGGAAGGCAAGCCCCCGATTGGCATTTACCTGGTTTGGATGTTCTCCCCAGAAATTCTGGCGGGCTCTGGGGGCCGCGCCAAGCCAACCAAAAACGCCGACATTTCTTGTGGCTCAGCCGCCGCTCCTTTGTCCCGCCGCTCTGGCCCCGCTCGGCCCAACGCTCAGGGAAACGAAGCAGCTCAATAAAAACTTTTGATATTAGTTTTTATGGGTATTTACACTCTGTTCAGAGGAGCTGAGTACGGAAGCTCCATTAATCAGCTCCAAACCTCGGGTTTGGATGCTCAGTTTATGGGTTGAGAAAGGGAGATTGCCGGAAAGAAAGCGTGGGGATGGCCGGCTGATTCCGGAGAAATGAAAAAGGGAGCAAGGTCGTTTACCATTCTTGAAAAACGAAGATTAAAAGGGTAACTCCAGGTGCTACCCTATGGACTACGTTTTTATTTGAGCCCCCTGGCAGGGATAATTTTTCCACCTTTGCCTAACACATAAAACAAAACAAAACAAAACAAAACTTTTTATTATGGAATTTTCCAAACACAGAGAAAAGTACAATGAACCCCTATATACCCAACTCTTAGTTTCAACCCCTATTTCATTTCGTCTTTCATGTTTCACTGTTCACTTCCACTCTTTTCTTTTTCCTGGAGTATTTTAAAGTAAACCCCTGACATCACATCATTCCACTCCCAACAAAGGATTTTGAAAATAAATTTCAAGGTTGAACAAAATTACTTAACAAAAGGAATCCTTCCTATGTCTGAGGGTAAGAGGTCAGTGTGTTTGAACTTGAATTGTTCTGATTACAATCTAGAAAGAACTTGAGGGTCCACCAGAGAGAAATCTAGATAAAGAAGGAGTGTGGCTTGTGGGGCATCTCGCCTGAATTTTTATGTCTCTTCATCAAAAATACGTATGTAGCCACTTATGTTACCCTTTTCCATAAGCATGTCATCCTTTAATTGAAGATTTCTACTGCTGCATCAGGATTTGGGGAGAAATGAAAACCATGCCTTCGTCTTTTCTATGTCCTAAATTGACATATATTTCCTTCTTATTGGGCAAATAACCATTTCTCATTTCAACACACCTCCTCCCCTTTTAGAAAGCAAAGAACGATTTCTAATGATTAAGGGAAAGGTTTTCTGGGTTGATATATCATCACAGTAACCACAGTTTTCAAGAAGAAATTCAATTCTGTGTATTTTTAAAAATCCCAACAGTAAAATATTTTTTTAAAAAGACGTACTATTGGTGTCGTAGCTTGGCTTGTTTTAATTTGGTGGTCTAATTGACAATGCACATGATCCTCCTCTGAAACATGATTTAACTTAAAGAGTTGGCAATTTTAAAAAGCAAGAAGGTAAAAATGGAAACTAGCAAACCGTTGAATCTGAAAATCCTGCACCAACCAGTTACTTAATAAATTCTAATCCTGCTTGTCTCAGTGGATATCATTCACCCTTTCTGTGGCAGAGTATTGGGTTATTTTGCATTTGGAGTGTTTATGGCTCCTTAACGTTTTTTGAGGAGTTGTTAAATATCTGGGACACTTACTCGGGGATATTTTTATGCTAATAATAGATGCTAAAATGTTAATGCATGCTAAAACAACTCCTCATTACATTAGAAAAGAACTATTTGGCTAAACTCATTAGGGATGTGTAAATTAAACAAGAGAAGAAATTATGTGCACAGATTTTTATATACATTTCTGACAACCCCAACTACAGCTAGCAGAAGCCCCTGGGAACACTGGCGTCGAGTCCCTTTCCTGCAGCCTGAAGGTCATCAGCAAGATCAATCCCTGCCAGGTCTCTGGGCAGCTCCTTCAGGGCTCCCTGGTCTCCTGATTCTAGGATGGAGTTCACCATAGGGGGTTAAGGTTCCGGCCAGGGTCAGGGTGGAGACTGGGGAAATGGGAAGATTCAGAGGAAGAGGGAGAAGGGAAGAGAGATACTGCAGCAAAGCCAGGAGACAGAGGAAAGGGGAGATGGGAGGGTGCAAAATAAAAAGTAGGGAAGCCATGTGTGTCTGTGTGCTCAGTCACTAAGTCATGTCCGACTCTTTGCATCCCCACGGACTGCAGCCCACCAGGCTCAGACTCTGTCCATGGGATTCCCCAGGCAAGAATACTGGAGTAGATCACCATTTCCTTCTCCAAGGAAGCCATAATTCTCATCAAAAAGTCAAGCCATGGCCGCCCAAGTTAGGCCCGTGTTTTTAAAGCTCCACAGAAACCGGTTCTCTGTGGAGGCCTGACTTCCCGACACCCCTCGACACACACCCCACCTCGCTAGCCACTGGTATGGAAAAGATGCTTAGGTTGCAAGTCTCCCTGGAATTTTTTAACTTCACAAAAATAATTTGAGCTTTCTAAAACTGATTAGAGTCCAGAGTTAAATGTGGGCATAACCTTCTGACCATAGGGAGCCCAAGCAAGGAATTCTGGCTGGTCACCGCTGCCCGACATAGAACTTGAGCCATCCTTGGGACAACCTCCCGAGCCTGCTAGCAATTATGTGCTCTCAGTCACTTTTAAAAAGGCCATATTTCTTTACATTTCTAGGACCTAATGTGGGGTTATGTCGGGTCATGGGACCCTTGGCTGGTGCAAAGTAATTTGATGTCACTGAGAGCAAACAGACTCGTTTGTCACCCAGAGGAATAGACATCTCCGCAGGTCTGAGCTGGGAGCAGAGCAAACCGGGCTAGCTGGGGCTGTAGGATCCAGCCATGGGTCTAGTGCTGACTTAGCCAAGTGGGCTGGGAGGGGGCTGTCTGAATTGTTCATGTAGGTGCAGAGGAGTGAAGGGTCAGCTCTCTTCCAAGCACACACATCAGCTGGTAGAGCTTGCATGGGACCCAGATAGTTTCAGGCCCTTGGATCCTAAGTTCATTTTCTACAGGATCCAAGACTCAGTTTTTCATTCCCTAAAGTTAAGGCTGGTTATATCAGCAGCAGTCCTTCCCCCTAAACCTCACTCCACTCACTGCTGCTCTAATGGTCTGTAAAACCTAAGGGATTGTCTACCTGAGGAATAAGATTCACCCAGTTAGGAAGTATGAAGAGGAGAAGGCAGAAAGAACCATACCTCTTATACTCCTTTGGGGATGCACTTCAGGGAAGAAGACGCACTTCAGTGTGTGACAGGGCTGGCTAACACCTTGGTAAAGGGCTTCAAAGCATTTGCCTATGATGGGGGGTAGAGTAACATAAAGCCAAAGAACAGGGTTCCCTAAACCCTCCTGTGAGAATCAGGACGTGTTTAAGCCCTGGAGTATAGTAAGCTGGGCTTCCTGATAGCTCAGTTGATAAAAAAATCTGCCTGCAATGCAGGAGACCCTGGTTCGATCCCAGGGTCAGGAAGATTGGCTGGAGAAGGGATAGGCTAACCATTCCAGTATTGTTGGGCTTCCATTGTGACTCAGCAGGTAAAGAATCCACCTGCAATATGGGAGACCTGGGTTCGATCCCTGGGTTGAGAAGGTCCCCTGAAGAAGGGAAAAGGCTACCCACTCCAGTATTCTGGCCTGGAGGATTCCATGGACTGTATAGTCCATGGGGTCACAAAGAGTTGGACACAACTGAGTTTGGAGAAGGCAACTTGACAGGCAAAAGGAGGGAGGAGGCCATTTCTGACAGCCCTGGAATGAGCATAAGACGGGGTCTTCCTATCAAGGGCACCTTTCAGCATCATCACTGTCCCCTCAGGCCCCACCCCAGAGGGCCAGGATCCATGAAGTCCCAAGATTCACACATAGAAATGTGACACACACACATGCTTTGTCCTTCTGTCTCATTGGAAAGTACCCTGAGACTGGTCCTCCTCCCTAACAATTCTTAGATGATGTGTGCCACAGTCAGCAGAACAAAAGGGAAAACAGATCCAGCTAAAGTGGTCAGCCATGAGCGCTCGAGAAGACCCTGCTTTAAACAGGTGAAGCTGCCAACAGAGAAGCTGTAATTGGCATCTCTGAGGAGGAGCCTGCCCAGAATCTGCCTGTCTTTCTGCCCACCTCCACGTTAGGGAGAGGCACTGGTGCAGCTGGGAGAGCTAATATTATAGATGGCACTCATAGTGGGGTTCATTCTCCCAGGGCCCTGAAAGGCACCAGGTCCTCCATAGAAATGAGGCAGTCTGGGTAAGAAGAAGAAGATGGAGCAAGGTGCAACGGCTCTACAACACAGATGCGGTGAGAACACACTGCCTCTGGCTGTGCCCCTGGGCAGCTGGGCTCCTCAGTTTTGCAGTCTGCCTGGCCACCACCAGCAGGTGGAGGGTGATGAGAGCTCAAAGCAGATAACTGGGTGGGATGGCCTTCAGGGGATCTGCCTCCCACGAATTCTGCCGCTCTCTGTGGCCAGAGTTTCTCAGTACCCTGGAGGAGAACCCACACGTACACTCCACCACTCTATTGGCTCTGGGTTCAGGATCCCTAGTAAGGGTTGAATGAAAATCAGAGGAACCCGGGTCCAAGTGGCCTCAGTTGGCTGATTAGGATCACAACCTGGAGATTGGAAAGCCAGTGAGAGCTGGACCTGTCCTCTCCAAGGGAGAAATAGTGTCTCGGCACTGAGTGGGATTTCTGCCCTGACTGGAAAACTTTGAGATAGTCTCCTGCTTCAAAGGCACGGCCAGGGAGAAAGGGTCTTCTCTTTTCGACCCTCCTACCCTCACAATTAAGCAGTAGTCAGGACCGCGGCAGGCAGAGGCCAAGGATGCTCTCGAGACCCCGCTGCAGTTACGACCTCTTCCCACTAGATGTCTTCCCAGTTAATCGGAATTGAAGGGTGCTGTCTGTTCCCCAGCCAGAGACTCGGTTTCCCCCGCCGCTTTTTGAAGTCTGGAGTTCTGCTGGGAAAGCAAACCTTTTTTTTTCTTTCTTATGCCCACCCTCCCCACCCCCACCACGCCCCGTGCTCCCAATCCTGGCTGTGGAAATCCATGAAAATTAAACGATGACTCCCTGCAGGCCCACGTTGGACCCGCTCATGGCATTGGAATCCTTTTATAACCTCTGATGTGTTTAAATGACACGGCAAGGTTGAGGACACACCTCGGATTAAACTTTAATCGACTACCATCAAGGTCGCCCGGGTGGTAAATGCGTTTCCTCCGATGTCTTCTGGCAGACACTGTGGGGTCCAAGGTTTGGGACTGAGGTACCACTGTGCCCTCCTGCCTCTGCTCAGGCCTGGGTGGGAGCCAGGACGAGAGCCATCCTATTGGGCCCCAAGAAGGACTGAGGAAATAGGATTGATGGAAGCAGACACCCAGGGTGGGCTAATGACAGGAGCACAGTTTTTATAGCTATTAGACAAAATAGTTAAAAATTCCAAGAGGCACTTCCAGGTTCCCCTGACTCCAGAGAACAGTTGTAGATCGAAAGTCATGGTCAGTGCCTTGACTATTTCCCCCCAGCGTGGTTCTGGTCACTCAAGGAGTGATTGGGGTTGCTGCTAATGATGGGTGGTGAGCCAAGTTAGTTGATTGTTTTGCAGGTTGCCAAGTCCTTTAGAGGTATGTCAGGATCTAGAATCCAGGCTTATAATGACCCTTCCCCTGTGCCAGGCCACACAAGGTTAGCATGAATGTCAGCTGGGTTGAGTCACCAGGGCTGAACATAACTTTCTGAACCAATACATGTGTCATCGAGAATTGTCTTGGACAGTTACTTAGGGAAAAATATCCAAGGCCAGGCCAGCATGCATATTGAGGGCTACCAGTGTGGTTTAAAAACGGAGGTGTGTGTGTAATAAGAGCTGGAAGGATAGTCAAGCCACCAATAACAGCAGCTTCCTATGGAGTAAACTGGGGGTCAGAGGGTCAGATGGTGAATTCATTTTCTGCTGTAAATTCTCTTGTTTGCAATTTGTACCAATTTCATGTGTTAGCCAGTGGGGTAGCACTTGTCAGGAAATAGGGTGCCCTGTTCATCTCATGGACAAACACGCCTGTAGGAAATTCCCTCCACATATCTACCTAGATTTGTACTCAGAGGAGACATTGAAATAAGACACCCCAAAACTTAGACCTTAACCCTACAGGAATCTACTCAGATTCCTATCCCTTGGGAGGGGTTCTCAGGCCTTTCTCTGCTGGGCTTGCCCTGACCTGGAATTGAGCATGCCAGCCCAGGATATAAAGTCCCAGCTGCACATAGTGACAGGAGAACCCCATGGTCTCAAAATGAACAGAAGTCTTATCTTCAGTTTCCTCCCAAATCTCCGTGTGCCTGGGGGTTTGTAGACAAAAACCCATCCATCTCTGAACCCTTCAGTTCAGGGATTCTCACAGCCCTTAACCATGGTGTGAATAGTAAATATCCTTTCTGTATATATTTGGTTTGTCAGTTTTTTGTTGCTGAGGGTCAAGAGGCTCCACATACTTGACCAGGGTGTTGACTTCTTGAGTTAGAGACAATAATGTTATCACTGACTAAACTTAGTTTTAAAAGTGCTTCTTCATGGAGCCTTTTGGGGGTTAGTAATTCTCTGTATCTTGATCTGGGTAGTAGTTATACAAGTATATACACATATAAAAATTCAGTGAGCTGGGCGCTTAAGATTTTTATGCTTCACTATATATGTAAGTTATATGGCAATAAAAAAAATTTAAGTGCTTCCTCATAACAACCTGTGAAGTAGGTCCCGTGGTTATTATAATCATCTCCATTTTACAGACACAGCAAGTAAGACTCAAGGGAAGCTAGAGCGTCCCTGGTCTCGGTGGGAGAAAATAACCACTCCCAGCTTCCTCCTCCCAATCTTGCAGCTTCAATAGGGAACTCTTTCTTTTCCAGCAGATTTCTCAGGTAACAGGAACCAGTCCCGTCTAAAGACACCTTTCTCAGGATGGTTGCTAGGTGGGGGAGGTGATAACCAGCTCCTTCTCCAAAATGTTTAGCCTCTGAAGAGGAAAAGGATGGGGAGAGCAGTGTCCAGAGGCTGTAAGGCCTAGAGTGCCCCACTTACATCCCTCAAATGAGGACGGCAGCCTCCGGCTGGGAACCTATTTTCTTCTCCCTATTCCAGTCAACCCTGCCTAGGCACAGAGCCCTGGGGGCCCTCCCTCATTGCAGGACACCTCTCCAGGAGGCTGCACCCTCCTTCCCATACACAGATCCCCCCTCACCTCAGGCACCTTTTCTCAAAAAGCACCAGAAGGGATGGGGTGGGGGTGCTCTGAAATTACAGTGGCTGCAGTTTAGATGGCTGAGGACATAGAAAGCGGTTGTTATTTATTCCAGGCACAGTCGCAAAAGGCTTCCAAAAATATCGAGCCGAGATATTTTATTGTTCAGGCTGTCTGCAGCCTGTAATTATGCGTTCAAGATGTTTAATGTGTGCAAATGCATTAGCCGCTTTCGCTGGTGAAAACCCTAGCTGGGAGCGGGGGAGAGGCAAGTCTGGAGATAATTATGTCGTACAGTCGCAAACATTATTCTGCTTTTACTGTAAACGGCCTCAGCCACCTTTACGAGAAGCCAGGAAAACTTGGAGAGTGCCTTGTAGCGTTTATGCCGGCAAAGCGGTTTCTTTCTTGCGTTCTTTCTTTTTCTCCCGTATTGTTCGAAGTGTCTATTGGGCGGCGTCTGTGCCAAGTTCAGGGGCGCGCCAGAGAGAAGGCGCCGGCCGAAGCGCCCGGAGCGGCCCGCGCGGGTGTACGGAGCCCGGAGCCCTTGGAGGTCGGGCCTGGCGCGCGGGCCTAGCAGCCGGAGGGGGCTGGGCTGGTGGCCTGGAGCCCTGGCGGCCGCGGACAGCCCCCAGCTTGGGCAGGAGCGAGCGTGGCAGCTCTTCCCGGCGGTTCGGGTCTCATCCGCACTCTCCGCAACTTCCATTCAGGCCGCGATCCGCGCCACCCGCAACACCCCTGCGAGACTGCTCCGTGTGGAAGTGCGACCGCTGAGCAGAGGTCCTGGGCCCGTGATCCCTTGCTAGGGAGCGGTGCGGGTTCGGCTCTCATCGGGCTGACCCGGGGTGAACTGGCTATTTTGGGTCCCGGGTGCTGCGGGGCCAAGAGAACAGCTGGGATGGGGGACCCCCTCCCGGGCCGGCACGTCCGCGCCCCCATCCCCACCCGGCCCGGTGGCGCCAGGGCTCTCCGGGAAAGTGGTACAGGCCTTGTGCTGGCACCTCCCACCGCGCGACACGTACATCTCGGGCCCCATATCCAGTTAGCGGCTCCGCCAGCCGAGTGACCAGCACAGGGACTGCAGTCCAGGACGGTGACCGGCCCCCTGAGGGACCAAGGCGCACGTGTGCAAGCCAACCACAGCCTCGACTCCCCAGCTTTCTATTTCAGCTCAGGCTTTTAGGACAAAAACAAGGCCGCCGTGTGGAGCAGCAGGAGCGGCTCTGGCCAGAGTGCCAGGGCTTGGGTGCACCTCTGGTAGCGCGATCCCCGGAAACCCCTTTTGCGAGGCGGGCGGGGCGGCTGCAGGAGGCTCCTCTTTTGCTGGAGGCTGGCAGACGCCCTACGGGAATCACTGGGTCCCGGCTCAGTCAGTGCAACATTCAACCGCGGGCTTGTGTCCTCTTATTTCTCCTTCGGAAACCAGATTTTGAAACTCATTTTTGGCCGCTGATTTAAAACAAAACAAAACGAAAATATTGGGCGTTCATTCCATCTTATGGGACACGTTAGAAAATCCGTGTAGGATCCAGCGTGTATTCTCTAAGACCTGGTAGCGCTGTTGCCCCCTAGCCCCGCGGCATGGAGAATAGGCGGGTGTGGAAGGATCTAGAAGGATGATGTAATCCCATGAGGGGAAATACACAGAGAAGAAAAACAAAACCCAGGAGACATACACGATTTGCTTTTGCTTCAAATGCATCATCCAAGAGGAATCCCTTTGGGCTGCACTTACTTGAGCTCAGGGGTCTGGGTCCTTAGATCTCCCAATATTGGGCAAAGTGTGAGCTTCCCACCTCTCCCTTGAGGGTGCAGGTTCTTGCTAACAGAGATGGAAGGGAGAAGAAAAGCCTAGTGGGGGTCCTGAGTGACTGCAACCCCAAAGTAAATTCCATGACTTGGATGCCTCCACATAATAAAGTCGTCAAGATTCCCAGAGTTGGTTAGTGATGCAGCAGTTAGAAATTTGGGGACAGCAAGAACCTGGCAGGAGGTACAGACAGAAGCTTTCATAGAAGCTTTCAGACTCTCCTTGTTCTTCCTGTGTCTCCCTTTCTCTCTCCTATCTTTACTCTACTCAAGAGGGTCAGACCTCCAGGTACAAGTGACTTTGCTCCCAGACCCTACTTGGATGAGATGGAGAGACTAGGAAGGTTGAGGAGGGTCTCTCACTGGTGGTTCAGACCTCAGAGACTCCAGAAGTGGTCACAACCTATTCCCCCCACCCCCACCCTCACCCCCAAAAACCCTACAAACGTAACCACATTCAGTGTTCCACAAGGTTGTGACCTGGAGAGCCTAAAAATGTCATCTTCTAACCCAGAGGTTCCTGGTTGCCTGAGAAGCTAAGCAGGAATTTTGCAAGCAGAAGGGAGCAGCGAGGGGAAAAGCCATGGTTTCTGCTCATTTCCTTAGTCCAAAATCAGTGCTTACAGAAGAAGGAGGGCACATGTCCTGTTCTGCTCTCTTCAATGTAATTTTTCTTTCTCTCACATGAAACTGAGGGTTTCTAAATGCCCTCACAGCAATTTGATATTTGATCCTTCCTATGGGAAGTGAATCTGATCATGGACTTCCTTGCTTTCCTCTCCCTGTGTTCTGCAAGCCTCCTCAGAAGAGCCCACAGAAACATGGGAAGGCCCAAGGGAATCTCTTGCTGCTGGAAATGACACTGCGTGGGACCCAGAATCCAGAGATGGTGAGTGGTTTCTCTTCAAAGCTGCTTGGGTCCTGGGGCTGGGAGGAGGTTGGGCTGGGCAGCCAGGGGGCCTCCCTTGCTACTGCACTCAGCCAGGAAAAGGGGTGGGCTCTCATGAAAATGGGTGAATATAGGGCCACCTGGAAAAATTAGCTTTCTCAGCTCTCTAGATCACCCAGAGGAGGAATTCTCTGGCTGGGAGTGATTGTTGCCAATTCCAGTTTCCGGATTTGGTTTTCCGGCCCAGGAAAATTGGGGCCTTGTTTAAGTCTTTTCCTAGAAGTTATATACTCGCTCGTTCTTCGGCTGTTTTCTATTAGCCAAATAGAGACTTCGCATGAGATAATCTCGGTTTCTCCCTGTGACCTCTGAAACATATAATTTGGGGGAGATACTGTATTTAAAATGCCAATCCCCATAATGAGCCCAGCTTACCAGTATGAGCTCCCACCCTCCCCTTAATGAACAGAGCTGTCGAGAAATAATTTCACTTTGATCTAGTTTGTGACCTGATTTTTGGCTTAAAGAAGACTGGGCAGCTAATTGGATTCTTCAGTTGCCTTTAATCTCCACCTCAACACTTGGAACCTGACCAAGCTGAATTAAATCAAGTCTGATAAACAAGAATGGAGCTGGCTCCCAGGTTAACAGCAGCAAGAAAATCCCCCCACCATGGTGGGGTTTAACGATCACAGCGTGGCTGGCACCTCACAAAAAAACATGAGGCTGTAGGCCCCCAGAAACTGCAGCACGGAAGTCTTCAGAATCCTTTCCTCTTCCCTCCCAACACCCTGGATGTGGTTTAATTAGAGAGAGAAGGTGGGGTAAGAGGGAGGTGGGGAAGACAAACTTACAGTTGGTGAGAGAGGCAGGGTTGGGGGGTTCATCTCAAAGGGAGGCAGGACGTTGAGGAGACTTTGTCCCTGGGAGAGGAAGCAGGCTGAGCCTTTGAGGGCTGGACAGTAAAAGATTGCAATTTGAATTTCCAACTGTGCTCCAAGAGTGAGGGGGTGCAGGAGGGAAATAGGAGATGAGGGGCAGGGTTACGCAGCCTGAGGGGCTGGGAATCATGGGTTTTGTTTAATCTTTTCAGATGCCAGGATTTTGTGTTCTGCAGGCAAAGCAGGAGGAAGGAGTATGTTGGGACCTCCCCATTCTTAGTGTGGGGCCCAAGAAAGCCTTCTCTTGGGCTCCTCCCCACCAGCCCCACGCTCCAATTTGCTCTCTGCCTAGGTTGCTGGAAAATTCTGAGGGATTACTTCCTGCAAGGCAGTGGGCTTTTGGTTTACGTCAGGATCTCTCAATCTAGGCACTATTGACATTTTGGCCTGGAATATTTTTTGCTGTGGAGGGTGTCTTGTGCACTGCAGAATGTTTAGCATCATCTCTGGCTTCTATCCACTAGATGCCAGTATACCCTACCCCAGTTGTGACAATCTAAAATGTCTGCAGACTTTGCCAAATGTTCCCTGAGGGCCATAATCATCCCCCTGTGGAGAATTACTGATTTAGGCCTAGGTGAAGCAGGCATTTCCTGGGGGAAAGTGGAGTGCTCAGAGCGGGGCTCCAGTTCTTAAAGCGCTAACACAGTAGGTTAGGAAGCTACTGTTCCTACAGTAGTAGGAACCTACTGTGTTCCCCTTTGAGTAGCAAAGAAAATCACACTTTCTTTCTTAAAAAAAATAAAATAAAATGGAGCGCTGTGCTTGAAATGATCTTTGTAGGGTTCCAGAGAGCTGGGGAAGCAGGATGGGAGCCAGGCTCTTCTTTTGGCCTTCTGGCAAGCTGGGTCATGAGCACCTCCTCAGGGTTGCCTTGAATCTCCACTTGGAACACCTTCATGAAGCCTTTGAGAAGCCTATAGTTTTTAGAGCATATAATCCAAACCATTAGACATACTGAATCCAGGACAAACGTGTGCATGTTTAGATGCTGGAGGAAGGGGATCCAGGCCTCACCTTTTCAGGCAGGCTTGAGTGAAAGAAGCGGTTCCTAGGTGGCGCTAGTGGTAAAGAAACCACCTGCAATGCAGGAGACTTGGGTTCTGGGTTGGGAAGATCCCTAGAGGAGGAAATGGCAACCCACTCCAGTATTCTTGCCTGGAAAATTCCATGGATAGAGGAGCTTGGCAGGCTACAGTCTATGAGGTTGAAAGAGAGTCAGACACAATTGAGTGCCAAGTGAAGAAAGCTCCTTTCCTTGTCATACCTGGTCTTGAAGTGGGAACTGGCTGAGTTTTGTGCAACCTGTGCTGTTGATGCTATCAGGGAGTGGAGGGCCTGTTTCAGTGTGGAAGTGAGAGTCAGTCTGTGATGCTGGTGGGCAGATGCTTATCCGGTGCCTGCAGCCATTGCCTCCCTCTAGGTCTGAGACCTAGCTGACCTGGCCCAGCAATGTCTTCTGATCTAGATTTTCTAGAAACTGTAAGGTCCAGGAAATTATGAGTTTGGCATTATTTATTGAACATTTGGCATTATTAATTCTAATTCTCATGGGAAATGATTTTAAAAATAATTTTATCACAATTCGGCCTTCTCAACCTGATCCTTCCTCTCTTCTTCCCCCTTCCTCTTTCCCTCCCTCGTTCCTCTCTACCTCCCCTTCTTTCCTTCCTTGTTTTCCTTTCAGAATGTGACCATGCGCATATAACACATATGAAGGAAAGTAAAGATTGAGAGAGATTAGTTTATTCCCAAGTACAGTTCTATCAAGCTTAAATATCAATAATAAGACCAGGGTTAAACTAGGTGATCCTTGTGCATATTTTTACCACAGGTATCCTGGGTCTCTTTTTCAGAATAGTTTACAAGCATTTAGGGCTAGCTAGACACCTTTAGGAGTCAGGGTCTCCAGCTGTATTAAGCTTTAGGTATGTGACAAAAATCACTGAGTGCTTACAGAGTGCTAATCACTGTACAAATATGAACTCATTAATCTGCCTAACAACTCTAAAGTGAAGTCACTCAGTCGTGTCCGACTCTTTGCGACCCCATGGACTGTAGCCTACCAGGCTTCTCTGTCCATGGGATTCTCTAGGCAAGAATACTGGAGTGGGGTGCCATTTCCTAACAACTCTAGGAATTATTATTGTCATCATCCTCATATCACAGATGGTTAAGGGGCAATGCCAGGACTGAATTCAAGCACTGGATCTGGGGGCCGTATTTTCAACCGCTAATCTGCTGTCTCTTGTTACTGTACTGTGTGCAGACAGTGGCCCAGCGGACAGAAATTGGAGAGGTGGGCATCTCTGTGCAAAGCAGGTAACCACTGCTCTAGAAACCTTACTCTCAGCTTCAAAGCCAGGTTCCCTGTCAATAACACGTCTATTAATAGAAGCTTTTCTGATCATTGAAAGTAAGTTATGGGAAATGTAATGCATATCCCTGGTATTTACTGCTTCAGGAACACAGGAGACATAATGAAGGAAGGAAGGTTCTAATTGTAGAAAAACAATTCTAGGAACAGAAATCAGTGGCAGCCAGAGACGTTCTCCCCAGGTTTCCGGCCCTGCTGGTGGCCCCCTCCACCAGGCTCCATAGAGGCAGGAACCCCCAGAGGAGGAAAGGGGCCTGTTATAGGAGTCATCAACCTGTCACCACGGCTAGGGTGAATATGGCTTCTGAGTTGGGGGAGGGGGTGGAGGCTTAGTCTTTAGCACCACCAGCTGCAGAGAAAGGGGGAGGGTGCTGTGAGGTGGGGGTTGGGAGGAAGAGGCTAGAGGTGGAGCAGGCCTTTTCTACCTACCGCTCTGCCCCACAACAGACATTTATTGGGCTGGCAAGTCTCCGTGCTAGGCACCACTTGGCATTTAATGTGAGCAAGGTGGTACTCATCCCCCAACAGCCTTAATAATCTGTAAGTGTGTGCATGTGTGAGTTTGTGAGAGAAAAGTGGGGTGACACAGCTACATAAATGTTCACACTGAAGGTTGAGATAAGGACCCAGGGACAGCATGCCTAGTGTGCTGAGAGGTACAGGGGAGTGAAGGCTGGGGCAGGCAGCAAGGAGGCTGAGTGCTTGTGCCAGGCCTAGACAGTGTCTCTGATCCAGGACAGGCAGAGAGAGTTTTGGGAACAAGCACAAAGGGCAGTTTGGCTCAGGTTGGGGAGGCTAAGGAAGTATTGTCCAGCACCCACTACCTTCTAAATGCGTGATTTGCAGGGGTATCTCATTTCACTATCATGCCTAACCCCCATGAACTGGATAGGGTTATTATTCCAATCTTACAGATGAGAAAAGTGAGGCAGAAGGTCCATGACTCGTGCTAGGTTCCAGGGCTAGGTGGCCAAGGCCAGGATCTGTGTGACCCGCGAGACCCTCTCTCAGCCACCCTGAGCCAGGTCCATAGGCTTGTGTAGTTAAGTCGTGGTCAAGGGGAGCCCAAGTGGGAGGTTTTTGTTTGCGTTCTAAGAAAAAGCTGTGTTGTTCTTACATTTCTGTATTTTCCTACTGCTGCCATCACATCCAATGGATGATATCCAATAGTTCTGGGAAGCTGGGGATTTTTTCCAAGGCTGGTCAGGCGGCGGTACCGTATAGTTCGGAGAAGGGGACCAGGGCGCGGAGAAGGGGACCAGGGCGCGGAGAAGGGGACCAGGGCGCAGAGAGCGCGAGGGCGTGGGC
The DNA here is from genome assembly GCA_917880005.1 of Nanger dama. Taxonomy (NCBI): domain Eukaryota; kingdom Metazoa; phylum Chordata; class Mammalia; order Artiodactyla; family Bovidae; genus Nanger; species Nanger dama. The sequence continues at coordinate 29,001,878 of CAKJTW010000022.1, forward strand.
GGACGGACCCGCGCGGCCTGCAGGACCGCGGCCCCGGCGAGCGACCGCGGGAACGCGGAGCCGGGGAGCCCCTGCAGGCCGGGCAGAGAGCAGCGATGCCTCCTTCCGTCCGCTCCTGTCGCGTCCTCGAAGCTCGCTCGCTGCAGCGGGCTGGAGAGCCGCCTCCGGCCGCCCGGCTTCTTCCGGCCAGCCTCGCTGGGGACTGTGGCGGGACCCCGCCCGCGCGGCGGCGAAATCGAAATGGGGCGGTGATCCACCCTCTTCCGGCTCGGCGTCGGGAACCAAGGCTCCCGGCCCCGCGACTTAACCGTGTGACCGGCCAAGATCCTGGAACGTCTTCCAACCTGTGAAGAAAGATTAATAATGACGACAATATCAACAGTATCCTACGAGTCTGCTTACCCCACGTGATAGGATCGAACGCGATCCTTTGTTCAATGAACACAAACGCCATGTCCACCTACTATGTAATAGGCACTAGGCTGGGCTCCTTTCATTCTAAACTGTTTTTCATTTGTGCCCTTTTGGATAAGTTATATTGAAACACTACGTACAAAAAGTGCATAGTATCACAAAGTACCTGTGTAACCTGCAAGAGATCAACAAACAGATGTAGCACCTTACTACCCTCCCTGCGCCCTCCCCCATCACTATCCTAACATCTAACACCAACAGTTATTTTCATTTGACGAATAAATGATACTGTTAAAGGACACTGCACACAGGCAGTAAAATGCTATCATCGACAAAGTTAGGTGCTATTGAGCTGGAGTGGCATTTTTCTGAATACCTGTCTCTCCTGGATCTTTCCAATGGGCTGGAAGACTTGGTTTCTCATCCCCAGAACACCTAGGCACCCTCTTGTGGTCTCTGGGATTCTTCCATGCAATAAGGGGCTTGGTTTCCATTCTGACGACCCTTCCTTCTGCAGCTAATGAGGGTGGCATGGGTTTATTCAGAAACGATAGGACAGATTTGGAGCATGGCTTGTTGTAGTATTTATTAACACAGCAAATATTATTAGTGTATTCATAATAACAACACATTTTTGAAGGTGAATGTCACCAGCCTGAGGCTCATCATAAAATGTCAGTTAGGTTTTACTGCCTTAAACAACTGGAGATTTCTTTAGAAATCTTTAGACAAGGGTGTTTAGACAAGTGTGGCAGCAGAAATTTCCTATTAAACAGTTTTCTCAGGTACCACTGAATAGTGGATGGACCAGTATTGAAATTGTCCATCTTCAGTGTTACAGTATGCTGCTATGAGTTCCAGTCTAAATATTGTTAACAGTCGGCGTCACAGAGTCTCTAAGCCTCCCCCCCACCAACATGTTCATTTCCTGATAGACAGGGTGATGGGTAAAGGTTTAGTTTCCCTCTCCAGCCTGCCTGAGGATGCAGTAGGACAGTGCCAGGAGCAACATCTTTAGATATCAGAAATCCTTATCCAGCCAAACTGAGTCCTTTATGCTACCAGCTTTCTCCCAAGGGAGGTAAACATTCTCCGAACAGGGGCCACATCAGGGATGGAGAATATGATGGAGAACAAACTCCTTAACATATGAGTGGGGATTTACAATTGACAAAGCCCTGGCCATTTCTCTCTCTCTTTGGTGGGGTTTATATGAATATTTCCTTGAATTTTGTTTTTGTGATGATAGAAAGGTATGAAATCTCAAAACTGTTAATTTTGAAGGTGACTCTGGCTTTTATTCTGGTGTCAAATAGATTTAGGTTTAAGTCCCCACCCTATTGCCTACTTGATTTGTGACCTTAGGTTAGCCTGCTCACAATTCTAAAATTGTTTCATCAACTCAAAAATGAATATGATGTTACTCAGATGACCCATAAGGCTGTTTAAGTTTTGTGATGCAGATAAAGCAGTTAGCTCAGTGTCTAGAATAATATAGGTGTAATAGTAATTTTAATTATATAATATCAATATTGCTATATAATGTAATTCTCATAGACATGGTAGAAATCATTCAAATTTTATAAGCAATAAAATAGGAAATATTGAGCCACTAACATATGCTACATCATGGATAAATCTTAAAAAAAAATGCTAAGTGAAAGAAGACACAAAAGATTAGCTATTGCATGATTCCATCCATCTAAAATATCCAGAAAAGGTAAATTTTTAGTGACAGAAAGTGGATTAATGGGTGCCTCAAGCTGGAGGGAAATAAGATTAACTGTAGGTCATGAGGAATCCTAGCAGGGCCAGGGGGATGAAAATGTTCAAAAATGATTTATGGTGATGGTTGCACCACACAGTAGAGTTACTAAAAATCATGGAATCATACACCCGAAATAGGTGAGTTTGATAACATATTAAATATATGTCAGAAAATTTGTCTTAAAAACTCAGAGAACTATCACAGAGAGGAAGAACAGAATACAGGTTTCCAACTAGGTGTTCTTTGAAAGTGAAAGTAGCTTAGTCATGTCCAACTCTTTGTGACTCCATGAATGATACAATCCATGGAATTCTCCAGGCCAGAATACTGGAATGGGTAGCTGTTCCCTTCTCTAGTGGATCTTCCTAAACCAGGAATCAAACCTGGGTCTCCTGCATTGCAGGCAGATTTGGTATTTGCCTCCCATTGGGTAGGAGAGAGAAGGAAAACAACAGGGGAGAAGCTATTGTTAGAATCTCTATTAAATCAGGGATGGAGCTAACCAAGACAACTAAGAGAATGTGGAGATGGCCGTGTCTTAAGGAGGGGGGAGAATGAAGGAAGCATAAGCTTTCCTAGGGGATATAAGAATAGGCAACAGTTGTGGGTAACTTTTATTAAACTCAGTATTCTAGCAAGCATTATATTCTAAAGCTATATTCTCAGTATTCTAAAGAGCTTAGTGTTCTAAAATCTTTATATATACATATACATACATTATATATACATATACATACATACATAAATATGTATATATATGTGTATATATATATATACGCTTCCTTGGTGGCTTAGAGGGTAAAGCGTCCACCTGCTATGCAGGAGACCAGGGTTCAGTTCCTGAGTTGGGAAGAGCCTCTGGAGAAGGAAACAGCAACCCACTCCAGTACTCTTGCCTGGAAAAATCCCATAGATGGAGGAGCCTGGGAGGCTGCAGTCCATGGGGTCGCAAAGAGTATATACACGCACACACATATATAATCTTGTTTAAGCTGCATAGCATGTAAGATGGGTAATGTTATTATGTCCATTTTTGAGGTGATGAACTTGAAACCCAGAGAAGTTAAATAACTTGACCAAAGTCATAAGTTAATATATGGCAGAGTCAGGATTAGAACCAGGGTAGTTTGTTCCAGAACACCTGCCTTTTATACTGATGCTATTAATGCATATGAAAAGGAGGAGAAAGATAACAGGGGTCTGAGCAAAAATCTTGACTTATGTGTGTGTTTTGGTATAGTCTGAGATTTTTACCTAAGGAAATATGATGTTGTTTTGTGTGTAACTATGAATCACAACAGACATCTTGATAGGGGTGAATGCTCTTGGCTTGTTGATGGGTGCCATTTTTCTATATGAATCTTTTAAAAGGCCAGACAATCCCTGCATTTCTGCATGTTTGAAGTGTGGCCATGCTTATTTACCATAATATGAATGGAGCTCATGTTTCTGGGACAATGTTCAGATTGATTTAAACAATCCCAGAGTCACATCCCCCTCTCCCAGCTCTTTCACAGTATCCCTCCCTCAGCAAGAGTGCCCTGCCTGCTCCAAATCTTGTCCCTGGAAATCCTATTCAACTTTCTAAGATTATTTCCTCTAGAAATTATGAAGCCTTTATGGATTAAAAAAATTTTTTAAACCCCTTATTTTAAAGATCTACTTTCATGGTTTACTGTATTGAGAGAGAATATGTGCTGCTAGAAGACAAAATTACATGGAGCTTGAGAAATAAGGAGGATTAAAAACTTCATTGCTTTCAAGGGCCAAAGAATACTATACCTAGTATTTTCATTTGAATAGATTAAGTGGAAATAATATTCTCATTTCTTTTATTCTTGCAGTTGAAAGGGGTTAAAAATTATTTGCACATATGAAACAAGCAGTTTATAAGTTATAATGAAAGGAATGCAATTTTCCTGGATACTGTACAAGGAGGAGAAGAGGCTGAAGGGGGAAATAACACTAATGAAACAATCAGTAATGAAAAGTGATAACAATCTGGTGGTCTGGAGATGAGGAAAGTCTACGATTTTTAAAAATACCTTTGTTGTTTTTTGAGCATGGGAAATGCAAAACTAATGCATGCTTATGTAAAAGAAATCAAAATTTGAAGAAATATGTAATGTGGTAAGTTAATGCCTCCTCTCATCATACCTCAAAGCTAAACAATGTCTAGATGTATGTGCATATAAAATATACACATGCTTCCTATATAATCATCTATAAGAAATCAATAATCACATCTGAGTGAGTTGCAGAATTTACTTAAAATTTCTTTCTGCACCTCAACAAAGGAGTAATCATACCATGTCATTTTTAAACAACTTATTATTTTTTCATTTAATGTAAATTAAAACCCATTTGCCTGTGAACTCACATTTTTATATAGAGTTTTTCCATTACTTGTTGAATAACTTTATATGTAGTTGGATGGTTAGGTTGTTTCTACTTTTCATTATCACTAAAGTGATGCAATAAATATTTTTAGTGCATTGTGTAGGAAATTTTTCAGGAAGTGAGACTGAAGACAAAAGGAGTAATAACTCCATTCACAGCTATCAAAATTACCTCGAAAGAGGTTTTAAATGTTTGTATATTTATTTTTATGTTCTGCCAGTAGCGTGAGGGTGAGTGTCCTCGTACGCTGTTGTCAGTCTTCAGAGTTCCTTTGCAAACTGAATCAGTAGAAAAATAGGTTTTTGTGTTTGAACTTGACAGAGCTCCGCCTCTGTAAAGGGCAGGCTGGAGTAGGTGAGGGGCCTGGAAAGAACATCACGTCTGGGTGCACTGGGGTGTATCCAGAGGAGGGGCCCGGGAGTGAAGATGTCTGCATGGTTCCCCACAACTAGAGAGAGGGGTGGGAGCCGGTCGTTTGGAGCCGAGGCTTTCTGACAGATGGAGAATCCCTGTTGAAATCGGCAGGAATGCGCTTGCCCAGCCCACTGTTGCTCCAGGGTCGAATTTCCTTCCGACAAATACGTGGCGTCGATTTGGGGGTTCCTTGGCCGCTTGGCCCCTTCTCCACCATCCGGAGCCCGCCGGCGCCAGGCTGCAGCTTCCCTGGGGGTTCTCGGCGGGAGCGGCGGTGACCACCCCGCGCCTACCTGCCCCCTAGCCGCGAGTCGCTGAGTGGCGGGGCTGCGGGAGCCCAGCACTTACCCCAGGCATTGTTGGCACCGAGCCCGCGCGTCTCCGCTGCACCGGACCCTGGAGGCCTGGTGCCCGCAAGCCAAGGGTCATTTCCTGGCCCTTACATCCTCTTTCCAACCGCTACTGGCAGACCACCGGGGTTAGAAGCAAACAGGCCCAGACTGACCCAGATCACTGCAGGTGCACCAGGGAAACAGGCAGAGGTAGGAGCTCAGACCAGACTAGCCAGCTCAGATTTGGCCAACACAGCCCTGTTCTCCACGTGGGGGACCCTCCATCAACTGGGCTACCAGCCAGGTCCCCACCTAATCAGTTTCTTCCTCCAGTCAGTAGAATGCAGAAGTCCCCGCAACTGGACTAGTAGGGAACTTCTGCCCTAGAGTGATCAGCTAGTACAGAATTTTATAACAATTCGAATTAGCTGCCAACATGTAAAAACATTTGCAAATGAAATATTTGGCAACACTATTAGCTGATGCTAATCTGGCATCCCAGTCTCTGCCATCCTTAATTTCTTAATATGACCAAGCCAGCTCTCTCACTGCTACTACCAGGCATCAGTGTGTGACTCCTGCTGGGGTTACAGAATGTTGTGGTTGGGACACTCTGAATACAAATCCCTTCAGCTTCCTCTGATACACGGTGCTGTGAGTTTGTCAAGGTCACCAGTGTGTGGCAGAGTTGGGACTGCGCTCTATTTACTGACAAAGGTCCAGAGGAGGGAAGTGACCTGTCCAAAGTCACCCAGCCAGGCAATGGCAGGGGCAGTACTAGAGTCCATTTCCTGACCACTGGCCCATTCTCTTGACTGCCCAGGAGCCTCAGTACCACACAGTCACTGGCCAAAGATGCTGCACAGGACCCTGATCTGGGCTCTTGGCTTTTGACCTAGTCATTGGTTAGACTGTATCCTACAGGCGTAGATGGAAACAAAGTTTCCCTTGCTACCATCTACTATAGAATGGAGACAATCCCTAATGGCTGGCATGTGTTTTATTTCCACTTTTCAGGGGCTGGATTCTTGTCTAAGAAACATCACAGACCCATGGGCAGCTTTTCCTTATCTTGGTGCACAGGTCTGAAAACACACCTGGCCGGTACTACAGCGATTCTACTTGAATGTGCTAATCTGATCCCACTAGAAATACACTGTCTAGCCATCAGGGGATTTTCCCAGACCTTTAAACTTGCCACCTACAGAGTGGATGAAGACAGCAAAAGCAAGCGCCACGTTATATGGCCAGCCCTGTCACGATTCTGCGTTATGTCTCCCATTTTTCACTGGGGAGCCAGGAAGAATTGGTCTCACAGTGGTGAGACTCCTTATCATAAAATGAACATAGGGAAACACGGTGGGTGAAAAGGGAATTGTTACAGTTAATAACTGATGTGGAAAAGGAGAAAGACTTCTGAAATGATTTCTTATTTTATTTAAGAGCATTTCCCACCCAAGACTAAAGCACATAAAATAAGCCTGAGACCCTGATGTCCCTCCATCAAGGATATAAAAATTTGAGGCATTTATGTTAAGTTACAGAGAAGGCAATGGCACCCCACTCCAGTACTCTTGCCTGGAAAATCCCATGGACAGAGGAGCCTGGTAGGCTGCAGTCCATGGGGTCGCTGAGAGTTGGATGAGACTCAGTGACTTCACTTTCACTTTTCACTTTCATGCATTGGAGAAGGAAATGGCAACCCACTCCAGTGTTCTTGCTTGGAGAATCCCAGGGACAGCGGAGCCTGGTGGGCTGCTGTCTCTGGGGTTGCACAGAGTCGGACACGACTGAAGCAACTTAGCAGCTTAGCAGCATGTTAAGTTAGCATATGGAGTATCTAACGTTAACTTTAGCTCTTCAAACATATCCTCTTACCTCCTTAGCAGAAAGTGAACAGCTTTTTACAAAGCCTACATTTTTGCAAGTGAGAGGCTCAATTTGGATTTGAAATCACTCACTCTATATGAAATTACCACCCCATTTTAATAAGGTCCAAGATGTTTAATAGCTCACTTAAGGTTTCACAGCAAATTGAGAACAGAAATAGAAATAGAAGGATTGGCTGTTTTCCTCAGTTGGTCTCCTGAGAATGGTTTGTTCATTTTCATTCTGTTTCCAGAGAAACTTCTCATTTGCTATCTTCACAATCCCTCTATAATATCTCACTTAGTTATCACTGTGTGGGTAAAATTATTTTTTTGTGGCATATTGTACATGTAAAAATAATTAGGTCTCTGTTATACTCTAGCAATTTTTTCTTTGGTTCAGCTGCTTGCCTGGAAAAAGGTTTAGAGTAGCCTGAAGTTCTCTGAAGATGTTTTACAATTTGTCAGTGGAAAATCTCTCACACACATGCATATATCCACACCCTTTATCACAACTCTGAAACCTTGGGGGAAATTTGCATTTTCTTATAGGTCTCTCCTTTCTTTCTCTCTCTCTACCTCCCTCCCTCCCTTTTCTTACTCTCTCTTTTTAATTTGGAAAACAGAATTCCTTCATTTCCCATTCTCCTGGTGTGATGCTCCATGATGTCAGAGATCCAGGCTTCTTCCACCTCGTTGCTCTGCCATGTGTGGATCTGGGATCTCAGTAGACAAGCTCCAGGCAGGACAGAGAAACAGTAAACATGACTGCATAAGAGTTTCTGCACTTCTGTCTTTTAGGGATAGTGCCTGGAAGCTGCCACATAACATTCTGCTGACATCACTGGGTCAGCATTTACTTCCAGTGATACCCCTACTTTCGAGTTCCACAGGGCAAGGTGGTCTTTAGGTGTGAAAGCCATGTGCACTGCTGAATTTTGGAACTCTTTCATGACGAAAGAAGGGGAGAAAGTTAGCAGCCTCTGTAACAGTCACTCTGTTAACTGAGTGTTATCCTCTGTAAGAGGATATGGCACACAACACATCCACGTGTGCTAAGTCACTTCAGTTGTCTCTGACTCTGCGACCCTATGAACTGTGGCCCACCAGGCTCTTCTGTCCATGGGATTCTCCAGTCAAGAGTACTGGAGTGGGTTGCCATTCCCTCCTCCAAGGACTCCTCCAGACCCAGACGTCAAACCTGCGTCTTTCATGTCTCCCGCTTTGGCAGGCAGGTACTTTACCACTATTGCCACCTGGGAAGCCCCAGGGTGCACAGTAGGACCTCAGCAAATATTTTTTAGATTGAGTTTATCTTTTGAGGATTTCTGAGACATTCACCAGGAAGACTAATAACACTGGAACCTTCTGCTGGGCATAGGGACAAAAAGTTGGGAGTGGAAGCTGATGAAGGGGGAATCAAATAGTTTTGTTTTCCAAATTGGCTGTACCCTTAAGCCAGCCAGCTGGGAAAACGGAGAAATGTTTGTAATGTACTTCCTCCATCTTCCAACATCCACTGAAAACACTGACCACCATGGCAGCCTCCTTGTATTTCTTATACTATCCACCTCCCACAGATATCAAAGAAAGTCCCATGCCACCAAAACTCTATCTCTTCCCTCAGAATAGAAGAGAGACTGTCAGGGGTAGTTCTCATTTAGCAATTTATTTATTTATTTTTTAATATTTATTTTTACTTATTTGGCTGCACAGGGTCTTAGTTGTGGCATGTGGGATCTACCCAGATCAGGGATCAAACCCAGGGCCCCAGCATTGAGAGCTCAGAGTTTAAGCCACTGGACTACTCATTTGGGAGTCCCTCATTTAGCAATTTATTATACTTGCAGCATTAAGCCAGTGACATTACTGTAAGGCATTGGGTGCAGAACTTCTCAAGGAGACAATGTGCAGGAAGTGAGAGGTCTTGGAAATCCACTCATGTCCTACTCTTATTTCCTCAATCCTGCTACTAAGCCTGCCCCTCCCTTGCCCCAGCCTTCCTCTCACCCATTCTCATAACACCGGTAAAGTGTTGTTGGGTTGCTAAGGACTGAGAAGTGATGGCTTAAATGGGACTCCTCCCAGAGGGTGTGCTTCTTAATAAGCAGAAGAAAACCTTTATGAGTCCAAAGATTAAGAGCTAAAATGGCAGGCAATAGGGCTCTATCTGGGCTAGTAACCGCAGGAAGGTGACCAGGCAGCTATTGTTTATCCCCATTTTATAGGGAAGCTCCTGAAGGTTAAGCAACTTGTCCTAGCCCACTAGCGGTGAAGCCAGAACTGAACCCTATGTCTCTCTAGCTCTGATTATAAGTGGCTGCCCACTGGTATATCTGCCCCAGGCGTGGAGCACTTGCTTTACTCATCTTTCTTTCATTGCATAAACTTACAAAACTCCCTTGGGCTTATAGTCAGGAAAGTAACACATCACAGTAGTAACAGCTAAATTGAAACTTACTACAAGCTAGATACTCTTCTAAGTTCTATATATATATATAAGTAACTCATTTTATCTTCATATGACCCCATTTTATATATGAAGAAACTGACGCTTTAAGAGGTTAAGTAACTTGCCCAACAGTACTTAACTGCTATAGTGAATGTCAGAACTGGAATCAGAAACCAAGCTAACTTGAGTCTGGGCACTTAAGTTTTAGGCTAAATTACCACTATAGTTAAGAGGGCAATAGTGGTTCCGTACTATTATTTATGTATTATCTGCCTATACCTTTAAACTACCATAAACAGGAAATTCCATCATCACACTAGGCGTGTCTTGATTTTTCTTCGCCCTATCCAAGTTCCCAGTGAATGGAGTTATAGAAAGAACTCAGGAACCTGGATGCCATCTATGATGTTACTGCAAAGATGGTACCAACCAGACGGTTTCTTTACTTAAGTTATACATTTACCATCTCCATATTTGCTTGAACTCCAACAAGTGCATGAATGCACCTTAGTTTGGCTGTGTAATTTTTTTCTGGGAAATGTTAGCCATCATGTGAAGAGAAGGGCATATCATATAGTGGTTCTCTGGGCACCATTCCCCTTTACTTCACATTCACTGCTGGTTCTCACTCACCAAGAGTATAATATATTGAGTAAGGAGAATCAGAAACATAGAGTGAAATACAGGCACTTCCCTGGTAGCTCAGCTGGTAAGGAATCCGCCTGCAATGCGGGAGACCTGGGTTCGATCCCTGGGTTGGGAAGATCCCCTGGAAGAGGGCATAGCAACCCACTCCAGTATTCTTGCCTTGAGAATCCCCATGGACAGAGGAGCCTGGCAGGCTACAGTCCATGGAGTTATAGTCTGATACGACTGAATGATTAAGCATACAGCACAGGGACACTGAAGTGAGTATCCACCATAGGCCAGACACTGTGCTAGGCCCTTTCCACTTGGCATCTCATTAAATATTCAGGACAGCTCCACAAGGCAGACCTCATGTCATCCTTTAGATCTAATGTCCTGCAGCTTAGGTCTGCACAGGGTCATTAGAATAAGTGCCAGAACTGAGGTTCAAGCTCAGATTGATCTGGCTCTAAGCGCATGCTCTTACCTTGAAACCAAGTGTCTTTGCAGCACCAGAAGGCTTGGCTGGGTGAGTCTGAGAGCACTCCTCCACTACTGATTTTGTTCTCATAGAAGTTACAGGTCATCTTCTATCTTCCCAAAGGTCTCTGGGATCTGTCTCTCTTCCTCCTGGACTCAAAATTCAGGCCTCACTACATTCCTTCTCGTTCCTCTCCTGCTGGATAAGACCTCAAAATCTACATCCATAGTGAGAGTGAATTTATAGCTACTGGAAATAAAATTTGGTATTTGCAAACCTGGGTTTCCTCCCTGGCTCTCCCTTTGCTATCTGTGCCACCTCAGGTCAGTTGCTTAAACTCTTTATGCCTCAGTTTCCTCTTCTGTAAAATGGGTAGACTTATATGTTCCTCTGAGACTTGTGAGGCTTGGATGAGAGCATGCATCATGTCCTTAGCTGAGAGCCTAAGCACACAGGCTTTTGTTCTTTGCATTGTATTGGGGAACGATAAGGATTGTGATGAAAGGAAGATTCTAATAAAAGGAAAACTGGTCAGTTTTTTGGAGGTAGTCGGGCTCTTCAGTTGCAGGTGGGCCATATTCAGGATTAAAGGTATAGTCTGAGTGTTGGCACTTGGGAAGGCGTAAACCCCTGCCTCAGGCCTAAGACCAGGGCAGAGTTACATCCTGGGTATGGGTTTCTTTGGCCCTTTCCATGCCTATTTTTAAAACTGACCTTTCTTTCCTCTTCTAATTCTTTCCAAGAACAGTAAGGCTGACTCCAGAATAATTGGGAAAACATTCCAAAGTTGACATAATGCCAATAACGGAAGTTATGAAAGAACTTTAAATCCATTATAACAAAAACATACACTAACAGCACATTTTGAATACTTATAAATTGTCAGTAGTACTTTACAATTATCAGGCTTTCTTTTGAGTGTCTGTCTGTATTGCCAGGCTTTAAGGATGGTCAGGGACTAAGAATAATTCATTCATTCTGTAGAATTCTCTGCAAAATTGATATGCTTGTCTGTGAAGTGCCTGAGACTTCACATGCTTATTGAGGCTCTGTGACCTTGGTCAAGTCCTCTGAACTCTCTGGATCTTTGCTTCTTCAACTGGAAACTGAAAAGAACAACTCTAGCCTCTTTGATGTCATTAGAGAGCTGGTGAGGAGCAAACAAAATGCTGGACAGAGAAGTCTTTCAAAGCAACCTAAATGAATAGATAAGTGTCAAGGATTAATATGATGATACATGTATGTGTGTCTAAAGTGAGAATGAAAGAAAAAAATAAGAAGCAAAACCAAAGAAGTCAAAAGGAGCAACCGTATTCCTTGCTTTGCCATTCATTAACTGAGTGATTTGAGGGGAGGCGCTTAACTTCCATGGGTCTGTTTCCTCATCTGTAAGATAGAAACTATAGTAATAGCTGTTCTTCCTATTATACAGAATTATTGTCAAATGGGACTGTGGGTGTAAAAATGTTACCTACATAAGAAAAGGCCAGCCACCTGTTAATTGTTATTAATATTAGAAGTAGTAATGCCCGGTGAAGTTGCAGTGTTCTTCACAGGCATCCAACTAGTTTAGTCTTCTTTGGAAATGAAATCAATCCGTTTAGATCCTAGGGCATGATCTGTTGGCTTCCACAGGCAGGGGTTGAGTCCCATGAGTAGGAGACTGGCCTCTGGCATCACACTGTTGGATTTAGATCTCACCTCTGTGACTAACAGGATGTGTGATTTTGAGTAAGCATCTAACCCTTCTTAACCCCAAGAGAAACTTGGTTTCTCTATCTTACCTCATAGAGTTATGAGGACTAAACAATATAATACATGTAAAGCATTTACAGTAGTACCCAGTAAACAAAGATATTTATGGCTATCTTTATTCTTGGTGGCACTCTGGCCTTATGATGCCTAATTTATAACATAGTTGTATATTCAATTTATCAAATAACATCCCAGAGTATGTCTGATACTAGAGGGAATGATGCTGAAGCTGAAACTCCAGTACTTTGGCCACCTCATACGAAGAGCTGACTCATTGGAAAAGACTCTGATGCTGGGAGGGATTGGGGGCAGGAGGAGAAGGGGACGACCGAGGATGAGATGGCTGGATGGCATCACTGACTCAATAGATGTGAGTCTGAGTGAACTCCAGGAGTTGCTGATGGACAGGGAGGCCTGGTGTGCTGCGATTCATGGGGTCGCAAAGAGTTGGACACTACCGAGCGACTGAACTGAACGGAACTGAGAAAAATCTGAATGAACAAGTGTTTGTATCTATAGTTAAATGGCTAGGCCTTTTGATTCCTACTAAAGCTGCTTGCTTTTAACGAGCTACCATAGCTGCCTAAATCACCATCCTGAGAAATCTGGAAAGAAAAATACTTGTATACATCAAGACAGGAGGTGCTGGCAAACCCTGCTGAGTCCCTGTCCATAGTCCTTGGGGGACCCATAGAAAACCTATTGCTATGCTTCACCTTTTCTTGTCCCCAGTTACTCCTGTGACCTTCCTTTGCATTCTATCTGTTCTCTAGCAGGATAGGTGATACCCATGGAAGATCTACTCTTACCCACTCTAAAGCCAGCAAACCAATCACATCGCAAGACCTCTGATTCCTTTCTATGAAGGAAATGTCTGGGTAGAGCAAGATTTCCACTCTGCTCCAGCTGTTGTACTTCCAGGGTAGTTTCTAATACACCAGTGAGTAAGGAATGCCCTTAGGCAATAGATGAATGAGATGAGTGAGGAGCTAAATTAAATAATGATTTCATTAGGTAGTAAGTTAGTGCACAAAGAGACACATGGAGGTGATAACGTGTAAAGAACAAGGGTGAATAAACATGGGTAAATGAGGCATAAAGCTCTGCACCAGAGGTTGAAAAACAAGTCAACTTTTAAAACGCTGTTCCAGGCGGAGTAAAGAATCATGGGAACTTAGAAACCAGCGCAATGGAATCCATAGGGCAGCAGTTCTTAAATTGGAGTGTGCACCAAAATCACTTGGAGGGCTTGTCAAAATGCAGATTGCTGCCCACCCACCCCCACCAGAGTTTCTGGTTCAGTAAGTCTGGAGTGGGACGGAGAATTTACATTTCTAACCAGTTCCTAGGTGATGCAGGGAGCACACTTCAAGAAGCACCTCGAAGGGAATCTGAAAAGACTTGCTGCCAGGAGAGGTACTGCTCAGAACTAAGTGAGGTTCAAAGAACCCCCTGAGGTCTGCGGAGACAGGGGTGTCCAAGGGGACCCCCTGGGCTTTCTGTACCTGTGCTTCCTGCACCACACCAAATTGGGGGATTCTTGTTTGGGGCTGTGATTTGCTCATACTGGCTGACCAGGGGAATCGATAAGACACCCTCACCTATGTGACCCTCCTTTAGGCAAGCTTCGACTGGTTGGGGGAAATGTTCTCTGCCGGCTCTCAAAGGAGTGGGGAGGGAGCATCTCAGAGTTGTTTGCTCTTTCCAGCCTCTCACGGGTAGTAACCGGTCCCTAGAAGACAGGACTAAGGGGCCGCGTCCTGCCACCCATTCCTCCTGGGGTCCAGTTCGGAAGGTGGGCGCTTAGGGTGAGGGGAGACTCCCTACCGAGCGAAGGTGGGCTTCAGGGATGGGATTTGGGCTGCCGCCCCCCGCAGAGTCGCGGGATCGGAGCCAGCCGGAGATGCTGAAACGAGTCGCGACTTCCTCCTCTGGCGGTCGGCAGTGGGGGGCGCACCAAGACAGCAGTTCAGGAGCTGCGCTTTGTCACCGCGGCGGCCAGGGGAGGGAGCGGAAGAAGGCGCAGAAAAGGGTCAAGGGGACAGGACGGAGCGGCTGACCGGCTCTCCGGCCGGACAGGGACGTTCAAAGGGCTGCGGGCCACACTTCGCACGGCCCTGCGGGGGAAAGGAAAGGACTGAGATTCCAGGCCTGGGCCCAGACTGCACGGGCACTCCTATGCTGGGCTTTTGACGCCCTGTTCTCCGCGGCGACATTCCTCCTGCTCTTCCTCCGCTACAACAAACCCTTGATAGCCTGTACCCCACCTACGAAACTCACCGCTGCGGGAAAGTGGGCACCCTCACTGGCTCGCTAAAAGGTTTCTGAGCCGGGAACGCACAGTCCCTCCACTTCGCGGCGCCCTCCGGCCCTTCGGGTTCTTAGCCAACCTTTTCACTATGCGCTGCTCCTCTGAGACTTACGGTAACAGCTGAAGCTGGCTCAAGCTCCTCGCTCACCCTCTGCAGTAGCGGAAGCAGCCTCCATCCATCCAGCCTGAGGAGGGTGGCCGTTGCAGGGTCTTTCAGTCTTACCAGAGGCACTGCAGTGGTTTATCTGCGGTGTCAGGGGACGTAGTCCTCGGCCCTGGGGGCTTAGTGTTAACCTCACGAACAGAATCTGACATTTGAAGGCTGGACGACTTGGGTTAAAATCCCAGCTCCGGCCACTTCCCAGCTGAGTAATCCTGGGCTAGTTACTCAACCTCTCTGAGATTCAGTTTTCCCTCTGCACATCCGGGAGGAACTGTACCCCATCGAGACTCCCTAAAGCTCAGTTGGAGGAAGGGGCTAGCCCGGGTCGGGAGGGGCTCTATAAAACTCAGTCCCTGTAACTTCTCACACAAAGGTTTTTCCATTTCGGAGGGAGCGGCTTAGCCGACCCAACTGGTTGGACTTCCTCGCGTGCCGGCGGTTCCCCACCCCTCACCCGGGAGACCGGCTCCTCTGTTCCCATTCCGGCGCCACCGCGTCTCCTGGCCTGGAGAGGCCGAGAAGGCGGAGAGGAAGGGTCTGCGGCCTCCTCCTTGTCCCGGGAACCGGGAGAGACAGGCGGTCAGTGAGCATGCAGAAACAGAGACTCACAGGGAGACCCGCAACGGGAGAGAGCGTTTCGGGCATTCAAGGCTAGTTAAATCGTAGAAGACAGATCCCACTGGGTAATGGCGCCACCAAGATAGGGGTCCTCCGGCTGGACCACCCAGATGAGTGCCTCAGTAGGCGGGCTCCCTCTACCAGCACCAGGGTAAGGGGGTGGGTGTGTTCCACTGAGGGGAGGAGGGGAGCTGTCAAGGCTTTTCTGGCCTTTGGACAGTCCAGAAAGTGTGGAACCGGTTTGTGCTCAGTCAAAATTTATTAAAAACAAAACTGAAGGACTACTATCCCCTCCCTCCTCCTCCCCAGGAGGGAAAGCAACCTATAATGGACTCCATAATAACCGTCCAGTTCCTTGCACTGTGGCTCACCCTTATCCCAAAGGAAGGTCAGCCCAAATGAAGTCCTGCCTTTAACAGAAGCACTAGACCCACCATTCTCTCCACCCAGATGCTACCTCCCAGGTCTGGTTTTGAATGGAGGCCTGTGCAGAGCCTGGAGGATGTGTGGGCAGGCTGAGCCAGTCCCTAAGGTTTTGGCCCTTGGGACAATCAATGCTGGAAGACAGTTTGACAGAAGTAGCTGCCATTTAAGGAAAAACATCTGGTAAAGCCATACCTCCTTATCAGAGGATTAGGCAATTGTGTCTGAAGTTTGGTGGCTCTGTTTGGGTTGTAGAGGGCATGGGAAACTCTGTGCATTTTTCTGGAGAGAGTTTTGCCAGATACGTGGAGGCCATAATGCCCTAGATGTTAAAACTGGCTGGGTAAGCCTGATGAGTTTTGCTTTTTTCAGATAGTTGCTCAGGGCCTCAGTGGGTTGTGATGGTCAGAGAAACCAGACTTTGTCTCTCAGGGTCTCCAGAATCACCTGCTGCAATTACGTTCTTATTTGGAATTCAAGCCCTGAAGACTCTTCCCCCTACAGTTAGTCTCTCTTACCCCATACCATGAAGGATGGCTCCAGCCTCTCTCTAGGTCATGCATAATCCCCACTCAGCCTCTGATTCCTTTCTTAAAAGAAGAAAGGAATTTTTCTTCTTTTCTTAAAAGAAGAAGAGCCCTTCTCTAGAACAAGTTTCCAGATGACTCTGGGCCATTTTATTCCTTACTTCTCTTCTCATGCCTAAGATGAGTGGTTAGATGTTAGCTGCCTATACCTCTCCCTGCTCCCCCACCTCCCCTACCCCAACACACGTTTTTGCTAGCCCCTGTGAATTCATCTTGGCAAAAGTCCGTAAGTGGAGGTTTTGGAAGGAAAGGCTCAGAATATGATACCTGGCACTTTCTAATAGCTCCAGTTGTTGTGAGTGTGGTCCTGAAGTTAGAGGGATGGGAGATGAGTCATTTATATATGAGCCTCCTCTCTGTGCTTCAGAAAGTAGGAGTGATTCACAAGATCTTCCTTAATTTTGTTGTGACAATGAAAAGAGCTAATACAGGTGAAATGCTGCAACAGTGACTGCTTTTATCATGTGGGGTTTCTAGACTTCCACATGCAGTTTCTCTTTGCCCTCTTGGGAAATTATGGAGAAGCAGGGTAAGGACAGTTTAGATATGTGGGTCTTTGAGCCTCTTGATTCTGCGTGCAGGTGGATAACCTCTCTGTGAGGCCTCTGAACCCGGCTTGACCCCAGAAAAGGGTGGGAGGTTGTGGAGGCTGCGTTATGGAGTGTTAAGGCACTGTCAGATGTTGTTATCCCTGCTTAGGGATAAGGGACAAGGGAGGGACAAGGACTTGGAAGGAGCACTAGTCCAGGGCCCAGTGTTCAGCCAGACCCTGGCCATGAGTCAAGACCACTGGTCCACCTAACTGTGTGGGAGAAAAGGCACTGCTGCTTGCTTTTAAAGGTGTAAGAGTCAAGGAGAAATGGGCATCAAAGCACTTTGTAATGAAAGCAAATTTCAGGACAGTAATGGTGAAACAATCCTCCCATCCCATACCATCTCTGCTAGGATAGGGGAGGGGGCCTTTGGGCGCTTGGGTGTTGGAGAACTGTGACCAAAACATGGGCCCTTCCAGCTGGTAGCTTCAAGAAGAAGCAAGCCTTGGGCTTGGGGAGGTCCTCCAGCTCCTGGATGGTTAGGTGGTGGGTATAGGTTGTAGGCTGTCCAGAGCTTGGATGCCACTGGGCTCAGCCTATAGGAGCCAAGGGTTGACAGGTGTGGAAGCAAGAGTGACTGCGAAACTGGCTGGCTCCACGAACATGAGGAGCAGGTGTCATGGCCCGGCAAAAACATCTGAAAACATCCAGTTTCCTGTCCTGGGTGCCTGGCTGTTGACTCCAGGAGTACAGAGAGAAGGGGGTGCTTGCTCAGAGTTCCAGAAGCCACAGGTTCTGCCTGCCTGAAGGAAAAACTGTTTTGTGGGGCCCACTGCTGGCTCACAACCACCAGCCCCCTCTGCAGGATGGGCAATGGTGGGTGGGGGGAGTTTGGCGGGGGAGGAGTGGGCAGGGCATGATCTGCCTCCTCATTCCCCAGAAAGGCCAACCGCTGGGCTTCTGAGATCCAGTTGACCTTGCTCCCTGAGGAGCACACCTTGCAGTGCCTCTGTGCTCTGGGTTCGGCAGCTGCCAGGGAGGAATAGGGACCGACCGCCAGAAGTCTCCTCACCTCCCACTGTCACCGCAGTGGAGACTCCACCGCGCAGGGAAACTTCGATGGCCACAGCCCGCGCCTCGGCTTGGAAGATGACCGAGGGCCCCAGACCACTGCTGCGGCAGCCCGGCGACGCTGACTGTTTAAAGGGAAGCTCCCTTTGCTCTGACATTTCACCAGTGAGAAGCAAAAATATTTTCTTGATTAAAATTTTGCCCACACCGAGATAGCCAAATCAGCTCGGAACCCCATTCCTCTTCCCACGTCTCCTCGTCCTTTCCTTTCGGCCGGAACGCGTGCCTGCTGCCAGGAGGCCCAGCATCCAGCTGGAGAAGGTACTCAGGGCCTCAGACTATCGCTCCGAGCGGGTCCGCTGGCCACTGAGGCGTTCCCTACCCCCTGCCTCAGCTCTCCGGAGCCGGGGTTTCTCGGGAAGCGAAGAGGCTCCTGCAGATCGGCGCGTCTGGTGGCCCTGGCCTAGCTTCCGATACCATTTAACACAACCCGCGCATCTTATCTCCGCGTCGCCTCCCCGGGGTTCCCACCCACCCTCTGCCCTGCCCAGCCCAGCCCAGCCCAGCCCAGCCCAGCCCAGCGGAAGCGGGGCCGCGAGCTTTGAAGTCCGGAAAATTTCAATCCCAGAGGAGCCGGCTGGACCTAAACCCCCTCCCCAGCGGGGGAGGGGACAGCAGGCCCGCAGACGGGAGGGGGTTGTCCCTCTCGCCGCGGGAGGTGAGAAGCGGTGGGGGCTCGGGCCGGACCCCACTTAGGCTGCTATCACCCCCTCTCTTTTATGGGCTCGTCCAGGCCTCGGCGACGCGCGAGTTTTACTCCCTCTGTGAATTTACCTTTCTTCTGCCTCATAGGGAATAACCTCCATGATACAGTGATAACCACGCTATTAAAGTGCCTCCCAGTAAACGAAAAACAAACACTCCCTCCCAACAACCCCCCATAGAAAACCCCAACTAGAAACAGTGCTATTATCGAGCCTCCTGTTTTCTTCTTCTTCCTGTTAAAAATTAGACCTCTCTTCATCTGATATTAATGAAAGATACTTTTGGAAGAAGTGATATTTAGCTTAAAAAGGGGAAAAAAAAATTCTCCTGCCACCGAGGTACGTTAGGCGCCTAAATTAGACAGGGGAAATTGAGACATTTTGAAACAGTGGAGGCAGGAGTCAGGAGAGGGATAAAGGCGTCCCTAAAGCGTCCCTGGGCTTCAGATCCGAAGCCCAGAAGAGGCAGCCCCCCTCTGGGAGAGGCTGAGCCCGGGGTTCGAGCCTCCTTCTTCCCGGGACGCCACTGTAAGTCCCGGCTCGGACGGGACGGGCCCAGGAAAGAGACGCACGTGGAACCTCTTGATCTCTCAATCCTTCTCCGCTTTCATCTCACACAGAAAACCCGGAGGAAAAGAGGATCAAACACAGAGCACTCCCATTGAATGCAAAGCTGGGGGCGGGGCGGGCGGCCAGGAGTCCCTCTGAGGACCCGGCCTCGCCCAGGTGAGCGCAGCGGGGGGGGGTGGGCTGCTGTGAGTTGGAGGGCTGCAGAGGCTAGAGGAAGGGGAGGCGGGGAGTGTCCCAGGCCCAGGGCTGGAAGGGCCCAGAAGAAGGTGAAGGAAGGATAGTTGTAGATCTAACGCAAACGCTGGTGGCTCTACTTTGACAGGAAGGAAGGAGCAAGCCAGGTGTTCCCTCAGGCTCTGCCTACCAGCTAGCTAGAGAGGAGAGGGCACCACGAAATCCTAGGACAAGTCTCTGCCAGGGCAAAAGGCTCTGGACTCTGACCTGGATCACTCTTCTCACCTTTGAAATATTCTCCAGGACTTTGGGGCCAGTAGTGCTCAGCACCTGGTGACTCCGGGAGTCCCGGGCATTGGAAATGTTTCTGTGAACCTTCCTTCCCGGTTCCCTCTGCACACCCGACCCCAGGGGAGGTTTCTTATCAAGTGGGGGGAGGGCATGTGGAAGGCAGAACTTGAGAAGGGAACTTCTGTCTTTCCGTTTCCTTCATCACCTCTGGAAGCCCACAGATAGGAAGATTGAGGCAGAGGGAGAAAAAAGAGTTGAGAAAAAAGGAGGAAGAGAAAAAAGATTAAGTTAAAAATACTTAGTGATAGAGGGACTTTCCTTTAGAATTTCAAAAGTTGGGGCTTTGTCTTGGAACGTACAGAAGGAGGAGGGGCAAAGCAAGCAGCCTTTTGCAGCCGGTGGCTTAGTGCTAGAAGCTCCAGAAAGGGGCAGAGAAAGTCTAGTGGGAGCGGTTGCAGAGCAAAGAAGGGGCCTGCCTTCTAGCCTCAGCAAAATGAAGAGAGACCCAGCCTGCCTACCTAGTCCCAACACATTCAAAACTGGCAAGGGGGCAGTTTCCTAATGGGTTCCACCTCCCTTGGAAGCAGACCTGAGAGGGAGCCTGTGGCTATTCCCAAAGACATTAGGCACTACTCACACACCCCCAGCCCTGGCCTGGAGGTCCCTCTCTGTCTTCGACGAATGATGAGAACTCCAGTCACTTGTACTTTCATGGCATTTTCGATGCCTTCTCTCTCTTCGATCCCAATGCCACCCACTTTTGGAGCAGGGGACCAAAACCCTGAGGCAGGGCTCTAGGGAGAACCCCTTTAGACATCCCTCCATGAACCCCAATGTCTCATGCTGGTCTTTCTCGACCCCTGACCCAAATCTCCGGGTAAGAACAGCACCTTCTCCCGGCTAGGAGCCTTTGCCGCTGCCTCTGTGGGAGTCGCATTGCCAGAGCTTCTTAACTCCCCAAAAACCTATTTCAGGGGAATTCGTTGACTCTGAACGAATACATTAAAATATGGGCAAGAAAAGAAACAAGGCCACCCTTAGAACCTCTCCCCCACTCTACATACCTGAAGTGCAGGCGAGGCCCCAGCAAATGGGAGATTTCTTCCTTGAATAGCCATCTGGAGGTCAAGCCCGGCTGTGGAAAGCTTATGGTCACCTAGATGGGGAGAGGGGCGATGGGGAAAAAAAAAAAAAAAGCGAACATTTGAAGTCAGCAGCCAAAGCTGTCTTTAAAGAAAATATTAAGACATTTATCTCTTTCCCTTTGGGGAAGAAAAATGGCAAAGTTCTGTTTTGGTTCCTAGGAGGAAGGAAACAGCTGGGGGTAGGGGCTGGGAGGAGGAGGGAGGAAAGGAGAGACCCCAGGCGCAAGCCGTCCAGACAACTTGCGGGGGAGGGAATATGCTTTTCCGTAGCTTGTTAATGGGAAAAAAAAAAGACTTAGGAGCCGCGGCGAGGTTAGCTCACCAGGGACAGACAGTTGTAATAATGAGAGAAACGAGGCTTGTGAATCGGCCTTCACACTTCTAAAATGCAGTTATGGATTCTCTCATCAGTGTTAGAACAAGGCACCAAGTTAAGAAAACAAAAGACCAAACAACAAAAAAATTTATATATATCAAAAGCGTATTCAATTACTGAGTCCCGCAACCCCTGCGGAACTCGCCGCGTTAAGCTCCCTTTTCTTCCTGCGGAATTCCATTTGCATCCCCTGTGCCTGGGTGTCTCCCTCTCTCAGTGTGTGTGTCTCTCTGTTTTCACACTCTCCTCCCCATTCGAGCGAGGCCCACACCTGGCGCATCACTGCCGAGCCATTAGCTGCGGGTCTCCTTTCATCTTCGCTGTGGCAGACGTTTCTATTTACCCACTTGCGCTCACCGAGTGGCGTCACCAGCGGTACTGTAATGACGACTGCAGCAGGAGGATGACAGCTTAGAAAGAAGAGGGCAATGGGGCTTCCTCCCAGAGGCGGTGCGGCACAGAGGAGCGCTCGCATCACAAGGTGACCCCAGCTCCCCACCGCCACCGCCGCCGTCACCGTCGACACCGCGTTCCGGCCGCTCCGCGCCCGCCCAGTCGCCTGGCCTCTTTCTCCCTCCCGCAGCCAAGATCTGTCGGACCGCTGGGGACCCAGGGAGCCGGGGGGCTAGGAGCTTACCTGGGGCTTCTCCCCCTCCCCCTCCGAGAGTCCGGGATGGAGAGCCGAAAGGACATGGTTATGTTTCTGGATGGGGGTCAGCTTGGCACTCTGGTTGGCAAGAGGGTCTCCAATTTGTCCGAAGCCGTGGGCAGCCCGCTACCCGAACCGCCCGAGAAGATGGTGCCCCGTGGTTGCCTGAGCCCGCGGGCCGGTCCTCCGGCCGCCCGGGAGCGCGGCGGGGGAGGCCTGGAGGAGGAGCCGGTCGACGGACTAGCAGGCAGCGCTGCGGGGCCGGGCGCCGAGTCGCGGGCAGCCGGGGCCGCGGTGCTCGGCCCCGGACCTCCGGCTGCCTCCGCCGACAGTCTCTCTGGCCAGGGGCAACCCAGCAGCTCAGACACCGAGTCGGATTTCTATGAAGAAATCGAGGTGAGCTGCACCCCGGACTGCGCCACGGGGAACGCCGAATACCAGCACAGCAAAGGTAGCCACCGCACCCCTTCTCTCCCCGGCCTCCCACCGCGCCCACCTTCCACTTCAGCTCTAGAGGAGAGGAAGACACTCCTTTACCCCAGGGCGGGGGTGGCTGGGGGAACCCACCTGAACAACTCATCCCCCGCTATCTGCGCCCTGGCGGGGGTCTCCTTCTCTGCTCTGGCATTGGCGGGACTGAGGGTGACAGCTGTGCTTTGGGGGAAGGAGGGAGACGCAAGCCCTGGGTTTGAGGGGGATTCAGGGTGCACCCCAACCCCCAGAGCTTTGTGGCGCTGCTTCAGCTGCGTAGGGAAGACACTTTCTCCCGGCGTGGGCGAGATCAAACGAGGGTCCAGGCAGTTTGTGGCCAGCAGGGGTGTAGGGCGCATCCAGGCACGGGAAGCGGAGTCCATAAAGGACCGTAAAATCGCGACCGACTAGGGCCGGCCGGCTGCTGCGGCCCTCCGACCAGTTTGCACGTCGGTCAGAGGTCCAAATTACCTTGTCACTTCCCGGGCTCAGTGGCGCCAGGTCGGAAATGGTCCCAATGGTCTAATTGCCTTTGGTCTCCGGTTGCATTTGAAAAGGCAGTGCTCTGGCCCTCCCCCATTCACCTTTCCTTCCTAGTCCCACTCCTCCACCCAAAGGAAAAGAGCGGCAGGGGGCAGGAGCCCCACCCTTCCCTGGGTTTCAGCTCAAACTGGGGGTGGGTGGGGGTGGGTTGTGTGTCACTGGTATAACTGGAGAACCCCTCCCTGACCAAGGGCTAGTCAGGAGGTGGGGTGAATGATCAGGAAGGGAGTCTCCCTGAGAGGGGTGGAAAGCTAGGAGGAAGAGCCCACCAGCAGACACTCCTCCACAAAGCTGTGCCGGTTGGTGAGAAGACCCTGGTGTGGAAGAAAACCCACCCTCTGGCCTTGGCAGCCAACACCTTGCTGAGAACCCACATCCATCCATTACCATCTAACCCACTCAATCCAGACTAACCACAGCATACCCTCAGAGTAACCCATACTCCATTCATGTATAGTCAGGCAATAGGACACTCATACACACACTCCTGGGACATTCCCAGCACACGAAGCCTAGTGTACATTCCCACACCTGCACCAGCCATCTGGCACACAAAGCAAGGAAACTCAGTCCCTGCCCAACATCCAACAATGCACCAGGACCCACGTTCACAACACTCCAGCACAAAGGGGCATCTGAACTCACTTGACTGTCAGATACGAGTATCCTTGCCCACTCCTGTCAACCGTGGGCAGAAAGTTCAGAGTGGCTGCATCTGTCCTGTGCCCCTAGGCAGGTGGCAGAGGCGCCTGGGGCTTTTGTACCCAGCAGGCCTAACACAGCAGCCCGGCCAGGCCTAATGGCTGCTAGGTACTCATCTGCATGGTGAGCCTCTGTCCGCCATTCCTGGGTTCTCAAAGTCCCTGTCACCCTAGCAGACGTAGAGTCTGGGACTACTGAGAAGAGGGGGATGTCCCTTTCCATCACCCCCTCCACACACATCAACCAGGACCTACAGCCCCACATCAACAGCGTCTGTATCTGTTGTGTGTTCTGTGTGTGCCTATACTCTGGGCTCCCTGAACAGGGCCTGGCTCTGAGGCACTGTCCAGCAGTCCCAATGGCAGCAGCGAGACCCCAAAAGCAATGGCAGTGGCGGCTCCCAGGGCACCCTGGCCTGCAGTGCTAGTGACCAGATGAGACGGTACCGGACTGCCTTCACCCGGGAGCAGATTGCACGACTGGAGAAGGAATTCTACAGGGAGAACTATGTATCCAGGCCGCGGAGATGTGAGCTGGCGGCTGCCCTAAACCTGCCGGAAACCACAATCAAGGTATGAGCCACAGGGAGGAGGGGGAGGGGTGCACCCCGTCAGGAGGAAGTAAATACCACCTTCCCACTTCCTAAATCATGAACCAGGAAGTAAGGCCTGGAGTCTCTTTACAGGGCAGCTAGGCCGGGAGTGTCTAAGCCTGGTGCAGAAGCCAGGTGCAAGCAGATTTGCCCCTGGGGAGACTCTCTTTCCTGGCCAAATAAACCGCGGGGATGAAGTGCCTGGGCAGGTGACAAGGAAGTGCTTCCAGGGAGAGCCTCAGGAATGGGACGTATTTTGAGGGGATCGCTGCCTGCTGCCTCAGACCGATGGAGTTCTTAGTTGCCCCACTACTTTCCCACCCACGCTGCGTTCGGGCGTCCTGGCAGCGCGGGCTGAGAGGAGGAGGGAGAGAGCCTGTATGGGAGGGATTCCAGATCCAAGGGGGTGGTGGTGGGATCTGCCCGCCCCCAGAGGAGCTCCTCTTCGGCCCTTCCCCTGCACCTCCCACACCTTTGCTTGCGGTGGGACGGGGACTTATGGGTTCTGCGCACCGGGCCGGGCGGCCGCCGAACCCGCTCCTCTCCTCCTCGCCCGCCAGGTGTGGTTCCAGAACAGGCGCATGAAGGACAAGCGGCAGCGGCTAGCCATGACGTGGCCGCACCCGGCCGACCCCGCCTTCTACACGTACATGATGAGCCACGCGGCGGCCGCGGGCGGCCTGCCCTACCCCTTCCCGTCGCACCTGCCCTTGCCCTACTACTCGCCGGTGGGTCTGGGAGCCGCGTCCGCCGCGTCTGCCGCCGCCTCGCCTTTCAGCGGTCCGCTGCGCCCGCTCGACACCTTCCGCGTGCTCTCGCAGCCCTACCCGCGGCCCGAACTGCTGTGCGCCTTCCGCCACCCGCCGCTCTACCCGGGCCCGGCGCACGGACTGGGCACCGCGGCCGGCGGCCCCTGCTCCTGCCTCGCCTGCCACGGCGGCCCGGCCAACGGGCTGGCGCCCCGCGCCGCCGCCGCCGCCGCCTCGGACTTCACCTGTGCCTCCACCTCCCGCTCGGACTCCTTCCTCACCTTCGCGCCGTCGGTGCTCAGCAAGGCCTCCTCGGTGGCGCTGGACCAGAGGGAGGAGGTGCCCCTCACCAGATAAGGGGCCGCCCGCGGGCAGCCGGCTCCAGGACGCCCGTGGGGACCCCTCGGGGACTCAGACAGCATCCCTCCTCGCCCCAGGGGCACCGAGGGGACAGAAGAGGGCCGCCGAGGACCAGCGGGACTTGGTTTCGAGCATCGAGCATCGAAATGCCTGGGGAAGGGGTCCTGGCTGGCGCGTTTGGGGAGCAGGAGTGGGGCTGGGGAGGCCGAGCCTGAAAGACCTTCCCTGGGTTGGCCCCTCTTTGCCATTCTTCACCCGACCCACTGCCCTGATCTGGGCTTGAGGCCGTGGCTCCAAAGCTTAACAAACTTAGCAGCAACAGCAACCAGTATCAAGACCCTTAGCCTCCAACCCCCAACCCCCAACCGTTTTCTCACCTGGACCCCTCCCCCTTGCAAAGGCCAAGCCCATGCGATGGAAGGGAAATTGCTGTCTCTCTGAACAAAATGCTGTGTCTGCAGAGCAGGTAGAGATTAATCTTTGCCAGCTTTTCCAAGGCATGGCAAGGGGGCTTGTGGATGACAATGCACCAGCCATCTAGGGGAGAGAGGGAGATGGTTTACTACCCTCCCAAAGAAGCAGGGGGTTCTCTGGCCCCCTGGAGCCTCAGTTACAGGATATTTTCTGATTCTGGGATCTACCAGCACCTGCTCTCTTTCCTCTCTCCTGGCTTCTTCTCCACTTGTAACTTCATCTCCACCCTCACTTTTTGTGTACTGTGGCAGGGAAGCTGCAGATACCCTTGGGTCCCCTGGCAACTTCTCCCAAGCCTCTTCTCCTTGGGCCCAGCACACACCCTGATTAGCAAGTGATGTGTGTGAGGAGGGTTTTTGAATGTTGAATGTATAATGATTACCATGCCGCTGGCTGGCCTTGGAGCCCAGAGCAGAGCTGTTAACAAGGCGCCCAGGGAAGAGCTTAGGGAGCAGGAACCTCATCTCCCTCCCTCCATATCTGGTGGCAAATTAGAGACTATTTCCAGCCTTTTTCTTTCATTCACTAGGAGCTTTCTGGCCCTTCTCTTTGCATTTGGCATTTCACACCCATCTGCCTCCCAAGCTGCCAAGGGGCTTGACTTTCAGAATACTAGCGGGAGCCTTCTGCTGCTTCTGGGGACTTTGTCTCCCCTCCTCCAGGGCTTGTTTGAGAACCACTCCCAAATTCTCACATCTGTAGTCGTTTTTGCAGCCAGTTTTTGAGGGACAGGAGAACTTATACCCCCACAAAGGCAAGTTTCACCCTGACTGGGAGGGAGTGGTTCTTCCTGTAGGGACTGAGTTTGATTTGGTTTTCCTTTGAAGCCCAAAGAATTTGCTGTTAGAATTTGTTGACCATATTGCAATAAAGCTGGATATGATTCTCACTTTATCATTTTAAATTTTTTGGTAGCAGGCAGTTTGTTAACTCCTTTTGAATTACTAGTTGAACTATAGCCTTGGGTAGGGAAGGAGTCAAAAGAGGGACACACAGTCTCCCCAGCCTCCATTTGGCATTGGCAGTCTCCAAATGGACATTTCACAGAGGTGAAGAAGGAGGAGCTGCTGTGGAGTGCATATTTCCTTAATTTTGTGCACACTAGGAGACTTGGCTCAATTGGTCCAGCAGAGCGCTGAGCCCCTCGGGGACTCATCCTCATGAGTCCTCCCCATCTGCTTCAACGCTTTGAGAAAAGAGGATCCTGGACTCTGGTCTCTGTAATCCTCTCTCTACCCCAACCCAAGGTGGAGACAAATGGGGTGGAGGGGAGTGGAGGTGGAGCACTGCAGAGAGCTGGGTTTGGTGGTCAAGCTGAGTCTGCATCTTATGGTGAAGGGAGAGGAGGAAGGACTCCCGAGATGGGGAAGAGAGGGTTTGAATCCTTTTCAAACTGGAAGTCATCTCCAAGGATGGCATTCTGGGCTGGTCAGGGCAAAAGGACAGACAATCCTGAATGGCCACCTCATTGTCATTCTCTGTCCCTATAGGAGAGCCACTGTGGCTGCCTCTGAAGTCGTACTCAAGCAGGAGTGAGATGGGTGTCCTCAGCAGGCTGGGAGCTCGGGACTGTATGTGTTCAAGGGTCCTCTGCTCGTGTAGCCATGGGCAGGTGGGGGTCTCCTTAATCAGCCTTCATCCCTCCTGGGGCTGTAGAGCTAACCCTGTCCAACGCAGTACTCCCCACTCTCCCAAGCAAATCGTTGTGCTGAGGTTTCCAGCATCCTATCTGCCACTCATCCCGCTCCCCTAGCCCTGCGCAGCTCCCTCTGCAGTTGGGAAGCTCCCGGTGCCAAACACGGCAAATTTCTGGGTTACTTCGTGTAGCGCCAAGATTGCTTGCGACAGGTAAATGGGCTGCGGGCTGCCGTAATGCCAGGCGTATTTTCAGTTAATAGGGAGGGAAAATGAGGTGTCTGCAGCGATATTGGAAAGTACAAGATCGATGATCCGGCCTCGTGTCCAATCAGCAGCCTTTAATTGACTGTATTTTCTGGGTAATTGAGCCTCTCTTCCTCCAAATTGAAGTGGAAGATATAACAATACATCTTGCCAGGAGGAATTACTCATTACTTCATAATGAAATTTCCCTTTTGCCAAGGTTTGCGGTTTGGCGCTAGGCACGCACTACTCACACTCCCTCGCAGACCCCCGCACCTAAAAATAGACTTTTCCCACCTGCACCGGAAGCAGCATCTGGCCCAATTAGGTGGTGGTCGTTGTAGTGGGGGCTGGGGTGGAGATGATCTTAAAGGCACTGCGTCCTCCGCAGCCTCCCTCTCTTCATCGGTAAAATGAGAAGCCTAGTCCAAGCAAGAGGGCTGACATGGTATTATTGTTTTCATTTTTCAGTTTAACGACCGTCTCTACTTAGTTTCCCTCCGTCTCAGTCCCATTTTGCAGGTGGGAAAACGGAGGCTCTGGCCTCACACAGGTATTAGTGACTCATGTAGCTAGAGGCACCCAGCTCAGGTCGCTTCCCCTCCCATGCCTTAGGCCTCTTTGGGGCCCAGAGTCCACGGCTACCCTCGGTAAGTCTGACACATCACATCCGACTCACACTTTTCCTAGGCTCTTCAACATAGTCGGGGACCCAGAGGGGGCCTGGGAGCGCAGACATGCGCTCAGCCGCGGTCCTTTGGCCCCGGAAGAATAGCCACCCCGCAGCCCGAGTGCGCACTCAGCGCAGGCCGTCGCCGTCTAGTTAGCGAGTGATTGATTGCCTTATTAAAGCGTGTTCT
Source organism: Nanger dama (assembly GCA_917880005.1). Taxonomy (NCBI): domain Eukaryota; kingdom Metazoa; phylum Chordata; class Mammalia; order Artiodactyla; family Bovidae; genus Nanger; species Nanger dama. Next base: position 29,030,696 of record CAKJTW010000022.1, read on the forward strand.
TGTAAGTGTGACCAAACTGATTGCATTGCATATGTTTGGGATAATGCTCATTTTAAACAACAGGATAAAGAGGATGAGCTCGGCAGAGCCTCCGAAGAGGAAATGATTCCGGCCAGCAGCTCCCTAACTCTGGCATTAAATTGCCCGGTTACATAGCAAATCACTTGGTTTCTCCACCCTTGTCCTCATCCCCGCCTCCCCCCCCGCCTTGGCCTGCAGTTTGATTGCATCCCCAGTGTTGTCTGCCCTACCAATGATTTTTCTAGTGACTATGTCGGCCATGCTTTCCCAACCGGGAAACCCGCAGCTGCACATTCCACACATCGAGTCCCTCTGCCTCCATTCCAGGCAGAGTGAGAGGTGATTCAGGATGCGCCCTCTCAGCCCAGGCCTCCCAGGGGGATATGGCCCTAGACGGTGGTGGCTAACGGGAGCTTAGGTCCCCTCCCCAGTCGTGTGTCTTCCCACCCCCAGCCTAGCACGTTCCTGAAACTTTAAGAGATTCTTTTTGTTCCTTAGGCTTTTCCCGCTTGGTTGCTTCCATTATTCCCCAATCCAGGAAACACCCGCAGCCATATGTCGGCTGAAGGGCGTGGGTGTCACGGGCGGACAGTTGTCAGGATGACCGGCGGATGGCATTCTCCTAGTGGAAAGAGCTTTTTCTTCCTAGCATCCTCTCTAAGCACCCTCACCTGGAGAGAGAGAGGGAGTAGTGTCAGTGAGTGGGGGCAGGAAAAGGAGTTTGGGCCACCAAATGGAGATTTTCTTCTAATTACTCTGCTCCCCACCCCAATCCTTGTGGCTTGGTTCTCTTTCTGGGCCTGTTCCCTAACAAAGAAATCCTCAGCCGGCCTCCACTCACTCCAGTCGAGTTGCACGGGAGCCAAACTGTTGGCAGACTGAACTTCCTAAGGGACACCTTTCAGGTACGCTGGAATTCTGATTTGTTCAAGATGATGATGGTTATCAGAAAAAGTCAGAAACGATGCCACCCTTTGGGGTGTCATTTGTTAGTGCAGTCGCCCGGATTCGTTTGCAAGACCCAGCTAAAACAAGTCTGGATAAGTGACTTGATCTAAACGGAAAAATTCTTCCATAGCTCAGCTCCTTCCTGGCTCTGTGGGGGCAGACACATCAGTGCATTAGGGTGAAACCAAGGCCCAGCTCACCATTTGTGCCCAGTTTGTGGACCCCGAAATGTTAACCTTGAGGAGGGAAAAAGCCGACTACAAAACGCAAGCTACTGTCTACAAAGCAAATAGAAACACAAAGTCCTTTCCAAAATCGCTTTCTCAGCAAATAAGTGTGTGATATTCTGAGCAGGAGCAGGAGAAAGATTGCCACTTAAAAATAACATGAAAGCATTAAGTAATTATTTAAAACAAGGCTGTTTAGAAAAATATTTGTATTTATTGCAGCTGCTCAATTGGCCTCGTTAAAGTCGGCAAGCATTTAAATTGTGTTACAATCTCATTTAAATCCCTCTCCGTTCCAGCAGGCTGAAGAGCTTGAATAGACCAATCACTTCATAATGATGATGAATGAGAAATTAATTCAGATACAAGCAAGACAATTTAGGCCTTCATCTGTTTAAACAGCCTTCCAATATTATTCGCGATCGCGGGTCACAGATTGAATCAATTGTCCAATCTTGTGAAAGTCATATCCTTGCATCTTCATCGAGATTATTTATAGCGCAGTGAGGGCTGCTGAAAGGTATACGCTGTTAACAGGGACAATTACTTAAAGGGAAGCGTTTATAAAATGGAAAACAAATGCCGGGGTTAGTAACAAATGGGATCAAAAGCAGCCATTCCAATCTGGCTCCTCGAGGGAAGCTAGCGGGCTCGGCCTCCGCAGGATGAGGGGGCGCCGAGGGCTCGGCCTCTGGCCTCCCGCCGCCCAGGTGAGGCCCGGGCTTCCCGGCACGCCAGCCGGCGCTTTGGCTGCCGTGGCGACCCGGGGCCAGCTTCATCCCGGTCTTCAGGTCTGGCGGGAAGCTGCAGAGAAGCTCGCCGTCTCTCAGCCTCACTTGGGCATCTTGGAGGCGCCGCGCCCGCAGACCGCAGGCGGTGCCCTTTGTGCCGGGTCCTGGCCACGCCCGGAAGTCACCCACCAGCTCTGACATGTTTTGGCGTCGGCCGCAGAGGTTGGAGGCTTCCCCAGGCAGGGGACTAGGGGATGGACTTCTGGACTCGGTCTCCTCCTATCCTTGGCCTCAGGTCCCATTTCCACGGGGCCTGTCACCCCGCCGTCCCATGGCCAGGGGTCTCCTCCTGTCCTGCGGGGCCTGGGCCCCTCCCCGGCCCGTTTCTCTCGGTGCCCTCGGGCCTGCGAGTGGCATCCAGCTCCGCAAAGAAGAGCCAGTTCCTTCTTTCCGCCGTCGAAGTGCCGCTCCCCGCATCTTGGAAATAACCCCCGAGGGACGCTGTCCCCTGCGGTGTCTGCCTCGCGTCCCCAGTGCAGCTTATGACGCCGAAACGACTCCCGGGTGACATGTGCCTCCCGAGGTGTCCGCTTCCCCTTCCTGGGGCAGGTTAGGCAGAGAACCTGAACAATGCAGCGGGGGTAGGGTGGGTTTATTCCCCCTACCCCGCATTGGTCCAGGCGCGGCTGGTGGTGTGTGTCGCGTGTACACGGTCTCTGTTTGCAGGGCCCAGGGGCGACCGAGCCTTTGCAGGCGGCGCTCTTTGGGGATAAATGTGCGGTGGGCTCATGTACCCGAGCCTTGAGTAGCAGGGGAGAGCGAGGGGCTCCCAGTAAACCCTGAGAGGAGTCCTCGAGGTACAGCACCCTCGCCACTCCCGTCTGCGTCGAAGTGCTTTTAATTTTATTTTTTATTCCTATTTCTGTGTTTTGAAACAAAAGCCCAACTAATGGATTCCTGGCGCTCTGAGGACCCACTCCCGGGAGCGACTTTGATGTATTGCTGTCCAATTAGTGCCTTTAATTGGTGTCCTTAGGGACAAGCTGGCCCGGAGCTGGGACACAGCCTCCTCTCGCCTCTCCTGCACACTGGAAAGGTAAAATTTATAACGCACTGCAGCAGTCCCTTGGGAGAGCGAGCAAGGAAGGGAGGCTGGGGAGGAAGAGAGACATATAGCTCCATCTTGCAATTCCCAGACCCTCCGGGCGCAGGGGTGGTGGATTAGGGCCCAGATTTCTACAGTTTCGTGAATCCCTCACGGACCTGGCAGGAGGGCTCCCTGGCAGGAAGGCTTCGGCTGAGTCGCTGAGGATTATGAATTTGTTCGCAGAAAAGCCAAGGGAGCTGCGCATTCTCTGTAGAAGCCCACCCCATGTGGTCTCTCAACTCGTTAATAATGGCTGTTTGTTAACAAGGATGTGGAGGTTAAATAATCTGGGTGGAAGATTAAACGTGCCTCATCAAGGCACTGGGAGCAGAGCCTCACAGAGACCTGCACCAGAGTGGCCGGGCTTGCTGGAACCTGGAGGAAGGTGGGCATGAACCACCTGCAAGGAGCCCAGAGGCAGAGGAAGAGGGAGGGTCTAGGTCCCCTTTTCAGGGTGTTTCCCCTGTAAAGTCAGCACAGACCCAAACCCTTGTAGTGTTGAAGAGCAAATCCCATCTAGGAGCCCACCCTGATGAAGTGTGAATGTCAAATCCTGCAGGGAGAATCTGCTGGAGATCAGAAATGGAGACCTGAGTCTGAATCCAGGGCCCATTTTGAGGAGTGGTGGCTACCTGCCGCCTTCCAAGCCTTACAAACTCATACCTCTGGGAAGTAAGGGATATTTGTATCCACATAATCCAGAGTGAGTTGCACTGGGTTGGGAAGCAGAAGATGAAGCTTCTAGCTTGCACTTTGCCCTTAAATAGCCATGTGTATATATTACATTATTTTCCTATTTTATAAAATAAACAGGAGGTAAGGCTTGATATAGATGATGTATAACATTTATCTTTCTTTCCTCAAGTTCTCACCAGAGTTAGGAGCTGAGCCCCTTCTCAGATACTCTGCTTTGGAAGGTTCAGTCAAGGAGGATTTTATTCAGCAAATATCTGAGAGCCTAGTATGTGCCAATTACTGTGAAGTGTGTATTTTTAGACTGTGACAGCATAATATCAAATTGTATATTCCTGTGTGTGTCATTCTCAAATATAACCTTGTGAAGGAAGACAAGAGGGAAAGAAGTAGAGAGAACTGCATAGAATATGTGTGGCACAGGAGATGGTGACTGCAGCCATGAAGTTAAAAGACACTTTCTCCTTGGAAGGAAAGCTATGCAAACCTAGGCAATGTATTAAAAAGCAGAGATATCACCTTGCCAACAAAGGTCTGTATTGTCAAAGCTGTGGTTTTCCCAGTAGTCATGTACAAATATGAGAGTTGGACCATATAGAAGGCTGAGTGCCGAAGAATTGATGCTTTCAAATTGTAGTACTGGAGAAGACTCTTGTGAGTCCCTTGGACAGCAAGGAGATGAAACCAGTCAATCCTAAAGGAAATCAACCCTGAATCTTCGTTGGAAGGACTGATGCTGAAGCTGAAGCTCCGATACTTTGGCCACCTGATGTGAAGAGCTGACTCATTGGGAAAAACCCTGATGCTGGGAAAGATTGAAGGCAGGAGGAGAAGGAGGTTACAGAGGATGAGATGGTTGAATGGCATCACCAACTCAATGGACATGTGTCTGAGCAGACTCCAGGAGATGGTAAATGACAGGGAAACCTGGCGTGCTGCAGTCCATGGTGTTGCAAAGAGTCAGACATAACTGAGCAACTGAACAGCAACATAGGGTAGAGAGATTGGAGAGTGTAGGGAAAGGAATCAGAAGTAGAGGTCTTTGAGATGGTGGGAAAGTCAGTGAAGATGAATACCGCAGAAGCAGTTCCTTGATGGAGAGTACTTTCAAGGGAGCAGAGAGAAGGTCCTGAGATCTGACAGTCAATGAAAGGTAAACAGTAGTTTCAGAAGTTAAGTTCCACTCTTAACTAACTTCTCTAAAATGTCACTTTCTGAGTCCACCAAACAAGATGGCGATGGGCAAACCCCAGGTTGGGGTTTTCCTTCAAATCAGCAGTAACTGTGGCTCCTACATTCCTTTGCCTTCACTTGGAAAGCCCAGTGACCAGATTTGTGGTGCTAGGCTGCGAGGTTGAATACCTAACCTTTATTGAGTACTTGGGCTTCCCTGGTGGCTTAGCCAGTAAAGAATCCACCTACAGTGACGGAAGATTGGGAAGATACCCTGGAGGAGGATTCCACTCCACCCCACTCCAGTATCCTTGCCTGGAGAATCCCCAAGGACAAAGGAGCCTGGTGGGCTATAGTCCATTGAGTACTTGGTCTCATGTGCTTACTGTTCTATGCTTTCTATGCATTATTTAATTAAATTTCTACAACAACCCCTTGAGTTGAATACTGTTATAACTCTTATTTTACAGATGAGGAAATTGAAGCACAGAGAGCTAGTGACCTGCCTGTGTCACACAGGTGGTAGATCAGTTTGATTCCAGAGTTCTCACTGCTGATTACATCATTAAAGCTGTCTTTGTGGTGTAGTATTGTGGCTAGTAATGCTCAAAATTCTCCAAGCCAGGCTTCAGCAATACATGAACCGTGAATTTCCAGATATTCAAGCTGGTTTTAGAAAAGGCAGAGGAACCAGAGATTAAATTGCCAACATCCGCTGGATCATCGAAAAAGCAAGAGAGTTTCAGAAAAACATCTATTTCTGCTTTATTGACTATGCCAAAGCATTTGACTGTGAGGATCACAATAAACTGAAAAATTCTGAAAGAGATGGGAATACCACACCACCTGCCCTGCCTCTTGAGAAATCTGTATGCAGGTCAGGAAGCAACAGTTAGAACTGGACATGGAACAACAGACTGGTTCCAAATAGGAAAAGGAGTATGTCAAGGCTGTATATTGTCACCCTGCTTTTTAAACTTCTATGCAGAGTACATCATGAGAAATGCTGGGCTGGAGGAAGCACAAGCTGGAATCAAGATTGCCGGGAGAAATATCAATAACCCCAGATAAGCAGATGACACCACCCCTATGGCAGAAAGTGAAGAAGAACTAAAGAGCCTCTTGATGAAAATGAAAGAAGAGAGTGAAAAAGTTGGCTTGAAGCTCAACATTCAGAAAACTAATACCATGGCATTCGGTCCCATCACTTCATGGCAAATAGAACAGTGGAAACAGTGCCAGACTTTATTTTTGGCGACTCCAAAATCACTGCAGATGGTGACTGCAGCCATGAAATTAAAAGACGCTTGCTCTTTGGAAGGAAAGTTATAACCAACCTTGACAGCATATTAAAAACCAGAGACATTACTTTGCTGACAAAGGTCCATCTAGTCAAAACTATGGTTTTTTCAGTATTCATGTACAGAAGTGAGTTGGACTATGAAGAAAGCTGAGCACTGAAGAACTGATGTTTTGGAACTGTGCTTTTGAATTGATGCTTTTGAACTCTCAAGAGTCCCTTGGACTGCAAGGAGATTCAACCATCCTATCCTAAAGGAAATCAGTTCTGGGTGTTCATTGGAAGGACTGATGTTGAAGCTGAAACTCCAATACTTTGGCCACCTGATGCAAAGAGCTGACTCACTGGAAAAGACCCTGATGCTGGGAAAGATTGAGGGCAGGAGGAGAAGGGAATGACAGAGGATGAGATGGTTGGATGGCATCACCGACTCAATGGACATGGGTTTGGGTAGACTCCGGCAGTTGGTGATGGACAGGGAGGCCTGGCATGCTGCAGTTTATGGGGTCGGAAAGAGTCGAGTACGACTGAGCGACTGAAGTGAACTGAATGGTGGCTAAGGGCAGACTGAGTGTATTTCGCCACAAGTTATTAACATCAGAAGTGGGCTCTAGATAAGGGCAGCTAGCGTAGGAGGCATGATGGATTCGAGTCTGTTTGCAAAGAGCATGGCTCTATTCTGCCCTCCAAAATTACCATCTCCAGTTCCTTTGGTGGATATGCAGTGAGCCATGTAGTCCAATGAATATATCAAATATTCATTGAGCATTTACTCTATTGCCATACCAGACTTATGTTTACATAGTATTTTCTCTCTCCTCCAATTTGGGGCTGATGTGGCTTTGGTTGTGTTTTTAATCTATTACAGCTGCACAACTTCCCTTTCTCATAAAGTTATAGCTTCACCTGGAGTCATGAAAGATGATATGGCCTGAATGTGGTGCTGGGGTGTGGGAAGGCAGTATGTCAGATACTCCATTAGCACTCCCAGCCCTGCCTGACCTAGCTAGTAATATCACCTGGGCTAAAAGCTGACTCAAAAATGGGGAGGTGATATATGTATACCTATGGCTGATTCATGTTGAAGTTAGACAGAAAACAACAAAATTTTGTAAAGCCATTATCCTTCAATTAAAAGGAGGGGCAACCAAGAAGTTCAGTTGCAGCAGCCAAAGGGGCAAGCTTTTTTTTCATAGTAAACTTGTAGTTTTTATTCAGGTTTGATTTTCACAAATGTGTCAGGGAGATTTGGTTAAGGCAATTTGGTAAGAGGATAAGAAAGAGTTCAAACTTGACTCTAGAAACATACTGATTTGAATGGCTCAAAGATTTTGAAATGGTAATATAGAAAAGAAAGCATAAACTGGCATATTTGGCAGTTCTTCAATAAAAAAATTGTACATACCTAACAATAAGGTATATATATCAATCAAGGAAGATTTAAGTCTTTTGAATAGAGCATAATTGTTATTATATATAAAGAAGGATGCAGTTCGGTGAATGAACTGAAAACAGTGGCATAACTGGTTTGGGAGATGACAGAAAGGAACGTGCTGTTCAGTCCTATCCGCTTCTGTGCGACCCATAGATGGCAGCCCACCAGGCTTCCCTGTCCTTGGGATTCTCTAGGCAAGAGTATGGAATGGGCTGCCATTTCCTTCTCCAGAGGCAAGCTTTTGATACTGGGCTACTTAATTTCGGAAGTAGAGCTCAGTAGCAGAAGGACAAAAGTTGAAGATGCATTATTACTCAGCAGCCGGAGGTAAAATATAAAAGCTATGGAACTGACAAAAGAAGCTGATGCAAAGAGGGCAGGACTAAAGCTCTCAGACTTGTTAAACTTATTCAGTTCAGTTCAGTTCAGTCGCATCTGACTCTCTGAGACTCCATGAATCGCAGCACACCAGGCCTCCCCGTTCATCACCATCTCTCGGAGTTCACTCAGACTCATGTCCATCGAGTCCGTGATGCCATCCAGACATCTCGTCCTTGGTCGTCCCCTTCTTCTCCTGCCCCCAATCCCTCCCAGCATCAAAGTCTTTTCCAATGAGTCAACTCTTCTCATGAGGTGGCCAAAGTACTGGAGTTTCAGCTTTAACATCAGTCCTTCCAAAGAAATCCCAGGGTTGATCTCCTTCAGAATGGACTGGTTGGATCTCCTTGCAGTCCAAGGGACTCTCAAGAGTCTTCTCCAGCACCACAGTTCAAAAGCATCAATTCTTTGGCACTCAGCCTTCTTCACAGTCCAACTCTCACATGCATACATGACCACAGGAAAAACCATAGCCTTGACTAGACGGACCGTAGTCGGCAAAGTTATTACACTGATAATATTTAGGTAGGGCTACAGCCCAAGAGAGGACGACTAGAGGAAAACATGACCGGAGACAGGAAAACATGGCTGAGACTTAATTACCCCTGTCCTTATTCTATAGTAAAATAACTTTTTTTTAAGCTGAGTAAATGGCCACCCTATGATAAAGGCTACATTTCCCAGCCAGCAAGATGTGGCCATGTGACCAAGTTCTGGCCAATGGGATGTAAGCAGACCTAATGAATGTGACTTAGCAGAAGTGTCTCTTTATTGTTTTTAAATATATATGATGCACTCGGGTTATCTACTGAGTAACCCAAGTTTTAGCAGTTTGGATATACTGCATAACTGGAGTCCTCTTGATATTTCAGAGCCAGAAGTAACATCAAGATCATTTAGCCAAACTACTTTACTTTTCAGGTTGTTCAGTTTTCTCTAGGTAAAATGAGCCTTGTATGGCTATCATGGTTTTAGAACAGACACAGGATGTTATATAGGATATATGCCATCTCTAGTCTTGTTTTATTTTGATGCCAAGGCTGGAGTGACTGCACATTCCTTTTGTATTTCTCTTGGACAATTCTAAGTCCCAGCATCAAGTCCAGATCCAAAAGCCAAAGCTGCTTTACTTAATGGCACTTGAGGAACTTCACTGGAAGCTGGTATTCTAACTGTACATCTCCAAGTTTAGCAATTGAAGTTAGTGAAATGCCTGGTGCTAAGAAAAACAGAGTAACTGGGCATACTGTCTCCTAGATGTTACCCTACTAGCCACCAGGAAAGCAGAGCAAAGGGGGAGTTACAAGTGGCACTCACAGACTCCAGAAGGCAAGCTTCATGTTGACTTCAGTGTGCCTACAAAGGGCAGAACCTTTGAAGAGCCCTGCCAGCTTCTGTTATCTAGATGACCAGAACTATCAGATCAGGTGACTTTGAGAATCAAGATTGTTTAAGATCGGAGATAACGTTTGGGGATGGTGGCAACTCTGGAAGAAATGTGTATAAAAATTGTCTTGCATCTCCAAAGAGAATTTCTAGAATTCCAGAAAAGTGATCTTAGCACTGCCTGAAATAGGGTCTGTTTCTGAACTTTCATGATATCACTGCAGATGAGCCAAAAATTCTACTTTCTTCAGGGATTAAAAAAAAAAAGGTTTTATTTTTTTCAGCAATGGATTTAGTTTAATACATACATAGTACTTCTTGAAGTACCAGAGACATCTTGGTAAGGATGTCTTCTCTGAGCTGCCACAGCCAGAGACTTGCATTTGCTGGGATGTCTGGATCAGATCAAAGGAGATGAAAAAGAAAAGAAAAAGGAGAGTGGAGTATAATCGCAAGCCTTGGCAAACCACTCAAGTTATAATGTGGACTGGTGGAAACAGGAAACACTACTTGAGTTGGAGACTCATACTCATACTTGGGTTTGACCTCATGGAGTAAAATGCACAAGCTCTTAGTCACTTAAAGGTGACCTAAAGGACTGTCAGTAATCACTCCCCTAGCTTATACTGATGACTCTACCCCAGATCTGAAAATTTTTTTAATAAATGAGAATGATTATTTTGGCCTGGTGAAAAATATTACTCTTATTTTACTTATAACGAGTTTTTTGTAAAATCTGATGAAGTGTCCTCAACTGATCTCATTGTATTTCTCCATCTTTGGAGGAACCATGATTATGGGTATACAAATGGGAGCACTGCAGTAGCTTAGATGACTTAAAGTGACTGTCTATTTGAGGGTGGACATTTAATGGAAATTTTTGTTTGTATAAGATTGCCTCTCTCTGGTTTGAGAGGTTTACATAGGCTCTGAGAAGCAGCAGCAGAGTTTTTGGCTCTGTTTGTGGCATGTGCTGGTCTCCTGGACTATTTATGGGACGGTCTGGGTCAGACTTAATTCTTAAGCTTGGCATTATACCTTCCTATGGTGAAGTGAGGTTCAGATCTACTTCCCTTGACCCCTGTATCCACATTACTACCCAGGAATGCTCTTCAAATCAGAATCTCTACCTTATTAGAGTGAGTTTCATGAAAGTTTTAAAAGGTTATTAGAAGCCTTTCAAGAGGCAGTTTCTTCTGAAGGATTGATAATGGATTTAACTGGGTGCTATTTTTAACACCATATTTGTACTTCCAGATGTGTGGTATGGGTTTGCCTAGTGATGGAATAGTACTTTACATCAGTGATGATTTTTAAATGGATTCCTACTTCTGTGATCAATTGTGGACCCCTTAGTTTTTTCTCCTCATCTGTGACGTGAAGTCCCAGTGACACATAGAGTTTAGTTTGGCCCTTTTTCTACAATGTAATTTTTAGACACTGTCCCTAAGAAATTGCCTCGACTTACATAGTTAGTATTTGAATGCTTTGTTGATGGACAATCTCATTGGTTAAAGGAAGTAGCCTTGGTTATTGGCTAATAAACGTGGTTTAGAACAACCTCTGTGCCCTATTCCTTCCTTCCTTCAAAGTCAATTATTCCAATTTCAGGACAAAGCAGCATAATTTTGGGAGAAGGTTGTGTGAAATAGCCTCATTTTTGGCTTGCAGTCCGCTTTTAATCCTGTTCTTCAGGCCATGTCTCATTTCCAGTTGAGTCATGAAATACAAATGAATAGCATCGGGACCTAACAGTGCTCTATGGACAGGTGAAGATAATTGATTTCCAGAATTTTGTTTATCAGTTATTTGGGGCTTCCCTGGTAGCTCAGAGGATAAAGCGTCTGCCTGCAATGCAGGAGACCTGGGTTCGATCCCTGGGTTGGGAAAATGCCCTGGAGAAGGAAATGGCAACCCACTCTAGTATTCTTGCCTGGAGAATCCCATGGACAGAGGAGCCTGGTGGGCTACAGTCCATGGGTCGTAAAGAGTCGGACACGACTGAGCGACTTCACTTTCATTTTGGTATAGTACAATAAGTAAATCAGTGTATATGTTGATTTATAAAAGGTGAGAAATTCTTTAGCCTGACTTATCTCAGAGGAAAATGTATGATTTGAGAAGCTAAAAATGAGCTAAACTAAAAGGAATATTCATGTAAGAGGGTTAAATGACTTTGAGAGTGAAATCTTGGGAATTCCCTGGTCGTCCAGTGGTTAGGACTTCACGCTGTCATGGCTGAAGGCCCAGGTTCAATCCCTGGTCAGGAAACTAATATCCCACAAGCTGCATGGCACAGCCAAAAAAAAAAAAAGAAGGTGAAATCTTATAAGAGCATCTCATTTAAAAGATTTTAAAAGTACTAGTTGTAAATACATGAAGTATCCATATGAAAGTGAAAGTGAAGTCGCTTAGTCGTGACCGACTCTTTGCAACCCCATGGACTGTAGCCTTCCAGGCTCCTCTGTCTATGGATTTTCCAGGCAATAGTACTGGAGTGGATTGTCATTTTCTTCTCCAGGGGATCTTCCCAACCCAGGGATCGAACCCAGGTCTCCCACATTGTAGACAGATGCTTAACCGTCTGAGCCACCAGGGGAGTTTGTAAATATATGAAGTATCGATATAAGTTGACTTAATTTTATGGGCTTGATGGGGGTATGAAAAAGCTTCACTAAAAGAAATTGTGTATTTTGAACCATATTTTGTTAGTGGTTTTTGTTACAATTTTGGAACTATATCCTTATAGAAATGTCCTTCTAATACATATCAGAAATCCAGCATTAAACTTCTGGTATTCATGTCAAGTAGTATTCTTTATGCTTGGTCTCTGTGCATTTACTTTTCCTACTGTCTCTTTAAAGAAGAAAATCAAATGAACAATCAATCTGATTTTCAATTCCCATCGAACAACACTGATCCCTGTTCATTGTAAATTCATTTCTATGGCACTTATCTTTGCTATTGCTTGAGAATCTTTTGAACACTTTAGCTGGGAGAGAAGTTTGAACAGTTTCTAAAGCAGCTCAAATGGAAGTAGATCCAGATTTATATGACATACTATCACTCTGAAACAAAAGAGGTAACTTGATTAGTGGAAACAGTTGTAGGCTTTTAAAACCAGGAAAGCCTGAGCTCAAGTCACCTTTCACCACTTAGTATCTGGGTGTGAAAATTAACCTCCTAAACCCCAGGGTCGTCTTTTAGGAAGGTACCTACCTAGTTCCTGTGTAATATGGAAAGTAAAACTGATAGCACTGCCACAAACTTCCTGCCTGCCCCCAAAGGCTGAGTGATTAGTGACACACATCCTCCCAACAATTGCATCACCTGAAGATAAGGTAGGAAGCTTTGAAGTGCAGACTGTGTCAGCAGGAGTAATCTTTCCTGGAGCCGAAGTATACCTAAAACCTTCCTGGAACGAGAACTGCAAAACTGTATCACTAAGAAGATAAGTTTAAAATCATGTTTGGACCATTTTGAATTTTAGGTATATCAAGGTGATGTGAGGCACTGCAGCTGGAGCTAAGACTTTGGAAGTTCTGGTTGGTTCTGCATGGTTAGTTATTTGGAGAAGAATAAGAAAAGCCAAGCCACTGGCATAGATCAGGGCCCAGGAGGCTCAGCAAACAGGGCCACTTTCTGCATATGGGAAGCCTTTCTTCCCTTTCCTCAAGGATTCTGAGATAAATTTCAGAGGGTCAGGTTGGGGATTTGGGCCACTGGAACAATTTTAATCTCACTCTGTTCCAGCCCTATTTCTGGTTTGGAAAGACACCTCTCCTTATTCCCCTCTCTCCATACGCAACTAGATCAGTATTTTTCGAACTCTGGAATATTTTTCACAGTGAGAAAAAAAAAAGACATTTTATATCACAACCCAATACATCCCCCAAAAAGCAAAACTTTGCTTAAACAATATTTATACTTACTCATGCACTCTGATGGTTTCTTTTCCATTCTATTTAATTCCATCCCATTCCAAAATATGCTGGTGGTAACCCACTACATTTCTTGATTCATTCAAGGGCCTTGATCCTCCGTTTGAAAAGACTAGCCTTGGCTCAGTGGTGAAGAATCCACTTACCAATGCAAGAGACTCAGGTTCGATCCCTGGGTCAGGAAGATCCCTTGGAGAGGGAAATGGCAACCTATTCCACTATTCTTACCTGGGAAATCCCATGGACAGAAGAGCCTGGTGGGCTACAGTCCATGGGGTCACAAAAGAGTTGGAAGCAACTTAGCAACTATACAACAGCCTTAGATGACTTCTCAGTGACACTGGCACTTAAGGAAAGATTCAAACACTAGAGAGTAGTCCTAGATTTACCCTCCCCAACCCTACTGCCTCCCAAATCTTATCCAGGCTGCAACTAGACCACAAAGACTGACCTGAACTGGATTAGGCATCTGAGGATCATTCATATACTTTCTACAGTTTTGGGACCCCCAGTTCAGTTCAGTCACTCAGTTGTGTCTGACTCTTTGTGACCCCATGGACTGCAGCATGCCAGGCTTCCCTGTCCTTCCCCAACTCCCAGAGCTTGCTCAAACTCATGTCCATTGAGTTGGTGATGCCATCCAACCATCTCATCCTCTATCACCCTCAGAAGTTTCCAAGATGAACTTCCAGCTCTGTTCTTAGGGTATAGATGATTTGGATCATAAAGTTATGGATATAAAGACCAAAAAGAGTAAGTTAAATGACCTTAAATCAGAAAAAGGAAAGAAAGCATTGACCATGTTCACATCAAAGTTAAATGCTGGTTCTTATATCCCTGTCTTCATCATTTATAGCAAGTCCTAAAACTTACCTAAGTGGGCTAACTCAGACCCCTTTCCATAACACACCTCATAGATGCCATTTAAAAATAACTTTGCAGTGACATCTGTTCACTGAGGTAGATTTTCCTGGTCCAAAGCAACGGAATTATTCCACATGCCTACTCTCCTTCTGTTGGAAAGATGATAGAATGTTCCCACACTATTTTAAAGAGCTCTGGCTCCTGGAACAGTTTGTAAAAATCATCCCATTTAGAACAAAGAATGATGACCTGGACCTTCTCTTTGTCATCTGTAGATTATGTTGTTGATAGACTCTATTCTTTTGGCAGATTTTTTTTTTAATGTCAACTATGAAACAGCAGGCAAAGGGATATGTGAGGGAACTCAGAGAAGGAAGAGGAGCAGAAAAGGAGGGGAAAGGGTGAAGGAAAGGGAGGAAGAGAAAAAGGAGAAATTCCTGTAGATTTCTTCATTGGACTCTAACAATGACCCTGTGAAGTAAGTATTATTTGTTCCACTTTACATGTAGGGAAATCAAGGTGTTGAAAATTTTGAAACTCCCATTTAATTGGCTGACTATTCCATTACTGAATCCTCTAAAAGTCTCCAACAAATTTCTCATTGATTACACCATTTTTGGACTGTAAGTGAAAGTGAAAGTCTCTCAGTCATGTCCAACTCTGTATACAGTCTATGGAATTCTCCAGGCCAGAATACTGGAGTGGGTAACCTTTCCCCTTTCCAGGAGATCTTCCCAACCTGGGGATCAAACCCAGGTCTCCTGCATGCAGCTGGATTCTTTACCAGCTGAGCCACAAGGGAAGCCCAAGAATACTGGGAGTGAGTAGCCTATTCCTTCTCTGTAAACTTCCTGCCAAGAAGTCCTTTTCTTTCCCCATTCCCCTACCTTCTCCTCACTTCCCTTGTGTAATCCTAGAAAGAATACAGCCAATTTGGAATGAGATGTATGTGACATCTCACCGCTTCCACAGGAAAGCTATATGGCTGTCATTTGCAAAATGGAAAAATATAATGCCTGACTCTCTACTTCTCAAGTAAGTGGAAATGTACCAATGTTCATTTTGTCAGAAAATTTAGAAATGAACCAACAAATACATTATTGGCTAGAATGTGAAATCTGCAAACTGTAAGAACACAAGGACTGCAAAGAATATTCACGGCTTTGGCGGACTGTTTTGAACTGCTTCCTCAGATCTTCATGATCAAAGTCAGCCTCCATCAGCAGGGACACTTAGAGGAGTCTGAGCACCACCACACATTCGACTGATAATCTGCAATGAGAGCAGTGAGGAATGAGAGTAGTGATCAGTATGAATGTTTAAGTATAGTAATTAAGGAAACTATTTTGTTATAAAAGCCTAGACAAACAAGGCCTACCTTCATTTCAGTTTCTGTTTCACTCACTCTTCCTCTGCCTGTCTTTCACCCCAGTGGCTGATTTACAGACTGACCTTCTAGCAGGACCAGTCTTCACCTGCATTGACCCTGTCTTGGGGTGGGAGGAGGGTGGATACTGTAGGTAAATGCATGTTCAGATTTGCTTTGCTTTCAAAGGTGGATCTGATCTCTTTGTCTTTCTGACTAGTTATGACTCATAGCCTAGCTGAACTCCAGGCCCTTGAGATCCCAGACAGGGTGGAGTGATGTGTTATTTCTCTGCCCATGCAGACTTCCCCAGGGTTGACTGGTTCAGCACTGGGGTTGGGAATGGGAAAATCAAGTTCCGTAGATGTGGTTACCATCTCTATGGATTCTGATTTTCAGGAATCCTCCTTCCTCACAAACCCAGATCCCACCTCTTACAGAATTCATCCTCGACTGAGTAAAAATGAGTGTTAAATTCTTCACTCATTTTCTGGAAACTTTTCTTAAATTTCACACTACCTGTATCAACAAAGCCACCTACATATTTCCAAGTGACAAGTAAGAATTTTTACCTTTGAATCCAGTTCAAATTTAGATTGCAAATATCAATAGAATCTGTTTGCTTTGTATTGAACAGTATACATAATCATATACATGAATTTTTAAAAATCATAAAAATAATTCCAGTTCATCAAAGAAAACAATGAAAATGAGAAAAATGGAAGTAAATATCCACTATTAACATTTTGTTCTTCCCAGATTAAAAAAATTTTCATATGTATCGATCTTTTTAAAATTTGCCTTTTGGCACATACCTAATGATATTTTAAGCTGAGTTTCATTTTGAGTGGGTTTCAGTAAACACCTGTGCTCCTTAAAACTCTTTGTAAAATTGTACCGATAGGCATATACATTTTTTTCTGGGGGACAGGACAGTATATCAGATAGTCAAAAGAACTCTAAACATCTTTAAAATTTCAGTAAATTTGCATTATATTTTCTCCACTGCTCTAGAAAAACATTTTCTCTGGAGATATGGGTGATGTCAATATATTACCAGAACAATCCCAGGGTTCACCATATTAATTTTTTTGTTGGCATTGGATCTGGCTGTCCTTATAAGCGGTTAGATCAGGATGTCTCTTATAACATGCAGGCAGTAGAAGGCTTTTCGATAACAAACGATAGCAAAGGGAGTCTATGATATTTGTAATAAAGCAGTACTTTAATTTCCATGATTTTGTTCGATGTATGTAGTGGGAGGAGCCAGATAGGTCATTCTTAAGGTGACAAAATGTGGAGCATGTAGAAAATCAACAATTCCAGATCTCACAAGAGAGGGAAGTCTGATACGTGCTGGGAGTAGAGTTAGTCTTCACTGTCACTCTTTAAAGCTGATTTAATGCAGTTACTAAAATAGCAAACATTTACTGAGTGCTTACCATGTGCCAGATACTGTCCTAAATGGTTACATGCATTATTTCATTTAATCCTCTCCCTAGCTTATGAAATAAAAACGGTTGTTCTCTCCATTTTACAGATGAGGATACTTAAGTTAGACGTGGAACCAGAACTGGAATTCTAATTGCTATATATCCTGTTGCCTCTATTGGCAGTAACTGTACGAACACTTGAAATTGTATATTATTTTACCTGTTGCTCAGTTGTGCACCTATTTTTGATCTATTCCTCCACATTATCTTGCTGTTATGAAATAAACAAATAGTTATTGAATGTTTTTGATGGGAGATAGATATAATTATCTGCAGAAGGAAATGGCAACCCACTCCAGTGTTCTTGCCTGGAGAATCCCAGGGACGGGGGAGCCTGGTAGGCTGCCGTCTATGGAGTCGCACAGAGTCGGACATGACTGAAGCGACTTAGCAGCAGCAGCAGCAGCAGATATAATTATCATTTCTCCTTGGCGAACTGAGAAAGTGAGGCTCAGAAAAATCCCTGTAGTTTTCTAAAATGCCTAGTAGCAGAAAGTGAGAAACCTGGAATTTGCACCCAGGTCCTGTGACTCCAACTCAGCAAGCTTGGCCCTGAATCATAGCCTGTTATAGATCACCCTGATCTGTGTTTTAGGAGAGTGATCTGCAAATATTAATATTTGGGAAAGTTTTTGAATGGTCAGTTGATTTCTGTAGGCACTTGGTGGTGTCCAATGATAGCAAATAAAACTAGATGCTAGATTTGGTTTGGTCATGATCTCCTCACTCATAAGAGCAAGAAATAAGTACGTAATGGAAAAGAAAGAAGTAAGCATATTTCCTTGCTTGGTATTTGTGCTGCATAAAAAGGCCTCTGAAAACTAACTGGATGAAAGAACCTAATTTTCTAAATTTATCTGTATTTGGAGCGTTGTGCTTATTATGCCATTACTCTTTCTTTTCTGTGTTTAAAACATTTTCCTCTAGTATTAACAACATTTATCTCTCATCACTGAAGATAAGTGACCCACAGAGAGAGGCAAGAGCAAGATTTGTGTAATCTTGTGAAAGAGAAACATGACAAATATTTCATTATAGAAAGATACCAAGAAATGAAATTCTTGGACATCCAGGGAGGTTGCTATGTTAACAGAATTTTACTTAAAAAAAAATGTGCTTACAACAAATCTAGTGAGATTTTGTAATTTTCCTTATTATTAAAAGATTTGAATTACATCCTTACAACTGATGCTGAAACTGCTCAGCGATAGATTTTCAAGATGCTGTACTTTACACATAGCACATTCAATTGATTTTCTCATTTTTAGATATTACGGTTTAAATGTTTCTTAAATGCTATGCAGAATACTGAAGATTTCAGCAGACAGGGATTTTATTCAGCATGGTATATATGCCCCACAATTGGGCTTCCCAGTGGGGCCATACATTTCTGAGAGAAACAATTAGTTTTGAGTAATTAGCTACAGAAGGTGCAAAAAGGTATCCCAAAATGTCAAGGCAAAGATGCTTGACAATTAAGTGCAAATTATTTAACAAAGATGCCATGTGGTAATACGGTATTTTTGTAAATAGCATTTTGATGTTTCATGCCATTTGATATTTTTAAGGTACCAGGCATAGTTTCTTATGTGTGTATAATATACACACACATACCATTTATTACATTTTTAAAAAGTTAACTGATATTTTAAATTATAAGTGTAATATATGTTCATGGAAAAAAATTAAAACTATGCAAAAGACAGAAGAATACAAGGGGAAAAACAAAAGTCTGCCTCCTTACTTCTTTCAATCCTCAGTTCTACTACCCAGAGGTAAACAATGTTAAAATTTCCTGCCATCAAGGTTCACTGTCATATACACATATATCCTTTTAAAACTCTATACAAATGCTTAGAATACTGTTATTCAATTTGCCTTCTTTAGTAAACAATGTCTTAAACTACATCTTTGTACATCTGTCCATGTAGACCACTTTCATTCTTTTTTACATACCATTTTAAGAATGTGCTTGTATTTACTAACCAAATTAATGGACATTTTGGTAGTTTCTAGGTTTTTTTTTCTTTCCTTTTGCAAACCTACGCATAAGGATGTTCTTTACATCAGTATCTATCCATTCATATGCAGGTATAATGCTGGATGGTTGAGTGATTTCCTAGAAATGGAATCTCTGGGTAAAAGGTCACGTACGTTTTTAATGAACTAGTTTTATACCTTTAAGAAAATATGTATAATGTAATAAAAAGTCAATCTGTACAGAAAGTAAAAAGCATAAATTCCCTTCTCAAGCTCTGACCTCCCCACCAATGATGCTTAACAGTTTCTCAGTATCCTCATAACTTTAATATGTATTTTATGTAGGTGCCTTTAAAAGAATACAAGTGGGATGATTCAATATTGGATATGCTCACTTTATACTTGCTAGGTGCTATGAAATTGCTTTTCAAAAAAGATGACCTCTGTTAACATTTCTATCAAAACTGTGTGAGGGTGCCTCTCCACCGCCACTATCCTTGACAGCAACCTTGGCAGCAACCATTTTGCCAATATGATAGACTAAAATGGCATTAAAAACATTGAAATGTGTATTTCTTCATCTGTGAGTGAGGTGGAGCCACATCTGACTGACTTCCTTACGGATTTCTCTCCTGCGGCACTCATAATTACATATGCTTGTCTCTACCATTACTTGAAGCAAGACATCCACTCTGTTCCTTGGTAAGATGCTGTATTTCTTCCTGGTTTCCTCCAACCCTCAAAACAAGACCTTTAGATGAGACCTTGGTGCGTTCCCCTTTCTCTGTTTCTTTCCTCTTCCAGATGAGATCTTTGAAATATTTGAATATCTTCCCTCTCCATCCCTCTTCTGTTCTTATCTCCTAGATTAGGCCAAGGTAATTTTAGCTCTAGACTATCATTTCTTCAGATGGAATATGGGAGGTGGTACCTTCTTTGAATCCTTTCATATGTGTAAATATTAATATCAGCCTTTCACCTCAACAGGAGAATATCTTGAAAGACTACAACATTCTTAGGTTGTAGCTTCCGTTTTCTCAAATACCTGTAATGTTAGTTCAATTTCCTGTTTTGGGGATAAGTCCAGGGTCAGTCTGTCTATTTTGTGAGCTACTTATTCTGTCTAGAAGCTGTTAAGCTTTTGTTTTTATACTTGGAGTTCAGGGATTTTACAATGATTTTCGTAGGGGTGTGTCCTCTGTCACTGAACCTGCTGGCAACTTGGCGTGCCCTTTTAATCTGAGACTAAGGAATGGTTCTCCATTTGTTTAATTATCATTACATCACTCCCCATCTCTTATCCACTCCCCCTCCCTCCTTTAAAACTCCTATTGTTTTCATAGTAGATACCCTCTTGGTCTTTTTCTTCCTAATTTCTACCTCTTTGTATTTTGGTTCTGTTCCTTGATATTTCCACCGTTTGGCCTCTAATTCATGCATTTGTAGTAACCAAACATCCTCTTCTTTAATTTGTCTACTAATTTTTGAAGTGGAAAAATCAGTCTCATTTCCAGAAAATTACTTTGTGCTATAACTGAATCTCCTAAAGTACTCTTATTAATTTTTAGATAGAATTAAATAAGAGACTATCTAGATAGACCCTTACTTTTGCTGAGACCCAGTGAAGGTTCCTAGATCTTCTCGTGGTCACAGTACAGATAAAATCTTGGCCACTTAACCTCCGATCCACTTTCTTCTCTCTATTGGGCTATTCACAAGAAACATTTTCAGTGGGGCGGGGGCGGGGCATGCGGCTGGGCGAAGGGTGTGCAGCCTGCAGGAGCCCAGTTCTCTGCCTGTGTGCTGGCCGCTGCAGCCGTGTCTGATTCTTTGCAACCCTATGGACCATAGCCCGTCAGGCTCCTCTGTCCATGGGATTCTCCAGGCAAGAATACTGGCTTGGGTTGCAATGCCCTGCTCCAGAGGATCTTCCCAACCCAGGGATGGAACTCGCCTCTCTTACGTCTCCTGCATTGGCAATGTAGCAGAAGGACCTCTGCATTAAAATAGATTAAATTAAAGAAGGTTCTTTAACCTTCTTTACCACTAGCACCAGGTTCTTTACCACTAGTACCACCTGGGTTAGTTCCCTGACCAGGGACCAAACCCTCACCCCTTGGCTTAGAAGCTTGAATTATTAACTAGTGGACCATCAGGGGAGTCCCCACAAGAAATAGTTTTAATTATGTCCAAATAAATCCTGTTCTGAAGATCAGAAGGTAAGGCATTTGTGTACTCACTTCAGTAGCACCTATACAGAAGGTAAGGCATTTGTTTGTTGTTATTTCTAAAAGCATATAGGATAATATTTTTAAGTTCATGGACAGACAGTGGAAGTGGTCACATGGATTTGTGCTATGAGAATAACCCTGGGCAGGACCACCACCAGGAAGTTTCTCATTTCCTTCAGGTACTCTTTCCTAAATGTCACCAAATTTCTTTCCAACTTGACTCATAGCTGTGACTCAGAATTGTCTCTGTCCCCTCCGGTAATGATTTGAACTGTATCACGTGGCAGGTGAATGAAAAAGACACAAGTTTATGGGGCAATTATTCTTAAAAGACTCCTCACTCAAACTAGTTTGTATGGCTCTCCTGTCAGCCTGCTAATAATAACCGTGTATGAAAGGTATATAAGGCAGAGTAGAAGTAGGGTGTGGTAAAGATTATTGAATGATGGGAAGGGACTGTTTTTTTCAGTGGAGAAGAATGAACATGCTTGTTTTGGGTCCTTATCCAGATACATGTCTGTCTCCTGAATTATTGTTAAACTATTACTATTATTTTTTAGCATCTTGAGTGCTTATTTTATTTTTGTTATTTGATACCAAGGTAGGGAGGAAGGATTTAAGAAATTTCTCATGCTGTTTAATAATGAGAAAAATGAAGCATTAAAAAGGTATCATGTAGTGTCTTTTGGAGCCAAGAAGGAAAACAAACCACTTACTTTGCACTGTTACATCCTTTCTTACTTTCTGAAGCTCTTTATGCAAGAGGTAGAACATGTACTCTTTTATAACCTCTAAACTCAAGTTGCCACAGTCCCCTCCTACTCAGATTTACTGATGTTTTCAACTCTTCTTTCTCTTTGCTATTTTTATGACATCTGATGAAGAGGAATTCTTTCTTCTCCTCCTAAAGCCAACTTGTTCAGGCTTTCTGATCTAGAAACAACAAAGTGCCTTTATTATTTAAGCCATTAATAGGGAGCTAAGTTGCTACTTGCAGCTGAAAGCATTTTTACTAACCCAGAGGCTCTTGAAAGGTATAGATGAGAGCTGGTTATTTGGACTAGGGTGTTCGTGCTGAGTACCAACTTCATACAGATTACTTCATGTTCACTCTGATCTCTCCTTTCTCTCTCTTACTCTCTTGCACTCTCTTGATTGGCAGCTCCATTTGCTTTTAGTTTCCTCATGTCTAAACATTCCAGGCAGAGAAGGCAATGGCACCCCACTCCAGTACTCTTGCCTGGAAAATCCCATGGACAGAGGAGCCTGGTAGGCTGCAGTCCATGTGGTCTCTAGAGTAGGATATGACTGAGCGACTTCACTTTCACTTTTCACTTTCATGCACTGGAGAAGAAAATGGCAACCCACTCCAGTGTTCTTGCCTGGAGAATCCCAGGGACCGGGGAGCCTGGTGGGCTGCTGTCTATGGGGTTGCACAGAGTCAGACATGACTGAAGCGACTTAGCAGCAGCAGCAGCAGCAAACATTCCAGGAGCCTTTGGTTTCCAACCACTAATTAGATAGATTCTCTATCCAATCTTCCCATAATTGTTGCAACAATGCCGAGGCCACCTTCCACAGCTCCTTTCAAGAGCTGACTGGATCCTGATAGTCACTGTGGACAAACCTAAAGTGATTCAGCCTTGCATTCAAGATTTTTTGCCAGAGGAACCCATTCTCCTTGTATAATCTCATGGACTTGTTACTCTTTAAAGAGTACTCTTGTACTCTTTGCTTCAACTTCTGGTTTGTATGCAGTTGAAATTAGATTATATATATATTCTAAACCCCATTATATATATATATATATATATTTTTTTTTAATGGTAATAATCATTGTAACTGGTTAAATTTTTAAAATATTTTTTTCTTGCTATGCTGGGTCTTAGTTGTGGCATGCAGGATCCAGTTCGCAGGAACTGGGATTGAACCCAGGCCCCCTGCAATGGGAGCACAGAGTCAGCCACAGCTGCTGGACCACCAGGGAAATCCCACAATTGCTTAATTGATCTCTGGTAATTCCATTTCTCTTTGGCCTGTCTCTCCAACCAGATTTCAGGCTTCCCAAGTGCACGAGCAAGCAATATATTCTTCTGATTTTTTTGGTTTTTGCTCATTGACACAGTCCACATTTACCTCTCTGCCTACTTCCCTCCCTGCCGTTCCCAACTGCTCTCTCCCATGCACTAACCAACCACTTCACCTCCAGATCAAAGATTTCTTCCAGTCCCTTTCCTATTTAGTCTTCTTCTCTTCGCTTTACTCTGAGCTCCTTGAGGAGAGAAACCATGTCTTCCTCCTCATCGTATATCCACTCTCCATCAGAGTGCAGGCATATAGCAAGATTTCAACATTAGGAAAATGCAGTAGGTGATTAACTGATACTTGTCTAATAAATTGCCAAATAAAATAATGAGAATCTTGCATTAAGTCTATGTATCTGGCTCCATATAACCCCCCATATCCTTTGATTTCACTCTTGCATTCACAAAATCTAAGTACTAATAAACACCATTTTCTTGTTTTTTACCACAAAAATTCCAGCATGTTCCCCATTATGGTGTTGTATTTGATAACCTTTCTAATTAGCGTTACATGTTAAATGCTTTTAAAATGCCCCATTACATATTTGTCCAATAGTCCATGACAATTCAGATATGTAATTGCTGTTATGGATTACCTGGTTACCATCATTAAATAATTAGAGAGACTTAAACATGTGTAATGCTAATTAGGAAAGTTATCAACTATGGGCAGTTAAGATAATAGGGAACATGATGGTTTTGTTTTGGAACTACAGTAAAAAAAAAAACATGGCTACAGGGATACAGGCGATTCTTCTGTGAATTTAGTGCCCTCAGAAGCAAAGAATCATTTTATAATGAAGACTTCAGCACAGCAGAAAGTGACTTCATGAATTGTATTTTTTTAAAAATATTTGTCACTCTGTTAATAACTGACCGTGACTGCCAAAACAGTTCTCCTGGAGTGTACCAGGGGAGCATGAGAGGTCAAGCCATGAGCAACACATGGCTAGAGAGGGCCACTTTTCTGCCTCCTTGAAAGGTTCCTGCCAAACTAACATCACTCTGCTTCTAGCCTTGCTATCATAGCCCTAAAATCTATTAGGCCTCTATTCAACATGTTCTATTAAGTGATTTTTTAAAAATTTTCTTTCCTTACTGAAAAATTGATGAGTGCTTTATGAAGTATTCATCCAAGATTGCCCCCAATTCTCACAAAGGCTACTTGACCCTGACTATTGTTTTAAGCAGTTCCTGGAATCTTGGAGAATTATTGTAGCATAAAAGCAAGGTAGATTCTCTGAAGGAACAGACATGGTTTGGGGAGCATTTCATTTTTAAAGAACTAATATTTCACTATTCTTTAGTGGTAAGAAGTAAGTTTGGTGGAGTGGTGAGGAAGTAAACTAGCTGTTTAAACATCATTTCAGAAACATATATGAAACAATATGCAAAATCTGCATGTGGGTGCTAAGTCGCTTCAAGTTATGTCCAACTCTTTGCAACCCTATGGACTATAGCTTTCCAGGATCCTCTGTCCATGGGGATTTTCCAGCTGAGAATACCAGAGTGGGTTGCCAGGCCCTCCTCTAGGGGATCTCCTGAGTCAGGAATTGAACCTGTGTCTCTTATGTTTCCTGCATTGTCAGGCAGGTTCTTTATCACTAGTACCACCTTCTTAGGAGGAGGACTAGCACTTTCATCAGATTTTGTACCCGAGGTTTTTGGTCATCTGTGAAATAAATGCACATTACATGCCACGTACCAAGAAACAGTACTATGTAAGAGACTTACAATGTTCTATGCTTAATAGTAGCCAAAAAAAAAAAAAAAAAAGCTAAAATCAATGGTGAAGCAAACACTCCCTTACAGCACTTTCTCATAATTATACGGCAAAGAGCTGTGGAGATGTCAACCCCAGGTCATCCTTGTCCATCAGAGGCCTGTTGGTTCCCTCAAGATCTCTGGAGTCTTGGGAAAATAGAGAAGAGGGTGGGGTTTATGCCTGTTTACCACAGAACATTCCAGAGTCACACTGCCACCTTAGGAATCAGGCAATCATGATTTGCTTTATAAAGCCAAACTTTTGGGTGGGTTTGAGATACATCTTTCTGAAATAGGAGTAGTTGACCTCCAAGATGACTGGGGAGTGAGTCATGTCAGTAGTTCAAATAGACCCATGAGAAGAAAAGTGAATGTGTTAATTGCTCAGTCATGTCCAACTCATTGCGACTCTATGAACGATCGTCCGCCAGGCTCCACTGTGCATGGAATTCTCCAGGCCAGAATACTGGAGTGGGTTGCCATGTCCTCCTCCAGGGGATCTTCCCGACCCAGGGATTAAATCCACCTCTCTTACGTTACGTCTCGTGCATTGCCAGGCATATTCTTTATCACTGGTGCCACCTGGGAAGCCCAATATAGATCATACCTGTGCTCTATTTGCCCTTTTCCCTCTCAATCCAGTCATAATTGAGAACCCAAATTGCTTCTTCCGTCACTTGAGTTTATCATTTGATTTTATTCAGTATTGATATCAGGGCCTGAAAAATTTCTGACTTAGTCACACATGGAATTCAGAAGGTGATCAGCAAGGTAAGAATGATAGATTTAGCAGATATTTTCTCTTTCAGATGAAGTAAAAGCATCTTCATATATTCTGTATTTTCCTTCAATTGAATGCCTGTTTAGATGTGGCTGGACAGGTTTATCCTGCTCTATTCAAATTGGAAGCTATTTTCATTCTTTTATTCTCTTAATTTGGCAACTGTTTGTGGCATGCTGCTGTGCTGTGTGTGTGGTGGTGGACTGTGTGCTGTGAAAGAAGCAATGAAGGACTGCATATGACCTGTGCCCTGGGGCCATTGGAGAAGGAGGGCTTATTATGGGAAATTTAATAATGTAAGCATTGAATAGCAATTCAAGGCCTGGTTAAGGGAGGCCTCACAGGCTGTGATCATGGTATTTCCCTGCATGAAGTGAGACTTGAACTGAATCTTGAAGAAGGGCTGAGAGGAAGCAAGGAGGACATCTGCAAGTGGAAAAATTGGTGTAAACAAAGGTTTGAGTTTAAGGAATGCAGTGTGTGCATGTGTGTGTATGTGTGTGCACGCATGTGTATATAAGGGTATGTGTTTAAAGCAGAGGAAGATAAAACTAGAAAGGTAGACTAGGAACAGATCATAGGAAACTTGGAATTTTGAGGGTACTTAATACTTGATCCGGTAGATAATGGAAATTATTAGAAAGGTTATTGATGGGTTGAAAGAGGAAATCTGACATTTATAAAAGCATCTATGATGTGCCAGGCTCTGTGTGGGTCCTTTATTTATATCAACAATTTAATCTTAAAATAACCTCTCCTGGAAGCATCCCCATTTTTCAGTTGGAAAAGAACAATTTAAAACATTTTTATTAAGGACATTATGTACCTCCTGATAGAAGTACAAAAATCATTTATAGAATATTCTTACCCAAAATAGAATTTCTGTGTGATCAAAAACACCATTAATAATTTATAGAACATACAGAAAACAGAGGAGCATGTGAAATGACACTTGAGATGCAAACAACAGAGTCCAGAATCTGAGAAATGGCAGAATTGAAGAGGAGTTTATTTGAGAAAATTTCAAAAGAAGAAAAAATAGTATGATGAACTCCCTATGTATTTATCACTCAGCTTCAGCAGTTATCAATTATGGCCAATCTTGTTTCATCCTTACTCCTCACTTTCCACCAGCCACTGATTATCTTGAAGGAAATCCCAGTTGTCATACTACTTCATAACTATTTCAGCACGTCTTTAAAAGGTAAAGACTCAAAACCAAAACCACATTACTTTCATAGTAATTAATATGACTACAGTATTAATTACTATTAATCTTATATTAGTTGAATTAATAGTAATTGTTATTACTACAACTATTAATAATTCAGCTAGTATTAAATTAACTATAATTCCTTAATACCACCGAATAGTCATCATTCACATTCCCTGGATTGTCTTATAAATTAGAAACAAATAATTTCTTTTGTTTCAATCAGAAACCAAATAATACCTATATATTGAAATTGGTTGCTATCTCTTTTTGAAATCTCTTGTTATCTCTTTTCATTGAGAAGCTCCTCTGCCCTCTCCTTTTTTGAAACTTCTTTGTTGAAGAAATCAGTTTTTGTTCCTAGAGGTTCCACATTCGAACTTTGCTGTTACATCCCCTTGTTCAATGCAGCATGCTCCACTGCCCTTGACTTTCTGTAAACTGGTAGCTGGCTCAGATTCTGAGTTGTTTTTTGGCAGGGATAAAGGTAGTGGTTTATATCTTCTAATTTAAGCAATTCTACAGCCAGGAAAAGGAGAAGCCCTGGAGTTTCACTGAAGTCTCTCTGGTTCCAAAACTGTGCTCTGAGCCTCTCTTCCCATTGCCCTGAAGGATTAATCTGGCAGAGAAAATGGGAAGAATCCACAGGATGAAGGCTGGGCACTGTGAGACTGATTCATTTCAACATTTAAGTTCTAGACACTCCACCAGGCAAGAAGACAGCAGACAGCTGTTGTGAAGACCCAGCCCTGCGGTGATGAAGAGTGTGACCGGAGAGTCTTCTCTCTGTGTGGAGGAAGGTACAAACCATAGGATCTTATAATATTTTGGTTCTTGCAGTTATGTTCTAAGAGGTTCCAGGTGCCTGGTTATGCAGAAATATTTAGGTTTCTATGATTTTTGAATGTTCTGCTGAACTCTGAGGGTAAAGGAAGGATCAGAAGTACTCAGATTATTAATAGATAACTTTGATCACTTAAAATACTTTTATTTCTTTGTTCTGCCCTTTTCCAAAAAGGATTTGAGATGAAAAATTTTCTTTTAAAAGTGCATACTCTTTTTAGATAAGAACACTGTATGTTCATTAACACACATATACACAAACCTCTACCTCAGAAATATTTAGCATAGAAACCTCACATGACAAGGCTTTGCTAGTGGTGGAAGGAAGGGATTACCTGGAGCTGACATTTAATGCTAACTTGTTGGGTGTTTGAGTTTGTCAAGTATTCTATTTGAAATCAGAAAAAAACTCAACTAATACAGATGTGATTAAAAATAATTATAAAATGGAATCATATTGAATGTTCTTTTACAACTTCCTTTTTCATTTAACAATCTGTCTTTGAAAATGGCATAGTTATATAGGAATAGGTATTAGTTACAATAATTATTATATAATTATACAAATTATAATAATGTAAAACAATATAATATACACTCATATAATTATTATTCTTATATAAACTACTAAATACTATTATATGTTTATATGATTCTAAGCAATGCCTATAGTTACTCTATATTTTCTAATTTAAGCATAAATTAGAAAAATCTAATAGATAAAAAGATAATATAGTTACTATATATAGACATTGCTTAGAAATTTTAATCATGGAGGTGAAAAATTAAAATCACACCTCTTATTAATTGATCAGCAGTAGCCTTATATATTCATTAGGACAAATAATTGATTTGCTCCTGCCTTAATCCTGCTGTTTATTTGTCCTGCCTCTACCCACTGCCTAGATTTGGCCCCAAAGTCAGCAGTCCGGGAAGCACTGTAGCACATAAACCTTTTTAGGCCACATTTGTATTGTGGGCAGAGATCTTTCATTTTTTGCATCCATAGACCAGGAGATAGGATCTTCTTTCCAAAACCTAAAAAAGATTTCCAGTACAGTGTATCAAAGGAAACATTGTGACAAGTGGACTTTATTAATCAAGTATCTGAGAGCACAGGAACTGAAGTGAGCACTGAGGTTCAAGCAAAAATAAGGAGCCAAGTGACTGCTCTGAAATTCTGAAATACATATTTTCCTTAATAACCCAGGGCTGAAACAAAGCTCTCTTAACTTTGATGGTAGTCTCACTGTCTTCGAGTTCACGTCTCCTCTGAATCACCAGGTTGTGGGATGGGTTTGGAGGGGATGCTGCAGCACAGACTGATCATTGGGTTTCTGAATTTATCTGCGCTTTTCTCAAATGTGGGGAACAGGCCACAGTGCAATTAAGCACCCAAACTGCCAAGTTCAGTTTCTGAATCCAGTATATCTCCCTAGGTCTGACCTGCATTTTAAAGACATCTGCTAAATATACAATTTGGATGTATAATCTGCTTATCTGTCATAGGCACTGATACCAAGTATATCTTATTTTAAAATAAAGACCAGACATCATAGACATGGAACTTACAATATAATTAATTAAGCAAGTACTAATAAATAGAAAAAAAAAAAGCAAAAACAAAACAACCCTGGAAATTGAGCTCATACAAGCATATTTCTTCCAGCTTGGATTTTACTTTAACACATTATCTGCAATGGTTTTCTCAAATGGAGTGCTATTTACAGATATCTGCCAAGCCTCATCAAAACAAACAAGCCCCTATAATAAGAGTTAGCATATAAAGTGAGTCTGAACAGAGCAAAAATCTTTTCCCCAGGGCTCTCTTTTATCAAACAACCCTGCCTGAAGAATAGAGGCCAGTGTTTTATGTTTCAAGTGGACCATATGGCATGATGAGTGCACTTTAATGACTTATTAGCATATTCTTCCAACTACGCTTTTCCTAGTTAAACCAGCTTGATAAAATCCGAATTTTAAAATATTTGCATGAAACCTCCTGGAATAAACAAGATTTGGTGATTTGTTTACCCTTGCTTGTAGATGAAAGAGAAGTCAGTTGATCCTTCATGACATGAAAAAAATCAGATCAACCATCTCCTCTCTAGCCCTTTTGAGAGGAAGATTTTTGGAATGTCTACCACGTTATTCAGATGTTTTGGCTCTCCATGGCATGAAGATTCCATACTCTACTCAGAGTCTGTGCTTTAAAAATGCTTACTCTGTCTTCTGTGACCTTGATCCTTCCTTTGTGGGGGAATGAGATGCTCAGGCTGAGATCTTGTTTGTTGCCTACTTGCCTCATTAAAAAGCCTTTTAGCATTTGAGGGAGGATCAGGCACCAGATCAGGGCCTAGGACTTACGGCTTTTTATTGTGGCTTGGTTAGGGGGCTATGTGAATCTAAGGTCTCGTCATGTCTCTGTTGTGGCTGCTCGAATGGTGTCTGGGAATGGGATATGTGAGGAGGAACACAATGGAGCTGTCCACACAATCTAGGCAGAGACAGCTATAGGGTCTGTATGTTCTTGCACACATTGGAGCATTTTTGTTCTCTTCAGATTTGTCTAAGTGTAAATGTCTCCTTTTCTCTCTTTCCCAAGTTAGTTCTTGTTGCTTTCTGTGGACCAGGATGCTCTTGGTGGAGGTTGTCACTGACCACATAGGATCAGCCCTGGTGATCCCACAAAGGACTGTCATCTCTAGTTACAACCACAATGATGTGGGTGTGTGAATATGGATTTCACTCCAGGAAACTTGTCTGTTTTATGGCAGATATTGCCACAACACCCTTCTCCCTAGTTATTTTCCAGTTAGAGGTTGCCCTGTGACAATATTATGGCCAATGAGATGTAAGTAAAAGTCTGTTGGATGCAGTTTTTGGCAAAACTTTTGCTTTCCTTGTATAAAGAGAGAAGGGCTTCTTAGCTGACCACCATCTCCTTGAGTGGAATGTAGATGAAACAACTGGAGGTGCTGCAGCTCTCTTGCAATTATGAGATGACAAGCAGTAGGAAAGAAGCCAGCACGCTAAATAGGTGAAACAAATACACTGATTCGGAAACTGAAGCCAGAGTGGCTAAATGACTTGCTTAAAATCAACTAAACAAGTCCTCTGACCTCAAGTCCTGAGTTCATTCTTTGTATGTTGTTAGCAATTGAAAGGCAATACGTCTTACTGTACTCTTACTAAACGTCAGACCCTAAGCTAATATTTTAACTGTTATTTATTTAACTTTTATAAAAACTTGGTAAAGTTGTGCTATGGACTGAATTGTTTCCCCCATCCCCTGCAGTTAGTATGTTGGAAACCTAACCCCCAATATGACTGTATTTGGAGATAGGTCTTTAGAGGGGTAATTAAGGTTAAATGAATTCGTAAGGGTGGGCCCTGATCACATAGGGTGAATGTCTTTTAAGAAGAGTCTCCAGAGAATTTATGCACTTTCTTTCTCTCTCAGTCTCTCTCTTTCTCATTCTCTATGTGAGAACATAGAGACAGGGCAACATTTTACAAGCTAGGAAGAGAATTCTCACAAGGAAATGAACTGCCTAGCACTTTGATCTTGGACTTCCCAGCCTCTAAAATTCGAGAAATAAATTTCTGATTAAGTCCCCAAGTCTGTGATTTTTTTTTTTTTTTACAGCAACCTGAGTAGACGAGGCAGGTAGGTACTATTATTATGCCCCATTTGCAGGTAAGGAAACTGAAACTCAGAAAAATTAAGTTATTTTCGGGGCTACATAGCAAATGACAATACTTGAGAACAGAGCTTGACAACTATTTCTGTAAAGAGCTAGGTAGTAAGTAGTTCAGGCTTTGTGGGCCATATGGTCTCCATTGGAACTATTCAACTCTGCCTCTATAGTGTGACAGCAGCCACAATGTGTGAATGAATGGGTGTGGCTCTGCTTTATCTGAAAGCTTTATTTACACAATCAAGTGGTAGGCTAGATTTGGCCCAAGGTCTAGCCCATTGTTTACCAACCATTCTTTAGAACAGCATTAAAGGGACCATGCTTTCTGAATTAGATGCACTGGATTTTAATCCTGCCATGTAGATGTGCCTGGTGGCTCAGATGGTAAAGCATCTGCCTACAATGCCTGAGACCAGGGTTCGATCCCTAGGTTGGAAAGATCTCCTGGAGAAGGAAATAGCAACCCACTCCAGTATCCTTGCCTGGTAAAGAGTCGGACACGACTGAGAGACTTCCGTTTCATGTAGCTTTAGGCACATCCTATCATCCGGGCCCCATTTTCCAACATTTTCCAAGTTAGAGTGGTACTGTCTGCCCTGCCAGCCTACCAGGGTCATTGTCAGGATCTCTAGATGGGGAAGGGCTCTGAAGAAGAGCAAGTGCTTAGCAGATACAATTTGATACCCGTATAATTTGATACCCATATAGTTCAGAGTACTTCTGGAAACTCCACCCCAGGCAAAACATCTTTGGTTTAAAGACTGGAGTCAACTGAGGCTGACCTGGGTGCCCTCCAGGGAAGGTCCCTCCTCCTTTCACCAGGGGGCTTTGGGTGCAGTTGACCCTTGGCCAGACTCCTGGCTCCCTGGCATGGAGAGTTCTCTTTGGCTTTGAGCCTGCATCTTCAGTGACTGAGTTGTTTATTTGAACTAGGATGGATAGGGAGGGGTGCCACAGGGGGTTGTGATACTCCTGGTAAGGCAGAAATGAACCAGCCTGGGTCTCTGGAGTGCACAAGTCTAAAAATGAAACTGGATTCTGCTATCTTCCCCATGCCTTGAGAAACCAGAAACCAGACCAAAATCTGTCACTTTCTTCCATTCTTGATGTTTTCACTTTCTGAAATATTATTTATTCTTCAAGGGAGATTGTATGTGCAATCTCTGGCCTCTGAAAATTTTGGGGGGCTCTGAGAATTTAGGATGCCAACTTCTTTTAAAGATGGAGAAGTAAGGGGCAGAAGAAAACCCTTAAAAACATCTTGGGGATCCAGAGAGGATTTCTTTTAAATGTTGAAATGTTTCAGAATGCCATTCAAAGGCCTTTGGATTTGAGCCTTGACTACTCTTTCAGGCTTCCTCTCCAACTTCATTCCTGATCTGCCCAGTGAGCACTCAACCTGGATTTCTCATCCTGGCTGGATCATGTGGGTTAACATTCCAGCCTTCACCAGCAGTTCCTCTCCCTGGAAGGTGCTCACATTTTCACTTTTTGTCCCTGTATACATTCTCTTCCCTCCAGCCAGCTCTCCTGGCAACTCTTCCTTTATCTTTGAGAACACTCTCACAACTAAAGCCAGTTTTCTCATCTTACCCTGTGCAATAGGACTGTCCCCTCCCTCTACCCTGTCCCTACAACACTTCATGTAGCCCTCCAGTTCAACCCTGGATTTTATTCATCTATTCCTCAGAGTTTCTTATGCATATGTGTGTATGTCCCACTCTTTGCGACCCCATGGACTGACTGTAACCCATCCAGCTCCTCTGTCCATGGAATTCTCCAGGCAAGAATACTGGAGTGGGTGGCCGTTTCCTTCTCCAGGGGATCTTCCCAGCCCAGGAATCGAACCTCGTCTCTTGCATTATGGGGCAGATTCTTTACCATCTGAGCCACCAGGGAAGCTCTTCTTACACATAGTTGGTACTTAGTACAGAACAACAGAATACAGAAAGAAAGCAGCTAGGAGTAGAGGAAAGCAATGGCTTGGGAATAAAGAGACTCTGATTCCCATCTCTCCATTGGGAGCTAAATGGGGTATATTAGGCATGAGAAAGTGCTTTGTAAACAGAATATGTCATGCACATTCAAAGTAATTCTTTTCTTTTCAGGATCAGTCCTGTTTATTGCCTTTACGCTGCTTACCTTTAATTCCTAATTGTGTAACTCCTAAAGAAAGATCTCAGTCAATGAAATGGTGATTTGAGAATGCATCAGTGCCAGTTATGCTCTTGTGTCTCCAAAGAGAACTGAATCTTCCTGAGATTCAGAGGATTTTATTTCTGGCCATGTCCTCATGTATTTCTATTTCCATGTTCTAACCTAATACCAGACTCGATTAGCATGTCAGCATGAAGAGAGACTGGTCTCTGAAATCTGATCCTGGCGGGCTCCATCCCTAGCTTCATCTCCAGACTATGTTTTCTGGAACCCTCCTCCTGATGACTATCTGATTAGAAGCTGCTGCATGTCCTCATCTCCTTAGCCATATTTTCTATGGTCACAAACTCAGGGGACAGCAATGTTGGCAAATCTCTCTTAATGTGCCTAATTAACTTGCATATGCCAGAGACAGGAGCCTGTACTATTTATGGCACAGAGAAGTGAGAAAATGTCCCCTACCATGGGTATCAGGTAACTAACGCAGTCCTGCCAAAGTTTGGTTGTGAAACACGAAGCCTCTGAAACCTGTTGGTGTTAAGTGCACACCAAATATTCAATCCAGACATGTCGTGCTTGAGCTATTCTGGGGCTCATAAACCTTTCATCAGAATCAGAGGTGAAATATTTGGCCTTATTTGTAAGTCCCATATTTCTAAAGACCTTGGGGGCTCATTTAGTATTCCCAGCAGAAAGGTCACAAGGTTGGTTTTCAGGGGTCCTGGTTTAGTGGAACTGATGACTTCAAGCAGGAGATACTTTCATGATTTTCCAGGAACCAGCACCTCACTCCTCCTGGGTGTTGCCTACTCTGGTCCCTTTCCCTCTCCCTAGCCAACTCCCTCCACCACAAGCCCCCTAAACACAGGCACTGTTGTATAGGGCTGTTCAGAGCGCTTACATTTTCTGACCAAAACACTGACACCTTTATTTAATGGTAATATTAAGGAAGAAGGCTACTCCTTTTTAGGCAAACTATGTTACAAAAGGCTTTGAAAGTTGTGATTTTATTGGTGGAGGGGTTACTTAATTTTATAGAAACCTGAAATCTAAGGGTTAGGAGGGTCTTTTGAGATCATCTAGTCCACCCTTAGTTTTCCAGGTGAATGGACTGAGATCCACAGAGGAAAGGTGACCAGTCAAGAGCTCACAGCTGAGTCACAGTATATCTGCACTCTTACATATCAGCTCTTGGACCTCAGGCAAATTATTTAACCACTGATGGCCTCTGTTTCCTCATAGAGGTTCTGAGGATTGAGTGAGATGATCCATTCAAAATAATTGGCACAGTGCCTGGCACAGAGTCAGTGTACCATTTTTCTAGATTCCATATATATACATTAGTGTGTGATATTTGTTTTTCTCTTTCTGACTTATTTCACTCTGTATGACAGACTCTAGGTCCATCCATGTCTCTACAAATAACCCTGTTTCATTCCTTATAGTGGCTGAGTAATATTCCATTATATTTATGACCCACATTTTCTTTATCCTATTTCCAAGGCAGGAATAGAGACTCAGACATAGAGAATGTGCATGTGGATGCGAATGTCAGGGACGAAGAGGGTGGGATGATCCGGAGACTGGGATTGACATGTACACACTACTATGTGTGAAATAGACAGCTAGTGGGAAGCTGCTATAAAGCACAAGAAGCTCAGCTTGGTGTCTGTGATGACCAAGAGGGGGTGAGATAGTGGGAGGATGAGAAGGTGGTCCAAGAGGGAGGGGATATATGTATATTTATGGCTGATTTGTACAGCAGAAACTAATGCAACACTGTAAAACAATTGTATTCCAACAGAAAAAATGAGTGTGCCAGCTCAAACTTCCAGGAGAAAAGAGTAAGAATTTGTATTCTTCCCAATCCTTGCCAGTGTTTAAATAGAAAATTTTCATGTTTCAGTTATTATATATTGAGCCTTTCCTCGTTGCAATTTACAGCCATTTTTTTGTTTATAATTTTAAAAATTATTTTTATAAAAGTAACATAGTATTGAACAAAAAGAATTCAGAGCAAAAAACCATATACAATGAAAAGTAAGTCTGCTCCCATTTCTGTTTTTCTTTCTACCAGGGAAGGTTCCTTATTTCTTTATTATTCCTTATGTATCCTTCCAGGGTCTTCCACGTGATTACAAACATAGATGCATGGTGTTTGTGTATGTGTGGGTACATCTGTACATATATATGTATACACTGTACTCATACACTTAATTATCCTATCTGTGCTGTCTGCATGTTGGTGTTTCTACTTAACAAAAGGCCTTGGAGGTTATTTCAATTCAGGATTGTTAATATTTATTTCATTTTAAAATGTCCAATTAAAAAATCTACATTCCACTTATTTATGTCTTTGTATGAAAACAGAACACGTCTATTATCCAGCTTTATGCTTGATCTAGATAGTCACTTCTAGTACCCTACTTTGAGATGCCCCGCAGTGAGGTGCCTCTTGACTTCTGTTTAGGGCCAGGCTCTTCTAGCCAAAGCCAAGCAGTTATCCAGGTAATACAGACAGAAAGGCTTTACCTAGATGATTGTTGTAAAAGCATATATTGGTAATGACAATGACAGAAGAAACAGCGTCCCTGGACTCTTCTCAATAAATGCCAGTAGTATTCTACCATCCAAGTCTTAATGCCAAGCATGTCTTCAGATATTGCCAAATGGCCCCGAGGGAGAGGGGGCAAAATTGTTCTCAGTCGAGAGCCACTGCTGTAGCTATTCCTTCTGCCTGGCACACTCTTCCCCTAAAGAGCCTTATCCATACCCTCTCCCCTCCTTCAAACCTCAGTGCAGATGTTACACCACTGAGGCTACTCTGACATATTTATTTAATCACGCAAACTCTTCATCTCTTAACCACCTGCTTCCCTTACCCTCTTCTACTTTTTAATTTTCATGACCACTGAAAGAACCAAAAAATGTACTTATTTTTATGTGTTTGTATTTCTTTTTCTTACTCAAATGTAAGCTCCTTGAGAGAGCAGTTTTGTTCCCTGTTACTTCCTAAGCACTTAGAGTAGTTCTTCACATACTATTTAAAAAAATAAAAATACATATGCAACAGTCTACAGTGAAAAGTTTAGCCCTTACTTCTATACTCTGTGCTTCCAGTTCTCTTCCCCAAATCAAGTAACCATTTTTTTCTACCTACTAGTATATCCTTCTGGAGTTTCTTCATGCAAAGTCAAGCAAGGGGGAATGTATGTTTCCTATCCAATTTTCTTTTTTACCAAAGTTGGCATACACATACACCTGCTCAGCACCTTCTTTTTCATTTAAACTTATATGCATTTTGAAAATGGTATTTTTGTCTAGGAAGATTTTTCTCTCCGGTTTGAACCTTTCCTCTCTGTGCTTAAAACTTGAAGATCTACAATCCTGAAAACAGTGACCTGACTTCCTTGTCCTTTAACAACAACAACGAAAAACTTGATTTGCCCTTTAAACTTGAATTCAGATTTCAGTCACACCCCAGCAAGGTCTAAGCCAGTCGGAGGTCTGCCTCCTTGCTCCTTGCATGAGAGCTACTCATTGACTCAAGTCCATATGTCATTTGATTATTTTGGATTATATGACAAACTCTTTTTGTTTTTTTTTTTTTTAGTATAAATTAAATTGGTTCCCTCTAGGACAGGGCCAAGCATTGGTTCTTCTTGGAAATCAGCCAGTCTGTGAGGGGATGCAGACTCTGTTATTTGGACCTTTGGGCAAGAATCCCTGGGGTGTTCCTAGGCAGCCTTTCAAGCTGTAACTACAGAAGGGAGCCCGGGTGGGGCAAGTACCTTGTGCAGCTTTGACTGCACTGAAGGTGACCTAGACATTTGTTTACAACTGGCTCCTCTGAATGTCAGTGCAGAGAGAGTGGCTCTTTGCCCTGTTTATACATATACTGAGCCTCCGGTAAGCCTGAAAAGCAACTTAGGAGTCTAAATGTTTGAAAGGCTCAGGAATGAATATCTGGCCTGGTGCCAGTGGTGTGACTCTGTGATGGGCACTTCATCCCATGGAGGCAAATGAATGGTGTGTGTTTTGAAATTAAGCACTTGGTGATTATTACGTTCTTAAAACATTTAGCTCTCAACTTATCAGAACTCAGTGTATGACATTTCATGTTAGCCAAAACGGCTGTATTTTTTAAAGAGCTTAAAGATAAAATACATACCAACCTTTGAAACTGTAAACAAAGAATTAGAATGACAGATCACTACTGTTATCTTGGGTGTACATAAGAAAGATCCTCTTCTCATTTGGGAGGGATGTGTTCAGGTCATGGTACATTGTTTTTCTCTCCTTAGTTCCAGAAAGGTTAACAAGATGTTGCAGCAGGCAAAAGAACAGCTGGATCATGCATCTTTCAAAACGGAAAAACTTGTGCCTTAATCATGGATGAACCCACAAGGAAATACTTTAGAAAAAGACTGAACTCATCCATCCTTTCATAGAATATGCAATCTAATCAGCACTCCGAGGAAAGCAGAAAGGAAGGATTAAAAATAAGAGTCTGTGTTTACTTTTGTCTGGGATCTATGGAAATGTAGGTTTATGACTTGACTTGCACTGTCATAGTTAAAATAGATTGGATTTCACAAGGTAAGTGGTGGACCATGGGCCCTGTAGAGCAGCAGACAATTAACTGCCTTTCTTTTCTCAAGCTTGAAGCTGCGCTAAACTCTCAGAAGACTTCCCGACTGCACAGTGGCCAATGGTGGCCATTGCCCTGCCCTCTCCTACCCTCCACCTTCACAGTCACTGACTCCCACAGCAGAATCAGTCAGGTCTCCAATAACCGTATTTAGTAATCGTTTGTTGGGAAGAGAGACACCCAATAGTTTTTTTTTTTTCATTATTTTATTTATTTTTAATATACAAAAAAATAGAGTTTATTTCAAGCTTGAAAATGATATTTTATTTCTTTTTGCAATTTGATCTCAGATTTTTGATTTGTAGTGTGTTTTGGGGGAAGAGTCTAGTACTCTTCTTTTTAAACAGTATTATTGAGATATAATTCACATATTATATAGTTCATCCATTTAAAGTATACAATTCAGTGGTTTTTAATATATTCACAAAATTGTGCAGCCACCACAAAAATGTAATTTTAGAACAGTTTCATCACTCCAAAGAGAAATCCTAGGCCTATTAGCAGTTATTCCCTATTTTCCCCACTCCCTGTGACTGGCAGCCATAGTCTTCTTTCTGTCTCTGCGGATGTTCCTATTCTGCACAATCTCATATAATGAAAATCATTCAATATATGGTCATTTATGACTGGCTTCTTTCACTTGGTCCCTGCATGCTGTAGCATGTGGCAGTACTTCATTTCTTTGTATTACTAGGTAATATTCCATTGCATAGATATACCACATTTTATTCATTCGTTCATCATTTAGTGAGTATCTGGATTGTTTCCACTTCTTGACTATTGTGAATAATGTTGTAGTGATTATACATGTACAAGTTTTTTGGTGGATGTGTATTTTCATTTCTTTTTTTTTTTTTTTTTTTTTTACTGTCACCTTGTTTATTGAACTTACATGCAGAATACATCATGCAAAATGCTGGGCTGGATAAATTACAAGCTGGGATCAAGATTGCTGAGAGAAATATCAACAACCTCAGATATGCAGATGATACTGAGCTTTCATTTCTTTTGGGTATACACCTGCAGATAGAATTGCTGGTTATATGGCAACTTTACTGCTGTCTGATTTTTTTATAGAGCCAGGAGTTTCTGTCAGGACTTGCATGAAGAACACATATTTGAAAAGGCAGAGAAAAGTCTTATTTTCAAACTTTTTAAAAGGTGCTAAATGAATCCCATAATCAGTTAAATGTAACTTTTGATGATTATTAAATTGAAAAATCTGAGGCAAAAAATAAGTTAATTAAACACTTTCATTATTAGAGCCTTAAAGCTTTTATTTCATTGACCTTAAAGTAACTTCATTATTTGGGAATCTAAAATTAGGGTTTTTTTTCTATTTATTTTTTACTTTTTGCCTGTGTTCCTACCACTATTTCACTGCAACTTCCCCTAATGATTTGTGCCATGACTGTCAATATGAAAGAAGGTTTACCCGATTTGCAGAAAAAGAAGAAAAAGAAAATACTCCTTCCCCAACAGTGATTTTACATAAGTGTGAACATATATTTCACATCCTGGTAAGGTACAGTATTACACTAATCTAGCTGAATCTTTTCTTAGTCATCTACCATCTGGTCTGTATACATTGAGTTACACTTGAATTCTAGTTAAACCCAGGAGATCCATCTAACCGCTCCTAAGGTGGAAATCCAGATATGAGATGCTTCACTGCTACTCAACTTATCAAAGAATGCTGAGTTCAACCATGGTCCCATCTTTCTGGGGTGGAATCTAGGAAATATCAAGCACTTTCTTATAATACTGTGAGTAAAAGACTCTTAAACTCCAGGTTTGCTTTGTTCCAATACTCCACACCAGCCCACTGCATGAAGAAAGCAAAAATCTGACAAGTTAAAGGCCAACTTTCAAGACTTTGAAAAGGGCCGTGGAAATAATTTTCTTTCCTATTTTAATGCTTCATAACCCTGATTATAGTCATAAAAATGCTTATTTTTATCTAATGAGGCTAACATCACGTATGATAGCAGTTTATCTGAGGAGGCATAAAAATAGAGCAAGAAATCATTACTAACAATGCAAAGCAAATTTGAAAAATCAGCAAGGTTTAAAATAAAATGTTCCTAGTTGATGTCATGTGCTACTTGCCTAATGATAAATGTAGCACATGATTATAACTCAATCCAGAGCACTTTTTCAACTTCTTCTGTGGTACTGCAGGCCTTGGGTGACTTCTTTGTATATACCTGGGCACAACTGCAGCTCAGGAAACTGTTGCTTCTGGGTATGTAATGGATACCTACAATTTTTTGTCTGTCCAGCATCCATTCCCCTCTTTTTAGTAACCAGATTCCTTTGAGAGA
This sequence comes from Nanger dama, assembly GCA_917880005.1. Lineage (NCBI taxonomy): Eukaryota > Metazoa > Chordata > Mammalia > Artiodactyla > Bovidae > Nanger > Nanger dama. Next base: position 29,071,528 of record CAKJTW010000022.1, read on the forward strand.
ATTCCTCTCTCTTGTAGAGTGTGCCATTTTGAAGGGACTGCCCTGCCCCTGATTAGGTGATGGTCACATGACCTGAGCCTGGCCAATCAGATGTTTTTTCCTGGTAATCTGACTCTTGAAGAGTGGACTCTGTAAGACAAAGGCAGATAATAATTTCTCCAGGCAAAGGCACTCTGAGACCAACCTTAGAACCTGGAGCTGCGAAGGTCCTGGCCTTTCAGCCTTTCTTGATTTTTCCATTAAATTCTCTTCAGTTCAGTTCAGTTCAGTCACTCAGTCATGTTTGACTCTTTGCGACACCATGAACTGCAGCATGCCAGGCCTCCCTGTCCATTACCAATTCCTGGAGTTCACCCAAACTCATGTCCATTGAGTCGATGATGCCATCCAGCCATCTCATCCCCTGTCGTCCCCTTCTCCTCCTGCCCTCAATCCCTCCCAGCATCAGAGTCTTTTCCAATGAGTCAACTCTTTGCATGAGGTGGCCAAAGTACTAGAGTTTCAGCTTCAGCATCATTCCTTCCAAGAACACCCAGGGCTGATCTCGTTATTATTATTTTTTAATCTCCTTCAGAATGGACTGGTTGGATCTCCTTGCAGTCCCAGGGACTCTCAAGAGTCTTCTCCAACACCACAGTTCAAAAGCATCAGTTCTTCGGCGTTCAGCTTTCTTCACAGTCCAACTCTCACATCCATACATGACTACTGGAAAAACCATAGCCTTGACTAGACAGACCTTTGTTGGCAAAGTAATGTCTCTACTTTTTAATATGCTACCTAGGTTGGTCATAACTTTCCTTCCAAGGAGTAAGCGTCTTTTAGTTTCATGGCTGCAATCACCATCTGCAGTGATTTTGGAGCCCCCCAAAATAAAGTCTGATGCTGTTTCCACTATTTCCCCATCTATTTCCCATGAAGTGATGGGACCGGATGCCGTGATCTTCGTTTTCTGAATGTTGAGCTTTAAGCCAACTTTTTCACTCTCCTCTTTCATCAAGAGGCTTTTTAGTTCCTCTTCTCTTTCTGCCATAAGGGTGGTGTCATCTGCATATCTGAGGTTATTGATATTTCTCCCGGCAATCTTGATTTCAGCTTGTGCTTCTTCCAGCCCAGCGTTTCTCATGATATACTCTGCATAGAAGTTAAATAGGCAGGGTGACAATATACAGCCTTGACATACTCCTTTTCCTATTTGGAACCAGTCTGTTGTTCCATGTCCAGTTCTAACTGTTGCTTCCTGACCTGCATATAGGTTTCTCAAGAGGCAGGTCATGTGGTCTGGTATTCCCATCTCTTGAAGAATTTTCCACAGTTTATTGTGATCCAAACAGTCAAAGGGTTTGGCATAGTCAGTAAAGCAGAAATTCTCTTATCCCCTTGTTAACTCTGTCAATTCACTTTTGTTTCTTTCAATAAAAACCCAAATTGACAACACAGGTACCACGAGGTTCTTTCTTAGTGTGGCAGTACTCACACTCACCCATCATACCCTCCTTCAGTTCAGTTAAGTTCAGTCACTTATTCATGTCCGACTCTTTGTGACCCCATGGACTGCAGCACACCTGGCTTCCCTGTCCATTACCAACTCCCCGAGCTTGCTCAGACTCATGTCCATTGAGTCAGTGATGCCATCCAAACATCTCATCCTCTGTCAATCCTCTTCTCCTTCTGCCTTCAATCTTTCCCAGCATCAGAGTCTTTTCCAGTGAGTGAGTTCTTTGCATCAGGTAGCCAAAGTATTGAAGTTTCAACTTCAACATCAGTCCTTCCAGTGAACACCCAGGACTGATCTCCTTTAGGACTGGTTGGATCTTTTTGCAGTCCAAGGGACTCTCAAGAGTCTTCTCCAACACCACAGTTCAAAAGCATCAATTCTTTGGTGCTCAGCTTTCTTTATAGTTCAACACTCCTATCCATGCGTAACTATTGGAAAAGACATAGATTTGACTAGATGGAAAATCATGTCTGCCTTCTTAGAGCAGAACATTTCTCACTGAGCATCCACCTGTGGTTCAGATTTCAATTGTGATACATTTTATTCCTTGGAAAGTAGCACAGTGTACGGAGAAGACAGTCCACACCCTGGAGTGGAATTACTCATATTAAAATCCTGGCTTTGTGCCTTAACTAAACCTGTCTCCTTATCGGTTAAAAGAGAATAGTTGTATCTACTTTATAGGGTAGTTGAGAAAATTGAATAAGATCATTCACATAAAGTGCTTAGCTTAGTACTGGGTACATAATAGATCCTCAGCAACATTAACTATGGGGACAATAGGTTAAATCTACTTCCTTAGATTTCCTTTTATTTGTTCTGTGTGGCATCTCTTTTGGATAATAGGATTAAGCAAATATGATGTCTCTCAGGTACAAAGATACAGTGTGATCAAGTGAACATGTGTTTGGAGTTATTAAGCAAGCAGTGATTGTAAGAGGCTGGAGTCAGGGACTTTGCTGAAATAGAGCTCTCTGTATTTAATTATTATCTATTACATTCTCTCTCTCTTTACATCATCTCCTCAGATTCCTCTTTTTCCTTGACTTTTTATGGTCAAATCTTGCAGCTGAACATACCTCTAATTCAAGAAATAGTTATTGAGGGCCAGTATTGAACATAAAGATGAATTAGAATGCTTAACACTCTTCTTCATCTTCATTTCTATTGCTTTCCCTGACATTCATGCTCTTGGGAATTCTTACTCAAATGGTCAAAAAGACTTCTTAACTGATCTTCTTTACTCTTCCTCCCACCACTCAAATCTGTCTGCCAATTAATCTTCCTAAAATTCAGCTCTGACTACATATATCAGCAAACCCCCTATTATTCATCATTATGGTCCAAATAAGTTCAACTGTCTTATCTATAGTGTGTGGGGTCTTACAATATGGTGTCACATTTTCTTCTCTGTCTTCTCCCTTCTTTTCTCCATTGCCCTGACCATCATCTCTTCCTCTCTGGCAGGATTTGCAATTCCCTCCCAAAATGGGTCAAAACCTTGACCATTCTTTAAGACCAGGAATAAATGTCACTAGTCTAAGAAGTTTTTCCTGGTTTACTAAGACACACAAAGGCTCTCCCTCCCTGAAGCTCTAGAGCACACTGTAACTCTGTTTCCAGCTTTTAAGATTCTGCTTTATTTCATAGACATTAAGGTAAGACAGATAGGACTCTTGGACTATAAGAAGAGAGATTCTGAAATATACTCCCAAGGAGAGAGTGGGGAATTTAGTTTTCTCTGGAAACTTAAAGACAGGAATACATATTTCAGAGAAAAATTTTTATAAGGTCCTGTTGTGCCTGGAAGTCAGTCAATGAACTAACATCTGCCAAAAGATTGGGTAATTACAATTCTAGTAAGTTTCTGGAGATAGTTTAAATTCCTTGAGACAGCACATGCATTTAGACAAGAAGAGAGAATACTAGCGTGGACTCTCATGAAGGAGATTAAAGACTACCCGGATGTATTTTTCCTTTGCCAAAGGAAATAGTAGCCAGGAGAAACCCCTAGAGGAGGGATTGTTTTGAGATTCTCTGTACCTTCTTGCATGCTAAGTTGCTTCAGTCGTGTTCGACTCTTTGTGACCCTATGGACCATAGCCCACCAGGCTCTTCTGTCCATGGGGATTCTCCAAGCAAGAATACTGGAGTGGGTTGCCATGCCCTCCTCCCAGGGACCTTTCCAACCCAGGGAGTGAACTCGCATCTTTTACTTTCTACTTGCATGGGCAGAGTTCTTTACACTGACCTTTCCCACTGCCATGTCAGTCTTAGGCCTGTCCTTCACTTTCCACCAGAATCAAAGAGAACTTTCCCTGTGTCCCTTTCCTTCAGGGCTAGGTTATAAAGCCATCTCAGATTCTGAGCTAAACTATCAATCATATTGTGCCTCTTGTGCTCAGTTGTGTCCAACTCTTTAGCGACTTCAGGGACTGTAGCCTGACAGACTCCTCTGTCTATGGATTATCCCAGCGAGAATACTGGAGTGGGTTGCTATTACCTCCTCCAGGGAATCTTCCCGACCCAAGGATGAAACCCATGTCTCCCTCGGTTCCTGCATTGGCAGGCAGATTCTTTTACCATTGAGCCACCTAGCAAGCCCCTATCAGTCATATATCTTGGCTCAAAGAATAATATTTATTCACCTATAATGTGGATTTATTTATTCTGCCTTTTAGCTCTATTAATTTTTTTTGTGTATTTTGAAGTTTATATTAAAAGGTACATGTGAATTTAGGATTGTTACATTTTTATGGTGAATTGATTCTTTTATCATTATGAAATATTTTTGCTATCTCAAGTCTACTTTGATAGTGAGGCCACATCACTTTTTGTGGTTGACATTTGCATAATAATTTTTTTCCATCCTTTTACTTTCAACCTCTTTTAGCCCTTATATTTAATCCATGCCTCCTGTAAATAGTATATAGTGGATTCATTGAGTTATTAAAACAAATAAAATATGATAATCTCTGTCTTTTAATTGGAGTGTTCAGTTCATTAGCATTTAATGTAATTATTTATCTAGCTATATTTATGTATCCTATTTTCCTATTTGTTTTCTGTTTGCTTGTTTTCATAAAGAGCTGCATTTTAATAGGAAACTCATGGATACAGTGCTTCTACCCTTATTTGGTAATATTTTAGAATATCTTAACCCATGAAGTAAGGGGTCTTTCTGATATTACTCAAATGTTGCCAGGGAAACATCTGACTTTGCCTATCAGTAAGGGAATGCCCCAATTATTTAACACTTAAGCCATTTTCAGTTTTATTTTCGTAAATGGTAGCTCAGAGACCCTTTTCTCCTGTGTCTTTTACATAGTTTGGACTGATATAATACAATGGAGTTCCACAAGAAGGATAATTGAGTCAAAGAGTATTAAACAAGTGTATAATTAATGATGTACATTACTCTATTGTTTTCCAGGTAGGTGGTAGCAATTTACTATGCAACTAGAAATGCATGAGAGTGCCAATTTTGCCACACCTTTAGCTGCACACCTTTGGATATTTTCATGTAATATAAAAATTACTTTATTTACAAATTTAATTATACGTTAACTTTGGGGATTCTATTTAATATATCCTAAATTTTGTAAGTTGTGTAAGAACCTCAGAGCAATATGGGAAAATATAAAATAACTATTATTCTGAGAGTTCTAAAGAATGTTTTTACATAGGCAGAGTGAAAAATTCTAGAGAAGATCCAGGCAGACTAAAAAACTCCCTGCTTGATTCCTGAAGAACACAATTGCTACTTAATAAATCTTTCTATTAAGAAATCCTCCTTTTCAAAACCTCATGCCAAATCTATATTCTGTTTCATTCTAAGGCATTGTCTCAAAAGGAATTTGCAAGATGCAAATTTTGATGCACCTAAGAAACAACTATGTGCTCAGAATGGTGATTGGCCCACCCTGACATCAGGGAAAAATAAAAATCTTTGCTAATTAGGTGCTTTTGTAGTAAGGAAACAATGATTTCTACTGTGCAATTGAGTATGAGAATTTCTTTCATTATAAACTGCAATTCTTTGTTATGTGAAAGCAGGAACAAATTTTATTTTCAGATCAATATATGATGTGATGAATTAGTAGATGTGAAATGTTGGATATAGTATAAAATAGCAAATTAGGCTGATTGAGTTTGGGAGCATCTGTCTAATCAGACCACATGGCTATGGCCAGGTTACACAAATCACATAGGTTGCTGCTCTGGAGTTTTCTGGATTGTAGAGAACTTCCTGATTGAGACAGGCCTCTGAAAAATCACAATGGGACTTTGAACAAATGCTTTCATCTCTAAGGCTTGTCTCATAAAATTGGTGTGGTTCTGAAATGTGTTTTCTCAAAGGGTGTAATGCGTATTTGTTTTTGTTGGGCGAGCTGAGCCAATAATGATTGCAATCGATAAGAAACCCTTTCATCACTTGAGTTTTATGATAGTGACTTTAAGGGTCTCCTGACATGAGATGAACTCAGTTAAGTTTTATTGGTAATTTGCCAGATATGCATCATGAAATCTACTCAGAAGAGTTCAGAATTCATTTTCATCTGCACCTATTGAAAGCCTCCAAAGATTATAGGAGACCTAAGCCCATTTCCAACTTGGTCAGCATCTGGGGGTAATAGCCTACACAATCGGCTCCCAACTTTCCAGACCAGTTCTCACAGGAACATTGACTGGCACAGATTCTCTGTCTGAGCTTTATTCCTCTCCTTTGCCTGTCTTTCCTCTAACTGTTGCCCCCCTACAATCCCTGCCCCTCCACATACACACTCATATATCCTATCTAGTGTCTCCTGTAAGTAGGAGATAATCTGCTTTGATGGTGTTCTAAGCTCTAGCTGCCTTCATGAAGCTTAAAAAAAAATCATAAAACATTCTTAAATTATTTTTGAGTTGTGGTGATGCTTTAGATCTGTAATTTCACTTAAGCCTTACAATGATATTTTGAGAATATAATAATTCTTTTATAGAAGAGGAAATTGAGGCTAAGCAAAATTAAGCAACTTGCCAAATATCACGCCGTTATTTTACTTGGTGGAGGAGGAATAATGTACACAGATCTAACTTGACTTCAATGTCCATAGCCTTTCCAGATACCACTTTGGCTTCCAGGGAGCACTAGGTAACTGAATACTTGCTTTCAGTTGAGTTCAGTTCAGTTCAGTCCCTCAGTTGCATCTGACTCTTTGGGACTCCATGAATCGCAGCACGCCAGGTCTCCCTGTCCATCATCAACTCCCGGAGTTCACTCAGACTCACGTCCACTGAGTTGGTGATGCCATCCAGCCATCTCATCCTCTGTTGTCCCCTTCTCCTCCTGCCCTCAATCCCTACCAGCGTCAGGGTCATTTCCAATGAGTCAACTCTTCGCATGAGGTGGCCAAAGTACTGGAGTTTCAGCTAGCATCATTCTTTCCAAAGAACACCCAGGACTGATCTTCTTCAGAATGGACTGGTTGGATCTCCTTGCAGTCCCAGGGACTCTCAAGAGTCTTCTCCAACACCACAGTTCAAAAGCATCAATTCTTCAGTGCTCAGCTTTCTTCACAGTCCAACTCACATCCATACATGACTACTGGAAAAACCATAGCCTTGACTAGATGGACCTTTGTTGGCAAAGTAATGTCTCTGATTTTCAATACACTATCTAGGTTGGTCATAACTTTTCTTCCAAGGAGTAAGCATCTTTTAATTTCATGGCTGCAATCACCATCTGCAGTGATTTTGGAACCTCCCAAAATAAAGTCTGACACTGTTCCCACTGTTTCCCCATCTATTTCCCATGAAGTGATGGGACCAGATGCCATGATCTTAGTTTTCTGAATGTTGAGCTTCAAGCCAACTTTTTCACTCTCCTCTTTCACTTTCATCAAGAGGCTCTTTAGTTTCTCTTCACTTTCTGCCATAAGGGTGGTGTCATCTGCATACCTGAGGTTATTGATATTTCTCCCGGCAACCTTGATTCCAGCTTGTGCTTCTTCCAGCCCAGCGTTTCTCATGATGTACTCTGCAAATAAGTTAAGTTAAATAAACAGGGTGACAATATACAGCCTTGACATACTCCTTTTCCTATTTGCTTTAACCCTGCCTAAACCACTGAGTAGGTGAATTATCCGTACTATACTTGCTCAAGTGAAAGGTTGTATGTAGAAAGTGTAAGTGGATATCATTAATATGTGATGTGATTATTTGTTGGAAGGTCAACAAAGACATCTAGGTCCAAGGATCTCCTGACACCCCTGCAGGACTTCTAAAAGTGTTTTTTGTAGTTAATTCTTTGGCTTGATGGGTCTGGCTCACCTTACCTTCTATCTCCATGATCCTTGGCCAGAACCAATTTACCTATAGTTACACTGGGCCCAGTGCCTAGGGCCCATGATACTTTTAGAAGCCCACAAAATGTTTCAATTTCTTTCAAATCAGAAGAAAAAAGTGAATAGAGTCCAGTCTGAATTATATTAATCTTTATGCCAATTTATTAACAAAATAAAAATTTTAGTATATATAATATAATTTTAAATATCATATTTTAAATGAAAGAAACAGCTCATGAAGGCAAAAGTGCCTAGAAGTCTATGAAAGTTACAATGTGGTGGTGACCTCAGTTCCTCCTGGCTGAGGTCATCGATGCATACAGACTGATATCTACACTCCAGGCCACAGCCCCCACTCTCTAGCAGGGTTTGGATGTCAGGTTGCTGTGAGCAAGGGTTGGGTGAAAGTGAAAGTGAAGTCACAGTCATGTCCGACTCTTTGTGACCCCGTGGACTGTAGCTCACCAAGCTTCTCTGTCCATGGGATTCTCCAGGCAAGAATATTGGAGTGGGTTGCCATTTCCTTCTCCAGGGGATCTTCCCAACCCAGGGATCGAACCCGGGTCACTGTACTGGAGGTAGATGCTTTAACCTCTGAGCCACTAGGGTCATAACCAGTCCAAGTTGATTTGTGGGCTCTTGTGTATGTCCCTGCTTACCAAGTGTGACCTGAGACTTTTAGCCCATGGTTCTTCTTTTTTTTTTTTTATTCAAATTTATTTATTTTAATTGGAGGTTAATTACTTTACAATATTGTATTGTTTTTGCCATACATCAACATGAATCCACCACAGGTATACACGTGTTCCCCATCCAGAACCCCTCTCCCACCTCCCTCCCCCAGCTATCCCTCTGGGTCATCCCAGTGCACCAGCCCCAAGCATCCTGTATCCTGCATCAAACCTGGACTGGTGATTTGTTTCTTATATGATATTATACATGTTTCAATGCCATTCTCCCAAATCATCCCACCCTGTCCCTCTCCCACAGAGTCCAAAAGACTGTTCTATACATCTGTGTCTCTTTTGCTGTCTTGCGTACAGGGTTATCGTTATCATCTTTCTAAATTCCATAGATATGCATTAGTATACTGTATTGGTGTTTTTCTTTCTGGCTTATTTCACTCTGTATAATAGGCTCCAGTTTCATCCACCTGATTAGAACTGATCCAAATGTATTCTTTTTCATGGCTGAGTAATACTCCATTGTGTATATGTACCACTGCTTTCTTATCTATTCATCTGCTGATGAACATCTAGGTTGCTTCCATGTCCTGGCTTTTATAAACAGTGCTGCAATGAACACTGGGGTACATGTGTCTCTTTCAGTTCTGGTTTCCTTGGTGTGTATGCCCAGCGGTGGGATTGCTGGGTCATAAGGCAGTTCTATTTCCAATTTTTAAAGGAATCTCCACACTGTCTTCATAGCCAACCAAGTCTTGTATTCAGCGGTCCAGGGCAAGCTCTGGGCCATGTCCATACAACCCTCCCACGCCTTCCCATAGAGTTCTAGCTTGCTTGGTTACCTTGAATAGCATCCCAGATCCCCTGGGTTTGGGGCTCGCCCTTACATAGTCTGACATTTCCACTTGGACCAGAGGACCATATTGAAAATTTGTCTAGTTTACTTCTGTGATACAGGCTCAGAACTTTGGAAAGCATGACTAGCATCCTCTTAGGTCCCTGAACTCTCATCTGAATTCATTAAGCTCTGGTTCTCTAGTGGGGTGTGGATTCTGCTTGGCCCCAGATTCCTCTTCCTTTTCCATGGCCTCTGTGTCTCTATAGGCTTCATGCTGATGCCCATACTCGTATAAAACAGAAGTTACAGAAAGCCTCAGCCGAAATGAAAGAAGTTTACATGTTAAGCCATTATTTACCATTAACTCCAAGTGATTTTCTTTTCTGAATTCTTGTAATTCAGATGAAGCAGAGGCAATATGAGAGGCATAATCAATACTTCAAAAATTTTTCATTATGAAATAAATGAATATTCAGTGTTGGAAATTTATAATATAAAATAAGCAAAAGAAAGAAAATATTCAATAAATTTTTTTTTGCTTACCTATGTTATCAGTTTTTCAACATTGAATATGTATTATTTTTATAATAAGAAAAAAGATGTTTTTAATTTTTAAAAAGTTCAAGAAGATATATTCCAAAATGTTAGCAGCTTTGTTTCACTTGATGGTAGGATTGTGAGAAATTTAAATTTTATTCTTTAGGCTTTTTTTCTTCCAATTTTTATGCAGTGATAGCCATGCTATTTTTATGATTGAGGTGAAACAATTTCACAATAAATATTATAAAAATCAGTTCCACTACTCAGAAAGAATTATTGCCAATATTTTGGTGGGTATGTCTATGTCTCCTATAGAGAGACATATAGGTGGGTTTCCCTATGTCTAGATACAGTTTTTAAAAAATGGTTATAGTCACATTGTATTGAAGCCTTATTTTAAAACTTACCCAGACATCTTACGCATCTTTCTACATCATTAAGATTTTGTCCACAAAATCAGTTTAAATGCCTAGTACTCCATTGTCCAACTATTACATAGTTTATTTAAACAATTCACTGCTATCGGACACTTATGTTGTTTCATATTATCATTATTATTAACAATACTAATGACTATTTTCTTTGAGAAAATTCCTAGGAGCAGAATTGCTTGATCATGGTTTTTTGTTTTGTTTTGTTTTTTCATGTGCCTTTGTAAGGCTTTGTGTTCACACTGAAAATCCAAAATTAAGGTTCTGTTGCTGGAGTCACCCTGAGGGGAACTTGAATGAAGTGAGGACCTGAAAGGGAAAAGGAGGAAACAGTGTGATTATGGAGGACCACAAGTGTGGGTTGGGTAATGAGGATTGTGTAAACTGTATCAAGAGAAATACAGGTAAAGCCATGACAGACTAGGATGAGGCAAAGAGTAATGTTTTTATTGTGAATGCCTGTATTCGTCATCCAAAATCCAAAATTTCCTCTTGGTTGGACTCTTTTGTCCAGGCTCTTGATCTGAATTCCTGATTCTATGCTCAGTCTCGCTGTGTTTTCAATGTCTCTGTCACTATTGCTTAGGGCTGCATTTCAATTTGTGTCTTGTACGTTCTAGGGGACACTGCTCATTGCAGCTTACGAGTTGTACTGTCCATGCACTGCACAAGTGCACAACTCCTTGCACAACTATTGCTCCTTTCCATCTCTTTGTTGTGGTTCTGCCTTTTGTTATTTAGAAAAGCCCTTTATTTTTTTTTTTTCTTTTGTGGGATCAAATGCCAATGTTCAAAAGAAGGAACAGTCCAGATGCAGACTGATCGAAAGGATATTAGCTGTGCGATACTAGCTTAATCATGAAGTCGACTCAAGTATCATTTTCATCTTTGACCCATGAAGAGCACTCATTCTTACTACTTGGTGTAACTAATATTTTCAAATACTCCAATGAGCACAGTTGAGTTCATCACTCAAAAGAAAAACTGTTACTACTGCTCATACCTGTCTATAGACTCCTATCCACATAAGTAAAAGCCTGGATAATCCTTTCAATGGACTCAATTTGCAGAGAAATGGGTGAATTTATTCTCAATCTTTTGTCCAGGTCCTGGATTAGCTTTTCACATAAACTCTCATACTACTCCCATTCACTTTAGAAGGTTGGTGCTGTTACGAGTGTAACAGAGGAGATTTATACTCTGGATGGAAATTTGGGCAAGAAGTTCCTTGAAACTCAAATTATCTAGATTTCCTACAAGTCTTTTTGTTTGCCTTGGGAACCAGCTGAAATCAGAAGCATTAAATATAACTGATCTTAAAATACATTAAAAATAGAAAAAAGGATCCAAGTACCTGGTGTGCAATCCAACTGCCCCAAATACTAAAACTTTATGTTCATCCATAATATTTTCCTCTTAGAATAAAAACATCTGAATATAATAGTAAAGCAGCAGGGACTTACCAAAGAGGGAAGTTATCACCCGCCTGCAGGAGAGGAGACATTTAAAAGTACTCTATTCCTTGTGGTCCTCTCTATTATAAAATTTTCATGATAAATCCATCCCTAGCTAATGCCTAGGGTGATTTAAATATACGGCAGCAGAGTCTCTGGTGGTCAATAGAGGGATAATGAGTTGTAGAACTACCAAAGAGAACAGAAAAATCTTCTTAGTTCAAGCTTTTTGTTCTTTCTGTTTGAAGCTTTTTGACACATTAATTGCAAAGGAAAGGAATAGATGAAGAGAAAAGGGAGGCAAAGAGACTAAGTGAAAAGACTGAGTCTAGGCTTTTGTGCTTATATCAAAATAAATACCAAGTAGTGTGCTAAAATTTCTCTACAACGCATAGCATATTCCATGTTGAATGTCCAAATGGAACATTTCTAACACCTTCCAATGTTGCTCGTAAGCAAAGAGGTATATTTGGCATGAGGAAACATTTGAGTATATTTTGTGAAGTGGGAGATAACAGAAGAGTCACCTCTGAGATCTCCTGCACCACTATGTGTGCATGTGTGTGCACGCATACACACTTGCAATTGTTATGACTTTCCACCTCTCTATGCTTTTACATATATTAAAAGACTTGAGGTTGGAAATCTTCCTACCCTCCCCCTTGATGTCTCTCTTCTCCTTCCCTCTGTAAGTACGATCACTGATTATAATCAACTTCAGAGCACTTTTCTTTTCAAAACACATTGACAATGATGAAAAATTTACTTTTCATCTGTGACATTTTATGTGTGAGTAACTCTAAATACTCACCTTTGTCATATATTTAGGAGTATTTGGAAAAAGACATGAAGAAATGGCTTCCCTGGTGGCTCAGACCGTAAAGAATCCACCTGTAGTGCAGGAGACCCAGGTTTGATCCCTGGGTCAGCAGGATCCCCTGGAGAAGGGAATGGCAACCCACTCTAGTATTCTCACCTGGAAAACCCCATGAAGGGCTACAGCCCATGGGGTCGAAAGGAGTCAGTCACAACTGAACGACTAGCACTTTCACTTACTCTTCATAGAGAGAGAGATAGGAGATAGAGAGAAAGAGAGAAATAAGGAAGAAAGGGAGGGAAAAGGAAAACAGCAAAAGAATAATCGCTTAAGCACTGGGACACAGTAGTTCTTCATAAAAATCTATCTTTACCACATTCTCTGAATGATTTTTAAAAAATATCTTGAGGGCGGGATGATTTGGGAGAATGGCATTGAAACATGTATACTATCATGTAAGAAACGAAGTGCCAGTTTATGTTTGATAGAGGATACAGGATGCTTGGGGCTGGTGCATGGGGATGATCCAGAGAGATGATATGGGGTGAGAGGTGGGAGGGGGTTTCAGGATTAGGAGCTCGTGTACACCTGTGGCTGATTCATGTCAATGTATGGCAAAACCAATACAGTATTGTAAAGTAGAATACAGTAAAAATAAAATAAAATAAAAATTAAAAATATCTCACCCACTGCTGTCTCTTCTCTTGTACTCTGGCTGCCTTGACCTCCCTGTATTCCCATGTGTGTGTGCTAGGTCGCTTCAGTCGTGTCCGACTTTTTGCAATGTTATGCCTTGTAGCCCACTCTGTTTTAATTATGACGTGCTTTGGCATGGTTTTCTTGTGCTTGGGGTTATTGAACTTCCTAGATCTGTGGGTAATGAAATTTGAAAACATTTAGTCCTCATTTCTTTACATATTTTTTTCTGCCTGCTCCCTTCTTCAGGGACTCCAGTTTGCATGTATGTTAGGCCTCTTGAAGTTGTCGTGCAGTTCACAGATGCTCCTTTCTTTCAGTTTTTTCTCTTGGTATTTCAGTTTAAATAGTTTTCACTAATTCTTCCTTCTGCCATGTCTAATCTGCTATTAACGCCATCCAGTGTACTCTGCATCTCAGACGCTGTCATTTTCATCTCTAGAAGTCTGGTTTAGATCTTCTCTTGTTGGCATATGGTGTTTTGTGCTGTCACTTGTTAAAGACTTATTTTGAAATAATTTTAGACCTAAAGGTGAATTCAAAGACAGGTAAGTCCCTTGGAATGGTTTGATCCTTTCAGGTTTTGTTTTTAAACTTTTTAGGCGAGACCAGAGCTTTTGTCCAGGGCTACTCTTGCCCACTACTGAAGTGAAACACTTCTGAGTACTCTACCAAGTGTCCCGTGAATTGTGAGCTTCTCTTTCTGGCTGGTGGGAAGAACTATTTCTGGTCCTGAGTGACTTCCAGAGATTGTTTCCTCTAATCCTTCATGTGCTTCTTTTCCCAACCTCACGTAGGTAAGTTTCCTGATTGGTACTTAGTATAAGTCCACGCTCGAGAGCATTTCCTCTGCAAATCTGTGACGTTCTCTGTGCAGTTCTCTCTTCTCTGGTGCTCTGTCCTGTGTATTCTGGCTGCCTTGGTCTCCCTGTATTCCCATGCCTGTGTGCTAGGTCTCTTCAGTCGTGTCTGACTCTTTGTGATTCTATGGGTTGTAGCCCACCAGGCTCCTCTGTCCATGGGATTTTCCAGGCAAGAATACTGGAGTGGGTTGCCATACCCTCCTCCAGCGGATCTTCCTCACCCAGGGATTGAACCTACATCTCCTAAGTCTCCTGCATTGGCAGGCTGGTTCTTTATTATCAGCGTCACCTGGGAAGCACGACCCCGCCCCCAATCCCGCCCCCTGAATTCCCAATTTTCCCCAAAGCAGGGTGATTTGGGTTTTTTTTCCCCTGGGTTTTCCCTGCCTATGCCAGAGGGAAGTCTGTAGGCAGTAGTAGACTGAGGTAATTTTAGGACTCATTTTGTATGTTTCCCATCTTTCAGGGGTTGCTATTCTTTGGTATTTTATGCCCAATGTCTTAAAAACTCTATTTTGCACTTTTTTTTTTTTTTTTGCTTATTACTGTAACATGGCCAAAGAAAAGTCTCAGTAAATGTAATAAATATTTGTTGAATGAATGAATAAGTTTTGTATCCTGTCCCGTGGTGGGAGTTCATTAAAATGTTTTTACTGAAAATTGTTCTGTTCTTGGAAAGTTAGATCAGGAGAGAACAGTAGTTCCTAATGGCAAAGAAGTTGTAATTATTTGGCCATTTTGTCAGGAAACGTGGCTTTAACAGATGACCTCCAACCATTTAGTCTCCTGTCCTTGCACCCCTATAAAGATGGAAAATCCCAACAGCCTGATGGATCCAGCTTGGACCACATACTCTTCCCTTGGCTTGAGAGTGCAGCATGCCACAGTTGACAGTCCTATAGAAGCTGCTAGCTGTGACAGGAAGGTAAGGTGCCAAAAGAAAGCAGGGACGCTCTACAAACAAAGGAGATGGATTCTGTGCAGCCAAACCAATAAATGTGTCTGGTCAGTAGTCATTTACAAAGATGTTTATTGGATTGTTGTTTTTTTCAGTACTGAAATCTTATTGGCTTCTGATACCATGAACTTGCAGGTAAATGACTGCTGATTACTTTGCATTGTATTCTAAAGCATTTCTAATGGTATCATTCTCAGATGATTGATGTTTCGTCCTATTATTAGGAGAACTTAGATATATATCCCCTGCTACATGCACTCGGCCTCTTTTCTACACCTCTAAAAATGCTCTTATACCCAATGTATTTTGGCAGCATGATGGCTACAGGACAGGGCAAGTCTAGAGTCCTCTGGTCTGGGAACAAGGCTAGGTTGGATCAGGCAGAGAGCATGATGTAGGGGTAAGAGGCTTTGAGTGTGAAGGTTCACAAAGAATAATATGAAAGGTGTGTGTGTGTGGAGTTGGAATACAGAAAGCATGATTAAGATCTAGGCGTGGAGGGTCTGCAGTACCCATGTAGGCAGACTCATGAATCACAGCACGTGTGGGCAGAAACAGAGACTAGGCATACAGATACAATCCAAGTTGAGCTTAAAGGAATAAACAGAGAATGTATTCTCTAACTTCTAAAAGATGAGGGACCACAGTAGTGCTTGTACACATGGGAAGACATACATAGCACCTGAGTTGCTTGTGACCTTTGAGGTGGGACCATTTGTTCCTCAATAGATAGTGATTGGAGCATTGATGCTTTGTAGGTTCCTTACACTTCTAGCATCTTTTTTTTTTTTTTTTAATAGCTTAGTTGGTCCTTATATTTGTACCCGTGGAGGGACATTTGGAGGTCACAGGGCTCCTTATGAAATCTCATAAAGTATTGATGTAGCAAAAAATGTAATTTGTGCTAAACTGCATATCACTTTATTTGGATTCTTGTAAAGACATGTAGTAATATGTGCCAGAGATTTAAGAAGAATTCAAGATTAAAACTCAAAAGTAAGAAAAACATGCACTATCTGGGTTTTTTTCTTTGTGAACACAGAAAAATCATAATTTTTTTCTTTTTCATTAGTGGAATACTTTGATTTGACTTGTATAACATTGGGGTTCTGTGATGACTAGATGACAAGGACACTTAGAAGTGCCCGCCTTTTTATTAAAAAACTTTTAATTGTAATATATTTACATATTGTATTATTAACAGTTACTGTGTATCCACAGTTCACCCCTTGCACTGTTTGAATCCATGTACTGCTGAAGCTGTCTTTAAGAAAGAACTCATTGCCCAGCTGTAAGGAGTGTGGTCAGCTGACAGCTTCTCAGGTCTGCTTTTGAGCTGAGGTCATGCTCTTCTCAAGGTGACCCCAGTCAATGACTCTTTAAAATTATTCAGTTTTTGGCTGCACTGGATCTTCACCGCTGCGCATATGGGCTTTCTCTAGTTGTAGTGAGCAGGGACTATACTCTAGCTGAGATGTGTGGCCTTCTCATTGCGGCATCTCTTGTTGCAGAGCACCAGCTCTAGGATGTGTGGACTCAGTAGTTGCAGGTCATGGATGCTAGAGTGCAGGCTTCAGTAGTTGGTGCATGGGCTTGCTTGCTCCTTGGCACGTGAGATCTTCCCAGACCAGGGATTGAAGCCATGTCCCCTGCACTGGCAGGTGGATTGTTAACCACTGGACCACCAGGGAAGCCCCCAGCCAATGATTAAATAAGACTTTTCACAAAGACTTAGTCATGTCTACCTATCATGGAATTCCTCCAATGAGCAACATTTGCTCTGCAGCTCCTGATGACTTGGTAGATTCTTTACCAGCTCTGCTAATTGTCTGACAGCTCCTCCTGCCAGTCCTCCATCTCCCTGTCCCTCACCAGTGTTACTCTCTAATAAACATTTTGTACCCTCTCTCCCTCTTGGCAACTGCTTCTGAGCCAACTGATGGACAAGTGCACAGATCATAAGTATACAGCTTGATCCATTTTTACAAACTGAACACACTCAGGTAATCAGAACATTATGAAGAAGATTATAAACAGCACCCTAGGAATCTTGTTGTGCTACCTGCCTTCCAGTCATTACCCCTCTTCTAAGGGTAACCACGACCCTAACTCTTAACATCCTGGATTAGTTTGTCCTAGTATTGTACTTTATATAAATGACATTTTAGGGTATCACTTGTGTTCAGCTTCCTTTGCCCAAGATTATGCATTCTTTTAAATTCTTTTAAGTATATAATAGTTTAGGTGTAAGTTTTCAAGTAAGCATTTTACTTTTTCATCATTATATTCTGGTCACTTTCTTTGTCTCTTTGTTTCTCTCTGCTCCTCTTATACACACACCCACACCCCAAACATGATGAATCTTTTCCAGTTCAGTTTCCAATCTGATATATATGTGACAATAGCAAAAATTTTATAAGATGTTCAAAATACTAACTTAGTAAAGGAGGGCTTTCTGGATGGCTCAATGGGTAAAGAATCCGCCTGCAATGCAGGAGACACAGGAGATGTGGGTTTGATCTCTGGGTTAGAAAGATCTCCTGGAGAAGGGAATGGCTACCCACTCCAGTATTCATGTCTGGGGAATTCCATGGATAGAGGAGCCTAGCAAGCTATATCCCATGGGGTCACAAAAGAGTCAGACGTGACTGACCAACTAACAGTATACCACACTGTAAGACATACTGGAATTGTCTATGTCTCTGTTTGTCTCATGCTTACCAAGTATCTCTAGTTTAGCTTCCACTAGATCTTAGTCATCAGGGATAGATCACCTTTTAATACTATTACAGAGGACAGTGATTGCTTTCAAATAACTACCAATGGACCATTGATACCATGTTTATGTAAAGAAGATCTTTCCTGAGTTTTAGTTTAATCAATTCCCCAGCTCTGCTCTAGAGAAATGGGGGTCTTATTACACAATTCTTTTGCTCAATTCTAAAGACATTTCTTCACTCATTAACTGCCTCCTAGTTTAATCGCTTCTAGAAAAACTCTTTCTCAAGCTGCTTGATGGTCGAGGATTTCACTATATGTGTTTAAAGAATTTCCGCCTTTCATTTCTTATTCCTTACCCAACTTAGGAGCATACTTGAAAATAATAAAAGAAAATTTAAAAGCATTTTTCATTGTTGAGTATGTGCACTTATAATTATCATAGAGTCCTCTGGTGAGAGGGTATCTTCCAAGGTGTTTTTACTTATAACTCTATTGTTGGTGGGATTATTTTTAAGCCATCTTGGAAAGAGAATTCTTCATTTCGCCATGGAGCAGAGAATATCTTGCTACAGATTGCTGTGCTTTTTACGTATGATTTTTTTTCAAACTCTTGAAAACAAAATATTGGTTTAGTATTGTAAGCCTTCTCTTTCCAACCTTGTAAGTATTCCCAAACATTCATGTTAGATAGACAAATGAGAGCAGGGTTCTTCCTAGAAAATCATTTTTTTCTTAATGCAGTAATATTGGTCATATAGAAACTCTTCATTGGCTTTCTTTGGGGCCTCAAATGCTGCACTGTTCAGAGTAACCTTCAATAGAATGAACGAATTGATAGGGAATTCCCTGGCTGTCCAGTAGTTAGGACTCCATACTTTCACTGCAAGGGGGTATGGGTTCAATCCCTGATCAAGGAAATAAGATCTCTCATGCCACGTAGTGTGGCCAAAAATAAATAAATAAAAAGAATGAATGAATTGATGTAAAGGCCTGGTGTGTTTATGTTTTAAAATTTAAATAGTGATTTCAAAGAGGGGGTAAATGATGTGAATTTTTTCCCAAGACTTTAAAAGGTTTCTGTTTTTATGATTCACTAGTAGTAGAATCTGTTATGAAGTGAATTATGTGTGAATTTAGATCACTTCTTTGAGATTTGATCTGAGAGCAATAATGAAGTTTCATAGCTTTTAGCAGGGTTATATGTAATTAAATATACTTATAGATTCTTACTATTTTAGAACTATGTGCAATGTACTCAGTCGTGTCCAACTCTTCTGCAATTCCATGGACTGTAGCCCACCAGGCTCCTCTGTCCATGGAATTTTCCAGGCAAGAATACTGCACTGGGTTGCCATTTTCTTCTCCAGGGGATCTTCCCAACCCAAGGATTGAACTCATGTCTCCTGTGTCTCCTGCACTGGTAGGCAGATTCTTTCCCTACTAGTGCCACCTGGGAAGCCCAGGTCACTACGAATGAACTTAAAAATAATCTAAGATAACTCCCTCTCCCCCTGCACACCTTTACAGTGGGGAAGCTGACTAGTTCAGTTGCTCATTCGTGTCCGACTCTTTGTGACCCCATGGACTGCAGCACGCCAGGCCTCCATGTCCATCACCAATTCCCGGAGGCTGCTCAAACTCATGTCCATTGAGTCATGATGCTATCCAACCATCTTATCCTCTGTCATCCCCTTCTCCTCCTGCCTTCAATCTTTCCCAGCACCAAGGTCTTTTCCAATTTTCCAATTTGTTGTGATTCTCACAATCAAAGGCTTTGGTGTAGTCAATAAAGCACAGGTAGATGTTTTTCTAGAACTCTTTTGCTTTTTCTGTGATCCAACAGATGTTGACAATTTGATCTCTGGTTCCTCTGCCTTTTCTAAATCCAGCTTGAACATCTGGAAGCTGACAAGAGAACTGGGAAATAACTGACCATGCCACTCAGCTCAACAGCCCTGGGGTTTTTCATGTTGTCCACACTTTAGAAACTCTGGCTAAACTAGACCATTGTTCTCCAGAGATTATCAGTGTTACAACCTCAAATTTACATATGTTCAGTAAGGAAATGACTGACATCCGAGGGTCATCTCATCCACCTCAACACTTGTTATTCTAAGCTATTCCAACAAGTTTCCCTGTCAATGTCCATGAACATGCATTTAAAAATTCATCCAACCAAACTGTGCTGCCAGATTTAGGGCCTGCCTTTAGGTCCAAAGCCTCTGACTGTATCAGTTTAGGTCAGTCACTCATTCGAGTCCAACTATTTGTGACCCCATGGACCGCAGTATGCCAGGCCTCACAAGTCTATCACCAACTCCTGGAGTTTACCCAAACTCACGTCCATTGAGTCGGTGATGCCATCCAATCATCTCATCCTCTGTCATCCCCTTCTCTTCCTGTCTTCAGTTTTTCCCAGCATCAGAGTCTTTTCCAATGAGTCAGCTCTTTGCATCAAGTGGCCAAAATTAAATTAGAGTTTCAGCTTCAACATCAGTCCTTCCAAAGAATATTCAGGACTGATTTCCTTTAGGTTGGACTGATTGGATCTCCTTGCAGTCCAAGGGACTCTCAAGAGTCTTCTCCAGTACCACAGTTCTAAAGCATCAATTCTTCAGTGCTCAGCTTTGTTTATAGTCCAACTCTCACATCCATACATGACTACTGGAAAAACCATAGCCCTGACTAGATGAACCTTTGTTGACAAAGTAATGTCTCTGCTTTTTAATATGCTGTCTAGGTTGGTCATAACTTTCCTTCCAAGGAGTAAGTGTCTTTAAATTTCATGGTCGCAGTCACCATCTGCAGTGATTTTAGAGCCCCCCAAAATAAAGCCAGCCACTGTTTTCACTATTTCCCCATCTATTTGCCATGAAGGGATGGGACCAGATGTGACTGATCTCCTTCAGAATGGACTGGTTGTATCTCCTTGCAGTCCATGGGACTCTCAAGAGTCTTCTCCAACACCACAGTTCAAAAGCATCAATTCTTCGGCGCTCAGCTTTCTTCACAGTCCAACTCTCACATCCATACCTGACTACTGGAAAAACCATAGCCTTGACTAGACAGACCTTTGTCAGCAAAGTAATGTCTCTGCTTTTCAATATGCTATCTAGGTTGGTCATAACTGTTCTTCCAAGGAGTAAGTGTCTTTTGATTTCATGGCTACAGTCACCATCTGCAGTGATTTTGGAGCCCCCAAAAATAAAATTTGACACTCTTTCCACTGTTTCTCCATCTATTTCCCATGAAGTGATGGGACCGGATGCCGTGATCTTCGTTTTCTGAATGTTGAACTTTAAGCCAATTTTTTCACTCTTCTCTTTCACTTTCATCAAGAGGCTTTTTAGTTCCTCTTCACTTTCTGCCATAAGGGTGGTGTTCTACATATCTGATGTTATTGATATTTCTCCTGGCAATCTTGATTCCAGTTTGTGCTTCTTCCAGCCCAGCATTTCTCATGATGTACTCTGCATATAAGTTAAATAAGCGGGGTGACAATATACAGCCCTGATGTACTCCTTTTCTTATTTGGAACCAGTCTGTTGTTCCATGTCCAGTTCATGGTTGAGGTTAAAAAAACCAATAAGCACAGGATGGGGAGTCTGGAAACCCACATTATCCTCCTGGCTCTGTCAGTAACTGGCTGTATGATATAGGCATGTTATCTGTCACCTGGCACTCCACCCCAGGTTCTTTACCTGAACAATAAGGACTAAAGGATAATATTGAAGTTCCTCAGACCCTGGCATCTGAGGATTCTATCAGTCTAGGCAGCTTTATGCACTCATTTTTGTTACTTGAGGAAATGTAATTAATAAAGTTTCTGAATTTTAACCCAACCTGATGAGAATTAGCTCACTAATGAATACAACTCATTTAGAGAGGCACAGGCAATGCAGACCTCCCAGTGTCTTCCTTTCTTTTCCTAAGTGGAAGGAGAATAAATATTTGTAATTTATTGTGCTTCAAGTATTTCATTTAATCATAAAAATAACACTACAGACTAGGTATATTATTTTCATTTTACAAATGTGGAAACTGGGGTTCACAGGCTTGTCACTTGCTCTTCCATACACATGGAAAGTGGGGGTGCTGGGATTGGTACTCCAGTCTGTAGACAGGAATTCACACAAACAACTTCAAGAAAGAGGTATTTTATGTAAGATTTAATGTGAATCTTCATAGAATTCCATGAATACAGCTAATAAAAGGACCAGACCTCACAAAGTCCAGAATTCTTGGGCATTTCTGGATCCAAGGTGGTCCTTACAACCCAAGGACCAAGAGTCTTAGATCCTTACTCTGTTGTTGCATCTGCGATGCGATCTGACTATCTGGGTATCTATTTCTTTTTGTCTCTGATTACAGCAAGCTCCAAAACACTTACTCTTTTTATCTATTTTATCCTTTAAAAAAGTTCACAGTCTTTGCCTTCTTATAGTTTTGGCTTAATCGTAATTCAGCTTGCCAAGATCCCCTCACAGCCCTACTCTACTTCCCTCTCATAAACTCTCTGCTACTTTATGGCTTCTTTCTCTATGTTCTTTAAATTTCCACTCCTTTTGCTAACTGCCTACATTACTCCATGTTTCCCAAACAAAATTATCAAGGGACAGGCCCAGCTCTTCTTTAGTGAGAGCCATATGAATCTCCCCCAGTCTCCAAACACACCCAGAGTAAGAGTGGGTGCCTGACTCAGAGAAGACAATTCATTGGTTAGCCAATGACTTATGACAGTACTTTGGAATGAAAGTAGGGCTTATAACTCGTTGCCTAAAAGCTTTTTTTTTTTTTTTGAGGAGGAGGAAGTCTATGGGAGTCCACTCAATCTGTTAATAGGCAAGCTGAAAGAACAAGAAAATTAATGCCTCCCAAAGCAGTATTCAAAGATGAATGGGGGTTTGGCAGACATGTTCCTGAGTTACTCCTCTTAGGAAACCAAGCTCTGGTCCACAATTCTCCTAGGGTTCCCCAGGAAGATTGAGTTCCTGTTGTTGAAAGTGGCAACTGACTTGGTGCTGCTGCTGCTAAGTCGCTGCAGTCGTGTCTGACTCTGTGCGACCCATAGACAACAGCCCACCAGGCTCCTCCATCCATGGGATTCTCCAGGCAAGAGTACTGGAGTGGGTTGCCATAAAGCACCTCATATTCACTCCCTTCCCTTCTCTGACTCATTTCCTACCCTCTATTGGCAGTTCCTGGGATCACTTCCTAAGTAACTACTTGTCCTTAAATCCTTGACTCTGGTTCTATTTCTGGGGAACACAAACCAAGACCCTCCCTTCTTGCATGTGAAGGGTACACATCAATTAACATCTACTAGGCTCTGAGCATGAGATGGCTGGATGGCATCACCGACCCGATGGACATGAGTTTGAGTGAACTCTGGGAGTTGGTGATGGACAGGGAGGCCTGGCGTGCTGCGATTCATGGGATCACAAAGAGTCAGACACGACTGAGCGATTGAACTGAACTGAGGCTCTGAGCAATGTTGATCTAAAGAACCCAGGAATTAGGGAAGGTGACATTTATCTCAAACTAATTGAATTTCCTGAAATTTGTAGATAGCAAAATGAATTGCTCAAGTATTTTTGATTCAAGGTGTTATTCACTGAGAGTAATTCAGCATACATGAGGATCTTTGTAGCTTAGATATGCAACCATTACACTTTTATTTCTTTGTTATTGTTACTTGTTTGTTTCTCTCACTGAAACATATGTACATTGTATTCTTTTATATCTTCTTAACATCTCAAAAGGTGTGTGTGTGTGTGTGTGTGTGTGTGTGTGTGTGTTAGTTGCTCAGTCATGTCTGACTCTTTGCAACCCGCCAGGTTCCTCTGTCCATCGGCTTTTCCAGGCAGGAATATTGAAGTGGATTGCCATTCCTTTCTCTAGGGGATTTTCCTGACTCAGGGATCAAACCTGGGTTCCCTGCATTGCAGGCAAATTCTTTACCATCTGAGCTATCAGGAAGCCCAAGAAAGACAGTAGAGCAGTTTTCTTGGCATGACTGTAAATCCTGGTTGTGTTTTTGACATTGGATCATCTTAGGTGTCATTTTTAGGGACTCTACATGTTACCACAAACATCTCTGTGATGTTAAAAAGAGGCAGAGAAACAGTGTGGTCTGTCAGTATAAGAATTTTCTCCATTGTAAAATTTAGAATCATAATGATTTTCTAAGACTACTTTTATTATCCAAAGCTAATAAATTTCCAACCATTTTGTTGTTCTGATCTCCAAATTTTAATTACATGTTATGATTAAGAAACTGAGATGATTTTATTTTAGGTCCTTGAGGTGCTTTCAGATCGAGTTAGAAGAGGATTCTCATTTGAGGAAAATAAAACATATTTTTAAGGAAGCTGGAGCACCTCACAAATATAGTATCCTATTCCAGTTAAACAATTTAAGACACATTCAACTGGTTATGGTAAAACTTTAAACACCTCTGAAGTGAGATATGTATATGAATGTATTTAACCTGTTCACCCATATAAATTTTGGTAGGAGATGTTTGACAGCAAGTAATGGAAAAATTCCAAGTCAACTGTCCTGAAGAATAAGTGCATTTTATTTTCTTGTATAACAAGAAGTCCTGAGAGAATGGCTGAGGGTTGGTGTCAACTCATTATTAAGGACACAGCTTCCTCGCACCTCTCTTTTATCCTCAGTAAGTTGCCTTCTTTCTTAGACTGACTTCTCTCATGGTCATGTGGCAAGCTGTTGATTAAAAGAAGGGGAGCATTTCTTGGCACGCTTCTCTTTTTAAAATCAAGGAAACTTTCCAGAAAAGGCTCCTGGTAGGCTTTCACTTGAATTTCATTGGCTGGAATTGCATCACATGCCCTTTCCTAAATCAGTCACTGGAAGGAGATGGCCTGATCTATTCAGGCTTTATTTATGAATTGTATAGGAGAGTGCTCCCAGACAAAGTCAGGGCTCCCTCAGCAAGGAAAGGCAGTGTGGGTAACTGCTGGGTAGACAGCCAGTTGGGTCTGCTATTATCTCCCAAACTCTTGGTCTTGGGAGGACCAGAGTAAAGGAGTAGCAGTTCTTAAAGCACTTTCTTTTGTGATGTTTTGTGAGTAAAGAAATACAACCCATAAAAGGATTACCAGTGATGAACTGTCATGAAAGATGACTACTGAGCATCATGCAGCATTCAGGAGTGGAATGATTTGGAGAGAGAAGACCTAAATTTATTTTCTGACTTCAACAGTTACCAGTGTGACCTCAGGTGATGAATCAGCTTCTGAGTCTTAGTTTCACTATCTGTACAATGGAAATATTTTCTATCTCACAAGGACCTCAAAGTTTACAGTGAGGATTAAATAAAATTGGGTGCAAGGGAGAGTGCTTTGTAAACAATTAAGATCCATATATGAGAGATGTTTTAAAAGAGAAGCAATAATCTGCTGTTTATATAGACAAAAATATCTATGCTTGGCTCTAAGGGAAAGCACTTGGAAGAATTCCATTATATGAATAGATTTTCAATGAAACAAAGCTGATTTATTAAGAATCTCAACAAAGTTAGACTCTTCAAACTGTTTTTGTAAGTTAATACATTCAGGAAAGGGGTTAGATGTACAAATGTATTACCTGTCTTTCTACTTCTGGGTTTAAGAAGGGGTATACTGGCCTGGGACTAATTAAGAATCATGTATACTTGTATTTTGACACAGTTAGGCCTGGAAACTAAAGGTCTTCACCATCACTGCAGGCTTGCTATCTTCATTATGACCAAGTTCACACAAGCTCCTGTAACTCCTAAGAAAGCTTGATCACCTATTTAAGTTCCAGCTAGCTCAAATCCACACACATCTTTAAATGGTCTACCAGAAAAATATTATTTTCCTAACTAATAAGTTACTGTGATCTCAGTTTCTCTCCCTGCCCCTTCATCCCTTCAGAGCCTTAATCTTTCATCTCTAGCCTTGGACCTGAACTCCAGCAACTCATACTGAAGGAGGCTCTGTTGACCTTGAGCTCGAGAATTTGTATGTGTTGTAATACAAATGTCATTAAATATAACATTTACCTGCTGAGAACAAAATTATACTATTTATGAAACTGTATGATTTCTATAACTAAACTCAGCAAGATTTTATTGCTCTTCCTACCTGTAATCACAGAAGTGCTGACTCAACATTCTAGAATCACAGCTTACCAATAAGCAGTTTCACTAAAATCTGCAACTAGTCCTTGTTTTCCCATCATTTCTGGTCAGCCTTTTTTTGTAGTTAAACAACCCCTTTCTAAAAGGTTATTATTAATCAAAGGCTCAAATTAACACCAAGAAAACTTTCATGTCACAAATTCTCACTGCCTCTGTGATTAGAAAGAACAATATTTCTAGTACCATGATGATAAATATTCATGAATGTCTTTTAAAATTTTGTAAGTATTTTAAGTCAATTTTGCTTTCTCTGAAGATATACCAAAAGAAGTTTTTGATATACTGACATGATTTCTTCCTTATTTCCTTATCCCCTACTCTGGCTTATTTATGTTTTATTTTATGTTATACATACACACACACACAAATTTTCTTCCATGTATCTGCCCCTTTTATTGAAATGTTTAAGTGATTTTGTGTTTCTCTTAAGGTCTTTTAGATATTTTCAAATAACCATTTATACTGCGTTACATCCTGATCCCCGGAAACAAGAGAGGGGGAATAAAGAACGCCACATGGAAATGGACAAACAGTTCATCTAATCCCATTTTCACTTTGAACTACTGTTATTAATAACATGAATACAGTTAAGCTGAGAGGAAGGCATGAGAGCAGCAGAAAAAGTTAATTGTGTACCAGATAGTGCTGTGTTTATATTTCATAAACTAATTGTTAGTATGTTGAGGGCACGTAAAGTGTCCTCCTGACTTCAACTGTGGTATGAGTGTATGTACAGAAATGTAAGAATTGATAGAGTTACCAGTCACTAATACCACTGTAAAACTGATCTCTAGAAGTTTTACATCATTTAAAATTTTTTACTAAGCTCTTCACTTCAGTCATACCCTGAAGCAGTTATTTCCACAGGTTAATGATGTGTTATATAAAGAGCAATTTCCTTTTTATTCTTGGTGAATTTGCCTTTTAATTTCATTTAGCAACCATTTTGTCTTACGTGATGGAATAGTGTAGATTTAAATGAACTCTCCAAAGATTGATAAAATCGATGTCTGTTCACCAAGCTTTGAACTATACTTCAACCTTATAAATGAAATTTTCTGTTTTCTTTTAAAGGATCATAAAGAATATTTGATTATTTTGGTAAAGACGGGCTTCCCTTTGTAAAAAAGATGGTATATTATGGAATGACATTTATAACCTAATGTTATTCAGATAAAGTGGGGAAAAAACCCAGCAAGACCTCAATGAGGGAAGCAAACGTGGAAAATAAGGAAATCTGAAAAAATATAAGGCAACTATCTTCATTTTGTTTTGTGGGACCTTGTTGTTACCTGCTGGGGAACTCTGGCAAGTCTGTTCAGACAGAGGCTGGCAAATGCATTTATTAATCATTTCAGGAAAGATGAAGAAAGCCTTCAAAGACAACACCCTCTCGTTCGCTTCACAGAATCTTTTAAGGTTTTACTGTTATTAAGATTAAATAAGAGATGGGC
Organism: Nanger dama; assembly: GCA_917880005.1. Classification (NCBI taxonomy): domain Eukaryota; kingdom Metazoa; phylum Chordata; class Mammalia; order Artiodactyla; family Bovidae; genus Nanger; species Nanger dama. The sequence goes on from CAKJTW010000022.1 coordinate 29,098,995, forward strand.
AGTAAAGATATTGGAGCAGAGTTTATTACGAGAAAATGTACACATTAAGAATCGGGCTCCCCCACCACTTAGTTCAGCACTCTGTACACATTCTTCCATTCAGATATTTTTATTGTTGTTTGCTTAGGGAAAAAAAGTCCCTGGTGAAAGAATGTAGGCATGAGTACATTAGCTGCCTCTCCAGTGCTCTGTCGGCTCTGCGGGCCCACGTTCCCCTCCCAGGTTTGTAGTCGTCTGCTGGTCAGGGTTGTAGGCTGCTGCTGGCTGCAAACCAATCTTCTTGCAAATAAAGGAGTCATCTGCCAGCATTGTATTTGTTGGGGCTCTTCTGAGCCAATCAGGACTGCCCTGGATGGAGGGGACAAGGAAAAGTTTATAATAGGATCAGTTTTGTTTGCAATTTGTTTCTAATAGATGCCAATAAGCCAGTTAACTAGGCTCCAGTTAATGGACATTTTATTGTTTCTCCCCCTCACTGTGCACATGACCTCTCCTTAGAAGATCTGCTTTGCCTAAAAACATGGATCTGCTGCCTGGTAGCTGGAGGGCTCTCTCTGCTCTAGAAAACTTGTTCGCCAGCCTCAGGCTGCAGACCAGGCCAAAATACTTTGATCATCCTGTCAGTGGGAAATTTACAGCAACATTCGGGCTTTTGTTCCATGTGTATTTCTCCAAATATAATATCTCCCTCAAGAAATCAATGATAAGCTGTTAAACTAAAGAGCATGGTAACATCCACAGAGCAGTAAATTAATGGTCTTTTGTGGATAGATGGTTACAGATTTCATCATAAAAAATGGATAAAAGATTACATATCACACAGAGCGAAACTTTTAATAACTCAACATGACTTTTCTTAATGGGTTTTATTCATTTTAATCATTATAGTGTCAATGATGATTATAGCCTTATTAGATTGTAGTGATTGAGGGGACTGTTTATGAGATATTGAAAATCTCAGGCTGCTCAGAATAGCCCAGCAGCTTGTGTGGGTTTGATGTGTAACTTTATCTGGAGGAGTAGGGCTTGTCAGGGAGTTTCAATTAATACTTTTACTAAATTGCTCCTGTCTTTAGTGACCTAGGTCACAGATGACTTAAGAATTCCACAACATCAGCTTTTCAAAACAGTTGAGCTGCAGCAGTGTAAATCAAAGGAGGTTCGGAGTGGGTGTGTTGTGTTTAAATAAGGTGGGCCAGGAAAGGCCTTGGACAAAAGTGGCATAAGTCCCTCTGCCTCATTTTGCAGCCAAGAGACTTCTTATTCTGCCTGATGGTGCCTCCCCAGAAAGGAGGTACCTTAATAACAGGATATAAAGTTAGCCACAAGAATCTGGAAGGTTAAATTCTCAGTTTTTCCCTTTATATCTGGACACATGAGTAAAATGAAAGCCAGGACTCTATTAGTGATTAATAAGGTGCTAGTCCAGAGAAATACCCCAGGATACTGTCATCCTAGGAAAATTATTGTAATAAACGTGTTAGTGCTATTTCTTTAAAAAAAAAAAAAAGGGCCCTACAGATGAATACCTTCAATGGAACCATGGTCATAATACTATCCAGCTGATATCCTCTTGATTTAGTATTGATTCTCCAGAATGTCTATTTCTATTACAAACAATTCTGTCACCTAACAATTATTCCAAATGTTCCACTATAATGAAAATCACGTATAAAAGGTCCAGGAGAAGCTGCGCATCATGGTGTCATAGCAGGAGACCTGGTTTGCATTTGGGCTACCTCCTTTGGTAGCAGTGTTTTGGGGGAAAGTGACTTGAACTGTCCCAACCTCCATTTTGCTGTCAGTAGAAATCAGAATAACACCCATTTTGCTTATGTCTTTCACAAGGTGATTAAGAGAATTAAATAAGCCCACGTTTGTGGTTAAGAAAGCCTATGTTTTCAAGTTAATCTTTAGAGCTCCACTAAGATCCGGAGGCCAGATCCCTGGCTTATATACAGGGATCATCATATGTGTGTGCTAAGTCACTTCAGTCATGCCCAATTCTTTGCAGCTCTATGAACTGTAGCCCACCAGGCTCCTCTGTCCATGGGATTCTCCAGGCAAGAATTCTGGGTGTGTTGCTGTGCCCTCCTCCAGGAGATCTTCCCAACTCAGGGATTGAACCCATGACTCATATCTCCTGCATTGGGAGACGGGTTCTTTCCGCTAGCACCACTGGGAAGCCCAATCAGTCACTAAGCCCAGTCAATTCAAATTCCTTACTGTGGTGGTTTGAAAATAGATCCCCAAATTCTTTGACATTTTTCCTATTGAGAGGTGAGTCTATGTCTTTTTCCCTTGACATTTGACTTCTGTGACTGTTCTGACCAATAGAATGTGAAAGTGTCACCATGTGACTTCCAAGGCTAATCCATAAAAGGTGTTTCAGCTTCTATCTCACTCCTTGGAACTCATTAGCAAACGGCCTTCATGTTGTGGGAAAGCCCACACTAGCACATGGGGAGGAACCACATAGGCCCTGAGACAGGGACTCCTGGCCAACACTCACCTACTTTGCCCCTCTGCTTTTGAGGCTCCAACCACCATCTGACTAGAGCTATGATAGATCCCTGTCTAGCTATACTGCCTGGCAAGCTCTACCCAAATTCTGACCTTCAGAAAACACGAGAGATGATAAAATCATTGTTGTTGTTTTTAGCCACGAAGTTCTGGGGCAAACTGTTACAACACTAGCTAGACCACTGGTTCAGTTTAGTTCAGTCGCTCAGTCGTGTCCAACTCTTTGCAACCCCATGGACTGCAGCTCACCAGGCTTCCCTGTCCATCACCAACTTCCAGAGCTTGCTTAAACTCATGTCCATTGAGTCAGTGATGCCATCCAACCTCCTCTGTTGCCCCATTTTCCTCATGCATTCAATCTTTCCCAGCATCAGGGTCTTTTCCAATGAGTTGGTTCTTTGTATAAAGTGGCCAAAATATTGAAGTTTCAGCTTCAGCATCAGTCCTTCCAATGAATATTTAGGACTGATTTACTTGAGGATTCACTGGTTGGATCTCCTTGCAGTCCAAGGGACTCTCAAGAGTCTTCTCCAACACCACAGTTCAAAAGCATCAGTTCTCCAGTGCTCAGCTTTCTTTATAGTCCAACTCTCACATCCATACATGACTACAGGAAAAACCGTAGCTTTGACTAGACAGACCTTTGTTGACAAAGTAATGTCTCTGCTTTTTAATATGTGGTCTAGGTTGGTCATCTTTACTTTCACTTTTCACTTTCATGCCTTGGAGAAGGAAATGGCAACCCACTCCAGTGTTCTTGCCTGGAGAATCCCAGGGATGGGGGAGCCTGGTGGGCTACTGTCTCTGGGGTCACACAGAGTTGGACATGACTGACGCAGCTTAGCAGCAGGTTGGTCATAGCTTTTCTTCCAAGGAGCAAATGTCTTTTAATTTCATGGCTACAGTCACCATCTGCAGTGATTTTTGAGCCCTGCAAAAATAGTCTCCCACTGTTTCCATTGTTTCTCCATCTATTTGCCATGAATTGATGAGACTGGATGCCACGACCTTAGTTTTTGGAATGTTAAGTTTTAAGCCAACTTTTTCACTGTCTTCTTTCACTTTCATCAAGAGGCTCTTTAGTTTTTCTTTGCTTTCTGCCATAAGGGTGGTATCATCTTAGTATCTGAGGTTATTGATGTTTCTCCTGGGAATCTTGATTCCAGCTTGTGCTTCATGCAGCCCAGCATTTCACATGATGTACTCTGCATAGAAGTTAAATAAGCAGGGTGACAATATACAGCCTTGATGTTCTCCTTTCCCAATTTGGAACCAGTCTGTGTTGTTCCATGTTCAGTTCTAACTGTTGCTTCTTTACCTGCATACAGATTTCTTAGAAGGCAGGTCAGGTGGTTTGGTATTCTCATCTCTTTAAGAATTTCCCACCCTTTGCTGTGATCCACACAGTCAAAGGCTTTGGCATAGTCATTAAAATGGAAGTAGATGTTTTTCTGGAACTCTCTTGCTTTTTTGATGATCCAATGGATGTTGACAATTTGATCTCTGGTTCCTCTGCCTTTTGAAATCCAGCTTGAACATCTGGAAGTTCATGGTTCACGTATTGTTGAAGCCTGGCTTGGAGGATTTTAAGCATTACTTTGCTAGTGTACGAGATGAGTGCAATTGTGCAGTAGTTTCCGCATTCTTTGGCATTGTCTTTCTTTGGGATTGGAATGAAAACTGACCATTTCCAGTCCTGTGGCCACTGATGAGCTTTCCAAATTTGCTGGCATATTGGGCGCAACACTTTAACAGCATCATCATTTAGGATTTGAAATAGTTCAACTGGAATTCTATCACCTGCACTAGTTTTGTTTGTAATGATGCTTCTTAAGGCCCACTTGACTTTGCACTCCAGGATGTCTGGCTCTAGGTGGGTAATCACACCATTGTGGTTACCTGGGTCATGAAGATCTTTTGTATAGTTTTTCTGTGTATTCTTGCCACCTCTTCTTAATATCTTCTGCTTGTGTTAGGTCCATACCATTTCTGTCCTTTATTGTGCCCATCTTTGCATGAAATGTTCCCTTGGTAACTCTGATTTTCTTAAAGAGATCTCTAAGCTTTCCCTTTCTATTGTTTTCCTCTATTTCTTTGCGTTGATCACCGAGGAAAGCTTTCTTATCTCTCCTCGACATTCTTTGGAAGTCTACATCCAAATGGGTATATCTTTCCTTTTCTCTTTTGTTTTTAGTTTCTCTTCTTTTCTCAGCTATTGTAAGGCCTCCTCAGACAATCATTTTGCCTTTTTGCAGTTCTTGGGGATGGTTTTGATCACTGCCTCCTATACATTGTCACAAACCTTTGTTCATAGTTCTATTTTAGGCACTCTATCAGATCTAATCCCTGTAATCTACTTGTCACTTCCACTGTATAATCAGAGGGGATTTGAATTAGGTCAATAACTGAATGGTCTAGTGGTTTTCCCTATTTTATTCAATTTAAGTTTGAATTTGGCAATAAGGACTTCATGATCTGAGCCAGTCAGCTCCTGGTCTTATTTTTCCTGACTATATAGAGCTTCTCCCTCTTTGGCTGCAAAGAATATAATCAATCTGATTTTGGTATTGACCATCTTGTGATGTCCATGTGTAGAGTCTTCTCTTGTGTTGTTGGAAGAGGGTGTTTGCTATGACCAGTGCATTCTCTTGGCAAAACTCTGTTAGCCTTTGCCCGGCTTCATTTTGTACTCCAAGGCCAAATTTGCCTGTTACTCCAGGTATCTCTTGACTTCCTACTTTTGCATTCCAGTCCCCTATAATGAACAGGACATCTTTTTGGGTGTTAGTTTCATAAGGTCTTCTAGGTCTTAGAACTGTTCAGCTTCAGCTTCTTCAGCATTACTGGTTGGAGCATAGACTTGGATTACTGTGATATTGAATGGTTTGCCTTGGAAATGAACAGAGATCATTCTGTCATTTTTGAGATTGTACCCAAGTACTGCATTTCAGACTCTTTAATTGACTATGAAGGCTACTCCATTTCTTCTAAGAAATTCTTGCCCACAGTAGTAGATGTAATAGTCATCTGAGTTAAATTCACCCTTTCCAGTCCATTTTAGTTCACTGATTTCTAAAATGTCGATCTTTACTCTTGCCATCTCCTGTTTGACCACTTCCAATTTACCTTGATTCATGGACCTAACATTCCAGGTTCCTATGCAATATTGTTCTTTACAACATCAGACTTTACTTCCATCACCAGTCACATCCACAACTGGGTGTTGTTCTTGCTTTAGTTCCGTCTCTTCATTCTTTCTGGAGTTATTTCTCCACTGCTCTTCAGTAGCATATTGGCAACCTACCGACCTGGGGAGTTCATCTTTCAGTGTCCTATCTTTTTGCCTTTTCATACTGTTCCTGGGGTTCTCAAGGCAAGAATAATGAAGTGGTTTGCATTCCCCTCTCCAGTGGACCACATTTTATCAGAAATGTGGTTAGGGTTAGACCACTAATTAGCAATGCTAAACAGACCACTTAGCATCCATCTCTCTATGACTGCCACACTGTGTCAGACCTTTGTTGCCTTGCCTGGCCAGTGGCTGGCACGGAGGAGGACTAATGATCATTTGGGGCTGAAGGAAAGCCAGCTCCATGAGAACAGACTTTGTGGGCAAGATTAAGATCTTAAATCTATTTAGGCCAGAATTTTGTGATAAGAGATTTCTCCTTACATTGTGAAACTACAGATCTATGCTACAGATATTAATAAATCCAGCAACTAGCAAGAGACACATGCCTCCATCAGAAATGAACAATAAAGAGAATAGGTTTTTTTAAATGAGTATTATCAAATCCTACAAGAATGATATGTTTAGAGTTGGTTCAGATCCCTCTACCAGTTTACTCTTTTTCTTATCTTATCAGTTGAAACCAGACCAGTTACTTGAGGTTTTCTCCCCAAAGGGCAAAACAAAGATTGTTTTATAGTTTTCTTTTCATGCCAGCTAGTATTCTCCAGTTTCCATTGGAGACATTAAGGTTTTAACTTCTGTTAATCCTTAGACAACACTAAAAGGATTCAGAGAGAGGCTGATTTACACAGTCAGTGAGAAACAGCCTTCCAATTCTTATTGCCTTTTATGTGTTCCATTTTTCAATTTTATCTATTGGAATGTAAAATTTCAGCTCTTTTATAAATTGCCTACTAATGTTTAATTCCTTATATCATTGTATTGTTACCAGATAACCACAACTGCTACATGGAACAATACAGAAGATGCATTAACTATCAATAGACGAGGACTCAAATAGATAGCAAAAGTAATATACATGAAAAATAGACTGTCAAGCAATGTCAGCCTCAATGAGCAGGAATTTACAGTCGTGTACAGTAGCTACAATGGCCCTCACTGTTGATTCATCCTCTGATTACTCTGTTTGCACTGTAGACAAAATGGCCTAAATGAAGACCAAGATAATAAGTGAACTATCTATCATCTCTTTTATTTTTATTCCAAGCTAGAATTGGCAGAGAAAGAACAGTAAATGGAGATTCCTGCTGGTTCTGTGTCACAGGACTCTTTTAAAAACACCGAAGGCTCCGTAAATTATTTAAGACAGAATAGAAAGTAGGACTTTGCAAGTTTACTGAAGCTTTATGTCACGTTCTTTACCCACACCCCAACCACCATAATCTCAGGGTACAGATTTTTGTTGCTGTTGTTTAGCAACTATCAATTACAAGAATGTTTGCTTTCAGTAGATAGTAGACTGGCCGAGTCAGGAATTAATGAAAGAGTAAAAATAGAAATAAATATTGTAGGTACAGGCTGAGAACTCAGAAGAATATTTTCAGTTACTCAGAGAATTTCTCATTTTAGGCTCTCTTTAAGTAATTTTTACCACCTTGACAGTCCCACAGACTTGTCAGGTCTTAGAGGTCCCGCAGAATCTTAAACTCACCATAGTTATGAGAAAACTCGCTATTACATTTTTCTTAACCATTCTACAACACAACAAAACCAACCCCATCCCTTTTACCTTGATTTTCTTTCTTGCCTTAATGGCATCATAATTTTCCCACTTACTGATGCTCCTAGCCTCACTGCCTGCTTCACTGTCCACTTCCTTCCATTTCCTTCTCCAATATTCAATCATTCCTGAAAGAGATTTTCCATGAAGCAGATGAAGCTTTAGTTCAAGGCTTCTCTTGTGTACAGGTCTCTGGCAGCAGCCCAGCAATGTGTTTTTGGAAAAGCATACGTTTTTTGTAAAATTGGGGAACATAAGATATTTCAGCTGATGTTTCTTTCCACTGTGCCCTCTCCTCAGCCACACTTGCCCTCTTGTCAGGTGCCAAGTTGGAGACTGGGCAAGAAGGCTGTCAAATTGAGTTTGGGGATTCATTCATTTGGGTTTAATGGGACATGTTTATGTGTTCTGGAGGCACTTCTGTTTATATTTAGTTAGTGCAAGTTGTCCCAAAATAGGGAATGCCTTCCAGTATATTCCTACTGCCCACTGTGCTGAATCATTGATCTTATAACATAAAGAAGCAAAGCCAGAAGTGCATCATGCTGTGTGGGTGGGGAAGAAAACACAACGTGACTGTGTGGAATCTTTCAGCTGCCAGGCATGTAAAGTGGTAAGCCGAGGAGTCGCTTCTCATCAACACCCGGTCAACATAATAGTTCTCTCCTATCAGGAATGTACTCTAAAATGTAGTGTATGCAATTATGAATCCACCATAAATTTTCTTTTTTTTTTTTTGTAAGGAGAACACATAAACAGCCTCTTGATGAAGGTGAAAGGGGAGAGTGAAAAAGGTGGCTTAAAACTCAGCATTCAAAAACTAAGATCATGGCATTTGTCCCATCACTTCATGGCAAATAGATGGGGAAACAACGGAAAGAGTGACTGATTATATTTTCCTGGGCTCCAAAATCACTGCAGATGGTGAATGTAGCCATGAAATTAAAAGATGCTTGCTCCCTGGAAGGAAAGCTATGACAAACCTAGACAGCATATTTTTAAAAAGCAGAGACATTACGTTGCCAACAAAGGTCCATCTAGTCAAAGCTATGGTTTTTCCAGTAGTCATGTATGGATGTGAGCTGCTGCTGTTGCTAAGTGGCTTTTGTCATGTCCGACTCTGTGCAACCCCAGAGGCGGCAGCGCACCAGGTTCCCCCATCCTTGGGATTCTCCAGGCAAGAACACTGGAGTGGGTTGCCATTTCCTTCTCCAATGCATGAAAGTGAAAAGTGAAAGTGAAGTCACTCAATTGTGTCCTACTCTTAGTGACCCCATGGACTGCAGCTCACCAGGCTCCTCCGTCCGTGGGGTTTTCCAGGCAAGAGTACTAGAGTGGGGGTGCCATTGTCTTCTTCTATGGATGTGAGAGTTGGACCATAAAGAAGGCTGAGGACTAAAGAATTGATACTTTTGAATTGTGGTGCTGGAGAAGACTCTTGAGAGTCCCTTGGACAGCAAAGAGATCAAACTAGTCAATCCTTAAGGAAATCAGCCCTGAATATTCATTGGAAGGATTGATGCTAAAGCTGAAGATACAGTACTTTGGCCACCTGATGTGAAGTGCCGACTCATTGGAAAAGACTCTGATGCTGGGAAAGATTGAGGGCAGGAGGAGGAGAGGGCAACAGAGGATGAGATGGTTGGTTGGCATCACTGACACAGAGGACATGAATTGGAGCAAACTCTGGGAGATGGTGAAGGTGGGGGAGCCTGGTGCGCTGCAGTCCATGGGGTTGCAAAAATAGGACATGACTTAGTGACTGAACAACAACAATATGAATAATGAAAAATAGAGTTCATCAGCCTATGTTTGTATGGCACAAACTGATAGCAGGTCTATAAATATTAGGTTCATCTTTAACAATTTACACATAAAGGAAACTTACTAGAAATGTTTTGCAACTTTAAACAAGCCTAAAAATTTACATGACAGCACTAATAATGAGTTATGAGCCAAAATTTTTTTAAACTAGCATTAATAGAAAAAAATTTTGGTCACCCATGCTAAAAGAGAGACTGAGGTTTCTTCCTACTCTTTCCATAGAAAATTGTATTAAAAGATATTGGCCATATGAAGATGCAATTGAGTGTACAGCCAAAAATGTACAAAGATAAGAATTCTAGAGGTTTGTCAGGCAGTTCATTTTTAAAATATGCTTTTTTTGACACTAGTGGTGTTTGTCAAGTTTCTTGATTTTGTAATTTGTTATGATTTTTTTTTCTCATTCTAAATAAATGTTCACACTTACGATTTAGTTGCTAAGTTACGTCCAACTCTTTGCCACCCCATGAACTGTAGCCTGCCAGGCTCCTCTGTCCATGAGATTTTCCAGCCAAGAATATTGGAGTGCATTGCCATTTTCTTCTCCAGGGGATCTTCCCCACTAATGGATCGAACCTGGGTCTCCTGCATTGCAGGCAGATTCTTTACCAGCTAAGGTACCAGGGAAGCCCAGTTATTAGCCCAACAATTAGTCTTACTGTAACTTTTATACTTAACACTTTATTGTTTTGCTTTATAAAAGAATCATATAAGCTTCTTGATTATATGAACTTCATACCCACCAAACCTGGCTTCATCCTGATCCAGCCCTATGGGTTCCTCCTCTATGTGGTGTTTCTTTCTTTTTAAAATTATTTATTTGGCTGCGTTGGGTGTTATTATAGCATGTGGGGTCTTTGTTGCATCATGCAGATCTTTCATTGCAGCTCATGGACTCTCTAGTTGTGGCACACAGGCTCAGTAGTTATGGTACATGGACCTATTTGCTTCATGGCATGTGGGATCCTAGCTCCCCGACCAGTGACTGAACCCAGGGCCCCTTTACTGGAAGCATAGAGTCTGAGCCATTGGACCTGGATCACCAGAAAAGTCCCTCTCCACGGTGTTTCTTGACTCTGTGCCATCTTTCCATTTGTCACAGACATCACCTTACTTCAGACACCAATTTTTCTTGTGTTATAATCCAGCAGAGGGAGTATTTAAAGTGATTCTCATAGCATCTTCTTTTCCTTACTGCTTTCTTATCCATACTGCTTTCTCATATCAGATTACTCTTATTAATAACAACAATAAGTACAATTTGTGCAGTACTTGTTAGGTACCAGGTACTTTATATATATTGCCTTTAATTCCCACAATCACCCTAATAAGTAGATATAACTACCATTGCAGAGATGAGAAAAGCAGGTCTCAAAATGCTTAAGGCACTTGCCCAAGACCACAAAGGTACCACTGGACAGAGGCAAGATTCAAACCCAGTTCCCCCAGTTCTGTCTGCCAATAGCATGCAGCCTCCCTCTTTTCTAAATGTTTATCTCCCCTCACTGTTTGCAGAAATAAACCTAAACCTTTAGCTCTTCCCAGTAAGATGGTGGCCTTGCCTTCCAGGCAGGTGGATCACCTTTCTTGTTTACATGCCCACAAGTCAACCAAATGGAATCCTTGATGGTGCCCAGGTATAGCACACCTTTTCCTTGGCTCTGAACTATGGTAAGTAACCCCTTCTCAACTTTCTAGAGCCCTTGAATGCAAGCTTCCACACCATCTCCAGCCTCCCAAATGGATATGATAGCTCCTCTTTAGGTCACAAAGAATCTTGGTTTTACTGTTAGAGATTATATCACATTTTACTTCTTTTGATTTATAGAAGGAATATGGGCACTCATCTGTACCTTGTTGCAATCACTTCATTTTAGTTTACTTAGTTCACTTAATACCATAGACACTTTCCCTATTTTTCCTCACAGTCAATCATTTCCATTTTGAATGGCTACTTTTTTATTTGATGTGAGTTATTTAAATATTACTCTATATGTAGACTTTTTTGTTTCCGTTTTTGTTTGTGTATTTATTGTTGTTGCTGTTTGTTAAAGTCAGAAATGGAAAGAATATCATTGGAAAGTAGATTTCTTTCCTCTATGGCATTATTTCCCCAGGATAAAACTCTAGACATGGTCTTATAGGATCAAAGAGAATGGGCATTTTATGACTCCCATGGCCCTGTTGCTTTTCAAAGTTTTGCATAGAGTTTACATCGTGATTGGTAGTACAAGATTGTACTAGTTTCACCTTACAGCATTGGGCGGTATTTAATTTTCTGTTTTTGCCATGAGCAGGTTGTTCCCTTTGATTTTTTTTTTTTTTTGTTTTGAGATTGAGTGTCTTGAAATTGGGGTCAGAGAAAGGAGGGAAACCAGTGAATTATGTGAATAAAATTTCTTTAAAATTTAGAAATTTTAAGATGAACGGTGGGAGGAGAAAAGTTTGTGAATAATTTGATCCAAATTACAGAAATAATTTAACCCACAAATATATCAAAGTTTTCAAAACTACATGATTGTTACCTGATAACCAGGCTCAGTTGGCTGATTGGTTGGCTATTTACAGATGCAAATATTATGACTATGCCAGATGTGTAATTGGACAGCTACTGCCAATTAAAGGAGACAGCAAATTGAAGGGGTCTGGGAGATAATTGATTCTCCCGATTAGTAACCCAATTGGTCAAAATTACAATACCTGTTGAAGTTGTTTTAAATTACGCTCTAATAGTAATTAGAGGCTTTGCCTCATGTTCTATGAAATATTTTCTCTTTGCCAATGAAGTATTAAGGGACTGGTAATTTAGGCAAATAAATGATGATTGCCTGATCAAAGTCATTAAATTAATATAAAATGTAATGGTAGTAAATTCTCCAATAAAAGAAAATGGTTTTAATATCTCTATAGGGATATAGCCAAAAATACATTCTGCAAATATTTGGATATATTTTTCATAAGGTCCAGCTGCCCATTCCATTTTGCAGGTTTTCTTGATAGGTTCATAGACCCATCTTTTTTCTTTTACTATGGCAATAAGTAATTGTGTCTATTCCATGCCTTTGTCCTACCTAATTGCCACTTTATTGTTCCCGAAGGGCAATCGGACTAAGACTTAAAAAGCTGAATTTAAAATGACTAATAAGAATTAAAAGAAGGAGCCCAGAGATTGCAGAGCCATCACAGCCTGGTGCTATTTTCTACATTTATATTTTAAGATAATTAACGAGAATCATGCATTGTTGAGAGAGTTGAACTGTGCTTTCTCAAGATCTAAACTTTAAGAACCATCTATTTACTCTCATTTGTGACATAGCATATTCTGACACTCTCAGATACCTTTGGCTAACCTGTCCCATCTAACATTAACATTTATTTGAAAAATAAAATTACCCTGATGTGCTGAGCTGTATCCTTAAAGGAAAATGAATCTGAATAAGAAATGATTGCTTCCCCACATACTGAGAATTCCACTCAATATGCAGCATTTAGATTGTGATAGAATTTCTGGTATCTTCTAATTGTGGCTCCTGGTTGCTTTATAAAGATGAGACGACTGTGGCTCAGTCTTTGTCTCCTAAAACAGAAATCTGGAGAGCACTCACTTTTTACTTAAAAAGAAAAATCACTAATTGTAAGACTGAGTTCTGCAGCAATAATCTTTAGTTTAAGTGGAGAATTTGGCTGCCATGAACAAAAGTTGTAGTCAAAATCGTTCCTGGGACTCTCGAATAAATATAACCTAAAAGTATAACCCTTCACTGCTGTGGAAACAATGTAAAAATTGAACCTGATTTTTGGAAACTTTTTGACAAAGCAAGTTTCTCCTGGATCCTGGGTAAGTAGACTGGGAAGGAGGCAGCACTTTTTGTGTTTAGAACTTACCAAGAGTTAGTGAATCTGAACCTTAGTCACTGTAATTTCAGTTGATCTGCCCCAAGTAAAGCACAAAATCGTGTTTTAAAGGGGTGAATAGATGCTTTAAAAATGTTTTCAAAATAAATGTTCTCAATGTCAGTTTGGTCTCTGGGTTAAATTGCCTCTAAATGATCCAGTTCTAAAATCGCATTTCAAAGCTTTGGGAAACCCTGTCTGGGGCCTGTCTAGACCTCAGAATTGGCCTGGTTTGTTTTAAGGTTTTAACAAGGCCTAGGCCTGCTGGCTTTGCCTAATGCCAGGGGAGAGGCATATGTGAGACATGATACAGATTTCTAAGGTACTGTTGTGGGTTTTTTTTTTTTTTTCATTATACTTTGTGTGGAAAAATAATTTAAAATGTGATATCATGGTATATTTCTGGAATTGCATCATTTCTTGGCTTCAGAGCTTCTTAAGTGAGGAAGGGCAGCGTGGTAGATCACAACCAACGAAGTGGGACCAGAGACCTGGCTTCTAGTGTGACACCGTCACTAACCCACTAGGACTTTGGAGAAGTCATTTAATCTCTCTGCACTTCACTTAAAAAATGAGGACATTTGGAATATAAGCTCCCTATGGTCTCTGGTTCTATGCATCTATGATATTACAAAAAGTGCTGACAGGTTTTCTCAGTTTTATTGTATGCTATATGTTTTTACTGGAAAACAAACCAACAGTTCACCTCTAATTATATACCAGGCAAATCTAAACCTTAGAATGGACACGGCAGCTGGGCAGTTGTGGGTTAGTAAATAAGGGTTTATGGAGATTCGGAAATCCATGCAGTTAAGGCACCGAGTCAGTCAGGGTTATACATCTGTCACAATTGCTGTGACGAAAGATTCTAACTGAATATATACTTTAAAAATGTAGACAGGCTTTGGCTATTTTTTTCAAAAATAAAGATTTGGCGAGAACTAGAAACATTGATCAAGTCAATTAGCTCATACCTTAGCAGTTCTGCTTTGCATGCATTTGACAGAGTGGTACATTCATAAATAGGTATATTTAAGCCCCCATCAGGGCTGGATTGTGTAATAGTCTGGCACGTGTGACTTGGACATTTCTTTAATTACTGGCTCATGTAGCACCTGCATTACAAGTCAAGCACTGTGGGTCTGGTGGGTCCAGCTCACACTGAAGGGATGAAGGGTGCCACTCAGGTCTGTTGCCTGATCCTTTGAAGTTGGACAAAGTAATCGAGTTAGTCACTGGGGATGGACCACTGGGCATCCTACGGGGCCCTGTCATTCTGGCCAACAGAGGTGTTCACTCAAACAGCCAAAGCCATTTATACACGAGTTCCTAGCACAACACGACGCGCCTACTTGTGGTAGCTCCGTTCTAGTGTGGTTCTTGCTGTGTGACGAAATCTCATTTAGAGAGAGATGTATTTACTGTCTTTACCTAGGGAGGATATTATTGTTGTTGTTCAGTCACTAAGTAGGGTCCAACTCTTTGCGACCCCATGGACTACAGCATTCCAGGCTCCCTGTCTTCCACTATCTCCCAGATTTTGCTTAGATTCATGCCCTTGAGTTGGTGATGATATCCAACCATCTCATCCTCTGTCGCCCCCCTTCTCCTCCTGCCCTCAATCTTTCCCATCATCAGGGTCTTTTCCAGTGAGCCAGCTCTTTGCATCAGGTGGCCAAAGTATTTGAGTGTCAGCTTCAGCATCAGTCCTTCCAATCAGTGTTGATTTCCTTTAGGATTGACTGGCTTGATCCTTGCAGTCCAAGGGACTCTCAAGAGTCTTCTCCAATACCATGATTTGAAAGCATCAATTCTATGAAGTCTTTTTAGGTAGTTGAGAAAAAACACTCTTCTGTCTCAGATAATGGCTATTGAATGGACTAATTGGCTAATTGTTAAACTTTTTTCCTTAGACCCATTTGGTGATGTGAATTCTCTTAAAACATATCCCCAAACCTCTGTCTCATAAGAAAATTGGCTGTAGAATGAAAAGTGAATGAAGTCTGTGAGAAGTGTTTTACTTTTGTAAGAAATTGAGGTGCAATTCACATAATAGAACTAAAACCACTTTAAAGTGTTAAATTCAGTGGCATTCAGTGCATTCATAGTGTTGTACAATCACCATTCTCTCCCTAGTTTTCAAAGCTTTTTCATCATCTCCAAAGAACACCTCAAACTCATTAAGTGATAACTCCTCATTTCCTCTTCCTCCATTCCCTGGCAACCACTAGTCTACTCTCTGTCTCTGAGGATTTGCCTCTTCTGAATGTATTTTAGGTTTTGAGAAGCTACTTTTATTCCAAAGTATTTAGCTCCAAAAGATATGAAGGAAAAGAGTATGGATCTGAAGAGAGAACATTTCTTTGACTATTAAATATTTACCTGTCAGTATCTCCAGCTTTCTTCCCCCTGAATTACAATGCTTCCCTGATAGCTCAGGTAAAGAATCTGACTGCAATACAGGAGACTCCAGTTCGACTCCTGGATGGGGAATTTCTGCTGGAGAAGGGACAGGCTACTCACCCCAGTATTTTTGGGCTTCCCTTGTGGCTCAGATGGTAAGATCCACCTGCAATGCGGGAGACCTGGGTTTAATCTCTGCGTTGGGAAGATCCCTAAGAAGGGAAAGGGTACCCACTTCAGTATTCTGGCCTGGACGAATTCCATGGACTGTATAGTCCATAGGGTTGCAAAGAGTCAGACACAACTGAGAAACTTTCACTTTCAGAGCACAACAGGTTGCCTACCAGCCAGGAGGGAAGAATGATATTCATTTAGATTTCCAGGAAAGACATAAATAGGGGCTAATAAAATGATTTGAGTTGGAGTTTGGCCACATTCATGGGGATTATGAACAAACTGAGGAATGTGCTCCCCAGCTCCCACCAAGTTATCAGTGTGATAAAGGATGGCCTGAGTTTTCTAACCTCTGCAGAAGGATGCCCTTGTGCTCCATCCAGCATACTGAGTCTGTCAAGTGCTGAAGAAAACTGGACTCTCAGCAAGGATGTGTAGTCTTTTATTCACTCCCTGAGAGTTTGGTGCTTAAATCTGCAGGAACTTGGAAGTTCAATCTTTTGATCTCACATCTCCCAGGGAAAGGGTTTGGTTAGCAGGCTCTGTGAAGGTGGCATTCTGAAGCTTCAAAAAGCAAAAGAAGATATCATCTACTTTCCCCCTCCTAACTCAGACAGTTACTAATTTTTACAATTGAACTGAAAATAATTCTATGCAGGTGCAAAGTAAGAAAAAAAAAATCATGGACCAACAAGAGCAGCTATGTGGTCTTGTTTTTTCATTAAGTATTTTATAAACCTGGGAACTCTAGGAATGCTAGGCTGGGAAGAGAAAGGGAAATGAGGAAAATAGCAAAAAATGGAAAAAGGTCTTTTTATCCCTCAGGCATCATTCTTCAGTGAGTAAGAAGAGTTTCCAAATCCCTGCCTATGTTCCAGGAATATTTAAGAAATCTTAATAAACTCACCCCTATTTCCTTATTCTTCCACAACCTAGTCATTTTTTCCTCTCTAGATTTAAGCACCAGGTTGCACGGAATATGGAAATGCAGGGGTTTCATCCAAAACCTGCTATTTCTTCAAAGGTGAACTCATTCACTACACACATAAAGTAGCATTGTACATGAAAAAATATTTTTAAATTTCTAGTCCATGGTTTTTAAAAAGTAACTTGCCTTCTCCCCACTAATGTTCTACCCAGGTAATACAATAAATGAAAACATTTATTCATTGCCATCTAACTTTTAAAATTTGGCAACAGTGAAAACTCATTGAAATCTGTTCTATTGCATGGAGCATAAGGGGCTTCCCTGGTGGCTCACTGGTAAAGAATCTGCCTACCAGTGCAGGAGGCTCAGTCCGATCCCATTTTTGCACAAGGAATGCCACATTTTAATTTGTGTGGCTGGCCTGAAGGAAGATGTGCAGGGGCAGTGCTGGGGCTGGAGGGCTGTGGCTGGAACTATAAACCTTTAAAGCTACAGTTTTTTAAAAATGACTCTGAGTTCTTCTAAGCTTCCTTCTTTTTTCTCAATAATTTCTCTTCATACCAAATAGCATGTTTCTCTTCCAAAGCACTTTCCCCCACTCTGTTTCTATGAGATGGGCTCATTTTTCAAGTGAGAACATAAGCTCCAAGGAGTGGCTTGCACTTCTTGTCTCTTAGGGCTACTACAAGGGCTGAGAACTAATGTCCCTCTTTTCTTTCAGCAGAGCTGATCTGGTTCTCATGAACCTCATATTCAAGTTTATATTATAGGCTGCTAAAAAACTTTCTATAAAAATTACTTTAAAAGAACAATAGCCAAGTAAATTTTTAAAAAAGTATTGTAAAAAGGTTAAAAAAAAGTCATTTAGGTAACTTTTTTTCCAAAGGCCTAAAACCACCATCTGATACTATTGTAATTTAAGGCACCATCAGTCATCTCTTGCATTTGTTTTCATATTTGTAACCATGGAGTTTCTCATCTCAGAGCTATAATACTTTTTATAACTGTAAGTGGAAGCTGTTGCCTAGGTTTGATTTGTTAGTCTTCTCTTCTGCCGTTAATTTATTGGTTGGTTCTACATATTTTATAAAATTCAGCCCTTGAAAAACAAGCCTTGGCAATTTAGTGCCATATACACTTTAACACTTAAGAAATGGCTAGATGTGTTTCATTTATATTCTTTATTATTCATTTGACTTACAAAGTATATAGGCATGGAAATTGCCTGTCAGTTTTACTACTGAAAGCTTTAGCTACTCTTACTTAAGATTAAAGTCGTTCTTTTATAATCACTCACTTTCCTCCAGGAAAATTCTCTATGTGGGGGAAATCTTCAGTAGAGAAGGATTCTATGTGGACTTCCAACCCTTTAACCTAGATTATAGTAGCATGTTAAGTCAGGAAATGACATATCGGGGCAGGAATCAGTTGTGCTCCCTCCCAAGTCTATTTTAAAGCACTTTCCATTTTAAATATAGCAATAAAATATCAGCCTCGAAATGTCTGATAAGGATAAAAGCAATAGATCCAAATCCAATCTAAATCTGACACTGCCAGGAACAAGAATTCACATTGGTAAGTCAGGACTCATTTATGGGGCCATAAATGGGTGGGCTAGCTATAATTTGGGTATTAAACTTGTAAAATATATTGATGGTGTGCAAGAGCTAAATAAATAATTTACTACAAGAAAATTGGAAATCTTTACATGGTACTTAATTGACCAGTGGGTCTCCCAGATTCTTGATGGGTCTTTGCTTTGCATTTGTGTATTTTTCATAGACTAGATTTTTCTTTTCCTCACTTCAGTTTAATTTCCCTCTGCAGTGAATGATCACAAGTTAGTGCATTTCTGAAAACACACACAATTTCCATTTAAAATTCTACCAATCCATTACATGTCTTTGACAATTTCATTTACCTTCTAGGAGGATAATTGTACCACACACTTGGACTATTCTGGAATTAGACAAATTTTTTTCTGCCTCCCAAAAGTTACTTCAGTACTGCATTTCAGATTTCTGTTCCACACACAGAACAGGCATGAGGGTTGGGTTTCAATGAGCTACTTTAAATAATGTACTGTAGGGCTTCCCTGGTGGCTCAGTGGTAAAGAATCCTCCTTTCGGTGCAGGAGACAGGGGTTTGATCCCTGGCCAGGGAAGATTCCACATGCAGCTGAGCAACTAAGCCTGTGCGCCACAGCTATTGAATCTGTGCTCGAGAGCTGGGGAGCTGAAGCTACTGAAGCCTTCTCTCCCTAAAGCCAGGCTCCACAACAAGAGAAACCACTGCAATGAGAAGCCTGCACACCAAGACTAGACAGTAGCCCCTGCTCACTGCAACTAGAGAAAGTCTGCATAGCAAGGAAGGCCCAACGTAGCCGTAAATAAGTAAATAAATAAATATTTTTAAAAAGAATGTACTGCATTCTTTCACGTGGTATTTTGGGGAAATGCTGAATGAGGAAAAAAAATGACAACTCTGTCGCTGTCTCCTACACATCTATGAGATGCTAAGTACAATTGACGAAGGGGAAGGAGAAAAAAAATAGGGAAACTCAAACTAAAGTATTGTGAATGGCTATCTACCCCAGTATTCTTGCCTGGAGAATTCCATGGACAGAGGAGCCTGGTGAGCTACAGTCCATGGGATCACAAAGTGTTGGACATAACTGAGCAACTAACACAACAATAACAACAAGGGGTTAAAAGAAAGACAAAAGCAGAGGCATGGAGTGATGACAAACATGATTCAAGAACTATTACATATGTGTACCTGAAATGAAAGTGAACACATAAACTTACCTATCTTAAGACTAGGGCTTCCCAGGTGGAACTAGTGGTAAAACAACAACAACAACAACAACAACAAACTCACCTGCCAATGCAGGAGACATAAAAGAAGTGGGTTTGATCCCTGGGTCAGGAAGATCTCCTGGAGGAGGGTGTGGCAACCCACTCCAGTATTCTTGCCTGGAGAATCCCATGGAGAATCCCGTAGCCTGATGGGCTACAGTCCATGGGATCACAAACAGTCAGCCATGACTGAAGCGACTTAGCACGCACACAGCATCTTAAAGAGTAAGAGATCATGTATGTATACAACAATGATATGTTTCAAAGATGTGCAATTTTACTAAATGAGAAAACTGAGGTTGGGGAACTTGGAATTTGCACAAAATAATTGGTATAGTAAATAATTAGGTTGGAAAGACACCTGCTCCTCGGAAGGAAAGCAATGACAAACCTAGACAGCATATTAAAAAGCAGAGACAGTACTTTGCCAACAAAGATCTGTATAATCGAAGCTATGGTTTTTCCAGTAGTCATGTACGGATGTGAGAGATGGACTGGGAAGAAAGCTGAGCGCCGAAGAGCTGATGCTTTTGAACTGTGGTGTTGGAGAAGACTCTTGAGAGTCTTGGACTGCAAGGAGATCAAACCAGTCATTCCTAAAGGAAATCAACCCTGAATACTTATTGGAAGGACTGGCGCTGAAGCTGAAGCTCCAGTACTTTGGCCACCTGATGTGAAGAGCTGACTCCTTAGAAAAGACCTTGATGCTGGGAAAGATTGAAGGCAGAAGAAGGGGACGACAGAGGACAAGATGGTTGGATGGCATCACTGACTCAATGGACTTGAATTTGAGCAAGCTCTGGGAAATGGTGAAGGACAGGGAAGCCTGTCATGCTACAGTCCATGGGGTCACAAAGAGTTGGACATGACTGAGAGACTGAACAACTGGTGCTCAATTCCTCTAAATCCCAGATTGGCTCTAGTTCGAAGAGTCATTTTGTGCTTTCAGCCACAAGCAATAGAAAGGCCAACTCGAGCTTAAACAATGAGAGTTACATTGGCTCGTATTTTGGGAAGCCAGAGAGGGCAGGCTTCAGGCTCGGTTCCATCCAAAGTTCGACTCTATTTCTCTGCAGTCCTTTCTCCTTGGGGCTCTTCTGGGTTTTGACTTTGGCTTCTGGCTGGCTTTCCTCAGGGCTGCACAATGGTGGTGAGTAGCAGTGGGGGCAGCAAGCTCCCTAGTTCACGTCCAGCAGGCAGGAGGGTCTGATTCCCTCATTGCTCTTTCTTAAGAGCAAGCTAGAACCTCCATAGAAATTTCCATAAACCCTTTTCCTGTTCCAGAACTGAAGCACAGGACATTCTCCATCAGCGATGGAACAAGGGCTGTGAGTAGACAGTCAACAGAACTCCTCGGCAGTCAAAGCGATTCTGGTAATCAACAGATTTGAGAAAATCTGTGTTTGTCATGGTCCAAAGCAGCAAAAAGAGGTTATTTTATTTGGTCAGAGGGCTGACCAAATACTAAATTCTGTTTTTTCACTGTCTCTTATGTGTCTCCTTATTTTATTTCCCTGTTATCCCTCATGGTTTGTGCTTGCACATGTCAAGACCTTGGACTTCTCACTGGCACAAAGATCGTACACCCTCTTAGGTAGGAAACCCATTGGTTTGGCAGAAGCATCTACTCCCTCAGAGGCCCAAATTTAATTCTATGCTGAACCTCATTTTAAAAGGGAAAGCAAATAAGGAAGTTAGTCATATGGAATCCTATACAGTTCTGAGAAAAGGTAGATGAGAGTTCATTGTTTCTCCTGAAGTGGTGTCTGGCAGCCCAGAATACTCCCAAATATGCTGAAAATTAGTTTATAAACAATGTGTTTTTCTACCAAACTACTGTCCCAGCCACTATTCCATTCAAGACAGTAGGGCCATATAATGAACACAATCCTATCTATTCTCCCTGAGAATTACTTTATTTAATAGTATGTACTATAAAGCTTTTATTACTGACACATATATATGGAATTTAGAAAGATAGTAATGATGACCCTGTATGTGAGACAACAAAAGAGACACAGAGGTATAGAATGGACTCTTGGACTTTGAGGGAGAGGGAGAGGGTGGGATGATTTGGGAGAATGGCATTGAAATAGGTATACTATCATATAAGAAACGAAGTGCCAATCTATGTTCAATACAGGATACAGGATGCTTGGGGCTGGTGCACGGGATGATCCAGGGAGATGATATGGGGTGGGAGGTGGGGGGGGCTTCGGCATTGGGAGATCGTGTACACCTGTGGCTGATTCATGTCAATGTATGGCAAAACAAATACAGTATTGTAACGTAGAATAAAGTATTAAAAAAATTAAAAGTCAAAAAAAAAAAAAGCTTTTATTTTTGGTCTGGAAGATTCCTTGGTGTTCCAGATATGCTGAGCCTTCTTTATAGTGGGTACCTGCCTCTCACCCTGAAAGCTGACAATACTGGTTAGCTATAAAACCAGGCCGAGTCACACACACTGGGACCCCATGAAGCAGATCCTGCAATACACGGAACACACACTCGGAGAGCAGTATTTCAAACAGCACTCATTGGAGATGCTGAGGACAAGAAGGCCAGGTAGACAATAAGTACTTTGCATGCTTTCCATTGGAGGAGTCACTGAAACAAGGGGAAGTACTTTCTCTACAGGCATCTGGCCCAAGTAGGTAATAAAAAGCAAAGAACAGAACTCTAACCCCCAAATGCCATGTTTTTAAATGAGGCTTGAGACTTAGTTACTCATATGTGACTGGCAGGACTGTTGACATAATTTGCAAGACCCTGTGCAAAATGAAAATGTGGGCTCCTCATTAGAAAATTACTAAGAATTGTAAGACAGTGACATCAGAGCACTGAATCAAGCGTGGAGCCCTTTGAAGTGTGGTCCCTGTCTGCCCATGCATGTCTCAGCCATGTAGCCAGCTCTGGTGACTATCTTCTTCAAAGTGACAACAAATTCTCTATCACTATTTACTGTATATACTTCTTAGATCTAAATAGTCATTTTCTTTGAAAGAGCTCAGAATATGGAAAACTAAGTTGCTTGGATATTAAGAACTGTTTTAAATAGGGAAAGATTTAAGAGAAACAGAGATTGCATCAATAAAATTGTTTTTGCTCTAGAGTCAGTCTTGGTTTGCTAGACTCACTCCTGGTTGAATTCTGCTTTAATCCCTGAGCAGCCTTAGGTGAATCACTCAATGTCTTAGTCTCATTTTAAGTAAATTGGGAAGAATTTTAGTAACTACCTTATTGGTCTCCTGTCAGGATTAAATGCAACATTGAAAATAAAGTACCTAACGTAATGCTTGGCTCATAGTAATTGCTCAGTAAATAGTAGAAGTTGCTATAATAATTATTCACAGCTCCCAGAGAGAAGGGATGGTTGAAGACGGAATCCTCCAAAGATGACTTAGGGTTAGCAGGCTCAAGCTATGTTATCTTTCCTGAATCTAGTTACCACCAGAAAAATTTTATGTTTTTTTTTCCTAATAATATACTTTTTAATTGTAAACATTTTAGAAAAAAATTTTTAATGACATTTACCCATGGATTTGGAGAAAGAAATGGCAACACACTCCAGTATTTCTTGCCTGAAAAAAATCCCGTGGACAGAGGTACCTAGTGGGCTGCAGTCCTTGGGGTCGTGAAGAGTTGGACACAACTGAGTGACTAAGCATGTGCACACCCATGGGTTAGTCATTCAGAGATAACAACTGTGAGTATTTAATATATTTGCCTGAAAATTTTTATTGCCTATTTATGTATAAAAATTGAATCCTATGTATGTACAGTTTTATATCCTGCTTTTCAGTCCATGATTCACTCTGAATAGCACCTCATGACATTGTGACTATCACCTCATGTTATTAAGTGGTCTTCACAAAATTTTATGACAGCTTCATTCCATATTGGGCAGGTGTTCCACAATTTATTTTTTCCCTATCTTTTGGACTTTACCAACTTTTCACTATTATACATCATGCTGCTCTGAGTAACCATATGCATATATTCCTGGTCACCTCTCTGATATATGTCCTTAGAGAAGTGCCTCTCTTAGAGGTGGGTAAGGAGTAGGGACACATGTCGGCCTCTCGATACGTACTTCCAAAAGATTATGCCAGTTTCTCTCCCACTGGGTGAGGATGGGGGATTCTACCACTCCTGAAACCTTCACCAGCATCTAGTTATATTACAGCCACAAACCTTCTTTACTATTTTATAGGCAAAAAAATTGATCATTGTGTTTATAATAATTCATTTGCTTTGATCAATAGTGAGGTTGGACATGTTTTCATCTTTGAGTATTTGCCTTACTTTTTGTGAATTTTAAGTTCATGACTTTGTCAATTTTTCTACTGGGAAGTTTGATTTGTGCCTTTGTATAAAATAATAAAAAGTGGTTGAACAGGGATTTTAAGCCTAGGTGGTGGGATTTCCCAGGCAAGAATACTGGCGAGGGTTGCCATTTCCTTCTTCAGGGAATCTTCCCAACTCAGGGATCAAACTCACATCTCCTGCATCTCCTACTTGGCAGGTGGATTCTTTACCACTGAGCCACCTAAGAAGCCTGGGGTTATTATTTGCGCTGAGGCAAAACTATCTACCTAATTTGGGTGCAGACTCCCTCAGGAAGTTTTTCCAAGTCCTACCTCTTCAAAACTAGCAGTCATTTCCCTCCTATTCTCTGCTCCTGTTCCCTCAAGGCAGCACACTTCTACTCAGCAGTTCACACTGGATAAAAACTCAGCAACTGTTATTCTTGAAGCTGCTATAAAAGTCCCCAGTATAATGTGCACAAAAGATTTTCCATTATTTTGAATAATTTTGGGTTAATTTACAAAGACTAATCAAAAGATACTATCAAAATAAAGTCAAGTCAAATGAACCTCTTTGAAAAACTTAGAATTCAAGGACACCAAAAGAAATGGGATTAAGCCCTTCAGACTATAAGGCTGAGAAAAAGTGCTTTCATCTTTATTTTCTGGATAAAATTCTAGAGCAATTCTGGGCATGAGATTGGGGAATGACAAAGGGATTGCCCCCATCCAATAGGACACCTCTTGTTTCCTTGGAATGAAGGTTTTTGCTAATTTGTTCTGAACCATCCATAGCTATCAGCATTGTCTGTGTCTAGTTACATATCTTCTCTCAAGCCTTCTCTGATGCCCCTCGAAATCTGGATTAGGTGTCCACCTCATGCTCTCTCCCCATCTCATACTTGCTCATTCTGCCTAACAGCATGGCCTCCATCCTCACCCAGTTTGCAGGTCCTTGTGGGCAATGACCTTATCTCACCCTTCACTGGTTCCTAGTCCTACCACCTAAAGGGATTCATTCACTGATGCTCAATAAATATTTAGTAAATGAATGAGCAAGTCTCTGCTAGTTGGAGACATCGCTTTCGTTTACTTTTTCATTTCTACAAAAAGGCAACCTGACTCCTATGTTGGTGAACATAGAGTGGTTTGTTTGTTTGTTTGTTTTTCCTAATTTCTCTCCTTTAATTAATGGATCATGAAAAACCACAAAATCCTATTAAAAATTAACTGGTTCAGAACATCCCTCCCCATTGTTAGCAGCTCCCAAGGATTCTTCAGAGCCCTTTCCCGAGGTGCTCCCCCTTTCCTCCCTGATATCTCCAGAACTTAGTCCTGGAAGAATTTTGTTGAATAGAGAAAAAAACGATGTGCTGCTGGACTGCTCTTTCTACCCGGCTCCCAGCCAGGCCTTTTTCTTCTACAGTTTCCCAGTGATCCAGCTGGTGACTGCTTCCTGCCCCTCCTGCTATGCTGGCCCAGGGTGGGGGTGGGGGGTTGAAGGTTTTACTGTTCTTCAGTAATCATGCAGATTAACAGCTGCTGTTCAGTAGCTCAAGGCCTCCCTTAAATTGAGATGGCTGGGGCCACACATTCCACAAGCGGTTGGAAACAGCTCTGCCTTGACTACCTTATTATGAGAAAGTGACTGTGACTGTGGAGGAATAAAGCAATGGTTTTGATGTTTTTTGTTTCATGCAGCCCATAAAGAAAAAGGCAGCTTTGTATCCCTGTCCGTGCTTGGTTTGGGCAAATAGACCCTCTGTGATCAAGTCCTTAATTTTCACTCTCACTGCTCTCCCTGTTACCTGCAGCGGGATGTCTTGTTTGTAGGTAGCATCCTTACAATGCCCACCCCAACCCAGTTGCTCTGAGACCCTAACTCAGGCTGATAAATAGAGTATTGTATCCATTTGGTCTTAGAATTGTACACAGTTCGTCAGTCTGCTATGACTTTCCTTCCATTAGTAGCTGTGGCTGAATTTTGTGATAGCCCTTTCTTTTCTGTATCTGAGGTAATTTTGGCTAATACGTGGAAAGCTAAATCTCCTGCTGGTCAACAGGCAAGAGCTGGGTACTAGAGGCCTTGTGGTTGATGGGGTATTTGATTCTTTTTCATTCTGATTAAGCCTCCGGAGACTCATAGTCCAAACATGAAGGACAAATGGATTTTAAATTAGTTCTTCGGGTCCGAAAACTCTGGCTGCAAGTACAGAAAGGTTAATGGTCTTGTAGGCATTTTTACTTGCATCTCAGTTTTACAGCTTTGAGTCCTTGTATGAGCCTATATGTGCTTCCCTTTCGTCAGAGATATGAGAGAACTAAATCCAGAAATAATAGATAAAGTTTAAGGAAAAACAGGTAACCTACAGAGAGACTGAGGTTGTTTTGACTTCTCTGCATCAGAGCAAGCCCACTCTCAGTAGGGCAGAGGAAGACGTGGGGAAAGCCCCGCCTTGGCCTGTAAGTGTCTAGACAGCACAGAACCAAAGGCTGTCAACCTTTCTCCTTATTCTGAGGTATCCACTCAGGGGAAATGGTCCTGCTGCTTTTTTTTTAAAAAAGGAATTTCTGAGGAGCGGACATTTATTAAATAAGGAAAAAGTCCATTTGCTGATCTTGGTGTGATATGTGATTACTCATTCAATATTGGAAGTTGTGGAAGTCACATGTAAACAGCGTATATTAACAGTTTAGCCTGAGATGTATGATTTCCTCAACTAGTAGCAAAGAAAGTGATAAAATAGCAGATACTTGATTAAAAGAAACTCAGATGAAGAAAATAAATAACTGTAGCTGAAGTTGTAATGGTCTTCCCTGTATATCACCATCAGTCTTTCGGCTCAAATGAAGATTTGAACGTACAGCTACCAGAAATTCCAAAACTGAAAGCAAATTGTCAAGTGCCAAGATGAAATCTCCTGCAATAATATATAATGTAGTAGCTCCATTTACTACTGCAGAGATTATCAAAGTCCGTTGTTGTTTTTAATGGCGATGTGTCTTAATAGCAGTGTGCTTTTATCTCTTTGATGGAAAAAATGGCCCTAAATCGGCCTAAAATAGCCCTACTGAGCACATTTCACACCTCTGCACAAGGCACTGGGGGTATCTATGGGAGGAGTCTGCTTGTTTGGGTTGAAAGAGACTTGATTTGGAAAGGAGGGTGATTGTTAAAGGCAGTAGGTACTTGCATTCACTTAAGGCCACAGAGAAGTACTGCCCTTCTGCCACCTTCCTCTAGGTCTTGGGAGTAGCAGTGGATTAAAGGTGTTGTTGAGATGGTGGAAGTAAAGAGAAAATAGCTTATGAAGTTGAAGACTGAGTGCTAAGTAGAAAAGTTTTACCACCAACCAGAAAACCTGTGTCCAGCCTGTGGGGGGATGAGGTGTGAGGAGTGAGGAGAAATAGGGTAGGTCCTTCAAAGTCAAGCATCATGAACTTCTCTGTGTTATTAGACAGCAAAGTCTCTGAGTGTCGCTGGAGGGCTGCTGGTGTATGAGCTGGTCAGTGGGCTGGCCATACGTGGTCAGCTGCATATGTGGGGGCCTCAGTTTTGGGGTATGGAGATTGGGATATGACACATGGTATACAGTTGCCCTGCTATGCACGTGACACCGGGGTCAGGACTGTGTGGCCCCATCAGCTCTGCACCAATATTGGCAGGTTCATGGCCAAGTCAAGGTTTATCAGTGGCCAGAGTACTAAGGAGATAAAGAGAGGATTCTACAGATATGTCCTTTTGGTTTTTGATACTCCTTTGACCATTTCTACATTGAGTCACAAAGGAATCAGGAACAAGCTATTTGATCTGGGCAATTTACTTAGCTTCTCTGAGCCTCAGCTTGCTCTTTGCTGATGACCCATCCCTCCCTCTACCCCCATCCCCCAACCTCCAGCCTCCAAGTGTGATTCCTTCTTCTTGTATTTCTTCTTAGACAGTACTAACTCCTCCAAACACTGGTCAACTCATTAAACTGGCTAATTTAAAAAGTGATCAGTTGAAAAGTCAAGATGTGGATTAGGAAGCTACTTATCTGTTAGTGTCTTCAATAGGAAAAAAAAAGCCGTTTATCCTTTAGAGCAGAAGAAAAAAATGTATTAAATTCTGTGATCTAGAACATTTATAATGCATCTGACCACAAATTACAAGACTCACTGAAATGACATTTAAATCTCACATCACCTCAAAACTGAGCCAATACCAGTGAGGAATGTAGCTAAGAGACTGTTTCATCCCTGATCTGAGGTTTTCTTTCTTTTAAATATAATCTTGATAATGATTTCCCATGTACCTCCTTCCTTTCCCTATTGCCTTAACCTTGAAACTTGATTTGCTATCCACTGGGCAATACAGATTTGCAACTTGACTAGATGGGAAGGATGAGAAGGGTTTGCAGTTGTGAAACAACCCTGCTTTACCATTTCAGAGAGAGTAGCATCTCTAAGTGGGATTTTGCTGGGTGCTACTCAAGGTAAGGATCAAGGAAGGGTCATATTCCCAGTCCCCAACGGGGGTGAACTCAGAGATTCAAGAGCAGGTTTTCCAGGCAGCTGGGCAATTTCTTGCTCACCTTGCTCTTTCAGGACACCTCCCAGAGGAAACCCTGTCTCTCTCCCCTGGGAACTGCTGCCTCCACCTCCAGATAAGCTGAAGGATGTGGCTCACGTGGGAAGGAAAGCTGTGGTGCTGGTTTAACCCCTCCCTAGCCTGGACCTCAGGCAGCACACTGCTGATGTAGAAAGGTGGGTCTGCCCTGCAGAGTGCTGGTAAGACTTGCCACTCTGGCTGCAGTGATGAGTCATTGGATGAGAAAGCTGGACAGAGTGGCCTTCAGGGCTCCCAGGTAGAGCACAGGGCAGTTTTCTTGGTGCTCATCAATGGTAAACTAGTAGTAATGTCTTTAAAGAAGCATGAAAGAGACTTCCTAACTTGTTAATAGAGGGTAGGTTTTTGCCCTAATGCTAAAAACACATTATACTCTAATTGTCACCTTTATGTTTCTATTCAAACTATCATCTATCTTCTCCATCCTTTCTTCTTTCTTGCATCCCCATCCCCAGTCCTCCATCTGGGCATCCTGAGACAAAATTGTAGTGTGGGCAGAGCTTGCCCATGGCAACTCCAGGACTGTTTGTGCTGCCCTTCATCTCCCTGCTCCCCATCCTCAGGGCCCAGGAAATACCCTCAGTGACTTGTTCTCCCTTGGGTGGTAGAACATATGCTGGGGTGAACCACCAGCTTCCACTGCAACTTCTGTCGTTTTCTACAAAGCCTCCAAAACCACTGTGTGTCATGGTCTCTCCACATATATTAAGTGATAATAATCCTCACTCAGTCAGTAGGATGTTTTCAGCAATGAATAACAGAAAATTCAAGTCAAATATCTTCGACATTCAGAATATTTACTGACTCCCAGACAGGAAGCCTAGGCTACGGAGTGGTTAAACCAGCACCACAGCTTTCCTTCCCATGTGAGCCACATCCTTCAGCTAATCTGGAGGTGGAGGCAGCAGTTCCCAGCAGAGAGAGACAGGGTTGCCTCTGGGAGGTGTCCTGAAAGAGCAAGGTGAGCAAGAAATTGCCCAGCTGCCTGGAAAACCTTTTCTTGAATCTCAGTAACTTGAACTGAGTCACGTGGGGAATGGGATCACCCTTAGAACAACTGGGCTCACCTCTGGATCTGGGTCAGGTAAGCTTCCCTGAGGGCATTGGGGCTGCAAGGGGAGGGGCGGGTGCTACAACAAAATCTGAACTCCCATTAGAAAGGGTGGGGTTAAGGAGGCCAGGGCAGCATCAGACACTGTCTGCTTCATGTGCTTCTCTGCACGGTCTGAGCCCTCCAACCCCCCCACCCCCGCCCAAAGAAATAAAAGGAAAAAAGGGATGACTACACACTGGCGCCTGAAAATACTAAGTTCATATAAGGGACAGTTAAAAAGTTAGCGCTGTCAGGCTGTAGATGATTTGTTTTAGGGGAGCATCCAGCCTAACAGGAGGTTTTAGTCTGTAAAGGTCCCAGCCTTTAATGATGAGATTTAGTTCCCTACGTGCAGTCACTGGCATATGTTTGGGATGTGAGGTAGACTTCCAATATCTGACTGTTATGGCTTGTATAAAAATCTCGGGCCAGCCTGGCTTCCTTGGCATTCTGGAGCATATCCACACCACAGCATAGGAGCTGGAATGGCTATGCCTTCTGTGAGATAACTAGTGTCATCAAATGATGCTTATCTTAAGAGGAGCTAGTTGCTACTGTGCTTAATTTACACCTACATCTGAAGATGTATCTTGAGGCTAAAATTTTAAAACTGGTCCAGAGACATCAGGTTGTGTCACCTTGAGTTCTCTTCGAGGAAAGAATGCAGAGCAAGCCAGTGCTGATTCCTGTTGGTGGGTGGTCTTCTTCCAGAAGCCACAGATGGCTGAGCCACACCCCAGGAGTTTCTGATACAGGAAGTCTGGAAAATTTGCACCTTGAACAAGTTTCCAGGGGATGCTCTAGTCCAGGGACCACACTTAGTGAACCACATCCCCTGACCTAGGGGATGAGCAATGGAGTGTGATTTGTAGCAAAGGAAAAAGAAAAACAGCAGCTATCTAAATGCAGTTGGCTTCATCCCTATTCTGGCTTTGTTCATTATTCTCAATATGCTCCCCCATTCATTAAAGTGTCCTAGGTCATTTGTTTATGGAAGGATCCCCTTTTTTCTCAACAGTCTGGAGCTCCTTGTGGAAGAGTAATTGATTTGTAGTCTGTAGTCTATGAGGAGCTCAAGATTTTACCCCCATGGCTGTTTATAATGTACAAGAGAAAAATTGAGTTCCTAGAGGTGTTAACCCTCTCTGCAATGACATTCAACACTGGAAAGCACAAGAAAGTCCCGAACAGAAACCCTATACAGTGGCTCTGGAGAACTTGTAACTAATGGGCACTTGTAAATCTAACAGGATTTCCTACTGGTGTGAACGCCTTGGGTAAAATGCTCATTAAACTGTCAGCTCACAGAGAGGTGTTGCTCCTGGGAAGAGGGTCACAGCATCCTGGGGAGGAAAGAAGTCTCCCCAGGCCACCAGGGTCCTTCCCTCCCTGATCACTCACCACCCACTTCAGACTCCTTCCAAAGCCCTTCAGAGGGTTTTTACAACTCTGTTACCAATTCCATCAGGAAATTATTAATTTTCTCCAATCCAAAATATATATTTACTTTGTTGGCTCTTTTGTTGAAGAGGATCTCTTCTATGGAAATGGAGAATAGCTAACCACTGTCCATGGTCGAACAGTACTTCCATACTTAAAATCAGTTTGTTTCAACACTGAAAAAGATTAATGTTTATGTTTACTCAAATAATACTTGCACATCAATGAAAAAAATTATATAGCACAAAATGGTATATAATGAAAACTGAGTTTCCTTCCCATCTCTGGCCCCTGGGCCAACCACCTAGAATTAACCCTCCCACACTTCTTTAGTGTGTACTTACCAGAAGTTTTCCAGACATGTATTTGTGTACACATACATATATTCACACACGTATTTTTACACTTAATGACACATTTTGGATTCTCTTCACATTAGCACATATACTTCTTTGTAAGAATATATTATAAATTATTTAATCAGTTCTTTATTTATGATATTTTTTCATTTCCAGTTCTAAACTTCCAGACAATGTTATAGATGCATCTTTGATTATACTGGCAAATATAAGATTTCCTAAAGCAGAGCTGCTGGGTCAAACGTTTTACATATTTTTAATTTTGGCAGATTTGGTAGAGCTTATACCAATTTTTAATCCCTTCAACAGAGTTCAAAATTCCAGTGTCTTGCTATATACTAAACAATGTTAACAAACTAAATTTTTTTGTCCTGATACGCAAAAACAATGCTACTTCAGACCTATAATTCATATCTCTCTCATTATGCTATTATCACTGAACATCTTTGCATATGTATGAGAACTTTGACATTTCTTGTTCTTTGAAGTTTGTTTATATTCTTCTACCTATTTTTCTATTGGTTGTTGACATTTTTCCTTTAGCTTTGTTGGTTATCTTTATAAATCGGAAATTAGCCTTTGTCATACATGTTGTAAATTCTGTCATGCACATTTTAATTTTTTTCTTTCCCCCACAATTTGTCATTTCCTTTTTGATTAAAATTTTATTTAACTCAAGGTGTTTTATGCCATGGAACAATTTCTTATTTTCATAAGAAAATGTAAGTTAAATATAATCATGTTTTTTTATTGGTGACCCCTGTGTTTTATGTGATGCTTAAAAGAGAAAAGGCTTCCTGATCCAAGATTAGTTTTTGAAAGTTTTTTATTTTCTTCTAGCAATTTTGTGGTTTAATATTTATTTTAGAATAAGGAGAGAGATAGGGATCCAACTTTATTTTGCTTCCCTATGGCTTCCTATTGTTCCAACATGACTTACTGAATAATCTATTTTTAATTTAATGGTATGCAATGTCACTTTGATAATAACCTAAATTCCCATTTGAGTTTGAGAATCTTATTTGTGCAATCTGTGTTCATTCCACTGATTTGTATTTCTATTTGCCAGAATCTCATTATAAGAAAGAGTACAACTTTATAATGCATTTTAATATCTGGTAGGACTAGTATCCTCCATTATTCTTATTTTTCAGAATTTTCTAGCTATACTTACTTATTTGTTTCTTCATACAAGCTTGAAAACTAGTCTGTCTGAAGTTTAATATTATCTTGTTATTTCTATTGAGACTGCATTGAATTTATAGGTTAATTTAGAGAGATATTAAGTCTTCCCACCCAATAAAAGAGTTTACATTTCTATTTATTCAAATTTTCTTTGTATCCTTTTGTTAAGGTTTTATTTCTCTATAACTTGAATATTTTTGTTAAGTTCATTTTTCTATATTTTTGGTTCTTTATTGTAAATGGATATTATTTTCCATTTGTTTTCTAATTAATGTATTTTTTGTATCTTATTTTCATATCCATCAGTTTTATTATATCTATTTGTCTACTATAATTTTGAATTGAGTATCTTTTGTATAATCCTCAAATAATTTTACTTTACTTACTCTTTTAAAAAAATATTTTCACATTTTATTTCTTTCTCCTGTTCTATTGAAATGATTAGAATAATGTCAAATTTCAGAGAGGTTAGTGAATACACTGGTCTTCTGATTTGAACAGGAAGGCTTCTAGGGTTTCCTTGATCAATCAATAATGATTCATGCTTTGGTTAATGATCTTGTTATTTTGTTAAGATATTTAGGACACATCCATCAATAATGTTTTGTTAAATCTGCATAAAAATTAGAAATGAATGTCAGGTAATTCCATGACTTTTCAGCATCTATGGAAGTGATTGTAATTTTTCTCTTTTGATCTATCAGTATGGTGAATGATATATATTAATAGCTTTTTCCACTATTGAATAATAAATAGTCAGCTTTATTCAGTATTTACTGTGTGCCAGACACTGTTCTAAGCACTTTACATGTATTAATTTACTGAATCCTCTCAATACACTATAATGAGAAAACTGTGACATAGAGAAGTTAAATAACTATGTGTCCAAAGTCCTACACCTGGTGAGTGAGAGCTGGGAACTGAACACAGTCATTTTACTCTTGAATCTATGTTCTTGATAGCTATTCTCAGCAGCCATCTTTTAATTTCTCATTAGGAGGTAGCATCCTCTTAACCTACTGCTGAATTCTGCCTCCTAAAATTTGTTTTTTTTCCCTTCCTATTAATAGATTAGTTTCAGTTCAGTTCAGTCGCTCAGTCGTGTCCACTGTTTGTGACCCCATGAACTGCAGCAGGCCAGGCCTTCCTGTTGTTCATCACCATCTCCTGGAGTTCACCCAGACTCACGTCCATCGAGTCCATGATGCCATCTAGCCATCTCATCCTCGGTTGTCCCCTTCTCCTCCTGCACCCAATCCCTCCCAGCATCAGAGTCTTTTCCAATGAGTCAACTCTTCTCATGAGGTGGCCAAAGTACTGGAGTTTCAGCTTTATCGTCATTCCTTCCAAAGAAATCCCAGGGCTGATCTCCTTTAGAATAGACTGGTTGGATCTCCTTGCAGTCCAGGGGACTCTCAAGAGTCTTCTCCAACACCACGGTTCAAAAGCATCAATTCTTTGGCTCTCAGCTTTCTTTAAAATCCAACTCTCACATCCGTACATGACTACTGAAAAACATAGCCTTGACTAGATGGACCTTTGTTGGCAAAGTAATGTCTCTGCTTTTCAATATGCTATCTAGGTTGGTCATAACTTTCCTTCCAAGGAGTAAGTGTCTTCTAATTTCATGGCTGCAGTCACCATCTGCAGTGATTTTGGAGCCCCCCCAAAATAAAGTCTGACACTGTTCCCTCTGTTTCCCCATCTATTTGCCATGAAGTGATGGGACCGGATGCCATGATCTTTGTTTTCTGAATGTTGAGCTTTAAGCCAACTTCTTCACTCTCCTCTTTCACTTTCATCAAGAGGCTTTTTAGTTCCTCTTCACTTTCTGCCATAAAGGTAGTGTCATCTGCATATCTGAGGTTTGATGTTTCTCCCGGCAAGCTTGATTCCAGCTTATGCTTCTTTCAGTCCAGCGTTTCTCATGATATATTCTGCATTTAAGTTAAATAAGCAGGGTGACAATATATAGCCTTGACGTACTCCTTTTCCTATTTGGAACCAGTCTGTTGTTCCATGTCCAGTTCTAACTGTTGCTTCCTGACCTGCATACAGATTTCTCAAGAGGCAGGTTAGGTGGTCTGGTATTCCCATCTCTTGAAGAATTTTCCACAGTTGATTGTGATCCACACAGTCAAAGGCTTTGGCATAGTCAAGAAAGCAGAAATAGATGTTTTTCTGGAACTCTCTTGCTTTTTCCATGATCCAGCAGATGTTGGCAATTTGATCTCTGGTTCCTCTGCCTTTTCTAAAACCAGCTTGAACATCAGGGTGTTCACGGTTCACGTATTGCTGAAGCCTGGCTTGGAGAATTTTGAGCATTACTTTACTAGCATGTGAGATGAGTGCAATTGTGTGGTAGTTTGAGCATTCTTTGGCATTGCTTTTCTTTAGGATAGGAATGAAAACTGACCTTTTCCAGTCCTGTGGCCACTGCTGAGTGTTCCAAATTTGCTGGCATATTGAGTGCAGCAGTTTCACAGCATCATCTTTCAGAATTTGAAACAGCTCAACTGGAATTCCATCACCTCCACTAGCTTTGTTCATATTGATGCTTTCTAAGGCCCACTTGACTTCACATTCCAAGATGTCTGGCTCTAGATTAGTGATCACATCATCATGATTATCTGGGTCGTAAAGATCTTTTTTGTACAGTTCTTCCGTGTATTCTTGCCACCTCTTCTTAATATCTTCTGCTTCTGTTAGGTCCATACCATTTCTGTCCTTTATCGAGCCCATCTTTGCATGAAATGTTCCCTTGGTATCTCTAATTTTCTTGAAGAGATCTTGCGTCTTTCCCATTCTGTTGTTTTCCTCTATTTCTTGGCATTGATCGCTGAAGAAGGTTTTCTTATCTCTTCTTGCTATTCTTTGGTACTCTGCATTCAGATGCTTATATCTTTCCTTTTCTCCTCTCTTCTTTCACAGCTATTTGTAAGGCCTCCCCAGACAGCCATTTTGCTTTTTTGCATTTCTTTTCCATGGGGATGGTCTTGATCCCTGTCTCCTATACAAACAGATTAGTTTGGACTATAATTTTTCTTTTTGTATGTGCGTGTTATCTTTGTCAGGTTTTGGAACTGGTATCTTGGTAGCTTCAAAATTAATTTGGAGGTTTTTCTTCTTTTGCTGTGGCCTGAAACAATTTAAGTAGTACTGGAATTATTTTCTGTAAAGATTTGGTAGAAAGCATTCTTCACACCTATTACAGTGTCTGATTTTGTTGCTGAGGGAGGGAATGAATTTTTAATAAATTTTTTTCCTATTTTTTCTATGATAATTCATCATTTAGATTTTATACAACTCCTGTGGTAGGTTTTAGTCATTTATATTTTTCTGAAAACCACTCATTTCATTCAGATTTTCAGCCAATTTCAGTAAGTCTGAGCAAAGGAGTGTCTCAGAATTGTTAAAAAAACTGCATATATCTATCAGTTTCCCACTTACTATTTTCATTTTGCATTGTTTGTTCACTTTTTCCCTTAATTATATTAAACAATAGATTTATTCTTTGTTTGTTTTCAGAGAACAAGCTCTTGGATTTATTTTTTGGTCCTTCATTTTATTTTAACTTTTCCTCTTTATCAGTGGTTACTTCTAATTTTGTACAATTTTGTTCCACTTTTTTACTAGACTAGGTTGGCTCACAATTTGTTTTTCTATTTTATTGTTTTCTTTGCTTTATTTCTTTTCAGGAACCAACTCTTAGATCTATTTATTAGCTGCACTATTTTTAAAATTAGTTCCTTCTGCTTTTAATATAGGTATATTTTATTTCTTTTAAAACTTGCTTGCCTAATTGACTGCTTGTGTTTTTTTATCTTCATTCTTTCCTGTTTAACAATGCTAGTAAGTAGAACTATGCTATGAGAAGAGATATCTCAAAGGTCCTAATACATAGTTCTTGCATTATCAATATTTTCGAGATAGTATGTTTTTATTTCTTCTTTGGACCAAGAGTTGAGACTTCTTTTGTCTTTGATTAAAACATTGATTTGCAGCTTAATTGCACTGAGATCAGAGATTGTGACATGCGATATTTCTATTTTTTGAAGTATATTGAGATTTTCCTCTGTGGTTCAACTTTTAGAAATGTGACTATTTTTATCAATTGAGTAATAGGCTTATTCTCTGTATTCAAGGTTTAGACATATATAGATGCAGATATATACACACAAGTTTGTGTGCTTACACATACATGCACACTGTGGGATTTTCAATAGCCTTACTAACTTGACTGTTTACTTGATCTGGCATGGACTGAGAAAAGTGATTTAGATTATCCCACTGCAATTGCTTTTTTGTATATTTTTATTTACTGCAGTTTTTCTTTTATGCATTTTGAAGCAGTGCTACTTGCTGCATGAAAATTCACTATACTGTATGATTATCATTACAAAGCATCTTTCTTTAATATAGTATTGTCCTGAATTTAACATTGGTTGATACTACCATGGTTCTTGCTGTTTTTTTCTTGCATTTAATTTCTACATCTTTGCTAATCCTTTTACTTTCAACCTTTCCAACCTCATCAATTCCAAGATGTATTTCTTGAATGTGTTATAAGGCTGAGTTACAATTTTTATCCAATTTGAGAGTCTTTTACTTTAAGTGGAAGAGTTTTCTCATTTACACTTACTAATAAACTCTTTTTGATCTTAATTCTATCATCTTATTTCATGATTCATTATTTTGCTCTTTTTATCTTTTCCTATATGGTCTAGGTTTTCTTGCTTTATGTTCTGTGGTGACTGTATTTGCCTTCTGGTAATTCTGAAGACTGATATTCAGAGTTTTGCTATTCTAATGATACCCTAGTAACTTTTAATAATATACTGAAAACTCTTCTTGATTTGTCAACTTCAAACAATATATTTTAACAGCACA
This sequence comes from Nanger dama, assembly GCA_917880005.1. Classification (NCBI taxonomy): domain Eukaryota; kingdom Metazoa; phylum Chordata; class Mammalia; order Artiodactyla; family Bovidae; genus Nanger; species Nanger dama. Next base: position 29,136,455 of record CAKJTW010000022.1, read on the forward strand.
CTGTAAAAATAAGGAAATTAGCAGGACTTCCTCTTGCCCTTCATACCTTCCTGCCTTTGAATATTAACTCCTTTCCCTATTATAGTACATCACTATCACTAGTTTAGTTTTTCTTGGCACTAATCACAATGTATAATTACCTTATTTATTTATTAATTTAATTGTTTGTTCTTCAGCTCCCTCAGTGGACTATATAATGCTTGAAGCCAATGATTTTTTTAATGCTTTTGTGTGATCCAGAAGAGGTGACACAATTGCAGAATTAAGAGCCAGCATTATAAGAGACCTTTGGGATCACCTTCCCCAGCTCTCACTTTACACGTGAAGAAACCAAGCCCTAGAGGATGGAGATACTCACCCTATATCATAGAGCTAATTGTGACAGGAGCTGGGCTAGAACTTAGATCTGCTCACCCACGCTTCTTCCAAAATTCCAGGCTCCCTCAAAATGCATCACACAAAGTTTTATTCTAACACCAGGGGAAGGTTCACACTTACTTGCCAACTAATGTGGAAAATACTTTTTCATTATGTCAGTTATTATTACTCAGTGCCTTCTAAATGACATACTTGAAAATAGCTCCATTATAATGTGCAATTGAAAAGGACTGCCATTTCATACATCCACAATAACCTCATAACTATTTATAGATACATTCTGAATCTCTGGACATGTCTTGACTGAGGAAGCCCTAGAGGAAGACCACCCTCATTCTAGGTTGGGAATCAAAATTGTAATAAGTGACACATTCAAAGACACTTAGAATGGCAAGAATTGATTCCAGAAAAGAATCTCTGTTTCCTGGCAACCAGCTCAGTACTCCCTGAAGGGCACTTTGAAGAAAAGCTCAATCAATGGAAGGTCAAATGTTTTCTTTTTCAAATGTCCATTTTGCATGTAATGGCTGCTCTGTGCAGACTTTATGGGGTGTTCGCTTGTTCGGGAGAGGTAGGGTCCTTCTGAGTAAACACATGTGCTATGGGTGAGAAATTACTTCAACTGAGTTTATTGGCATTTCTTAGAGCACATGAGTTCAAAGAAAATTATTATAGGTAAGAGCTCTGTCCATTGAAACACCACTGTATAGATTACATAGTGATATATACAGTCCGAGAGACATCCAAGAAAAGCTCAGTACAGAGCTTGCCAATTCTGAAGATCAACCTTTACAAGGGTTGGTAAATCTTTCTCTTGACCCTAAAGCCACCTGCTTTGCCCTGATTATTTTTTCAGTCTGACTGAGATCTCCCTAGTGGAAATGAATGGAATATAGAAAGGGTACTGTAGTCATACAGTCCTTGGTTTGAACCAGGTTTTTAGATGGCCCTGAGAAAGCCACTTAACTTTGCCAAGTTCTGCTTTCTCTAGATGTGGACAGAGTGGAAAACACTATTTTAGAAGGCTGATGTGATACTTTGGTAGGAGTACATGAAGGAATCTGCCACTTGGTATGAACTTCACTTGACAGCTTTATTAGTTGTCAAAGATGGACATGGAGGTGTGGACCAAATGGAAAATGGAGGACTAAGTAATGTTAAATTATATTTGTGCTTAGAAGCTTATGTTAGTGTCTCTGTCGGCTCTCAAAGCTATATTAAGCATATATATGATAACTCTTAGGACTTGGAAAAATGGGTTTCCACTGAACAGAAGGAAAAGTGGGGCCATCAAGAAGTACAGTCATAAACCTCAATTTGCATCAGTCACTGGTCAGCTCTATGTATGAGCAGCTCTTACTAGGGACACTATGGTACCCTGGGGGCTACCTTGTGAGTATGAAGGGGATTCCCAGATCCCTGGAGCCTCAGTACTTTAGAGAGTTCTCTGTTTCTAATTAACACATTTCCTTAAATTGTCCATTGCCACACTGCAGACATGCATTCCCCTATCCATCACCATTATTACCTTGTGTATGAGTTAGACAGAATAGGTCAGACTTTTTAGAAGACAGGCCCATGAGGCATAACCCCAAACAGAAATAGTTTACATTTCTCTCTCATTCAGCTCAGGTTATGGAGCGCTTTATATAGTGTGCTAGACTTTGTGAGTTCTGGAGTGAGATGGACATGTAGGTGAATCAGACTCAACTTGTCCAGTGTAGAACTGGAATAACAGAAGACCATGTGGTGTTCACCTTGGCAGTTAACCTGGACCTCAGTTTCTTAATGTATATTTAAAAAAGAGGTCTTGGCCAGGTGATTCTCTAAGATCCATTTTACTTCTCTGATTTTTATTTATATATGAAACTTTACACTAAGTTCCTTAAAACAAAAGAAGCAAAAAATAAACCTTAAAGGATAGAGGGATATAATAAGAAACAGAAACATTTAAAATGACTTTAACATCTTAAATTTCCTCTCTAAAAAATTTAAACTGAATTAATAATGATGGCTTCATCCAAGAAGTCAATTTTAGCTCATTGTGGAAGAGTCCCAAGGGTCTCAGTTGTCCTTTCCTTCTTTTCTTTTTGTCCCTTCAAAGTTTTCCATGTAGATTTTTTTTTCATTCTCCTGCTGTTGGCTGTTTCCTTCATGTTGTTGACCGCTTATGTTAATTCACTTTTATCTGATCCCTCACATCATCCATCAAATTCTCACATGGCCATTTACAATATCATTGTTTCAGTTGAGGTCTCAACAGCTTCAATCAATCTACGGCCAAAATTCCCACAACTCTTGCTACTCTTTTTTCTTCCTTCCTCATTTGGCTCTAGCTCTTTATGGGTGATATTAGTGTTTCGAGGTCTTCCTCCCATTCATCACCCATCTTTCTCCCTGCAAAATCTCTTTCAAAGTCTCTTCAGCTTTCAAAGAAGAAGAAAGAAATCTCTTTCAGCTTTCAAAATGAACAGAGTGATAATGCAGTAGACACTATTATGCTAAGAATACTTGGATTTTGCTTATTAAAGAAGTGAGGCTTCAAGTCATAATACATATGAGTTTTTCTTTTTAAAACATTACATTCAATTAAGTTGTGTGTGAGCTAGGCTCACAGCCTATGGTTTATGTTGTTATAAGCCAAAAATGAAATAAGGATTATAAAACACACTGAAGAGGAAAATGCAGCTTGAGAATATAATACAAGTGTTAATTCAAGACATTTAAAGTTTTTTCTATTAGTCTCTTTATAATTAAAAACACAAGCTAAATGAAATTAAAGAATAGGATAAAAGGAGGAGAATGTTTTAAAGAGGCAATTTAAGGTAATTATTGGACAGTCCCAGTTTTGCCCAAAGTCATCTCTACCCATCTGTCCATCTATCCATCCAATAGCTTGGGCACTGGAAGGTTGGATTGTGCAGTATACAGAAAACAAGTTAGATACTGTCCTTTCTATGGAGATTTTATTCTAATGTTATTTAGTCACTAAGTCATGTGTCATTCTTTTGTGACCCCATGGACTGTAGCCTGCCAGGCTCTTCTCTGCATGGAATTTTCCAGGCAAAATTACTGAAGTGGGTTGCTATTTCCTTCTCCAGGGGATCCTCCAAACCAGGGATGGAACCCAAGTCTCCTGCATTGTAGGTGGATTCTTTACTACTGGGCCACCTGGGAAGTCCTTTATTCTAATGTGTGCTAAGTCACTGTCATGTCCAATTCTTTTCGACTCCATGCACTGTAGCCCACCAGGCTCTTCTGTCCAGGGGGATTCGCCAGGCAAGAATACTGGAGTGGGTTGCCATGCCCTTCTCTAGGGGATATTCCCAATCCAGGGATCAAACCCAGATCTCCCACACTGCAGGTAGATTCTTTACTATCTGAGCTACCAGGGAAGCCCAAGAAGATTGGGCTTCTTCCCCAATCTTCCCAATCTCAGGAATCGAACCAGGGTCTCCTACATTGCAGGCAGATTCTTTACTAGCTGAGCTACCAGGGAATCATAATTTATTCTATGCTGCTGCTGCTGCTAAGTCACTTCAGTCGTGTCTGACTCTGTGCGACCCCATAGGCGGCAGCCCACCAGGCTCCCCCGTCCCTGGGATTCTCCAGGCAAGAACACTGGAGTGGGTTGCCATTTCCTTCTCCAGTGCATGAAAGTGAAGAGTGAAAGGGAAGTCGCTCAGTCGTGTCCGACTCTTAGCGACCCCATGGACTGCAGCCTACCAGGCTCCTCCATCCATAGGATTTTCTAGGCAAGTGAGGTGCCATCGCCTTTTCCATTTATTCTATAGTGGAGACCAAATTTTTGGAAAGGTTAGCAAATATATGAACTTAATAATCTCAAAATGTGGTAAATTCTGTGAAAAACAGTGGAGGGGGAGATGGTGGAGAATATTTGGGGAGCTTTTAGGGTACTAACATCTGACTAGGTGGCAAGCCAAATCATGCACATACTTAAATAGCATGCTCTTTTAAAAAAAAAAAAATTAGTTTACTGAAGTATAGTTGATTTACAATGTGGTGTTAATTTCTGCTGCAGAACAAAGTAATATATATATATGTATATATAAATCAGAGAAGGCAATGGCACCCCACTCCAGTACTCTTGCCTGGAAAATCTCATGGATGGAGGAGCCTGGTGGGCTGCAGTCCGTGGGGTCGCTAAGAGTTGGACACGACTGAATGACTTCACTTTCACTTTTCACTTTCATGCATTGGAGAAGGAAATGGCAACCCACTCCAGTGTGTATATATATATGTATAAACACACACACATATATATTATTTTTCAGGTTCTTTTCCATAATGATTTATCACAGGATTTTTAATATAGTAACTTGTGCTATGCAGTTCAGTTCAGTTGCTCAGTCATGTCCGATTCTTTGCAACCCCATGAATCACAGCATGCCAGGCCTCCCTGTCCATCACCAACTCCTGGAGTTCACTCAGACTCACGTCCATTGAGTCGGTGATGCCATCTAGCCATCTCATCCTCTGTCGTCCCCTTCTCCTCCTGCCCCCAACCCCTCCCAGCATCAAAGACTTTTCCAATGAGTCAACTCTTCTCATGAGGTGGCCAAAGTACTGGAATTTCAGCTTTAGCATCATTCCTTCCAAAGAAATCCCAGGGCTGATCTCCTTCAGAATGGACTGGTTGGATCTCCTTGCAGTCCAAGGGACTCTCAAGAGTCTTCTCCAACACCACACTTCAAAAGCATCAATTCTTCAGCACTTAGCCTTCTTCACAGTCCAACTCTCACATCCATACATGACTACTGGAAAACCATAGCCTTGACTAGAGGGACCTTGGTCAGCAAAGTAATGTCTCTGCTTTTGAATATGCTATCTAGGTTGGTCATAACTTTTCTTCCAAGGAGTAAGTGTCTTCTAATTTCATGGCTGCAGTCACCATCTGCAGTGATTCTGGAGCCAAAAACATAAAGTCTGACACTGTTTCCACTGTTTCCCCATCTATTTGCCATGAAGTGATGGGACCAGATGCCATGATCTTCATTTTCTGAATGTTGAGCTTTAAGCCAACTTTTTCATTCTCTTCTTTCACCTTCATCAAAAAGGCTTTTAGTTCCTCTTCACTTTCTGCCATAAGAGTAGTGTCATCTGCATATCTGAGGTTATTGATATTTCTCCCGGCAATCTTGTTTCCAGCTTGTGTTTCTTCCAGTCCAGTGTTTCTCATGATGTACTCTGCATATGAGTTAAATAAGCAGGGTGGCAATATACAGCCTTGACGTACTCCTTTTCCTATTTGGAACCAGTCTGTTGTTCCATGTCCAGTTCTAACTGTTGCTTCCTGACCTGCATACAGATTTCTCAAGAAGCAAGTCAGGTGGTCTGGTATTCCCATCTCTCTCAGAATTTTCCACAATTTATTGTGATCCACACAAAGACTTTGGCATAGTCAATAAAACAGAAATAGATGTTTTCTGGAATTCTTTTGCTTTTTCCATGATCCAGTGGATGTTGGCAATTTGATCTCTGGTGCTATACAGTAGGAACTTGTTTATCTGTTCTGTATATAATAGTTTGCATCTGCTTGTCCCAAACTCCCAATTTATTCCTCCCCTACCACTACCTCCTCGACTTGGGCAACCACAAGTCTTGAACAGAGAGTACTAAATGGGAAATATTAGTGTTCTTTAAAGGGAAAATGAACTTCCACCTCAGAAACTAGTTTTCTGAAAGGGCTTTAAGAAGATGAGGAGAGAAATGACTAGTTAGGAGACAGTTCTGTAAACAAAACTGTAGCTTCCAGAATACATATCTTTATGTAATAGGAACAGGGCAGGCTCAGCTATTAAGGCAGTTAGTGGTCCCACTCAGCCATTGATCATTATCGCAGTGAGCCCCTCCCCAACAAGAGCGACCAGCGAGTGACCGTTAGCGGTCCGCCTCCGCCATTGGTCAGCTTTGCAGTAGGCACCCCCTCCTCTGTTTAAAAGGAGCCCGAATTCAGTCTGCTGCTGCTGCCCTGTGTCCGACTCTGTGTGATCCCATAGACAGTAGCCCACCAGGCTCCCCCATCCCTGGGATTCTCCAGGCAAGAACACTGGAGTGAATTGCCATTTCCTTCTCCAATGCATGAAAGTGGAAAGTGAAAGTGAAGTCGCTCAGTCGTGTCCAACTCTTAGCGACCCCATGGACTGCAGCCCACCAGGCTCCTCCATCCATGGGATTTTCCAGGCAGGAGTACTGGAATGGGGTGCCATTGCCTTCTCCAGTAGCTTCCAGTATACAAATCTTTATGTAATAAGAGCGGGGCAGACTCAGCTGTTAGCCAAAGGCAGTGAGTTGTCCTACTCAGCCATTGATCATTATCGCAGTGAGCCCCTCCCTAAAGAGAGCAACCAGCGAGTGACCGTGAGCGGTCCGCCTCAGCCATTGGTCAGCTTTGCAGTAAGCACCGCCCCTCCTCTGTATAAAAGGAGCCCGAATTAGGCCTGAGGGAAGATGGTTCTCTGAGAGACTAGTCTGCCATCTGCTCTGTCTGCTAGCTTTGTGGTTACAGTCGTTATTCCTTGCCCCAGCAACCCACCTCCTGATTTATTGGCCTTTCCTATGGGAAGCAGAGCAAGCTTGGGCTGGGTTATCATTTACAGTGACAGTTTCTAAAGTCAGAGATGACATGAGCCTGACCCCCAGGTAACCCTCTCTGTTCTCTCCTCCTCCTTGTCACTCCTCAGTCACTCTGACATCTTTGCTGTTCCCTGAACATTTCAGTCCACCTCAGGGCCACCAGACATGCTCTTCTTCTATCTGGAATGCTTTTCCCCCAGAGTCGTATTTCTTGACCTCTCATTCCTTTTAGGTCTTCAGTTAAATATCACATTTCTATCAAGGCCTTCTGTGGTCATGTATTTAAACGTGAACATCCTGTTCCCACCTGGCTTTATCATTTTTTTCCATAAAACATCATATTATGATATACATTTTATTCTTTTTTTTATTGGCCAGCCATCCCTCAACATTCTATGTAGGTTCCATGAAGGCAGAGAATTCTGTCAGCTTTGTTTAGTGTTGAATCTCCAGGACCTACCCAGAATAAGGCCTGACATAGAGCAGGTGCTCAATCTCTATTTGTTAAGTAAATGAAATAATAAATGGTCATATTTGAATATATATAATATATAATATGAATGTAATGATATAATTCTATATAATATAATATGTAATATAGTAATATAATTCTATATTATATAATTCTATATAATATGAATATATATAATATAATATAGAACTAAATCTATATTATAGGATTAAAATTATTATACTTCAGGCTAACTATGGTAAATAGAACAGATATGGGCATAAACTCACAAGGACTAAGATAACAAGAGGAGACAGTAGCAGAAAGGAAATTTCACCAAAATTTTCATGACAGGTAGTCTTATTTTGCCAGGCTGGGAAAGCTGAAACAAGCCTGCAGGGGAGAAACAAATTAGATAGAAGTTATTTGTGCCACAGATCAGGATTTGGAGGCATCTTATATTCCCTTCCCCCATGCCCCTGCATCTTTCTCAAGAAGCTACTAGAGTATATACACCACCAAACAGGGGAGAAATTGAGAAAGAAAAACCTAGGATTGAGGAAACAAGACTCTAACACAGGAGACAGGTAAAAGAATTTCCAGAATGAGAGTGAAGAGAAGTCCCAGCCTGACAGATGGTCATCAGGCATAGGCAGCAACCAGTCCAGACTATAGGAGACAGACAAAAGACTTCAAGGTTGACATCTTTAAAAAATAAGAAGAAACTGAAAGACAACCTGATATATTTGAACATACGGAGAGATTTTATAGTTCTATCAGATTTTAAATTAGGTTCAGTTAGTTTATAGGGATATGGAAAACTAAAAATATGAGAAAAGAAATGATTAACTCTGAGGAAAAAAAGCTATTAAGAAAAAAAAAAGAAATGGAATTATGGTCAACTTAGGTGGCACTAGTGGTTAAGAACCTGCCTGCCAATGCAGGAGACATGAAATGCAAGTTCAACCCTGTTTCGGGAAGATCCTGTGGAGGAGGGCATGGTAACCCACTCCAGTATTCTTGCCTGGGGAAATCCCCATGGACAGAGGACCCTGGTGGGCTACAGTCCATAGCGTCGCAAAGAGTTGGACACAATTGAAACAACTTAGCACATAGTGGCTCAACTATGAATAATATTTATTTATTCATCACAGTACTACAATTGAGAGGCTGAGGGGTGAGGGTAAGTCTCTGATGTGTGTAGGGAAGTAATAGTATTAAAAAAAAAAAAAAAAAACCCAGTATCTTCCATAGCTGAGAGTCAGTAAATATTATCTAAAACTGAAATACCAAAAATAGCAGAAACATATTATTTAGAAATATGGAGATGAAAACAAGAAGTGGTTAAAAACTGAAAATGACTTCTGGAAAGCAGCATTAAGGGTAGGGAAAAGTAGAATAGGAACTGAAGTTTGCCTTTACAAACCCTAAAGCCTTGACTTTCTAAGCGATATGTATGTGTTATATTTTGATGTAAATAAAAAATATAAATTATATAAGAGGAATGTATGATTTCTTGTTACTCTCTGGAGAAAGATCTTGAAGTAAGACATGTTTATGTTGGAATACCTGTAAATATAGAAGATACAGAAGATACAGGAAATATTTGTTAAATGGTAAGTGAATGAATGAATGATGAGAGTTGTCACAAGTTTATTTAAAAGTTGAGAGTATATCACTGGCAGCAAGTGAAATGATGAGAGGCCTTGCATAGGAAGATGATTTAAGGAAGCCCAGAAAAGATACACATTTGTGTACCCCACCACAATGGAGCCCCAGGGTTTCTGCTCAGTTTAACCTATTACACAGTGTAATGCTGGCAAAAATTGCTCATTTCCATAGAGCTGACTTTGCAGATTTAAAAAGTACTGAATGGGAAATAAATATGCTGCTCTTAATAAATGTCTACTTAAGGTAGAGTTAATATAGTTAAATGTGAAAGTGTATGAATGATATATTTTAATAGCATTCAGAGCACCTTTCAGCATCAAGATAAATGCAAACTTGAAAAAAAACTCTTAACATCCTCTAAACACATTGCCTTATCATAGCAAATGATAAATTACTAAAGAAACATGTTATTCTGCAGTGTTTTGAAGATTAAGTAGAGTATGAGTGAAATTAACATTGTGTATAAGTGAAGCTGTGACTATATCATGTCAGGGTGGTAATAAAATTGCAAAGGGGAGAGAATTAGAGTTTTTATGCCACAGAAATGGAAGTAGTTTTCATTTTAATTGTTTTTCTTTAAATGGATTGTTTCTGTAATATACTACATTCTTTCCAGTTCACAGATGTTCAGGAGGGATAAAAGAGTTATAAAATATTCTAATGTGAGCTTCTAAAATAGCTTTTTGGAACAGAAAAAGAACAGCCTAAAGAATTCAGAATTTTTAAAGTACAGTAAAGCATTCATATTGCAAATTTAGTGATTCACATTTTGTGATATGGGAAAACAAATGGACTTTTAACTTTTATGCCATAACTGGCCTTTTAGTCAAATAAATCAGTTTCATCTATGATATTCTACTTTTTAAGTCGGGTATCTCTCTACAATTCAATTTCTTTCTTCCTCATCTCATCTCCTGCTAGCAATTCTTTATTCCTGGTGTTAGAAGTCCTCCTTTTCTCTATCAGATAGATAGGGTTCTGGTCTTCACTTCACATGAGCTAACTCAGTAGGATGGATGTATTGTGCCAATGTTGGAGGCTCCTGGCTATCCACTCTATCCCCCTCAAAGTCCCTTTCTCCCTCCCCTCAACCTGTAGCCCTTACCATGGGCTACTCAGCTCATCTACATCAGCTCCCCCAGGGATGCTGTGTTCCTCTCCAGTTCTCTATTTGACTTTTCTTTTCTGCTTCTTCATATTTCTTTTTAGAAAGCCGTTGTTTTTCCATGATTCTAAAGCCATTTGTATCCTTGTGCTGTGTACAAAGGCTCCTGTTAATCTCAATGGCTCTGCTTTTCTCTTACGATCATAATTGCCTTTTCCTTCTGGCCCACATGGTCAGAGCCTCATTTATACGTGCTGAGACGGGGATCAACTGCCTTGGGTGGATTCGAGTTCTGTGGGGAGACTAGCTTCAAGGATAAAGTGCCACTTTAATCACTTATTTAAACACCACCAACAAATATTTACTAGGACCTACTATGTAGTAAGTACTATGCTAGGTTTATAATGTTGAACAAGATAGGATCAGCTCTGGTCTTACGAAGTTTAAAATCAGGTGAATGAAATATGCATTAAACATACAATTGAAATCAATTCGTCATGAACCCATGAATTCCAAGTAACATAATGCTAGGAGAAAATACAGGATGTTATATGTTCACATAACTAGGATATCTGACCTAATAAGGGGTTAGGAAAAGTTTCCTTGGGGAAACAATATTTAAATAAAGAGCTGAAGAATAAGTTGGAGTCAGCCAGGGAAAAGTAGAACTTTGTCCATAGAAGGAACCTGAGAAGCAAAGGCCTTAGGCAGGGCAGACAGTGGTGTGTTTGAAAAAACCAAGAAAAGGACTGAGAGGCAGGAACACAGGCAAGGAGAAGGTACAAGAATGAGGTGAGAGTCTGTGGAAGAAGCAGATCATGTAGGCTGGTACCCAAAGGGCAAGAGGAGGCTTAAATGGAAGCATGACTGGTTCAGATTTGACCAGACTGACATTATGCCAAGTGGATTGGAAGGGCATGAGTGTGGATGGGGGACTTCTACTCCAGTCCTCTTCCATATCCAGATCCACTGTGGATCCAGGGCTTCCTGTGGTCCTGCTCCTCTCTCACACACAGGGGTGGGGGAGTTAGGGTGGGGCATGGCACACTAACCCCCTCGAGATGCCTTGACAAGGTTTCTTGTCTAATAGGAATATGGCTATTAGAAGAGTCTCTGTTTTCTTTGGGCATTTCTTTCATTTCTCAGTGTCCGATCAGTGATTATTTTAAGCTTGCTCCTGCTTTCCTAGTCATGATCCTCTGATCCATCCTATGGAACATAAAGCTCTAAAGTAGCAAAGAACTGGGTGCTTACCCTTGTTTAGCATGTGGGTCATCTGATTGTCCACAAAATAAAGTTACCCTTGAGGTAGGGAAATGTGTGCTGTTTTGAATGGACAAATCTATTCATTAACTACATTGTCAACATTATTGACAAGAAAAAGACCAGTGATAGAATGAGACATTAAAGAAAAACACAAACACAAATTTCCATTTTCCTAACTGGAGGATTTATTTGGTTTTAAAATTCCATCAGTCCCGCCAGAAGGTTAGGATGACCTACCCTTCCTATCTTTCTCTGCACAGCCCAATAAAAAACAGATTCACTGTGGGAAGCAACACTATTGGGCAAAATTTTAATTTCTATCAACTATTAAGAAAAATGAGTTATTTTATTCATCATGCTATGTATAATTTTCAGCATCAGAGTATTTTCTAATGTTTTCCCTGTAATTCAGCACCTAATATCACCAGGTAAAAATACTTCCTGATTATAAGGGCAAATTCCTTCCTCCCTCCCTCTCTTTTTACCTACTTTTTCTTCCTTCTCTCTTTCTCCCCTTCCATCAGTAAGTATTGTTTGACATTCAAAGTATTAACTTCATTTCAAGGTAAAATTTGAATGAAATTAACAATTTCGACAATGATTCCAGCATTGTCCTAAAATGGCATAATACTGCCTTGTCAAGTCAGTTCCTAACCACATTTATTTTGCAAATCCTGTCTAGTGTATTCATTTCAGTTCCCTGGGCCTTCTCTACATGTGTGCCTTCTTTATACACATATGAGAAGAGACAGAATATTTGGGTGGAAGTTCAGTTCAGTTCAGTCGCTCAGTCATGTCCGAATCTTTGCGACCCCATGAATTGCAGCACGCCAGGCCTCCCTGTCCATCACCAACTCCCGGGAAAAGGAGAGTCTATTCTGTAGAAAGAGGGGGAGAGAAGGTGACAATACAGCTCTACACAACAGACTCACAGAAAAACTAGGCACTGTGTGAACCACCAAGCACTGCAGTGTGTGGAGCTCTGGTATACAAAGGCAAGTGAGGAGAGATTCATCAGGGAGAGAAGGTGGGAGGCAGCCAGAAGCTTAGGGGGTAGGCTCATCAAACATGTCACTGTGCTTGACTAGGGCATCGCTGCCTCCCTGGCCAGCAGTGGAGATGCTGACTACACCACACAGCCCCTTGGGCTCTGTTCATTTGCACATCTGTTCAGCCACCATGGGCTCAGCAGGCATTTATCGAGCACTTCATATGAACATGTCAATGAGATAATCACAGGTCTTTTTATTCTTGTAGGAGCACAAAGTCTAGTAGGATGGAAATAGATTGGATAAAGAAGGGGTCCTAACAGAGCGACATTGGCAGGAACGCAGAGAGAAAGGAAGATTTCATTCTGATTGAGTCTGAGGTTCAAATATGGGAACTACATGCTTAGGCATTAGGATTATGAGAGATGAAACTGTAACATATGCATGAGGTACATGTTAACCCTTCATATCAAATAAGCCTAACATGAAAATTTAACCTCAGAAAAATTAGGTAGGACTGGTTGTTACATTATGAATAGGTGCCCTGCTATATAAAAAGATTCTATATATAACAAGTGCGTCTTAACTCACTATGACACTGACTAACAGAAAATTCTTAGAGATGGGAATACCAGACCACTTGACCTGCCTTCTGAGAAACCTGTATGCAGGTCAATAAGCAACAGTTAGAATTGGACATGGAACAACAGACTGGTTCCAAATCAGGGAAAGGAGTATATCAAGGCTTGTGTAATAAGCAAGGCTACTTATTTAACTTCTATGCAGAGTACATCATGTGAAATGCCAGGCTAGATGAAGCACCGGAATCAAGATTGCCAGAAGAAACTTCAATAACCTCAGATATGCAGATGACACCACCTTTATGGCAGAAAGCAAAGAACTAAAGAGCCTCTTGTTGAAAGTGAAAGAGAAGAGTGAAACAGTTGGCTTAAAGCTCAACATTCAGAAAGCTAAGATCATGGCATCTGGTCCGATCACTTCATGGCAAATAGATGGGGAAACAGTGGAAACAGATACTTTATTTTTGAGCTCCAAAATCACTGCAGATGGTGACTGCAGCCATGAAATTAAAAGATGCTTGCTCTTTGGAAGAAAAGCTATGACCAACCTAGACAGCATATTAAAAAGCAGAGACATTACTTTACCAACAAAAGTCCATGTAGTCAAAGCTTTGGTTTTTCCAGTAGTCATGTATGGTTGTGAGAGTTGGACTATAAAGAAAGCTGAGTGCCAAAGAATTGATGTTTTTGAACTGTGGTGTTGGAGAAGATTCTTGAGAATCCCTTGGACTGCAAGGAGATCCAACTAGTCCATCCTAAAGGAAATCAGTCCTGAATATTCATTAGAAGGAATGATGCTGAAGCTGAAATTCCAATACTTTGGCCTCCTGATGCAAAGAACCGACTCATTGGAAAAGACTCTGATGCTGGGAAAGATTAAAGGCAGGAGGAGAAGGGGACCACAGAGGATGAGATCGTTGGATGGCATCACTGACTCAATGGACATGAGTTTGAGTAAACTCCGGGAGTTGGTGATGGACAGGGAAGCCTGGCGTGCTGCAGTCCATGGGGTCGCAGAGTCAGGACACGACTGAGCAACTGAACTAAACGGAAGGCATAGACTTGGATGAAAGACTTGAAATGTTAATATATCTGTGTGAAAATATGGTTCAAGCTACCAACATGTCATTGCACATGAATCTTCATATTTCTGTGAAAGTAAAATGTACCTGTAATTGTGATCACAAACCACAACTAGCATTTTGTAAATGCAAGCATCTTAATCTGAATGTACCCAACAACTGAAAATAGGTAGGATGGCCATGAGGCTCCCACTGTAGGTTACTTGGCAAAAGGACTTTAGCGTGAATTCTCAAAAAGTTCTTCCTTTAGTTCTTTTCCTGGCTGCATCTTAAAATCATATAGGGAGCTTTAAAAAAATCTGAGAGCCCAGGACACATCATCAGAATCTTTTGGAAATGAGACCCAATAATCAATACTTTTTAAGCTCCCTAGACAATTCTGGTGTGTAACCAAAACTGAGAACCACTACTTTGGGAAGTGCTTCTCAAATTTTAATGTGCACAGAATCTTCTTAAATGCAGATCCTAACTCATTAGGTATAGAGTGGGGCCTGAGATTCTGTACTTCCCAGGTGGTAGTGATGCTGCCAGCCCAAAGCCCAAGCTGTGACAATGCCATTAGATCTAAATCTTGTGCACCAGAGTATCCGGGGAGATTCTGATTTGAAAGTGGGGACTTGATTTCTCCAGATCTCCTCATCCTGGAGTACAAATGGAATTATGTAACAACAACTCGAATTTCACTAGCTCTTGTTTAAACCAGTTCTTATAGGTATATAGCACCCCTGCCCTCCTCCCATGAAAAGAGACCCAGTAAATGTGTTCCTTGATAGTCCTTGGGTAGGAGGTGGTCTTAGGAAAGTCTTACATGGCCTCACAAATATTTTCCTCCTTCTCTTGATTAGCTTTGTTTTCACTGAGACCCTACTCCTTTCCTCCAATCAAAGGACCCACAATTATTCCAATGGGAGCTACAGCCGGTAGAAAATTCTAGGTGAAAGACACCATCCTGTCCTCAGAATCCCTTATCCCAAACTACTCTGGACAGCTCCAGGAATGAGGGCTGTTTTTCCATTAAAATGACTTCTTTCTCAGGAGGACCCCATGGCCTACTGTGACTGTCTGAATCCTTGCTCATTTTCAAGTAGGAACCATGGACAAAATCAAGTTTTTTTTTTAGAAAGAACAGAACAGGTCCAGTAAAAAGAGTTCTGAGAGGAGATGAACCATTTGTGGGAGGAGTTCATACCAAGGAGCACTATAGCCACAGTCTCCATAGCAACAGCAGCACTTATTGTGATTGCTGACCAATGGGCTATGCTGGGTTAGGAGGGCCACACTCCCTGGCAGTATGTCAGTGTTGGGACTTTTGGATGTTCTGCAGACTGGCTGTCTCATGCTGCTGCTGCTGCTGCTGCTAAGTCGCTTCAGTCGTGTCCGACTCTGTGCGACCCCACAGACGGCAGCCCCCCAGGCTCCCCCGTCCCTGGGATTCTCCAGGCAAGAACACTGGAGTGGGTTGCCATTTCCTTCTCCAATGCATGAAAGTGAAAAGTGAAAGTGAAGTCACTCAGTTGTGTTGGACTCTTAGCGACCCCATGGACTGCAGCCCACCAAGCTTCTCCGTCCATGAGATCTTCCAGACAAGAGTACTGGAGTGGGGTGCCATTGCTGTCTCATGCTAGAGTGGCCTTAGTTCCAGGGCAGTGGGTGGGCGGGGTTCCTCATCAGTGAAGAATTCTGTGGTTAGAGAAGCACCTTTCCCTTCCTCTGTGATCATCCAACCTCTCTATAATCCCCCTCTCATCATTTCTCCAAGTTATTTTTGCTCTCCTTGTGCTCCATTCCCATCTTACATGTGTATCATATATGTGTTTACACTCTATGTTACTATTAAACACACAATTATCCTGTCCTTTACCAAATGCACATTTCTTTTAGTTATCTTAGGGGTGACTAGCCAGTCAAGTGACCCTAGTAATGATTTTAAATGCCTCCCTGCAACAATTTACAACCATTAAGAAATGCTAGCATAATGCCTGTTAATGTTGTAGTATAAAATAGGAAATCCTGGGGAAATTCAATGAGGCCTAGATTTCCAAACCCTCCTATAGACATTATGCCAAATGGGGTCTGTGACATTATGCCAAATGGGGTCTGTGACATTATATGGCTCACTCTTTTGTACATATTTCTATTTTTTCATAAGTAAACTCTCTTAAATAAGTATCATCTGCTTTCCAAGCAGAATGGAAGTGCAAAGATCCCATAAAGTTTTGTCTTATGAAGCAAGTAGCTTGAGTGATACTACGTTTAATTATTTTAGCATAGTTTAAGATATAGGAAAGCAGAACCATATCTATTGCAAATCACCACCTCCACTACCACTGATGTGTGAAAACCCACAGTTTTCAAACATACAAACTAAATTAATGCTAGACCCTTCATTTTACAAAATTTCTCTTAAATGTGTTTCTAGGATGCACTCCCATCAAGGCAGCTTTCCAGCAGTTAACCTCCTGTACACTATGAAGCATGCATGCTTCTCATTCTGCACAAAACCTTTTTAATCATGCAATCTGGATTTAAATGCTTTTCAAGGAGAAGAAAAATCCCATGTTTTCACATTTGTAATCAGAGGTTAAAACAAGATCAAAATCATCTCTGAAGACAAAAAAATTTAGTCCTGGAGAGCAAACAATAACATACAATGTTTGTTAATGTTATAGTATCACTGGCAGAGAGGCAAAGCTGAGTGGCTCTCAGTTCAGGCTACAGCCAGGGCTTGCTTGAGCATACAGGTCCCACTCTTACTGGCACCTCCTGTAGAATGACAAGGTAGTTGCTAATCCTGTGGGGTGGACATCACCACTATCAGCTCACCCTCACTAGGACCTTCCCCAGACCTGGTAGACTCACCCAGTCAGGCCTAACTGGGTGTTCAACAAGGCATTTCTGGGCTAGAAAGTTCTCAGGAAACCATGTATTTCAGTCCCTTTGTTTACTATGGATGAAAAGGCAAAGAACTTGCCCAGAATCATAACTGGAGGCTGGCGTTGAGACTACAGGCTTGAGTTCTTGGCTTCTAGTCTTAGACTCTCTCTCTCTCTTTATGCCTGTTACCATAACTCTGCATCTCTTTACCTCTAAAGCAGAGTACTCCTTAAACTGCTAGTTAACCTGTTGATTAATACTGACCATGGAAAACTCTGGGCCCTGAACTCTGATGCAAAGAACTGACTTATTAGAAAAGAGGAACATGACTGAGGACCTGAACTGAACTGAGCTTCTATAGCCACAGCTTGGGTTCATCAACTGGGAACACAACAAACCCCAGGCTTCCACAGACTCACCTGCTCCTGAACCCAGACCCCTGGGCTCTTAGCTGGGGTCTCAGAGCTCCCTAATTCGCTCCCAGTACAAATCTTAACCTGATACTTTCAGCTTTTGCATTAACGCTGCCTTGATTTCCTCCAGGAACAAGCAATAGCTCATGGAGTGTTTTCTGTGGGCTCCACATGGTTCCAAATCACAGCCCGTGGCCAGGAGAGCTGCCAGCTCCCTCAACAAAATTGGGAACTTTGTAGACCCCACGAGAGGCCTTATTTATTACATCTCCCAGAGAAAGCAGACTGGGGCAATAATCGTCAAAGTAATATTTACCCCTTAATAACTGCCTATTTTTATACCAGTGTTAGAGGTTAATAGCAGTGTTATTTACTCCTCTGCCAAAAAGAACTGAAGGATGTGAAATGTGGCAGTCAATAAAGCTGAACAGTCAGATAAATAACATTCATATTATTTCCTGACAAATCCTTCTGCAACCCAGGGATATAAATAACCCTAAGAAAGCAGTTTCTGCATTACAAGTTTACTGATGTGTAAAATGTAATTTTAAAAAGAGCTGCAAACCCTAAAAGCACTGGATTCTGTAACTATATACTCTGATAGAACTCAGGATGTATGCACACACATGTGTGTGTGTGAGTCCTCTGGGAACACACATGCATTCTCCAACATACTTACCACCACGTATCCATGTGGATGGGGTGTCAGCATGTGTAGTTATTGCCTTTCATTTCCTCTCTGCTTCTGTGATATGCACTCTTCTGCTTTTTTCCTACCTTACTGGTGGCTTTTTCTTAAACTCCTGCTCTTATGTTCTTCATTTGGAGCACAGGAGCTCTGTCCTGTTCCCAGGTTTTCTGCTCTGGCATCTTCCTAGGTGATCTATCCATTCTCATGGCTGACACACAAATTTGTTTCTCTAGCTCTCAGTCTCTTGGGGCTCTAATTCCAATATTAACAGGCTCCTTGACATTTCCAGCTGAAAGTATAGTAGGCATCTTGGCCATGGTAGGATCATAGTGTAGCTTTAATTTCCACCCCCGAACTGCTCCCTATGCCCCTACTTTCTACTGTCTTCTCCACAGCAAATGCTACCACTTCCCATGCAGTTATTCAATTTAAAAACCAGGCACCTTTTTAATCTCTCTGATATTCACCTGTGTGTAATTCACAAACAAGTTCTATAAATTTTTCCTTCAAAACACATCAGGAATTACATCCATCCGTCTTTTTTCTGCCTTCACCAGTCTCCCCCAGTCTACATGTACCATTTTTCTGACTGTTTTCCCAGATTCTACTCCAGCCCCCTCTCATTCGTTCTACTCTCAGCATAGTAAGCTTTTAAAATATGAATTCAAGCATCTTTCTTTGGCCTGCAGGCCCTGTGTGACCTGACCCTGCTCCTCCCTCCCCTCCTTTCCTGCCCATCTCCCCTTCTTCTTTGTCCTCCAGCCACAGTGTGCATTTCTTCATTCCTCCAACAGATCAGGCAACTTCCTTCTGCTTGGGGTACACTGGAGCTGGTGTTCCTATACTGGCTACCTCTTGCCAGTTCATGAGCAGGTACTCTCTGGTGGCTGACCATCTAGTCTGAATAGATGCACCAACACCCATGTCACAACATTCATATCATCATTACTTTTTTTCATAACATCTATTATTTCTTGAAATTATGTTGTTCCTAGATTTGCTTACATGTTCATTAGTTATCTCCACCAGAATAAAACCCTCATAAAAGCAGGACCCTTGTCATCTTCACCCCCTGTATGTCCAGTGCCTGGGAAACAGCCAAGCACATAGTAGGTGTCTATACTGATGTCCTAGGACTGCCATATAAAATGTACAACAGATCTAAATAAAAGAAATTAATTTTCTCAAGTTTCTGGAGGCTCTAGATCAGGGTGTTGACAAGGCTGGTTTCTTCTGCGGTTTCTCTCCTCGACTTATAGATGACCACCGTGTCCTTATGTCTTTACATGGCCTCCCCTTCGTATATGTTTGTGTCCAAATGTCCTCCTTCTTATAAGGACACCAATCATATTGGATTAGGGGGCCACCCAAATAACTTTAACTTAATTACCTCTATCTCAAAATAGAGTAATATTCTGAAGTACTGGGGGTTAGGACTTCAATGTATAAATTTTGGGTAGGGACACAATTCAGTCCCTAACAGTGTCTAATAAAAATAACAGTGATCATCATGAAAGCTAATATTATTGAGACATTATGTACTAGATGTTGTTTTTAAGTACTTTCCCTGTATTATTTTAATCTTCACTATTAAGATTTCAGAATGTCACTAATCAGTTCCATTTTCCAGATGAGGAAACTGAGACACGAAGAAATTAGATGACCTGCTGGAGGTCACACGTTGTAAGTGGTGGAAACCGATTCTGGGACCTGTGTCCTTTTCAACTGCCCTACACTGCTCCCCTGTGTTTATGAAGCTCTATTGAGCGAACCAGTGAAGAGGAAGCAGGCATTGGCAATCGGTGAGCTGTAAGTGCACAGACACCAAAGGCAGCACTTTAGCCAGGAATACTTATTTATATCTTAGGCTCCTAAAAGTGATTTGAAGTAAAATATCTTAATGAATCTATACAATATCACTAGTAAAATAGAAATTAAGATCAGAAACTCAGGAGGAAGAAAAGGAAGAAAGAAACTTAAAATCATGAAGACAGAGTTACTGAGATTAAATGTCAGTTGTCTTTGAGCTTCCTTATTTCATTCCAAGAAAGCCTACCAACCCCCTAGAAAGATAAAAATTATCCTGTAGCTAAATTCTAAATACATGTTTCTTGTAAACTCTTACATGATAGCCATATTTAAGTGACAGAAAATGGTCTTTCATCAAACTCAGGAAAAAGAACAGCTGGATTTTACTTTATAAGGTGCTCCATTTGCAATATCCTGAAAGGATCCAAATACTTTTTCTGCCCATCAATGACAACTCTGTGACCTCATTCATTCTCAGTTTACTAATCCATTATGAGTTAGGCCCAGCAATTCCACAGAGCCCTCACTGACTTTCCTACCAATTAGGTGGAAGAGCTTGGCTGCATCTCCAGCACAAAATCTCAGAGGGCATTTATTTATCTTGGTGCTGAAATGCTAACCACAGGGAAAGTCCCCATTTCAAAGAGAAGGGCTGGGTGTGTGCAAAGGGATGAACGCTTTTCTTTTTAAAATTAAAGTGGAAGTAGAGTATTGGGAAGGCCAGGGAGATTTGCTTCTCCTTTAAAATCGGTTCCCCCAAGACATAAGTCAGATACAACTTCCAGCAGCAAATCAGAATTTGACAATGGACGTTGCCTATAAAACCTCCTGCACAGGGCCTGGCATGTAGTAAGTAGCACTCAGTAAGTATTCGTTACTGATTAGTGGCTTAAGAGAAGTGCTAGGAACTCTTTGGGCATTTTGATAATGTGTTCTCTCTAGTATTTTTAGTAATATAGACACACACAGTGATGGGGGAGAAAAGAGAGGAGTGAAGGTGGGGTGGTTATGGAGATCTGATGGCTCCTCCTCTCTCTTTGAGGACTTGGAGTCCCTAAAAATCAGGGCAGACAGAAAGATGAAGCAGGTTAGGAAAGAGGGGGAGGAAAATACAAAGACGGGTATGAGCAGGCTGACTTGGAGATTGACTCGTTGTAAATATCAGTCTTTAAAAAACAAATACCACTGAAGAATGATGTTTGTGGTGTGGCAGTATCCCGTTCTGGAAATTTCAGGCAACTATGTTGGCATCGTGTAGCACATCATCATTGTCTCTTCTGCCTATTTCTGAGAATAAAAGACTTGGCTGAAAAAGCTCCTCACATCTCCATCAGTTTGTAATCAGTGAATACAGTAAGTGCAGGGGGTTGATGACTGTTTGCAGAGTATGTAATTTTATATATCTTGTGGGAGAGGTTGAGAGGATTCTGTTTAAAAAGGCTGCCCTAATAAATGATTTACCAGGGCAGCCAGAGATCAAAGAAATTGCTCAGAAATTGCATCTCAGGGCACCTAAAATTGTAAGTTTATGGAACTCCTCAGAACCCCAAACCTTTTATGACTTTTATATTAGCTAACCACTAAATTTTCAAAGCAGTGTGACTGCCATGGATTTTAATGAGAGCTGCATGCTCAACCCTCCTTCCTTTAATAAATATAAGGGTGATGCTGCCGAGAGATATTTTGAAAACATGGCAATTGTCATGGAAGATCTACCAGGAAGCAAGACTCAGGCTGGATAGCAGAAATGTTAAATTCTGACAAGAAAAAAATCGACTCCAAACAAATCCCACAAACCTTGTAAGAAGATAACAGGAATTCAGCCTTGGATGCATCTCTTAGCTGGAGTCTGCATGTAGGAGTGCCATCAAGGAGGCTAAGTCACCCAGAGATTGGAAACTGAATTTAGTGATGTCACTCAGGCTGGGCACTGGTTGCTCCTGCTCACTGGCAATTAGAAAAGTTCCCTCAGCACCCTCAGGACTTCAGAGAGTTTCCCCAGAGTTAACTGGTGTCCTTTGTCCCAGACAAGCCATAGTCCAGTCTGAAAATGAAGAACCAAAAATAGGTTGCCTAGTGGTTCTCAAAGTGGGTTCCAGGGACCCTTGGGAAGGTGGTCCCTGAGACCTTTCCAGATGGTATGTAAGGTCAAAACTATTTTCGTAATAATACTGAGATACTGTTTTTTCATTTTCATTCTCACATGAGTGACCACCAATAAGACTGAAGGAAGAACTACTCAGCTGAACATTGTTCAGATTTTTAGAATCATGAGCAAGTAAAATGATTGTTTTAAATCCCTAAGTGTTGAGGTGGGTTGGTTTGCCCCCAGAGATAATTGGAATAGGCATGTCAGAGACGCGTACTGATGCTGCTAGTATTGGTGACGTTGACTGGGGATCACTAACTTTTTCAACCGCATAGAGACTGAGTCTGGGTGTCACTAGGGAAGATGGGGAAAAGGGTTATTCACAAGGACAGTGATCAGAATGGCTGATTTCCTGACATGTTCAGAAATCAAAAGTGAATCACTAAGCTCAGTCATGGTTTCCCTTTCATGGACAGAGATAAAGGTGGCTACTGACACATGAAGGAGATTTCTTCTGATGAATAAGGTTGAGGAAATTCATAGCAATGATGATGAAAAGGATGGTATGAAAAAGACGGTGATGATGATAAGGATGATAAAGGAAATAGTGGCGATGGTAACAATGATTGTATCGTGAAGATGGAATTTGGTCTTGGGACTCCAGTCCTGAAATAAGAGAAATGACTCCTGAGGACAACACATTGTGATGGGAAGGGTGCAGACTTTAGTGTCAGAAAACCTGGTCCATGTCCTGGCTTCACAGTCTTGGAGAAGTCATGCCTCCTACCTGAAGTTCAGTTTCCTAACTGCAAAAATGTGAAGAACTGTATTCACAGCTCTTCCCCTGACAAAGTTTTCATGAGGGTCAAGTGAGAGTACGTGAAAGTGCTCTATAAACTGTAAACTACTATGCAAAAAGGAAGAATATGAAGATAAGAAATAAGAGATTGTTGCTGAAAGGAATCTTCCCTATACTTAAGCAGTTCTAAGAAAATATAAGATGATTAAAGGACTTTCTGCAGGAAATTTTTAAGTTTGCTTATAGAAGTTACTGAGCTTGCTGCCCCACATGACAGCCAGCCAGGGAAAAATGATGTGGCTTTGAAAATAAATATGGGTTCCACATTTCCCGAGTTCTGGAGAATGTAGCATTTTTTATTCTATTTCCCAGCATTACATATAAACCACTCAGTACTTCCTAGATGTTCAACACTGTGCTAGAAATTGGGAATAAGAGCTGAGGAAGAAAACTAGCTCCTTCTTTCCTGGCCTGTTTGTGGTAGGTAGAATGGTGGCCCCTTAAGATGTCCTAATCCCTAGAACCTGGGAATATGTTAGTCTGTGTGGCAAAGGGAATTATGGTTGTTAATTAGCTGACCTTAAAGTGGGGGAGATTATCGTGGGTTATCCAGGCAGGCCTCAGTCGAATTATAAGCATCTTTAAAAGTGGAAGAGGGAGGCCTGAAAGGGAGAAGCAGAGAGTTGTCCATGTGAGAAGGACTCAGCCTAGTGTTGCTGACTTTGAGAAGACAGAGGAAAGAGCCATAAGGCAGGGAATGTGAGCAGCCTCCAAAAGTTGGAAAAAGCAAGGGAACAGATTCTACCCCAGAGCCTCTAGAAGAAACAAGATTCTACAAACACCTTGGTTTTAGCCAGTGAGACCCATCTTTTACTCCTGATCTCCAGAACCCTAAGATAATAAATCTGTATTGTTAAAGCCCCTACTTTTGTGATAATTTGTTATGGTAGCAATGGAAAACTAAGATATTGTCCCACAGTCTCTGAAGCAAGCCACCTTTATGGGAAGAATTTTAGTTCCATCTGTCATGGTAAGTTCAAAGATCTAAACCAGTGGGCAACAAGCAAGGTCTGCTAATTTCCCCATTTTTGAAGCTACAGTTATATGTATACACAGGAAGTAGTGTCAGTACCAACGGCCAAGCTGTATACAACTTACCATCTCACACTGATGTACTGACTTACCTGCTTTATGTTCTGTCTTTCCTTCATGTAAAATATAAGCTTTGTTAGATTCACTGCTATAACTTCAAAGCTCAAAATAATTCCCAGATCACAGTAAGTGTCCAGTCTAATTTTTTGTTAACAAATTCACTTATTCAACAAAATTTTAAGACTATATGCATCAATACTAGAAAATAAGTTCAATGAAGGCAGAGATTTGTATCTGTTTTATTATCTGTTTTTTTATTTGTGTGCATAGAATAGTACCTAGCACTCAATAAACATTTATGGCATGGAATGAATGAATGATTTAAAGAATGAAACAAAAAAGCCCCTGTAACTTCAAGAGGTTGTGGTCTAGTGGACTTTGGTTTCAGATTCATCAATATAGCTACCTACACCAAAACGGGACTTGCCTTCTTCCTCAAATTTTCCAATAATTTTCAATGATTTGCCAAGTTGCTGTGTTGTGGGGGAGGGAGAGTGAAGGCCTGAAGAAGAGTCAGGGAGATAAAAGGGGATTCCATGTTGATGATATTTTTGTCCAGATAATATGAGGCCTCGTCTAGACATTTCTTTTCTGACACAGTTTATTTCTATTTTTGTTATTTTTACAAATGTACATTATTTGTAATTTGACTACAGTGTATGCTCATTGTAACAGGGTCAAGAAGCAATAGAGCTCTGTGACTTCTAAGGTCTGCTCCAAACCCCCTCAAAGGTAACGGCTATTAAGAGTTTGGCCTATATTTATCCCCTTC
Organism: Nanger dama; assembly: GCA_917880005.1. NCBI lineage: Eukaryota > Metazoa > Chordata > Mammalia > Artiodactyla > Bovidae > Nanger > Nanger dama. The sequence goes on from CAKJTW010000022.1 coordinate 29,161,174, forward strand.
TTCAAATATCTTATTGGATGCCTCATTTTCAGAACTGCTTAAAATAAGTATAGGACTGGACCTCAATCTTATCCAAAATTGCTGAGGAAAATAGTTCAAAACATATACTAAAAATAATGTAAAAGAGAACCATGTAACAGAAATCCCTAGGATGGGAAAAAATCATTTTTAAAATTGCTGTGATTTGTACAATAGCTGATTTTCCCATGCTCTATATTTTTGTCCCTTTAAAATTTTTCATATCTTGAAATTACCAGGAGCTCCAAGGCTATTTGCCTGAGAATGAACAAATAAGCTTCTATTACTGTTAAAAAAAACCAGAGTTTTCCCAACACTAAACAGGAATGATGTTTTTGTGAAAAGTTGAATAAAATACTTTGAAAAACTTTGTGTCTGTAGAAATATAAGGAGGTGAGGTTATGAGTCATTGTCTATAATCCTAATAATTTCTCACCCAGGATTGACATTGGAACCCTCGAGAAGGATTGACATTGGACCCCTCGAGAAGAAAGATATGTCAGCAAACTAGGACCAAAAGCTGAGTCAGTAACCTTATGGCTGCCCTTGAACCTCTCTCTCAGTTTTAGTCCCTCTTAACTTTGTGTTGGTACAATATTTAAAGGCCAACTTTATACTATAATAATAGTTAATAGTTGTATATCACTTACAAATATTTATAAAAGTTTACAAAGCAATTCCCCACCTATTATCTTGTTTGACCTTTGAACTTCCCCAGAGATGTGTGTTACCACTCTTGTGATGACTATTAGCTCCCATGACTCAGATGAGAAAACTGAGGTTCAGGAGCTTGAATGACTTGCCAAAGATCATATGTTCCATAGCAGCAAGACTTCTGCCTTTAAATCTCTTGCATTTTCCTAAAAGCAATGTTGGCCCCCAAATAAGAAACTTTGGGTCGTAATCTGTTATCATCAAAGTCCTCAATAACTTGTAGGAAAAAAATTAGACAATGTATTTTATATCATTGCATTTTTCTTTTATGCAGCAAATACAAAGTGCCCAAGGTGTCTCTGAGGTGTCTGCTGAGATGAGGAATGAATTTGCTTGTGGGGGAATAGTGAGGATGTGCATGTGGCCATCTCTGACTCCAAGCCCTGACAGGGGCCCTGGCCAGTGTGTTTGATGTGAATCCAGGGCCATGAACTCCCCTTTTGCTCAAGAGGGTACTGGGGTTCCCCACAGCATATTTGCCAACACCATTCACCCCAACCCTCCAGCCTCTCTCTTTCCCTGGCCTGCTGTCTCATTGCTCATACCAGCTGCAGTGGGCCAGAGAGGCAGATGAGTGAAACTGACACTCCAGGGACCTTCCAGGACTCTATTGAGTTTAACAGCAGGTCTGGAAAGATGAAAGGCCTATGGGTAGGACTACTAGACCCTCCTGGAAGATATGTTGGGCTTCGGGCCTCAGGTAGTCTGGCTCATGACCTATATCTGTGTGCATGGTTGAAGTAAAGCACCATGGGAAAGTCCTGCAGCAAATGAATATAAGATAGAGTCAGGGGGAGCTGAATTTGAATCCTGCCTCTGCTACCAAATAGCTAGAAGCTTCCTAACCTCAGAGATTCCTTTTGATCATGGAGGTGAGATGCAGGAGCATTAACTGCCATATATGGTATATAAGGTTGTTATAACAACTCGATGAAAAAAAGTTTGTGAAAGCACTTAATAGTGCTAAAGCACTAAAGCAACATCTGTTTGGGTTTTGTTTTTGTGGTTGGTTTGTCTTCCAGATAGAAATCTCTGCCCATAAAATCTCCACAGTAAAGGGACACGGATACAGACACATGGCTCCCCTCCACTGTCTCGTTGTCTATGTGCTCTTTCAGACAGCTCATCATTTTCTTCTCCCTTTTCCCCTACACCTATTGGAATCCTTTCCCTGATGATTTATCTTAGTAAAATTAGTTCCTCCTAATTTTAGCAACACAACTCAGATTGCAACTCTGAATGTTAATAAAGTTGAGGTTCTATATCCAAGATTGTATTTTTGTCCCCCATATGTAATTTCGTCTATAATTTCAGAGTTTTTATTTGGGCACATGGCTGCTGAATTAAAGATCACATTTCCCAACTTTCCTTGGGGGTCAAGTGACTAAATTCTGGGCAATGGGAGTGAGCAGAAGTGATGTGTGTAAACTCTGGGACTTACCCTTAAAGGGAAGGAACATATCCTCTTTCCTCTTCCCCTTCCTGCTGCTTCGAATGCTGATAGCTTGGGACAACTATATCAGGCCACAAGATGGAGGGCATGTGTTAAGGATGGCAAACAGGATATTAGAAGCAGCTTGGGACCCTGACCTTGTTGAGCCATCCTACCTTTGTGATAAGACAGAAAAAATGAATTTCTTTCTGGTTTAAGCTATTATGTTTGTAGGTCTTTGTGATGGCAGCTTGACATACCTCATAACATGTTTTAAAAAGGAATACTTTGAGGTCTACAGCTTCAGATTTTTTGAGTTTGGCAAATTCCATGTCTGTTCCAGATCCTGGTCTAAACTAGAAAAAACTCAAATGCTTTTCTATGACTTCCTCCTTCTGCATTAGTGTTCATCATTACTATTAAAATTGTTGTTGTTCCCATTAACATTGATTTAAAGAAACCAGGTGAAATGATACATTATATATACAGCTAAGTCCCTTCTCTGTTCATCTAAAACTACTACAACATTGTTAATCAGCTATACCCCAATACAAAATAAAAAGTTTAAAGTCTGGGGAAAATACAGGTGAACTGGGCCTGAACAACAACATATGTAACATAGGTAAGTTGGGATTCATCAAAATTAAAAGCTATTGTGCATCAAAGGACATCATCAAGAAAGTGAAAAGACAATCTACAGAAAAGGAGAAGTTATCACTTTTCTGATAAAAGTCTAGTATACAACTATATAAAGAATTTTTTACAACACAACAATAAAAAATAACTCAATTAAAAAGTGCAAGGAACTTAAATAAGCATTCGTACATTTGCTTCCAGCACATGAAAAGATGATCAACAGCATTAGCCACATGGAAATGCAAACCAAAACCACAGTGAGATGCCATTTCATGTCCACTAGAATAGCTATTAACTTTTTTAAAAAAGGAAAATTAGCAAGTGTTGGTTAGGTTGTGGAGAAACTGTAATCGGAATCCTTACACATTGGTGATGGGAATGAAAATGATTCAGTTGCTGTGGAAAGTTTGTTTTTCTTTAAAAGTTAAGCACAGAATTACTATATGACCCACCAATCCCACTCCTAGGAATACTGCCCAAAGAACTGAAACAGGTACTCAAACCAACACACATATATACCTGTTTATAGCAGGGCTATTCATGATAACCAAGAGGGGGAAGCAATTCAGATGTCCACTAAATGAATGAATGGATAAACATATGATGTGTGTGTGTGTGTTCACTTGCTCAGTCGTGTCCCACTCTTTGTGACCCCGTGGACTGTAATCCGCCAGACTCCTCTATGCATGGGAGTTTTCTGGCAAGAATACTGGAGTGGGTTGCCATTTCCTCCCTCAGTGGGATATTCCCAACCCAGACACTGAACTCATGTCATGTCTCCTGCAACTCCTGCATTAGCAAGCAGATTCTTTACCACTGCATCACCTGGGAGGCCCACAAGAGAGAATTAGTCAGCCAAAGAAAGGAATGAAGTACTGATACATGCTATCACATGGAAGCACCTCAAAAAAACACCAGGCTAAATGAAAGAAATCAGACACAAAAGGGCCACATATTGTATGGTTCTATTTATAGGAAATATCTAGTATGGGTACATTCATAGAGACAAAAAGTAGATTTGTGATTACCAAAGCCTGGTTCAAGAGGAGAATGGAAAGTAACCACTTAGTGGGGTTTCTTTTCAGGGTGATGAAAATGTTTGGGAACTAGATGGAGGTGATGGTTGTACAACATTTGAATGTACTAAATGCCATTGAATAGTTCACTTAAAAATTAAAATGGTTCATTTTATGTTATATGAATCTCACCCCAGTCTTTTTTAAATATCCATGGGGCCCCAAAGCAGTAGAATTGCTTGTTTACAGAAAGGTGGCCGATGGTACTGGGGTCTGCTTGAAAAAAGAGGCTGAACCATCTGAGCAACTGGATAGCTAATGAGCATCTCTTTTCCCCTAGAAGCAAGCCCTCCTGCTCCTCTTTCTCCCAGCCATTCATTAGGCTCCAACCTGCTACTTGTCAGGTAGCATTAGCCATCCAGGTACACAGGGAACTGAAGTCTCTTGCTCTTCCTGATTCCTTATTTATTAGGATAATGAGAACATGACCATGGCTCTGAGGCAGAAATTCCAAGATGGATATTTAGGGTGTATTCAGGTGCAGCTGGTCTACACGGGCTGGACTGAGGGACCCCTACCCACAGGTCTGGGTCTCTCACCCACAAGCCCAATTTTGTCACATCCTTGCTCTGTATTCTTGAGAAAGTCAGTTACCCTGTGACCTAGTTTTCTCACTTTAAAATAGGGCTAGATAACATTTTCCTTAATTAATGTCAATATCCAGAAACTAACTGTTTGTCAGCACTTCCCTTGATACCACCCTGGTTTGAGTCACTGTCATCTTTTCCTTGATAAATGCAGTGGTCTCCTAACTTACCTCCCTCCTTCTGCCATTGCCCTCTTCCCAGCCTATTGTTACACTGCCAAAGATTGGTCCTTTCAAGCAAAAGTCAGACTGTGTCATTCTTCTGCTCAAAGCCCTCCAGTGTCCTCATCTTAGCTAGGGTAAAACCAAGTCTTCACACTGGGACCTTTAAGGTCCTACAGGATGGGATTCTGGCTTCCACTCTGATCTTATTTCTTATCACTAGCCCATTGCTCACTTCACTCTACATCCAATGATCTCCTTTCCGTTCCTGCCTTGGGATCTTTGTACTTTCTGTCCTCTCTACCTGAAAGGTTGCTCTAAGGTTGCTCTTGTCCTTGCCTCCTCCAGGTCTTAAATTCATGTCCATTGAATTGGTAATTCTATCTAACCATCTCATCCCCTGCTGCCCTCTTCTCCTTTTGCCTTCAATCTTTTCCAGCGTCAGGATCTTTTTCAGTGTTTCAGTTCTTCACATCAGGTGGCCAACATACTTTGCTTCCTTCTATTTTATTTTAAGGGCTTCCCTGTTGATTCAGATGGTAAAGAATCTGCCTGCAATGCAGGAGACCTGGGTTTGATCCCTGGGTCAGGATGATCAAGGAAGAAATGGCTATGGGCTCCATGGGTTTGCAAAGAGTCAGACATTACTGAGTGACTAATACACACACAACTTGTCTCTTACTAAAATGTAAGTTCCACAAGCTATTTTGCCTACTACTATATCTGGAGTGCCTAGAATAGTGCTTGGAAAATAGTAAGTGATCTATAAATATTTACAGAATGAAAGAACAGGTTCCGTTGAAGAGCAAGGACAATGAATGTGAAAACACTGTACAAAGGCATATTATTTTTATTTGTATCTAAATGTAATGTGCTTTAACAAGGTCTACACTAGAACGATCCTTGATATTTGGGGGAAATAAATAACAAAATTAAAAATTTCACTATTCAAAAGACTTCCAGAAACCCCAAAGGATATTTTAGGACCTGAAAGAGCCTCTGTTTTTAAGCCTTCATCATTAATAATTTTCCCAGAACCCATTTCATCAACCTTAATGGAATGGGCTTGAGATGAGCAGCTTCCTGATATGTGTGAGTCAAAGAAGACTGGGTATTTCATAGCCTGTGTAGGATTTTATGAACATATCAAATTGGCATTTTATTTGCTACTGCAAAAATTAAATTAGAAATGAAAGTAATTTGGTTCAATGAAAAAAACCTCAAAGTAGGGGGGAAAAAAGGCCAAATCACACAGAGGTCAGGATTGCCAGGAAGGTTTTCTTCTTAAAGTCTTATAAATAGAAGGTAATTTCTAAAATGTCAAGGGTTTCTCGGCTCAATTAAAATTATTTGTAGCACAAATGGTTGAGACCAGGGAGTACTTTAAACCATGGAAATGCAGTTACAAGAATAATAAGTAACTAGGTTATTGTTGTTTAGGAGAAACCTTATTTAAATGTTGAAGAATTTCAATCATGTCAGATGCCAGAAAGGGCCAGTTATAAAGGGAAGTAGAGCTGTTTTCCCTCAGATTTCTTTCCCCTGCTTCCACTTAGAAATAGGAGACTGCCAAGAGCCATTTTGCAATCGAAACAACTTCATTTCCCATGTCCATTTGGAAGAAAGAGCTATAACTCAACTAATACACATTTAGGACAGGTTGGGGAATGGCTGTGATGCTGCAGCCCTGAGCTGAGAGCATATAACTTCTTTCTAAATGTGTTTTGGACTCCATGGCTGTCATCTACTAAAGGATGAATTTTGCAAATATTATGAACTTATCCATTTGGGAAGCAAAAACAAATATCGGATAGACCCAGCTTTTGTCATAGATAAATAGTTCTTTACATTGCAAGCCCAGGAGTGTTCAGAGCAACCTTGCAAAGTCCAATGAAGTGTCAGTTCAAGCCAGAGGCATTATCATTTACTGTCAACATGGACTGTCACCACTTATGGCCATAATCAGAAAAATTACTGATGATTGATACTGACGGCAATGATGATTACTCTTGCAATAAGCTTAATTAAAATAATGAAGTGCTACTGAATGTGACTTAATTGTGGCACGGGTGGGATAATGTGTACATGCCACAAGGAAGTCACCAACCTGCATGACATTCATATTTCAGTCCTGACACAGCTGGGGAGCTCCGGAGACACTGTGTGTGATTTCCATGGCCCCCTCCCTTCTCTCTTAGGCCCACAGCTCCTCATCCTTCTTGTACACATAATTGCTGGAATAAGTGCAATAGCAAGAGTTCTACTCATTACTCCTTTATGCTGCAAATAGAGCTCAGCAGATGACTGGGACTGTCTCCTCCTTATTAGTCTTCCTGTAGAGCTACTGACCAAACTGCATGGGGATATCAAGTTAATCTCTGTGCTTCCCCACCACTAGTCACCCACACAAACAAAGGTGAGGGAAACTGTACAGAGAGAAATGCTTCTGACCTCCTGGAACACCAGCTCTGAAAGCCAACTCTCTGGCTGGTCCCTACCATCAGTTCCTTTTTCTTCCCAGAGCTTTTTGCTGCTTTGTTTTCCTCTGTTCCTCCTGGACTTGGGGTGTGGGGGAGATAGGAAGAGAAAGAATAAAAACCTTGGAGGGACTTTTAAACCACCCAGAAGGTCAACCTCAAACCCAGTCCTGTGTCCATTTCACGTAATTGTTGAAGACCTTAAAAACACAAACAGCTCTCATCCACAGCGGGAAGATCAAAGAGACATTTACCCACTTGCTTAACTTAGAAAAAATAAAACACCCAGTGCAAATTGTGGGCTTTTAACTATCTTGCGGGACCAAAACTTAATCAGAGTGCTGAGGACTATAAACATGTAGGAAGGGAAGCAGACAGTCATTAAAATCTGATTATGAGGCCAGCAGTGCTGATCGGGCCCAACTGCCAGCCTCCCTGCAGAGGGATCCGGCTGAAAGAGAAAGGAGTGTGATGGAAATCAGCCTTGAGCATCTTTCCTGCACATTTAGAAGAATGTGGAGCCATAGGGGCCACTACACCTTACCTCCTTTCAAGAGAAAATTTGGCCTCAATGGTTCATGGAATTGTTTCCTCTTCTGCTCACTCACAAAACATTCATTGTATATCGATCATAAGAAAACAGAAAAATGCAAACTCTCCTGTAGCATATCATAGCAACTTTCTCTGGCTATGTGGAACTGGGATTTGTTTCATTTGTTCATTCAACAAACATTTACTGAGCATAATCTATATGCCAGACTGTATTTTGGGTGCTGAGGACACAGCAATAACATGACAAAGATCTTTGCCCTGCTTGGGCTTATATCCTAGTACAGAGAGATGCACAATAAACACATAAGCAAAGTATATCAGTTGCAGAAACGATGTAGACAAGGATAGGAAGTGCGAGGGAAGGGCTGCAGTCTTCAGCCAGAAAAGACCACACCAAGAAGGGACACTTGAGCAGACACCTGAGGAAGTGCTTCTTGGAAAAACTAGGATTGGAATCAGGAAGTGCTATCAGGACAAGTTCTTCAAAGAAGGAAGAACAAGAGTAACATGTATGGCATGCTACCCTGTGGCAGCGCTTCCTAGATGGCACGGTGGCACATAATCTGCCTGCCAGTACAGGCGATGTGAGACATGGGTTCTGTCCCTTGGTCAGGAAGAGCCCTTGGAGCAGGAAATGGCAACACACTTCAGTATTCTTGACTGGAAAATTCCATGGACAGAGGAGCCTGGCAGGCTGTAGTCCATTGTGTTACAAAAGAGCTGAGCACAACAACACAACACCCTGTGACAGGCACAGCGTTGGCCAGTTGACCTATACTATCTCTTAGTTTAATAGTGACTTCTGTTAGCACTCATCTAATTCAACAGGTTAGGTGATCAAAGCCAAATGCACTTAGGCCAGTGCCTAGGGCTGTCTGTCGTCCCAACTCTGAAGTCCCCTGGAGCCTATCAAAACAAATGGCTCTGAAACTATATTCCCATAGCACCTTGATCACACTTCTATTACTGTGTTAGGTATCAGCTCATCTGTCTGTCTGTCCAACTATCCACTCACACAAATGTTTATTGAGCACCTGCTCTGCCTGGCACCCTTTGAGACCCTAAGGTTTGAGATGTAAACAAATCTAGCAAAAAGCTCTGTCTTTGCTGGGCTTACATCCTAAGCATATTTCCCTTCTCCAGGGGATCTTCCCAACCCAGGGATCGAACCCAGGTCTCCTGCATTGCGGGAGGATTCTTCACCAACTGAGCTATCAGGGAAGCCCTACATTCTAAATAAGGATCTGGAAAAGAAAATAACTAAATACATGTCATATGGTCATGGTGCCAGGGCTTCCATATCTTGTTCCTGAAACCCCCAAACTTGCTGTTGGTGATGGAGCTGAAGGAACTGAAAAACATCTCCATCCTTCCAGGTATATCCTGCAAATGAGGATATACCTCATTTGCAAATAAAGATAGACAAATTTCCATGATGCTACTTGGGAGGAAATACCAGGAAATATAAAGGTTGACTCCCATGCACACTCCCTAAACTGGAATGTGTAAAATAAAAAGTCAAAGATCATTCCAAGGAGTGATGTTAAATTGACAAAAGACCCTGTGGGTTTTACTGGACCTGTTTACCTGGTTTGTCCTATTCTCTCCTATCTTCCCATCTGCCAAGACTTCAGGGATGTGTTGGCTTTCATTTCCTTGAAATAGTTAATCTTTGCAACCCAGGTTCCAAATGAGAGGTTTAAACTGGGATCAGCTCACTCTATGAGCAGGTCATTTAAGAGCTCAGTCTCATCTTTGAAATATAGATTAGCCAGGAGAGTATGAGTTCAGCATTTCTATGTAATGTTGTTTCATTGATCCTGTAGGCCAACTGGACATGGCTTCAGACGGATACCTAAAAATTAGTTTTAAAACTTTCCCATCTTTTAATATTTTATAACCTGTCAGAAAATCAATTACAGACTCTGCCCCCTTTCAACGCTTGGTTTCATAGGAGCTGATGTTTAACCAAAGTGAGGTTCTTTCCTCTCCTTTACAAAAAGCAACAGACAAATTCAGAGTGAATGATGACTTCAGGGAAATTCTTGGATTTGTAAAGATTTAGAGACGAATTGAATAGCTATGACCTGCCAAGTCCAGAGCTTGGCTTTCTCTTTTCAGTGCAATAACGAGAGACTGGTTTCCCTAAACCCTGGGAAAGATCAGGGATCCAGAGGCTAGTGCTATGGGGACCCAGGCATAATTTGAACTTGTCAAATATCTTGATATATTTTTTCAAGCTGAGTGAACCACAAAGGGCTTTATCCAAAACCCATCCCTCCTTTTAGGCACACACGTACACATGGAACATAGTCTTTCAGATTTAAAAATATCTTTCTATTTTTTGTAACAGAGAAGGATTTAATGGAAAGAAAAACATTAGGAGACATGCTGAAGTGATTTTTATTTTCTTCTTTACCTTTTCTATACTCTGTAAAATTTCTAATATAAAAATGTATTAATGTTTTGTTTTGTTTTGTTTTTAAGTAAGAACTTAGCAAAGTTACATCAATCAACATCAAGAAAGTGTAGTTAATTTCAGTATCAAGTTAACAATGAAAATTCCAACTTCCCTATCGTGGGAGCTATTAAAGAAAACACATATGAACCAATTTATACTGAATGGCCAAGTACATCAAGATGAACCATAGTTTGTCCCGTGAAAATATCAAACATTCATAATTTAAGAAATTAGGGGTGAGAAAGCAGGGAGGAAGAGACAGAGGGGAGAAAAGATAAAGTCCTGAGCTAGGAGGAAAGGAAATAAAAAGAAGAGGAGATGAAAAGTCAGGAAAAAAATAGACTGAGGAACCAAAAATATGTTGGGTTCAGTAGGAAAATTCCAGCTCACCTCGTACCCATGTTTATCTCAGTAACAGCAGGAGCCATGGTACAATAATCCTCATCCCTGGTAGAAGCTATGGCACCACTGAATGCTATTCTTTAAGTGGAAGTGAAACCCTTGCTGTCTTTGTTATACTGACATTTAATAACCAGAAGAGTCCTGGGAGAAAGACACCTAAGGTAGCTGCCTTTGGAACAGTGGCCACTGCTGCCAGAATAGGGATACCAGTTATCTGCCTCTCTTTCCACTTTCTAACAATTGTGGCCTGAAATCCAAAATTCAGAGATCTGTCACCACTTGAGTCTAAAAGCCTGGGAAAACCCCAGTGGTGCTAGTGGTAAAGAACCCTCCTGCCTGTGCAGGAGACACAGGAGACTGAGTTCAATCCCTGGAACAGGAAGATCCGCTGGAGAAGGAAATGGCAACCCACTCCAGGATTCTTGCCTGGAGAATCCTATGGACAGAGGAGCCTGGTGGGCTACAGTCCATGGGGTCACAAAGAGTCAGACACAACTCAAGCAACTTAGCATGCATGCAGCAAGAGGGAACAGAGAGAATAAAGAAGAAAGAAGGTAGAAGATGGCAGATGGGAAAGCGGGTTGAGGTGGCCATAGTGAATCACAGTAAACAGTTTACCTAAAAGATTAACAAAGAATACATTGGATTTCTGCTTTGTGCCTACCTGGTTCTGAGAACTCAAGTTCTTTCCTGGTTATCACATTTGCCAAATTTGCCAAGTCCCTGAAATGTGTTATCAGGTAAATTAACCTTTTTTTTGTTTTCAGCAAATAGAAAGAACCATGTTATTTTCTTAGTCCCATTTGGCAGACATTTCATACTGAATAGGGGAAATGTCTAAATATCCTCCTACTTATTAGTTACAGAGGTGCCCAATGTAGGCCTCACTCTCAAATCCACCTCTCACTAGCAGCAAGAGCTTGAGCAAGTTATCATACTTCCCTCCTTGAGCTTTATCATCTCTGAAATGCAGAAGATATTATAATAATAGTACCTACCTCTCCAAGTGGTTACAAGGGTCATTCTTATTAGTGAAGGTGAAACACTTAGAAAAGTGCCTGGCATGAATTTAGAGCTCTGTTTTAATTTCGATCATTGACAGACATTTTTAGTACCTGTTATGTGCCAGGCACCATGCTGAACACCAGGAAGAGAAAAGTGAAGATGTCTTTGGAGCTTACATTCTGATGAAGTCATAATAAAATCATGACCAAAATAGCAGTAACAATGGCAGCTAGAATTTACTGGGAGTGTAATATGCAAAACCTAATTTGATCTTCATACTAACCTTATGAGGTGCTGTGCTGTCCTGTGCTTATTTGCTCAGTCGTGTCCGACTCTTTGCAGTCCCAAGAACTGCAGCCTGCCAGGTTCTTCTGTCCATGGGGATTCCCCAGGCAAGAATGAATACTGGAGTGGGTTGCCATGCCCTCCTCCAGGGGATCTTCCCAATCCAGAGATCGAACCCAGGGCTCCCACATTGCAGGTGAACACTTTACTAGCTGAGCTACCAGGGAAGCCCAACCTTACTGGGCAAGTAGGAATATTATTTATAGGAGAGAAATCCATGGACTTAGAAAGGTTAAGTACTTTGACCACACAGCATAGCCAGTGAGCAGCTGAGCCAGAACTAAAGCCAACTGACACGGATCCCAAGTTCTAGGTCTTAAACCTTATCTTTCTATCATTTTAGGGGAATATGAGCTACTTGCAAATAACAATCATGGTTCTGGGCAACTACATATCCACCTTGTGTCTCCACCTTAAAGCGTCATTGCCCTGCCTCCATTTCTTTTATGCCAGGCATTGAATTTTGGGGGCCTTCCCAGGTGGTGCTAGTAGTAAGGCACCTGCCTGCCAATGCAAGAGATGTAAGAGGCATGGGTTCAATCCCTGGATCAGGGAGATCCTGGAAGAGGAAATGGCAACCCACTTCAGTATTCCTGCCTGGGGAATCCCATGGACAGAGGAACTTGGAAGGTTACAATCCATGGGGTCACAAAGAGTCAGACATGACTGAGCACGCAGGCACTTACTGAATTTTTGGTCCCACCCATTTAATGTGATAACATAACACTACTGGGTGTAAAACACCTCCCCGACTGGTCAGAGGAACAACTCAGCATCTGAAAAGAACATTTAACACTGTTCAATTCGGCCTTCATGCTGGGAGACAAGTGCACATCTCGAGGCCTACCCTGAGCCAATCACTGGAGAAGGGTCTAATTGGTTAATCATATAAATTACAATCACTTAATCATTTTAATCACCATCAGCCAATTAGCTCAGAGTTATGGGCTCTAAGGTAACAGTTATGCAAATGTTTGTTCCACTGTAGGCTATTAACAGCCATATTTCCTCCATCAAACAGACAGAGACTGATGGGTGGGGGAGAAAAAGGAAAGAGAGCATTTGTTCAGTTTAAACTTCTTTCCCGTTGTGTTATAAAGAAGCGTTCAGTGGGGAGAAGCACCAAGCACAGTGATTTCTTTATTTTCCTCAATGTGAGTGTGCTGTGCAGACTAGAGGGAAGCTCGTGAGGGCAGTGCAGGGGCTAGAGAAGGGGAGGATGGAACAGTTAAAGACTTGCGTGGGGCTGAGCTTTGCTGGTTGCTTAGGGTACTATAGTGCTGCAGATAAGGAAACTGAGGACCAAAATGGGGACATGACTTTTACTGCTGCCTTTCCTCCACTAAGCAACTGAGAATGTCCAACAGTCATTCAGGGGATTAGCTCAAGTGTGAACAGAGCATCTGTCTGTATTTTTCATTACCACCTATAACAGTAATAATTACTTTGTAATAACAATGAAGAATATATAACACTGCTGAAAAGATAGGCTGTGATCAGTGGGCCAGAAATTTGGAAGGATCCTTGAAACACTGGTGATGTGGAAGTAGATGTGTTCTATACATCCAGTCTCTGGTTTAGTGCCTGGTATATGGTAAGTGTTCAACAAACATTTGTAAATGGACAAATTACTAGTGGTTAAATGGAAACTCTTTAGGAAATAAAGGGTTCTCATTTTTTAATATGAATTAGCTCTGCCAATATGTATGTATGTGCTAGCATGCCTACAATGGTTGGCCTCTGTGGTAGCCTTCTGCTTGCTTTTATCCCCTGTAGTTCCAGCTGTACTAGAGCTTTCTGTTGAGGGGTCAATAGGGTAGACCGGCTCATTTGTGGAGCCCCCATTGTCATATTTTCAGGAATGATGACAATGAGAAACAAACAGAATTGCAAAGACAGAACTAATTTTTGTAAGGTGTGTGCAAGAAGTGACATGGTTTTATGGCCTTTAGAAGGCCATTTGTGACTATGGCAGTCTGCTACTGTTTAGTAGCTAAGCCATGCCTGACTCTTTGCAACACCATTGGCTGCAGCACGCCAGGCTTGCCTGTCCTTCATTATCTCTTGGAATTTGTTCAAATTCATGTCCATTGAATCGGTGATGCTATCTAACCATCTCATTCTCCACTGCCCTCTTCTTCTTTTGCCTCCAATCTTCTCCAATGAATCAGCTCTTCAGGGTCTTTTCCAATGAATCAGCTCTTCACATCAGGTGGCCAAAGTATTGGAGATTTAGCTTCAGCATCAGTCCTTCCAATGAATATTCAGGGTTTATTTGCTTTAGGATTGACTGCTTTGATCTCTTTGCAATCCAAGGGACCTCAAGAGTCTTCTCCAGCATCATAATTCGAAAGCATCAATTCTTTGGTACTCAGCCTTCTTTATGGTCCAAATCTCACATCTATACATGACTACTGGAAAAACCATAGCTTTGACTACATGGACCTTTGTCAGCAAAGTAATGTCTCTACTTTGTAATACATTGTCTAGGTTTGTCACAGCTTTCCTTCCAAGGAACAAGAATGTTTTAATTTCATGGATCCAGTCACCATCTGCAGTGGTTTTGGAGCCCAAGAAAAGAAAATGTGTCAATGCTTCCACTTTTTCCCCTTCTATTTACCATGAAGTGATGGCACTGGATTCCATGATCTTCGTTTTTTTGAATGTTGAGTTTTAAACCAACTTTTTCGCTCTCTTCTTTCACCCTGCTCTTCATTTTCTGTCATTAGACCTCAAATCACATCTGAGGTTGTTGATATTTCTCCCGGCAATCTTGATTTCAGCTTGTGATTCATCCAGCCTGGCATTTCACACGATGTACTCTGTATATAGGGCTTCCTATATAGGTGGCGCTAGTGGTATAGATCCTGCCTGCCAGTGCAGAGGATGTAAGAGTCTGGGATTTGATCACTAGGTCGGGAAGACCCCTGGAGGGGAGGACATGGCAACCCACCTCCAGTATTCTTGCCTGGAGAATCCCATGGACAGAGGAGCCTGGTTGACTATACTCCATGGGGTCACAAAGAATCAGACATAACTGAAGCAACTTATCATGCATGCAAACACTCTGCATATAAGTTAAATAAACAGGGTGACAATATACAGCTTTGTCCAAGTCTTTGTGACCCAATGGACTGTAGCCCACCAGACTCCTCTGTCCATGGGATTTTCTAGGCAAGAATACTGGAACGGGTTGCCATTTCCTACTCCAGGGCATCTTCCTGACCCAGGGATCGAACTCACACCTCTTAAGTTTCCTGCATTGGCAGGCAGTTTTTTGTTTGTTTGTGTTTGTTTTTTACCACTAGGACCACCTGGGAAACCCATTATGGCAGTCTAGTCTTTATTTAAGGAATACCTCAAGTGATCCTGAGACTTTGCCGGCCTTTGCTGGTTAGTTAAGAGTGGGGTTGGGGTTAGACCCTTTCCTTCCTTTTACCAAACACACACAAACACACACCATGTTTGTTACAAAATCTTCATCCATTTATTCAATAGTTCATGTTGAATTATTGAACTTCTGTTATGTGCCAGAGATTATGCAAGGGACCAGGCAAATAGCACCAAGTTGGCAAAACACTTGTGATAATGACAAACTGTTGCCAAATCCAGAGAGGATAGGTCAGTTCTTTAAGGCTGATGGAGTTTTGGAGAACTTCCTAAAGGAGGTGGTGCTTGATTTGGAGAAAAATTGAATAGAGATGAAGATAGGGAATTTAAAGGAGAACATTAATTTGGCACTTTATGATATGTACATGTATGAGAAATATCCATGTCATTAGGGTAGTGATAGTTTTTTTAAAAAACTTTGTTTTCCAACTTAGTGTTTTTAATGCCTAAAGGGAGTAACTGGCCTTGTTTGAACTTGTTTCCGTAGATGGGGTCCAGAGTTGCCTTACCTTTAGGCTGGTGGGTCAGTAGAGGTTTCATGGTAGCTTCTTGTTTGACCTGAGCAGATGACATCTCCCTGTTGCTTGCCTTCCTTTAAACTTCCTCAAACAGGGAAAATGATATTCACCTAACCTACCAGTGTTGTGAGGAGAAACATAAAAATATGGCAACACACTTCAGAGAATGAGGAACTGCTCTAAAAAGTGCCTAACAATGAGTATGCTTAGGTTAGTGAGACACAGAAAACAATGGGTAGAAAAGGAAAATTCAACAAAAATCACATACAGAGGTTTTAAAGATTTTCTTCCTTCCTTTGTAAATGTAAATAGAGCATTTACAACACTCTATTATTGAATTTAGATTTTTTTCTTGCACTTAATCAGTCAAAAGCCAGGTGAACACTCTCTGAAATCCTCTTACAGGTTAGACACTAGCCAGGGTCCATACTCGAAAGGAGAGTGATTGAACCACTTCCCTCTTTGATTACTTTTCTGTTTTCCAGGTTTTGGACATACAGGTTGTACTATATACATTTGCCCTTGTAACTTTGAAGTCATTTTGTCTTTGGGGGTCTCTCTACCTTCACCCCCAAATATATATCCTGGAGAAGGAAAAGGCTACCCACTCCAGTATTCTGGCCTAGAGAATTTGGTCACAAAGAGTCGGACACGACTAAGTGACTTTCACTTTCACTTGGGGGTCTCCCCCACCTTCGGTTCAGTTCAGTTCAGTTGCTCAGTCGTGTCCGACTCTTTGTGACCCCATGGACTGCAGCACGCCAGACCTCCCTGTCCATCACCAACTCGCAGAGTTTACCCAAACTCATGTCTGTTGAATCCGTGATGCCATCCAACCATCTCATCCTCTGTTGTCCCCTTCTCCTCTTGCCTTCAATCTTTCCCAGCATCAGGGTCTTTTCAAATGAGTTAGCTCTTTACATCAGGCCAAAATATTGGAGTTTCAGCTTCAACATCAGCCCTTCTAATGAACACTCAGGACTGATCTCCTTTAGAATGGACTGGTTGGATCTCCTTGCAGTCCAAGGGACTCTCAAGAGTCTTCACCAACACCACAACAAGTTCAAAAGCACCTTCACCTCCAAATATATATAGATTCCTGACCTCCTGGGGAGCTTGCTTAATGAGGATATATTGGCAAGACAACTCTTTTAAGAGTTGTCTTTTAAGAGATCTGATCAAATTAAAACAGCAGACTCAAAAACTGATTCTGACTCCAGGATCATGAGGTGAGTTCAAGGCATATGCCCAGTTTGATTCAAATTCCGCTTCCTTTTCCTGGCTCAGGATGAAGTTGAAACTTACCCTAGTCCTTTCCTAGACTCTAAGTCCAGCTTCATTTATATAATATATGATGTTTTGTGTCCTAGTTTCAGTTTCCCTAGAAGCAGACCCAGAGACAAGGATTTGAATGCAGGTAATTTATTTGGGAGGGGTAGGAAACACCGGCAGGGAGAGGGAAATATTAAAATGAGTGGCTGGATCTGAATCTGTGGAATAGTATAGGATTCAGAACTAGAACCCCTAGATGGCTGGTGAGCCAGATTATTTAGACACCAACTCCAGTCAGTTATTGGTTGAAGGCTGCTGGGGGAGGGGTTGTTAGTCCCTGGCAGAGAGCTTGGCTTAGTTCCAGAAAGAGC
Source organism: Nanger dama (assembly GCA_917880005.1). Classification (NCBI taxonomy): domain Eukaryota; kingdom Metazoa; phylum Chordata; class Mammalia; order Artiodactyla; family Bovidae; genus Nanger; species Nanger dama. The sequence goes on from CAKJTW010000022.1 coordinate 29,178,591, forward strand.
CCTTGGGTTTGGAGATACAGGGACTGGCAGCTCCTTCCTCTTAGGAGCACACTGATGCTCCAACTGAATAAAGGAGTTTTCCCTGCTTTTTCTTTATACTACAGCCTCTCTACATTCTTCAGACACCCCAATACTTTCATAAATATATGCCTTTACATATAAACCACTTAATTCAATACAACAAATAACTGAGCTCTCACTAAATGTACTGGGCATGGGAGATACATGGACAAATGGCACAGAATCTGCCCTTAAAGAAGACTTGATTGACCAGTGTATCAAGCCAGTGCTTCTTAGACTAAGCATATGAATCCCTGGGGATCTTGTTAAAATACAGATTTTGCTTTAGTAGGTCTGGAGCAGGACCTGAGATTCTGAGTTTCTAGCAGGCTTCTAGGAGATACTAATGTTGTTGCTTCCCCCAGCACGTTGAGGAACATTCTGTGCATCTGACTGAGTCATGGCAACTGTTTAAATGGCTCTATCAACAACATGATGCAAAGTGTGACGGATCATTTGAAAGCTGTTAGTAGCTGAGGAAGCACATTCATGATGTGCGGGGGGGAATCAAGCCTTTACATTTTGCTAAGTTTTATATCCTCTATGAACACTTTTTAGTGGGAAAGAATGACTCTATAAGTCATAGGCTGATTCCCTTACCATGTGTAGACTTCACCCTGGTTTTCTTATCCCCAGCTGTGTTTGAATTCCAGTGTGCCAGCCTCCCAGCACAAGTGAACTGAGGGCAGTCAGAATTACCTTACCATTTTTCTGGGGTGTGGAAGAGACATAATGGCGGATTCAGTCTGGGTGCTGATGTTTGGTGGGTATTAATCGTATTAATACTATTAATACTATTTCATAAGGTTCCTGTGAGGATTAAGTGAAGGCAGGTAAGGCATTTCTATACATTGCACCGATAACAGAGTCTAGTTCTCAGATTATATCATTTTCTTTTCCACTGCTGGAGACAGTTAAGCACATTTTCATTGTCACATCTAGTTGAGATATTTCATAAATTTGCAGGGTAATCATTTAGAATTAAAATTCTTTCCCACTAAAAAATGTTCATAGAGGATATGAAACTTAGCAAAATGTAAAGGCTTTTTTTCCCCCATATCATGAATGTGCTTCCTCAGCAACTAACAACTTTCAAATGATCTGTCACACTTTGCATAATTAAATCACAGTCTCAATGACAGTGAATCATTGCAGAAGGAGCTAGACAGCACTAATAGAACATGAAGTACGAAGAGGGAGAATTTCTTGGTTAGTAAATTTCTTTACATCAAGCTAAGTACTACACTCCAATGAACAGAGATGTAGGGAGATAAACTCTCAATTTAAATAGACTGAAAGAACATTTCCTAGAGAACCAACTGAGTGATCCTTGTCCTTGAGGAATCTACAGTCTTTTCAAGAACAAGTTCAACAGCAAAACAGAGTTCACCTTTGATGTGTCAGGAGCACCATCCAGATGATGATAAGATAAGTACAGACTGGTTATCATAAGGGTCATTTGAGAGAGTCACTTTAAAATACAACTCTTCATGTCCACTTTCCTAATACTCTCCAGCCACTGAGCAACATGATTTCTTCATCTCTTGGAACTTTTCTTCCTCCAATACTTTAAATTCAGACTCAGTTCCCCATCACATCATTATATTGCCATCTACTTTTCCTGTACCCTACCTTCACTAAGCATCACCAGGACTTCCTATCTTTTTAGATGAATGTGGTGATTTGGAACATACAGGAACATAGACTTTGGAGCCTAACTTTCTGGGTTTGTGTGAACTTGGGTAAATTACCTAATTACACTGTTACCCTCATCTGAAAAATGAAGGTAACAATCATATTAATACTATTTCATAAGGTTCCTGTGAGGATTAAGTGAATTTAGTAAAAGGACATAGAATAGTAGCTGGCTCATAATCATTAAGCATGTGTTTGCTTAGTGTTTGCTCTTTACAATTCAGTTCAGTTCAGTCTCTCAGTCGTGTCCGACTCTTTGCGACCCCATTAATCGCAGCACGCCAGGCCTCCCCTTCTTCCAAAGAAATCCTAGGACTGATCTCCTTCAGAATGGACTGGTTGGATCTCCTTGTTCTGTTTTTTCCTGACCAATGGCAGTCAGCCTACCATGCCCACCTTCATAATGTACAGCTCTGGAAACTCCTGGAGTTGGTCTTTTCCGCCCCTACTGCTAAAATGTCAAATGTCATTAGAGAAGATGGGGTCATAAACCCTCTTGGTGTGTCTGTCAGGCTCACTGTGATCTCCATTCATGGGAAATGTCACCAGTACACAGAGGGTGGTGGACTTACAGCCTTTGTGAGCCCTTGTTCCATAGCTATAGCTGACTGGTCTATGAACAAACCACTGACCTATCCTGGACACAACCATTCTGTCTCCCAGGAAGCTGAAATTGAAACAGAGGTCTTGATTTAAGCATTTTGAGGGCAGAACTTTAGAGAGACAGTCCCTGATGTTTTGATGCTGAGGTGCCTAGCATTGCTCTGGCTCCCTCACTTCTCTTGGCTTCTGTTGAGATACTCCTGTGTCTTTCCAAGAAATTCCTTTTTTCTCATTTGCTGACAGTTTCTACTTTCCACATGCAAAGGAATCTCAACTGGGGCTTCCAAGAAACAATTACAATGAGTTCTTATTCAAACTCATGCTATTTAATCTCAGATGGTCCATCACTACAGCTCAGCACTTAATCATTCATCTCTTTTTTTGACTCCCTGGAAAATTCTCCACTGCAGTAACAGAAATTCACTCTACTCAGGATGCATTCAAACCTCCACCTCTTCCTCACACCTACTGTTCAGTGCAGAAGTTCTCAACTCTGGCTACATATTGGAATCACCCAGGAACCTGAGAAATACCAAGCCTGGGTCCCACCCCCCCAGAATATTTGATGTAACGAGTCAGAGCAGCCTGGGTTACTTCGATGTGTACCCAGAGTTGAGAATCACCCCCAGCCAGATCAAGACTACCCTACCCAAACTTATTCAACAGACTTGCACTTACTCCCACAGTTTCCCCTTTCTCTGGTCCTTTTCTCTTTCCTTCCAGGCTTAGAGGATGATATGTACCTGCTCTTGCAAAGGTCTCCACTGATGAAGGTGGCCAGTCTCTATACTTTGTTAATTTCCCCACTCTTCCACTTCTTCCCTGTTTCTCCATCCAAGCTCTTGGAATGCAGCCTACATTCCATCATGTGTTAAACCAAATTAGGAAGACTGAAAAATAGATTTACCCTTTGGTACATCACATACTTGTTTCTTAATTATCACAAATAAGAGTTTTTAATGAGTGGAGAATATGCAATAATAATAAAAAAATAGAGTGCTTACTATGTAATACCAGGCACTATACTATGCATGCCCCATCCCATAGGTGTATATCTGATGTCAGTCTCAAAACCACCTGGTGAAGTAGAAGCAACTGTTGCCACTTTATAAATGACAAAACTGAGATATGGAGAGGCCACGGAGCTTGCCCAGAAACACTACCAGGACGTGTATAGCTAGGATTCAAGGGACTTAATAACAAGCATTTAGTAACAGCCATTGTTTTTATTTAAGAAACTTATCTGCGTCTGTTTTGTTCTAACTTAAATAGTTCTCTACATATGGTTAACTTGGAGTCTGATTTTTTTAAATGGCAGTCTGACCAGAACTGTAAAATTAAGATGAAAATTAAACAGCTGCTGTCCCTTAGCCTACAGTCACTTATTTCTGTAGTAATAGCCTTTTTTTTTATGGGAAAGAAAATGTGGAAGGGTAATTGACAGCATTTTATAGTCTGTGTGAAGGCCAACAATTGTCTAATCTAGCCATGTCATATGCTAATATTGATTAAATTCAATGCTGAGAATTTTCAGCAAAGGAAAAAATTCAATCTATTCATATCAGCCTAAGAGAGACCATTCATGGGACGCTTGCTGTTTGTGATTGACGACTGCTAGGGCAGACACGGGGTAATGCAGTTACTCTCAGTGATTATTTTCGACTTTCCTTCAGAAGTTGCAGTAGTGCCCGCTGGGAGCACCCTTTGCTGAGCAGTCTGTGCAGGGCAACAGTGGAATTGCCAGCCAAGCACCAGCAAGCAAGTGAGGCCAGTGCCGCTCCCACCATCATAACCAGTTCACCCAAGTGACAAACAGGCCAATGCTACCACCTGGGCTACAAAAAGCAATTGACTGCTGCTCAATTAAGCAGAAATGAGACTGTCACTCACTGAGGTGGAGATGTGAGAACTGCCTTTTCTGGGTCTCAATAGCAATTTGTGTTTTGGAAGTTATTTTACAGTTGTAATTACAAAGGGAAATGAAGTCCGCTTTGGCGATGTTACCAGGTGCTCTTCCTTCCATTATGACCTTGATAAATAGGCCCCCAGAGCCAACACTGGTTGGTCTGTTAACTGGTTCTATTACGCAAATGCAGGATTGAAAAACGCTATTCAACTGAGGCAGCAGCTTAAGACCCAGGGAGGCGACTGTCCTCATTCAGACCATTAGGTGACTCATATATTATCTTTAAACTCAACAACATCTTTTTAGGCCAAAGAAACCAGATTCTAATCCAGAATTTTTGCTTAAAAGTTAGATCTCATGAACTAAGATAAACTTAGGGTCATCAGCTGAACTAGTCTACGAACTTGTTTCCAGTCCCAGAGAATTACCTGGGACAAATAGAATCAAATCACGTGACAAGCTCTGATCTCAGGTTGGCTTCAGGGAGAGCAGAACTCTCCTAGAGTCTTCTGCTAATTTCTACTGCAGGGTAGGTCCCTTTACTTTTCTGTGCCCCTTTCTGCGTTAATGGAATTTCCTAAAGGAGGACTGCTGAGAAAAATGCTATGGAACAGACCAGAGCAGAGTCAGGGTTCCTGACTTGAATGTTGTAAAGGACTTGAACAGCCATGCCGTCTTGTCCTCTCTTTGACAGTGGGGAGAGACTGCGAGCCTGGAAGGTAGAGTGAATACCCCTGGCCACATGTCCGTTGCAGAGCCAGCTAGAGAAGCAAGTTTTTGAGTTCCAGGCCAAGGGCCTCTTTAGAAAAAGTCTTAAATGCTGTATGGAATCCAATGCAAAAATCATAACTTAGTGCTTCAATTTGACACCCGGTGGGTTGGTTGCACAGTGTTTACTGCTTGTATCTCAGAAATAGCACTAGCTTGTGGTCACATGGTCAGGCCATTCCCTCTTGAAATGGACATCACTGCCACGTCTGTGTGAAAGAAGGCACCAGTGATATGACATTTATTAAGCATGGACCATCTGTCAGGTGCTGCCCTGATCAGTAAGCCTTCTGATAGGATTCCCATCCATAACCCTCCTCAGATAAATGAGTAGAGTGGAATTCTTTTATACCCTTCTAGCTAAAAAGTTTTTTCCTCTGAAGCTCAGAAACAGCAATGGAACTAACCAATGAATCTTCATCTCCCAAGTACTTCAGAAACTCTACACCTCCGGTGGCCTGAGCAAGAAACCACTTGCAAAGAGTTGGGTTGGTGTGCTAAGAGCTCACCCTCTGACCCTTGCAATAAACAAATAGTAAAGTTGTCTTTTGCTAGTCAGTACAAAACTCCCTCTCACTGCTCTAAAAACCATTTGGAATTGGTCCAGCTTACATATCTGTTGGATGTTTAAGAAATAGATTAAGAGGTCAGCAGGGAAAATGAGACATCTCCAGATGGTTGTCTAAACGGACAATGGTAAGAAGAAGGGAGTGGTGTGGGGTGGGGAGTTGGGGGGGGTTGGTTGTGCTGAAACAGAGAGGGACTAATCAAGACCACAGAATCACAGAAGCCTAGAGTCACCAGGTGAGGGAGCCTGTGATAGGATTCTTCCGTTGAGAGTAGAAGAAAACCCAAGTCAGTGGGATTAAACTACATTGGACAGTACTTCTTAAACTTTAAAGTACACATTAATTACCTGGGGATCTTATTAATATGCAGATTCTGACTCAGTAAGTCTAGGGTAGGGCCCAAGATTCTGCATTTCTAGCAAGTTCCCAGGTAATGCCAATACAACTCCTCAGACCGTACTTGCTAGGTTATTTGTTAGGCCATGGTCCTAATAGGACAACTGGAGGAGTAAGCTTCAGGACTCCCTTATCCTAAGGCTCTGTCTTGTCCTCCAGAATCCAGTTTCTTTCCATTTCTCTGCACTGCCAGCTACAGCTTTGGCCAGAGTCAAAGGATCCTTCATCTACTGCTCAAATGATGGCTTCCAGTCATAATCTGGGCTGCTTGCCTCTTCGTTCTCATACAGTAAGTGAGAGATTGTTAAGCAAACCTCTGGAAGTTCATCCCATTGGATCAGTTCAGGTTGCATGCCAACCCACAAGTTGGTAGCTGATCAGATGAATGGGATATGTGAACTTTGTTTAAACTTTTCAGGACTCTTTCAAGGTGGACAAAGGAGGAGGTTCTCCTGAAATACAAGAACTTCATGGGCAAAAATATATTTTAAAAATTGTGTATGCAGGAGGCACATGAAGGTTTGGATGCTAGGTAGCCAATCAACAGAGCCTTTGGTTATGATAGTTGGTGAAGTGTGGGTGGTGAAGAGTGTGGGCCCTGCATTCTTTGCCAGTCTTGGGTCTGTTGATGACCTGAAGCTTCTACTCTGTTTGCAAAGTAACATCCATAAAGGGTCCTAACAGTGTCATACCCCTACCCCTAACCCTTCACAGGGACATTCATATTTCATAAGTGAAGGGTGTTTTCTAGTCTCCCTCTTCTACATTATGGACCTCCTTCCTTGCCCTTATCATGTCTATGGCACTGTTGCAAGATCCAAATGTTTTCTTGGGGAACTCAGTAAACTGCACCTACCCTCTGCTTCACTTTCCAAGGTAATAACTAGCTGACCTGATAAACCAAGTGTATGTGTGTGTGTGCATGCTCAGTAGCTCAGCTGTGTCAGATTCTGTGACCTCATTGACTGTAGCCCACCTGGCTCCTCTGTCTGTGGGGTTTTTCAGGCAAGAATACGGGAGTGGGTCGCCATTTCCTCCTCCAGATGATCTTCCTGACCCAGGGATCAAACCTACGTCTCCTGCATCTCTTGCATTGACAGGCACATTATTTACCACTGAGCCACCTAGGAAACCCTGATATCATGTGTGCCCAACAGTAAATATATTGCTTCTCCCAGAGGGAATATGGTGACACTTTTAACATATGTTCTCTGGAGTTGCAGCATCCTGAATTAAAGGACTAAGGCCAACAATGGGATTTCAGGCATCGTGACAGAACTCTGGGAGAAGACATTTTTGGGTAATAGAGCTTTTGGAGCCCCTTAGGCCATAGCACATCAATAGCTATGTATTCTCACCAAGAGACAATGCTAGCCCAAGACGATGGGAAAATGACTAACAGTTTAAATGCTGTTTCTCATAGGGGAGCTTTCTCTAATTGCAGTGCACGCACACACACACACACACACACCACAAACACACTCCCCTCTACCACCACCATAACATAAAAAACATGTCACTTACACTTATGTTTAGAACTTAACTCCAACTTGCTGCCATTTTTTGTTTCTTTCCCCATATTGTAAGTTCCTTGTACTTGGTATAGTGCAGATATTGAATAAATTTATGTGGCAAGTGGAGCTGAAGTAGTGAGGCAGTCGTAAATCCACACCAAGATTCTTATCATGACTGCTTTCCTAGAGATTCTCTACAACAAGCAAAGCAAGCATACTATCAAGATTCATTTCACTTGTTTTTGAAACTGAAAGATACCATTAGGAGTGATCATTTCCAGCCATCAGGAGATACACTGCAAAAGGGGGAAGCAATAACATAATCAAGGATTGAGAACTAATAAAATCTAAATATAGCTTGTCCCCATATTTACAATACCCTTCTCAAAAAAGGAAGGAAGGGAGAGAGGGAGGGAAGGAGAGAAGAAGAAGCAGAGGAGAAGAGAGAGGGAGGGAGGGACAAAGAGCAGGGGAAGGGAAGAAATTGCTGGCAGGGTGAGTACTTTGGTTACTGAGCAGTGGGGCTGAGTGCTCAGTTATTTTCTCTTGCTGCACTGGTTCTCACAAAATAAAGTCAAAATTAAAGATTAAAAATGAGAGTCTTTTGAGGATTACTCAGTATTGTCTGTCAGTCAGTTCAGTCATTCAGTTGTGTCCGACTCTTTGCGACCCCATGAATTGCAGCACGCCAGGCCTCCCTGTCCATCACCAACTCCCGGAGTTCACTCAAACTCATGTCCATTGAGTCCGTGATGCCATCCAGCCATCTCATCCTTGGTTGTCCCCTTCTCCTCCCTGCACCCAATCCCTCCCAGCATCAGAGTCTTTCCAATGAGTCAACTCTTCTCATGAGGTGGCCAAAGTACTGGAGTTTCAGCTTTATCGTCATTCCTTCCAAAGAAATCCCAGGGCTGATCTCCTTTAGAATGGACTGGTTGGATCTCCTTGCAGTCCAGGGGACTCTCAAGAGTCTTCTCCAACACCACAGTTCAAAAGCATCAATTCTTTGGCTCTCAGCTTTCTTTATAATCCAACTCTCACATCCGTACATGACTACTGAAAAAACATAGCCTTGACTAGATGGACCTTTGTTGGCAAAGTAATGTCTCTGCTTTTCAATATGCTATCTAGGTTGGTCATAACTTTCCTTCCAAGGAGTAAGTGTCTTCTAATTTCATGGCTGCAGTCACCATCTGCAGTGATTTTGGAGCCCCCCAAAATAAAGTCTGACACTGTTCCCTCTGTTTCCCCATCTATTTGCCATGAAGTGATGGGACCGGATGCCATGATCTTTGTTTTCTGAATATTGAGCTTTAAGCCAACTTCTTCACTCTCCTCTTTCACTTTCATCAAGAGGCTTTTTAGTTCCTCTTCACTTTCTGCCATAAAGGTAGTGTCATCTGCATATCTGAGGTTTGATGTTTCTCTCGGCAAGCTTGATTCCAGCTTATGCTTCTTTCAGTCCAGCGTTTCTCATGATATATTCTGCATTTAAGTTAAATAAGCAGGGTGACAATATATAGCCTTGACGTACTCCTTTTCCTATTTGGAACCAGTCTGTTGTTCCATGTCCAGTTCTAACTGTTGCTTCCTGACCTGCATACAGATTTCTCAAGAGGCAGGTCAGGTGGTCTGGTATCCCCATCTCTCTCGGAATTTTCCACAGTTGATTGTGATCCACACAGTCAAAGGCTTTGGCATAGTCAATAAAGCAGAAATAGATGTTTTTCTGAAACTCTCTTGCATTTTGGTGATCCAGCAGATGTTGCAATTTGATCTCTGGTTCCTCCGCCTTTTCTAAAACCAGCTTGAACATCTGGAAGTTCATGGTTCATGTATCGCTGAAGCCTGGCTTGGAGAATTTTGAGCATTACTTTACTAGCATATGAGATGAGTGCAATTGTGTGGTAGTTTGAGCATTCTTTGGCATTGCCTTTCTTTGGAATTGGAATGAAAACTGACCTTTTCCAATCCTGTGGCCGCTGCTGAGTTTTCCAAATGTGTTGGCATATTGAGTGCAGCACTTTCACAGCATCATCTTTCAGGATTTGAAATAGCTCAACTGGAATTCCATCACCTCCACTAGCTTTGTTCGTAGTGATGCTTTCTAAGGCCCACTTGACTTCACATTCCAGGATGTCTGGCTCTAGGTGAGTGACTGTAGGTTCTAGTAAATCTCCATTTGGGAAACAGCCGAAGCAGCCAGCTACGTTAGGAGTCGGACACTGCCTCCTAATGGAGGCTAGAAGTGCCATCACTGAGAGTTTCCTGTGTAGTCACCATCATCAGCTCTAACACAGGACCACTTTGTTTTGCACCCAGAGAAACCCTGTACCAAGGGGGAGTTAGAGCAATCTTGACTCCCAGAAATCTTCCACTTTTCATTTTTTCCCCAACTTGGCAAGAAAACTATTTAGATTTCTATTTTTAAAAGTGCTAAGTTTTGCTTAACACTAGTTTAAATGATTGGATATTGGACTAATAAAAGAACAGTTTCACACATAAGTTGAGCCTGTAAAAACTTTTCCAGAATCTGCTTCCATGGTAAGTTGTGAAAGCTGCTGTTTTGCTCAGAGAACCACTAGAGGTTTCAGTTCCTTAGATATGGTTGAGGAAGTAAAAAGAGTGGGGAAGGAGATATTTTTAGTTTCCTTTCCTCAAAATGGATAATATTCTATTGGGAAAATGACATAGGAGATCAACTGATTTTATATAGCTCTGTTGTGAATGTATGTTCTTGAACTTTCAGCATCTGCCCTGGAAAACAGAGATGGGGGTTGGAGAAGTAGAACAAAGGGAAATTTCCTTTTCACCTGCAAGAAGCTTATCTTCAGCCTTATCTGCCAAGGAAGGTATGAGGATGAGGCCTTCATCCTCAGGGAATGCTTAGAACTTTCTAGCTATGGGTACAGCTGTACACAAGAGAGAAGTCAAGTATAGCTTCCTACAGAAAAATTAAAAAGGGTTAAAACCCAAAAGAGAAAGAAAAAAATTAACAAAGAAACTAAGAAACGGATGCCAAATTGTTACAGAGGCCTATTTTCAACTCTTGCTTTCATAAAACCACATTCTAGGATGACATTTCATAAGGGGAAAGAGCTGAGTTACTTGACCAGAGGTTTGGGCCATGGTGCCATTTCTGCTGTTCCCTGCTGTGTGCCTTTAACAAAACCACTTAACCCAGCAGGCATCCAACTAATCCTGATTTTAGCCCTGAAAGTCCTGGAGTCCCTCAAAACTTCTCAGTCTCTGGAACATTAGGCTGGCTTTTCACTCTGCTTAACCATCCTGAGTCTTCTTTTTACTCATGTAAAATAAGGGAATTGGATGAGATCATCTAAGTCCCATGGAGTTCCAAGTTAACTAGTTACCTTAAGTTGTCCCATTATTTTGTTTATTTACACATACTTGGGTGACTTTACCAAAGGTCTGAGGAAGCTTATGAGGATAAGCAGTATGAAAAAAAAAAAAAAAGAGTAGACTTTACAACCAGACTCACAAAAACATCTAGAACAGAAAAATAAGGCCAAGGTTAAAGTGGTAACATAGATACACTGCAAGGAGATCCAACCAGTCCATTCTAAAGAAGATCAGTCCTGGGTATTCTTTGGAAGGAATGATGCTAAAGCTGAAACTCCAGTACTCTGGCCACCTCATGTGAAGAGTTGACTCATTGGAAAAGACCCTGATGCAGGGAGGGATTGAGGGCAGGAGGAGAAGGGGACGACAGAGGATGAGATGGCTGGATGGCATCACTGACTCGATGGACGTCAGTCTGAGTGAACTCCGGGAGTTGGTGATGGACAGGGAGGCCTGGCGTGCTGCTATTCATGGGGTCGCAAAGAGTTGGACACGACTGAGCGACTGAACTGAACTGAACTGATGGATACACTGCCATTTGATCTGATATTTATTAAAATGGAATGGCAAATCTGGTGCTGAGATACCTTGCAGTCAAAACAAGAGGGAAAATATAATCTATAATGTGATACGTGTTATCCATGAGGGAAGTATCAGTTTCTCAGAATAAAAACTTTTCTGGGATTTTGTCTGAAATTTACACATGCATCCTTATGTAGAAGACACTGAATCTTGTCAAACACTGCACTCAACAATATCTTAAGGGCAAATGCAATAATGACTGTCAAATGGCTGTTTATTGAGTATCTGTCAAAGTAAGCAGAGAATATTATACCAAAACAAACTCAGTGGAAACAATCCTGCCAAAACAATATGGTACAAGATGATATTTTTGAAGTTAGCTTGAAAAAGAGAAAATGTACATAATCTAGAACACTTGGTATACTACACGGCCATCAAACAATACTCCTTAGATTAATATCTTTCACCGAGACTTCTTGGTGTACAAAACATCTAAGATTGTCAATCATGGAAGAGACACAGACCTGGACCTCAGATAGAACCACCCAAGGGTCCACTGCCCATGGCCTTGTGGGAGGCCACCCCCTGGGTCCCTTTCCTCATGTCTTTTCCTCCCCTCACCCAACCCCCACAATGCAGGCCCTTGTACTTCTCTGACATGAAGCTCTCAGCACTAGTTCCATCTCTCTTTTGAAAAGTCAAATAAAATATAAAATAAAATAAAATGTACAGATGAGGTCCTTCTATATTGTGTCCAGAACTATTTATTACAAAACCTTTAATTCAGAATTTGACTTAGATTTATCTTTAAATAACTGTCTGTTGAAGTGTTTTTGTCCTTAGTGAGCACAAACTCTCAAGATCAAAGTACGGTAGTCTTCACAGACTAACAGGCTTTCTTCAAATAGTTATGGTACCTACAATTGCCTGGGGAATGTGGGTGGGGATTTTGGAAGACAAATTCCAAATTTTTCCATGGCAATTGCCAAGATTGGGAACTTTTCTTTTCTTACACCTGCACACAGATGTAAAGACAGGGAAATTAAGAAATTGGAGGCAGGTCAAAGTAAATGAACATTTCGCAGACGCAGGGTCCTTTTTAAAAATTACCTTTTGGTTTTCTTTGCTTTTATTATTGTTACAAAAGTGCAGGCTTATAATTAAAAATTCAAGCAATAAAAAAGGATTAAAAGTGAAAAATAACATGTCTTTTCCCTCAAAGGGAAAAGATATACTTCTTGTATATCTGATGCAAAAATGATCAAAGATGGTCCACCACGGCTCCAAATGCTGTGCTGCTGTGCTTAGTCACTCAGTCGTGTCAAACTCTTTGCGACCCCATGGACTGTAGCCCATCAGGCTCCTCTGTCCATGGGAATTCTCCAGGTGAGAATACTGGAGAAGGTTGCCATGCCCCTCCTCCAGGGGATCTTCCCAACCCAGGGATTTGAATCCAGGTCTCCTGCACTGCAGGCGGTTCTTTACCATCTAAGCCACCAGGAAGCCCAAAAATACTGGAGTGGGTAGCCTATCCCTTCTCCAGGGGATCTTCCCAACCCAGGAATCAAAGCAGGGTCTCCTCCATTGCAGACAGATTCTTTACCAGCTGAGTTACTTAGCAAATAACACTACTATTCTTTCAAAAAGTAGATACAAGCTATTGACCAAGTATAAAAGTCATGGCTGTCAGTTGGATCTCAAATCAAAGCATGTACCTTACCACTTCGTAACCAAAAGACACTCACTTAACAAAGTCTACCTAACATAGGTGGCCTAATATTAGGCTAACATGGGTAGCCTAATATTCATGGGTAGCAGGTGAAATATTCAAGAAGGAAGAAATGTGTCTTGAGTAGTTAACTAGTAACGGCAGAAAGTCATTAGGAAATCCAGTGAAATTCAAAAACCTATAAAATCATCATATGTAGAAATTTAGATTTTCTAAGATACAACTTGAGCTGTCTTCATACGAGATGGTAGATCTGTCAGATTCAGATTTTTTAAGTTAGTGGGATTCTTCAGGTGGTTATAAATTCTAAAACTATATTAAAGTTATTGGGTATTGAAAACTGGAGTATCAAAGACACCAAATTCAGCAAGAAGAACGTAATCTAACTTCCCTTGATTCTTGCCTCACTTTTTGTCTTCATGGGTCCTTTTGAAGGAATCAAGATAAGCATAACAGGAATGTCTGTTCCTCAGTGTCAGTGGCAGCTGGAATTCTGAAAACCTGACAGCTGGAAGCACAGGTTCTTATGTCTGGAAGTTGATGATGACTGTTGGCTGAAGGCCTAGGTGGATCTGAGGCTCAGAATACCCAGACATGGCTTTTCCATGTGGCTTTGGCTTCTTGAAAACGTGGTAGGTGGGGTCCAAGGGCAAGTGTCCTGAGAGAATGAGCCAGGTGGACATTATATCCTTTTTATGACCTATCCTTGGAAGTTACATGTTAATATCATCACTCCATTGGTGGGCAGTCAAACTAAGATTCTAGGGAAGGGAATACAGACCTGGGGAAGTCTATGGACCTCCATCTCTGGGTGGAGAAATGTCAGGTACACTAAAAAGATCACATGGGATGGGATAAATGTACCAGTGTTGCCATCTCTGGGGAATGCAATCTGCCATACCATCCAAGAGAGGAGAGATTATAGTTAGTAATGACATTAATGCTAGAAAGGACCTCTAGACATGGTTAATGGTGTGCCTTTTTGTCAGATCCTGGACTAACCCCATGCGAAATCACAGATATAGGTAAAACATCTTCAAAGTTGTGCCCCTGCTTCACTTTCTATTTCAGTCTTGTATTTTTGCTTCCTTCTCTCCCAAAGGCTCATTGTCCCCTAATGCCTCATAGATACCCAGATTCCTTCCTCTGCCTTCCATACAAACTTATCCTTGGCTGTCCCATTTCACCAGACCCCCAGGCGATCTCACTTTCACTTGCTAAAGTGAAAATAGCTTAACTTTTTAGCCATCTTGGAGAAGAAACACGTTTCTACAATGGGAGGGCTCTGTGAAAACAGTGTCATATACCAAGGCTTGGTCTGGAAAACTGGTAAAGCCAATAAAGCTCTTGGTAATTTGTGCTTTTAGGGAATTTACTCCTTGGTTCAAAAGAGCAAAAGGGTGTCCCTGATATTCACCCCACTGTTAACTCTTGTTATCTGTGGGATTATGTTTGATTTTACTTTTATCCTTTTATAAGTTTCCCACAAAAAATGTGTGATTGATTTTGTAATTTGGAAACAAAGCTATTCTAAAACAGTTTTATTGAGATATAATTCATGTACTTTACAACTCACCTGTAGTACAATTCAGTTGCTTTAGTATATTCACAAAGTTGGGCATTCATCACTGCAATCAACTTTAGAACGTTTTTATTACCCCAGCAAGAAACTCTATACCTCTTATGTGTCACTTTCTCAATCCATCTGCATTCTACACCCCTATTTTCTATACATATAGATTCTCCTAGACTAGACCTCTCATATAAATGAAATCATATAACATGTGGCTTTTGTAATGGGCTTCTTTCACGTAGCACAATGTTTTTAAGGTTCATACATGTTATAGGATGCATCAGTACTTCTCCTTTTATTGCTTAACAATATTCCATTGTATGGATATATCACATTTTATTTATCCATTCATCAGTTGAGGGACATCTGAGTTATTTCTACTTCTTGGCTATTATGAATAATACTGCTATGGACATTCAATTACAATCTGAGAATGGACACATGGTTTCATTTCTGTCTAGGAGAGGAATTGCTTAGACCGTATGGTAACTCTCTTTAACACTTGATGAAGCATCATAATTTTTTCCAAAGTGGGTGCACCATTTTACATTCACACCAGCAGTATATGAGGGTTCTAAGTTCTCCATTTCATTGTTAACATGGATTATTATCTGTCTTTTTACTCTAGTCATCCTACTAGATGTAAGGTGACAGCTCATTGTGGCTTTGTTTTTCATTTCATGAATGGTTAATGATTTTGATCATTTTTTCATGTGCTTGTTGGCCATTTGTATTAATACATCTTCTTAGGAGAAATGTTTATTCAAATCCTTTATCTATTTTTCAGTTGGGTTGCCTTTTTTAATGGGATTGTAGTAGCTCTTTATAAATTTTAGGTAGAAGTCTTTTTATCAGATATATGATGTGCTAGTTTTTTCTCCCATTCAGTGAATTGTCTTTTCATTTAATGATGTCTTTTAAAAATATCATTTTATCTATTTGGCTGTGCTGGGTCTCTGTTGCTGTGCAGACTTCTCTCTAGTGGCGCATGTGCCACTCCCTACAGTGGCTTCTCTTGTTACAGAGCAGTCTCTAGGGCCTTTGGGTTTCAGTAGTTGTGGCACATGGGCTCAGTAGTTGCGGCTCCCAGGCTCTAGAAGGTAGGCTCAGCAGTTGGGGCGCACAGGCCTAGTTTTCCTGCAGCATGAAAGTTCTTCCTGGACCAGAGATCAAACCCATGTCTCCTGCATTGGCCAGCGGATTCTTTACCACTGAGCCACCAAGGAAGCCCCTTAATGATGTCTTTTGAAGCACTGGGGTTTTTCATTTTGATGATGCCCAATTTACCTATTTTATTTTGTTGCTTGTACTTTAGTGTAATATATGTGTTTTTTTTTTAATTGCACAATACAAGGTCACAAAGATTTACCCCCATGTTTTCTTCTAACAGTTTTATAGTTTTAGCAATCACATTTAGCTTTGATCCATTTTGAGTTAACTTTTATATGTGATGTGAAGTAGGAGTCTAACTTCATTTTTTGGCATGTGGATATCTAACTGTCCATGTATAATTTATTAGAGAGACTATTCTTTTCCTTGTTGAATTGCTTTGACACCTTTGTCAAAAATCAATTGACATAGATGTTTATTTATGTTATTTTGTTTGTTTATCAATTTTACTAATTTATTTATATGTCTACCCTTATGCTAATACCACAATGTCTTGGATACAACAGTTTTGTAGTAAGTTTTCAAACTAGGACACATGAGTTCTCCAAATTTGTTGTCCATTTTCCAGATTGTTTTGGCTGTTCTGGTTCCCTTGTATTCTCTTACGAATTTTAGGATCAGTTTGTCAGCTTCTGCAGAGAAGTCAGCTGGAATTTTGAAAAGGACTGTGCTAAAGCTAAAACCATAGATCAATCTGTGGAATATTGCCATCTTAACAATACTACATCTTCTGATCCATGAACATGTGATGCTATGCCATTTATTTAGGTCTTTAATTTCTTTTGGCAACATTTTATAGGTTTCAGAGCAGGAGTTTTGCATGCAAAATTAATTCTGTTAAATCTGCTAAACAATAAATTTTTGTTAAATTTATTCCTAAGTATTTTAGTTTTTCTTGGTGCTATAACAAATATAGCTATTTCCTTGATATTTTGTTGGTTCATTGCTACTATACAGCAATACAGGAGAGTTTTGTGTGTTGATCTTGTATTTTGCAATCTTGCTGAACTCATTTATTAGTTCTAATAGTTTGTTTTAGTGGATTTTAAGGATTTTCTAAAACAAGATCATGTCATCTGTAAATAAAGATAATTTATTTCTTTAATTCAATCTGTATAACTTTTATTTCATTTTCTTGCTTAATTGCCCTGGCTAGACCTTCCAGTATAATGTTGGATATAATGTTGAATATAAGGATGGACATCTGTGTTTTCTTTTTGATTTTGGGGGAAAATCACGCAGCCTGCTGTACTCCATGGGGTCGCAAAGAGTCAGACATGACTGAGAGACAGAACTGAAATGAACTAATGATATTTGCTTTGGCTTTTTCATAGATGTCTTTTATCATATTGAAGAAGTTTTCTTTTATTCATGTTTGTTGAATATTTTTTATCAAAAATGGTGAATTGAATTTTGTCACAAGCTTTTTTCTGTGTCTATCAAGATGACTATGTGTATGTGGTTTTTGTCCATATTTTATTGATGTGGTGTATTACACTAATTAATTTTCAGAAGTTAGTATTGAATTCCTGGGATAAATGCCACTTGAGAATAGTGTGTGATCCTTTTTTAAATATCGCTAGTATTTTGTTGAGAACTTGGGGTCAATATTCAGGAGAGATATTGCTCTGTAGTTTTCTTTCCATATAATTATTTTTGGTCTGATTTTGGTATCAAAATTATAGTGCTTTGTAAAGTGAGTTGAAAGTCTTCCCTTCTTTCTTAATTTTTGGAAAAGTTTGTGAAGAATTAGAATTGGTTACTCTTTATATGTTCAATAGAATTAGTCAGTGGTAAAATCTGGGCCTGGGCTTTTCTTTGTGAGAGGTTTTTCATTACTAATTCAATCTCTTTACTTATAGGCTTAGTCAAGTTTTCTGTTTCCTTCTTGCATAAATTTGACAGTTCACTTCTTTCCGGGAATTTAATGGCAACCCACCAGCATTCAAGGCTGGAGAATCCCATAGACAGAAGAGCCTGGCTGGCTGCAATCCACGGGATCTCAAAGAGTCGGACATGACTGAGCAACTAGCACTTCCTTTAAGTTCTCTAAATCATTGGCATACCGCTGTTCATAGTATTCCTTTATAATGCTTTTTATTTCTGTAAGGTCGGTAATAATACCCCTCTTTCATTTCTGATTTTTAACAGTTTGAGTTTTTCTCTTTTCTTGTTCAGTTTAGCTAATAGTTTTTTCAGTTTTTGTTGATCTTCTTGAAAGATCAACTTTGGGTTTCATTGTTTTTAATCTACTATTTTATGCTCTCTATTTCACTAATTTCTGGTCTGATCCTTTTTATTGCCTTCCTTCTGCTTTCTAAAAAAGCCATTTCTGAGTTATTAAAAAGAAGAAAAATTATTTATCTAATATACTATTGATGGCCATTTGGACCATTTCCAGATAGAAGCTACTATGGGTAAAGTTGTATGAACATTTTTAACATGTATTTATATGAATATATACTTTCATTTCCCTTGGATAAGTATCTAGAAAAGGATTAGGAGTGAAGTAGGTGTGTGTTTAACTTTTTAAGAAACTGTCAAACAATTTTCCAAAGTAGTTGTACCGTTTTACATGCCAACCAGTATCACCACACCTTTCAACATGCAGTATTGTCATTCTTTTTCTGTTTAACCCTTCTGATAGAAGTATAGTGATATCTTCTGGTTTTACTTTGCATTCCCCAGCTAATCAATGAGATTGATCACCTTTTCACTCCTGTCAAAGTGATTACTCAAATTTTTGTCCTCATTTCTATTGAGATGTTTGCCTTTTTCTTGTTGATCTGAGTTCTTTATATATTTTGCATATGAATCATTTATGAAATAAATTATAGTACTCAGATGGAGTTCAGGACACACTGCCCTAAAATATGGCATCTTGGCATATTGAATATTTAAAGTTGAAGGAATTTGAGAAATGGCATGTGTAGGAAGGGCTTTCTGCTCTCCTCTTGAAGCAGGTCATAAAAGTCCGCATGCTGTCATGTGAGAGATGGTCTCCCAATATCCAGAGGAAAGGAGCATCCTTATCTCCAAAGATGAAGGGACCCAGAGAGGAAGCTGAATGAACAGGCCTTGCTAAGTCTCCCCCAGTTTACTGTACTTACTTCACACCCTTTGTCTTATCTTATCTTTCCACAGCTCTCCATCTTTCATCAAACCTAGCATAAAAACACTCATATTTAACCATTTCCTCATGTCTCCATTTCCTTATGAAGGCTCTTGAGTCATGTAAAACATATTAAATAAATTTTTATGCTTTTTTCTTGTTAACCTGTCTTTTGTTACAGGGTCCCAGTTAAGAACTTAAAAGGCAGAGAAAAAAATATTTTCCTCCCTTTCAGTACATTTATACAGTGGACTGCTGCTGCTGCTAAGTCGCTTCAGTTGTTTCCGACTCTGTGCGACCCTAGAGACGGCAGCCCACCAGGCTCCCCCATCCCTGGGATTCTCCAGGAAAGAACACTGGAGTGGGTTGCCATTTCCTTCTCCAATACATGAAAGTGAAGTTGCTCAGTCGTGTTCGACTCTTAGCGATCCCATGGACTGCAGCCCACCAGGCTCCTCCGTCCATGGGATTTTCCAGGCAAGAGTACTGGAGTGGGGGTGCTAGTGCCTTCTCTGATACAATGGACTACCAGACAGCAATCAAAGTGAATGAACCATTGCTATATACAGCTAATGTAGATAAACTCACAGACATAAAAATGAGCAAAAAGGGGGTGTTATAAAAGTGTTCATGCTGTGTAATTCTATATGCAGAAAGTTCAAAAACTGGCAAAACTAGCTTACTATAAGTCAGGAGAGTAGTTCCTTTTAGGATACTGGGTATAACTCAGAGGATGACTATGGGGACCTGTGGGGTCTTGGTAACATTCTATTCTTCAACAGGTAACTGATTACACAGGTGGGTCAACTTCATGAAAATCTATGGAGCTGTCATTTTGCAGTTTGTATACTTCTCTGAATGTTATACTTGAACACTTAAAAAGAAGGAAAATTGTGTTCTTGAGAAAATGTGATAGTTACCAAATAACTGGTGTTACTAGCAGGTTCTCTGCATTTGACATATTTCTCACTTATTATATTAAGGTGCTTTTTTTCCTTTGTACTATTTTCCTTGTGCATACTTTCTTTATATTGTAAGACTAAAAATTCATCTAATAATAGGCCAATAGCAGAGTTTAATTTTTCCTTTGCTCTGGACTATAGACACCTTGGCAAATAACACAACCTGAGTTCCCAAGGGCTATAAGATTGTAAAATCTACCCCTTCCCCATCAACCCCATAATGCTGAATGCAGTGCTCATACAATGAAATGCTGCAGCTAACACCACTGTAGCTGCCCCTTAGGAATTCATTGTAAAAGGGTTTCACTGTACTTTGTAAAGCAATTTGGAATCCTTCATGA
Organism: Nanger dama; assembly: GCA_917880005.1. Lineage (NCBI taxonomy): Eukaryota > Metazoa > Chordata > Mammalia > Artiodactyla > Bovidae > Nanger > Nanger dama. The sequence continues at coordinate 29,198,871 of CAKJTW010000022.1, forward strand.
TGAAAGGTTCTATATAAAGAAGGTAATATAATGGACTTGGCTTTCAACTTCTTTCATTTAAGCCTTAAAGGAAACATGAATCTACTATATTAGCATCATAAACCAATAGGTGCTATATAAGTGGTGAATAGAAATATTCTGGGTGAATAAAACTGCAAATATAGCTATGTATTAGCTAAGTGCTTTACGGAGTATTATGCAAATGAGGATTAATAAGGCAATTATACTTAATTAAAATAATACTACATTCTTCTAATTCTCTTGGCACCCATTGACTCAGTTATCTGCCTCCTAAATCCCAAGTCTAAATGCAAATTCACAGAGCCTACTGTATAAGCAAAAGAAATATTTTTGTAATAGCCTATAAGGGAAAAGAATCTGAAAAGAATATATACACATATATATATATATATGTTCCCTGGTGGTCCAGTGGTTAGGCTTTGGTGCTTTCACTGCAATGTCCTTGGGATCAATCCCTGATCAAGGAACTAAGATCCTATAAGCCACAGCACAGCCAAAGAAAAATACAAGAGAAGATAGATATATATATATATAAATGGATCACTGTGTTATACACCTGAAACTAGTACAATATTGTAAATAAACTAAACTTCAATTAAAAAATTAAAAACACAAACTCACATGAAATTCTTCTTTGGAAGGAAACAGTCTTCCACTGAGTAGATACTAAACAAAAGCTCCAGAAAGTTAAGAGGGATGGAGACAAAGGAAGCCTCTCTCACATACTTAAAGAGCCCATGGTACTGGAAACAATTCTTCTAGGCCCTAGAAAATATGTAATACTGCCCAGAGTTACTTTTACGCTTCTCAGAATTTCTTTTGGAGATTAGATTCTCCAGTGCTTCCCACTACTATGATCATCAGGTCTTATATCATCAAACAGTTGCTGTGCTTCACCCCAAAGACAGTGATAAGCAGAAATACCCGACATCATCCCTATGTGGCATCTAAAAAGTAATTAGAATTCTGTTGATGAAAGATGTGTTAATATGAATCATAAATATCGTACTGTTCTTTCTTTATAACATCTTTGGGGAATGAGTGGTCATCCCTACTTCTGTAGAATCTGTAGTCCAAACAAAAATTTTTTTGTGGGTCTTCAAGTTCAGATTTACAGAGAAATGTACTAAATCTACAACTATTAGTTTTGTATGTATGTCAGATGAACTCCTCAACTTTATGGGTGAAAAAGGCATTTCTATTTTGACCTCATATCATTGAGCCTTACCATGATGGGAGAGAGAACAGTAAGGCTCTCACTAGAAGCCAGTTTTCTTGCAGCTCCAGCCCTCTGCACAAAATGGTATAAATCATCAATTCTTTTGCAGAAACCTTCAAATTTCATTTTGAATATGCACAAAAATTTGAAAGAGCTTGACAGATTCAGGATGCTAAAGAGAGTATGTTAAACAGCTGTTTCCTGTCTCACTGAAGATGGGTTGGGGGCAGACTTAACTGAAGTGGGAAGGGTGGGGTTTTATGTCTCTTGCAGTGAAATGTGCAAGTCCCATACCCCAAGGAAAGCCTAGAATGAATCCCATTCTTATTTCTATTCCTTTTGGCTGCAACATCATAGATCTTTTACAAGAAATAGCATATTCTATGCAAGAATATTCTTGTCTTAAAAGGTTGTCTAGTGGGTTCTAGAACTCTTTTTGATAAGGAACACTTTGTTCCAACAAATCTTAACATGAAACCCCAGATAGAAAACAAATTAAAACCCTCCAGGGGGACCCTCAGCAGTCTGTTTTCTCAGTTCTAGTCTAGTGGAATCCCCCACGTGAGGTCATTATTAGTTAGATCCACACACTCTTCAGTGGGGTCTTCGTGGTGAAGATAGGACTTAAATCAGGCTTTGCATGGTCTGTAGACTCTGCCTGGATAATGCGTCTCCCTGGATTCAATGCAGAAAGTTAAACCACTTCAGGGATGTCGAGCAGAAGGAGATAAAACAGGGAATTAGGTGCCTATAGTTTCACTGGAAGGGCCAGAGGAATAAGTCAGGGGGTCTTCAGGCCAGACATTTAGCTTTGAGTTCACACTACAGTAGTCGTCCCCTGGTTAAGACTCTGTGCTTCCAATGCAGAGGGGCAAGTGTTCCAGCCCTGGTCAGGGAACTAAGATCCCACTTGGTGGAGCATGCCAGCATATTTAGGGCTTCCCTTGTGGCTCAGCTGGTAAAGAATCTGCCTGCAATGCAAGAGACCTGGGTTCGATCCCTGGGTTGGGAAAATCCCATGGAGAAGGGAAAGGCTAGCCACTCCAGTATTCTGGCCTGGAAAACTCCATGGACTGTATAGTTCTTGGGGTCACATAGAGTCAGACACCACTGAGTGACTTTCACTTTCATATAGAGTTGTGATGCAGAGGTCAGGAAACTCTGCCAGGAATTGTGCTGCCACCAGTCTGGCCACCCCAGAGCCACCCAACAGGCATGACCTATAGAGCTGGGCTGCTGCGACCAGTGTCAGGGTGTGTGTTAAGCAGCACCACTGCAGGAAGGTAGCATCTGCCTCTTCCTGTCTTCTAATCTTCATGCAAGAGCATCTCACTGCAGAACCTAAATCAAATCCAGAACCACACCCACAAAACAGTCTAGGAATAGAGCGCTTAGCCTTTTTTTAGCTTCATGACACAAGAAGGAATCTAGACAAATCTAGGATCCTGACTGGATCTAGGCCAGAAGAACTGGGGAGAGGCAGTGTTTGGGAAGAGCCTGAGCAAAGACAGAGCTGATTCAAATTAAAGGACAAATTCTGGGTCAAGTGGAAATCTTCAGTCTCACTGTGAAATCAGTAAGAAGGACTTAACCACTCAATGGATAAATGGAAGGCAAGGATCACTTTCCAAAGAAAGTTTAAGAATAGCCCAAGCAATCTTTTTAGGTTGGGTTGAGATACAGTATTTTATTTCTTTCCTGTTTTATAGCATAAGTGATCTAAGTTCATTGTAAAAATGTAAGAAAATATACTGACCCCAAAAGAAAAATAAAAGTCATTCATAATCCCACCACTGGGAGATAATCATATGTTAGTGAATCTTTTTCCAGATATTTCAATATTTCATTTATTATGATAACATATTTTTAACTTTTTTTTACTTATGAACAAAACTTTCCACATTAATAAATGGTCATCCAGTGACAATATCAATATGTTACCAGCTACACTGTCAGCTTTATTTTGTTATAGGAATGTCTTATTTTATTTAATAAATACTTTATTTAAAGCCCCTCTTTGTTGGGCACTTCAATATTTTAGATTAATAGTGATGGAATGAATAGAAAATGCAATATTTCAGAGCAGTAAATGCAGAGGTTGAATTGTGAGGTGTTAAAAGCAAAAAAAAAAAAAAAGGAGAAAGCAATGGCTCCCCACTCCAGTACTCTTGCCTGGGAAAGCCCATGGATGGAGGAGCCTGGTGGGCTGCAGTCCATGGGGTCGCTAAGAGTTGGACACAACTGAGCGACTTCACTTTTACTTTTCACCTTCATGCATTGGAGAAGGAAATGGCAACCCACTCCAGTGTTCTTGCCTTCAGACTCTCAGGGATGAGGGAGCCTGGTGGGCTGCCGTCTATGTGGTCACACAGAGTCAGACACGACTGAAGTGACTTAGCAGAAGCCTTGTGTACAGTTCACACAAGACTCAAATCTAAACAGCAGCCAACAGAAAATATTACTTAAAGAACAAGATCAACAAAATCCAAGTTATTACAATTCAATTCAGTTCAACCCAATTCACCTAGCATTTATCGAGCACCTTCTCAGTAGTCAGTGCAGTGTTTGGGGAGAAGGGAGCATAAAAATAATTCAGATAACTGACCCTACCCTCAGAGCATCTACTCTCTTGCTTCCTTTGATGAGAAGGAAACTTTCAGGTGTTTTAAGACACTTGCCTGTCTTTTATGTGAGAATGGCTTTGAGTCCCAGACAATTTCCTCCACAATTTCTTCACTTCTTAGGTTTCGGTTGTAAAAAAAGCAGGAAAGTGAGAAGGAACTGTGTAAGTTTTTCTATTTCCCAGTACAAGAACATTTAAGACATGATCTCTAATATTTTTCTTGTCTAGAAATCCTTGTCTTTTTACTTTTTAATAAAGCAATAGGCAGTTTATCCCTTGTGGTTTGTAGCTACAGTTCATTATCAGAGGAACACTTGGCTTTTAAATGGTGCTAACACTGAAATCCTCTTCTCTTGTCCCTTTCTAGTTAAGATTGCCTCATCTTGATCCTCTCTCTCCACATATTGATCACACATTGCCTGCTTCAAAGTGTTCACTTAATCATTCCACTTTTTCCAAGAGAGTAGCTAGCTCTTAATATGCTGCAGGTCTCCGATTACACTTCCTTTGACTTAAAAATATCTTGAAAGAATAAATCTGACAGTAAAGAAACTCCCAGACACGAGAAAGCCTTCCCACAAATTCTCCCAAGTGGAGCTGGACTGTAAGTGGGGAAAATGCAGCACTGACATTCACACACTGTTTCTGAGCTGCTGGACCCATACATTGATGGTCCAGCTCCAGTGTGAGCCTCAACCCGTAGCTCCCTTGCCACTTGTCCCACACCTTCTGAGATGTCAGCTGAATGCACTGGAAGTTATTCAGGGATAATGAATTCAAGCATGGTATAAGATCTGGTCATTTTGCCCTGTTTTTCTAGTATTCCTTCTGTTTAACAATTTGTAGCTTTTCATTTTTTTGGTCAGAGTAATAGCTCTAAAGCAGATGGTTGTAATCAGTCCCCAGGCCTCAGCCTTGGAAGGAAGCTGGATGGAAGACTCCACAAGGAATGAGGATTCTGTGACTCACTCTGCTCAACCCCAGGGCCAAAAGTGAGGATGCTGGTTGCTCTCAACCTGCTCTTGCATGAGCAGTGAATGTCAATAGATCTGTCTTCATTTGGTAGGGAAGATATCCACAAGAGGGAACATGAAAAATAGAACGGGCCAAAGTTGTATTTACAGGAGCCAAACTCATGCGTGCTTAGAATCAAGATTCTGAGTCTAGTCCATTTGTCATTCTTTTATGTCCAAGTTTTAGCAACAGGATGTTTTCAAATAGTTTACATTTCTCTTGGGACATGTTCCCTAACCAAATGTCATACTAGTGTTAGCTGGGAGTCATTTGGACTTACTCAGTTCTTGATTCCAGCCCCATGATTTAGGCTATTTATGTAAGCAGATTCCTGCATTGAAGATAATGGGGTTTTCTTGTCTCTCCATAAGGAGAAAAGTTATTAGATCACTGGGAATTTTACAGAGTACGTTATTAAATCCTCGGATGTTAAACATTTCACTTACTTGGAACACACACTTGATAGAAGCAAACTTCAGCTGACAGTCAAAAGCATATTTGATGAAAATGTCAATGCTGATATTTATTTTTATTAATACTATTCTATGTAATGTTATTCTCTAAGGAAATTATATTTATCAGGCCTTTCCTTTTTCCTCTAAACCCTTTTATTATACTCCAAAATATCTTTTTTTCCTGGTTACAGAGTGGTAGATCTTTATTGTGAAATATCTAGAAAACATCAAGAAGCATAAAGAAAATGAAAAAGTACCTATGATTCTTCAGTTCTGGGGTCTTCAATTTTTCTAAGATAGTCAACAGTGAACATTATTTGAAATCTTGTAAAACTTAAAAAAATTTTTTGAATTGAATATTTTCCAATTTAAGCCCTGATTCATTCTTCTGCTAGAAATCTTGCCTAAAATATCAAGACGACCTGATGTCATACATCAAATACAGCTTAATTCTAGAATGACTCTTTTTCAGGGAAGTGGACAAGAAGGTATGGGGTTAGCCTGGTTCCTTTCACAGGAGTACGATTAAGCCACTATTTCCTTTTTAATGTAATATTCTGTGAATAAAACCTAGAACCATGAAGCAGCTAAGGAGCTCACCTAGTTAGACAATGAAGTCTCAGCCTCGGCTGCAAGGAGTTCTGGGCAGTGGATGTTAGGAGCTAGATGTATTGCTGATGTGCACAAAATGGTGTTTCTGAAATGAGGGGCAGGGAGAGAGTGAATAACTGGTAGGCAACTAACCATGTCTGGTGAGGAAGTGTTACTCACAGAACCAGTTGGGGAAAATCTGGGACACTAACCAGAGACCCCTAACCCCACAATCCGCAAGTTTTGAGTTAAACGGACTTATTATGCCCACTTTTCCATAGAAACCTGAAACTAGACGAGCAAGGCAGTTATGTTTTAGAATTGTTCAACACGAGTAATGAAAAAGTAATATTCTTTTAAGAGAACACATGGAGTTTTTACTGAACCATTCATGTAGATGTATTTATGACTAAATTCATTTCCTATCTCCAGCCAAATTTCTAGAAGTAAATTCTTGCCAGATACAACTATGCTAAGATCCATGCCAAGAAATGCTTATTCTAGAAGCAGTAGTTTTTCACATAAGAAATTTCTAAAATAAAAAATATACCCTGGTTGATAAACATTAGATAGGGAAAAAAAAACCTTATGCATTTAATTCAACAGATTATTATATTGGTATAACTTAATTCTACAGGTTTGTGTATAGATGTAATTTTAATCTTGTAGTATATCCTTCATTTAATGTGCTTCATATGTGTTGATTCTAAAATTCTCTCTAAAGCGACATTTCTACAGCTTTTTCTTAGGCATGTATCTTCTGATCTCTGTTTGAAAGTAAAGACATTCTTCAGCTTTTATTTCTCATACCCACCATTTTGAACCAATGCTGAAAACTTGCTAATTACTCATCACCTTTCCATTCTTTGCCTTCATTTTCCTCTTATCACCTTAATTCACTTATGCCTATCGATTGAGAGAACAATCTAGAAGCATAAAGGACATATTTTTCAGAACAACAGCTGTCACACAAAGTTTGTTTTACTGCCTTTTTCCCTTCCTCACTCTTTTGTGCAAGTGAGTGGCTAATTGCCCAGAATTTCTAAGATCTGGGACTTAAAACTCCACTGTCTCCAGGCTGTACCCATTACTGAATGAGATAACTACATTTGGCAGAGAGGTGCATAGAACTGTTTTGATGGCAGAGAACGTTAATTTGCAACCACCACTGCACAGAATGAAGGAAATGCAACTGCTGTCCTCCTGGGAGAAGCCACTTAGGCAAGAAAATAAATAAGAGGATTTTGATTATATTAGGAACTCTTATGCTTGTATCCCAGGAGGCTCCATCTTTAAACTCATGTCGTTTCATGTTTACACAAAAATTATAATGGAAGAAAAAAGGCTCAGAGCTCTCTGGGCCAGCATTTCACATTTAAAAAATGTATCCATGTTCTATGGGGGTAATGCAAGCCACCACATGCATTTGTCCATTTTTCCATCTCATTCAATGAGATAACAAATGTAAAGGTCCTGGCACAGTCCCTGGCACATAGTTGGCCACCTAGAAACATTCTTGCTCTCCCCTTCTGCCTCTCCCCTTATATCTTGTTTCCCCTGCTTCTTGTCAGAAGTCATTTCTGAGAAGAATCCAGAATCCCAGCATCTCTGTGCAGTAGCTGGCCATTGCCAGTGAACACACACTCTGTTGCTGGGCATCAAGCTTTCTGGGTCCCACTGTTCTCTGTGTGCATTATGGCTGGCTCTTCACTGCTGGGTGCAGAGGATCATTTTCACCCAAGCTGCTTTTACCCTATCTACTACTTGTGGGACAAATGGAGTGTTGCTCTACTGGAGGAAGAGATATGCATGTGAACAGATTAACAATACTCTGTGCTATACCCTGGGTAATAATACTATAATGATAGTAACTATTATTAGTATCAGGTCCATCTAGTCAAAGCTATGGTTTTCCCAGTAGTCATGTATGGATGTGAGCATCGGATTATAAAGAAAGCTGAGCCCTGAAGAACTGATGCTTTTTAACTGTGATGTTGGAGAAGATTCTTGAGAATCCCTTGGTCTGCAAGGAGATCCAACCAGTCCATCCTAAAGGAAATCAGTCCTGAATATTCACTGAGAGGACTGATGCTGAAGCTGAAACTCCAATACTCTGGCCACCTGATGGGAAGAACTGACTCATTGGAAAAGACCCTGATGCTGGGAAAGAGTGAAGGCAGGAGAAGGGGATGACAGATGATGAGATGGTTGGATGACTTCACCAACTCAATGGACATGAATTTGAGTAGACTCCGGGAGTTGGTGATAGACAGGGTGTGCTGCAGTCCATGGGGTCACGAAGAGTCAGACACAACTGAGCAATTGAACTGATTATTAATATAGCTAGTAATTATTAGCACTTATATGCCAAACACTGTGCTAGATGGTTTTACATACAGAATATACTTATTTACTGAATGGGCCCAGTGAACTAGGTGTCAATCTAGAAACATTTTATTTATCTCTTTCAAACACGGTCAGAACTTTGACAATATCAGATAACTATCTTTCCAGCTCACTTGTGATGATTAAACCAGTCCCAATTTCAGTTATGAAAAAATCCAGACCAGACTAAAACAAAATTTCAGACTCAGGTCAGGTTTAAATCTGCCTGGATTCTTCATGGCCTCCCAGTTCCTGTCTACAATCCCCATGAAGACCAGCTGTGCTAGACTTTAAGAGCTTCCCTCACACTTGTTCAATACCCTTCTCTATTTAAGCAAGCTGGCAACCTTACAACGAACCTTCCTTGACCAAAAGAATATGGGCAATAAATTCCGTACAGAGCTTTTGAGAAACGAGACACTTTGGCCACCACTCATTTCCTCTGGTAGTAACTGGCTGCCTCTCTCTCCCTTTCTCTCTTGGACAGCTCATGCATGGTGGTGCCATGATTTCTTAATTAACATCTTTGTTTCTGTAAAGGGATGTTGAGGGTAAAGTTTCAACTAGGCACTAAGTAAGAGAAGGGAAAAGGGGACGCATTTACTTATTTATTGGCTGCCCTGGGTCTTCCGTTGCTGTGTACAGGCTTTCTCTAGTTTCAGCGTACAGGCTTTTCACTGCAGCACAGGGTATGGGCTTTAGGCGCGTGGACTTCGGTCGTTGTGGTGTATGGGCTCAGTAGTTGTGACTCGTGGGCTTAGTTGCCCTGAGACACGTGGAATCTTCCCAGAGCAGGGATTGAACCTGTGTCCCCTGTATTGGCAGGCAGATTCTTAACCACTGGACCACCAGGGAAGTTCCAAGGGGATTTTTTTGAGGAGGATATTGAACTGTGGTGTTGGAGAAGAATGTTGAGAATCCCATGGACAGCCAGGAGATTAGACCAGTCAATCCTAAAGGAAATCAACCCTGACTATCCATTGGAAGGACCGATGCTGAAGCTGAAGTCCCACTACTTCTGCCACCTAATGCGACAAGTCAACTCATTGGAAAAGACCCTGATGCTGGGAAAGATTGAAGGCAGGAGAAGAAGGAGATGACAGAGGATGAGATGGTTGGATGGCATCACTGATGCAATGGACATGAGTTTGAACAAACTCCAGGAGATGGTGAAGAAACAGGGAAGCCTGGCGCGCTGCAGTCCACAGTATTGCAAAGAGTTGAACGTGACTGAGCAACTGAACAACAACAAATTCTGTTGGAAAGACCCATACTCTTATCTTTCACCTCAAGTGAGATGAGGCTACTGGGCAAATTTAATATGTTAACCTCATGAAATTCACTTCATCTCCAGCCTTTTCTCACACAGTCTTTTGGGATCATGATTTCTGGGTCTTGGAGGCCCCTCTTTGTAAGTCCCATGTGGTGTGTCTTGTTCTGCTCTTTCATGTGGGGTTACTTATCACCTCACATTCACTCCAGAGATTCATTAGAAGCGCAGGCAACAAGATAAGCCCCCTCCCACATCCTGTTGCACAAATATTACCTGACTTGATCCTCCCAACAGCATGCAGAGGGAGAGAGTAAGATTCTTGAATTACACATGAAGAACTCTAGGGAGATTAAATACCTTACGCCAGATAACATACTCAGTAATGCTATTATAGGAAAAAAACCCAGGTTGGTCTGACTCCAAAGCCCAGTCTTCTCGCTGCACCCTGTCAGAGAAGAAGGGGAGAATATTACAGAATAAGCAGGGCTGTGAGGGATGAGCCTGCAGTATCTGTACCTCTGATGGCAAGTGCTCCCATGGAGCTGCAGATACAGGGAGCAGGTGGAGATGGCAGGAAATGGGTCCATAGAGGGAGGCTGAGGCCAGACTCCACTGGAAGGCTTCGAGTATGTGAAATCTCAGAAAAAAGGGCAGGGGGAGTTTGGACTCTGCCAGAAATAATCAGAGTCATTCAGGTTTTGAGCAGGTGACTCCCTCATCTCTCTGCCTTTGAGATCGTCCAGGTGGTTGGGTGGAGAACAGGTGGAGGGGAGCAGGACTGCAGTGAGAAGCATATTGTAGCCGTCTGAGTGAGAGGAGCAAGGAGTCCACCAGGCAGTGCTGGTGGGGGTGGGAGAGGTGTGGCTGGAGCAGGAGCCAAAGCAGTGCCCACAGGGCCCGCTAGTTCTCCCCACATACACAGAGGATGGAGCCAGGAGAGGAAAGAGCATGGGTGCTATCCAAGGTGCCCTGGAAAAAGCAGATCTCTAGGCTTCCCCAGGCAGCTCAGCCCAGCTGGCTCACAATACACAGAGGTGCTGAGCTCTGCAAAGGGAAGGTAAGTGCTCAGCAAAACGCATCCCTGCAGCTTTAGATCGGGAAGGCCTGAATGTGTGTGTGTAGCGGATTCCCAGGCTGCTAACAGTTAACACTGATATGACCTTTGGAGAGTTCAGAGTGATATGCAAGGGCTACCTGCGAAGCTTGGCAGTCACTTGGAGAGTTTGCAAATTGAATGCGGACTGGCTCTTCCCTTCTGAGAGTGTGTGTATGTGCACACATGTACGTGTTCATGTATAAATTGTCTTCTCTCCACATTCAGCAGACTGGTTTCCCTGCCTGAGTCAGGTCACCTGGCAGTGGCTGGAAAACTCTGCCAAGCATGAAGCCTTTCATTCTAAATCAGCTTTTGCTTCTAAATGAGTTTCACAAAACAGCATCCATTAATCAGCACCTTGTTTGGCCATGGGTCCTTTTCGCCTGCATTAGGTGATGTGGGAGCATCTCTCGGGGGCTCCCAGGTGAAGTCCACATTTCTGTCCCTCCAGCTCCTCATGAACTGCCTGCTTCTTGACCTTTCAGCCTCATCTCTCACCATTCAAATCTCCCCAGCTCGCAGTCTTTCTGAACTTACAGTTCACACCACATGCTTCTTCACACCCAGGAGCAGGGGCTACATTTCATCCTTTCTGCTTGAACTGTCCCTCAAGCACTGGGGACAAGCACCTGTGAGCCCCTTTCCTTTCATCCTGTAGTTCCAACTCACCTTCCATGCTCAGATGTCTCTTTCAAGAACCTCTCCCTCACTTACTGCTCTGAGTTTTCTTCTGTGTTCACATGGTTTTGTCACAACACCTTCACACTGTATTTTTAAGTATTTTCCATTCATTATAAAAGGCACTCAGGCTTACAGTACAAAATTTGGAGAAGGCCAAAAAGAACAAGTCTGCTTCCTGGAGAGCCCCACCTGCAATGGTAGCAATCTAGAAGATGTGTAGACAACCCCTAACTTGAGTCTCACTCATGTCTAGATCACAGACTGTAGCACCTGAGCAGAGACCGTGACTTATAACTGTCATAGCGCTGACCTCTCTAGTATGTAGAACACTCTCAAATATGTGCTGTGATGAAAGGATTATAATGAACAGAGAGGGCTGTGTGAATATGAGGAGTTCTGAGTAAGCATCAGCTGAGTGTTTCCAGCTATTGAGATTAAAGGCAAGACTGACTGGTTGTCAAGTTTCAAGTCTGAGAAGCTACTGGGAGCTGATGTTAATTTTGTGGAAAACTGGTTTGATGTTAGTCTGGTGCAAATGTTGCATTTGAACTGTGTCAGAATCTTCAAGGAAAAATGTCTGATAGGTAGAAGGTATATAGAGCCAGGTCTTGTATATGAGACAGTTTGAAAATAGATATTGAAGCACTATGGATTCACGTGGAAGTACCAGTTGAACCTGTGAGAATAAGGAAAGTCTCAGAGTCAGGGTTTTTTCCTTTTTAAATTTAGAATTAGAAGAGTAGAAGATCCATTAAATGATGGTGTCTTGATCAAAGAGAGAAGAGGCGGCGCACTGAAGGGAGAGAGAAGGGGTCAAATGTATGAGGAAGAAACTCAGTATGCTGCAGTATTCCCATGGACAAAAAGAAGAAAATTTCTATAGTGAGTTCTTTGTGTTAATTTGGCTCAAGTCACACTAGAGCTGCACACTTAGTTGTCTGTCCCATAATGCATGTATGGTAAAGGACACAGAGGCGATGCAGGGAGCAGGGCAAACTTCAGGGAACAGTGATTGATATCTTCAGAGAGAAAGGAAAATAGCAAGATGCCAGAAAAGAAGAAGACCCAGTGTGCAACAGGAAGCTCTTGGAAATTAAACACGTGATAATAGAGATTTTCAATGTGACAGAATTAGAAGATAATTGACTAACTCTTTCAGAAAAATAGTACAAATAGGGAGAAGAGAAAGTTGGAGAATCAATTTAGGAAATCTAATTTCTGAAAGACAGAACAGATAAAACAGACCAGGGAATTATCAAAGAAATTATATATGAAAACTTTCCTGAAGGATGTTTTCAGATTGAATAGGCTCCACAAAGGCCCAACACAATGAATACAAATGACTCACAACAATAATATTGATGGATATCAGGGATATTGCAGAGTTCTGGGGATAAAGAATAAAAGTTCTGAGAGACGAGAGAGAGAGAAGAGATCACATGCAGAACTAGGATGGTATCAGACTCCTTAGTAGCAATACCGGAAGTTAGAAGATAATGGAATAATGCCTTTGAGGTCCTAAGAGAAAATAATTTTCAAGCTAGAATCTCATACCCAACTGAGCTTTCAATCAAATTAGATGGTGGAAAAAGACAAGATCTCAAAATATATCTCCCATGTGTCTGTTTTCTTTTCTTTCTTTCCTTTATCGGCAATGCCCCATGACTTGCAGGATATTAGTTCCCTCACCAGGGGTTGAACCCAGGCCACAGTAGTGAAAGCACCGAGACCTAACCACTGGCCTGCCAGGAATTCCCCCATGTGTCACGTTTCAAAAAATTCCTAGAGGATACATTCCACCAAAACAAGGTAGTTAAGAAAGAGCAAGACATGAGATTAACAACACTGTGCGTGCTAACTCGCTTCAGTCATGTCTGACTCGCTTCAGTCGTGTCTGACTTTTTGAGACCCTATGGACTGTAGGCTGGCAGGCTCCTCTGTCCATGGGACTCTCCAGGCAAGAATACTGGAGTTGGTTGCCATGCCCTCCTCCAGGGGATCTTCCCAACTCAGGGATCAAACCTACAACTGTTAAGCTTCTTGCACTGCAGGCAAGTTCTTTACCACTAGCGCCTCCTGGGAAACCCTTAACTAATGTAATGTACGCTTCCTTGTGTCAGTCACAACAAATAAACAAAAATTAGAGGATCCAACAGAGAAGAAAAGAAAAGCAATTTCCAGGATGGTAAGTCAGGGGAATATGAGAAAGCTGAATTCTGATCTTCCACAGCAGGAAGTTAATGGGTAACAGCTGTAACTGAAAAATAAAGAAATAACAGTATAATATTGTTATTTAGATATATAAAGGTAAATAACAGAAGGTACAGGTAAAGAAATGAAAGGAATTTCCTGGAATCTCATGGATGAAGAAATTAGGGGCAACAGCTAGGTGGGGAAAGGGTTGCTGTTTTTCTTTAAAAGTTTTTAGCATTTGATTTTGAAACTAAACACATTCATTTATTACTTTCATACAAATTAAAACTAAATTAGTAAAAAGTCCATGAATATGCCAGTAATCATTTGTAAATTGTGCATAAAAATAGCCCTCTCACCTAGACTATTAGAAGTCATCTTTCCAGAGAGAAGGCAAGGCCCTCTGATTTGTCTGTCTTCTGCAAATGGCTTTTGAGCAAATTCTTGGGAGCCCATCAATCTGCCAATTAGAAGAAAATGCAAGAGAAACAGCAGGAATCAGGGACTGCAAGGAAACAGTTACCATCCCATAAAATTATTGCCTTTACCAAATTAGAATAAACCTGTCAAGGGGATGTTTAACTATTTTTATGTAAAAATCAAAACGGTCTGACTTCAACTGTCAAACAGACTCTTCCAACTTGTCTGTAACAAAATGCTCCCTTTGTAAGTCGTATACTTCAAGTTGCATTTGCACTCTGGGGAGATGGAGCTGCCAGATCAGGAATCCAGGAGCCTGCATGGAGGCCTTAGGTGCACACAGAATGGCCGGCTCGTTTAGTTGGCCTGGCAGTTGCAGCAGGATGGGTGGATGTTGTTCCTGCAGGCAAACTACAAAGTGAAATATCACTGCACCTACCTCACTGATCAATAAAACAAAATAAAAATCTAGCTTCTCCATTTGGATGAGAGGCAATTTTCTGTGGCTTCTCACATTTGCTATAATTTTACAAATATATTTCCCCAAACCACCAGATGAGGAAAATTGGTACAATACTAGTTATTTTTATGGGCTGCCTCATCCTTTATACAAAGTATCTCAGATCACTTTAAAGTGCAAGGGCAGAATGGAGAGCGTGATTTATAGAGCCTAAGGGACCAGAGCTCTTGCCACAGAAGTAGGAGATGGCCCACAGAGGACCTGGGAAGAAAGAGGGGCTGAGAGGTGGATGTAACCACAGTTGCTTCCCCTTGCCAGGACAGAGAGAGATCTGTCGCCGGAGTGGCAGCTTCATTCTCAGAGTTGAGGAGCTCATCATGGAGGGATGGGCAGAATTAGAAGATAGATGAACACCAACAAGGGCTGAAATGCTTATAAATCTCTCTTCACACTAATTACTTTTTAGAAAGAGCTTGATTGAGATATAATTTACATGCCATAAATTCACCCACTTAAAAGGTAAAATTCCATGTTTTAAAATATATTTACAAAGTTACATAACCACCAATGGATTTTAGAACATTTCCACCACCTCCTAATAAAACCCATACCCCTTAGTACAATTACTGTCCTGTTTCCCTCCCCACATGACACACAGTCCTAGGTAACCACTATTCTACCTTATGTCTCTGTGTAGTTGCCTTTTAAAACCGAACATCTCATATAAACAAAATCATATAATACGTAGTCTACTGTGACTGGCTTCTTTAACGTAGCATAATTCTTTCAAGGTTCATCCATGTTGTAGCATGTTTCAGTACTTCCTTCCTTTTGTGGCAGAATAATATTTCATTGTAGGTATATACCACATTTACTTATCCATGCATCAGTTGGTGGACATTTGGATTGTTTCCACTTTTTGGCTACTATCCTAAGATCATAGCAGCTGGTCCCATCACTTCATGGCAAATAGATGGGGAAACAATGAAAACAGTGACAGAGTTTATTTTTGGGCTCCAAAATCACTGCAGATGGTGACTGCAGCCATGAAATTAAAAGACGCTTGCTCCTTGGAAGAAAAGCTATGACCAACCTAGACAGCATATTAAAAGTAGAGACATTACTTTGCCAACAAAGGCCAATCTAGTCAAAGCTATGGTTTTTCCAGTAGTCATGTATGGATGTGAGAGTTGAACTATAAAGAAAGCTAAGTGCTGGAGAATTGATACTTTTGAACTGTGGTGTTGGAGAAGACTCTTGAGAGTCCCTTGGACTGCAAGGGATCCAACCAGTCAATCGTAAAGGAAATTAGTCCTGAATATTCATTGGAAGGACTGATGCTGAAGCTGAAACCCCAATACTTTGGCCACCTGATGCGAAAAACTGACTCATTGGAAAAAACCGTGATGCTGGCAAAGATTGAAGGTGGGAGGAGAAGGGGACGACAGAGGATGAGATGGTTGGATGGCATTACCAAATCTATGGACATGAGTTTGAGTAAACTCTGGAAGTTGGTGATGGACAGGAAAGCCTGGCGTGCTGCAGTCCGTGGTCTCACAAAGAGTCAGATGCGGCTGAGCGACTGACTTTTCACTTTCAATATCATTAATACTTTAGAGAACGTTTGTATATCAATTTTAGTGTGAATATATGTTTCCAATTCTCTTGGATATGTATCTAGGAGAGGAATTTCTGGGTCATATAATAACCCTATTTAAATATTTGGGGAACTTTTCAAAAGCACCACTTTACATTTCCATCAGCAATGTATGAAGTTTCTAATTTTTCCACATCCTTGTCAATGCTTGTTTTTACCTGCCTTTTAATTATGGCCATCCCAACTCATGTGAAGTGGTATCTCCTTGTCCCAATAATTTCTCATTTTTAATTTTGTTGCTACACTCTCACGATATATGGGCTTTAACGGCCAGTGGTTGTTTTATTAAAATTCCAAGATCGAAAGGAAAGGATCAATAAAGAACTCTTGAACTTTAGTGCACCTTTTAAAACCATCCACAGACCCCAAATTTGGAAGAAAAATTACCCCAGTGCTTGGAAAGGGTAAACATGGGTTTAAAATAAACTATATATTATTACTATTCATTACACACCATTACTTATTGAGGACATATATACCACCAAAGGACCATGCCAAGTGCCTTAGAGGAAATGAAAAACACACAGCCTCTTGACCACCAAGGGTTTGTAGAATTCTGGAACTCATAATGATGGCAATAATACTATTTACACACAACTTTACAAATTATAAAGGGCTTTGAGATCTTAACTCTGGGTTGTTTGGTTTTTTTTTTTTCTTTCTTAGAAACTGAGAGTTAAAGCAGCCAAGAGGTCTGTGACCTCACACCCACCCTAATAAGACAAGGGACCAGGGGCATACTAGGAGGTAGAGGTACCATGGGGAAACACAGCAAGGGAACATCTCATACAAGGCACAACTGGGGAGCCTCACAGTGCAGGCAGCATGAAGAGCCAAGAAGGACTGATAGCCTGGGATGAAAGTCCAGCCATGGTATGACACCATGGGCAGGAGAAACAGTGGTGTAAAGACATGCACAGGCGGAGGTGTCCAGACAGACCACAGAGGACTGGGGACCAAAGGCCAGATGCTTGGGCTCTTATCTGAAACAGCTTCATGAGTGGCCACTAGCTTTCCCAGGCCACCTCCACTTCTCTAGCAATCCTGGCTCATCTGTGAATTTTTTAAATGTGCCTCCCATTCCTACCTTTGTGTCTTTCTTCTATAGGTTGTTTCCTGAAACACCCTTCTCCAGTTCCTACACAACACTGCCAAAAGGAATTACTTATTAAAAACCTTTTGCCTTCTCACCATCACCTATACCAAGGTGACCAAAACATGGCATTCAACGCTGTTCCCAAACTGCTCCAGCCCCCTTTCCCAGCTCCTCTGCTGTCTCTTCCCTTGCATTTGCCATTCTCCCCACATATTCCACCAGTCTTCCCTGACTCACCCAAGCAAAAGCGATTACCCTTTGCTTGTGTTCTCTCACCCTTTGCTTCATGCCATCATTGGTGTGTTACAAAGTCGTATACATTTCAGTTCCTCAAGTTGTGGGGTCACTTTAAGCAGGGGTTCTGCCTCATTCATCTGTGTGTTGACAGTGCCAAAGGAGGCTATCCAAGTGGAAATGTCCAAAAGGTAATGTATGAATGATGGGTGGATGGATTAATGAGTAAATGAACTTATACAAAATGTTAGACCAAACCTGGAAATATTTAGAAAAAAAAATTGCCTTGGACAAAATGTTATGGCTAAGGGTTAACTTAATCTCAACATCAGATCAGAACAATTGGTGAATTGTTCTTTTGTATATACCTTTGTTCTCCAGAAAACCTATATAAACCTGCTTTGATTAGAGCTCTTTTTGATTAGAGCTTGTAAAGGATATAGAAGTATTATTCAATGCAAAAATGAGAAAATATAAATGAAAAAATGAAATGTAAGCATGCTTTTATTTCACAATGGTCATCAATATCAGTGAGTTAGAAGAGCAAACAGAAGCATAGTGTCTGAGCCTGATTACTCTTCATTATAGTAAAAGTGCTTTAAAAGGGTGTGGGGTAGTCATGCTGGCCTTTGTGTTGATTTTCTAAGAAATGCAATAATTACAATTACAAAGTGAGTGAAAGTCACTCAGTCGTGTCTGACTCTTTGTGACCCCATGTACTATACAGTCCATGGAATTCTCCATACCAGAATACTGGAGTGGGTAGCCTTTCCCTTCTCCAGGGGATCTTTCCAACCCAGGGATCGAACCCAGGTCTCTTACATTGCAGGCAGATTCTTTACCAGCTGAGCCCCAAGGGAAGCCCAAGAAATGCAATAGACTCGTACATTTGTGAAACAACTGGGCAATATCAGAGATACATTTTGTGGCATACTCTGTCCTCAGCAAGTAAATTGATCTCTATAGGAGAAAATTATATGTTATAGATAGCATATTGAAAATCAGAGACATTACTTTGCCAACAGAGGTCCGTCTAGTCAAGGCTATGGTTTTTCCAGTAGTTATATATGGATGTGAGCATTGGACTGTGAAGAAAGCTGAGCGCCAAAGAATTGATGCTTTTGAACTGTGGTGTTGGAGAAGACTCTTCAGAGTCCCTTGGGCTGCCAGGAGATCCAACCTGTCCATTCTGAAGGAGATCAGCCCTGGGATTTCTTTGGAGGGAATGATACTGAAGCTGAAACTCCAGTACTTTGGCCACCTCATGTGAAGAATTGACTCATTGGAAAAGACTCTGATACTGAGAGGGATTGGGGGCAGGAGGAGAAGGGGACAACAGAGGATGAGATGGCTGGATGGCATCACTGACTTGATGGACGTGAGTCTGAGTGAACTCCGGGAGCTGGTGATGGACAGGGAGGCCTGGTGTGCTGCGATTCATGGGGTTGCAAAGAGTCGGACACGACTGAGCAACTGAACTGAACTGAACTAATAGGAGAAAATACAATGAATTAAAGATGGCTGCATGTTTTTTGCCACTCGTTTCATCAAGAGATGGATCCATATCCTTTCACTTTGTTTCTGGGCTGGCCCTCTGACTTTCTTCATCCAATAGAAAGCAGTAGAAATGACACTGTGTAACTGCCAAGGCTGAGCCTTGAGAGGCCTGCCGTTTCTGCTCTTGTGTGTTAGACATGTTTCTTCTTGGAATCCTCACTATGCTATGAAAGGCTCAAGCCATGTGGAAAAACTGACTGGAGGAGAACTAAGGTGCTCTCTGGTCAACAGTCCCAGATGAGCTTCCAGCCCACAGCCAGGACCAATTCCCAACCATGTTGGTGAGGCAGCTTAGAAAGTCCACCCCGGTGAAGCCCCTAGATGACTGCAACCCCATCCAACACCACACAGTGCAGAAAAACCATCCAGCTGAGCCTGGTCAACCCTCAGAATTATGAAAGACAATAAACTATTGTTATTTTGAGTCATTAAGTTTTGGTGTGGTTTGTCATCCAGCAAGAGATAAGTGAAACAAACCCTGGTTCAGAACCGGGTAGGTTGAATTTACTGGAAAGTGAGACCAATTCAAAATACTTCTCAGCCCTAGGAATACCAAAATGGGACAGAAATAAGACTGTCTGCCTTTCAGGCAATCCCCAAGAGAAACCGAGCTTAGCTGGTTCTGGGAGAATTAATAAGAACAACGCAGCAAAGTGAGATAGACTGTGCTTTGTCAGCAGTGTCACTGGCAAAGTGTGCAGACACCATTGTGCCATTAAAGTAAGCAATCTAATTACTACAATATGCATGAAGCAAAATGATCAACTTTCAGTTCGATGAGAAGAGTATATAAAACCAGTAGCTATAAACAGCACAGTGGAATCAATAAAGTTTATGAAAATGGGATTAGTTTTGTGTGAGTGTGAGGAACAAATGCACAACATGTCTTGTTCTTAAGAAATAAGAAGAGGGCCCTCTGTGGTCTGAGGCCACATTTAGAATAAAGAGCTGACATATACCTATCTACTGCTTGATTTATTTCAATTATATGCAGGACTCTCGGGTTTATTCTAATTTTTTAGGGTTTTGCATTTGCCCAGACATCTGTCGGAGAAGGCGGTGGCACCCCGCTCCAGTACTCCTGCCTGGAAAATCCCATGGACGGAGGAGCCTGGAAGGCTGCAGTCCATGGGGTTGCTGAGGGCTGGACATGACTGAGCGACTTCGCTTTCACTTTTCACTTTCATGCATTGGAGAAGGAAATGGCAACCCACTCCAGTGTTCTTGCCTGGAGAATCCCAGGGACAGGGGAGCCTGGTGGGCTGCCATCTATGGGGTCACACAGAGCCAGACACGACTGAAATGACTTAGCAGCAGCAGCAGCAGACATCTGTAACTTGCCAATTTTGCCTCCAGTGGACTCCTACTTATCTATGTCCAGCTCCTACCAATAATTAATCATTTTTTTCCACTGTGTCCCAATGATACTTTTTACAAGTTGCTAAATAGCACATATCACATTGTTTCAATTTCTCATTACATGAGCTTATTGGGGGCAGGACTAAGCCTTATTCAGGTTGGTGCGCCCTCTAATGGGTAAGAGCTGGTTCTGGGCACATAGAAAGGCTACACAGTGGGGGTTCAATATTCAAATGAACATGGATGGATAGAAAGAATGGCGCCCAGAGCCGATTCCATTGATGGAATTCATTGGATATCAAATGAATATGAATGGATAGTGTGTGGATTTCCCTTAAATGGTGACTTATGGAAAATTCCAAGAGTTGGAAAGATAGGAAAGAAAGTTATGTGATGGCTTGAGAGTTTCTCTATAGGAAGAGGTGGCTCAGATGGTAAAGACTGTGCCTGCAATGCAGGAGACCAGGTTCAATTCCTGGGTCGGGAAGGTCTCCTGGAGAAGGAAATGGCAACCCACTCCAGCATTCTTGCCTGGGAAATCCCATGGACAGAGAAACCTGGAGGTCTACAGTCCATGGGTTGCAAAAGAGTCAGACACGACTTAGTGACTAATCCAAGCATGGGAGTACTGTTATAAGGAGAGTTGGAAGAACCCAGTTAGAAGCACATACTCTTTCAATTTAGATTTCATGTTTATTTGGAGCAGATCTGGGGGTACTCACTCCTTGGTATAATTACTGAAAAGAGTACTTACAAAATAAGTGTGATTGGTTCTCAAAAGCTTACTGGTTGGTAACAATATCTAACGTGCCCAAAGAAGGCAACTGGGACTGAGAACAAAATTACCTGACTGAGGTCTGAAGCTCTACCACTGGGGCAATAGCAAAAAAGCATTATAATTTTGCAGCACCAAGGATAGAGATCTCTGTAGATGGGGTCTCTCCCTTCCCAAACAGTTTCCCAGCCACGACTGGGCTCATCCCTTTTCCTTGGAGACCTTGATTTGATTGATTGGAAGGCAGTCTCCAGAGTATTTTCTAAAATCTTTCCAAGCGTGTCTAATGGACCATTGGATTAGAAACCATTCATTGCTCTAGAAGCTTGCAGACACAATGACAAGGACCACAGTGCTTTCAGGATGCTCTGGAAATCGAATAAAAACACTGTCTACATGTGAAGAGAGCCACATTGTATATACATTCATTGAGCTGACATTTATTGAGTGGCTATGAGGTACCAGGCCCCACATGAGGGGCTCGGAAACAACGATATGCAGTGCTCGTGGTGTTTACATAAGTCTCGTTGGGGTATTAGACATTAAATAATAAACACACAGATAGTTACAAATTGTGACAGGTGCTCTGGAGGAAAGGACAAGATGATGTAGTACAAGATAATCCAGTTTACCTGGAGTGGGGCAGGAAAGGGAAGCGGAGAGCAAGTCTCATTTAGGTTGAGATCTCAAATACAATTCAGTGATACATGTATTTGAGGAGTTGGAGGTTAACATTAGGTTGAACCACATGAAATTACTAAGATTTAACCATTTATGACCTACAAAATGGCAATTTCATACAGTTCAACCTAATATAAGCATGTAATCTGAGCAGGGACCAGGGAGAGGAGGCATGGGGTGTTCTATTTTCATCAGAGCAGGGACAGATGGCTGCAAGATTAGAGGCAACGGCTGCAAAGGGAGGAAAACTTGCAGCCCCATATTATAAAAGTAGCGCTGGAATTTGAGCAGTATACTGAATGTTTATAGCATCCTTTGATTTTAAACACCCATACTTGTTCTCAAATCACTGAATCAGTGTTTGGAAAAAAAATCTAAACTTTTGTTATCTCCCCTCCTTCTGGAATAGAAGTGAAGAGGCACCATTGTTTAAAGTTTAGTTCTTGGGTACAGTGCATTTCTAAACAAATCAGCAGCTCCCATCACCAGGTAACCACACAGCGGTGGACAACATGGTCCAGTTACGACTGCATAGCAAACCCCCTAAACTTAGTGGTGTAAAGCAACAACCATCTAGTATGCTCATGGATTCCAGGTATCGAGTATTGAAAGGTCACAGTGGGGATGGTTATTCTGTGCTGTAACGCCTGGGGCCTCATTTGGGAAGATTTGGACTGTGAGTTATTAGAATTGCTGGAACTGGAGGATCCACGTCCCGCATGTATCTACCTCCCCCACTGGAGGATCTTCACTCCCTTGTCTGCTGCCTGAGCTGGAATAGATGGTAGGCTGGCTCAGCTTGGATGCTGACTAGACCACTCCCCAACAACTTGGGCTTCTTGCATCCGACTAGCTAAGTTCTGAAAGGAAGGTCTCAGGAGGGGGCCTTTGCAGAGTGAGCATTTCAAGAAGACCAGATGAAAGCCAACTGACCCTGTTTCAGAAATCACAATGAATCCCTCTGCCCCACTTTATTGGTGGACACAACCATGAGCTTACCCATATCCAAGCAAGGGGAGAGAAAGAGAAAAATTCCACCTCTCAGTGAGAAGAGTGTCAAGGTCACATTGCAGAAGAGCATGGGGGATGGGAGATATTATTGCATCCATCTTTGAAGATACAATCTGCTGTGATATGGTTAGAGAATAACACCCAGAGAAACTTTCATGATGGGCCAGGTAATGACTTTGCACAGGGTAGGGTGGGCCTGGGCACAGTGAAGGTGAGGTCGAACTAACTCTGTTACGAGAAAGCGGTGACTCCACCAAAAGGAGTTTTCCACTTGTCTTATGATAGTGTACAGAACAATGCTGGCTCTTCCTGGAGAGGATGGACCCAGGCACACTCAGTTTAAAGAGAGACAGAAGCCTTCTGCTGGCAGAGCTACAATTTGCAGAGCATGTTAGAGGGAAACAGAGTCTTGCAAAGAAATCAAAGGCTCAGTTTGAAAAGAATTTTTCAAGAGAACTGCAGAAGCAATAGCTGAGATATAGTGACTGAAGGCAAGAAGCAGATGTCAAGATTTAAGACATCTTAGACTGTAGCCTGGAAAGAAGGAGCCAGTGGGAAAAATACCCTGACCTTTCTCAACTCCTGCCCTTTGATCTCCTGCCAGCGCCTCCCAATGGCCAAAGCAAACCAGCAGCTGGAGGGCAGGAAGCCTGGGGCCAGGCAGCTCCAGAAGGCCAGCTTTTCGAGGTACAGAGCAATGTGGAGATGGTGGAGGTGGATCAAGCCCTGAATGATTACCTGGACCAGGGAGGTCTGATCTGTAGACCCAACCTAATTACTACATTCAAGATTCTGCAGCTGAGATGAACACAACTTAGGTAAGCATTGTTCCTGTTCTGTGTTTGAGGCTGAATTTGCTCTGTGTGTGCTAATGCTGCAGAAGCATTCCAAAAAAGACCATAGGTGAATACATGCAGGAGTGTCTGTGTGCCCCATGTTAATTATTAGAAGTCAGGGCAGCGAGGGGGTTGTATTACTTAGTAAAACTGACTAAATTAAAAACCCCAACACAATAAATACACAGCAAAGGATACTGTTCTGTACAGTAAGCAGCAAGGACACCTTTGGGGACTGAAGGAATCATGTGAGCATAATATTTAGGTAGCACATTTCCAATGATGCATAGCCGGGATTTCTAGGGATGTGGAAGAAACAGGGAGGGAGAATCCACAGGAAGGTGGGCTGCAGGGGAACATGACCTTGGTCCTCAGCTGGGAGATAACTCTGTGGTGAGGGCTCTGATGAGGAAGAGGAGCCTCTCTCTGGGTGTCTTAGCCAGCTGTCCACATCAAATTGCATTCTCACTCCTGCCATCTGGCAAACTGGATGTGACTTTTAAGAGGCAGAGCATCAAACTCTGACTTGGCCCATTTATTCTTTTCCACGATGTCAGTTGCTGACATATTTGTAGTTAAATAGGAGTATCTTCAGGCTGCAGAGAGAGGGAGGAAGCCTGGCAAATGCTGGGAAAGTGAAAACCTTGCCTGGACAGCAGGAGAGGTTTCTGAGTGACCTTCAAAAGCCCGACTTAGCACCCACCATCACAGCCCTCCCTGTTTCTGAAGGGGAAGGTGCCCATGCAGAAACATGCCTACACCACACGGGACTCTGTGAGCTCCACCACTGGGACACTGCCTGGTGCAATTTAATTTTAGCCTGGGCCCCAGGAGCCAATTGGAGGTGCCCAGCCTTGAAGGTGAGGCTCCATGGCTTTCAAGAGGCTCCGTGTATCCTTAGGGATGGCCCGTCTGCAAATGACCAGGCCATGACCCGCTTCCCCTTCCATGTAACCTGTTGAACTGAGTCAGCATCTCCATGGCACTGGGGCAGTACTCATGCTAGAGGCTGGTCACCTAGTGGACAGTGATTAGACCCTGAATCAGGCAAAATGAAAACACAGGGCTCTCGATCCAGGTGTGCAGAGGCTGGTGGAGTGGAGAGGTCCCTTGCCTGAAATACTGGGGACAGACGCCATACAGTTATACATGCCTACATAATTGTTCACAGGCTTCCCACAGAGGCCAGAATTATCACAAAAGTACATATGTTTGATGCAGAGAAAATGAAGGAAATGAAGGCCTCAACCAAAGCAGTAGGGTGCTAAGCAGTAAAATAAAAAGTATAAAATCCAGCCACCCACCCACCCACCCATTGCTTGGGGGCCTGGTTTCCTCTAGTGGATACTCACCTGGCCTAGGGGTCCTACAGACGATTGCACACCTCTGTACCTCTGGATCCCACTTCATATTGGGCATAATTTTGCCCAGAAGGAATGCAATTGTCATATACAATTTTTCAAAATAAATACATTTTCCTTTTAATGAGAACCCTGTAAGCTTTACTTGACCCCGAAATGCAGTGGAGGTCCCAACCCAGGTACCATTTCCTCTGGATTCCGGAGTGTGAATAAGACCCAACTCACCGGCACCTCCTCTGTGCAGGTCCCTGCTAGATGGTTAAGAGCATCATTTCACTTAATCCTCACACCTTCTGAGCTGTATTTTATTTTTAGCCCCATTTTACAGAGAAGAGATGGGTTCAAAGAGGAAAAACAAGTCACCTATAGTCACCTGGGCAGTGTGACTATCACTCCATACCACCTCATACTCTTTAACATATGACAACAAAAAGTTAAAAATCCAAGATTTCATTTCTCAACTCCCAAAGTTCTGCTTTTGAATTCAGTGACATGACCCTGCAATCCAAGTGGCGCAGGGTGGAGATTGAGCTCAAAATCCACCACCCATGGGCTGGACCTGGGTGCAGGCAGGGAGAGGGCACTGCTGCCCACCACTGTCCCCAGCATGCACCTTTCCCTGGTCCAGGCTGGATGCTTCCCAGGTAATCTGCCCCCTTGAGAAGCAACTTCTTCCTGGCAGACCCAGGCTGTGTTTAAGCAATGGGTGCAGACTAGGCCTGCTCCTGCAGGTGGGGTCTGCTCTGGCAGCTGACATCTGGTGTCAGGATACCCCCTCCTCCTGGTCCTGGTCATTGGTGAGCGGGGAGGCAGGTGGTCATCTCCACCAGGCGAGTCCTGCTTGGGTCCGTGCTCAGGATTCCTTGTACCTTCTCCCAGTGGGGAAACTGCATCCTTTCATCAATCTCTAATGAGGTCCCTACCTGTTTTAACAAGAGTCAATGCTGTCCAGGCTATTTGCAGAGTCTACAAATCTTTGCTTTGGAATCCCTGGAGAGAAAGAAAGATTCCCCTAAACATCTTTCTCCCTCACCTTTGAAGGGGCTCTCATCCAACACTCTTTCCACTTTCCTAAACCAAAGGAAAGACATTCTTTGCAATCCCTCTAATTAACAGTTTATTTTTCAATATCTGGTGGTCGATTTAGTTTAAGGTCCTTGGAGAATTTAAACTACATGGATTAAATAAAAGCAGCTGCAAAGTAGAGAATGTTTCTGCAGTTTTCCCCTCTCTTTTTAATTGGTAGCAGCACAATCTGTAACAAGAGGAGTCTAATTCCATTCTGCTGAAAGAGGAAGAAAGTTTCACTTTTATTATCCTTCCAAGAATATCTAGCAAATCGGCAGGGTTGGTAGATTTTTTTTGTATTTTTTCCCCTAATATAACGAAGAGGAGAAAAGCCCCAATTTATTTCCATTTCTGAGGAATCAAGTGTGGAGGTCAAATGAGGAGACAGGCATGTCCCTTGCATGAAGTCTTTGCCTTATTCTGGAGTCCCGATCTTGGTATCCATTTTATCTAGGAGCATGGGCTGGCTGCACTGTCCCCAGCCATTAAAGCCGGCCTGGTCCTGCTCCTCTTGGAAGCGTGAAGCACATTTTCTCTTCCAGCAACCCTGAGACAGCTCCCTATTGGGGACAGGTGGGCCTCTGCTTTACATCAGTTGTTTCCTTGACCTCTGGGCCAGTCGATTACCTGCTTTTAAGGCCCCCTTAAGCCTCACCTGCTCCACGAAGCTTCCCCAGACTAACACAAGCTCATCAGATTCCTCCCCTTCTGTGAATTCCACATAGTTCTGCACTGTTGGGCATAATTCTCCAGATGTGACCACAGCAGCATGGGCAGCAAGCTTCAAGCTTTCACAGACCTGTTAAAAACCCTTGTTTATGTAGTCTCAGTGCTCTTATACTGGTCAATTAAAAAACAACTAGATACAGCCTTAATGGAAGGCAGCTTAGTAATAAGAATCAAAAAACTTTAAATTTCACTGGGCCTTTGACCTACCAATTATACCTCTAGGAATATATCCTCAGAGAAAAATTATGTATAAAGAATGCTCATTAAAAGTATTTATTACTTCTAAAATTTGGAAATAACCCAAGTGTCTAACAATAGGAAAATAGTAAAAAAATTATACAGCAGCTATACAATGGACTAGTATACAGCCATTAAAAATATTACGTATAATATTTAATGAAAGGAAAAGTTATTCAGGTTATTTTTAAGTAGAAAAACAGACTTTAAATTAATGGCAAATTTTACTTTTAATCGTACAATATACATCTTTGATTTATAAAAGCCTAATGTTATTTTATATTTTTACTCTATTATCATTGAATTAGCTGTTCTTTGTTCCTTTGAATAGCAAAAGAATTACCAACAAAACTGTAGAAAATCACTTCTGCCTGGGGTAAATTTAGGGGTATATAGCATTCAAGGATTCTTTGTGGTTCATCTACCTTCCACCGATTTTATTAATTAGAGACCGATGCTTGATATTGTGTGTGTGTGTGCGTGTGTGTGTGTGTGTGTGTGTGTGTGTGTGTGTTCGTGCACGCATGCTCAGTTGCTTCAGTCATGTCTGACTGTTTGAGACCCCATGAACTGTAGGCTGCCAGGCTCCTCTGTCCATGGGACTTTCCAGGCAAGAATACTGGAGTGGGTTGCCATGCCCTCCTCCAGGAGATCTTCCCAACTCAGGGATCGAACCCACCTCTCTTCTACATCTCCCGCATTATAGGCAGATTCTTTACCATTGAGCCACCTGGGAAGCCCCATGATATTGCCTATTGCCTGGCAAACCACAGCCCAAAAGAGAATGAAACCTGATGTCTTCCTGAGTAAAGACCATACTGCATCTTCCCTGCTAAGGTCTAATTTTGGTCAAGGGGTGAAAGCTTGTATTGAGTCAGGTCTACGGTCCCAGTTCACAAGATAACATTTTAATTTGCCTTTTGTCCCCTCACTTGTATTGGTGAGAGCTGCAGCTACTGATCCCTCTTTTGAGTCACACACACACACACACACACACACTTCTGTTGCTAGTGCTCAGTTTCCCAGCTACTGGAAAGAGAATCTAATGTTTCTTTTTCAAAGGTCAAGTCTATAAGAGTTATTAATTTCCTGTTTGAGCTAATTTGAAGAATAGCCTTCAGAAAGGAGAGAAGATGAGGTGGCATTCTATAACAGTGCCTCCCTCTCCAGGGCTCCTGATGAACAGAAGTGGGTTTTGGGAGGTGAATGCAGTGCTGTCAAGGACCTCAGGGCATAGAACTTCATGGTTTCTGGCTTCTCAAGGAAGCTTCAGAAACAGTGGGTTGTCTATGCTCCATAAAGTCTGCCTCAGGTAGTAACTTTTGGACACTGATGGACAGATGAGTGCCATAGAATTCATGTTTTTAGAGAACCGGAGGTTTTCGTTTTTGGTTGTGTTTTTTTTTTGCCATGCCATGCAGCTCACAGGATGCCAGCTCCCTGACCAGAGAATAATCAGGGCAGGGCAATGAAGGCTCAGAATCTTAACCACTAAGCCCCTAGGGAACTCCCTAGGCAATTGGGGGTTTCTAAGCCTGGCAGGGAGGGATCCATCCTACTCCTATCAGAATTCCCTCATCTTTTTATGCAAGGAAGATCTGCCAGACTCCACTGCTCATGTGAGTACCAGCCCCCACCATGGCTCAACGAGGATTTTAACAACACTTCTACACCCCCTCTCTCAGGCAAGTTTTTAATAGTTCTTTCCCCATCCTAACCAAGCTTCCAAAGCCAGGGGATCAAAAGAAATAAAGGCTCTGGGGGATCAGACTTTAGAAATCGAATTCAATTCAAATCACCTTTGTTGAATTCTTGGGGCTGCATATATGACTAGGACATTGCATTTTCTAAAGAAACAGCAGTCTTTAGTATAATAACCTTAAGATATCTGTCATATGCTTTTTTGGGAAAAATAGCACATATATATACATTATATGTATATGATAATTCCATTTTTAGAGAAATAAATACATCTATATATAAGTAAATATTCGTATATACATTTAAAATTTTGTAAGAACACAAAACATGCTGCTAATATAATTAGAAAGGGAGGACTCATTTTATGTACTTTGAGTTTTTACAAGCAAAAATTACTTCTTAATAAAGATTTAAATTTTTCAAAAATAGAGACTTTGGAAGAGTTTCATGAAAAATAAAATTATAATGAAATACACTAGAATACTCAGAACTTTAAGTTATTTTAGATTTAAAATTCTGTTCTGTAATTGATTCATTTTTTATTCATCCCACACATATTTTTAAACATCTCTGTTCTCAGCATTTTATTACTAGGTGATTTTAAAAGTTAAAATGCACTGGGTAAGGGGAGGGTAGAGGGAGCAGAAAAGAACCAAAAGTAAGGCCAAAGAACTAGAAGACAAGGTCGTTATGCTTAAACTTACAAAATTCATTGCATCCAAGCATTGATCCATCCTCTCAGTGAATATATACTACTTGCAAGACCCTATGCTAAGTATAAAAAGGTTAGAAAAATCACTCCCACCTGTAACAATTCTGCCATCAAGGCCCTAGAATGTTTGCCCTATGCCGTGGACACTGTAGTGCACCTCCCAAAGCCACCTTCATCAGAAGATCCTCAGTTCCAGCGGCTGGAAGGCAGCTTTCAGTTGTCAGTCCCTTCAGGGATGCCCTCAGCTCCAGAGAGCCACCTGCCCAAGTTCTGACCCCTCCCATGTGGCTGATACCCAGTAACTGATTCTTTAAAGGCCCAGACATCTCAGCCCAACTTGAGAATGCTCTAAGGGGATATTCTACATCCAGAGCACCTGTGGAACTGGCTGAGTCTATTGCCAGGTCTGCCTCACAGCTTGGCTTCTCCCTCTATCTATTCTCTCCCATTTTCCACAGGTGATGATATCAATGGCATTCCTTAATAAACATCCTTTTCATCAAATTCCCTCTCAGAGTCTGCTTCCTAGGGAATCCAATCTGCAACACTCTAGCCCTATAAAATCCAATATTTATAGAAAATGTTAGAATAAGTCGGATTCATCTACTTGGCATTAGTCTGGCCAGGGTAGTTACAGAAGCAGTATTGTGTAGGGCAGGGGTAGCAAACTCTTCTGCAAAGGGTCAGACAGTCGGGCTTTGCAGGCCACAAAAGTTTCTGTTGCATATTCTGTATGTGTGTGTTTAAGATGCAAAAATCATTCTTAGCTCACTGGCCATAGAATAAACAGGCTGCCTGACAACAGATGGTAGTTTACTAACCCTGGTGTAGAGCTTTAAGAGCACAGACTTGTTAGGAGATTGTTCTCCAGGGTCTCTCATATTTTTCACATCTAGCAAAGTACAGGTGTGAATAACATTGTCCTACACTTATCTTTTTAAGCATTTTGTATAGCCCACAGCCTGGGAAGGTACAGCATCTCCCTCCACAGAAGAGGTCAGGCATACTCTCTGCCTACTGTAAAGCCACTTAGGTGACATGGAAAACAGAGTCCATAAGTCTCTCTTGGCATCAAGCCCATTTCATATTTTTCCAGAGTGTACTGTGCCTCCTTCCCCACTCCCTTTCTCATGTGTCTTCGTGCGGGAGCATGTTTCTTTCTCCCCGCCCCCATCAAGAATCTCTGATTCAATGTCAGTGGAATCCTATCAGAGTAAAGAAGTATAGACCACAGTACTGTAGAGTGTGTGCGTTTTATAACTTATGTAAAGTGAATAGACTGTTATTTGTAAAGTGTAGGCCTACAAATACAGGGAAAGAAATACTTTGCTAAGGTCCCAAAGCTACTCACACCTTCCCTCAATTAACTATACAAGAGGCCCCATTTGGGCTCCTTCCCAGAATTCCTCCAGAACCAGAACCAGTTTTCAAGAGAGGGTGAGCAACCCCACTACCACCTCTTTCCTGATTTAAGAAATCGAAAACCTGGAAGACTGGGCCTCTTCATGATGGGCCCATGCCTAATCAGTGGTCCTGGGGGATCCCCACATCAGCTGGACACCAAGGCCTGTGCTCTTTCATATAATACAGTGACCTTGCTGATCATTTCTGATCGTAGGTCTCTAGCCAGGCCGAATCAGGATCACCTGGGGGAATATTTTTAAATGTGGTTGCCTAGGGCCCACCCTAGGACCAAGTCAATAAGAAACCCTGGAGATCAGGTCTGGGCATCTGTTTGTTCTTGTTTTTTTAAAAAAACCTCCCTGGGGTAGTTCTCAAGTGCAGCGGTGTTGAGAGCCACTGATCTCTCTGTCCCTTGGAAGACCAGTTCCTTCAAGACCTGGAACTCGCCCGCAGCCCCCAACCACAGAGGGGAAGAGAAGGCTCACTGGCGCCCAGCCTATTCCACTCTAACCTCCACACAGAGCAAGTTCACTGGCTTCCTGGGTGTCTGGGAAGCTGCCAGTTCTGGGCCTGCCTGCTCTGGCCAGGGCCCTGGAACAGAAGACGCGAGTCCGTGCACCGCCAGTGGCACCCAGGCGGCCACCTGCCAGGAACATTCTGTGGCTTAATATTTCTGTCAAGAAGGTGATCAATAAAAATAGTATCTGCTCGACAGAAAGAGCAGCTATTACAGCACCACGACGCCTGGGGTGGAGGCTGGGGGCTGGGAGCTTACTCGCAGGGCCAGACAGAAAGAGGCCCCATTTGGGCTCCTTCCCAGAACTCCTCCGGAACCAGAACCACTGCTCTGACTCTGCAGTTATTCTCCTCTTTGTGCCAAACAGGACTCAGTGTGGGGTTCTGGGAGGGATGCCTGTGAGGCCTCACGGATTCCAAAGCCCAGCATCCAGCAGAAGGATATCCAAGCTCCTTGGCCGCATCCTCCTCCGCCTCCCTCCCAGCCCACCTGGTGGTCATTTCACTGCTCATTAGCACCTCCTCCAGAAGGTGAGGGATTGAGGAGGAGGTGAAACTCAAACCCAGACATCCTCCTGCCTGTTAGCAGCGCTTATAAAAGCCTTGACAGAGGAGCAGATGAAGGCAATTGGCAAGAACCCCAGCCTCAGGCATCCCAGTCCTACAGATGCCCGGGGCCTGGCATTTACTGAGCACTTCCTGTCACCACCAGAGCCTGGCGTTTGCTGAGCACCTCCCGTAACCACCAGAGCAGTAGCTGATGGTGTGGGAGGTGCTCGGGACTCATCGCTTCAGAAGCAATCCTCCAGCGAGCCTATGAGCTGTGTACAGTTCTTATCTTGACAGATCTGGAAGCTGAGGCTGGGAGAGGCCAGTGAAGGCTGTTCAAAGGTCACACAAACCATAGGGAGGAAGTCTACCAGGATTGTGAATTAGGACAGAAATCAGAGTCCAGATGCTATAGGCCTTACTCTATCCCTCTGGTTTCCTGCCATGCTCTCTCCCTGCGAGGTTCAAGGTCCCTACCCCCAAGCGATTTCTGATCCAACAGGAAAGGAATGTCATTCTCAGGTTAAAATTTTAAAACCCTCAAAACCCAAAAGGAAAGTAATGTGTGAGAGTCATAGTTGCTGAGAAGAGAATGAGGAGTGGGAGCTTGAAGGGGCAGCATCGGAGACCTGTTTGGAAAGGGGGTGGCATTTGTGTGGATGGAGATCAGAGGAGATACTAGGCAAGGACTGGGGAGGAGGAGGTGAGAGGGGGCGTGGGAGGCCCTTCAGAATGACAGGGGCTGCAGTCAGGTGAGCAGTGGTGGGGCCAAGGCTGGCCTGGGGCGACCGGGCGCCTGCGGCTGCCTGGCAACTCTGAAGGCTGAGCAGGTCAGGTCCAAGTTGGGGCTACGTTCCAGGAAGGCCTCAGGGACAAACATGGGTGGAACAGGTTGAAGGGAAAACGCACAGGAAGCAGGATCAGTCCCACTGCCACCATGGTCAGACTGAGCCAGGAGGGAGAAGCTGGGAGAAAAGAGCGGCCCAGCGAGCAGAGAAATGCCCTTGAAGAAAGAATCATCTTCATTTATGGAGCCGGTAACCAGCTCCAGGGAGTGCCTGTAAAACAAGGCTACTGGGCTTCCACGAGGTCCGGTTACCCTGTTACAGCGTCAAAGGGGTTATTAGTTTTTGGTCCTCAGATGGCTGATATATCGGTTCTGGGATTTACAATTTTTCTTGGAATACTCAAGTTCCTAGAATTCTTAAAGATTTCAAATCCTTCAGTAATAATTTTTAAACATTAACATTTTCTCCAGCAATTTCTTTAGGGCTTTATAAAGTCAGCTAGGCTACTAGGCCCTTCGAAGAGCTGTTAGGAGGTGGCCTGTCTTCTGAATAAGCACCCAGCAAATCTCAAGTCAGTGGGACTGTCTCTTACCAGGCTCCCATGCACATAGTTCTGTACCTTATCATGACATGTCTCTAAAATGAATCGGCCCACAGAAGATCTTAAAATTAATGTTCAGTTTATCATACTCATCTTCCGCTCTTTCCTGCCCTAGAATAGGTCTGGCAATAGATGAATTTATGAAAGTTTTTTTTATCATCTTGGCTCAAGCTGACATTTGCCTTGGGAAGCAGGTAGGTGCATTCAGAATTTCGTGTTTCTTAAAAGCTGTGATTAGATTGATGGGTGGTCAGGAGCTCACCTCTCAGGTCTCTCTCCTTGCCAGTCAAGAGGCAGCCTTTATTTAAACGACTTGCCCACATCAAGCTGATCCAAGAGTCCAGTCCATAGACTGGCCAGTGACTTATGGGTGGCTGGGAGCAAAACACTGAACTGTGCTAATCAGATTCTAGTTCTTGAGAATTTGATCTGGCAAATATAGGGGAAATTAGGCACCAATATGAGCTGAAGTTGAAAAGATGTGATGATGGAACAAAGAATGCGGGAGGGACCATTATGGGCAAAGAGGAAGACAAAGTTATGAGGCAGCAGCTTAGGTCCATGTATATCCCATCAATAAATCCTCTGCTTCTGGAAGTCTGTTTTTCACTCCCAAAGAATACCTCCTCAAACTAAAAACCTACTAATTACATCTTAACCACAGTATCCCCTAACATAGCATGGGCAGAGCCCTACTCAGACACCAGCTTTTCTCAGACCTGAATGTGAAAGGAATCCTCTGGGGATCCTATAGAGATTCTGATTCAGCAGCTCTGGGCTGGGACTCAGCTTCTGCTCCCAGGTGATGCCATTCCTGCTGGTCCCAGGTCCACAAGAACGAGATGACGGGTAACTGCTGTTACTTACTTGGGAAGAAAGAAAAACCTAAATCAAAGTCAACAAAGACAGATTTCCATCCTGTCCTAAAGATAAGCAGTAAAGACGCAAAGTCAGTGATACTTTCTAGCCCTCCTTTCCTTTCTATTGCATTTAGAAATAGAGTGGGTGTAAATGGTCAAAATACAGGACCAAGGGCCTCTGAGGTTTCGGTATACTATAATATTTGAAGCAATCATTTAAAAAATTTTAAAACAGAATTCTTAGGTTTTTAAATAAATCTGTTCTCTGGCATCAATAAATTCCATCATTTTGCTAAATGGATTGGTTCTGAATAATTTTTATGACACTTACAAGAAACTGTTAGAGTTCACCAGAAGGTAGTGGTACGAAGGAAGTTGGTAATCATTCTAAGAGTGCTTAGGACTCCGTGCTTTCACTGATGACAACCTGGGTTCAATCCCTGGTTGAGGAACTAAGAATCCCACAAGCCAAGAAAACAAAAAGGCTCATATGGTCTAAACTCAGCAAGTAAGCTTCCTGCTGCATCATTTCCAACAATGCTGCTTTCCACTGATGCTAAGTCTGGGATGCATGTTTTGCTATTGAAATTAGGCTAATTCTTGATTGAATGCAAACTTAATTTTTCGTGTACATATTTTCCTGTTTTAACTGCAAGGTGAATTAAACTGCACATCCTCTTCAAACACCAAAAAGCCCCACTGGAGTAGAGGTTAATAGTGAGATGGGAAGTACAGGGAAGAAAAGGGGTACATTACTGAAAATATGAAAGCCAGCCTTGGAGCTGGTTTAATGAAATCAAAAAGCATAATATAAATATGTGAGCTCTAAAAATATCCAGTAGACTACACACTTACTTATCTGAAGGGAGGAGAAGGAGGGCTTTGCCTCGGTGGTATTATCATCTGGGTGAGAATCTTGGGCAAGGGGTCTTTTAGTCCATTACGGTTTGTGAGCATTTACTGCCTGTGATAAGCTGGGAGCCTCACCATGAACTTTTAGTGCTTCAGGTAGAGTGATCACAGCTTTCCAAACTGTAAATTACTTTAGCAACTACTCTGGACAGAACGAAGTAAAACAGGAGACTCAAGCTGAGAGTATCGTTTCTTATTCTCCTTGTATCCTGGTGCTTATCTGCATGGGACATTTGGGTAAAGGCAGGCTTTATGCCATGCCCCATCCCTAATCTGAGTAGCCTTTTAGGTGGATTTTGAGTAAACTTCAAAGCCCTCTGTCAGTCATGCAGTACATGTGCATGTGAACACAGCTCACCATGACGATAAACACAAGCGCACATTGGAGGCTTATGCACCACATTTCACATTTTTAAACTACTTCTCTTGGCCTTACTAATCTACTTCTTCACTGCTCAACCAACTCATTGACTCAGTCAATAACAGGGTCTTTAATTGATAAGGTTGGTACAAGGGTAAATGCTTTAAAATCTCACTAAGATAATGAAAAAGTATACAAACTACATAAACCAGACTTTTCACATCTGGAACATAAAATAATTTTAAAGATGTTACATTGATCATGTCCTCTGGATTTGAAATCAATGCACCTTGTACACTACACAGTTTTCCTGAGGAGGCAACTGGACAAAATATTTGAAAATGGAGCTGAATCGTATTGACTATCTTCCATGGGTCATATGCTTTAGAGATACTCTTTCAACTCATTTATTTCTCCCCAAAGCCCTCTGAGCTGCTTTTCCATTACAAAATTAAGAAAACGAACTTTAGAAATGTTAACATCTAACTGTTGGCAATGCTGGTGTTCCAATATAAGTCTGCCATACTCCAAGGCCACTGTTCTTCCCCTTTCTAGGTATCATGCCAGATGAAGGCAGTCCTCTCTTTACTGCTTTCTTCTCGCCTGTTCCTGACTCCTGTCCTTTCCTGCCTCTACACAGTAGTTCTGTTTTAGTTTCCATAGCTCTATCATTTACTCTAGGATCATATTTGTCTGCCTAAATACAGTCATCTGCACTTCCTCTCCAGTAACTAGGAGGCTTATAATAGGTAGCTAGAAGCAAAGACGGATGGATAATCTTCACTGGCTGTGCCGTGCCTCTATTCACAAATTAACAGATGCAGGGAACATTCAGTGGAGAAGGCAATGGCACCCCGCTCCAGTACTCTTGCCTGGAAAATCCCATGGATGGAGGAGCCTGGAAGGCTGCAGTCCATGGAGTCACTGAGGGTCGGACACGACTGAGCGACTTCACTTTCACACATTGGAGAAGGAAATGGCAACCCACTCCAGTGTTCTTGCCTGGAGAATCCCAGGGACGAGGAGCCTGGTGGGCTGCTGTCTATGGAGTCGCACAGAGTCAGACACGACTGAAGTGACTTAGCAGCAGCAGCAGCAGCAGCAGCAGGGAACATTCAGAGGTTCCTATAGTTCTGTGGTAGCTCTTCACACCTTTCTCGCCTCTCCAAAGCCAAACCTCTTTACCAGCTGACTCTAGGCCTGGCAAAGCTTGACTGGAAAGAGCCTGAGGAAGACGATGGTACAGACAAGGCACTGAATGACTTGTCAATACTATGAAACGAGCTAAGATGAAGGGGTATGCTTATAAATATATCTCTATGTGCTGAAACAAATGTTTCATTGTCTCTTTAAGATGCATTCCTAGGAATGAAATGACCAGCTCAAAGTATCTACTCTGTGAAAGTGCTGTGCCATGCACTGCGCATATCTTGCTTTTTTAAAGCCTTTCAACACCTCCATGAGGTAAGTACTATTATCATCCCTACTTTAAGATGAGAAAATAGAGACTGAGGGAGGCTGTCACCTTTCCAAGGCCACACACTAGGAGATAGTAAAGCAGGGATCCAAACTCAGGCCTGATCTCTTTACGGCCCAACTACCCTGCCTCACTGTTGCTATGTTAAAAGGTGCAGAAGATGAGTGGAATGAAGGATGGCTTTCATCATTATTTTCAAAAGTTAGATTATAAGTTTGTAAAATAAAGATGGGGTTTTAAACCTATTTCAGTCATGTATGTGAACCCAGGAAAAAGAGACTAAGCAAAGCTTCGGACTTTCTGCTACAGTGGGTTTCCATGACCCCTAAGCTTGGTGATTAGCCAAGCAGCACTTCAAACGAATGGGCCTGTAAGTCCAGCAGAAGTGCTCACCTGCCAGTATCCAGACACAAGTCACTCTGGAACATGGACCGAGTATCTGCTATAGGCCAGAGCCTGGGCTAGTGGCTTTACATGTGTAACTGGCTGTTTAGGAGGCGCTTTTCCTGATGCTGTAGAATTGGCCTTGGGGCCCTTAAAAACAGGGGCTAAGTGTTGTTTCGAACTCAGGAGAGCTTCTGGAGCTGGGCGTGGGGCAGCACCCATGCAGTATCCACCCAGAAACCGGGAAAACCAGCCCCCTGCAGCCAGTCCCTTCCCTCCAGTCGCTCCTGCTCAGAGCCCACGACAGCAGAGCCCATGGGAGCTTTGGCTTCAGCTCTGTTCCTGGTGAGCCAAACAAAGGGGAATGTCAGAGTATTACTAATAAAAATTGGGGATGCTTATAACAGAAAACTGGTATCTCAGCAACTGGCTCATTTATTCATTCATTCTCCCTACAGATGCAGTGTTTAGTGAGTCTATACTGTGTACCAGGCACTGCACTGGATGCTTGGGATACACGTGTCAACTATGGCTCTTGCCCACGTGGAGCTCCATCTGGACATCTGCTCTGGCACCAGCCGTGCGGGTCTGCCTCAGGCTGGCCTGAGCTGGGAAGAAGTGACCTGGAGAGTGATGTCTATAGAGAAGAGGAGGAGAAGGAAGGGGAACAGCCTGACTTCCCACTGTGGGGCGTCTAGGATGCAGGTGTTGCCCAGACTCCTGAAAAGCAGGTTCCTGGAGCCTTCTTATCAGTACTCACTAGAGGGTTACTCTCAGACAAGCACACCTGCCTGGAAGGGGCTGTCAGGTATATTCCCACGTGGAAGATGAGAGAGATGTAGAAAGGGGCAGGCTGGAAGGAGACTCTTCCTATGAAGGAATACTGTGGGGGGTGTGTATGGGGGATGGAGGTGCCAGAATGGGGGAACCGCAAAGCCTTCCAAAGCCCCGTATATGTTCCCTTGAGAGATACAGAATGCACGTGAGCCAGCTTTCCTGAGTACAGGTGTCTTGCTTGGCCTCAGCTGGATTGCCTTGCAACCCTCTCCCTAGCAGTCTTCACAAGCAGGCACCTCAACAAGACCTTCTCTTCCTCCTCAGCCTAATCAAACCCATCTGGAGAAACAGAGGGCATGGCCTCCTTTACACCCTCCATCCATCTGAATTAGCTGGACAGGACCTGGAGTCCTGGCCAAGTCAGTATGAAATTGTCCCCGGCCTCTCTTCTAACACTTACCAGAGCTGGACCTTTTTTTTTTTCAGAGTGGAATGTCTCCAAGGTGACATTTATAGGAGTGTGCTGATTAGGCAGCAGGGTAAGGCTGAGGTCCTTGGCCTTGACAAGGCCAGACACAAAGGCTGAAGGTTATTATTTAAACTCAAGTTCCCAACTAAGCAAGTTAGTGTCACCAATGTTTACAGTACTTAAAAAGCATCTCTCATAAGCATAAGGATGCTGCTGCAAGCCAAAGAAATAGACCACTGCCCACCATCAGTTCACTGCCTTTTTGGAAGGTCACAGGTGAAAACTTTCAATATCACTTCATTTTCTTTAGGGACTGTTTATTTTCCAAGTTATCCTTTGTCTCTACTGAGCTGCCATTTGTTATTTATTCAAGGATCAGAGTAAGCAAAGGTTTTCTTTTGACAATTTCTTCACTCCAAAAGATATTCTTGATTACTGATAGCAAGGTAATTACTTATTATTCTGAAAACCAAAAGTGTAGTTATACTGATCAGAGGATCTTTTCTCTCTGGGAATATCAGTCTTGCCCACCTCTCAAGTGGAGGGCTGCTAACTAGCAGATTTTATTTAGAACGTGAGCTTAAATTGGCCCAATTTTTCCCTCTGCTGTTCCCATATCTCCATAATGGTAGGCTCTGGAAGGTAGGCTCC
Organism: Nanger dama; assembly: GCA_917880005.1. Classification (NCBI taxonomy): domain Eukaryota; kingdom Metazoa; phylum Chordata; class Mammalia; order Artiodactyla; family Bovidae; genus Nanger; species Nanger dama. The sequence continues at coordinate 29,238,065 of CAKJTW010000022.1, forward strand.
ATGGGGTCAGGGCTTTTGTCTGCCTTGAGCACTGGTGGAGGGAAGCTTGGTCCACAGAATACAACCTGGCTCCAAGGAGGTCCTCCAGAAACATTGGTAGGTAAATAAATATCTGTGGTCTGAGTCTGCAGTCCAGTGTTACCTTTTCTGTGCTCATTCAGATTAATCCTCCTTTACCTCTCAAATAACATAGACAGGGAGGAAAACCTTTTGTAACCTAATTTTAAACTCATAACCTACGTCCTTCATTATACCCTTCATTTAGAGCAAGCAAAACAAGTCTTAGGTCATCATTTTCCCATTAGCTGTGGACAGAAAGTGTTCACTTTATATGAATATTCTTTCCCTTTCCCACAAAGTAATTACCTAAGATTTCTAGCTTTAAAAAAATGGTGTAATTTCCAACCTGGAAACAGCATTGCTCATTAAGTTTGAAAAAGTGACTGAGGCTTGCTGAATCCTATGCAAATCAGTCCTGACGAGCCCTTAACTAATCTGTTTACAAACCAGACCTGCTAGACAGGCCTCACTGATTTTCTATCAAAGCAAAGCACTGCTCTTTATGGGCATCTGGCTGTCCCTGAATGGGGGAGTTTAAACATAGACTTTTTCCTTCAAAGTAAGATCAAAGGCTTTATTACTCTTAAATGAGTGCATTATTTCCACTTACTACCTTCTTGTTTGCAATTTGTGTTTATTAACAGCACTGTCTCAGGTTTACTTTGTGAATTACTCGTTTCTGAAAACAGTATGGCAGTTTTATGGACCACAGTATACATTTGTGGAGATTATGTAGCACATAATACATAGAATGGCCCATCAGATAGGACATTAGGCAAAGAAAATTCTCCGCAAAGATGACAATACCTGACCATGCAGAATTCATTTATGATTTCTTTTCTTTTTAAGAGGAAACCATCTGGCATAACAGGGCTAACATAAGAAAAGATTCCCCAACTCTAAAGAGCTGGAGATTAGATAACTCTTTGACTGCCTTGAGAAGAATTTTCTTTGAAGTTTTCATTTTATTTCTTCCAAAGAGAACAAGCACATCAAGCTGTACCATGGATGAGGGATGCCATCGGTACTGTTCCAGGAGAACCACAACCAGATAGAGAAGAGAACAGACTGTTTTCAAAGAGCGAAAATGCCAGCGTGTGAGTAGTAGCACTGCAGAAACCCCTCTTTCACAGAGTCCTTCAAGCCTGCAGTCTCCTTGGGGCCCATGAGGGGGGAGGACAGGCGTGTCTGCCCTCCTTGGTCCTAACACGGAGATTAGAGCCTTGTCCTTCACTCCCACCCTCCAATTCATCTTAGGAGGATGAAGCTGCCAAGAAAATTGCATCTTTTAAGATTTGTGGTGACACGGGTATACAAGCTCAAGGGTGTCACTGACCTATAAAAGGGGCCAGACTAAACTGCTATGAGTGCAGTGCAACTCAGGGAACAGGCAGCCTCGGAAGGGGCAGCTTTTAACGCCACTAGTTGGACCAGCCAGAAATTAAATGGGATGGCTGGGAGAGGCCATAATCAGAGATCAAGCCACTGTTCAAAGTCATATCAGTTTTTAATAGTGGAGTGTTGTGGTTTTTTTTTGGACACTGAAGCAAGCATAAATTCACAAGGATAAAAACATACTGTCAGAACCCCACGGTCAGACCCCAACCAACCCAAATGAGTTGGGCTGAAAGTGGAGAGGCAGACAACAGAGAAACTAAACCGTCGTAAATCTCTTTAAAAGTCTGTCCATGCTTATCACTTTCTAAGCGTCCTTGATGGCCCAGGTCTGCCACTGCAATATTGAAGAAAAAAAAAAATCAGCATACATTAAACACCATGTCAAAAAAGTCCTGCACACACAGACAGGATCAGAAATTACATTAGAGAGGCTGGAGAAATAAGACATTCATACAGCAAAGCTTCAAGCACGAAAATTTTTATTAAAGACATTATGACTCCTACAACTCAGAAGAGGAAACTGGTTCTGAGAAATAGCACATTAGGGTGTAACTGCACGGTAAACTATGTTCTTAATGAACGTTTGCACTGTCATCTGTAACATGGTACACATATTTGTGTGCAGAGGCACAGAATACAAAGACTCTCTCCTTCTTGAGCAGTTTGCTTTACCTCTCATTCCTGGATAATGTCTGTCTCCTGACTGGCTTGTTAACGTTAACTGTTTGCATCTCCCTTGTCTAAAATATGGACTTTTCATCTCTGAGACAAAGGGTCAATTTTAGGCAAGAGTAAAAGACAAATAAATGAGTTAGGAGTTAACTAGTAGAGCATACTTACATTAGCACAAATAAGCTATCAGGTCTCCCTAGTCATCTTGGCTCATGAAAGAGGCAAAACTAAATCAAGCAAGGAGAATGAATCATGTTTGGCACTTATAGAGAGCAGGCTTGGGGTCAGGGTTAAGGTCATTAAAAGGAGGAGAGGGGAATGAAAGCTACATTTGCTCTTTAGGGTCCCTGAGATTGGAACTCAAATGTGAAATTTTTAGAGAAAGGCTTCAAATTGTCTAAAATTACCATAGAATATTTCAAGTTCCAGCCATAAATGGAATGAAAATTGAATGCAACAGGCACAAAACAAATGTGAAAGAACAGTGAATTTGATATCATCTGAGCTGTGCTCAGAGGGGCTGAGAAGTACCATCTGGAGGCGAGTTAACCATTTCAGGGCACAAAGCTGTCTCTTCATGGAGTCAGGAGTCATCATCTACCTTCAAAAGGCCCAGACCATTCATTTTTATAAGAAGTGGCAACAATTATGTCCAATATCCTCTGACTTATAGGGAAAATAATGGAGGATCTTTTATTTTCCGATTTGACAACTTCAGTGAAAAGTTTTCTATTGTAGGGTACCGTCTGGTCCTGAAACAATATTTGTTCTAACCTACAAGAATCCCAACTCTCAAGCATTTTAGGCATTTATCATTTTTAATGACCACAGCAAATGCCAGATTTTGTCCTTTTGAAGATAAAATGCTACACTCAAAAGTCATGGGATTTACATATACAGCCAAGGCTGAGAAACACACCCCAAATCTGCCCTTTGATTTTATGAGTCTGGCTGTGAGGAAGGTTTCCATAGTGTTTCCCTCTGCCAATGTCATTATTTTACAGAGAGGCCTGCCAAAATGCAGCTCAGAGCTAAGCTCAGTGTGTCAGGTTTATTCAAGGGGCTCATTCTAGACGAGCTCTCTTGCCATCTCTTTACCAGGCATGACGGACTATCATTAATAAAAATGTATTGATCTCTGAATCTATTCCCAGCTATTAAAAAACCCTAATAAATAAGATGCCTATATGAGCAATAAATAATCCCTGACCATACAGAGTCCAAAAACTGTCAGAAGCACGTGCCTTACATTTTCCTAAACCCTTAACTAAGAGGAATCAGAAATTTAGAGCTAAAACAAACCCTGGAGATCAGTGCAATGCCCTCATTTTAAAGAGAAGGAAACTGACCCATGATGCTGGACAGGTGAATGCTGACCCAGGTCTCCTGTCTGCCAGCCAGGGGCAACTTTGGGAAACAATACACTTAGGCATTCCCTACAGGCTGCTTGAAAAGTGCTTCAGCTTTACTGTATTTTCCTATTAATGTTCTCCAAGAGTTGAATTCTAGTCTGAATGAAGAAGTCATCATCCCTTTTAGGTATTCTTGAATTATTAAATGATGAATACAATTAAATAGTAAAAGGTCATCTTCAATCTCTCTGCCACTGACGAGAAATGATTCCCTGTGTGCACTGGCGCGATAGACATGCTGGTTTATGGGCCTGACACCTTGCATGGAACGTTACAAATCTCTATGATGTCTTTAAGCTACTGCTTGAATTGAACTGAAAGATGGCTAAAAACCCCACTCAGGCAGACAACTCCCCATTGGCTGGCCGTTTGAGAATGCTCAAGGGGGCAGTTACTGTGGCTGAGGCTCGTGGTAACCTGTGAAGTTTCCCTGAGCAGCAGCAGGCTTCTGACAGTAGCCCGGGTAGGATTTATGCACGTGGATAATGCAACCCCATTCTCTGCCCTTTCTACCCCAACCCCCATAGGAAGTGGATAGATCACATGCATTTCAGAGTGCTCAGAAAACAAATCAAGATCAAAATCCCTGCAGTAAGAAGATTGGCCAAGGGTAGACCCAGACCATTTGGGGTTCCCTTAAATATGGACCCAGCTGTGGCCTTGCATATGTTCTCTCATCATGTTTTCAGATCACTAGGAGAGCAAAAGAGTCTCTGAAATACCTAACTCTTCAAGGATCCCTTGAATAAATCAAACCTGTGTTATTATGAAATTCACCTTATGCCTCAAGGTCTAGGCTGCATGATAAAAAGATCACATTTGGAACTGCTGTACTCCATAAGGTGGAATATGTGCATGGTTTATCTGCATGCAAGTTGATGTTTAAAGTACATTAACATCAGACTAAAGCTTGCTACCAAAAATGCATATTTTGATTGCACAAGTTCTTAGGTCAAACATCATAAGCTAACCTTTTGACTAAGAGAACTTTGTAAAAGTTCCACACTCTGCAAGTGTCTAACAAACTGCATCATTTATAACCCAAAGGAAAATAAACTTGATCCTCCAAGGAAGAATCAGCAAAAGTTCGTGCAGATCATAGTTAACACAAATGCAATGCCGCTGCTTCCACTCACTTGGTCTTCTATTGAGCTCTTATTTGATGCCAGGTGCTGACCTCAACACAGGGACTCAAAGCTGAATAAGATACATTCTGTGCCCTCAAAGAGCTAACATTCTGTTTAGAAAACAGATGAGCAAACGAGCAAACATAATGTAAGAGGAAAGTCCTATGATGTAGGCTGGATCAACAAAGAGCTATAGAAACAGAGGGGAAATGACTCAGCCTGAAGTGGCCAAAGAAGGCCTTTTAGATGATACGGTGCCTGAGCCAGTGGGTCAGGAGTGTACGAGAAGGGTATTTCAGGTGAAGGAAGCAGCACGTGCAAAGGTCCTGAGGTGTGAGAAACATGGCACGCTTGGGAACCGGCAAGTGCTGTGGTTCACAAGCTGGGGCCCACAGGGTGCCATAGAGGAAACAAAGGGCGACAGTGTTGGTGAAGTAAGACAGGAGCCAGAGGATGAAAGGCCTGAATACCACATCAAGGGGTTCAGGCTGCATTTGAGGCTAAAAGGTGTTAAAGCGAAAGTGAAAGTGATAGTCACTCAGTTCTGACTCTTTGTGACCCCATAGACTATACGGTCCATGGAATTCTCCAGGCCAAGACACTGGAGTGGGTAGCCTTTCCTTTCTGCAGGGAATCTTCCCAACCCAGGGATCAAACCCAGGTCTCCCAAATTGCAGGCGGATTCTTTACCAGCTGAGCCACAAAAGGTTAACTACGCAAAGAAATTTTAGCCTTTCACTTCTTCAGTGGGGGAAAAAACAAATTGGGAAAGAACCAGATTGGTGGCTAAGCAGCAGCTGCAAGTCTACAGAGTCAGGGTTAGTGGAGGGAGACTGGCAAGTGACAAAATGAGATTTGGGGGTGGTGGTGATGGAAAACTGGATGGATTGTGGTGATGACTGCTAAGTCACTTCAGTCGTGTCCGACTCTGTGTGACTCCATAGACAGTAGCCCAACAGGCTCCCCATCCCTGGGATTCTCCAGGCAAGAACACTGGAGTGGGTTGCCCTTTCCTTCTCCAATGCATGAAAGTGAACAGTGAAAATGAAGTCGCTCAGTCGTGTCCGACTCCCAGCGACCCCATGGACTGCAGCCCACCAGGCTCCTCCATCCATGGGATTTTCCAGGCAAGAGTACTGGAGTGGGGTGCCATTGCCGACTAAGGGTCACTAAAATGAGCAAATTTTATTGTATGTAAATTATACTTCTGTGAAATTCTTGGGAAAAAAGAAGTAACCACAAAGAAACCAAAGTATTCTAGACAGGAATCCATGAGGGTGTGAAGCAGGTACGAGAGATTTAGAATCTGCTTTGGAGAATGGGTGGAGGAGAGCGCCTCAAGGATGCTTCCTGGGAACCTGGATGGACAGGGGCAAGAAGCAGCAGGTCAACAGGGGAGGATGTGGAGCTCAGGTTTAGGTTTGATACACTGAATTTGATGTATTTATGGAATACCTGAGCAAGGTTTCTCAGACTCCCCATGATTGACATTAGCGGGCATTAGTAGTATCTCCTCTTCATGGCCAGTCTTCCACAGTATGGATATACCACGATGTGTTTATGCAACTGTCAGTTGAGGGATGTTTGTACTACTTCCACTTTTTGTATATTATGAATACTGTTGCTATAAACATTCAGGTACAGGTTTTAATGGAGGTGTATAGTTTAACTTTTCTTGAGTACTTTCTAGGAGTAGAATCGCTGGATCATGTGGTAACTCCATGTTTAACCTTTCAAGGAACTGGCAAACCATTTTCCAAAGTGGATGCGCCATTTTACAGTCCTGGTAGAAATGTTAGGAGGGTTCTACTTCCTCCATATCCTCATTAACACTTGCAATTGTCCTTGACTCATGTTTTGTTTCAAGTTTCCAAAAGAGCACTTAATACTAAGCTACACTATTGATGATAACTTTGTAGATGAGAAAGCTGATGATCAGGACGGTGACTGACACAGGTAATGCTTATAGGTCACTGAAGTCCTTTCCAGCACTAATATTTATTCTGTTGAAAAAAAGCTGTAATTTTTAATTATATTTAATTGCAGTATTTAACTGCAATACTACTCTATCCTTCATATATGATGCTGGCAGTTTGACACATGATTTTTATGTTGGTTTTTAGTTTTCAAAGCTCCATCCATGCCTCTACCTTTCTCCTCTCACTACTCAAAGACATCACTTAGCAAGTATCCTCTTTTTGCATCATTACCCCTCTGTGATCATTTAATTTCCATCAGCATAACCCTATAACACCTCCCATCCTGAAAATATAATGAAGCTTCCTTTGACCCCATGTTCCCTACCAGTATTTATCCCATTTGTCTGTTTTCTTTCTACAGCAAAACTTGAAATCTGTCTCCATTCATTTCTCTTCCCATTCCCAATCTTACTTCTAACACTCCACCAAAACACTTGTCAGAATCAACAATGACTTCTATTTTGCCAGATCCAAATGACTAATTTTCATCCCTTATATTACTCAACTTGTCAGTAGCTTTTGATACAAATGCGCATTCTCTCCTTATAATGAGTCTTCATTTGGCTTCTGGGACACTGCTCCCATTTTTCCCCTACCTTACTGGTCATTCAGTCTCATCTGCTGGTTCTGCCTCATGTTCCAACCATTAAAACCTCGAGTAAGATGGGGCTTGGTCCTTGGACCTGCTTTTTTTCCACTTAGATGTCTATCATAAACTCCTGAATTTTTCTCCTATACCTCTCCCAATCCTCCCTAAATTCTTCTCCCACAATCTTGCTCTCACAGTACATGGTCACCCCTTTCTTTCACCTTCTCCACCAACCTTGGATCATCCTTGACTCCTTTTCTCTCTCCCCATCCATCTTTATGTTTAGAATCTGACCACTTCTTGCCTCTTCCATCTTCATCATTCTGGTCCCAGCCGCCATCATTTCTCACCTGGATTATTACCATTGCCTACCTGGTCTCCTTGCTTGTACCCTTTCCCCAATAGTCTATTCTCCACACCACAACCAGAGGGATCCCTCTAAACCAAAATCTTTCATGTGCTGGCTGTGATATTAGGTTGTTTGCAAAATGGCCCCGTACTGCCCCCTTCTCTGTGTCCACATCTTATGCAACCCCTCCCATATTGACTCAGGGCTTCGCTAGGTGACCTGCTTTAACCAATGGGACAATACAGCCATAAAGCAAGCAGAGGCTTGAAAAACGCTTGTTCACTGGGACTTATCCTATGTTGCCGCTGGGAACCTTCTGCCACCAGGTCAACAAACCTGGATCTTCCCAAAGGATAAGTGACCATGTGGACAGAAGCCTCAATCATCCCAGCTGTCCCTGCTACATGAGACCAAACCACAGCTGCCAGCTCCAAATGAGTTAGTCCAGTCGGAAGAATAACATAGCCCACCTTGAGAATCTTAAAAAATAATAAACGCTTGTTACTTTAAACCACTAAACTCGGGGGTGGCAGTGTATTGGTTACCTTTCACTTTTGCCAACTGACATGCTACGTTTCACTCAGAATAAAAGCTACCATCCCAACCTACCCTCCAAGGTCCCACACGATCTGGTTTCCCTCAATCTATGACACTACACAATTCTGGCCTCCTTAGTCCTCATGTAGCTTTATGCTGTCCTAACCCAGGGCCTTTGCACTTTCTGTTCCCTGTGCCTACAATGTTCTTTCCCCAGGTATCTATATGGCTTGCTCCCTTGCTTCCTTCCTCTCTCTGCTCAAAGGCCACATTCCCCTTACCTGCCTAATAAGGTATCCCTACACTCCCCATCCATCTCCCTCACCTAGCTTTATTTTTTCTTTTAGTCCTTATTATCACCTGACATACACATTCAACACTTATTTCTTGTCTCTCACACCTCCTCACATATACACCTAAGAGACACCAGAATTTATGGTCTAGAAGGGAAGGATTTTATGTTTTGCTCATCACCGGAGCCCTAGCACTTACAATAATGCCTGGAATTTTTGATCACCAGGAAAATGATTAAAATAGCAGTACTTTTGCTAAATCTGGTGTCTAGGTATATGGCCTGGAGTATTTCTAGGGGCTGTGATGGGGAAAAAAAGGCAACTGTGCTGCCCACTGGGACATAATTGCATCTATTGCAGACCAAATTCCTATAGCACCCATGAACCAGAAAACAAAGACTTATTAAGGATGCAGGTAGAGGAGAGGATGGGGGCTGCCCACTGGCCAGTTCACACTCAGTTCCTTTTGACCTGCCCTCCCTTCCCCTCATCCCATCCTCTTCCCATTAGTTGACAACACCAATCTGTCAGGTCATTTGACTGTTCACCAAAAAGGTTAGGAAGACACAAAAACTCCAAGGAAGTATTATCAGCATAGAAATTTATTTGAATTCAAAATAATATGGTTATATTTAGGATAATGTAATAATTATCTAAAGCATATATCATTGGCTCTGAAACAGTTCTAAAGAAGTCATTCTTCTGAAGTCAAAAATATGTAGTAAGAATGTACAAGGAAGCAAAAATATATTAAAAAAAGTTTGCTGAGTATTGGGAGTTGTTACAAGAGGGGCACAGTGAGATACTATAACAAGGTCCAAATTACATAACATGCAGCAAGGCATTCTCTTGCTTTATCAACTCTTGGAAAATAAACCATAACCTCAGAATGCAAGACCACCACCACTGGGTTAAAAGGACAAACTTCCTGAGGGACAAAGGGAGTAATTCACTATACTTCCTCTTTCCCTAACTCGTTTCCTCATACCAATTTCTTTTCCTTCCTTGAGGATAGGTTTTATCCTGTTGAAAAAAATTGGTCTTATGTGTGAAACTGTGAAAGTGAAAAGTGGAGTAAATAATATCCTGATTGAATTAGGCAACGTTTCAGCTGAAGATGCTCAGGAATCAAACTTTTGAAAAAGGTCAGTTGGCTACGTAGCAGAGACCATCAGTGGCTTGCAGAAAAGGAAAAAAAAAATTCAGGTACTAAGTATTTGCTAAATAGATAAAAACAATAAGCAGTTAAAAATGGGTGAAAAATCCCAGGGTTTATTGTGACCTAGACAATCAAAAGCAGACAGGTGACCTCTTATTAAGCTCATTTACTTGTCAAGTGAGCTATAAGTGGCTCCAAGAGAGTTTGGTTTCCAACAGTGATCACAGCCAAAGAGCAAATTCAGAATGTTTCCTCCTCTCGCAGAAACTGGAACACGGATGAGAAGTCTTTTTTGAGTAGCCTTTTGCGCACATCATCCTGTAGATCTGATGGGCTTGACTGCCCAGAAGGATTGGGCTCTTCGTGCTGGTGGCAGAGTCTTGTGCTAATCCCAGATCCTAAATCAAACAAGGGTGGAGGGAATACATTGAGGCTGTGCAGTTAAGGCTCACTTCAGAATTGCAGCTCCTAATGCGTGGGTTTCAAAGAAGAAAAAATGAAATCTGAAAAATAAGATACTTAGAAGAATGATGTTAAGTTATATGTGTGTGTGTGTCTATAAATATAAGTGCTATCTCAGAGCTACAAAACTGCTCCAGAGACATACCTTTTGTGGAGCAGTGTCCTCTCCACTCCTCCACAAAACCTATCTGTTTTGACTCTGGACAGGTATGTTCCTACCCAGATGAGACCACATAGAGAAATGCTTTTTCACATCTGCAGAAGCCTGTAAGCCTAAGACAAACCTCAGTATGAAATTAAGCATGATGAAATTATCAATGATGAAAATATCCATTCAATCTCTTAGCACATATTTAAAAATGCTGTGTGCTGGACACTGTTCTAAGTGCTGGTGATACGTAGTCATAATAAAACCAAGTCATTATTCTCAGGAACTTAATGTCCAGTGTGGAAGACAGACAGGAAAACAACTGCTGAACTTCCAGATAATGACAAGTGACGAGGAAAAATAAGCAGGGTAAGGGGTCAGGAAGTCATACATAGCAAGGGGGAGAGTGGAAGGAAGAGAGTTCTGACTGATGTGATGTTCAGGGAAGACCTCCCGAGGTGAAGACACTTGACCTATGATGTGAATGTGAAAGGGAAGTGAGCTGTTTGGAGAGCTGGGGGAATAAAGTTTCAGGCGGGTGGAAGAGCAAGGGAAAGGCCCTGCAGGAGGCATAGCCTGGATGTTCAAGAAACACAAAGAGACTGAACTAGAGTGGGCAAGGGGGCTGGGGAGGGAAATGAACCTGGGGATGGGCAGGGGTGGAACAAGAAAACTTTATGATGTTTGGTGATAAGGCTGGATTTTCTTTCAAGTGCAATGGACAGTCAGCATCATATCAACCCTTTAACATCTCTGAGAGCTAATGCTTCATTCTGAGAGTTTTAGAAAACTTACGATTGTTTAAAAGTAGACAAAAGCTAACATTATAAATTTTTTATAGTTAAACTGTGGTGAATGATATCTTCTACTAAGAATAGAATCTTGTCCCACCTTGAAATATGTAGGGTAAATGGAAGACAATGAAGGCATGGATAACTGAAACAATATTCCCCACATTTCATTTTATTTGTGACTATATAAGAGCTGCACAAGTGGCAAAACCAACTAGATTGCCTTCTTACTGTTACCATCCTCCCTGCCTCATCAACAGAAAAGTCAACAAGCAATGAAAAAGGAGGCAAGATCAGGACCATTTGTATTCTTTAAGGAACATTCTTGATAAATGAGCAGTTATGGATACCATCCACTCAAAGGAGGAAATGATTCAAAGAAAAAGAAGGAAAGTTTAAAGAATGGGTTAAATCTCTAGCCGCTTGGATATGTATGATGCTATAGATGTTAACATGATTTTGTGCTTACTTATATATTTTCACATGCAAACACATAGATTTGGAAAATCTACTTAACCTAAAACTCGTCTATAGCTTCCACTAAAAAGCAAGGTTAATTATTACCCACACATTTAATAAATGTGGGTGAATAAGCTACATTATCGCTTATACCCGGACAAGCAGATAAGCCTCTTGTCAACATCATTTTGCTGCATATCTGCAAGATGCATTTATTTAAAAACAACAGAAAATCTACATAGAAAGACTGCCTATAATTTTTAACCTAGAAATATAACTAGAATATAAAAATTTAAGAGTAAACATAACATATTGAGGAGAACACAACAATATTGAGAAGAAAAGTCTATTAGAGGTTTTCAAATGGGCAAGTAAATATCCCAAATAAGAGCTAATAAAACCAAAAAAGGAAGCTATAATAGCTTTGCTGGCTGCTACCTCAGAGGACAGACATTCTAAAAAGAGAAAGGTGATTTAGTCTATAAAACTCTAAGTAGCTTGTCTGTCCTGAAATGTAAGAAAAGAAGGCATCCTTTGAAGTCTGTAACATGTAATTTAAAACAAACAAATGCCCCACTTCACTAATCAAATAAAAATATTTATGAATTCATGAGCTCAGTGGGTGGTTCAGGGGAAAAAATAAAACAATTGCAAAAGTTTTCAACAAATTAATGAAGGACCGAGTCACTGCATTTTACAAGGAGACAGGTACATTAAGTAAGTAATAAAGAGTGGTCATGATATTCCATAAGTTGTTCCTTAGAGGCCATCAGAAACAGACTTTTAGGTTGAGGAGTTTTTGGATGTTCTAATTATGTTCTGATTATATACACACCCTATATTAGAATTTTATGATGTTAAGAAATAAACATATAAGCCTCTACCTTAAGAACACATTAACATTATCTCCTCCAACACAATGAGATCTAATAGCAGTCAAGCAAAATATCTCCTAGTAAGTTAAGGCCTTGTCATGGTGAAGGGGCTTGCATAACTCAGTGAAGCTATGAGCCATGCCATGCAGGACCACTCAAGATGGACATGTCATAGTGAAGAGTTCTGACAAAACGTGGTCCACTAGAGGAGGGAATGGCAAACCACTCCAGTATTCTTGCTGAGTGAACTCCATGAACAGTATAAAAGGCAAAAAGATATGACACAGAAGGAGGAGTCCCCCAGGTGGATATGCTACTGGGGAAGAGTGGAAAGCAATTACTAATAAGCTCCAGAAAGAATGAAGCAGATGGGCCAAAGTGGAAACAATGCTCAGTTGCGGACGTGCCTGGTGGTGAAAGTAAAGTCTGATGCTATAAAGAACAATATTGCATAGGAACCTGGAATGTTAGGTCCTTGAGTCAATCAAACTGGATGAGATCAAGCAGGAGTTGGCAAGAGTAAACATCAATGTTTTAGGAATCAGTGAACTAAAATGGATGGGAATGGGCAAATTTAGTTCAGATGACCATTGTATCTACTACTGTGGGCAAAAATCCCTTAGAAGAAATAGAGTAGCCTTTGGTTAACAAGAGTCCGAAATGCAGTACTTGGGTGCAATCTCAAAACCAACAGAATGATCTTGGTTTGCTTTCAAGGCAAACCATTCAACACCACAGTAATCCAAGTCTATGCCCCAACCACTAATGCTGAAGAAGTTGAAGTTGACCAGGTCTATGAAGACCTACAAGACCTTCTAGAACTAACACCAAAAAGAGATGTCCTTTTCATCATAGGGAACTGGAATGCAAAAGTAGGAAGTCAAGAGATATCTGGAGTAATGGGCAAGTTTGGCCTTGGACTACAAAATGAAGAAGGGCAAAGGTTAACAGAGTTTTATCAAGGAAACACACTGGTTACAGCAAACAGTCTTTTCCAGCAACACAAGAGACAACTCTACACATGGACAAAACCAGAGAGTCAATAAAAATAAGATTGATTACATTGATTACATTGATTGATTGCAGCCAAAGATGGAGAAGCTCTATACAGTCAGCAAAAACAAGATCAGGAGCTGATTGTGGCTTAGATCATGAGCTCCTTATCAAAAAATTCAGGCTTAAACTGAAAAAAGTAGGGAAAGCCACTAGGCCATTTGGGTATGACCTAAATCAAATCCCTTATGATTGCATACAGTGAAGGTGATGAACAGATTCAAGGGATTAGATCTGGTAGAGGGTCTGAGAACTGTGGACGGAAGTTCATAACACTATATAGGAGGTGGTAACCAAAACCATCCCCCAAAAAAGAAATGCAAGAAGGCAAAGTGGTTGTCTAAAGTGGATTTACAGATAGCTGAGCAAAGAAGAAAAGTGAAAGGCAAGGGAGAAAGGGAAAGATATACCCAACTGAGAGCTTCCCAGGTGATGACAGTGCTAAAGAACCTGTCTGTCAATGCATGAGATAAAAGAGACACAAGTTTGATTCCTAGATTGAGAAGATTTCCTGGAGGAGGGCATGGCAACCCACTCTAGTATTCTTGCCTAGAGAATCCCATGGACAGAGGAGCCTGGCAGGCTACAGTTCAGAGGGTCACAAAGAGTTGGAGATGACTGAAGCAACTTAGCAGCATGCACACATATCCAACTGAATCAAGAGTTCCACAGAATAGCAAAGAGAGATAAAAACGCCTTCTTAAATGAACAGTGCAAATAGAGGACAACAATAGAATGGGAAAGACAAGAGAGCTCTTCAAGAAAACTGGAGCTATTTAGGGAACATTTCATGCAAGGATGGGCAAGATAAAGGACAGAAATGGTATGGACCTAACAGAAGCAGAAGAGATTAAGAAGAGGTGGTAAGAATATATACAATTACACAAAAAAAGATCTTCATGACTCAGATAACCATGATGGTGTGACCAATTACCTAGAGCCAGACATCCTGGAATGTGAAATCAAGTAAGCCTTAGGAAGCATCACTAAAACAAAGCTAGTGGAAGTGATGGAATTCTAGCTGAGCTATTTCAAATCCTAAAAGATGATGCTGTTAAACTGCTACACTCAATATGTCAGCAAATTTGGAAAACTCAACAGTGGCCATAGGACTGGAAAAGGTCAGTTTTCATTCCAATCCCAAAGAAAGGCAATGCCAAAGAATGTTCAAACTACTGTACAACTGCATTCATTTCACATGCTATTAAGATTATCCTCAAAATCCTTCAAGCTAGGCTTCAGTAGTACGTGGACTGAGAACTTCCAGATGTACAAGGTAGGTTTAGAAAAGCAGAGGAGCCAGAGATCAAATTGCCAAAATTTGCTGGATCAGGGAGAAAGCAAGGGAAAAACATCTTCTGCTTCACTGACTATGATAAAGCCTCTGACTGTGTTACCACAACAAACTGTGGAAAATTCTTAAAGAGATGGGAATACCAGACCATGTTACCTGTCTCCAGAGAAACCTGTATGTGGGTCAAGAAGCAACATGGAACGACTGAGTGGTTCAAAACTGGGAAAAGAGTACAACAAGGCTGTATATTGGCACCCTAGTCATTTAACTTATATGCAGAGTACTTCATGTGAAATGCCAGGCTGGATGAATCACAAACTGGAATCAAGATTGCTGGGAGAAATATCAATAACCTCAGACAGATACACAGATGATACCACTCTAATGGCAGGAAGTGAAGAGGAACTACAGAGCCTCTTGAAAGTGAAAGAGGAGAGTGAAAAAGCTGGCTTAAGACTCAACATTCAAAAAACTAAGATCATGGCATCCAGTCCCATCACTTCATGGCAAACAGATGGGGAAACGATGGAAACGGTGACAGATTTTATTTTCTTGGGCTCCAAAATCACTGCAGACAGTGAATGCAGCCATGATATTAAAAGACGCTTGCTCCTTGGAAGGAAAGATGTGACAAACCTAGACAGCATATTAAAAAGCAAAGACATCACTTTGCTGACAAAGGTCCATATAGTCAAAGGTACGGTTTTCCAGTAGTCATGTACAGATGTGAGAGCTAGACCATAAGGCTGAGTGCTGAGGAATTGATACTTTCGAGTTGTGGCGTTGGAGAAGACTCTTGAGAGTACCGTGCACTGCAAGGGGTCAAACTAGTCAGTCCTAAAGGAAATCAGTCCTGAATATTCATTGGAAAGACTGATGCTGAAGCTGAAGTTCCAATATTCTAGCCACCTGATGCATAGAGCCAACTCACTGGAAAAGACACTGATGCTGGGAAAGACTGAAGGCAAAAGGAGAAGGAGGCAGCAGATGATGAGACGGTTAGATAGTATCACTGACTCAATGGATATAAATTTGAGCAAAATCAGGGAAACTGAAGGATAGGGGAGCCTGGCAGGCTACAGTCCATGGAGTCACAAAGAGTCTGACATGACTTAGTGACTGAACAACAACAAGTAGCCTCATCTGCCCAAGCAGGTATGACTGCTTTCATCAGTAGCATTAATGGGAATTTTTTAAACCTCTATCAATTTCTCGACACAAATCTCATCATCTATAGTGTGTTTCACTAACAGCTCTCTGAGGTGATGAAAGCATTTCTGTGTAAATTCTCTCATTTTAAGCAAAATTCAGAATTCTCATTCTTTGTAAGGGAAATGACAACTGCATTTTACAGAGAAAACAAGGGCAAAAGAACAACGTTCATATGTTTTACTACTGAATTGTTTTATGCTACCTTCTACTCTCAAGGAAATAATTTTCAAGGACCTAAGTAGGGACAGATTCTCCCTGGGCAGGGATACTGGAGCAAATGGTGGACGGAAAGGTGTGATACAGAGGTCAGCTGCAGTTGAGAGTCCCAAAATAAAGGCAGCACTGCTCACAGGCCACTTGTTAGTTGCTTTTTCAATTGCAGCCATTAGTAGTACTTGAGAAACCAAACAAGCTAACAGGTCACAACCTACTTCACACAGATACATAAAGCAACCTGGGCATAAATGCGATTCTTTCATTCTTCTGTGTCCTGATAAACGACCCTGCAGCTTTGTGAAAACAATCCACTTAAGGAGCTACTTTCTCCAATAAAAGTAACACAGCACACTACATCAATAAAAGCCTGTGTGGAAGATATGCAAGCTGAAATACAAGGTACAGATTGGCATAAAAATAAGTATTTTCTTAAATGAAACATGAGGAGAAATGAAACTACAAAACCCACAATATAAGAAACATAGTTTCAAACCTGGTTTCACCCAATAAATATTTCCAATGAGCTGACAATGTGCCAGGGGTTGGGCTGGAGGGAGAGGAAGCATTGAGGTAGGCCTGGGGCAGACCAGGCGCAGGGCTGCCAGGGAGGGAAAAACAAGGGGCCAAATGAGTTCCATGTGGCTAAAGCAAAGGAGGGGAGTGGGAAGCAGAGATGAGTCAGGGAGGAGAGCAAAGGCCTTTAAGAAAATGTGCAGAGATGGACTTTAACCTACAAGTAACTGGAAACCACAAAAGAGACTTTAACAGGAGAGACGACATAATCAGGTTTTTACATTTTAGGGAGCCCACTCTTTGCCATGTCATGGAAAATGAACTGGAGATGAAGAGAATGAAAGGCAAGGAGACCAGTTGAGGGCTGATGTGGCAACATCCAACTGAGGTTCAGCCAAGGCACTGGAGGTGGTGGAGAGGGCAAGTGGACAAAGTCAAGGCACAGTCGAAAAGTAGAATGCACGAACATCATGGGGAATGGGCGAGGGTGACCTGGGCACCATATCCAAGTGTTCGTACTATTACTTTGGTCAAAAAGTAAAGGGCAGGGTTGTGGGGAGTGAGAATGGGGCAACTCGCTATGCAAAAATCTGAAGTCTGTTTGTTTAAAAAGTATTTTCTAATGTTGAAATCACAAATGAGAGAAGGCCGATAATTTGCTTTTCAAATGACTTTACACATAAACACATATTCTTAAAGCAGGAAGATGTATTTAGAAATCTAGTATCATGAGAGAGATCCTCTCTTCTGTTGTACATCTAATGTCATTATATTATTAGCCATCAGAAAATGCTTACTGCTTTCATTTCTAAGGACTTGGTAAATGACTATAAACAAGATTATAAACTATAGAAAGAACAAAATTTTACCAACTCACATTACAAACAAAGCCAAACACAAGAGAAACATCCTAATCTATTCTCATCCAAGAGACCAGGATTAAAAATGAACAAGGTAAGGGTTTTTATCCAAGCTAAGTTTGCACTAATCTCCTGTAAGTGAGTCACTATTTTAGTCATCTTGCCTTCTAGGATAGAGGTGTGCTTTGTTACAAGCAGGGAGGAGTGGGGGTGGAGTGGGGTGGTGAGCCCTGGGGAGGGAGGGAGGTAGTGTCAAGGTGGGTGGGTGGAGAATGATGGAGGGAAAGATGGAAGGAGAAGAACAGGCCATGAAACATTTCCCCACTCTCTTGGGTAGTCACTGCATTTCCCATACCTTCGCCATGAGTGTTGTTCCAAATCCGCCCTGATAGTTATTAGCCGAGGGAACTCCATCCATCACCCCAGGTACAGGATTATAAGTGTCACTTGACCAACATCGTCCTGAGCTCATATTTAGGATTTTAGCCAAGAGTTTTGGGTCAAGCCCTAACCTGTCAAAGGTCAAAGGAAAGAAGTGTTAAATGTCAAAGTGTACAAGTCACATGTGACTTATTTACGTCTGAGGGTGCTCCATCTTCTCTCTCCATTTATGATGTCTTAAAAAATCAAAGCAGATGGATGAGTGAAGAATCCAATCTTAAATTATAGGGTGTTAAAAGCTAGTGAAGAAACACTTTTGAGCCAGGATACTCTACACTGAGAGAAAACCTGTGCTACCCTGCTTTTAAGAAACAATATATAACTGCATAAAAAGTGTTGCTGGCTTATCATACACATAGGTTTTCTAGTCTTTTTGAACATTATCGCACTTATGCGTCACCTAAGAACCTTAAGCCAAGATGATCATCTAAAATCTTTACTCACAAATGATATATTTCAGAAAGAAATACTGACAGATAAGCTATGTATCATGGGAGTCTATATATCATTTATGTATATGTTTATTCTTTTAGCTTTTATGAGGATAAATGCAAGAGATGAGTCATGAGCAGTAAAATGAGCTTATGAGAAGTTATTATTATAAAAGAGGACATTTCTTGCTGTAAACTTTTCCTTATTTATTAAATCTTCATTAGACCATCTTGCTTATGAAGCAAGTCTGCATAGAGCTGTGACATATGCTATCTCTTCAGAGGCATGCATTATAGTTCTGGGTCAACTGCTGATAAGGTTACTGATCCTGATAAAACAAAGCCTGCCCAAGCGGAAACATCATTTGTTCTATCACTGAGCTGATGGCATAAACGGCTGTTCAAATGTGGACCCAGGAAAAAAAAAGAATTAAAATGCTGTACTACTTTGATTTCAAGTATCTTAGTGCAGTCTGGGGAAGCACTGTTTTGCTAAGTATCTTTTAATCAAGTTTCAAATAAAACTTTCTGCTTTTCCTTAAAACTAATCCGTTCCAGAAAAAAAAAAAAAAAAAAAAGATTAAAAGAGACATATAAATGTTAAATGAATTGTGTATTTTGGCATGCTGTTTATTACCTGTGTGTTGAAATATATCTGTTTATTTCAGGGCGGAATATAACAACCAGGGAAACCTTTTTCCAAATGCTCAAGTGGTGTCGAGGGCTAATACCCGGGATGGGTAAGGACTTAACACATAATACAAATGTTATGTAATCAGACTTTCAAGGAGCAACTGTGCTTCAAGGAACACAATATGGCATGCCATCTACACGAATTCACATAGTGGGCCATGTTATAATGAGCAGTTTTTACTAAAAGACTGTAACAGATAAAGATTCCATTGAAGTCAGCTGTTCAACTGTACTCTGCTGGAAAGTAACCTGACAGTTTCATTCATTCTTTTATAAAGATCCAAGTTTGTTACATGTATAATTTGCTACTGATGCTTTCTTTTCTTTTAAACAAAATCAGGCTATCAGGGTTCTATGGTAGCAGATGACCCAAAGACAATGCACTTATGGAATAATTGTGAAAAATAAAGTCACAAATGAACAATTCGTTAATTTGCTGTAACTGCAAATATATATTCTAAGCACAAGTATTTTGTTCTATGAGCAGGGGTTATTTTTAAAGACCCCTCCCAAAACACTGCTCTTTCCTTCCATTTGAAATGTAATTCAGGCTTCCTAATTTAAATTTTCTTTTAAAATGGCTCATCTCATTCTGAGCAGCAGAGATACTCCCCTGCTTACCAGCCTGGACTCAACAGTGCCTCACAATGCTCTTTATTGCTAAAGAAATTCATACTCTGTCTATAATACTCACCAAATGGGAGCATAGCTTATTATCTGTTGTAAAACCCTACATTTCATTTTGCTTGAATGTTCAAAGAAAAATACTGGCACTGATTTATGGAACTCTCTTTGGTGAACATGTTACTATTCAGAAGCACCCTGAGGGGCACACCAAAAACAAAGTGACAGTTGTTACATGCTCACTTTTCAAATCTGATGCTTCCCCACCATGCTGATACCCTTTAGGAGAAGGCTGCTCCCTCTCCGCTCCTCCCTAAGGCATCCCCCACACCCAACAGCAAAGTGTATCATTAAAAAGAGCAAGTTAGAGGTGTTTTGCATTTCATCTTTCTGAGGATTCTTTCACTGGCATATATATAACTGACAGCTAAAATTAGACATGATATTAAAATCAGTTACTGAAGTCCTCTGTCTTCCACTGTGCCCAAGGCTTGTAATGGTCTGCAACCAGCTAGAATACACAGTAATTGTCATTCAGGGAGTCTATCCTAGAACGTCATGCTTCACTGGAGAAGACTGAGTTTCCATTTGAAATCAACAAATTAATCCAAGACAGGTATCTGAAAGGGCAAGTTTAATAGGAAGCAGCTACTGGGCTCTCAACCATGATAAAATGTTATTGCTGTTTCCCTGTAAATTGGCTGGGAACATATGATACTTTCTGCATAAGAGCCCCATTGCTGTTCAGGAGATATACAGCTCAAGCCATCAAAAGGATGACAGTCTGTCAGTCCCCATAATAACTTGCCACTGGATGTGGTTCGAGAGTACGCGCGTGCATGCATGTGCCTTAACAATTGCTGGAACGTTCTCTGATATAAACAGAGAATGAATTCATTGCTCTGACCGCATATATAATGCAACTCAAATAAACGTCACTGTGTCAAATCTACTCACCTTTAAAACACAAGAATTTTAAATGAACTTTTGAGAGAAGTAAAAATGATGCATAAACTGTAAGAAAAATTCAAGGGAAGCCAAGTGTTTGCCTTCACTATAACCAAGGCTTTACAGGCCAAAAAAGTTTGCTTACTTTGTAGTCTCTGTAAGTATCTATACTGTCTGGTTTATATAAGAGCACAGCAAATGATGTCCCTAAACTGAGATGTGTGTATCACAGGAACCGATCTGGAAATGAAACATCCAAGACTAGGGCAATTTAAATCAATCATTCCCTTATTCACCAAAGTTTATGCAGACTTGCCAGCCTATAAGAGGCTGTGCCTGCACTCCAAGAGTGGGCCAGTTAGGACATCCACATAGTAACATTTACCCAAGGCAGAGGGAAGAGCCTTGCCCACCTCCCTCCCTCTTTCCTCTTCATTCACCTGACAAACCTTCACTGAGTGCCTACTATGTGCCATGGATGAGCAGACAAAGCTCACAGAGCCTGCATTCTAGTTGGGAAGACAAGCAACAAACAAACAAATATATATATAATGCTAGCCAGTGAGAAGCATTATAGAGAAAAAAAACATTAATGTACAATTTAAATACTAACCACCCCCATCACGTCAATAACTGCCATGTATTAAGCACCTACAGTGTGTCAGGAACTGCTTTAAAAGACTGACATGGGTGAATTTATTTACTCCTCACAACAGATTACATGGCTTCCCTGGTAGCTCAGATGGTAAAGAACCTGCCTGCTATGTGGGAGACCTGGTTCAATCCCTAGGTTGGGAAGTTCTCCTGGGGAAGGGAATGGCTACCTCTAGTATTCTTGCCTGGAAAACCTCATGGACAGAGGAGCCTAGAGGGCTACAGTCCATGGGTTACATAGAGTTGGACACGACTCAGTGACTAACACTTTCACTTTTCACAATAGATCCTATTATTACTATCTATTAGTGGATAGATACTGTTATCTTTGTCATTTTATAGATGAGAAAAGTTTAAGTTGGTGGCAGAGCTGGGTGGTCATCAACAGGCACCCAGACTCACCACCCTGAGTCTCACTAGCTCATATGGGTAGTCACTTAATCAGCCATCAAATTTGGTCAAACCTTTATTATAAACCTTTGGCCGTATGTTTTATCTAATAGGGTATACAACTGTGAGGTCTCAGTCATCACTTAAATGAAAAGGCAACACCATCTCAGGGCAGTAGCCAAGAAGCTAAAATTATGCTAGTGGGAAAGTCCACCCAGAAGTTCAAAGCCTTCCAGAAGTTTAACTGTTTTAAGCTTCTTTTGGTGGAAGGAGACAATATGGCTGTTGCTAGAGGGCCCTGGGCCCTGGTGGTAATGCAAATAACTTGTTACACCACCCATATTGAGGGGAAAAGAAAACCAAACAAAAACACAATTTTTGGTAGAAGAAAAATGAAAACAAAACAACAAAACACATTACCAACCTTATTCTTATGTGGTGCATGGGAACAAAAATCTCTCTAAGGCACATAAGGCATTTTTAGTACCATAAAACTATGCTCTGAGTCCTAAATAGAACCCAATTAGAAGGCAGAAAGGTCCAGTAAAAAGAATCTCAAAATATGTTGTATACCAATGCTTTTTACGCTTTACTTTTTTTTTTATAGCATTTAAACTTTCACTGACATCCATAAACATTCACTGTAAAAGATCATATAGGGTCAATAAGAGTTTAAAACTATACGGTTTTATTCTTCTATTTAAAAAGGGAAACGTCACTGTTCCAGAAAAAACACTGCCTTATGAGAATGAAATTAATCAGAAATGATCACTTCATAGGAACAAGTGACTCAATTTGTAAATGTTGACATTAATGCTCTAGAAAATTTTCACTTCAGAGTGAACAGAATATAAATGTGGCTGAACCACTTTGATGCTATAGTACTTTGTGGGAATTTACTACTTGGGAATTTATGCTTGCTGATGCCAATTTTCTCTTTCACCTTGCAAAGCTCAATAAATCGTGGTCGCTCTCTATACTCTGTTACAGAACAATCCTGTCATTTTAAACCATGTCTGTAAACCATGGAGAAAAGACAATAGCTGAAGCAATCATTTTTAGGACTTTCAAAACACTGAGAATCTCTGTAGGATAAACTGATAAAATCCTAATGTTACGAAAATAATTCATTAGTACAATGTAGAGTACCACAAACTTACAGATTATTAATATTATAGCACATAAGTAAAAATAATGAATTCCTGCTTTGAATTCAGACATATATGTGTGTGTGTGTGTATACATTTGTAAATATTTTATTTATATACATATAGATCAATAACAGTAATATACAGTTTTGGAAAAATTAAACATTGAAAGCTTAATATTTTCCAAATATTTTTTTATCATAGTGAATCAAGGCCAATGATAAGAGAAAAGATTTACTGCTTTTGCTCTTAATACTTGTTTGAAATTTTATCACACTTTTTTCTCTTTGATAATAAACTTACTTGAGTAGCCAAGTGTATACATTTTATTCATTTGATTCAACTGATTTTCATACTGCTCTTTATTAGCTGGCCTTTGAAGTTAGACTTCCATAAGTACTTACTGTACAAACATTTCATTTTAGAACGATCACCTAATAAGAGTTTTGCTAGGAAAAATATTTGAAGAATGCTATAAGATGCCTAATGAACATTCTGATCCAGTGATGCTTAAAGTAAGAGGCAGAATATAAAATAAACTGGCAAAAATAGAGGGAAATTTTGGTATAGTGTAAGCTAGGCTTTTATATACTCATTTATATCCAGAAAAATGAAAATAAAATTCTAAAGCTGAAAATGCATATTAATACTCTAATCCTGTTGTCAATACCAATTAATTTTGTATGCAATTTGGTTCCAGAAATTTACATTGTCTCCCTCCATAAAATCAGTCTAAAGAATGGACACGAAAACAAGTTACTAAGAACTAGTTTTCCAATTATGATAAGTGACCCATAGCCTAAACTAGCTACATTACAGACACAACACTCTGAAAAGCTTCCTATATACTACCAGTTTTATTAAGACTTTGTACAGATATGCCTTACCATCTTACAGACATTCAATTTTAAAATGTAAATGGTACAGGATATTGATAAACCAATTAGCACTGATGCAAAGCAAATTCCTCTTTTATCTCAATTACAACATGACAACTTAATAGGTCAAGATAGTTTAACATCTGAGACAAGGGCAATTCAATAAAACAACAGCATCTTGATATGGTAATTAAGAGGAAATGTGAATCCATTACTGTGTTTTAAAAAAATATCTCAAGTACTTTGGCTCTTTTATTACTTTTATCAAAAGCTATGATATGAAACACTACTCTGATTTGTAATATATTTGGCAAGCAGTTCTGGGAAGTGTGAAGAAAACACTTGAATAAAAGCATCTTTTCATTAAGCATTTTCTAAAATAAGAAATATATATTATATTCATGAAATACAAAACATTCAAAAATTAATTAGGTGATTAATCATATTTAGAATTCCTAACCCAAAAGATTAAAGACTAAAATTAAGACATTAACCTTAAGCATTCTAAAGGATGATCCCCATTGTAGGAAAAACTGAATTCCTAAATCAATTTCAGCAAAGTATGAATGCCATTTTATTTCAATGAAAAGATATATTTTTAATGTAAAGTAAGGATAATATAAAATCTTAATGTAAAACCCTAGGCAAGTTAAAATGAAGAGTTATGCTATGCAGTCTTATGAATGCCATCCAGTTTATCCTGAGAATAAATAACCAAGAGTCCTTTTAGTGTAGATACTGGGGACTATATTTTAAATAAATACATAAAACCAGTCACATGGTAGCCTAATTCACTATACATTAAAACTGTATTTTATACAAATTTGTCCTACACTGCCAAAAATTGTTTAAATTTTATAGTAAAAGTGTTTCTTGCATTGTGGCATAATAGAAGAAATGGAGCTCCCAATATAAAAAGGATAATGTAACTTCAAATATACAGCACAATACATTTTATGGTTTAGGGCAGAGTATTCATGCTCTCCAGGGTCCTATTGGTTGTCCAATAAGCAAAGTCTATTAAAGTTCAATAATGAAATACTTTCAAAATGTTTCTGGATCAACTCATTTATCTCTCATGAACATTTGTTTTCAACATCAGAAAATCAAATTGGAAAGCTCGTAAAAATTGTTAGTATATGAAAGTGTACTATTCAACAAACCTGATTCCCAGATTCATAGCTTCAGCAGTTCCAATCATACTAATAGCTAACAGCAAGTTGTTGCAGATCTTCGCAGCCTGAAAACAAATTGAGTACATATTAAATATATTTATTTTCAAGCCGTAACCCACAGGAAGATTTCTTCACCCAATTCTACATATTTCTAAAAGTAAGAGCATTCAACTGTTGATTCTCTCAAGCAGGAAAAGGCATTTGGTGCTGCAAACCTCCCTGCAAGCCTAACACAAGCTCCCAGAGCTGACGGGGGGGGGGGTGTCTCTTGCACCAGGGAAGAACTGTTAAGTGTAGGTGACCGAGTTACTCCCATGGGTGCAGGCACAACAAGGAATACTGACTGACGTGGCACAACTGTTCCTTCAGGAATGGGGCTGACATCCTAACTGGGGAAACAGTAGTAACACACTGAATGAAAAGGAAGGGAACAAGCAAACACAACTAAGTGGCAAATTGCATGGGAGGAGCTGCAGGCAGAGACAGGAGGAGTTCAGAGACACCAGATCACTGAGGGCAGGAGCAGAAAGGAAGTGAAACCTGAAACCATCACTCAGAAGGTCAGGCAGGATTTAAATAGGTAAGAGAGGGAAAGGAGGAGACCAGGAGAAAAGTAAATATCTCATACCTAGAAAGGTATGAGATATTCTTGAGAACAGTAAGGAAACGGATTCCTGGGCAGTGGTTTTAAGGAATGGGAAGAAGTTTGACAGTTTAAGACTGGGTCAAGAGCTACGGAAGCTGGAATAGAGTGTCCGGGAGTTGGAATGGAGTATCCGAGTTTAACATGGTAGGAAAAAGAGATTGACATAAAGTGTCAGAACTGGGAACTCTGCAAGAGCACAAACATCTTGGTTAGTTCTGGCTATAGTGTTGGCAGAGGGGTAAACCCAGTGTCCAGAGATCCACTAGGCACTGTGAGCAGTCAACAAGGCATGACACAATGAAAGGCTGACCAGGTAATGTGTGGACTCAACTAGAGAGAGAACAATGAGAGCCACTGAGGCTAGAATCAGAAACTGAAGACTGACTGGATAAGGGAATGGAGACAACAGATGTATCAAAGATCACAGTATAGTCCTGAATAAGATGATAAAAAAAAAGGGACCAGTGACCAGGACAAAGCATGAAGAGGAGTGTGAGTATTGGATGGGAGGGGGACAACCTGTTTGATTTCAAGATTCAGTGTGATCATTCCACCTCTATCTGACCAGAAAAATAACATAACACATTTCTTAATGAAAATTGTCTTTTTTTTTTTTTAAGTTAAAGTGCATACATCACTTCTACCCAACAGTACTACGAACAGAGCTGTGGCAAGCAATCACAAAGTCAGGGGAGGATAACCGCAAATCAGACAACATGAGCACTTCACACAGAAGCCATTTTAAGGATCGTTTCAGTGGCCGCTGGGGCAAATAGGTCAAAGTCTAAAATGAAGGAGCTTTTGACATCTTTTTAAATTAATTGGCTGATCTCTGCTTACTTCCAGTAGGAATGAGGGAAAACTAATTTTTCTAATTTAAGAAAATCTGAGCAAACAAAAAATCCATAGATTGAACAGAGTAAGGCAGAATCAGATTGTCGTCAGGAAAGAAAGAAGGAACATTAGCTGATTTTACATCATCAAATCATTGTCAGTGATGTGAAAACGTTACCTGCCCTGTCCCAACAGCTCCACAATACACCACATTGGAGCCCATGCACCCCAGCAACTCTTGGGCAGCAGCAAATTCTTCTTCGACTCCTCCTACCATAAATGTGAGGTTCCCGACCGAGCGGCTCCCACACCTGAATGGTTTGGGGGTAAAGGAATAGAAGCAGAGGGATACATTTCTTCAAGTGTTTAAGTAGATTATAAAATCAGAGAAAATTCCACACCAAATCAAAAATCCTGCCTTCAAGTTGTATTTGTATCAGGCATAAATCTCTCCTGGAATATTTTAATTGTCATGTATTAAGAAGGTTACTCCTAAGACAAAGGTAACACACAGATTCAGTCGAACTCAATTCATCTCAAGTTGTTTGCAGGATTATGGAGTACCATGGGAATTTGAAATGTGAATTTTATTATTTCCATGCATCTCTTAATTCTCCTGAAAAACCTATTCAGTAATAGTGTGTGAAAAAGATGACCTGTACCCTGACCAGTACCTGCGCCATGGGAACAGCCATGGGGTCAGCTGCCCAGGTTTGGATTTGGGGTCTCTGGCTCACTCCCTCCCTCTCTGCACACTAGCTACAGATGAGACCGACAGAGAGGGACTTGTCTTTTTCTCCCATAAACAAGTAGGCATTTCAGATGGAAAGATTCTTTTTGAAGGTAAAGAAAACAATTGCTTAATTAGACTGATTATTCTGATGTGCATTTTCTAGCTATTACTTGATTTTTCTTTTTCCTCCTGCTATACAAGCATGCATACCTTGAAAATTCTGTGGGTTCAGTTCCAGGTCACCCCCGTAATGTGAATATCGTAATCAGGTGAGAGTCACATGAATATTTAGATTTTTCAGTGCATATAAAATTTATATTTACACTGTTCTGTACTCTTATTACATAGGCAATAGCATTATGTCTATAAAAACAATGCATACACAATTTAAAAATTCTTTATTGTTAAAAATGCTAAGTATCACCTGACACGTCAAGGTTACCACAATGTTGGTTCTTTCTGTTAAATAAATATTTAATTTATTTATTGTTGAAGTACAGTTGATTCACAATGTCTTGTTAATTTCTGCTGTAAAGTGACTCAGTTATACATATATATATTCTCTCTCATTACGGCTTATCACAGGATATTGAATATAGTTCCCTGTGCTATACAGTAGGATTGTTGCATACCCATTTTGTGTTTAATGGAAAAACCCAATATTTGTAAAGAGCAATATAACAAGGTATGCCTATACACCTTTTGGGCAGTTCATTCCTAGTGATATGATAGGAAGAAGAAATAAACTTTTATCAATGGTTTGGCCACTCCTCAGCCTCTCAAAGGTCTGAAGTATATTCACTAATGGAAATGACTGGAGAAGCAAATTCTACTTCAGCACAAAAAATATGGCCTAGACTTGTCTTAAAAAGGAAGTAGGGGGGAGTGTCACTCATCTATATTAACTATAAAATAAAACCAAGAGTATTATTTATTGCTTTTAGCATTAGAAAAAAGTCTTAATTCATAATTTTCAGGTTAGGTTTTGTTGCTCAAAACCAGGAAAGTATGTGAAAGAACTGTATTAGTACAATTTCTGCCTTTACAACTTATTTATAGTATAGCTAGGAATAAAGAAATTGTAACTATTTGTGCTATGTATCAAACCTGGCTATTAGACTAGACAGCTGCAAGTAATGGCCTACTTTTAAATTTAATTTATTCAATGAAATACAGGTTTTATACATAAAAAGCCGAATGAGGAGATCTTTATTTCATTCTAATTGTGAACATTTCACAAACTGATAGCCTTTCTGTTTTACAGTTCATGCTATTTTTAACTAATTACTAAAAGGAAGAGAAGTCAGCATTATGTTAGCCAAACAATCTTGGAAGAGGAAGTGCCCACATGCTATGAAAGTCTGAGATGCTTACATATGGTTAAATTACATTATTTCACAATATTTTCAGACACACTATGGAACTGATTATGTACAAAAACCCAATTAGAACAAGTTCTTTTAATTAGCTTATCTATGTCATTTGAACATTCTGATAATGGTGAAGTTTAAGTGACTGTCATTTTGTTAGTTTCTAATTTACTTCACCAAGATGGTGGATCATTAATGTTTTACAATCATTTTGCTCAATTTCTATGGCTATTTTAATTCAAACCACATAACCACCCTTATCCAAATCCTGTTGATCTGACCAGGAGAAATTAAGCAGACGATTTAAGTCAAAGCTTACAAACAAACCCAGCACTATCCATCATAGTTCAACAGCTTTGTATCTAGATTACAGGCTGCTAAATAGCTTCAGAGAGTCATTTATTAAAGGAAAATTAATGCTGACAATGGTTCTCAGCTGGTTAATCTTTTGACAGGTATACTTTCTCACTTGTTCAAACACATATTTCAAAAAGAAGAAATAAGTTATTTAACAGAATACCACAAAAGAAAGAATAATTCATCTTTTAATTCGTAAGTCTGTGGTATTTCCATTCTTCCCTTTCTCTCATTATGTGAAGTAATTATTTCTGATTTTATCATAATCTATATTCCAATGTAAGGGTCTGGCCAAACTGGGTAATTCTAAAGTTTTGGCATTCCCTGGGACCACATTCTAACTTTCCACATGTATTCCTTTAACCATATGTCACTATCAAGCATAGTCCTATTGCAATGACAAAATTAAGACCTGGTCTGTCTAGTCAGTTATGGTTTTTCCAGTAGTCATGTATGGATGTGAGAGTTGGACTATAAAGAAAGCTGAGCACCAAAGAATCCATGTTTTTGAACTGTGATGTTGGAGAAGACTCTTGAGAGTCCCTTGGACTGCAAGGAGATCAAACCAGTCAATCCTAAAGGAAATCAGTCCTAAATATTCGTTGGGAGGACTGATGCTGAAGCTGAAACTCCAATACTTTAGCCACCTGATGTGAAGAAATGACTCACTGGAAAAGACGCTGATGCTGGGAAAGATTGAAGGTAGGAGGAGAAGGGGACGACAGAGGATGAGACGGTTGGATGGCATCACCAACTCAATGGGCATGAGTTTGAGCAAGCTCTGGGAGTTGGTGATGGACAGGGAAGCCTGGCGTGTTGCAGTCTATGGGGTCACAAAGAGTCAGATGTGACTGAACTGAAGTTATCCCAAAATAAATGCAACCATTTCAAGTTTTGAAATAACATAGAGCCAGCTGGAACTCTTAAGCTATATAAGACAATCTCCTGGATTTCAGAAGACATTGTATATATTTTTATGTCTATGAATAATAAACAATAACTTTATTACTCTGCCATGCTTTTAAATCAGATCCACTCCCCAAAACAGGAAAATATGAAATATATAACTAGGCAGCTGCTAGACTACTGGGAGTATTTATTTTACCTTATATTTTAGTAATTGTATTATAAATACAAAACCAAAATATGCCCTATGCTTAATTTTATTACAGCATTTACACACCTTACTAAAACCTCTGACTTTCTCTCACATGATTCCTCCATGACACCGTAAATCACTTACAAGGGGAGCATTTGGGTCATGCTTATGTCAGCACTCCATTATCTATCACATTCAACAGAAAGTTGTTCAGTAAATTAATTCATGAGCATGGTACAAACAGTAAAGGATCTGGAGATGAAATACCTGCTTTGGGGATGTGCTAGTTATGTTGTTATTATAAACAAATTGCTTCACTTCTCTGAGGTTCTGTGTATAAAAGAGGAAAACATTAATAGCTTTTTCTGAGTGGTTTTTTTCTTCACCTATATAGTATCTTGAGTCCTTTCCTATTTGGTTATCTAAGCTGTCTGCTCTAGTATAATTTTAGCCTCTATGGCTAAATAGTGGCTGGCTTGAGCCAATTCTATAAACAATGGAAGCAGGCTGGTTGAAGTTAAGAACTACTAAAGTAGTCCATAGCCAGTGACATTAAGATTACAGTGAAGACCTCTTGTAAAATCTTTCAAAAGCAACACAATTTGGGAAAGTGACAAGAAAGCTGCATTTGTTTGCTCTTATTCATTCAACAAAATTAACCTACTAAAAATCAAGCCCTGTGCTAAGCCCTTGGGTGACAGATGAATAACATGTATTCCCGATCCTAAGAAGTTATCATACGCTGTGAACCAGCCCCCTCTCTCCTTAACCATCACCAAACCTGGGTTGAGTCATCACCATCTCTCACCTGAATTATTGCGACAGCCAGGTCCTACCTGATCTCTCTTCAGCTCTTGCCTCTAAAGCCTATTCTCCATACAACAGTCAGAGGGATCCTCTTGAAAATACAGCTGACCCTTGAATAATACAGAGATGGGGAGCACTGACCCCCACCCCAATGCAGTTGAAAATCTGAGTCTAATTTATGGTCAGCCCTCTGCATCCAAAGAGTCAACCAATCATGGGTCGTATAGTACAGAAATACTTATTACTGAAAAAATCTGCACATAAGTAGATCCCCTGGTGTTCACGGGTCAACTGTATAAATCTAGTTCATGGTTCCTCCCTCCTCTAAACCTCCAAAGTGGCCCATCATTCTCAATATAAAATCCAAAGTCCTACAAAGCGGTACATGGTATGGTCCCTGGCTACCTCTCCTAGCTCATTTCATTCCATTCTCTTCAGCACTCACTGCTTTCCAGCCACGTGGCCTCCCTTCTGCTCCTGAACCAGGTCAAGTAAGTTCCCTTCTCAAAGCCTTGCACTTGCTAGTCCTTCTTCCTGGAATGTTCTTTTCCTAGGTATTTAATACTTGTTTCCTTTATTTCATTCAAGTTTTTTTCTCAAAATTCACCTCTTTAGAGAGGCCTTCCCTATCTCCCTAACCTAAGCATCTAAAATGGCACCCAGCCACTCTCTATCTATCCCCTTTTCCAGATTTAATTTTATTCACAGCACTGATTACCATCTGTTTATGTTAACACCTCTATTTATTTGTTTCTGATCTGAATCCCCCACATTAAAATTAGCTCAAGGAGAGTAGCAACTCTGGCTTATTCACCCTGTACACCCCATGTCCAGTCCATAAGAGATGCTTTGTAAATACAGTATGTGTTCCAGAAAGAGAAAGGGCAAAAGGAGAGGCAGGAAATGAGTGACTACAGCACATGCAAGAGCTGTTCCCATAGGCACACAAAGCATTTGTCCTTCTAGAAAGTTTTTTCACATGTAAAGTGAGACGATTAGACAAGATTATCACTGAGTTACTTTTAAGCTTTTGAAATTCTGTAATTTTGGATTCTCAAGTTCATACACATACATTTTCCCACATCCATCATATTAACACACAAAACTGAAGCAGGTTTCATTTTATGCAAATAATATATTAAACGTTTCAGATTACAGAAAAGAGTTAAAAAATGAATTTTTTCATGTAACGACAGTAATTAAATCTGACAAGACTAAAGACTTGTAGTTGCCTTTGATGGTTTATCTAATGCTTTCCCGTGATGATGTCGTCTGTGTTTCTTTCCTGTGACCCCAGGATCAGAAAAACTGAATGCATTCATACTGACAAATGAAAAGGCAAACGCCCAAACCATTCAAAATGGGTGGCTGACTACCTTGCCTTTAAAGTGATAGGTATCTACCACTTCTCTTGGTAGCAGTGATTTCAATCAATCTTACAGTGGAGAAGCACTTTAATCCAAGACCCTAAATCACCCCTCCCCTTTATAAAAAAGGTATCACAGGGAGCCTCTATTATCTAAACTACCTTCCTTCTTACCTTCCTTCCACTCCTACTTAGAGTTGACAAAAAATGTGACCATCTGAAATCCATTCCTCAGTAGTTCTCAACCAAGAATGGCAAGAAACAGTCCTTGCACGCAAGGAGTTTGACAGCTAGTGTTTGTGGCACTGTGTGGGTGCATGTGGAGACAGGAAAAGAGGTAAGACAAATGCAAATGTAAATAATAAAAGACTGTTAGATGCAAGCTACAGGAGAGGTATACACACAACTGCAAGAAGTTCAGAGAAGAAAATATCAGCAGGAAGTATCGATCAGTCCTTCTAACAGCTTGATAGATCTTGGTGCTAGGTACAAAGATTCAAGGAGTAATCATATTTTCTAAATGAAAATTGGGACCTCTTTTTTGGTATCAGGAGAATATCTGAAATACAACGGTTTCATAAAGTCCAAAATGTAAGGTCATGATAGGTTAAAACATAGTCTTTGCTCTGAAAAAGTCAAACAAATAATTAGGAAAAGAGACACATACTCAGAAGTAAACACCAAAAGGTAGCATCACATACCACGTGTCAGATGGATGAAGACAAGCATCACCAAATACCAACTCCCCTGTCCTTCTATTTTTCAACTTTCATCATCAAAAGAATACTGATTCTCAGAAAGAGAAAGAATGAAAATCAAATAAGAAATTGATCTCAGAGAGTAACGGTCTCACTGTCAACTGTGGGTAGGCTTATAAAAACTTTGATAAGAATACAAGTATTCTGAACCCATTTGTAAACTGTGTTCAGAGCAGTTTCAAGTAACTTGAGCATGTAATTTTGTTTGTTTTATATACAGACAGTGAGTTCTGCCTGTTATCTAAATGCACATAATACCCTACCTCTCTTCACAACAGATTTGAGCTTGCTTAGTAGAATGAAACAATCAGAAAACTGAAAATGAGAATTAAGAACAAATACCAAAATGAAACCGTAAGATTTCACAATGAATTTCAAATACAGATATCAGGTTTTGTTTTGTTTTTGGGCAAATCTTATTTGGGAGAGGAATAAAGCAGTCTCAAGGAAAATATAACTTTTCCTTGAACTAAGTTACATGTTTAAAATATTATCATTTGGAAATTTATGCAGGAGACAGTAAATAAAGCAATGGACAGTGTTCTTCATATTTTTACAAAACAGTAGTGATAATTTTTTTCAAGGTAAACTGAGCTAAAATTCAGTTCCTTCTTTATATCCTTTTCTGGCTAACCTTAGTCTTGTACCTGTAATATAAGTCAATATTAATAACCTCATTCTAATATTTATGTTTATCCTAATCTTTGGCACTTTTTTTTTTTTGACAGAAGAACCAAAACGGGCGTAAGTCTCAAGTCATGCATCAACATGAATATAACCAGTAGCTAGAGACATTAATTGGAGAAGGCAATGGCACCCCACTCCAGTACTTTTGCCTGGAAAATCGCATGGACAGAGGAGCCTGGTAGGCTGCAGTCCATGGGGTCGCGAAGAGTCAGACAGGACTAAGCAACTTCACTTTCACTTTTCACTTTCATTCATTGGAGAAGGAAATGGCAACCCACTCCAGTGTTCTTGCCTGGAGAATCCCAGGGACAGGGGAGCCTGGTGGGCTGCCATCTACTGGGTCGCACAGAGTCGGACACGACTGAAGCAACTTAGCAGCAGCAGCAGAGACATTAATAACTATTCCTTACTATTTCCATATAGTCTCAGAGTTTCTTTTTCCATTAAGGAAAAGCTATTTTTTTTTCTGAAGTACTTAAATGTTTATGTTTCTGCAAAAAGAGAACTTCATAACTCACTGTATCTTCCCCCTTTTCTTTAGTTACAGGAAGCAGTAACTTTCTGTTTCTCTTCTTTCTCTATAATTGGTTTCTGAATTTTTTTCTTTTTAATGACCTCTAACCACTTCTCTGGTTTCCTCACCTATCCCTGCAACAAACTGTACTATGCAGTGCATACTGGAAACCCTTTTCAGTGGCTGTCATGTGCAATGGCTTTTCATGCATCCATGCCTCTCCTGAATGTTCCTTCTTAAGAAATTTCCTTCTCTTTCTTCTTTGCCTGACTAACTCCTGCTTATCTTTCTAGACTCAGGGGACTTCTTTGATGGTCCATTAGCGACGACTCTGCACTCCCAATGCAGGGGACCTGGGTTCCGATCCCTTGTTAGGGAACGCGTGTTGTAACTAAGATCCGGTGCAGCCAAATAAATAAATAAATAATAAATGAAATAAATATTTAAGCAAAGATTCATCTCAGGTTAACTCTGAGAAGCAGTGAATGACCATGACCCCCTTTTTCTATTACTGTGACATTCCTAGTGATACCACTGATAAAGCACTGATACTAATCAATGATTTTTCTGGGATTTTGATAAGATTATTATGGACATGAGCAGTTTGAATCTTAGCATCCAGCATGTGTCTGATAAATGATCCCTGGCTTTTTAGGAGGTAAGCAGAAAAGAAATCAATGATTAATAACATGACCAAGAATACTAAGACAATGTCTTCTAACTTATTAAATAAAACAATGTTTTTACTTTGGAATAGCATGATTCTCCACATGTGATAATGGCATTCTCACTTATTGCTGAATAAAGTACACATGTATGGAGACACTATCATGAAGACTTGAAAAATAAACATGTGATCTGCATTAAGTGACCTGGAGTGAGGGTCACACCACTTGGACCACTTACAACACCTTTCGATCCTGGTTGCTCCATCTGAAAATGGTGATATAAAAACACTTGCCACACTTAACGGAGAAGGCAATGGTACCCCACTCCAGTACTCTTGCCTGGAAAATCCTATGGGTGGCAGATCCTGGTGGGCTGCAGTCCATGGGGTAGCGAAGAGTAAGACACGACTAAGCAACTTCACTTTCACTTTTCACTTTCACGCACTGGAGAAGGAAATGGCGACCCACTCCAGTGTTCATGCCTGGAGAATCCTGGGGACGGGGGAGCCTGGTTGGCTGCCATCCATGGGGTCGCACAGAGTTGGACACGACTGAAGCGACTTAGCAGCAGCAGCAGCAGCAGCAGCCATACTTAAATTTGAAACTCAAATGAAAGAGTATATGGGAAAGATATGAACACAGTTTCTACCCTGTGTTACAAAAATTCAAATATAACAAAAAGTAAATCTACTCAATTTCAACACGCTTAAGTCTTTGGCCTAACAGCAGCAAAGAACTGAAATACAGAATTTAGCCTTAATGAGAAGCTGAACCAAGAGTTCAGCTCATAATAAAAAACTATTATGCAAGCATAGACAACTTAGAATAACCATTTATAAGTCACAAATAAGGAGGTCATTTTCAATCCAATGGCTATTAGAAAGAAATCGTCAAAAACCAGAGAAGGGAGAGATGGCAATCTAAAGAGTAAATTCGAGTTAGATTTGTCTTCAATACTGCAGAAATCTTGCCACCAAAGCATTCTCATTGATATACAGCAAAATGTAGTAAATCACTTAATTTACTCAAAAGAACTTAAATGTTTTAACCAGTCTGCCATCAGAAGAGATCAAGAAGAGGGCCAATGGGACTCGGGCTGCAATGTGAGCCGTCTTTAAAATGCAATTGTTCTAATCATTTTCTACAGATGCAGCCTCACAAGGGGCTGCTGTCACAGGGACCATTTACGGCTTGTTATGGTGTCTCTATTGTTTACCAGCGACATTCGCTGAAAAAGGCGACAGCTGGGACAGAAAGCTGCTACTCAACGAACAATATAATCCCGTGAAAGTAATCAACAAATTTAAGGGTGTTAATTAACTTTACACTTTATCATGTTCAATTAGTTGTCCTTTCTAGAAAAGACTGCCGTGCACAATCAGTTTAGAGCGTGCCATGTTTGATTTGTAAGTGATCACTGTTTCTGTTTCAGAGCCCATGTCAGATGTCCTCTTGGGTTTTGGTGACACAGATGAATGGCTCTGCACATGTTAGGGGGTGATCTGGTTTAACATAAGCCAGCATAACATAACCCCTTGTTAACACTATTGCTGGCATTATCCAAGCTGGAAACAGAAAAGCAGAAACAGTCACTGCACTATTCTAGAGTTGGACAAATGCAGTTTAGTTCTTCCTGCAATAAACACAGACACAAATACATGGAGAAATAAGCAATTTTTCATCATTATTTTTCAAAATAAGACTTGTCTTTCAGGGGCATGTTTGGGATCATTTCCTCCCAGCAAGATCTTGAAGCTCTGCTGCATTATGCACAAAGCACCGGTGTCTCCTCAGCCTTTACATAACGCAGACAGCCTTCTCCACGGCAGGTGAACAAATGCTAGGATGTGTTGTTAAGTACTAGCTGGTGTTAAATTCTAGACTGTGACTTTCAAATCCAGATGCCCTGTTTTATGTGTGGGAAATCTTCAAGGGACTGTATCGATCTATGAACACAATGTGTTTCTCTCTTACCTTTAATGCACCTGTTCTGACATGCTAATAGTACAAGGAAAAGTTCATGATACAGTGACAATATATTCAGTATCATATTTTAATGTAAGTCACTGCAGTTCCTCTGAACTGATAAATGGAGCTTTGTATCAAATATTTCATAAGTCACTGAATCAGTGAACAAAACCTGAAACAGGTTTGGCAGGAGGTGTCCATCGATAAGAAAACAAAAGGGACATGTTTCTCTTAAAAGAAAAAGTAAAAACCATTTACATAGGATTTTGAAACATCTTCATAAAGCTACACCTTGCTCTTTCAGATTCCTTCCTATATAATACAAATTAAACACATACAAATAAACTACAGCTGGTTAGCTAGATATAGACACACAAGGACAAAGCTGAACTTCTTCAAAACAGAAAAGTTGTTAACTCTGAAAGCTAATAATGTCCTAAGTTAAATATTAAAGAAGGAAATTATAGGCTCTATCTGAAACAGCTGAAACCACAATATGCGGCAGCAGAAAACATTAGTTTTCTGCAGAAGATCTGCAGGGAGAAGGGAAGCGGTCGATAGATCCTTAAATTGGAAGCAATAGCTGTTCTTCTATCCCAAGTTGGCAGCTGCTACATTTGCAGACCTGGTTCATTATTTACCCATAATGACCATCAAGCTGCAGTCAAAGTCAGATCACAACAACTGTCAGCAGCTCTTTTAATTAGCCTTGTTTGAATTCAGATAAATATCACAATAGACCTGCTTATGCTGAAAGAGCAACAGAACGTCCCGCAAGGAGCTGGGCTGGTCTCAGGACCAACGCAGTACAGAAGCCATCACACAGAGTGGGGATTTCTATAGGGTGGGGGTAAATCAGAGAATGAAACGGTTCGCTTTCATTTTGAAAATCATTTTAAAAACCAATTCTCTGACAGTCACCCCAGATCAAGATGGTGCATAATGTTGGATTTACTATGAAACCTTAGGCTCCTAAAAGCTACGTATCTGTAGCCCAAGGAGAGCCCAAGGAGAAAGTTAATGATGTCTTCAGAGATTGTGATTTTCAAAACTCCATCTTGCAGATAACGTGTCTTTCAGCTTAAAAAGAAAAAAATCACTTTTAAAAGCCAAATAAAAATATTGTATTAAACAGCTTGTAGCCTTTGTCCTTCTGTTTTGCTTTCTTTAGAAGTAGCGTAACTTGCAACAGTTTTCTGTGATAGGAGTCAGATTCTTCCCTATACATTTTCTACACATTCCTTGTATTCAGCATTAACAATCACAAAGTATAGCAAGGCTAACAAGCCAAATTCTGAGTAATCCAATCACTGCTGTATTTCACAAACCTCTGAGGTTCCCTTCTCTTCCAGTTTGCTTGAGAAGCAACACAAGCATGTTCACCCACCTTCTAT
This sequence comes from Nanger dama, assembly GCA_917880005.1. Classification (NCBI taxonomy): domain Eukaryota; kingdom Metazoa; phylum Chordata; class Mammalia; order Artiodactyla; family Bovidae; genus Nanger; species Nanger dama. The sequence goes on from CAKJTW010000022.1 coordinate 29,276,106, forward strand.
GTTATAGAGAACTGACCGTTCACCTGAGTTCTGTTTTAACTTTGGGGAAAGGTAAAAGAAGTGACGAATGAAAGAGAAGGGAGAGTAGAGAATAAGGAGGAAAAAGCTAAAGGCCAGGTGATAACCTGGCAGCAAATCAGAGCCAACTCAGGACAGAAACTAAAGATTAAGAGAAAGCCGTGCTAATAAGTTACCCTCAGCTAACTGGGAATTATGGTCTCCAGGACCCACTGGGAATTCCTTGAGACCCTGGCCTCTGGAACTGAGGGGCAGGCACAGTTAAAGAGGCGGCGCTTCCGAGTGTAGGCCAGTCTCAAGTCCACTCTGTCATGCTTTCCAGCCCTTTGGCTTTTCAGTACCCTTCTGCCACCATTTTGATGTTGCATCGCATCATAGTAAGAAAGGGTAATTATCGTATCTGCATGATGGTCAAGAACATACTGCTGTTTACACAGGGTTTAGATACCATTTACTATTTCCTTATTGAGTAGAAAAACAGTACTATAGGAAGTAATAAAAATTATTATATTTGTGGTCAAGTACTAAAACCTGCAGAAAAAAAACTTTTACTGAATACTGTGAGACCAAATATGTTGTCAAGGCAACTAGTGAATGTTGACCATTTAAGTGGTATGAGAACTCTTCGCCTGGTTTCATGAGAATGAAACATGGCAGGAAGAAATGCTTCTTGCCTTACCTCTTTTTTTTTCCTGAAAGTAAAGAATAAGCCATATACATCATCCTATCATAGATGACAGCCTTCTCCCTCCTCACCCCTTAATACAAACTACCTCCTGACGACACTCACAGCCAGCCACTTTATTTTGTTCAGGATGCTGAGTACGAAGTCAACTTGTCAGTCCCAGGTCTAGTTCAGTGTATTTGAATCAGAATTTATTCTGTAAGAATACCAAAAAACCCTCACATCCAGTTGGATGGCTACTCTAAGACAAAACAGAACTATAACAAGCAATGGTCAGAATGTGAGAAACTAGAACCCCTGAGCACTGTTGGTGGAAATAAGAATCGGTGCAAAACGTGCAATGGAGTATGGTTCAGCTTAAAAAGGAAAGAAATTCTAACACATGCTACAACATGAATGAAAGTTTAGGTCATTGCACTAAGTGAAATAGCCAGTCCCCAAAACACAAATGCTGTATGAGGTACCCAGAGCAGTCAAATTCACACTGACAGGAAGGAGACAGGGTTCTGAGGGAAAGAGGGAAACAGGCAGTTGCTGTTTAATGGGTATGGAGCTTCAGTTTTGCAAGATGAAAAGAATTCTGGAGATCGATAATCATGATGGTTGCAAATAAGTACTGAAACTTAAACTTGGTTAAGATGGTAAATTTTATGGTATATGCATTTACAACAATTAAAAGTATACTAAATAAGTAAATTAATTAAAATAAAAAGCAAAGAAAAGTAATTTTTAACTGGTGGTATTCTGATACTCTTTTGTTGATGGTGAGGGCTACTCCCTTTCTTCTAAGGGGTTCTTGCAAACAGTAGTAGATATAATGGCCATCAGAATTAAATTTGCCCATTCCCGTCCATTTTATTTTGCTGATTCCTAAAATGTCGATGTTCATTCTTGCCATCTCCTGCTTGACCACGTCCAGTATACCTTGATTCATGGACCCAACCTTCCAGGTTCCTATGCAATATTGTTCTTTACATAACTGGACATTACTTTACCACCAGTCACACTCACAACTGAACATCATTTCTGCTTTGGCCCAGCCTCTTCATTCTTTCTGGAGCTATTTCTCTGCTCTTCCCCAGTACCATATTGGATGTGACAAACCTAGACAATGTACTAAAAAGCAGAGACATCACTTTGCTGACAAAGGTTCATATAGTCGAAGCTATGGTTTTTCTAGTAGTCACGTATGGTTGTGAGAGTTGGACCATCAAGAAGGTTGAGTGCCGAAGAACTGATGCTTTCAAATTATGGTGCTGGAGGAGACTCTTGAGAATCCCTGGATTGCAAGATCAGACCAGTCAATCCTAAAGGAAATCAACCCTGAATATTCATTGGAAGGACTGCTGCTGAAGATGAAGCTCCTATACTTGGCCACCTGATGCGAACAGCTGACTCATTGGAAAAGACTCTGATGCTAGGCAAGACTGAGGGCAAGAGAAGTGGGTGGCAGAGGATGAGATGGTTAGATAACATCACTGACTCAATGGACATGAGTCTGAGCAGGCTCCAGAAGACAGTGAAGGACAGAGAAGCCTGGCATGCTGCAGTCCACTGAGTCACAGAGTCACATGATTTAGTCAGAACAACAACAATTCTGATATTCTCACATACTGCAAAAGAACAGAGTGTTTCAATGATATGCTATTAACTGTGAGTTTTACAAATCATTAATCCAGTTATGTAGAGGATTTTACAAATTATTACTGTAGTTATGCAGAGAAAACTAAGGAAAGTCATACTAGTCTTACAATGTCTATTTTAAAAACACAAAACAGTTAATAGGAAATAAGTAAACGTACATAGTTGAGCCAAATGGGTAAAACTAGGATCCTCTAATTTGCAGTATTATGCTCATTTCACTAGGCCAAATTGCCTCCCAGAAGAAAAATGCACAAATTCTGATAAGAGGTTACCCAGGAGTTAAGATGAAAAAGGAGACTAATCAAAGCACAAAAACTAGGATCAAGAACTGGTTAAATTAAAAGCATAGGCTAAATTAAAGAAACAAATAATTTTAAATCCATGTGGACTGGTACTTAAACTATAAACAAGGGAGCAGGGGGAAAACCCAGTATGCTATACATGTCATGTATATACACGCCGTCACACATAGAAATAGCACCTAGTGTCTTGACATGGTTGAGTGAAGGGTAGGTACACGGAACAGAAGAGACTATAAAGCAAAGCGAAATGCCTTCAAGATTCAGGAGAAGGCAATAATCCCAGGATAACACTACTTGGAAGCAAAGTGATGGTTATCTGGTTTGCCTGATCATGAAACCAGATTTGGGCCAAAAGAGGGTTTTAAATCTGCCTTTGTGTGAACTGTAAAAACCCTTCAGGGCAAAAGAACCCAGAAAAGGGCAGCCCCTTTGGGTGAACAAATCAGAAAAAGGCTTTACCTCAAACAGACAGAAGGAGGTGAGACCACCAAGTCTGGCATGTGGAGAATAAACTGAATTTCAGCCCCAATTCAGGTCTCCTCAGCAGGGGACAACCTGCAGAGGGGGACACAGTAGCCTTGGGAAGACACACCAGACCTATGTTCAGGCTCCAGTTCTGACAGAAAAGTGCTATTTTGGGCAAATCAACCACTTTGGGCTTTAGTGCCCTCTTCTATAAAATGAATCTCATCTCCAATTTTACTAATCTGTGAAAATGACAAATTAATCACAGTTAATTCACATATCCACTCAGCATTATTGAACTCCTGCTGCAATCCACAGCACTGGGCAAGGGAACTTCAAGACAGAGCTACAGTCCTTGGGCCCCCAAATCTTCCAGTCCAAAACACAACAACTAAAAATGTCCAGTCTAATGAGCTCAGCTAAACCCAGACAGTGTATTGAAAAGCAGATACATTACTTTGCCAACAAAAGTCTATATAGTCAAAGCTATGGTTTTTCAGTAGTTATGTAGGAATATGAGAGTTGAACCATAAAGAAGGCTGAGCATCGAACAATTGATGCTTTTGACCTGTGGTGTTGGAGAAGACTCTTGAGAGTCCCTTGGACTGCAGGAGGTCCAACCAGTCAGTCCTAAAGGAAATCAACCCTGAATGATCTTAATTGGAAGGACTGATGCTGAAACTGAAGCTCCAATACGTTGGCCACCCGAGGCGAAGGGCCGACTCATTGGAAAAGATGCTAGGAAAGATTGAAGGCAGGAGGAGGGGACGGCAGAGGACGAGATGGTTGGATGTGTACCACCAACTCAATGGACATGAGTTTAAGCAAGCTCTGGGAGATGGTGAAGGACAGGGAAGCCGGGCATGCTGCAGTCCATGGAGCCACAAAGAGACATGACTGAGCAACTAAACAACAATGAGCTCAGCATGTTTTGTCCTCCCAACCTTCCTCTCACACAGACCCCAAACTGGTTCTTTCTTCTGTGCACCCTTTCGCAGTTAAGACATTACTACTATCTGTACGTGTGCTCAGTTGCTAAGTCGTGTCCAACTCTTTGTGACCCTATGGACTATCGCCCACCAGGCTCAGACTTTGTCCATGGGATTTCCTAGGCAAGAGTACTGGAGTGGGTTGCCATTTCCTTCTCCAACTATCTGTATAAACTATCCATATACACTAGAAATCCCCAGCAGTATTTCTCAAGGCCACTTCCTTAGAACACTACTTCTATAGAATGTTATTGTATGTTTAGTGATATGGTCTTGTTTCTGGCCCCTGTAAGCTTTCCCATTCTCCTTCTAATAACAAATCCTCCCTCTCTGGCCAAAGGGTTGTGCTCATAGACCATAACCACATCCTCAGGGAAACAGTTCCTAGTCCATGGGGACAAGGAAATTCAACAAAACCAAAAGTCCTGTCTTAGGTTGCTAAGATTGTTGAAGGCCCACATAGACAGTGTCTGCAGTAAAAGATTATGAGGCTGACAAGCAAAAAGCATAGCAGAAACTAGCAGATAATAAAGACAAATAAAGAGTGTTTCAGCAGCATCAGATGCTCAATTCTAGTCACTAAAACCCTGGTTCTTGAAGCTCTTCTTTCAATTTGAGAGTTATCCCATAAATTTCCTACCCCTTGACTCCCGTCTCTTAAACTAATTAAAGGCTTTAAGGTCAAACACATACTCGCTTAAACAAAGTTAAACAGATAACTAAGACTTTAAGAGTTAATTTTAATATGAAAACATGCACCTTGAATAGTTACAAAAGGGTGACCAAAAAAATGTATCATTTCTAAATGTATTGGAATACAGAAAAGAAACCTCCTCAGAATTAGTTTTCTCAGAAGCTGTCTCAGGAAATGCTATTTCAATCATTTGATTTCTTTTTCACTTTCTATATCCAGCTACTATTTTTTGTTAATTCTGATCTGAAATTTCTATTCTGGTTAATATTTTCTCAGTGTTTTCTCTCCCCTTATGTTTAATCTTTTGCATAGCTTTTATTTTTACTTTCTAAGCACTGTACAGCCTATGGGATCTTAGTTCCCCCAACCAGGGATTGAACCAGGGCCCTCTGCAGTGAAATCTGGGAGTCCTAACCACTGGACAGCCAGGGAATTCTTTTCTTTTTCCCTTTTTCCTTTTTAAAAAGATGTTTGGATATGTCTCTCATAGGGAGTAGACAGCTGAAGTTTTAAATGACAATTTCAAGAAAAATGAACTTAGCTAGCTTATATGTGTTACAATTAGATTTATTCCTAACATAGTTTTTTTCTTTCATTTTTCCATTCATTCCTTTCATTTTTCCATTCATTCCTTTCATTTTTCTTTGCCTCCTGTTGGATTGATAAACATTTTCTAAGATCTTTTCCCTGACCAGTGGGCTTTGGAATCTATGAATCACTTTTCTATTCTTCTAATGATAGTCCTTAAAAATTTTACAGATACAAAATTAACTATAAAATTTTCCAATGCTATCTAAAGGTTTTCAGTGCTTCTAGTCTCCTCTCAAACATAATGTTGAAGCTTAGCATGCATTAAGCCAGAGGATACTCACTGGCTTAATGAGTATTAAGTAGTAGATGATACTATTCCCTCACTACACACACACCTCAAATCTTATTATTGTCCACTTTTATCTTTACTTTTTAAACACACAAAAACAGGCTTTTTAAAACAATCAATACTTAAAGTTTGATTTGATTTTTTTAAATTAAATTCATTTATTTTTTTAATTACAATACTGTATTTGTTTTGCCATACATTGACACGAATCAGCCATAGGTGAACACAATTGCCCAATGCCGAAGCCCCCTCCCACATCCTCTAGCTGAATTAAAAAACTATTTAACTATGCCAGGTCTTAGTTGCAGCATGCGGAATCTTTAGTTGTGGCATGTGGGATCTGGTTCCTGACTAGGGATTGAACTCGGGTCCCCTGCATTGGGACCCCCCCCGCCCCAACACACACACATGTTGCTCTGGGCCTTCATGGCAATGTGCAGGCTTTCTCTAGTTGTGGGATCTGGTTCCCTGACTAGGGATTGAACTCGGGTCCCCTGCATTGGGACCACACACACACACACACACACACACACACACACTAGTTGCTCTGGGCCTTCATGGCAATGTGCAGGCTTTCTCTAGTTGTGGGATCTGGTTCCCTGACTAGGGATTGAACTCGGGTCCCCTGCATTGGGACCACACACACACACACACACACACACACACACACACCACACACACACACACACACACCACACACACACACACACACACACACACTAGTTGCTCTGGGCCTTCATGGCAATGTGCAGGCTTTCTCTAGTTGTGTTGCAGAGCTCATAGGCTCAGTTGCAGCTCATGGGCTTAGCTGCCCTGCAGCATGTGGCAATCTTAGTTCCCTGACCAGGATCAAACTGGCGTCCCCTGCACTGGCAGGTATATTTTCAACTACTATGCCACCAGGGAAGTCCCTGTGATATGATTTCTAAAATCATCTTTGTTTGTGGTTCATTTTTTAAAAATTAATGTTTTTCAGAGTATATAGCTGCTTTACAATGTAGTGCTGGTTTCTGTTCTACAGCAAAATGAATCCACTATATGCATACATATATCCCCTTCTTCTCGGATTTCCTCCCCATTTAGGTCACCACAGACCACTGAGTAGTTCTCCATGCTATACAGTAGGTCCTTATTAGTTATCTATTTTTATATACAATAGTATGTAGATGTCGATCCCAATCTCCCACTGCTGCTGCTGCTAAGTCACTTCAGTAGTGTCCGACTCTGTGTGACTCCATAGATGGCAGCCCGCCAGGCTCCCCCATCCCTGGGATTCTCCAGGCAAGAACACTGGAGTGGGGTGCCATTTCCTTCTCCAATGCATGAAAGGGAAAAGTGAAAGTGAAGTCGCTCAGTCGTGCCCTACTCTTAGTGACCCCATGGACTGCAGCCCACCAGGCTCCTCCATCCATGGGATTTTCCAGGGAAGAGTACTGGAGTGGGGTGCCACTGCCTTCTCTGACAAAACCCTATAAACAAGGACAATTAGAATTCTTATCCACGCTTAGCACAGGAAGGCATGGAGGTTTGGAGAGGCTAAGGAACTGGCCCAAGGTCACACTAACATTTGTCATTTTGTTTTCTCCATGGTAGCCGTCATAATGAATGTGAAATGGCATCTCATTGTGATTTTCATTTGCATTTCCCTAATAATTAGTGAAGTTGAACACCTTTTCATGTGCTTATTGCCCAATTGTATACTTTCTCTGGAGAAATGTCTAACTCAAGTCCTAGGCCCCTTTTAAAACTGGGTTGCTTTCTGCTATTATTAAATTCATTTCATTTTTCAAAATGTTTTTATTTTTGCTTTGAAAATAAAAAAAATTAGGAGTTCTTTCCTATACTCCCCTTGCTTCCTTTTAATATACTTTCAGAATTTATTCAAAATTTGAATTTGCTTTCTCCTAGAAGTCCTACTTTAGCTGCATCCCAGTTGAATATATTTTTTTCTTTATTGTTGAGTACTATTCTTTTGCTCTCATATGATTGCTTTGAGTAAATAACATGAACTCTTTAGAAATGTTTTAAATTTCAAATGTACAGAAATTATTTTTGCTATCCATTTCTTATTATATTGTTGTTAGACAATGAAATCTATAAGATATAAATTCTTTGGATTTGGAGACTTGCTATATAGACTTGCTTTATACATGTGGTCCATTTTTAATACTTTGTCCATATGTTTTAAGAAATACATTTCTTCAATTTCTAGGTATAAGGTTCAAACTTGTTAATTGTGTTATTCAAATTATTGCATTTTAAAAAATTGTTCATCAATTGCTTAAAAGAGGTATACTGAATGTCTCACTATTATGGTAGACAGTTATCAATTTCTCCCTATGGCTGTCTTCTTTTCCTGCTTTATAAATTTCTAAGGTTATTTTGTTAGGTGCAGTATGTATGTTTTTAAGTAGGTCTGGTGAAGATAAAGTCTCTTAGTTTTCCTTTAGCTGAGAATGTCTCTATTGCACTTTCATTCCTGAAAGATATTTTGCCATATATAGAATTCTGGTCTCAGCACTAAAAATGTTGTTCCACTGCCTTCTGGGCTTCCTGGTTTCTCTAAAGTCACGCATATCACTGTCTGGCTGCTTTCAAGATAATTTTCTTTCTCTCTGGTTTTCGGCAGTTTGTTTATGATATATCTAGGCATTAATCTCTGAGTTTATCCTGTTTCAGGCTCGCTGAACTTACTGGATTTATAAGATTTTCTTTTGTCAAATTTGTGACAGTTTCAGTCATTTTTCCCTTCATTTTTTTTTTTTTGGCGGTACCACACTGTCTCATCTCGTTTGGAAACATCAATGGCACATACACCTTTTGATGGTATTTCACAGGATCCTGAAGCTCTGTTCATTGTTTACAGTCCTTTTATCCTCTGTTGTTCAGAATGAATAATTTGCATTCATGTCATTTCTATCTTCAAATTCACTGACTCTCACCTTTGTCATATCCACTCTGCTTTTAAATACATTCTGTGATTTTTTTTTTCAAATTTCTGGTTATTGTATTTTTCAGTTATAAAATTTCAATTTGGTTCTTTCTTATAGCTTCTATTTCTATACTTCTTGGAACATGGTTATGATAGCTATTTTAAAATCACTGCTTGATATGAAACATCTGGGTAATCTCAGAGTTGGCATCTTGATAGTCTTTTTCATTCGCGAATTTTTCAGATTTTCCTGGTTCTTTCTGTCAAGTTAGTTTTTCAGCATATCACAGACATCTGGAGTATTATATGCTATGAGACTCTGGGTCTTACTCAGATTCTATGAAGAATATTGCATTTTGGTTTTCGTCTGTTTGCCTTACCAGACAATTGACCAGGTAAGGGTCAAGTTGCAAACTGCTATTTGCTTTTTGTGCATTGTGGTTTCAATGTCAGTTCAGTTTTCAAAGTCTCAGTGGTGATATCTGAATTGTACTACATGTGCATCAGCAGGGGCCAGTCTCTCTACCCCACAGTTAAGTTCTTAAAGCTTTTGGCATGCTGTTTAGGGAGAGGTCCACGCTGTGTGGCTCTGGGGTGGACCCAAAAGTGCACACAGCACTAAGGGATCCCTTTTCTTGAGTCCCTTCCTACCTGTGAACTCCCGCCAGCGCCCACTCCCTGACATTCCAGTACCCCCACTTCCAGTCTTCTCCCTCTTCTGGTCCTCTGGCTATGTGCATGGGTGCTCCGTCGTGTCCAACCCTCTGCAACCCCGTGGACTGTAGCCTGCCAGGCTCCTCTGTCCATGGGATTTTCTAGGCAAGAATACTGAAGTGGGTCGCTATTTCTTTCTCCAGGGGATCTTCCCAACCCAGGGATTGAACCCACAACTCCGGCATCTCCAGTATTGGCAGGAAGATTGTTTTATTACTTGAGCCATCAGGGAAGACCCATCCCTGCTACCAATCCTCCCCCTATTCTGGTCCTCCGGCTATAAAGTCCTGCAGTTCATACAACCAGGTCTGTCTCTGGGTACCAGGAACAGAAGAATAAAGAAAGTAAAAAGCAGGGGAATTTTTCCACTCTTTGGACCACAGTTTATGTGGTCAGAGAGATGGATTTCCTTCCTAAGATCTTTAAGAATCTGTATGCCTGCTGCTGCCACAAGAGAATTGCAGTTTCAGAAGTAAGACTTACCTTTTAAATAAGCTCTGCCACTGTAAGTGAAGGAAAAAAAATAAAGAATTTCTTCCTCTCTGTTCATGGCGCCTTTTTTTCTGCTCCTTGGACTGTGAAAGTACCCTTTCCTCAGAACTCTTTTAGTTTGTACTCATGCATAGCTTTAGAATTCGAGCTGTCTTTGAATCCAGACTGGGAGATCTGGGGGTGGGGAGGGGTGTTAGGTGGATTCCTGTTTTTTGTGGATTTATGTCAATCTTGGAAATTCTTAGACATTATCATTTAGACCATTTCCCCCATTATATCTGGGAATTCCAATTAGACACATGTTTGACTTTTTCTATCCATGTATTCATGCCTCTTAACTTTCCTTTCATATTTTTCATCTCCAAGTCTTTCTGTAATACATTTGGGTGATTTCTTTAGATCTCTCTTCCTATTTACTAAATCTCTCTTCAGCTCCCTCCCAAATGCCCTTTAACTCATCTATTACCTTTTAAATTTCAACATTTTTTCCCAAATTTGAGTGGTTGGTCCTTCTTGATACTCTCACGTTCCTTGTTCATTTATTTTTAATTCTATGTTTGTCATTTTAAAATGTTTTATATACAGTAATTATAAATATTCTGTTTGGGAGGGGGTTAGTATCTGTAGCTTTTCAGGACCAAGAGCTTTAGGGATTTGTTTGTTCCTGTTAATTCTTGTGCTGGAAACTTGCCTTATGTTTTAGATATATATATTTTTGTCAGCTCGTATTTACTAAGCTGAGTACTTGTGAATTCCAAGAGGTCTGGATTGACGGTGATTTTCTCCAGAGAGGATTTTCATTCTTTCTGTGGCTGACAAGCCCTACCAGCCTTACCAACACAGAAACCGAACTTACTGTTTGAGTGTTTCCCCAAGTGGGTTAGTTGCTTAAATCTGAACACTATACCTGAGATCAGACCTACTGTTACCAAGATTTGGTGGGGAGAGCGAGGCTGATATATTATGCAAACTGTCAGTTCAGTCACTCAATCATGTCCGACTCTTTGCGACCCCATGGGCTGCAGCATGCCAGCCTTCCTGGTCCATCACCAACTCCAGGAGCTTACTCAAACCCATGTCCATTGAGTTGGTGATGCCATCCAACCATCTCATCCTCTGTCATCCCCTTCTCCTCCTGCCTTCAATCTTTCCCAGCATCAGGGTCTTTTCCAATGAGTCAGTTCTTCCCATCAGGTGGCCAAAGTATTGGAGTTTCAGCTTCAGCATCAGTCCTCCCAGTGAATATTCAGGACTGATTTCCTTTAGGATTGACTGGTTAGATCTCCTTGCAGTCCAGGGACTCTCAAAAGTCTTCTCCAACACCACAGTTCAAAAGCATCAATTCATAGGTGTGTAGCCTTCTTTATGGTCCAACTCTCATATCCATACATGACTACTAGAAAAACCATAGCTTTGACTAGACAGACCTTTGTTGGCAAAGTAATGTCTCTACTTTTTAAAATGCTGCCTAGGTTGGTCACAGCTTTTCTTCCAAGGAGCAAGCGTCTTTTAATTTCAAGACTGCAGTCACCATCTGCAATGATTTCGGAGCCCCCCAAAATATAGTCTCTCACTGTTCCATTGTTTCCCCATCTATTTGCCATGAAGTGATGGGATCAGATGCCGTGATCTTATTTTTCTGAATGTTGGGTTTTAAGCCAGTTTTTCACTCTCCTCTTTCACTTTCATCATGAGGCTCTTTAGTTCTTCACTTTCTGCCGTAAGAGTGGTGTCATCTGCACATCTGAGGTTACTGATATTTCTCCTGGCAATCTTGATTCCAACCTGTGCTTCATCCAGCCAAGTTCATTATCTCTCATGATGTACTCTGCATACAAGTTAAATAATAAGCAGGGTGACAATATACAGCCTTGAGGTACTCCTTTCCCAATTGGAACCAGTCTATTGTTCCATGTCCAGTTCTAACTGTTGCTTCTTGACCTCCATACAGATTTCTGAGGAAGCAGGTCAGGTGGTCTGGTATTTCCATCCCTTGAAGAATTTTCCAAAGTTTGTTGTGATCCACAAAGTCAAAGGCTTTGGTGTAGTCCATAAAGCAGAAATAGATGTTTTTCTGGAACTTTCTTGCTTTTTCAATGTTGGCAATTTGATCTCTGGTTCCTCTGCCTTTTCTAAATCCTGCTTGAACATCTGGAAGTTCATGGTTACCACCATAGATACTGTGGTTTTTCCAGTAGTCTTTAATCTACTTTATCAGCAGGGATATTATCCACAGACCACCCTTTTTCCAGAGGATACAGCTTCTGGGTATTTTGGCTTTTAGGAAGTAGGGAATTTGAGGCAGGGGTCAGCTTTCCTAACTGGTGTGAGCACAAGGCCTAGTTTCCCATTATGTTTTGATTCTTTATTCATCAGCATTAATCCCTAAAGCTCCTGGTTCCTGAAATCAACATTTGCCTCTGGGGCAGCCAAAGCTTCTGGATTTATTACTCTGACTTCAGGTTACAGGCATATCCTATTTTATTGCGCTTTGCTTACTGCACTTCTCAGATAGTGCAGGTCTTTTTTTTTTAACCAAATTGAAGGGTTTTGGCAACCCTATGTTGTCAGATGATGGTTAGCACTTTTTTTTAGCAATAAAGTATTTTTAATTAAGGTATGCACATTATTCTTTAGACATAATGCTATTGCTCACTTAACAGACTACAATATATTCATAAACATAACTTTTATATGCACTGGAAAACCAAACAATTCATGTGACTCACTTTATTGCACTGGTCTGAACTGAACCAGCAATATCTCGGAGATATGCCTGTATTATTAAATTATTTGGTCACCGAGGATTTCTCTTATTTTTGAAGTATCTGAAATGCATTTAAAAGTATATTTGTTGTAATTTATCCTGCACCTAGGTGTTTTATTTTAACACACCTAATTCACTATACTGTCAGAAGGAGCAGATAGATATGCAAAAAGAAAACAGAACAAGTCCTTAAATGTCAAAGGCACGATTGATTTCCATGTTATTTTTATGCTGAGATATCTTTAACTCTTTTACGATAATAAAAAAGGTTTTATCTTTACCATTAGTACCTGTGTTACACTAAAAATTTACAACAGAATGTTGTTTTAATGGCATCTACTTTTACAAGTGAAATCAGGAAATTTTATCCAGGTATAGCAGCCAATCAAATTTATGAATATTTTTCATGAAAGTAATCTAAAAGAAAACATTAGGTTTTGGGAATCTCTAGATTACTTTGTGTTTTTCTTTGTTTTACATTTCATAAAATATACTTACTACACACAAATCAAATACTTACAGAATATTTCCTACACAGAGGGAATTCACTCTTGGTTCTTCAGAGTATAAAAAATAATTAAGACCCAATTCTTGCTCAAGTTAATTTTGGTGATCCAGAACAAAGGTTACTCCATTATAAAATTAATCTTAATACAAAGACAACTGCCATAAGAAAAGCCAAAATGTCTAAAATTCAAAAGAAGGACACGTCACATTAATTTGTGGAATAAAACTAGGAAAAGAGAGTAGGAGAATCTTCACTAAAAATATCAGTTCAATATGGACCATGAAAGATGATTAAGACTAGGATATGCTAGCAGGGAAAGATTTGGGCAAGGAGAGGAATTCTAGGAGAAGTGAACTACAAAAGCAAATACATAAAGGTATAAAAGTACGAATCTGTTCAGAAAATAATAAGCAGCTCAATTTGAAACAATTAAAACTCCAGAAACTGACTCTCACTTAATAGTCCTTAAATATTCCATGCCCTTTACAATTCCAAACCTTCAAAACTCTCTTTTTCTTAAAATACCCTCACCCAACTATAAAATACATGGTAACACTCATCAGCTCAGGAAAGTAACTGACCTTGAACTTATTCAATCTGATAAATACATATAATCCAAACTATATCATCATCTCATCATGGAACTTGCTTATACAACTGTTACAGCAACTATAAATCTGCGTTGTAATGGGTTACTTTTTCCATGCCCATCTCATTGCCTTTTCATTTTGCTGATGACTTCCTTTGCTGTGCGGAAACTTTTTAGTTTGATGTAGTCCTACTTGTTTTTACTTTTATTGCCTTGCTTTTGGAATCAGATCCTTTTTGTCTATGGTGTTAAGATAGTAGTCTAGTTTCATTTTTAGGCATGTGACTGTCTCAACGTCATTTATTTAAGAGACTGTCTTTTCTCCATTTTATATTCTTGCCTCCTCTGTCATATATTAATTGACCATGTATGCATGGGTTTATTTCTGGGCCTTCTATTTTCTATCCCATTGATCTGTATGTCTGCTTTTATGGCAATACCATACAGTTTTGACTACCACAGCTTTATAATAGTTTGAAATCAGGGAGTGTGATGCTTCCAGCTTTGTTCTTCTCAAGATTGCTGCGGCTACTGCAGGTCTTCTGGGGTCTCATACAAATTTTGCTGCTGTTCAGTTGCTCAGTCATGTCTGACTCTTTGCAGCCCCATGGACTGCAGCATGCCAGCGTTCCCTGTCCTTCACAATCTCCCAGAGCTTGCTCAAACTCATGTCCACTGAGTTGGTGATGCCATCCAACCATCTCATCTCTGTCATCCCCTTCTCCTCTTACCTTCAATCTTTCCTAGCATTAGAGTCTTTTCCATATCTTTCTTCATATCTGGTAGCCAAAGTTTTGGAGATTCAGCCACAGCATCAAATTTTAAGATTACTTTTCTTGCTTCTATGAAAGTTGTTATTGGAATTTTGACTGAAACTGAATCTATAGATTGCTTTGGGTAATATGGACATTTTTAACAATATTAATTATTCTAATCCATGAACAACACAGAATATTGTTCCAATTATTTGGATCTTCTTCAACTTCTGGGCTTCCTGGTGGCTCAGACGGTGAAGTGTCTGCTGCCAATGCAGGAGACCCAGGTTCGATCCCGGGTCAGGAAGATCCCCTGGAGAAGAAGATAGCTACCCACTCCAGTATTCTTGCCTGGAGAACTCCATGGACAGAGGAGCCTAGTAGGTTACAGTCCATGGGGTCACAAAGAGTCGAATACAACTAAGTGACTTACACATACACAACTTTTTTTATTAATGTGTTAACAGTTTTCAGTGTATAGTTTTTTTACCTTCATTAAATTTAGTGATAGGCACTTTATTCTTTTTAAAACAACTTAAAATGGGATCGTTTTCTTAATGTATTTTAGGTGTAAAATGAACACCAGATTTTGAAGACTTAGTATGGAAAAAAGGATGTAAAAAGACATCAATAATTTTTACATTGATTACATGTTTAAAAATGTTAATATTTTAGATATTCTGGCCTAAATGAAATATTATTAAATTCTGTTCCCGTATTTTAAAATACTTTTTAAATGTGACTACTAGGAAGTTTTAAATTATCCATATGACTTACATTATATTTCTATTGGACAGTGCTGTTCTCAGGGTCTAAACCTAAAATTTAAAAAATTTGAAACTATAAATAGAAATCAAGAGGAAGAACTTGTTTTATAGAAAAGATGAGCCTGACTTAGACAAAAGAGTTTAACTTAAGGAGTTAAATTAATAAAAATGCAGGTCCAGAAAGTAAAAAAACTGTGATGCAAATACAGAATTAGGAAAACACTTCAGAGATGAGCTACTTGAAATTTCCGAAGAGTAAGTGAATCCTACAGGAAAATTTAGAGCCCACAATCTAGAAAGAGGAGGAAGAAGCAGTAAGTTGATTTTCTTAAAGAATAAAAAGGGCTGGCATCCTGGCTGGCATTCCAAGCTGAATCTCTGAAATCATTTCCCACAGAAACATGATACTTATCATAATTTAGGTATATCCTGTGTTGACTATATTTGATAGAAAAAAGGACCTAAATATACTAGAAAATGTTGTTTCCAAGGAAAAGTATATTCCAAATTCAAACAGGTAATACTTTATTTTACCTTGTTATAAACAAATACTCTGCAAGTTAGCTTCTATCATAATAAAGTACATTCTTTATTCCTCTAATAATATGGAATTTATATACGTATTCAGCCACTGGAAAGTCTAACTGAAAAGAGCTGGTTCAAGTTCAAAATGCATATATCCTCCAACTTTTACAAATTTTTATAAAACCACAAAAAATTATAGCTGTTTAAGCAAAAGGTTATTTTTTAACTAAATTTTCAATTGCTTCAAGATAGAGCTATGCAAATATGAGGAGAATCATTTCAAAGTATAAAATACATTTCCATTTCCCTCTCCCTTAAGTGATATAATAAAGAACTATTTGTACCAAAGAACTGTTTGTATTTTAGGACTTCTGATTTATTTGCCAAGAATTTTATTCAACGACTCTATACTGAGTATAGGCAATATTGAGTCGAGGCAAGAACACAGGTACACAGCCATCACAGCTCAAGGTGGGATGGTGTCCTGCCTGCTATGGCGGTTCAAAGGAAGGCTCACCACTACTGAGGGAGAATATCACAGAAGGCAGCACCTATGTTGGGCTTATTGTCTGACAGATAGGAAATGAGGAAGAGATGGAAACTGTAGCAAAGGAAAGCATAAACAGAAATAGAAACTTGAGTAAAAAAATACACAATTAAGAAATCATGAATGATTCAGTTTGGCTAGAAGTTAAGGCATGTGAAAGAGAAGTAATAAGAAACAAGAGTAGAATAGTTAGCTTGCTCCAGACTGCGGAGAGCCTTGAATGGCAGGTTGAGAAGACTGGGCTGGTCTGGGTGAACAATGTATCAGGCATGTGCCTTGCGTGGACTGAAGCAACCCTGAGAACTCTGAGTGAAAACAGGCGGTACCTCCTACCTGTGAATGCCAAACCTCAGGTACAGAGGGCCGACTGTCCTATGCCTTTTATATAAGAAACTTGAGCACAGAGGAGTTTGATATCTGCAGGGGGTCCTGGACCAATCTCCCATAGATACTGAGTACCCAGCAGTTGCTTAGCATCAGGGGAAGTAAAGGCAACATGAAGCAGAGGAAGTCTGAGTAGCAAAGGACTGATGTACCTGTTTCTGGGCAGAATGCACAAAATTGTTTTCAAGAACAGAAAACACATCTACACATGTTCCGGTTTTCTCTCTATGATTAAGAGGTCTCCTCCTGGGCAACCAGCCTAGTCTCTAAGGAAGAAAACAAATTTATATCACATGATCAAGGAAATTTGCCTTTTCCTGAATGGATCTGGGCTGCACAGGTTGAGGAGAGACATCTGCTTGGAGCAGCAGTGGTGGCAGCAGAGCACACTTGCTCACATGCATATGGTTTTCCCTTCGCAGGTTCGCTGGGTCCAAGTCACCCACCCTGGGATTCCTGTAACACATGCAGTTAAGAGTCAAATTCTACTCCTCACTTACTCAAGGCTGGAAAGCTGGAGAGTAAACAGTCACTGAGTTAATCAAGCAGCTGATTCACAGAAAGCAAACCAAAGAATGGAGGAAAGAAACCAGGTTAGACAGAGCAGAGAACAGAGATGGGATCAAGAGAAACCAAGAATGAAGCATGAAGATTTTAGACAGGCAGAGGGTGGACTGGATCAGAACCATTACACCTGTGATCACATAAATGTAATTTTCATTTACAGTGAAACCTTCCTTTCAAAAGAACTTTCTGTTCCATGAAAGGGGTGAAGGTGGTAACAAAGTTAATCATATCTCGTAATTAGTAATTACGACTAGATAACAAAGCCTTTGGCAATACTTCTCTAATGATGGAGGACCAGCATCTGAGAAATATAATAGTATATTAGCATAACCACATATGCAAAATACATAGAACCACTGCCGCAGTTAACTTGGCATTGAAGGATTAAATATGAATTCATAATTAGAAAAACCCACACTGTAATTTATTGGCTTTCCTGACTGTTCTGGTTCATTAAAAGTTGATTACTAAACAGTGACCTCTAGTGGCCTGTAATTTTCTAATGCTATGTTTCTCTGAGTCAGCAAGAACCCATTTATTCTAAATAAGGCTGTTACTTTGAAAATGTTAATATTCTTTTTCCCCATAAAAGGAAATATTTGTTACCATCCCTCTTTAAGATGCATTCTGTGTCACAAATAGAAAGTGTTAAGTTCAGTTTCTGCACAAGTGACACATATTCATTATTAAATTATTACTGAGCACCTATCTATTAGACTGTTGAACTGGGTTTTTGTGGTGTTTTATTAATATCTGGAAACTGAATTCATTCATTCTATACTATCCAATCAGAAACTAAGTCAACATTAACACAAGAGTCATGCTACTTTTCACTGCCTATATACACAGAGGACATGTGTATATTAATGTGAATATTGGAGAGGGAAAGGGTGAGATGGTTTGGGAGAATGGCAGTGAAGCATGTGTATTTTCCTGTAAGAAACGAAGCGCTAATCTATGTTTGGTGTAGGATGCAGGATGCATGGGGCTGATGCACAGGATGATTCAGGTAGAGGATGTGGGGTGGGAGGTGGGAGGGGGCTTCGGCATTGGGCGATTGTGTTCACCTATGGCTGATTCGTGTCAATGTATGGCAAAACAAATACAGTATTGTAATTAAAAAATAAATAAATTAAAATTTAAAAAAAAAGAACTCAAAAAATAAAATAAAATAAAATAAAATTCAAAGAGACTAGTAACTTCTGAGTCACTGAATACTAAACTACTGAAGTTTATCTTAAAAGGCAGCTATCAGCTACTTAAAAATCTAGCCCTTTTCTTAAAAAGGTTTTTTTTTTTACAATGATAGTTCTCAAGAAATTTACTCCCATAGTACATAACTAAGCTTTCCAAGTATCATCTCTCCCTTAAAATGAATATATCTTTAAAAATATTTATATGCCTATAATTTAAAATTAAATCCAACTTAAAAGTATGTAAACATTTGCTTTTATTACTTGCTACCCAGGTATACTCATTCTTCAAACAAGTTTTCAGAAAGGTTCACAGTATGAAAAGAAACTTTAGGTGTGTTAGCTACAAAATTCTACACCCCTTTATCTCCCTAAATCAGTCCTCTAAAATAGTGGCAATGCTGCAGCTTCCATAGAGAATGTGATTAAGCTTCCAATAAATTAAAGATGCACACAAAAGAAATATATACTTCCTCATCTTCTATTTCTACAGAACACATGGATGTGAGGGTACCGTGATGATTTAATACAGTAGCTGGATAATGAGTTGTACCTTCTGCAATAAGTGAATCACCATTTAATGCTATTATCAACAGTTCATGACCCACCAGCAAGAAATGTCAACCTGATTAATCTAAACACTGCTGACCTCAATAAAAAAAAAGCGGGGGGGAATTTACTCCTGTTATTAACATCTACTGTTCTTTAGTATGAACATACAGAAAACAAATCTTTAGATGAAAACAGTATTTTTAGAAAATCTGGTATGCAAATTTTACTAAGTGAAAGTTGTCAAGAGTTCTGAAAAAGGAAGAGCTGAATACAATACTTAAATATAAACATTTGTTACAACTATGGGAACTATTGTTTTGGAGATACCCGATTTTATAAGTTCAATATATGTTATTTTAAATATTTGCTTTATTTTCTTAGATAGCATTCTAAACCAGGGCTACAGTAAGATGTCAGTTTGGTTTTAAAGTTCACTGTTAAACTCTTACTACTTATACACAAGTTCCTAAATTAAACCAGAGATAAACTCAGAATAATCTAAAGACAGAGATATTGGAATGCCTATTTCCTCCCATGAGCATAAGGTACAAGACAGCTGGTACAAAATACTCACTTTCTTGGTTTTATTTCAGTAATCCACCTGCAATTCAGCCTGTTTCTGTTTTATACAATAGGAATTTTTGATGGGATGTAAATTTGAAAGCTTTGAATTTCAGAAGAATATTTAATGCTGCTCTTTTAACATTTCTATGGGGCAAACACCCTACCATCAGGTTTTGGAAAGGCTCATTAGATCATAAATTGGACAGCTGAGTTTTGCTTAAATTTTTTTTTCTTCATTAAAATATGCCAGGTTTTCAATATCTACGAAAAACAAAACAAAACAAATTCAACTACTGCTTCTTTATACCTGATTGAGACTCTAAGGAAAGCATCTGAGAAAGGCAAAAAGTCAAGATTCTCTACAAGTGAATGCCAATTTTTTTTTCCCCAAATCAAGCTCTGTATGGTAACCAAAAAGGTTTAACCTTATATCAATAAGGAAACAAACTCAGAATGAGAAAAATTCCATAAGATAACTTGATCTGGACTCCAAAAATGACATCATGAAAGATTTTTTTAAAGTAAAACTTTGGAAGGCTGATGAAACATGACAACCAAACATAATACATGAACCTTTATCAGAATGCGGATCACAGAAAAGGAAAAGCCCAGTTATTTGGGGGAGTAACCGAGAAAATCTGAATATGGATTCTACATTAGATGATACTGAATCAATGTTAAATTTCCTGGATGTGACAGCAGTCTTGAAGTTATACAGGAGGATGTCTTGGTTCTCAGGAGATTTATGCTAATAGTTTTTAGATACAAATAAATGCTTCAGCCAAAAAGAGTAGAAGGGATGGGCTGGGGGTAGGGAAGGGATGTGCTGTTGGCAGAAACCAACACAACCGTGTTCAAATTTTTAAATATAAATTTAAAGTAAAAATAGAGAAAAAAGAACAAAGTCTCAAGGGAAGAACCTACAAACTGAAATTGAAAATAAAGCACAAAACTGTAAATCAACTATGCTCCAATAAAATAAAAAAATAGAATAATAGCACTGATCCACCTACAAATGGTGTCTTTGTATACTCATTATTTAGAAATGTTTCACAAATTCTACTTTTACTGTCTTTTAAAAAGGCAGGAGGTGACAGGGAAAATTCTGACCTAAAGACCAACAGAGACAAATACTTGTACCTTGATTTACAAAAGATACTCTCCTGAAACATCTGCATCAAATTTCTACAAATAGAGTAATCCTTCACTAATTTACACTATTATATTGCTGAGTTACTTTGTATCTTCATTGTCACAATCAGCTTTACATATGTGCTTTCTGTCCCTGGTAGCTCTGAGTCCACCCTGGCAATAGCTTCCCAAGTAAATGACTAACCATACCAACGGTATTTGTTCTAGACTATCTACCAGGGCATACATATAAAAATTACGTGAGTTTCATTTTAAGGTTGTTTTACAAATAAAAATTCAACTGCCAAAAAAGAAGCTAGTATCATTATCCTGACATTATTTGATTGACAGCGGTAAGGAAGCAGCGCTCAGGGCTTTGCTATGTTGTTCAGCTGCTCAGTCACACTTGACTCTTTTCATGGTCTGTAGCATGCCATGGTCTGTAGCATGTCAGGTTCTTCTGTCCTCGACTGTCTCCTAGAATTTGCTCAAATTAATGACCATTGAGTCCACGATGCTATCTAACCATCTCACGCTCATCCCTAATGCTTATTTCCATACTAAACCACACACATGTACATTGCTCATGTACATTTTCAAAAACACACAGGAGTCTGAATAGCCACATTTCTATAAATTAGGATTTAGAGAAAAGAGATACAGAGCTAAATTAAAATATATGTGGCTTTCTCCTAGGACTTTTCATGAAACAGAGGTATGAAAATAAACACTTTTATTATCATTTTAAGGAAAGAAATACAATCAATTACACTCAAAGCCAATACAGAATACTTCTTTATTTTTAACTGAATGAAGATCTCTGTCACAATCTAATTTCTTTTTATAACATTTACCTTAATGTAATTTTATATCATTTAAATTACACTTGGAGGTTGATCCTTACTGTTTCTCTCATCTAGAAAGTTTCCAGTGCCTGGATTAGTGTTTTGTCCACAGTGGGTGTTCAATAAATGCTGGGTAGGTAGATTAATGAATGAAGCTATTACCAACTCTTATTAATTTTAGATTTTTTAACCACAATTAAACTGTTTGTTTGTTGTGGTTGTTTTGTTTTTTTGCTTAAAAAAAAAAAAAAGAAATGCAATCAATTAGATTATGGCCATAATAGAATCTGTCTCCTTAAAAGAAGAGAAAACGTGGTGGAGCTCTAAGCTAGGTCTTCTGAGCAGCAGTACTGGGTAAAAAGGAATAGGGGTTTGGATTTAAATAGATCCACTCATTTGTGAAACTGCCACCAATGAAATCCATATGAAAAGGCTTGAGCACTCAGATATCAGAAAAACCTCAGTAACCAAAAATATCCAAATAACTAGAATTACCTGCAAAAAACAAATTCTAGGAAAAAAATGTCAAATGAGCATATTTGTAGGAACTCATTAGAAACCTCACTCAACCAATATTTTTTTGGTGAACAGATCTGAACTTCTAATTATACAGCACAGGGAAAGCCTATTTATTAGGTGTGTATGTTTTGTCCTTTTCAGAACTTACAGTTTGTATCTTTTTCTTTCTAGAAACCTTTATTCATTCACTCATCTATCCATTCAACACAATGGATAGATGGATGCGTTATCTACTACGTGTTAGGTACTGTTACAAGTACTAAACAAAACAGAACAAATATCTGCTCTCATGGAGCTTATATTCCTAACAGAGAAGTTCTCAACCCCAACTGCAAAGAACAGCTCCTAGAGATTCTGATTTATCTGGGGAGAAAGCAAGAGGGAAGAAATCAGGGCAGAGGTACAGAAGTTAGCTATCGACAAAGCCCTGCGGGCTCATCCACTGTGGCGGGAGGGAAGGCAGAGGACCTGCGTCAACCGGCAGGAGGTTAGTAGAGGCAGCGCAGCGATCGCGTGCAAGTTCTTTGACGACCGTCTCTTTCCTCAGTGAAAGTTAAGAAAGAAGCTCATGAGATGACATTGGGGAAGGGTCCTAGAGGTCTGAAGACAGAAGAGAAGCTATGAAAGAATTATTTAGGTGACGAAAAGTATGAATGAATTAAGCAGATGAAAAACTGTCAGTCTTAAGGGCCCACCTGAGATTAGTGATAATTTAAAAGTGAAACCAGGCCAACAGGGGCATCTACTCCAAGCATGTTCAGCTCCTCAAGAGCAAATGAAGGGCAGAACAGGGATGGAATAAATTCAACAGAGGGATGTTTAATCATGTACCACAGAATATAAACTGAGTAAGAAAAGTGAGGACTGGAGGAGGACAGAGATAAAGAATAGGCTGTTTTATGATTCTCCGTTCAGTTCTGACTCCCTCGGGCACAGCCAGCAACTATATTGCTTATCTTCTCAACATTTGAAATTCCTTTATTTTAAAATTACTCAATTCTTTTTCTTTTACAAAGGCAAATTTCTTGAAGACCACTGTTTAGGAATGACCAAACATAACCTATAATGTTTGTCTCTTTCACAGTTCAAGAGAATTTAGTATTAGCAAATTTTTCACTATTTGAAAGGCTTCCTGGTGGCTCAGCTAGTAAAGAATCTGCCTGCAATGCGGGAGACCTGGGTTCGATCCCTGGGTTGGGAAGATCTCCTGAAGAAGGGAACTGCTACTTCAGTATTCTGGCCTGGAGAATTCCATGGACTATATAGTGCATGGGGTCGCAAAGAGTTGGACACAACTGAGCGACTTGCACTTTCAGAATCTGAAGACCAAGACCCAGAATATCAACCTTCCACTCTCATTGAAAAAGAGAGAGAAAGAAAGAGATTCTATTACAAGAAGACATCGGGGAAGACAAGGCAAATAGATTTGGTTTTCTGTGGTTTCTTTGATAAAGGCAGATCGTTCAGATGAAATACTGGACTTGATTCTGTCCCCAGCATTTAACTTGAAGTATGTTTATATGAGAGGAGACGTTTTTTTTTTTTTCTCCTTGGATATAGTTAGTTAGTATTTGAGATTAGGAGCAAAAGGACGTACTGTTTTTGACTTAATATGTAGAGTCTCTTTTGAACACAACAATCATCTGACTATCCCTCAATTGGTAAAGAAATCTAGGCTTCTTTATTCCCTTGAAACATTATATTGTATGCTTTCTGAATCCACAATCCCGTCCCGAGAACTCTGTTCTATAAAACTTCTAAAAGCAAAAGGTTATTTTCTTCACTCATTTGACAGCAAAACTTCACCTGAACTGACATAAGGTTATTTACATATTCATAGTCTTTATCTTTATATTAATAGCATTTATTATGCTTAGTGTGAATATCACATATTTCACTGTAGAAATAATTAATGTATTTGATTACCGAGGGTGGCCCTGGACCTTGATAGGGATGTTACATAATATATGGTTAAGTGAATGGTATTGTCTTTCTAAAAATTTAAAATAAAACTCATATGGTTCCTAGAGTTTCAAGTAAGGGATTACGAACATACAGTGATATTTTTTCTTTTCATATTTTATAGTCAGGAACCCAAACTTTTGGCTTGGCCATGCAGTTATAACAACTCACTTTCATTTACTCAATGATTATGACGTGTCAGACACTGTGTTTTATACATGTCATTTTAACACTGGAGAATGAGACTCAGAGATCCTGAAGTTTATAAACCTGAATCCAGGTTTTGCCCTACCTCAGAATCTCCCAGAGTGAGGAGCAGGGCTGGCTTGTTCTTGTGTTCATCTGGTTGTATTCACTTCTCTTTTATCAGAGGCAGTATATTATAGGGTTCAAAGTATAAACCTCATGGTCAGCCAGACGTGGGTTTGAATTTACTCCACCCTCACAAATGACTAAAGACATGTTCTGTAACATCTCTGTTTGACCATTTCTGCCTCAGTAAAATGAGGGCTGTTTTGAGGATTAAATGTAATAATGTCTGTAAAGCACCCAGCTATTTTAACAAAAGTACCTGGCTGGGGACTTAGGTATCTGCAGCTCATTAAATACTTGTTTCCCATATCAATCTTTACCAAAAGCATGTGTATGTATGGTGCTGTTTACTTTTTGTATTACAGCTATTAGTCCAAAACTTTTTTCACAGAAGTAAGATGATAGTCATCTGAAATGCTCTTTTTTCAAAGGACCATTATTTTGACTTCAAGGGAATATTTCACTCGTCACTGAATGTCACGGACACACTGCTACCATACAGAATTTTAGAACTGAGAGAAATGTTATATTAGAGGGAAGTATATATATATATATGGGACAATTATCATATGCCAGGTACTATTATCTCACTTAATTCTTTCAACTAGCCTAAGAGGTAGCTATTGTATTTTTAAAATAAGGGGGAAAATATTCAGGTTAGGTAAGCTGGTTAGAAAAGAGCAAGATGTTTTCATCAAAAGCCAGGAGGAAACAGTATCTCATGATACACTTTGACATTCTTACAACTTTTTTAGAACTTTTTCTGCCTTCTTTCCCAATGAAAACTGCTTCATACCTGAGTGTTATAGAATACATTGATATAAACATTATACACTTATTTTTTACAAAAATGGAATATTGTATATATTATCTTACAGCCTGCTTTTCTTACCTAACAAAATACTGTAAAATTTTTTCATGTCAAATGTTTAACATTTTGATGCATATTATGCAATCTAATCAATTCCCTCCTATTGGACATCTGTGCTATTTCCAAGTAATCATTATTTTAAACCAGTGGTTCTTAAACTTTCTGGTCTTAAATGTTATTGAGGACCTTTAGCTTAGGTGGATTATGTCAGTTGGTACTTACATTAGTATTTATTAATTCACTTAAAAACAATAAACCCATTACACAATGTTAACATTTTTATGAAAAATAACAAGACTTCCTAAAGCCAAAAAAAAAAAAAAAAAAACTTAGTGAGAATAGTAGCACTGTTTTACAGTTTCTCAAATCTCTTTAAATCTAGCTGATTAGAAAGCAGCTGGATTTTCATACCAGATTGAGTGCAGAAGCAAATATACGTTGTTTTGGTATCAAGAAAACCTGGCTTCACATGGGTATGAAATTGAAAAAGGGAGGAGTGTTTCAAGAATCTTTTCAGATAACTGTGGATACTTTTCTTTGATATTAAACCAAAACTTTGAAAACTGGTAGTTTATTAAAGGCCAGCTGCAGGGTGGAATCTGAAATTGTTACCAATGAACTTTTTTCAGTTTGTTATATTAAAATCTATCTACTTTATATTTTGAATGCATCTCTTACTCAGGATAGTTCTGTAGCATTATATAACAATCTCTTGGAAAATAAGGGTTCCATGAGTTACGTGTATCTTTCAAATTACCAATATACAATATTAGAAACTCACACTCTGTAACAGCACCACAAACCTCTTCATAATAGTCTTTAGTGTTAAAAAGCTGGCAGGCTTGTAGAATCAGGTTTTCTAAAATTCTTATTTTTGTTTGAAAGGTCCAATATTATTATTGGCAACAAATATTTGAAGTAACAGGCTCACTCTGTCCTTTTTCTGTAAAATGTCTTATCAGTCATTCTTTTAAATAAAAATGACATTCCATGGAAAAGCAGATAGTTCATCTGGCAACTCAACACAAAACAACTTTTCCTCAAAACAATCTATTGTAGCAGAAGTGTTTACACATGCTTTTCATTTTATCACACAGATTATTAAAAAAAAAAAATGTATTCAAAGATCAAGACTTAATTTGTATTGCTTCAAGGCCATTCTTAAGTAAAACTGCGTGCAGGTGGCAATGAAGAACACAATGCCAGTGCCTTCATTCATGTTGGGGGCCAGCACTTTTACCCACAATTCCTTTTGCATTGTATTAGTATTAAATCAATATTATTAGTATTAGTATGAAAATAATACTGACCTCATGGCCACCCCAGGGTCCATGGACAGCACACTGAGAACCAATGTTGTGAACAGCACTAAATGTACATTCCTTAAAGGTAAATCTTTATATACATTCTGAATTTGTGGGGATACATTCTTAGAATTACTAGATAAATTATTTTTACATAATTTTTTAAGCTTTGATGCATCCAGCCAAATTGCTCTCTGAATTGGTTGTAATAATTTCCATCCCCAACAGCAATCAACGAGGCTTCATATTTCCTCTGTCTTGGCTGAAAACAGACTTTTGTATCTTTGCTTATTTGAAGGTTAAAATGGTAACCTTTTGAACTGTTTTTACTACCATAAAGCCCAAGGTGCTCCAGTATGAACTGTGTTGTTTCATTAGAATTTGGTTGTACTGAAAGTACAAGAGCCTGGGGCTTATAACAGCAAATTTCTCATTTTATTGAAAACGCTTCTAAGTTATCCTGCCCTGAAAAAATAATTGTATTGTCTAGTTATATAATTTTTTAGAGTGAAAGTGTTATAGATGGCAAAAATCTTGATTTAAGACTACAGATGTAAACTTTATTAATAACAAGCACAGAGCTGACCTTCCTATGTTCATTCTAATCTAAGAAGACAGGTGGTTATATAATTCTTCTACATAAATGCAGCTCACCTGGACACAGGAAGGGAGTGGCCCAAACAAACTGACCTCATACCAGTTTACTCATTTGCTCTGCAGCTTATTCTTAAAATACATTGCTTTTTCTTATAAGCAATAAATCCAAGATAGATCATTAAACTATCACCTATTTCCCCCTCAAACAAATATGCCCTGGTGGCAAGTATGCAGACAGAGGGGAAAACATAAAAAACAATGTTCTCTTTCATCTCAACTGACAGTCAACATGTGCTCTCAGGAAGGTGGCCAGCTTGGTTTCAAGGTTTTAAGAATATGACATAATTCAGAAT
This sequence comes from Nanger dama, assembly GCA_917880005.1. NCBI lineage: Eukaryota > Metazoa > Chordata > Mammalia > Artiodactyla > Bovidae > Nanger > Nanger dama. Next base: position 29,303,533 of record CAKJTW010000022.1, read on the forward strand.
GACCGCAGCCTGGAGCAAATGTGTTTTAAAAAAAGAAAGAAAGCCTGTCCTCTTCGAAAAGGAGGGGAATGGCTCTGGAAGGCATTCGCTTTGGGGCTGCAATGGTGACCACCTCTACTTCCCTAGGACAGATTTCTTCAGCTTAACAACCCTCACTGGTGACTTGTGACATTCTCCTGCCAGTCCCTGCAGGTCCCATACCCCTGACAGGCCATTATGAAAAGGCTCTCCAAGAGGGCCACGGGCTGTCAGAAGCCACCAGCTGGCCTGCCACAGCCCTGCAGTCGCCAGGGTCCAGCTGCCAGTCTGGGCGGTGCTGGCCATGCTGAGCAACGTGCCGCCCAGCTGCCGCGCGGTCATGTCCATCTGGAGCTCGCTAGCTAGACAAATCTCTGTGCCTGTCAGATCTCTTCGGCAAGCCTTGTTATGCAAATTCAATTACTCAAGTGTGCCCTATTACTGCTGGCTAACTGCTCCTAGAACCAAGCTCACACTGACAGTCGGTTCACATTTTGTGCTCACCAAAAAGTACCTCATTTATTCTTGCTTTGCTATTCCCTTGTATCATTAAAGCTGAACAGCCAAAGTCCACAGTATTCTAACCTCTCTGCAGTAGGCTACTGTGCTCCACAAAGAACTCAGAGGAAAATTAATTACAAAAGGGAACCTTCTAATCAGACATGAAGTGGTGTTAAAGCTACAGCCTCCCTACACTTGACAAGGATGATTTTACTACTAGAAATATAAAATTTAAATCTTAATGACCTGAAGGAAAATCTAGTATAAGAAGATACACTGGGCCAAAAAAAAAATTATTAGGAAAAAATGCTGTAGTGGTACTTTGGCTAATAGTCATTTTTAAATGAAAAGGAAAGAAGTGACAAATTTCATCAGGTACAGTTCATGTGGAGGGCTCACTGCCTTGTCTTCGTTCCTCCCTCCCCTACAACCCTCCCCAGCCAGGCACCCCCCAAACGTGGACACCCTCCCCCTCCTCTCCCTGCACGTCTTTCATCTCCCCTTTCAACTTGGTTTCTTTCTCTTTTAATACCTCTTTTTAACCAACCAACAATCTGAAAATCATTTGGGGGTGAGCAATCAAGAGCATTTAACTATTTCTAATCCTTTCAAAAAATACCTGAGAAAAGATTCCCACCAGGCTAAAGCTGTAGTTCAAAAAGTCTCACCAAAGTAACGTCATTATAAAATCGGACATTTTAAACAAGTGAGAGGGTAAGAGAGAGAGATTAGCATATCAAGTAGTCATACTTCTAAACTAGTGGATTCCATGGTCTGAATATGGCAGTTCAGGAGGGAGAGGGTCTAAGTAAATGTCTGTTTATGAATCATGCAATGATACAAATACCAATAGAAATTTAGCTAAAATAGATATTGCAGAGTGACAGATGATATTTGGACCTCGGTCCCCAAGGAATGTTTCTAGTACAGGAATGTTTAGGATATCTACTCTGAAAACAACAATTCATTACTGACTGCAAAACTGAAAGAATGAAGAGACTGCTGGCCGGGCACAAACCACATTTAAAATGCACTTCAGGTTTAAAGCCTAAAGGCAAGGGAGGAAGGGTGTTTTTTTGTTGGTTTGTTTTGCTTCATTTTGTAAGGAAATAAGGAAGATGGTCCAGGATAAATGCAAGGCAAGAGATTTTGGTAACTATATATATAGTATTTTTAATATCATTTGTACAGTATTTTTACATCAGTATATAAGTATTTTAAATATATATAATAAAACATATAGTACTTTTAAATATATCTCAAAATCATCTTGTTATCTGATAAGATGATTTAATTTATAATTTTCTAGTTTTGCTTCTAGAAGTTACTAACATTTCCTTAATGACATCTGAAGAATCAATACTCTAAAAGCAAATTATAGGGAATTCCCTGGTGGCCCAGTGGTTAGGACACCTCACTTTCACTGCTGAGGGCGGTTTAATTCCTAGTTGAAAATGAATGCCACAAGTTGCGTGGCACAGGCCAAAAATAAAAGCATTTAACAAATTAAAAAATGATATCATATTATATTCTCTATTTTTACTGCTTTACCCTGTTTTTGATCATTATTTTATTTCATAAGAAGCACAGACATAAAATGGCATATGCTCACTCTGGAAATTCAATGGTTTTGTGAACCAATTAATAAGAATTTCATTTCATACAATATTTCACTTAAACTTCAAAATAGCATATATGTACTCTCACCACTTTTATACACACCCAGGAAAGCCAAGGCTCACAGAAGTCAAGTAATTTTCCCAAAGCTACACCACAGGTGCTGAAAACAATGCAACTCAAACCTGTCTTCAGATTCCTAACAGTATTGTCCTTTTCACTATGCCCAACTCTCTTTTATTCTTAATTAAATATTCTGGTGCGAGACTACAGTAAATTAGAATTTCCTCTGTATGCAAAACCATCTACAAAGCAAAACTACTGGTCTCCAATCATCTGAATAGTTTCTCCTTGATTCTTTCAGAAGTATAAGGTACAAATCAAAGGTTTCCTACAGAACCAAGTCAGCAAAAACCATAACAGACCTCTGGTTTGCAGATTTTAAAAGGAACATCTGCTATTACTTAACTACCACCTATCGGATCCCTTTAGAGCTTTACGTCTATCTACACCTCAGCTGCAGAGCTTTCTCAAAGTATCTCTTAATTCCTTCATAGTCCCAGATAAGGATCTCACTTAATTCTGTAAACTCGCAATATCAATTTCTTCAAAGTCTGGGCGTAATACTAGCACCTAGAATTAGAAAAGTACCTTCTTATCACATTTAGAAAACATACCAGCAACAGTTAAGTGAAATTATATTTCCAGCCTCTTTTCCAGCCTCTCACTGAGGCACTCTGCTAGTATCAGTGCTTGAATAGCTCTCTCAAGCAACAGAGAGATGGTTAACAGGAGGAGAAAACAGCTCAAGAAAAGTGCTAATACTGCAAGAGAACTGCCGCAGTTTTCCTTTCGTTAGTGACTTAAATGATAACACTACCATATTTTGGGATCAAATGGTCTTACTTAAGGTTAATTTTTTTAAAAATAAGCTTTGCTTTCATCTTTCCTGAGTGGAAGCACTACACAAATTTGATTAATTGAGTACCATCAAAAGTATCATTTAAGATTCTTCATAAACCTCAAGTCTCTCCCCTGAAAGTTTAAGTCTGGTGAGGACCTGAGCCCTCTCAGCTCACTCAGACATCACTGAGCCACTGCAAGTTCTGACTGCCTCCAGTAAACAGCACAGGCACTTTCACTATTCAGTTTCACTATCTGCAAGCATTTATAGGTTACATAGTGTAAGGCAATTTCAAAGATGGTATTTTCTACAAAATATGGTATTTGCTTTCTTGAAACTCGGTCTAACAACTTGTTAGTCTAGATAATAAGATTTTTAAATGAAGTCATAAGCTTTTAAAAACAAAACATTGTTTACTCCCCAAACACAAATGCTTTTCTGAATGCAGTGATTCTGGAACAAACTTCATGGTGAACGTCTTGCCAATTTGGCCCATCTCATCTCCTGCCATTTTCCCCCTTGTTTAGAAGTAGCAACACCAAAATTTAGAAATGTCAAAAGGCCATATTTCAGCAAAAACATTGTGCTATTTCAGTTTCATGTCCTTGCACATGCTACATTCCCTTTGCCTGTTCTCCCCCTGGCAGATTTCTGTTTATCCTTTAAAATGTAATTTAGACCTCCCCTACTCCAAAAAACCAACCACGAGATGCCCCCAAAAGGATCAATAACTCTGTTTTGCATGTTTTGTATGTTACATTCAGTACAGTATGTTGTTTTATGAATATACATCTGCCTCATCTATTACATTACGATGACTTTGAGGGCCCAGTCATCTCTTTTCCAGGCACCCAGCAGAAAACACAACACAGAGGAGGTGCTCAATAAAATTTGCTGGATAAAAATGCTTAAGAAGAATGGACAGAAATCTGATGAAGAGACTGGATTTTCAGATCAGGAAACAAAAAGAGTAAAGATGGAAAGAACTAGAGGAGAAGGATAGAAACAATTAAAACCAACTCCTGGGACAAACATAATTTTTTTTTTATTCAAACGCTGCACCTCCACTTGGCTTCCCCCAATCCTCTGGTTTATTCTTGGTGAATTTTATATACTGACTCTTTGTAATGCCTAAATATGAGATACTTTTAGGAAAACAACCAAATAAACAATTAAGTTGCCATTTTCTCTAACTCCACAGCCACAACTCTAGCTCAAAGTACCATCCCCCTGTGTCTGGCCTATTGCAATAGCCTCCCAATTAGTCTCCCAGTTTTGACCCTCACCCTGCCTCTAAAATATTAATATTTTCCACACTATACCTATGTGATCCTTTAGAAATCCAAATCCAATCATGCTGCCTCCCTGCTTAAAACTTTCAAAGGCTTTCCATTTTCCTTACCATAGAGAACAAAATGAGTAGCATCACTGAAAAGGTCTTGATTGTTAACCCCTGACCCCCTCTCTTCAACACTGTCCAACATGGTGCTTCCTGCAAATGTACCCACCCTCAGCTTGGAATCTTCTTCCTCTGTGCCTCATTACTTCATTCCCTTATCAAAGATCACAAATCAGAAGCTACTTCCTCCAACAAGAAAATCTCCCTATTTATATACTTCTATAAGCCCAGTGTATCGCCAATGTACCATACTAGTAAGAATACTGTACCACTTTCTGTGATTAGATGGCCAATATCTGTCTCCCCTCAACTAGACTATAAATTTCATGAGGGCAGGAACTGTACTGGTTATGACTCCTCACTTCCCAGTGCCAAAGTTAAATGTCTGACCCATACTAGAAATGTAATAAACATCGGAGGGAATGAATAATGAAAGCACCCATTAAAATAAAAGTAATGGAATACTTGCCTAACAATTTTTTTTCAACCTCCCTCAAACCAAAAGCTACCACTCTACTTACCTCAAATCCAAAAAAAGCCTTCTCATTAATGTCAGAGACATGACAAGGGTGCCTGTTACCACACTTCTGCTATTCAAAACTGTTCTGGAAGTATCAACCAGTGTCATTCATTATCAAAGAAAGAGGGCTGAAACTCGGAAAAGAAGCAAAATTATTATTTTAGAACTGGAAAACCCAGCAGAAGCAACTGAAAAACTACTTGAAACAATAAGAGAACTCAAAAGGGAGATGGAACTCAAATTAGTATACAGAAATCAATATTTGTCATATTTATTAACAAGTTAGAAATATAGAAAAAGAAAGGGCTCCATATTTGCCGACAAAAATAGCAAAGATATAAAGACTTTTGAAATAAATTGCACAAGAAATATATTTGGTGTACAAAAAGAAAACTTTAAAATCCTAATAAGAGACGTAAAAGAAGAAATCAATAATGTGTAAATCTTACTCTTCAAGAGCTTTGTAACTATATCAATTTCTTTATAAATTCATCCATAAACTCAGTGCAATCCCAATCAATGTTTTGGGAGGAACATGATAAATGCCACTCGTGTCTATACGAAACAATCAACAGACAATAGTCCGTATAATTCTGAAAGGGAAAAAAGACCAGTGAAAGACTAACCTTCTAGACAGGAAAAAAAGCAACAAAGTTAAAAGGTCCTACCAGGAAAGACTCAACAATAAAGTATCAATAGAAGAGTACACAGAGTTCAAGATAGAGTATTTGAAATTAATGGGAAAAGATAGATTTTTCATTAACTGAATTAACAACAACAACAAAAATGTAATCTCCATCTCTACCCTCATTCTCTCCCCCACAATTCTAAATGAATCAAAGATTTAAATTTTAAAAATATGAAATCATAGAATAACTAAAAGAAAAATGAGTAATTGTTTTAAAAATTTTTATAATCTTGGAGAGGAAAGGCCTTTTTAAAAAGGACACAGGGAATTTCCTGGCAGCCCAGGAGTTAGGACTCCACACTTTCCCTGCTGAGGGCCCAGGGAACTAAGAACCCACAAGGAGCATGGCAAACAAAAAAGAAAAAGAAATGGGGATAAAACTCAGAAGCCATAGGTAAGATTGACAAAATCAATTACATACAAATTCAAAACTTCTGCATTTCAAAAAGTACTATATACAAAATGATTAAGTAAGGACAAACTGGCAGAAGGTATTTGCAAAATATGGGTCTCCCCATGGGCTTCCCTGGTGACCCAACAGTAAAGACTTAGCCTGCCAATGCAGGAGTCGTGGGTTCAAGCCCTGGGCCGGGAAGATCTCTTGGAGAAGGAAACGGCAACCCACCCCAGTATTCTTGCCTGGGAAATCCCATGGTAGGACAGCCTGGTGGGCTATATAGTCCATGAAATTGCAAAAGAGTTGGACACAACTTAGTGACTTAAAACAACATATCTCCCCACACATACTCACACTCATTAAAAATATAGCCTCTCTAAGAGTGTGTATATATATATGAGTGCTGTGTGTTTTCTCAATTATGTATGCCCAGACTTAGACTAGTATTTAAAACACGGTAGATGGTCAGTAAATATTTGCTGAATAAATGAATGAGCATTTGACAGTCATACATATCAATTAGAAAAGATCAATGTCTAGTACAATGCCCAGTACCCTCTAAGTACTCAACAGATAACTGCTGAAGGATGAAAGGATGAATCCAATAAAAACATGCCTAAAGAACAGGAAGAAGCAATCACTGGAAAAAAAGAAAAACAAATAAAGGTCAATGAACATTCCTAAAATGCTCAAACTCATAACTTTAAAAAAGATAAAAAGCACAGCATTGTATTTTAAACTATCAGATTAAAAAGGAAATGTAAAGATAGTGTTGGGAATAAATACTTTTCCTGCATTGTTGGTGGAGTACTCCTTTGGTGAAAAAAACTGGCAGTGTCTAGCAAAACTGAAAAGACACACACTATTTGACCCAGCAATTCCATTTCTTAGAATTTCTCTGATAAATTTGCATATACATGAAAAGACCTATGTTCAAGAATATTCAGAGTAATTTTTTCGTAATAGCAGAAATCTGTCCACATAATAGAATACTTTGTAGTAACTAAAGTGCAAAATAAATCTATTATATATTAAAAGTAATTACATTAAACTTAAAAAATTCCAAAAAAATCCCATTTTGTTTTTTAACAAGTGTACATATGCATATACTTGCAGTAAAATATTTTTAAATATTAAGATGCAGTCTTCAATTATAATATACAGAAGGTTTAGGAAGAAATGGGAGTCATTTTGTTTTAAAAAAACTGATGAAAAAATAAGTAAAAATCCGAAAACAAGGCAGGAACATAAGTACACAGAGGAAGATTTTAAAGAGACAGAAGTGATAAGAAAACTCATGTCTTTGAGTCCATATTTATGACTCATATCCTTACTCCCAAAAAGATTTGAGAAACTTGGTAAGATGACACAAACACATAGATCTTAAGCACTAAGAATAGGGAAAACAGGTCTCTCATGTTCACCACTGTTTACCAGTGGTGAACTTAGCAGCAGATAGTAGGAACTAAATAAATATGTGTTAAGTTAAAGCTACAAATGAGAATGGAAACCATGTGGAAGAGCACGCTGGGGGAAAATAATGATTACTACTGGGTACGTTAGCTCTGAGTCTCCTAGCAATCTCAGAAAAAGGAAAAATATGATGCTGTGAGTCAATAATCTTCCGACAGGTATATCATGGTGGGAGGTCCCTTTGCATCCTCCACTTCAGAAGCAGTAACCACAGTTAAAGACTTGTGTGAGCTCCAGACACCACTGAAACCACCCAGTACTCTGCTTCTTTCCCCCAACACCAGTAAAAAGAGGGGCTTAAGACTGTGGATACTCTTACTATTATGCTGTGCTATGCTATTCCTGACTACTGAGGCTATGGATACTTAAGAGGAAGAACATAAAAGGTAAAAGAGCTGGAAGAGGGAGTCTCAGATTAAAAACTACAATCTATCTTTAACTTTATCAATATAAGGTAGAATTAATGCAAATAACTGAAATGTGAGGATAATAATAATTTGCAAATTGCCCCCACAGACTCAGTAGAAGCTTCAACTTTACTCCCAGTTTTGATAGTAGCCAATCTTGAGAATCATCCAAGAAAGAAATAAACTATCTTCACTTTTTTTTTTTTTTTTTTGGCCGTGCTGCACTGCTTAAGGGATCTTAGTCCCCTGACCAGGGGTATAATTCGGACCCTCAGCAGTGAAACTGCCTTCAAATATCAGGTCATTTGGTTATAATCTCCTATGCATTTTTAGTAACAAGTTTATTTATAAGAAGGATTCAATCAATAAAAATTTAGTTCAATTCAGCAGCCAGGTCCAGTAGCCAGTATCTTCCAGTGTAGATAAATTACAGATCAGATCTGCATAAAAGCTAGAACTACACAATTATCTAAAAATACTACTAGTTGTATTAATCAAAATTAAACTAAAAAAAGTTGTGGCCGAAGAGGGAAATGCCTCTTAGAATATTAGAAACATGCACAAGGAAGCCTTTTTAACAATAAAACTAAGGCTAGCTATGCTATAAAAGACTTCAACACCATCTTGTGAATAATTTTTCTGTGAACACAAGAGAAAGGGACAACTGCATTCATTCTTCTTTTATAAAACAGGGACAATCCTTCATTATACAGCCACCTCTTCCTATAGGCTCTGAGAAGAAAGGTTTGACTATTTTTACCACTTACTTTACTTCAGACAAAACTGATCATCATTTCTAGCTTTTATTCCTAAACCTTTTTAAGGGAGGGTGGAAAAGTCACAAGCATCAAAGAGAAGCACGCATTATTACTGTTGATCTGCTGACGGGCTTGGTGTTCAACAGTTTGAATACTCAGATTCCATTTTCTTCAGGAAACTGAAACAAATAGTAATCTTTCCAGATCAAACTTCCACCAAGCAGTTTTAGTACAACATTTATCATACCTAGCAAAACCACCAGAGGACAACTCCATCTGCTACAACAAAACAGAGGAAGATAAAGGTCTCCAAACACTTAACAGCACTTTCCAAAAAAAAGGGGCCATAAACCTAACACCACTGAAATGCAATCTGCACTCTGCAGACCTAGACAGGAATTGCTTCAATACTATCTTTTCCCCTCTTCCTCGCCATAAAAACTACCCACCCCTAGTTGTGATGTACAGATCTACATCCCAAGGCTCTTAGGAGATTAGGAACCCACAAGGACCAACAAAGACAGGAAACAAGGACTTCTTTCCCACACAAGCTTTTCATTTCAGTAATTACACAGAATGAACACTGAAAAGCAAAGCAAAAACCATGCCCACTTACAAGCATATCCGAGACAGAGTGGGTACAGTGCAAGCTGGACACACAGAACATAAGCATCCCTGTCAAAGGTTAGGTGCGGAACACCTTAGGAGAGTCTGAGACTGACACCATCCATTTTAGATCATTTCCGAGAGGGAATCACTTAGGAGCCCTTCAGAACATAAACACCATATTCAAAGATCTGTGTTCAGGTAGGAGTCTATATACCAATAAGAGTCAAAGCTCTGGTTTGGGGTCCAAGGAAAAAGTTAATTACATGCCTTCCTCAGGTTTAATTTAAAACACAGTTAAAAGGAAGCAACTTTAAGGAAGGAACTTTAAGAAATTTCAGTAGAAAACACAAGAAAAAGCCAGATGCAACTAAATAAATTTTCATCCTAAACTTTTTGAATTCTTTACATTTATACTTTTTATTAGTTTTTAAAATTATGATTAAAATTAAGGAGAAAGGATAAAAATATAAATAAAATTAAACAGCGATTACTGAAAATATTTTTAAGGAAAGTTTTAAGTTTTTTTCTTTTTCAAAAAAGGTTTAAAAGAAAGGTTTATATGGAAAAATTATAAACAGATGCTTGCTTCTTTCTTTTTGTGTACACTGTGGTATTATCATATAAAAAACTCAAGAACATTTAAAATTCAAGCATAAGTAAAAGGAAAGTATATCACCTTCATTTTTGTTGCCAAGTCAGAGCTTAATTTACTCTAAGATGTGGAGTGCATAATAGAAAAATAACCTCTTACTTCCTAGACGTTAAAATTTTGCTTTGGCAGGATAAGGGAGAACTATCAGATAAAGATGCATATCCACACACATACACATCTATGATTCTCAAAGGAAAGTAAGCGGGAAATAATAAACAGTTAGGTCGTGAAACCACAAACAGCTCATTTTCACAGTATCTTTTCCCAAAACTTGTTCCCTGGTTGTGACATTCATACCCACATGACACACACGACAAATTAAAGGTCAACAACTCCTTATTTTGGAATTTTATTTGAAGTTTATTCTGTTGCTCAACTGTACTGCAAATATACTTAATAAGGGGTGGACATCAAAATTACTATTTCAAAACTGTTTTGCTCCTGTTAACTTTATATCTACATATAATTGGTAAGATATACAAATGCCCTAGTTCTCTCACTGCAACAACAAAACAAAATAGGTATTGTTCCTTCAGGCTCTATACGATTGCTTACCTCATTACTGCAGTTTTCCCATATCACCTCCCCTTTATGAAAACACTGTCCTATGTTCACGATAGCATATTTCCTGAAATAACAGCAGTTCATTTGTTTAATGTCACAGCCTCCATCTTCAAAAAAACATATCACCACTTAAAACTGATGCACAGATGAAGATCAAGAATTGCTCATTTTTTTCCCCATGAAGAATCTCAATATCATAGGCCACTTCAGTTAGAAAAGATAACGTGACTGAAACCAGGCAAAGCTAATCTTGACCCTGCCATAACTGGATGACCCACTAAAGGTCCCTTCCAATACACCCAACAATAGGAAAAGAAAGCAAAACCACAGGAAAATAACATTTGACTAACTTTCAGTTTTCATCATTATCCAGTTGGAAGATTTTCTGACCAGCAATAATAATTATTCACTTGGAATTGCACCCCAATAAAGATCAGGGTCAAAATATTCTTAAGAAAAATTTTTTCGGAAATTTCTTGCCAGTATTCTCTACTCCGCCTTTTCTATCCTTAATATTCATAGCAATCCATCTCGTAAGCATTTCTGGGGAGAACTGGATAATCCTTAAAATAAGAACAAACTGAAATGAAAGAAGCTTCACATATAACTTCCAAAATAACCTGGGAAGACTACTATACTCTTCTTCAGTGTTCTGAGGTATTAGTAACAAGAATGCTGGTTTATTTTTTTCCTGTTGAACACACCAGGATAAGGGCCTCATCATTCTTTTCAAACTGCTGCCAATCATGCTGAAGCTAGATCTATGAGAATGAAACCAGACATATCCCACCTGAAATTCTCACTCTTAGTATATGCAAAAAAAGAGATTAGGTCCAGTTTGTATTCCAAATATATACTAGCATATCACATTTCAACACACTTGATCTTTACAAAATTCAAAGAAAAATTGGTAAAGTAAAACATAATAAACATATTTTCCTATAGCTTTCGATGAAACCTATATTTTATACTTGAAGCTATGAGGAGTATGGGTTTGTTTGTGCCTCTCTCATTTTTTTAACTAATGTGAATTATGTTTAGAAAGTATCTTCAATAATCAGAATAAAACTATTGAAAAAAGACACATTCACATACCACACACAACTCTTAAGGGCCTTCTGCAAAAGCTGTTGGGACAGATTTTTTTTTAATAATATGACTGAAGAACTGTGCATACTGAGAGGGTATAAAAATATGGCAGGATAAAAAACGATTAACTCCCAGTATATGATAATTCTTTCAGTAAATCACATGATGATAGCTGTAATGTGAAATTAGACTAATACTGTACTTTATTATTATTGAGCAATAAACTTTGATACACTGTTAATCACAAGGCTTAATGCTGAATACTATAAACATACTAAAAAAGGTATACATGCAGTTAAACATTTTTGTAAAGGCCACTTTTTGGTAATTAAAAAGTTGTAAAAGTACACTTAAATAAATAATTTATTTTTTAAAAGAAAAATTTTAAAACACAAGTTAAAAGAGTGAACATATGTAAAACTGTTCTGTGCACTCATACTTCAACCACATAGCTAAAAAGATACCCTCTGGCATCTTTTAATCTTCTTTCCAAGGAAGTTATTTTAGAGGGTTTAAAACTTCTGGCTTTCACTTCTAGTTCTGCATTTTCTTGTCCCTTTTATTCTTGTCATTGACTAGATAGATTCAAGCATAGACGACCAAAACCAAAACTGATTTAAATTATTGACGTTTTTTTCAGTTGGATAATAATTTCTTCTATATTGGGGTGGCAGGGAGAGGGGGAAGTCACTGAATGGTGATATTAATGGAATGTGAAAAGTATTTCGCTGATTTTTTTAATTAAAAAAAAAAGTCTTTTGTTATTCTAGCAACCAAAGAAATTCCAAATTTAAAAGTACTACTCCTTTCATAATAAAACCCTCTACCTAAAATGTCTTCTTGCTATATCAGGCTAATTCTTTTAATAATTCCAGCTTGTCATATCATACCTTCCAAAATGAGCCTCAACTTTCACACTAAATAAAAATGAGGACAGCTTGCATTTCACGAAGTTGCTATAAGGATTAAATGATTTAAAATACACAAACCACCTAGTATGATAGCCAGACACACCAAAGGTACTTAATAAATATTATCTGCCTTCTAAAATTTTCTGTATTATGAATTTTAAGGAGGTTAAATATATTTTGAATCCACTTATTGATAAGTCTATGTGCTTTCCACTTCATTACGCTTCACTCCATTAAGACTGTCAGATTTTTCTAAGAAAGAGTGGGAAGGGAGGTAGCAGACACAAACTGAAACAGAAAACCAACATAGATGGTATTGCCCTTTCATTTTCTTAAGTATTTTTAAAATAAACTTGACTTTTATCACTCTTATCTATCAAGTCTAAGCCGACACTCTATGCCAAAAGTACACCTAAAAGTGAGCATGATGTTTATCTTGGTTGCTGAACATTTTACAGTTTAAGGGCCTCATGCAATCTCTTAAAAAATATATAAATGAAGAGTACTGACAACTATGCCTTCTCTCACAGTTATGAACTATTTCACATGCCTTGAAGGTTTCCTTGATTAATTTTATATGCCAACATACTTTCTCCTTCTTTACTCTCGACCCCGTTGTTTTCTAAGCCACAGAATCCACTGACTACTCAAACTCTTTGCATTCCACTTCACTTCTCAACACCCCCCTCTCTACTCCAACACCCACCCGCCCCAAGAGCTGCCAGCATTGTTTGTGTGGAGTTGGAAACAATACACTTCCACTGCTGGTTAATTTACATCCGATTCGGCCTGGCTCGGGAGCAGTGTGCGGTCTTCCCCCATCTTTCTACTCCGTTTCCCCCTCCTTTAAAAAAAATTTAAATTCCTCTTTTAATTTAAAACTTCCGGATGTTTTATTACCTTGGCAGCTTTACTTTTTCTCTGGAAAGACTAAAAAGGTAAGCTTAAACAGTTTTTGTCAGGTTAATGTCTTTTCTTTTTTTACACGGATATATGACAACCAGAATCCATAGTGTCAAAACTGCAATAATAATATTGCACTTTACCACACTAACTCCTGTTTGGCACAATTTCACTGGTTTTTGTAGCATAAATATGCAAAAACAAAAACCGTTATATAACAGTGAAACTGGCTATTCTCTAAACCTATTTGTCAAGCAGCTACATGTGCTCCTGAGGACATAAAAGGATGTGATGCTTGCTTTTGCTATTTTCATTCTTTATTTTAGAAAACCATACAATATTATTCAATACAGTAAACCATTGTTTCCTTGACCCATATTTATAGAAAAGCAAAAACTTCTTTTATTTAAAAAAATCTAACATTAAAAATACTATGAAGTCTAAAAGTCAGTTTTCCTTTGAAAGCACACATTAACTGTCTGCTCATCAGCAAAGTTACAGTTAAAAAAATTTTTTTTCAGATATCTGAAAAAATTAAGTATGTTAAACTCTTTAGTAAAATTTATAATTAAAGCCATCTCAGAGATTGAAATCCTCAATTTCCAACCAAGAAAATTTCGCAGAATTAAATATTTTATCTAAAATCAAATAAGTTAAACATGTTCCATCAATACAATTTAAAATAAGATATGCAGACACTCCCCAACATATGCAAACGATACAAATAACTAGGAATCACATTTCATCCATTTAAATTTTAAATGAGACTGCAAAAGTACAAGCACACAGTTTTAAACTTTAATGTCTACTTTCTACACTACTTTTCTTCCCTTCTCATCCTAGCTCCCTCTAGACCCCCAACATATACATAAAATAGATCATTTAAGCCAGTGGTATTTGAGAACATCGCCCCTCCTCCTCCAGTTAGACAGTCTTGCCTTTTATATCTATGTGGAGGTTCCCATGGCAACACTCACTTACACCAATACTATTTCCAACTGAAATGAAAGAAGCCAAAATCTTAATGCTTCATTACTAAATTACACACACCCTAAGAGTAAGGATTTTTTTCTATCATTTTTTAATGAAAAAGTAGATTTCTAGAATTTCAGCAAAATAAGTCATTTAATATTTTAGAAATAAAAAAAAAGTCATTGTAGGTAATTACATATGCATATTATTACAGGAGATTTGAATGTGCTTATTCTTATTACATAAAACTGATATATTGAGCCAGGAGGCTGACTCAATTATAAATAGTATAATTTTTACTAATCCAACCTATTGTAGCAAATTCTTCTCCCTGCCCCCTTTAATGTTGGCTATGTAGCCACAAAAACCCTGGTGAGAAATTCTAACAAAAAAAAACAAGAAGCAATTCATGGACAGCAGGAGGCAATTCCAGAACACAGGCACAATCTATAAAGAAAAACCACTACAGCTTTTTGATGTTAAATAAGTAGAAATATCAGCATACAACAAAGCCAAGAAGCAAAGTGTTGCATCAAGTTTAAAAGTAAAATATTCAGTGTTAAGTGTCATGCACACCTTTTGTCAAGTTTCAAATATGAAATTTTCATAATTTTTAAAACAAAGTTTTCCTGATAATCCTAAAGGTTTGTATGTATTTAGTTTTAGTACAACACACATTACAATCAAGTTATTCAAAATATAGGGAAGGAGAGGGTTGTGTTGTGTGTATATATAAAAGCAGGAACATCAAAGTGGGAGGTCAAACACTTAATTTGAAAACATACACATTTCTTAATCAGGCTATACACACTAAGAAGCCACAGAGGACGAGGTGAGAATATAAACTGAGTAACATTTCATAAAGCATTTTAATAAATAATCAAAGCTAAGCATTAAACATTTCTCTGTACAGTGAACATTTTAAAAGGATAAAATCAATAGAATGTACACTGAACCTTATTTATTGTGACAAAAAATAAATACTTGTATCACCTGAATACTTGTATCATATAATTTTTTCTGAAGAGTTTATTAACTTATATATGTGTTCATAAAAATAGAACATTAATATATTTTAATGAAAGAATCTTTTTATGAAAACTTATAATGAGCCTTTTCCCTGCTTTTACATTATCACTTTCTTAAAATGGGCTGACTCAAAAGACTATAAAGACTCCCTCAAAATCAGTACAGGAAACTGCAAAAATTTACTTTCTCAAAAACAGCTTTTAAGACATGAACGTGAACTGCCTAATGAATCTCATAGTTAGGCTTGTGAAAAGGACCAACTTGCACGTTTCAGATGTCCTTCCCTCTTTTTAAAAATTCCCATACAGTGAAACCTGCTGACACTGCTTTTATAAGGCCTGGGGTGGGTGTTGAGGGGAGGAGGCCACTGATTTGCCACATTGTGGGGGCGAGCGGATTTTTGCAACATTTGTGAGGGTTTTATAGGCAGGATCCTCTCTCCAGGATTTAGACAAGTAAAACAAAACTAAAAAATAGCCAACTGTTAAAAGTTCATTAAAAAAAAAAAAAAAAGGTAATTCTCTGAAAATGTCTCAACATTTTAATTTACTTTCATTTCAGTATTAACCACCTAAACGCAAATACTTGCAGTTCAGAAATCTTTTCAGTTCTTTGGAGAGTGACATTTAATCAACCTTGCTATTAGATGTATTTTTAAGCTAACTTCAAAAACAAAATCTAGAGAAAGTATTATGACCTCTCCTGAACAAAAAAGAATATATTTAAAAATCCTCCCTTTATCAGAAGCAGGTTTGGATGTAATGCCACCTGGTGGCACAGAAAAAAATTTTTTTAAACGAAGCTTAGATTTTTAGAAACTGAGCTATTCTATGAAAACACCAATCCCCCCTTCAGACTCCTCTACCTTCCTCCTAAACAAGTTATTCATCCTGCCGTTTAATAATAACTAATTTTTATTTTAAAACTTTAAAAATTTTAAGCAATTAACTGCATGTGACAATGTCCTTAGTGTTTAAATATCATAAAGGAAGCCAAACATTTTTTTCTTTTTCAAAAACCTAAAACTGTACCAAAGCTCTAATTTTTAAAAGTTGAAATACTTAAGAATTGGGGGTGTAGGGATGGAGTAACCGAACTGCTTTGTAAAATTACACTGTATAATTAATTCCATGGTAAGAATGTTTTTATGGTGTGTTTTGGTGACCTTTTATTACCATCAAGTTCACAATGCTGGTGGGCTGCCTTTTAATCCCTCCGCAGACAAAGGCCCTAAATAAACACAGATCCCTTCCTGGGAAAAAGTCCACTCTGGTTAAATGGTAAGGAAATGAGTAAATCATTAGTAATCTTTAAAGCCAAAGCTATAAACTCAAGTTACCTTAAGTTGAAATGAAAGTGTCCTGCAAGAGTTTCAAAGTTCTGTCACAGATAGAAATCTCCAGCTCTTGACTCCAGACTAGGCGCCAGCTGATAAACAAACAATTTAAGTCAAGAGCTGGAGAATTCCCAGCTTTTTCATTTAATGGCTTTGGCCCAGAGTATTTATTGCCTCCAGTTTTATTCTCACTTAGCTCTAAGAGGAAATTTAAACTCATCATTATCTTAAAGCCCCATATGGGCAGCAGTCAGCTCACCTGATAGAGCTCCTCTTACCCGGTACCAGTTTGAGTCTCTACTAGAAGTGATGTAATAATGTAAACTAATTAACTAGTGTTCGGTTGACTTCTTAACAGGCTACATAAATTGTGTTCAATATAGTTTACATTCCCACTTGGGGTAGTAACGATTCCAAAAATTTAATTCTGCAGTTTTATTCCAAACTACCAGCTAAAATGGAGAAGGACAATGTCAGTGTTCTCAATCCCAGACATGTACCCACCCAGCCTCCCTCTACCCTCACTCTCACCCTTGTCTACCAGCCCTTGAATATTACATAAAGCAACTTTTCTGTATAAAAGTAGTCTATTTCTATTAACTTCAAAATACTCAGTGTTGCCGGATCTATTTCCCAACAGAGCAGGGTGTAAGATTTAAGATGTAAATGCCCGATCATGAAAAGTTGTTGATTTTATATGAGTACTAGTAAGAATATAAAAGAACAGCCCAATTAAATCCCATAAGATACCATCAAAAATTGCTAAATGCTGTCTTTAAATGTTTGCTACTAAAGATTACAGATCTCAAAGCCAGAACTATACTGTTTCTTCTATTCCATTCTCAAAATTATCATTTACTTTTAAAGAAAAATCTCATCTCTTCTCAGGATTTTATGTCAAAATAATTCAACTATCTGAGTGTTTGCAGATATTTCACAATTACAATAAATCAACTATCCTTCTTCCTCTAGCTGCTTATCTAATGAAAAAAACGCTGCAAGAAAAATTTTATAGCCTAAGGTAAAGGGTTAATGTGGCATTAATGCAAAGAAAAATTCTCTCATTTCTTAAAGAAAGTTTTATAAACCTATCTTGGCTAGAAAAGCAAATTAACTATTTCAGTTGTCTGCCAAGATTACTTTTCTACTTTTACTATATGTACATAGTACATTAAAATGTTGGCCACTTGAGAACAAGTATTACCCTCACACATAAGAATTAGTGGAAAAGAAACATAATTAATGATAAAACCACTTGTATGCCTGGCCTCACAGTGTGTTTCACAGCTCCATAAGAACAATGCTGTCTTACAGACTGCAATGGATAAACACGCTGAAGACCACAACTAATAGTCAACAACTTAATTTATAAAAAAGATGTCAGGTGCAAATCTTAAAAGTCTTAATACTCTTTTAGAAAGGAGTCCATACCTCTCCCTTGTTAGATATAACCTAAGCTAAACACAAAATAACAACAAAAACTCTCTACCTTCAGGTCAATTTCAATTACTTAAGGCAGAAGAGAGATGGTGAGTTGGTTATCAAACCTTCGTTGGCCATGTTGGGAGGATGGCTACCAAGAAATGTGCATGTAAATTTAAATTTTTCACAATTAAAATATCCCAAAGAATGCAAAATAAAATAGAATTGTATGACAAATATATACAGAGAAGGTATTAAATTCAATGTAATATACTTTTCATCGGCTGATATTATCACTTTAAGAAAATCAGACAACTATAAAACTGCAGATAAATCTGGTAAAGTTTGTGATGACAAAGCCCTTGTCAAATTCTTAATTCCATTGCCTCCTCTCACTTCCCCACAATAGCTATCCAAGGATCACAAGCAAAACAAAATAAAGATATATAATACATCAGGGGTACTGGAATTAATTTCATGCTGCTAAGGAATCAATAGATGTTAATGAAAAATAAATTATATACAGTTAATAGACTTAGGTTTATTTACCAAATCTATTTCAACTTTACATAAACACTGCTAGGCAATTCTAAACTATGTGACCAGACCCAATTGTGTCTGGTCTGACTTACATCCTGAATGGCAATTAAAGGACATTAAAAATACCCCAGGATTACTTAAGGCAGGACCCCTGCCTTATCCATGCGCTTTCCAACAGAACCATGTGAAGAGAACAGCTCCACCACAGGATAGAGCCTGGCAAGAGCAACTCTGGTAATAGTTACTTGACTGGAAATTGAGATGCAGTCAAAATCTGGCCTGCAGATTTGGAGATGAGGGAATTGCACACTGCAAGAGAGTAAATTCTTAGAAATAAACTAGGTTGTTGTTAGCAATAACAATTATTACCAACAATAAGTGATAGTAATAATACAAACACTGAATGAAGTGATCACCCTGCATTCTCTATCCCATTCCTCCACTATTTTCTTAGGAGACAAATTATTAACGCTGCCTCAACCATGTTATCTTGGGCAGTGAGTCAGCAGTCTTTTCTAAACATGTTAAGAACTCATTAACACCTTATATAGGGACTCTCCACAACAACTGTTGTAAGGAGTTTCAGACATGCCAAAGAATGTAAAAAGAAGCTTTTATGGGCACCTCTTCTTTGGGACTAATTTCAAAGAAATCCTTGGAATTTATTTACCAAACATCTCTGAACCACTTTGTGCGAACTGGAGAAAAACCCAGGCAAAATGTACTCTCCAGAGACAGAAGGGATACTTAATGGATACAGGATGATAAGTAAAATTATGGGTAAATGTAAAGGGATACCATTAACTCATTTCTGGGTATACTGGTACTGATGAATCTTATGTCATTTCTAAAGAAACAGATTTATCCATTAAATCAAGTTAAAGAAAAATTTAATTATTTGAGTTACTACTAAAGTTTTAAATACCATTGAATCAGACCAAGGAGAGGCTCACTTTAGCATTTTAAGATAGAATAATCCAAGTCTCTGATACAGAAGTCAATGCCACAAAGTACTTCTAAGTTTTATAATAAAAATAGAAACTGATCATTTTTAAAAGAACTAAAAATCATCACAATAATACAATTCTTTAAAGGAAAGAACCCATGAAAATGAATTATCTGAATCATGTTAAACCAGCTTATTTTAAAACATTGAAAACAATATTACTGAGGTAAGACTAAAATTCAACAATGAGCACTGTGCAAAATACTACTGTGTAATCAAACAGCTTATGAGAGCACCAAAGACCTCCTATGAGAGCTCTTCCCCCAACACTCACATTACAAACCACTGTAAATTAAGTTATATGAAATTTGGTAAAAGAATTTGCTTTTGGACAGAAATAGCAATGTTTCAGCCCAAAGCAAAGTAAAACTGCCAAGCTATAAACCTTTCTAAGAAAATGTTTTAATGGAAATGCCAAGAGACCCTTAACCATAATGGTGTGGTGCTAGGTGCCAAAACATAAATAAATTTTGTTTTTGTGCTCCCTTTACCATAAATTAGATACAGGTCGAGTGGAAAAACAGTAGGTATCCAATTCAGTGAGCGGTAAAGGCCAAGACTTGCACATTTGATTTTAAAAACAATAATGGAGTCTATGTGAGACTTTCATTGAAGAATTAAGCAAGCAAGTCTAGCACTCTAAGAGAAACTCCTTAATAGGTCTTGTGCTTACTATTCCATATTCTAAGAATACCTCAAACAAATTACTAAAATTTAACCCAGTCAAGTAGAGTATAAAATCTGGCTTCCTGGTCAGGAACTGTTATACAAACACATACACACAAGTTCAATTATTTAATTTTGACATTAATTCTAACCAGGGCAATACAGTTTAGCAAATCAACGAGGCTGGCCAGCACAGAAAGCCTTGGGCTATCTACAAGAGCCATTTCAGAGTCACTTCAACTCAAGGTTTCTGTGCAAACCTACAGACATAACATGTAATCAGTGATCTTATTCTTCAATTATTCAAGCACAGTTAAATGCTATAATTATGCCCTTGGCACAGAAAGAACAGTATCTAGATATCAATTACAAACAATAGTTTTTAATTTGCTTTATATCTAGCATTCATTAAACAAGAGAGCTGATCAAACTGGAATTAACTCTGTGGTAGCAGACCACCCACCCCCGCAAAAAAAAAAAAAAAAAAGCATGTGTCCAAAATGGTGTCACTAAACAACATTTCACATTAAAGGATTACAACTTTCATAAAGATGTGATTTACACAAGACAGACAAACAGATTAGGGCATCATACTCATCATATTTATGAGGCCAGTGTCATGGCTAACAGACAGAGATCCTGGTTAGCTTTACTGTAATACACAAACCGTCAAACAAAGGCATGGCATTAGACATATAGGGAATCAATATACAGGTGATCCAGTTTAACTAACTCCAAGTCAAACTACCTGCTAAGTGCTAGCAATACAAAGACAAATGTTCCACAAGCATACCAAGTTTGTTCATGCCTCAGAACAAGTACAGAGTACCTCTTACCTTACCGAGTACCTCTCTCCACTGAGAACACTCTACCCCTGGACCTGTGTGTTCAGATTTCTGCTTAAATGCCACTTCCCCAGAGAAGGTTCCCTATCCAATCAATGCAGAAGGGCCCTCCCCTTGGTCTGTCTCCTTAACTGTTTACTTTGTGTTTTTTCCTTTATAGTACTTATTATTGAAATTATTCTTGTTTGTTTATCTTCTCTAATCCGATCAAATAAGTCATAAGCTCCATAAGACAAAAGATGTTGAGTATCTTCAAAACTCTATCTCTAGTATCTAGAACATACGTAGTACATAGCAAGTGAAGGTCTTTCAATTTATCAACAGAAGTACAACAGAAAATGAAACTAAAGGTGGTAGAATTATATGAACTAACCAATTTCCTTTCTTCCTTGCCTAAAGAGTCTTTACTAAAAACAGCCAAATCTAAATCCAAATTCCAATGACTCTCCTTGGATCTGTGAATCATCTACAAGGTTTCCAGCTGATCTTTACCATAAATGTTCCACTTCCAGAACTTAAAATCCTTCACTAGCCTAGAATCAGGTGTATGAATCAGATATGGTGTTACCCTCTTTTAAATATCCAGAAAGATCAAGTTAAGTATTAATACCCACCCCAGATAGGACAAAGAGTAGGAGAAACATGTAAGAATTTCAAAGGTAATAGTAAGACTTTATTTCTTAAACTGGAAGGGGGAACACATGGGCCTGATGTGCACTTACAGTTTGCACCTTTGTAATTTTATAAATATTTTGTATATAAATTCATATTTAATAAAAATTGGGGGAAAAAAGTTACTCCCTGCACTCAACAAGATTAACCTTTACAGGAAGAAGAGAATCAACATCTATAAATATAATGTAATATGGGCTTTGATAAAGGCATGTTTCACAGCTTCAAAAGGAAGCACCAGGATTTCCCTGGTGGTCCAGTGGTTAAAGACTCTGTGCTTTCACTGAAAGGGTTCGATCCCTGGCTGGGGAAGTTAAAAAAGGAAGCACCCAAATTGGTTGAGGCACGTCAAAATATTTTATTAAGTAGATCTAGGATACAAAGCAATAACTGTACAAGCACATAACAGTTATTTACATTGGTTTCAGGATGATAAGTAGAACGGTTTAAGCATCATTTGCTTTTGATTTTTTTTTTAAGTTATATGAAACAAATAAAATTGAATAAAAGCTAGCAGAAAGCAGAAGGGGCTGGACTGAAGAAATCACTGTCTTAAAAATCTGTACAACTTCAAATTCTTCATCTGGGTTTTAAAAAAGGTTCTCTTTAAAATGCTAACCACAGAATAGGGAGAACAATGTGTTCCCATTTTAATTTTCAGAATACTACTGTATTTGTAGGTAACACCTCTACATAATTACACAGAAATGCATTTTTAAGTCTAAGATAAACAAATGAAGAGTGAGGGGAGGAAGACAAAAATGGGGGAATTTTTAAAAAGATTTTATTACAATTACCTCAAATAATATATGTTTTAAAACTGACAAACACAGAAGCTCTGTAAAACTGTAAGCCCATTTGGGTGCCTAACCCAGACTTTTCCCAGGTCCCTTTTCCTAAATTTTATTTAGTTAAAATACAATGATTTTTAAACCTGCTAACCCTGGGATTTCTTTGGAAGGAATGATGCTAAAGCTGAAACTCCAGTACTTTGGCCACCTCATGCGAAGAGATGACTCATTGGAAAAGACTTTGATGCTGGGAGGGACTAGCGACAGGAGAAGGGGACAACCGAGGATGAGATGGCTGGATGGCATCACTGACTCGATGCACGCTAGTCTGAGTGAACTCTGGGAGTTGGTGATGGACAGGGAGGCCTGGCGTGCTGCGATTCATGGGGTCACAAAGAGTCGGACACGACTGAGCAACTGAACTGAACTGAACTCTAAGTTCCCTCTGTTTTAACTGAGAAAGTGCAGACATTTTTAACCCATATTAAAAATATAAAAATAATAACAATGAGAAGACAAACGTAAGTTTCTATTATATGCTAGCCAATCTCATAATGATGATGTGTCAAGCAACAAATTATCACAAACCATCTCTACACAACATCTTCAATCTGTAATACAGATCAGACTGAAGTGAATTCACTTTTACAAATTAGCACTTTTATACTCTAAAACCAAAAAACTGTGATAAAAATAACTTGATAAGGACGAGGAGTAATCTCAAAGTTTTATCACAAAGAAGACTCTATTTTATATGTTAAAATAACATTTAAAAATCAAGTTAGTATTTTTTGTTATCAAATGATAATTTTAGGCTATATTCTTGAAGCAAAAGATCAATCAGTAAGATGAATTAATAAATATGTACCATATCAATTTTCAAATTAAATTACAGAACCACTCAAAGAACAAAGAATAGTTCATTTACTGAATCTATTCTATAAATAAATTCCAATACCAAGCTTAAAATTGCTTATTAGTATTTTGTAATCAAAGATCTATACCACATTATAAATCTTAACACCCAAAATCCTACTTAAATGATTCAATATTACAAGTACAGGGGCTAAAAATTATTTATACCTCCACCTATACTAAAAGGGCTTCCCTGAGAGTTCACTGGTAAAGAATCTGCCTGTAATGCAGAAGACCCTAGCTGGATTCCTTCTAGTGGAAGATCCACTAGAGAAGGGACAAGTACTTCTACTCCAGTATTCTTGGGATTCCCTTGTTGCGCAGCTGGTAAAGAACCTGCCTGCAATGCAGGAGACCTGGGTTTGCTCCCTGGGTTGGGAAGATCCCCTGGAAAAGGGAAAGGCTACCCACTCCATATTCTGGCCTAGAGAATTCCATGGACTGTATAGACCATGGGGTTGCAAAGAGTCGGACATGACTGAGTGACTTTCACTTTCTATACTCAAAAGGGTTTGGGATATAAGATTCCTTTACAAGCCCACTAGGTTCTTTATGAAAAAGAAACTGATTTAAATTATTACATTTCATTTTTTAATTCCAAAGCCAACAATCATGTTTAATAGGAATAAAATTGCTATTTCATTGTCTGCTGCCATATTGCTACAATTACATATGTATGTGTATGTGCATATGTATTTGATTATATAGTAACTCTGGAAAATTTGTAAATTATAGAAAATCATAATCTTGCCATTCCAAAATACCTAGATATCCATATTAGTATTTTATATAATATTAAGCTTTTAGAATTTTATTAGGTCCCTCTTCTCTGATTTGAGATTCTGGTAAAATTTATTTATAAATTTTCTAATATTAAGCTATCTATACATACATGAGATAAACTGGACCTGGCTACAGTGTCTGATCTTGTTCATACATGGTTGTATTTCATTTGTTAATGTACTTTATAAAATTTTTACTTCTATATTCATGACTGATATAGACCTATAGTTTTTCTCTCTCATAATGTTTCTAACTGGTTTAATTATCAGAGTTATACACATCTTATACAATGATTTCGGAAGCATTTCCTCTCTTCTATTGTCTGGGAAAGTCCATATAAAGTTGAGAAGGTATGCTCCTTGAAATTTTGGTTAACATTTGGTAAAATCACTTGGGCCTAGTATTTTCCTCATGAAATCATTTTCTCTCTTTTGCTACTTCTTCAGTTTCTTTAATAGTTATAAGATTATTCAGGCTAATTATTTGTTGAATCTGTTCTGAAAAGTTAAAATTTTCTAGCAATTGATATAGCCCTACCTACAGCAATCTGGATCAAAAATTCACAGCTCTTCAAAGCTGTAACATTCTTTATCTGAGTTTAGAACAAGCATTGTATTTTGAGAGGGCTAAATAACATAAGTCAGTTTTGCTTTGTTTTTATTTGTAATGAGGAAACTGAGAATCTGTATTAACTCTAAAAATAACTGGATTATCTTGGGTACCAAAAATTGTCTAATTGTTACTTCTGACAAACAGAATAGGTGTGCATCTATTTTAGCTACCACTTACCACCAGAAACAGGGGCATCCATGAAAACTGCTCCCATTTTTTCAACTTCTTTGGCCAGTTCTTTTGAAACCATAGGATCAATAGTACTGGAATCTATTAATAGTGAGCCTTTCTTCACTTTTCTAAGTAAACAAATAGAAACAGTTTTTTTTTTAAAGTACAGTTTTATAGTTTTAAAAATATAGTTTACAACTCTGAATTAGTATTTCATGCAACTACTTATAGAATCAGAATCTGCTAAAAGTTGCCAGATATCAAGGAAGTCTCTCATGTAAATATTAGAAACATTGTTAGGGACTTTCCTGGTGGCTCAGTGGTACAGCATCCGCCTGCCAATGCAGGAGACATGGGTTAGATCCCTGATCAGGGAGGATCCCATACGGTGCAGAGCAACTAAGCCTGTGTGCCACAACTACTGAGCCTGTGCTCTGCACCAAGAGAAGCCATCACATTGAGAAGCCTGCACACCACACCTAGAAAGTTGACCTCGGCTTGCTGCAACTAGAGAAAAGCCTACACAGTAACGAAAATCTCAGATTCATTTTCAGATCAATTACAGTTCAAAGTAAACTCAAACTATTTCAAACAAACCAAAGTAACCTAATAAACTACATGGTATAAATTCTGGTTTCACGTGAAATACACATTAACCATAATAATGTAGGTTAGCTAAGATGCAAGCAATTTAAAACACCTATTAACTTTAAAGGGGCTATTTGGTAAGATTTAAATTTTTGTTTGTAAAATAGCTGTGTCTCTTTAAAAAGTAATTTACTTGTCTTTAACAAGCCATATTGCAAATTTCACATATCCATTTTATTTCCACTAGGTAGAAAAAATATAAGCAATTAAAATTTAGCCATTTGCTTTAGAATGGCATATTCTTTAATAATTATAACTTTGTAAAGATAAAATAAAATGTCAAACAGATACTAAGGAAAATATAGGAATGGACCTAGAAATCTCAGAGTCTTCTTGTTCTTTATAGTAAATTTATATATATACACTGGTAAAAGGGGGAAGCAGCCTTTTCATATATCATATTTTACATCAATATTTAAACAGTGTTCTTAAAGTAAAGGGCTTCCCTTGTGGCTCAGCTGGTTAAGAATCTGCCTGCAATGCAGGAGACCTGGGTTGGATAGATGCCCTGAAGAAGGGAAAGGCTACCCACTCCAGTTTCTGGCCTGGAGAATTCCATGAACATATAGTCCATGGGTCGCAAAGAGTCGGACAAGACTGACTGACCTTCACTTTCACTTTAAAGTAATAGTTTTGTTTGCACTCTTAAATGCAGACTATATCCTGTCGAGTTCCCTTACAGTATATAATCTATGCTGTTGTCACTGGCTTAGAAACTCAGACCTAAATCATAATTTTTTAAAGGGCTATGGCTAATCTTCCCAAAGTTTTTACTACAGATAAACTAACCCACAAGACATTTAATCATAACTATGATTGGAAATTAAAACTGAATAAATATAAATATTAAAAGGGAAACAGAAAATCATTGTTAAAACCATTAAAAACTTTTTTTCTACAGAAAAAAAAAAAGCACATAAAATGCTTTAAGCAACAATTTTTGACACATGAATTGATCTGGTCTAAGTGCGGTAACTAAGCATGTTCCATAGAAAGGAGATAGCATATTCTAGGATGTATATACCCTAAAATATGACAATTAAGTTTACCAGTCTTCTGTGATATTAGTATTTTTAAGATCTTAAATATTTAGTCAAATGGGAAATCATTTCAAAAAACTACACATGCAACTGGGTGTAGGGAAGTGATCCTGATCCAGAAGAAAATAAAGAACCACACATGAGAAGCAAATTACAGTTCAGTGTAAAGCCAAATTCCTTCAAAGCACTCCCTAGACAAAACCACCCTGGTTGGTGGCCACCATACTCCTAATAAAGGATATTAATTAACATAAGATTTGTCTACACAAAGCTTTTAGTAACTTTTCCCTGAGAGGTAAAGCAGGGCCATAATTGGAACAGACTAGGTAATGACACAGCTAGGCCACCTCAGGACCACAACACACTGGGGGCCTGAGGGCTTCATCCAAAACGAGTGTCTTTCAACCTTCTCTGAAATCTAAACATTTATCTTATCATTTTTCTGCCTACTAGTCAAGTGTCTTTTGCTTCTAACTTTGCTAGTTTTCCAAAGCAATTCCATTTCCCAAAACCTCAAATTCCATGCATTACAGCTTCATGAAATTAAAACCCTTTCTTTCAGCCCTTCATGGGACTACTGAGCCTACTAATTTGTTCTAGCTCTCTGCTATAATTCAACAACGGAACAAGTTAGGTACAGGAATCAGTAAGACCAGAAAACTAAACTGAGAATTCAACCATGGCCATACTAATATAACCACAAGGGTTCTTGAAGTGAGGCACTGGGTAGGAAATGCTGGCCTCAATAATATATCATTCAGGGAGCTACTGCTAATCTTTAATTCCAGCTTCTCAAAGTTCTTACTACAAATGTACTAACCCAGAGGACATACAGTAACTTCACATTTCATAATAAATTTTTTAAAATAGTGTTCTTTCCAATGCTTGGTTTTATTTTTCATAGAAATCTTTTCCTGAATTTCTATAAACCATAAGAAAAGTATGCTTGTACCATTTGTGTACAGTTTAGAGTCAAGCTTTAAAAACTCTCTTAAAACAGCTTACCAATGAAAGTGGAAGTTTAATGTAAGAGTTAAAGGAAGAGAAGCAAAACAAAATTCATTCCCCAAAGTCACATACTTGACTTCAGTGAAAAAATAAACCTTTTACAATGAGAGAGAAACCACACTATTCACTTTTAAGACATAAGAAAACAGTACAAGAAGACTTAACAAACATAACTTAATTTCACAACTGTTCTAACAAATGTAAAATTCATAAACTATCATAGAAAGACAATATCTACAGTTGAGAAATACATACTTTAGAATTCCATTTGCTCCAGAATAAGCTTCTATCGCATTGATGCTGGTGGGCAACATGGTGATAATTCTGTCAGCTTTTTCAGCTACATCTGCTGGGGAAGACACTACCTTTAAAAAAAATTGCAAAGGCACATTATTTAAATCAAATGCTTCTACAGCACAAGTAGGACCCACTTTTATACACGCCTGTAATAGTAACAGTGAATAAAAACCAATACTTATTTTCAAATGACGAAAAAAAAAAAACCTTACTGCCTAAAATAGAGAGTCCATCCCTTATACACACACAGATGCAGCTTCTATGGAATCACATCCACTGTTTACTTTTTAAAGTGTGAAGTGAGTTGAGAGGGAAAAGGGCAAAACCCAACAGTCCTGGGAACAGACACACTTCTCATGGATTCCAACTTGGACTCTTAAAACAGCATATTTGGTAGATGTTCTAAGAAAAACATTCTAGTATAACAGCTGGTAGCTGAAGTACAGGATTCACCAGTTTCTTCATGAGCAGCAAAATCCTCCAGAAAATTCTCAAGCCCCCATTACCACTATCCTCTAGCCTCTATTTTCAAGAGAGGAAAAAAAAAAAAAATTAAGCCTTTTCATTAAAGTCAGAACAAGGACAAGCATGCACTGCGCTGACTGAGACCACCACGAAAGTCTGAGAGTGTGAGCTGCCAGGACTGCTGTGGAAACCACATATGCAAGGGAAGACAAGCCAACGGGCATCAAGGTACGCCCTCTCTGCAACCCTGACTTCTGCTTTAATGATGACCAGGAACCCAGGAACATACCACACAGGAAAGCTGCTCTGTCCATCCTCTGAACACACGTGCATACAAGCATGGGTGTATCTGCCCTCACTCCCATCCCCCACATCCTCTGCTCTCTCGTATATATACACCGTGATACACCTGACCAGCTGGTCAGCCACCACAGAGGTCAAAAGAGACCAGGAAATCACTTCTTGACTAAAACTCCCCTTTAACAGAAAGAATCCATCACCCTGTCATAAAGTTCCTGTCCAAAGCTTTTTTTCCTCTTTAAAAAAGACAAAGGATTATCAAGAGGATAATCAAAGATTTCTCCATAGGATGATTTACTTAAGCATTAGAAACAAACGTATTTTCTACAAGGGAATGTGAACTGGCACATAAGCATCTTGGAAACGGGAATGACTGTTTTCCATGCAGTGGAAGTATACAAAATGTTTTCTTTTTGTCTTTGATGTACAGCTGATGAAAGAGTGAGAAGCCAAACATAGTGTGCAATCTAAATATTATGAACTAGAAGCAGTTACATTTCAATTTTCCATAGAAGACTATCAGCTTCTAAATCAAAGTCTACATAAAGGAAGTTTTAACAATTTCCTATGTGGTACTTCAAAATTTCAGACAATCAAGTAGCCTGTCACTTTGTGTGTTAACATTAAGTGAAACACCACAGACTCTAAAAACCAAAAGAAAAGAAAAAAGATAGTCTCACTTTTTCTAAAGGCAACATGGTATTTTCAAGTCTACAATGCGGCACATTCAATAACATGTATATTTTGATATATAGTAGGGATCTGCCGTTTCATGCACTGGAGAAGGAAATGGCAACACACTTCAGTGTTGTTGCCTGGAGAGTCCCAGGGATGGGGGGCCTGGTAGGAGGCCGTCTATGGGGTCGCACAGAGTCGGACACAATGGAAGCGACTTAGCAGCAGAGCAGCAGCAGGGATCTGCCACAAATCATTCCAGAAAAAAATTTTTTTCCATCCAATGACAAAGAAATACTTAAGTTAGGTGAAAACCTTTCCTACACTCAAACAAATACTGAGATTTGAAAAGAGGCAACCATTTCCTGGCAAACAATTCAAGTTTATTCAAGCAAAAAAAAAAAAAAAGTTCAGTAAGATGAGAAGATAAGAAAAAGAAAGGTTGTAGGAGCTGTAACTCTACTTCTGGACTGTGTCAAGAATATGGGTTACATGGAGAGAGCCCCACTCATTCACCCTACTTAAATGACGTAATAAACACAGATAACATGGTGGCGTACCTTTCAGTGGCCTTTCCTTCTATCACAGCTCCATCTCGCTTGATCTTTCAGGGCCTGTATTCTAACACCTCAGCCCTGAGGTCGAAGAGTCAACTTCGAACTTTCTCTTAGGAATTGAGTCTCTTCCACTGAAGGAAATTCAATTCCATCTAGACAGCTCCTTGAGATGTGCCTTCAGGGACCCCGATGATTAGCTCACAGATCTAGGAATGCTTCACACCTCCATGTTCATGAATTGGCATTGCCAATTCATACAACTGCCAAGTGCATGGGGTGGCCAATCAGCCCCTGCATCCTTAGCATCTGCTTCCTGGGATGCTTGGGTTGCCAGAGCACTGCTAACCCCTCAATTATAAAGGAAAG
Source organism: Nanger dama (assembly GCA_917880005.1). Taxonomy (NCBI): domain Eukaryota; kingdom Metazoa; phylum Chordata; class Mammalia; order Artiodactyla; family Bovidae; genus Nanger; species Nanger dama. The sequence goes on from CAKJTW010000022.1 coordinate 29,334,059, forward strand.
TAGTGTCAAAGCTCACAGGTCTGGAAAAAACACACAATGATAGTGATAGCTGGAATGTCACCACTCTACGGGCCACAACTGCTTCATATCTAATGACTATACACATTCGGTACATTTTAACAGTCTCTAATTTGCACTACAGAAAAGGCATGTTTATTAGACAGATAAGACAGACACGTGTGTCCAGTTATTCAAATCATCTTGCCTTCCATGTGATGACTTCAAGACTCTGAAATAATTGACTAACAAAATTTGGCCACGACTCAAAAGCTGGCAGGAATAAAACAAACCTTATTGCCAATCTGACACTAACCACAAAAGCCTTTAGGAGCCAAACTAATTAGAGTCCCTTCAATTACATTTGCTAATTGAATGGATAAGCACAGACAGACAGCATGGATCAGTGAAAGGAACACTGATTTAGAAAGCAGAGACCCGGGTTTAGTTATAGCTCAGCCACTAAGTCATGTGTGCTTTTGTGCAAATCACTGAACCTCTCTGACTTCAGTTTCTGAACCTCCAAAATAAGAAAACTGACTTGGGTTATCTTTAAGGGTTTCTACCTCCAAAGTAGAAAGGAAACTCTGGCAAGGAAATTTTTTCACATGAGTAAATTTAAATTCTAGGAAGGTATCGCCTCTGTGAAAAAGGACTGATCGGATAGGCAGCATCTGCAGTGACTCAGGACTCTTCTGCACCTCCACATATGTGGGTGGTCACTGATCTGGCTGACTCTGGACCATGGCTTTGCTCTGTCATGCCCATTCCAGAAATTCTTGACAATTTCAACTGCCTCCTTCTTACACCACTGTGAATTAAGATGACCTTACTAAATGGCAACTCACTCCGGTATTCTTGCCTAGGAAATCCCATGGATAGAGAAGCCTAGTGGGCTACAGTCCATGGGGTCACAAAACAAACACAACTTAGCAACTAAACAACAACAATTTTTCCATTATCTCAATTTTGATTACAGGAGATTGGTTCCCTTCAAAATATCTAGTTTTTAAGCATTTCTGCAATCAGATTCATCCATATGCTAGTAAGCACAATGGCAGGTGTACAATATAAAGAGTAGATGACTGGACAGATGGAAGACAAAATCTGCTTTGCTGGCTGGTGGGGTGGGGGATGACGGGCATCAGGGTCCACAGTAACCTGAAGTAACTGTGGATTTTTCTACAGTTACATTACTTTCCTTTTCACTTACATTTTACATGACCCTTCCTTTTTACATTATCAATGGAAGGAGATAACAATTAACCTAGCTATTTTACATAAAGAGAAAAATCTTGCTGTCTTTTCTAGACAAAACAGTCACATAAGTCAAGCTCTTAGCACTGCTTCCAAATAAACTAAGTGGGACAGAGATATTTGCAAAGAAACAAGATGAACCTGACCTTGGTTAAACATGCCACTCTGTATATTTTCATCTTTCCAAGTAGAAAAACATATTGTTGCTTCAAAATTGCACCACCCTCTAAAAATTGACTGAAGTGGTTTGTGCCTACATCCTGAAACATCTGGTCAACAATGATGAAGCCCACTCAGCAAGAGGCTTTTAAAGTTCCCATTTAACGAGACCTGAGTAGATGCCAGATTAGACCCCAAGAGACTTTCTTAACCAAACATGTTCAGCCTTATAATCTAGGAACAACAAGATGGCTTCCAAGTTTTTAGAGAGAATCCAATTAAGCCTCATTCAGCCAGAAAACTCACACAGAAATGATGCGTAAGTCTCAAGACTTTTGGCACCGATCGGAGGCATCGCCAAGGAAATTCCTAGACAATGAAAATGAAAATAAAGCACAAGTCACATGCCCTTGATACTAATGCTTAAAAAGAGAAACTGGTATCTTCTGTGTCCAGGACACAAGGGACCCTGCAGAATATATTTTTAAGCAGAGACGCAGTCAAATTCCTCTTTGCCTCCTAACTTGGTTTTAACTTTTATCATCATTCTTTGATGTAAAAATATGTCTAAATTCTCTTCCAAGCAACTCTGGACTCAGTGAATCAGGCAAAACAGTGGTGCACTTCTGTGTGTGATGTTGGGGATGAAGATTTGGGAGAAATACAGTATAGATACTAAAGCAACAACCACAACAGTAGTAATAGCAGTGACAGCAATAATAGCACTTCCTATGTGCCAGGTTTTCTAGAACTAAAATAAAAGTACTATTGCTATTGACATTTTATGAGACACTTTAAGTATTGATAGAAAGGCGTTAATCTGTCTAAAGTCACTCAGAGCTGAGATTTGAGACCAAATAGTCAAGTTCCTAGGTTTGTGCTTTTAAACCACTACATTCACCATTTATTGATTCATAATTTCTAAAACCCAAAGGGCTGACAATTACCAGGGTTACATTCTTATAATAGATGCTGTAAGTTGCAAAGATGCATTCAGGGTTAAACCAGTAGCCAGCCAGGTTCCTCTGTCCATGGGATTTCCCAGGCAAGAATACTGGAGTGGGTTGCCATTTCCTCCTCCAGGGGATTTTCCCAACCCAGAGATCGAACCCGGGTCTCCTGCACTTTAGGCTGATTCTTTATCAGCTGAGCCACCAGGGAAGCCCAGGTTAAACCTGAGTTTCCAACAGAAATAAAGATATAACAAAGGGTTACTGCAAGAGGAAGGCATAGGTTTTTTTGTTTTGTTTTGTTTTTTAATGGGAATGACCACAAATAACATATTAAACCAGTTGTAAATGTCCCAATAGATTTCATTAACATGTAAAGGAACAAATTTCCTTCATACCCTAGTAGCATTTTTTACTACTAGGTACAAGTGGAAGGAAACCCTCCAGGGTGGTCACATCCAAAGCACTTCTGCACCAGGAGCTACAGGCGGCCACCTTGCACGTTGAGGGGAGGGAGGAGCTGGCCTGCAGAAAAGGGAGCCAAGACACAGAAACGAATCTGCTTACATCTGTACCCAAAATTCTACTATGCTTAGGTTCAGACCACTCCCCAACTCTTCAATTACATGAAACAACAAATTCTCAGTTTTGCTTTTTAAAAATTGAAAAGCACTTCTTCAAGGAGATGCTCAAAGATCTTTAAAACCAGGTGATTGCTTTTGATCCTCCAGATATGCCTAGCTTGGTACTTTCTCTCCCTGCAAATTTCCTACTGAAAGCACAATTGACATTAGAAATCAACTAGCCATGCTTTCCACAAACTTTGAGGGAAAAAAAATTATGTTTCCTTTGGCTGCCATTTCATGGACTTCCCTTGAGATAGTAACATTAAGGGAAGAAAGGGACATCTGTCCTTAAAATGTAAGCACCAACTCCAATATATTCTGAATTTTTGAATTGTTAATCCATCCATTGTACTACTGTGGACAATAGCCAGAGGTTTCAAGGTCACCTGTATTTTCCCATCTAATCTCAAGTCTTATCTTCATCTTTCAGTGACAAAATGAAACTCACTTTTCCCTTTATCAAACATTTAAAACTAAATATAGCGATGAAATAATACTGATATTTTAACATATCAGAAGTCATTCATCCAAATTAACATTATCTTTTAAAGTAGGACTCAAGAAATCACACTTGTTTGAATGACACTACCACTGTTCAAAATGGTTTTTAAGCTGCCAGCATAAATCATTTACCAACAAATGTTTTCATTTTATGATATTTATGACAGAATATCCCCCTCAGGCCCAAAGCTTTTTTTACTTGTCACCCTTCTCCCTTCATTCATCTAAATTTCATGTCCTCCGGCCCTCCACTGCTGTTACAATCAATACACACAGGACTCCTTAGAGTCAAGACTCTGAGGGGAAGCAGAGATAGAACGTGGGAAAAGAGGAGCCTGCCCTCCAGGCTGGCCACCTTAGAATGAAGCATCCACAGAACTTTTCCCACCACCACGTGCAGCGGGCAAGGGTGGGAGCTGCAGGCATGAAGCTAGGCCATGTCTTCACTATTCACTAATCTGGGAGGGGCAGCTACCCAGAACCCAACTTCTTTCCTTCCTCATACCCACTTCAGTATCTCAAGGAAGACGGAAAGAAGGGACATCTAATGACCGAGCCTATGCCCTAGAACCCTCTGATTTCTATTCAGGAGCCTGAGAGATCTTGTCTACATGATGTTCATTTCAGACTACAGCATTTCTGTTTGCAGGTCAGCAAACTTTAAAAGCAGTATTTGTGTAGTTTTCTATTAGAAATGAAATGGCTCTTAACAGTTACTTATTATTTTTCCCCTCAAAACCTGCTTCAGCACTTATTGTCAAAATGCAATTTTAATAGAAACTCCCTCCTAATTTTAGTCTGGCTACCTAGGACACATATAAAACATTGCCACATTCAACCTGTTTTATTCTCCAGAGCACTAGGTGGACTGTTAGACATACTGGTTCAGTTCAGTTCCGTCACTCACTCGTGTCCAACTCTTTGCAATCCCATGGACTGCAGCACGCCAGGCCTCCCTGTCCATCACCAACCCCTGGAGTTCACTCAAACTCATGTCCACTGAGTCAGTGATGCCATCCAACCATCTCATCCTCTGTTGTCCCCTTCTCCTCTTGCCTTCAGTCTTTCCCAGCATCAGGGTCTTTTCAAATGAGTCAGCTCTTTGCATCAGTTGGCCAAAGTATTGGAGTTTCAGCTTCAACATCAGTCCTTCCGAAGAAGGACTTGAGAATTGAGACATACTGGTACTCAATCTCTATTTGTTGACCCAATGTAGACATCTCTAGAAACTAGAGAGGGAGACTTCTACTTTTATTTATTATAATTTTTTTTTCCCTCTACCCTCAGCTTTACTCAGACTCAAAGTATCAACACTCATTAGGTGAACTGCTGTTGACAAAAACTACTGCCATCACTGTAGAGCCTTCCACTTTTAAAGAAAACTGCTCCTTTGTCTCAATTATTCATCTGGATAAATCCTGCTTGTTCTTGTGCTATCTGCCTACACTGCTAGTCTTCAGCGAACAGCCCTAACTGCCCTCTCAACTAATGTAATGCAGGTTTTTTACTGAAAATTGAGGAGACGCTACTTTTTTCAAATCAAAATTTGGAATCACATATTTGTATGATCTGATACCTCCTGGTGGTTCCCAAAGGCAAAATTGTAACTATTTTGTACTAGGCTATAATACCCATACCCAGCACAAAGAAAGTACTCAAGAAACATCAGTCGAAGTAGCAAATAAATGAAGGTCCTATCCCTTGTTTCGCTAGAAAGAGTCTAAAGTAGCCTTAATCTGCAGTGATCAAAGTAACTTCTCTTTACAAAGAAGTTAAGAGATTCTGACACTGTCATGTGAATAGAGAGTATTAGAAAAGGAATAACAGCTCTGCACAGCAGAGGGGAAACAAAGATTTCTAGGAACTAACTTAGACCTAACACACATAGTACTTACCATGCCAAGCATGACTTTAAGCTTTTACAAATATGAATTCATGTAATCCTTATACCAACTCCCTGAGAAAGGTTGTTAGCATTATCGTTAGAAAGAAACAGAGATACAGAGACACTACATATCTGTCCTGGGATTGCAAACACTAAGTGGTAAAGTCATGTTCCAGGTTCCATTTCCTGTGGCTGCCGCAACAAGTTCCCATAAGTGTGGTGGCTTAAAACACAGAACCGTCTTCTCAGAGGTCTGGAGGTCAGAAGGACGAAATCAAGGCGTAGGCACCACCACGCTATCTCCACAGGAAGAGCCTCTTCTGCCTCTCCTCACTTCTGGTAGCCCCAGCTGCTCCCTGGCTTGCTGCAGCATCAACTCTGAAGTCACCAAGGACCTGCCATGGCCTGCCCTCATGTCTCTCTGTAAGGATGCTCATCACTGCCTTTTAGGGCCCACGCAAAGTCTAGGAGGACCTCATCTCAAGATATAAAACCTAACTGCATCTGCAAAGACCTTGTTTCCAATTAAGGTCACTGTCACAAGTACTGGGGTTAGAATGTGGACATTTATCTTTTTTCCAATAACTTTATTGTGATATATAATTTACCCACATAAAGTATATAATTTGATGGGTTTTAGAGTATTTGCAGATATGTGCAATCATCATAATTTGTGTGCCTGCCTCCTCTTTCCCATCCAGAACTAAGCAACCACAAACCCACTTTCTGTCAGATTTCTCTGTTCTGGATTTTCATGTGTCACTGCCTCATCCCTATTTATGGTGGAATATATCATCGTATGGGTATACCACATTTTTCTTATCACTGATGGGACATCTACGCTGTTTCTGTCTTTTGGCTATAATGAATAATGTTGCCACTCATATACAAGTTCCTGTGTGGACATGTTTTCATTCTCTTTCACATATACCTAGGATTAGAATTACATTCTCATCAGTAGTGTGTGATAGTTCAATTTGTTCACACTTGTCCTCTGACTTTGTGATTCCAGTCAACCTAGGGGGTGTGGAAATATCCTTGTGATTCTGATTGCATTCCTCTAATGATGAAAGATACTGGCATTTTTTCACGTATTTATTGCCTCTCTGAATACCTTCTTTGGGGAAATGTCTATTCAGATCCATCGCTCACTTAACTGAGTCACTTGCTTTCTGTTTGAGTTGCACAGCTTCTTTACACATGATAGATACAAGTCCTTATCAGATACATGATTTTAGTTCAATTCAGTTGGTGAGTCGTGTACAACTCTTTGCGACCCCATGGACTGCAGCATGCCAGGCCTCCCCATCCATCACTAACTACCAGAGTTTACTCAAACTCAACTCCATTGAGTCGGTGATGCCATCCAACCATCTCATCCTCTGTCGTCCCCTTCTCCTCCTGCCTTCAATCTTTCCCAGCAACAAGGTCTTGTCAAATGAGTCAGTTCTTAGCATCAGGTGGCCAAAGTATTGGAGTTTCAGCTTCAGGATCAGTCCTTTCAATGAATATTCAGGACTGATTTCCTTTACAATTGACTGGTTTAATCTCCTTGCAATCCAAGGGACTCTCAAGAGTCCTCTCCAACACCACAGTTCAAAAGCATCAATTCTTCGGTGCTCAGCTTTCTTTATACTCCAACTCTTACATTCGTACTTGACTACTGGAAAAACCACAGCCTTGACTAGACGGACTTTTGTTGGCAAAGTAATGTCTCTGCTTTTTAATATGCTGCCTAGGTTGGTCACAGCTTTTATTCTAAGGAGCAAGAATCTTTTAATTTCATGGCTGCAGTCACCATCTGCAGTGATTCTGGAGCCCAAAAAATAAAGTCTGACACTGTTTCTACTGTTTCCCCATTTATTTGCCATGAAGTGATGGGACCAGATGCCGTGATCTTAGTTTTCTGAATGTTGAGTTTTAAGCCAACTTTTTCACTCTCCTCTTTCACTTTCATCAAGAGGCTCTTTAGTTCTTCTTCCCTTTCTACCATAAGGGTGGTGTCACCTACATATCTGAGGTTATTGATATTTCTCCCGGCAATCTTGATTTCAGCTTGTGCTTCATCCAGTCCAGCATTTCATACAATGTACTCTGCATATAAGTTAAATAAGCAGTGACAATATAGAGCCTTGATTTACTCATTTCCTGACTTAGAAGCAGTCTGTTGTTCCATGTCCAGTTCTAAGTGTTGCTTCTTGACCTACATACAGATTTCTCATGAGCCAGGTTAGGTGGAATGGTATTCCCATCTCTTGAAGAATTTTCCACAGTTTGTTGTGATCCATACAAAGGCTTTGGCATAGTCAACAAAGCAGAAATAGATGTTTTTCTGGAACTCTCTTGCTTTTTTTTGATGGTCCAACGGATGTTGACAATTTGTTCTCTGGTTCCTCTGCCTTTTCTAAAACCAGCTTGAACATCTGGAAGTTCATGGTTCATGTACTGTTGAAGCCTGGCTTAGAGAATTTTGATCATTATTTTACTAGTGCTGTGAGATGAGTGCAATTGTGCAGTAGTGTGAACATTCTTTGGCACTGCCTTTGGGACTGGAATGAAAACTGACCTTTTCCAGTCCTGTGGCCACTGCTGAGTTTTCCAAATGTGCTGGCATATTGAGTGCAGCACTTTCACAGCATCATCGTTCAGGATTTGAAATAGCTCAACTGGAATTCCATCACCTCCACTAGCTTTGTTTGTAGTGATGCTTCCTAAGGCCCACTTGACTTCACATTCCAAGATGTCTGGCTCTAGGTGAGTGATCACACCATCGTGATTATCTGGGTCATGAAGATATTTTTATACAGTTCTTCTTTGTATTCTTGCCACCTCTTCTTAATATCTTCTGCTTCTGTTAGGTCCATACCATTTCTGTCCTTTATTGAGCCCATCTTGGCATGAAAAGTTCTCTTGGTATCTCTAATTTTCTTGAAGAGATCTCTAGTCTTTCCCATTCTACTGTTTTCCTCTATTTCTTTGCATTGATCACTGAGAAAGGCTTTCTTATCTCTCCTTGCTGTTCTTTGGAACTCTGCATTCAAATGGGTATATATTTCCTTTTCTCTTTTGTCTTTCACTTCTCTTCTTTTCACAGCTATTTGTAAGGCCTCCTCAGACAGCCATTTTGCCATCTTGCATTTCTTTTTTTGGTCTTGATCCCTGCCTTCTATACAGTGTCAGGAACCTCTGTCCATAGTTCTTCAGGCACTCTGTCAGATCTAATCCCTGTAATCTATTTGTCACTTCCACTGTATAATCATAAGGGATTTGATTTAGGTCATACTTGAATGGTCTAGTTGTTTTCCCTACTTTCTTCAATTTATGTCTGAATTTGGCAATAAGGAGTTCATGATCTGAGCCATTGTCAGCTCCTGGTCTTGTTTTTGCTGACTGTATAGAGCTTCTCCATCTTGGGTACAAAGAATATAATCAATCTGATTTCGGTATTGACCATCTGGTGATGTCCATGTGTAGTCTTCTCTTGTATTGTTGGAAGAGAGTGTTTGCTATAACCAGTGCGTTCTCATGGCAAAACTCTATTAGCCTGCTTCATTCTGTACTCCAAGGCCAAATTTGCCTGTTACGCCAGGAATTTCTTGATACATGATTTGCAGATATTTAATCCCATTCTGTGGGTTATCTTTTCACTTTCTTGCTGGTATTCTTTGGAGCACAAAAGGTTTTAATTTTGATGAAGTCTTTTTATTATATTTTGTTGCTCATGATCTTGGATATCATACCTAAAAGTCCTTTGCCAAATCCAGTGTCATAAAGATTTACCCTCATGTTTTAAGAGTTTTCTAAGTTACTTCTTTGGGGGACTACTATTCAATCTACTGTATACTCACTTAACTATATTATCTATCATAATAGATAACTACTATTTACTTCCAACAAATTTCATGGGTACAGAACAACACATTAAGTCAGGTGTGGTATATAATCATTATTGCCCTGACATCATCTAATCCAAAAGAAATCTAGGCATTTATTGTCTAGTAGTCTAGGTTGTAGAAAGGTTAACAGGTGCTTATTTCAGAATCATCAAGGAAGACACCACAAATACACTTTAAAATGTCTCATACATAAACTTCATTAGTTAGTGACTATATGTCATATAATTAAAAGAGTTAAAACTCCAAAGTCAAAGACAGATCTTTGTTCAGTTCTGGCTCTCACCGTGTAACCTTGGGGATGTTATTTAACTTCTCCAAGCATCAGTTTCCTGAAAATACTTCTGTTGCAAAGATAAAATTAAATAATATGTACAAAATATTTAGTAAGAGACCTGACACATAGGAGGTACTCATTAAATATTGTTTCTTTTCTCTCCCTTTTAAATGTAAATGTCTCTTTCATTCAAGTATAAGTCTTATTCTTAAGGTAACCTTCTTTCACAACTACCCAAAATTAGCAACACTAAAAAGTCAGAATTTTGTTAGGGAATGCCTCACACTCTTTAGAGTATGAGGCAATTTAGGCAGAGCATCAGAAAGCTCCAGCAATCTGGGAAGCAGCAGCAAAGAGATTCACAAAGGGATGATGAACGTTTCAGTTCTCCACACGCAAGCTGTTCAGTGCTACAGGAACAGAGGGAAGAGTAAGGGCATTAGAAACAATCTGAAAGGCCCTAAGCATCTGCTTTGCCAGTCCATGGTAAATCAGCTTCCATTCAGTTTCTACCTCTCTATTACTAGAAGGGGTAGGAAGAGGAAGGGGAATTCATGGGATTTTTCATAAACACACACACACATGAAAACTTCTGGAACATTAGTCTCCAAAATGCCAATAGAATTTCCTATTGTTATTTTGATTAAATTCTGTATTTAATAGATATTTCCTCTGTTTAGAAATTATTTACCATTGTTATTTTTACAAATAAATACATAAACTATTGGAAAGTCCCAACATCAAATACATGTGTTGTCCCAAAAAGTAATATTCATCTCCTGAAAAAAACAATTAATTCACCCTAGACTGAATATCAACTTGGAACTCCTGTCTACCCTTAAAGATGGTAATGGCCAACCTTTTCCAGAACAAAGAACTGATCAAATCTCTCCAACAAGTCTAAGTCCCTAAACTACTTAAGAGCATCAGTAAGCCTGCTGCCCTGATAGCACACTGTCAACATCCAGAGACTATATGGGCATAAGCAGCTGCAACCCTACCCTGAAAAGTTCCAACATGATACTCACACAACACTGCAGCCACCCCCATCTGGCACACAAACCACAGGGAGAAGGAGACAGAGGATACCCAGTTCTACAAACGGCCTCCAAGTTACCTAAACCTGCTCTTTGCATACACACTGCATCTTCTCAGTATTTATTTCAAGTCTGTTATCTAGAGGTTTATTTGTTCTTTAACTTTTTTCTATATTTCTCAGTATTTTTAGTATTCACCCAACTCTGGGATTGCATCCAGCTGTCAGTCACCACTCTACACCTTGTACAAGAATTTCCTGCATATCTTGGGGGAACTCTAAATTTACTAGTTACTAGTACACAGTCTCCCATGTGTATGTGTGTGTGTATACATGTATTTTACATATTATATAATATATACATACGTAATCTTACATATAAAGAAATAAAATTAACAATGAGTTAACTTTATAAATCCATCATGTATACTTCCAAGCAGCTATTACTTACTTGAATGTCAAATATCAAAATCTGAAAAACATTTTTAAACATCAATATCTTAAAAGAAACTTAAGAAAAGGCCTTACCTGTTCACCTGCATCTAGAAACTCTTTGCATGCATCAGGGAACACATCATAAATAATAAGTGGATAGCCATGTTTCATGAGATTTTTGCCATTGGATTTCCCATGTTGCCAACTCCAATGAATCCAACTGGAGTCTTAGAAGCCATTGACCTAGAACACACTGATTTCAACACATTATTTTTAACAGGAGCAGACAATGTTTTATTTTAAATATTCACTCAATATTAATAAGTCATTGTTATCTTAACATTTTCTATTAAAAAAACTTTTTAAAGGAGAGTTTTAACCTAATGATCATTTAAAGATATCAGCAATGTACAGGCAGACTAAATTCTGAATATACAGTTCTCTAGGAATAATCATAAAATTTTAATATCCCTTCTACTTTCTACCTCTACAACATCCCTTTACTATTTTAACAATAAACTTAATAATGTTACCATGTACCTATTCACATTGCCCGTTAAGTATCCTAAATTTTCTTATCTAGATTATCTTCTTTAAAAATGTGTACAAAAAAACTGAAGTATTCAATAAAACCTGTATCTTGGACAAGCACCAAGAATGAAAAAACTTTTAGCTTCCCACCTTCACATTTATTGAAACTACTCCCTCCAATGGTATAAAAAAAAAAACAATTGAATAAAATCCAGAACAATGTATTTCAACTGAAAAGTCACAAGTTTATAAACGGAGTCCTAGTGAGACCAGGAGGTCACTTTCATGGGCTTTACATGACAACGGTAACAGTCTCGTGACCTTGGGCAAACAACTCCAGGCACTTTCAGAGAAGAGGCATTTTCACTCACAGAAAAAGAAAGTTGTTCTTAAAAATCTGTATACAGGTTTTGGTTTTATTTTCTTTCTTTTCATAAAAGACTGTGAAATCACACTGGGGCATACAACTCAAGGTAATGCTTTTTGCAAGACAGCAGAGAAGCTTTGTTACTACTCCATTCAACAAGTATTTACTGCATGAAGTTCTATGACATGGTCCTTGCCCTCCAAAAGTTCACAGTCCAGTGAAAGAAGAAAGCAAAATAATTCCACTTGCCTTTTCTCCTATCATTTCCCAGCTTTATTATTTTTTTTTCTTTCAAGGACTCTAGTTTTAAAACTGTGTAGTGTTTAGTAAAGTGTATACTGACTAGTCACAGTAACACTTTTAAGTTTCAGATCCTCTCAACTGATGGATCCCTGCTCTTCCTTCAACTTAATCTCAGTGTAACGAGATTTCCTAAAAGCAGATTATTTGAAGCCCTAATGCTTAAGAAAAAGAGGTCATCTTGGGTCAGAAGCATGTTTAATTCCTATGAACTCCATGGCTGTCTCTACCATTTCCATCAAAGATGGGTGTGCTTTCCGTGTATCACCACCTTACCAGTGCTGAGTTTAGCATGCTGGGCATGACAGGAGTCCTGTGCCTAACTTTCTGGTTCATAAGGGGTTTAATAACAGAGAAATGACTCCTCACTGAAATTTTATTTTGATATAAAGTACACTTTATAGGAGAACTTTCATAAATACTAGTAACTAGTGTGCCTGATTACTATATTCAGCTTCAAAAAGATATAATTTAACTAAAAATGTTAGAAACTAGAAATATCATTATTTAAATGCAGTTAATTTTAACAGGCAACTGACTCTAAGTCAAACAATAACTATGGCAAAGTAGAACCATGATTTATTTACACATTCAATAAACATGAAGCAATCATTTGTACCATGCCAGATGCATTCAAAGACATAAATGGCATACAGTCCTTTCTTTCAACCAGCTTAAAACACAAGAAGACAACTACGTACACAGACACTAAGACATGAAAGTAAAAGATAAAGTATGAAAAACAATGCTGATACTAAAGGAGAACTTGAGAAAAAAACAGCATTTGACCTGAGTATTTTAGGATGGGTAGGCTTTCAAATGGAATGAGAGTAGAAACCAAGGGAGTTGCATACAAAAAGGAATGAGTATGCATATGAGTGTATGCAAGCAAATAGGAAAGTCAAGCAAAAATTGATAATAAAAGTCAATAGTTGTGGCATTTTTATTACATGCCAGACACTGTACTAAGCACTTTATAAACAGCACTGTCATTACATCCCATCATTAAGCCTATCTTCCAGGTCAGGTCCCTGACCCGTAGTTTAAATAAAATGCACAGATTCGAGTTGTTGTAATGCTAAGATTCAAATCCAGCCAATCTGACTCTAGGTTCTTCATTTTTAACTGCCATCCACTCTTCCTACAGGACACACACAGAAACAGAAGAGCAAGATTAAATCTGAAAGAAAAAAAATGCAACCATAAGATGGCTGGGAGGTATGCTACAAACTATTTGACTGTATTCTGGCAACCCACTCCAGTATGTTTGCCTGGAGAACCTCATGGACAGAGGAGCCTGGTGGGCTCCAGCGCATGGGGTCGCATGGAGTCGGACACCACAGAGCGACTATCACTTCCACTTTCCGCAAGCAAGTAGTGGCACCGTAGACTGAATGTTGGGTAACCCCCAAATTTCTACGCTGAAAAAACAACCTCCAGTGTGAGGGTATTCGCAGGTGGGGCCTTGAGGCAACGATTACTAGATCCTGAAGGAAGAACCCTCAGGATGGCATGAATGCCTTTACAAAAGAGGCCGCAGGGAGCACCCTCGGCCCCTTCCACCCTGTGAGGACACAGTGAAGAGATGGCTGTCCTTGAACCAAGAACTGAGCCCTCACTTGACACTAAATACACCAACACCCTCATTCTGGACTTCCCAGCCTCCAGAACTGTGAGAAATAGTTTTCTGTTGTTTATAAGCCACCCAGTCTGCAGTATTTATAGCAGCCCAAACGGACTACAACAGGTAGTTACTGAAAGGGCTGAGCGAGATAAATGACCTGATCAAACTCATGCTTTAAAAGGAGAGAAAAAGAGCAGCAGTGTACAAAAACTAAACTGTAAGAGCAGCCTGGAGGCAGAAAGACCAATACAAAAGTGACTGTCTGAAGTCTCAGTCCATTCCAGCTGCTGTAACAAACAAACCATAGACTGTGTGGCTTAAATGACAAGCATTTATTTCTAACAGACCTGGAGCTGGGGGAGTCCAAGATGAGGTAGGCAACAGATTCAGTATCTGTGAGAGCCCACTTCCTGGCTTGTCGATGACCCGTTTTCTTGTATCTCTGGAGAGCAGAGAGAGAACACAGGCTCTCCTGCCTCTGTTTAGGACACTAATCATATTCGTGAAGGCTCCAACCTTATAACCCAGTTATTTCCCAAAGGCCTCAGCTCCTAATACTATCACAGTGGGGATTAGGATTTCAACACATGAATTTTGGAGGGCTGCGAACATTCAGTCCACACTTAAATTCAGAACTAATAAAGGGCGGTGCCATAGAAAATACATATACATTTGATATGAAAAACATTTCAAATATAGTAATAAAAGGACACGGTAATAGGCCTCATTATAATGTAATAATGGAAGAAATACTGGAAGAAAAGACTTTAAAAACAAAGCAACTATCGGAAACATAACACAGAGTGAGAAAAAAAGAATTAAAAAAAAAAATCATCATCATCAGTGAGCCATGAGACAGCTTCAACCAGCCAAATACATAACAAAACTGGAATCCTCAAAGGAGAGGAAAGTAAAGTGGGGACAGGAAAAGTACGTAAAGAACTAATGGGAAAAATTTCCAAATCTGATGAAAACCATAAACCCCACGCATCCAAGCTCAATGAACTCCACAAGAAACATGAAAAAAACTGCAACAAGACTTGTCATAATCAAAATGTTCAAAAGCAACCAGCAGAAAAGACATTATGTACAGAGGAACAAAGATAAGAATGAAGGCAGATTTACTGTCAGAAATCAAAATGAGTGAGAAAATAGGAGAGCATAATCTTTAAAGGACTGAAACAAAAAATGACTGTCAAGCTAGGATTTATCTAGCCAATGACAGTGTACAATTATAGAAACCTGCATATGTAGGGGTATGAGGAAATCTGCAGGAAAGGGGTGAACGGATATGTTCACTATACTGATTGTCATGATGGTTTCCCACATGTCGAAACCCATTAAACTCTCCACGTTAAATATGTGTAGTTTATTGTAGGCAACTATAGTGTAATAAAGCTGTTTTTAAAAAGTCAATATGTTTACAAAAAAACAACAAAGAGAAGACATTCCTCAGTCCAAAGATACTAAAGTGATATATCAACTAAATGCAACATGTGAAATATGGATGGATCTGGATTGGGGAGGTGCCAAGGAAGCATTAAGACATTCTAAGGAAAATTAAGAAATTTTATATATAAGCTGTACATTAGGATGATACCAGGGAAGTTCTAATTGCCTTGTTGTTGTTTAGTCACTAAGTAAGTCGTGTCTGACTCCTTGTAACCCCATGAACTGTAGTCCGCCAGGCTCCACTGTCCATGGAATTTTCCCAAGCAAGAATACTGGAGTGGGATGCCATTTCCTTAGGGATCTTTGCATCCTCCTGACCTAGGGATGGGACACACATCTCCTACATTGGCAGGTAGATTCTCTACCGTTGAGCCACCAGGGAAGCCCGCTAATTGTCTGAGATAGTGGTAATTTGGTTATGTAGGAGACAGTTCTTAAGAGATTCATGCTGAATCATTTAGGGTTGAAAATGTCATGGCGTCTGCATTTTACTTTCAAATAATACAGGTGGGATATGAACATGTTTGGAAAGAAATAAAGCAAACCTGGCAAAAGGTTAACAACTAGTGACACCAAGCAAAGAGTACATAGATGTTCGTGGCATTATTCTGTCAATACTTTATGTTTGAAATTTTTCATGAAAAAACATGGGGGAAAAACTCACCAAATCTATATACAAAAAAATCAAAAACATGACCAAACACAAATAACTAGGAAGAACACTTGAAAACACAAGATAGAAACAGGGCTCTTTTACTTTATATGCAAATAACTTTAAAGTCTATAAGAAATTTTTAAATAACCCATTGTTTTAAAGTATGCCAAAATCACAAAATGACAGTTAACAGAATATACCCCAAAAAAACTTTTAAAAAAATGTTCAACTTCTGTCACAATTAGAATAATGCAAACAAAGCAATGTAGTATCATTTTCACCTATCAGCTAGACAAATGTGTTTCTCTGATAAAACGCACAACTGGTTAGGAAGGACTGACAAAAACATATACTCTTGTACACGGTAGAATTGTATTTTATGTCAACCCTAGACAGCAATTTGAAAAAAAAAGATCTACATTTGAACCTCATTATAAAATTTAAATTTAAAATGTGCATACTCTTTGAAACAGTAATTACATTTCTAGGAATATACACTATACGTAAGGGGTCAGCACACTTTTTCCTAAAGGGTGAGGGGTAAACAATTTCAGTTTGGAGCCATAATGCCTCTGTCACAACTATTCAACTCATCCACTACAGTTTTAAAGCAACCATAGACAATACAAAAACAAGTGGTTGTGCTTATTTTCCAATATAGCTTTATTTACAAAAACAGAGGTCCAGCTGTTGGGCCACAGTGTGCTGACTCCTACTATATATAAACTCTGAAAAACACAAAAATGTAATTTACTATAGGGATGTTTGTAACAACAGAAAAATTATAAATAACTAATACTGCAGATGGTGACTGCAGCCATGAAATTAAAAGACACTTACTCCTTGGAAGGAAAGTTATGACCAACCTAGACAGCATATTCAAAAGCAGAGACATTACTTTGCCAACAAAAGTCCATCTAGTCAAGGCTATGGTTTTTCTGCGTAGTCATGTATGGATGTGAGAGTTGGACTATAAAGAAAGCTGAGTGCTGAAGAATTGATGCTTTTGAACTGTGGTGTTGGAGAAGACTCTTGAGAGTCCCTTGCACTGCAAGGAGATCCAACCAGTCCAATCTTAAAGGAGATCAGTCCTGGGTGTTCATCGGAAGGTCTGATGTTGAAGCTGAAACTCCAATATTTTCACCACCTGAGGTGAAGAGCTGACTCATTTGAAAAGACCCAGATGCTAGGAAAGATTGAGGGTGGGAGGAGAAGGGGACAACAGAGGATGAGATGGTTGGATGGCATTACCGACTCAATGGACATGAGTTTGACTAAACTCCAGGAGATGGCAACGGACAGGGAGGCCTGGAGTGCTGTAGTCCGTGGAGTTGCAAAGAGTCGGACATGACTGAGCAACTAAACTGAACTGAATACATATTAATAGGACATTTAATTTATATAACTAACTACACATTAATAGCAGAGAAGGCAATGGCAACCCAGGACTCTTGCCTGGAAAATTCCATGGGCAGAGGAGCCTGGTAGGCCGCAGTCCATGGGGTCGCTACGAGTTGGACATGACTGAGCAACTTCACTTTCACTTTTCACTTGCATGCATTGGAGAAGGAAATGGCAACCCACTCTAGTGTTCTTGCCTGGAGAATCCCAGGGACGGAGGTGCCTGGTGGGCTGCCGTCTATGGGGTCGCACAGAGTCAGACACAACTGAAGTGACTTAGCAGCAGCATACATTAACAGGGCCCTTAATATTCCATAGAAAATCTACACAATGAAATATGTAATGTTTGCAAGAACATGGTATATCTATCTAAAAATATAAGGGAAAAATCTCCAGGATGTTAAGGAAAAAGAGCAAGATTCAGAACATTATATGTAGTAATATATAGTGTTTGAGGAGAAAAAGGAATTGCTGTTTAGTTGCTAATTCGTGTCTGACTCTTCTGCAATCCCATGGACTACAGCCCACCAGGCTTCTCTGTCCATGGGATTTCCCAGTCAAGAATCCTACAGTGGGTTGCCCTTTCCTTCTCCAGGTGATCTTCCCGATGGAGGAATCAAACCTGCATCTCCTGCACTGCAGGCAGATTCTTCACTCCTGAGCCACCAAGGAAGTAAGTCAGAAAAAAGAATACACATGCATTAAATTCTTTCAAATTTCTGTAAGACACATAAGAAACAGTAGTTACTGCTACAGAGCTGGACTGATGGCACAGAGTTTCACTTTTCATCCTACCACCTTTTGAGTTTTTACCATGTGCATATGGTAAAACAACTTTTATAACTACTTCTATAATAAAATGTGCCCTGGTGGCACACAGTTTGTTTAATAATGTTATATGAATGAATTACTAACTAGAGAGAGGTTTCATCAAATGGGGATAAAAATCAATGCTAAAACAAAAGATAATGATAAAATGGATCTAGCAAAGAATTAATTGGTATTACAGCAACCATTAAACAAACATTTCAGGTTTACTCTCCAATATCCTTTCCTCCCAGACCTAGAGTCAACCTCCAAGTTATCTAAACCAATTATGTACTGCCGTCTCTCTGCAACTGACTGTTCACAGACTGGTAACACTGAGTAAAAGATTTAGAGAAGCTCTGAAAAATACAAACATGTACTAGGAAATGAAATAGAGATTAAAGAAACGATTGTATCTAACCAGCAAACCTCTGTGATTCTCAGTACCACCACATAGGAGGAAATAGCCAGAAAATTTGGCAAAGTTAATCTCTAAATTAATAGCTATAAATTTATAGGTTACAACCTCTTTCTTCATTGGAACATGGACAAAATTACCCACATCTTGTTAACACTGTCAACCCAAATCAGGCTACTCCAAGTATAAAAATGCAAAAATTGGTAAGAGGTTAATTATATTTCCAAAAGTTTTTTTTTTTCCTTGCATCAAAGTAATTCATTGTAGAAAACTGGAAAATATGAAAAGGTGCTTCCCTAGTGGCTCAGTGATAAAGAATCTGCCTGCCAATGCAAGAGACATGGGTTAGATCCCTGGGTTGTGAAGATCCCTTGGAGAAGGAAATGGCAACACTCCAGTATTTTTGCCTGGAGAATCCCATGAACAGATGAGCCTGGTATGCTACAGTCCCTGGGCCCACAAAGAGTCAGACATGACTTAGCAACTGAACAACAACTAATAAAGTCATACGGGAAAAGTTAATTTCACTACACAAAAAAACCAGTTAGCTTTTTGTATAGCCCTACCAGTCTTCTGAATGCATTTTTAGATTATATCATGAGACATGTTGTATATACAACTTGGTGTCCTACTTTATCACATATTATGTCATAAGCATTCCTTTTGTGTTAATGCTAAGTATTACTAGACTAAGGGTAGTGACTATTACTAGACTAAGGGTAGTGACTATATAAAGGCCTTTATTATTTGGATCAAGTTATTTTAGAAATAGAGTTGACCTCTGAACAAGTGAGGGTTTTGTGACGCTCCTCAAAAAATCCAAATATAATTTGTAGCTGGCCCTCCACATCCATGGTTCCAAATCTGCAGATTAAACCAACTGTAGTACAAATTCATTGAAAAAATAAACAAAACCATTTTTAAGCTGACCCTTGCAGTTCAAACTTATTTTGTTCAAAGGTCAATTGTATTTTCCTTATGCAATTTTAAGGTCAACTTTTGGTCCCAAGGTCATGTGCAGCTTCTCAGAGCTTCGTATGCAACCCTAGAAGCTAATGCAAAGAGAAAAAAAAAATGCCATTAGTCTTATTTACACAAGGAGTTATGCTGTTTTAAAAGCAGATTTCATACACACACAGCGTCAATAATAAAGAAATGTATTCCCATTTCTGTCTATAATTCTGGCTAATTTTCCCATTCCAATTTTGCTCGGGTGGTCATTTTAAGATGATCTGTTACAACTTTATTTTTACTTGTACTTGTTAGTGAATCACAATGGCTGTAGAGGGTCAACATCTGTAATTATTTTGTCTGTACAAAGAAGTCTGAAACTAAATTTAATTGCCTTTTAAGATAAGACACAAAACTTATTTTTATTAAATGGTGATGCAATAGTAATGTATGGCTAGTTTAATGCTTCTCACTTTTCTATTTCCTTTTAATGCTTTAACTATTAAAATTAAGATAAGCTATTAACCAGTAACTATTAGATCTTATTTTTTTCAAACTGTAAATAACTGTACAGATCTTTATAATATTACCCTCCACATGATATAAACATGTTCAACATACCATGGAGACAAACAGTGTACAGAATTTAGAACACTAAATAATGTTACTTTTGAACTTGGCTGTTTTTCTTAATGTCCCTAGACTCCAAATTGGCATGTCATTTTTAAGACTCCAACATCAACAAAGTTAACACTTTTGTAGTAAATTAACAAAAACATTTAAAACAATTCCAGAGTAAGAATACTGAAGCATTTTAAACAATCATCACACACACACCAAAAAAAAATTTTCAAAATTTGTCATATATCTATATTATTACAATGTATTTGGGTAAACAACATTATATGCCAAAGTAGTCTATCAATGTTTCAAGGTAGGTCTTTCCAGTCTAGAGAAGCATTTATTATAGTCAAAGGCCTCTGACTCCTCTTCCACGAATTTTAAGGATTTCCGTAACTCTAAAAGGTGCTTCAAGGGTTCATTAAAATATCATTAGAACACCTTGTAAAACCACTAAACAGCACATATGTCTTCTTTGACTAATCAAAACTGAAAGAATCACACATTCATCTGAAAACTGGTGCTACATTTACTATTGCAGAAAAGTGTTTTTGTGGGGTTTTTTAGTATCTCCAACGTGGGAGGCATTGTCTGTAGTTCAATAGATGTAGATCAAGCAGTGGTTACACTCAAGTTTGACAAATTCTCTGAGTTTGTATCTTATTAGTGTGATTCTGTATCAGACATCTGTTTTCTCTCATCACAGGGAACTTTCTTTTTCAAACCAGAGAGGAAATCCACTCTTCTGCTTAGGTTTTTACTGAGGGATAGGAAGGGAGTTTGTTAAGAACTCAGATCTCAGCCTGCTGTATTTTTATTCAGTGAGGATCAAAAAAAAAATTAATACCAAGGCTTTCTCAAAACTCTCAAGTATGAAAGTGTTAAACAGTGCACTGTCAAAACTAAAAATTTTTACAGGAAGACAATGGTAGTGTCCGCACAAACCAACCAATTTTTCAGTTAAACAGTAATCCTGCTGTAGAAGAAAATGCAGGAATCAGGAAGAACCAAGGACTACTTTCTAGGTCCTGTTATAATATCCTAATTCACTTATCCGAGAGGCTTTAGGTTCTTTCCTCTGAAAAAATGAAAAGACTATTAGTTCTCTTTTCTTCCTGTTTCTCCCTAAATCGATGGTTAGCTTCCATAAGTTATAATGATACGGAGGGTGGAAGGGGACGGAAGCAGGAGAGCTTCAGGCCACAATTTTAAGGACACAAAGTATTCTGGTTAATAAATTGACTGAAGTGCCATCTTCAGGTGGCACAGTTACAGAGAACTTGGGGGCTGAGGGGAAGGGTAAGGAGCCCACCTGGCCACCCAAAGGTGACTTAAAACTTTGCTGGAAAGACTGATCATCTGGTTTGTATAGACTCCATTTGTGTAAAAACATCTGAAACAGTTAAGGTAGTTTAACAAAAATCAGGTCCTGCGGCCAGACAGCGCGCCCACCCGGGGCCTTGAAAGGCCAGCCAGCGCTGCAAGGCCAGGGGTCGCCGGCGTGGGGTACGGGGTCGCCCGTGGGGCTGGGCCCTCCAATTGTCCTCAAAGTCCTAACTCCAAAGAGGCACGAATCGGACCCAAACACTCCTCCCTTTATCCCAAGCTCTTCGCATTACTAAGTCCCAGAAGGACACTAAACCCTATTCATGTAGGTCCAGGTGGGTAGAGTTGGGAGACGCACTGGCGGCGCGAGCCGCGGCCGCAGAAGAGCCTAGGCCTTGGAACCAGCCAAAATGTTGGGTTTTAAGCCCCGATCTAATCGCAGCGCCTCCAGTGAAAAACCTCTTCCGATCAGCGAGCGAGAAGCGGGCGACTGGAGGAGGAACGGGAGAAGAAGGAGCGAGGTCCTTACCCGCTGCAAGGCTGGCCACTGCCGGAGGTTGCCGGCGGCTCCAATAACGGAGGCCGGAGGCGGCTCCACGGAGCCGTAAGGAGGCTGCCATGCTGCCCCCGCCCCGCCTCCCCACGGTGACCTCCGCAGCTCCCGGCTCACCCACTGACTGCCACGGTGCGTGGTACGGCGGGCGGGCTCGGCTGCGGCGTGGGGCCGCATGCGCACGCGCTCTGCTGCCCGGGGTGGACACTTACCCGCGAGGGGAGGAGCACGGAGCCGAGAGGCGTGGCCCGGCGGGACAAGCGCCGTCAATCACCTTACAGACAGGGAAGGAGGTCAATCAGAAATCCCAGGTCTCTTCGCCCTTGTGAACCACCAATAGGAAGGCGCATACCTGCTCCCTGACCCCGCCCCCAAGTTCCTCTCTTATTTACGGACTGCGGGTTGGAGTCTCCTTGTTTACCAAAACGCAGAGGGCGTGTGGGAGGCGGTGGCTGTCACTCAGAGCCTCCTTGTAACACCTGCCCCTCAGAACTGCCCCTTGAGTGTTGTAACTGCACGTGTTGCTTCTATGCAGACTAGGACAGAACTTTGGCTCGTGGCAGCTGCTGCAATATTTAAGCAAGAGCAGAAATTCCCCATGCTTTACAAGAACAGGGATCCCTTTTAACTTCAATAAAACGTGGGCCTCTTGATGTTAGCATTTGTGTTTTTAGTGTCTATTCATTGCACAGAAATCTACCATGAAAGCAATAATTTTATCAGACTCAGTTGATTTTAATTTGCCTAATAGTTTCCCCATAAATTTGAAAAATTGTAGGAAAACAATACTGTTTTCTTGAAGTATAGAATTGCTAGGAACTTGCTCCTCGAATATATATTCCTCTAATGTTTGAAAATTCTGCACCCGTTTCATTTAAAGAAAGCTGAGTGCCAGAATTGATGCTTTTGAACTGTGGTGTTGGAGAAGACTCTTGAGAGTTCCTTGGCCTGCAAGGAGATCAAACCAGTCAATCGAAAAGGAAATCAGTCCTGAATATTCATTGGAGAGACTGATGCTGAAGCTGAAACTCCAATACTTTGGCCACCTGGTTCAAGAAGCCGACTCACAGGGAAAGATCCTGATGCTGGGAAGGATTGAAGGCAGGAGGAGAAGGGGATGACAGAGGATGAGATGGTTGGATGGCATCACCAGCACGATGGACATGAGCCTGAATAGGCTCCGGGAATTGGTGATGTACTGGGGAGCCTGGAGTGCTGCAGTCCATGGGGTTGCAAAGACTCAGACACAACTGAGCTACTGAACTGAACTGAAAGGCAAATGAAAGTGCAGAAAGTATGTTTGTGTGTCAGAAAGGAGATTTAATCATTGTTCTATCTGTGCTTGGTGTACATATTTGAATCTCTGAAACCTTTGGCGATGATTACAGGGCTTCACTTCCTCACTCACCCCATGGAAGGTTTGGGAGCCATGGACACCCAAAACAAAGACTTGCTGCTTTTGGGGTTTTGTTTGTTTTTTTGTGGAAAAGTAGTACAGAAGGAAGGGGCTTCTTAGGTGGCACTAGTATTGAAGAACCCACCTGCAAAGTCAAGAGAGGTAAAAGATACAGGCTCCTTCCCTGGGTCAGAAAGATCCCCTGGAGGAGGACATGGCAACCCACTCCAGTATTCTTGTCTGGAGAATTCCAGGGGCAGAGGAGCTTGGCAGGCTGCAGTCCATAGGGTTACAAAGAGTTGGACAGGACCGAAACAACTTAGCACACTGCACAATACAGAAGGAAAGAGAGTGAGAATAGACTAAGGCAATAGAAACCACTCCTCTGAATTCATTTTATTTATTCACTTGCCTAGGAAGCATAGGTTGTTTTTACCCAACCTTTTGATCTAAGTAGCAGAATCAACAGATTTGACTTTTTTAAACCTCACTGCAGCCACACACAGGAGTTCAAAGGATCTAAAGGAAGTGGATGATTTCCAAGTATGCTCTCTCAGGGTTCTTGGCATGGTAGCAGTGTTTCCAAAAACTGGTACAGAGTGCAAGATTGCTATCTGTAACTGAGAGAGAAGCAGTTCCTTTCTTTGACTTTTTCTCCACCCCAGCCCTCTACTCCACACAAACCAAAACCAAGGAAAGGAGGAAGATAGGAAAGAAAAAAATTATTTCAGCCATGGAGACAGTCTCCTAGATTTGGGTCCTCACCCAAATTTACTTACTAGTTTCTGGAGCATTTCATACCTGATCATCTATTGCTCATTTATTTAGGTTTCAGCTTGAATAGACCTCCTGCAAACAATGAATTACAGTTGTTAGTGCACTGCTGCTGCTGCTGCTGCGTCGCTTCAGTCGTGTCCAACTCTGTGCGACCCCAGAGACAGCAGCCCACCAGACTCCCCTGTTCCTGGGATTCTCCAGGCAAGAACACTGGAGTGGGTTGCCATTTCCCAATTGTTGACATGCAGTCTGCCTTTCAGCTAAGTGAGCCTACATAGCGGAGGTATTTAGCAAACAGGCCCACATATCAATTGATCTCCCAACTCCTTAAGTTTATATCCCAGTCCTCTTGAGATTTTATATCCAATCAGATGGATTTTTGTCATTTTTATTGTGAGCTACAGTGCTTTTTTCTCTAAATTGTTTGTAGGACTCTCTTCTCAGAAAATGAATGTTTCTTTACAAAAGTCTCCTCTTATAAACTGCTTTCTCCTAGGACTGAAAGGAAGAGAAGAAATAACTCAGAAAGAAGAGGAAGCAGACCTAAAGTTGCACATGAGGGCTTTTTAATATTTTTAAAAAACAAAATGAATGTGCTGGTTTTGAAAAGGGACTGAATGGCATTGAAAGTTTGATTTATTTTACTCAACTAGGACCCAGGGGTAAGTTATAATTTCTCCATATTCCTACATCGTGTAGTTTAGTATAGTTTCTCAAAAGCCCTATGTTGCTTCATAAATCAAGGCTCTGAGGTTTTCTTAGAAGTTTTCTCATAAGCACCTTGATTTTTAAAAGTAACTATTCCTATTTAGAGTTGCTTACAGATCTTAATGTATCTGAAAAAACAGTTACTCTTGTAGCTGGCTTTACTTGATTGCCTTCCTGGTATTTTTGCTGAAAGGCCCAGTAACTTCTCCCTAAATCACTGCTGTGTAGATTTGCTTGAAATTGTGTTTTAGTGCATTATAGGATCTTTACTTCTACTTCTGGGAAAATGCAGTAGATGTATTTTTCTCTTTTCCTCCCACACAGTACAACTGAAAACTCTGGACATTACGTCTAAAATAAACATACTGAAACCATGTCCCTCTAAAACCAAATTCCCTTGGTAGGTCTATGATTAATCTCTGTATACAGAACTTTATTCCGTTTCTTATTCTGCCCCTGTACCCCTCAAAGTTGAGGAGTGTCAAAGAAAAAGGGGAGGGAAAAGGGGAGTTGAAACTGATCAGGATCCTGAGGGGTCTTCCCAGGTACAAAAGCACCAGCATGCCGCCCATTTCTTAATTGAAAGGAAAAAAGTCTTTAGTTTCCATGGCCTTCACTGAGTTCTAAAGAGCAGGCTCAAGCAGTTAATGAATGATTAATCACAGGAATCCCTCCTAACGGGACATTGCTAACAACCTGATGCATATCTTTGAGTTGCTCCATAGAATCTAAGACCCTCACCCAGATAGAGGATGGTGACTTACGTGCTGACTACAAGCAGGTAGACCCCAGACTGGTTGGAATCAGAAAGTTGAGATTTCTGAAACGTCATCCTCACCATCAACTGATGTGAAGGCCCATAGGCTGATTATGCATTCTACAGCCCTCCCCCTAATACTGTCTTTAAAAACCCTGTCTGAAAGCCATAAAGAAGCTCAGGTGTTTTGAGCATGAGCTGCCTGTTTCCCTTGCTTGGCACCCAGCAAATAAACCCTTACTTTACTGCAAACACTCACTGTCAGAGTTTGGTTTTCTGCACAGTGGGCACACAAGTCCTTGCTCTATAACAATAAGACTCTGAAAAGTGAATAAAAGAAGGCATACTAGCTAGAGACCTCAAGATCCAAATAGGAACACAGAGGCAAATTCTTGGATTTTCATTTAGCATTTTATATCACATACTGGGTACTAGAGAATCCCAAAACCAGAAACCCCAAATAGCCAAGAAGCACAAACCAAATGCCCCAGTAAAGACTACTCTTATTAGCCAAAGGGCCAAAAAAGAGGGCAGCCTAGCAAGATAAAAACCTTTAGAAAATAACCACACTACTGCAGACAAATACCATATAATAAAAACCTATGGCCCCAGTCACACTCACGCCAGTAAAAGCCACACCCTCAAAGCCATAATGAGACACCCCAACATCTTAATAGCCCCATCTCTCTACACTTCAGCTCCACTCGTGTGTTTCAGAGAAAGCCAAGTAGAGAGCCAGGATTTTTCCCACTGCTGGATAGTAACAAGTACCCATTCACACATTCTCCCCTGTCCCCAGGCTGTCATTGAAAACTACATGGTGAGCCTTCCATCCCCACCTGACAGTAAGAGTCAGAGGGGCTGTGTGGAATGACTGGACTTCCTCCACCATCAGAGGTAAGGAGGCCACCCCTCACTGCCATGGTGTCAGTGGAGGCCACCTAGGGAACACTCCTACCCTTCTAGGCTAGGGGCATATCAGTGGAAGCCCAGTGGGAAGTTGAAACTCCCACTACCACTTAACAGCAATGAGGAGGCCCAGCCCCGCCCCCAATAGGTATCAACAGAGGCAAAAATGGAAACTAGACTTCTATCCCCACCTGGCATTAACAAAGACAATGCCCCCTCCACTCCCTCACCAGAGCAGTGTCAGGAAAGCCAGCTAAAAGAAGGGATTAAAATAAGATCCAGAGTGTCACAATACCCAAAGCATTCAGGCTTCAATCAGAATTATTCATCATACCAAGAACCAGGAAGATTGCAAACTAATAAAAAGAAGATGTCAATACAAAGGTGACAAAGAAGTTAAAATTATTTGAAAAACATTTTAAAGTAGCCATCAAAAAATGTTTCAATAAGCAGTTAGATTACCCTTAAATAGGGGGAGGGGGAAATGGCTTCCCTGGTAGCTCAACTGGTAAAGAATCCACCTGCAATGCAGGAGACCCCAGTTCAATTCCTGGATCAGGAAGATCCCCTGAGAAGGGATAGGCTACCCACTCCAGTATTTATAGGCTTCCCTGGTGGCTCTGATGGTAAAGAATCTGCCTGCAATGTGGGAGACCTGGGTTCAATCCCTGGGTTTAGAAGATCCCCTGGAGGAGGGCATGGCAATGCACTCCAGTATTTTTGCCTGGAGAATCCCCATGGAAAAAGAGCCCGGCAGATTACAGCCCATGGGGTTGCAAAGAGCCAGACATGACTGAGTGAGTAAGCACATTAGCACAGTAAAAAAAAAGAGAGAGAGAGAGAGAGAGAGAAGATATAACAAATAAATAAATGAAAATTTTAGAGTTGAAGAATGTAACAACTGAAAGAAAAATCAAACCCTCAAAAAATGAGCTCTACAGCAGAATAAAGGAAAGAATCAGTGAGCAAGAAGCTAGAACAGCAGAAATTACCCATTCTCAACAATAGAGAAAAAATATTCTGAAAAGAAAAAAACAAAACAAAACAAAACCTTGGCTTCAGGGATCCATGTGACAAAAGATCTAACATTCATGTCCTCAGAATCTGGGAAAGAGAGGGGAAAAAGCTTTCCCCCAAAAGACCCAGGCTATCTAATCATTTTACATCTGTCTCCAAGCTATTTTCTTATTCACTCACCTCCACCATAAAATGATACTTTCTCTCTTGCCAGATCACTCTGAAACACCAGGTTCTCTCTTTCTCTCCCCTCTCTCATTCTCTTTATTTTCCACAACAATAAATAAGCAGTCAAGAAAATGGTAAAGTCTGGTTAAGAAATGATACCTAAAGGTACCTTCAAAAATTGTAACAACATCAGGTTTAGCTGAATGAAAGAGAGAGGCCAAATGATAGCAGTCTGGTTTGTTAATCATCACATAAAAGAAGTCTAAACATAGACAAACCAGGATCATTATGGCAACTCTTGAGTTATCAAAAACCCAGGCTGCTCTTTTGTTTTACAGTCTGCCACTGGTTTCTGGCTTCATGCTTACTTCACCATCCAAGGTGGCTGCTGGTGGTCCCACATAAAAGAAAGGAGGAGAAAAGGGAAAGGAAAAGAATATGGTGGTGGATGGTCATTTTCAGAATTCTTCTTTATAAGCCACTCCACAATTTCCCTTCCCCATTGGCCACAACTTAGTCACTTAGCCATTCTTAGCTGCTTTTAAAAATTGGCATCAGAATGTCTTTTGAACAAGTCATGCATTCTCCAATATTCATGTCATGTGCTCGTATAACCTATTGACCCTTTCATGACTGAAGATGCAGTGCATCACCTTGATTCTATATCCAATATATCAATTATAACAAAAATAACAGAGGTTTTTGGTTTGCTTTTGTTTATTTAATTTTGCTTAAGGCTATCATTACCAGAGACCCATGACATAATTTTGGTAGCCTTCAGTCACTTTCATATTTCTTAATCAGATTATTTCTGTATGGTCCAATTCATCTATGAAGACCATAAAGCTGTGGTTTGGAGTCCCAAATGCATATTAGAACTTTTCCAAAATACTAAAGCCCAGGGTTCAACTAAAAGTAATTTCTGGGGTGAGTCATTGAGCACTTACCTTTATTTTTTAATTTTCTCAAATAGTTCTGCCACAGAATGAGCACTGATTGCGGCTGCCTTATAAAGTAAAGCTATCTAAGACACTGAGAGATGTTCAGGAACTAGTCATGCTGGCAATGACAATGGGCATAGGGAGAAAGGAATAAGTAGGAGAGACGTCTGGGAGGTGAAACTGATAGTAACTGTTACTTCTGAAAACTGATGGAGATTTGAAAGAAAGGGACTTCCCTGGCACAGTGGCTAAACTCCTTGCTTTCATTGCAGGGGACACAGGTTTGATCCTTGTTTGAGGAACTAAGATCCCACATGCTGCATGGTGCAGCCAAAAAAAAAAGAGAGAGAGAGAGAGAGAGAAGTAATAATCGAGGTAGATTCCTAGGGTTCTGACTTGGGTAACTGGTTAGAAGAAGTGCCATTTCCCACACTAGGGAACTGGGTTATTTTGAGTTTGAAGTGGATGTGTCCAGGGGCAGTTGGCCAGATGGAGAGTTGAAGTTAGACATATATATTTGGAAGTCATGGGCTAATAGGATGATAATGAAAGTCATGAGTATAGATGTGGTCCCTCCAAATATTTCTAGAGTAGATAAAAATCCTGAGAACACTCTAGGGAGTGGAAGAATAATTAGAGCATATAAAGACCAAGAGGGAGAGTCCAGAGAAGACAGGAAATGAGGACAGAGAGATGTCAGAGAAGTTAAATAGAACAGTTCAAAGAAAATATTTCCAATGCCAGTACTTATCAAGTGAGAGATATGATAAGCACAGAAAAGTCTTTGTAGGCTTTTGCAACTAAGAATTATTGTTGCCTTTAGTAAAGAACATTTGCAATGAAATAATAGGGCCAGCTCCCAATACACTATGGGATAATGACAGATGGCAAAATGGACAGAGACAATGAATATTGTCTCCCCGCCCCCCACCCCCCACCCCCCTGCCCCAGGAAATGTGGCCTGTGAAGGAAAGGAGAAATTAGCAGGAAGTAAATTCAGGGAATTTTACTTCATCTGTTTTCACTTTTTCTCTTTATTGAAGTATAGTTGGTATATAACATTATATAAGTTTCAAGTATACAACATAATGACTCACAATTTTTATAGGTTTTGCTCCATTTATAGATATTTAAAATGTTGGCAATAGTCCCTGTGCTGTGCAATATATCCTTGTAGCGTATTTTATACCTAGTAGTTTGTATCACTTAATTCCCTACCCTTGTATTGCCCCTCCTCCCTTCCCTCACCCTGCTGTTAATCACTAATTTGTTCTCTGTATCTGTGAGACTGCTTCTTTTTGTTATATTCATAAGTCTGCTGTTTTTTTTTAGATTCCACACATAAGTGATATATATCATAAAGTATTTTTCTTTCTCTTTCTGACTTACTTCACTTAGGGTGATGCTCTCCAAATCCACCCATGTTGCTGGATTCCAGTGACTTGCCAGAAATGTTTAAAGTTCATGGAGTTAAGAATTCCCTGGTTGTCTAGTGGTTAGGACTCCACATTTTCACTGCCCAGGGTGCATGTTCAATCCCTGATCAGTGAGCTAACATCCCTCAAACCACATGGCATGGCCAGAAAAAAATAAATAAAGTAAGGTTCATGGAGTCAACATATTCTCTCCCTATTGGCAGACCTACATGGAACTTAGAAAGCTGTTTCATGAACATGAAATCAAACACGGAGAAACCAATGAATCAACTGTCTAGTGAATGCCGCTTCGTGATTGTAGTGACAGGAAGTACTCAAAATCAGATGCCTAAATCTCCTATGTTTATCTTCACGTTAGAAGTGGTATTGCAACTGGACCAAGAAAAGGTCAAAGACTGATGTTAAAACTTCCTTTTCCCTAGAGAATGGGCAGTTCCAACATTTCCCTCTGTGATTCTTTGTTTTTTATCCCAAGGGCTAGTCCAAAAGAGTGTTGCTTGCCTTTAATGAGATTTTCACCTATTTTGAAAGAAAAGAAAATAGTATCTCTCTGGATTAGTGGCCTTTATAGGAACAATTGTGTTTGTTCTGAGAGTATGGCATTTATTATTTTTTATGGCAAAACATCTTTTCCTTTATGCCATGATGGTGCCAAGAGACTGGTGGGCCTTTTTCACACTTGTCTTTGGTAAATTGAAAAGTTAGCAGCACTTCATTGGGTCCTCTTTTTTTTTTTTTACCTGAGTCATAAAACCTAAAGGCCTGGAACTACTATCCTATCCACCCACAGAGGAACACTGTTTTGATTGATACATTCTTAAGATATGGTGATGATTTCAAACTGGTTACACTGCGCCTTCAAGCTATCTTTCGGGTGATTCATTTTTATTCATTTTATGGCTAAATTCTTAGAGGTTTTATTTTACCTCATTTACAAGTTAACAGGGCATATCTTTATAGTCCTCAAGTATTTAGAACATCCTGTAAACTCGCTTTCTAAGAACACATGAAGCATACCTTATCACAATAATAACATCTACTATTTCTTGAGCATATACTATATGCCGGGCACTCTGAATTCTTTATATAGATTAATCTAAGTAGCCCTTTCATAACTCTATGAAGTAACTGTATTATTTTCATTTTAAGATGATATCATTAGGACATAAAGAGGTTATTAATCTGTCCAAGATCGCATAACTAGCAACCAGACCTAAAACTAAAAGCAGGCATCTGGTTCCAAAGGCCATTTTCATATTATGTCTCTTGAAAAATCAGAAGCTGTCTTCTCACTGGGAAATTAAACCTTGGTTTTTTATGAGATAGTAAAACTAATGAGGCCTAGTATATTTTTGAATATTTGACAATTTAAAAACATTCAATACTAAACCTAATTCACCCTAAGCATAGAAATACAAAAGTAGCTTGCATTTTCTAGGATAAAAAATGAAAATATTTCGATAATTCCCTTTACCCCTTTTTAATCCTCTATTTGTGAACGTTTTTTTCCTAACATAACTTCTGACTCCAGCTTTATCAAGAACAGTATTTCTTAAGAAAGAAGTTTTTCCATGTGCTGATACTAGTTTTTTGTTTTGTTTTGTTTCAGCAGAATTCTTCCTTTAGCCTACTCTGTCATTGTGGCTGGGACAAGACCAGCCTTTATCTCTCTGTTCCCTTTTCTGGGACATGGCCTTGGATTCTGTTCAAAGAGGGTCCTGCCTCTGATTTGTGTGTCTTTCTGCCATGCTGAATCCTCCAAAACTTCCTCGGCCTTCTTCCAATGACTTCTCTTCGGTGTACCTTTCCAAGTGGGTGTCTTTTGAGAAGTGTGTATATCATTTGCCAATTTTCCATGTACCATGAGCCTCAGCTTCCATGCTTTGGGTCTCCCAACCACATTTTGCAATATTAGGTGTAGCAAGAGATTCTACTTCTTACTCTCTTAAGAGAGAAAATCAAACCAAAAATCATTTACATTCAAGTCTTCCTCTAGTGGGTTCTGTGTATTACATCATGTCTCATGGGGTCTCCAAGACCACCTCTCAGTCATACTCATGGCTATGATTGATTTCAGCAAAAAAATACAAAGCAAAATAGCAAAGATAAAAGGGACATGGGGCAAAGTTCACAGGAAACCAAGCACAAACTTCTAAGAATTCTCTGCTGGTGGAGAGAGACAGGACATACTTAATGCCCCAGCATTTTACACACTATTAATAGAATGTTATTAATTCTATTAATGGTATTAATAGAATGTTATCTACCAGGGAAGCTCATTAGAGACCCTGTGCCCAGAGTTTTTATTAGGAGCTGGTCACAAAGGTACTCTCTGCCTAACACAAAATTCCAGACTCCAGAAGGTGTTCAGCATAAACTGCATTGTTGGTGTGAACAGTTTAGGTATAGTGAGCCATTCTTATTAGTTGTGCTTCTGTGCTCAGTCATGTCTGACTCTTTGTGACCCCATGGACTGGGGCCCACCAGGATCCTCTGTCCATAGGATTCTCCAGGCAAGAATACTGGAGTGGGTTGCCATTCCCTTTTCCAGGGGATCTTCCCAACACGAGGATCGAACCCTGATCTCCTGCATTGCAGGTGGATTCTTTACCTCCTGAACCATTGGGGAGGCCATTCTTAATCTTTCCCAATTTCAAGTTCCCAGACATCAGTCAAGATAGCACTCAGTCTGCCATGGTAACTCTTTTTTTTTTTTTTTTTTAATAACTGGTGGCATACAAATCAAGAAGATCTGGTAAAACAGGTCTAAGCCAAATTCCTTGAAGGAAAGCCAAGAATGTAAGGCTGGAGCTTCCATACATAACTGTCAAGTCCAAAAGTCTGCACTGGACAGTGAATGAGAAAAAAACAGAAATGAGAAACCAAGCAGGAACCTGATTGAAGTAAAATCCAGGGAGGGTTTTGATCAGAGGTGATTGATCCCAAATGCTACCCAAGGGATGCCCAAGGCTACCCCTCCTGACCTATTTAGTTCAGTTCAGTCGCTCAGTTATGTCCGACTCTTTGCGACCCCATGAATCGCAGCACGCCGGGCCTCCCTGTCCATCACCAACTCCTAGAGTTTACTCAAACTCACGTCCATCGAGTTGGTGATGCCATCCAGCCATCTCATCCTCTGTCATCCCCTTCTCCTCCTGCCCCCAATTCCTCCCAGCATGAGTCTTTTACAATGAGTCAACTCTTCGCATGAGGTGGCCAAAGTACTGGAGTTTCAGCTTTAGCATCATTCCTTCCAAAGAAATCCCAGGGTTGATCTCCTTCAGAATGGACTGGTTGGATCTCCTTGCAGTCCAAGGGACTCTCAAGAGTCTTCTCCAACACCACAATTCAAAAGCATCAATTCTTTGGCTCTCAGCTTTTTTCACAGTCCAACTCTCACATCCATACATGACCAAAGGAAAACCCTAACCTTGACTAGATGGACTTTAGTTGGCAAAGTAATGTCTCTGCTTTTCAATATGCTATCTAGGTTGGTCATAACTTTTCTTCCAAGGAGTAAGCATCTTTTAATTTCATAGCTGCAGTCACCATCTGCAGTGATGTAACTGAGTTAAATGTTTGAAGGTATACAGCCAAGATGAAAATGCTCTCCAGTTGCCCCCATAGCATGGCAAAGATATCTCAGCGAAGAAAGACTGAGACTGGTCATTGAGGTGTCTGCTTGTCTTGGAAAGTCAGTGCCATGACATTACTTTGTTGCACACCTAAAGCTAACACAACATTGTAAATCAACCACATTTCAATGAAAACAAAATGTTTAATAGCCATGTGTGCCCAGTGGCTACTGTATCGGACAGTGCAGCTCAAGAGAAGGCTCAGGAGGTCACTTGGAATCTGACTACAACCAGACCAGTCAGGAGGCTAGATACACTATGATGTTCTCTACCAGAGAGTTGGACACTACTGAGCGACTGAATTGAACTGATGCCTCTAATGCCATTGTCCCAAGAAAATTTCTGGGCAGGTGTCCTGATGTATGCTCAGCATTTTCATACAGACTAATGCCACATGAGGGTCTCC
Source organism: Nanger dama (assembly GCA_917880005.1). Lineage (NCBI taxonomy): Eukaryota > Metazoa > Chordata > Mammalia > Artiodactyla > Bovidae > Nanger > Nanger dama. The sequence goes on from CAKJTW010000022.1 coordinate 29,368,231, forward strand.
TAGGTGGTGCTAGTGGTAAAGAACCCCCTGCCAATGCAGGAGACATAAGAAATCCAAGTTCGATCCTTGGGTCTGGAAGATCTCTGGAGGAAGACATGGAAACTCACTCCAGTACTCTTGCCTGGAGAATCCCATGGACAGAGGAGCCTGGTGGGCTATAGTCCATGAGGTCTCAAAGAGTCAGATATGACTGAAGCACCTTAGCACCCACTTATGCAATGCCACATGACCTTAATTAGAAAAGTAACTCCTCACATGAAGTTCACGTTTAACCCCCAAAGGCATACCTCAAAAAGACCAAGCACTCTTAGGAAGTTCAGAATGAAACCTTGAACAGCGAACAGCGATTGTCCTTAGAAATTAAGGGCAAATCTTAATTCTTCCAATGGTTAATTCTAGGTTTGAGTGTGCTTTGAGGCCAAGGAGTCAGAAAGCTGCTGCTGCTGCTGCTAAGTCGCTTCAGCCATGTCTGACTCCATGTGACCCCATAGATGGCAGCCCACCAGGCTCCCTCATCCCTGGGATTCTCCAGGCAAGAACACTGGAGTGGGTTGCCATTTCCTTCTCCAATGCATGAAAGTGAAAAGTGAAAGTGAAGTTGCTCAGTCGTGTCCAACCTCAGCAAGCCCATGGACTGCAGCCTTCCAGGCTGCTCCGTCCATGGGATTTTCCAGGCAAGAGTACTGGAGTGGGGTGCCATTGCCTTCTCCAAGTCAGAAAGCTACCCTACCTTAGAATGTTTATTCAAAAACCTTTACAGTCCTGCAACCTCAAAAGGATTGGTAAACCTTATCCAGTGCCACCAAAAGGAAATTTCTGCCTCTCTCCATGCTCAGCAGAACTCTGGGAATACCCAGATACTGTGAACTGAGGATAAGGAAGGCATCCTATGTGACTATAGCCAGTTACATGTCCCAGTAGACAAACCTTGGATCCAGGCCTTTGTGCTGTGCCAGGATGCAAGCTGAGAGGGCCACTAGGGCCTTTTTAAGAGAACTAATTTGACTCATTCGGGACTCTAATAGTCCCATATGCAACATAACTTCTTTCATTAATCAGACAAAGACAAAGGATACTGTCGGCCTAAAGATAAGTCAGCGATCCCCAAGGAGCTATTATTCCTTTTCCTGCCCCTAAGCCTGTTAGTCATGCAATTTAATCATAAACCTTCCTTTTTCTCTGTGTCCACCTCAGAGTGAGGGGGCTATTGGTGAAAAGTTTATACATCACCTGTGCCTGCTCACACAGCACTGGCCACTCAGCCATGAACCTGCAAGATGCCCCTGGACCACACACCTGCAAAAATGGTACAGTACAAAGTGGAACAGTACAAAGCACCGAATATACTTCTTTCCCCTTGGAGGGGCACAGACTTGTAATCCTTCCATAGGCATTTCAAATCCGGGCCCAAGTCTACTTGTCATCACCTCTAAACTCATGGCCAAGAGACCATGAACCAAATACTGGGCTATTTCAGCTTTAGGCCAGCTTATTAATAGGGCAGTTAACCCTAACAGAGCAACCTTCACACTATGTATCTTTTCTGATTCTGTTCAAGCAGTATTTCAATACCCACTGCAATTATGGGTTTTACTCCAAGTAATTCTCCGTTACTCACTTTGATCACCACTCCAGCAACCTGCCTAGAAGAATTTCATGAGTTCAGGAGAAGCTTCAGGCTTTTTGAGACCTGCATGATTGGACTCTGAAGTCTGAAATATGGCTAAACAATATTGTTTTGTAGATGATTCCCATGAAATTTCAGCTTTGTTTGCACTCTGCAGTCCTTCAAAAATATCATCTTTTGCTAGGCATATTACAAAAAAACAGATAAACCAAAATATTCAGGATTGCCGTCCCTTCCCTTGAGAATACCAGTATTTACTCTAAATTGGTTAGGTTCTAGAAGAGACAGAATGTCCGCAGTGTTTTAAGTTGATCTTCTTATTAGCAAGGAAATATCTGCTGCTTATTTAATCAGTTTAATCAGGCTTTTGTGGGTTTCTTCCTGTAAACTTTATATTGTTTCTTTGCAGCCAATCAGTAGTAAAGGGAAGTTAAGCCTAATGAATTCTACTTTGGAGTTTATAATCATTGTACATACATTATGCCAAGCTTATTCTATATTCTCTTAAAGCCTGATGTTCTTGAAGGATATAGTCGTATTTCCTTGAGGGCTGTATTCTAAAGAATGGGGTAATCTAACAAATGATCTATTCTATATCAAAGGGAGAGTTTCCTGTAAATTAATTCTTTTCAAAGGATATATCATGACCATTATGGGCAGGCTTTACTTTGTTGCTGCAAAAGATAAACTTTTTTCTTTGACAGTAATTTTATGAGTTAGGATAATTTTATGAAGCCGTAGTAAAGAGGCTTTACTAATAGCATTGAGGAAGATTAGGGTGGGAGTAATGGTAATTAGTTTTCCTGCAAGACACCCATTTCCATTTTCCTTTCTCCCTTTCCTAACAGCATCCTAATTTGGGTACCGGTATGACTCTTTTCATGTACGTCAGGGGAAACCGGCACACCCAGCTCCAGAGAAAAACTGTTTTGAATTAAGGATAATACCATGTCCCTTCCTATGGTTACTGGTGCTGGAACCTAGGCCTAGGCTGGCCTGTTCACAGCACTCTTCTGGCCCCAGGGACTGGTTCAGGAAGAACCTAATAAACCTGTTTGTGCTGATAAGAAATGAGAAGAGACATGAAGAAACTTCTGAGAAAGAGTTTTCCTTGTTCTTGCAAGAGAATCACAGGAAGAAATGCTCTTTCTTTAGACATTGAGGAAAGCATATACAAAGGCAGCATTTTGCCGTAAGAAAAGCCAGTGTGAGGATAGATCCAACAAACTGAGGAATAATAGTTCTGGCAGGCTAGGCTAGACTAGACTGAACCTGGTGCCCACCTTCTCTAGACTTTCATTATGTGAACCAATGAATTCTTAGTTACATGAGCCAATAAAAACTAAGTGGAGTCTGATTTTCTGTTACTTTGGGGGAAAGTATCTTAACTAAAAAGGTTTAGTTAGTTTTAATTTTGTGTCATTTTCAAAATATCAAAATATTTTAAGGCTTAAGAACAATTTTTACAAGCAAGCATGTGGTAAAATTCAAGCAGCATAAAAGGACAAAGAAAATGTCCATCTCATTTCAGAGTCAACCACAGAATAAGTTTCACATATGTAAACGTGTGTGTTCTTGTTTCTACTCAGATGGAGGCACAATGTATACATTGTTCTAACATCTTGCTTTTTGTACTTTCTATATCCTGGAGGTTATTTCAAATTATAAAAATAGATTTCATTCTTTATAAAGACTGTATGGTATTCTATTTTATAGATATACCATAACTCCTTAACCAATTCTAATTTTTTGCCACTATAAATAATGATGAAATGAACATTCTTAAATTTAAATATTTGAACAAAGATATGAATATAAATCTGAGGATAAACTCCCTAGGGTGGAATATCTGGGTCAAAAAGTTTATCCATTTTACATTTTAATAATTATTGCCAAAATAGAATCTTTTTAGAAGGGATGTTTGGTAATTGCTATTAAAATATAAAATGTGTATGTTTTTTGATATTCATATTCAAATACATTCTTTTTCCTTGTACTTTACCAACTGCCCAAAATTATAGTGCATTTTAGACTGATAACTATTTAAACCACAACTTTATTTCAGTTTTTCTGGAGTTTTTCTTTTTTTTTTTGTTCTTTTGGGAAAAGGAATATACCTTCTTCACCATATCCAAATATCTTCCAACATCTTATTTATTCTATCTACAGTGTGGAATGTATTCTTTTCTTATTACAGATATTCTTTTGGCCCCCACTGAGTTCTTACTCTAATTTGGAAAGCATTTCTAGACATACAATGCTCGCAGTCCTGTTTGCTGAAGCCTGGGTTAGGTCTGTGTTTTCTGAACTCCAGCTCATTTTCTTTCTATTTTCCCTGCCTCTTGTTTTTTTTTTTTTTTTTTTTCTCAAGTACATCAAGTAACTTCCTAAGAAAGGGAGTTTCTGAGTCCTAGAATATCTTTACAATGGGCCCTCCCTATCTGTGGTTTTGGCATCCACCATTATGGAGGGAAAATTGTAAGGGACTTGAGCATCTGGGGAGTTGGTGTCCCCAGGGGTCCTGGAATGAACTCCCTGAAAACCGACAGATGACCATATCTTGTTCTATCGCTTACTTGACAGTTTGACTCCAAGTTTCCAACCTCAGAAAATCTCTGAGGATTCACTGGACAGATTCATTCCTACTGCCACTACAGCCCCTCCTGGTTGTATCTGGGCTGTGGCTTCTTTCTTTCTGTTTACTCCATCACATGATTCCATCGCTTTTCTGACTTTCATATGATTTTAAAAATATTTAATCCATTGGTGATTCTCTTTCTATTCTCTTCATTCATGTGATTTTATGTCCCTTTTTGGTTTTTGCTATTATTTTAATTGCATCCAGAGCAAACACATGTGTGCAGTTTGCCATTCAAGTGGGAAGCCTCTCCCTAGTCCTTTTTATTTTTCAGAGTCTCAGAGTAATTTTATTCATTGTCATCATACATAAGAATTCACTTGTCTACTTTTTCCATGAAAAAGTAGCTCATGATGACATTTAACCTCTTGTCAGTTCAGTTCAGTCGCTCAGTCATGTCCGACTCTTTGCGACCCCATGAATTGCAGCACACCAGGCCTCCCTGTCCATCACCAACTCCCGGAGTTCACTCAAAATCACGTCCATCGAGTCAGTGATGCCATCCAGCCATCTCATCCTCGGTCGTCCCCTTCTCCTCCTGCCCCCAATCCCTCCCAGCATCAGAGTCTTTTCCAGTGAGTCAACTCTTCGCATGAGGTGGCCAGAGTATTGGAGTTTCAGCTTTAGCATCATTCCTTCCAAAGAAATCCCAGGGTTGATCTCCTTCCGAATGGACTGGTTGGATCTCCTTGCAGTCCAAGGGACTCTCAAGAGTCTTATAATTATATAAATTGAAACTATTTGGTTGGAAATAAAATGTCACCTTCTAGAAATGTTAGTCACTTAGCACTTCAAGATGGTTGTAAAGTATTATCATAGAAGCCATAGGAATTCACTTGTCTTTACCAACTTAGTACTCAAGAAAACAACTGAATGTGTATTCTATTAAGCATGGGTAACAAGTGAAGTTTTTGTGGCATTGATGGAGTATGACTCAGGGTAAAGCTGAATTGCTCTGGAACTAAGCAGGTGTGAGTGGAATGAAGTGATGTATTATTTATATTTTGTAATTATTAGCAATTCACTATAAACATATAACCTATAAGCAATAGTATGATTGTAAATGATAGTCAACTCTTATTGAGCAGGTCTTCCCTGGTGGCTCAGCTGATAAAGAGTCTGCCTGCAATGCAGGAGACCTGAGTTCAATCACATGGTTTTGAAGATCCCCTAGAGAAGGGAAAGGCTACCCACCTCAGTCTTCTGGGTTGGAGAATTCCATGGACTGTATTGTCCATGGGGTTGCAAAGAGTCAGACACAACTGAGCGACTTTTGCTTCACTTATTGAGAAGGAGAAAAAGAGTGTGCATATGTATATGATAAATTTTTATAAAATAGAGACTGTTTAGCATAAGTTTACAAACAATAATAAAATTTACAATACATTTATTGTAACTGTCATATACCCAATGTATTCTTACATAATACATTTGCCAAACTTTTCTATCTGTAGCCAACATATGGTTGCAACTGAACTATGATTTGACAAATGGATATGCATTCCTTTTGCTAACTCTTTTCCTGATAAATCTATCATCATTAAATCTGACATATGTAGTCATTTTTTTCATATTTTTGCCTAACAATGAGCTTGCAAAATTCTTAAAAATTTAACAACCAGCTCTGGCAATCTGGCACACAGGAACTCCAGGACACCTATAAACTCCACTTAAGGGGATCAAAATAAGGACCCCTCTATTTTCATCATCCAAATTGTACTTCTCTGATATCATGAAAATATAATTTTTCTCTGTAATCCCCACTCCAACCATTCCCCATTTCCACCATACAAAATCTGTACACCTCAGTGATTGAGAGGTTTGACCTACTTAGATCACTTACAGAAGAAAAAAAAGAAATTCAGCTGGTCATCCAAGGTGGTGTATTCAGTTCAGTCACTCAGTTGTGTCCGACTCTTTGCGACCCCATGGACCGCAGCATGCCAGGCTTCCCTGTCCATTACCAATTCCCAGAGCTTGCTCAAACTCATGTCTATTGAGTCAGTGATGCCATTCAACCATCTCATCCTCTGTCGTCTCCCTCTCTCCTGCCTTCAATCTTTCCCAGCATCAGGGTCTTTTCAAATGAGTCAGTTCTTTGTATCAGGTAGCCAAAGTATTGGATTTTAAGCTTCAAGATCAGTCCTTCCAATGAATATTCAGGACTGATTTCCTTTAGGATGGACTGGTTGGATCTCCTTGCAGTCCAAGGGACTCTCAAGAATCTTCTCCAACACCACAGTTCAAAAGCATCAATTCTTTGGCACTCAGCTTTATTCATGGTCCAACTCCATACGTGACTACTGGAAAAAACATAGCCTTGACTAGACGGACCTTTGTGAGGTAATGTTTCTGCTTTTAATATGTGGTCTAGGTCGGTCATAGCTTTTCTTCCTAGGAGCAAGAGTCTTTTAATTTCATGACTGCAGTCATCATCTGCAATGATTTTGGAGCCCCTCAAAATAAAGTCTGTCACTGTTTCCATTGTTTTCCCATTTATTTGTCATGGAGTGATGCAACCAGATGCCATGATCTTAGTTTTCTGAATGTTGAGCTATAAGCCAGCTTTTTGCTCTCCTCTTTCACTTTCATCAAGAGACTCTTTAGTTCCTCTTTGCTTTCTGCCATTAGGGTGGTGTCATCTGAGTATCTGAGGTTATTGATATTTCTCCTGGAAATCTTGATTCCAGCTTGTGCTTCATCCAGCCCAGCATTTCGTATGATGTACTCTGTATAGCAGTTAAACAAGCAGGATGACAATATACAGCCTTGACGTACTCCTTTCCTGATCTGGAACTATTTCGTTGTTCCATGCCCAGTTCTGACTGTTGCTTCTTGACTTAGATACAGATTTCTCAGGAGGCAGTTCAGGTGGTCCAGTATACCCATATTTTTAAGAATTTTCCACAGTTTGTTGTGATCCACACAGTCAAAGGCTTTGGCATGGTCAGTAAAGCAAAAGTAGATGTTTTTCTGGAACTCTCTTGCTTTCTCTAAGTGATCCAAAAGATGTTGGCAATTTGATCTCTGAAATCTAACAGGCCCCGTAGATACAGTGATCAGCAAAAGACAGAAAGACAAAAATAAGTAAGGGCAGCTACATTATGAAGAGGACTTGGACTGGTATTCAAAGATTTTCCTCCATTGCAGGTAAATCTGGGACAGGGTGGCTCCCAGTGACATAACGCAGGAAATTCCACCACCCAGGAGGTGGCGTATTAGGCTGGGCCTAGGCTGTTACTGACATCACAGCCACATGGTGGCACTATTGAAACATAGGGACTGCAGCTGCCTCAGTACCCTTCCCCCACCGCCCCCGCACATACCACCCCCACCTCAGCTTGCTCCTAGGTATGCAAAGCTTTATAGAGAAACAACCTGCATCTCCTCTTCAAACCTAGCATCCCTCTCCTCTTTCACACACTGTTCCTTCCAACGCAGGAAATTCTATCAATGCGAACAAGCCAATGTACGGTCTGCTTGCTAAAAGTTATATAACAGGCCCTTCCAGTGGCATCTGTCCCAGCAAGTTCTACTTGTTGGCCTCTGGTTTTTAAACCGTGTCATTCTTATGTCACTGGGAGCCACCTTGTCTCAGATTTACCTGTGATGCAGGTAAATCTTTGAATACCAATCCAAGTCCTTTCTATAATGTAGCTGTCCTTACTTAATTGTATCTTTCTGTCTTTTGCTGATCACTAGAGATCACTATATCTATGTGGCCTCTTAGGTTTCATTCCACATAAGACCACAATGGAAAAACTCCATTCTTTATCATCTTCCATAAGAAATTTAACAAAACTTAGCATTTTTGTGTTTGGGCAAGTTGTCCCCAGTTTCATGTAAATATCCCAGGGAAGAATTCTAATTGGCCCAGCCAGGGCCATGTGCCTCCCACTGGGTCAGTGTGTGGTCAGGAGGATGGGAGTATGACTAACCAGACCTGACCTGCATCACTTAGCAGCTTCTATGGCGGGGGTAGTATGGGTGGCAGCCCAGAGCTGCATGGAATAAGAAAAGAAAAAAACTCCAAAGGAATGGGGAAATCTTACATAAAGATGAAAGACAGAAATGCTCAAAGAACAAAAGCAATAAACATCACTTTTGGTAGAGATTTGCATTCATCTCACATACTAGTAAAGTAATGCTCAAAATTCTCCAAGCCAGGCTTTAGCAATACGTGAACTGTGAACTTCCTGATGTTCAAGCTGGTTTTAGAAAAGGCAGAGGAACCAGAGATCAAATTGCCAACATTCGCTGGATCATCGAAAAAGCAAGAGAGTTCCAGAAAAAGATCTATTTCTGCTTCATTGACTATGCCAAAGCCTTTGACTGTGTGGATCACAAGCAGCTGTGGAAAATTCTGAATGAGATCGGAATACCAGACCACCTGACCTGCCTATTGAGAAATCTGTATGCAGGTCAGGAAGCAGCAGTTAGAACTGGACATGGAACAACAGACTGGTTCCAAATAGGAAAAGGAGTACGTCAAGGCTGTATACTGTCACCCTGCTTATTTAATTTCTATGCAGAGTACATCATGAGAAACGCTGGACTGGAAGAAACACAAGCTGGAATCAAGATTGCTGGGAGAAATATCAATAACCTCAGATATGCAGATGACACCACCCTTATGGCAGAAAGTTAAGAGGAACTAAAAAGCCTCTTGATGAAAATGAAAGTGGAGAGTGAAAAAGTTGGCCCAAAGCTCAACATTCAGAAAACGAAGATCATGGCATCCGGTCCCATCACTTCATGGGAAATAGATGGGAAAACAGTGGAAACAGTGTCAGACTTTATTTTTAGGGGCTCCAAAATCACTGCAGATGGTGACTGCAGCCATGAAATTAAAAGACGCTTACTCCTTGGAAGAAAAGTTATGACCAACCTAGATAGCATATTCAAAAGCAGAGACATTACTTTGCCGACTAAGGTCTGTCTAGTCAAGGCTATGGTTTTTCCTGTGGTCATGTATGGATGTGAGAGTTGGACTGTGAAGAAGGCTGAGCGCCAAAGAATTGATACTTTTGAAGTGTGGTGCTGGAGAAGACTCTTGAGAGCCCCTTGGACTGCAAGGAGATCCAACCAGTCCATTCTGAAGGAGATCAGCCCTGGGATTTCTTTGGAAGGAATGATGCTAAAGCTGAAACTCCAATACTTTGGCCACCTCATGAGAAGAGTTGACTCACTGGAAAAGACTCTGATGCTGGGAGGGATTGGGGGCAGGAAGAAAAGGGGATGACCGAGGATGAGATGGCTGGATGGCATCACTGACTCGATGGACGTGATTTTGAGTGAACTCCGGGAGTTGGTGATGGACAGGGAGGCCTGGTGTGCTACGATTCATGGGGTCGCAAAGAGTTGGACACGACTGAGAGACTGAACTGAACTGACCATTTCTCATGGCTAGTTTTTCCTTTTTTGGTGTTTTAACAATTCCTAGGGAACAACAAGGAAAGGTATGCTTTACAGGAAAAAATTGTAAAATGAAAACATATTTAACACTAAGTAATGCTGAAGGATTCACTTTGAAGCATTTCTGTGAAATATTAGTTTATATATTATGAAGTTTAGATTTTTGTACAATTGGTGTTCTCAAAGTGAGGTGCAAGTTTTGCATGCTTTCAAACCCTATGACATGTGGTATTACTTTAAATTTTCACTTATTGTGACAATATTTTAGAACCTTCAGTAGAAACATTAAATCAAAAGGTACTTTATTCTACTTGCATGCATGCGTGTGTGTGCTCAGGCATGTCTAACTCTTTGTGATCCCACGAACTGTAGCCCTCCAGGCTCCTCTGTCCATAGGATTTTCCAGGCAACAATACTGGAGTGGGTTGCTATTTCCTACTCCAGGGATCTTTCTGACCCAGAGATCTAATTCACATCTCCTGCATTGGCAGGTGTATTTTTATTACTGCGCCACCTGGGAAGCCCTTAAGCAGAGACAAAAAGGCAAATGATCTCACTGCTATTAACTCATCACTATTCTAGCTTTATGATTTCATACTGTGTAGGATATTTCATCTCTTAAATATTCTGTATCAAAATATGACCTAAAGGGGTGGGTTGGGGGGATGGAGGGAGGCTCAAGAGAAATGATATATGTATACTTAAAGCTGAGTCACGTTGTTGCATACCAAAAACCAATACAACATTGCAAGGCAATTATCCTCCAATTTTTTAAAATATGATTATATTCTGTATCAGAATACAATTGGAATGTGAGCTGCTCTGATAATAGGAAGTATAGATAAAGTAGTTCCTTTTGTCCTACTGAGCTTCTGAGTGTCTCACCATTGGAAGGCTGTCTTGTATCTTGAATCTTTGCACCACACATACTTTTCCAAAAAGGGTTTAAAGCAGCCAACCTCAAACTGGGTATTCATGCTCCTAGGGTAAGAAAACTTTCCCCAAAATATATGGTGATTGGACAGTTTCAATATAGTCAGTTTCCAGTTTTTAACTTCCACAGGTCTATTTCCTGAGAGCCCCCTCCCAAGGCCTGCCAATGTCTCCCTTTACACATTCACCTCTTCCACCTCAGAGAAGACAGACACATCTCTCTCCCTACCTGAACCTTACCTTAGTGCATTGCTCCAGGCTATAAAAATCTTGGAACCAACTCAAAAGTAGACAATCAGGCACTGCATCAGAGGAGACATCCTTCCATTCCCTAACCCCCTCCCTGCCCAAAGCAAAGACAGTCTCAGTAAAAAGTACTAAAGTCTTATTTTATCTAGGTAACATCCCTTGCTAAGTCTCTGTGCCTTCTCTGTCTTCTGTCTCTCTTACATGGAATTAGGCTTCAGAAGGATATCATCTCAATGGTTTAAATTTTAAAATGATAGGTGCTTGTCTGGTGGCTCAGTACTAAAGAATCTGCCTGCCAGTGCAGGAGACACATGTTCCATCCCTGTTCCAGGAAGATCCCACATATGAGCCAACTAAGCCTGTGCACCACAACTATTGAGCCTGTGCTCCAGAACCTGGGAGCTGCAACTGCTGAAGCTTGAGTGCCCTACAGCCTGTGCTCCACATCAAGAGGAGACACTGCAATGAGAAGCCCACGGACTGCACCTGGAGAGCAGCCCTGCTTACCGCAACTAGAGAGAAGCCCGTGCAGCAAAAAAGACTCAGCACAGCGGGGGAAATAAAGGATAGACAGTAACTCTGATTTAGCTGACTGGGTTGACAATGAAGACTGGCTTCAAAAGTCTTATATTCAGGGCTTCCGTCGGGGTTCAATGGTAAGGAATCTGCCTGTCAACACAGGAGACATGGATTCAATCCCTGGTCCTAGGAGATCCCACACGCTGAGAAACAACTAAGCCTGTGCACCACAACTGTTGAGTCTGCACTCTAGAGCCCGGAAACCCACAACTACTGAGCCTATGTGCTGCCCCCTACTGAAGCCTACCCTAGAACCCATGCTCTGCAACAGAGAAGCCACGGCAATGAGAAGCCTGCTGCAAAGTAGCCCTCACTGGCCGCAGCTAGAGAAAAGCCCGCACTGCAGTGAAGACCCACCATAGTCAAAAATAAACAAATAAAATTCTTTTTAAAAAGTGTTATAGTCACACATTTGACTTATTCTATGAACTGAATGAGCTAAACCTACGGCCACCCCGATAATGTGATAAAAACAAAGTATATATTCAAATTACAGTACACCAGGAAGTACATTCCTTGCAATGATTTCAAGTTAAGATATTATAAATCATTTTTAGATATCAATGTAAAATGTTCAAGGGGCCATATGTTCTTCAGACTTCATTCAGGATTACATATGCAAAGAGTTTTGAAGATCTGCACTTTAACCAACAACCACCTCAAGCAATTCAAACTGTTCATTAGGAAACACTGCTGTACATTAACTACAGCTATAATTAACTATGAAAAACATCCTATGTAAAAGATGGATGTAAAAGAAGGTAACATCTTAGTAAAAATTCATACTTAACTAAGCTAACATTTTTCTTCTGTTGATTTAATTTTTTTACTCTTGAGTCTAATCAACTGTGGGTTTCTCCCAGTTTATATAGAATTTAGCCTGAGGGCACACTAAATCTTTCCATCTCACCAGTTTTCAGCCTTTTTGTTTATGCTGTAGGTGGGAAATGGTTGGTGTTTAAACTCCTTTTTCCCCATATTTAAGCCTATGAAGTCTATATCTGTGCCCCCACAAGACCAAAACTTTCTGATTACAGTTCTCTGGGTGGTAGTTTTCCCTCCTCCACTAAATATCAATGAAGAAAAAGAGCAGTTTTTCCAGACTCCAGTGGATGCCACGACTGTTTGTTTGGACCCCATGAAAAACAAAATTATAAAAGCACTACTAACTCTGACCTTCCCTCCTCCACCTCATAGGAACTTTTACCACAATATGATGCAGAATTCATTACTAAGGTTTGATTCTATTAAATTGCCAGACAGACTTACTGACCCAGAGCCAAAATGGTTTTTCTACTACCAAAATTTTCCTTCCTGTTTCTAATAATTGAAAAAGGTTGAAACATATAAAGAAGTTGTAAATCCTTAGCAGCACACTTTTCTCCACAAATATACCCTTTTACCCATTAATTAGCAGCCAGCTAGGGGCAACATCTAGCCAGGACAGAGAGACCCTGAGCGCAAGAGTGAAAGAGAAGAGGTGGTCCCCAAGGGCAAAGGGAGCTGTTTGGAGAGTATGCCAGGGACAAACTTCCTGTTGTACAAGCTTACCTCTGGCCAGCCCAGTCCCCGAGGACAAGGCCCTCTTTAAGCACCACATTTAGCCTGGCATAACCTTGGTTTGGGGAGAAATAGCAAATTCTTGATATGCATTGGGAGTAAAGGGTTAATTTTAATTTCATTTTTCTTTGTTTAATATTTACTTTGGATCTGGATTGTGGGCACAGCCCTTAAAATAACAAAGTGGCCCAACTCTTTCTTTGGGTAAAGAAGGAAAAAAAAAAGGAAATCTAGCTTTCAAAAAAATACTATAGCTATAGATTTTGAAGGATTTCTCTTACTTTCTCTTATTTTCACAGTATTTTCAATGTTATGGTTGTTGCGTCTTTTGTATTTATATCTTGTAAAGATTTTTTTCTATCCAATGTTTAAGGAGTAACAACTCCACCTTTTTTTTTTTTTTAAGAAAATAATCCCCAAAAGGTAACTACGTGTTCCCTGTTGTGACAGGAACATTTTCTAGTCTCATCACCTGATACTGCAGAGCAAGATAAACAATTGTTAATGATGAAAAGTGAAAGTGTTAGTTGCTCAGTTATGTTTGAATCTTTACAACCTCATAGATTGTAGTCTGCCAGGCTCCTCTGTCTGGGATTTTCCAGGCAAGAATACCAGAGTGGGTTGCCATTTCCTTCTCCAGGGCATCTTCTCAACCCAGGGACTCAACCCAGGTCTCCTGCACTGCAGGCAGATTCTTTACCATCTGAGCCACCAGGGAAGCTGCGTTAATAATGAGAAGGGAATAAATAAGCAAAATCAAGAAGATGTGAATTCATTATCCATAGATGATTGCAATGGTAAGCTTGTTACCAAGAAGAAAAGACCTAATTATGTATGTAATATATTTTTAAATGATAAACTAACCATTGATTTATAGAGTAACTCTTGGCGAGCTCAGATTAAATATAGATTTAACTGCACATATGCAGATGACACCACTCTTATGGCAGAAAGTGAAAAGGAGATAAAGAGCCTCTTGATGAAAGTGAAAGAGGAGAGTGAAAAAGTTGGCTTAAAGCTCAACATTCAGAAAACGAAGATCATGGCATCCGGTCCCATCACTTCATGGGAAATAGATGGGGAAACAGTGGAAACAGTGTCGGACTTTATTTTGGGGGCTCCAAAATCACTGCAGATGGTGACTGCAGCCATGAAATTAAAAGACGCTTACTCCTTGGAAGAAAAGTTATGACCAACCTAGATAGTAAATTCAAAAGCAGAGACATTACTTTGCCGACTAAGGTCCGATTAGTCAAGGCTATGGTTTTTCCTGTGGTCATGTATGGATGTGAGAGTTGGACTGTGAAGAAGGCTGAGCACCGAAGAATTGATGCTTTTGAAGTGTGGTGTTGGAGAAGACTCTTGAGAGTCCCTTGGACTGCAAGGAGATCCAACCAGTCCATTCTGAAGGAGATCAGCCCTTGCATTTCTTCGGAAGGATGATTCTGAAGCTGAGGCTCCAGTACTTTGGCCACCTCATGCGAAGAGTTGACTCATTGGAAAAGACCCTGATGCTGGGAGGGATTGGGGGCAGGAGGAGAAGGGGACGACCAAGGATGAGATGGCTGGATGGCATCACGGACTCAATGGATGTGAGTCTGAGTGAACTCTGGGAGTTGGTGATGGACAAGGAGCCCTGGCGTACTGCGATTCATGGGGTCGCAAAGAGTAGGACACGACTGAGTGACTGAACTGAACTGAACTGAACTGAAGCACATGCACAGGCTTCCCAGGTGGCGCTAGTGGTAAAGAACCTGCTGGCCAGTGCAGGAGACATAAGAGACGTGGGTTCCATCCCTGGGTCGGGAAGATCCCCTGGAGGAGGGCATGGCAACCCACTCCAGTATTCTTGCCTGGAGATTCCCATGGACAGAGAAGCCTGGCAGGCTATGGTCCATAGAGTCTCAAAGAGTGGTACACAACTCAAGTGGCTCAGCATGTATGCAAGCAAGCACATGCACATCCACATGAGAAAAGAATCTTCTTTGAAACATCTCTTACTAATGACGACATTAAGATCACTGAGAATTCACGAAGACTTTGTCTACCCGGAGTCTCAAACTGGCCAGTTTTGAGACAATCCCTTACAAGTTTCTCTGTAGCAATAACCTTACATTTCAGTATCAACATGGACTATTGATAATTCTTTCCCAGCCTTCCTCCCCACCTCAAATTCCCTCCATTCTTCACTGAGCACAGCTAGGCTGAAAACTTCTGGTTTCCTAATCTTCTAAAGTTAAACTAAAGAATATTAAAACTATATCTGGTCTTTTTCAAAGCACAGAATCTAGGTTCTCTCTAAAGAGTAAGAGGAGGATGCATCAGAAAGCAAACTGCAAACCAGGGACTGACTGAACATTGTAGTAGGATACAGGATGAATTATGGCCTGAGAAAGTAGAGGCAAGCAGGTAACACACAGATGGGGAAGGTATTTATTTTGTTTGGAAACACAAACTTATCTGATGAACTTCTGATCAAGATCAGTAGAGGGAGTTCACTCAAAAGCAAAATCTGCCCACCTGAACCACCTCCTGCCTCTGCAGCACAATAGACAGAATGTTTAAGAAATTAGAAGACACCTCCATGCTCCAAAATGAAATGGGTAATGTGGGAGATAAAATGATATATTTCTATGTGTGCATGGAGAAATAAGAAAAATTATAAAATTAAATCTATATATTTTGACTTATAGAGAAGTTCATGTGAGTCATAATGTTTATAATAGGATTCAGTTTCACAGAAAACAAGCAAACTCAAAAATCACTCTCCTCTTTTTTAGCCTGTGTGTGTGTGTCTGTGTGTGTGTGTGTGATGAACAAATCACATAGGCTTGGTCCCACTACTGTATAATTTGTGAAAGATACATATCAATTTTATCTATTTAAAAATTTTTTTGGCTGTGCCGCTTGTGGGATCTTGGTTCCAAGACCAGGAGTTGAACCCTAGCCCTCAGCAGTGAGGACTCAGAGTCCAAACCACTGGACCTCCAGGGAATTTCCCATGTTGATCTTTTAATATGTTTACTTAGACAGATGGCAAGGATAGAATGGAGAGATGAAATTAGTTTTTCTTTATACAAAATTGTTTTGTTTCAGTTGTTAAACCAGCTTGGATAAATGCTGTAATTTGAAAAGCCCCAAATTAAGGAAGCTGTAAAAAACTACATGAGGCTGAGTTTCACATAGTTTCTAGGTTTAATGGTAAATTTTATACTGGTTCAAGATTCATTTATAAATTTTCTAAATTTTATCTACTTATAAAAGTAATCAATATTTTAGGAAGATTGAAAAATGCAGAAAAACCATGCACACAATAAGAGAATAAATATCATCAATAATCCCAATTCCTAAAGAGAAACACTATGAATATTTCAGTATAATTATTTTTGGTCTTTTATTTCTTTGTGTGTTTTATGTGTTTGTGCATTTTTAAGTTGCATATTGTACATATTCCACTTTAAAAACCTATTGAAAGCAAGTTTTCCCATTAATCAAATATTCTTCCCTAGCAGAGATTCAGCGGCTACCCTGTATACTATAAGTGTCATTTAGGATTAGAATTGGCTATAAAAAACTAATAGTGACTTAAACACAAAAGTAGGCAGATCACAGATGGTGAACCGGCTCCAAGAAGTCAAGGCTGGCTCATAATTGTGGGGCCCAGTTCAAATTGAGAATGTGGGTCCTCCTATTTTAAAAGTAGAGAATTCTGAAACCATGCCCCACAGGGTTAACAGAAACTGGTGACTAACAGAAATTCTTGAGCTTGTCTTACAGAACAGCAGGTAAGGGAACAGCTTGTTAAAAATCCCTCTGCTTGTAACCTGCTTTGCTGAACTGTTTTAATTATTTTTGACTCCTTAACCACTCTGTAGATAACTCCTTGCTATTGTAACAGGGGATCAAGAAACTTAAGTTTTTTCAGAAACTCGGAATCAACTCTTGTTCCATTTAAGCCAATGAGACTGGTTAACACCATCAACCCTAAAACTGGGCCTGCTCAAGTATCTGATAAATGACCATTGGATGTCAAAGGGCCCAAAACTCCACTCTCAAATCATGCTGAATATCTCATTTTCAAACGTGTATCTCGTGAAGAAGCATATAACTTGGATACGGCTGCCCAAGATGCTGATTATCTCATCTTGTCCCTACATCCAATCACCTTTCCCCACACATAAGACCACCCTGCTTCTTTACCCCTTAAATATCCCAAGCCCCTCGCTTTCAGGGAGGCAGATTTAAGATTCAGATTTGAGATTTGTTCTCTTGTCTCCTGACTTGGCTATGTTATGAATAAGCCCTTTCTCTGCTACAAACCTCAAAGTCTTAGCATAAACTTGCTACTCATTGGGCAAACATTAAAAGTACTAAAACACAGGGGGCACTTCCCTGGCGGTCCAGTGGTTAAGACTCCTCCTTCCTCCACATGAGGTATGGGTCTGATCCCTGGTTGGAAAACTAAGATCCTGCAAGCTTAGAATAAAGCCTCCTCCCATCCCCTGACAAAAGATTGTTTCTTTACGAGATCTCTGTCTTGATTTCTTATGGAGTTTTTTATTTTCTATTTAAAGTCATCCTAAGTAACAAAAAGATTTAAAAATTTTAAGCTATTATTATGCATTATACCCTTCATCTTTATATTGCATAATGCCAACTTAAATGCAAATATAAGGGACTTCCCTGGTGCTCCACTGGTTAGGGCCCAGGTCCTCTGCCCTACACCCAGGCTCCATCCCTGGTCTGGGAACTAAGACCCTGCAAGTTTCTTGCATGGCCAAAAGAAATGTAAATATAAGAACATTAAATTGTTGCTCAAAGTGAAATCAATTGTTTTCATTACATTTCTTTCTTTTTATATAATTTAATTAATTTATTGTTGGTTGTGCTGGGTCTTCTTTGCCATGTGGGTTTTTCTCTAGTTGCAGAGAGCAGAGGCTACTCTCTAGTTGTGGTATGGGGGCTTCTCACTGTGGAGGCTTCTCTTGTTTTAGAGCACAGGCTCAATAGTTGTGGCGCACAGGCTTAGTTTCTCCGCAGCATATGGGATCTTCCCAGATCAGGGATCAAATCCATGTGCATTGGCAGGCAGATTCTTTACCACTGAGCCACTAGGGAAGTCCTTTATTACATTTCTTGATACACATACCTTCTACTAACACTCTACCTTCTGCTTACTGACGAGTACAAACTACTGAAAGGAAAAGGAACTTTGGGTTATCTTCCCTTTTTCTTCAGTGTCATTTTCAGGATAAGTTCTTGACTATCCACGACTTCAACATAGCATGAGTAAGGAATAATACAATAGGGATCCTTGGTTTTCATGTTTCTAGGAAGCCAATGCCTTCTTTTTAAGTAGCAACTTCTGGTTTAAAACAAAAGTGTACCCTCTGAGGGCTGTCAGGGCCCCGGCTTTATCAATTGAGATGTAACATGCTTTCTTTGGACTCACTTTGAGTCTTGCTGAATTCTAGCTCTTTGTGGAACCACAGGATTTCTGAGTTCATGGGGCTCATGTAAATGGGGGAATAAGGACTAGCAACCAAGCACACTGCATGTAACCCTCTTCTCACACACATGCTCCATCATTCTATCATACCTCATTTACAAAGCACAAGTTCAAAGACACAATTATTAAGAATTTCAGGATAGTGACAATAGGAAATTAGCCAACGAAGAGTCCTTCTGAGCAAGGTCCTTTGTAAAATCACAGCTTCCTGGAGAAGGAAATGGCAACCCACTCCAGTATTCTTGCCTGGAGAATCCCATGGACGGAGGAGCCTGGTGGGCTACAGTCCACAGGGTCGCAAAGAGTCGGACACGACTGAGCGACTTCACTTCACTTCACTTCACTTCACTTGTCATTCACCCAGCCACCCCTTCAGGTGCCTTCTACTCCCTCAGTGCCAAGGCTGGACCACTGGGGTTTCCTGCTGCAGGAATTGGGGGCTGGGAACAGCGAGAGGGCTACCAGTCTCGGGGGTGGGGGTGAGCACTCCTTAGTTTATGGGAAGGCCCCCTATGGGCCCACTGAACTGCACTGGGATTCTTCACTCTGCCCCTTTCTTTAGGGCAAATAACACAGCAGAACCACGTGGGTATTTTAGTACTTTTTTTATATTTATGAAAAAAAAAAAAAAAAAAAAAAATCACAGCTTCCATGCCCATGAAGCTGGCATGTGTGCATTCCAACTTGCTTCAGTTGTATCCGACTCTCTGTGATGCTCTGGACTGTAGCTTGCCAGACTCCTCTGTCCACGGGATTCTCCAGGCAAGAATACTTGAGGGGGTTGCCATTTCCTTTTCTACATGAAGCTGGCTTGCTTCATGTAGAAGTTTGCAAGATGTGGATTTTCACCAAGTTTGCAAGATGTGGATTTCTTTTCTCTTTTGCTCCTTCATCCTCTGTGTGGGCCTTCTATCCTCAATGTTACTTCATGATCCAAGTGAGCTGCTAGAGTCCAACACCAGAAGAAAGGAGAAAGGGAGTAGTGCAAAAGGATCAACTCTTCCTGAATCAGTGCTTTGAAAGAGTCTTTTCAGAAGCCCAGCTCTGCTTCTACCTTGCTAATCAGGACTTAGTCACAAGGCTACATTTAACTCACAGGTCAGCTAGAAATGTAGATTTTTTTCCTGGGTGCATTACCACCCTGAATACCTGGAATGAAATCAGGTTGTTACTAAAAAATAAATAAATAAAGGTTAAAGGACATGGGTGGACAGCTGCTGCCATGGCAATTTAAAGATAATTTATTTAATCTAACTTTAATTTTTATTTATATGGGTTGTTTCTGATTTTTTCACTATTATCAACATCATTTTATAACTTTTAAATTGCAATTTAAGTTTAAATTTTAAATTTACTCTAATTTTTAAAAATATATTCCTCAACAACTGACAGCGGGGCCTTCCCTGATGGCTCAGTGGTGAAGAATCTGCCTGCCAGTGCAGGAGATGTGGGTTCAATCCCTGGGCTGGAAGATCCTGTGGAGGAGGGCATGGCAACCCACTCCAGCATTCTTGCCTAGAGAATCCGATGAACAGAGGAGCCTGGCCGGGTACAGTCCATAGGATTGCAAAGAGCTGGACACGACTGAAGCAATGCAATGCACACTCATGCAGATGACAAAAAGCGAAAATGACATAAGCAACTTCTGAAGATTGTTGACTTTGTGAAGATCACTTCTACCTGAATCAATTTACTGTCACTATCTGGATACTTTATATCATTTTGTGTTAATATTGTCTGTTTCTAATACTAACTATCAGGATGCCCTCTATAATCTTGTCTTAATGTTACTGAATTTCTGATATTGAGTATCTGGATGCATTGTGTCATCTTGAATTAATATAATCTATTTGAAGCTTGCCAGAATACAAAACCTAAGTGAGAACTGCTATTGTTCATTTGCCCATTAGCATGTGCATAGCATGTAATCAAGCTGTTCTTTAGTTGGTGAAAGCTAGTTCTCTGTTCAGTGCTAGTAAGTCAAGACTAAAATAACTTGAATGGTCTTAGTTTATTTGTTTGTTACAACCTTACCAAGTTTTTCAAGTTATTTCCATATAAAATATTTTAAAAAGAAAGGTTTTACTAGCCTCCAAAACACTTATTTGGAGTAAATAACTGTGAAAAAAAATTATCAGCCAATTCTTAAATGACAACTTGTAATTTATTAAAAAGAACAATGTATGCATATCCAGATTCTAATGTGAAGTTTTTTTGAATGAATTTGGGTATAATTGAATTTCAGAATTGGAACCATTAAAATCTGAGTAATATGAGCAAACCAATATTTATAGAGTATAGTTCCACACTCTAACATTTTGTCCTCCCCATATAAATATCTCGGTACATGCACCATCTGAGTGTATAAAATTAAACTACCTGAACACCTTTAAAAAATTAGAGTAAAATGTAAAAATGTCTATAAAAAGAAATTCATTAGAGATTTCAAAATATCCGTAAGTGCTAAATAAGGTTTCCAGAAATCAGTGATTATGCTGAAACGTGTCACAAGGGGAACTGTTAACAAGTGTTACTTTGCCAATGGTAGGAAGATTGCCAACCTTTAATTGGCTTTAAAGTTGGTGTTCTATCAATGGTGTATTGTAAAAAGCAATAATGCCCACATTTATGATTTAAGCTTGAAACGGGAACTCTAGATTTGACTAAATGTGGCAGTATGCACTAGTCCTTCTAATTAAATATATTCAAATGCTTGCCTTTTAAATTTGATTAGGATGTTTATTATCATGTTTCTATTAACAGCAACAACAAAAGATGTTTGTCTGCAATTTACAATGTACAATGACCAGTCAATCCCCCTCTTGCAGGGCTATGCATTAACTGTTCTGTTTTAATGGAAATACCGAGAATGGCTCCATTGAAGCTGCTGGGCAGATGGAATTCTACTGAGTTTTACAAAAATCTGGCATGGCATCATTCTTTGGATTCTATAAGGGAGGGTGTCCACATTAATAAATACCAATGAGATATCATATTATTATCTTTAATAACAGAGTATATTATGCTCTGTCCCTTGGCTTCTGGATTTCTAACTGAATTCCTAACTTACCTACTAAACTGATCTTCCAGCAGGGCATGAGAACTTTGTGAATAAAAATAGGTGAACAAACAAAAAGAGAGTAAACTTCCAGACCAACCATTAAGAAGGGAAAATTCCAACAGAAAAATCACTTTCAATATTCGTGAGGTTTCAGAGAGTGGGGAAAAGATTCAGTAAGGATTTCCCAGGGAACACTCAGTATAGTTTTTAGTATTCAGTTTTCAGCTGATTGTGTGTGTGTGTGTGTGTGTGTGTGTGTGCGCGCGCTCAGTTGTATCTGACTCTGTGATCCTTGGATTGTAGTCCCCCAAGGCTCCTCTGTCCTTGGACTTTTCTAGGCAAGAATATTGAAGCGGGTTGCCATTTCCTACTCCAGGAGATCTTCCTGACCCAGGGATGGAAACCTCGTCTCTTACATCTCCTACACTGGCAGGTGGGCTCTTTACTACTGCCACCTGGGAAGCCCATTCAGCTGATTACTCTGACTGATTTGTTCTACTCACTTGAGTGGTTTTGTGGATTAGGGAGAGTTTACAACTTTTCTGACTCTTGCAAGCTACCAATTCATCAGACTGCCTTTCTATACCAGTCATGTATTTTCCACTCTCCTCTTCCTGCTACTCCCTGTGACATCGCACACTCTGTATTTTAGCTCATTGGCCGTTAGAAACCAGCAAGACACATGCAGTGAGCACAGCTTCAAGCCCCCATAGCAGACACTGTTGGCTGCCTTCCCAAGGTCAACTTCCTTTCCCTTGTCTTCCTGGCTGGCAGAAGTGTCTTCCACAGCAGAACAGAAAATACCAAGCACTTGCATTCTCAGCCTCTCTTACAACCTCAGTTCTGGCCTGTGATGTAAGGGGAAGTCTCCTGGGAATTTCTGGGAAAGAAGAAAAGAAAGAAAAGTTTCTCCCCGCCTCTCATCCCCAGCTTTTTTGTTTTTTAATGTGATTATGTGATGCTTCGTGCCCAGGAGACCAACTTGTGACAAGGAGGATAAAGATCAAGAAACTACAGGAAAGTCAGCTTAGAGCTTTCTGGACTTCTGTTGTGTGATAAAAATAAGTTATTTTTAAAGTCACTTTTAACTTTACTTCCACTTGGAAGCATCTTAACTAATATTTACTCAAAATCACTAAGTGGCTCTGATGATTCAAGTTGCCTTTCAGACAGTTTATACTATCTACTTGGTTATTTCTTCTCAACCCAGTTTCTTGGATGCAACAGAAAAGCTGTCTTCAACCAAAAGTGTACATGTCACTTATTGAAATTTCAGTAAAATCTAAGTAGAAAAATGCAATTTTTCTCCTTGATACATTTACAAACAAAGTAGAATGTCTGTGGCCATAAAAATATGAATCTCAGAAAAGATACATGTTTATTTTATCATTGTGGATAAAATAGCTTGTGGAATGCAAAATATGAAAAGATGAGATTCACAGCTATTAAGAACACCAAAAGTAATGATAAGAAATTAAAAAGAAAACAGGATTGACTTCCACATCTTGTTCATACAATTCACCTTCATATAATCACAAAAAACAAGAAATTAAATATAAATATTTAAACCTGGGGTTTTGCGTTGATCTCAGGAACATTAGCAAATGGAATTTTCTGCATCTATTCTTAGCTAGAAAAACTGGCCAAAAACTCCTACTGTTTCTCACAAGCATCACAATTATTTGTTTAGGCAGAAGAACAAAATGTAGAAAGGATGTTAAATGTTTTGGGGGAGGGTTGACTTCAGAGATAGTTCCGTCTATCCTGAGGCTGTTATTGAATTAATTTGGAGGGTAAATATAACACCTTGACTAAATCACCTTGTCTTATATTCTCACTCTTCATAGCCTGTTCTTTACTATGGAAAATATCATTGGGAGTACTGAATCTCCCTTGTGAGCTTGGAAAATCTGAGTTAACCCCAAGCAATCTATAATCTTATATCAGTTATGCTTAGGCTCATCTGTGGTTAACAGCTTAATAGAGGCTTAAACATATTCACTGTTTGTCATCTCTCATAAAATAAGGTACAAAATAAGGTACTAAGTGAACACACTTGGAACTAGAAGATGAGTAAAGAGTCCGACATAACTGGCTGACTGAACAACAACAAGTTCTGGAGACTGAATGCATAGCTTAGTGATTATAGTCAACAATACTATATTGCTAAGAGCCTACGTCTTAAATGTTCTCACCACAAAAACAAATGATAATTATGTAACGGGATAGAGGTGTTGGCTCAAGGTATGGTAGTAATCATATTGCAATATATAAATTATCAAATTAACGCCCTTAAACACATTAAACTTTCACAATGCTATGTTGTTGTATGTTAATAATTTTTAAAAGTCTAGACATGTCAATTTAGGGCTGGTGTAATGACTTCATAAAGTCATCAGGGATTCAAGCACTGCCATCTGCTGAAAAATCATTTTACAAGAGGAGATTGGGAGCTGGTGTCTACTTAGAAGGTCTTCTCAGAACCAGTAGACTTCATGTTGAAGGCAAAAGCTAATTGGTTCTTATGAATGTCAGAATGATCTCCAATGGCCTGTTCACTCACCAGAATGATTAAGTAGGGAAAGAATGAACTCTTAGTTGGATGTACATGTGCCTTGCCTATTCCAGCAGTGTTTAGGGAAGATGATGCCTTCATACATAAGGTAGGGTTATATAAATAAAGTGTTACATTGACTATGTATTTTATTCATACTATTTTTCAATGTTGTGCAGATGAGTTCCTAGAATACTTATTCATGTGCATATTAATTGCATTTCTAAAAACTTTGCAGATTTTAAGACACAATTTATTAGTAAATACAGTTTACAACAACAAGTAATATTTTCCAGCTGTGAGTATATCAATTCATCCTTCCTTGATACTTTCTCATCATACATTTCAGAAGTGTATTCTGTGTTTGGCTGGAAAAGCTTCAAGATACTGCTAAAATGAAATTATTGAGCATGAATGTGATCTTCCTATTATAAAATATAAAATTCCACACATAATGACAGCCCATTTACAGAGACAAACTAAAGTTTTACGTAAGTAAGTGAGAAATAAGTGATATCCCCACATATTATTTCTCTAGTGTTGAACAAGTACTTTGTGATTGTATGCAGGCCTTCTGGTTATTAAGTAATAATCAATTTTCCACTAAAGACAATATATGGCTTTTATGCATCTAGGTGTTTTTTTTGGTCATTTAAAGCTTACTGCTTTACTTTCAGCTTTTGCATTCTAAACCACTGAAATAGTTTTATGAATTATGTCATAAATCTTTACAACACTCCCTGGAGCTATATTGGAAATCAGTCATAATCTTTGGGGAACATAAGGTTAATGTAATGTATTTATATTTATTAATGTAAATATTCATGTGTTTCATGTAAAATATACACATACCCTGAGTATGGTAAATTCTTAACATTTTTACATAGATATAGGTTAAGTAACAAAGCCAAATAAATGAGGATAATTTATGCAGTTTTTGCCATTAGGGTCTCATGTGTAAAACTTCATGTTTATGAAGGTCTAAAGACACTGATGATTAAATTTATATTAGACACATGCACAAAACACCACTATATCTTTCCTATGCATATAAATGAATAGAAATAATCTTGAAGAATGCGTGCTTAATTAATAACAATGAATACTTCTGGGAAAGTAGGACTGGGAGAGGGATGTAGATGGTTTTTTGAGAGGACCTGAACTTTATCTACAATATATACATCATTTATAATTTTAATAATTAAAATAGTTTTTACAATGAAAATGTTTAATGCAATTGATTTTCCTGCTTGCCAAAGAAAATTGTTAAGAGTTATTTGCTAGGAGCATCACCTGAGTCCCTGTAATCTTACATCAGTGCTTGTGACCCTAGTCACCCAGTACATGATTTATGTAGACTTTTCCCACCACAAAGGAAAGGGTATTATAGAGATTTGTTCTACACTGGCTTGCCTATACATAGATAATGGCCAAGAAATAATAACTAACACATGCATCCCTTAAGGCTCTGTTTGCAGTTTTGTTATGAATAATAATCTGCATTGAAGAGTTATGTATTTTATGACTGCTTCCTTTCCCTTATATTAATATTCTCTCCCTGGCCCTTTTCTACCTTTATTCTTTTGGTACCTTAGGTTTCAGATTTGGAAAGGACTCCAGGGACCATCTAGTGCTTATCTGGTGTGTAAATTTTCAATGAACTTCTCAGCCTCTAGTATTATATGCAACAAAGACTCCCAATTGTTCTGCTTAAACCTTATTCTTTGTTCTTTCTTATCCCAGTTTCCAGTGTCACACAGAGCTAACTAAACCTCAAAACCAGGTGAGTCACATTCAGAAGCTCAATGTACCACATCCCACTGGTTTATTTTAAAGAGCCTTGGCTACACCTGCTATCCATGAACCATTCATTGTTCAGACAAGATGGCAATTTGAGGGGCATTTAGCCATCCTCTGCCTGTGGATCAGAAATAATAACTAACACATGCATCCCTTAAGGCTCTGTTTGCAGTTTTGTTATGAATAATAATCTGGGTTTAAGAGTTATGTATTTTATGAATATTTCAGTTCCTACTATGCAGCAGAAATGGCTTTATTTTGCAGAAGGGACTTTGGCTGGAAACAAAGAGGGCTCCAGCTCTAATACATGAATGTAAAATGTAAATCTATTAATAGTTCAAATTATTTGCCCTTAACTGACAGGTTTCCAAGAATAATAAATGCAGGGAAACTCTGCTTAGTCATGTGACTGAAAATGGCAATAAAGATGGACCATAACTAGGAAACCAGGTCCATAAATGTGTCATTTGGACTGCTATCTAAAGTGAGTAGGAGGTTTATCAGGGTTCATCATAAACAGGTGACTGATGAATCACAAGTTTGAGAGCCACTGGTTTACAGAGTAGGTTCTATGTGGGTGAGATACTATGTAAAAGAAAGTCCCTTTTGATCTTTTGATATAAATTGTCCACTTAATTGATTATGTAAGGTAATTGTGATATTATAAACATGTAATGATGCTGTTGGCCACTACTTATTGTTTCTATGGTACTGTGAGTCAGTGTCCACCCTGAGTACTTAACATTCATTTTCTTATTTAATCTTCAAAGACTGTTAGGGAGATTTCCTAATTATCATTCCATAAAGAATAAACCGAAGCTTGGAAAGATTAAGCACTTGCTGTTAGTCATTTAGTACTGAAGTTTGAACGTGGGTCTTTGAAACACCTGGCTGGAGATGAGAAGGGTGTGGTTTACCTGCTCAAACATGAGCCGTATGATTTGGGGTAAAGTGTGATGAGTGGCTGACTTTGATCAAGTCCACTACCTGGATTTTGGAAATGAAGATTTCCTTCAGAGAAGAGCTGGATGGAAATAGTCAGCTAATCCTGGCATGTAATAATATGTCGTCACCATCTGGATGTCAAGGTAGAACTTTAAGAAGACAAGTTTCACCTGTGAGTGGGTTGATAAATTTCACCTTGTTTGTTCAAATTAGTAAGGCAACCTGTTAGATGCATTCAGGTATGAGGAAATAAACTTTGTCTCTCTGTGAGGATAGAAGGGATGTGAGAAGAATGGAGAGAGGAAACGTAAACATAGAGAAGGAAGACAGTGATGGTTGGTTTTGAAACTGCCCAGCATTGTTTTCCTGCACTGAATAATGGTAAAAAGAGCAAATGCTTTCTGAGTACTTACCATAAGCAAGCATTTATGTGAGCACATCACAACTATACCAAATATGCGCAATATAGGTGAAAAAATAAGGCTCAGAGAGGAGAAGGAATTCTTGTAAAGTCACTCAAGTCTGACTCAAAAGCTAAGGAAATGTACTATTTCTTAATCTATGTATGCATCCCTCATTGTTCAACCAGGATGTATTTCAAACCCTTCTTTGACAAGGCATGCAGATAAAGGTCTGCAGAGAATGTCTGTGGATAATCTGAAGCAAATTTCTCTGGGCAGGATTCTGAGTAAAGGGGTAAATGCAGTGGTTGAAAGCCTGACACTGTCTAGCTGTTGTGGGTTTGGAAACCTGTACTTTGTTAGCCTGACTATCAGGCTTTGTGTTTTCTGTGCTTATGTCTTTGTCTTCAGTCAGGTTCCTTTGGAAAATTCCAACCTGTTTTGCTGAGCTGAGAGAAACAATGTTCTTTTGTTCAGTCCTGAGTCACAGAGCAGGGAACAAGACTTCTCTGTCAGGGTGGAGGAAAGGATGGAATGGGATGGAGCCAGCATGGGGAGAAGGATGAATATCAAAGTGAGAGAAGCCTGAGAGGGAGCCCCACGTGCACACATGCACTCCTGGGTCCTTTGCTCTTCTGTGTGTGGTGGCAAGAGGGAGAGAAGGGAAAGAAGGCAAATGGCCTTTTACTTACTTAAACTATTGTCTTCCCTTGACTGTGGCTGTACTCTTTGGAACAGGCATCTAATGGAGCATATACAGGGTTTCTTTGGGGGTCTCCATCATTGACCTGTCTGTCCACTGTTTATTCCTCTGCCTTGGGATAAACTAGCCTGATGTATGCTGAAGTCCATCAGTTCCTTCTTCTCTCCCATATGACCCTAAACTTGTTGCTGGTGTCCTCTTGCCCCACAAGGAGACCTCTTGAGTAGGGTACTCACAAGATAGCTCCAGCTTGCCTATCTTTTTAAGACCTATTTATTTATTTGGCTCCACTAGGTCTTAGTTGCAGCATGCAAGATCTTCAGTCTTGATCGCAGCATGAGGAATTTTTAGCTGAGGCACGTGGGATCTAGTTCCCTGATCAGGGATGGAGCCTGGGCCCCCTGCATCAGGAGCATGGAGTCTTAGTCACTGAGTGTGGAGACGTCCTCACTTATCAGGAAAGTCCCAAGCCTGATAATCTTTTTCACTGTACACTTGGTCAAAGAAAACCCTACATCCTTGACAAGCCTGTTGGGAATCTGACTAGTTTAAAAAAAAACAGACAAACTGTAGTTTAATTGATGCTATACTGGCTAAGTCTAAAACCGTGCCATCTTTGAGTACATCGGCTATACTACTTTAGTAAAGGAGCAATTTACTCCTCAACTATCCATTCTGTCCTTGTTGTCATCACACCCAATGTCTTTTCCTCTGGTCAAACAGATACAGAGGGTAGATTACCAATTCCAGGGCATAATCATAACTTCAGCTGGAAATCATCTCCCTTCTTTTTGCAGGCACTTCCCAAATGTATGCGTCTCCCTGTGGTTTTTTTTTAGTATCCTCCTCCCTTGGGTTGGGTGGGCTTCCCCAGGTGACTCAATGGCAAAGAATCCACCTGCCAATGTAGAAGCCATAGGAGATACAGGTTCAATCCCTGGGTCAGGAAGATCGCCTGGAGAAGGAAATGTCTATCCACTCCAGTATTCTTGCCAGAATAATCCCTAGGACAGGGATTTGCCTGGGGTTGCAAAGAGTCAGACACAACTGAGCACACAGGCAGCACACACTACTTGGGTCGGGTAGGGGATGGGCAAAGAGGAAGCAGAGAGAAAGCATGGTAGAGAGAAGGAACTCACAACCCTGATATTTCTTTTAGACTGTTTGGTGACAGGGTGACAGCTGGAGAAGCAGTCTAACCCTTTTTAGCAAGTTCGTGGGCCCACATCTGAAGATTTTTTTCAGAACTGAAGGTGGAAAGTACAAACACTTATCTTCCTCACTTTTAGCACTGTTGTCAGGCTTTGGGGGTTTTCCCAGTGATCAGAGGCAGCAGGAAAAGTCTTATTAAAGGTTCAATGTATTTTAATCCAACAACAAGGGTGCAGAACTATGCTTCTTGCAACCATAGGTCAATATGGAACTAAAATGAAATAGGGCTGACAGTCCAGCCCATAGTAACTATTAAATCAGTGGCAGCCATTATAGCTCAACAACCCCAAATTTTAAACCTGTAGGGCCAATTCCAGAATTCATAAGATTTGGGGTTTTAAAATGGTAATTCTATGTATTATATAGCACCCCCAGGGTCTCTGGAGCAAAACCCTCTAATCAAGTACATTAATACTTCTGCAGTAAAACATATAAATAGTCACAGTAATGGGTTTACATAAAGACTTTAAATAACTTTGTCAATGCAGGTGATGATTTGCCACTAAATGAGTTCAGATCGCTATAAGGTTTTGGCATCAAATGAGTTGTGAACAAATTGTCAGTTTTTAGAGTTCCTTAGATTTCAGTTTCTGATAAAAAGGTTGTGGACTTAAATTAATAATACCAGGTGTTTGTCCTGGGAACTGAAAACCAAGTCACTAGACTCACTGCCTACTCCCAACAATGCATCATTGAGCTGACCCTTTGCAGAATCAACTGTGCTTCGTTTGACCCATTCGTGTTTTACCTAGCTAGCAGTAAACAATGCCCTTTCTAAGTGCGTCAGTTGTTCTACTTCTCTCTGGCAAACGTACTTGGTGTGTAGCAGACGGGCCTCTTGGATGACTATAACAGTACAGAAATTTATTAAATGGTGCCCTGCTGCTTAACAAGCACTAATACAACTCTGAAACATGCCTAATTATAACCATGGAGTGTCAGGCACAAGGCTGAGTTCGTTGGAAATTCTATCCACTTTAAAGAGCGTAGAGTACACCCTTAGTTATTAGTCCTTTTAAAGTATTACGTTCTGGCTACTGTTGCTTGATTATACACACCGTGGACTTTGACCAAGCTCTTTCTACTACTGAATGGTTGATTTAAAAAAAAAGTTTGAATAAAGGTAGAATAAAAACTGTAAACTTAATCTAGAGTCTTCAGATTTCTTACATTTATAGCCAAACTTGAGATATTTACTATCAATTAATTGACTTATTTAAAATAATACACTGTAGAAATCTTCATGTTAGGCTAAAAATATTTTTAGTATAACTTATTAGAGCAATAAGAGGTATTTTTAGCACAATGTCAAAAATGCCCTAGAGCTTTAGAATTGAAAGCATATGTACATAACTTCCACATTTGGCATGAAATGTAATTTTTAAGAAATACATGGGATGTGAAATACTTAATGCAGAATAGTATTTATTCCTGTAGGAAAGGGAATGCCATCTTCAAAAGTTACATAGGTACCTACACAGGTATTGATAAATAAAATTTTATTCTTTGAACTAGATTCAAGGTAAGTGGGTATTTATTATTATTTATATTTTTGAACGTCTGAAATATTTCATGATAAATATACATGTACAGTTTGCATTAATTTTTCTAAGCTAGAGCAAAATAAGCACAAAATATGCTTCTGTGTCAAATATTTTGAGAATGATGAACTATTTACTATTTAGCAAAACTTTTATGGATATGCTTCTTGATGTTTCTTCATGCTCAGCATTCTTTATAGAAATTAGTTGCCAGATAAAAGGGAAGGCTTGCAAATAAATTGTCTGTGGAAAATGATTCCATTTTGAATATGCAGTGTGATACTTTATTCTTAGAGGGAGGTTGAAAGCCACTGTGATCACACTCCTGCCCCTTCAGTCGCCTCTGGCGTTTCCCCTCTAGCCTTACCTTTGTATGTTTCAGAAGTTGGTCCTGTCTTGCTATCTGCATTTTTGGTTCTGTGCTTCCTTTCTCATGGAAACTATTGAAAATAAGGCATCATTATTACACAAAAGAGGCCTTTCCCAGAATCCCAGTCTTTCTTCCATAAAAGTTTATATGCAAAAAAGCCAGAGTCCACATTAGTCAGCCTTAACAAGATGTGGGAACCTAATCATGGTTCTGTTTGGTATGCAGAAAAATCTTCTTGGAAGCAAATGCTAAACAAACATATATGAAAGTGCTTATTTAGCACTATTTACACAAACTTTTTCATTTAACATTCTCATATTAAAATTTTGGGGGCAGGAATTTGTGCTTCCGCCATCTTTCCAGCCCTCAGTCAGACGGGTGCAGAGACGCTTCTGGAAGTAACATCACAATGGCTACCCAAGGAGAACCCCAAGTTCAGTTCAAACTTGTTTTGGTTGGTGATGGTCGTACTGGAAAAACTACATTTGTGAAGCGTCATCTGACTGGTGAATCTGAGAAGTATGTAGCTACCTTGGGTGTTGAGGTCCATCCTCTTGTGTTCCATACCAACAGAGGACCTATTAAGTTCAATGTAGGGGATACAGCTGGTCAGGAGAAATTTGGTGGACTGAGAGATGGCTATTATATACAAGCTCAGTGTGCCATTGTAATGTTTGATGTAACATCAAGAGTTACTTACAAGAATGTGCCTAACTGACATAGAGATCTGGTACGAGTGTGTGAGAATATCCCAGTTGTGTTGTGTGGCAACAAAGTGGATATTAAGGACAAAAAGGTTAAGGCAAAGTCAGTTGTCTTCCACTGAAAGAAGAATTTTCAGTACTATGAGATTTCTGCCAAAAGTAACTACAGCTTTGAAAAGCCCTTCCTCTGGCTTGCTAGAAAACTGATTGGAGACCCTAACTTGGAGTTTGTCGCCATGCCTGCTCTTGCCCCGCCAGAGGTGGTCATGGACCCAGCCTTGGCAGCACAGTATGAGCACGATTTAGAGGTTGCTCAGACAATTGCTCTCCCGGATGAAGATGATGACCTGTGAGAAAGTGAAGCTGGGGCCCAGTGCCAGAAGTCTAGTTTTATAGGCAACTGTCCTGTGATGTCAGGGGTGCAGCGTGTTTGCCACTTTATTACATAGCTAAGCAGAACATGTGCTTAATCTTTGGATGCTGAAGGAGATGGATGGCCTTTGGAGTGAATGTCGCAGTTTAAAAAAAAAAACCTTCATTTTTTGGAACCTGCATATTTAGGTGTTTTGGAACAAAATTGTTTCCACCTTGAGTTTCAAATATAAGACTGGTATAGTCACATGACAATATTGAGAGGTAGAATCTTGTTTGTTACTGTCATTCCCATTCCTTTTCATTTAGAATCAGAATAAAGTTGTATTTCAAATATCTAAAAAACAAAAATAAACAAAATTTGAGAAGAGTGGGAGGGAAGTTCAAGAGGGAGGGAATATGTATACTTAATGCTGATTCATATTGTTATATGGCAGAAACCAACACAACATTGTAAGGCAACTATCTTCCAATTAAAAATCAATTAAAAAATAAAATTTTGGTTTCCTTTTAGATACTGTCCCAATAGCTATATAACATTCTGTTATGAGTATAGTTCAGATAAGAAAAGTCTAATAGCATGTACATATGGGTTGGGTTTCCTGGTAGCTCAGCAGTAAAGAATTTGCCTGCCAAGGCAGGAGACGTGGGTTTGATCCCTGTATCGGGAAGATTCTCTGGAGAAGGAAATGGCAACCTATACCAGTATTCTTGCCTGTAAAACTCCATGGACAGAGGAGCCTGGCATGCTTACAGTCTATGGGGTTGCAAAGAGTTAGACACAGCTTAGTGACTTAACAAAACAACGGTTATGTTTGCAATAAGATTGTTCTTAGAATCTTGGGAAAGTATGTTTATTTTTCCAAAGAGAAATATGCTAAGCTAGAAATCCTCAAACAAGCTCATGCTTTTCAAAATCTGTTGCTTTGTGAAAAGGACATCTAGGTTTTGTTGCTGGCATTTACCCTCTGCCTGTGGGCTGGTATTTGTGGAATGAACAGCTTTAAGGCCTACTGACTTAGTAGCTATTTCTCTTCTCAACCTTAAAAGAGATATGGAGAATACCAGGAGGGGAGCCAAGGAAGAACCAGAAGTCAAAGACTGCCAAGAGTGCCCGGAAGACATTGTTGTCACATTAAACAGAGCCAAGGGAACTAGGAGCATGGATCCTGCAAGTTCTCTGTGGTTTGGGGAATGAAGCCAGGACTCTGGTTTTCTCAGTTTTATGGACTGTAGCCGGGTCGGTTTCATATGAGTGTGCATGCCTAGTCCTGAGAAACATGGGTCTACAGCTATCAGGAGCCAAGAGTAAATTCTGCTCTCTATATTATTCTGCTCTAAATTCTGCTCTAAATACTGCTACTATAAAAGCAATCCAAAATTATGCTCTTCAAAGCATGGAGTAGTTACATTATCTCCAGGAAAAAGAGGCTCCATGTTCCATAGGATAAAGCCCTTCTGAGGAAATGACATTTGAGCAGAAACTGGCATAAATCAAGCAAGTTTGTTATGTGGCTATCTAGAAGAACAACATTCCTGGAAGAGGTACCAGCACATGCAAATTATATTCTGAGACAGAAGTACATTTACCTCATTTGTTTACTTTTTATTATGGAAAATTTTAAGCATATATAAAAGTAAATAGAATTGCATAATGAACCCCATGTATCTATTACCCTGCTTCTATACTTCCAATCAATTTGCTAGTCTCCCTCCACATATTGGATTATTTGAAAGCAAATCCAAGACATCAGATAAATATTAGGTATGGATTTATAAAGGTGCAAACACTTTACTTTGACTTGATACTATATCATTACCACACAAAAATTATCAACAATTCCTTAATATCATCCAGTATTCACTAGTGTTCAATTTCCCCATACTGGCTCATATATTTTTTTGCTAACTGGTTTGTTGAAGTCAATTTTTTAAATGACGTGATCTGGAATGTCTAAGAATAGCAAGGAGGATAGTGTAGCTGGAAAGAATAGAACCCAATAAACAGCAATCTCAGCCCATTAATGTAAGTGAAAGAAGGTGAGCAGAGGTTAGTTACCAGGAAATGAACAGGCTGATCCTGGCTGGCAGGGTTGCACAGGCTTCTGTTTGCATACGGGCAGTTTTGCCCAGTTCCAGAAGAAGCCAACTAGATGAGATGCCCCACCCCTGAGGTCCTTGAATTCTTTGTTCTCAGACACTCCTCAAAGTGGCCAGACTGGAAAGAATACCAACTTTTGTGCTCAGCACTAAACCGGGAACCTTTCTACACCAGCTCTTAATTCTCACAATAACCTTGCAAGAGACTAATTCTTACTTGTAAGACATGAAACTAAGGCTCAGAGAGGTCAAGTGTCTGTACAGTGTAGAGAATAGAATTGAGCACTGGTCCTGTGGCCCCAACGCTGGTCTTTGCTTTCTGATATTATGTATTATATATGGATTTGTTTATTGTCTGTTTCCTCCCCAACCAGAATATAAATTCCATAAGGGCAAAGATCTTGTCTGTTTCATTCACTGTGATCTTCCTGGGCCAAAGAAAGTACCTTAAGTATAGGAAAAATACCTGGCATGTAGGAGAGATTAAAAATATTAAATTCAATGAATAAAGTGCATGTTATATACCTTGAGTCTCATGGGAAATACTTTTACAAGGATCAACTCTACAAATTTTAGGGTCTTCATGGTGCAATATGAGACTTTCCACTTTTTCTCTACTTCCTTCAGTTCTTGCTACATCCATAGCACTGGGATGGCTTGGAACGTTATCATGGGTGGGCAAGGTGAAGAAAGCTCTGAATTGATCCCAAATGCAATATTATTGTATACCTACTAGACTGGTAAAAAGAAGGTCTGAAAATATCAAATGTTAGTGAGGATGTGGATTAACAAGAATTCTTATATGCCCCTGATGAGAATATGAATTGATACAATCACTTTGAAAAAGTTTGGTACTAGCCTCTAAAATTGAACTTGCTCATACTCTGAGATTCAACAGTTCCAACTCCCACCCCAGCACTCCCAGACCTTATTTCTAGAGAGCCCATAACTATTACCAGTTGACACATTTACAGCAGCCTGGTTCACAATGGCAAAAAAATAAATAAATAAAATTTAAAACCCACTAAGGGCCGTCTAGTCAAGGCTATGGTTTTTCCTGTGGTCATGTATGGATGTGAGAGTTGGACTGTGAAGAAGGCTGAGCGCCAAAGAATTGATGCTTTTGAAGTGTGGTGTTGGAGAAGACTCTTGAGAGTCCCTTGGACTGCATGGAGATCCAACCAGTCCATTCAGCCCTGGGATTTCTTTGGAAGGAATGATGCTGAAGCTGAAATTCCAGTACTTTGGCCACCTCATGCAGAGCTGACTCATTGGAAAAGACTCTGATGCTGGGAGGGATTGGGGGCAGGAGGAGAAGGGGACGACCGAGGATGAGATGGCTGGATGGCATCACTGACTCGATGGACGTGATTTTGAGTGAACTCCGGGAGATGGTGATGGACAGGGAGGCCTGGTGTGCTGCAATTCATGGGGTCGCAAAGAGTTGGACACGACTGAGCGACTGAACTGAACTTAACTGAAGGAACCCAAATGTCCAAGGACTTTAGAGTGAATTTATAACCTTTGCTATCATCAAGTAACAATATAGATGGATCTTTGAAACATATTCTTGGGTTTAAAAAAAAGAGTAAACAAATGAATTTGTAGAAGACTAATTCAATATGATATTTTAATAAAACACAAAATGAGAAAAACAAAATGACACACAATTTAAAAATACATGCATGTGTACCACAACTACTTGGTTGTTGTGAGTTTTACTTTATTTAAAAATTTTTTATTTTATATTGGCTGCTGCTGCTGCTGCTGCTAAGTTGCTTCAGTCATGTCTGACTCTGTGCGACCCCTATGGACAGCAGCCCACCAGGCTCCTCTGTCCACGGGATTCTCTAGGCAAGAATACTTGAGTGGGTTGCCATTGCCTTCTCCAATTTTATACTGCAGCATAGCCAATTAACAATGTTGTAGCAGTTGCAGGTGTACAGCAAAGCAACTCAGCCATACCACAACTACTTTTTAAGCATAAAAAAGTAAAACACAGAAATTGAAGATGATGGCTATCTCTGAAGAGGAGACAGAGGAAAGAGGTTGGAGAGGAACATATGAGTAGATGCAAAAAACCCACCCAATAATGTTCTGGTTCTTAAGTTTGGGTGGTGTGTTCATCACTGCTTATGAAAATACTTCAAATTTCAAATCTTAGATATAAACTATGGGCCTTCTTTTATATGTACTGGCTATCAAATAGGTGCAAAATCAAGCCAGCCAGGCCAGGATGGAGCTGTGTGTGAAGGCACTGTGTCTGTCATCCTCACAGCCATCTGCTGGCTGCTGTCAGCGGTGTACTTGGGGCATCTGGAAGCTGTTGTTTACTGCACCGTGGGTGCCAAGAGGTGAGGTGAATCTCATAGGTGACAAAGAAAACATTCACTCGAACTTGGAACTCCCAAGTACACATCCAGTAATTATGCACCAGAGAGAAGACTTCATTCAGAGAAAGCGTAATTCATTTGTATTTAAACATTCCTTTACTGTTTGACAATGTGGTGATCCCACTGACAGGTACCAGGAATTCAAACGTGTTGTTCTTTTATAAACACTTTCCTTCATGCCCATCGTGCTGTATAAAGCTGCCAAAGATCACGCCTTCAGATTCACTTAGGCTCTTCTCCACATACAAGGAGGTACACAAATGCTCAACTGCACATGTGGAATTAATGTGTCTGATAACACTTGGCCTCATATGAGAAAAGTCACTAATTTCATCACTCTTTCTAGCAGTTTCAGAAGTCCTGGCAGTTCTTGCAATATATAAATGGGGTAACTTCATTTATTCTAATTAAGTGTCAGAAATGAAAATCAAAAACACACATTAAGACTTTTCCTTTAATAAGGAATGTTAACAACATGTGACCTTAGCTGTGTGACAAAGACAGTACTTGTACTGCAGTCTGTGGTGTCAGACTCATGCGGAGAGTATTAAAAGTGCTCTGAAAAGGAAATTTCTTCATTATTTTTAATGATAAGTTTTAGACAAGAAAAATCTATAACTAGGCTTACTTTCTTCCTAATGAAGATTTATAAATCACCCGGAAGATATAATCAATGTAAATAAGCTAGTCATTTAGACACTTTGGTTTTTTGGTTTATATTTATAATGAAAGTGTCTTTATCACATGTGCCAGATAATTGCTAAATGTCTACCTTACTTTCATCAGATAAGACACAGTGTCAGTTATTGCTCTAGGCTACAAGGCAATTTTCTTACAAAATTAAAAATAGCTTTTGATAAACCAATTAAATAAGGCTGTGTGTGTTTGTTAGTCGCTCAGTCATGTCCAACTCTTTGCAACCCCATGGGCTGTAGCCCACCAGGCTCCTCTGTTCATGGAATTATCCAAGCAAGAATACTGGAGTGGGTAGCCCTTCCCTTCTCCAGAAATAAGGCTGTGTATATGTAGATTATACACACCACATATATGGACTTCCCAGTTGGTGACAAATTGCTGGACTTGTGCAACCAGCTCTGATCAGCTCTCTAACTTTATAATGTAGCTCTGAGCCTAGGAAATGATAAACTGTGACATCCCCTTTCTCTATCTGTTCCTTAAGCTTGGTAAAATTGAGGCCAACTACTTGTGTGCATTTGGGGAAACCCAAAGGGTCTGCATCTTTGAAGTCAGGGACATAGTCCTTTTCATCCTGGTATGTTTAGCACCTCAGAACTTGGCCTCAGATTAGTGCTTACTTAGCAATAGTTCCTATATTTATCACCTCAATTATTAGGTAGAAACCGATAAAAGAAGGACCAAATCCCGTGTATTCACGTGTATTTTTAAAATTACATTTAAAAAAGCTGGACAGACATAATCAAATACAATATATTGTATTGGAACTTGGCTTGAAAAAAAAACAAAAAGAGGTAAAAAAGGCATTCTTGGGATATTTGGGGAAATCTGAATGGGTCCAGATATACGAGGATACTGTGTAATTATTATTTATTTTCCTAGGTGCTTAAAACTAACTTTCAAATATTCAGCAAATACACACACAAAGCAAATATAACAAAATATTACTAACTGGTGAATCTGGGTGAATGGTATGCAAGTATTCATTTTAGTATTCTTTTAACTTTACTATATGTTTGAAATTGTCCATAATAAAAAGTTGGGAAGTTTTTTAAATTTCAGAGGAATATTCCACCAACACCTGAAGTTAATGCTATGTCAACTATTAAAAAAAAATCACACACACACAAATACATCATCTTTCAGTGTTCTTGTTCTTCAGTTGCTAAGTTGTGTCTGACTCTGATGACCCCAAGGACTGCAGCATGCCAGGCTTCTTTGTCCTTTACTATTTCCCTGAGTTTGATCACACCCGTGTCCATTGAGTTGGTGATGCCATCCAACCATCTCATCATTATCTGTCACCCCCTTCTCCTCCTGCCCTCAATCTTTCCCAGCATCAGGGTCTTTTCCAATGAGTCAGCGCAAAAGGTAGCCAAAGTATTGGTGTTTCAGCTTCAGCGTCAGTCCTCCCAGTGAGTATTCAGGGTTGATTTCCTTTAGGATTGACTGATTTGACCTCCTGTATTCCAAGAGACTCTCGAGAGTCTTCTCTAGCACCACAGTTCAAAAGCATCAATTCTTCAGAGCTCTGCCTCCTTTATGGTTCAACTCTCGGATCCATACGTGACTACTGGAAAAACCATAGCTTTGACTATACAGACCTTAGTTTCCAGTAAAGAAACCAACTTTGGTTAACTTAGGGAAAAGTTCTTTATGAAAAGATAGTGGGTAGCTCACAGATTTGGGGGATGGCTTGAAAATCATAGTGTCACGGATGTCCTGTGAACTCCTCTGTCCCCTGGGATCTCACAGCTGGTTCTGCCACTGCTGCTGCAATGACTGCCTTGTCTTCCTCTGGAGACAGAATGTAGCTGCCACTAAGCTGCTGCCTCTGCTGCACCAGAATGGATTCTGTAAGTATCCAGTTGGGGTAACCCATGCCCTGCGCACAAGGGAGTCTGAAAAAGCACAATCTTCTATCTCAGTGTCTATAGTAGAATGCTTGGACTGCTCCATTAGGTGAGGATTCTCCAGAAAGAGTGAGTTGGTTCAGATATTGGTTGGTGAAGAACAATAACAAAAATCAGCTGCTTCTGTAGCTGATATAGAAG
This sequence comes from Nanger dama, assembly GCA_917880005.1. Taxonomy (NCBI): domain Eukaryota; kingdom Metazoa; phylum Chordata; class Mammalia; order Artiodactyla; family Bovidae; genus Nanger; species Nanger dama. Next base: position 29,407,647 of record CAKJTW010000022.1, read on the forward strand.
TCTATGTTATTAAAGGTGAAAGCTACACTGCTTCCTGGTGTCTTAGTCAGTTGCAACCCCATGGACTGTAGCCCATCAGGCTTCTTTGTCCTGGGATTTCCCAGCCAAGAATACTTGAGTGGGTTGTCATTTCTTCCTCCTGGGAATCTTCATGAATCAGGGATCGGACCTGAGTCTCCTGTATTGCAAGCAGATTCTTTACCACCAGGTAAGCTCACACTCCTTCCCAGAGAAAGTCACATGCCTTCCCAAAGGAAGTCACAATTTAATATGTATGTAATAAGATCCCGCATGCCCTGTGGAACAGCCAAAATGATAATATCAACCTCTCAAGACTTCCCTCATGGTCCAATGGTTAAGAACCCATCTGCCAGTGCAGGGGACATGGGTTTGATCCCTGGTCCAGGAAGATCCCACATGCCATGGAGCAACTAAGCCCTCGTGCCGCAACAACTGAGGCCCACACACCTAGAGCTTGTGCTCTACAACAAGAGAAGTGACTGCAATGAGAAGCCTGAGCACAGCAACTAGAGAGTAGCTCGTGCTCTCTGCAACTAGAGAAAAAGATTCCACTCAGCAACAAAGACCCAGCACAGACAAATAAGTGTGTGCTCAGTCACTCAGTCATGTCCAAATATATGTGATCCCCATGGACTAGGCTGCCAGGCTCCTCTGTTCATGGAATTTTCCAGGCAAGAATACTGGAGTGGTTTGCCATTTTCTACTCCAGGGAATCTTCTCAACCCAGGGATCAAACCTGCATCTCTTACATCTCCAGCACTAGCAGGTGGAGTGTTTACCACTAGCTTCACTTCGGAAACCCTGCCAAATAGATAAATACTAGAAACCCCAAAAACTCTTAATTGAAAATATCTGAAAATTGAAAACTAAGCTGTGAAACTGTAGGATTGTGGTGATCTTATCATGGGAATTTTCAGTGGACTGGTGGGGTTTAAGCATACTCCATGGTGTGAGGAATGAATGGTCAGTGAAGACATAGAGATGCAGGGTTAATGAACACAAGTCAAGTGGGCCTTAGAAAGCATCACTACGAACAAAGTGGAGGTGATGGAATTCCAGTTGAGTTGTTTCAAATCCTGAAAGATGATGCTGTGAAAGTGCTGCACTCAATATGCCAGCACATTTGGAAAACTCAGCAGTGGCCTCAGGACTGGAAAAGGTCAGTTTTCATTCCAATTCTAAAGAAAGACAATGCCAAAGAATGCTCAAACTACTGCACAATTGCACTCATCTCACACACTAGTAAAGTAATGCTCAAAATTCTCCAAGCCAGGCTTCAGCAGTATGTGAACCGTGAACAGAGGAACCAGAGATCAAATTGCCAACATCCGCTGGATCATGGAAAAAAGCAAGAGAATTCCAGAAAAACATCTATTTCTGCTTTCTTGACTATGCCAAAGCCTTTGACTGTGTGGCTCATGATAAACTGTGGAAAATTCTGAAAGAGATGGGAATACCAGACCATCTGACCTGCTTCTTGAGAAATCTGTATGCAGGTCAGGAAGCAACAGTTAGAACTGGACATGGAACAACAGACTGGTTCCAAATAGGAAAAGGAGTACGTCAAGGCTGTATACTGTCACCCTGCTTATTTAACTTCTGTGCAGAGTACATCATGAGAAACGCTGGGCTGGAAGAAGTACAAGCTGGAATCAAGACTGCTGGGAGAAATATCAATAACCTCAGATATGCAGATGACACCACTCTTATGGCAGAAAGTGAAGAGGAACTAAAAAGCCTCTTGATGAAAGTGAAAGAGGAGAGCGAAAAAAGATGGCTTAAAGCTCAACATTCAGAAAACGAAGATCATAGCATCTGGTCCCATCACTTCATGGGAAATAGATGGGGAAACAGTGGAAACAGTGTCAGACTTTATTTTTGGAGCTCGAAAATCACTGCAGATGGTGACTGCAGCCATGAAATTAAAAGATGTTTACTCCTTGGAAGGAAAGTTATGACCAACCTAGATAGCATATTCAAAAGCAGAGACATTACTCTGCCAACTGAGGTCCGTCTAGGCAAGGCTATGGTTTTTCCTGTGGTCATGTATGGATGTGGAGAGTTGGACTGTGAAGAAGGCTGAGCACCGAAGAATTGATGCTTTTGAAGTGTGGTGCTGGAGAAGACTCTTGAGAGTCCCTTGGACTGCAAGGAGATCCAACCAGTCCATTCTGGAGGAGATCAACCCTGGGATTTCTTTGGAAGGAATGATGCTAAAGGTGAAACTCCAGTACTTTGGCCACCTCATGCTTATAGTTGACTCATTGGAAAAGACTCTGATGCTGGGAGGGATTGGGGGCAGGAGGAGAAGGGGACGACCAAGGATGAGATGGCTGGATGGCATCACTGACTCGATGGACATGAGTCTGAGTGAACTCCGGGAGATGGTGATGGACAGGGAGGCCTGGCGTGATTCATGGGGTTGCAAAGAGTCAGACACGAGTGAGCGACTGAACTGAACTGAACTGAACTGATAGTATGAATATTAGCTCAAAACTCAAGTGTGTAAAAAAAGTGTTGATACATTCTACCAATTCAATTTCTATCAATGCCAGTTTTGTCAGGATTTTGGAAGATTACTCAGTACTAAAATAGAGCAGAGGAGACTCAGGAAGGTTAGATGGGCTGGTGGTTTTGTCCACCAAGATACACCCTTCCACATTTCTTCAGCCCAGAGAAATCTATGTCTAGACTGGTGGAGGAAGATGCCACCTGCTCTTCTGCCATTTTATTCCTCTGCTCCTTTTCAAGGCATTTTTCTTCATGGCTTGCATTATCTTTCCATCTGGAGGCTTGAGATTTTGAAAACAAATAGAAAAATTTTCTTTCTATATCCCTCCCCAAGGCAATAAAACTATAGATTTGATAGGAGGCAAGATTTGGGAATTTGGCAAGTTATAGAAGGAGAAAAATGGGTTTGAAAAATGGGTTAGCATCTCAAATATATTATCTTGTCATATAGATTGGCCTTTAAAGAAGTTAAGTTAGGAAGGGAATAGAGAAAAGAGGGTGATAGCTGGGAGAAGATAGGGATAAAAGAAGGTTCACCTGGAATGAGTGTAACTGTGATTTTAAAAGCACAGGAGAGTCCCTTATCTAAAGAATCTTCCCCATGGATGCATAAAAACCTACTATAACATGCTCATTTCTTCATGCTCAAAAGTTTTATTTTGAGAAGGTCATACTTGGATTAAGTTTCTCATAGTCACAGAGATTAATTTATTGACAATCAGTTTCTTTTTTTTCCCCTGACTAGACTGTTGCCTGAGGGGTGGGGGTTGTCAGGTCTGGGAAGAATACCTGAAAAGGTGGGGGAAGTATGGAAAAAGAAGTATTTAGGGAGGTGAACTTTGTTGACTATCAGTTTGTTAGAACTTGCTACATTACACAAACCAATCACAAAAATCAGTTTTCACAATTTAATAGTAAAATATAAATCACTTTATAAAGATGCTCAGCATAAATACTTAGCAATAACTTCAGTTTTTCCTTTTGTCCTCATGGCAGGATCAGCATGACCATGGTCTCTTCTGGGAATAAAGTAATTTCTTTTGTCTAGGAAACCCAATGCTAAATAGCAATAAATCATCATTAATTGGATTCTACAATCTAAACTATATGTTACAGAAGAAATTCTAACCTTTATGCATCATAACTAACATCAAGTAGCAGTCCAAAACTTCAGTATAACAAAGAGCTACATGGCAGTAGATGGGCAGAACTAAATTAACTCACTGAGGAAGTACTTAGGGAGAAGGAAAAATAATCTAGGTTTATGAAACTAAAGGAAATGTTATAATGGTTGCATTAACCTGTATCCAATCAGTAGAGAGAAACCAGAAAATGATTTGAATAGAGAAAGGTTATTGTAAATAATTATTAACTGTAACAGGGGATCATAGTAACTAAGCTAGTGAGGAGTAAAGAGAACTCTAAAGATGCTAAGGATAGCAGATATAAGGAACAGACACTATGCCTATGACTGAGGTACGTGTTGCAATAGGAGGACTTTCAGGGCTGAAACCCAGACTTTGGCAAGGGCATGGCTAAGGGTCACTGAATGAAGAAGTCTCACAGAGAATCTCACAGAGAAGTCCCTGTGTTACTGAGAAGATAGAACTTGCTGGAAATTCACCCTCTGGAACTTGTCAGAGATTTACCTTCTAAATATCTATGTCAAACTTGCTGAAAACCTTCCTTCTTCATCTTGCTGGAAACATGCCTTTTGGAACTTGCCAAAATCTGCCCTTTAGGATCAGGGGAAAGTTATTCATGAAGAAGTATTTCACTGCAGGCACTCTACCTACAAATTGCCCAGATAGGAATGCTGGGTGCCAGATGTTACCAGCTCCCATGCACTGGAGGAATCAACTGACAAAACCCTCTGCACCGCAGCAGCTGGACACTGGAAAATTGAGTCGGCTGCAGAAACAGGACATTAAAGTCATATGATCAGAAAGAGCCTGCTGAGAGGGTATATGGGAGCTAGAAGCAGACTCCTTTCCTCCTGTAATTCCCCTCTAGAACTACCAACTGGCAAAGCTAAAATCATTCCAGCTGGCAATGGAAAAATATTGACAGGGCCTAATAAAACAGGCTGAGAAATAGCTGAGAAAAGAGAAGCTAAAGGCAAACAAGAAAGGAAAGATATACTCATTTGAATGCAGAGTTCCAAAGAATAACAAGGAGAGGTAAGAAAGACTTCCTCAGTGATCAATGCAAAAAAATAGAGGAAAATAATAGAATGGGAAAGACTAGAAATCTCTTCAAGAAAATTAGAGATACCAAGAGAACATTTCATGCAAGGATGGGCACAAAAAGGACAAAATGGTATGGACCTAACAGAAGCAAAAGATATTAAGTGGTGGCAAGAATACACAAGTGAAGTGAAGTAGCTCAGTTGTGTCTGACTCTTTGCAACCCCTTGGACTGTAGCCTGCCAGGCTCATCCCTCCATGGGATTCTTAAGGCAAGAATACTGGAGTGGGTTGTAGAAGAACTATACAAAAAGATCTTCATGACCCAGATAATCACGATGCTGTGATCACTCTCCTAGAGCCAGACATCCTGGAATGTGAAGTCAAGTGGGCCTTAGGAAGCATCTCTACGAACAAAGCTCGTGGAGGTGATGGAATTCCAGTTGAGCTATTTCAAATCCTGAAAGATGATGCTGTGAAAGTGCTGCACTCATTATGCCAGCACATTTGGAAAACTCAGCAGTGGCCACAGGACTGGAAAAGGTCAGTTTTCATCCCAATCCCAAAGAAAGGCAGTGCCAAAGAATGCTCAAACTACCGCACAATTGCACTCATCTCACACGCTAGTAAAGTAATGCTCAAAATTCTCCAAGCCAGGCTTCAGGAACACGTGAACCGTGAACTTCCAGATGTTCAAGCTGGATTTAGAAAAGGCAGAGGAACCAGAGATCAAATTGCCAACATTCGCTGGATCATCGAAAAAGCAGGAGAGCTCCAGAAAAACATCTATTTCTGCTTTATTGACTATGTCAAAGCCTTTGACTATGTGGATCACAATAAACTGTGGGAAATTCTGAAAGAGATGGGAATACCAGACCACCTGACCTACCTCTTGAGAAACCGATATGCAGGTCAGGAAGTAACAGAACTGGACACGGAAGAACAGACTGGTTCCAAATAGGAAAAGGAGTACGTCAAGGCTGTATACTGTCACCCTGCTTATTTAACTTATATGCAGAGGACATCATGAGAAACGCTGGGCTGGAAGAAGTACCATCTGGAATCAAGACTGCTGGGAGAAATATCAATAACCTCAGATATGCAGATGACACCACCCTTATGGCAGAAAGTGAAGAGGAACTAAAAAGCCTCTTGATGAAAGTGAAAGAAGAGAGTGAAAAAGCTGGCTTGTAGCTCAACATTCAGAAAACTAAGATCATGGCATCTGGTCCCATCACTTCATGGCAAAAGATGGGGAAACAATGGAAACACTGACAGGCTTATTTTGGGGGCTCCAAAATCACTATATATGGTAATTACAGCCATGAAATTAAAAGACACTTGCTCCTTGGAAGAAAAGCTATGACGAACCTAGACAGCATAGTAAAAGCAGAGGCATTAGTTTGCCAACAAAGGTCCATATAGTCAAAGCTATGGTTTTTCCATTAGTCATGTATGGATGTGAGAGTTGGAGTATCCAAAGAACTGAGGCTTTTGAACTGTGGTGTTGGAGAAGACTCTTAAGAGTTCCTTGGACTGCAAGGAGATCAAACCAGTCAATCGTAAAGGAAATCAGCCCTGAATATTCATTGGAAGGACTGATGTTGAAACTGAAACCCCAATACTTTGGCCACCTGTTGCGAATAACTGACTCACTGGAAAATGATCTACCCTGATGCTGGGAAATATTGAAGGCAGGAGGAGAGGGGATAACAGAGGATGAGTTGGTTGGATGGCATCACCGACTCAATGAACATGAGTTTGAGTAAGCTCTGGGAATTGGTGATGGACAAGGGACACTGGCATGCTGAAGTCCATGGGTTGGCAAAAATTGGACATAACTGAGAAATTTAACTGAACTGAACTGAGTGAAACAGGAGGAAAGGGGGCAGGACACAATCTGTAAATGAATGACATAGCTATAGGACACGATGAAAAGTGATTAAAACCAAATAGGTCCAAGATGGTGGAAGATTTGACTTCCAGTAAGACCTTGAGCCCCATTACATGCTCATTGTAATACATTCAGTCCAGTTCAGTTCAGTCGCTCACTCATGTCTGACTCTTTGCAACCCCATGAACCACAGCATGCCAGGCATCCCTGTCCATCACCAACTCCTGGAGTTCATTCAAACTCACATCCATCATGTCGGTGATGCCATCCAGCCATCTCATCCTTGGTTATCCCCTTCTCCTCCTGCCCCCAATCCCTCCCAGCATCAGAGTCTTTTCCAATGAGTCAACTCTTCACATGAGGTAGCCAAAGTACTGGAGTTTCAGCTTTAGCATCATTCCTTCCAAAGAACACCCAGGGCTGATGTCCTTTAGGATGGACTGGTTGGATTTCCTTGTAGTCCAAGGGACTCTCAAGAGTCTTCTCCAATACCACAGTTCAAAAGCATCAATTCTTTGGCACTCAGCTGTTTTTATACCCCAACTCTCATATCCATATATGACTACTGGAAAAACCATAGCCTTGACTAGATGGACCTTTGTTGGCAGTGTAATGTCTCTGCTTTTTAATATGATATCTAGGTTGGTCATAACTTTCCTTCCAAGGGGTAAGCATTTGTTAATTTCATGACTGCATTCACCATCTGCAGTGATTTTGGAGCCCCCGAAAATAAAGTCACCCACCTTTTCCACTGTTTCCCCATCTATTTCCCATGAAGTGATGGGACCAGATGCCGTGATCTTTGCTTTCTGAATGATGAGCTACAAGCCAACTTTTTCACTCTCTTCTTTCACTTTCATCAAGAGGCTTTTAGTTCCTCTTCACTTTCTGCCATAAGGGTGGTGTCATCTGCATATCTGAGGTTATTGATATTTCTCCCAGCAGTCTTGATTCCAGATGGTACTTCTTCCAGCCCAGCGTTTCTCATGATGTCCTCTGCATATAAGTTAAATAAGCAGGGTGACAGTATACAGCCTTGACGTACTCCTTTTCCTATTTGGAACCAGTCTGTTCTTCCGTGTCCAGTTCTGTTACTTCCTGACCTGCATATCGGTTTCTCAAGAGGTAGGTCAGGTGGTCTGGTATTCCCATCTCTTTCAGAATTTCCCACAGTTTATTGTGATCCACATAGTCAAAGGCTTTGACATAGTCAATAAAGCAGAAATAGATGTTTTTCTGGAGCTCTCCTGCTTTTTCGATGATCCAGCGAATGTTGGCAATTTGATCTCTGGTTCCTCTGCCTTTTCTAAATCCAGCTTGAACATCTGGAAGTTCACGGTTCACGTGTTCCTGAAGCCTGGCTTGGAGAATTTTGAGCATTACTTTACTAGCGTGTGAGATGAGTGCAATTGTGCGGTAGTTTGAGCATTCTTTGGCACTGCCTTTCTTTGGGATTGGGATGAAAACTGACCTTTTCCAGTCCTGTGGCCACTGCTGAGTTTTCCAAATGTGCTGGCATAATGAGTGCAGCACTTTCACAGCATCATCTTTCAGGATTTGAAATAGCTCAACTGGAATTCCATCACCTCCACGAGCTTTGTTCGTAGAGATGCTTCCTAAGGCCCACTTGACTTCACATTCCAGGATGTCTGGCTCTAGGAGAGTGATCACAGCATCGTGATTATCTGGGTCATGAAGATCTTTTTGTATAGTTCTTCTGTGTATTCTCGCCACCTCTTCTTAATATCTTCTGCTTCTGTTAGGTCCATACCATTTCTGTCCTTTATTGAGCCCATCCTTGCATTAAATGTTCCCTTGGTATCTTTAATTTTCTTAAAGAGATCTCCAGTCTTTTCCATTCTCTTGTTTTCCTCTATTTCTTTGCATCAATGGCTGAGGAAGGCTTTCTTATCTCTCTTTGCTATTCTTTGGAACTCTGCATTCAAATATGTATATCTTTCCTTTTCTTTTCACTTCTCTTCTTTTCACAGCTATTTGTAAGGCTTCCTCAGAGAGTCAGTTTGCTTTTTGTGTTTCTTTTTCTTGGGATGGTCTTGATCCCTGTCTCCTGTATAAAGTCATGAACCTCCGTTCATAGTTTATCAGGCACTCTGTTTATCAGATCTAGTCCCTTAAATCTATTTCTCACTTCCACTGTATAGTCATAAGGGATTTGATTTAGGTCATACCTGAGTGTTCTCAAAGAAGGCAATGGCACTCCACTCCAGTACTCTTGCCTGGAAAATCCCATGGATGGAGGAGCCTGGTAGGCTGCAGTCCATGGGGTCGCTAAGAGTCAGACACGACTGAGCGAATTCACTTTCACTTTTCTCTTTCATGCACTGGAGAAGGAAATGGCAACCCACTCCAGTGTTCTTGACTGTTGCATCCCAGGGATGGGGGAGCCTGGTGGGCTGCCATCTATGGGGTCGCACAGAGTCGGACACGACTGAAGCAACTTAGTGTTAGTTGTATTAGTAGTAGTATACCTGAATGGTCTAGTGGTTTTCCCCACTTTCTTCAAATTAAGTTGAAATTTGGCAATAAGGAGTTCATGATCTGAGCCCACTGTCAGCTCCCGGTCTTGTTTTTGCTGACTGTATGGAGCTTCTCCATCTTTGGCTGCAAAGAATATAATTAGTCTGATTTTGGTATTGACCATCTGGTGATGTTCATGTGTAGAGTCTTGTGTTGTTGGAAGAGGGCACCTATAGACCTGGGTGTAAATGAACATCTTTCAGTATGCTATCTTTTTGCCTTTTCATACTGTTCATGGGGTTTTCAAGGCAAGAATACTGAAGTGGTTTTCCATTGCCTTCTCCAGTGGACCACATTCTATCAGACCTCTCCACCATGACCTGTCCATCTTGGGTGGCCCCACATGGCATGGCTGCATGGTGCAGGAGCTAATGTAATACATTCAATTCAGTCACTCAGTTGTGTCTGACTCTGTGACCCCATGAACTGCAGCATGCCAGACCTGCCTGTCCATCATCAATTCCCGGAGTTCACCCAAATTTATGTCCATCGAGTTGGTGATGCCATCCAGCCATCTCATCCTTTGTCGTCCCCCTTCTCCTCCTGCCCCCAATCCCTCCCAGCATCAGAGTCTTTTCCAATGAGTCAGCTCTTTGCATGAGGTGGCCAAAGTACTGGAGTTTCAGCTTTAGCATCATTCCTTCCAAAGAACAGCCAGGGCCGACCTCCTTCATACATTAGCATAAGCTAAATGACATAGTCAGTAGCACCTTGACAGCTGGAGGACAACCATCAATAATCAAAAAGTGAGCCATGGCTCAATTCCTGGAAATCTCTGCCTCCTTCCCCCAAATAGTTGGAATAATCATCCCACTCAGTAGTCTGTAAAATTACCCAGCTCCCAAAAACTATCCATCCCATATTTCAGTCTCTTGCCTTCTGAGATGGCCCACAGTCTGTGGAGTGTGTTTCTTTCTAAATAAGTCCACTTCTTAACTATCACTTTATCTCTCAATGATTTCTTTTTGTGATGAGACATAAAGAACTGGGGTTCATTAAGTCCTGAGACTAGGTGTGCAATCTCAATGAAATGACCCTGGGTTCAAGTCCCAGCTGGGATTCTGCCTGGATTCAAGTCCCCAGCCACCGGTTCAAGTCCCATCTAAGGAGCACAGTTTCACAAGTGCATGTTTACAGAGCAGGTAAAAGGGCAAATTTAGAATCGAGAGGCAATGAATTGATAATTTACACAGCCAAATTCCATCCTCTACCCCAATATTTAGGCCTCTCAAACATGTTTTACAAAGCAGGCTGGGTATCAATCAGGTAAATAGCCAAACTCTCCAGTCACAGGCAAAATTCAAATTCCTTTTCATGGATCTCTTGAGATATAGCCAAGTCATGGGAGCAAACACCAGGTTAGAATCCATGGAATGTGCATAAATATTATGGTGGACTTTCCTGTCTGGAGCACATTATGCACATTATGATGTTAGTGCAAACTTTTTTGGTGTGATGAAGCAGCATTCAGAACAAGTGGCATATAGGATAGGTAGGAAATAATGGAGTCGCATATAACAGTTCTTTTTAGTGAAATGTTTGGCGGTGGAGGTGGACAAAAAGGCTGTACTTGGAGGGCAATTTGAAGCTGGGGAATTAAAAACAATTTTCCAGGTGTGCTATTGGTAAAGAACCTGCTTGCCAATGCCGGAGAGGTAAGAGATGCAGATTCAATCCCTGGGGCAGGAAGATCCTTTGGAGGAGAGCATGGCAATCCACTCCAGTATTCTAGCCTGGAGAATCCCACGGGTAGAGGAGCCTGAAAAGCTACAGTGCACAGAGTCACAAAGAGTCAGAAAGAACTGAAGTGACTTAGTACACACACACGCAGGTAAATTATAGAGCCTTGAGCAAGTGGAAAAGACAAGGGAAAAGATCCAGTGGTGATAGACGGCTAATGAGAGATAATGTAGAGTTCCTGAGAAGGCAGGAGGGAACAGGATCTGTGGAACTGAAAACACATTTCAGCTTAAAACTTTGATTCAGACTTTGTTTAAATTACAATTTTAGAAGATGGCCTTAGTAACATTTTATTAATAACTAATAAAATAACTTTATTGATTTTAATTATCACTGCTATGTAAAGTGACTCAAAAAATAAAGGTATGTGATGAAAAACACAGAAAAATGGACCTTGTTGACATAAGTACCTTAAGAATTCAGAGTATTGTGCTGACAATTCCTTTTCTCAGTAAGATAAGGAAGAAAGGTTAGAGATTATTTATATACCAGTGACCTCTCCGTTGCACAGGGAACAAAGAATACTGTTAGGGAGCTAGATGGGGCAAAGGTCTTGCTAAAGTATAAACTTCTACAGGCTCTGTTCCTTAATATCACAAATTATATAGTTTCTCTTTTTGATAGCGCAAGAAACTTCTCAAAACACTCAATTTTAACTTCAAAGGTTTTCCTTACTATTCCCAGAGAAAACTTTCAGTGGTAAAGCATGTGATGACCACAGAGTCTGTAAATGTGTTTTGTTTGGGGAAATTGCTCTTAAATCTACAAGATGAAAAATCAAGGGCATTTAGAGTATTAGAAAAAATGTTAATGAAATGATAGTCCACAGACTCTTGAGTTGGATAATGAGGGAAGTATTAAAAGGAGAAAGCATAAAGAGATCCCGAGGTCTTTGAAAAATAGTTACAGTGGCTATATTTGTATAAGCAAGTTAGAGGAATAGGAAGTTGTCACCAGAGAGCAGGATGCTTGATCATGAAGGTGAAAGAATGGGTGATGATAAGGCCCAAGGTATGAGCATGGAAATAGGTATCTGGACTAGAGTGGAGGAGATTATTAGAGATGAGGGAAATTTTAAGGTCACGATGTTACCCTTTTAATTTTAATGTCATCCAGATAAACACGGAGGGGCTTGGAATAGAAAGGGAGGCTGTGCTCTTGGTAACAATCTTCAATGAAAGAGGTAGAGTGACTTGGAGATCAGCATGAAACCGTTTGCAATTCTGAAGTGGTTTGCCATTCTGTTCTCCAGTGGACCACAGTTTGTCAGAACTCTCCATCCATCTGTCTTGGGTGGCACTACACGGCATGGCTCATAGTTTCATTGAGTTAGACAAGGCTGTGGTCCATGTGATCAGATTGGTTAGTTTTCTGTGATTGTGGTTTTCAGTCTGTCTGCCCTCAGATGGAGAAGGATAAGAGGCTTATGGAAGCTTCTTGATGGGAGAGACTCACTGAGGGGGAGACTGGGACTTGTTCTGATGGTGGGGCCATGCTCAGTAAACTTTTAATCCAATTTTCTGTTGATGGATGCAGTTGTGTTACCTCCCTGCTATTTACTGGGGCCAAACTATGGTGGAGGTGATGAAGATAATGGCAACTTCTTTCAAAAGATCCCTTGCATGGACTGCTACACTGACTGCCCCCAACCCTGCGGCAGGCCACCACCGACCCACCCTCTGCTGGAGACTCCCAGGCAAGTTTGGGTCAATCTCTTGTGGGGTCACTGCTCCTTTCTCCTGGGTCCTGGTGAACACAAGGTTCTGTTTGTGTCCTCCAAGAGTCTATTTCCCAATCCTGTGTAAATTCTGGCAGCTCTGTGGTCGGGGTAATGGCAACCTACTCCAAGAGGGCTTTGCCATACCCAAGTCTGCTGCACCCAGAGCCCCTGTCCCTGTGGCAGTCCACTGCTGACCCATTCCTCCACAGGAGATGCTCAAACACAGTTCTGTCTCAGCCTCTGTGGGGTCCCTAGGTCCTGGTGCGCACAAGGTTTGTTTGAGCCCTCAGACCTCTCTGCTGGGAATGGGGTTTAATTCTAAAGGAGAATTTGCCACCCTACTGTCTTGCTGGGGCTTCCCCTTTGCCCCTGGGCATGGGGTATCTCCTCACAGCTGCTCCAGTGAAGTGCAGCCACTGCTCTAGCACCTACCATGTTGATAGGATTTCTCTGACCTTGGACCTGGGGTATCTCCTCACGGCCGTTACAGTGCCATGCAGGCGCCACTCCAGCTGTGAAAAGAAGAGAAGTGAAGAGCAAAAGAGGAAACGAAAGATACACCCCTTTGGATGCAGAGTTCCAAAGAATAGCAAAGAGAGATAAAACCTTCCTCAGTGATCAGTGCAAAGAAATAGAGGAAAACAATAGAATGAGAAATATTAGAGATCTCTTCAAGAAAATTAGAGATATCACAGGAACATTTCATGCAAGGATGGGTACAATAAAGAGCAGAAATTGTATGGACGTAACAAAGCAAAAGATATTAAGAAGAGGTGGCGAGAATACACAGAAGAACTATACAAAAAGATCTTCATGACCCAGATAATTACAATGCTGTGACCACTCTCCTAGAGGCAGACATCCTGGAATGTGAAGTCAAGTGGGCCTCAGGAAGCATCACTACGAACAAAGGTCATGGAGGTGATGGAATTCCAGTTGAGCTATTTCAAATCCTAAAAGATGATGCTGTGAAAGTGCTGCACTCAATATGCCAGCACATTTGGAAAACTCAGCAGTGGCCACAGGACTAGAAAAGGTCAGTTTTCATTCCAATCCCAAAGAAAGGCAATGCCAAAGAATGCTCAAACTACCACACAATTGCACGCCTCTCACATGCAGGAAAGTAATGCTCAAAATTCTCCAAGCCAGGCTTTAGGAACACGTGAACCGTGAATTTCCAGATGTTCAAGCTGGATTTAGAAAAGGCAGAGGAACCAGAGATCAAATTGCCTACATCTGTTGGATCAGAAGAAGCAAGAGAGCCCCAGAAAAACATCTATTTCTGCTTTATTGACTATGCCAAAGCCTTTGTACAGATCACAACAAACTGTTGAAAATTCTGAGAGATGGGAATACCAGACCACCTGTCCTGCCTCTTGAGAAATCTGTATGCAGGTCAGGAAGCAACAGTTAGAGCTGGACATGGAACAACAGACTGGTCCAAATAGGAAAAGGAGTACGTCAAGGCTGTATACTGTCACCCTGCTTATTTAACTTCTATGCGGAGTACATCAAGAGAAACGCTGGGGTGGATGAAGTACAAGCTGGAATCAAGATTGCCAGGAGAAATATCAATAACCTCAGATATGCAGATGATACCACCCTTATGGCAGAAAGTGAAGAACTAAAAAGCCTCCTGATGAAAGTGAAAGAGGAGAGTGAAAAAGTTGGCTTAAAGCTCAACATTCAGAAAACGAAGATCATGGCATCTGGTCCCATCACTTCATGGGAAATAGATGGGGAAACAGTGTCAGACTTTATTTTGAGGGGCTCCAAAATCACTGCAGATGGTGACTGTAGTCGTGAAACTAAAAGACGCTTACTCCTTGAAAGATAAGTTATAACCAACCTAGACAGCATATTAAAGACATTACTTTGCCAACAAAGGTCCATCTAGTCAAGGCTATGGTTTTTCCAGTAGTCATATATGGATATGAGAGTTGGAGTATAAAAACAGCTGAGTGCCAAAGAATTGATGCTTTTGAACCGTGGTGTTGGAGAAGACTCTTAAGAGTCCCTCAGACTGGAAGGAGATCCAACCAGTCCATCCTAAAGCAAATGAATCCTGAATATTCATTGGAAGGACTGATGTTGAAGCTGAAACTCCAGTACTTTGGCCACTTGATGCAAAGATCTGACTCATTAGAAAAGACCCTGATGCTGGGAAAGATTGAAGGCAGGAGAAGGGGACAACAGAGGATGAGTTGGTTTGATGGCATCACTGACTCAATGGACATGTTTGAGTAAGCTCTGGGAGTTGGTGATGGACAGGAAAGCCTGGCGTGCAGAAGTCCATGGGGTCGTAAAAAGTCGGACATGATTGAGCAAGTGTACTGAACTGAACTGATGAAACCGTTTACATCAGATTGAGACTTGAACTAATGTGGTAGGTCTGTGTGTTAGTCACTCAGTAGTGTCCAACTCTATGTGACCCCATGGACTGTAGCCTGCCAGGCTCCTCTGCCTGTTTAATTCTTTACCCAAGAACATTAGAATGGGTTGCTATTCCCTTCTCCAGGGATCTTCCCAACCCATGGATTGAACCTGGGTCTCCTGCATTGCAGGCATATTCTTTACCATCTGAACCACCAGGACTGGGGCCTAGCTAAAAACCCTGCTTGGGAGTTGAACTCATGTAGCTGGACATTGAACCCAGTCAAAACTGAATTCTTCCAACTCAGGTCTTCCAACTGAGATGACAGACCTTGTTTTAGGACCTAATGAAGCTCAGGTTCTTGATGTCTCATTGCAGAAAGAATTCAATGAGAGACAAAGTATTAGGTAAGATGTGAGTTTACTCAGAGAGACATACGCTCCACATACAGAGTGTGGGCCATTGCTGAAGGCCAGTGCAGCCTCTACATGTGGTGGGGTTAGTTTTTCTAGGCTGGGTAATTTCATAGGCTAATGAGTAGGAGGATTTTTCCAAACATTTAGCACGAGGGGGAGATTTCCAGGAATTGAGTCACAGTCAACTTTTCGATTTTTGATGGAGAGTCTTGGAACTCTCACAGCACCTCTGGGTGTATCATTTAGTTTGCTGATGTGTTTCAATGAGCATATTTTGAGATTCAAGGTCAGGTCAAAGTTGGCTTGTCTGTCATCTTGGACCCATTTGATTCTAATCAGTTTATGTTGTATCCTTGGGCTATGTCATGCTTTCAAAGGTTGTGCCTTGCCCCCTTCCCTCCTGTTTCAAGCAGACAACAGCAACAACAAGGGGAGAGAGAGTTTAACTGGTTGGCATGCAACTCAAAGGACCAAAGTTTTATAGAAATATTTGGGAGAGTAATGATCAGTTCAGTTCAGTCGCTCAGTCGTGTCCGACTCTTTGCGACCCCATGAATCGCAGCACGCCAGGCCTCCCTGTCCATCACCATCTCTTGGAGTTCACTCAGACTCACATCCATCGAGTCCGTGATGCCATCCAGCCATCTCATCCTTGGTCGTCCCCTTCTCCTCCTGCCCCCAATCCCTCCCAGCATCAGAGTCTTTTCCAATGAGTCAGCTCTTCACATGAGGTGGCCAAAGTACTGGAGTTTCAGCTTTAGCATCATTCCTTCCAAAGAAATCCCAGGGCTGATCTCCTTCAGAATGGACTGGTTGGATCTCCTTGCAGTCCAAGGGACTCTCAAGAGTCTTCTCCAACACCACACTTCAAAAGCATCAATTCTTCGGTGCTCAGCCTTCTTCACAGTCCAACTCTCACATCCATACATGACCACAGGAAAAACCATAGCCTTGACAAGATGGACCTTTGTTGGCAAAGCAACGTCTTTGCTTTTGAATATGCTGTCTAGGTTGGTCATAACTTTTCTTCCAAGAAGTAAGTGTCTTCTAATTTCATGGCTGCAGTCACCATCTGCAGTGATTTTGGAGCCCCTCAAAATAAAGTCTGATACTGTTTCCACTGTTTCCCCATCTATTTCCCATGAAGTGATGGGACCGGATGCCATGATCTTCGTTTTCTGAATGTTGAGCTTTAAGCCAATCTTTTCACTCTCCTCTTTCACTTTCATCAAGGCTTTTTAGCTCCTCTTCACTTTCTGCCATAAGAGTGGTGTCATCTGCATATCTGAGGTTATTGGATATTTCTCCCAGCAATCTTGATTCCAGCTTGTGTTTCTTCCAGTCCAGCGTTTCTCATGATGTGCTCTGCATATAAGTTAAATAAGCAGGGTGACAATATACAGCCTTGACATACTCCTTTTCCTATTTGGAACCAGTCTGTTGTTCCATGTCCAGTTCTGTTGCTTCCTGACCTGCATACAGATTTCTCAAGAGGCAGGTTAGGTGGTCTGGTATTCCCATCTCTTGAAGAATTTTCCACAATTTATTGTGATCCACACAGTCAAAGGCTTTGGCATAGTCAATAAAGCAGAAATAGATGTTTTTTGGAACTCTCTTGCTTTTCCCATGATCCAGCGGATGCTGGATGGAGAGTAATGATGGAGAGTAATGATAGGCAAACTATAAGGAGTGAGAGAATATCAACTATCTCCTAGCATAGGGTAAGAGGAAGTACACCACTACTTTAGAGTGTTTGAATTTTCTGTTTATCCAAAATCTTCCATTGTTCAAATCTTGTCTTGAAAAGCACTTTTTTAAACAAAGGTTTACATATCTATCAGTTTTTAAAGGAAAGGATAGTGTTTAGCAATGGGTACCTTTAATACCACTGTAAGCCATTGTTTCAAAAGATGAAGCCAATTCATTTTACATGCTTTCAAAACCAATAATGACACTTCTATAACTTGCCTATGTGAATTTATTCGTTTCTAATTTTCAATCCATGTTGTACCACCTAACTGTTCCATTTGTTCCCATTTTTAGATTAAAAAAGATTTACTTATTTCTTTATTTTTATGGCTGTGCTGGGTTTTTGTTGCTGTGCATGGGCTTTCTCTAGTTTCCCAGAGCTGGGGCTACTCTCTGGTTGCAGTGCACAGACATCACATTGCGCTGGTTTCTCTTTTTTGTGGAGCATGGTCTCTGGGGTGCTTGGGTTACAGTAGTTATGGCACGTAGGCATGTGGAATCTTCCCGGAGCAGGGATCAAACCCATGTCCTCTGCATTGGCAGGCAGATTCTTAACCACTGGACCACCAGAGAAGCTTATTTGTGCTCTTTTAATTATTCTGTCTACATAAGCCCTTTCAGATCCTATTACTCTTTCAGAGCTTGCTGCTGAGTCACTTCAGTTGTGTCCAACTCTATGCGACCCCACAGATGGCAGCCCACCAGGCTTACCCGTCCCTGGGATTCTCCAGGCAAGAACACTGGAGTGGGTTGCCATTTCCTTCTCCAATGCATGAAAGTAAAAAGTGAAAGTGAAGTTGCTCAGTCGCGTTCGACTCTTAGCGACCCCATGGACTGCAGCCCATTAGGCTCCTCCATCCATGGGATTTTCCAGGCAAGAGTACTGGAGTGGGGGTGCCATTGCCTTCTCTGCTTTCAGAGCTTAGAGTCCAGTTTTTTAGCCAAATAATAGCAATAATAATAATAATTACTAATCTTTCTTTCCACTTTACTTCTAAGAGTCCATTTCCTACATATTTAACATTTTGTTGTCTCATAATATCTTGACTAGATTTAAAACAGCTTTAGGGAAGAAACTATGGATTATTCTTTGCTTTTCTCAGAGTACGTAGTATTAACATAACCAAGAGCACATAGTAAATGACCAAAAGCACTTATCAAGAAGCATCCTGGCGTGGTGGGAAATGCAGAAACTTTGGGAGTGATAAATTTGAATTCAGGGTAAAAAGGGTTTGCCCTTTTGGGGATTATGGGCAAGTTATTTAACTTTCCTGAAGCCATACTGCCCTGCAAAATGAGGCTAGAAATTTACAGGGTTGCTGTGAGGAATGGAGACAACCTAAGGACCTTTGCAGTGACTGGGAAGCACTCTGTGCCCCACAGACAGTAATTATTATGATTTGTGAACAGTCCTCTCTCTCCTGATTCCTCTGCCCAGGCTCTTCTATCCTGACTTGATGTTTTCTTCCATTTCTTCAACAAAACCGTACTTAACAGTCTAGGCCTATCTCTACCAGCAGCAGTGTATTGTTTACACAAGCCTCTAATGAGTTCTAACAACCCTGAATATCTTTTTTTATACTTTTGTCATCTATTTTCATGGATTTATTTTCTTCCCTTTGCTATCATAAGTTCTAATAGAGGAAGAGTATCTTTTAGATATTTCCTAATCAAAACACAGGTTAGGTGGTTAGTGCTAGGTTAGCACAACTGCTTTAAAAGTGCTTGAAAGTGTAATTATTCCAGAAACATTATGGGGTGCTGAGGGAGTTTCCTTCCAATAGTTCTTTGAATAGGTTTACAGTCCCTCATTCACTACTTTGTAATCCTTTTGGAAAGCTCTTTGCTTTGAAAATAAAATGTTTTCTTAACATTTGGTGGCAAAACCTATCCTAACCTGAATTCATTTGTCAATAAAACTCGACTTGAACTCATGATGGCAAAGTGGCAAAACCTGATCTGAAGACTATACATTATATTTTCCTATTTCAGTTCAGTTCAGTTCAGTCGCTCACTCGTGTCTAACTCTTTGCGACCCCATGAATCGCAGCACGCCAGGCCTCCCTGTCCATCACCATCTCCCAGAGTTCACTCAAACTCATGTGCATTGAGTTGGTGATGCCATCTAGCCATCTCATCCTCTGTCTTCCCCTTTTCCTCCTGCCCCCAATCCCTCCCAGCATCAGAGTCTTTTCCAATGAGTCAGCTCTTCACATGAGGTGGCCAAAGTACTGGAGTTTCAGCTTTAGCATCATTCCTTCCAAAGAAATCCCAGGGCTGATCTCCTTCAGAATGGACTGGTTGGATCTCCTTGCAGTCCAAGGGACTCTCAAGAGTCTTCTCCAACACCACACTTCAAAAGCATCAATTCTTCGGCGCTCAGCCTTCTTCACAGTCCAACTCTCACATCCATACACAACCACTGGAAAAACCATAGCCTTGACTAGACAGACCTTAGTCGGCAAAGTAATGTCTCTGCTTTTGAATATGCTATCTAGGTTGGTCATAACTCTCCTTCCAAGGAATAAGTGTCTTGTAATTTCATGGCTGCAGTCACCATCAGCAGTGATTTTGGAGCACCAAAAAATAAAGTCTGACACTGTTTCCACTGTTTCCCCATCTATTTCCCATGAAGTGATGGGACCAGATGCCGTGATCTTCATTTTCTGAATGTTGAGCTTTAAGCCAATCTTTTCACTCTCCTCTTTCACTTTCATCAAGAGGCTTTTTAGTTCCTCTTCACTTTCTGCCATAAGAGTGGTGTCATCTGCATATCTGAGGTTATTGATATTTCTCCCGGCAATCTTGATTCCAGCTTGTGCTTCCTCCAGCCCAGCGTTTCTCATGATGTCCTCTGCATATAAGTTAAATAAGCAGGGTGAAAGTATACAGCCTTGACGTACTCCTTTTCCTATTTGGAACCAGTCTGTTGTTCCATGTCCAGTTCTAACTGTTGCTTCTTGACCTGCATATAGGTTTATCAAGAGGCAGGTCAGGTGGTCTGGTATTCCCATCTCTTTCAGAATTTCCCACAGTTTATTGTGATCCACATAGTCAAAGGCTTTGGCATAGTCAATAAAGCAGAAATAGATGTTTTTTTGGAACTCTCTTGCTTTTTCCATGATCCAGCAGATGTTGACAATTTGATCTCTGGTTCCTCTGCCTTTTCTAAAACCAGATTGTCTCCAACCAGTAACGGTGAAGAAGCTGAACAGTTCTATGAAGACCTACAAGACTTTTTAAAACACCCAAAAAAGATGTCCTTTTCATTATAGGGGACTGGAATGCAAAAGTAGGATGTCAAGAAACACCTGGAGTAACAGGCAAATTTGGCCTTGGAACATGGAATGAAGCAGGACAAAGGCTAATAGAGTTTTGCCAAGAGAACGCACTGGTCATAGCCAACACCCTCTTACAAGAGAAGACTTTATATATGGACATCACCAGATGGTCAACACCAATATCAGACTGATTATATTCTTTGCAGCCAAAGATGGAAAAGCTCTACACAGTCAGCAAAAACAAGACTGGGAGCTGACTTTGGGCTCAGATCATGAGCTCCTTATTGCCAAATTCAGACTTAAATTGAAGAAAGTAGGGAAAACCACTAGACCGTTCAGGTATGACCTAAATCAAATGCCTTATGATTATACAGTGGAAGTGAAAAATAGATTTAAGGGACTAGATCTGATAAATAGAGCTCCTGATGAAGTATGGATGGAGGTTCGTCACATTGTTCAGGAGACAGGGATCAAGACCATCCCCATGGAAAAGAAATGCAAAAGAGCAAAATGGCTATCTATGGAGGCCTTACAAATAGCTGTGAAAAGAAGAGAAGTGAAAAGCAAAGGAGAAACGTAAAAATATAAGCATCTGAATGCAGAGTTCCAACGAATAGCAAGAAGAGATAAGAAAGCCTTCCTCAGTGATCAATGCAAAGAAATAGAGGAAAACAATAGAATGAGAAAGACCAGAGATCTCTTCAAGAAAATTAGAGATACTAAGGGAACATTTCATGCAAAGATGGGCTCGATAAAGGACAGAAACGGTATGGATCTAACAGAAGCAGAAGATATCAGGAAGAGGTGGCAAGAATACACAGAAGAACTATACAAAAAGAGCTTCACGACCAAGATAATCACGATGCTGTGATCACTCACCTACAGCCAGACATCCTGGAATGTGAAGTCAAGTGGGCCTTGGAAGCATCACTACAAACAAAGCTAGTGGAGGTGATGGAATTCCAGTTGAGGTATTTCAAATCCTGAAAGATGATGCTATGAAAGTGCTACACTCAATATGCCAGCACATTTGGAAAACTCAGCAGTGGCCACAGGACTGGAAAAGGTCAGTTTTCATTCCAATCTCAAAGAAAGGCAATACCAAAGAATGCTCAAACTATTGCACAATTGCACCCATCTCACACACTAGTAAAGTACATTTTCCTACTTAGTGGTGTCATATTCAAAATTTCTTCTGAAAAAAAAATCAACTTGATTATAGAGCACTGCCCCACGCCTTATGAGATATTATGTAATACAGGTACACTTCTCTAAAATGTGAAAAATTCTGAATTCTGAACTCCATCTGGCCCAAACCTTTTCATGAAGACTGTGGATCCATATATCCCTTATATCCCTTGTACACTGTTATACATACAATAGGCTAAGTTTTAAAAATTCAGTTAAATACTGAAGGGACATATATTTATCCTGCTGCGAGAAACATTGTCTTAAAATTCATGGGATCATTATTAAAGGGATTAAAGCAAGTTAAACTTCAAGGGGACAATAAGGTTTAAAAATTCAAGAAGTTATTAAAAATAAATTAAAAATATGCACAGAAAATGTACTTTCCAATATGGGTTTTATTAAAGGCACATACTGTTTTTCTGATTTCATTAACTGAAAATTGGTGGTAACACACACAAATAAGTCACGTGATTAAAAAATATGAGGAGTGATACTTCTGAAAAATTACATTTATAAAGTTCACTGCTGTATTTACATTTCTTTAAAATTATTTTTTACATTTCTTAAGAGACATAGAATACTACTAGAAGGTTGCTACCAGTAAAACCAGTGAATACTGAAATTATCACATCATTTTCATCTGCAAAATGAGATTGGTACTCATCTGTAAAGATTCTTCTGAAATCTGTGATCAAGAATGATATACAGAACCATACCAAGTTCAAAGATTTCAATATATAGGAAACAAATCAATAAGCAGATAATCAGACATTAAGTATGTGGAAGTAAAGTATACTGAAGAGGATTTTGTATCTTCTCAATTCAGGAGATGCTTCAACATTTGCCTTGATCTCATTACTATCCCTTCTTTATGGTGATGTTGCAAATTTTACCAAGAGCTTTACAGCAATGCAGGAATATAAGGAATTAGAACAGAATGTACTTGCTTCCATGGAGTTAGGATTTAACTGAATACTCTTAAGGCGGTAAGCTATATAACAAAGTGACTTTAGAAATTACAACTGAACAGAGAATACAGGGCAACCTATATTCATGCACACAGAATAACAGATAACAAAAGCAGTTAATTCATAGAACTAGGTCACTGCTGGAACAAGAGGAAATAGAATCATAGAGCATTAGAACTGAAAATCTCCTAGGAGAAACCGAGATTTCACAGAGAACGAAATTCCTTAGTTAAGTAAGCACCGGACTGGTCTACCACCAGGAGTTGGGAAAGTGCCCAGGAGGGGCTGCAGCAGCCCCAAGCGCGTGGTCCTTTACTTCTACGATTGTCTACTTTCCGAGGCACAGAATAACTGGGTTCGCTTAGATTTATAAACATCCAGGCAATGACATGGCACCAGTCCCTATATCTCTGGGCTACCCTTTCCACTTAACTGGTAAGTTACTTTTCAATTAAAATAATTAAAACGTCAAAAATGCATTATCTAAACGGATCCTGTTTGGTTGCCACAGGTATCTGAGAGAAAGCGACGAAGCGGAAGAAAGCGGAGGAATAGCAGAGTGCAGGGAACAGGCCGTTTCGGGTTTGTTAGGGTCCAGGAGCCTACTGTTCGCAGCTAGGGTGGTTAACAGCCGCGTGCGACCAGATTGATATTTCAGCGGTTAGGCCCGACCGAGTCCTCGCGACGTCGGCGGCGGAAGGGGCGGGTCCATGGCAGGAAGTGGCGTTTCACCGGCTTTTGGCGTGTGGGGAGGTGTAGCCGGTCGGTAGAGGGAGGCTGTGGTGGCGGAAGAGGTTCGGCGACTGATGGCGGCTGAAGCTCGGAAACCTCTTTAACACTCCCCTCTTCCCGAGAGTTCCTCACTCGGTAAGCGCCTCCCCCAACGCGCCCCAGCGCCTTGCGTGGTGTGGACGTCCCCTGGAGCTCTGTCGGGGCTGGTGATACGCCCCTCAGTTCGGGAGTCTAGGGGCCTAACTAGTCCCGGGAATGGTCTCCGTGGTGACGATGCTGCCGAATGACGATGCTTTCCTTCCCGAGGACAAACGGTTCCTCCCGGACTGTGATTGTGACGGGAGTGTGGACAACTTTGGTTAGCAAAGGAGTTGGAAAAAGCGACCGGGGGCCGTCCCACACGGCGAGGAGGCCCTGGGATAGGCCTTGGCGATTTAGGGGAGCCAAGTGGGATATGGGCCCTTTGGTTGGGGACGAGTAGCCAGAGACCCCCGGAAAAGAAAGTGCTTTGGCGGAGGCTCTACTCTAGGGTGAGTGCTTCGTGGGCAGCGTCGGGGCTGCTGGGGTAGGTAAGCTTAGGAAAACACCTAGGTCGTGTCCAAATGGGACACTCAGGTTTGCCCGTGCGGAGTGAAACCCGTGTTTTTGGTTTGAGTCGCCAGTAGATTAGGAGGCGGGGACTCCGTGCGCCGCGGGCCGTGGGCGGAGTTAGCTGTTTGTGCTGGATCTCCAACGTCATCTGGGTTGTAGAGTTAGTGAACGCTTTTCTTGTCTGCTTATAAATAAATGACTGTCACGCTTTGTGCTCGAAGAGATCTTAAATCTTCCGAGAAGAGTCATGTTTGTCTTTGCTTAGGCAACTTGTCCTGATTTCACAACACTCCCTCCCAACATCCCGGAGGCCCGCAGGTTGTGGACAAGCCCCGACAGGAGCTCTTCATTTTGGGGAATGTTTGCTAAGAGATTAGTATGCATGTATGTGTCCTGATAAACATATTACCTTTTTGGTAATCATTTTGTTTGAGAACGCCGTGACATTTGACTTTCTACATATATTTTAGGTTTTACAAAGTAGTAATGAATCGCTTTTGTGTCAGGGACAGGAAAACTTATAAGTTTTCAACTCTCGCTAGTTGTAGAATAGCTGCATGCAGGAATTACTGATTGTAGTTTTGGAGCCCAATTCCAAAAACGTTAAAAGAGATTATTAGAGTAACATGTAAATCTAAAAACAAAGTAAGCTAATTACCCTTGGAGTGCTATTCAGGTATGGAAAGGGGCCTTCGTTTTGTTCTTACCAAGGATAAAGTTGATTTTTTTGAAAGAATACTTGATTATGTTTTCTAGTCATTCCATTGTTAAATTGCACACCCCTGTTTATACAATTATGGCTGCAGCTATTTGCGTAGAATTAACTGGTAAATATCGTTTACTTAGCAAAATAACAGGACTTTGGAATTCTAAGTTTCGACCTTTTTTGGTGATGTTAAATACTTTTGAAAGGTCTTAACCATGTTCCCTTTTTACTGTTTTGGGGGCATTGCCTCACATATGAAGTTTATTGGATTGCATTCTTTTGGAATTTTGATATTACTAAGTAAAATTTTGGCTATATCCACCTCTGGCCTTTTAAAGTTTAGTTTGTCTCAAACCCTTACAGGAAGATAAAGATTCCCTCCCGTCTAATATAATAAAAAGGCAGTTTCACATCTTTTTAGAAACCACTATTTAAAACAAAATTAAGTGGTGTGCATGACACCTGGCAGAGTGTAATGAGTAGTGGTACTCAGCTGTAAGAGTTCTGGAGATTGGGAGGACTGTTAAGTGTGTAAACTGACGAATTGGTGGATTTGCTTCTGCCTTCCAGAAAGATCGCTGATAATTTCTTTTCTGGTCTGTAAACCAGCTGATACAGTCTTTGAGCCGAAATGTGAGTAATTGGAAGCAATTAGAATATTAGCTGTAGTTTTTCCCTTCAGATACTCAGTTTCTTCCCGAACTGTTTGGAGATAAGTTTGAAAGTTCATATATAATTAACTGAAAATTAAAAAATTCTTACTAAGTATTTCAGCCACTGTGTGTAATGTGTTTCTATTGCAAGAGGTCATATGTGAGTTTTTATTACTAGTCTTTGTCTACTTTGGATTTACTAACTTTTATTATGGAAGTTTTCAAAATACAGAAAAAGAGAAGAGTTAAAGACTCACTATTTTGCTAATCTTGGTTTATCACCCTTGGAGTTTTTTAAGGGAAATCCTGGACATCAGGATATTTCACCTATAATTTATCATCTTTAACTGGTAAGGACTTTGAAAAAAATAAAATTACTATAATAATAGTATCACCTAGAATAAAATTATCATTTCTTTTTGAGTTCTGTTAGAATTAGCAAATTATATAAAATATCCAAATTAGAAAGTTTAATTTTCTGTGCATTTAATGCACAGAAGTTCTTAGTATGGTCAACTTCTTTATTTGATTAAGGTTTACACATTTTGGGCTAGTTAAGTAAAGTTACTTGAGTATCAGAAATCACTGGAAAAATGCTACCAGAAAAGCCAGATCAGGCTAGGGCTTGAAAAAGTTCCAAGAGGAAGAAGATAACACTGATATTCCCCCGCCCGCAATTTATTTTAGCTACTTACCTGAGGGCCCACTACATATTGTCTATTATTCCTTATATATTGATGAGTCCTCAAAAATAACAAAAATTGGATTTTAGACCAAAGACTTAACAGAGTTAAGTTTATAGCATAACACTTAAAAGGAACCCTAGAGATGTTAGGGAATAAAGTAGAAAATAGGTAAAAGGGCACTGCAGACAGCATGTAAAGGTATTTCAGACTTTGTTTCCCAGCCAGATATGTCTTTTTTTCTTTTTTTGAACTGTTCTCATGTATTTTTTTAATTTTTTACTTATGTAACATTGGTTTATTACATTAGTTTCATGTGTATAACATGTTTCTAATTCTGTATATACTATAGCATGTTTACCACCAAAAATATAGTTTCCATCTGCCAGTATACAGTTGATCCGCTTTGTTCTTTCTGTCCCCCTTACTCTTGTTCTTGGTAAGTCCGGTTTGGTTTATTCATTTATTTTTTGTTTGCCATGCTTCTAGAGGTGTACTTTATAGAGAATGGGAAATGAAATTTGATATGGTAAAGCTACTCCTACTTTTGTGGTAGGCATTGTATTTCCTCTCCCCAGCTGAGGCCGAGTTTGTTCTTTTTCTCATGCTATCAGTGAAGCTACACTTCCCAAACACTACCACAAGGTGATGCAGTGACTTTGCACGTTACTTCCCCACTGGATGGTGTGTGGGTCTGTATGTGTGCCTGTGAATCATTGTGATCTGTTAACATTCTCAGTGAATTTTAACGATTTTAAAAGATTTACCATCTTTTCACTCCGTTTCTTATCTGTGTGAAGAATGAAACATAAACTGTATGGGAATTAGATATTTTACTGTTTAAAATGAGTCGATTCATGTTGTAGTTACAGTCAGATAACATTTATCCTTGTTTTTTTAATGAGTAAAAGTTATATTGGAATTAAATTAATTAAAGTAATGAGAATGAAGTGACTTGTAAAAATATTTCTGTAGTTGTAGTCAGATTGAAATGTTTAAAGAGGTTAATGTTGGAAGCGAGATTAATGAAGGTTATTAATGGGATAATTGCAAATTATCTTACTCTAAAGATTTATATGCATCATGAATATATTTAATAGCTGATAGAGTTTTGTATTAAAAACTTGAATTTTGGGGAGAGAGTTTAAAAATGAAATTTCTTGTTAATGTGTTTATTTAAAATAATGAAAATAGTACATTAAATATACTGGTAAAAATTCAGTTAATTGAGTTAAAAGTTGAAGTTCTATTAAGTCCTCTTTTCACACATAACTCATGAGTAAAGACTGTAGTTATGCTTTTTAGTCCCTTTTGATACATTTATAAGCATATACATACACAAACACATAAGTGTATTGTTTTAGTTGCTAAGTTGAGTCTGACTCTTTTGTGGTCCCATGGACTATTAAAGACCAGGCTCCTTTGTCCATGGAATTTTCCAGGCAAGAATACTGGAGTGGGTTGCCATTTCCTTCTCCAGGGGATCTTCCTGACCCAGAGATGGAACCTGTGTCTCCTGCTTTGGCAGGCAGATTCTTTACCACTGAGCCACCTGGGATGCCCACATATGTGTATATACCTTTTTGTTATTTTATATCTTAAAACTTTTCAGTGAAGTAAAAGTTTAAGTATTGGTTTTTAAACGCTCTTGTAATTGAGGTTAAACAAAAGTTTAACCTCCACTACCTTGTTGTATAACATATACTGCTTTGTTGATTTAGTTTACTTTAGGAAAATATTTAAGTTTTATGAAAAAAGTTTCATTCTTAAATTACTTTTAATGTACAACATGGGAAACTCACCCTAAGCTAACTTTGTTTTCTTTTTGCTGAGTATCTTCCTCAGAGAAACTTAAATACTCACTTTCTTCACAGAAAAACATTACTGATTTACTTGTCTCAGTTTTGGTAGTTGTATCTAAAAGAGTTTGGTTTAGTTAATTTAGCCCAAATTACCAGCAAATTCTCAACACTACTCACATTTTAACAGTTACTAAGAAGTCTTTATTTCTAGGAATATCTAAGATAATATGCTTTTTAAAATTCTGATTAAGATATAAAATAACATAAAGGTATATACACATATGTGGGCGTCCCAGGTGGCTCAGTGGTAAAGAATCCGCCTGCCAAAGCAGGAGACATGGGTTTGATCTCTGGGTCAGGAAGATCCCCTGGAGAAAGAAATGGCAACCCACTGTAGTCTTTCTCATGGGTTTTTTATAACAAGTAGTGAACATTTTTTCAAAACTGGAATCAAGGGGTTTGTTTTGTTTTGTTTTGTTTTAGGAAGCCACTAAACTTGAAAGGAGATTATTATTAGTGGTTTCATTAACATCATGACATCCCTTTGGGCCCAGGTTTACTCAAACTATTCAAAGAAACAAAGTAATGAACACTTATTTTAGGAAGTTTCTAGTGTTGTGCTACCTTTTCATTTTCCTGAAGACTTTAGGTTGTCAGCTGGAGACTATTGACTGTTAAGTCTTTCTGTGAAGTAGGGTTGTTGGTAATAAAGCCTTTTTGTTAGTGCAGAGATATAGGAAATTTACTACTGAATGTGTTCTCTTTACCTTAGAATCCTGGCAAACCTCAGGTGGGAGAGGCTGATGGACATCCAGCCTGGTATTCTGCCACAGTGGCTTTCAGGTTCACAAATGACAGTCTCTTTGTGGGATGTCCAGTATATTGTATATCCTATAAGTACAAAGCAGTCTCTTGACCATAACAGAAGCAGAGAAGAGACAAAAGGAAAATTGGGCGTTTTCTGAAGTATTTCAGAATTTTAAAGATTAGCTTCAGTATTTCAGATCAATAAAAGAAATGTGGAAAAGCATATTATCTTAGATCTTCCTAGAAATAAAGACTTCTTAGCAATTGTTAAAATGTGAGTAGTGCTGAGAATTTGCTGGTAGTCTACTGGTAAGGACCCTAATGCTTTCACTGCCTTGGCCAGGTTCAGTCTCTGGTCTGGGAGCTAAGATCCTGCAAGCCTCACAGCGTGGCCCGTCCCCCAACCACCCAAAAAATGTGATTAGTGTTATTTCTGTAGAAACTTCATGGATTGGTGAAGTAAATTAGAATAATTTGGTTAGCAAATACCTTAACCTGGTTTTTCCCATTATTACAAAGATTCTTGTTTTGATGACTCAAAAGCAAGTGCCATTGTGTCAGTGCTATTGTGTCAGTGGTATTATTTCCTCTGTGGTACTGTAGAAACAGTGCCTGAAGTGAGTCTGTGACACACTGTAGAGATAGATTTTTTGAGTGAATTGTATCATTTTTTCAAAAGTAGAGCAAATAATATGGAAAACATTTAGGTTTTGAAGATTTTTATAGGCCACTTTCACCATTCATCTGCTAGCAAGTGCTAAGTTAGTGAGCACTCACTGAATCTATAATAGAATCTCAACAGTATGTTTTTCATTGACACTATATATTTAAAAATACATGTATTTTTAATCAGTAACTGTATGGAAAGAATACAGTAATGCTGGAATTAAGATAGAATGAAAGGGTAGAATTGGTATAGGTAGAGATGAACAAATAGGCTGAACTATTTCAAGTAGACCAACTGAGATTTTACATCATTTGAGAAATTTGAACAAGTGTTTACCAGAAGCCCAAGAAGATAGCCCAGGTCTGGGAATCTGTGAGAGCTGCTAATGGAGACTTAAATTGATGGTTTGAGTCATAGTCTAAATAGTATTTCTCTGTGCTGGCTGTATATAGGATTAAGATTACTTTGGGAGGCTTAAAAAGAATGTGTATACACGAACTTGGATGCAGTGCCCAGGTCCCAAAAGTCATTGTCTTTTTCTAAGACCCCCTAATGATTCTATGTAGCCGGGGTTTAGAAAAGCTGGGGATCATGATTGTGGATCAGGAATGCATGACAGAGAGGTTGATTAGGCTCTAGGTTATAGGAGCCTAGAACCTAGTGTGGAGGGATGCAATAGGTCAGATTAGGGAGGAAAGTGATGCAAGTTCAGGCGTTCAACATAGAAACACTGTTTTTGGTTTGCAAGAGAAGCAGAGGGCTAGGCTTTGCAGGAGAGGTGAAAGTTTGGTTTTTAAGTTTTTTAACTCGTTGAACTTTTGTAACTGAACCATTTTGTAAATTAATTACTTCCCAGTTTGTGTTTTTATATTTAATCATATCTGAAGGAGTTCCAGTATTTAAAAAGTATGTCTTTTCAATAATTCTCTGAGAATATCCATGTAATTTACTTTTAAAGCTATATATTTTCTCAAGGTATGAGCTTTTTCTTAGTTGGTATCATTAAATATGTGTAATTTACTTGTTTCAGATTCACAATGACATCCTTTCAAGAAGTTCCATTGCAGACTTCCAACTTTGCCCATGTCATCTTTCAAAATGTGGCCAAGAGTTATCTTCCTAATGCACACTTAGAATGTCATTATACTTTAACTCCATATATCCATCCACATCCAAAAGATTGGGTTGGTATATTCAAGGTAAGAGAACTTTCATTATTTCTTCCATATAGGCACTCTTTATTTTCTTCTTAAGAGGTTCACAATTAGTTTATACTTGTCTTAGCTCTACATTAAAGATTATTTTTATAAACTTCAAATGTAAAACATTATGCAACTTTAAATATTTAATAGTGCAGGGTAGTGTACAACAAATGTTAGGAACTTTAGTTCACCAAACTTTCCTCTCTGTGATCAAAAGGTTTGACTTAAAATTCTTTTCAAATTTTTTTCCTCCCATTTTCTCCATTCCTTACCTTAAAAAAAGTGATCTTTTCTTTTGGGTTGCTGTATCATTTATGGTCTTGTAATTTGTAATTAATTTTGTACAGCTCTGCAGCTATGTTACTGTCTTTTCTGTTGTCCCACATTGTTAAAATATTCCTCATATTGTCCCATGCTTTAATAAGAGTATTCTGTTTTACATGACTAGTAATTTCATTGATGGCAAGAGTCCCAGTTCTAGTTCTAATATTTTGCCATTATGTGTTACATTTAGTTGAAAATTACACTGAGATGATCGTTACAGTGGTGGAAGTTTTTGGCAATTTCAAGTCTTCAGAATGCAATGGAGAACCAGAAAATAAGAATGTCCTTTTAGCAAAGTAATACTGTAATGTACAGGTAGTAAAACTTACTTTTCTCTTGGGTTATTCTAGCTTCTCCCTCAGAAGCAATTTTTATTTTAGATATGACTTGTTAAAACCAAGACCATTAGGTATTGAAATTTTGATTGTGTGGTCTGTATAAGTTAAATAGTAAAGTAGAAAGAAATAAAACTAGCTGCTAGAATTAGGTACATTGAGAATATGAAGTAGTGAAAGCCTGGCCTAACAGAGTGAGGAGGGCAGATAAACTTTTTGGGACAAAACAAAGTACTGGCATTTAATGATATTTCAGTACCTTTTTGAATCTGTCATCCCTTGGCATTGCTAGATTGGTGAGTTATTTACTCTCTTTTCTTTAGGCTGGTCAAAATCCATTATGAAGGTACATTCCTTGTAAGCTTGTTATGAAATCAGTATCATTTTTAATTTTACATAAGAGATGAATAACAAGTTAAAGACACTAAGAATTTGTATTTTCTTGAAGAGTGAGACAGAGAGGAAGAATAGAGCAGGGAAATGAGATTGAGGGAAGAACAGGGCATTCCTGGCCGGAAAATGACATAAGCAAAGGCACAGAGGTGAGAATGAGAATGAGTTAGTGAAGTAGAGGGAGATGAAGTGTCAGTCTTTCCACGGAAGACCTTCAGTTTTAAGCTAAGTAGTTTGCAGACTTTGCATTAGGTGCAGTGAGAAGTCTGCATATGTCGGCTGATGTGTGATAAATTGTATTTTAAGAAGATAAATCTTTACCTTTTTTTTTTCAGACTACTTATTTTTTGTCTTCTGGTCCCCCTCCCATTTTTTGTTAATAACCTGTTGTTTACACCAAAAGTTTATGACTGTCTCATCAGATCCAGCCAAACACAATTGTGTCAGTTTTACTGCCTATTTCCACATTTTTAATATCACTGCTGTAGTTCATGCCCTCCTTATCTCCTTCTAAGACGATTGCAGTAGGTTTCCTGTTTTCCCTGCTTTCATTCTTAATGCCACTCCCCCATTTTATCTGTTCTTCAAAATGCTCTATATATAATAGAAAATGAAAATCTGAACATGTCTTCCTCTTGTTTAAGTGGCTCTTCATCCTCTGTGGGATAATGCCAAGACCAAATAACTTAGGGTGCCAAATAGGGCTCCTTTATAAAGACCTGATTTATAGCTTCCTTTTTATATTGCTTGCTTGTTTTTGGCTTTCATAATGCTAATGTATTGTCTTGTGTACTCCAAGGACTGTTAACTCTTCTTTAAGCAGTAGTACTTACATAAATAAATAATAAATAAATTTGAGTAGAATACCCTTTGCATCTTTTTGCCTGGATGATACTTAAAATTCAGTGGAAAGTTGAAGCATATAGTAAAAACTTCAAACTGTACAGGAAAACTCAGGGGGAAAAATCATGTTTTAATACTATTACCTAGCAATAAGCTGGAGAAGGCAATGGCACCCCACTCCAATACTCTTGCCTGGAAAATCCCATGGCTGGAGGAGCCTGTGGGCTACAGTCCATGGGGTCGCTAAGAGTCAGACACGACTTCACTTTCACTTTTCGCTTTCATGCATTGGAGAAGGAAATGGCAACCCACTCCAGTGTTCTTTCCTGGAGAATCCCAGGGACTGGGGAGCCTTGTGGGCTGCCGTCTGTGGGGTCGCACAAAGTCGGACACGACGGAAGCGACTTAGCAGCAGCAGCAGCAATAAGCATTGTTAACATATTTGTATATATCTGTACATAATAATTATACTTTGTCTATAGTAAGTATACACATATACTGTTGATGGATTGTGAAATTCATGAATATGTTTCTAAATATTTACTGTTAAACAATCCTTAATATAGACTGTATTTTTTTTTTTAAATTTTGTGTCCATTTATTTCATAGGATAAGTTCTTGGAATTATGATATTTGTGGCATTGAATGTTTTTAAATCCTTGATATGTACTGCATATTGCTGTCTAGAATGATTTTGATGGATATATTGACAAGGCAGTCAGGGAGAAAGTGCCTAGATAGTAACTATAAGGGAAGGAATGTGTGCTTCACAAAATGTTAAAGAATTTAAATTTCCTGGGACAGGTACCAGTTTTAGAAAATGAATAGGAAAAGTTCGTTTAGATCATGTTGTCGATTTTTAATATTTAGCTGAGGAATACTTTAAGCAGAGAGTAATAGAGTTTAGAAGTGAACTTTAATCTTACAGTGCTGAATAAGATAAATTGGAATTAGAATGGAGGCACAGAGAATGTTTAGACCATCTTAATTTCTAGTTGAGATAAAGCAATGGCACCCCACTCCAGTACTCTTGCCTGGAAAATCCTATGGATGGAGGGAGCCTGGTAGGCTGCAGTCCATGGGGTCTCTAAGAGTCAGATAAGACTGAGCAACTTCACTTTCACTTTTCACTTTCATGCATTGGAGAAGGAAATGGCAACCCATTCCAGTGTTCTTGCCTGGAGAACCCCAGGGATAGGGGAGCCTGGTGGGCTGCCGTCTATGGGGTCGCACAGAGTCGGACACGACTGAAGTGACTTACCAGTAGCAGCAGGCCTTTGAGAAGGGGATCAATTGTGGGTAATAATCCATAGGAAGTATCTATAAGGTTTGTCAGCAATTACCTTAATGGATTGGGACTGAAACTCATTCATTAAATATCCTCAGTGAGGAGGAACAAGGTCATGGGCTGAGTAGGGATGAGGAGTGGGGCTGGGGGTGGGGATCTTGAGTATGGAGAAGATTTGGTCTTGTTACTGTGGAAGAATGGGGAATTGGAGTAGGTTAACCAGGAGATTATTGAGCAGCTGTGAGTTTGTGTAGAGATTGAGCACCTAGAATTGAGTGAATTCCAAAAGTGGGTATTAGTCATTCTGCGAATTTAAAAGAGAAGTCAAGAGGGCAAAGGATACTAGCATGGTTTTAGGTGCATTACTGAAATGGTTAACTGACCATGAAGTCCAGGTTAGGTAGGGGAATGAGTGAAGCCAGACTAGGGATGTAGACTGGGTTGGCGATTTTCATTTTTTCCTTTCAGTTTTTCTCCCTCTTCTCTAGTGTTGGTTAAATTATAACTAAAACATGTAGCATGTTTGTTTATTCTTTATACTTTGCAAAGATCTTTCATGAGAGCATTATACTATTTTGCAGGTGAGGGAACTGAGGTCCAGAAAGAAGTGTTTGGTCACTCCAGATTAAACTTTGGAGCTAACGTTTGAACCACATGTAAACCACGTGTAAATCTTCAAGAATTGTTCTCGGCAGTTTGGTTAAGTGAGAGATCTAGTTTTTCAAAGTAAACAGCAGGATTCCTAAAAGTTCTGTGTGCATTTTATGAGTGATTGGATTGAAGTTAAAAAAATACAGGAAAAGATTGAGAACTATACATGATGTCATATCTATTATCAAACCCAACATTAATTGTAATAAATATTTAATATGTCCCATTATTTGTTTTATTATCAACTTGATTTGGTCTTGACTGTATAAGTATTTTTAAGAATTTATTTATATTTAGGCTATACTTGGTACAAATTAAATTAACTTGTAATTAAAATAATTTAAAGGTCCATGAGACTTTTTTTTTTAACTGTAAAGGAGTTATAACAATTCTCATGTTTCAGAGGTACTATTCTAGTTGTGAAAATTGGGAGTGCAAAGTGATTATGTCATGTTGTCCAGAGTCACATAGGCAAAACCAACCTTCCCAGTAAGATACTATTCTCACTGAAACCTTACTGACAACCAGATTAAAAAATTCAATTTCCTGGTATGAAAAGTGAAACTAAACAGTGATTTTGTACTTGAATATCTTGTTTCAAGTTTTTTTTCCCCTCTTCCTTGTTTCTCTTTGGCTTTTCATATTTGTCTTCATTCTGCTTCTTCTGTCTTCCTGCCCTGTCTCCATTCCGGTCCTTTCTTATTTTTTTGTTTTTAAAAAAATTCTGTTGTAAAAATTATCATAATTTTAGAAAACTTGGAACAAAACAGAAGATGCAAAAGATAAAAATTTAAGATGGCCAGCAGTCCCATCGCCCAACTATGTGCGTGTGCTCTAAGTTGCATTAGTCCGTGTTTGACACTGTAGCCCACCAGGCTTCTCTGCCCATGGGATTCTCCAGGCAAGAATACTGGAGTCTGTTGCCATGCCCTCCAGGGGTCTTCCCAACCCAGGATCAGACCCTAATCTCCCTACCTGTTAAGAGTGGTTACCATTATTAATGTTTTAAAGTGTTTCTTTCAGTCCCTTTTTTTTTTTCTTTTAACTAAAGGACGAATACTTTCAGTCTTTTTTGAACGTGTATATTTTGAAAATAGTTGGAATAGTAGTACATGGGGTCGCTAAGAGTCAGACACGACTGAGCAACTTCAGTTTTCACTTCGATGCATTGGAGAAGGAAATGGCAGCCCACTCCAGTGTTCTTGCCTGGAGAATCTCAGGGACGGGGGAGCCTGTTGGGCTGCCGTCTATGGGGTCGCACAGAGTTGGACACGATGGAAGCGACTTATAAGCAGCAGCAGCAGCAGTATATGGCGTTGTTTTATGTCCTGAATTTTTCTTTTCTTTTTTTTTTCCTGAATTTTTCACTTAAGATTGTAGCCACTTTCTCAAGAAGTAGCTCTGTAACATATTATCTCATGGAGGGACATTTATGTTGTTTATGATATGATATTTCTTAGAATGAGCATTGCATCTCCCTTTGTGTATCTAGGCATTTTTGCAGTTCTTTCCTTTTAAAAAGAAGGACCTTTACTCTTGTAAAGATTTTTGAAAATTAAAATATATACAAAAGAAAGAAAATTAATACCCTTACAAAGTGTACCCTCACCTTCCCCAGAAATACCTGTTGCTGTTTGGTGTATGTTTTTCTAGAATTTAAAAATACATTGGCTCAGTTTTAAACTGTTTTTTAGGTTTTGTAGTCATCCGTACATAATCAGCAAACAGATTTCAGTGCCTTACCTGCTTCATGTCTTGTGTCTGTCTCCATTTACATCACCCCGAAAACCAATCCCCACTCTCTCTGTCTTTGCAAGTGCTCTCTGTGTGCTCTCATTCCTAATGTTTCTTTTGAGGTTTCTCCAGAATTTACTAATCCCTGTATTTTTACTTGATAAACTTGTCCTTCTGATCTTTACATTTGCTTTCAGAATTTACTAATGATTAATACCAACATGTTTTTTAAAATGTTAATCCTATTTAAAGGAAACACATTTGCCATTTTTTTCTTCCTTGTTATTCTTGTTTAATTTCCTTTTTTGCTCTTACTTTGCCAGTTGCATTAGTAACAGAAGAATGATGTCCAGTACTATTGTTAATTCCCCAAACTGGACTAAATAGTGAAATAGCTGTTGTTTTGGTTCTTTCCTAAGCATAGATAGGCCCTCTTAACTGGATACAAGTGTAGCTCCTAAAAGCAATATGTTTTGACAGTTGTAGGTAACTTTGACTGCCCCATTGTTTTAAGTATCATCATAATTCTCTCTGCCATTTATCAATGTTTTAAAATTTGCTGTTATCAACTCTAAATATAGTAATTTTGTTTATGCTTGCTGCTAAGGGACTAAAGGCAAATTCCCTTGCATTTCAAGGGATTGGACTCTGTACTCCAGAAATCTGATCAAGTTTAGAAGATAAAAATAAAAGAGAAATAGTGTGTGTCTTGGACACTGGTGTGATTTTTCTAATTTGTTTACTGTTCTTAAACCATGAATGCATGTGTAATTTCTAGATGTCCAAATTCTGTTTCTTCCACTGTTGGTCGTCCTATTGTGTGTGGAAGTTTAGATGTTAGACATAACTATCCTAAAGGGATCTGATCTATCTTTCCAGATTGAGAAACTTTTACATTATTTTTTTAAAGTGTTTGCTTGACATGCACCTCACGTAACTGTTGTTCAGTTTTTCCTTCTTCAAAAGGAATTTAAAGTATAGTCCTATATTGCTGATTTTTATATTCAGATTGGGTTGCATCTTGCCCCAATTTCTTGGTTGGCTTAGTGTGGGATACCTGTGATGTTTTAGAGCATGGTCTGCCACTCCCTTGAGTTGCCCAGATTTATGCAATAAAGGAAAGCAAAGTATAATATAAGTTAGCACTGTAGTCACACAATAAGAAACAGCCTGAATTACTGTGATTCAGTTAGAACACAGCAAGGAACAAACCACTTAACATATCTCTTAAACATTTTTCCTGTGTGATAAAAGATCTCACTTCCCCCATTAATGTTTTTCTTATCATGAAAGATAGCTAGAAACAGCATTTTTCACCTTTACCTTACTGTTTCTTTTGTCAACTACATTTTATTTGGGAATAGTATAGTCATTGAATCTGTTGAAAGGAGGAGTTGGAATTTCAGAAAGTATGAGTATATCCTAGTAGGAGAAGAGTGAGTAGAGTCCTAGTGGTAAAGAGC
Organism: Nanger dama; assembly: GCA_917880005.1. Taxonomy (NCBI): domain Eukaryota; kingdom Metazoa; phylum Chordata; class Mammalia; order Artiodactyla; family Bovidae; genus Nanger; species Nanger dama. The sequence goes on from CAKJTW010000022.1 coordinate 29,445,110, forward strand.
TTGAACTTTAGGTTTAGAGTCTGACTTTGCCCCTTACTAATCCCCCCACCCGCCCCGTAAGTTCAGCAGTTAACAGGAATTTTTTTCTTTAATCTGAAAGATAAATATTTACATCTCAAATACAAAAGAAACTTTTAAAATTATTTTTGGTTGATCTCTAAAACCCAACCACTTACAATCCTTTTTTTTTTTTAACCAACCCATTATTTCTACTCAAAATGTCCATCCTGTGTACTTACTAAACATTTACTTGCACTTGCATTTTCTGTGTCAGGTCTACTTTGATGCAGAGCTTCTTAAAAAGCACTAACTGAATCTGTCCAGTGAAGTCTCATGTTTTTGAAAAACCAATGTTGCTACACAATTTCCAGATTGGCTGCCAAAGCTGAACGTGGGTGTGGGCAGCTCTTCAAAAAGTTCAAATCCTTCACCGAAGTCATCCAGCAACTCTTCCGTGGTCCAGTTACATGAGGTTATTAGAAAAAAGCCTTTCACTTTCAACACTCTCTGGAGAGATTTCAAATATTGCTTCCTCTTCTCAATTGCATTGTCAGGACTGAGGCTTATGGCATGAATCGTCCGTCCCTTTGTCAACACAGATAATGAAACCCACACAACTTTGTGGAAGGGTTCAAAAAGTCTTCTACCTTCAATGTAATGTTGATAATACTTCCAGAAAGCTATATTGCAGAAGGAGAGTAATCAATTCCAGTAACATCAGAGAAATCAAATTTTGCAAGTTCAACCAGGAAAACACCAGTTCCCAATATCAAGCACTGAAGCATCCAGTGGCATCTTGTGTTTCTGCATCCACCTTATTAATCGAGTCCTACTCTCCAACCAGATTTCTCCTGTATCTCCGTATTCTTGGAAAGTTTGCAGTTCTCTCTTACAGACAGCATCCCAATGCTCTTGGGTTCCCAGAGCAGATGGGACAAAGCCATCTCCTCCAGGACTGGCCCCTGGGGACTGCACCACGGCTCCAGCGCTGCTGTCATCGTCCATGCCCTCTACTAGTTTCTTAATTTGTAAGATAAGGGTAGTATTTTTTCAAAAACAATAAGTGTATTTACTACTGCTGTTCCTTGTGCCACTTGAATCAGGTATATATAATTGTGATATTAACAGTTCTGTGTGTCCGCCATCACACATATATGACTCACTAAGCATGTTTTCTAACCACCTGTTCCAGGTAGAGCCTCTTCAGTTAGGGAGATGTTTTTCAAAAAACACATAGCTCTAGAGTAGTATTTCTCTCCAGATCAGCATATGGACCAGCATGGGATCAAAGAATGCAAGGTATAACTTGTACCAGATTTATCTTTTGGGGAATACTTCAGATGGGTTCTTTTTCAGGAGATGTTAGAAGCATTGGGAGATAGGGAATGAGGGACAGAATATCTTAGAGTTAAGATCACTGTCCCTAATAGGTTATGTGTCCTTGGGTATTAATGAATAGTAACATTTCATGGACACTCACATTCCAGCATTGTGCCAAGTGTGTTTACAGGGCTTAACTCATTTAATACACATACAAGCCTTTGAGATTGTTAGTTATCTTCATTTTATTTGTTTGTTTTACGGCTGTGCTGGGTCTTGGTTGCTGCACAGGTTTTTCTCTGGTTTGTGGAGAGCAGGGGCTACTCTGTAGTTGCAGTGCATGGGCTTCTCATTGTTGTGACTGCTCTTGTGGAGCACATGCTCTACGATGTCTAGGCTTCAGTAGTTGTGGCTCCCTGCCTCTAGAGCACAGGCTCAATAGTTGTGGTGCACAGGCTTATTTGCTCCAAGGCATGTGGGATCTTCCCTGAACCTGTGTCTCATGTACTGGCAGGTACATTCTTTACCATTGAACCACCAGGGAAGCCCTATTATCTCCATTTTAAAGAGGAAGCAACAAAAATAACTTGTCTGAAATCTTAAAACTAGTAAATGATCTTTTTCAGCAATCCGACCTTACTTTCTATGCTGTTAATTACTACAGCATACAGTGCTTGCAAAAACTACCTTTTATGGAGTGGCCATCGTGGGTTAGGCACTCTGCCAAGTGCTGCTTTTATGTTTATTATCTAATTTAATCCTTCTGACAATTCTTAGAGAAAAAAACTGAGCCTTAGGTCAGGGAAATCACTTACATGATGGTTTCCTTAAGCTTCTTTCAAGTGTTTTTGACCATGACACAGAAAGAAATAAAAATTCTATGATTTGACCCGGCAGAGTTGCATGCAAATACATACTGAAACAAATTTTCATCAAGCAATACTTAGCTTTCATGCACTCTGATGGCTTTCTAATTCTAATTAAAAAATAAATGTGGGTATGAATTACTAAATTAAATCACCACTTACTCTACTGGATTGTGACCTACAGTTTGAAAACACTCCTTTAGAGACTAAAGATAGTAATACAAGATTCCTCCATCTTCAGTAGTCTGGAATATCTAATCCTAGGTCAATCAGAATTATAGAACATATGTGTAATCAAACCCTGTGGATGATGCATAATTTCTCGTGTGTGTACAGTCACGTTGGACCCTTTGTGACCCTTTGAACTGTAGCCCACCAGGCTCTGCTGTCCATGGGATTTTTTTGGGCAATACTGGAGTCTGTTGCCATTTCTTTCTCCAAGGGGATCTTCTTGACCTAGGGAATGAACCTTAGTCTCTTGTGTATCCTGCATTGAAGGTGGATTCCTTACCCACTGAGCCATCATGGAAGCCATGATATACTGGCAAATGTATATCTATTTTCTGTTTAAAACATATCTAATATTATTATGACAGTTCATCTGGAAAATAACAGATATGTAATGTATATGTTCATGTTGAAATTAATTTTAGAGATTGATGGGATATAGGTAGTTATTTTGTATGTGTGAACACCTTAGGAATAAAAGTAAAAATAAGTTTTACAAAATTTACCATGCCTGTAGGCAAGACTTACTAAAGATGAGAGACTAGTGAAATTAGTGGATTTAAGGAGGAAGGAGAAATCTAATTTTAAAAAAGCACTTAAATTTGAGGCATAAAATAACTTAAAAACTTATGTTTTGTGAAATCAAATTTTAAATGAAACATAAGTTTTTATATTTTGTCATATGTGTGCTAAGATTTTCCATGGGAAATTGGATATCGGATTGCATTTGAATACATAGAAGTTCTACTGTTACAGATTTTTATAGCAGTAGGTTATAGCTTAATAAAGAACTATAATAAAAATTTGATGTGCTTGTTAAAATGCTCATGATTTGTAAACATATTAATGCATACTTTAATTTCAGGATGCAGTAAACAATATGCTGTAAGATATCACTCGTATTAAGCCACTTTATAATATCTACTTTTGTTGTTCTCCTTTAGGTTGGATGGAGTACTGCTCGTGATTATTACACGTTTTTATGGTCCCCTATGCCTGAACATTATGTAGAAGGATCAGCAGTCAATTGTGTGTTAGCATTTCAAGGTAAGAACTGAAAACAGTGAACTCAGTGAAATTAGATGTTTTATTGCCATTAAAAATGTTTTACCCTGTTGTAATTATCTGCTTAGGGGTGTCCAGTAACTAAAGTTAAATTAGTGTCTGTCTTTATCAGAAGTCATAGAATGTAAATATCTGGTGACGGTCTCATGATACCTTATGTAGACAATTAAACATTGTTTTCCAAACTTCTTCATTGAGGTCTTTTGATCACTTTTTTCAAATGAGAAAATAATGCTGTTACTGATACTAGATAGTAAGATTAAAGGTGAGAAAAATAGTGTGTATGAAAACCACAAAGGTGATTCATGGGATTTATAGAATAGAAATTCTGTAGGGAAAGTTGCCTATAAAAATGGATGTGAATAATACAAAATTCATTTTGTCTTAGCTGGTGTTATATACAGAGTTTAAAAAATACTTTTGAGGAAGATAGACCTAGTATTGTCCCTCCCCACACATTCCACCTTCACAGAAGTGAGAGCTAGAGCTCCAGCATCCCTCCTATGACCGTGAGATAAAAGGCCAAGACAAGCACATATATGTTTGTCTTAACATGCCTGAGCTCCCAAATCAAGGTCAGCTGGCAACTGCCTTCAGATTTCTTGTTATGTAAAAAACAAAGCACCCTGTTGCTTTATTTTTTAAAAACAAGACACAACAATTTAATTTAGAAATCTGTAACAATTTGCTGCAGAGTGATTTTTGCATAAAATTGAACTGACTTCATATCGTATTTAAAGCTCTTTCTTAGTCTTACTTATATTGTGAACTGTTTTTGGTCTGGGGGAGCTAATGGACTGTCAGTATAATATTTTAATACACATAAAGTCACCTATATGGGTGTAACAGCTTATTTATTCGTTCATCTATTAATATCTTGGTTGCTTCCAAGTTTTGGCACTTGTGAATAAACCTGGTAGTGTGGATGTGTAAATTTTCAGCTTATTTGGATAAATATCAGAGTATGATTGCTGGTATGGTGAGAATATATTTTGAAGTATATTCTTCCCATGTAGCACTAGTGGTTAAAAACCTGCCTGCCAATGCAGGAGAGGTAAAGAGATGTGTGTTTGATCCTGCATTGGCAGGCGGGTTCTTTACCATTAGTGCTACATGGGAAGAGAAGCTTTTTTTGTGAATTTCCCCTAGAGGAGGATGTGGCAACCCACTTCAGGATTCTTGCCTGGAGAATCCCATGGACAGAGGAGCCTGATTGGTTGGCTGTAGTCCATAGGGTTGCAAAGAGTTAGACACGACTGAAGTGACTTAGCATGCATTGGTAAGAAACCATCAAACTTTTTCCAAAGTGGCAATATTTGCATTCCCACCAGCAGTGAGAGTGAGTTGTGGGTTACGTCTTTGCTAGCATTAGGTGGTGGTAGTGGTTTGGCTTTTGGTGGTTTATGTTTTCAAAAAAACTTAACGAGGTTTATCAGTTGGCAATGTGATCATATATAGCTTGCATATATATTAATAGAAAAAGTTTCCTTATATATTGTGACAGGAAACACATTCAGAGGATACAGTTTGTGCTTGTAATAAAGACAAAAGATTTAGGTCTGGCTTCCCTGGTGGCTCAGAGGTTAAAGCGTCTGCCTGCAGTGCAGGAGACCTGGGTTCGATCCCTGGGTTGGGAAGATCCCCTGGAGAAGGAAATGGCAACACACTCCAGTACTCTTGCCTGGAGAATCCCATGGACGGAGGAGCCTGGTGGGCTGCAGTCCACGGGGTCGCAAAGAGTCGGACATGACTGAGCCACTTCACTTCTTCAGATGTTTTATAGATTAAGAAATTTACAAGTTATATATAGTTTATCTTTTAATTCATGGCCTTTTTTTAGATGATCAAATTCAAATGTGTATATTGGAACTGATTTTGTTACAAGATATTGGTTATTCAAAGTTGTGGCTTTATTTCCGGTAATTGTTCATGTGATTAGTTTTCTTAGAAGAAGCTTAACAGAATTTGTTATAGTGACTAATGAATTTGCTTATTTATGACAGCAAAGAGTTTAAAAGTACTTTAAAAAAAGAAGTGCATCCAGTTTATTTCTGTTTATACTGTAAAAGGATTTTCCTGGGAGCTAATTTACATGTTTTTGAAAATTCATCATAATTTTTACTTTGAAATTCAGAAAGAGAAGCTTCTGCTTGCCTAGGACTTGTTATACAGTGAACTCAAGATAGAATCATGAAAAACGTGGTTATATAATATTAGAGGTAGAAGGAATTTTAAGCATAATCCAAATAATTTTGCTCATTTTGTGGAGTAGTGATGAGAATCCTGAAATGCAAAACTCAGAACAACTAATACAATATGCATAGGTATAATTGTTTTCCTAAATGAACCCTTATTTATTTACTATAATTTGATTGCTACTGTTACAGGCTGTAAAATTTGACTTGGAATTTGGTTTTTACTTTTTCCTGTTTTCGGTGTTATTGATCTGATGAGATCTATTTCTAGGTAGCTTTAAATCTCAACTCTGAATAACTATATTTTGTGTCTTAAATGGTATTGAGCCATTTTTAGATTTTTCCTGTACCGGTCTTCATTGTTTTGCATGGGCTCTCTCTAGTTAGGTAAGCAGGGAGGGGCTATTCTTTGTTGCAGTGTGCAGGCTTCCCATTGCAGTGCCTTCCCTTGTTGTGGGAGTACAGACACTCTAAGAGCATGGGCTTCAGTAGTTGCAGCACGTGGTTCAGTAGTTGTGGCTTGAGGGCTCTAGAGCCACGGGTTCAGTAATTGTGGCACATGGGCTTAGTTGCTCTGTGGTATGTGGAATCTTCCCAGACTGGGGTCTGAACCTATGTCCACTGCACCACCAGAGAAATCCTGAGCCATGTTTTCTAGTGAGTTATTTTTGTGATATTAGAAAAAGCAGACATTGAATATCTAGTCTGTAGAATTTCTAATGCCATGATACAGAGCTGCTTGCTGCTGCAAGTCGCTTCAGTCATGTCCAACTCTGTGCAACTCCATAGACAGCAGCTCCTCTGTCCCTGGGATTCTCCAGTCAAGAATACTGGAGTGGGTTGCCGTTTCCTTCTCCAGTGCATGCATGCTAAGTCGCTTTAGTCATGTCTGAACCAGAGCTGCTTAGTCAAACTGTTATTTTTGTTTTCTGTTTAAGCTTTTAAAGTAAATGTAGTGGCCATTTGCAAAGTTACTCAGCCACGGATTAATAAATTTAGTAGAAGTTATTAAGAGGATGGAGTTTTTAAAAACTTCAAAAATTTATTGCTAGATAAATTTATTGTGGCTTGCAGGATGTTAGTTCCCCAACCAGAGGTCGAACCTGTGCCCCCTGCACCGCAAGTGCACAGTCCTAACCACTGGATCCATAGGGAATTCTCTGTTATTTTTAAAAATAACTTTGTATTTTTAAATAAGTTTAGATGTACAGTTGCAAAAATAGTATACAGAATTTTCATCTACTCTTCAGCCAGCTTCCCTTAGTGTTGACATGTTCTATAACCGTTTATTAAAAAAAAAGAAATTTAACATTGGTACAACACTGTTGACTACAGTAGTACAGACTTTGTTCAGATTTCACTAGTGTTTCCAGTAGTTTTCCTTTTTCTGTTCCTGGATCTAGTCCATAATCCCATATTATAGTTCCTCATTCTGTCCTTGTTTTTCATGACCTTTCATTTTTGAAGAGTAGTTTTCAGTTTTGTTTTGGTAGAATGTTCCTCATTTTGAGTTTTTCTGATCATTTCTTGTGATTAGATTGAGGCTATACATTTTTAGGAAGATTACCATGAGAGTGATGTATTCTTTTCAGTGCATTGTACTAGAGATTACTTGATGTCTGAATGTCTAATTTCTAGTAATGTTAGTTTTGATCACTTGGGTAAGGTGATGTCTGCTGGGTTTCTCTACACTAAAGTTAGTATTTTTCTCTTTGTAATTTAATGAATATTATGGGGAGCAACTTTGAGATAAGCAAGTGTTGTTTTGCCTCAAACTTTGACCCATTAATTTTAGTATCCATCAGTGGATCTTACAACAATTACTGTTGTTGTGTTCGTCTGATGATGCCTTTTTATTCTCATTTCTTGTATATTATTAGTAGGAATTGTTATGTTAGGAAGAGTTGTCCTCTTCTCCATGGATTCATGGAAATTTATTTTCTTTTGTGGGATAAAGTCTGATGTAACTGGAGACATTACTTTGCCAACATAGGTCTGTCTAGTCAGTGCTAGGGTTTTTCCATTGGTCATGTATGGATGTGAGAGTTGGACTGTGAAGAAAGCTGAGCGCCGAAGAATTGATGCTTTTGAACTGTGGTGTTGGAGAAGACTCTTGAGAGTCCTTGGACTGCAAGGAGATCCAACAGTCCGTTCTAAAGGAGATCAGCCCTGGGATTTCTTTGGAAGGAATGATGCTAAAGCTGAAACTCCAGTACTTTGGCCACCTCATGTGAAGAGTTGACTCATTGGAAAAGACTATGCTGGGAGGTCTTGGAGGCAGGAGGAGAAGGGGAAGACAGAGGATGAGATGGCTGGATGGTATCACTGACTTGATAGATGTGGTGATGGACAGGGAGGCCTGGAGTGCTGCAATTCATGGGGTCGCAAAGAGTCAGACACGACTGAGTAACTGAACTGAACCATTTTTTTGTTGCTCAAATTGTTTTGGCATTTTTTGGCTACTGGAAGCTCTATCAGATGGACTACGGTGGTTTTTGACATCCCCCTCCCCCAGTTTTTTTGAGAACTTCTTTCTTATTTTCAAGAACCACCAGATATTTCAGGCTAATACTATATTTTCTCTGCCTCCCTGCCCCCATGGACAAAGATCAGCTATTTTTTAAAGAAGGAAGTCAAGTGAAATTGATATCATAATAATAAAGGCTAAAAATTTCAAGATATGGAGTAGTAATAGGCATAGTGAATACAGATTTCTGGGTTGAAATCAATATCGAAGATAAGGTGAATAGATTGATCTATGTATTTCATTTCATTGTATATCTATGTATATTCATTTCATTGAATGCTTTCTTTTTCAAGTCATTCTGGGAGATTTCAGAATTTGGATATTTATTAATAATCTGCTGTTAGCATTTCTGAGGTTTATGTGTATGTGCTCAGTTGTATCCCACCTCTTTGCAACCTCATGGACGGTAGCCCACCAGGCTCCTCTGTAGGTTGCCATTTCTTCCTCCAGGGATGGATGTTGCCTATAAAGCATATATGTAATGGTAATGCAAAGCATACTGTGGAGGATTTTTGAAAAAAATTAATTCAATTTTTATTTATTTGGCTGCACCAGATCTTAGTTGCAAAACACTATATATTTAGTTGTGGCATATAGAATCTAGTTCCCTGACCAGGGGTCTAAGCCAAGTCCCCTACATTGAGAGCTCGGAGTACTAGCCATTGGACCACCTGGAGAGTCCTCTGAGGTTTTTTGTTTTTGTTTTTAACCCCTTTTTACATGTAAAAAATACCATGGGAGCTTTGGAGAGGAGGTAAAGATTAATTTTGAGCTGTAATCCAGCAAAATTTAAGAGGGTAGCAGTTGAGCTAAAGAAGAAAGGAACAAATATTGAAAACATTTGTCAGATAGTGGGCTAGATGGTATACATAATCCATGATACTTTGAAGCTTTGAGATAGCTGTCTTCAAATATCTTTTACAGATAAGAAACAGGCTCAGGGAGGTTAAATATATAATAATTAGTGATAGAGTTGGGATTCCAGAATAAATATTTGTGGTTCCAAAGCTTATTTTTGTTCTGCACAAGTAGACCTCATCTTCTTTTTGCCCTTACACAATTCACATGTGTGGTACATTGCTTCTGTTAATATCTCTCTTTTGCATTTAATTAATGTCATTTGAGAGAACATTTCTTTAACTGATATATTTCTACCCCTAGTCCTCCTAGATTTTTATGCTTACTCTTGCTCCTCCTCCAGCCTCTTTCTCATTGAAAACTACATACTTGACTCTCCCAGATGAATTGGTTTTATCCGAGTGAAACTACAGGGAAAGAATATTCGGAAAGTATAATCTTAGACCTAAGATAAAAATATGGGCATATTTAGGGAAGAAGGAAGAGTCTGGTTTTGATAGACAGTTTATGAAGGAGGAAAGAAAGACATCTTGAGTGTCTAGAAACAAGGTCAGGAATAAGAGATGGCAAGATTTGTTAAATACAAATAATTTAATAACAATAAATAATAATTTTTTTGTTTATACTCCTTTTAGGATATTACCTTCCAAATGATGATGGAGAGTTTTATCAGTTCTGTTATGTTACTCATAAGGGCGAAATTCGTGGAGCAAGTACACCGTTTCAGTTTCGAGCTGCTTCTCCAGTTGAAGAGTTGCTCACTATGGAAGATGAAGGAAATTCTGATATGTTGGTGGTGACCACAAAAGCTGGCCTTCTTGAGGTAGGTACCAACAGTGACTGGGTGACTGATAAATTTACATTATGAACTATATTTTTGTTATGAACTGTGGCTTTAAAATAGTTTTAAAGACAAATCAGTCATTGCTCAATTAGAAACAGAGTTTTTGTTGGTTGGCATTTTAAGAATTTTCAGGTTGTCCAAGAGTATAACCTGAGAATCAAATGCTTTTAACTAATGAACTTAAAATATATTTTTTGTCACAATTATGTTACTGATTTCACTGTGGCAGGGACTGTCCCTAGGCTTATTAGTATTTTGTGAATAGTATATAGATTGGCAATAAGTAATTACTGAGATAATTTAGACCTAAAATTCCTAATGTTCCCTTACCCTTTCTCCTTTAGGGATTGCCTAATCTGTTTATTGTACAATAGTACAGATGTGAGGGTGAATACTTTAATTGGTTCAGTATACATTTTTGATTAATTTACATTCCTATTTAGTCTACAGCAAGTCATTACTTATTCTTTATACTCACATGGATTTTTATATGTAAATCTCTTTTATGTCTTTGGTTTTTATCTACCTTCAAAAAGAAACTGCAGAAAAAGACTAGATTATAGATACTGTACAGTTGAACTAAGAAAGTTAGAAGGAACCTATAATTTTTATTGTGAAGTTTTTCATATATTCCCTTCCTCCTTCCAGAAATTCCTCTCTTATCTTAAATAAAGAAATGTAACTTTTATAGGGTGACTAAAACATTTTGTGGTGTTGACTCCCTGATGATCAAGGTTTTTAGCCTGGTATTTGAATGCTAGTCAAAGATGCTGAAATAGGCCTAGCTCTTACAAAGAATGCAGTGTTTATATTGGAGTTTTTTGAATACTTGTTAGACCACCCTGATTTTAGAACACCTCCAGCAGAAAAGCAACAGGCATTTTGGCCTCTGCCTCTCTCTTGTGCTCCCAAGTAAATTGGTACATTGCACAGTTTAGTTCTCTCTTTCCTACTCTTAAAATGTACTTTGTACTTTATAGAGAAAATTGAAATTTCTGTCTCTTAGGTAAATGTTTTTGAGATAAAGTATTTATAGTCTGAACAATTTTTTGACAAATCTTTTAAATTTCCACATTCATGAAAATCTTCAATGAGTTTACTAAAAATGCACCAAATTAGTACAAGTGTGAGACATTATTTAGGGCACTGTTGGCATTACCAATGATTAACAGTTCTTCAAGTTTGTGAACCTTGATGGGATCTTAGGTATTTAAAAAATAGATATTTGGGGAGTAGAGTGGGTTATTTTAAATATGGACTACCCATTGTGTGTGAGAAAATTATAGTTAAATTTCTTAACTATAATAATTGTAGTGGCTAAGTACGAGATTGTGCTTATTAGGTGATAGCCTGCCCTGTGTACTTAAGGAGTGAAGTGTCTGCATTTATGTTTCAAATGCTTTAGCAAAAAACAAACTACATAAACTTACATGTCTATGTATTTATAAAATAAACATGGCGAAATAATAATTATTCAATTTAGATTATGGGTGAATGGAGGTTCATTGTAAAATATTTACCATTTTGTATGCTTGAAAGATACCAGAACACAAAGTTGGGGGTAGGAATTGGACTTCTATACAATTTTATCTAATTTTAGTTAAAATTTTCTGCTTTTTCTGCTTAAGATTCAGTGAACTCTTTAGAAAGTATATGTCAGTTAAATGAATCACTGGGAAATAGTAGTTCTTTTATGATGTTTCAGTCATACTGGGTCAAAGTGAATCTTTAAGTTGCCAGAGCGTTTAAGCCCAAAATAATTTAAAAAAAAAAAGAGTAAAAAGAAATTCAGTGAATACTTAAACTTTTCTCTTTTGAGGGCATTTACTCTAGTCATTTTCATTTAGTCTGATGGAAGAGATAGATGGGGCATTTAAAAATTTTCCAGCTCTTTACCTTTTGTAAGAGCCATTTTAGTGTTTAAATAATCAGAGTTTGTTTACATGCCCTTGGGAAATTAACTCGGGGTATACTGGGGGAAAACGTTTTTATTTAGCTAAATGTATAATGCTTCTGTTGTGAGTCTCCATTCTTCTTCCCCTGTTAGAATCAGACAACTTGCTGAAAGAAAAATATTGACCATATTATTTATTTTCTATTTTAGGTCCCTTAATTTGGTAATTTTTAGAATACTGGAGTTCCTGAACTAAGTTAATTATTAGGGTTCATGTAAGAGTCAGTTATGTTGTTAAAGTCTGCATTTTTTCCCTAAAGTTTGCATTTACTTATAAAGTTTGTTTAAATTTACCTAAATGGAGGCTGTTTTGTACATACAGAAACTTATTTCTTAGTATCTTATTTAAATTTATTATTAACTGGAGGATGATTGCTTTACAGTATTGTGTTGGCTTTCACATATATCAGCATGAATTGGTCATAGGTATACATTCGTTCCCATCTCCCACTCCTAAGACCTTATTTAAAGATCCCTAACTTCATAGTAATCCCACAGGTGAAGGCCTTATGTAACACACAAGGAAGTTCTTAATAAATTCAAAGATTTCCATTCAAAAAGAGGTACATGTTTTTCTCATTGATTATTACCCAAGATAAGAAAAGCCCAGAATTGCCACATTTCATAGATTTCCATTCAAGAAGAGGTACATATTTTTCACCTTGATTTTTACCCAAAGTAAGAAAAGCCCAGAATCGTCACTCATGAAACTAAATATGCCTTATTTTTAGTACTGATTTGAAAAGTGATTAGCAGGCAGCTTCATAATAAAATTCATTACTTCTGCACCTGCCTTCTTGTAATGTTTTCTTCTTTGCCCAATCAAAAATGGTTTACATTTATGATTCATTACTTTTTAAAAATTTTAATTGGAGGCTAATTACAATATTGTAGTGGTTTTTGCCATATATTGACAGATTCATGAATTTTTAACTGACGACAAAGGAGTTTGATTCATATGAAGAAGATAGTTTGTAAAAGTTCTTTCTACGAATTTTTTCACTGTTTTTTGAAATGGAAAACTGAATTTGTAATATATTGTAGGATTATAAACAATTTGAGTTTCTGTTTTATAGTTGAAAATCGAGAAAACCATGAAAGAAAAAGAAGAACTGTTAAAGTTAATTGCTGTTCTGGAAAAGGAAACAACACAACTTCGAGAACAAGTTGGAAGAATGGAAAGAGAACTTAACCATGAGAAAGAAAGAGGTGATCAGTTGCAAGCAGAGCAAAAGGTTAGTTGTGTCCTATGTAACTGATTGGAGTTATACTGTTTGAAATCCACTTTTTTCAGGAACTGAACCAATTAAAATGAGTGAAGGGTCCCCTGTTGAAAAATGTATTTGGATAGATATTTGTACAAGGATAGGTCAAATCCTGTCAACTTTCTGCCACAGCCTCTTTTATGTTGTGAATGGTTAAAATACTTTTGAGATTTTTAGTCCCTAACAGCTGTTTCTAGATGCTTTACATCTAATTATAAAATACGTGATTGATCTTGGGGAGGTGGCTTAGAAATACAATTAGGAATGATAAACACTGAATAAAGGGAAGAGTAGAATAAAGTAGTCAAAATTACTTTTTAAAAATCAGAATTCAATGAAATAAGATGTGATATTTTAATTTTGAAATCATTGATGTGAGAAAGGCAATAAATTATCCTAAAAACCACCTAATTAAAAATTGGCACAGTCTTAAGCTAAGAAAAAAGTTTAAGCATAGAACAGTGTAATTTAGAGATACAAATGGATTTAAGACAATAGTCAAAAACAATGGAAAAAGTAGTCACCTAGTAATTGACTTATATATTTAATATTTTCATAAGAAAATTTATTGACAAACTTGCACAGATTATGGTTATATATATATCACAATCTCACTTACATTGTTAATAGCTGGAAATGCTTATGCTCGTTGACAGGATTGACCTGTTGTTCCCTAAGGATGGAGTCTGTTCCACTTTTTTTTTTAAATTTTTGTTGTAGTATAATTGATTCACAATGTTGTTTTTAGTTTCAGGTATACAGCAAAGTCAGTTGGTTATACATATATCTACTTTTTCTTTTTTAGATTGTTTTCCCATGTAGGCCATTACATGGGTATAGTAATATGTATGTCAGTCTCAACCTCTCAATTTATCCCCCTCTCCCAGTTGTTATTTTGTGCAGCAAGACCTAGAATGGTTGCTTAATAATCGTTAATTGAGCCATTTTATACTCTAGTGGAGTGATTGTATATTGTACACTTGAGCAGAAGTGATATACAGATAGGGCTCAAACAAAAAAGGTTACTTTAACCGTATTCTGTTTGAGGATTGCTTGAGTTAGAGGGTAAACATAATATCAAGCAGTGTGTACAGTTGTTTATTTCCTTATGGATTAGTAGCTTAGTTTTTTCTGACTCTCTGCGACCCCATGGACTATAACCCATCAGGTTCCTCTGCCCGTTGGATTCTCCAGGCAAGAATATTGGAGTGGGTTTCCATGTCCTTCTCCTGTCTCCTTATAAACATCTGTCAACTCCTTTGTCCTTATTACTATTAGCCTTTTTAGTTTAAAATGCAGTTATTCTCCCGGTTTTATTCCTGGGGAATACTTGCAGTCCTACAGTAGGAGTATCCTACAGTAGGGGTAGATACTCTGGTTAAAGAACCATTTTTTGGGGGTGGGTGGGAAGGAGGGTGGTGTAACATGTGGAATCTTAGTTCCCTGACCAATGATTGAATCCGTTCTCAGAGTCTTTTAACCACTGGACCTCCAGGGAATTCTAAGGAACCACTTTTTAAATTTGAACTTTTAAAGCAGGTATTCCCAAGTATTATAAATATTATAATAAAATCTCATTATATGTGCCTGGTTTGACTATTAGAACATCCAGGTAAATTTTTAATCCAGTTGTAACTCTTTTGCTGTCCTTTGTATAGTTCTAACTCTTTTCTTTCTGTTCTTCACGCATTTCTCTTGCTGTTACCTGAGTTTGGCAGTTTTCCAAAATGGCCCATTACAACCTGTACTTAGCCTATGAGATCAAGAATACCCTGAAGCATGGCCTTTGATGTTAGACTCTATTCACCTTGAAATCCAAAGGGAAAAATGGATGATTTAGAGAGTAGTAATGGCCGAGAGGCCTTTAATTGTGTGAAATTACTTATGTACATCAGACCATTTCTCTGGTTCAGTTGAGTATTACCTGAAATTCAAACAGTCTTAGGTGTTCTCTGCTGTCCAGGTGACGGGTTAAGCACTATAGATAAGACTAAAGATTATGCTGATAGACTTGGGTTGAGAAAGTGGAGGACTGAGGTCAGGAGATTAACGAAGCAAAATTTGTAGGAGATTGTGGCTAAGGTACCCAGAAGAAATCTTTGGAAGTTTATGACAACTCACAAATCTTGATGACAGTCACCCATCTTGAAGGGGACTTCTTCCTTGCTGCTATTCTTCCATTGAAATATACAATCTGGGAAGATAAGGTATGTGGAAGTGATTTTTAAAAGTGATTCTATAGAAAATGGTGACAAAAAGAATGATATTTGTTGCATAATAGATTTGCACTAATTTCAGCTAATACTGTTGTATTAATTTTCATAATCAAGGAAGAAATAAAATAATAATGTCATCCAAGAGGAGTAAGAATCGACATTTTCCCCAGATTCTAAAAGCTATGTTTTATAATGTTGTATACAAACAATTCTGAGCTATATTTTGGCAATTGCTTATTTCTGGGGATAAAATAATATGCTTGCTAGGAGAGCTGCTTCCTCTTTGCTGCTAGTCATGGGGCTTCTAGTTCTTTATGAATTTGCTTTTTACTTCCAAAATTATAGTCTCCATCTTAATCAGGCAGGCCTGCTGGGCAGTTAGAATAGCTCAGAAACTTTTAAACCTGGGTTAGTTGAGTGACTTATAAAATCTGTGACCATTTCTTGGCACCTGTTTAGAATCTGGTGTGAAATCTGGTTGAAAATCTGTGGTATGAATTCTAAAAAACAGTCTTCGTATAATAGTTTTAAAGGGCTTCTCTTGAAGTACGAGTATATAAACTGATGAATATCTGAAGAACTGTTAAGATAGATCATTTATGCAATACACAAAATATGCACATCTATAGATATTTAGATTAGTGGTTGCCTGGGATTGGTGGGAAACAGTGACCATAAATAGGTAAAAGGTTTCTTTTGGAGGTGATGAAAATGTTCTAAAACTAGGTTATGGTAATGGTTGCACAAGCCTGTAAATATATTAAAAACCATTAAATTGTATACTTTTGGAACAGCTTCCTACACTTACAGTGCTTTCAGGGTTCACCCGTTTTATAGTATGGATCAGTATTTCATTCTTTTTAATGTCAAATGATATCTCATTAGCTTCCCTGATAGCTCAGTTGGTAAAGAATCCACCTGCAATGCAGGAGACCCTGGTTTGATTCTGGGTCTGGAAGATCTGCTGGAGAAGGGATAGGCTACCCACTCCAGTATTTTTGGGCTTCCTTTGTGGCTCAGCTGGTAAAGAATCCACCTGCAATGCTGGAGACCTGGGTTTGATCCCTGGGTTAGGAAGATCCCTTCAAGGGAAGGGCTACCCATTCCACTATTCTGACCTGGAGAATTCCATGGACTGTAGTCCATAGGTCACAGAGAGTCTGACTCGACTGAGCAACTTTCACTTTACATTTATTAGACTTATGTAAAAATTATCAGTTTGTATATTTATTGTGTTCTGGTTTTTGTTTTGAAGTGCTGGATATATATATTTGAAATTAGAAGACTGAAAACTGAGGTTCAGAGAACCAATGCTCCTGAATCCCATTTTTCAAATAGGACTAAAATGGGCTGTGACCCTGTTAAGTTTTCTAATTAGTTCATAATCTTTTGGTGCCCTGTGGATGGAATGTTTTCATAAAATAAATTACATTCTTAACTTGAATATTGGTAATTTAAGATGTCCTTCAAGATATTTTAAAACGAAATTCTTTGGGTGGTACTCAAACAATATTGCTTAAACAATATGAGGAGCTTGTTATGAACTCTTGTTTATATTCATATTATTTTAATTCTTAAGTTTCACAAATTAGGTAGGGTAAAGAATATGCCTGAAATGCAGGAGATGTGGGTTTGATCCCTGGATCAGAAAGATTCCCTGGAGAAGGAAATGGCAACCCACTCCAGCCTTGGGGGCTACAATCTATGGAGTCACAAAGAGTTAGACATGACTTAGTGAGTAAACAACAAGGTGTAGTCTACCTTGAGATGTTACCAGGCATTTGGGAGTTACCATAAGTACACGAGTGAGAGAACGTGAAAGATCTCTCATATATGGCTCTATCTAGTGTGGACCTCTTCAACCGTCTTTATATTTTTGGCTTGCTTTATCCTTTCATTAGATACCTGATTTTGGACAGAGGTAGTTTAAGGCTTTTAAACTGTTTAATGTATAGATTGCCCAGTGGGTTTTTTTTTATATATTATTATTTCCTAATGTGTAGAATTGCTAAAAACTAATTTTGAAGATAGGGTATCATTGAATTTCTAATTCTATTTTCCCGATTTTTTTTATTGAGAAGAAAAGACATGAAGGCTTTTACTTTTAATGCATAATTTAAGCAATATATTTCTTTAAAGCCATTTACTTTCACTTTGTCCCTGATTTGTTATGTAATAGTTTCAGAAATTCATAATGTTTTGTTTCTAAAATAAATACTTTTGAGTTATCTCATATTCTTATATAGATTAATACAGAGGTGTTACTTGGAGCATGTTTAATAGTATACATCATGATGATTTGAATATGTATACATTGTGAAAGAATTCCTCCCATCTAGTTAATTAACACATCCTTCAACTACATATTTATCCCTTTTCTTTGTTTCACTTTGGCTGCACTGCGTGCCTTGTAGGACCTTAGTTCCCAGACCAGAGATCAAACCCCTGTGCACTCTGCGGTGGAAGCACAGCCCTAACCATTGGACCACTGCGGAATTCCCCTATATGTTGTTTCATGTGTGTGTGAGAATATTTAAATTTTGCTCTGTTAGCAAATTTCAATTATACAATACAGTGTTGTTAACTTACAGTCACAATAATATATGTAAGATACATATTTATCTTACAGCTAAAAGTTTGTCCTCTTTTATCAACCTCTCCCTCTCTGTCCTCCACCCCGTAGTCCCTCGTACCCACTTTTCTATGAGTTTGACTTTTTTTTTTAAGATTCTGCATATAAGTAGATACCATGTAGTGTTTGTGTATTTCACGTAACATAATTCTCTTAGGGTCCATCCATGTTGCAAGGGGCAGGATTTTCTTTTCTCTCATGACTAAATAGTATGCCATTGTATTTATGTACCATATTTTCTGTATCCATTCAACCCACTTAAGTTGTTTCTTTATCTTGACCTTTGTGAAATATGCAGCAGTTGACATGAGTGCCGATAAATTATCTTCCTTGTCCTGTTTTCATTTCCTTTGGGTACGTACTCAGAAGTGGGATTGCTGAACCATATGATAATTTTAGTTCCATTTGGTTTTCCATGGTGCCCGCACCAGTTTACATTACAAAAGTACACAGCAGTACCTTTTCCTCCACATCTTCACTGGTGTTTTGTTGTCTCTGGTCTTTATGACAGCCATTCTGATAAGTGTGAGCTGATACTCTTTGTAGTTTTGATTTGCATTTCCCTGACAGTGATTTTTGATCACCTTTTCATCTGCCTGTTGGCCATTCATATGCTTTCTTATTAACAAAATGTCTTTTCAGTTCCTCCACCAATTTTTAAATTGTGTGGGTTTTTAGGGGGTTGCTATTGAGTTGTGTGAATTCTTTATAATTTTGGATATTTACCAGATGATTGAGTTACAAATATTTTCCTCCATTTTTGAAGGTTGCTTTTTCATTTTATTGATAGTTTGTTTTGCTGTGCAAAAGCTTATAAGTTTGTAGTTCTGCTTGCTTATTTTTCCTTTTGGTATCAAATCGAAGAATTCATTGCCAAGACCAGTGTCAAGGAGATTATTATACTCTGTTCTCTCTTAGGAGTTTTATAGTTTCAAGTCTTAAATTTAAGTCTTTTATTCATTTTGAATTGATTTTTTTTGTTGTCGTGGATTAAGACAGTGGTATAGTTTCATTCTTTTGCATATGGCTGTCTAGTTTTTCCAGCACCACTTGAAGAGAGTACCCTCTTCCTATTGCATATTCTTGGTTCCTTTGTTGTAAACTGATTGAACATATATGCATGGGTTTATTGTTGTGCTGTCTGTTCCGTTCCATTGATCCAGTGTAACATGTCACATATGCACGTGTAATAAATTGTTAGAATATATATACGTAAACCATTTGATGTTAATTAAAAAAGCAACTTAATAAAAGTAAAATTATGCTATCCTAAATTTTTTTTTTTTACTCCATGTCTCTTTAAAAATGTATATGAAACCCACCTTTAAGATTTAGTTGTCTGTGAAATGTATACATGTTCAGGAAATAATTTAGACATTTGTAGGTATATTTGTAGCCTTTCTTCCCCATACTTTTTCTACTTCAAAAAAAATTTAATCCTTTGGATTTGATATTTTCTTGTAAAGATCGTCGTCATTCAGTTGCTCAGTCGTGTCTGACTCTTGGTGACATCATGGACTGTAGCACTCCAGGCTTCCCTGTCCCTCACAGTCTCCCAAAGTTTGCTCAAACTCCTGTCCATTGATGCCATCCAGCCACCTCATCCTCTGTCACCCCCCTTCTCTTCATGCCTTCAGTCTTTCCCAGCATCAGGGTCTTTAATAAGTCAGCTCTTCGCATCAGGTGGCCAGAGTATTGGAGCTTCAGCATCAGTCCTTCCAATGAATATTAAGGGTTGATTTCCTTTAGGACACACTGAATTGATTTCCTTGCAGTCCGAGGGACTCTTAAGAGTCTTATCGAACATAACAGTTCAAAAGCATCAATTCTTTGGTGCTCAGCCTTCTTTATGGTCCAGCTCTCACATCCATACATGACTACTTGGAAAAGCATAGCTTTAACACTGCAGACCTTTGTTGGCAAAATGATAACTCTGCTTTTTAATACGCTGTCTAGGTTTGTCATAGCTTTTCTTCCAAGGAGCAAGCGTCATAATTTCATGGCTGCAGTCACCGTCTGCAGTGATTTTGGAGCCCATGAAAATAAAAACAGTTACTGTTTCTGTTTTCTCCATCTATTTGCCGTGAAGTGATGGGACCAGAAGTCTACTCCATGATCTTAGTTTGTTGAATGTTGAGTTTTAAGCCAGCTTTTTCATTCTCCTCTTTCACCTTCATCAAGAGGCTCTTTAGTTCCTCTTCACTTTCTGCCATAAAGGTGGTGTCATCTGTTTAACTGAGGTTATTGATACTTCTCGTGGCAGTCTTGATTCCAGCTTGTGCTTCATTGAGCCCAGCATTTCTCATGATGTGCTCTGCATCTGAGTTAATAAGCAGGGTGACAATATACAGCCTTGACGTACTTTTTTTCCCAATTTTAAACTAGTTGTTCCATGTCCTGTTCTACTGTTGCTTCTTAATCTGCATACAGGTTTTTCAGGAGGCAGGTAAGATGGTCTGGTATTCCCATCTCTCTAAGAATTTTCCATAGTTGTTGTGATCCACAGTTGAAGGCTTTAGTGTAAATGAAGCAGAAGTAGATGTTTTTCTGGAATTCTCTTGCTTTTTCTATGATCCAGTGGATGTTGGCAATTTGATCTCTGATTCATCTGCCTTTTCTGAAATCCAGTTTTGTACATCTTGTACAGATAGAATTTTTAAACTTTATTTATATTTAGCCTTTATTTTTATATTGAAGTATAGTTGATTTTCAGTGTTGTGTTAACTTCAGGTAGTATAGCAAAGTGATTGAATTACACATACACATATATCCATTCTTTTCAGATTCTTTCCCATATAGGTTATTACAAAATATTGAGTAGAGTTCCCTCTGCTATATAGTAGGTCCTTATTGATTATGTTTTATAACTAGTAGTATGTATATGTTAATCCCAAATTCCTAATTTATCCTCCCTCCTACCATTGACCCTTTGATAACCTTGAATTTGTTCTTGAAGTCTGAATCTGTTTTGTATGTTAATTTGTGTCATTTTTTTCATTCCACATATAAATTGTATTTCCTCTGTCTACTTAGTATGATAATCTCTAAGTCCATCCATGCTGCTGCAAATGACATTATTTCATTTTTTTATGGCTACTGTTCCATTGTATGTATGCCACATCTTCTTTCTCCATCCTCTGTTGATGGACATTTAGGTTGCTTCCATGTTTTGACTATTGTAAAGAATGCTGCAGTGAACATTGGGGTGCAGTGTGTCTTTGGCTTACAGTTTCCTCTGGATATATGCCCAGGAATGTGATTGTTGGATCATGATAGTTCTTAGATAGTTTTTAGTTTTTTAGGATCCCTCATACTGTTTCTTCAGTCGAGTTTGATATTCTAAATGATTTCAAAAAGAGTGTTTGAGAAAAGCCAGATTATATCAAATGAGTCAGATTTATTTTAAGTTTCTTCTAGCAATTTCCATAAATGACACGATCCTTTTGCCAGTGACTTGCCATTAGAGTGTGCAGGTACTAATTTACTAAAATTTACTGTCGTATATGTTTGAATCCAGAAAATGATACTTTTTCTAGATAATTGTCAGTGATACTGTGAAGACACAGTATCTTTACATGTATTTATTTGTAGTCAAAGTTAATTTTGTCCTTTTTTAACACGGGAATAAATGTGTTGTTACTTAAGATGTTTTTAGTGGGTGTTTAGCCACAGAATCACATAAGTGATTAACAGTTTCACAGTCTTTTTGTCTGTTTGTTCATAATTGAGAATTGAAGGGAGTTGATAACAGTGGGTCATGGTGATGTGATCCTTCAGTTTAGAAGAAGTCTGCTGCGTAAATCTGATATGCTCAAATCTCTTAATCTCCTTTTGTCTCCTTTGTAGTTACTGTTCTTATCTTGGTGCACAGTGTAGCTGAGTTACTCTTCTCTTTAAGTTTTCTGTTTAAATATTAGGTTTATTGTGCTCTTTTGACATAATTGGCAAATCCTGACCAAATGAATATTTATTTCAAATTTCGAGTGTTTTTGAAGACTGTGTTGCAGATTTTACTCTTTTAAAAATATTTTGTATATTCATTTCTATATAGTTTTTTAAAGGAAAGCATGGTTCTTAGTTGTTTGTATGTACACTAAAGGCTTTGATGTCATTTTCATGCTAAGGAAGACTTAGACACATTGAAATTGCTTATCCTTCATTCAGATATGAATGATACATGCCTGCAGAATAATCCCCACTTTGGTATTTTATGCCTTTTATAGTGCGCTTAGAAGCTAAGAAGCTCTTAAGTGTTTTTAAAGGTACCATAAAAGGTTCTGAGACTCTCAAGTTAAAATTCAAATTAATTTGTGATTCACTATAGAGTTAATGGGGAAACAGTGGAAACAGTGTCAGACTTTATTTCTGGGGGCTCCAAAATCACTGCAGATGGTGATTGCAGCCATGAAATTAAGATGCTTACTCCTTGGAAGGAAAGTTAGGACCGACCTAGATAGCATATTGAAAAGCAGAGACGTTACTTTGCCAACAAAGGTCCGTCTAGTCAAGGCTATGGTTTTTCCTGTGGTCATGTACGGATGTGAGAGTTGGACTGTGAAGAAGGCTGAGTGCCAAAGAATTGATGCTTTTGAACTGTGGTGTTGGAGAAGACTCTTGAGAGTCCCTTGGACTGCATGGATATCCAACCAATCCATCCTAAAGCAGATCAGTCTTGGGTGTTCTTTGGAAGGAATGATGCTAAAGCTGAAACTCCAGTACTTTGGCCACCTCACGCGAAGAGTTGACTCATTGGAAAAGACTCTGATGCTGGGAGGGATTGGGGGCAGGAGGAGAAGGGGACGACAGAGGATGAGATGGATGGATGGCATCACCAACTCGATGGACGTGATTTTGAGTGAACTCTGGGAGTTGGTGATGGACAGGGAGGCCTGGCCTGTTCAGAGAGAGCATTTGGTAAAAATAAAAATAAAATGTAAAACGTTTAGAAACCTCTTCAGCAAGACAAATACTGAAAATGTCAGATTTTAAAGAATCATTGGATAGTGACAACTGTTACAGCTGAGTGAGTAAACATTACCTGTTTTCTCTGGGATTACAGCATTGAAATCAGAATAGCATTTAGTTTTTCATATCAATCTTTGGTTTATGTTGCAAATTCAGTAAAGGAAGAAGTTGTTTGGAGCAAAATTAAAACCCATAGAAGGTATCTGACCATTAATGTAATTTTCATATTCTAATAATTAAAATGATATTTTACCTGTAAGTAAAAACTTTTGTTGTTGATGAAAATCAGTTAATTTTCATTAACATATAGATACTATAGATAGCATATTTTCATTGGCATATAGATACTTCATAACATTTGATACGTTTAAATTGGCAGAATGGTGATTTTCTTTAGTTTGTGTTGTTGGGTCGATGGGTAGTACTTTCATTAACAGGAAAATTTTAAATTAATTTTTAATAAGCACAATTTGTTTTAATCTATTAGTTCTTTGTATAGTTTCCCATAAGTGTGTAGAAGCCTCCAATGCACTGTATATATAATTCTCATAATTTTATGAACTAGGCACTAAAGGCCTTATTATCTCCTTTTTGCACATTATAGAACAAGCCTAGGGAGAGGCTTGATCGGATTCTTGTAAGTTAGTTAATTGTCTTAGTTGATGTGATAAGATTTTTAGTTATCTGTTTAAGATGGTAAAGAATCTGCCTGCAAAGTGGGAAACCGTTCAGTGCCTAGATCAGGAAGATCCTCTGGAGAAGGGGAGTGACTTCTTACTCTAGTATTCTTTGCTGTTCCATAAACAGAGGATCCTGGTGGGCTACAGTCAGTGGGGTTGCAAAGATTCAGACATGATTAAACAACACTTTTCACAGTACCCACTGTACTTTCATAATTATCAGTGGTGCTTACTGACTTATGCTAGAAGAAGTGGGTGTTAACTTTACTTAATATCATGAAAACTGTTTTGTCATTGGAGTAACAGTGGAAAGCAAGATGTGTTAAAAAAACCCCAAAAACCCAAAGTGACTAATTTTCAAGTTTTTCCCTCACTTTCGTTGCCTGCCCTCTGGTGGAGAAAGTCCTGAAATCATCCACAGAGTGTGTGAAAAGTCCAGGAGAAAAGTTAGTAATTGTTATTAGTATTTAGAAAGCTTATTGTATGTTACCATTTCAGGTTTAGTTTTTAGTCTTAAAAAGTTTGGGGGGACAAATGAGGGATTAAAATTTTAAGGATAGATTTCTTAGAAATATACAAATTTGTATTTCTGATTATGTTTCTGTTTCTCAAAATATTTTATTATTGTTTCTAAGGCTCTTACTGAAGTCTCACAAAGTTTAAAAATGGAAAGTGAAGAATTTAAGAAGAGATACAATGATGCTACGTCCAAAGCTCTCCAGCTTGAGGAAGATATTGTGTCAGTGACTCATAAAGCGATTGAAAAAGAAACTGAATTAGACAGGTATTCTAATATTTTAAAAACATCTTCGTGTTTTAAAAATGTTTTAAGAAAGTTGTTTTTGTTTATGTTAATGTTATTTGACTTTAACTCAGTTTAAAGGACAAGCTCAAAAAGGCACAGTATGAAAGAGAACAACTTGAATGTCAGTTGAAGACAGAAAAGGATGAGAAGGAACTTTATAAGGTAATTTATTCCTTACATTTTTATTAGTTATCTTTTGCTGTGTAGCATATTGCCCCAAAACTTAGTGTTCAGGAATTTGGGAGCTAAATTGCTAAATTGTTTCTGGCTCTGAGTCTCTTGTGTAGTTGCAATCAAGATGTTGGCAAGGGCTGAAGTCAGCTAAAGGCTCTCAGTTAGAACTGGGGGATGTGCTGTCAGAGTGGCTCACTTACATGACTTTTGGCAGGAGGCCCTTCAGTTTCTTGGAATGTCGCCTCTTCAGTGGCTGTTTGAATGTCCCCACAATATGGCAATCAACTTTCCTCAGAGTGAGCCGTACAAGGGAGAGCAAGGAGGAAATCAATGCATTTTATGACCTGGTCTGCAAGTTGAGCACTAATGCTTCTTCTTTATCTTACTGATAAAGAAGTGACTTAAAGCAAGTCACTCCAGCTGATACTGGAGAGGGAATTAGGCTCCACTTCTTTAAGAGAGAAGAATCAAAGGATTTAAGGATATATTTTAAAACTACCTCATTGTGTATAGTCCCTAAAAGTTTTCAGGAAGTTTAAGTTACTGGTGTTTTAGACACTTAGCAGGTAATGTATAATAAGTCAGAGATTTTTAATGGTAATAAGATAGCTGTTGATCACGATTAATGCTACTAATTTCCTCCTTTTAAGAATATATAAATGTTAGTGAGAGGATTAATTTATTTCAGGGATGATCATATTTTAGTTTGCCTTTTGGAATTATCTAAGAGACTTTCATTTTAAAAAAGGATTCTGTAGACAAATCTTCACCTTTTAGAGTTTTTTCTCCTTTCCTGTTTAAGCAGCTCTAAAATAGGATAGTGAGTGTTAGTTGTCAATATTGTGGATACATATTGGTACTTACTTATTTTAAGGGTTTTTAAGCAGTTCTTGAAGGCAGTTCCAGATTAGGAATTTCAAGACCATTCTGAGTTAAGTATTACTTGGATAGATTTAATCTCTTTATTAATTAGAAGAGAACAGCACTCATTTATATAATTATGGTATATATTAAAAATAAAACATAACTTCATATATTTAGTATTTGAGAGTCTCGTCTCAATTTGCACTAAAAATGTAGAATATGATTTACTTATTGCCAGTAGGTTTCCCCTCCTTCTTATTAAAAAATAACTTCACTTATTTATATTTATTGATAAGCTTGGTGCCATCATTGGGTACCCAAGTATGAATTCCAAATCTTTTCTGAGAATCACCTCTTTTTTCCTTCATTTTTATTGAGATACCATTGACATACAGTACTGTATAAGTTTATGGCATAAGCATAATGGTGTATATCATGGAATGATTACTACAATAAGTTTAGTGAACATTCATCATCTCATATAAGTATAAAGATTTTTTCCCCTTGTGATGGGAACTCTAGGGATTTACTCTCGTAACTTTCATGTATAACTTACAGTGGTGTTAGTTTTAGTTACCATGTGATATGTTACATCCCTAGTACTTATTTATCTTTTAACTGTAAGTTTGTACCTTTTGATTACTTTTATCTAACGCCCCCTCCCTTCACCCTCTGTCTCAGGTAACCACAAATCTGACCTTTTTTTTTCCATGAGTTTGTTTTTGAAGTTTAATTTGACCCACACAAAACTGTATTTAGTTCTGGGCACACAGCATTGTGATTTTATATTTTTATACATTTCAAAATGATGACCACAATAAGTCTAGCTACCACTTGTCACCATACAAAGGTATTGCATAATTACTGACTATATTCCACATGCTATATATTTCATACCTGTGACTGATTTTGTTTTTATAATTGTGTACCTGTTAATCTTCCTCACCTGTTTCTCTAATCCCCCAGCCAGCAACCACTTTTAGTTCTCTTCATCTGTCATTCTTTCTTATGTTCATTTGTTCTGTTTTTTAGATAACACATGTAAATGAAGCAGTATGGTATTTGTCTATGATTTATTTCACTTAGGTCCTTCCATGTTGTTGCAGATGGCAAAGTTTTTCGTTTTTATGGCTGAGTAATATACCTGTGTGTGTGTGTATACACACACACACACACACACACACACACACACACACACACACACAGCTGAGTAATATACCGTGTGTGTGTGTATACACACACACACACACACACACACACACACACACACACACACACACACACACAGCATCTTCTTTATCCTTTCATCTATTGATGAGCACTTAGGTTGCTTTCATGTCTTGGCTATTTAGATAATACTGCCGTAAACATAGGGGTACTTATATCTTCTCAAATTAGTGTTTTGTTTTCTTTAGATAAATATCCAGGAGTGGAATTGCTGGATCATATGGTTCTTTTTTTTAACTTTTTGAGGAATCTCCCTAGTGTTTCTCTATAGTGACTGCACCAATTTACATTCCCACCAGCAGTGCGGAGAGGTTTTCTTTTCTCCAAATTCTTGCCAATACTTGTTATTTGTTGTCTTTTTGTTAGTAGCCATTCTCAAGACTGAGGTGATGTATCATCGAGGTGAGGTGTTTGATTTGTATTTCCATGATCTTGAACACGTTTTCATTTGCCTGTTGATCTTCTGTATGTCTTCTTTGGAGAAATGCATGTTCAGGTTCTCTGCCTGTTTTTTGATTGGGCTTGTTTTTTTGATGTTGAGTTGTATGGGCTCTTTGTATATTTTGCATATTAACTCCATGTTGGTTGGATATACTTCAGATATCTTTTCCCATTCAGTAGGTGTCCTTTTCATTTTGTTGATAATTTCCTTTGCTGGGGAAAGGCTTTTAGTTTGATGTAGTACTATTTGCTTTATTTTTGCCTTTGATTCCCTTGCCTGAGGAGGCATATCCAAAATTTTTTGCTAAGACCAATATCAAACAATCTACTGCCTTTGTTTTCTTCTAGAAGTTTTATGGTTTCAGGTTTTACATTTAAGTCTTTAATCCATTTTGAGTTTATTTTTACATACATGGTGTGAGAAAGTAGCTTAGTTTGATTCTTTTGCATGTAGCTGTCTAGTTTCCTCAAGACAGTTTGTTGAAGAAATTTTCTTTTCCCTGTTGTAATATTCTTGCCTCCTTTGCCATAGACTAATTGCTTATATGAGTGGGTTCATTTCTGGGCTCTCTGTTCTGTTGATCAGTGTGTCTGGTTTTGTCCACTACCATACTGTTTTGATTACTCTAGCTTTGTAGTATACAAAGTATAGTTACTGTGATATACTGCATTAAAAAAATAAAGATTATATGATCATCTCAGTAGATGCAGGAAAAGCTATTGTCAAAATTCAACATATGTTTGTGATAAAACTTCTCAACAAAGTGATTAAGAGAGAACATACCTCAACATAATAAGAGGCATATACTACAAGGCCACAGCTAACATCATAATGTACTCAGTGGTGAAAAGCTTGAAAAGTACTTCCTCCAAGATCAGGAACAAGACAAAAATACCCACTGTCATCACTTTTTATTCAGCATAGTATTGGAAGTCATAGCCATCGTGATCAGACAAAGAAAAGGAATTCAAATTGCAAAGGAAGTAGTAAAACTGTCACTATTTGTAGATGACATTATATAGAAAATCGTAAAGATGCCACTGAAAACCTGCTGTTCATCAGGGGTTTGGTCAGGTTGCGAGATAAAAAATAATACACAGAATAATAATAATCATCTACATTTCTATATACTAACAGCACACTCTTAGGAAAAGAAGTTAAGAAAACAATTCCATTTACAGTCAAAAAAGGTAAAATGTCTAGGAATAAATCTAATGAGTAAAAGCCCTGTAGTGAGAAAACAGACAGTGATGAAAAAAAAAAATGAAGGTAACACATATGGAAAGATACACTGTGCTCATGAATTAGAAGAATTAATATTGTTAAAATGACTATACTACCCAATCTACAGATTCAGTGCATTCTATCAAAATATCAATGATATTTTTCACAGAACTAGAACAAATAATTCTGAAATCTATATGGAAAAACAAAAGACCCTGAATAGTCTGGAGAAAAACAGCTGGAGGTATCAGGCTCCCTTATTTCAAACTATACCACAAAACTATTCTTAAAATTAAAAAAAAATCGAGTCTACTCTGCACCTCATTGCAGAACATAGAAACAATTTGCATGTTTATGGGTTATACCCATTCTTTTTCTTGGGAAAACCATCTTCAGAGCATGAGAGAGAGAGAAGAGAGTGAGTGTGTGTGTGTGTGTGTGTGTGTGTGTGTGTGTGTGTGTGAGAGAGAGAGAGAGAGAGAGAGAGAGAGAAAGGAGAGAGAACAGGAGATAAAATAGTAAAGACTAACTGGTGGATGATTTTATGGTTTTGACTCTTTAGGAGTAGTACCCAAATAGAATATTTGGTTTTTGAACAGATTTTGTGAAAAAGGAAATATTAATAATACTGATATCTAAGGAAAGTTGCAGTTGCATACTGCATTTGAAAGTTGCAGTATGCAGTTGCATACAGTATTTTTTAAAAACTACTTTCAACTGCAGTTTAAATTTTAAAGATACTTGTTACAGAATTTGATTTACATATGTACTGTGAATAGCAGCAGCCAGAGTTCCTGGGAAAAATCAATATAGTTGGGTTAATTAGTCAATAAATGTATTTTTAGGCACATAGGAAGTAAATGACATAGTACTTTTCCGTAGGCAAGAAATTTAATTGCTTAAGGTATCATTCTTGAATGTACTTTTTCTTGAATCTGGTCATACCTTTATATATGAATATGCTTGTAACATGTTTCCCCAAAGAACAACCAAATTCATTTGTAATTTTCAAGAGAACTAATGTAAAATTAGTAAAAGGGAAGATTTTAGAGATCAGGTAATGTTAGACCTTAGAATTAATCTCTCTGGAGAACTAAAACAACAATAGCAAAACTCAGAAAAGTTGTGTTCTGCTTCCATATACTTGGGTGATCATTTGGCAGAATTTGCTTTCCTGACTCCTTAGTGCGTTTTCCTTTCCTTGATCATATTTGGGTTAGAGATAAATAGTGATACTTTAAATTATTGAGTAACTTAGGCTGTGGAGTTAGAAAGAATATTCTTGGCATTTTCAATCACTGTTTCAGGTACATTTGAAGAATACAGAAATAGAAAATACCAAGCTTGTGTCAGAGGTACAGACTTTAAAGAATTTAGATGGGAACAAAGAAAACATGATTACTCATTTTAAAGAAGAGATTAGCAGACTACAGTTCTCATTGGCTGAAAAGGAGAATCTGCAAAGGACTTTCTTGCTTACAACCTCAAGTAAGGTAAGTATTTTTGCAATATGCATTTGAAGATTGTAAAATATTATCTCTGTTCAGTGTGTACAGTGTGGTTTTTATTTTTACTCTTTACTCCCCTCAACTTCTGTTTTGGAAAAGTTCAGACTTCTAGAAGAGTTGAAAGAACAGAAAATCGAATACATATATCCTTCAGTATTTGCCACCTTTATCTCTCCCATTTATATGCCCCCCCACAAGCCATTTGAAAGTCAGTTGTAGGCATTGACATTTCATCCTAAATATTTTTGAAAGTCTCTCTTATCAACCGTTACATTCTTCTGTAGATCTGTAATACCTAAGAAATGTCACCTAAGAAATTTTATATTGATATGATAATAGTCATATTTGTATATGGGGCTTCCACGTGGTGCTAGTGGTAAAGAATCCATCTGCCAGTGCAAGAGACGCGAGACATGGGTTTGATCCGTGGGTTGGGAAGATCCCCTAGAGTATAGAAATGGCAACCCACTCCAGTTTTCTTGCCTGGAAAAATTCCAGGTCCAGAGGATTTTGGTGGTCCATGGGGTCACAAAAGAGTCCATGGGGTCACAAAAGAGTTGGACACGACAGCATGCCTGTGCACATGCAGGCCACACACACACACACATGTATGTAGTTTTAGTCCACATTAAAAGTAGTCTACGTATATTTTTGTATAACCTTTAAAATTTCTTGATCCTGGGTAGTCAGAAATCATGCATTAATGGTTATTGTTATATTCTCGGTCTGCTTTAATACAGAACAGTGTCCTTAAACCTTTTGTCTGTGATGACATTGATAGTTTTGAAGAATTTAGACTTGTCTGAGAGAATGTTCTATAGTCTAGTTTTGTCTGTTGTTTCCTCATGACTAGACTCCAGTTACATAGTTTTGTCAAAAAAA
Source organism: Nanger dama (assembly GCA_917880005.1). Classification (NCBI taxonomy): domain Eukaryota; kingdom Metazoa; phylum Chordata; class Mammalia; order Artiodactyla; family Bovidae; genus Nanger; species Nanger dama. The sequence continues at coordinate 29,475,851 of CAKJTW010000022.1, forward strand.
GATGTTTTGTACATTCTGTCGCAGTTACATCAGAAGTCATATAATACCAGTTCCTTTCTTTCTGATGTTAGGTTTAATCTGTTGTTTAAAGTTAACGTCTGCTTATCTCTCCATTACGTTGGTGTCTTTCCTTCTTTGATTTATTGACTAATCTGGGATAATACTTCGAGATCATGTGAACATCCTTCTCCGCAATACTCTTTGACCAGTGTTTTTTAATACTTTGATGATCCTTACCTGTATCAGTTATTACATTAATGATTGCAAAGTGGTGATTTAAAAAATTGTCATTCCCTCTCCGTTTATTAGTAAGTATTCTTTTATAATGAGGTGGTTCCCTTTTGTTCTGTTCCTTTTTTTTTTTTTAATCACTATAGACCCCTTGATTATTTTTCGTTCAGTATATTATACATTATACATCATCATTCTTTTTTATCTTAAGTTGTCCTATAGCTAGGGGAAGCCTTTTCAGACCTACATTTGTATCTTTCTGATATATTCCCCTAATGCTTCGAATACTTCCTCGTTTTGTGGTTAGAACTTTGTGTAGGTTTTAGTTTCAGGTTCAGACCTAAATCTGGTATTACCGATTTCTCCAAAGAGCCTGATTTATTTATTTATTTTTTACATTCGAGAAAAATATTTCGAAACCAAGAACTGAATCCTTTTGCTACTTTGCACTTTAATTAGATATTTTAAGTCTTAAATTTATATCGATATCGCCAATTCAAATCCAGTACTTCATAGGGTTTTCTTTATCTTCTTCCTTTCCATACTTATGTATACCTTCTCCCAGCTTTCAAAAGTGAAAGTGAAAGTCGCTCAGTTGTGTCCAACTCTTTGCGACCCCAAGGAATTCTCTAGGTCAGAATACTGGAGTGGGTAGCCTTTCCTTTCTCCAGGGAATCTTCCCAACCCAGGGATGAAACCCAGGTCTCTTGCTTTGCAGGCAGATTCTTTACCAGCTGGGCACGAGGGAAGCCCAGGAATACTGGAGTGGGTAGCCTATCCCTTCTCCAGTGGATCTTCCCAACCCAGGAATTGAACTGGTATCTCCTGCATTGCAGGTGGATTCTTTACCAACTGAGCTATCAGGGAAGCCCCCACAGCTTTTAAATGTTATATTTATTCATGTTGTTTAACCAGCTTCCCTGGTGGCTTGGATGATAATCTTCCTGCAATGCAGGAGACCCGGGTTTTGATCTCTGGGTTAGGAAAATCCCCTGAAGAAAGAAATGGCTACTCACTCCAGTATTCTTGCCTGGAGGATCCCATGGACAGAGGAGCCTGGAGGGCTATACAGTCCATGGACCTGCAAAGAGTCAGATACAATTGAGTGACTAACACTTTAACTTTTTCAAATAGCTGCACACACCATTAGTTTCAGAATTATTATCTCAACACCATTTCCATCAGTATCTCTGTTAAATAAAAACTAAGATTTTCCAGATTTTATCTTAATATATTCACTAAGGACATAGAGAGTTCAGTTCAGTCCAGTCGCTCAGTCATGTCCGCCTCTTCGCGACCCCATGGACAGCAGCACTCCAGGCCTCCCTGTCCATCACCAACTCCCGGAGCTTGCTCAGACTCATGTCCATCGAGCCAGTGATGCCATCCAGCCATCTCATCCTCTGTGGTCCCCCTTCTCCTCCCTTCAATCTTGCCCAGCATCAGGGTCTTTTCCAGTGAGTCAGTTCTTCACATCAGGTGGCTAAAGTATTGGAGTTTCAGCTTCAGCATCGGTCCTTCCAATGAATTCAGGACTGATTTCCTTTAGGATTGACTGGTTGATTTTCCTTCAGTCCAAGGGATTCCGAAGAGTCTTCACCAACACCACAGTTCAAAAGCCTCAATTCTTTGGTGCTCAAGCTTTCTTTATAGTCCAGCTCTATATTGACAGGGTCTCTGGGTGCAGCAGACTTGGGTCACACAGCCTGTGGCGTAAGGATGTACAGAGTACCAGGTTCAAAAGTTACTTGAATTAATTTTTTTAAACATTTATATTATGCATTTGTAATACAGTTCAGTTTTTATTCTCGTAATCTTTTGTTTAATTTTATTTCTTGAATATGTAAAATAGTTGTATCATTCAGAAGTCAAAATGAAATTAAAAATTTACTTTTCCTTAAAAACCCTTTCTTGGGGTGGGAGGAAGGTTCAAGAGGGAGGGAACATATGTATACCTGTGACTGATTCATGTTGATGTATGGCAGAAACCAACACAATATTTTAATTATCCTCCAATTAAAAATAAATTATAAAAACCCTTTCTTACCTGTTTTCATAGGTAAAACATTTTCGTTAGTTTTCAGTATATTCTTCGTGTTTGTTTTTATAAAAACAAACTTGGTGCATGTGTGTGCATGCGCATACCCTTCTCTGTTTCCTTTCTTTAAGTGAAAGTGGCTCAATTGTGTCCGACTCTTTGTGACCCTGTAGACTCTACAGTCCATGGAATTCTGCAGGCCAGAATACTAGAGTGGGTAGCCTTTCCCTTCTGCAGGGCATCTTCCCAACCCAGGGATCGAACCCAGGTCTTGCACATTGCATGTAGATTCTTTACCATCTGAGCCACAAGGAAGCTCCCTTTCTTTAAAGGGGAATATTATTTATACTCTTTTTCCCTTTGCTTTTCTTGAACTGTATATAGATGGAAATCATTCCCTATCAGTTCATAGAGATCTTCCCATTTAAAGAAAAATGGGTATAAATACTATGTTGTATAAATTTAATTTGATTTATTCATTATAATTGGAATAGTTTTATGTGGTTTTCAGTAGTTTGCTATTGAATACTACACTCAGATATAGTTAATGTACTACCTAAAACATCAGATATGCGTGACATTTAGGAATAATGGTTAAGACTCTAGTTACTTTTCAGGGTATTGAATGTAGCAGATTGCAAATGGAAATGTGAGAAGTATGTTTGATGGTTACTTTTTATTTAATATTTGCTAAGATGCCGCTTAAGCAAGACTTCTGTGAGGAAAAACGAGTAAAAATAAACTCCTAATTGTTAAAACTTTTTAAAAAAGTATAAAAGCAATACAAAATCATGGTTATAAAAGAAATTCAAGTGGTATGTGAGAGTACATTTCCCAGATATATCATTATAGAATTTCTCATTTTCCTAGAAATCTTCATGTTTGTATATTTATACTTTAACAAAAATGTGACTACATATAGTGTTACAAAAACTTAAAAAATTGATAGACTGTCTGGACATCTTGCAGTATGAGTACACACGAAGATCTTCCTCATTCATTAGAACAGTTTAGTGGGGAATCCACTGGTGGTCCAATGGTTAGGACTCAACGCTTCTCCACTGGTGGGAGCCCAGTGGAGATCTGGAACTCAGATCCTACAAGCTGCATGGACAGAAAAAAAAGAAAGTACAACAGCAGCTTTGTAATCTCTCTTTTTATTAAATAGCTGTATAGTATGTAATGTAGTGGAAACGGTGTCAGACTTAATTTTTTGGGGCTCCAAAATCACTGCAGATGGTGACTGCAGCCATGAAATTAAAAGACGCTTACTCCTTGGAAGGAGAGTTATGACGAACATAGATACTTTGCCAGCAAAGATCTGTCTAGTCAAGGCTATGGTTTTTCCAGTGGTCATGTATGGATGTGAGAGTTGGACTGTGAAGAAGGCTGAGCGCCAAAGAATTGATGCTTTTGAACTGTGGTGTTGGAGAAGACTCTTGAGAGTCCTTGGACTGCAAGGAGATCCAACCAGTCCATTCTAAAGGAGATCAGTCCTGGGTGTTCATTGGAAGGACTGATGCTAAAGCTGAAACTCCAATACTTTGGCCACCTCATGTGAAGAGTTGACTCACTGGAAAAGACTCTGATGCTGGGAGGGATTAGGGGGCAGGAAAAGGGGATGACAAAGGATCAGATGGCTGGATGGCATCACCGACTCGATGGACATGAGTTTGAGTGAACTCCGGGAGTTGGTGATGGACAGGGAAGCCTGGCCTGCTGCAATTCATGGGGCCGCAAAGAGTCGGACATGACTGAGCTACTGAACTCAACTGATGTAATGTTTTTTAGTTGTGTACAATCCTTGGGTATTATAAAACCATGATGCAGTAAACATTCTTGTACAGGTATCTAGGCACATATATAAATCTCTGTGGAATAAATTGCTCAAAGGACAGTTGCCAGTTTGAGGTTTTAAATTTTCATAATTCAAATGCTTTTCCAAAACATTAATATATCAACAGTGTATGACATATACTACTGCTAGTAATGGCTACATAGGTTTTCATTTTATGGAGGGTATATCATAGTTTATAACAAAATTCTCATATTGTTAGAGATTTTTTATTTTTAATAATTTTTGTAATCTTAATATTTTACTTGATTCCTGCAAAACTAACCCTGCCAAACTAAAGCTGTATTTAGGAACTCATGAAAATAAAATTGATCAAAAGCCATGTGTTTTTCAAAGATGTTGATGAATGTTTCAAAAATCTGATAAAGGCTATATCACTTGCAGATAATAATGAGCCCACATATTTGCAGATGTGCTAATTTTTCTAAACCATCCATGTATTAGAGTTAACTGGTTTTCAGTCTTAGTTTGAAAGAAGAGGAATGGTATTTGTTTTACCTTCTTGGACTGTTGATGAATTGAACATTTTTTTCTATGCATAATAGCTATTTAAAGAAATTCATACCTTTCTCCAAATTTTCTTTTTCTTTTGTTTAAAATATTTTCATTTTTTAATGATTAGAAAATATTTTCAATGCTTTTTCCCCTTTCTGGCATATAGAAACTGATAACATTTACATATTATCTTTATTAATGTTATACTAGAACGGGTTGCACTTTTTATGAGTTTATTTCTAGAATAAAGAGGAATGTTGGAATAAACTAGATTTATTGAGCTCATGTTGTCTTGTTTATATTACAGAAAGTGGCAATTTTAACTTTTCAAAGACACGTTTAGGTTTGGAGAAAGGTGCTAATTACAGGTTAGATCATAGGAAACATTTTTTAACCAAAACTTTTAGAGTTAAAATGAAGTTTGTATAATTACTGTTATTAGTTATTATAAAAACGAGGGTTAGCAGTTCTAGCTGGAGAAATTCCGAGAGACAGGAGCCTCCATTTGAGTCTCTGTTTAGCCAAGACTGTGAGCATTGGTTATGTTGCTTGCCTTCCTGTATTTTAGTGTCCTGAATTATACATATAGTGATAGTATTGATACCCAATGCATAGGGTTGCTATATGGGGGTCACATTTCAGATTTTTTATAGGCTTATATATGGAGAAGAGGGAGGTAGAGGATAAGATGGTTAGATAGTATCACTGACTCAATGGACATGAATGTGAGCAAACTCTGGGAGATAGTGAATGACAGGGAAGCCTGCTGTGCTACAGTCCATAGGCTACTTACAGCAACTGAACGAGCAACAACAATACTTCATCTCAGTCATGAATAGAAAAGCAGTATTTAATTTAAAATTTTAGATCTGTTGAAATAAACATTGTTTCTGCTTCTGTTTTTACTTAAATGCTTTAATTACAAATATATTTATCTGCCTTTCTTTAGGAAGATACATTTATTTTAAAGGAGCAACTTCGTAAAGCCGAAGAACAGATTCAGGCAACTCGGCAAGAGGCTGTCTTTCTGGCTAAAGAACTTAGTGATGCTGTAAATGTGCGGGATAAAACAATGGCAGATCTGCATATTGCACGCTTGGAAAATGAGAAAGTAAAAAAGCAGTTAACTGATGCACTGGCAGAGCTTAAACTAAGTGCTGTGAATAAAGATCAGGTAAAGCCAGTTAATTTTGAATTTCCATTTTGGTCAAAAACTCATTATAAGCTTATGAAAGAGAATGACTTATGCTAAAGTAATTGAGATCAGATTCCTGGTCACAGAATTTTAAATTTCCATTCATTTTGTTTAGTCATTGTAACTTCTTTGGTTGAAATTAATACAAGTTTCTAAAATTTTCTGTAAGCAAATTCCTAATGGTTAGTAAAAACTGCTTTGATAACAGGTGTATATTGCTTTGTTTAGATTTTCTTACTGCAGCATAAAATGGTACTGTGGTTATTTAACAGAGTAATGCTTCTCAGGAAGTAGATGATTCTTTTCTAGTTTTTTTCTTTAATAAACCTTAGTCCTTGGAATATAAAGCTGAAATTATTAGGAGAGCTAATGTGACTCTGTAGCCAAAACTCCAAATAATATTAATTGTCAAGAGAGAAAAAAGTGAAAATGAAGTTGGATTTACTACCACATTATGAGATATGAGATTTTTGTTTTTTAGGAGAAGACTGATACACTGGAACATGAACTGAGAAGAGAAGTTGAGGATCTGAAACTTCGTCTTCAGATGGCAGCAGATCATTATAAAGAAAAATTCAAGGAATGCCAAAGGCTTCAAAAACAAATAAATAAACTTTCAGACCAATCGGTAAGTGTAATTCATCATAGTAAAATAATTCCTTCATCAATATTTTTGTTTGAAAATCAGACTTATTATACCTTTTGAATATAATTTCTCTTTGCTTGATGTCACATTATTGGCTCAATATTGTTGTGATACATTTTTTTAAAAATTGGTAATTTTTAATTATTGGAGAAATAGAATGTTCTCTTGTAACATTTCGTCAGTAAAGGGATGTGTGTAACTTTTAGACTTTTACTTTTAAGACAACAATAGCTTTGTGGGCTTCCAGGATTTATTTATAAGATACATAGTTACTCTAGGAAGGATAGATATGCAACTCATTTAATAGTTGATTGTTAACAATTTTGAATAGGTTAATAGCAATAGTGCCTTCACAAAGAAAATTGGGAGTCAGCAGAAAGTGAATGATGCCTCAATAAACACAGACCCTGCTACGACTGCCTCTACTCTAGATGTAAAGCTACCGCCTTCTACAGGTAGAAATCTTTTAGACTTTTGTATAAAGTGTTCTGCCTTGAAAAATATTTATGCTTATTTATACTGCCTGTTTCATGTGTAAGAATTTTAGGGAGCTTGTAAAATATTCTTGTAAGTCAGGGATTGAGGCAAAGGGAAAGTAAGGTCTAAAAGTCATCCATGTGGTGAATATACGAAATATGAGTGTAAACTCATGTTTATCTTTGTGAGTGTGTTCTCAAGTGTTAATTAAATGAGCTTGTGTTTTTAAGTGCAAATGCTTATAGTATTTGGTCTGTAAGAAAAGAGCTAAGAATTGAAATCTTAATTTTAGCTAGCTAAAATAGCAAATTTTAAAAATAATTTTTAATTAATATTTCCCTAAATGTGTGGAATTTTTGAATCATTTATGGCACTTTGATTGTATAGTTCTATGGAGGGAAAATTAAAAATCCCTTTAGTTCTATTCACATTTCCTTCTTGCCTTGTTTTTGTTTTGCTTTGGCTGCTTCGGATCATTAGACTATTTTCCTTGTTAGTACACCTGTTGGTGGATAAATTAAAATTATTATTAGCTTATTAACTTTTAGAACGGATTAGGAAGACATAGTGAGTACATGAACAACATGAAAATTTAAATTAACTCTAGGTCTCATTTGTCCTCGTGTCTTTTTTTTTTTTTTACCTTATGTTAAAGATGACACAATAACAAAACTAAATGCTAAAGTATATAAAAGTATATTTAATTGTATAGTGTTTGGGGCAGTTGATGTTTTAGACTTAATAAATGTATTGTAAGTTTTGTATACTATTAAATGTTTAGATTCAACTGCTGTGGAAATAGGATCCTGCCTTTCATTTCTATATGGTATTAATAGAAGTACTGAGAAAGGTGTTACATTGACTTAAAACTTACTGAATAGTATGAAGGATTAGAAAAATGGCTTAAAATCTTTTCTCAAAGAATGTGGTTTTCCTATATATCTTATAAATATATAAAGAATTTTTGTGGCATTTTAGAATATTTTTAGTTAGCAATTTTTTTTCTTTATTGAATGTGAACTTGATTCTAGCCAAACTATGGTGAAATTCTCACCTAATTTTATATTGTTCCTTCTTTGTTTAGTGTATGAATAGATGGTCTTGAATAGATGTTTCTCTCCTTTAGGATTCAATTTATTTCACAGTATACTGACCTTCAAGTCAGGAAGCTAATATACTGAGCAAAGTAATTTTTAGTAATCTTATTTTTTGCCTTGTTACAGCTGAGACAGATTTTGACAATCTAACTAAGGGACAAGTCTCTGAAATGACCAAAGAAATTGCTGACAAAACAGAAAAATATAATAAATGTAAACAACTCTTGCAGGTAAGCTAATTCCCTTGTAAGGAAGAGATATATCAAATGTAATGGCTTAGCTTATCTTTATTGTTTTGATTGGGTGTCCCAGAGTTTGTTTCTTTCTCTTGTTTTTAAAGGGGTTGCAGGAGGTGGCTCTAGGACACACGGGCTTCAGTAGCTGCAGCACATAAGCTCTGCAGTTGCAGCGTGTGGGCTTAGCTGTTCTGAGAGCTTCCTGCACCAGGGATCAAACTGCATTTGCAGGTGGATTCTTTACCACTGAGCCATTAGGGAAGCCCTCAAAGTTTCTTTACCCTTGTATCCTGATGTTTAGTTTCACTTTTGAAGTGGGGGTGTTCTGTGTACCTATTGATGTGTGTAAAATCATGATTTAGGGAATTCCCTGGTGGTCCAGTGGATTAGGTCTTGGTGCTTTCACTACTGTGGGCATGGGTTCGATCTGTGGTTGAGGTACTAAGATCCTGCAAATGTTATATTGTTGGGGGGAGGGCGGGAAATCGTGATTGTTTTCTGTTCCCCTGATATCCTTCTCTTGATAATGGGCAAGGGATTAATTGATGTTGGATGTTGTCTGTCTTCTAAGGTTACATGAAAAGTCTCTGAACTGTGTAAAAGGAAAGTACTCTTTTTTCCTATATATACTGTAATAATAGCAAAGACTTTTCACCACATCCTAAAGTGAGTAGATTTATAAAGTGGAAAAGGAAATGTTAACCAAGTGAATGGTTGCCTTTACTATTATTAATTTTGATTCTATTAAACTGTAATAGTAAAACATTTAAATTTTGCAGTTGTCCTAGTAGCAGTCACTCTGGAGTATATAAAGGACAAAGGGAAAATGCTTCTCATTTGTATCTGATTGGGGGAAGGGAGGAAAAGGTGTTTTGTGTAGTACGTGGTTTTTGTTTGTTCAGTTAAATATTTTTTCTGTTTGTTTCTTTGTACATGTGGAGAGGCAAGGGGTAATTTTTAGAGCGGTGGAATGAAGTTCATGTATTAGCCCAACGTTACTATAGTAATTGGGCTTCCCAGGTAGTAAAGAACCCACCTACCAATGCAGAAGATATAAGAGACAAGGTTCAGTCCATGGGTCAGGAAGATTTCCTGAAGGGAGGACTTGGCAACCCACTCCAGTATTCTTGCCTGGAGAATCCCATGGACAGAGAAGCCTGGTGGGCTACAATCCATAGGGTCACAAAGGGTCAGACAGGACTGAAAGGACTTAACACACTATAGTAACTAACGTAAAATATTTTATGTTACAGTCTTAATAATAGTTTAATAAGACTTTAAGCTGAGTATTTTTGTTGCTTTAGAAGATCCTTCTAAAGCAGGATGCATGGGGCTGATGCACAGGATGATTCAAGTAGAGGATGTGGGGTGGGAGGTGGGAAGGGGCTTCGGCATTGGAAGATTGTGTTCACCTATGGCTGATTCGTGTCAATGTATGGCAAAACAAATACAGTATTGTAATTTAAATAAATAAATTAATTAAAAAAAAAAAAGAAGATCCTTTTATAGAGGATTGATTACCCTTGAGGTCAAAATAGTTGTTTATAAGGGACTAAACTATTTTTCAGTTAGTGAGACAATTTTGGATGAATATTTTAAAAAACCTCATTGTGTTATCAAAAGGAAGATAGATTTTTTTTCCAGCTAAAAACTTCTGTGTTGTAGTGCAACTGAAATTCAATAAACTGCACATATTTAGGGTCTGGAGTTTGTTTAGTTTTGCTGTATTTATAGCTGTGGAGCTATCACAATGTCATGCTAATGAACATTTCCACTACCTTCAAATCTTTTTGTACCCTTTTGCAACTCATCGCTTCCTCTCTCCCCTTTTCCTGGGAAACCATTGGCTTGCTTTCTGCCACTGTAGATGAGCCTACCTTTTGTACAGTTTTTTATAAATGGAATCATATGTACACTCTTCTTTTCCTTCCCCCTTTCATCACAGTTATTTTGAAATTTATTTATATAGTTGCCTATTATTGGTAGTTCATTCCTTTTTATTATGAGAGTTCATTTTTTTGCCATTTAAAAAATTGTTTTCATCTTATTACTGAGTTGTGTTCTTCATTCCAGATACTAATCCTTTGTCTGATATGTGTGATTTTATCTCAGTCTGTGGCTTGCCTTTTTATTTCCTTAATGGTGTTTTTAGAGAAGGAAATGGCAACCTGCTCCAGTATTCTTGCCTGGAAAATTCCATGGATGGAGGAGCCTGGTAGGCTACAGTCCATGGGGTCTCAAAGAGTCGGACACGACTGGGTGACTTTACTTTCTTTCTTTCTGTAGTTCCTTTTGGAGAAGGAAATGGCAACCCACTCCAGTGTTCTGGCCTGGAGAATCCCATGAACAGAGGGGCCTGGTGGGCTACACAGTCTGTGGGGTTGCAAAGAGTCGGACACAACTAAGCAACTAACACACACACAATGGTGTTTTTAGAAAATGTTTTAGTTTTGCTGAAGTATAGATTCTTAATTTATTCTTTATGTATTGTTCTTATTTTCTAAGAAAAAAATGCTAACTGAACTTGTAATGATTTTTTTCTTGTCTTCTGTTAAGTTTTGTAGTCTTAGAGTCTTTTAAGCCTGTTATTTGTGAATGGTGAGTTGTGGTAAATACACTGTTGATCCAGCATTATTTGTTGAAAAGACTTTTTCTCTATTGAATTGCTCAAAGCATAAAGCATATTTCTTTCTTTCTTTTTAATTAAAAAAAATTTTTAATTGACTGTGATGTGATGCTTGTGGGATCTTAGTTCCCTTACCAGGAAGCGACCCATGCCCCTTGCAGTGGAAGCACGGAGCCCTAACCACTGGACCACTAGGGAATTTCTAGCATAAAGCATATTAAACACTTTTTTTCCTTACACAAAACACTCAAAATGAAATTGGCCAAGTTACCTTTTCATCTTGCTTTAAAACTCCTTTCCTTTAACATTCTAAGTTGTAGAGAAGAGCAGTGTTTAAGAAATCTACCTAGAGATTGTCTTGGTCAGGAAACCTCAATTGATATCTGGAAACAATGGCATTATAAATATGATTTTTATTACCTCTTGGGCTTCCCAGGTTGCACTAGTGGTAAAGAGCCCACCTGCCAGTACAGAAGACCTAAGAAATGCAGGTTCAATCCCTGGGTTGGCAAGATCCTCTGGAGGAGGGCATGGTAACCCACTCCAATATTCTTGCTTAGGAAATCCCATGGACAGAGAGGAGCCCTGCGTGGCTATAGTTCAAAGGGTCACAAAGAGTAGGGCATGACTGAAGCAACTTAGCATGCATACATGCTTGCTTTACCTCCTTTGCAAAAGTAATCTATGTTTGTTGTGAAATCTTAGGCATTATGGAAATAAAGGATAATGATGGTGAAAAAATACCATTATGATTCTGATCCCCAGAAATAAGAGCTATTACTAGTTTGGTTTATTGAATTCCCTGGCTTCTCTGACCTTTGACTACTGAGGGCCAGGTTCCAGTCCCTGGTCGGGAAACTAAGATTGTTTCCACAAGCCACACAATGCAACCAAAAAATTATATTTTTGTTTATCTTTTTCTATGTAGATATATAAAACTGTGTTAAACAATTTTTGAAGCAAAAATAAAATTATACTGTGTATTCTGTTTTGGAACTTGATCTTTTAAATTAACATATCTTGACACTTTTCCTTGTAATTTGTAGATCCGTTTGTTCTCTTTCAGTAAATATATTCTGTTCCATTGTATGAATATAAAATGATTCTTTCACTGACAGACATTTTGGTTATTTCAGTTTTTATACCTTTACTATAGTGTTATAGTAAACATTCAGCACAAGTATGTTTGTATAGATATTGGCTGTATATGGATTTTAAATCTTTTGGTAATTATACTAATTTTGTTTTAGGATGAGAAAACAAAATGCAGTAAGTATGCTGATGAACTAGCAAAAATGGAGCTGAAATGGAAAGAACAGGTGAAGATTGCTGAAAACATAAAACTAGAACTAGCTGAAGTAGTGGACAATTACAAAGTAAGTTTAATATTTATATGACTTGATAATTCTGTTGCTTCTGAAAAGTGATACTTCTGATACTTCTGAAAAGTGCTGTCTATAATTTAGTAAGTCTAAAGTTTTAACATGGGTAACTGAGATAGCATTTTCATAATATAGATAAATACGTACTATGTAGTTATATTGAATGTAGTTCATTAACTGTGAACTGAGAAAGTGGTTACCCATATGCATTGTGCTTGTGGCTTTCATTTTGTGTATTCATATGGACATGACTGAAGCAATTTAATACTAGCAACATGGCCATTAAAATTATATCTCTAAATCATGCTTAGATTTTAAGATGAAAAGTGGTTATGTCATAATCCTTGTTCACTTAAAATGGTTTGTGAAATTATTCTAGAGCTTTGGTGTTTTCTGGGAGTATAATAAGATAAGATGTAAAAGTTTGAAAAATTTTAACCAAAATGTGTTACTTCTGATCATTAATAATTATGCAGGCAGATTCTTTACTGTCTGAGCCATCAGGGAAGCCTAAGCAATACAGTCTTAATTAAGAAGACTATTTTTGCTGGGGTAACGTTAGGCAACAAACAAGACTGATTGGTAAATGGTGTTTGTAAAAATGTTGGGAAAAAAAATCAGTAGGCTGTCTAATTAATTAAGTAGAAAAAATATTTTCTCTCTAAATAATAAAGTAGAATCTTACATATTTTAAGGCCTGTGCATGTGTGTATACTTTGCATTTTGTGGGTGTATGATTAAAGGCTTAGAAGTTCTAAATGATTTAAATTTGTTCTGTCATAGCTAATTGTACCTGTAATCTAATTTTTAAATACAGCACTCTTAAGACCAACACTTACTTTGTTTGAGGTGGTACATTATAGGCTAAGGTAATTTTAATGGTGGTCAGTTTCTGTTTTTAAAATTTATTTATTTTTAATTGAAGAGTAATTGCTTTACATAATATTGTGTTGGTTTCTGCTGTCCACCAGCATGAATCAGCCATAGGTATACTGCTGGTACTTTTTATGTTCATCTGCTATCAGAATGAAAATTTGAAACTTCTTTCATAAGGTTGTTACTGTATTTGGGATCCCTGTGGGTATTGTTTTTTTTTGCCTGGCAACTTCCCTTATTGTTAAAACGTGTGAATACTGAATTTATACGGAACAAAATATTTTTTCAGATTGACTGGGAAAATGATTTAGTAAATATTTTATCAAAACCTGTTACATATAAATCACTGTGTTAGTTGTTATGTGTTTGGTCTTGTTGTTCAGTTGATCAGTCGTGTCTGACTCTTTGTGACTCCATGGACTGACTGCAGCATGCCAGGCTTCCCTGTCCTTCACCATCTCCTGGAGTTTGCTCAAACTCATGTCCATTGAGAGATGCCATCCAACCATCTAATCCTCTGTTGTCCTCTTCTCCTGCCTTCAGTCTTTCCCAGCATCAGGGTCTTTTCAGATGAGTCAGCTTTTCGCATCAGGTGGCCAAAGTATTGGAGTTTCAGCTTTAGCATCAGTCCTTCCAATGAATATTCAGGACTGATTTCCTTTAGGATTAACTGGTTTGATCTCCTGCAGTCCAAGGGACTCTCAAGAGTCTTCTTCAACACCACAGTGCAAAAGCATCAATTCTTCAGCACTCAGCTTTGTTTATGGTCTAACTCTCATATCCATACATGACTACTGGAAAGACCATAGCTTTGACTAGATGGACCTTTGTTGGCTAAGTAATATTTCTTCTTCTTCATATGCTATTTAGATTTGTCATAGCTTTTCTTCCAAAGAGCAAATATCTTTTTAATTTAATGGCTACAGTCACCATATGCAGTGATTTTGGAGCCTAAGAAAATAGTCAGTCACTGTTTCCATTGTTTCTCCATCTATTTGCCATGAGGTAATGTGGCCAGATGCCATGATCTTAATGTTTTGAATGTTGAGTTTTAAGCTAGCTTTTTCACTCTTTTTCATCTTCATCAAGAGGCTCTTTAGTTCCTCTTCACTTTCTGCCAATAGGGAGGTATCATCTGCCTATCTGAGGTTACTGATATTTCTCCCAGCAATCTTGATTCCAGCTTGTGCTTCATCCAGCCTGGTATTTTGCATGATGTACTATGCATTATGTGGGTGATCATAAAAAAATGACACAATGCTATGCTTATAGAGTTTATAATCTAGTAGGGGTTGCTAGACGTGAAATCGTGATACAATTCTTTCTCATTCATGACCTAGGTAATCATCTTTCAAACCCATGGGAAGCTGAATAATATTTTTATTTTATGAATAATAAATTAATGATAAAAATCAGTGTTCAGATAAAACATCATATTTATGGCTGTACAACTGGTAAAGGCGCTTGATTTTTTGTTTGTTTGTTTAGTGCCCTGCCTATTATTTTGTGCTGTTTAGACACAAACATCCATGAGACAGGGCAAAGTGTGATGAAGTTCTACATAAACTACAAGTGTTTTAGGGCTACATAAACTAAGTATTTTAGGGCTATTTCCAATGGAATATTTAAGAGTTAGACATTATGGAGAAAGTAGACCTGTGAATACACAGATGAACTCTACAAAAAGATTTAATGGCCCAGGTAACCATGATGGTGTGATCTCACCTAGAGCCAGACATCCTGGAGTATGAAATCAAGTGGGCCTTAGGAAGCATTGCTACAGACAAAGCTAGTGGAGGTGATGGAATTCCAGCTGAGCTATTTCAAATCCTAAAAGATGATGCTGTTAAAGTGCTGCACTCATTATGCCACCAAATTTGGAAAACTCAACAGTGGCCACAGGACTGGAAAAGGTCAGTTTTCATTCCAATCCCAAAGAAGAGCAATGCCAAAGAGTGTTCAAACTACTGTGCAGATGTCCTCATTTCACATGCTGTCAAGGTAATGCTCAAAATCCTTAAAGATAGGCTTCAACAGTACATGAACGGAGAACTTCCAGATATGCAGGCTGGATTTAGAAAAGACAGAAGAACCAGAGATCACATTGCCAAAATTCGTTGGATCATGGAGAAAGCAAGGAAATTCTAGAAAAATATCTGCTTCACTAACTACGCTAAAGCCTTTGACTGTGTGGATCACAACAAACTGTGGGAAATTCTTAAAGAGATGGGAATACCAGACCATCTTATCTGACTGCTGAGAATAAATCAAGAAGCAGCAGAACCAGACATGAAACAACAGATTGGTTAAAAATCGGGAAAGGAGTATTTCAAGGCTATACATTGCCACCCTGCTTAATTAACTTCTGTGCAGAGTACATCAAGGAAATGCCAGACTGGATGAATCTCAGGCTGAAATCAAGATTTCCAGGAGAAATATCAGTAACCTCAGATATGCAGATGACACCTCCCTATTGGCAGAAAGTGAGGAGGAATGAAGGTTAAAAGGAGAGTGAAAGCTGACTGAAAACCCAACATTCAGAAAACTAGGGTCATGGCATTTGGTCCCATCACTTCATTCCAAACAGATGGGGAAGCAGTGGAAACAGTAACAGATTTTATTTTCTTGGACTCCAGAATCATTGCAGACAGTGACTGAAGCTGTGAAAATATAAGATGCTTGCTCCTTGGAAGAAAAGCTATGACAGACACATATTAAAAAGCAGACACATCATTTTGCTGACAAAGGTCCATCTAGTCAAAGCTATGGTTTTCCAGTAGTCATGTAAGGATATGAGCATTAGACCTTAAAGAAAGCTGAGTGCTGAAGAATTGATGCTTTAAAACTGTGGTGTTGGAGAAGCCTCTTGAGAGTCCTTTGGACATCAAACAAATCAATCCTAAAGGGAATCAACCCTGAATATTCATTGGAAGGACTGATGCTGAAGCTCCAATACTTTGGTCACCTGATGCGAAGAGCCAACTCATTTGAAAAGACCCTGATGCTGGGAAGGATTGAAGGCAGGAGGAGAAGGGGTGACAGAGGATCAGATGGTTGGATGGCATAACCGACTCAGTGGACATGGGTTTGAGCAAACTCCAGGAGATGGTGAAGGATAGGGAAGCCTGGTGTACTGCAGTCCATGGGGTTGCAAAGAGTTGGACACAATTGACTGAACAACAACAGCAAAGACCTGTCAAAGACCATACAGGAAGGGAGGATAATAAACAGAGATGGCAAAAGAAAGGAGCATCTTTCTAACAGATGGAAAAGAATTAATATAGGTTTGGAGGTGGTCAGAAGTAGAGAGCATAATATGGGAGCTGTAACAGTCTCGAGTAATAGGTCTTTAATATCTGTGATGGAGCAGATCATTGTGAAAGATAGGTTGAATCCAGATTTTAACTGTTTGGAATGTGGGTGTTATTTGCTGTTAAATATTTTCTAGGAGGAAAAAGAGACCCAACCAGAGTGGGTCTTAATGAAAATAATTTGGTAGCATGGAGAGGATTTACAGGTGGGAAGGATTTTTGAAGGTAAGAAAGTTAGGTACAGATATGCTTAGAATGAGTTGATAAAGGACTACCTCTTTTGGGTACCTTCCCCAATCATCATCCATTGAATTTATCTAGGAAACCTTTGAATCTTGGGAAAGAACGCGTGTGGCACGTAAGTTAATATTTGTGATTTATTCATATGAGCATGATAGTTGGAGGCATAGAAGAAAGCGAGTTTTCTGAAAATGCAGAGAGAAGAAGCCAAAGAATAAACTGCAGAATACTTGTAATTGTGAAGAAGTTTACTTTTAAAAAGAGCATTAGAGAATGACAGTTGTTGGTACCATTTCATAAAAGCCAGGAGAGAAGTTTTAAGAGTGAGGCACATTCATAAAAATTGACAAGTAATTCAGGGACTTCCCTGACAGTCCAGTGGCTAGGACTCTGCATTACCACTGCAGGGCATGCAGGTTCAGTCCCTGATCAAGGATCCAGGTTCCTGCATGCTGCAGAGTGGCAAAATAAGAACAATAAAATAATCTTGAAACACATCAGAAAAACAATAGTGACAAGTTCAGAGATATCAAGGAATAAGATCCAGGGAAAATACATGGATATGGTAATAGGGTTTATTTAAATAGAAGGGAATAAACTAGCTCTTGAAGGGTAAAGAGAGGGTAGATGATGAAAAATAATAATGATCATTTCTTTCTCTCCTCAGCTTCAGTTGGCAGAGAAAGAAAAAGAGATAAGCGGTC
Organism: Nanger dama; assembly: GCA_917880005.1. Taxonomy (NCBI): domain Eukaryota; kingdom Metazoa; phylum Chordata; class Mammalia; order Artiodactyla; family Bovidae; genus Nanger; species Nanger dama. The sequence continues at coordinate 29,493,260 of CAKJTW010000022.1, forward strand.
TAACTTCATATTGGGAAAACCTCTCCAGGGAGAAGGTACTGAATAATATCCTTGAAAATTTTCATATGACACTGAATGATAATACAGCTTTTTGAAGGAACATAACATTTTAGTTACATGAGGGTAATTTTTTCTCTTTAAGTTAAATGAAAAAAAAGGTAGAAAACGCTTTTAGTTTTATAATATTTTAAAAATATTTTGATAGAAAAATGCTTAAGTGTCGAATCTTAGTTTGACTTTGTTACATAGATTGGATTTAATGAATTTTGGGTTTCTTTTGTAATAGGAAACATTTTAGGAGATGTTTAATGATTTCTAGCATAACCTGACCTTCGGACAGAGCATACGTTTATAACATAAAATGTACTGTAATGTAACATTTTTCACAGTAGGGTCTAAAGGGTCTTGTTATGAATGATAAAAGACACTCCTATCACTGAGAAAATTCCAAAAGTTTTAGGAGGTCAGTGCCAGGAACTGGGGACAAGACCAAAAATATTTTTTATGTTACAGTATGCATTTATGTATGTATGTATGTACAATCTTCCCTTTGTGTCTTTTGGATTGGTTTCTGGACCCCTCTCTAAGAATGCCAGAATCCAAGGATGCTCAAGTCTCTTATGTGAAATGATGTAGCACCACTGGTCCTGAGTATCCATGCTTTCTGCATTGGCTGATTTGGAGGGCCAACTGTATTTTAAGTTTATATTTGGGTATCTCTGTTCATCTGTGTGTTTAATCTAATATTAATAGATATCATTTTCCTACTTGGAACTCATCAGTATGAGGTCTTTTTAGTAGTGTGATAAGAATTTTTTGCTGTTCACGTAATACCAGATTGGGTCAGTGGGAACACCTTCAAACTGGTCCCTGGTATGCCCCAATATCAAAAGGATGGTGTTGGTTTTTGAGCACTTTATTTTTTTCTAGTGTTGCAAGATATTCTCATATGTTTATTTCACCACTCATCTTTGGAGTTGGCCGTTTTTTATAAGAAAGAATCTGAAATTAACTTCTCCAAGGAGTTCTGGTTGTTTATTATTGGGAAATGCTGTTTAGAACCCAGAATTCAGGCCTTATGTATCTTCATTATTCCTGGTGCCCATTGCTTCTGGATCCTTTCAGTGCCAGAGCTGAGAAAGGTTTGTATTTTAGATATTGTGAATTCTAGTCCAACTCAACTAGTTCTTCCTTGCCTTTTTTTTTTCTTAAAGACATTTTTAATAGAAGTTATTGCAGTAATTTCATCTAGCTACAGAGAGATTATCAGAATGAGGATGTTGGTTGTGTTGTTGTTCTTGTTGTTTTGCCATGCCATCTGGCTTGCAGGATCTAGTTTCCCAATCAGGGATCAAACCCAGGTCCTGGCAGTGGAATGGTAGAATCCTAACCACTAGATTGCCAGGGAAATCCTCCTTGTCTTCCTTAATTCCTATTTATACACCTTTTCCTCAGTGAGAATCCAGTGCCCAATGGAGTTAGCACATTTAATCTATTTGGTAGTTCCAGTATCTCACATAAAACAGTTTCAAAACTGCTAGAGCTATATCCATTAAGACAAGGAAACCTGTTAGTAGAATTCAAGATTGCTTGCAATTTTTCCTTCCCCATCCCATCCCTGGGTTGTCAGTATATTGTGTTTGAATGTTACTCGCGTTAGTTCTCTCTCCCTCACCCTCTCATCCTCTTCCCTACCTTCAGTATATGGTAACATAAAATGACAGGTGGGTTAGGTTGTGCTGTTGCTCAGTCATATCCAACTCTCTACAGACCCTTGAACTGTAGCCCGCCAAGCTCCTCTGTCTATATTTTCCAAGCAAGTGTACTGGAGTTGGGTTTCCTATTCCAGGGGATCTTCCCTACCTAGGGAGTGAACCCATGTCTCTTGTGTCTCCTACATTGGCAGGTGGATTCTTTACCACTAGTGCCACCTGGGAAGCCCTAAATGGTGGATTGAAGCTAATTAAAACAATAGGAGCACAAATGAAGAATAAGAAAACAATTTCTTATTTCTGGTATGAATTTTGGTCAAGTGTATTTCAAAGTTAAAGCAATGATGACCTAATTAGATTTGACAGGAAGTTGACAAAATATGTATCTTAAATGCTGAAGACCACTTTGTGAAATATGAATTTATTTAAGTAATTTTTGGTAAGAAACCCAACTCCTAAGTGTATTCTGTGCTTGGAGTTACTAGTTAATGTTGGAGAGAAACAATCAAGATACTTTATTTTTATACATTTTACATATATAAAATGTTTCATATATAAAAATGCAACACAAAATTATATATTTATATATAGAATATATTTTATAGTTTTGTATTTTCATATATGATAGTGAAAATACTGAATGGTTATAACCATCTGTACATTTTGCTGAGTTACACATGGCTCAAATCACAGAAAATAATATATAGTGACTTATTAATTATGCTGCAGTTTAAATAATCTTGCAAGACTGCAATCAGCCTGTTAGATGGGGCTCTGAATTCTCAATATAGACCTACTTCTGAGCTCACTTGTTGGTAGGATTCGTTCCTTGGGGGTTGTTCGATAAGGGCCATACTTCGTACTCTGCCATCTTCCAATCTTCCATGAGATCACTTCTCTCCTCTCTCTCTTTTTTTTATTCCTCTTCTCTCTGCTCTGTGTTTGACAGATTATTCAAACCACAGGTAGGTAGCCTTTAAAAATATAAAGTTGATACTTTCCTTGCTTGAAGACCCTTATGGGCCTCCCATGTACTTGTGCATTTAAGATAAATGACAAAATTCTTTTTTGTGCTGTGTGGCTTGCAGGATCTTAGTTCCCTGACTAGGGATTGAACCCACACCCTTGACAGTGAAACCATGGAGTCCTAACCACTGGACTACCAGGGAATCCCTCCAAAATTCTTAGTATAGATTATAATCTTTTATATGACTAGCCTCTCTTTCTAGACCCATTTTAAGCCACAGTTTGTTTGATTCTCTATTGTAGAATTCCTCTCGGTAGTAGTTCTGAGTCTTAAGCTTGCATCAGAATCATCTGTATGATTTGTTAAAGCACAGCTTTCTGGGTTCTATTCCCAAGAGTTTCTGATTTGTAGGTCAGGGATGGGGCTTAAGATTTGCATTTCTGACAAGTTGCTGCTGATGGTGTTGGTCTGGGGACTGCACTTTGAGAACTGTTATAGTCACTCTGGCCTTAAAACTCATGAATTGTTTTCTTGTTTCAGGGCCCTTGTTCGTGTACTTTGCCAAGAACATTCTTGCCTACGATTCTTTGGTAGTTAACTTTAAACTAGGGAAGTCCCGGAAGAATTTAAACATATATAAGAGAATAATGTAATGAACTCTGTTTATTTCTCACCCAGCAATAAACAGATGTTACTTTATGGCCATCTTACCTGTTCAACCATTTCCCTTCTGTCTTAACCCAGTGGTATTTTTTTCAAATATATCCGCAAATTTTTAAATATTTTCTTCTAAATATTTAAGTACTCCTACTACTCTTGACTTATGCTTAAAGTCTCAGGTTAAATGACTCTTCTTCACAGAGGCCTTCTTTGACCTCTCACTCTAAATTAGGTACCTCTATTAAACTTACACCTGGGAACTGTACTTTTATTTTACAGCACTTACCATAATTACCATAACTAATACTTATTTCTGTACATATTTCTCTTAATTAAAACTCCCTTTACTTAATTATAAGATCCATAAAGACAGGAATCATGTCTGTTTTATTCACCATTGTATTTGTAGTCTCTACTCCAGTATTCTGGCCTGGAGAATTCCATGGACTGTATAGTCCATGGGGTCACAAAGAGTTGGACATGACTGAGTGACTTTCACTCATAGTGTTTGATATTTGAAGTTAAATATTTGTTGAATGACTAAACAAATTAATGTTAATGGGTCAAACATAATTTATAGCATTTGCTTATAAAAACATTTGGTAAAAGAAATGTACCGGCATCAGCAGTTTTATTATCAGTTAATACCCTACCGTGTCAGGAATGCAACAGAAGTAGGCCAGTTGGCTTTCTACTTCCTGTCTTCTTGAGTTACTCTTAATTTTCCTGCTAGTGACACTGTAGTTTTATATTACTTTTAAAGAGTGCATTTATAAGAATTTATTTTTGCTATTGCAGCAACTTGCTTAATGTTTGTCTTTTCCCAGTGGTTTTTAGAATCCTTACTCCTCTATAAGGTTAGGATTAAATCCTTTTCCCTCAGCACTGAAACCTAGATCCAAACAGTGCCTGGGATAAACCAAATGATCATTAAGCGTTAGTTGGGTGAGTAAATGAAAAAAAAAAAAAGATTAATCATCATCTAACAGAATGTATATTTTACTTATTTTGTTCCTGTCTATCTTCCCGGCTCTAGATACGGACTTCACATGAGCAGGAATTTTTGTATGTTTTGTTAATACCTGAATCTCTAGTGCCTGGAGAGCAGTGCCTGCCACATATTACTCAATAAATATTTAGTGAACATTGTTGTTGTTCAGTCACCCAGTTGTGTCAGACTTTGAGACCCCATGGACTGCAACATGTCAGACCTGTCTTTCCCTCACCATCTCCCAAAGTTTGTCCAAGTTCATGTCCATTGCATTGGCAATGCCATCCAGTCATCTTATCCTCTGATGCCGTCTTCTTCTGCCCTCCATCTTTCCCAGCATCAGGGACTTCTCCAGTGAGTCAGCTGTTCATATCAGATGACCAAAATACTAGGACTTCAGCATTTGCCCTTCCAGTGAGTATTCAGTGTTGATTTCCCTTAAGATTGACTAGTTTGATCTTACTGTCCAGGGGACTCTCCAGCACCATGGTTTGAAGGCATCAGTTCTTTGGCGCTCTGCCTTCTTTACGGTCCAGCTCTCCCAACCATATGTTACCACTAGGAAGACCATAGCCTTGACTGTGTGGACCTTGCTGGCAGAGTAATGTCTCTGGTTTTCAGCACACTGTCTAGGTTTGTCATAGCTTTCCTGCCAAGAAGCAAACATCTTCTGATTTCATGGCTGCAGTCACTATCCGCAGTGATTTGAGAGCACAAGAGGAAATCTGTTACTGCTTTCCCCTTTTCCCTATCTATTTGCCATGAAGTAATGGGGCTGGATGCCATGATATTGGAGACAGCAATGGCAACCCACTCCAGTACTCTTGCCTGGAAAATCCCATGGATGGAGGAGACTAGTGGGCTGCCGTCTTTGGGGTCACAAAGAGTCGGACATGACTGAGCGACTTCACTTTTCACTTTCATGCATTGGAGAAGGAAATGGCAACCCACTCCAGTGTTCTTGCCTGGAGAATCTCAGGGTTGGCAGAGCCTGATGGGCTGCCATCTATGGGGTTGCACAGAGTTGGACACAATTGAAACGACTTAGCAGCAGCAGCAGCCATGATCTTACTTTATTTAATATTTGATTTTAAGCCGACTCTTTCACTCTCCTCCTTCACTCTCATCAAGAGGCTCTTCAGTTTCTCTGCCACTGGAGTGGTGTCATCTGCTTATCTGAGGTTATTGATGTTTCTCCTGCCTATCTTGATTCCAGCTTGTAACTCATCTGGCCTGGCATTTCTCATGATGTTCTCAGTGTATGGATTAAACAAACAGGGTAACAGCAGACAGTCGTGTCGTACTCCTTTCTCAACCTTGAATGAATCAGTTGTCTCATACAGGGTTCTAACTGTTGCTTCTTGACCTGCATACAGGTTTCTCAGGAGACAGGTAAGATGCTTTGGTATTCCCATCTCTTTAAGAGCTTTCCATGGTTTATCATGATCTACACAGTCAAGGGCTTTGGTGTAGTTGATGAAACAGAGGTAGATGTCTTTTGGAATTCCATGGTTTTACTGTGATCCAGAGAATGTTAGCGATTTAACGTCTGGTTCCTCTTTCTCAATAACATAGTTATTGAACATACATGTGAATAAAAATTCATTGTTTTTAGAGTAACTTGCTCTCTAGTATCATAAAAATATATTTTAAAAGTAACTTTTAATAGTATGAAGTAACTTAGTATATCTTAGTTAGAAACTCTATCAATTTAAATTTATTTAGAAATTTAATATATCTTAAAATGTTTTATGTCATTCCAAAAACCACTGCTTAGAATTATTTACCATTTTCATACTGTTGTAGATATTCTGTATAACCCCCTTACTAGAAATTTGAAAAGGAAAGAAAAAAATAATAAAGCAGAAAGAACAGTGGCAAAGAATGATAAAAATGATGGTGGGGGAAGTATTTTATTAACTATTACCAGAGAAAAAATTAAAAATATCTTTAAAGTAAAACTGTTTCAAAATGTTCTTTAATATCAGGTACCTGACTAGCAATTTTTCTGAATTTCATTTCATATTTTCAGATGATCTCTTCCTTTTTGAGAATGGAAGAGTAGTATTTATATCTATCTATAAATGATTAACAGAGAAGGCAATGGCACCCCCACTCCAGTACTCTTGCCTGGAAAATCCCACGGACGGAGGAGCCTGGTGGGCTGCAGTCCATGGGGTCGTGAAGAGTTAGACACGACTGAGTGACTTCACTTTCACTTTTCACTTTCATGCATTGGAGAAGGAAATGGCAACCCACTCCAGTGTTCTTGCCTGGAGAATCCCAGGGACAGGGAAGCCTGGTGGGATGCCATCTATGGTGTCGCACAGAGTCGGACACGACTGAAGCGACTTAGCAGCAGCAGCAGCAGAAATGATTAATGGACATTGTCTCGAGTATATCTGTGATTTTTGTGTGTGACAAAGGCAGTGCAGCTGCTGCTGTGTTTTTTGCCTGCATTCATATTGAAGAAAATGATAAATTTAAGTTAGAAGTTAGTGAAAAGATGCATTTTTTTTTCCATCTAAGTTCATGGATATCCTGAATTCTAAACATAGATCCTTTGGAGGGGGTGGGTGCATTGTGAATATAAATTTAAGACTCTTCTCTAAGGTAACAGTTCATTCTTCTGATTTGCCAAACAACCCAATCAGAACAATTTTGTCCATGTTCCTATATATTTTGTTTAGCCTGCCCCCATTTTCCCCCGTGAGGAATCAAAGCTGCTTATTACTCCTGTTCTTACCCTTATATTATTTCCAGAGGATTTATTGCATCCTTGATCATAAAGGAGGGGAGTATGAGCCCAGAGTAAACTCTTTATTAGGTTGAAATTCTCTTATGATGTTCCTTGACTGTATTAGTGCATGTATGAATCTTTTGATGAAACCCTGACTTCATTTAAGTAGTTTATTGTTTGCTTATAGAAAAATGGTCCTTTAAATTGATTTATACTTTTATAGAAATATTTTCTCATGTCTAACTCTTTGGCTGCTTTCATGACTTTCCCCTCCTCTTTTCTTGAATCATCTTTGAAATATTTTTAAAATTTACTCTCTCCCTTTTTCTGTGTTCACATTGTCACTTTCACATCCTGAATCACTATAGCAGTGTGAATGGGTTTTTGATTGGCAGGAGATGAGGGAACATCCATTGAGGGCCTGCTATATTTAAACAATCCCCTCATTTCTCAGTAGTCATCTGAGGCCTGCAGAAGCTAAGTTCCTCAGGGTTATTTGTACTGTAACTGACAAGCAAATTCTGGTCTGAATCCAGTCCACCATGTCATGCTGCCTTCCTAATTGTTTGTACATTCAAGTGTGCTCGCTGTAGTTTGCTGCTGCTGCAACTGCTAAGTTGCTTCCGTCATGTCCAACTCTGTGCGACCCCATAGATGGCAGCCCACCAGGCTCCCCTGTCCCTGGGATTCTCCAGGCAAGAACACTAGAGTGGGTTGCCATTTCCTTCTCCAATGCATGAAAGTGAAAAGTGAAAGTGAAGTCACTCAGTCGTGTCCGACTCTTAGCGACCCCATGGACTGCAGCCTACCAGGCTCCTTCATCCATGGGATTTTCCAGGCAAGAGTACTGGAGTAGGGTGCCATTGCCTTCTACGATAGTTTGCTAGATTAACCTTACTAAGAACTATTTCATGGTGGTGGTGTTGCTGTTCAGGATCTGATAGGCCCATTGTAGTAAACAGTATAGGTCTTAAACTGTATGACAGATCTGGCATATTGCCCTTGAGCTGTGTTTTTAGGTATATTTCTTCTACTTTTAAAATGAATCCTGTGTTCTAGGTAAGTCATTCACTTACCAGTCCTGCATTATGTTATATTTCTTATGCCTTCTCTACTCTTTTCACGTGCTTAGGAAGAACTTTTAACTTCCATTTCTCTTCTCAAGCCTAAATTGACTTGCATTTTTCATGTTTACCAATTTTGCTCTCAGGGCTTCCCCTAGTAGCTCAGATGGTCAAGCATCTGCCTGCAATGCAGAAGACCTGGGTTCGATCCCTGCTCCAGGAAGATTTCCGGGGAGCAGGAAATGGCAGTCCACTCCACTATTCTTGCCTGGAGAATTTGGAGGAACTTGGCGGGCTATAGTCTGTGGGGCTCACAAAGAGTCGGACATGACTGAGCAACTAACACACAAACTAGTTTTGCTCTCAATGATAATGACTTACTTCATTTTAAGGCCACTTACCCTATTTTAAGTTCACTTTATAGGTAAAAATTTAACATAGAGTCTCATCTTGAGTACTCCCAAGGGATGACAGTCAGCAAAACCAGCTAAATTTTATAGATGAAAATTTTCTTCCTTACATCCTTTGTTAATATTTTTGGTTGATTTTGTTAAACTGCTCTATTGAGGTGCAATTGACATATGATAAAATTCACCCATTTTAAGTGCAATGCAATGAAATTTGGCAGATATATAGTTCTGTAACTGTCATTACATTCAAACTATAGAATGTTTTATTGCTGCACGTATATGTGCTCATATGTACTCAGTTCCTCCAACTACCCCCAGTCCCAGACAACCACTGATCTGCTTTCTTTTACTCTACAGTTTTACTTTTTCTAGCATTTCATAAAAATATGCTCATACAGAATTTATTCACTCATTGATTATGGACATTAATCCTTTTATTAGCTGATGGATGTTCAAATTATTTCTCATGTTTTGGTTATGATTAAGACTGCTGTGAACATTCTCACAAGTTTTTCTGTGGACATGGCTTTCGTTTTCCTTTTTTGAGTATATACTTAGGAAGGGAATTGCTGGCTTTTGTGGTATGTGTATGTTTTTAAGAAACATTGCTTTCCAAAGAGGCTGTACCACTTTGCTTTCCCACTGCAGTGTATGCGCATTCCAGTTACTAGCCCTTGGTATTGTCAGTTTTTAATTATAGTCATTCTATTGGCTATGTAGGGTTGCTTTGTTACAATTATAGTTTAATTTCTCTGGACTAGGGTTTTTTTAATTATTATTGTTTCTTAATGTTAACCTTAAATTTTTTTTTAAATTGAAGTATAGTTGATTTACATTACTGTGTTAGTTTTTGGTGTACAGCATAGTGATTCAGTATTTTTGCAGATTGTATTCCATTATAGGTTATTACAAGATGGATGCCACTCTGCCCCACAGTAAATCCTTGTTGTTTATTTTATATATAGTAACTTGCATCTGTAATCTCGTATCCCTAATTTGTCCTTTTCCTTTGGTAGCCACAAGTTTTCTATATCTGTGAGTTTGTTTCTTTTTCTATGAACAGTTGTGTGTATTTTTAGATTCATGTGTATATAAGTGATACCATATAGTATTTATCTTTGACATATTTCATCAAGTGCGTGCATATACACATAACACAGTATCTTAATCCAGTCATCTGTTGATGAGCCTTAGGTTATTTTCATGCATATCTTGGCTATTCTAAATAGTGTTGCTATAAACATTGGGGTGTATATATCTTTTAAGATAAGTTTTCTTTTTTTTTTTTCTGAATAGTCCTTGATGACTAACTGGTAATGCTCAGTATCTTTTCTTGTGCCTGCAGGCCATTCATATATATTCTTTTGTGAAATGTCTGTTCTTATCTTTTACCTAACTTTTAAAAATTGGGTTATCTTTTTTGGTTTGGAGTTTTAAAAAATATATTTCAAATCCAGTTTCTTTTGTTAGATATTTTGGAAATACTTTATCCCAATTTGTGGCTCATATTTTCATTTTTAAAAGAAACTAGCTTTTGAAGAGCAGAAGCTGCTAATTCTGAAGTAGTACAGTTCAGCAATATTTTTCTTAATGGTTCAGGCTATATTTGTCCTATATGGAATTTTTGCCTAACTCAGAGTTACAAAGATTTTTCTCCTATTTTTTCATCTAGCATATTTATATTTTCAGCACTTGCATTTAGATTTATGATTTATTTAAAATTAAGTTCTGTGTATAGAATGACAGTCAAAAAATTTTATTTATATGCAGATAGCTAGTTTTTTTTTTTTTAACATGTCTAAAAGAATGTGTTTTCCTCCACTGAATTATATATTCATCTTTGAAAATTAATTGGCAATGAGTATGGATATATTTTTGGAATTTCTTCTATTTATATTAGGGTCAACATACTAAAGTCTACATCTTAATTTGGCTTGTGGTCTGTTTTTGTAAATGAAGTTTTATTAAAGCACATTGCCATGTCCATTCATTTCTAGGTAATTGTGACAACAGAGATAGATTTGTGTAGCTTTGACAGACTGTTCTACAAAGCTGAAAATATCTACCATCAGGCTCTTTATGGAAAAAGTTTGCCTATGCCTGGTCTATGTATTTATACTTATGCCCAAACCACTCAGTTGATTACTATAGCTTTTATAAGTTTTGCAATCAGATTGTGTAAGTCTTGAGGTTCTGCTTTTTAAAAAATGAGCTGGTCAACACTTCTGTGTTTCCATGTACCTTTTAGAATCAAGTTTGTCGATTTATACAAAAACCTGCTGGAATTTTGAATCAGTGAATCAATCTGAGGGGAAATTAATAGTATAAAAATAGGTTTTCCAGCCCATGATTGTGATACATTTCTCCATTTGTTGAGCCTCTCTTCTGTAACTCTCAGTAATGTTTGTGGTCTTTAGTTTATAGACCTTGTACATCTTTTGCTAAATTTATTCCTAAGTATTTAATTTTTATGTATTAATGCTTTTTAAAAGAATTTTAAAAATTTCATTTTTCAGTTGTGTGTTGCTGACAGTACAGTTGGTTGGTTTTTTTTTTAAATTGACCTTATATACTGCAGCCTTGCTAAATTAACTCATTCTCCTAGTTCTAGTAGATTCCTTAGGATTTTCCCACTTCTATGATGTCATCTGTGAATAAAGATGGTTTTACTTCTTCCTTTCCAATCTGTCTACCTTAATCTTAACACTGTTTAGTACCTCCAGTATAATGTTGCATAGAAATAGCAGACCTTCTTGCCTTAATATTTGATCTTAGAATCACTTAGTTTTTACCTTTAAGATTCACTGTTGGTGTTTGTTAACTTCACTTTATTTTTTTAAACCATAAATGCATGTTGGGTTTTGTAAAATGTTTCTTTATAAATTTATTGAAATGATCAGTTTTTCCTTTAGCCTGTGAACATGGTGAATTGCATCAATTTTTGTACATTAAACTAATTTTGCTTTCTTGTGATAAAATCCACTTGGTCATGATATATTATTTAATATTGAATTTGATTTCTTAAGTTGAGGATTTTTATATTAGTATTCGTGAGGGTCTGCAGTTGCACTCTTCAGTTTTCCTGTGATGTCAGTGGTTTGGATATCAGGATAATACCGGCCATAGAAAAGTAAGCTGAGAAAGTGTTTTGGTAAGAGTTTATATAGGATTAATATATTTTAAAAAATGTTTGATAGAATTAACTAGGGAAGTAGTCTGGCTTGTTTTTGCTTTATGATTTTTACTAATAGCTAAATTATAAGAGATTCATAATTTTCCCTCAGCTCAATGAAAAGGGTACTTTAATTGGCACAATTTGAAAATATATATTGGGCTTTGTTTTGCTTTCTAGTTTTGTTAAATGTGGAAAGGACATGTATGAGAAGTTGAGACCTAGCATTTCCAACTGATCCTTTAAATATAATACGGAAATCATTGTAATATTTTGGCTAAATGTTTAAACTTTTCTTGTTATAAAATACTCAGTTGCTTTGCTTTTTCTTCTTTTTTGTTAATTTTAGGAACATAAAAGGAGTGTAGAAAATCAAGCAGAAAGGAAATTGGAAGGTCAGAATTCCCAGAGTCCTCATCAGATCTCACAGTGTCTCAAAACAATCTCAGAGAAAAGTGGTCATGTTCCTGCAGTGTCAAATACACAACCAGTTCTGCAGTATGGTAATCCTTATGCAACACCAGAAACAAGAGGTTATTAAAACTTTTTTGTTGACATTAGCCAAATACGGAGGTTTTTCTTGGTTTGTATCTTTGTGGGATTAGAGAACTGTTCTGTTGGTATAATCAGCTCTAATAGAAATCCTGTTTTATAACAAGCAGCTTTAATGTTTAACTGACTTCATCTAGAAGCGATACACCATGAATGAGGAGTCTGTTTGCTTATTACACATAGTTTAAAGGTCATTTGGGTTAAAAGAAAAACTTTTTGGATACACTAAAATGGTTCTTTATATTCTGTTCATCCTTGCAGTAGACAGGGATTCTAATTCTAGGACCAGGTTTTAACCTACCTTTCCAAAATTTTAATTTCAGATGGAGCAGATGGTGCTTTTTACCCAGATGAAATCCAAAGGCCACCTGTGAGAGTACCCTCTTGGGGACTGGAGGATAATGTTGTCTGCAGCCAGCCCGCTCGAAACCTAAGCCGCCCTGATGGTTTAGAAGACCCTGAGGATAGTAAAGTAAATTGAATTTCCATTATCTGAGCTTGTCCCTTTAATTTTCGTCTGGTGTAGAGAGTTACGTGTATGTGGGAAGAGAGAATATGATTGCTTGTGTGTACACATGATTGCTTGCTTCATCTTTTTGAATAAGTTTCAGAAGGATATTTTAGAATTTATTTGGAGAATGATCTCAGAATATTGTAGTTATAAGATAGTTTAATCTTTTTCTAAAAATGATGTTCGTTATAAATCTTCATTGTCCCAAGCATCATTTTTATAATTTTATTTTTGTGCTGGGTCTTCATTGATGTGAAGGCTTTTCTCAAAAAGTGGCGCACAGGTGCTACTCTCTGGTGGTGGTGCCCAGGCTCCTCATTGTGGTGGCTTCTGTTGTTGTAGAGCACGGGCTCAAGGGCACTTGGGCTTCTGTGGTTGTAGCCCTTGGGCTCAGTACTCATGCTTTCTGGGATCTAGAATATAGGCTCAATAGTTGTGATGCACGGGCCTAGTTTGTTCTGCAGCATGTGGGATCTTCCTGGATCAAGGATTGAACCTGTGTCTCTTTCATTGGCCGGTGGGTTTCTATACCACAAGGAAGCCCTCAGGGTAATTTCATCTTAAAATTGTTATAAAAGTTGAGCCACAGTTGACTTGGACCATACCAGTTTCAGGTGTGCAACATATTGGTATTTGTGTATACTACAAAATAACACAAGTCTAGTTAACGTCCATCATCTGCAGTTATTTTTTTCTTTGTGATGAGAAGATTTAAGGTCTGCTGTCTTAGCAACTTTCAAATATATAATACAGTATTAACTGTAGTCATAGATGGTTTAATCTTAATTATCAGAGTAATTTATATTCTTGATTATAGATGTTCTAGATTGGAAGAAGGAAAGTGTTAATGACAATATTATCCCCTGGTGTGCATCTTTTCAGTTTTGCACTTAACTAATATATCCCATTTTAAATTATATAGTGAACTCTTTGTTAATCTTTTGCTTAGAAAGGGAAGAAGTGTATCAGTTTTTTAGAGAAATACTCCTGTAGACATCGTTTGTATTTAATCTTGGCAGCACAGTACTGATGGACTGATGGTAATTGAATCAGTTTATGTAGCATGACATTCTTTTTTTCATTTAGGAGATTTCTTTACCATTTAATAGATAGACCTTTTTCTTATAGCAGCTCTTGTTGGATTTTCTGTGCATTAAGAATTTAAAAGAAATGCTTTATCGTGCTCTTTGCAAGTACAGTGGTATCATGACCTGTTTCTCATTTAATCTAGTTTGCTGCATTTAATTGCTATTAACCTTTGCAGAAACTGATCAGTGTTCAGACAGGCATGATTTTAGCCCTAGAGCTCAACACCCATAATGGAGAAAAATGTATTTCTCTCTCCTGCCTTTTGGCCTCCTGTGTCCATTACTGGGAATAATTAGGAAAACTGTCAGAACTTTTGTAGCCTATTTGAAGTCTAGAGTATTATCTTCCTGCTTTTTCACACCTTCACTTCACATTTTGCATATTTAATCTGATCATTCTTGGCACAGATGTTACATGTGACAAGCCCTTCTCTACTGTAGTCATCTGCTTCAGTTTAATTAGCAGAATGTTCTTTCTGATCTGTGTGCTTTGCCCTCCTGCAAACCCATGAGAAACAGTGTTAGAATCTTGTGCTCGTTTGCTGACATGCTTAAATTTGATAATGAGATGGAAGGGCTCTTAATAGGCACATTTTGGTAATTGTATTTTGCTATCAGAAAATTTTTCACATTAGACAAACTAATTTTCATTATATTCAGACCTATTTTTTTTTAAATCCTTGTCTTCACAACAACAAAAATCACTTGCAAATGAAATAGTTTAGTCGTTTTAGTTAGAATAAAGAAAGCAGATTTGAGTTGACCTATTCCTTTTCTCTGGTTCTTTGCCCTTGGAAGTATTTAACAGCCATGGGACCTAGTACCTGTAAGTTGGGCCTGAAGCAGTTACAGGCCCTTCTAGTCATATTGCACCATATCCCCCATACTGCCATAATTCCCTCCATTCTGCACCAAAAACTTTGTTTCTATCAGATCAAAAAGCCTTTTATGATTCACTCCCCTTTACCTAATAGTTGTAATAGCAGTAACTGTAACACTGTAATTATGATGATGGTGATAGCTACAGATGTTTCTGTAGTTTTGACAGCCAGTGTTTTAATAACTCTCCATAGCTGTCCTGTGAGGTAGGAACTGTTACTATTTCTATTTTAAAATGGAGGAAACAGAGATACTAACTGGCTTGCTTCAGCTCATACAGCTGGTAAGTGTACTATAGTCTCATTAGTTGGACTATGGAAGCTGTAGTTTTACCACCTATCAATCTATCTAAATCAGAGGTTCCCAAACTTTCTTAGTTCATGGCACCTTTAGCATCTCAGTAAATTTTTTTTCCATAGAACCTCATAGGCCAAAAGAACTACTAATGATTTCCTAACAAATGTGTAGTAATTAACCATTTGAAAAAAAAATACACATGAAAGAAAGTCATATTTTTCTTAAATAACATGTTCCAAATGGGATATATGTGGCTGTTGACCACCAGATGACTTCTCAAACCTTGAAATCAGATTGGACAAGCCATTTTCATTTTCTGTTTCAAAGTGGTTTCACCAGGCACCTGCTTTATATCTTAGCAACTGCCAAAATCTTAAGGATAAGATGTCATCGAAAGGAACATAGCATAGTCTAATGTTGAAACTGTGAGCTGTCTTGAACTAGTTGTTTACATGATATCTGAAAATGAGAAAATTAAAAATAATCCATAGTACCTCTGTGAATTTGCTTTGGTGCCCTAGCCTTCTGCACACTTTTTGGAATCATGGTATAAACCCTTACTACTCAAAAATATTATTGGATCCAACACCATTGTCATCTCCTGGGAACTTGTTAGAAATGAGGAATCTTTACCACCACTCCAGATTGCAGAGAATCAGACAAAATCTTTTAGTGATCATATGCTTAATAAAGTTTGAGTACACTAGGATGTTTAGACCAAAGTCCATCAGGCAAGGCTGAATTACTTTCTTTAACACACATCTCACTTTCCAGTTGTTTTTTTGCCTTTGTATAATGTGTTTCCCTTCCACCCGTACTAGCTTTACTTCCTTCTCCTCTATCTCTGAAAGACTGAGGCAGCTTTCTACATGAATCCCTCACTGTGAATCTAGTATGCAGTTTTGTAGGCAGCTACCATGAATCCTTCACTGTGAATCCCCCAACTCAAGAGAGAGAGTTTTGATATAGACATTTTTTTTTCTGATGAGCTTGTTTAGTTTTTGTTCTCAGAAGGATCTGTGATTTTCAAAGGGGCTATGTGAAATGGTATATCATCGTGATTTTGATTTCCTTTTCCCTCATGGCTGATAATGTTGAGCATCTTTAATACGTTTGTTGGCTGTTTGTATATTTTCTTTGGGAAAATACCTATGTTTCTTGGCTATTTTAAAATAGAATTATTTGTCCCTTGCCAGATAGATAACTTTAAAAGATCTTCCCTCTCATCAGTGGGTTGTGTTTTCATTCTTTTGGTGGTATCTTTTGCAGCACAAACTTTTACATTTTGATAGACTTACCTATCCTTTTTTTGCTTGCACTTTTGGTGCCATATCTCAGAAACGATTGATTTATCTAAGGTAGCTCTAGCTTTTAATTTAGGTCTTCGGTCCATTTTGAGTTAATTTTTGGACATGGAGAAAAGTAACATTTTTGCAGGCATTCTTTTCCATTATGGTTTATTACAGGTTACTGAATATCCCTGTAGTATGCAATAGCACTTTGTTGTTTATCCATTCTATATATAATACTTTGCATCTGTTAGTCCCAAACTCCCAATCCAACTCCCCTCTCCCTGCTATGGTGACAAGTCTATTCTCTGTGAGTCTGTTTCTGTTTCATAGATGAGTTTAATTTGTGTCATATTTTAGTATTTGTCTATTTCTGACTACTTCACTTAGTATGATAATATCTAGGTCCATCCGTGTAAATATGCAAACAGCCACTCTTTTACGACTGGAAATTGCAACCCACTCCAGTATTCTTGTCTGAAAAATTCCATGGATAGAGGAACCTGCGGTCGCAGAGTCAGACTTGACTGATCAACTGAGCACTCCTACATATTCTGTTGTGTGTGTGTGTGTACATATATAGTGTGTATATATACAGAATATTGTATATAATATATATTTATAATATATATTCTAGTGTGTGTGTGTGTGTGTGTGTGTGTGTGTGTGTGTATATCACCTTTAGCTATTCATCTGTCAGTGGACATTTAGGTTGTTTCCATGTCTTGTCTATTAAATAGTGCTTCTTTGACTATAGGGGTGCATTTATCTGAGAAAAGTGACAATTGAAAAGTAATAGAGATCTTATAAAATTATTTTCCTTTTAAAAAATATCTTTAATTTATAGTTATAAATTCAGTTGATATTCCTTCATTGACATATTACAGGAAATGGATGTTTGTTGTTGCTGTTCAGTTGCTATAATTACCAACTTAGTAAAAGTTCTGTTAGGTGGTAGATCTTTATTACTAGTTCCTTAATTGCTCAGTGGTAAAGTGTCTGCCTGCCACTGTAGGAGATATGGATTTGATCCCTGGGTCAGGAAGGTCCCCTGGAGAAGGAAATGGCAAACCATTCTAGTATTCTTGCCAGGGAAATTTCATGAACAGAGGAGCCTTGTGGGCTATAGTCCATGGTCGGGGCGGGGCTGTTGCAAAGAGTTGGACATGACTAAGCACCTAAACAAACAAAAAATGATATCTAAATTATTTCAATTAATAATTCCTGGCAAAGGTTGAGAAATGCTGATTATCTGAATCCTAATGATTCAAATGGTGTAACTGGGTGCATATTGATGGTTTGATCATGATTGCAGTTTTTATTGTGGTTGAATACAGTGTAAATTTGCCATCTTAACTATTTTTTCATTTTTAAAATTTTATTTTTACTTTATTCCACTTTACAATACTGTATTGGTTTTGCCATACATTGAAGTACAGATGACCCTTAAACAACGTGGAGGTTAGGGTGCCAACCCTCTATGCAGTTAAAAATCTGAGTATAACTTATCGGTCCCCTGTTTCTGCACTTTCTCCTATATCCATGGCTCCACATTCGAGGATCCAACCAACTGCAGATCATGTAGTACTTTAGTAGTTACTACTGAAAAAGTCCCACATATAGGTGGATCTGAGCAGTTCAAATCCTTATCATTCGGTGGTCAACTGTATATTCATATTGTTGTGCAACCAGTCTTGAGAACTCTCTTCATCTTGACAAAACAGAAATTCTCTATTAAATGGCAATTCCATTCTTCCCCCCGCTTCACCCTGTCAGCTGTCAAATTTGATTATTTTAGTACCTAGGGCTTCTGTGGCAGCTCAGCTGGTAAAGAATTCACCTACAATACAGGAGATCCAGGTTGGGTTCCTGAGTCAGGAATATTCCCTGGAGAAGGGATAGGTTACCCACTCCAGTATTCTTGGGTTTCCCAGGTTTCTCAGACGGTAAAGAATCTGCCTGCAATGGTGGGAGATCTGTGTTTGATCCCGCCATTGGGAAGATCCCCTGGAGGGCATGGCAACCACTCCAGAAGCCTGGAGAGTCCCCATGGACAGAGGTGCCTGGTGGGCTACAGTCCATGGGGTCACAAAGAGTCGGACATGACAGAGCGACTAAGCACAGCACAGCAGCAGATACCTCATCTAAGGAGAATCATATATAGTGTTCATCTGTTTCTGGTGGGATTATTTCACTTAACATATGTCTTCAAGATTCATTTATGTTATAACGTGTCAGAATTTCCTTCTTTTTTAAGGCTAAATAATGTATGTGTACACCATACATTGTATGCATATGCCACATTTTGTTAATCCACGCATCCACTGGTAGACATTTGAATTGTTTACACCGTTAGGCTCTGGTGAATAATGTGGGTATGACCCTAAGTGTATCAATATATCTATTTGAGTTCCTGTTTTCAGTTCTTTGGGACATATACCCAGAAATGGAATTGTTGTCTCATATGGCAATTATATTTTTATGATTGTGTTTTGAATTTAGTATGATTAAATGTAACTAAGAGATTAGTTAAATTTGTGATACGCTTTGATAAGGCAATGGCACCCCACTCCAGTACTCTTGCCTAGAAAATCCCAAGGATGGAGGAGCCTGGTGGGCTACAGTCCATGGGGTCGCTAAGACTCGGACACGACTGAGCAACTTCACTTTCACTTTTCACTTTCGTGCATTGGAGAAGGAAATGGCAACCCACTCCAGTGTTCTTGCCTGGAGAATCCCAGGGACGGGGGAGCCTGGTGGGCTGCTGTCCATGGGGTTGCACAGAGTTGAAGCGACTGAAGCGACTTAGTGGCAGCAGCAGCATACACTAGATTTTGAATTGAGCATCCTGTGAGAAGTTTTGGGTTTCAAGTAGGGCTTCAGTTTACTGTAATATATTTCCTTTGCTTAAAAACCAGTTTGCACTAGAAAGAGCATTATGCTGATGGATCTAAAGGTAAATGAACAAGTAGGTGGCTTAGGCCTTTGTAGATTAAAATTCTATTGAAAATATTTTAAGAAAAATTTAATTATTTGCAATTGTTCATAAATACATTTCAGTGTGGTATTACGCAGTTTTGCAAAAATACCTAGGTACTTATATTTTAAAACCTGCTATTCAGAATCCTTTTGAGTTGACAACTTTGAGTGCTAAAACTTGATTAAGTGAAAACTTTCTAAAATAGAATACGAATAAATTTGAAGTTTATTAATTAAAAAATCAGTATTGAATGATGTCCTTACATTCTTTTAATGTATATAGTAAAGCTGTATGATGCAGTGTTGAAATCCTATTGGATGTTTTTGGTTCTTGCCTACCTTTCTCTTTTTTACCAGTAGCCACTTTTTGTTGCTGGCAGTGAGCCTGCCTTCATAGCCTCATTTCCCTAATTTGTTGTATATAAGCTAGTATGGTTTGGAAATATCCAAGCTCATTGAGTAAAATGGAATAACTTATTTGTGAGTGAAAACTTGGTCCTTTTGTGTGACAAGACTGCCAGGGACTATATTATATTAATTGACTCCTCAGATTTTATTACATACTTAACCCATTCTCTGAGTAGGTGGTTTCTTATTTTATGAATGTCTCAGTATTCTATCTAGAATTCTACTCAAGTCCCTCTACCCTTTTATTCTGGTAGAAAATAGAATAAGAGAGTTATCCATACCAAATTATATATGGCTTAGAAAATATAAATTGCTATTTTTTATCCCCTTGTCCACATTTTATCAGTTGGGTTAACAGGTCTGATAGGTTGGTCTGAATCTAGCACTTTTGCATCAGACTCTATTGTTGACTGATTCATGGAGGCAATAAATTGGTATAAGCTGTTCCGACTTTGCGACCCCATGAACTGCAGCAGGCCAGGCTTCCCTGTCCAACACCAACTCCTGGAGTTCATTCAAATTCCACGTCCATTGAGTCGGTGATGCCATCTAGCCATCTGATCCTCGGTCGTCCCCTTTTCCTCCTGCCCCCAGTCCCTCCCAGCATCAGAGTCTTTTTCCAATGAGTCAACTCTTCGCATGAGGTGGCCAAAGTACTGGAGTTTCAGCTTCAGCATCATTCCTTCCAAAAGAAATCCCAGGGCTGATCTCCTTCAGAATGGACTGGTTGGATCTCCGTGCAGTCAAGGGACTTTCAAGAGTCTTCTCCAGCACCACAGTTCAAAAGCCTCAATTCTTCGGCACTCAGCCTTCTTCACAGTCCAACTCTCACATCCATACATGACCACTGGAAAAACCATAGCCTTGACTAGACGGACCTTTGTTGGCAAAGTAATGTCTCTGCTTTTGAATATGCTGTCTAGGTTGGTCATAACTTTCCTTCCAAGGAGTAAGCGTCTTTTAATTTCATGGCTGCAATCACCATCTGCAGTGGTTTTGGAGCCCAGAAAAATAGCTGTTATTAAAAACAAAAGGTAGTTATGAGATTTTTGGCTCCATTAATATATTTGGCACCAGAAGGTTGTATTTTATTATAAATATCTCAAGAATTTCTAAATGTAGAATATGAAGAGACCTTTCATTATGTTTTTATTTTCTTAAATAGCATTTCAAAAATTTAAAAATTAATATATTTTTGAACATCTTTTCATGTGTTTGTTAGCCGTCCGTATGTCTTCTTTGGAGAAATGCCTATTTAGTTCTTTGGCCCATTTTTTTATTGGATCATTTATTTTTCTGGAGTTGAGCTGCATAAGTTGCTTATATATCTTTGAGGTTAGTTGTTTGTCAGTTGTTTCATTTGCTATTGTTTTCTCCCATTCAGAAGGCTGTCTTTTCACCTTGCTTATAGTTTCCTTTATTGTGCAGAAGCTTTTAATTTTAATTAGATCCCATTTGTTTATCTTTGCTTTTATTTCCAGTATACTGGGAGTTGGATCATAGAGGATCCTGCTGTGATTTATGTTGGAGAGTGTTTTGCCTATGTTCTCCTCTAGGAGTTTTATAGTTTCTGGCCTTACATTTAGATCTTTAATCCATTTTGAGTTTATTTTTGTGTATGGTGTTAGAAAGGGGTCTAGTTTCATTCTTTTACAAGTGGATGACCAGTTTTCCCAGCACCACCTGTTAAAGAGATTGTCTTTACTCCATTGTATATTCTTGCCTCCTTTGTCAAAGATAAGGTGTCCATAGGTGTGTGGGTTCAACATCACTCATTATCAGAGAAATGCAAATCAAGACCACAATAAGGTACCATTTCACACCAGTCAGAATGGCTGCAATCCAAAAGTCTACAAGCAATAAATGCTGGAGAGGATGTGGAGAAAAGGGAACCCTCTTACACTGCTGGTGGGAATGCAAACTAGTACAGCCATTATGGAAAACAGTGTGGAGATTCCTTAAAAAATTGCAAATAGAACTGCCTTATGACCCAGCAATCCCACTGCTGGGCATACACACCGAGAAACCAGAATTGAAAGAGACACATGTACCCCAATGTTCATTGCAGCGCTGTTTATAATAGCTAGGACATGGAAGCAACCTAGATGTCCATCAGCAGATGATTGGATAAGAAAGCTGTGGTACATATACACAATGGAATACTACTCAGCCCTTAAAAAGAATAAATTTGACTCAGTTCTAATGAGATGGATGAAATTGGAACCGATTATACAGAGTGAAGTAAGCCAGCAAGAAAAACACCAATACAGTATACTGACACATATATATGGAATTTAGAAGACAGTAATGATGACCCTATATGTGAGACAACAAAGAGACACAGAGGTATAGAGTGGACTTTTCGACTCTGAGGGAGAGGGAAAGGGTGGGATGGTTTCGGAGAATGGCAATGAAACATGTATATTTTCTTGTAAGAAATGAAGCACCAATCTATGTTCAATGTAGGATGCAGGATGCATGGGGCTGATGCACAGGATGATTCAAGTAGAGGATGTGGGGTGGGAGGTGGGAGGGGGCTTCGGCATTGGGAGATTGTGTTCACCTATGGCTGATTCATGTCAATCTATGGCAAAACAAATACAGTATTGTAATTAAAAAAATAAATTTAATAAAAAAAGAAAAAATTAATATATTTTTATATATGAGAAAATTTTGTTTACTATTTTATGTGTAGTTGTTTAAGCTGATTCATGTTTCAGGTATTGTTACTGGAGGGCCTAAATCTGGCAGCCAGAGTAATGTGGCACAGAATCACAATTTACTTGTCATACATATTAAGCTTAGTAGATTCAACTATATATCATCTTCCCTCTTTGTATGTTTAGATTTTAAAACTGGATTTTAGTTAGACTTTCAATTTTTGAAGTATAGGAAGTATTTGTCCAATATTCCTCAGCTTCTCAATCTCCTATTAGACTACTGATCCTGTTTTTCTTTTGCTCAAGTATAGTCTAAGGGAATGATTTGCCGACAGAAGTGTTTTCTCAGGTGATGCACATGGGCGGGGGAGGGTGGGGAGCCTTGTGTCACCCCACCCTACGACCCGTTCAGGAGGGGATAATTGTCAGAGTAACAGTGCGTGATGCCATCCTCACCCTTGTTGATGTAGCAGCAGTGTGCAAGTCTGTACAGTGACCACTGGCATGCAGGCATGGAAATCCAAACCAGCATTTTGTTTCTGATCCCAACTCAGATTAACAGGGTTTTCAGCAGGCTACCTTGATAATCTGTTCATCAGGTAGTTAAATATTAAAAAGAATCTGATTATTTTACAACAGGGTTTTTGAGACCTGTAGTTTGGGTGCACTGCTTTGCTTTTAACACCATTTTCCAGTTGAATTTTCTCATGTATTTGCCAACAAAATATGCAAACCTCATAGATATTTCTAGTTTTCCTTTAGTTTCTATGTATTGTACAGTGGATGTATATTGTCAAAGATCCTGTCTTACACACTAGTAGGTATTTAATGAGAATAATAGGAAAAGTAATATAGTCTTAAGATTTTTATGAACGTGGCAAATGTATGGATAAAAATGCAGTAAAGTTACCTATAGGTAACTTTAGGTACCTATAGGTACCTACCTTTTAGGTTACCTATAGGTAACCTACCTATAGGTCAGAAGTCTATTGATCTTCCTTCATTCACACACTCAGGTGTAGTACAGGCTCCATTCCACTGAATATTGCTTTTTATTTCAAGGTAAGACTTAGTCCACAGTGAAATACTCTGTAAAAACAAATTACTTTCAAACTTCTGTTTACAGGAAAATCTGATGACAACAGAAATAAAATTTTTTAAAGTATAATCTTACTTCCTTTATACAGTGCTTGATTAAATTGAGGGACTTCTGTTTGGTTTCACTTTTCTCAAAAGTTGCAAAAATTGTTCTTTGCCTAGGAAGATGAGAAAGTGCCCACTGCTCCTGATCCTCCAAGTCAGCATTTACGTGGGCATGGAACAGGCTTTTGCTTTGATCCCAGGTAAGTTCTCTCTTTTCTGTGTAGAATTGGGATTACCAATCATACATTGGTTCTCAATGTATGATCCTTAACAGTTTGTTAGAAATGTGTGTATGATCCAGGGCTGTAACTCAGACCTCCTGAACCCAAAATTCTTGTCGTGGGGCCCAGCGATATGTATTTTTAGTGTACCCGTGCAGATGGTGGTGATACATACAGTCCTTTAAGAGCCAGTGCTGTAAACAACTTTAGTTGTTAAACTGAGTGAGTGCTGTTGGGAAATTACAAGTTCAATTAATCTTTATAGTTTTACAAAAGGCATATTCTGTTAGTTAACAATTGAAGAATTCTTGTCACTGAGCCTCATTTCACATAATGTGATTGTATTTTTCGATTTGATGAGAAAAGGTTTTTGTCAGTCTAGTGCTAAAATAAATTTAGCGTCTTTATAAGTGGTTTACACAGTTGTCAATAGCAAGCTTTTAGGACCAAGAAAAAGAGGTTCCTGGAGTAACTGAGCGTTTCAAGGTAATACTGATATTAACTAGATAAATGCAGTCTTGATATATCTGAAGGTTACTGCTGTTAGCAGTCTTATCAGACATGTA
This sequence comes from Nanger dama, assembly GCA_917880005.1. Classification (NCBI taxonomy): domain Eukaryota; kingdom Metazoa; phylum Chordata; class Mammalia; order Artiodactyla; family Bovidae; genus Nanger; species Nanger dama. The sequence continues at coordinate 29,517,569 of CAKJTW010000022.1, forward strand.
ATTCTTTCATTTTATTTCCTCAAGCTTTGATGTTCAGAAGAAATGTCCACTCTGTGAATTAATGTTCCCTCCCAACTATGATCAGAGCAAATTCGAAGAACATGTTGAAAGTCACTGGAAGGTGTGCCCAATGTGCAGCGAGCAGTTCCCTCCTGACTATGACCAGCAGGTGTTTGAAAGGCATGTACAGACCCATTTTGATCAGAATGTTTTAAATTTTGACTAGTTACTTTTGTATTAGTAGTTAATAATACAGTTTAACAGTTGAAAAAAAATCACCTCAAATAGAGCACTAAGGAGACCACAAGGTGTCACTTTCATGTACCCTCTAGCGCACTTTTTGACCAAGAGCTACTTTGAGTTTGGTGTTACTAGGGTCAGAGTCCGTCTTTGGCTTATCACTATCAATAAATGTAATTTTAACCTCTGTTAATCTTACCTGCTTAGGAAATGGTGTGTTTGTATATTTATTTCTCATTGTGAAAAATTATATGAATGAAGGAAATAGGGATTTAGTGTTACCACACTGAAAAAAAAATGCATAGTGTTATTTAGCAGAATATTTACCAGATTCTGTTGACCTTGTTGCTTAAGCATGACTGTTAAAAATTATGTAGTAAAAATAATTTATCATAAGTCTTGCAAAGTAATTCTTTGAATATAGAAACTTCATAATTTAGCCCATGAAAAAAATTTTTAACCTTCTTTAGAAAGGGAGCTGCATGTAGAATGAGATCACATGTTTGCAAGATAGCAGTGATAGCAACTATCCTTTTATATTTGAGATGTTTGCTTTAGGAATAGAAAGCATATTTTGCTAATTTTATGTCTGAAAAACTTTATAGAATACCTGAATAATTATTTTAAAGCCATCCTAAAGTTGTATTTCTGTCTGATGGGGAAATGGAACAAGATATGTTGGTGTAATTGCTTTATATTAAATGATCTACTGAACAGTGGTGGTTGCTGCATAAAAATCACAGAAAATGTATTTCTTTTCCTCATTTTCCTGATGAGTATAACTTAAAAAAAAATGTTCTCAGTAAGTGATTAAACATGTAATGCATAAACCCAAATCAAACTGATGTATTTTTTATGTCTTTGATGTGTATAGTATTGACATTAAAGTGGACACATTTTAGAGGTATGTAATTTCAGTCAAATCTATCTATGATCATCTTGGATGTCTTTTTGGTCCTGGGTCTTAAATATAGTACTCTTTTAGAATATAAATATCAAGAATACAGATTTGATTTTTCTTTTGTAGTTATTAAAATACTTAAGCTTGTCTTAAGCATACTAGTTATATAAGATATGAACCTAATACTTAGTGTAGTGGCATTTTGAAGTGCTATATGTAAATTGTATATACACCATCTGGCTTGTATTTGTGTATCACTGAACTCCTTTAAAGGTTTGAGTCCAGGGCAGAACAGCATTAGGCAGTCAGCTGCCAGATGTTAGGACATGGCAGATCTAGGATGCTGTTGTGAGGAATCCACACAGGATTTAAGCTTCGGGCTTAAAACGTTATAGGCTAAGCAGAACATATTCAGGTAAAATATGTTCAACAGTAGGAACAGTTAATAATTGTAGACCATGCTAACCTATAAGTATACTTTGAATAGTAGAGACTACTTACTACCAATGAAATTGTTCATACTAACCTATTTTTAAGTAGCTTCTAGCCCCAGGCTTGCAAGTAGTTTATTATTGACAGAAAATGTGATCCATGCAAAACATCGATGACATCTACATGTGTCAGCTGAATCCAAAAATGGGCAGCCTGAAAGCAAGGTACTGAATGGATTATTCGTTTCTATGGCAAACTGGATACTGGCCTTGATAATGGATGCTAATGAAAATAAAGAGCCATGTTTATTTTGGGTCAGAGGCAGTTTATTTTAAATGTGATTTCATTTACAAGCAGCTTTTCTTGACAGGAATTTTATTTAGTTGCCTTCAGTTCTAAAACAAACCTCTGTTGCTTTCAAACTTAATGTGCTCTGTCCCGAACAAAACATATGAAAATATAATTTAAAGCACAGTTTTCACAGACACAGTACAATACATTCACTATACACGGTATAACAAAATATTCCCATCCTTAACCTGTTTAGTAATACTGTCACAATAAGTAAATAGAAACTGGAATTTATTTTATAGTTTAAAGAAATCTAACATGCACAATGACTAATGACTGTTTAGCAGTTGAACTACTGACCCAGCCTACAAGTTTCTTGCACTAGAAGGAGCAAAGCTAGATGATAATTGTTGGCCTAAAAAAATTTTGGTCAATTGTAGGTAGATATGAAATAGCCAAGTAGGGCCTTCTTATGCACCAACTAGTTGCTTCTCATGTCTGGATCACCCTTTAACACAAGGGTAACACTGTACGTTCAGGACCAAGACTACTCTTAAGAGATCTGAGGAAATTTTTAGAGGGCAGTGTCTTTATAAATACTTTTAATTCCCTCATTATGAGGGACTCAATGATATAGAAGCTTACCCATCTGGCTAATAGAATTGTCTTCCTTTCAGAACATCTGAAAAATTGAGGAGGGACACCTGCTTCCTCCCATCTGTAAGACTTTCAACAAATGGAAACACAGGAAGAAAGTTATTTTTATAAGCATTTTGAGTTTGATTTTCATCAGTTTTATGGGCAGTTAGCCATCTCAAAGCAATTTTTATTGCATAATTAGGCAATTGGTAAACTCATGTTTAAGGAATAGCACTTGGGAGAAATGAACACTCAAGGCATGATGGTATTGTTGGTAAGAAAAACTTTGGGAATGGTCCAGACATAGTTATACTTAACGGGTCATGTATTAGTCACTCTTTGACCACCTGCTGCAATAAGCACTTAATTGTCAATAAGGCTCAATTTCATATTTCAGCAAAATGTCTTATAAAGCTAAACAGATGTTTCCAATGAGAATACAGACATCTACAATGTGATGGAAAAAAATGCCTTTAAAAAAATTCTAAAAACACAATAAGCATGAAGAGGTGATAGGGGTCTTAATAAAATGTTCCTGTTTGAAACGTGCTTGGAATTTTCTTATTTGCAACCCACAGGTTGGTTGGGCAGTGGTTGCAAGAATTGGCAACACATAAAACATTAATCTGTTGGCAATAGAGAACTACAAAGTGCTTTAAAACTTCACCTAAAGATGAAGATAGAACTAAATTTTACACACAAAAAAATTTGCACTTAAGTATTTCAAAGTGTTTCCTAACAGATTTAAGGGAAAAGTATTTAACTAAACTAGTATCTTGGTCCACAGATATCAATAGGCATAAATTGAATCCCTTGCACCCAGCAGGCACTCAATGAATGTTAAACTAATGAGTGAACTGAATAGACTTTCGTACAAAAATGCTATAACTCTAAAATGATAAGTCAGATGGCAAGATTTTCAGCCTTTTAAAGGGCAAAAGGATTTGCACAATAATATAAAACACAGAAAGCACACCCTTTATGTATGTTATTTAAATATGAAAATATTTTTAGCATATTATGTTAAACATTCTTATTTATATTTCCGTTACCTAAAGTCTTTCTACTCACAAGTACTAACTCCATTATGTAAGGCATGGTAACTGGTTGGATAATGAAGGTACTATTTTGGTTTTGAACACAATGAGTTGATGTGTTGAAAACTTCAATCACATTATAATCTTGAGGGAAACAAAAACCTCAGTGCTAGCCCCTCCTCCCCCTCCCCAGTTGATATCACTGCAATACAACTAAACAATATGCATCATGCCCTCAGTTTTAATCTTGGTTTGGGGAAAATGTGCTGAAGAACCTAGAGCTTTTGTTTTGTTTAGCACCTTATATCAAAGTAATGAAAATGGGTATGATGATTACATGTGCAAATGTACAAAATCATTAACTCTACAAAGATACATCATTCCAAAATTACAGAAAAAATTTAAAGCATGCATTTAATTCTTTAAAGGGTTGCTGAATGCTTCCCCTGAAAAAAGGTGGCTGTTTTCAAAATCAGCAACTGCTGGTGAGGGTTTCTTGGCACAGTTACGACCAGCATGTTATTGCTGCATCTTCCTGATAATCTCCAGCCGACACCGGGGGATGGAAATTGATTGTGTGATGCCGCAGGCCCTGAGCTGTCTTGTAACTCTTACCACAACGACATTTGAATGGTTTACGGACACGAATCTGTGTTCTGTGACCATTCTTAGCATGGTACTTTATGCCGTTCACATTCTGTGGAGAAGACAAAAATATCATCTGTTAAATGGTGTCACCCAATTGTCTGATGGGGAAAACCTTGGTGTGGGTCTGACTGCAAATGGACATCTCTCAGATGGCAACTGTATACAGAACAGGCTTTCGTTAACTCCAGTTGTGACCAAAGCAGTCCAGTGTGTTCACTGTGGTCTGTGCAGACAGGGTTATGCACACAGCTACCCCAAGGCCATTTCCGGTAGGCCTCAGTTACTCTGAAAGTACTGAGTTTGAGTTTTACATAAAATACATAGTTAAGATGCATGGACTGTACAGGCATAGTTCTGTCTGAAGAATGTTGCCAGTGAACAGTTATATAAATCTTATCCAAGATAGCCAAAACAAAAAAATCTAAAGAAAGAAAACGAAGGTTAGGGTAATAAAAGTTCAAGACGTATAAATTCTTGACTGGAAACTCAGCATGTCTTGTTTCCAGCCAATCATGATAATTCCTACCTTAGAGAATTTTTGTTCTTTTTCTACTCTGCATTAAGCCTGTATCTCTGCCCATTTAAATCTTGCCCCAGTACAGTTGTGTTATTAAGCACCTGTGGGCAGACAGGACGCTGCTTTTATTTATGTACTACATTCCAAACATATATTGAACTTTGAAAATGTCAGTTTATGAAATTCTTAGCAACAGAAGACTTCCAAACTTCAAATTGGCATATAAATCCTAAATGATACATGAAGTATCTGCATGCTATCTGGATTTCTGTTTGTTGGTTTTGCTAGCTCACATGCACATTCTATTTAAGACTTCATGCCTAGAATCACTATAGATTTAACCAAATTACTTTTCCTTTATCCCAATTAAATGGCAAGTAAACAGACTTGGGGCATTTAGTAAACTGATGGAAGAACAAACGGCAGAGGTGGTACTAGAACATGGATCTTAACTTCCAGGTCAGCTACTGTCAGGTTGAGCAATAGGGAGAAAGAAGAAAAGGCTTGAGTTGTTGAGCACCGATCACCAGAAGAGTGGGCTATTTTTCAAAGTATTACCTGAGTGTAGGCCCATTGAGCCCACTCCTATGATTCCAACATAACCATCTTCTACTTCATAGGATGCCCTTGTCAAGCTCCCAAAGAATAGGAACAAACTGCTGTTGTTTAATGAGCATCAAGCACAGTGCCTGGCACATAGTAGATGCTCCACAAGTATCTGAGTGAATCTGTTAGAACATGCTTCATTCTGGAAGAAATTGAGAGATTCGCCACGAAACAAAATATGTTCAGTGGTTATCACTATATTTCCCTATTGGAGATGCACCGTGCACATTAATTCTTTTTAAAAAGTCCTATGGTAGAGACTCCTTTTGACACTGTTGAACCCAGGGGCGACAGATAGCAACCAGTTGTCTATGCTTAGAAGAATCTTGTAGGCTTTCTGGTGAGTTGAAGCTCAAAGACAGATAAAACTTTCTTCCCTAAAGGCCCAGCTGTCAGCGTTCAGCCTCTTCAGCCCTTGTGGGTCTTGCATTAATCTCTGCATGCAGGGTGAGGAAGTCCTTCACTGGTCTTCTAGAGGCATGCTAACAACTAGGAGATTGCCGTGGTAGGGTGTGGAGAGAGCGGTGACCGTGCAGAATCCGACCCATTAAGAGAGACCAACTCCTTGCCGCTCCAGCTGTCCCACCAGGAGCCCAGGCATGTGGGTAAAAAGCTGACCTGTGTATCTAGCCCTCAGCTAGTACCCCGCTGCAGTGGCATGAGAGACCCAGGTGAGAGCCACCTAGCTAGGGCCAACATACAAAGATAAGCATTGTCTATCAGCCTAATAGTTAATGGAGTACCTCAGGGTTGTTGCTTCCTGTGGATGAGGAGTTACTAAAACATTTCATAGGGAACTTGTAAGAAGGATCATTATAAATCCAGGTACCCCTGTGTGTTTAGCAACTCCAACAGGACCAGAACTTAAGATACTCCATCCAGGCTGAGGTTTTGCTTTGTTTTTTAAATAAGTGAAGCAAAGTGTGAAACTAGAAATTGCTAAAGCCATGGGAAACTTGTACAGTGTGAACCCAGATCTGGAGTTCAGCAGGGGAAGGTCATGTCCAGGGTTGAGGTGATTCCAATAGGATCTGTGGTCTGTACCCAGCTTGAATGTAAATGCTGTGTTGTGTGTGGCTGTAGAACTGATACATAGGTCAGCTTTATTACTCTGGAAAAATCAGGAAACCAGCTACATGTGTGGAAACATGGCAGCCCTGGGTTGACCCCAAAGAGCCTAAAATAAACTACCTTACCAACTATCTCTCTTTGTTGCTGTGACTTAAAATGTTCCCAAGTGTCATGGGACAACCTTCTCACAGATGTTAGTTACATCTCTAATCAGATGCAACATTTCCCTATCTGTTCATTCCCAGGTAACTATGGGAACTTCACTTTCCAAAAGCTTTGCTGAAGCTCCAAACTGCAGAGATCCTGAAATGAGTTTGGCCTTTCAGAAATATTCACAATGACAAAAATAAATGTCAGGCAACTTGAAATGCTTATTAAATCCTCTGATCTCTGAAAAGGAGAAAGAGGATTAATCTCTGACAGGGCAAGGAACGTCACTAACATAACTTTTCCTCATGCCAAGAACTTGATATCTACTGTCTTATTCAGCACTCAGGTTTTAACTAAAAACTGACGCTCAGAGAAGCTGACTTGACCAGATCACGAAGCTGGTAAGTGACAGAACCGAAATGGGAACCCAGGGATGCTTGGCCCCAGAGTCCACGCACCTAACGTGCTTGTTAATTAGCACAGCCAGCTGCTAGTCCCTGAAAAATTCTTCAAAGTTGGGAAGGACTAGGACACTCAGTCTGGAGAAAACTGTCTATGACTTACAGTGATCTGACCCAGGAAGGGGCACGGCATAAGGTGCAGAGGAGGACCTGAGGTGGCACTGGTTCTTTCCCATGCCAGGAACTCCCCTGTCTGCTGAGGGAACTGACCCAATCGAACAACAAAATTCTACTCCAAATCAAATCATGAAAGCTAAAGTTAGGACACCACACACTGGGCCACCATGCCTTAGCTATTTGATCTCTGTCAGTCTTCAGGCTTGTGTAAGTACAATATGTAATGTGTACCATATAAAATGCTAACTTTCAGTTTCTTGTGAACCTTGATGTTCTACACAAAGGAGAGGGACGAAGTCATTTGGGTATCTGATGTGGAAGAAAAATGAAAAAAACCAAAGGTGGGCTTGGAGGTGGTGAAAGTGTTAGTTGCTCTGTCGTGTCCCACTCTTGGCGACCACATGGCCTGTAGCCCGCCCAGACTCCTCTGTCCTTTGGATTTTCCAGGCGAGAACACTGGAGTGGGTTGCCAATTTAAGTTAAAACAGCGAAGGTACGTGGAGCAACATGGTGATACCCCATGAGACGGCGCTGCAAGTGTTTGACATAGCAGCACATGGGATGTCCAGGGCAAGTCAGGTGGGAACCAGGTCTTTCTCCCATAGTTATTACCATAATCTGTGTTCAGTGTAGGTAACTGTAGACATTGAGAAAGTAGAAACATAAGAACGTATAACAGAATCACAGTTTAACATCTGAGGTGTTTCAATATTTTTTGCTGTGTATGTATGTGTACACACACAAGATTGGATTCCCTCAATATTTTTTGAAAATAGCATAAATTTCTAGGAAAATTATGGAACTGAATAATTTGAACATTTTTAAAAGCTCTATTTTCTGCCAAGTTTTATCCAGAAAGGTCAGTTATGCTCCCACCAGGGCTTCTAGGGGGACCCTCAGGAGAGGCAAGGAGATTTAGACCCACTGAAGGGGAGAAAGGCTGAAATGTCCTTGGGAAAATCTGGAGCTACATGTGTGCTTGACTGTGTATCTACACAGATGCCAGAGACCAAGCTTGCTTTATTCTGCTGAAATGCTGTGTTCTCTGTGTAGCTGAGGACTCTTTCAGAGAAACTTTGTGCAGAACCAAGGTGGATGGAATCAGTTGTGCTCCTGGCCTGGAATGTCTGCGAGGAGCGCAGAAGAATGAATCGTGTTGTGGCTTTGGGGGTTCCATTAGTCAGTGGGGAGCCCACATTGCCCCCTCTTCCTCATGCATTTTGTCTTTATCCCTTTATCCTTAGGGTGTTTACTTAATGTTCTGGACGTGAGCTGCATGCAGAAGGGTCTTTGAGCTGTAAGCACTTGGGCTAATAAGATCATAAGTGCTCTGCTAGTCGTGTGAACGGATGAGATAGAAAAGTCAGATGACAGAACTTTAGGATGGGGGGTGGAGTTCAGTCTGGGAAGCTGGTAAGGGCCCCCACAAACATTTGAGCTGTCCTTTGAGAAATGGGAATGAAGATGACAAGAGGAGGGAAAGGGGGGCATTTAGAGGCAAAAGAATTAACATGGGGAAACCACTGTACTGCTGGCTCCTGTGTCCTCCTCTATAAGAAGTCTGGAGAGTTAGATGCTCATCTTCTCTCAGTTCTGCAAATGGCCAGTGAAATGGTGAGAAGAGCTGATCCCGAGTCAGTGCCCAAGAGCCTCGTGGATGAGAAACCCCCTGCCAATATGCAGGGCGAGGAATAAGATGTCTGAAGCTGGCCGTGGGGATGAACAAGATGGCAGCCCTTGTGGATTCTGCCTGACACCACAGTGCACTAGCTCATTATGCCCTCCTCTCACCAAAATCCAATCCAACAACCATGCAATAAATAAGGTGAAACAGTTATGCTAGAGGACACCACTGCCCTGCAGCCAGTAACTTCCTAGGAGAAAGAGGGAGACTAAAGAGTTAGGTAATATGACTACCTTTACCTCAAGCAGCTGGTTAGGAGAAGCAGTTATGCATTTGTTCCTGTCCCATGCACCATTACCTGGTATTCTGGCCCAAGAAAGGAAACTCACACTTCCTTCATGGAAATCACGACCACTAATTGCCACCCATGTCATTTGCCAGTCTTGTGGTACTGAAAGAGGCAGCCTCCATAGCTCAAGTTTCATGCAATTCTCTTTGGGCCTTAGATGGAGAAAGAACACTCCCCCAAAGCCCTCATCGACCTAGATGCAAACAAACTGCAGGAAGGCAGAAACTACTGGAAATTCAAGAAAAATAGAAGCAAAAGAGTAATGACAAGAAAATAGAAATGACCAGGGTTAAGGGATATAAAAACAGAATGAAGCCAGAGGAGGAAAAGAGAAGGCTTCACCCTCTTTGACCAAAATAAAGGGGTGTAGCTTACATTCCCCTACCTCATTTTTTGTTTTTCAGTCAGTTGCAGTCTGGGTTATTACTTTGCTCCCTCTTTTAACTTAGCTGACATGTAAGACACCCCTAAAACAGTGTTTGGACCCTTGAGAGAAGGCAGCAAGACAGCGAGCACGGTGCACCAGCTCCCGAGAAGCACGGAGGGCAGGTGCATCCAAGGGCAGGCGGGACACAAGAGCAGTGTCCTTGTCCAGCTTTCTCCATTTTCACATAGAAGAGAAAGAGAGAATCTCTTTCTGCAAGCAGAGCTGTCCTCTGGACAAACTACTTTCTTGAACAATCCCTTGGGCTTCCTAGGAGGTAACCATTTCATTCTTTTCCTACCCTCACCCCACTACCACGATGCCTTCTGACCCACAGGAATGTATGTGTGCACTGGGGACATGGCACAGTGCATCAGGACACACTCCTGGGACCTCACATCTCCATCCTGGGGTTTCATCTGGATTTTCCATGATAAACATTTAACTGTGTGCAGAGTTGGTGAAACCCTGAGCCACTTACTTATGATACATTTGTGTTTTATGCTTTAATATCAGGAGCAGGTACTAAATACTAAAATAATCGTGTGTGTGTATATGTTCAGAGACATATTGAAGAGGGAATAATACAGGAAGTGCTTATGCTATCATATTTTTTAAGCCTTTCTTTAGAAATAGTCTGCTGAGCTTTGGGAAATTAGCATCTCATCACAGGCACCGAATCTTTTTTTTTTTCCCCCACAGTTGGATTTAAAGAGCTGCTAATGCTTCATGGGAAAATTTGCAGATTTGTTTTCTTGAAATGTCCTCTGGACCCACACTTCAATGTGTGGGTGTTTCTCAGTGTTTTGTGCCTTGGAGTTTTTCTCAATAGAAAATTTAGTGCCCTTGGCCAGAGTCAGGCCTGCAGAGACACAGGTTTTGTGCCATCTACAGAGACTTTGCTGAAGCTAGAGCCGCTGGTTAGGTGTGAAAAATACCAAAGGCCTCATTTTCCTCATCTCTTTTCATGCCATTGGGGGAAGTGGGCAAGGGCTTCCTTAGCTGCAAGAAAATACCCTACAACGTTTTCCAAAAGAGTGTCTGTAGGCTTTTAAGACTTCAAAGTGGTCTATGAACCACCTGCAGAGCCAGCCAGGGGGAAAGGTGTTTGGCAAACAGGTGACACACTTGATATTCTGCCTGATTTGACATGAATTTGAAGAATATCAAAGACATCCTCCCACAACAACAAAAATCTGACCTATAGTTCCCACACAGATCAGCAAAGGGGAAAACCCACCCAGAGACCGGAGCTAGCCCTGACCTGAGGGCGGCCATACACCCAATCGGCTCTGCAGAGGGAAGCACCTCTCCTCAGACTCAACTGACAAGGCTTGCCATTTTCCATCTGGTTATGCCAAGGGAGAGGGTATTTCTTTTACCTTGTATCTCTTTTTACATCCAGGAACCGGGCAGGCAAAGGCTTCTCCTCCCCCTCCGTTCATGCACATGGAGCTGAGGATGGCTTCAGAGCTGATGGCACTCTCTGTGGTCCAGGACTCGTCGCTATCTGACTCCTCATAATCCACCTCCTCCTCGTCGTACTCGCTGCCTGCGGGGCCAGAGCAGAAATGCAAGGAGCGTCAGGAGCGTCCCTGCGGGACAGGAGGCATGGCAGTGAAGGCACAGGCAGCTCCGACTGCCCTCGAAGAGGACATTTAGGGCACCCAGGGATTGCAAGGGCATCTAGTCCCGAGGACAGCCCTGAGGGGGAGGGTATCTGTTTTCCCATCAGCGAGACCAGGGTTCATGGTAAGGAGTTAGCTGTGCAAGAACTTGAATGCAATTCTTCAGCAAAGGTGAATGCTATTACTGAGCACGACAGATAGACCCCTGTCCCAACACACACATGCACGTGCACACGCCACACACACACACAGGATACACGTGACACTTCAATGAGCCCAATTCTGTCCCCTTGGTGTTCATGCTTTATCACCATAGTAAATACAAAAATCTGTGGGAGGGGCTACATTTTTACACCTAGTAGGTATTTACACTTCAGTGGGAATTCATTTCAGATCTTTTTCTTTATAAGCTGAGCTGGGAAGACCACGAAGAAATGTGGCACTAAAGGGAGGTTACGCCAAGCTAGGGAGCAGGCAGTTGAAACACCCAGAGCTCTGAGGGCACGATGTCATCATCAGAGTGCAGGTCCAGCTAGAGGAAGACCCAGTAATGCCCTACCACACCTGTCCCCAGCAAACAGCACCTGCCTTTCAGTACACACCACCTTTCCTGGGAGGGAGGGCCGGCTGAGCCACCACAGCAGAGAGCTCAGACACATGCCAGGATCCCCTTGTACCCTGAGGTTAAGAGCTCTGCTCAGAATGGAATTAAAACTCTGCCTCACCAACTTCTGCTCAGCATTGAGGGGATGGAGAACCACTTCAACAAGCAAACCACCCCCGCCCCGCCCGCCTTTTTTAACAAGGTCTACAGCCATTTATGTGGAGTTTTTGCACAAAACAACCCTGAAGGACATAATTCTACAGATCATAAACAGTGTAAAATAATATGTTGACAAGTTCTAATGCATTTACAAGCCTCGTGGAATAAATAGGAATTATAGCACAACATTAATAAGAATTATATGGTAGCAATTACAGTTGTGAAATTCATCCCCCAGGTGTGAAGCTAAATTGCAGCAGGGGCCTGCCTGGGTGCTCACTGTGGGCTCCCTCTGCTACATCAATTATTTCAACACCAAATATTGGCACTTTTATTGGGTTTCATTTTAATAGGCATTAATAAGATTGTTTGAAGAGCCAGGCAAGCCAGGAACGACGCCAGCATGAGGTGAACACTTAAAAGGATCCAGGAAGGGAGGAAGGGACCTCAAGGTGAACGAGGGCCTCATATGTTTCAGGCATGTTAGAGGCATCATCTCATTTAACCCTCTGGTGACCCTGTGAGGTGAGGATGACTATCACTCTCATACACACAAAGAAACTGAGCACCATGTGGTTCAAGAGCTTACACATTCTCAATGAGCGATTAAAGGAGTCAGTTTTCCCCAGGTGACGTTCTCCTGGCCTCCAATGCCAGCAGCTCTCTGGGGGGTGGGGTGGGGGTGTTTCTCAACCTCCATGCTTCTGGTCCTCCACTATCTACCACTCAGACTTCAAAAGCAGCCTGTTTAGAAACTCAGGTGGTGCAGAAAAACAACCAGGCAAAAATGAGGCATTGGCATTCAATGTGGGTTTCAGTAAGCCCCGCTGTGTTTGGCTGGAGACCCCAGGGATCAAGACAGCACAGGGTGCTACTCTGCTGAGGCCCTGAGTCGGTCTGTGAGCAAATTTCAAAATCTGTTTTCAGTAGGGCACTATTTAGGACATTTTACTCTTAAACAAATGCCACATGCCAGTGTCCTTTAAATTGCTTGTTAGAAAACTATAACTGCTGTTTCGCAAAGCTCTTCTAGTAGGACTTAGGAAAGTGAGAATGACTAATTTACCCATCTAATTGGGCTAACTTGTTAACCTGAATACTGAAAATTGCACAACATTTACAACTAGATACAGGGGGTGGGAAAGAAAGCCTCAGACCAACCGAGGGCTTAATGAAGCCCAGCAGAAGATAAAACTTCAAACTCCTCAGGATCAAAGGGGCCAGGCCCGAGGATTGATCCTGAGGACACAGCTGCTTGGAAACCACGCGGCATCCAGTCCCAAGTGTTGCAGGAAGGGGGGACCACAAGTTACCATCCACATCAGGATGCTTTTGCGAGTACAGGCGTGCTCACACACCACAGGGTCCTCAGGGTGCTTTGTGAAACTGCCTGCCTGGGACGGGGGATCAAGAAGATCTGTTTCTACTGAGTTCTGTCCTGTAACAGAAGCTGAGCAGTGCACGGCCCTGGGTTCATGCCTTGGCTGGACAGTCAGCTGAGTGACTACCTGGCCTCTTCTTTCTCTTCCGTGAAATGGGGAAAGACGCTTCCCTTTAACTCAAGGGTTAAATTAATGTTGCTAAAGCACCTGGCACAGGAAGCCTTAGTAAGGCTGTGGGCCTCCCTGGTGGTGCAATGGGTGGGAGTCGGCCGCCAGCGCAGGAAAGCAGGCTCCATCGCTGGCCCCGCAGGGTGGCTGGGCTGGTGTGCCACAGCTGCTGAGCTGGCAAGCCGGAGCCTGTGCCCTGCAGTGAGAGAAGCCACTGCAGTGGGAAGCTCGTGCACCGCAACAAAGAAGCCCCTGCTAGTCACCAGAAAGCTCTTGTGCAGCAGTGAAAATCCAGTGCAGCCAAAAAGAAATAAAAATGAAGACAGTATAATATCGCTTTTGTAATAATACTACCCTATAATATTACATGTAAAATGATACTATTTTTAGAAAAGACTGTTGTGAAACCAAACAAAAATAAGCAAATTCAGAGGTTTGGGAATCTCCAGTAGAAAAACTACAAGAAGGATTCCATGTCACGAGAGAGGCTTGGTGCTCACCGAGGACTGTTCATGCAGACACATCTACAGGGGCCAGGCTGGGAGCCCGTGTGATCTGAGGTGCTGCCGCAGATAAGCTGTGTGACCCCAGGCAAGTGATGTGACCTCTATGAGCTTTAGATTCCTCATCTGTAAAATGGACTGATAATACTACTACCTCTTAAGGTTGTTGTGAGGGGCAACTGAGTTCCTGCTTTTAAAAGGATTTAGAACAGTGGCATATCATAAGCATTAAAAAGTATTTGGTAAATAAATAGGCAAAAGTTCACATGAAAAGTTTCATCCACTGTTCCCTCATGCTTTCTTGAGGGTACTCTTTTTTTTTTTTTTTTTTAAACAGAGGAGTTAGGAGGTTGACTCACTGGAAAAGACTGATGCTGGGAGGGATTGGGAGCAGGAGGAAAAGGGGACGACAGAGGATGAGATGGCTGGATGGCATCACCGACTCAATGGACCTGAGTTTGCGTGAACTCCAGGAGTTGGTGATGGACAGGGCTGAACTGAACTGGTAGGGGTAGGGAATCTACTGTTCCTTGTATTCCTGTACTCCAAGTGCTATTGTTGTTGTTTAAGTTGCTCAGTCGTGTCCGACTCTGCAACCCCATGGACTGTAGCCCGCCAGGCTCCTCTGTCCATGGGATGTTCCAGGAAAGAATACTGGAATGGGTTGTCATTTCCTCCTCAGGCGATCTTCCCAACTGAGGGATCGAACCCAAGCCTCCTTATTTCCTGCATTGGCAGGCAGGTTCTTTACCACTGAGCCACCAGGGAGGAAGCCCACTCCAAATGCTACCCTGTCATCAAATAAGAGGAATGTTCCCAGCCATGAGATGAGTCCTGCAATGAGAGGGCCTCCTGCAGGTCGAGGGGCTGCTCTTCCAAAAAGCAGCACATACTCAGATGCTGGCATTACGCTAGTGATCACAGCCAGAAGACTTGTCAGCAGGGCCCACAGTGTCTTCAGGAAACATCTGAGGGCCCCAAACCTACTGCTCTTAAGCTCTTTTCACACATCTTTGAACCCTAGGAAATGAAATGAAACCCTAGGAAACTAAATGAAAGTTACAGCTTTAGCTGATAAGTATCTGGGCCAACCCGCTCTGCCTTTACTCATGTCTTTCCAAGGAGAAAAATCCACTCCAACCTGGCACAGTTTCAATCTTGGCTTTATCTGCCATCTCAAACATCTGAATGAAGGGATTCCCAGCACTTATCACCCTTTGTTAGATAATCCTGCCACTCCTGACACCATCCCTCATTTCAGGAAAGCAGGATGGAGCATGGCTGGCTCTCCTAGCAGTGGCCGAACAGCTCTTGAATCCTATATCCGAGCCAATAAAAAACTGGTCACTGCCTCCTGAAGGGAGTGTGAGTGAATATACTGAATATAAATGACATACAGACCCTGATGCTGGAAAGATTGAAGGCAAGAGGAGAAGGGGGCCAAGAGAGGATGAGATGGTTGGATGGCATCACCGACTTGCTGGATGTGAGTCTGAGCAAACTCCGGGAGGTGGTGATTGACAGGGAAGCCTGGTGTGCTACAGTCCATGGGGTTGCAAAGAGTTGGACATGACTGAATGACTGAACAACAACATTTACTAATATATTACTGTGTAAAACAGATAAGCAAATAAAAGGATGAGGATAAAATAGTTTAATCAGTTCAGCCGCTCAGTCATGTCTGACTCTTTGGGACCCCATGGACTGCAGCATGCCAGGCTTCCCTGTCCATCACCAACTCCGCTTGCTCAAACTCACGTCCATCCAGTCAGTGATGCCATCCAACCATCTCATCTTCTCTGGGCCCCCTTCTCTTCCTGCCTTCAATCTTTTCAAGCATCAGGGTCTTTTCCAGTGAGTCAGTTCTTTGCATCAGGTGGCCAAAGTACTGGAGTTTCAGCTTCAGCATTAGTCCTTCCAATGAATATTCAAGACTGATTTCCTTTAGGATTGACTGGTTGGATCTCCGTGCAGTCAAGGGACTCTCAAGAGTCTTCTCCAACACCACAGTTCAAAAGCCTCAATTCTTTGGCGCTCAGCTTTATAGTCCTACTCTCGCATTCATACATGACTACTAGAAAAACCATAGATTTGAATAGATGGACCTTTCTTGGCAAAGTAATGTTTTTAATATGCTGTCTAGGCTGGTCATAACTTTCCTTCCAAGGAGCAAGTGTCCTTTAATTTCCTGGCTGCAGTCACCATCTGCAGTGATTTTGGAGCCCAAGAAAATAAAATCTGTCACTGTTTCCACTGTTTCTCCATCTATTTGCCATGGGGCCGGATGCCATGATCTTCGTTTTCTGAATGTTGAGCTTTAAGCCAGCTTTTTTACTCTCCTCTTTCATTCTCATCAAGAGGCTCTTTAGTTCTTCGCTTTCTGCCACGAGGGTGGTGCCATCTGCATATCTGAAGTTACTGATATTTCTCCTGGCAATCTTGATAGTTTAATAAATATACATAATAACATGAGAAATATTTTACTTAGTTAAGTGTAAAGATTCCATATCTCCTCCCTCCGCCTTATGGACTGTCTTGTGTACCTACTCTGGAGCCCACTGCCCTTCAGGCCAGCTGGAGGGGTCAAACAGGCCCATCACTGCCAGCTTTGAGGCCATCACATTGAGGTGAGCTTTTGGATTGTTCCAGGGAAGCAGGATGGGGTGTTAAGGAATGCATATGCTCATTCATTAACCTGATCTTGACTGAGCAGGTGATCCTGGAGGCGCGTGTGATCTCTGCCCTGTCAGTCTAGCAGAGAGGGTGCTGGGCTCCAGCTAGCAGAGGGAGGACCCGGAATCAAGTCAGGCTCCTGGTTCTGAGGCCTCATCACCCAAAATCCATAAAATGTTCATTTCTGCAGCATTTTCTAAAGAAGAAAATTATAAAGCATTTCCTCTGTGTAAGAGAAGAAAAAGACCCCCAATACCCATTCTTGTAGCTCGGAGTGACTGGGTAAGCTCCATGAATCAAGGCAAATGGGAAGTGGTCAAACAAGAGATGGCAAGGGTGAACGTCGACATTCTAGGAATCGGCGAACTAAAATGGACTAGAATGGGTGAATTTAACTCAGATGACCACTATATCTACTACTGAGGGCAGGAATCCCTAAGAAGAAATGGAGCGGCCATCACGGCCAACAGTCTGAAATGCAGTACTTGGATGCAATCTCAAAAACGACAGAATGATCTCTGTTCGTTTCCAAGGCACACCATTCAATATCACAGTAATCCAAGTCTGCAGAAGGCAATGGCACCCCCACTCCAGCACTCTTGCCTGGAAAATCCCATGGACGGAGGAGCCTGGTAGGCTGCAGTCCATGGTGTTGTGAAGAGTCAGACACGACTGAGCGACTTCACTTTGACTTTTCACTTTCATGCACTGGAGAAGGAAATGGCAACCTACTCTAGTATTCTTGCCTAGAGAATCCCAGGGATCGGGGAGCCTGGTGGGCTGCCGTCTATGGGGTCGCACAGAGTCGGAGACTACTGAAGCGACTTAGCAGCAGCAATCCAAGTCTATGCCCTGACCAGTAACACTGAAGAAGCTGAAGTTAAACGGTTCTATGAAGACCTACAAGACCTTTTAGAACTAACACCCCAAAAAGATGTCCTTTTCATTATAGGGGACTGGAATGCAAAAGTAGGAAGTCAAGAAACACCTGGAGTAACAGACAAATTTGGCCTTGGAATGCAGAATGAAGCAGGGCAAAGACTAATAGAGTTTTGCCAAGAAAATGCACTGGTCATAGCAAACACCCTCTTCCAACAATACAAGAGAAGACTCTACACATGGTCAACACCGAAATCAGACTGATTATATTCTTTGCAGCCAAAGATGGAGAAGCTCTATACAGTCAACAAAAACAAGACCAGGAGCTGACTGTGGCTCAGATCATGAACTCCTTATTACCAAATTCAGACTTAAATTGAAGAAAGCAGGGAAAACCACTAGACCATTCAGGTATGACCTAAATCAAATCCTTTATGATTAATACAGTGGAAGTGAGAATTAGATTTAAGGGCCTACATCTGATGGAGTGCCTGATGAACTATGGACTGAGGTTTGTGACACTGCACAGGGAGACAGGGATCAAAGTCATCCCCATGGAAAAGAAATGTAAAAAAGCAAAATGGCTATCTGGGGAGGCATTACAAATAGCTGTGAAAAGAGAAGCAAAAAGCAAAGGAGAAGGTAAGATATACTCATCTGAATGCAGAGTTCCAAAGAATAGCAAGAAGAGTTAAGAAAGCCTTCCTCAGTGATCAATGCAAAGAAATAGAGGAAAACAACAGAATGGGAAAGACTAGAGATCTCAAGAAAACTAGAGATACCAAGGGAACATTTCATGCAAAGATGGGCTCGATAAAGGACAGAAATAGTCTGGACCTAACAGAAGCAGAAGATATTAAGAAGAGGTGGCAAGAATACACGGAAGAATTGTACAAAAAGATCTTCACAACCCAGACAATCATGATGGTGTGATCACTCTCCTAGAGCCAGACATCTTGGAATCTGAAGTCAAGTGGGCCTTAGAAAGCATCACTATGAACAAAGTTAGTGGAGGTGATGGAATTCCAGTTGAGCTATTTCAAATCCTGAAAGATGATGCTATGAAAGTGCTACACTCAATATGCCAGCACATTTGGAAAACTCAGCAGTGGCCACAGGACTGGAAAAGGTCAGTTTTCATTCCAATCCCAAAGAAAGGCAATGCCAAAGAATGCTCAAACTACCGCACAATTGCACTCATCTCATACGCTAGTAAAGTAATGCTCAAAATTCTCCAAGCCAGGCTTCAGCAATACATGAACCATGAACTTCCAGATGTTCAAGCTGGATTTAGAAAAGGCAGAGGAACCACAGATCAAATTGCCAACATTTGCTAGATCATCGAAAAAGCAGGAGAGCTCCAGAAAAACATCTATTTCTGCTTTCTTGACTCTGCCAAAGCCTTTGACTGTGTGGATCACAATAAACTGTGGAAAATTCTGAAAGAGATGGGAATACCAGATCACCTGACCTGCCTCTTGAGAAACCTGTATGCAGGTCAGGGAAGCAGCAGTTAGAACTGTACATGGAACAACAGACTGGTTCCAAATAGGGAAAAGGACTACGTCAAGGCTGTATATTGTCACCCTGCTTATTTAATTTATATGCAGAGTACATCATGAGAAATGCTGGGCTGGAAGAAGCACAAGCTGGAAGCAAGAATGCTGGGAGAAATATCAATAACCTCAGATATGCAGATGACACAACCCTTATGGCAGAAAGTGAAGAGGAACTAAAAAGCCTCTTGATGAAAGTGAAAGAGGAGAGTGAAAAAAGTTTGCTTAAAGCTCAACATTCAGAAAATGAAGATCATGGCATCTGGTCCCATCACTTCATGAGAAATAGATGGGGAAACAGTGGAAACAGTGTCAGACTTTATTTTTGGGGACTCCCAAAATCACTGCAGATGGTGACTGCAGCCATGAAATTAAAAGATGCTACTCCTTGGAAGAAAAGTTATGACCAACCTAGACAGCATATTCAAAAGCAGAGATATTACTTTGCCAACAAAGGTCCGTCTAGTCAAGGCTATGATTTTTCCAGTGGTCATGTATGGATGCGAGAGTTGGACTGTGAAGAAAGCTGAGCATAGACGAATTGAGGCTTTTGAACTGTGGTGTTGGAGAAGACTCTTGAGAGTCCCTTGGACTACAAGGAGTTCCAACCAGTCCATTCTAAAGGAGATCAGTCCTGGGTGTTCTTTAGAAGGAGTGATGCTAAAGTTGAAACTCCAGTACTTTGGTCACCTCATGAGAAGAGTTGACTCATTGGGAAAGACTCTGATGCTGGGAGGGACTAGGGGCAGGAGGAGAAGGGGACAACAGAGGATGAGATGGCTAGATGGCATCACGGACTTGATGGACGTGAGTCTGAGTGAACTCTGGGAGTTGGTGATGGACAGGGAGGCCTGGTGTGCTGTGGTTCATGGGGTCGCAAAAAGTCAGACACGACTAATAGACTGAATTGAACAAATCTTTCTCAGGTTGAGTTTTCCATGTCATCCTCCATGGCTGCACAGTGCCCACTGTGGGAGCCGGAGGTGGGCAGGACAGTGATTGACAGGGGTACCTTTGGGTGGGTGGCCCAAGAGCTCATGTCAGCATTTCATTTGGGGAAATGAGCAAACCCAGTGGACAGGATTTCAGAGGGCAACTATATCCTACAGGACTGCAGAAAGAGTCTGCCTAGGCATCAGCCAAGGAAGTAAAAAGTTGATTTCATGAGTTACTTGAAAAGACAAGGGGGTCTAGAGTGCCTGTGCACATTATATACATATCTACCCACCTGGACGAGTCCCCTTCATGGCCCAGGAGCCGGCTGAGTGCCTTATTCGCCACAAGGACCACCTTACATTCAGCCCAGTTCCTGTCAGACTCTGCCCACCGCCTCCGTCCCCTGCTCACCTCTTTACTCTGTAATGATGGCTCCAAACTCATTCTAGCACCTATAGTATTCTCGTTCTTTGTATTCATAAACAGAATGATGCACAGATAAAAACAAGTCAACCTTTCCAGAAATCCAATATGCCATAATTTTAACTCAGATCATTAATATTCACACACAAGTGATAACTGCAGTGACAGCTAACCAAAACTGTCTTGGGATGTCAAATTCTGGCAAGTACATTAGCAAGGCATTGCCTTTCTGCCTTACAGAATTATAATTATAATTAGCTTTAACTCGTACTGACCCACATTATATGAGCTGAAGCAACGACAGTCTAAATGAACTGAAACCAAGATTACAATGGAAGACACACTTAGTGGCTCAAGGGACCATCGCCAAGTCTCAAAAATTCTTGACCTTCTTGGTCCGCCATCACTGTCCTAAGGGCAGCTGACCCTTATTAGGGGGCACACTCATTTAAACCTCACAACAGCCCTATGAGGCTGATACGTACTACAATGTCTTCATTTTATATACAACAAAGGCTCAGAGAGGCAGAGTGCCTTGTCCAAGGTCACAAAGCTCTTCCGTGGTGGAGCAAGGGTTCTACTCTAGTTGTCCTAGCTCTAGAGCTTGTCTTCCTAACCTGTCTATGGTCCCACTAATAACTTGAATTCACCCGAATGGAAGTGCACGTCTCTCAGTATGTCCAAACCCATGTCACTGAACTCATGGTGGCCTTGAGAGTACCTGGCACACCCAAGTCACACAGCATGTATTTGTTAAACACACAAATGAAAGGCAAAAAGGAACAGGCCTCTTGGCACCAGGCCACATAACAGGGTTATGTGTGCACGCTCTAAGTGATGAAGGCATTGTGGAGACGCATACGCGGCTGTGTATCCGACATCCAGGGTCTGCCACTTCAAGACACATGAGATACAGAAGTCCAGTCCCTGTCACCTTCCGTTGTGTTGATTTTAGACAAAGTGAGAACCACGAGTTGATGATGTGGTCACAGGCAGCCGCACTCCTGCTGGCACACTCAACAAGGGGAACCGGGAGGGACACGGAGGCCGCCACCCCCAAGCTGGCCAGGACTGCGCAGCCCTGCCGGCTGCGCAACCACCACGGCGTGGCTGGCATCGCTGAAGGGCTGAGCAGTGCTCAGAAGCTGTGACCCTGCTCCCGGCTCCTTGCTTGTCACTCTCACTCCGTAGCCCATGACTGAATTAAGGTTAAGCTTTATGGAATCTTGAGCTCTATGGAAGCCTTAAGGTTAAGGCGATGGAACTTAGCTGCTTCTAAAAACCGGCTGTTTAGATTTTAAAACAACTCCACCAAGCGAGGGTAAGAAATCCTCTATTTGAATAGGCATCTTTCCAGGAAAAGATGTAAAGAAAACCAATCTTTTTCTTGTCCGCGCTCTCTTGCCCCTGTCCTCTTCTTTCTCCTTGAGACTTCAGAGAAGCCTCTGTTCTTCTCTCACCCGCTCAGTTTGGAGCCAAGCCCCTGCAGTTTGTTCCTGACTGAGTTTTGGTACCTAATTCTCCAGGTCTCCATCTTGGTTAGAGGACAAACAAACTGCCCCCAAAGCACAAGAAAATGTCTTGTTTCTTTACTATTCTCATATTCTGATTATTTTTCAGGGAAAACAAAATGAACAATAAGACACAAGGACGTCCCTTCGATACTGCAAGGATCCCGGTGACATCGCTGCCCCATCTCCCACATCAGCTCCGCTATTTCACTTTTTGGGGGAGATTAAAATGGCTCTTTCCCCTGAGCCTTCCGGTTGCTGCTCGAGATTTCACTGAGATTTAACATAAAGGTTTCTTGTGGCAACAGGCAACTCTCAAGACCTATTTCCGATGCAGAGTCCCAGTGTTTTCAAATTGTGACTCCTAAGTGGGTCGTGAAGTCATTTTTGTGGGACATAATTAGATTTAAAAATGGACAGAATGGAATAGAAAGTATCAGAGTATAAGATGTGTTTGTAAAACTTGTTTCAGGTGTTTGTCTCAGTGTAAAGATTCTTCTGACTACATGTCACAGTAAGAAAAGCATGAAGCCATTTTTAACCACCAGTAACCACTAGTATAGAGCTTCTTTCTACAAGAACCAACATTCATTTCCAGGGGGGAAAAATCAAACAATTTTTAACTGATATTTAAATAGGGTATAAAGAAGCTGAAATAGAAGAGAAAGGTTATTTTGGTGCCTGCCAGTAGGCACTGTGTCAGCTAGCAGGACCCTACAAACAAACAGGGGAGGTGGGCTGTTGGCAAGCCGACCTCAGGCCCACCAGGAGGACACAGACAAGGTCTCACCATGAAAGTGACAGAGGCGTATCATGGAAAGTATGAAGACAGCTCTTCACCATTTCAGGTGTCCTTCTGGACTGTGCCACTTTTCATTCTTTTTGAATATTCTCTAAGGAAGCCAATCTTTGTTTGCAGGGTGGGTGAAATCTGGTTCTAAGAAATGGTCCCCAAGTCACCACTGAGCTCTTTTTAAAAGGTCCTACAGGGCACCCTGGGACTCTCTTATCAGTTGTCATCAGGTTGCCAAATAGAATAGGTTCTCTGAGTTTCAAACCTGGCAGCTGAGCTAAGAAGGGTTGGCCAGCAAGCAGGTGCCCATGAGGGGGTGAGTGTCCAGACTCAGCGAATCAGGCCTGCTCAGTTCTGTGAAGGAGGTGCAGGGGAGCCTGGAAGGAGCAGTGTGAGTGTGTCCAAGGGTGACTGGCTTGTCCTGCCTGTCACCCTCTTGTGTCTCCTGGGGAGATGGCTGGCAGACTGTGGGTTCCTCAAGGCTGGGCTGCTCTAACTGCCCCCAGACCCCAGTACCCAGCATGGTGTGCACCTTGAGCAGGGCTCCACCAGTCCTTGTGGAATGAAGGCATCTACAGCAGAGGCCCTGAGCACTGGAAGGATGGAACCACATGGCACAATGCACGCAGGTATCTGTATGTAACATGCAGACTCTGTGCTTCGTAATTATGTTTATGTAATACACGCTACAATTTGTATATGACAAAATAAGGGGAACAGCGACAATGCCATTAGGGATCACCATCTGTACGATGCACGTACACAACAGCTCTATCTCCCATTAAACCTGAGGACTACAACTATGGAAACCAGCTGGATCCCAGCCAGAGGCGGCGCTGGGGCAGGTAATTCAGGGACTTGGGAGCAGGCTGCCTGTATTAGGATCTGGCTCTGTCATTACCATCTGGTGCCCTCTACCAGACTCCTCTGTCCATGGGATTTTCAAGGCAATACTGGAGCAGGTTGCTGTTTCCTCCTCCTGGGATCAAACTCACATTTCTTGAGTCTCCTGCATTGGCAGGCAGATTCTTTATCACTGTGCCACCTGGGAAGCCACCCTCAGACTCAATATTCCACCTTCAACTCCTCACTTGTAACATGGAAAAACACTGGAACTAAATTCAGAGGGCTGTGGTGAAGATGGAAAAGGAAATAGTGGTCCACTCCAATACTCTCGCCTAGGAAACCCCATGGCCAGAGGAGCCTGGCCTGCTACAGTCCATGGGCTCACAAGAGTTGGATAGTAGACTTAGCAACTACACCATCACCACTAATATGTATAAAGTGGTTACATTAATTTGTGGCATACAATTCTGTATTAGCTCTGGATAGTATTATTGTTTTGATCAGTAATTTAAAATTGTCTAGACTTGAAAATTATGACCAACCTAGATAGCATATTCAAAAGCAGAGACATTACTTTGCTGACTAAGGTCCGGCTAGTCAAGGCTATGATTTTTCCAGTGGTCATGTATGGATGTGAGAGTTGGACTGTGAAGAAGGCTGAGTGCTGAAGAATTGATGCTTTTGAAGTGTGGTGTTGGAGAAGACTCTTGAGAGTCCCTTGGACTGCAAGGAGATCCAACCAGTCCATTCTGAAGGAGATCAGCCCTGGGATTTCTTTGGAAGGAGTGATGCTAAAGCTGAAACTCCAGTACTTTGGCCATCTCATGCGAAGAGTTGACTCATTGGAAAAGACTCTGATGCTGGGAGGCATTGGGGGCAGGAGGAGAAGGGGACAACAGAGGATGAGATGGCTGTATGGCATCACAGACTCGATGGATGTGAGTCTGAGTGAACTCCGGGGAGTTGGTGATGGACAGGGAGGCCTGGCGTGCTGTGATTCATGGGTTCGCAAAGAGTCAGACACGACTGAGAGGCTGAACTGAGCTGAGACTTGAAAGAAATGACCAGGTATGGACAAAGCCAGCAAGAAATCATCTGGTTTGAGTCATCTGTCTAAAATGCATGGACAAAAATGCCTAAGATATAGTTTGCCTTTTTAATACAATGGATGAGAATACTGCTTTCTCATGCTGTCAGAAATAAACAAATGGCTGATTCAGGGTTATATGGCTGAACTTATTTTTCATTATTTCACCCACAGTCCTGGAGACCTGGTCGTGAAAGAGACACGCAATCTCTCTGCCTTCAAGGTGTGCAGTGAGATGAGGGCCCCCAGTGGCTCATTTCTCCACAGTGGGTTCCTGCAGCAAGGGCGTGCCCTGCTTTCAATAATGTGAATTCTGGAAACAATGGGAGCAGCCTTCTCTGTGGTACAGAGGCATTTTCCAGGGCTGGTTACAGGAATGGTGTTTTCCTTTCTAACTAACTACAGATTTAATGTGTTATATGTACAAGCAGGGTGGATATTTTTATGCCAAGAGAAAGTTCAGAGGGTAGGGTTGGAAAAAGGAGGATGATGGACATCAAGAAGAATGATGCAATAATCAAGATAAGAAATAATTAGGGTCCACTGGCAAAAACCAGTTTCTGCTGTATCAAAGTAATCGTTTCTTTCAGACCCAGCCGAGGACGTGAAAATGCGCCACCGCAGAAAATATGGTGTGCTTCTCTGGGGAAGAATGTCATGAAGAGTCACTGAAAGTTCACAGGAATCTCAGAAATCTCCCATAAAAGCTTTGTTTCACACTTTGTCCCATGTGGAAACTACAGCCTGGGCCGCATGAAAAACGAGTTTTATGAGAGCACTTCTGATTTTTAAGAAGGCTATTTGGCTTCATAACAGGGCAGCTTCCGAGAGCCCCGGGATGTCATTTTTACATATTGCACATAGCAGGCTGCCTCCATAATTGTCAGGGCCACACTTAAACCTGGTGAAACGTTGCTTGAGTGACAAACCTCGACAAAAGCCATTGGGAGAAACTGCAGGGGCAAGAACTTCCCGGTCAAAGAGATTGTGTTAAGTGTGCTATACAAAGTAGTCTGATTCTTTGCATGAGGGTTAGGGGTCGAGTGAGACGAGGACAGCGTGGCTTCTGCTTCTGGCATTTTCCATTCCCTACACGATTATTACCCAGCTTCTCCTGGGCCCCACTGTTGCGGCAAGCCTTGAAGTCCAAGGTCGCAGAGTGAGCATCCAGTGACCTTGACGATGCTTTCTCCTCTATTTCTGTTTTTCTGGCAATATCTCACATGACCATGAGCACACACTTTGAAGCCCAACAGCCTGGATCCCAAAGCCACCTCCTTCACCAGCTGTTCACTGACCTTGGGCCACTGGCTCAAGTTTTCTTTGCCTAAGAACCCACATCAGACAATTCCATGAATCAACATACATGTAAGTGCTTAAACCAGCACCTGCCACTCAGCACTCTCTGTTAGTATTTTCAGAACCCCAGGAGCAGCAGGAGTCTATGAAGTTGCCTGGTTTCCCCTGCCCTCTCTCACTCCTGCATCCATGGCTGGTTCCTGCCCCGTGGGTTAGTGACCCTCAGGCCCAGCTCCCATATTCCACACGGGGCTGCTTCAAACATGGGGTTGCTCCTGCCCTCCTGCCTCTCCTTCTGGCCTGCTCTTGCCTGTGTGTTGGCCACCTGGCCACTGTCTGCTAGATTCACCTTCCCCGTGTGCTGTTGTGGGTCCAACCCCCTGTGCTCTCTTCACTTTGGACAAGAATGTGGCCTGCCATGGCCTGGCAGTGGACTGCCCTGGCTACCCTGTCCTAGTCCATCCTGCAGATGTCCTGTGACAAAGACATGATGCCACATCCCTGGAAGGCTGGCTCCTTTCAGTTGATCAGTGTTGACTTCAGAAGTGGCTCTGAGTTCTCTCTCTATTGCTGTAACATCATATGCATTAACTCTGGCGGCGAGGGGCTGCTTGGTGACAGGAACATGGTTCTTAGACTCAGAAGCCAAAATTCAGATCCTCTTTGTGGGATCCTAGGGAACATACCTGGAGAAGGCAATGGCACCCCCACTCCAGTACTCTTGCCTGGAAGATCCCATGGATGGAGGAGCCTGGTAGGCTGCAGTCTATGGGGTCATGAAGAGTCGGACATGACTGAGTGACTCCATTTTCACTTTTCACTTTCATGCATTGGAGAAGGACATGGCAACCCACTCCAGTGTTCTTGCCTGGAGAATCCCAGGGACGGGGGAGCCTGGTGGGCTGCCGTCTATGGGGTCACACAGAGTTGGACACGACTGAAGCGACTTAGCAGTAGCAGTTAGCAGGGAACATACCGGTCTCCTTTAAGCCCTGTTACTCCACTTGAACAGAGGCCTGCAGCAGGACTGGCCAGTGGGGTGAGGACTGAGCTGGAACACAGAAAAGGCTTTTTACGGTGCCCAGCAGAGGACGAGCTCAGCACAGACCTGGTCACATGACCTCTTCCCTCCTTGTCCAAAATAGAGATGGTGGGCTCCTTCCTCTCCTCCATCCTTGCCCCTCCCCAGGTCACTTCAGGGTTCCCCGGACACAGGCACTGTTGTACAGAAATCCTACACATGCAGAGTGCTTCCTCTCAATGTGTTTACAGTACATGTCACGCTTAACCGAATGATGCCATGTAAGTGCCACATGGTGATAAACAAGATGTTTTCCCATGGCTTAGTAACAAGACTAAGGGTTTATTATTAGACATCTATTGATAGCCGAAAACAGGAACAGTTCTAGCCCAATAAACCACACCTATTGGTCCCCGGACAGGCTGCAACCGAAGTAACAAAAGATCTGTCTGCTTGGCCCCAAACTCACACGGAAATGTGACGGATGATCTATTTACAGCATGGATTCCAAAATCATCAGGAACTTGAATTCTATTGTGCCTGTTACTGCCTGTGACTGGTCTGGATGGGAATTTTTCATATAATGGATGAGGATGGACCAGAGATTTCTGAGACCCTAGACAGCTATATCTTGAAGGCACCAAAGTGGACACGCAGAACTGTGGCATAAACAGACTCCTCCCCTTCCTCTCTAGAGTCTCCAAGATGGACTATCAAACTGCAGCAGAGGCTTCTGTTTGGGTGGCTTCCTTGTGTGCAAATCCCATTTGGGGGGGCGGTGGTGCTGAGGAACTGCTTCTGGCCCATTTTCCAAAATGATTCGGGACAGAGCACGTCAGGAAGATGCCCCACCTGCCATTTTCATGTGGGAGGAAAAAGGCTTTGTCCATAAAAAAACAAAAAATAGAAACCCGGTGACATAAGATACCATCTCACTGTCCTTTTGCCATTTATTTCATGTTTACAGTTAGGAAATGGTATTTCTGTACCAAGATCTGATCCTCTATGCAAAATAAAGGAAGACTTTATTTGGAATTTCTGTATTTTGTCTTCCGAGGCCCTCAACAAGCTGGCCCCAGCCCTCTAGCCTCATTAAGAGAGCCCCCACCCTGACGCCTGCCCCCAACCCCTGTTGGCTTCTCTCTCCTCGGGAACAGCAGGAGGTGTGTTCACGGCCCCTAACTCAGCATCTCCCTCAGCTCCTGCCCTGCTCCCTTGCTCTGGTCTCCACCTGCTCCTGTCATGAATGCCTTCCAGCTCTGCTTTAGGTTCCCAAAGAGCCTGGGCTGTTTTGAGCTTCTCTCCCTACACCTCTAAGTCCTGAGTGTACCGTCTGTACTTACCTTCTGACTGACTTTAAAACACCCATGCTTGGCCTTTATAAGCTGTCAATGCTAGGTCATAAAGGATACCTTGCAAAACCTTGCAAGGATACCTGGAAACAACCTCAGGTCTTTTGTGCCCATCTCCCCTGTTACGGGGACGTCACTGAGGACACATGCACTGAGGCTGTGGGACGTGACCTGTCCTCGGTCACATACTTAGCAAAGGTCCAGGAAGAGGCAAAACTCCAACAGCCAGGTCCTGGACTCCTCCCCAGGCTGATGTCCTGTCAGTGGCTTGCCTGGGTTAAACATATAGAAAACCCATCATTTGCAAGCCAGACACAGAAACTTCCATCTCACAGGGATGGTTCATGATACTGAAAGAGCAAGTTCTGGAAACTACAGGTTGAAATTGATGCTTCTGAGTTAGTTTAGACAAGTCCACATGACCCCCAACCATGATCTGGATACACAGGTTCAGAATCACAAATATTCAAGGAGTAGGAGATTGACACACTTCTCTCTAAATGTCACTCTAACGTCAAGGGAAAGATGAAGGTAAGAAGGTTCAATTCTAAGTTCTCATGCCACTGAACAGCTTTACTGCCCCATCCTCCTCCTCCTCCGCTATGGAGTCTGATTTGTGGCCAGCACTCAATCCAGATGATCCATTTTTCAAATCCATCCTGGCCCAGAGGCATAAGGTTGACTTCGGAGAGGCAGCCAGTGCTGTGTGCCAAAGGAGGGTGATGTTTGCAAATGTGATTATTACAACCCTAGCTAACCTCCCATTTTTCAACTCAGGTCTACTAACTACTTCTTCCCTTGAACTGGTTTTCCTCTATCAGGAGGATGTTCCCTTTTATCCAAAGACAAACCAATGACTCTTTGCAAGTCCCATAAGACATATGTCTTCCACAGATTTCCTAATGGGATAATCCACTTGTCACAGACTATAAAGGAAGCATTTTCCAGTGGCCTAAATGAGGATTAATGAACTAATATTCAGTGGACCTTTGAGGAGACACAAGGAAATCTCTGGCGTGGGGAATGTCATCAGAACCCAAGCAACCTGCACACTCTGCATTTATGAGAGGCCCTTTCAGAAGACTTCAGAGGCATAACTTTCAAGTTTTAGCATCCAGGAGAAACACACGGCTATTTTTTTTCTAAAAGTGAAAGTGGGGAATTCCTTGGTGTTTCAGTGATTATAACTCCATGTTTTCACTGCAGGGGGCCAGGGTTTGATCCCTGGTTGGGGAACTAAGATCCTGAAAGCTGTGCAGTGCTCCCTACACCCACTGCCAGTAAATAAAATTAAATACTTGGTTGGCCAAAAAGTTTGTTAGGGTTTTTTCCATGAGATGTTGTAGAAAACAAACTTTTTGGCCAACCCAATACAAGGTGAAAGTTTAGAAAGCAAAACCACAAATGTAAATGATATGATGGTGCCAGTCTTTTGGGGTGGGTTTCAGAATGAATGTATGAAGTTGTGGTTCTGCCTCATGATCAAATGGAAACTCATCACAGGCATGTGCTCTGTCAGCAGGAGGCACTTCCAGAAAATGCAGCTGAAATCTGTGCCTCTAGGGTCTAAAACAAACTGCTGTCAGATCAGGGCACTGGGTGCTGCTGGGGCC
Source organism: Nanger dama (assembly GCA_917880005.1). Classification (NCBI taxonomy): domain Eukaryota; kingdom Metazoa; phylum Chordata; class Mammalia; order Artiodactyla; family Bovidae; genus Nanger; species Nanger dama. The sequence goes on from CAKJTW010000022.1 coordinate 29,547,509, forward strand.
TTCTAGTCAGAGTGCTGCAGACTCTGGAAGTCATTCTGCATTCTCATATAAATGTTCCCCTCACAACCACTCTGAGTTGCAGAAGAAGTTCTTTCAATAATGAACAGCCGTCTGTTCCACAGAGTACAGGAAAAACATGATAAACCGAGTCACACACCTTGGCTGTAAACATATTCTTACACAAGATTTCTACAACTCCATATAAAGAAAACGCAGGCTCTTAACCACCCGCAGAACTAAAGCAACAACGAGAAAATGCACAAGGTTTCCTGCAATTAAGCTGCAGTGTTTTACAGTGCAATTTTATTTATACCTGAAAGAGAGTAAATAAATAAATATATAAAAGGTCGCACAGACCCCTCCCGCCCAAGGCTTATTCTGCAAATTAACTTTGCAGTCATAAAACCCTTGCCAGCTGGACTCTTTCCCCTGGTCCTCTGTGGCACAGGCAGCCAAAGCAGGTATACAGCTGAGAAAAAAACAAAGTCGGGCATTTTCCACCCTCATCCAGGGATGTTAATTGAACTTTGGCTCATGTTTAAAGATTTCTCTCTTCATGTTCAAGAAAGAATTAAAAACAGTTGAGCTGGGGGAAAATGAACATCTGTTACTGACTTACACTCACAACCACAATGAAAAACATTCATAATTAAAGCAATTTTGCATCCCTCCAAGTTAGAGCTGTAATGTTGGGTTAAAAATATAAATGTGGAGGCTCCTCATTGTCTTCAGGGCTTGCTTCTTACGGCTGCTTGTAAAAAGGTAGTTTATGCTGGGTTGAATTTTTTTTTCCTGCTGGAATAACAATCTCAGGAAACAGATTTGCGTAGAAAGATAGGGGATGACAACACAGAGTACCTACACAATTGAGCCCAATTTTATGAAGCTATGAAACAGTAGTCAAGAAGTGTTTTATATTTGGGAGTTAAATACACTTTACGGCTGTGTAAAAAGCCAGAGCCATTTTGGGCTGAACATAAACATTCCAATGTCTGCGAGGTTTACTTCTGTTTGAGCCAGTGGGCAGGTTTCTATCAACCGGGAGGGATTCGTGGGTGACGCAGAACAGTGCTGGAAAGTCTTCCACATCAAGTCATTTCCCGTCCAACATGCAGAAACTTCATCAAGAAAACCACATCTATTTCCATACCCTCACCCTAGCTATTCAAAAAAACCTCCTCCCTGATAGATCAGCCCCCAGCCTCTTTGCCCTCCAAGTCATCTTCCTTCTGCTGCTTAGTTAACATTCCCCCAAAGAGCCTCATAATATCACTTTTGTTTGATAGCAAGAGTTGCCTCTTTTATTAAAAATGTTTCCCCCACTGCCAAGTCTATTAAACACAAATTCCTTAACCTAGCATTTAAGGTTCTTATACCCAGATGTATGCTCTGTGAGTCCAATACACCAATCAAATTGGTGTGGAAACCATCACTGGTCCCCACACCATCTCTGTGTTACCCAGCTAAGTCTGGGATCTTGGAATACACAACCCCCACCCTCTAACCCTTATCTGCACTCATCCTTAAACGCTTCACTGCAAAGCAACTTTCCCCAGGTAATGAAATGCTAACTGAATTGTTGCCAAGTAAAAGTGACTTCTTTGACCACTATAAATGTAATTTAAGGCTCTTAGGTTCAGGGTCTGATAGGAACTTTATCTGCACACTCATCTTCCTTTGCAACTAGATTTTTATCTCCCTGAAAGCACTGATCTTTTTCACTCATCTCTGCCTCTCCTGCAGACCTCAGCACTGGATCTGCCAGTCATAGTCATTAGACCCAGCTTCCTGGCCATCTACCTTCTAGTGAGTTGGTGTAGCATTTTTAAATTCTTGTCTGATATACTGCTAAGGTATAGGCATACACTTTGGGTCAAGTATTACATGGACTAAAAATCAGTCATACTTGCCTTCCATCAACATAACATGTAATTTGATCAAACAGTTTGCCAGGCGTGGGAATATAATTGGAATGGCCATCTTGGTTTGTCCCTTTTCTTGGTCAGGGTGAGAGGAAATGACATTATTTTGGAATAATCTTAAAACACAGTATCAATGAGCTTATCTAGAAGTTAAGTATCACTTTGCCTGCTAAAGGTCTAAGGCTACTGCTCAGGGGACTGGTCCCATCTTGCAGTGTGTCTGTGGGCTCAAGCCAGCTCCCTGACCACAGATTTCAGCCCAGGAGAGGGGATGAGGCCAGGGAAACCCCAGGGAGAGGGGAGGGAGAGGGCAGAACACTGTTATATACTTAACAGAACATGGAGATTTTTCTGAGGGTTTGGAAAATAAGTCTAGACAGTCTTCTCTCAAAGTGGTACTGATTCAGCACACCTTTCCCTTCCCTTGCCACCCCCTCAGGGATGAAAACCAGAAGTGCCGAGGGAGCTGCGATGGCATTCCTGGCCCCGGTGCGCAGGAAGGGACATAAATCTCTCAAGAAAGCCCAGGCTTGTGGGATTTCCAGAACCAATCCACAGATTTATGAGGACCAGACCATTCAGACAGATATCAGAATCTTGGGTTCTTAGGAAAAACATGAATATACAGGAACATTCCCGTCATTTCGGGAAATACTACTCTTTCAAGGGTTCCCCACTTATTAGGATACGCCTGACATCGTGGGAACATCATCAAAACAGCGCAGCCTGAACCAGGCCGGTCAGTAAACCTTTAGTTGGATGACCTATCAGGGAAGTGGCTTGTGATTCACTGGGGAAGGAGAGATGGGAGAGATGGTGTGGGCGACATAGATTTTACATCTGGGCAGCAGTATTGCTCAAATGGCCTTCAGATTATCACGACTGGCCCTGGCAACTGTGAGATGGAGCAGGGGTTCGCAGACGATGTCCCTGAACTCGTAGTGGGCTGGCAGTGCTAAAGTTACCTGGAAGCTGCTGAAAGCTGCCAGTTTCTGGCCCTATTTCTGGAATTTGGTTCAAGAAATCTAGGGCAGGTACGAGGAATCCATATTTTTAAGATGCTCCAAGGTCACTGAGAGTCAGGGAACTCCTGAAATACAGTGTACCATGACAGAGGCGGTTGGTGGGTGATTTAAGGTCATGTTTTGATTCTAAGGGCTTCCCTGGTAGCTCAGATAGTAAAGAATCTGCTAGGTCGGAAAGATCCCCTGGACAAGGAAATGGTAACCCATTCCAGTATTCTTGCCTGGAGAATTCCATGGACAGAGAAGCCTGGTCCATGGGGTCACAAAGAGTCAGACATGACCAAGCCACTTCAATTTCTTTTTTCTGGTTCTAAAGAGAATTCTTGCTTGTGCACCACCCTAGAAAACCTGCTCCTCTGCCCCAACCCCCAACCCAGGAAATGGTTCCGCCATCCACTCAGCTGTTCTGGCAAAGAACCCAGGAGTCACTCCTCTCTTTCCTCCTCCGGATGCTCATGCAAACCCTCCAGGCTCTATTCCAATGTATCCTGAGTCCACCCACGTCCCCTCATTATTCTGGTCCCATTATTGACGTCTCTCCTACTGCTTCAGTAGATACCCCCACCCAACATTCATTCATCTGTCAGAATAATCTTTTAAAACTATAAAGCCAACCACGACAGTCTCCTGCCTAAAACCCTCCAACAGCTTCACATTACACAACTGGGCAAACTCTGGTCTTCTGGGCATTTTCCCCCTCCCCACCCATTTGAACCAGCCAGCTGAATACACCCTCTTCTTTTTCATCTGACTAGGAGGTACTTATTCTTAACACTCACGTTGGCTATTATTCCTTCCAAAAAGCCTCCTGTGACTCCCCACGCCAAGGCTGTGTGCACACCAAACTTGACTATCAGGCAACCTGGCATTCTGTGCAGATTTCATCATCTGTCTCCTGAAAAAAAAATATTCTAGGAGCAAAGGCGGTCCTTAGCACTGCTGAAAGGCACGTAAATGGATCACAGTTCTATATCACATTGTCAGGAGTCAGAGAGAGGACAGCCCACAGGAATGTGCTCCAGAGAAAGGCAGACCTGGGTTAAAATCCAGATACCCAATCTTACTATGTGCCCTTGGCTAAGTCAGTTAACATCTCTGAACGTCTGGTTTCCATTCATATATAAAATGGGAATCTTGAATAACATGCTTGGCAAAGCACCCAGGAGTCAGGAAGATCCCCTGGAGGAGGAAATGACAACCCGCTCCAGTATTCTTGCCTGGATAATCCCATGGTCAGAGGAGCCTGCTGGGCTACAGTCCGTTGGGTTGCACAGAGCTGGGTATGACTGAGCAACTGAGCGTGCACAAGAAGCACGAACACATTCCAGGTGCCCTGATGCAGAGGCCAACACTGCATTCTTACTCCTCGAGGCGGGCACACAGCGCTAACTCTAATGCTCCACGAACACATTCCAGGTGCCCTGATGCAGAGACTAACATTGCATTCTGACTCCTCAAGGTGGGCACACAGCGCTATATCTAATGTTCCACGAACACATTCCAGGTGCCCTGATGCAGAGACTAACACTGCATTCTGACTCCTCGAGGCAGGCACACAGCGCTAACTCTAATGCTCCACGAACACATTCCAGGTGCCGTGATGCAGAGGCCAACACTGCATTCTGACTCCTCCAGGCGGGCACACAGCACTAACTCTAATGCCCCTCACCAGGCTGGCGAGACACCTGAGGAGCTCTCTTCTATCTGCTTCCGTAACTGATTTTTCTTTCCATAAACTGTATCTCTGGATTTGGTTTCCTCTTTAGGTGATCTGTTTTAACACTGTTTCTGAAAAACCAACTGCACAGGACTCGACAGAGTTCAGTTACGCCTAGGCTTAGGAGAGATCTAAGGGGGCTCAGGACACCCCCTGCCTGTTCTGCACCATCCCCTCCAAAGCATGTGTTTCCATTTTCCAGTCTCATCAATGTTGTTGTCGTAAGAGCTATCAAAACTTTGCAAAGCCCTGAAAATGGTGGAGCACTGGGTTTGAAGTCTGAATTTTTTTCATTGTTCTCTGGGTAAGTGACAGCAGCTTAGTTTCTTCAAATGCCAAGTATTAAAGTGCTTTTATCTCACTAATTAATAACTAGCTTTGGCAAGCAAGAAACTAAAAGGCACAGTTGGACTGTTCTCAAAAACCAACTGCACAAATAAAAGCCAGGAGAGTGTCCTGGGTTTTAAAATGCAAAGCGAGGGTGAGGCTGTGTAGATTCCAACACAGCAGAGATGCGGAGTGTCTTCCTGGGGATGACGGAGGTGGTGGGTGACCTTCTATCCCTCTTCTCAGATAGAGGTCTGTGCACTTGTGTGAAGGGCAGGTTTTCCACAATGAGCACTCTATACTGAAAACCCCTCCAAGGCTAGAGGCAGGCTTTTCTATTACAGCTCTGTAGCTTGGAAATCCCAGCTAGCTGATGACTTTATGGGTTTGTACGGTCTAGACAAGAGGGTTACTCTTTGGCAAAATTGCTCCGGGGAGGCCCCTGTGAAAATTCCCATCCAGCTAATTACCATTCAGAGGGCAGGCTACCGGGAGGGCGCCAGCCTCTGGGAGGCTGCGGTTGGAAAGCCACACTCCTGGCTTTATCACTGGCTACGTTTACTTTCCTCCCTGTCAAAACAAGGACAGGAAAAGGGAACAAGAGTGCTAGTGAGAGAGATCAACTCGGGGTGCTGGGGAAGAACAAAGAATGAAGGCTGCCCAGAGCTATGACTGAGAGAGCCGTGCCTTTACTAAGGACAGGAAATACCGGCCATCTGTCTGCTTTTACAAAAACCATTTCAGCTTTCTCAGCAACTTTGACTATCTGGAAGTGAATGAGTAAAGACACAATGGTCTGAACTGGGTATGGGGTAAAATGCTTCCAAAAATAGAGATTCATAGCACTAAAACCCAGAGGAGCTCACATCTATTTTCACCTCAGCTTTTATGTGACCCAGAGAGGTAGGTGGTGGTACCTGTTTCTTCAATACTTGGAAGACATCATTTTCACCTACCACGGGAAGGGGCTGAGGGAACACACCTGTCTAGAAACCCTGGGTTCTGATTTAGCTGACAAATAGGGAAAGGGGAGGGGAAGGGGAATAGGCTTCTGTGAAGGGAGATCAAGCCTGCACTTGGCAAGGTTCTCATCCAAAGGCAAAGCGCCTTTGCTGGGAGGTCACCTCAGAAGCCGTTCCAGACCACATCCTCCCCACAAAAAGCCTGCTTTCCTGTCCACGTTCTTCCTCACTCAGATCTTAACTGTGACACAGTGTCTTCTCTTTTTCCCTCAAGTCCCTCAGGGCGTAGACTGTGTCTCTTCCCACCTTTACTTCACTGAGATATATAATGATGAGGTTGCAGGTTGGGCGCTCAGTTACTGCCTAAGATGGATAACTGATCAAAGAGAAATCTCTACCCCCTCAATGGCACACAGAAATATGGTCCCCCTCCCCTTTCTGACTAAGCTCTAGTGAAGGACCTTGTGTTCTTTCTGAGGATGGAGAGGCTGGGAACATTCCAGGATCTGCAGGCCCAAAAGAACTGTATGGCTATGGTTTGATGAAGTCTCATGAACAAAGAACTACGATTACAGCACAGCTGATGATCAGAACACACTCAGTATTTTGCTGTGGCTGGAATGTGAGGAATATGCACTGAGCTGGAAATCAGGAAGGTTGGGTCTTGGTACTTTTTGATCCATTTGGCCACACAACCTTGGACTTTACACTACACTTGTATGAAGTGGTGAATTTGGATAACTGGATTTCAAATTTTCTGACCATGATTCAGTTAAAAATAAACACACAACTCAGAAAATAACATAGACACACATATACACGAAACTAAAAGTTCCCTCATACAGTATTTATCCTTACTAAGTGTGCAGCACCCTATTTTCTATTTCTTTCTTTCCTTATATTAAAAAATGCTGGTCATAACTTATAAATTGTAATAGCCAAGATGACCTTGACACATATTTCTGGTTCTAAAACTCCACAGTGTTAAGCTCTCACGCTATTTTATGCCATGTTTTTTCTCCATTGCTTCCTTTCACCAGAAGGAGTTTTGGGCAGTAAGCATCTCCTAAATTCAGGGGTGTTAAGGAATGACAACTGATGCAATGAAGTTGCCGCATCACCACTGCTCTCCCAGGAATCCTCTGCCCTGAGATGGAGGAGGGGTGGGCCTTGCTCTCTGACCATCACTTTAAGGGGAGCAGGAAGTGAAAGAGATCCCCTTCCATCCAAGTCACAGAATCTCTGTCCTTAGCAACAAGTACTAGAGTGGTTTGAGGCTTTGCCAGTCTTAAGACATTTATTTTTACCAATTCCTTTGTCAGTCTTCTTTTGACTATTCTGAGCGCATTTGTACTGAACACAAAAGACTATGGAGATGAACGTGTCAAAGGAATACTGTTGCTTTGTCACTGAATAAACTGAGGCCGTCCAGAGTACTTCACAGGCATACACTGTGAGCTTTTATATTTCATACTGAAGTATACTTGATTTACAGTGTTATGTTAATTTCTGCAGTACAGGAAAGTGACTCAGTTACATATACATTCTTTTTCATATTCTTTTCCATTATGTTTTATCACATAATATTTAATACACTTTCCTGTGTTATACAGTAGGACCTTATTTATCTGAGTTGGTTTTTCTCATAATTATATTTTTACACTGACCTTGATCCCCTGGGCCAAGCCAGAGGGAAAGGCAAATCTTTGAGCACCTGATTTGTCCTACATGAGTTTACCAGATCTCCACCATCTCTTTCCTGAGAGATTTGAAGGGGCTACGTTCAAGTAGCCCTCAAGGGCACAATTCAGGGCTCAAGGATGGAGCCAAGTGAATTGGCTCACAGAGGAATCAAACCCAGGACCTCAGATTTAATCCCAGGCTCCGGTCCTCTGAGCCAGCTCTAAGTCCTGGAGCTCCTGTGGGTGAGGGAAGATGACTTACTACCAGTCTGCCAAGAACCGGCATGCAGGACTTATTCTGTTCACTATCTTGGTCTGTCAATGAGAAGAGTCAACAACAACTATTAAACAGGCACAGGCACCTAAGTAACAATATGGCTTATTAGGTTAATAAATTCAGGCCACTCAGAGCACTTTATAGACAAGAATCTGAAATATCACTCAGAAGGAGCCACAAATTGCCATCTTCTAGATGATGAGAGAGGCAAAATGTTCCAAAAAAATATCCATTCACTTTTCAGCCCTGTCATCTCTCCAAAATGTACTATTATATAATAGAAAATACAGACTAAGTGAACAGAAATTTTAGGAGGCTGTGAGATGTTATTTTTAAAGAGGTACAACTACCATGAAAATGAAGCTACTTTCCAGTTTATAACATAATTCATTTTCCAGTTTGTCCTCCTTACTTGACAGAAAATGACAATGTCCATTACTATACCACATTTATAGCTTTAGATAAAGGGCTTTTACATGGCAAAGGAGCTGCTTTCTAGTCTTGGCAAATCTTCCTTTTTGATGATGCCAGGAAATAGGTCTTTATTGTGAGCCCGCCTCCCCCAAAAAAAGAAAAAAAAATCCTTTTTGGAATATTTATTATTCATTTTAGGAAACACAGCCCTATAGATTATTTACAAATGTGTTAACTGGATTCTACTAAACTTTTAATTTGCAATTTACTTGCCAAGTACTATGTATTAGTTACCAATGGTATATTTATGTTTCTGCAATGCATGCTTATTATATAGTTATTCCAGAAACTCTGATTTATTAAAAAAAATTTTTAAATCCCAATTTTTATATTTGCAGTTACTTCATAATTTTAATTTTATGGTTTTAGTTTCCCAAAAGGGCTTATTCATCTCCTAGGGGAAGGAAAAAGCCTCCGGGCTGAGGTATGTTGTCCACAGGTGGTGGTGGGAACCCACCTAGCCTGTCACAAACATCCCCAGGCAGGCGTCCTCTGGCAGTTCACTTACAACTGAGCTGTAACATTTTAATTATATGCTTTTAAACTTAGTCATTTGTCAAGTTTTGTTAGTCTTACAAAAACAATTTAGGTATAATATAGCATATTCTAAATTATATGCATGTATATTACTGAAACCAAGTGGCTTTAATTAAACATTTTTCAAAGCCTGTTTCCTTTTAATGGCAGTGAAATACTGCTGGTAGCAACGGCATGCTCCGCCAAAATGAACTTCATCAAGGTGAACTTCAGGGAGACTGTCGACACAATAATGGCCTAGAAGTTTATGCAAAGTTCTTAGATTAGAAAGTGGCCATTTAAAGGTGTCATTTGTGGGGGAGGGCTGTTCAAGATATAGGATCATGACAGCGCTTCAAAAGCGATATCCTAAACTGAATGCCTGGCGCTGGTCCTGGTAGTTGCTGGAGCCTTGGAGTAACACAGTACACTTCTGCCTGGCAGACAGAAACTGGAAAAGGATAGCCAGCAGAAAAGCATGTCGAGGTCCTTTCCATCCCTAAGTTTAAGACTCTAAGCAACTGTTTTCTTTCTTCTTTTACCTTTTTAAAACAGGATTTTTTTTTTTTATTGTTTTTTGGCTTTGCTGTGTGCGGGCTTTCTCTAGTTGCAGGGAGCAGAGACTGCTCTCCAGTTACGGTGCACAGCCTTCTTCTTGTGGCTTATCCTGCTGCAAAGCACAGGCTCCAGGTGTGCACGAGCTTCCGCGGTTGCAGCTCGCGGGCTCTAGAGCACAGGCTCAGTAGTTGTGGCCCACGGGCTCAGTTGTTCCGCGGTGCATGGAATCTGCCAGGAACAGGGATCAACCTGGTATCCTTGCATTGCAAGGTGGATTTTTAACCACTGGACTACCAGGGAAGTCCCTTATCCTTTTTTTTTTTAACATTTAAAAAATTTTATTTTAAAAAGTGTTTTCTCTGGCTGTGCTCTGCGGCTCGCAGGATCTAAGTTTCGTGACCAGGTATCAAACTTGGGCTCCCTTCTGCGGAAGCATGGAGTTTAATCCTGGACTGCCAAGGGTTAGAACTGCTTTCAAGTTAAATACTGTGACGAGGATTTTCACTAGGATCCAGTTATACAGCATAGAAAGAGCTCAAAATATCTTATATGGAAAATACCATTCCCACTATTTGCTATAAGAGAAACTCGCTTTACACTTATTTCATCTTGTTACTTGAAAATATTTTAATTTTGGAAAATATATCTATTTGAAAACTAAAAGTCCTCCCAGACCCAGGCTTCAAAAAGATATCTTGGTTGGTAGGCCATTGACAGATGCCCTGTAAGCTATTTCACTCAAAACTATTTTGACAAGAGGAAAAACAATTTCCCTGAGAGTGACCTATTTTGGGGTCTGTAAGCACCTGGAACACCTTGGCTACTGCTTTTTTTTTTTGCCTGTAGAAAATAGTAATGATTGGATATCTAGGTAGAAAACACAGCAAGCGCATCATGATTAGATCTCAAATTCCTATACAGTAGTCTCCCAACCAACTTTAGTTTCTTGGGGTGATTTGTTATATTTTATTCTTCCATACCAAAGAGAGCCTGAGTTGGCTAGGTTAAAAAGAAAATTCAGCCCAGTGGAGTATGAAACACATCTTTGATCTGATAAGATCAAGCTAACTTGTTGCTGCTTTGATGACTATAAATTAACACCAGCATCCTGTTTTCCAAGGAGTGAGTGAGTATCTGAGTTTGGTGATAAGAGGCTCAAGGTGCACAGCCAGCATCCGTTCCTTGCCAGGTATCAGACAGGTCCCAGCAGCTTGTTTCTCCCTTCCTGTCAGATGCCACTTTGCTTTTAATGCTTTTCCAAGGACTTTGAACAAAGCTCTGAGACAGATCCAGGAGATTCTGTACCTGGATAGTCTTTTTAGCAAGAACAAATTAGCTTAAAGCGTTCTTTTTTTTTCAGATTCTGTCTCTAATGCTGTGCAGCTGGGTGTGCCTGGGGATGCCTTTATTGTTAAAAGTAGACCCACATGGAAAAGACATTAAAATCAGTTTGCTGCTGTGATACCCACGAAGATGAAAGGGCTTGTCTGATTTTAATATGCTGTGTGTTAGATGGGAAGGAAAATGAAAAGGCTTCTTTGGAAACACACACATTTGGCGGGGTTCACGAATTCATCAGGTGTTAAATCCCTGTCCGCTCGCAGCAGAGGTGTGTGGCAGCACTGGGTGTCTGCCTGTTTGTGTTTTCAGTGGAATCCGTGCCGTTTTCCATGCTTACAATATGTGGCTCTCTTTAGCACTCCTATTTCAGTTCTGGTACTTGCTTCCAGAGGAAAATTAGTCAAAGTGTGTACTGATGGGAGCTGGCATACGAATGAGCTCTGGACCCTAGCTTAAAGAGACTGCATTCTTTTGGGGGTAGGGGGTGTGCCCTTGAAATAACTTTATCTTTTGATATTTCTTGACATTTTGGGCCAGTGCAGAGACTCCTACTGGGACATAGAAAGAGCAATAATGATTGAGGGCCGAAACTACGCCGTGAACTACGTTTCTAGCACCAGGTGAAACATGCCTAAACATGATGTAAAGAGTGTCAAGATTTCTTGTGGGAATTCTTAACAGTGGACATATTATTTTTGTTGAATTTGATTAAGCAATAACACAGTTACAGTAGAGATGAAATTCAGGTTTATAATTAAATGTGAGTGGTTAAGCATGGTATTGCTAAAATGGCAGGCCTCAAAAATATTGTCACTAGAAGATAAGTTATTGATGGCCGTTACTGCAAATTCTAAGTCTGAAGATACACTGTTATTAATTGGCTTCCCATTACAGAAATGGAGTTCATTTAGAGTTTCAGAGGATATCTAGGGGCTGAAACTGGGCAGTGTTAGTTTTTAATTTTTAAAAACTAAATTAAAAATTTTTCTTTCTTGTAAAATTCTGTCTCATGGAAAGCAAAGTATTTTGGATCTGGAAGATCCATATGCTATAATTTTCTATTAGAAACATTTTTAATCAATTAATTCTAATTATGTCCCAGTGTATGGCAATTAGTTCTTCTTTATTTAATAAGTGTAGCAATTGTTTTTACTTGACCACACTATTGTTTTTGTAGAGTTTGAAAGCTGAGAATAAAGGATTTCACTGTCTTTCTTCAATGGAGAGGAAATTCCAGAGATTTTCTTCTTCAAGGTACTGCATGTTTTTACCTCCCTTTTTCTTAAATGGCTTGTTTACAGTAGAGGAAATGCTCTCTGCTCTTTCAGGGAATGAGTGGAAGTTGTGGGCTCCTTTTCCTCATTTCTGCCTGGGCCAACAATTTTTTTAAACTGAAGTAAATACAATGTATAGACTTTAAGTGCCTAATTCAACGAATTTGATAAATGTACACCTTTGTGTAATCAACATCTCCATCAAGATATGGACTATATCCATCGGTCCAGAAAATTCTCTGGAAGGGAGAGAACTTTTTCTTCCTGTTCCCAGAGTCAACTGCTGTTCAGATTTCCACTGTTACAGATCAGCTATCTCTACTTGAATTTCAAATGTACTCTTTTGTGTCTGGTTCCTTTCACTCAGTATAATGTTTTTGAGACTCATTCATGGTTTTTTTTTTTTTAATCACTAAATTGTATTCCATTGTACAGATAGATCACAATTTGTTTATCCATGTACTTGGAGACAGACTAGCTAATACTCAGGGCTACTGCAAATAACGCTGCCCTGTACATCCCTGCACCTGTCTTTTGTGGACATATACTTCCATTCCTCTTGGGTAACTACACAGTGTGGAACTGCTCAGCCAAAAATCACTTGTTTCTGAAGCCCTGGAGAACCTTTCTGAACCAGAGGTTTACGGACAGAGGTTTACTTATTAACGTAAGTAGCTGTTTCCATCCCTAACTTTACCTCATTAATCCTCATGGGAAGGTAGGCATTGTCTCCAATGCATACATGAGGAGACCAAGGCTTGCAAAGGTTTAAGATCATCCGTCTCTCAAACTGAAGAATAAAACTTGAATCCAGATCCCTCTGATGCCAAAAGCTCTCATCACTTTACCTCTGTGTTCCCAGAGTTTCAGAGGATGTGAAGGGCCTAGGCTACTCCATTTTGTTAACAGAAAAACTCCATTTTGTAAGGTTCCAGGAAAAGAGCCTTTGAAAATCCAAGAGCCTTTGGAAATCCCCTGACCTCCCCCCACCACCCTCGAGCCAATCCGACCCCAGACCAGAATCTCCTGACTTGACGTTCAGGGACTGGTGGGCTACCTAGGTAATGGGAACCAATCAGAACCCATGGCCAGCCCGGGAAATGGGAACCAATCAGAACCCAACACCTAACCCTTCCACAGATGGTAACCAATTAGACGTCTCCCAACCCGAAACGCCCACTTTTCAAATTTCTCCTGTGCGAATACCCTATATAAGCAACGTAACCCAGAGCTCAGGGCTCCTCCCTATAGCCGCTGCTTCGGTATCGGTGGAAGCCCCAGCTCAAGCTTGGTAATAAAAACTCTCTTGCTTTTGCTTCGGATATCGGCTCCCTGGTGGTCATTGGGAGATTTTGCGACTTGGGCATAACAGATGCTCCAGAAAACTCCAGGTTTCCATAACTACGCCCCCATCAACATACCTCTGTCTGCTTACGAATCCCTGGCAGTCCATAACGATCATGCTCTAAAATTGTTTGCCGCCAATCACTTCCTCCTGATCTCACCTGATTCCAACTCTTTAGGAATTTACACTGACTTACAATTTCTAAGACATTTTGTGGATGTGAATATATTGCTTATAACTGCCTTAAAACAGTATGGAAAGAATGGCCCTATGAGTACTTCTATCTTATCTAACCAATAATCCATGCTAGTAATTTAGTCCATCTGCGTGTATGTCACGTTCATTAAGTATTTGCTCCACATGTGTATAACCTGCTTCTACTAAGAGACATAAATTCTAATCCATAAGGGCTACACCTTCTGCTTTTTGTAGTCCCAGTACTTGGAACAATGATTATAACAAGATAGATGCTCAGTAAATTACATAAACTGAGAAGATGCCCAGTCTTGGTGCTCTGGAAAACAGTGGCCACTCAACTGGGTATGACTGAACTTGGGCAAGGTTTCATTTAAATGAGCCTCAATTTCTTTTGTCTTTAAAGTGGGGTAAACAAATGGTGATTAAGTTTCTGAGAACTCTAAAGATAAAACCTACTGATCTAGACTGGCACTGATTTGATTTGCTTTCTTCAAGTTAAAAACATGTTTTGTTTGGGAAGATCTCTTGCAGGTGGTGTAGTTGAGAAAAATACTTGTAATTACTATCTTGTTGCTGCTATCCTACACTTTGAGTTGTAAGAGATTATAAATAAGTAGCTGCATAAGACTGTGGGAAGGAAGCAAAATTAGTGACAAGACTGGACCATAACTCTCAGGAAGCAGGATGAAGGTTTTACAAGTCAATCAATAAAGAAGATGAAAGGACAATGACTGGAACAAAGCAGTGTATAAACAAACAAGAAAACAAGTCATAGGCCAGGAAAGGGTGTGTTGTGACCCTGAATATAATGTAAGCCAGATAGCAAAGCAACATGAAGTCATTCTCCAGCTTAAGTAAACACATTTATGTGAAAAGGGAAATATAAATCAAGGCTACTTTCTCAATGGGAAGAGTTTAGGGAATGTTTTTAGGCATTGTCCAGATATTCATCTCTTTAGGGCAGAATCCATTAGAAATACCAAATCCCGGCCTTAGGAAATTATTATAAGTAGGTCACAAAATTCAGTCAGGCTGAAATATTTAGTTTTTTCACCTTTTCCACTGTTAAATAGGACAGGATTTATCTCTCTGAAATTTTTCCTTCTGTTTCATTCTTTTCTTTGGGGTGAGGATGGGGGAATTATGTGAGTTTAGACCTTACTTTAGTTATCTTTTATTCCTTGAGATTTTCTCCCTTTAGTAAGGTTGTTTTAGGTTTATTTTCTAAAAATAAAGGGATTGGGGGGAAGTTCATCTCAGCTCCATTCAGACAGAGCTTCTAAATGTTGAGCTAAATTTTGTCAGTTCTATCAGTAGTATGGCAGTAATTTCCATCTTGAGGGTAAAATTAATACTTTATTTTTAAAATGATTTTGCTGTTTATTAGCAACTCCTGAGAACTGCGAAGTTATAATCTGAGTAACTTATTGCCAAAGCCATAAGGGAATGTTAAAGGTCTACTATCACGCCAAATAGCAGGAGACACAGGAATATGAAACAAAATAACATAATGTACAATAGGAACTTAAATTACAGATTACAGATATAATTTGCTACTTCATGATCATTATAGGCTGCTGAAACAAGAAAACAAAAAAATTGGTTTAATTTCCTTGGGTACCTTTCTCTGGTTTAATACTTGAATTTTTCCCCCAAGTGGGCCAAAATATATATGCAAATATTTTCCAGGAGAGACTATGCAGTGCTATTATAACCAGAAATTCAGCCAACTCTTTCCATGGCTTCTCCATTAAGACATAAGCAAGCATCTGTTCAGGTCCACTGGACTTACATTTGGAGGCTAAGGAAGCAGATTACAGTAATCTTTCTCCAAGCAAACTAGAAACAGGCTAACCTAGGCAAGAAAACACACAGCTCTGACAAGATCGGACCCAGCATTTAAAAACAGTGGTTTCCCACCTCTGGCTGTAGGTTAGAATTACCTAGCAAGAGCTTTAAGAAAACTCTCAATGCCCGATCCATCAACTGAGAAAGAGTCTCAGAGTGGAGCCCAGGCAAAGGGAGGTTTAAGACTCCCACCATGACCAATTTTAGGATGAGCTTTAACAATTGGTCTGCAAGCCTGAATAGTTAACAATTGACTGCCTGGAGTCAGCTCCAACTCACCCTTGAAAGAAACCCTGAGTAAACTAAATCAATTAAGTGCTTCAAGTTCTGATCTGCTATCTGAATGGTGGAGTGTGTTAAAAGTGAGGGTTACTGTGAATAAGAGTAAACCACAGTTCCAATAACTTAATGACTTTTTGTGTTTTGGGTTTAGAAGTGTCAAGTTAGCAACTGAGGCAGCTAAGTGGCTGAAGGTCTAAAGAGTTTTTAAAAAGGTATTAACATTACCATATGTAAATTAGATAGTCAATGGGAGTCTGACATATGGCACCCAAAGTAGGTACTCTGTGACAACCTGGAGGGATGGGGTGGACAGAGAGGTGGGAGGGGTTCAGGATGGAGGGGACACAGCTATGCCTATGGCCGACTCATATGGATGTATGGCAAAAAACATTACAATGTTGTAAAGCAATTATCTTCCAATTAAAATAAAAATTTTAAAGGTATTAATCTGTACATGGGAATTAATAGTGTTGTTTCAGTGGGGCTGGTGCTAGGATTAAGTAATCATACATAAAACATACAGTAAGCACACATAGTAAAAAATCTAGGTTGCCTTTCCTCAGTAATTATTACTACTTTTAAAGGAGAATGGTATGAATTGTTTTAGCACTTTATTTTCAGTGAATTCAATCATGTTTATCTTCACTTTTAATATATATATGTTTTTAATTTAAGTATAGCTGATTTACAATGTTGTGATACTTGAATTTTCCCCCAAATGGGCCAAAATATATATGCAAGTATTTTCCAGGAGAGACTATGCAGTGCTATTATAACCAGAAATTCAGCCAACACTTTCCAGCGAAGTGATTCAGTGATACACACACACACACACACACACACACATCTTTTTTTATTTTCAGATTCTTTTCGGTATATGCTATCACAAAACACTGAGTATGCTTCCCTGTGCTACACAGTAGGTCCTTGTTGACTATATATTTTATACATAGTAATCACATATATCTTTAATTCTTTACCTCTATAATTTAAATCAGGGGTTGGCAACTATGGCCTATGGACCCAATCTGTAAATAAGGTTTCACAAAAGCCTTCAGTTTTATAGAACACAGACTGTCCACTTGTTAGTGTAGTTCTATAGCTGCTTTTACTGCTATGGTGGCAGAGCTGAGTAGCTGAAACAGAGGCCCCTGTGCCTTCATAAAAAACAATGTTGACCCACGATTTAAACCATTCAAAGCTTTTCTTAAGTGAACACTAAAAATACATTAAAAAAGAATACAAAGCAAATAAAGACAGGAAATGAAAAAGTTGTGGAAAGAAAATTTCTCTAGAGTTTTAGAAATCACAAAATAAATCTTAATTCTAAGAATTTCTAAGACATACTTGAAACTCTATGATGAAACTGAGATCTGATTCTGTATAGTCAAGATGGTATATTTTAAAGAATATTTTATAAATGAACTTTCCTGCAAAATGACTATTACTTCTGCACCAGGAATGCATCTTGAATATGAAACTTGGAAGAATTAATTTAGGAGGTAGAAACATGGAAAATTATTTATAACCTGGCAATGAAAGTGACTGAAACCACATTAGTCAGGCAAAATAAGCTGATCTCTCTAACTACAGGTAAAATAACATTTCAAACATTGAAAAATGTACACAATCAAAATTGTACAGGGTAGGGGTTTAAGAAACCATTTCCCCTGCTAATTTTTGATGTTTACATGGAATGTTCTTCAAGCAGCAAATAACTTACCAATGATCTTGACAGACTGAAAATGATACATCTTTACCACAACATAAATTAATTCTCTCAGTGGGAAATTGCTAAAATAGACAAGGTGTCAGAAAGATTTCTTTATGTCTGAAGGAGAGGAAATGATTCCATTTCTTCCAAACATTCTTACATGAAAAATAATAAACTCTCACTTTTAAACTGTCTTTATTTTCATGGGGTTCTAAAACTCCCATTACTAATTGGGGTATTCATAGTTATCTGGTACTGGCCTTGAGTCAATCCATATTAAGTCAGGTATAAAACATACCCAAGTATAAAACTGTCCCCATAATTCACACAGCATATGAATAAATATTCATAGAAATGCTCAGAAAAGAGAATTGAAGAATCACACTACATTCTCATGGCATTCCTTAGATTTACCAGTAAATGTTAGCAGAAATCCTGGAAAGTAAATCTTCACAGAAAGATATGTAAGAGAAACATGGTGATCTATCTCAGAGAAGGGAAAAATGCCCACACAAATGAACCCAATTCATCCTGTATAGAACAATCTCCAATTCTATTCCTGAAACAGCTAGTTGAAAACTGGACCACAGGGATGAACATTTACTGAATGTTTAATGCATGTGTATGCTATCACACAAAAACCTAAATAATGGGTATTACCAGTGATCTGTAAGGGGCAAAGTGCAGGTAGGAACTCTGCCTCCCACACCTATTCTGTGTTCAAAATGCCCAATCCTGATGGAACACAGGGTACCCTCTCAACCACGATCCCACCGAGACGCCCTTAGAAAAAGAGCTCCTATAATCAGAGTGAAAAGTTTGAAAGTTTTCTAAATCGTCCTCTTGGAGAATAATAATGTATTATATTAAAGCCCTGTATTGAATAAACCAGTTTACCTTTGTCTAACCCAACACACTTTCCCAAACTTATTAGGGAACCTTTTTCCTCAACTTCCATTTTGTGAAAGTCATATTCTGAAGCACACTTTGAGAAACAGGACTGCTGCCACCTCCCTTGATGGGAGCTGGATAAAAGAGAAATACATAAACTCTAAGAGAAAATAAACATTTTCATCCACCATTAAGGGGCGATGCTACTAAGGGGGTGATGGCATGATTCTGAGTGGCTTCTTTCTGCTCTTAGCATGAACCAGAATCTTTAATAACATCCTCAGAGGCCCAGGCCCTGCAGACCTCCTTGGTCTCATCTAACAAACACCTCACCACCACCTGGTTGACCTTCAGTAACCTGGGACCTGCCAGGTTCCCCTTCATGGAGCCTTTGAAAAATGCTGTCCTCTTGGCTGGATGCTCCTTCTCTGCCTCTTGGGGAAGTCTTTCCTGATTCTGTCAAACCTCTCTCCCATCACTGAGTTACAATGTTATAGTTATTGGTGTATTTCTTTGATGAATGCCTGTCTATACCCCCTACAGGAGTGAGGGGAAATATAATCTCTGTTCTCAGATGGGAAAAGAAGAGGGACTTTTCCAGCCTCTTTCTACCATCTTCTACCACTGACCAGTGGATCTCTGACTTGGGGGAAGGTTCTGCACTGCTTAGCTCTGTGCCTGGGCACATGCTGGTCTGCTCCTACACAGGCAAGCTTAGGAGGAACGTTCAGGAATAAGTTCAACTCAGGGAAGAAGTCAGTTGTTACAGATCCTAGCTTTATTCTGCAGTGTAGCCTTATGCAGTAATAAAGTTGATTTTACTTTTACCTTTGAGTCTTATTTTTCAAATTGCTTCCATTTGGGAGGTGAAGACAAGAAAGAGTGTTTCTTTTGGCCCCCTAGAATGCCAACATCTTCTACTAGGCCTCAGCCCATCAGAAAGAACACGATTGGTCTCCTTGGGTTCACTACTGTAACTCAGGCCTGGTGCTAAGGGGGATTCTAAGTTTTAAAAATTGATCATTCTATCACAGAAAAGCTTTTAAACAAGCAAAACTAGGGAGACTGGTATGATGATAAGCCCCTATGTATACATCACCCAGCTTCAACAATAATCAACACATGGCAATAATCAACACAATCGGTCTTGTCTGATCTATTTCTCCACTTGACTGAAGCAAACCCAAGACACTGCATCACTTTATATGTAACAAATGGTAAAGGCTTGAAAGCATGTCTATAAAACCCTTATCACATGCACATTATAAATGATAACTTATTAACTATATCTTTAATAATAAACAGAGGAATGAATCAACAAAAGGTCAAAGAAGAGGTGGATCTCAAGCAAGATCTGTGCCCGGCCCCCAGTACAGCACGCACGCATGCATGCACGCGCACACACACACACCCCTTAAGGGCCAATCTACTCACCAGTTGGGGTGCTGCTGCGGAATGAAGAGGAGGGGGTGATGGGCGGGGTCACTGGGGGAGTAAGGCTTCCGCTACTGTGGCGAGGTGGCGTGGACACGTTCCCTCGAGACACGGAGCTGGACAAAGTCAGCGAGAGCTTTGGCTGGATCTTCTTCTTCAGAGACTCCTGCTCTCGGCGGGCAGCGTCCGTCATGAATCTGTAAGTGGAAGAGACCATTTGTGAAAAACCCATCTACAGAGCAGGAGGAATTATGACTGCTAACCTGAGTGTGACAGATGCTCCACCCTGGAGCAGGGACTTGTTCACAGGTCAGTCCCAACTTCAAAAACTCGCAACAGCTGCCCTGTTCCTACATGACAGAATTATCTTCTAGCTCCCGAAAGTTCCCTGGGCCAAGCCTCTGTCCTCACTACAGTGCCTTCAGCTACAGGACTGCCTGGAAGGTCCTCTCAGTCCTCAGAAAGTACACCTGCTCTCCAAGTTCCCCAACCACTGTCAACTGGAGAGGACTTCCTTCATCTGCAGCTTGGCAGTACTTACTGTTTGTGCCACTGAACACACACAGCTTCATGAGGTCTCTGCTTCTTTTTGTACTCTGGATTGTCAAACAGGTGTCTGGCTTTTTAACACTTTCTTGGTTGCTTAAAGGTCTTGTCTCCCCAGCTACTAGCTGAAAAGAAAGGACTTAAGTCCCTATAATTGTTACTAGCATGCTGCCAAGCACATCTTAGCATACATTTATCAAATGACCAAACAATTCTGCCCAAGAAGATTCAATAAGAGGGAACAAGCACAGTACAAGGAAGAAGATCACTGAGAAAGATCTGTTCATGTCATGAGTTGATTACTCATAAAAGGGAAAGGTGACTTTTTTCTATAGTTTCACTCTGGAAACTTCAGTTATATTCTTTCAACATTTCTCTTAACTTAGTAATATTCAAGCTTTGTTCTTTTCTCCTTGTTTAATCTAGCATTTTATGAATTCATATAATGAGATTCAAAAGCACTTATGAAATGGTTTTTCCTCTCTAAACAGCAAATGTTGACTATATTTTTTGAAAATTAGGATGGAAAGTCTAGCAAATAGAGTTTATGAAAATATTTAGGTAAAGCATACACCCATGCCCACTACCTATGCTACCAGATCATAACCATACCTCTCAAGTCCCCTCTGTACCTCACCCTCCCATCAACTGTGTTTTGACTATTTTAATACAATTCATCATAAACTAATACCATTGTGCTTAGACATGGTATTTTACCCAACACATTTTACATTCTGCTTACAGAATTTCTTTATATTCGTCTTCACTACAATACGGCATTTTAGAAATCAATAGATAGTTCTCACGCCTGGTTAAAAGTTTCCAGTTGCTCAAACACACAATGAAACAATATTACAATAGTGTTAGTGTCTTAAAATGTCTACTTTTATATTTGGAACATGGATGGCATATTTCTTGAAGGGCTTTTTGCAATATAATCTATACATATAAACTGGATTTTATTTGTTGAACCAAACTGTAATAAAGCTATATGCTTTGTCTTGAGCTATTATGTTTTTGTGCTGCAAGACGGTGTTGACTGAAAAGGGAGAAAGAAATGACAATGCAAACCAGAATTGTTTGCACTCAGTAGCCAGGTATTCATTTATTTTCAGATATAAAGTTGGTCCTACTGCTCTTAAAACTGCTTTTTCCTCTCATAAACCTCTACACTTAAAATATGGACTGTAAAGAAAGGAACTATGCTTTCTTTTTATTATTTAAGTACAAATGCTAACTGCATAACCCACTCCAGTGTTCCTGCCTGGAGAATCCCAGGGATGGGGCAGCCTGGTGGGCTGCCGTCTCTGGGGTCGCACATGACTGAAGCGACTTAGCAGCAGCTAACTGCATAACGCTGACGTCTACCTTACTCCAAGTTTCTTGAGGATGCGCTGCATGTTTATGGCTCTGAAAGCATCAGGTTTGTGCCTCATGCATAGCTGACTGGGAATCAGGTCAGAGAGTGCACAGAGAGTGTCAGAAAGACAGTCTTGCAAGAGAGAGAGATGCAGAGAGGTAGAGGCTTAGCAGTGTCTTCTCTTACTCTGGTTGAAAAGTATCAATAGCTCATGGTTTTTATTGTAAAATAAATACTCTCCTACAGCTCAGATATAAAAACAGCTATAAACAACCACAACAACGTGCACACACATATCCCTTGCCTTCACCCCCTCATGGGTTTGGTCAGCTACGGACAGCCATTTATTTTTGGCTTTTATCTGCTAAGTGCTTTCTAGAAGCGAGAACGAGGCACCATGTTAAAAGCATTAAACATGAAACTCATAAAACACTTCTGCCAATCCTTCTCTCCCTCCACCCTCCCTCCTTCTCCCTTGGATTGGTGGTTATGAACTTGCAGCTATACCCATAAATCAAGGCAACCTCGCTCCACCAAGATACACAGCTGCAGAATTTATTCCCAGTGACAACATACACACGGAGGGGCATAAAAATGCCTGTATAACACTGGATAAAATTCACCAGTTTCTCCCTGGTGGTTTTGCACTGTTCCTCTTTCACTTATCACCCATGACTTTACCTATTTTTTGGAGACTTATTTAAACCCTGAACTTTTCAAGCAGTGTTCCATCAGTACAGCTGTTTGTCAGAAGATGGGTGAATTCCCAATGGCCAAAACCACTTGGGGAGACAAGTTAATAAAGGACCTGATGAGGCAGAATGAATAAAGGTTGTCTGTGACTGTGGTCTAGAATGGACTCAAGTAAGTTGGCTCCAAGCATTTTCCACCTTCAGGGGCAGCTACACTGTGACATCCTTGAAGGACCACAGCCCAGACTGTTCCATCATCAGGGTTAGACACATTCTGCTAGTCCTAGATGAGATGGAGTTCAGGCTTGGCAAGTCATACCACCCTGTGAGGTGATGAGTTTTTCCCAGTGGATTCTGACATGATTGGTGATCTTTCCCAAAGCCCTCAGTAACTGCAGCCAACATGAGGTTTAGAGCAGGAAGGAAGCTGGGTGAGACAGGTCACCTTGTCTAGCCTCCTCATTTTTCCTGGTAACTGGGAAATGAGGGGAAGGGGCCTGTGCAAGGTCACTTTGCAGGCTGATGGCAAAGCTGGTATCTGAGAAGTCAAGCTTTAGGACTGAATCAAAAGCTCCTGCTCTGCCAGGCTGCCTCCTACACATCAGAGAACTCTGAGCTTTCTTGTTTTTGCTGCAGAGTCATGGTTTTCAAAGCTGAAAGGGGTTAAAGAGCTGAAGCTTCAGTTCAGTCGCTCAATCATGTCCGACTCTTTGCGACCCCATGAATCACAGCACGCCAGGCCTCCCTGTTCATCACCATCTCTCGGAGTTCACTCAGACTCACGTCCATCGAGTCCGTGATGCCATCCAGCCATTTCATCCTTGGTCGTCCCCTTCCTCCTCTTGTCCCCAATCCCTCCCAGCATCAGAGTCCTTTCCAATGAGTCAACTCTTCTCATGAGGTGGCCAAAGTACTGAAGTTTCAGCTTTAGCATCATTCCTTCCAAAGAAATCCCAGGGTTGATCTCCTTCAGAATGGACTGGTTGGATCTCCTTGCAGTCTTGCAGGGGTTTACTTGTTGGAAGTGGGGCAAACATTAGAGTGGAGGTCTTTATTCTCTCAGCATCCAAGTTCTGCTGTGTTGTGCCCCTAGGTTCTTGGGGTCTTGGATTTGTAGCCTCACTGGGCTGTGATATGGGGAAGGCTGGCTGTGCCCATCTCCCTGAATTCTTTCTGCTTTGCAATGGGAACTGTTCTGGTCTTGTAGCAGCAGTGTGCTAGTGTGGGCTCATGATGGTTTGTGAGAGTTGATCATTAAATTTTTAGGGATTTAGGTCATTTGATAAATATACCTATTATCAAAAATTAAATCATGTGAAGTTAAAATTAAAACAAGTATATTACAAACAAAGCTAATAATACTCAAGATTTATTAGTTCTTGTTATTTTCTTCCATTTTACTATTATCTATGCTATTGAGGTTATTCACATTAATAAAGTTGTATCTGTTTGGTAGAATTACTATATGATGCTATATAGCATGTTACTTCCCTACTCTGTGCAGTGATGTAATGTTGGTAGCCTGAAATTGGCCATGATGGAGTATTTACACCATGGAAATTGGCAAATATTACAAATTGGGGTTCCCCCCACCCCAAGAGTCAACTGTTAAACATTTACCAATATATCTACCGTTATTATTTTAATGTGAGGGAAAAAGCATTTGAACCAGGCTCCTTGCCTACCTACTAAAGGAGCTAATCAGGGAAGTAATGAAGGATGGATAAGGAAAGTTTCTTTTCCTTTTTAAAAGTATAAAAATAAGACCTCTCATTAAAGAACACTTACAGAAGATTTTTCATGGATTTGTCACTTGTGCTTAAAAACATTTTAAAAATGTGGTAGTACACACACAAATTGACTGTACATATTTTAAAGCACAGTTTAAGGAAGAATAAAATGACAATCCATGTACTTACTACTCAGCTTATGAAAAAAATTTTTATCAGAACACTGGAAATTTGCAGATACAACTACAGTTGATTTTTCAGGGTATTTTCCTTCTGGTATTACTTTTATACACATAAAGAGAGCTGGATATTTCTTAAAGGGAAAAAAGTCACTTGAGGGTTCATTTACTGTTGACTAACAGCCTTGGAAATCTGTGGTCAGGCAAAGTCATGTTTTCATTTTGAAACTGAAACTGCCATAAGATTAATTTTAACTCTCCTACAAATCAGAAATGCCCAAGTTACTTTAATTTAATATGGTCATTTGTAGTAATATTTGTTATTGCTTGGGGAAGTACATATTCCTTAAGTAAATTTTCAAGACTCCATTATAAATCTTTTAAATCCTTAGACCACAATGTTCATTCAGTCTGACATGTTAAACGTGGAAACATGAATGTAACACCACTGGGGGAAAATGTCAAATTGCTGGTCCACGGAGACCAGTTTCAACCACAAACTCAGGAAATTTACAGAGTTGGCTGGAGCCTGGGCAGGTCCCCTGCTGCACCTCACTCTCGGGCCAAACACCTGAGCCCAAGTGTCTCACTGGTGCAAAACCACTCGGCTTCCACCAACTCTGGAGAACCCAGCGATGGAAGCGACCACTCGAAACTCGAGTCTCTCTCAGAAGAACTGGAAAAGGATCCAAGGTCTGAGATGCACGGTGTGGCTTCAAGGTTATTATAAGACGCTGGAGAGGGCGTGTGGTCCAGACACACCAAGCTGTGTGCCAGCGGGCGTGCGCTAGGGTGAAGAAGAGGGCGGCCTCCAGAAGCCCCAGTGCTCCCCTTCCTCTGCCCTGATTTTTCTTCTTGTTAAAACTGAGGAGTTTCAGTTTTACGGGTATAAGGAACATATCACCTCTAGGTTCCTTCTCGGCTCCAATAGTCCATGATTTCAGCAGCAGCATCGGGCTGTGTTTCCCAAACTTTCCTTTGGCCTCAATCTGTTATAAGAAAGCCTGTACACACATGTGTATAATTAGGTCCACAATCTGTAATTTTGAAATCTCCAGAACTCTGAAAGTTGGGAAATTTCTAATGTTCGACAGCAAAATTCATGAGGAAACCAACCGTGATGTGAACTATATAAAAGCTGTTCATATGCTTTGTTTATTGTATTTAGTGTGAATATTCATATACTTCACTGAGTAAACACAAATATGTTTGATTACATGGGGCTGCCCTGGGCCCTGTAGGGAGTGTTATCTAATAGGCAGTATTTGCACCGCATTGTCTTTCTGAAATTAGAACAATTTTGACTTGTGAAACATGTCTGGGTGAAAAGATAAAGAAATTTTGTGTAAGCATCTGAAACAAAAATTTCATGAAATAATCCTTATGATATGTGATACACTCTGATATTTTTCTATTCTATTTCATTTTAACCAAATATCCTGGTCACGACCTCCACATTAATTTCTTAACTAACAGGTGATAGATTAACTGGTGATAGACTACAGTTTGAAAATATTCGTGTAGCAGAAAATATTCGTGTAACAGTGGGCTTTGTAGGGAGACTGTTCAGATGCTAATTTCTCCTCTATGTTCTCTAGCTGTGTGACCTTGGGCATGTTACCTAATCTCTCTGTGCCTCAGTTTTCTTACCCATAAATGCTAAAAATAATAAGGACTGCTTTACAGAATGCAAAGATGACGTGAATTAATACATGTAAAGCACTTGGAACAGAGCCTGGTACTCGGTGTTTGACAAACATCATGAGAATGACTCTTATTCAGGAAATCCTAACTCACATATCTTTCATCTCTCAATGTAACATTAGCGATTTACTGACATTTTAAGTTACTTCTGAGCTAAACTATTGAGTATTATAGGATACATACTACCATCATGAGTTCTGCTGATTCTGAAAGCAATGAACCACCTTCACTGATTCTGCATGTATTGATTAAATGACTGCTTCCATCATAGGTAAATTTGAAAAAGGTGGTAACAGTAACCAGAATACAAACAGAAAGCTCCTCTCCTTTAAGGACAACATGCTGGAAGCCGGGGCATCTATAAAGCCACACGCCTCCTCTTCTCAAGAAATTAAGGGGAGAAGTAAAGAAGAATCCATTGTAGAAGACCTTTCTAGCAGGGCAGGCAATGGGAGACACTGCTACTTGGTGCAAAGACTTCTTTCTATGCAATGCAAGGCTGCCCTTTACCTGGGAGATTCATACAGCTACACTAGGCTCAGATGTGGTTCACAACCAGACCTCTGTACAGAGCACAACATCCAGCTACATCATTTGAAGTTCAAAAGCTTTGTTCCACCTTTTCAATGGCCCTTTGGGCATTAACATTTTTTGGTGAAAACAAGTCTGTGAAACCAAGAAGGCCTCTGAGGAAAGCCATGAGGAGCTGGCAGACAAACCACAATTCTAAGTGCTCTCCAATCTGCTAATTCATTGCTCCAGACAATGGGATATCTGACCTGACAGAGACAACAATCAATCTTTCCATTGAAGAGAACTAAGGGATTTTCCTTTTCTCCAACAACTACGATGCAAAATTCAGGACAAGGATGGACAGAAAGCCAGTTAGGAAGCAGAATGATCCATGCTTGTGCTTAGTTGCTCAGTCGTTTGTGACCCCAGGGACTGAATTCTCCAGGTAAGAATACTGGAGTGGGTTGCCACTGCCCGAGCAGGGGATCCTCCCAGCTAGGGAATTGAACCTAGGTCTCCTGTATTGCAGGCAGATTCTTTACCATCTGAGCCGCCAGGGAAGCCCTGAATGATCTGTAAGGCATTCAAACAGAGGCTATGGGAATAATGGGTACATTTTAGCAGGTGATCATGTGTGGTCCACATGTTAGAGGATCTGGTTGTTCTAGGTCTCAAAGTAATGATGAGTTTCCGAACACACATCTGCTAATAAATTCATGGGGCAGCTCCTCTCATTTTAGCAACTTCAAGCCTCAGTGAGGTTGAGGGGTGTTTCGTTAGAACAGCTGGCAAGTGAAACATGACCTGCTGGCAGCAAGTGGACTGATTGCTTGTCTGTGACCCTTGATTGAAAAAAAGGAATTTTACTGGCGATTGGGGGAAATTAATAAATAATAAATGTTTTCAAAGACAAAAAATAATGTGGACTCCCAAATAACACTAATTTCAGAGAGTCCCTAGTAATGTTTCCAACAATTGTATATTCATTTCTCACCTCAGAGCTATTTCTGTCTTCACCATCGGAGGCCTATGGGGTGGATTCTGAAGCTTCATAAAATTTTTTGCAGTGTCACCAAAACTCAGAGCTTCTTTTAATATGCTGCTATTAAAAATTCAGTGCAAAATAATAAAACTAAAAGTAGCACCACAAAGGAGATCAGTCCTGGGTGTTCACTGGAAGGACTAGTGTTGAAACTGAAACTCCAATACTTTGGCCACCTGATGTGAAGAGCTGACTCATTTGAAAAGACCCTGATGCTGGGAAAGATTGAGGGCAGGAGGAGAAGGAGATGACAGAGGATGATATGGTTGGATGGCATCACCGACTCAATGGACATGAGTTTGGGTAAACCGCGGGAACTTCAATGGACAGGGAGGCCTGGTGTGCTGTGGTTCATGGGGCCGCCAAGAGTTGGACACAACTGAGCGACTGAACTGAACTGAGCACCACAAAAAACCCTGCACTGTCTGTTCAGATCATCTTGGTACTTAACTTATGACGGTTTTCTGTATCTGTGTGTGAGATTTTCATCTGATATTCACAAGGGTTGTGGGCATAATTTGTGAAGTTCCCAGCCAGTGAATCAGATTTTGTTCTTGGGTATCAAACCAAAACTGACAGATTTAAGTGAGACACTTCCCACATACCCTGCCCCTCCTTCTTTCCTAAGTTTATATCTGACACATGCAGGGGGATATAGTTCCTGGACTTGGAGGAGTAGTTCTGGTCTAATTTGCACAAGATATATTAACTCCAGGGAAAGTCAATTTTGTATCAGCTAATTTATAACAGCAGCTAATTTATAAGATTTCACTGTATTTTGGGGGACAGAGAAGAGAAAAGAAAAAGACAAAAAGTGATCTTACTCTCATCTACTCTCTTTACAACCACATTTTCTTTTTCTTTTTTAAGGGCAGTTACAGTATAGGCTGAATGTTCTAAAACTTTAAAAATAGTTAATAAACTAACATTCAGTTGCCCATTTTTATTGCCAAGTGGCATTCCTTATGTAACTACCATCTACCTTTACTAGCTACTCATTAAAAAGAAAAGGCCACAGTAACATAAAATATAGAAAGGACATAACCCTGGAATAAAATAACCCTTTCATGAGCAAGACCATCATGAGATTATGATAATAATAGAACAGAGAGGAATAAATTTACTTAAATTTTTTGAGATGCAGAGAAGCTACAATATAAAATTTAGTTTTATTATTTTGTAATCACATCATATGTACACTGTAATACACTGTTTATAATATGCGGCTTATAATTATTCTCTAGATATAAGTTATTTAAAATATCCAACTTTATTTATCATATCCTTTGCTAAAATTCAGTTTCAAGGAATGCTGACTAAAATGGACCTATTAATATTAAATTTAGAAGGAATAATTTGCAATATGCTGGCACACTGAAAGAAACCAAATGCAAGAGCATCCAAATCCAGGAGTTTCTCCTTTCCAAGAGCTGGGAGAAAGGACACAGAGGGGCTGGATGCCCCTACTCCAGGGCCCCATACATCCTAGGCAACTTGGAAACTGCAGACCAACAGAAACACCCTTATGAACAGCGTCATTCAGAGACTAGCAAGCTGTCTCTGAATACTACTTAGGAATTATTATTTTTTTAAACCAATAATCTCTTTCCTGGAATTTTAGCACTCAAATGAGATTCATGCACCAAGGCTGAATAACTGCAATAATGAACAAAATCTCATCCCTGAATACTACTACTTTTTATATGCCCAATAAATACTGGGTATTTTCTCACAACTACAGAATAATATAGTTAATCTATTATTCCTTAATGAAAGCTCTGGTTCAGGTTCCAGCAGTCATGACCTAAAGTCACAGGTCAGCATAAATTATCAGTGAAGCAATTAATTTTGATTTACTTTAGCCTGAATAGAGTAAACCATGGTCTCTTTCATCGGCAATGCCAAGAATAAAAACCACTTCTGAAAATGACGCCCACAAATCTTTGGTTCAATGGCCAACTGGAATATCCCTCTCTTGGCAACTCTCTACCATCCTTTCCATTCCTTTCTACTCCCATCGAATTGGAAATGACTATGGCTATTTCTTACACATGGTTTTCATTGCTAATTTGACATCCATGTAAAAACCAATGAACAAAACAAAGAATTTGCATTTTATGAGGTTTTGTGGTACGAAATTACATATGGCGTTTGAGTTTCCTTGTTGTGCCTCCTCTGGAAGTAAAGTAAATGAGTTATTGGTGGTTTCCACGTAAACTGCTAATGAGATGATGAATAACTCTCCCCTAAACTGAGAGAGGTTTAAAAACTAAAGAAAAAAAATTTTTGATTTAGGGTCTCTGGAGTATTAGTTCCAGTATCATTAACAGCTGTGAACTCAGCCTGGTTCAAAGTCTGGCTTCTGGGGGCAAACTCTTAATCTGATTTAGGTATTCAAGGGCAAATTATTTACCCTTGCTGGTCTTGGGATCCTCATTTATAAAACAAAAGTAAGCCTAATGCCTGGTGCCTTCAATCTGCATGCAACACAGGAGACAAGGGGTTTGATCCCTGTGTTGGGAAGATTCTCTGAAGGAGAAAAAGGGCAACCCACCCCAGTATTCTTACCTGGAAAATTCTATGGATAGAGGAGCCTGGCGGGCTACAGTTCATAGGGTTACAAAGAGTTGGAAGTGACTGAGTGACTACGCACGCATGTAAACCCTAATGCCTACCTCATGGGGTTTATTGTCAAGATCTTGTTGGATAAAACATGAAAAGCACTTGGCTCAATATCTTGTTGTACATATGTCAGGAGGCTGCTCAGAGTCTTGGTATTTCCATGGGTGTTGGCCCTAGGCCCCTGACTCTTACCCAGGAATTATGTTAAAAATGTAACCACCACCCTAATTGGATAATTCCTATATAAGAGGTCATTCGTCGGGGGAGTCTATGCAGTCCAGTCTATCTAAGATTGGACTCAGGCAGATATCTAAGTCTGAGGTGAAAAGTCTGTCTCTGAAGAAAAGCAGTTCTCTGACCATCCACTTGGGTCGCTTCTTCTGACCAGCTGGTATGGGTGACAGTCAGCATTTGGTTAAGACAAGTGACTTGGAATGAATCTAGCTCCAGGGGATGGGGTGAACTGGAGGGCTCTGGTAACTGGAAACTTTGGGTTGAGAAAGAGGAGCACCTGAGATGAAGGGGACTCAGTGACAGAGGAGATCTCACACAGTGAGAGTTTATGTTGAAGATGGCTTGTACTGTGTCTCTGCTGCCATTTACAAGCCACTCAGCCTCTGAAAGCCACTGCAACTCCATCCCAGAGCTTTTCCCTCTGCTGCTTATGGACTCAGCCCCACAATCTCACCATCAGGTCCTAGGCTGCCACTCTGCCCTGATTATGGCGATATGTAGTTTGAAAGTCTGTCCCATCTCTGACTTATATACTTCCCCCAATATCCACTAGTATTTCCACTAAGATCCTAGCCGAGGCATTTCCAAACTCATTTGGTACATACATTACCCATCCTCAGAGAATCAGGGAGCAATGATGGCAGACAACAAACATAATAGCTGAGACAGAAAGCTGACTTTACCCAAGACAAAAGATGTCCCTAAGTGAGGAAAGGATATTAACCGCACATTCAGATAACTGCATGCATTCGTGAATACAATTACAGGGCCAACAGCTCACTCAAATTTATTTTCGTGTATATGTGACTCACTCAGAGTGTCAGACCAACATTGTTCAGGAACAGGGTGGAGTCATCAGAGTTTTCTTTAACGGATTGACTCACTTAGGCAATGCAACTATTCTGGAGGCAAATTCAGCTCTACACACGTGCTGTGCTTTCACAAGTACATGCCTGAGGACGTCACAAGCTTACAAGACTTCAAGTTTCATGGGCTGTGGAAGGTGATTTTTTTTTTCCAAGTGATTTTTCTTTCCTTTTGCTGCAAGAGTTGAGTTAAGCTGCTTCTGGACTAAAGGGTTTGGTGTTCCCTGTTTTCTAGGAGATTTGTATCCGACAGATGCATTTAGGTATTTGGTTAAGTACACACACATGTGAGGACTGAATAATCATTTTAAAAACATCACAGGGATATGAACGTCTGTGTCTCTTCTTCCTGCCTGACTTAACCCAAGGAGTTTGTGAAAGCTAAATATACTTGGTAAACTGTAAACTGTGAGTAAATGCTGGAGATGAACAGGATGAGGTGGTTGAAGATGACGACAATTAAAATTTTTGTTCATTAGAGATTTAAAAACACAAAAAAGTAGAGATTGGTATGATGAACTGCCACGTTACAACATTTTGCCATCTTGTTAAACTTTCTCCCCTCCCTCTTTTAGGCCATGACTATAATCCTTCACATATTTTTTATCCATGTTCATGCGATCACTTGAAAAATATATACAGATAAAATAACTGGAAGAAGAATAAAGCAGAATGGAAGAGAGAAAAAAAAAATTCAACATGGTCCCTGGGCAATATCTAATGACGATCCAAAATGCGTAAGATGGTTGGTGACATGACTGCCATCTCTGACGGAGACGCAGCTAAACTCTAATGCTTGGGAAGTCTGAGCACTATTACACACAGTATATATACTATACACTATTGCACACACATGTATACATACATATATTTGAATGACACACCAAAGCTTTATTAATATGCAAGGTCTGAGCCAATGGCTCCCAATTCTCGGCTGTAGGGGGCCTATTATAGTGCTGAATGGTGCGGTGCTTTGAATATCATAACGGTACTTCTGGTGTCCTTTAAATTTGGGAGGGAGGAAAGGGAATAATACAAAATCACTGGTCATCATTGTTTCAAAACTAATTTGTATTTTACAAGATTACCTAATCACTTTTCTCTCACATGTTCCATCCTAAACACACACTCTACAGATTATTTGGGGGAAAAAAATACAGGGGTGTGTGTGGGGGGGGTGAGTGTTTAAAATTTTCAAGAATGTCACTGTATTTAACTGCTAATGAAGTGTTTCTTGGAGGGGATTCCAGACCTTCTGTGGATTTACAATGAGCAGTCTTTATTTGCATGCCAAAAGCATGCACTAATCCATAGCATCAGCTGGTTCCCAGAAATACATGCACCCCACAATCCTGTTTATCCTGCTGGTTTATTTAGCAAAGCTTTTCTTCACAGAGAGCACAGGTCCTCATTTCAGGCTGGCCAGCCTGATTATTCCAAATCCCTAATTAGTGTAATTAAACCTTTAATGGATTGCAGCCAGGATATAAACCATGCAGCCCCCTTTTAAACTCCTCGCTTGATGAGTGTGCAGGCCTGCTCCATGGCAGAGGGCTTCCTGTGGAGGTACTGAGGCCTTGTTCTCAGGAAGGCGCTGGACACCTCTGCTCCCAATGCCCCGGCCATTTCTGATGCCCAGGGAGTCTCTTCGTCAGGTTCACACTCACAAACTGCAACTGCTCCCACCCCTACCCCTCCCAGGATTTACCAAAGTGAACCAGAATCTCTCTCCACGTTTCTGCAGATGCTAGCCACTAATGTAGAACAAGTCTAATGTCTTAACTAAAACACTTTCCAGCAACCTAGGAGAATCTTGTTACTAATAGATCCTGCAGAGCACTCCTGTATTAACCTGCTTTCAGAGTACTGCCCAGAACTCTTCCAGTAACTGAAACCCAAAGGTCCACAGCTTAAACCCACAGCACTTTTGGTGTTTCCCACATGTGAACGGAGCCATAATGGCTCTGGAGAGTTCAAGCATCTCAGCTGCAGATGGATATTTGGACATTGATACTGTAGAAGAGAAAAGGATTTACAATAGGGGAAAAAGCCTTTTTCAGTATAAACTATGCTAGTGAAGTTGCTCAGTCATGTCTGACTCTCTGCAACCCCATGGACACCAGGCTCCTCCATCCATGGGATTTTCTAGGCAAGAGTACTGGAGTGGGTTGCCTTTTCCTTCTCCAGGGAACTTCCCGACCCAGGGATCAAACCCAGGTCTCCCTCATTGTAGACAGATGCTTTACTGTCTGAGCCAGCAGGAAGTCGCCTTGTAATTATTGGGTTGGCCGAAAAATTCATTCAAGTTTTTCCATATGAAGTAATGGAAATCCGAATGAACATTTTGTCCAACCCAATGATACTACTTACTGAATCCTCACAACCACCTCTTCAGGGATTATTATTAGTCCCATTTTAAGATGACAAAATTGAGCTTCAGAGACAACAGAGCCAAATCATTGGAAAAGATGCTGATGTTGGGAAAAACTGAAGGTAGGAAGAGAAGGGGGCTGACAGAGGATGAGATGGTTGGATGGCATCACTGACTCAATGGACATGAGTTTGAGCAAGCTCCAGGAGATGGTGAAGGACAGGGAAGTCTGGCGTGCTGCATGCAGTCCATGGGATCACAGAGAGTCAGATACAACTTAATGACTGGACAACAGCGACATCAGGTAGTTTTCTCAAGGACCCACAGCTAATAAACTGCTTAAGGGAAGATATAAATAAAAATGCTCAAGATCTGTGATGCCCGACCCAACAGTCATTAACCCTATGCGGCTACTGCTCACTTTAAATCTGGCTTGTGTGACTCAGAAACTGAATTCCTGATTTTAGTTAACTTCAATGTAAATAGCCACAGGTGGCTAGTGGCAACCATACTGAATAGCATGGAAACAGAACGTTTCCATCATCACAGAAACTTCTGTAGGACAGTGCTGAAGTAGCTGATAGAAGTTCAGTTCTGCATACGCTGTGTTTGAAATGGTGGCAGGACATCCAAGGGGATAAACAAACAGGTAAGCAACCTAGACGTAGGAGTCATCTACCCAGGAAAGCAGGAGAACCTTCAGGGAGGCAGAGGAGCACAAGGGTTGAGAAGAGAAACTGGTGGTGGGGGATACCTACCATCTAGATGGCAGGAGGAAGAGGAATCTCCAAAGTCACTGAGGAACAGAGTTCTTATACCCTTTTCAGGTTTAATAATTTATTTCTCCTCTTACACTTTTACATAAGCATTTGGATAACAAATATTTTGCTTAAGAATGAAGATCTGCCTTTTGTAATAGAAAAGTACATTTCTTTATTCACATGATGGTTTGATGCAAAGACATCAGCCCTTTGAAAGATGCCCTCCAGCTCAGAGCCAGGTACACTATTTGCACAAAAATATGAGCCAGCCCAACACACAGCACTCCACGGCTTTGGTGCGATGGAGGAAGTGGCTCAAATTCAATTCTGAACTATACACAAACTTCCTGAATAATGAGATCCCAACAACTTGTTGAAATAAAAGCTCTGAAGTTCCTTGCTGTGAAGGGACCTTCACTATGATTTTTACTTAAACCTCCCTTTCAGTTGCCTGGGGGAGTCTTCATGAAGTTATCTGATCCAGTAACTTTTGTTACTGTGTAATCAAATTTATCCACAGAATAAGTCTAATTTTTTTTTCCTTGTTGGGAATGAAAAGTCCATTCACAATGCCTTTAGTAAGGAGTTTTACTTCAGTAAGATCTGAGACCAAACTTTCTTTTCCCCTGGAGAGAGGATGAGAGACACCTTGGGCCAGTCTATCCCATATTCTTCATCCTATAAAGTGACAGCATTTGGAACCCCCACTGACTTCAAGAAGGAATTTCTCACCCACCCCTGTAGTTGTGTGGCTTCCCCGGTAGCTCAGCTGGTAAAAAAATCCATCTGCAATGCAGGAGACCCCAGTTTGATTTCCGGGTGGGAAAGATCCCCTGGAGAAGGGATAGGCTACCCCTTCCAGGATTCTTGGGCTTTCCTGGTGGCTCAGCTGGTAAAGAATCTGCCTGCAGTGTGGGAGACCTGGGTTTGATCCCTGGGTCGGGAAGATACCCTGGAGAAGGGAAAGGCTACCCACTCCAGTATTCTGGCTTGGAGAATTCCATGGACTGTATAGTCCATGGGGTCGCAAAGAGTTGGACACGAGTAAGCGACTTGCACTTTCATGTAGCTGGAGGTGGGTGATGCCCAGTGCGTGGAAGGAGAGGCGGCAGTGGGAAGTATGAGCAAGGTCATAAAGGTGCCTGCTAACATTAAAGTTAAAATTAAAACAAAACCCTTGAAATTTCGAGTTCTGAAAAGCCCACTAAAACATTTCAAACTTTGTCCCCTGCATAATTTACAATGAGGCTTTGGTGACTCTTCACAGTGCCAAGTGACCCTGAAACACACAGCACAGAATTGGAGAGGGAGGAGTTCTGGGGATTGAAACGCAGGAAGCATACAAACAGAATGGCAGTGCGGCCTACTGAACGGGGGAAAACTGGAGGATGCCAAAAGGAAGCTCCCGTCCTCCCCACCCTCACTCCTGACTGTTGTAGGTAGTGTTTGCAGCCACAGTGCTGAATTCACATACAGCTGGCTTCTGCCTTGTATATGCAATTAACCACGCTTTCTCTGTATCTGCATCACTCCCTGGGAGAACATGAGGAGCCTGAGAGGAGGTGGTCTCTCTTCCAGGATACCTAGGAGCCATTAAGTGGGAAATTCACCTAATGGAACCCCAGTTTTACTTTGAAAGAGTTGATCCACCTCTTGAGGTTCCCCAAGAATGTGTTTCATCAAGCCCAATGGGAGGTCATTACAGAGGGACGTACATGATTTTTTTTTTTTGTTAACCAACTTGATTTTTCTGATTCTTTTTAATTTTAAAATTTCTACCACCACAATGCTGCATTATTAAGAAAAACAAAAATTAAGATAAGGTCATGCCTTTTGGGCAAGCAGGACAGGTGAGGAGAGAGTGGTCACTTCTAAGGCCTGGCTTCTCTCGCTCTCTGCCTGTAGGCGGAGGAGGGACGTGAACAGGGGAGACCCCTGCACGGACAGTGCAGGGTGGGCGAGACCTGGGAGACCTCCGAGGGGTACCGAGGGTGCTGGATGGTGGGTGTGCTTCCTGCACTAAAGATGGAAACCACTTGTCCCCTTCAGACTGAATCAGGGTTCAGGTCAAACCCTTCTTTCCCCTCCATCTCCTGCCTGACTGAAAATTTCAGGTGCCCCATTCCTCTTATGTGTGAGCCAACAGGTACTTCAGCCACTTGAATTCTGACCTGCTCTCCTTTTCTGAAGCCTGATTTCTCTCATTCGTTCTTGATGAGGTTCTGATTTGGCAGGGGCTGTGGTGCAGAAAGACCAAAGAGGGAACTGCAGACAAGACCCCCGTCCAGCTCTACCGCCTGCTAATCACATGCCTGTGATCAAATTCTTAATTTCTCTGGGTTCCAGTTCTCTTATCTGTGAACTGGAGGTATTACTCATTTATTTAGCTCCGCCAGCTTTGGAAGAACGAAAGGTGGTTTCCTGGGATCCATAAAGAACAGTAAAACAGAATGATGGATAAGAAGGGCAGAAGCGGTAGGGCAAACACGTGGGATGCGGCATAGGGTCAGGGATGTGGCTGAAAGAAATGGGGCTGAGGACACCCTCTGACACAGCCGCCATGTGGGTTGACTGTTCCTGAAAATCTCTGTAAGTTGGAAAACTGTGAACAAATGTAGGCTCCCAACATTTTCAGCAGCTACTAAGCTCAGGACTCCGTGCTGTGATTCTACTTAGTAAGTGTGTATGGAGGTGCAAGTGCTGAGCGAGAGGGAGAGGAGGGAGCCAGGTCCGGGCTCTCCACGCCCTGCCAGCAGCCTGGGGGAGCACCCAGGGGACAGCGCAAGTGATGCTGCAGCAGAGCATGGGCAGCATGTCAGAGCAGGACGGGGCTTCAGGCCGAGGCCGTGTGAGGCGGGGTCAGGGTCTGGCCTACTGAGCGTGTGCGCAGCCCCTCAGCATCTGCTTTTTAGATCTGCACGGTTTCTGCGTGTGTTCTGCTTCAGTCTGCATCTCTGACTCTCTCGTGTTAACGACTGCCAGGAAAGCAGGCCCTCACGTCTCCTGCTGCTGCTGCTGCTGAATCGCTTCAGTCGTGTCCGACTCTGCACGACCCCATAGATGGCAGCCCACCAGGCTCCCCCGTCCCTGGGATTCTCCAGGCAAGGACACTGGAGTGGGTTGCCGTTTCACGTCTCTTACTAAAATGTAAAATCCTGCTCGCCGGCCAAGGATAGGAGCGGCATAGTCAACACTGACCTCGCCATTCTTACTCCATCTCCCATATACATGTGCCACTTCTCAAAAACAACCAGGTGATACTTTCCTTTTCACACAGGCTTCTCTGAGCATCTTTAACATACTTGTTCAACCCTGACTCCATCTCACGCTCAACAGCTTCACAAAAGCCTCTGAACTTTCTAAGACATGCACAGTGCTTGTCTTCCTTTTAGAATCCCTCCTGCCCCCTAGGTTTTTTTTTTTTTTTTAAATGGAACCTATTTTATGTGGGGCAGTAACAGAGTGCCATTTACTTTAAGAATTTTAGCTGGTGAAGAAATGAGCCCTAAATCTTAAAAGCAAGGATTAGACTAGCCTCAGTAACCAGTAAGATGGGCCACCACCAGCCATTTTACTTACAAACTGCTGTTAAGAGTTTA
This sequence comes from Nanger dama, assembly GCA_917880005.1. NCBI lineage: Eukaryota > Metazoa > Chordata > Mammalia > Artiodactyla > Bovidae > Nanger > Nanger dama. Next base: position 29,585,515 of record CAKJTW010000022.1, read on the forward strand.
CTATCAGGATGATCCCTTCAAGTAGGCCCTATTAAAAAAATAATCACCATCTGCTCGATTCCCTTTTTTATTAAACTGGTCATTAATTACTGGTTTAACAACTAATTTCGTCTGGGTTTTATTGAGTAATTACAAAATAAACAGGGGAGGGTATCAAGCTTCCTGCATTGCTGAGGGCAGGAATTCTTCATAATGCTATGTTTCAAGGGGGGCTGTAATAAACCACCAAATTCCATTTAATATGGTAATTATAATTCTCAAAATTCATCCTTCCTGTGGTTAACGAGAGCCTTCTTCCAGCTTAGCTCAGCCTGAGTTCAGCTTGGGTCATTAAATAGCAAACTAGTTTTCGCGCATTGGTAACAATAGATCTTTCATGGGTTATTGCCTAATTAATTGAGGTGCATAATTTGATCGCTACAATTTTTTAAATATTTCATAGTCCAGGTATCATGTAACAATACTCTATTATTGTAGAGTAATTTAAAATGGTATGAATTTTAAGGTTTTGATTAGACCAGGTTTATGATCCTCCATAAGGTAAAGTGCAAAGTTTTACCAATGTTTTTCGACTACAACATTTAGGTTAAAGCATTTGCAATAAGTCATTAATAACATGCTCATCCAAAACAAATCATAACTCATTTCTTTTTACTGCAAAAGTAATTCAGTAATGAATAATGAAAATCATCCCACTGAAAAGGGCAGTAAATATGTTGACTTTATTATTAATACTCAATTTTGGTTAATAAGGCAGCTATTAAATTTGAAACATGATGGACTTGATTTATTGACTTACTCAAGATAACAGTGAAATATTATCTAGTAAATACCAAAGTTCTTGCAAGAGAAAATCTGATCATGAAACAAATGAATTCAACTGAAATTTCAGCTCCTTTTAAAAACTGTGCTGTGCTTAGTTGCTCAGTCATGTCTGGCTCTTTGCAACCCCATAGACTGTTGGCCTTCAGACTCCTCTGCCCATGGGGATTCTCCAGGCAAGAATATTAGAGTGGGTTGCCATGACCTCCTCCAGTGGATCTTCCCAACCCAGGGATCGAACCCAGGTTTCCCTCATTGCATGTAGATTCTTTACCCTCTGAGCCACCGGAGAAACCCTTTTGAAAACTATTCAATCTCAAACCTCTTATCCCTGTATCTCACATGTTCCTTAAGAGTTTTAATTGTGTATGTACATACACACATGTGCATACGTATGAGCGAGGTGGGGAGGGTTCTAAGACAGCTTTTCCACATCACTCAGCAGCCTGGTGAACTGGAATTCTCTGGTGAACCAATATAGGTTAGGTCACTCGTATAGTCTACCCAAAAGGAGTTCATAATAAACTGCCAAGAAGATATTAGTTATACCTAAAAGGTGGTCTGTAGCCTAATACTCAAACATAACACTTCAGTAATGATTCAGGGGAAAGAGAGAAATACCCACTCATTAAATGTAAAGGGCACTAGAGGAATGTGTTTTTTAAACTCTTGTAAATAGGATTATAGTTGATTCTTCAGTTATTCACAGCACTTATGTTCTATAAAGTTCCTGCAAACACTGCATTAGTGAGTACAGAGCCACTGTGTTGCAAGTACTAACTTTGAGTTACAAAGAAACTTTAGTGAGTAGACAAATTCACAAATATGGAATCCTCAAATGATGAGAATTGACTGGACCTTATACCACAAGCCCATATTATTCATTCACCTATGCATTATAGTTGCCTATCTGCTCTAATTCTTTATACTTGTAGTATAACCTTAGCCCTATTATAAGCCTTTCTGGGCCTCAATGACATGGCCCAGAACACACATACTTTATTTAGTAAACCCTGAAAATTTTCTGGAAATTATCAAGTTTTAGAAAAATTGGAACACTATTTAAAGGTTCAAGTAATATATGTTTTGAGAACATTTCAAGTTCTTGTCAAATATTTTCTTATTTCTCTGCATATTTCAGAGAGGGGCCTTCATTTCACACTAAGAGATATTAAGTAACACCCTGGGTTTGTCCAGCTCTAAATTAACAATGATATTTTTGATATAAAAGACTTAACAAATGATTCTTGCCTGTTACCTTCATGGGAAGGATAATTACAATTTAATCTTTGGGTAATGTATAATAACTTGATCTAGGCTTGGAGTACAAAATGAAGCAGGGCAAAGGCTACCTAAGCTTTGCCAAGAAAACATACTGGTCATAGCAAACACCCTGTTTCAACAACACAAGAGACAGCTCTATACATGAACATCACCAAATGGTCATACCGAAACAAAACCGATCATGTTCTTTAAAGCCAAAGATGGAGAAGCTCTATATAGTCAGCAAAAACAAGACCTGGGACTGACTGGGGCTCAGATCATGAGCTCCTTCTTTATAGCAAAATTTAGGTGTAAATTGAAGAAAGTGGGAAAACCACTAGACCATTCAAGTATGACCTAAATCAAATCCCTTATGATTATACAGTGGAGGTGATGAATAGATTCAAGGGATTAGATCTGGTAGACAGAGAACTATGGATGGAGGTTTGTAACATTGTACAGGAGGACATGACCAAAACCATCCCAAAGAAAAAGAAATGCAAGAACGCAAAGTGGTTTTCCCACTTTCTTCAATTTACGCCTAAATTTTGCTGTAAGGAGCTCATGATCTGAGTCTCCATCAGTCCCAGGTCTTTCCGTTTTTGTCCTGCATTGTTCAGTTAAGAACTATTAGCTGAGAAAAGAAGACAAGCAAAAGGCAAAGGAGAAAGGGAAAGATATACTGAACTGAATGAAGAGTTCCAGAGAATAGCAAGGAGAAATAAGGCACCCTTAACTGAACAATGCAAAGAAACAGAGGAAAATAATAGAGTGGGAAAGACTGAGATCTTTTCAAGAAAACTGGAGATACAAAGGGAATATTTCATACAAAGATGGGCTCAATAAAAAACAAAAACAGAAAGGACCTAACAGAAGCAGGTGAGATTGAGAAGTGGCAAGAATACACAGAAGAGCTGTACAAAAAGATATTAAAGACCCAGATAACCATGATGGTGTGGTCACTCACCTAGAGCCAGATATCCTAGACTGTGAAGTCAAGTGGGCCTTAGGAAGCATTACTGCGAACAAAGCTAGTGGAAGTGATAGAATTCCAGCTGAGCTATTTCAAATCCTAAAAGATGATGCTGTCAAAGTGCTGTACTCAATTCGTCAGCAAATTTGGAAAAATCAGCAGTGGCCACAGGACTGGAAAAGATCAGTTTGTACTTCAATCCCAAAGAAGGGCAATGCCAAGGAATTTTCAAACTATCATACAATTGTGCTCATTTCACATGCTAGCAACGTAACGTTCAAAATCCTTCAAGCTAGACTTCAGCAGCACATAAACAAAGAACTTCCAGATGTACAAGCTAGATTTAGAAAAGGCAGAGGAACCAGAGATCAAATTGTGAACATCTGCTGGGTCATAGAGAAAGCAAGTAAATTCCAGAAAAACATCTACTACTGCTTCATTGACTATGCTAAAGCCTTTGACTGTATGGATCACAACAAACTGTGGAGCATTCTTAGAGAGATGGGAATATCAGGCCATCTTACCTATCTCCTGAGAAACCTGTAAGCAGATCAAGAAGCAACAGTTGAAACCGGACATGGAACAATGGACTGGTTCCAAATTGGGGAAGGGGTATGTCAAGGCTGTATACTGTCGCCCTGCTTATTGAACCTCTCAAATATACCAGATGGCATCACCCTAATGGCAGAAAGTAAAGAGGAACTAAAGAGCTTTTTGATGAGGGTGAGAGAGGACAGTGAAAAAGCTGGTTTAAAATTCAACATTCAAAAACTAAGACAAAGGCATATGTTCCCATCAATTCACAGCAAATAGATGGGGAAAAAAGTGGCAACAGTGACAGATTTTATTTTCTTGGGCTCCAAAATCACTGTGGAGCTTGGGCTCCAAAATACACTGCTGACTAGCTGTAAAAATGATGCTTGCTCCTTGGAAGGAAAGCTATGACAAACCTAGACAGTGTATTAAAAGGCTGAGACATCACTTTGTTAACAAAGGTCCACAGAGTCAAAGCAATGGTCTTCCCAGTAATCATGTACAGATGTGAGAGCTGGACCATAAAAAGGCTGAGTGCTGAAGAACTGATGCTTTCAAACTGTGGTGCTGGAGAAGTCTCCTGAGAGTCCCCTGGACAGCAAGGGGATCAAATTAGTCATTCCTAAAGGAGACAGAACCTCAGTATTCATTGGAAGGACTGATGCTGAAGCTCCAATACTTTGGCTACCTGATGTGAAGAGCCGACTCATTGGAAAAGACCCTGATTCTGGGAGACTGAGGGCAGGAGGAGAAGGGGACAACAGAGGATGAGATGGTAGGATTGCATCACCAACTCAATGGATGTGAGTCTGAATAAACTCTATGAGATGGTGAAGGACAGGGAAGCCTGGTATGCTGCAGTCCATGGGGTTGCAAAGAGTCAGACATGACTTAGCAACTGAACAACAAGGTGAGTTGAAATTCAACGAATATTTTTTAGTTGTTATATGAGCACTGGGCCAGAGATCACAAATTGATGCTCTACAGGATACTGACTCAAGATTTCAAAGGTGAGATGCAATGTGGCAATCCAGATTTCCAGATTTTCTTGGAAAATCATCTACTCTGGCATTCAGTTCAGTTCATTTCAGTTCAGTCACTCAGTCATGTCCGACTCTTTGCGATCCCATGAACTGCAGGACGCCAGGCCTCTCTGTCCATCACCAACTCCCGGAGTTCACCCAAACTCATGTGCATCGAGTCGGTGATGCCATCCAGCCATCTCATCCTCTGTCATCCCCTTCTCCTCCTGCCCCCAATCCCTCCCAGCATCAGGGTCTTTTCCAATGAGTCAACTCTTCTCATGAGGTGGCCAAAGTATTGGAGTTTCAGCCTCAGCATCAGTCCTTCCAATGAACACCAAGGGACTGATCTGCTTTAGAATGGATTGGTTGGATCTCCTTGCAGTCCAAGGGACTCTCAAGAGTCTTCTCCAACACCACAGTTAAAAAGCATCAATTTTCTGGCGTTCAGCTTTCTTCACAGTCCAACTCTCACATCCATACATGACCACTGGAAAAACCACAGCCTTGACTAGACGGAACTTTGTTAGCAAAGTAATATCTCTGCTTTTTAATATACTATCTAGGTTGGTCATAACTTTACTTCCAAGGAGTAAGTAGTCTTTAATTTCATGGCTCTGGCATTACTGAGCCTGAATTCTTACATAGCAATGAGCTGAGGCAGAGAAGCAACCTGGCCACGAAATATAGAACATGGGCTCTCAAATTCACTCCCTGTTTTTCTAGTACCCAGCTGGTTCCAGTCACTTATACACATCATCCATTTGATATTCTTAAGTACCTCAACTTCCAACCCTTTGCCTACAACAGGCAAAACTTCGACAACACTTATTTCACAACTATTTACTAAATGGTCTTGCTTTCTGGGCTTCTCAGGTAGCTTAATGGTAAAGAATCTGCCTGGGAATGCAGGAGATGTGGGTTCTATCCCTGGGTTGGGAAGATCCCCTGGAGAAGGGAATGGCAACCCACTCCAGTATTCTTACCTGGAAGATCCCATGGGTGGAGGAGCCTGGGTGGCTACAGTCCATGGGGTTGCAAAGAGTCAGACATGACTAAGCACAGTCAGCATGCTTGCTTTTTGAGACTAACCGGCTAAGTTTCCTTCCAATTTGGAGAACTTGAAATGGTAGGAAAACCAAACAGACCAAAAAGTCACCAGTACATCCATGAATCTCAACAAGGGAAGGGAAGAGAGAAAGCTTTAAAATGTGCCAGGAGGTGTTTGGTTGGCAAGGGCCAACATGGATGGGATTCCTCTTTGAGGGAGCTGCACATATGCGGGGATAGATGGAAGGTGAAGAGCCACAACACAAGATGGTATTTGTGGGATGTGCTGTCTATGAGGACAGTGCTTTAATTATCTGGACACAGGAAGTGGATTCACTTCGGAAAGTTTTTCTTGTACTGTTAAAACAGTTGGGCAGAGAGGGCCTCTCTGTTACATGTCTTTTTTGAAAATATTAAGATCCTGTGATGAGTTCTGAATGGCATTAAATAGTCCTTCAGGGCTCATCTACCCCTCTGAATATGTACAGATCTACCTGCAAAGGGGCTAGTTGGCATCCATGTCCTAGGTTTCACAGTTGGCTTGGTTGACACACTCTCAAGCCTGTTCTAAGGAGGGCCTGGCTGAGCAGCAGGGTGAGCAGAGACTGACCTGCTGATGCTCCAGTGGACCATGCATTTGAGCTTGTGGGCTCTCGTTTTTTGAATCTGGAGCTCTCCCTAACACTGAGTTGATTGTGTAGAATGAAAGAAGCAAATTTTGATATACGAATTGACATAGATGGAGAGTCAATGAGTCAACAGGACTGCCTGCAAAGCCAAAGGGCATCTTAGACTAGAACAAAGTGGCAGGGGGCAGTGATTCAGATTTCCCTGATCCCCAAAGAGGTTGCCTCCTGAGAGCTGTGGCAAAGCAGGGAGATCACTGCTGGGAAAATACAGTGGAACTTTTCTTCCCCAGCTAGGATGCTGCTTGCTGCAAGTCACCTCACTAATGCAGAATTTCTTATCTACAAAAATGGTGGCTAAAGGGCAGTTCCAGGTTGTTAGTTAATTAGCACTGAGGACTCAGTTTCCTCCTCTCTTTTTGTTTGATCATTCCTGGCAAGTTGGATGCTCACCTTCTTGTTGGAGGAATGTTGCAGTATCATCTCCTGTTATCACATCTTTTCCTGGAGACAGTCTTTTTTTTTTTTTAATTGAATTAAAGAGTGTTTAAATTCTATAGTGCTTTACAATTTTCACGTTTCACACACATGATTTCAGATAATCCCATAATACCCCCTTTCTCCCTACCCCAAATGTTCCCCTCCAATTCCTTCTTCTCACTGGTAACCTCTAGTTTGTCCTCTATACTCGTGAGTCTGCTTCTTTTTCATTTCACTCACTAGTTCATTAGTTCACTAGTTCCAAGAATCTGCCTGCAATGCGGTAGACCTGGGTTTGATCCTTGGGTTAAGAAGATCCCCTGGAGAAGGGAAAGGCTACCCACTCCAGTATTCTGGCCTAGAGAATTCCATGAACTGTATAGTCCATGGGGTTGCAAAGAGTCAGACATGACTGAGTGACTTTCTCTTTCATGGACTGTAGCCTACCAGGCTCCTCTGCCCATGGGATTTCCCTGCCAAGAATACTGGAGTGGTTTGCCATTTCCATCTCCAGGGGATCTTTCTGACCCAGGGATCAGAAAGGAACCTTCAGTTTATCAAGCTATGATCAGCCTGCATAAAAGAGGTTTATTTATTTATTTTTAAGACATGCGTGTGTGCTAAGTTGCTTCAGTCATGCCCGGCTCTTTGTGACCCCATGGCCTGTAGCCTGTCAGACTCCTCTGTCCATGGGAGTCTCCAGGCAAGAATACTGGAGTGGGTTGCCATGCCCTCCTCCAGGAGATCTTCCTGACCTAAGGATTGAACCTATGTCTCTTACTACCCTGCACTGGCAGGCAGGTTCTTTACCATTGGTGCCACATGGGAAGTCCCCCTTTTTATGGGGTACACCAAGTGTTGTATTTTTCTAATGACTATACAGAAAGATGCGGCAGTCACTGGCGTTGTTCCCTCATTATCTCTGGCTCCCCCGTTTCTGGCACATGATAAGGCGTGGCCATATGGCTTGATCTGCCCAGTGAGATATGCATCGTAATGACAGTTCACAGCGACACCTGCTCTTGCTGTAGTGATTACGGAATGCGTGTCAAGATAAAGCTTTTCTAATGAGTCTCAGTGGCTAAATACACTGAGCAAAAAATTAAACTTGTATTAAGTCACTAACATTTGGAGATTATTTGTTAAAACAGTATCAGTTCAGTTCAGTTGCTCAGTCGTGTCTGATTCTTTGCAACTCCATGAATTGCAGCACGCCAGACCTCCCTGTCCATCATCAACTCCTGGAGTTCACTCAGACTCACGTCCATCGAGTCCGTGATGCCATCCAGCCATCTCATCCTCTGTTGTCCCCTTCTCCTCCTGCCCCAAATCCCTCCCAGCATCAGAGTCTTTTCCAATGAGTCAACTCGTCGCATGAGGTGGCCAAAGTACTGGAGTTTCAGCTTTAGCATCATTTCTTCCAAAGAAATCCCAGGGCCGATCTCCTTCAGAATGGACTGGTTGGACCTCTTTGCAGTCCAAGGGACTCTCAAGAGTCTTCTCCAACACCACAGTTCAAAAGCATCAATTCTTCGGCGCTCAGCCTTCTTCACAGTCCAACTCTCACATCCATACATGACCACAGGAAAAACCATAGCCTCGACTAGATGGACCTTAGTCGGCAAAGTAATGTCTCTGCTTTTAATATGCTGTCTAGGTTGGTCATAACTTTTCTTCCAAGGAGTAAGCGTCTTTTAATTTCATGGCTGCAATCACCATCTGCAGTGATTTTGGAGCCCCCCAAAATAAAGTCAGCCACTGTTTCCACTGTTTCCCCATCTATTTCATATTAAGTGAAGGGACTGGATGCCATGATCTTCGTTTTCTGAATGTTGAGCTTTAAGCAAACTTTTTCACTCTCCTCTTTCACTTTCATCAAGAAGCTTTTTAGTTCCTCTTCACTTTCTGCCATAAGGGTGGTGTCATCTGCATATCTGAGGTTATTGATATTTCTCCCGGCAATCCTGATTCCAGCTTGTGTTTCTTCCAGTCCAGCGTTTCTCATGATGTACTCTACATATAAGTTAAATAAGCAGGGTGACAATATACAGCCTTGACGTACTCCTTTTCCTATTTGGAACCAGTCTGTTGTTCCATGTCCAGTTCTAACTGTTGCTTCCTGACTTGTATACAGATTTCTCAAGAGGCAGGTCAGGTGATCTGGTATTCCCATCTCTTTCAGAATTTTCCACAGTTTATTGTGATCCACACAGTCAAAGGCTTTGGCAGAGTCAATAAAGCAGAAATAGATGTTTTTCTGGAACTCTCTTGCTTTTTCCATGATCCAGCGGATGTTGGCAATTTGATCTCTGGTTCCTCTGCCTTATAGTGAAGCCCATCTTGATAAATATGAAGTACATACAAACTTTACACTGCATTTAAACTACTACTATTATTTTTAGATCAAATATCCTTTCTTTAAAAACCCTAACAAGGAATTCCCTGGTTCCCCAGTGGTTAGGACTCAGCACTTTCACTGTGATGGCCTGGGTTCAATTCCTGGTTGGGGAGCTAGGATCCCAGAAAGCCATGGCATGGCAAACAGATCAACACCCTCACTATCCTTCAAGCTTTGCCTCAAGTTACATTTTCATTTTGACTCCAGCCAACATTTATCTCACATGGATGACAATTCCAACTATAAGAAAATCACCAAGTAAGTACTTGGCTATTTTATAATTACTCATATACATTAATGGAGAAGGCAATGGCATCCCACTCCAGTACTCCTGCCTGGAAAATCCCATGGAGGAGCCTGGTAGGCTGCAGTTCCATGGGGTTGCTAAGAGTCAGACACGACTGAGCGACTTCACTTTCACTTCTCACTTTCATGCATTGGAGAAGGAAATGGCAACCCACTCCAATGTTCTTGCCTGGAGAATCCCAGGGACGGGGGAGCATGGTGGGCTGCTGTCTATGGGGTCGCACAGAGTTGGACAGGACTGGCCAAAGCCTTTGAGTGTGTGGATCACAAGAAACTGTGGAAAATTCTGAAAGAGATGGGAATACCAGATCACCTGACCTGCCTCTTGAGAAGCCTGTATGCAAGTCAGGAAGCAACAATTAGAACTGTGCATGGAACAACAGACTGGTTCCAAATAGGAAAAGGAGTACATCAAGGCTGTATATTGTCATCCTGCTTATTTAACTTATATGCAGAGTACATCATGAGAAACAATGGGCTGGAGGAAGCACAAGCTGGAATCAAGATTGCCGGGAGAAATATCAATAACCTCTGATATGCAGATAACACCACCCTTATGGCAGAAAGTGAAGAACTAAAAAGCCTCTTGATGAAAGTGAAAGAGGAGAGTGAAAAAGTTTGCTTAAAGCTCAACATTCAGAAAACGAAGATCATGGCATCTGGTCCCATCACTTCATGGGAAATAGATGGGGAAACAGTGGAAACAGTGGCTGACTTTATTTTGGGGGGCTCCAAAATCACTGCAGATGGTGATTGCAGCCATGAAATTAAAAGACGCTTACTCCTTGGAAGAAAAGTTATGACCCACCTAGACAGCATATTAAAATGCAGAGACATTACTTTGCCAACAAAGGTCTGTCTAGTCAAAGCTATGTTTTTTCCAGTGGTCATGTATGAAATGTGAGAGTTCGACTGTGAAGAAAGCTGAGCGCCAGAGAACTGATGCTTTTGAACTGTGGTGTTGGAGAAGACTCTTGAGAGTCCTTGGACTGCAAGGAGATCCAATCAGTCCATCCTAAAGGAGATCAGTCCTGGGTGTTCATTGGATGGACTGATGTTGAAGCTGAAACTCCAATACTTTGGCCACCTGATGCAAAGAGCTGACTCATTTGAAAAGACCCTGATGCTGGGAAAGATTGAGGGCAGGAGAAGGGGACGACAGAGGATGAGATCGTTGGATGGCATCACTGACTCGATGGACATGGGTTTGGGTGGACTCCGGGGAGTTGGTGTTGGACAGAGAGGCCTGGCTTGCTGTGGTTCATGGGGCCACAGAGAGTCAGACATGACTGAGCGACTGTACTGAACTGAACGCGTATATGGGATTGTCAGGTAGTGGCAGTGGTAAAGGATCCACCTGCCAGTGCTAGAGACACAAGAGACCTGGGTTCAGTCTCTGGGCTGGAAGATCCCCTGGAGGAGGAAATGGCAACCCACTCCAGTATTGTTGCCTGGAGAATTCCGTGGACAGAGGAGCCTGGCAGGCTACAGGGTCACAAAGAACTGCACACGACTGAGCATGCACACACCTAACCTAAACCCATACATATAGAATCTAGGAAGAGTACTGATGAATCTATTTACAGGGCAGGAATAGACATGCAGACATGAGAACAGACACAGCGGGGAAAGAAGAGGGGGGGATGAATTGACAAAGCAGCAGTGAAACATACATATATTACCATAGGTAAAATAGAGAACTAGTGGGAAGTTGCGATATAACACAGGGAACTCAACCCGGTACTATGTGACATCTTAGGGGGCTGGGAGGGAGACTCAAGAGGGAGGGGACATATGTATACTTATGGCTGATTCACACTGTTGTAGGGCAGAAAACAACACAACATTGTAAAGCAATTATCCTCCAATTAAAAATAAATAAAAAAAGAAGGAATGGGCTCAATTTGCTCCTGTTTGACTGTGGCGACTAAGACTCCAGAGAGTTTAAGAGGATTCAGGACTTCAGGAGTCAGTTTCACTTGTGCTGTGTGTTTGCTCAGTCTCGTCCGGTTCTTTGTGACACCACAAACTGCAATCCACCAGGCTCCTCTGTCCATGGCATTTTCTAGGCCAGAATACTGGAGGGGGTTGCCATTTCCTTCTCCAGGGGATCTTCCTGACTCAGGGTAGATCCTGACCTGCTTTGGTGGGTAGAGTCTTTACCACTGTGCCACCGGGGAAACCCTAATTTTACCCAAGACCCTTATTAAATAATTAAACACAGCTCAAGCATTCAAGAAACACAGGTCAGAAATAGGCTTTAACTTTAAACATCACTAATGGCAAGGCATACACAGGAAAACTCACTCCATATCTCCAACAGTTGAGTTCACTCCCAGTGGAAGTTGCATAATTGATGGCACCTTGGAATCCTCCTTGAATGCCACTCTTAAAATCCAAGTCAACTCACAGGGTAAATGCCTAAGGGAAGCACCTTTGGTGCCTGAGGAACTAAAAATACCTTGGCTCTGACCTAAAACTAGTCCACAGTATTGCAAATTATATCCAAGAGTGAAGACATTATGGTCATGTTTTCATATACTTTCATACAGTGAGCTTTTTCAGAGCTTCAGCCTCATTTGGCAACTGATGCCTCTTGGGGAACAAAATTACTTCCATCATTAAAACTTCATCAAGTAATAATTTTATGACAGTTGTTAACAGAAATAATTGTAGTCAACAGTACAGTGTGATCGATTTGTTCTTGCTATCTCAAGAGAGTCATTATTTAGCTCTGATAGACCAAGTCAGGATAGTATTTAATGAATTGCAAACTGCATATCAACTATCCAGGCGGGTGTGTTTTAATTTGCTTTAGGTTTAGCACGTTCTGTAACTGTACTGTATACGCAGGTCCACTTCAAAAATGAGTTCTCAGAACAGCCAAGTCTAAATGATGATGTGTCATATGGCATGCAAGTATTTTTCTGCTCTCCTCTGCTTCCCTTCCTGTCACCAAGGGTGGGCGTGGGGCTGTTCTAAATAAAACATGTTCTAATGAAACATAAAATGAAATTCTCTTACGATGGGAAAAAAGGAGTGGGTATGTGAATAAATATGAAGGCGCCCCTTCTTTCAAAGTCGGCAGGAAGCCCCTTCAGCCCTGTTCGACCTGCCTTAGTAGCATAGGACCAACTTTCCATTAGATTAATACCGCCCCCCTTTATTATTCTACCAACAACAGAATAAGACAGAACCTGCTCAGGCAGATTGAAGGGAGAATATATGGTGTAATACAGAGAGGTCTAAATACCTGTAAGTGGAAAAGGCATAAATGACTATTTTAATTAATTTCCTAATGTAAAACACAGCTGCAGTAATGTTGGCAAGTCTCACCCGGCTGCTTTAAATTTGTGACATGAAATCATGCCACTTAATTAAGTCTTAATGCACAAAAATATATTTTATTTACTTTTTATGGAATATCAGCATTTAAAGCTTTCTATTTATTTGTGTAAATGCTTTATAAATTACTTGAAATACTGAAAAAATCAGACTATTAATCGGCAGTTACATGGTACCCAGTTTCGGTTTCAATAATGAAATGCCTTTTGGTAGGCTCCTGCTGCTATGTGAACTAGCTCTAGGCTATTAAAGTAATGAGTCCGGACAGAGTCATCCGATCTCAGACTAGGTACAAAACTCAAGGAAAAGGACTTTGCCCACAATTCCTAGTCTGTTTACCAGACTGACTGTTGGAGCATTATAAAGTCTCTAGGCTTCCCCTTCCCCCTTCTGGAAAGTTTTTTTTTTTTTCCTCTCTTTTTTCCAAGCATGAGCTTGGGAAACATGGTATTATGGAGCCCTCTGCAGGTCACAAGTTTTGTAGGCGCTTAATCACAAGATTTTTCTTAGAGTGGCAGTAAAGGGGAAACCGCCCAAACTATGCACATTGGAGCTCATTGAAAAGTTGTTCATCTCAAGGTCAGGCTGATGCTGACTTTTTCAAAAGGACACTTTTGTCAACTCATTTAAGGCATGGAGCCTTGACTGAAACATTTCTGCAGGCCCCTGAGAACATAATAACGTACTGCAGAGTACTGGGGGCAGTATCATCCTCATCGTCACAGTTCTTAATGATCATCCATGAAAAATACGGGGCTCTAAATAGTTCACTTGGAAACACGTAATTTCTAGCACATCTGGGTTTTTAAGGCCAGGGAGAAGAAACCAGGAGTTAGTTACACAGACAAACATCATTATTTCTTCAGCCAAGTTTTCATTTTAATGAATGAAATGTATACCTAGCAAAACTCAGTAAATTTCTCAAGTGTTTTAGGAAACTTAGTATAATTTTTACAGGGCATTTTATATTGTTTTAAACTTTTTGGATGGAGCAGATATAAATCACTACTCAAAGAAGTCCATATGTAAAGATAAAATAAGAGGAAGTGCACTGAAGACAGAACAAAATAAAGCAAGCACTCGTTTTCACTGAGACAGTACTTCTTGAACCACATTTTATGTGGGTTATAAAATATTCTCCAAGTCAGCAAAATAAGCAACAACTTTTAATAGGAAATTTTTTCATAACATTTTCAAGTCAGCAAAAGTACAGACAACTTTTAATAGTGTTTTTTTTTCCCTCACAACAGTCAAGAGTATTAATTTAAATGAGGAAGCATTTAAACAAAACATTTCCTTCTACTGCATTTACTCTGTGCCAGGTAACTCATATACCTCCTGGAGAACCCAGAGATGCATGTTTCTAACAAGTTTCAAAGTAGGTGGGGCCATGTCCTCACAGCTTCTCTCCCTGGCAGAAAAACTAGAGAGTCTAAATTTGCCTGGGAGCTAGGATAAGAGGAATGAATGGGGAATGATATGGAATACCATGTTCTTTTCATCGTAAGTTAAAATGTCCTTCCTCGGGTCTTGTAACTGGGTTAACAGGATCTGTCTGAAAGACCTGTAGGGAGCTAAGAGAAGGCAGTACTCTGGGGCAAGGACTAAGGACCAAGGTCTCAGTTGTTTGCAGCAAACCTCTAGATGCTTTTCAGAAGTTTCTGGGGGACTCTGAGGACAGTCTAACCCACCATGCATTCTCTGGTCATCGGACTACCCGCGGCTGTTCCCAAGGACACATACTCCTCATTGGAGGTTTGTCTCATTTCCTCTACTCAGTGGTGTAGACAAGCTCAGTGAAGGATAATGCCAGCAAAGGTTTTGGTTCCAGTACAACAACTCTTCCAAACACAGACCCAAAATGAAAACGCTGGAGTTTTGTGCTTTGTTGAGTTCCGGAACAAGTGCTCTCAGCATGAACTGTCAACAGCCTGAGTTAAAATAGGGCAGCTGCTGGCTCCTGTGGAACCATCTCCACACTCCCCAGCCCAACCTCACAGAGCTGAATGTCAGACATGACTTTACCAGGCCTGGAATCTGGCTGCCAGGCTCAGCCTCCTTCCCTGGGCTTATCTCCCACCGGGAGGCTGCGGCTGACTTGATGGAACTGCACGCTTCTCAGCAGATGCTGGGCTGCCAGCAACAGGAGCAAGGCCTGGCCTGGCGCCGCCGACATTTACAGTCATGCCTCCTGCCCCTGCTCCCCGGCCCCAAGCCCCCAGCACCGGCCTGCACGCAGACTTGGCCCACTAGGAGAAGACAGGTGATGAGGATTAAGCCAAGCATATTTGCATATCCTCAGCGTGGGGAAGGAAATTAACACCACAGTGACATGATTTAGTGGGTGAACTTAAACCCGAGAAAGCCCGAGATCCCTTTTGGAACACCAGGAGGCTGAGTGAACGAGATGGAAAACGCAGCCCATCTGGTGGGGATGGGCCAGCCCAGGGTTAATGGAAGAAACAGAAAGAACTGAACCAGCTTGGGTCCAAAGTGCTGCTTACAACTCACTCACAAATTATGAGTGGGCTTTATTCTTGGACATGAGAAATGACTCCTTCACCTCCTGCTTGTTGGCTGGGCGGGTGGGGGATGGTCGTTATTGATCTTTATCACTATATGGTACAGCCTTGAGAGACCCTCAGTCACACAGCCCACTGTTTGCCTGCAGCCAAAGTCAGAAATGGTCTGACAACTGGGTACTTTAGAAACTGAACATTTCATGGACTTTTTTTTCACTATACTAGGAGCATGGAAACATCTTAAAAGTTTCTCACGAAAGTCAGATTTTAATAGAGAAAAAAATAAATTAGCACCTGCTAAGTGTATTTTCATTGTTCTAAGCCTTTTTCTCTTGGGAAGAAAATCACTTTTTAAAAATGATTATGTAGACAACTCTGTCATCTGATCATAGAAGCAAGCAAGAAGGCAGCTAATGTTATTTTAATTTGCTGCCATTTGAAGAAAAAAATGAATGCCACTAAAAGTTTCTCATTTTCATGAAGCCAATATGGTGCTAGGTGCATTCTTCAGGCAAATCAGCAAAAGCTGCTTTACCTTGTTCTTTTTTTTTCCGCTAAGACAGAAGAGAGTTCAGCAAAAATCTAGAATCACTTAGGGCACAAACACCACACCACCCACTGTGAACCCAGAACTTGACCAACAATGGGACGTCTAACCATAAAGTAATCAGATTAAATTTAAGACAAATGCCAGAGCACATATAAAAAGATAAGGCGCTCATCTTTAAAGCCACTACCCAAGGTGGCCGTATGTATATTTACCACTGTGCTGTCACTTCGCTATGCAAAATACTTAAGCCTCCCTCTTGAAGACAACCTTGGAAAATGCCTGGAATCCTGTGGAATACTGCTGAGGGTGGGAACTCTGTCCCAGAGGCCACCTGTAATCAAGCCTGGAGAGTAAGGTGGCCCCTAAGGCCTCAAGGGCAAAACGCACAGGGCAGAACTCCCCCAAACGAGGCGTGGCTAAATACGCATCTAAACCTCAGACAAGGATTGGAAATTGCCTTTGAAGGCCATTCTAAAACAGCAGCTGCAAGCATGTTTTAAGCCACAGGAGAATCATTGAAATACACCTGCCAGCACCTCCCAGTGTGATGCTTCTTAAGCATGACACTTGTTTAGATGTATACATTCTGGCGTGTGTGTGTCAGAGGGTAAGCAAAACAGCCATCAGTGGAGTCCTTAAAAAGTCACCATGGCCTCTCCTACACCTATGAACCTCTACTGAGGTTCCCAAGAGGCAGATCATCTTCTGGCAGACATTTGAGTATCTTGATAACAGTGTGTGTGTAAATACAACTTCAGCTACAAGGAGGGGTATACTCGAAACTTCAGAAAATGAAACCTGGGGAGGATGTGAACTGCTCTGTGCGTGTCAGAAGAGAGTCCCAAAGGGGAGTGATGTCACCATTAGGGCAGGAAGAGTGTGGACAGATGAGCCAGGCTCAAGATGGAGATGGGGGCTGGTTTGAGTACAGCATGTGACTGGAAACACCTCTGTACCCAGCTTTATGAGCAGTGCCTGGCGGGTGGGAACAATGGCTGAGTCTGGGGTGATGAGGCTGGGAAATTGCTGGTGTCACATGGGGCTCTGCCTTGGTGTGGGCTGCACCTGGACCTGAGGGCTCACTAACAGAAGACTCTTCCCTGCACAATCTGTGTATGTTAAGAACAAACTTGACTTTTGTGGGTGCTCTCCCAACTCACTGGAAAAATTGAAGAGACATCACCATTTTAGCACCCCAGCCTCACTGTTTTGTCATCTTCTGTCATTTATAACCTTGCACATATTAGGCATTCCACAAATATTTGTCCCTACAGACCAAGATTTCATAATCCTCACAATGTCAGTAACATAACCAGGAAAAGTGTTGTAAGACCCATTTTTTAAGACTAGGAAACCGAAATACAGAATGGCTACGAGGGTAGTCCTTTTGGACAAGGAGTTCAAGGATCCCTCTAGGCTGGTGCTCTTCCCAGTGCATTTTGCACTGGGGACAGGAGGCAGAGTGGCAGGATGTAACATGGAAGTAGGTTTTCCAGAAAGCGAGGGGAAGGGGGAGGTGGTCTTCATTTTATAATGGACGTACTTCTCCATTTAATCTTTATAGTGTTGCCAGGGTCAAAGGGTTGGGTGGATTTTTCTGTGAACTGCTTCCAGCTGACCCTCAAGATCTCCTAGAAGTTGAGAGAAGTGGGGGCCTAACTAGGAGTCTTACTCCCTCCTCACCCTCCAAATACTCCAAAGTGCTGAGTAGCAGAGGCTGCTCCATCTCCTTCTTCACAGTTCCCCAAGGTTCCCCATAGCAGCAATAGCTGCATCTTTCTTCTGCTCAGTTGAGAATTCCTTGTGGAGTGCCCACTTCAGTGCTCTCCACTGAAATTCTATTTATAGCATTTAGTCTAGAAATGAATGATAAAGTTCATACTATTAAGAAGGTCCTTAAGAGGCATGTTAAATGAAGCATGGGCTCCAGAACCATTCAGCTTGGTTTGAATCCCAGTTTGATCATCTCCTCTTTGTGCGATGATGGGCAAATTTCTTAACATCTCTATGCCATTTGTAAAACGGTGGGTAACAGTACCTTCCTTGTAGGACTGCTCTAAGCATGAAATGATTTAACAGATGTAAAGTACTTAGAAAACAGTGGCATGTGCATACACACAGAGAGACACACATATATATAAGTGCTCAAATGTATTATAGTATTTCTGTGATCACAGAAACACATACTGCCTTCAACAAGTGGTGGAATTTTAATGCCCCTTTTCTCTCTTTTTCCAACTATAGGTTTCCTTCTATCTGAAAGCAGAAGTTCCTACGAATGTAAGCAAACATAGCATAAATCAAAGAAGAATGACCAAAGGGCATATCTTGCAAACGAATGCACAAGATAAACAGATAAAGCAAAAATGCTCACAGACATAGTGCAAGGATATAGTGGCCTGATGCTGAGAGGCTGAGTGTAGTTCTCAGGGAAGAAACTTGGGGGTAGTGCTTGGGTGTGTACTGACTGTTAACAGTTGGCTGTGAAACACATGCTGAACCCTATTTTTGCTTTCCTCCCTTTTTCGTAAAAGTGAAAATCCTTCTTAGATTTCTTTTGGTGAGTAAAAACAGGTATGAATGTAGATCATTAATAAAAGTGAAGTGGTGCAAAGCAACCTCTCAAAAAGTAGGGGACAACTGTACATTATCAGCCCACTGAGGGCAGGGACCACGGTGCTTTGTGCTTAGTCGCTCAGTTGGGTCCAACTCTTTGCAAACCCATGATGTGCAGCCTGCCAGGCTCCTCTGTTAATGGGGATTTCCCAGGCAAGAATGCTGGAGTGGGTTGCCATGCCCTCCTCCAGGGGATCTTCCCAACCCAAGTCTCCCTCGTTGCAGGTAGATTCTCTACTATCAGAGCAACGAGGGAAGCCCATTGTGTCTTACGCAGAGTCATCAATCCATATTTCTGTCAGAATAACTCTCAGAAGAGTACCTGTATTTTCAAAAAGAACTACAGAGAAAGGTCACAAAAACAGCATAATTCTTAATGGGGGATTTGGAAATACTATCTGGGTAGGGGTCCTCAGTACCCTTTAAATCACTCCAAATGCTAATTAGTATTCTACAAGAAGGGCAGAACCAATTCTGAAAGTCAGAAGTTTCTTCCCCAGAATCAATTTTTAGGGACCCTATAATGAAAACGTTTCACATTACATGTTATAGATAAAATGAAATAATAATTGCATCTATGAGGCTCACATGCAACATGAAGTCATATAACTTCTTGTCAACATTATCTGAATAGTTCATTTGTACTTATTTAATCATGTATTTACTGAAAAGCAACACAGACTTGTACCAAATTGTGTCAAATGGTATACGTGATTGCTATACTTAAAATGTTCAGATTATTTTGAACAGAGGGATTTATTTTCTTCTCATAGCTTTTGAAAGTCTGGACCTATCTGGTTTCAGTTAGGCAACAATCTTCAGCCAGCATTTTCTGGTACATTTGAAACTGTTGAACAATGAAAAGTAAAAACACGTAATTGCCAGCACAGCTTAAGCCTAATGCAGATATAAACACAGTTAAGAGCACTTTATTTAGGTTCTGCTTTATTATTCTTAACTTTCATAGTAATTTTGAATCACAATGCATTAACAAATTTTTATTAGGTTTCCCAATGGAAAGCCAGTTGCAGGCAAGGACTTTTATGACTCTCACTAAAGAACGTCGCAATTGATTTTCGATTTACCTTTTAACACAGAAGAAAACAGCATTGGTAAAAGCTTGGTTTTGGACGTTCTAATTTAGTGTGCTCTAAAGGACACTTAATTCCTTCCTGTGCTCTTTGCTAGCGCCCTGCCTAGTACAGCACGGTTACTTTCCTTAACTAACTTTGAGATGCAGCCGTCCACAGAGCACGTGGCAATTGACAACAGGAGGGCAGGGACAGGGCTGGTTTGAAGGGCCCCAAACCAAGAAGATTTGATTTAAACTGGCAGCCCAGTTTTCCTGCAATTGAAAAGTATTCTAAGCAACCTCTCCCTCTGGACTCTTCCTCAAAGCTCACAAACAAAGTGGCCTTCCAGAAGCTGACTCCTTTAGAGGAGCTGCTACATTCTGTTTGCTGATTTATTTAGTGCTTCATATATTTCTCTGTGATTTAGGGTCGTGTGGCTCCAGTGGGCAGCCAGGCATTGCCCGGTGGCCTGTGGGATGACCAGCACAGGGAGGGAACGGAATTAACAGCCACCCTGGGAGGTGCGGTGGCCCGAGGGCCAGGGAATGTCTCCGTGGCCAGGTGGTGAAGACCCAGGCTCGTGGCAGGAAGTGAGGGGCCCTCTGGAATCTTCAATGAAAACACTCACTACAGGGGGCAGTGCAGAAGAACCACTTTGACTAAACAGGACATTAACCACAAAGAAGTTCCTAAGCTCGCCACTTTCAAACACTGGCTATTGACTATAAGAAGTTTATGGGCAGGGGAATATCGTGTGCAAGAGAGAGTTTAGGCGTGGGCTATGTGACCACGGGCAAATGGGTTAGCCTCTTGTGTCTTAGTCTCTCAAAATGAGACTTATAATACTTGTACACCAGAGGGACGTGGTAAGGGATTAACTGAGATTTCATGTATAAGGCTGTTAGCAAAGTGCATCGTCAACCTAACAGTCGATAAGTTATTTTTTTAGCCATACGAGTAGCTTATGGGATCTTAGTTCCCTGACCAGGGATTGAACCCAGGCCCTTGGCAGTCAAAGTGCAGGGTTCCAACTATGAGATCACCAGGGAATTTCCTATAACAGTAATTTTAAAAAATTCACACAGTATATACGAAAAAAAGCCTGAAAAGATATAGGTCAAAATAGCAGCAGCAGTTATCTCAGGCTGGTGAGATTATAGAAAAATTTCCTTGTATGTGCTTTTTTTCTGTATTTTCTGCATTTTCAATAATATGTAATACTTTTTGATTGGTACAAAGTTAATACAATACTAAAGCATGTCTTATATAAAATAATAAAGAAATGATTACAAGAACAAAATGAGGAAATGTTATTGCAAGCCTGACATCTGTTCTCCTGGGCGGCCTCTGGAACACTGCCCAGTCTGGTCCTCTGTTTTCTCCCAAGAACTTATCTCAAGTGGTCACTCTGATGTTAATGGAACAGGGTGCTCTCGCAGTGATACCAAAATGTCAATACAACATATAGATGTTCACTGTTTGATAATTCTGTTGGGTTT
Source organism: Nanger dama (assembly GCA_917880005.1). Taxonomy (NCBI): domain Eukaryota; kingdom Metazoa; phylum Chordata; class Mammalia; order Artiodactyla; family Bovidae; genus Nanger; species Nanger dama. The sequence goes on from CAKJTW010000022.1 coordinate 29,606,594, forward strand.
GAAATATATTTGATAATATTCACTGATAACATGTTCATTATTTGATAATTCTATTGGGTTTCTTTAAAGAAAAAGTCAAGCTTTACTTCAGAAAAAGGGAATTATTCAGTGGTTTTCTTCAGATGCTTTCATAAAAACTTGATATTGCAGATAGTTGCTCAAACACCAAGAAAAGGTTCATAAAATCTTTGTTCTGCATTTATTTTTAAAGAAAACGTTTATATCTTACCACTGAATACAAAGAGTCCATCTAATTTTCTCCTATAAACTGAAAGACGACTTTTTGAAAAAACAAGGACATGTAAAGTGTTGAGAAGTATATGCTAACTATGAACACAGTCATAACCAGGGCAGTGGGCTGACATCCAACACCAGCATCTTGGATCCTCAAATACACGTGAGGAGAAATCCGAAGTCTATCACTTTGTTCTCAGAAAAACAAAGCAGGTGTTAACAATCACATCTGTACAGAATGTGAAACCAGACCCAAGAGGATTAAATAACTTTGTCTAATGTTCCTTGGGCAAGTTGTGACAAAGCAGAATTTCTCAGTGTAGCACGAAATCTGTTTTCTGGATGGCCATCTACAATGAGATTAGATATAGGACATGGATCTGCAAACTTTCTCTATAAAGGGCCAGAGAGTAAATATTTTAAGCTTTGTGGGCCAAATGATCTCTGTTGTACAAAAACAGTACTTAACTCTGCTATGATGGTGTGGGAGTGGCAATGGTGGATTTGCAAATAAGCGGCTGTAGCTGCATTTCAATAGAACTTTATTTACCAAAACAGTGGGTGAGCCAGATATGCTTTACAAGCTTTAAGTGTACTGGTCCCTGGTACACAAAGAGAAAAACTATTAAATTATAGAGTCATTATTTTAAATGATAGTCTTTTCTTTTGAAAAGCACACAAGACTATCATACTACAAGAGTAAACTCTGCTCGTGGGTCAAGACAGATTTGGGTTTCTCTTGTACAACATATGTATGTTTGCACATGATGGTGAAAATCACGTTTGGGTGATCTGCCTAGATATGCTTGAGAAGAATTCTCCCTGCCTCACCACAGGCTGAGTCCTGAGCAGAAACTCATCTGATACACAATAAGCTCTGGTGACTTTTTAAGAAGCAGGGAAAAGTGGGCAAGGACAGAGAAGAGTTTCCTGGGTATGAAGATGAGGAAAGGAAGCAGAAGAGAAAAACAAGGTTTGGAAGAACATTTGGAGTTGGAAGGGACCACAGAGTTAGTTACCTGAGGCCTTTTCTCCAATCATTCTCAAGTGCCACCCTGGATAAAATGATGCATGGATTGTGTTAGTCCATGGATAATTAGCATGTTGCTTGTAGTAGCATAACCTTGCCTCTATGGCCAGTCACAGTTAAAAGCATTGCTGTCTGACAGGTTGTATCATAATGTACTTTATGATGGTTACTGCTATGTAAGATCACAGATACCATCATCTATAACACAGGTGCAGGTGGGGAAAGGGCATGTGTTATGTTCTTATTCATCTTTTAATGTAGCCTGAAACACTAAATGAAATTCGTGATTTCCAACACAAAATGCAGACTTTTTTTAAAAATAGAAGAACTTTAAAAATGAAGGTTTTAGTCATACATGGTTTATTCAAAACCACTTTTAACATGTAGTGATTTACTGCAAACTCATCTTCTCTTTAAATAGCTACAGTGAGAGCTAAATCAAGACCAAAAATGAAAAATGAAGTCTTTCAAGATGTGCAAATGAAGACAGTAATGATAGATTTAACAAGTCTCCTCATACACTCTCTTGCAAGCCTAAAGCTTGAATGATTTTATGACCATTTCACCGAGTGGCCATCTGTTAGACTACTGAGAAACAAGTGTTTTTTTTTTCTCCTAGCTTTGAAGTTTATGTATGAATCTACATTAAATATTTATTATTCTTATTTATGCTTGTGTTTTTGATGTTCTGGGATAAAAATGAACAGGCTGAGCCAGAGACATGCAAATATGAACTCTGCTGCTGCTACTGCTGCTAAGTCGCTTCAGTCGTGTCCAACTCTGTGCGACCCCATAGACGGCAGCCCATCAGGCTCCCCCGTCCCTGGGATTCTCCAGGCAAGAACACTGGAGTGGGTTGCCATTTCCTTCTCCAATGCATGAAAGTGAAAAGCAAAACTGAAGTCGCTCAGTCGTGTCCGACTCTTAGCAACACCATAGACTGCAGCCTACCACGCTCCTCCGTCCATGGGATTTTCCAGGCAAGAGTACTGGAGTGGGGTGCCATTGCTGATACTCATCGAGCATCTCACTAGGCAGGCCAGGTTACAAATGTTACCAAGACAGACACACTTCACAGCCCTGTGATAAGTATATTATTATTTCTATTTTCAAATAAAAGAAAGTGGGCTCAGAGATGTCGAGATGCCCAGGGTGATCCAGATCCTATGTAGCGATGTGGGACTCAACCCTGGGCCTGCTTCTGCCTCCAAAACCTGTTAAGCTACACTTCCTCCTACTGCAAACGTGATAAATTCTAAAGTGAGCAAATACCAACCAAAGAAAAAGAATGACTTTTTTCCTAAATTCATAATACTGTATTCTTCACAGATAGATTCCTTTAAAAAAAATTCCTACACCCATTCTGGCGTAAGAATAAATGAACATCATGAAGGCCTTTGAAATCTTAGGAAGAAATGTCTTTATCCACATATCATCAAGGGATGATTAAAATCTTCCCTGTATTGTCTCTTATTCTTCACAGCTCAGATAACTTTTCTGGGGAAGAGTCTTTTATTATTATTTTTTAATGCTTAGATTTATATCCTTATTATCTCTTCTCTTTTTCCTCTTGCTTCTACTTTGGACTATTCAGACTCTCTCTTCTTGTTCTTTTCCTTAATATCCCTAGAGTTAATTTTAAAATTTCCCACAAACATTTCCATTGACTTCCCTAATTAAAATCTTTTCAGACCATCAATAATATTCAACACGAACTGCTTATACTCAAGTGCTCATTTTCTCATTGATCTGGTCTTCTTCATTGGTTTATCACACGTGTACAAATTTCTGGCTCCATTATGGTTAGATGAGCTTTTGTAAGCTAACCTGGGACCCTGGTCACCGTATTAAACACTTTCTATGGAAAGTGCATTATTTCCTAGGCAACTGATTTCTAAACAAACATTTGGGATCCAACCTACTTGTAAGTCAGGAGGTGCCAGTACACTGGAGGTACATAAAGTGGAAGGTGGCATTTTTTCCTCCTGGGTTAGCCTTCTATGGTTATGCTATTCACAGTGTTCTCCCACGGCCACATTCCCATGGGTTAATGAAGAGCTCCTCCCAGTTCACATGTGTTAACAAAGAGCTCCTCCCAGCTCTGACCATGAGGAATGGTCAGTAAGCAGATTCACAGGCATAGACAAAAGCCAAAGGCATGGTATGGGCCAAGAGAAACCTACACTTTCATTTGAACTTGGTAAAATGCAGGCATACAAAAGCAGAGACCAAATTATCACCTTTTAAAACAGACCATCTTTATTCCTCAAAACCTGACCTTCTTTCCTTCACATCACACCTTAATTTCAACCAAGGGGTGGCAGCTATCTGCTCTAATTCCCAAGAAGGCACTGAGTTTACAAAAGCATATACAATGAAAAATTCATCACATAAGTGCCTAAGTAATATATTAAAAGGCATCATAATCTTATTTTGGTGCTTGTTTTTGGCTATTGCTTCTGCTCTAGGAGCTCTGAATGGAATTCATTTCCATGAACACTGACTTTGAGTCCTATTTGGGGTGGCCTTGGGGTAATATTAGGTTAGACAGTAAAACAAATTGTAGTCTGTCACCTCAAGGAGTATACAGTCCAAAGGATGAGGAAAACTACACAGAAAATATAATTTCAGGCATATATAAACATAGCAAGGTTCTTAAATGCTCCTTTCAAACACTTTCATTCTGGAAATTTCACTGTTTTTAGAAAGCACACCCAAATTTTCACTCAAATGATTTGTCTTTTACACATGGCTCAAAATGTTCTTGGTAAGAGTAGGCCAGAGAAGATCAAGTACTTATTAAAATACTCTGAAAGCAGTGGTTGAGGGTGTAAATTAAATGTAAAGATAACATCAAATCCATAGTCTAAGTAGACATGCGATGCAACATAATAATTTTGAATTCAGAGAAAGCAAAAATAAGAAATAATCATTAACTGACCAATAACTACTAAACAGATGTTTCTCCAGAATAATACTTCAAGCACTAAGAAGGTTAAGAACTGGCTGAAATGCAAACTCCAGAAAACCAGCAGAGCAGCTTCTACAGTAGGAAATAAGTTACATTAAAATCTCTGCCGGACCCTCCGTTGGGACTCTCCAGCTTATTTAAAAAAAAACACACATGAATATTACAATGTTTTGTGTTTAGGAAGAGGTACCAAGGAAAACAAATAGTTTGGCTATAGACACAGAAGAATCACATTTACAACAGTAGAGTCATTTTAGCAGGCCATATTTAACTAAACATTCTTTATGACCTGGGTGCTTGTGGATAGACTGTATTTTTGCACACTTGTGGACAAGATGTTGGCTTCATTTTACAACCAACATCTTGTCCACATCAGGGGAGCTTTCTCACACAGACACGCATACCATGTGGGCTACCTGCTGAGTTCTGGCAAGCTTGGCAGACTGCAGAACATAATGGAAGGCAGTTGAAGTGGAAAAAAAACCTTCCTGGGAATTTTTTAAGTGGTTTAAAAAAAGGCATACCATTTTCTAATGTCCCACACTGTGAGTTGGCACAGGGAAGATAATCCAGGAAATGAGATGTAAAAACTGTACACAGGTTACTTAACACAAGAGGCATTTTGCAAACAGCCAATATGAAGAATGCACTTCTCTTTAGGAAGTCAACCACTTGAAAGTTTAACTTTTAATTAGCCACATGGAAGTTGAAAGAGCTGAAAATCGTCATTGATTCCACATGGAGATCTTAAGAGTGGTGTTCCCCATTCTCAGAAGCCAGCATGCTCATTTGATGGGCCTTCATTCAAAGTAATGATGTTGGAGAGGTATATTCACTGGGCAATGTTTAAGAATTTCAGTTAGATAAGGAATATAAAGGTCAATGTCATCCAAGTGCAATATTTTAGTTTTCTATTGATACTTTGGTGTAATGCTTTCCTCCAGTAAATTATGTAGCAAACCAAAGCAGAAAGTCAATCCTCATAGCTCTTAGGTTCAAAGCCAAAAGGAAGAAGAAATGCAATAGCACCACCTAAAGGGCATTTAACTCCAATGAAAACTAAATAGGTTAGAAAAGCTGTAAGGACTTGTTCTGCCTGAAGGTACAATGGATAAGACTGCTTGCTATGACAAATGCAGTTTGACAAGTACTTGTGAGGTAGTCTCTGGAGAAGTTATATTCTGGTTCTGTATCACATATGAAAACTGGTCAAAAAAAATCAGTGCAAGCCACAGAAAAATCATTTTGTAAAATTTAAAACTTGGTTGAAATAACTCAAAAGGATGACAGACCTAAATGTAAGAGCTAAAATTATAAAACCTTAGAAGAAAACACAGGAGGAAACCCTCCTGACCTTGGGCTAGGTAATGATTCCTTACATATAACACCTTACACATGACAAGGAAAAATACATAATTTGACTTCATTAAAAACTAAAAACTTCTGTGTTGAAAACAGCACCATCAAAAAAGTGAAAAGACAATGCCCAGAATGCGAGGAAATATTGGCAAATCACATCACTGATAAGGGACTAGTATCTAGACTATATGAAGAACTCTTACAGCTCAACAATAAAAAGACAAGCCAGTTTTCAAAATGGGCAAAGCATGTGAACAGACATTTCTCCAAAGAAGGCATACACATGGTCAATAGGCCTTTGAAAAAATGCCCAACATCATTTGTCATTAGGGAAATGTGAATCGAAACCAAAATGAGATTCCACTTCACATGTGCTAGGATGGCTATAATCAGACAGACAATAGCAAGTGTTGGCAAGGATGTGGAGAAATTGGAATCCTCATACATTCCTGGTGGGAAAGTGAAAGAGTGGAGCTGCTTTGGAAAACAGTTGGGAAGATCCTCAGAAATGGCACTGTGCTACAACTGATGAATGGATAAACAAAATGTGCTGTGTCTGTATACCAGAACCTTATTTGGCACTAAAAATGAAGTGCTGATACATGCTGTAATGTGGATAAACCTTGTAAACATGCTAAGTGAAAGCAGCCAGACACAAAAGGCTACACAGTATGACTTCACTCACATGCAATATTCAGAATATGGAAATTTAAGAGACAAAATAGAGATTGCCTTCGGCTGGGAAATTGGGGGGAATGAAGTAAAAATGAATGTGTATGTGGTTTCTTTAAGGGTGATGAAAATATTATAAAATTAGATTGTGGCAATGATCATACAATTTTCTGAATAAAATAAAACCACCGAATTGTATAAAGAAATGAACTATATGATATATGAATTACACCTCAATGAAGTTGTTGAAAAGATTCTCAGTTTTCAACCGCCACTCACCAGCAAAATGGAAGGTATTATTTATACAAAAAGTAAAACTGTCATGGCCTTTGTGATCATGTAGTTTCCAAGCCCCTGTTACCACGATATAGGGGAAGACCCAGTTACAGGTGGTTGGTCCCACTCCTGTCAGCAAAAATGGGGCTAGAACCTGGGCTTCCTTACTCCATTAGAATTGGGATGAGGGAGAGGTGGGGCACCTGTGACACAGCATTTAAGGAGGTGCCCCCCCTCTGAGCCTCGTCTGCCTGGCCTAGCCCTGGTTCTGGACACCTTTCATGTCACTTCCCTGGGAAATTCAAAATGAGAACATCTGCACATACGAATAGTATTGTTCAAGCTTCAACCCTCATTCCTCATTTGTTTTTCATACAAAAGTCATTAAAGAAAAACACAAGTTTTTTTCTTTCCTTTTACTTTAGGGAAAAGAGAGATGACCCAAAGAACGAGAGGTTAGGCAGAGCTTGGAAGGAAAACCAAGTGAGAAAAATCACAGGCTTGCCAAGAGGACATGCTTCCTTGGATGACGTGAGCAAAGAATACAGCTTGTTTTAGCCATTTCCTTTAGCATGGTCTGTGCAACACGTCTCTCATGGCCATCAGGTCAACCATCATCTGCCAACCACTTCCTCATGTCTACACCAGCACGCTGCATTTTCACTGGTCGAGCTTCTCTGTGAGTGCAATGATAAAAGATGCCCATTATGAAGAGTATGGCTTATCAGTGCATGTGGTCTAATAGTTACAGGGAAAATGTGGAGTTATTGTGGCTCAACAATCCCTGTTTTTCATTTGCACATTCAAGTATTCTAACGCCAGCTCAGGACACACACTGCTTTACGCCTACTGCACAACATATTCCTGAAAGAGTGTGTTAGGTGTGCAGTTTTCTTTTGCCCCGTGCTTTACTTCTACCTTGATTCTGGTCACGGATGATGGGCGGAAGGATGACAGTGCTCTCTCACGTCTATCCTGCCTGTCGATGGCATAAAACAGCTCAGAAGGCCGGCCTTTCTATTTACATGTTCTTATTTATTGGCTGTTACCCAAGATTCTCTGTTTATTACCCCCTCCAGAATGAACTGCAAGCTTCAGCTAAACATACTTTCACACCACTTCCCACTTTAATCACAGCAAATATTTGAAATCACAGACAGGCTTGGTAACTCCAAGTTCAAGGATCCCATTACACAGCAAGTTAAATAGACGCCCAGCTTTACTGTTTCAACATTTAGTTTTGCTTCATCTGTTCTCCCACATGAGCATTTCACTCATTCCTAAGTCTTCACATAAGGTTCTGCCAACACTGCTGTCTTAAATTGTTTGGTAACAACTAGAGTTTGCTGAAGTCTTGCCAACCAGACTTTCTGGGTATACCTCTTAGAGAGCAAAGCAATTTGGGCTTTAGGAAGAAGGCTCGTGTACCCAAGCCATTTATTCCACAGAGAAGCAGTTAAGTTTAGTGGTTAACAAGAACTACAGGGGACTTCCCTGGTGGTCCAGTGGTTAAGAAACTGCCTGCAAATGCAAGAGACATGGGTTCAATCCCTTGTTTGGAAAGATCCCACATGCCGCAAATAAGCCCTTGCACCACAACTACTGAAGCTCACGTGCCTAGAGCCCATGCTCCACAATGAGAGAAATCACCGCAAAGAGGAGCCTGTGCACCACAACTAGACAGCAGCCTGCACACAGCAACAAAGAGCCAGTGCAGCCATAAATAAATATTTTCTAAAAAACCCAAAGATGAAAAACTCACAGACAAGGTTTGAAACCCCACTTCACCACTTACTGGCTCTGTGCATACTTCTTATCATAGAGCTGCCTACTTTCCGTAACTAAAAACACAGGCACCGATATAACACCCACTCTATCTGGTCATCGTGAGGATTAAATAAGGTAAAGGCAGTGGCTATTGTTTGGTTGTTGAACTTTTGCCTTTAGGATGCTTCCATCATGTACTCTTTCTTTGGTTTGCTCAGACGTAACCAAAATAGAATCCTTCTCTTTCAAGAGCACATAGACTAACTGGAAAATAAATTACTGACTTGAAAACACTCAAAATCACTAGACTCACTGCTTACAAATTTTAAAAATTAAGAATTTCTTTAAAAAATAAGAAAAAAATTAAGCAATAAGTGCTCTCTCTTGTTTTTATGGCTATGTAACAATAGAATCAATATGCTATGAAAAAGGTTTATATCCCATTAGGAAAGCTCATATACCTCACTGAATAGGACTGTACATTAAAACTTTTTTTTTAAAATCTCTTTATTTCTTTGGAATTCAAAGGCAACATGCTGCTGCTGCAGCTGCTGCTAAGTTGCTTCAGTCGTGTCTGACTCTGTGCGACCCCAGAGACAGCAGCCCACCAGGCTCCCCTGTCCCTGGGATTCTCCAGGCATGAATACTGGAGTGGGTTGCCATTTCCTTCTCCCAAAGGCATAAACATCCAACATCACAGAATTATTTTTAATGTAAAGAGGAGACATTCCCATAGTCCTATCCCAACCATTGTTAGTTGCTGGGAAACACTCCGGATCGCATTTTCCTGTGCATTTTCTTTACCAACTTTATATATATACATATACATATATATGAGATTGTAATTTTTTCCCTTTTAAATTCAGCATCCTGGACATCCTCTTAGGTCAGTACATGTGGATCTACCCAATGGCTTTAAATAGGATGAAAAGTGAAAGTCTAGTGAAACTGAAAGTTGCTCAGTTGTGTCAGACTCTTTGCGACCCCAAGGACTACACAGTCCATGGAGGTCTCCAGCCAGAATACTGGAGTGGGTAGCTGTTCCCTTCTCTAGGGGATCTTTCCAACCCAGGGATCGAACCCAGGACTCCTGCATTGCAGGCGGATTCTCTACCAGCTAAGCCACCACGGAAGCCCTTAAATAGGATGGACACGCTCAATTGACTGAACTAATCTCATATTGAAAAGCATTTTTGGTTATTTTCAGGTTTTTCCATCACAAACACTTTCACTGCCAAATTCTTAGCGGATTCACAGCCTGAACTATCCTCTGGACATTTAAGAAAGTTTCTTCCAAGTTTCACCATTATCCTCTGGAAAGGCCACATGCATCCTCAAGTGAACTTTGCTATTTTATGTCTTTCTCTCTTCAGGAAGTTTAGGTTACAGTGTCTGTACGAACATGGCTTGTTTTGTTCTAACTTTTCAACATTCACCCTCCTGTGAAATAAATACACAAAAACAGGGCATCGGTATTTATGTTACAATGTTCTGAAAACCTGTCTCTCTGTCCTGGACCTTTCATCCATTCAGTAGTTCCATTCAGCGGTTCTGTGCCCTGTGGCAGTTTCTGTGGAGGTTCAGCGCCTACTAAATTCAGCTTCACCCCTCAATGGTGCTACAGCCTGGGGTAAGTTACTTTTCTCTGGGCCTCAGATACTTCATCTCTGAAATGGCGATAATACAGAGGTGAGGATTACACGAATTAACACAATGCACAGTGCTCTGAACAGCGCCTGGCGATATGCATCCAATTAATAGTAGCCATTATTGTTAACAGCACAGTTGCTTTTAAAGACTATTTTAAAGACCTGAAAACACCAATTTCTGCCCCTATGTGGGGAGCATTTCTCACTCTTGTTTTTGTAACAGCATTCTGCCTCTTTCATCTCCATGATTGTTTAACTGGAACCCAGATGCTTGGGCTCTATCTCTCAAACAGCCCTGGTGATGCAAAGCCAGGGAGCGGCTGGCCTTGCAATACGGCTGGAGGAGCACGGAGCAGACCTTTCCACTCCAGAATAACTAACGAAATGCAACAGTTAGAGATTCATTACTTGGGGGCCTTGGGAGCTCCTTGGTTATCAGGAATTCACTGCTTAAAATACTAAGATTCCTGGGATGAAGAACATCCTTTAGTTATCAGCTCTCAGCTTAGCCAAGATGAGCTGACAGGGAGCTAAGCCAAAACAGGTGGAAGTAATGACCCCAGGGATGGGGAATGGCAGGACTGGTTGAGAAACAGCCTAGGAGCCCGGGATGGGCAGGGGAGAGGGGGAAGGGGGCGGAGCAGGACAGGAGAGAGCGCCTCAGCTACATTCTAGGGTGCAACCCCCAGGTTCTGCCTCAGCCTGCAATATGCAGAGAGCACCAAGCCAGACTTAGGGGGCCCCTGGATCCAGAGAGCAGGGGACAAACCTGGAGTAGATGGCCCTGTGCCCTGTCCTGCCAGCCAGGTAACCATAGCCTCAGGCCTATTTCCTCCTGTCTCAAAAGGCAATTTCAGTCCCGAGCAGCTTCAGACAAGAAATAAAGGTAGCCTTTTAAAGTGGGATGATCCTGCATGCAACACCACAGGCTAAATGCCACCTTGCCATCAGCCACTCTGATCCTCACCAGAGCAGCCTGGGTTTGCTTACTCATTGGCCTGGCTCCCAACTTCATGAGAAACTCAGTGAGGATTCAGATCTGTGTTCATCCCTGGATTCCCATCATGCATCTATACACCATGTTTATTAAGACGGATAGATTGGAACTGGGGGCTCTGTTATTCTATATGTCTCTAATTAATCCCGTCACCTTCTAGCTAAGGTTGAAAGCCTGATCTGGCCACCATGGACAATGAGGAGGGTTTCAGGACGAAGGCTGATGGGAAGGTCTGAATGCAGGTGTGGTCGGGACCCCTATCGTGACAGCACCCAGCAGCTCCATCTCCTGGGAAGAAGGCAGGCTGCCTTCTGCCACTTTACCCTCCTGTCCACCTGTGCGCTCATCTGCTTGCAACACCAGGCCTAAGAGTGTTATGCCCTCTTTGTATCACTGAAAATGAACCCCAAACACAAGGTCCTCTTGAAGGTTTTTATTTGCTAAGTTCCTTAGGAAGGCTGGGAATAAGGCAACACCTCTTTGCCGCAGCTAACCAAACGACCGCATACCTTCCACAGGGCCTGCTCTTCTGCTTCCCCTCACAGCCAGCCTCCCTCTTGCTGACTCCTGATGTCTGGATATTGAAAACACCCTCAGCCTGGTTCCCTCACTCTCTTATGTGCCTTTTCTGTGACCCACCTCAGCGTCTCTGCCTCAGCCCACTTCGCTGTATTTCTCCAGCCTGTGTTTCTAACACAAAGCAGAGCATAGCAGTTGCCCTGTCCTAGGCATACCCCTCCATCCTTCTGCAGAGCAGGACCACAAGCACAACTGAGCTTAATCTAAGCTCTCTGGTGATGGCAGTGGCTTGACTGAAATCCCTCAAGTCTAATGGCAGCACGGAGATGCCAACAACGGTCCACGGCAGCCACTGGCTGCTGGTCCTCGGGTGGGGGCAGGATCTCGCTGGAGCTGCCTTGGTCTAGAGTTTTCCACCAATGCAGCAGCCCTTGAAATTAATTTTCTATTAAAATTTAAGTCTCTCAGTCTGATAAACAAACTGCACATTTGCTGTGGATTCTGTATCTGACCTTTTACACTGGTTTTGTCAACAAAATTTACTGTATTCATAAATACTAATGTTCTCATTTGGTTCGCTATCTTTAGTATACTGTAAATTATCAGCAAGTACATAAATGTCTTGGCCTGGTAATATAGTGGCCTGAAATGACTTCCTTTTTCCTTTAAAGATGTTGCATGTTTTAATGGTAGGTGTTTCTAATTAACTTGAAGTGCCATAAAATGCCCATGTATGAATCAAAGACAAGTGAGTTGCATTAAATTAAAAGTGCAGTATCTGACTAATGCTAACAAATTAGGCATGCCTTCAAGATGCACAATTTTTCTGTTTGGAGTTGTCACCTTATTAATGCAGGGATATCAAGGCTCCTAGAGCAGCCGCGCCAAACGAGCCTTTCAAAATTAATATCTTTGGCAATCAATTAGGAACACGGTTTCAAGCTTTAAAAAGACTTCCACTCGGGCATCTTCACAGAGCACCCTCTTTCTGCTTCCTTCATAAATGAGCTCGATTTGGGGATCTGATCTTTTTGCCAATATAAGACCAAATGAGCACTGTAAATATTGAAATCAAATGTTACTACTTGGCCTAATTTTCTTTCAGCCTGCAGTTAATCTTTATTCAGCCTTAATGAGTATTTATTGTGTGACCCTGACAGCTTGCTACTGCTGTGATAAATTATCTGACTCAAGTCCGATTAAAAATGCAACCCCGAGTGCTAATTATCTCAACAGACCTGCTTAATAATAGCATTTCTTGTCAATTATGGAATCTCAGCATGGGTGTCAATAGGAACAAATGCCCAGGCCTACCTTCGATGCTGACTTCCCATAATGCCCTTTTACTTGCCATATGTAAATCAGAGTGCTTTGTACCTGTGGTGACCCTTTATTAGCAAACTGTCAAAATGATAAAACTAGCCACAGCAAAACTCCCACCACCATACAATTAGGGGCTACAGTTTAGGACAACAGGAGGTCAATCGAACAGAGCTAATTATGATGCATCTTACTTACAGCCTGTCCAGCAGGAAGAATTAGCTGTTTTTTGAAATTTATGCGAGGTTAAGCATAGCCCACACGAGGGAAGCTACTAGAAAGTCGGGACTGGGGAGGTGGAGGCACAGAATTATAGTTTGTTTTCTACAGTTTTGCAGGGTGTCTGGAATAAGATCTGAGTTCAACTTCAGCTCTGTCACTTACCTGCTGTGACTTGGAAGAAATCACTTCAACTGAAAAATGGAGCCAACATCATCTACCTCATTGACTGGGGGTTGGGGTAAGGATTAAGAGGTAACAAGTATAGAGACATGGAGCAAGGTCCGATCACATGGTGGGTGATGAATACCCATTTAACTTTGTCCTGTTTGCTTTTCTTCCCATGACCAAGGTAACAGTAACAACAGCCACAAGTAACATTTAAAATCATGCTCTCCCTAAATGCCCTGCACGATGTCTTACATGTTCCTGTCATTTAATCTTCCTCCTTTACCATAGTCAGAATTGAGAATAATGGGGATCAACATATGGTGTGGGGCATACAGTCAATATTGGGGTAACTTGGGCTGATGACAGATTGCGGGGTGATCATTTCACAGTGTGTACAATGTCACTTCCTTGTACACATGAAACATATCGTATGTCAAATTTATGTCAATTAAGAAAGAAGGGCTGTGGCTATACCCATGGATCATTTAGTACAGCCTCCTGTTTATAAGGACAAATGTCTAGACAAAACCGAAGATGAGAGGCTCCCAAAGATTATCTCAGACACCTTCAACCTACCCAGGCTGAAAAGTCAGAGCAGCACTGACTGAACTGAGCATTTACTCCGGGCCAGTCACTGCGGGGAGTGCTCCCCTTTAATTCACACAATGTCCCTCTCATCAGCTTCCCTCTGGGGACCGGGAAACAGGGTAAGAGAGGTGAGATGACTCTCCCCACATCCCGTAACTGGCAGGTTTCAGGGCCCAGGCCTGAGCTGAGAGTCAAAGCCCCCACCTCCCCAAACAGGAGGAGCCTGGATGCAGTTTATGGTCCTCAACAAAGGCTTTCAGTAGAAAGGACGGGAGAGGCCGACACCAGCCTCAGCATGTTACACTACACCGTTATGTGGCAATTTAATTATAAGGAACAATAAATAATATATGCCTTTTTGGTTCTCTGCAGTGACAGACCGCAGAGTCGCAGGGCAGGGATCCCGTCCGGAGACACCAGCTCAGGCTCTGCAGGGGGCAGGGGTGCTAGGGAGCAATGTGAGAGGAGTTACTGTTTCATCACATGACTTCAAGCATCTGCAGCCTCAGTCGGTAACTCTGGGGGGTCACAAGCCTCCCCTCTCCTGGCTTTTATGACTCCAGGGAGGCGTGCTTTTTCAAGGAGAAAAGCCATCACTGTTCAATTGGCCACGTCACCGCCTTCTTGCCTTACCTACCTGCCCTTCCCAGGCTGACCTCCCAGGAGCCTGGAGCCGCACAGGGGTTTCTGAGCACAACCTGAAACGATTTTTCTTAAAATAGGCTCTGGCATTCCCCTGATTAGAAGGCACCATCAAGACGAACCCCTACTGAAATACAGATGCTCACGTTCCCTGCATCTGGACTACCTGGTCTGTGTGGAGGGGACAGAGAACCTGCTCTGTTGTTCCAGGAGGGGCCAAGTGGTGTCTCCCTGCAGCCACACCCAGGGCTGGCCTGCTGGGAGCATCCAGGGCTGTGGGAAACAGTGCCGAGAAAGGAAGGCGGGGTCAGGCCTCACCGCGCCAGAGGCTGTGCGGCTGCCCGGCTAATGAGGCCCAGATGAGGGTCTCGGGGCGACAGATCCGGGGAGATGCAAGAAAGGAATGTGATCATTTCCTTCTGAAACGTGTCCCTCTTCCCCTACACCTCAGCCCTGCTTCATTACTTCCTTCACAGATGATCTCAAATTAGGAAGCCAATCTTTCCCCTTGATAGGATGCCAGGTTAGTGCCATGAGGGCGTAAATCAAGTGTTTCATCAATACCGCATGGGCTAATTTTCTTTCCAGCTCTTGACACCAGTGTTCACTCTTTCCCCATAAAGTAAGCATGCCCACATTTTCTTTGATGAGTTGTAGCTAATTGTCATTTGGGGTGAGACACAAAGCTTTTCCTCTAAGGTGCTGGTCGAGGCTTAATATGTTCCACAGAGATACATGGTGGCCTTGTTTGCCACTTCCTAAAGCTTCTTTCTCATCATCACGTAAACCCAGTTTCAGTTGAGAATAAAACCTCCCCGGGCTTAAGTCTGTCTCCTGATCGTCACATGTCCTATGATCCCTATGACACCATGCAATGTTGATGCGGAAACTAGAGAAAGAAATGGCAACCCACTCCAGCATGCTTGCTGGGAAATCCCACGGCAGAGAAGCCTGGTGGGCTACAGTCCCTGGGGTCGCAGAGTCAGACACAACTTAGTGACTAAACAACAACTATGACGCCATGCGAAGTTGATGTGGAAATTACTGTGCACCTCTTCTCTCCCTGGGCTCCCTGGGGTGTCCTTAACATCCATTCAAATTTCACACAAGGTTTTGCAGGAACTATGGAAACACATCCGCTGCAGACACGTTTAGCATGAAAGTTACTGCGGCTGTGGGCAGAGTCCTATGCTCTGGTACCATTTAACTCCCCTCTGAACACTCCAAAGAGGAGTAAATCTTTTCAAACACATTAGTAATAAGGAATGTAAGATATGCACCCAGTGTGCTCATGGAGTCCTACTTGCATCCTCTGAATTCCAAACTATTCTATGCATGAGTCCAGTTCAACAGAAGTATGGCCCAAAGGCCAAGTCCATAGTGCATGAGGTTTAAACAGGCCTCTCCTTGCCTGCAGACCAATCCCTTAATCTTCTGGGTTTCCGGCCATTTGCCATTTGGCTTATTTTGAAGGATATGCCTGTCGACACATTTCTACTGAAAAATCAAGTAATCTGACAAACTGTGACTTACGCGGTGGACTCTTGTATGTGGATGCCAGATTTGAGCTGCTATTATCAATTTTTTTCATTTTATAATGATGACCACATCTTAAAAATTAATTACGCCTCCTATTTGTTTCATAGTCCTGGTCTCAGGCCAACAATATAGTTCCTTGAATTTGCCTGAAACATATGGACGCAGGATTTCATTTATGGTTTTTGGTAAAGTCACGTTCTTCCAAAAATTGTGCATGGGTCACATGAGAATCTTGGGTGCTGTCATTTGCCCGAAGCTGTTTCCATTAGCAACGACATTCATAACAACACATGTCAGCAGTTAGCGCCCCAGCAGAGTGAATACAGCCAGCCCCAGGGAGCTTCATTTCTATTTTGGGGCCTTGCTGTCCTTCCAAGGGGCAGAAAAAGTTTTTGGAGAATTTGTATCCACAGGAAGAAACCCCTCGCCTAGTTTCTGTTTCTCTAAACCACACTTTTTCTGGGGGAAACCCTATCGATAATTAGGTTATTACATTTTGGATTTCAAGAAATAATCTATGGCATCTCTGATTTTTGCATTATCACCTTAAAACTATCACAAGACCTTAAAGAAAACAGTCCTTCCATCCCAGATTTTGGGGGGATGTGTTTGAGAATCCATTTTGGTACTTCTGGGGCACTGAGTTATATATTTTTAAAAAAAAGGTTTAAAAAAATCTTCTTGAATCAGAGCTTAAACACACAGCTGTTGGGCACAGTGTTTGAAAACAAAGGAAAACAAGAAGATATTATTTCAAACAACTGAGTGTGTGGGCACTGGCTTTATACAAAGTTATGATGGTGCTTGTACATAAAATAGTGTTGAAGCCTAGTGGGTGAGCCACTCCTGCCACTCATTTTCTGGATTGTGTAAGCACTCTCTTGATGATCCCCACTGAGCTTCTATGCAGTGTCTTCCACCTTCTGGCTTTGAAGGGCCCTCTGCACCTCCTCTCTCAGCCTCAGGGCCCATGGTCCCTGTAAGTCAGACCTTTTCAGCAATTCTTCCTCCCCCTTCTCAGAAATTACCATCATTTCCCTGACCAGGTCTAGTTACACCGAAGCAGTTTTTTAATGGTTATTTTAGTCCCTCCAGACCGACACTTCTCAGATGCCTGGTTGTCACAGAGCCCTGGCTAGGGGTCCTCCAGGATCAGCAGCGTCAGTACGGCCTGGACCCTCGTCGGAAATGGAGACTCTTGGACTCCAGTCCAGACCTATGTGGTGTGCATGCAGTTTAGGTTTGAGAAGCACTGGTCTGGAACTGATAGACCTTTCTGGAAAGTTATTTATCAGACTTTACTACTCATCAAGGAATCTGGGGCAGTCCTCAGAATACCGGCAAATTCCACCTTTCAAAATTTCACAGGTGGTGTGTTCATTTCACTTGGTGAAGAAGGAGCTATGTCTACATCTAAAATAAAATTGGTTCTTCTGTCTGGAAGGAAAGTTAAGTTTTCTAGTTCCTACACACACTGAATAAGGATCAATATGCAACTACAAAGGCACTTTGGGATCCTGCAGTGACTCCTCTTCAGCATCAGCTGGCAGGGACCAGGAGGCAGCTGTCTCTGTTTTACTTGAAGTAGTTCTATTGGAAAGACGAGGTGAAGAGTCTCCAGGGGTCCCCGAATGACCAGCTAAGTGTCCGTGAGAAAGTGGAGTTCTCAATGTTTCCTAAAGCCAGTTAGGAAGACTGGAACACACAGGCCTGGGCTGCATGTCATTCCTCTAGAACAAGGCCTCCTGAGGTCGGAACCTTGGATGTGTGCTTTGAGATCTCCCTAGATGATGCTGAGGGAGGGATGGGAGCCACTGTTCTAGGCCACTGAGTGTCTCCAAAGGTCGCCTGAATGCTGTTGCTGTTTAGCCTCCATTACAAAGATTTAAGCACTTTCCTGGTGGCTCAGATAGTAAAGAATCTACCCGCAACACAGGAGACTCGGGTTTGATCCCTGGGTCAGGAAGATCCCCTGGAAAAGGGAACGGCTACCCATTCCAGTCTTTCTGCCTAGAGAATTCCATGGACAGAGAAACCTGGAGGGCTATATATAGTCCATGGGATTGCCAAGAGTCAGACATGACCAAGCGACTCACACACACATACACACACACAGAGATTTATACACAGATTTAGGTAAGGCAGAATTGTGATTCCAAAGGCAAGAAGGGTTTTGTTGACTAAGTGTCAGTCCTTGAGGTTGTACTATATGCTTAGTAAGCTATGTTGGTTTATTTATTACGCCAGTAAGTGTGGATAGAATATCCCTTTAATTCATAAATATGTGCTACTAACAAGTGCCACTAACCTAAGAGGGAAAAAAAGAATTCAGAATATTCTGGGTAGCCATGCTATCTATGCCCACTGCATTTAATCAGAAATGGTTCTGCATCTTTTGCTTTCCAGGAAATTTAGTTAAACTCTAGATCATTTGAGAGTGGAATCCCCAAACTGTTTTCACTCTCTGAGGTGAAAAGAAAAGCCTTATGTTGGTTACATGTGCTGTGTTACCTAATAAAGCAAGTGATTTTATGCATCTTGATTATTTTTAGAGAGTCTACATTTTTCTTTCTTTCTAGTAGGGTAGATTACTTCATCACTATGCCTGAGGATAAGCAAATTTCATACACTTGCAAAAATAGTTTTAAATGCTTTCAAATGCTTCCAAGATTAGAGTAACTGTCTTGTGCTATTTTGCTCTCTTTTGACAGTTCACTTTCATTTCATCACAGGACATACTCTTTCCGTAATGAATTTATAACTGCTACATCATAGTAATTGCCCATAAAGAACACCACAATAGGAACAATTAGTTTCCTAAAAATCTACCCCTCACAGTAACGGTTTTTGTTTTTCATATTTGTGCCTCATAAGAGCTGCTCCTTTCATATGAATCTGTTTTAATACAGCATTGATTCATTGACATTTCATGTAACTTAGTCAAATCCACACTTTGATGCTTTTGATCTGTGATGATCTTTAAAGTAATGAAACAAAAAAACTATAAAATTCTAAACGTAGCAAATTTACTCTTTTCTCCCAGCTCCTTCTATTTGGTTATTTACATCGCTGGTGACATATGGTAATAAATTGCCATTACCATCCACTCTTCACTGTGGATCAAAGCCTTGGAATGCTTGATGAAAATTTATTAGGCCCCTGCCCACTGATTCCCACCTGGCCACTCACAGTACCCATTGCCAGCGCTGCCTTGGGCTGGAGACGGAGGTTCTGATGACTAACAGCTGGGCATCTCAGTTGGCCAACCCTGCTTCCACCCTCCAGGGCTGACCTCCACTTGCCTTCCTATTTCTCTTTCCTCATCTTGCCTAAGCCAACCTGCAGCACAGGTTGCCAAGGATACCAAAAAGCCTGGGAGAATGTGGGGGGCGGGTGTGGCTCACAGAGGCCTTCCTGCTGGTAATAGTGACGTGCTGCTCTGCTGGTGGGCAATAGGCAGCTCACTGATGTAGGATAGTGGGCAACTGAGGGGACCTGGGGAGGCTGGGCAAAGAGAGCAACTCTCTGAGGGGCTTTACAGGGAAACTTACAAGATGCAGAGGTGTTAACATCTGTGCTCCGTTTTGGGCATTTTATTTACTGCTTCTTGCCTTGATGCTTCAGCTTTTCACCACAAAGTGAAGTTGCTCAGCTGTGTCCGACTCTTTGTGACCCCGTGGACTGCAGCCTACCAGGCTCCTCTGTCCATGGGATTTTCCAGGCAAGAGTACTGGAGTGGGTTGCCATTTCTTTCTCCAGGGGATCTTCCCGACCCAGGGGTCGAACCTGGGTCTCCTGCATTGTGGGCAGATGCTTTTACCATCTCAGCCACCAGGGGATCCCAACAAAGACATCTTTTACCACAAAGATGGTCAAATAAAAACTATACACTGGATATTTGGTAAAATTTATACAGAAGGCAGCTGTTTCCCCTCACAGAAGTCTCATCTAAGTCAAACAAATTTGTCAATAAATATTACAATCTTCAAGGTGCAAATGAAGCACTTTTTTCTACATTAACTTTTCCCATGACATCACAAGGCCTACGGAAAAAGAACCCAAGCAGAACCTTAGTGAGAGTCTCTAATGACATCTGGAGTGATGGCTTAGCATCTGCATATGCTTGTATTATCAAGGGGTTGGAATGAGCAAAAATGTCCCATTTAAAAATTTTATTTATTTATTTATTTGGCCGTGTTATGCAGGATCTTTTGTTCCAGCACATGGACTCTCTTATTGTGGTGCATGGAGTTTTGGAGTGGGTAGGCTCAGTAGCTGTGACGCCTGGGCTTAGCTACCCCATGGCATGTTGGAGTTTAGTTCCCAGACCAGGGATCTGAACCTGTGTCCTCCACACTGCATGGCCAACTCTTAACCACTGGACCAGCAGGCAAGTCCCCTAAATGTCCCATATTCTGAAGACAGGCTTCCGATAACGTCAGAGCCTTTATGGCCAGTGAATACAGTGATGGTCTGTACATGCTGGTAATCTACAAGGGCTTGTAGACAGGGTCCTTTAACTTTCAAATTATGGAGGAATATAGCTCTGTCTTATTTATCACTATAAATGAGATTACATTAATATTAAGCAAGCTAGTGTCCTTCCTGCAAGCTATATTCCATCTTTTGGTGTGATTACAAACAATAAAGAGACTCCTGAATTTAAAATACCATACTTGAAGGTAGTGGTTGCCTTTGGGAGCTCTATTTTTGAAGATTTCTCGCCTAAACACACACTGTAATTGTGTCAGTGTTCTACCCTAGGCCAGCAATGAGAAAATTTGGTGATTAACATCATTAACTACCTGCTCTTAGAAGACATTCATTTTCAGAATAGCTGGGAGGCTATGACATTCGCTAAAAGGTGTACCCATAGATTTACAAGGCTAGATAAGAGGCTGTGTTCAATGGCCCTGTTGTCATTTGCAAAATATCCCATGAAGGGTGCTCCCTCCATAAGTTACATCCTCTGATTCCTTATCTGGATTGTTACTCTTCATTTCTCCCTTCCCCCTGGAACTCTCCAACTCACAGTCAGGAAAATTCTTCAGAATATTATTCCATATCAGGATTCTGGGAGACTAGGGAGAACTGGAAGGAAGGGGGTTTTTATACAAGGCAATTCTCTATAGAAGCATCCTGGCTGATCCTCGACTGCCATGATCTTTTGGCTACCTGTACCCACCTGCCAGTGCAGATTTTTTTTCCTCCTTTCCCCTCGTTGATTGCTGAGGTCCCCCTACTGCTGGCTTTTAGAATGCATGGTTAAGTCCCAGGATCTGAATTACACATTGGAAAATGCTACCGTGCTTTCGGTGGGAGGCCTATCTTTGCCACATGGGTCTCAACCTATAAAATGGGTCCTGTGGTCGTTTTAACATTCTGCCTGCTTACCAATGACAGTCTTAAAGAAGCTCCACCTCACAGTTTTGCCAGCTTCATAGAATGTATGTTAGGAACCTCAAGCTTCCTCTTCAGGTTCAGGCAAAACTCTTTCCCTATTGCCTCCTCCACTCCAACTTATAAACATCCCAGGATTCTTGGTTGTAGGATCCTTTCCTGTTTACTGGGCACTCAGGGTCTGACGTATGTTACAGACACTTCCCCGCTCTCTGAGACACTTCTGACACAGCCTCACCGTCCCCTACTCCAACCCTCTTTGTTAGACACCAGAGTCCATTTGAGTTTCACAGACATCTGTTAACATTCTCAAGGCTCCAGCCTTCACGGTACCATCATGAGCATAGCGAATGAGATTATGTATACCAACACGCTTTATAATCTGTCAAGTACTACAGGAGTGGTTCCTTGGGTCAGCCAGATCTCAAAATGTAAGACTTTTTTTTTTTTTGTAGAGTTGTTGAGCCTATCCAGTTTGAAGTCACAGTGTGACACCCAGATGCCACCCAAGACAAATGACAGTGAATCATCTGCAGAATCATATGCAAAGCTGCCTCATTTTCAAGATGGTCTAGTGTCTTTAGCTATGAGCCATCTCCTTGGAACTCCAAGCCTCCCAAGAGGGACTGGGATTGTCCAGGAATCCCAAATAGTGCGGTGAAAAGTACATCTATGCAAGACTATCCACGAATGGCCACTACAGAGCTAATCGGAGATTTAAGTCTAGGTCGGCATACTTTTTTACTAACAAATGGTCTTTTTATAATAATAGCCTCAACAATCATCAACCTGCAGGAATTGAAAACTATAGATCAAACATTGGGCTGGTGTTTATGAAGCCGTTCTAACTTCGAACTAAACTTAGTTAACAAAACTTGAATTCTATATTGTCCTACTGAGTACTCACTCTGTGCTATGAATGATACTTCATTTAATCTGGTCCTTGGCCTGCAAGACACTGCACAGAAGTCATCACTATGGTGGTAGCAGTTTAGTCGCTAAGTCACGTCCAATTCTTGCAACCCCATGGACTGTAGCCTGCCAGGCTCCTCTGTCCATGGGATTCTCCAGACAAGAATACTGGAGTGGGTTGCCATTTCCTTCTCCAAGGGATCTTCCTGACCCAGGGATAGAACCCAGGTCTCCCACACTGCAGGCAAATTCTTTACCAACTGAGCTACAAGGGAAGCCTGCCCATACATTAATTATCCCAAGGTCAATGATAGGACGACAATTATTAAATCAATGCAATAATAAGGTTCTATTAAAAATGCACTGATGGCATAAACAGTCTGAACTTCAGTCATAGAAAAGCTATATCTCTTGCATTCAAGACAACTCATCCTTTCTCTTCTAATTTTCTGCAAATGTAAAATTAGGCTACTGCATTTTCCTTTTAAAATTGTGTTTAAATTAATGTTTGTATGTGTTCTATAACCTTGCCCATTCTTTTATGACAGTAAGCTACGTAAATCAGACTATTTCCATTTACAAATCTGATTCAGGAAGCTTGGCTCAGCGCCTGGTACACTGTAAGGGCTCAATAAACAGTTGTTTTTCTTACGCATATCTTCTCTGTTGAAATATGCTCTTTTATTTTAATCTAGGTTTGATAACTTCTGTGTAAGAATACTATTCTAGTTCACGCTTTGATGTCTCATAAGGGTCTTTACCCTGCATTCCTGGGCTCTGCTAAGCCCTAAGAATACTATTATCCTAATAAAATATCAAAGTTTCTATTTAAAAGTGCATTTTTCCCAGGTTCTAGAACATTTGCCACCACAGTACATGAAAATAAAAACAAAAGCACAAATTCGAGATGCTAATGCATAAGCTGGTTGCTTACTTTTCTAATTCTGGTCATCTTCTGTGGGCAACCATGCTTGCTTTGTCTCTACAAAAATCTAAATGTGCCCATTTCTGCATAATGAATTACTTCAGTCTGCAAACATTCCGAATCCCAATATTCAAATTTCTCAATAAATGCTCGTAGAATGAAAAACTGGGGAATGATGAGGCAAGAGGGGTGGGCGTTCAAAGCCAACTACATTGCCAGCAGTTCAACATAACAATGAGTTTGCAGCTCAGTTCTTGTGGTATGAGTAAGAAAATAGCCTCTGCCTTCAAGGAGCCCCAGGTCTAGTGAGGAAGGCAGGTAAACATAATCACTGCGCTCAAGAGGGAAGCAGCCCTTAGCACAGAGGAGTTATAAACTGTAAGTGTGGGAGGGTTCAATGAAGTCTTTGGGAGAAGGCGGGTTTTGAGGAATCAACTGGAGTTTATCAAATAGAAAGGGGGAATCAGGGCATTGATCCCAGCACCCAGTGAAATGGTTCCTATGCTTTACCTGTGTCACCAATCCAGGAAGGGCCCCTTCCCACTTCCCCTAAGATCAGGGTTTGCCAACACAGCAAGACCATGAGCACAGAATTACACTCTAATCCACTGATTCTCTGTTACATTCCTTCGCGGGTTCCATAAGTGAAACCAACAGCTGAAATACAGATCTGGCTAAAAGAAATCAAATCCCCTTAGGCCTTCCTAAAGTGGCAGAGCTTTAGCTGGGAGTGGAGCTGTCTCTCTGGACTGTGAATCACTGAGGAAAAGGAACTAGAGTGAACTGTAAGCAGCCACGGTGCTGGGAAAGCTACATGACAAGCATGTTCCTTTTTGATTAAAATCAGATGGTATCAACTTTAGTCTGTTTTCTTCTCTTTATAAGCACGGATGCAGAAGTGCATTTAAAGCATGTTTAAAACGTGTTCAGGAAAAAACACATTATGATATCCTTATTCTTATAAGAATATAAGCATGGTAGGGATTTGAAGGCACCTGCTATTAATATTCAATATAAATCTTACCTATTTGATCCCTTAAATGTTACCAAATGGAACCACATCCTGATCAACAGAGGACTTCATAATATTAAACAAAATCATCTTTAGCACAGAGGGGGAAAAAAAAGCACAGCTTCTTTTTGTGGCTCCAAAGGCAGTAGCATGGGATATTAGTTACAGTATTAACACAATCCTGAGCTTACTTTATTTTAAAAGCATGGAACAAATATTTGATGACGCCTCAAGTTCTACCAAACTCAAATTTTTCCAGCTGGCAAACCACAGTCTGCAAAGTTAAGTCATACAAGGCCATATAGCCCCATGTACTAAAAATACTCCCTGCCAACGGGTCATTTTTCAAGCCCCTCTAATCCCACATGTAGGTGGATAAATTTTAAGCTTGAACAACATTTTCAGGTGTGGGCTTTGTGTTAACTTCAGCCAAGAGGTAAAAACTGTCCAAACCCAATTCTGGCATTCATTTGGAAGGTTAACATTTGAGATTAAAATTTATGTGTATAAAAAGGATTTACAAACTTAAAGGTGAACCTAAAATGTGCTGTTTTAGTCACCAAGGCAAATGACAAATCCAGCCCTTTGACACTGCACTCAGCTGAAGTGCCTGCAGTTTATTGCAAGCTCAGCTTTGAGGGTTGAGAGGGAAGGGGCAGGCTTCAAAAGCTTCTGTGGTTTGACTGGGGTGCCTGACCTCAGAACTGACCTAACCAGAAGGGTCCAGATCCCAGGAATCTTTAAATAAGGCTCTAATTTGGTGGCGTGTACATACACATCCATGTTGCTGTTGGCTAGGAGAACGGGGAGGATTAAAAAGATGAATCTTAATTCGAACAATTAGAAAACAAACAGACTGAAACTGATGTTTAAAACCTCATTACAGATCAGACCAAAAATCTGTTAAAACGAAATCCCACAAAAACATCCATTTAAGTTATGGGCTGAATTTGTGAGAGGGCTTCCCAGGTGGCGCTAGTGAAGAACCCGCCTGCCAGTGCAGGAGACACAGGCGATGCGGGTTCAATCCCTGGATTGAGAGGATCCCCTGGAGGAGGGCATGGCAACCCACTCCAGTATTCTTGCCTGGAGAATCCTATGGACAGAGGAGCCTGGCGGGCTACAGTCTACGGGGTCACAAAGAGTCGGACACAGCTGAAGTAACTTAACATACACTCAGTGAAATGAATGCTGTTCCAATGACCTGGGAGAAGATGGACTGTGTGTCCTGGATGATCGCAACGCACTCGGCTTCTCAGCAGAGGCCACCAGTGAGGCTGTAGTGACGGTACTGCCGCTGCCCCAGAGTCGCGAGTAAGGCAGTGCCCCCCGCTGCTAGCTGCTGCGGCCGGTGGAGCTCAGAACCTCTCCATTCTGCCCTGCCCTGGCATCCTGCCAGGCCCCTACGGGCAGTGTGTGTGCTCACCCTCCGCTGGCCTCTCTCAGGCAAAGATGAGGCTTTTAATTACTAACTGCTGACATCCTAGAAGCTCCTGACAGACATTCTTTGTCCCTCTCTGTTAGGTGTCCACCACAGGGGCCCACCCTTATAGCTCCTATTGGTAAACACATTGGTCTGCGGGTGCCATCGTGTCTTCCTTGCTTCCCATCACTGACTTTCCACCCCAGCTACTCTGCACAGCCTGGCTGGGGGCGGGTGAGGTCCCAGTGATAAAGGCAGTGTTGACAAACATGTCCCTGGAGAAGCTCAGTGCCCGCCGCCCTCTGTAGAGGGCTGCTGGCCATGGGGCGGCGCATGGTGGGCAGTGAGCATGGCCACCGAATCCAGGGAACGCTCCTTTAGGATGGCGGCTTTTATGGGTTCTCCTTGTCCACCCACAGTTATCAAGCCTGTCCTCCACCACCTGCCTCCTGCCCCAAGGAGCCCAGCTTCATGGCGCAGCAGTCTTCCACTGTTGTGACAGGTCAGCCCACATATGAGGGCCAAACCCACTCAAGGAAAGGTGGTTTGGGGTGCTGAGCTGCCACGCATAAAAGTGACCATGTGGAAACTAAATGCATGAACTCGAGGCCCGAGGGCGGAGGACCAGACAGGCTTGGCTGCAATCTGTGAACAAGATCACTCTCTCAGCACCACTCCTGACTTTCTGGGCTTACACAGGACTCTCTTAATTGACTTCTTTGAAATCCATGACAATTAAGGGGCTTGGCCAATAAATTCCTGTGGTTTGGCCTCCATACACTTCTTAAAACACATATTAGTCTTTTACATATTCAACGCCCATCTCTGCCAGATTTGTGAAGTAATAGAAAAAAGCAGTAATAACTGAAACACATCCTTTGTAGCTCACATGAAAAGGAAGCCAACTGCGTTCCCTGAATTCAACAATTTTTTTTTTTTTTGTTTAGAAAAAGAGGTGTAATTTATATCATTTCATTTATAATGGTGCTAAGTTAATGCTCTTGGCTGCTTTTGACAGAGACCTTTCCAATGGGCCTGGGATGATTTGTTTCCTGAAACGCTTTCAGTACTCAAGGACTCTTAATTAGCTTGCTAGAGAGTGTTTTCCTGATGAACATTGCCTCCCCAAAGCCCTGTAAGTTTCCTGACTTCTAAAAAGAACAAGGTGGCTCAGATTCGAGTTACAGGTTCTCTGTGGGTCAGGAACAAACTGTTGTTTTGCGAAACTGGGTGAGATGCATTGTTCAGGCTTCCTTTTTCACTCTCCACCTCCTTGCCTTGTTCCCAGCTCAGTGATTGACTGAGGGTGTCACTAAAAGGCGTGATTTTACATGAAAACGTCAGCTTGAAATGGTACTAACACTTGAAGCCACGACTAGGAATGATTTTGCCTTAACACTCCCTGAAAGCATTCTATAATCAAATATGTGGGAAGCCCCTAGGCTAACAAGGCTAATCAGGTATCTTTAATGAAAAAAATTCTCAGAGTTTTAAAATTTATGTTGAGAACCTTTCAAGTTTGCATGATGAGTAGGTAACTACAACATACACCATTTTCCAAACTTGCTTGGCCATAAAATCTTTCTTCTGAAATGTATCTCATGGGAGGAGTGAAGACCTCATTTTGGGACAGGCTCGCCTATCTGGGGAACTAATGGGGCACTGGAAGAATGAGCAGAAGAACTTGTGTTCTGACGGGGCAAGTACATGTAGTGTGGATGGACCAAGAGAGGCCCTGAATCAGGTGCAGCAGATCTTAAAGGCACTCAGCAAGGATTAGAGCCTTTATCTGGCTCTGAGAGCTGCCATGAAATCCCGTGTAGAAGGTGCTCTGCTGGCTAACACGGTCCCCATATGGATCTACTCTCTACCTGCGGCATTCCCTTGAGAGCACACAACCAGTAAATCATGGAAAACAAGGTGTCTTCCAACTCCATCATTTCTCTGATTGTGTCATGTGTCCCAAGATCCCTACCGAGATCAAGATCTTTGGGGTTATGACTCAGGCATTTAAAAAATAATTTTAAATGGGAGGGGGTAACATTAATATGGCTGTGATTGTGCTCTTGTACCTTATAAAATTCAGTTCAGTTGCTCAGCTGTGTCCAACTTTTGCGACCCCATGGACTGCAGCATACCAGGCCTCCCTGTCTATCACCCACTCCCAGAGTTTACATAAACTCATGTCCATTGAGTTGGTGATGTCATCCAACCATCTCATCCTCTATCGTCCCCTTCTCCTCCAGCCCTCAGTTTTTCCCAGCATCAGGGTCTTTTCAAATGAGTCAGTTCTTCGCATCAGGTGGCCAAAGTATGGAGTTTCAGCTTCAGCATCAGTCCTTCCAAGAATATTCAGGGCTGATTTCCTTTAGGATGGAATCACTGGATTTCCTTGCAGTCCAAGGGACGCTCAAGAGTCTTCTTCACACCACAGTTCAAAAGCATCAATTCTTCGGTGCTCAACTTTCTTTCTAGTCTAATTCTCACATCCATACATGACTACTGGAAAAACCATAGCTTTGACTAGATGGACCTTTGTAGGCAAAGTAATGTCTCTGCTTTTTAACATGTTGTCTAGGTTGGTCATAGCTTTTCTTCCAAGGAGGAAGCATCTTTTAATTTCATGGCTGCAGTCACCATCTGCAGTGATTTTGGAGCCCCCAAAATAAAGTCTCTCACTGTTTCCATTGTTTCCCCATCTGTTTGCCATGAAATGATGGGACCAGATGCAATGATCTTAGTTTTCTGAATGTTGAGTTTTAAGCCAGCTTTATTTATCTGAGATCCCATAGAGTCAAGGCTGTACAAGAATAATGGCAAATCTCACTTTTGAGTTTTAACAGAAATTAAGCCATTTGTGGATGGGAAGTTTGTGCTGATGATTCAGTTCTGTTCTGTCCTGAGTGTGAATTTTCTCTCCCTGCCCATCTAGGTGTAAAGGTCTGCCTGCATCTGACACAGAAATATCTGAATCTCCTGGGTAAGTGAGCTGTATTTAAATCCTCAAGGCACTCCTCCTGTGACCAGGAACACTGCTTAGGACCTGAATCAGTTGGCCATATTTACTCCTAAAATTTCTAGATTTTGTATGCTAAATACATGGCACTATAGAAGTGGTGTTTAGTGCTTACTTGTTTTATGTAAAAAATAAACCCATTTTGTGCTTTTTTATTTTCTAAGAAATGGTGACACAAGGAATGATGCTCACGGTGGTCTTGGAAGAAGCAACATCTTAGGCTTGTTTACTTTATAGGGATGCTTCTACAGGATTTCAAGTCATGACGCTGGTATAAAGTGTTGTAAATTTCCAGGACATTGGATATAGTTGTATAAAAAATGGATGAATAAAAACTGACTCAAAAATAAATCCAAATGGGGTGCTTCAGGTTATGTGGAGTACTATATTTTCTTCCCTAGCCCAGCTCTATTGTTGTAATGTCCTACCATCTAGAAGAGCCTCATATTTTAAGAACTACCTTAAAAATACTCATGCTCTATACCCAGACTATCGCAATTATGCAGTAAGATTAATGAATTCACAGCCTGTTTCTAAGAATTTAATGGCTTCTTAATAGAATAGGGTGCACACACAGCTAGACTACTATGACAAATCATAAAAGCTTCTTAATAAGAAACCTCAATTAGTTAATTAAAATTTGCTAATTGAAAATTCT
Source organism: Nanger dama (assembly GCA_917880005.1). Classification (NCBI taxonomy): domain Eukaryota; kingdom Metazoa; phylum Chordata; class Mammalia; order Artiodactyla; family Bovidae; genus Nanger; species Nanger dama. The sequence continues at coordinate 29,635,893 of CAKJTW010000022.1, forward strand.
AAGAATAGCATGTAAAATATTCCAGACCTCCAGATACAGCAATAAAACACGTATTTAACACACCCGGCAGACAAGTCCTATGTATCTGTGCAGCAGGAGAAACATGGTCAGTGAAATAAGGAATGAGAGAATAGGTCATCACACAGAAACCTTGCGAGTGGCGTAATATATCAGGAATGAGAATTGGAAATTATTATTATTTATCACACGGAGCAGGTGCAAGGAATGGAGGTCACCTTTATTAATCTACTCATACGTATCTACTCCTCTTATTCTTTACAGATTCATTGCTCTGCAATGGCATATAGGCATATTTAAGAAATAATGCATGAGTTTTACCAGCTTGATATACTTTTTTCTTGATGTTCTGAAAGGATGCATTTGATATTCAGGATAGTTCTACAAGAAAATGCTTAAAATACACATCAAGGTGGTTGATGCTTAGTTTCTGTTAAAGAGCAGTTCGAACGTTGTAAGGGAAGAAGTGCCTTCTAAAGCAAGTAGATAAAAACATTTTTTGAAATGCCATTCAACCAGCTCCAAGGAGAAAGAAGGAAGTGTGACAACAGAGCTATCAGATACAACCATCATCAGGTCAGCCCAGTGTGCACGCAGGGTGTCGTTCTACCACCCAGCAGGCTAGATCGTACAGCGCATCTGATGCCACCCTGCCAACAACTTTAGTGGAACCCACAGCCCTACCTAGGTTCTCTAATACTTTCTTGTTGTGAACCTGAGGGTCCAGTTCCATGTGACCCATTATTCACCACAACTTGTGAATACTGTCAAATGTTTTTGATTTGCACCAAATCTTAGAATTTGATTTTTCAGCCTGGCCTGCATCAGACAGACCCACCCTGCTGTGTATAAGTCAGGTCTCCTCACAAAGAATTTTGGGAGAGAAGGGTGAATGGATGATGATAAGGTGGGTTGGAGGAGAGAATTGGGCAAAGAACTGAGTTGCAACTTGCTACTAGAAATCAGTGTAGTGTGGATAGAAGCAGGATTGTAAAAGCAGGAAAAGTAAAAGAGTGGTGGCAGAATAGTGACTCTAGTAGGAATACAAATAACACCAGCGAACATTTGGGGAGATGGCTACTGAGTGTTCACAACTATATAGACTTATTAGTTTCCATTTATTATCCTCATGATACAGATGAGAAAATTGTGGCTCTGAGGTTATAATCTAACCTAACTGCCATAAATTAAACTGTAGAGTTAAGATTTTAATTAAGATGTTTCTGATACTTTGTAGTCATACTCAGGGTCTTCTGGACAAATCTCAGAAAATACCTCTGAGCCATTTATTCTTCTATTCCTTTTACATGGAATGTTATTCTCTTTCCTCACTAGCCAGCCAACTCTTATGTATACTGCAAAGCCCAACTTACTTCTCCCTCTTCCATGAAGCTTCACTGATTACTTCAGTTCCTTTGAAGTCACAGCACTGACCATTTGAGCTACTAGGCACAATGCCCTACTTTGCATTTTATTTAAGTTTCCATGGATGTCATCTTTCCTAAGCATATGGACCACATTTTCTATTTTTTGTCTCCCATAAAGTACTTAACATTTATAGGCATATATTATTTTTATTTTACAGATGATAAGGCCAGATGACTCCAATCAGTGCTGGAATGTAAGGAGGGTCCAAAGTAGGGTGGGAATGAAAATACTGTAACCTCATCATCTACTTTACTCAGCTAAAAATGCATTTGAATCCCTCAATTCTTCTCTTCAGAAAAGGCAAACATCTGTGAGCAACTTTCTAACAGGAAAAAAGAAAACAAGTTTCAGAACCTAAATCAGGTATTTATTTAACTCAACAGCCTCTTCATTGGAGATTTTTATATAGTTAACAATCCATGAACCTCTTTAAGCCACATGACTGAAAGTACCCCAAAAGTCCAGCAGTGGCAATTTACTTCTCTAGGGAGAAGGCTTCTGGTTTTACATGCTAATTTTTAGCTTGCGTATTGCTCCTTTCTGGGCAGTGGTGGCGGGACTAGAGGTGGAGGGGGGAGGTTGCTGCACTTATCTTGCTTATGACATTTCTGCAGATTACAGTCATTTGGGGATAACCTATGGTGAACAGCATGAAACTTGGAAGAGGCCCAGTATTAAACGTGACAAGGACTAGTGGGCTCCACGGTTTCAGGTGGGCTTTGCCAGTGTGGTCTGCAGCACACGAAAAGTTATACTGTGGTCTGAGGTGCACGCCAGTCTTGTGCGCACATCCTGGGCAGCAGAGAGAGCTGAGGCGGCTCTGGCTGTCCTAACAATCGTGGGTTGGCGATCTGCAGAATGAATCTCTGAGGAGCCTGGCAGAAAGTACAGCTGCACGAGGGTGAACTCTAGAAGGAGAAAGCTGGGCTTCCAAAAGAGACCTGGGAGGCTATCAGCACCTTTTCATCTCAAACTGTTCCCCCTGCTCATGACCTGGCAGAAAAGTCTGCTGGCAGGTGAGCACTGGCGGAAAGTAAGCAGAAAAGGAAGAAATCATATGGGGTGAGTCCCTGGGAGATCCTGAAGGCAGGAAGAACAGATAACAGGCACAGCTGAGAACCAGAGGACTCACAAAGAAGGATGACAAGCAAAAGACAGATGGCAAAAATTACAGCATCACAACAGGAGCATGAGAGAGAAGGCAATGGAGCAGTCAACTGTGTGGCTTAAAACCTCATCAGGACAGAAACCTGGCATTGGAGGACTGTCTTCTGTGGGAAACTGAGAGGAAAAAATGCCAACTATCAATTACATAGTGCTTACTATTGATATATGCCAAGCACTGTTCTAGATGCTTCCATGCATTATCAGTATTTACAATAGCCCACAGGATAGCTATTATGACCCCTGTTTAACAGATGAGGAAAACTAAGACACAGAGAAGTTAAGAAACTTAACCAAGGCTACACAGCACATTAGAGGGAGAGATGAAATCTGAAACCAAGTCTGTCCCCAGAGTTGTTCTTAGTCACTCACTCTACTGTCTCCCACAGAGAAGTTACATGTGATGACTTGTATGTGTGATGTAAGCAGCTGAGGCAGGACTTTCAATTTTGACTCCTGTCCGAGGCCGGTATGTGAGAGTGAGCAGCACAGGAGTGACTTGGCCCCAGTGACTGCCCTGAACCACCTCATAACTGAGAGAAACCGTTTTCAGTCTGTCACCAGACACATGCTCAGGAATGCTGGTGATGACATTAAACAGTTTATTTTTCAGGGAAATATTCCCTACAAAGAAAGCTGACTGTGAGAGCTAATGATGGCAGGAAAGATGGGTTACTGCATAATTACAGAAGAATTTACTCTTGGATAAAAAGACTGGAATGCTGGCTTGGATCTTTGATATGGATGTGTCCATTAGAAATCTTAAATAAAACAAGGAAATGCTATTAAAACCCCAGTAGGAGCCTGAGCCAGGGGAATGCTGTACTTTAATGGTAAGCCTGGATGATGTGATTTAAGAATCTAGGGATTCAGGATGCTTGCAGGATCTTTCCGTCATGGGTACCAAAGATGTACTGTAATCACCCAGAAGCAGAATGCTGTGCTGGGTCGGTGTGAAAGACCCAAGTTCAAATCTCAGCTCACTACTGGTGAGCTTTTCAGCCTCAGTTTCATTTGTAAAATGAAGGCAGAATCTCAGCCATAATGATAGAATATTTAAATAATAATTGTAAACCTTCCTGCTTTCCGCACATCAACTTCTGGTTGATATGAATTCCTGACAGTCTTCAGGAATTCATGTCCCCAAACTTGATTTACCACAAAATGGACTGTCTCACTTGTTGAGAATTTACCAGATACAAGTGGCATAGAAAAGGAAATACGTGGCAGTGTGTGTGCACGCTAAGTCACTTCAGTCGTGTCCAACTCTTTGCGATCCCATAGACTGTAGCCTGCCAGGCTCTTCTGTCCGTGGAATTTTCCAGGCAAGAATATTGGAGTGGGTTGCCATTCTCTTCTCCATACGTGGCAGTAAGAAGTATCAAATAATTTTTCTTGAACATTTACTGATTGTGAATGTGCTTAACTTTGTTGACCCTTTATTAGAAAAGGGTGAGAGTGTTCATGGAGGTATCTGGAGAATTACCATGAGGCCCAGAGCCTTACATGTTAAGAATCCAACTGGCTCTGATGACTGAGTGGTTCACAACCTTCCCCAGTCCAGAGTCAAGACATGCTTTTCTAAAAACAGAAGGCTTTCCTACTAATCCTAAAATCTCCAAGGGACAAGGGAAACCAAAGGGATCAGAACTGGGGGATACAAGTTATATTTGGAATCCCATCCTGCATACAGAACTAACAAATCCATAGAAGAAGGCAGCAGGCTTTGCCAGGCCATAAATTAATTACCTTTAATGGCCAGGCTTAGGGTGAAAGCAAATAGACAAGCAAGCGCTTCCCTATCTGCTGTCTTCATTGTGGCATTTAGCACTAGAGTTAAAATCGCTTTTAATCAGCCAGAAAGGCAGTTGTTTTTTCAAACAGTAACATGCTGAAGAGAGAATTTCCCCTAATACTGTAGAGAATTTGAACTTTGGCCCTGGGTGTGGAATAATCCTACATATGCCTGTCTGGAATAAACTGCAAATCTTCTCTGTCCTCTTTAAACCAATAGGCTAAAGTTCCTCAAAGGTGAACATAAATGATTCTGTCCATCATCTTTTTAAAAACACGACTGTACAGGGTTAGCATTCACTTTTTAAATTTAATAAACCTAGCAAACTGAAGCACAGTGAAGTTTTCAGAACTGGGTATTCAAATTCCAAAGTACATCATGCTTTGAAGTGGGATTCTTTGGGGCTGACTTTTGTAAATCACGGTGAACACAGTAAAGACTGCAATTTTTCTGGGGAATATATTCTCATACAAGAAAGGTCTTAATGATCTGGATAACCACACTAGAGCCAGACATCCTGGAGTGTGAAGTCAAGCGGGCCTTAGGAAGCATTTCTATGAACAAAGCTAATAGAAGTGATGGTATTCCTGCTGAGCTATTTAAAATCCTAAAAGATGATGCTATTAAAGTGCTGCACTCTATACATCAGCAAATTTGGAAAACTCAGCAGTGGCCATAAAACTGGAAAAGGTCAGTTTTCATTTCAATCCCAAAGAAGGGCAATGCCAAAGAATGTTCAAATGACCATACAACTGTGCTCGTTTTACAGGCTAGTAAGCTCATGCTCAAAATCCTTCAAGCTAGGCTTCAGCAGCATGTGAACTGAGAACTTCCAGATGTGTAAGCTGGCTTTGAAAGAGGCAGAGGCACCAGAGACTAAATTGCCAACATTCACTGGATCATAGAAAATGCAAGGGAGTTCCAGGAAAACACTTACTTCTGCTTCACCGACTACGTTTTAACTGTGTGGATCACAACAAACTGTGGGGCTTTCCTGCCGCTGCTAAGTCGCTTCAGTCGGGTCCGACGCTGCGCGACCCCATAGCCGGCAGCCCACCAGGCTCCCCTGTCCCTGGGATTCTCCAGGCAAGAACACTGGAGTGGGTTGCTGTTTCCTTCTCCAATGCATGAAAGTGAAGTCGCTCAGTCATGTCTGACTCTCAGCGACCCCCATGGACTGCAGCCTTCCAGGCTCCTCCATCCATGGGGTTTTCCAGGCACGAGTACTGGAGAGGAGCTTTCCTAGAAATGGGAATACCAGATCACCTTACCTGTCTCCTGAGAAACTTGTATGTGGGTCAAGATGAATAACAGAACCAGGCACTGAACAACTGCCTGGTTCCAAATTGGGAAAGGTGTATGACAAGGCTGTATATTTGTCACTCTGCTTATTTAACTTATATTCAGAGAACATCGTGTGAAATGTTGGGCTGGATAAAGCACAAGCTGGAATCAAGAATGTTGGGAGAAGTCAACAACCTCAGATATGCCGATGATACCACTCTAATGGCAAAAAGTGAAGAGGAACTAAAGAGCCTCTTGATGAGGGTGAAAGAGGAGAGTGAAAAAGTGGGCTTAAAACTCAATATAAAAAAGTCAAGATCATAGCACCCAGTCCCATCACTTCATGGCAAATAGAATGGGGAAAAGTGGAAACAGTGACAGATTTTATTTTCTTGGGCTTCAAAATCACTGCAGATGGTGGCAGCAGTCATGAAATTAAAAGACATCTGCTCCTTGGAAAGCTATGATAAACCTAGACAGCATACTGAAAAGCAGAGACATCACTTAGTCAACAAAGGTTAAGTATAGCAAAGCTATGATTTTTCCAGTAGTCATGTACAGATGTCAGAGTTGGACCATAAAGAAGGCTGAGCACTGAAGAATTAATGCTTTCAAACTGTGGTGCTGGTCAAGACTCTTGAGAGTCCCTTGGACTGCAAGGAGATTAAACCAGTCCCTCCTGAAGGAAATCAATCTGAATATTCATTGGAAGAACTGATGCTGATGCCAAGCTCCAATACTCTGGCCACCTGATTCAAAGTGCCAACTCATTCAAAAAGATCCTGATGCTGGGAAAGATTGAAGGCAAGGGGAGGAGTGGGTAGCAGAGGATGAGATGGTTAGACAGCATCATAAACATGAATTTGAGCAAACTCTGGAAAGTAGTGAAGGACAGGTGAGCCTGACGTGCTGCAGTCCATGGAGTCACAAAGAGTTGGACATGACTTAGCAACTGAACAACAACAAACTATTCTCAGATATGGCATTTTGCAAACTTAGTTTCTATTGGTTAAGTCAGTGAAAATTTTAGGAGAATAAAAATAATCATCTTTCTATCACAGCTAAATTTCAATTAACCCCGAATTTGAAACACTACTTCTTGGTGACTGTGTTTCTACCTATTAAGAGGATCAGAGCTCATTTTTGGAGGAGAAAACACTTGTTCTGTATTTCATTTTAAATTCTGAATTGCCTGTCCCTGGTTCCCTGAGTTACTCCTATTAAGTGAAAAGGGTGGCGTGTCAGTGGCTGTCAATCCTGGGATCTTGCACAGGTTTCAACTGTGTCATAAACAATGCTACAAGTGATAGTACACGGACTAGTGTTTGTAAATGACTCCATTTTTAACAAACTGAAGTAGGTTTAGGTCAGCCTCATGTGAACAGTACTTTCTTGTAAACACTGTTTAAGTGGAGAATAATGCCTACCTACACATGAATACACAATTCATGTGCACATAACAGTGATGGCAAGTATGAATTTCTGTAGGGCTTCACCCAGACCAGGGGACCCCAACCTCCAGGATCTAATGCCTGATGACCTGAAGTAGAGCTGACGTAATAAAAATGCAAATAAAGTGCACAATAAATGTAACATGCTTGATCATCCTAAAACCATCCCCCTCTCTGGTCTGGAAAACCTGTCTTCTACAAAACTAGTCCCTGGTGCCAAAAAAGGTTGGGGACCGCTGACCTAGAGACTCCTGCCTGAAATGTTTTGGGGTTTAGCAGAAATCTAAGTTTTCCCTTGAGAATGTGTAATGAAGATAATCTTGCAAATATGCACACTGACAGAAGAAGCTGGAGACTCACTGGCAGACAGCATCCCCTTCTGAGAAAACGTCATATGAAAATAATCTAAAAGGAAATATTGGCACAACGGAAGTCTGCTTCAGTGTAATTTATAATAATGAGCACTTGTAAGCAGTCCTCATAACAAAATGGATGGCATGTTTCTGTGAATTCTACTCTATGAAATATTACATGATCATTAAAAAATTAGTAATTTTGAAGATGAAGCAACATGGAAAAAATGCTCACAAAATAACACAGTTAAATGTATGTCTTGATGACCTTTCATAAATGCCTATAAAATTAGAATGGGACACAAAACATGGAAAGAAATACCCATCAAGTACTGTGCCAGAAGGGCAGAAAATAAATGAGTCCACTCTCATCCACCATTTTTAAAGCTTACTCTAGGATTTCCTTAATAACTGAGAAATCCAGGTTTTCTTTAATGGTCTACACAGCTTACTAAAAAAATTTTTTTTAAAGGAGCTAAGTAGGAGATGACTAAAGAAACCAAAGGAAAAAGGAACCAACCTCTTCTAGTGATCATGGATCCTATTTACATGGCTGGTTGGGTCACATTCGGATGCCAATGATGGTAACTCATAGGTCTGTTAGTCCTTAAAATATTGGCTAAGATGCTGAAGCTAATCTTAAGAAAATTCATTTAAAAAAAAGGAGAGAGGGAGACTTTCCCAGTCTATCTTGTGGTCTGGAATTTATCATGATATCTGTGTCTGTGAGTGTGTGGACTATGTTCGCATGTGTTTCTTTTTCTAACACTATCAGCATGAGAACGACAAGAAAGGCACTGTAGATTTTTCAGAAGAAGCCAAGACAGCTGTGACAGCTACAGGGTTTCATTTACAGGCCACTGACACTGCACATTTCAGTACGTATCAGACTCAAAGGTTAAAATATGTACATACTGCTCTTCAGCATTAAATCCAAGCAAAGATCAAAACTCTTGACAATACCAAAATGTTGCATTTCTTATTTTTTCACATTACTGTACACCTAAGATAACTTGGTTACATGATTTTTTTTTATAACACAAATAAGTAAACAAAATGTCAGGCATCTATTAAAAATGCATCCATTCTCTATGCAAAGTCTAAGATAAAGGAGAACTTGGTGACTGGCATTCAGGGACGATCTGAACATGTTTATTCTTATCACCAATTGCCCCGCACAGCACAGATACATATGTTGTCCTTATAGCTAATGTTAATACACATAAATGCCTATCATTCAAGTCTTCTGACATCTCAAAACTACTGCTTAAGATGAATAAGGGCCATGAATCAAAACATCCTTAAATTTCCCCCAAATCTGACAAGAGGCAAGTGTATCTCTGTTTAAAAAATGTTATATTTCTATGTGACACATCTTTTTAGAGTACCTGTGAGTATATTTAGTATATGCAGGCTGATTAACCCTTCTTGATCTTTACTCCTGACAATAAAGCAAAGATCACTGTATTTTATAAATCAAGAACACATTCGAATTTGGTAAGTCTAAAGACTAATGAAAAAAGAAAGAGAAAAACAAAGCCAAAAATCATAAATCCTTCCTGACTAGAAGGCATTCCTCTCTTATCCCTAAAAGAAATTAATTCCCTCACATCTTGTTTGAATTTAACTTCTGAAGTTCATCTTGTTCCATCTCTAGAACAAGTCAGGAGGCAGAGTATAAAGATATGGCTGCATGAATAAAAACACATGACCAGTGGGCCACTGCGCACACTAAAACAAGACGGGACAGAAAAATATGAACTGTCAGGCGACATGTCGCTGGGACACATATGTTTCTGCAGTCTGTCATGTATTTGCAATTGGAAAGCTACTGGATGGATCTAAATTTTCCTTCCCCTGCAATTGCAAAACATGGAAATGTAATCAGGAAAAGCTAACGCTTTATGAGCAGAATGCTGGCATCACTTTTCAGTTCTAGAAGACTGGCTAAGAGAAAAAGTATTCAACACATTAACACTGCACAGTACACTCAGGAACTCTACATGGAAGGGTAAGACAAACACAATGCCAGGCTCTTCCGAGAAGGTACTTTGTACAGATGCAGGGTTTGAGTTTAACTTGGGAAGAGAGTGTAATCCCCACCCACTCTTTCTTACAGCAGCCTTACAAGATTTATAGTATTTTTATTGCAAATATAGTAATGAAACCTCACTTTGTGCAGATTGAAGTGGTGATGAGGGAATTGAGGTGGTTTGGCGATGGATGGAGGTGGAGAGTGAGATGCAAAATTCTATTCCTGTCACAAGTGAGAAAAACACAATTCAAGCTGACCCTGGACACAGTTATGTTCGTGGGCGGCAGGGGAGGTGGGTGGGGTGGGGGAGGAGGGAGGAAAGACTCCTGGAAGGCAAGGGCACCAATGACATATGGAATGTGGCCAGGCCTGTAATGAGATGAAATCCATAAAATGCATTATCCCTTCTCTGAGCCTCTGTAAATACAGAGGAGAAGCAGGATAAGAGTCTGCCACGATCGTTACTGGTGGCCAAATTTCTCTGGTGGGAAAGGCAGGTTTATTTTCACGCTTTTATATGAGTCGAAGCTTTTGAATAAACAAAATTCTTCGGAAACTCTCAAGGGATGATCCTGACTGTCTGACCTTCCCGTGGTACCCTGCCTGGAAAGTCCTCTCTTAATGCCTTTCGGGGTCTTGGATTCTACTCTTGTATCTTGTGAAGCAGTGAAGATGAGGTGGCAGCTTAAACTTCCAGCTGCTTAAGTTCAGAGGAGAGAAAAAAATGGGCCATGGCACCCAGGTTAACTGCAAGATGGCATAGATTTCACAATTCTAAGGAACTGGGCTAGTCAGGTTCTACGTCAATCCCAAAGAAAGAGATCTGAATAGGCCCAATTAATATTTTTTTTTAGCCTCTCATGTTTAGATTTTTGCTCTTTTTGAGAGGATGGGAGGGAGTCGGAAGCTGGTGGGAGAGAGAGGCTGTTGAAAAGACCGAGGGCCAGAAACCTGGCAGCGTACTTCTCTCTTTTCTATCCTCTGGTTCCCTATTCTTCTAGAACCTGTGGGTTTTCACAGACTGATCACAAACAGTGAGGAAGAAGGAACAAATCTAAACAATGGAGGATCTTTACCCCTTAGGAACCACACAAACATTTATCCAGTCATTCAGTTTCAAACAAGGGACTCTATAATGTATATGAATGATTTGATCGTTGTTCAGTGGGGTCTGGGGCTATAAATCTTGGCTTCCAAGCTAGATCTCGTATTCAGTAGCCTTTTGGAAGGGATTCCAGAAGACAACTTGGAAATTTTATACATCCTTCATGTGTTGATAAGACCCAGCCCTTTTCTGACTGTACCATGGCCCTATTACATGAATAACAGGGGGCTATCACACGAGTCATTCATCAGTACCATCTGCCGTGCTTTCCTTAATATTAAATTGGCAGAAGTTTTTCTTTTTAATGAAAATCCTTTATGCCAGCAAGGAAATAGTGAAACATTCTCGGTAAGGATCAAAATGACTATATCCTTTATGGAAATAATTTTATTGTAATTTACTGATAATTTACTGTATCAGTAAACTGTATAGTTTTCAGTCTTGAATCCCATTCTAGAAAAAAGTCAGATGTAATCATGGCATCATTCACAGCATTGAAAAATATAAGACCATCCAATGGTCCAACACAGGAAATGGATGAATAAATTCTAGGTAGTAGTGCTGCCAAATGATTGTTTTTAAAAATATTTAGAGACCAAAAAAATGCCCAAAATAAACTTTAAGTGAGAAAAGTAGAGACATAATTCTATGTATGTTATGATTCTGGAAAAATATGCACAAGAAACAAAAACTGGACAAAAATATCCAGAAACACTAACTGTGGTTAACTTTGGGTGAAGAAAGCTAAGGTTTATTATCTTGTTTATTTTACTAAGCTTCCACTAAGATGATAACTTTTTTTCTCTTTACAAAAGTATTATTTTATTAAGATACTGAATCAAACATGAAAATTATAACAACAGAATATGCTTTTAGGTGGTTAAGATTTTTAAGCTGGCAAAGGTTCATAAAGGAAGTTTTGCCGAAATTTATCAAAATTTCAGTTGTACACATCTTCAGACTCAGCAGTTCTCCTGACAGACATTCATCCTAAGGGAATAACTAAAGTAGTGTGTGAAAGATGTAAATTCTGGCTGTTTATTGTTTATGCATTAACAACAACAAAAAAGAAAGAAAACTAACTAAATATTCATTAAGAAAGGCCTGGTTTACATAAATTGAGAGTAAACCTATATGTAGACTAATACATACCCACTTTAATGATAATCTATAGCTACATTTGGAGAAGGAAATGGCAACCCACTCCAGTGTTCTTGCCTGGAGAATCCCAGGGATGGGGGAGCCTGGTGGGCTGTCGTCTCTGGGGTCGCACAAAGTCAGACACGACTGAAGTGACTTAGCATAGCTACTTTTATTAATATATAAATATTTCTACAATGAAATTTATTTAAAAAGGGAAAAATATAAAAATGGAGTAGAGAGTATGGTCCATTTATATATTATACTCTTTATACACGTGTACATGTACACATAAATTTCACTGTGGAAATATTTATATATTAATAAGTAGAACATACAAAATCATGGAAGAACATGGGCCAAAATCCTGTATGTGTGGAATGCTGTGTATGGTTGGAGAAGGCGATGTCACCCCACTCCAGTGTTCTTGCCTGGAGAATCCCAGGGATGGGGGAGCCTGGTGGGCTGCCATCTATGGAGTCGCAGAGACAGACACGACTGAAGTGACTTAGCAGCAGCAGCTGTGTGTGGTGATGGGAATGTAAATGATGTCTCACTTCTCTTTTATGCCATTCATTGATATGTAAATCATTAATAACATGAATGTACTGACTACAGCATTAAGATTTCAAAATGGTTTAAAGAACACTGCAACAAAAACTGGTAAACACACCTCCAGTTCAAGAAATAAAATGCCAACCCAGATGAAGCCCATTCTCTACTCCCTCCCATGGTACCCCTGCCTCCAGAGATAACTGTGATCCTGGTTTTCATAGTTCCCTGTGCCATGCACTTCTTTACACTTTTATTATGTACCTCTGTATACCTAGGCACACTATTTTTACTCTCAGGAATAAAAGCTGTTCTCATGTTTTCAAAGAAAAACCTGACATAGTTGAGCCCTCCTGAAGCATGGCTTTGGGCAGTGGGTCAAAACCACTAGCAGAAGATGATGTATATGAGGCTCTGGGAGAGCAGTGGCGGAAACACTACAGGCTCCCCCACCCTGGCCACATCCCTCCCCAAGATATGGGCTCAGACACACCTAGAGGGTTCTCCACTTGGGTCCAGGTGGAGAAGACAGAATACAGTGATCCCCCTCTCATCGCTTTCTGACTGCCCACCCCTTCTTATAGTGGTAAAGGCAAGGATTCAACAGATTCTCACTTTCATTTGTAAAGAGATGGACTAACGTCTTCTTACCAGCCATTTTTGTGGATGCAAATCAGCCAGAGTGTTTTTAAACTACATTATTATTGCATAGCAATCTGGAAAAATGTAAGTGACAAAGCAAAATTTTAAAAAGAGTCTAATTTTTTGAACATATGGATAAACACTTGAAAGATAAAGCAGTTTGTTGATGAACTCTAAGTGTTATTTCTAATACCTATTCTTATTTTAGTATTTTCATACACCAAAAATAAAGAGGTATCAAGGACCAAAGATAAGTTGCTCTCAATACCACCAGACAACCAGAAGAATGACTAAAACTAAAACTGATACGGTTGACAGTACAGTGTTGGTGAGTAAACGCGACTGAAGGCTCCTTCCTAGCCTGTAGGAGAGTGGTGTGGTTCAACTGCCAGTAAAAACTGTTTGGCTATTTCTAACAGCTTAATAATACATACTACACCATGCATCAGCAATTCCACTTCTAGAAATACACCGAAGAGAAATGAATGCTGTAACCACAAAAAGACTGGTATGAGAATGCTGATGGAGTCTCTACTTGTAATAGCCAAAGACCATCAACAAAAGAATGGATAAGTTTAGTATTCCATAAAATGGAAGATTATACAGAGAGCAAAAACAAAACACACATTAATTCATTCATTCATAGCAAGGATGAATCTCAAAAGTACAGGTTGAACAAAAGAAACCAGATATGATTAAATGGAAATTTAATGGAAGTCCACATGAAATTCCTGATTAATTTGCATTACCATAAACAGTATTATTCTATACATAACAGAATGATCCATAACTCACAGTTCATGTAATAAACTTATTAACGGATGGGAAGAGATGACAGCCATGGGCAAAGCTCTTGTTATTTTGAAGGCATATCAGGTAGAATTCTAGAATGAGGACCTATCTTTTGTATTCAATATCTTTTAGGCGCTATAAGAATGTTGCATGACCTACGGGGAGAAATTGAAGGGTTTACAATAGTTTTTCAGGTTAAAATTAAGATTTCTTTGACTTTGATATTATATCTAAATATGTGCATGCCCCTTTAAAAGTCTAGAAAATAAGACTTGATGCTTTAGTCCTAGAGAAGTCTATGTCAAAGATCATAACATTTTTAAAGGGTAAATGAGCTAAGAGTGTAATGTGCCTTTATTAATTAAAAGCATTCCAGCCTTGAGTTTTCAAAAATATGGCTGCCATCTAGCAAAGATGAATGCGATACAGAAACCAGCTTTCCATCATACTTATTTGGCCCAAGAGAACTGTACATCACTGACTCTGGCTGGTGTTGAACACAATGATAAAATGGGCAATAAACGAAAGAGGCATGTTTGCATGGGCACAATGAAGAACAAGTCTAAGCAACTTGCCAGCTTATTTGCTCCAGATGAATCTGCCCTAATAATGACAATGAAAAAAATAAATCAACTTTGCACCAACAATGGATTCTATTTTTTCTGGAAGACAAAAGCACAGAGGCATGTGCAGTTGACACACACTGCCAAAGAACACTGTGTGTTCTTTCTCTGGTTGTAGGACAGTGACACCAATTATCCTTTCCAGCGAACCTGAGTTTGGGCAAAAGACAAACTTGGATAGTATCTGATGGAAAGGGATGGTCATGCAATTTGTTCTGGTGAGAGTGTGCTTTTTCAAGAGGACTGAGTATTGACAGTTGCTAACCTCTTAACCTGAAATAAAAAATTCAGTTGGCTAAGCCAGGCACAGTCAAGACAACACGTACAAGACACTGCTGAGACGGCAGGGACAACTCCAAAAGCTGATTCAATTTGTGGTCCTGGCATGCTGGATCATCTCTCATTAGAGGAGAGAAGGTTGGCAAGAACTGACTGTACACTGGCCCCATCACCTGTAAATTACACGGGCCCGTGTTGTCACCTTCATGTGCATGGAAATTTCAGTGATCACGGAAAGGTGGAAGCTCAGGGAAGGCTTCTGTGAAAATCATTCTGCTTGTCTGACATCACACTTACGGCCTGAGCAATGGAATGGTGCAGTGAACTGACTGTCAAGCAAAAGGTACTAACTGGCATCAAGCAAGGGAGGAGAGTCCCTGGGACAGAACAAACAGGAATGACCAGAGATTAAATTGCCATCTGCTTGGGGTAGAATGAAAAATCCTCCTTGCCTGTGGTTTGGATTTTACCAGCAACTGGAGACAATGACATGAAATACAAGCTAGTGTTTAAATTATTCAAGTCTGATAACTGCACATGGTTTGCATGTCCAACTGAAGAACTCTATGTGAGGAAATTCTGAGCTGTCGGCTTTTTAATTGTTGTTTTTTTGAGCATTAAGTTTTTAGATGCAATGTGTGTAAAGCAAGACAAAACAGTTGGAGATGAGGAGACATGGGCCTTAGCCTGGAACTGCATGACCAGGTAATCACGAAGAATGATAAGACTACAGGACAAAAAGATCTGGGAGGTCAAACCCTGGGTCTGTCATGTACTAGCTGTGTGAATGTGGACAAGTCATTGAATTTCTCTGACCCCTGTTAAAAATGAGGTCAGAGCAATTTTTATAATAGAATCATGGCTCAATGGAGTAAATGCGTGATTCCAGAAGAAATGAGACTACTTTCAATTACTTGTGAAAGTTTCTTATAAAAAAGTTCTATTACATACATTTAAATTTTTATTGTTTGTGCCATGACCTACCCCACAGGGCAATATGAGGAGTAAAATATATGAAATTCTTTAGAAACCGAAGGTAACAGTATTGGGGTGGGAACCATGATGTACAAGAAAAAGCAGACTTTGGAAGTGCATCATTTTGGGTGCAAGCTCACCTCTAAAAGCTACTTAGTAAACAGTGACAACTACCTGAGATGTTCTTAACCTGGGTTCGGTGTACCTAAAGAAGCTATGGATAGAACTCAGGAGATCTTGGACAAAAAGAGTATGTTTCACTAACTTAACTAAAACACAGCATTTCTTTCCATTATGAACAGAAGTGACTAATCATGGTATCTTTGCAGAATCTATGATTTTACATTCAAAGAAGTCCAAGATATTTTTATATCACAGTATAATTGTAACACATATCTCAAAATACAGTTTATACTCATCACTAACTTGAAATTATGTAAACTAGTCACCCAGTGCCTAAGCTCTCTTCAGTCAGTCAGTCAGTTCAGTTGCTTAGTTGGGTCCAACTCTTTGCGACCCCATGGACTGCAGCAACCCAGGTCTCCCTGTCCATCACCAACTCCCAGAGTTTACTCAAATTCATGTCCATTGAGTCGGTGATGCCATCCAACCATCTCATTCTCTATCGTTCGCTTCTCCTCCTGCCTTCAATCTTTCCCAGCATCAGGGTCTTTCCAAATGAGTCAGCTCCTCAGGTGGCTGAAGTATTGGAGTTTCAGCTTCAGCATCAGTCTTTCCAATGAATAGTCAGGACTGATTTCCTTTAGGATGGACTGGCTGGATCTCCTTGCAGTCTAAGGGACTCTTAAGAGTCTTCTCCAACACCACAGTTCAAATAGCATCAATTCTTCAGTGCTCAGCTTTCTTTCTAGTCCAACTTTCACATGACTAATGGAAAAACCATAGCCTTGACTAGACGGACCTTAGTCGGCAAAGTAATGTCTTTGCTTTTTTAATATACTGTCTAGGTTGGTCATAACTTTTCTTCCAAAGAGTAAGTGTCTTTTAATTTCATGGCTGCAGTCACCATCTGCAGTGATTTTTGAGCCCCCAAAATAAAGTCTGTCACTGTTTTCCCATTTATTTCCCATGAAGTGATGGGACTGGATGCCATGATGTTAGTTTTCTGAATGTTGAGCTTTAAGCCAACTTTTTCACTCTCCACTTTCACTTTCATCAAGAGGCTCTTTAATTCTTCTTCACTTTCTGCCATAAGGGTGGTGTCATCTGCATATCTGAGGTTATTGATATTTCTCCTGGCAATCTTGATTCCAGCTTATGCTTCATCCAGCCCAGCATTTCTCATGATGTACTCTGCATATAAGTTAAATAAGCAGGGTGACGATATACAGCCTTGACATACTCGTTTTCCTATTTGGAACCAGTCTGTTGTTCCATGTCCAGTTCTAATGGTTGCTTCCTGAGCTGCATACAGATTTCTCAAGAGGCAAGCTTTCTTATTTAAGGCCTTATGAAGCACAAGTTACCATACCACAAGTTCATAATTTTAATATGTTGACAACTGTATTTGAATATAATTGGTTTTCTTTGCAATATTATATATTTTAGCTTATGAACTTAAAAAAACACAATTTTGGGAAATAGTCCGTCAGCTTTGCCAGCTAACTAGAGGAGTCCAAGGCACTAAAAGTCCCTCAGCCTCCCTGGGAACTCATTTTCTTAGGGGTAAAAGGGAGAGTAGAGCTGTGAGGCAAGGTCATTGTGAGATTACAAATGTCAGAGTTAAGTGCACTGCCCTGTGCCCTGTATACAATAGTTGCCCAACTAGGAGAAGCTAATCTATGCTGAAATTGATGAGCCAAGGGAAGTAATTTCCTGTGTTACACATTTCATTCTTCCTTAACACAATAATTTCAATAAAATTAGCTTTGGTCTTTTAAGCATCAGCATAAGGCTGATGCTTTCTCATGATTTGTCTGTGTTCTCTTATTCAGGATTGATGGTCCTTTTTGGTGTTTAGGGGCCCGGCTGGATGGCTCTCCTCTCTAAGTCTGCATTGCTATTGCTGGAAACAACCTCCATATGGACCAAAGCTGGGTGTCTACCCTGTGAGTATGGCGAGGTCTTTCTGGGGACGTGGGGCTGACCCAGCTGCGCTACAGTGAGCCAGCAGGCAAGGTCTTGGCCATGGTAGCGGAAATGAGAACAAGTTATTTAGAAACTGGGAACATGAAGCTATTTTAAAGCTTGCCAGTGAAGGGGCCTTCAAAGGCAAGCCTAGTCTTTAGGCTCAGCATAATGAACCTCAATGTGAGAAAATTAAGTAATGTTTCAACTTGAGTCCCAAATCAACAGTCTCAGCAATATGAGAACATCCAGCAAAGGGGAGTGCGCAAGAGCAACGGAGGGAAGATTCATGGCTTTCTTAATTAACTCCGAGGTGCTGCAGATAAGGGGAAAACGATAAATCAAGTAGATTACTGCCAGAGATCTGAATTTCCAAATGAAATAAGAGGTGTAGTGCCTTGAGTCATTTTGTAAATGTGTATGGCAGTGGGTGGAGGGGGCATCTCCAAGGTCATCCCTTATGTGAAAAATTCGCCACCATGCACAACCGTCCCTGGATCTCATCTCATACTACAGGCAAAGTACTTGTCATGCAGTCAGGTGGGAAGAGGCAAGAGACAGAGGAATGAAACGCATACTGGGAGCACAGTGTAAGACACACACGTTAAGACTATGACTGTCAGACACACACTGATTTAAGACACGTTCACTGACCACCTATCATGGAACAGGTCCTATTCCAGAAGCTGAGGACAAAGTGATGACCAAGACAAAGTCCCTGCCTCCAGGGGGCTCCCATGCTCCAGGCGGTGCATGTACCAACAACAAAGCAATTCATTACACTGTGATTTGAGGTGCTGGCAAATGACATGAAGGGAAGAAAGCAGAGTTAAGGGCACAGGGGCAGGCAGACAGGGAACTATTTCAGTTGGTGGTCAGAGAAGGCCTGCTGTGCAGCTGATATCTGACCAGACACCTGAAGGGGGAGGCCGGGGAGGAACTGTGTCAAGTTCTGAAGGGAGGGAGTGTGTCCCAGCAGCGGGGCCAATGGGGACAAGAGCTGGGAGCAGGATGATCTCACGGAGCAGGAGCCGTGCTGCTGAGGGGGTGAGGCTGAGAGGTGGGGAGTACTCCATCACAGAGGCCTTGGGGCCACAGTGAGGAGTGGCTCATTTTTACTCCATATGTGACAGGAAGCCACTGGCAGCAGAGAAAAGCAATCCGACTTAGGTTCTACTAATGAAATGCAAGCAAGAATTCTTGGTATGTAGAATAAACAGGGATTAATCCATGTGGTAGCACTGTTATTAGCGGCAAAAACACAAACACATGCAAACAGATCTGGAAACTAGCTGAATGTCCACCAATCAGTATGGAAGAGTTGAACTGTTACACATCTGTATCTTAGAATTTTACAGAGGTATTAAAAGAATAAGTCGGAGCTATCTCTAACTTTGACCCAGAAAGATGTTAAATGGAAAATAAAAAGACATGGGCAATTTATATAATTTATTTATTTCAGGCTTTCATTAAAAAAGAATATTTATTGACTTATTTTATTTGGCTGCACTGGGTCTTCGTTGCAGCATGTGGGATCTAGTCCCTGACTAAGGATCAAACCTGGGACCCCTGCACTGGGAGCATGGAGTCTTAGGACTTCCCACCAGGGAAGTCCTCAGGCTTCTGTGTTTTATAAAAACAAGTGTTACCAACAACCAAACCCCTGCATACATGTCTGCACCTCAGTACAAATGTGATGGATGCCCTCCATGACATTAACATTAGTTACTGTGGAGTAGGAGGACTGGTGGGGAGTTAGGGAGAGAAAAGAGAAGCTATTGATCTTAAATACATTTGTACACAAATTTAAACTTCATGAGTCAAGGTTCACAGCAAAGTATATTGATGCTATGATTTTGGAAATGGACTTTAAAGATTTCAACAATTCCTTCCGGAGTGTGGGGAACCTTCATAAAATAGGTAGCATTAAAGTCAACCTTGAAGAGGACAACTGTCCCAGCCAGGAAAGAGTGGAGAAAAGAGGAGAATGCAGCAAGCTGAGAACAAAGCATGGAAGGTTTCTGTACCTGATGCTGATGACTGATACTTCTGACCCATCTTCTGATGGCAGCTGGTACTCAGGGTGGAGGCAGGCAGGGAGAATAGTGAGTTCTTAGGATAATCCAAAACGGGGAGTTAAGAGTTTCACATAAGGACAGTAGCAGGGGAACAGTTCAAAAGGTCATGAGGATGCAGATGGCACAGATCTGGAGCCTGGTTATTTGGAAATGGGAGTGAGGGAAACCGATAGGGTGGAAAATCATAAACTTTAAGCTTCTGGGGGTGGGGGGTGTAGTGTGTATGGTGTGTGTGTATCTGTGTGTATGTGTGTGTGTGGTGTGTGTGTTAGGCGCTGTCGTGTCTGATTCTTTGCTACCCCATGGACTGTAGCTCGTCAGGTTCCTCTGTTCACAGAATACTCTAACACTGGAGTGGGTTGCCATTCCCTTCTCCCAGGTCTTGAGCATTGCGGGCAGATTCTTTACCATCTGAGCCACCACGGGAGCCCAGTGAATGAGCAGGTATCATGAAACAACTTTACTAACCCAAAAAAGAGAAGCCGTTTCAGAGAGAGTTGTGAAACAATGCGTCCAGCACTGGATGAGTTGAACTTGCACTAAACACTCATGTACCAACGGGCAGGTAGAAATGAAAACTGGAGGAGACCTAGGATTAGGGGGTCAGAAGTCCTTTCCACAGAGGTGAGAGCCAACCTGTAGGAATGGAGTGAATACCAATGGAAAAGCACAGTACAAGGGATAAGACTTAGGGAGAAATCTGCCTGTGTGGCAAAAAAGGCAGGAGAAGAGCCAGGACAGAACACATTAATGGGCACAAGGAGGAAAGGGTTTCAGAAACACAAAGTGGACAAGGGCATCAAACTCGGAAAGCCAAGCAGGGGAAGGCCTTAGGGAAGACGCCATATCAACCATCAAAAGAAAATAGAGACGGACAGGGAATGCTTAGGATAGACCAGACCTTAGGATGCATGAAGTGTGACTAAATGAAGCCAGACATTAAGAGGTTTGAGGCCACACAGATGAGAGACAGATGTGGAGTATAGGCTGTGGTGCCAGCTTTGCACCAGGGAGAATAAGACTGAATAGAACATAGATGAAAAATCCAGATGAATGTGGAGATGGAAAAGAGAAGTTGAAACAGGATGCAGAAATGGTCTCCATCTTCTCAGTACAGGAACGAAGATCATCTGCTAAGGAGGGGACTGGGAATTCCTTTAGGAATGCTGGTACAATGGGAAACACTTGAAAATGACTGTAGTCAAGTTAGCTTGTTGAGTCACTCAGTCGTCTTGACCCTTTGCAAGCCCATGTACTGCAGCATGCCAGGCTTCCCTGTCCTTCACTATCTCCCATAATTTGCTCAAATTCATGTCCATTGGGTCAATAATACCACATTTACCAAAATGATGATAAGTTTAGCAAGGTTTTAACATGGGCTGAAAGCATTACAAGACTGTCTTGAGGGTCCAGCTGACGTTAGTTTAGAAAGGTTGTGTTTGTGGTGGGACACATCGTGCTGCAAGGCACATTAGTAATTCTCAGCAGAGAGCCTGGGTAGCAAGGCTGAGACTGGAGATAATGAGTGGGCAAGGTCCCTGGAAGGAGGGGAATTAAACTAAACTGGTAAATTTGAAGCTGATATCTGGCAACCGGCCCAAATATGAAGGTAGGTAAGAAAGAAAGGGCTGAGATTCTAGAGGTCTCCAGGTAAATGCGGTACCAGGAAGAGGGCACAAAGAAGCGGGCACACTGGAGACCCTGATCCACAGGGAAATATCACAGTAGGAGATACTGAAAATATCTTGCTTAGGAAAAAGTCCAAGAAATGAATTTCTACAAATGGGGGAAAAAGGAAATCTAAGACTATTTCTAGATGGTTTCAATTATCATTCAATCTCTTTCAATGAGTAAGTCTGAAGATTTTCAAAAAAATGTAATGCTGCTTTGAAATGGACTTAAAAGATGCACAAAAAGAACAGTTGCAAATACTGACTGGTAGACCTAAGAAAGACTAAAAAATGCCCTGGTATGATTTGAGTTGTATAAGCAGCCTGTTTTAAAATATTGATTGCCTTAACTGTAGATGACAAGTAAGTTATGCAGGGAGGCCCTGTACCTAAGAAGAGAATCATATCGCTCAGTTCTGCCAAGACTCACCCCTCCTACCATGTGTGTTATGCCAGTAGCACAAGCTAATTTTGTTTGAGCAAGCCAAAATGTCACATAAAGGCTCTTTCCGGCTTTCCAATGTCTCCTGAGAGCACACGCTTCTTACAAAACACAGTGAGCAAGAAATACCAGATTAGGAGATATTACAAGGGAAATTTGGCAGGCAGCCATCATGGCTTTGTTTCAACTGATGTTCATAAAAACCTAGGCTAAGAAAATGGTAACACAAAGTCTGGTGTTTGAGATCTGACAGCATGCAACATGTTTACAGCATACATTAGGCCACGAACTCCAGTCTGGGGCCGGGACACACAGCAGAACCTCAGATCTGGTGGACAAAGGAGGGAAATGGGAAAGCATGTCTTGTACTGTAATAAATATGACTGCTCTCAGAAGACCACAAACAGGTGGTTTCTCACACACACACACACACACACACACACACACACACACACACTGCTTTCAGAAAAATCAAAAAAAGTCAAATGTTTCAGGTTTGTTTTTATAAAATAAATACAAGGGCAGTACACACTTGGCCAATTACAACATTTTTTATGAGGTTATGACTGACTATAATCTGGCAGAAACGAGTCCAATTGCAACAGCAAGAGTGAGGGTTTGGGGGAATTAGGTGAGGTTTTGAAGTGGGAATGAAAGTGAGAAGAGGAAGAAAGCTTTCATTAAGCAGTTCAGAATCTGGTAGGAGAATTTCTTTAAAAAAAAAAAAAAAAGCATCCAGACTAATTTTGTTTTCATTCAAAACAACCTCTTTAGTATATTTTTCCTTTATGTTCCTAAACACATTTATAATGACTACTTTTATATCTTTGTTTCCTAAATCCAACATCTGAGCCATCTAAGGGAGGGTATCTATTGACTGCTTTTTTTTTCCTTGTCTAAGGGTAAGATTTTCCTATGTTTTTCATGTCTAGTAATTTTTTATTGTATATTAGACATTATGTATCTGCCTAATTTCTATGAAGACTATTGATTTTTATTGTAGCAGGTAACTCAGTATCAGGCTGATCATGCTAAACTTGTGTAGGCCTACACGTATGCTCTAACAGGGCCATGGAAAGCCCAAAGTGTTCTTTTAACTTTTCAGGGCTCACCTCCAAACTGTCTCCTCTGAAGAGCTTATGGAGTCTTGATTTTAGGAGCAGTTAGGGTGTCTCTAGGGCTGGCCATACTCTAGGACAAAGTCTTTATTTCTAATGTGAGTCTTTCTGATGCCTCAGTTAAAAGACCAGGGGGTTAACAGGTTGCTGTTTTCATGCTGGCTAGAATGCAATGCCTACAGGACTGCTTGACCTCTGGTGTGGGTGTTCCATTCTCACTCCTGGAGCTGCTGTCTTTTGGTAAGACACAGTCTTACCCTGAACATATCCACCCTCGGCCATAGACCCTCATCCAGACTTTTGTGGCCCCTTTCTGCACTGACACCTCATCTCCAGGCCCCTGAGCTACAGGTTCCAGCAGCTCAATTTGCCCCAACTCTGTTCTCACTCTTCGGGTTCTATGTCACTCAACTGCAGTAAGGAAACTGTCCTGCAGTGAGCCAGATGGCCATGGGGATCACCTCTAAGTTTCTTTTCTCTCAGCAATCAATTTTGTCCTGCCTATCGTCCTCGATGTTCTTCTATTGAGCCTGAAAACCATCACCTCATCCATCAGTCCAGTTGTTTACGGTGGAAGAACCAGCGATGCCCAACGTTTAGCATACTTTATGCTGTACTCCATATGGATGCTGAATAAAAGTCACCCTCCACTCCATTTTTATCACATAGCCCTTTCAATGCATGTGGGAAGCAGAGCTTCCTGGTGTCTCATAGAAGTGTCCCTAGAATTAATGATTTATTCCCTCTCTCATTCCTAATACAAATTCATACTCATTTGCTGGGAGCCAGCGTGAGGAACTCCGCCCATGGCAAAGGTCATGAGAAAGGAGGCCTCGGCATACGCAAAGGCGGGATCGAGCCTCAGGAAACCCCTGTTCCTGAGCATCTACCCCTCAAACCAGGGTCTGCCTACTTTACTGTTTTATGCTCTCACCTATACCTCTGACTTTACGGGGGGCTGACCTCCATTACCTCTCTCGGAGAAGGAATAAACTTACAGCTCCAAGTCAATAAAAATTCCTGGGCGTGACAAGAGTGTTTCAACTTATGAACTCCTCTGAAGGTTATCTAGCCTGCCTGTACAGGTTCGTCCGGCCACATGTGATTGTTTACAGCCTCCCAACCATGAGAGGCATGAGATGTTTTAGGCAGATTCTTTTGGGAAGTTAGAAATTATTAGTATAGTGGATTGGTTAGGAATTATATTGGTGAAGGGTTTTTCATTTGTTGTGCCAATAATTGCTGCTAAGTCTCCATATTCCCTGCCCTGGGTGTGACAAGAGTGTCTCAGGTCAAACCTCTCTGCTGGCAGACTAGTTTGCGTGACAGGATTATCCACACTCCTGCCATCTGATTGTTTACTACCTCTCAACCATAAACAGCACAGAGAGTTGAGTATTTTGACGGTCTTAATTAGCATAGGGCTTTTCTCATTGTTGAGTCGATGATTGCCACCAGGCCTCCATATCCTTAGGCACCTGGGAATATATTAATGTATTTGGAATATAGAAAAGGAAATATAGTAGTTTCTGATGTTAGCGATACTAGACTTTTTGAGTTAATGAATTTTCTCTTTTGTTATAGACTACTGTAACTTTGTTATAAATCACTGTGTCCTTGCTATGTAAAAATGTAAGTTTATCACTATCTTAAGACTAAATAGATCTTAAGGGGAACATTGGTGAAGGGTTTTCATTTGTTGGGCTGATGTTTGCTGCTAAATCTCCATATTCTCTGCCCTTATAATAAGTATTAACCTTTAAGATTAATCATGTTAACCTTAGGTTAAATAAATTCCTTTCTTAGTTGTAACCCACTATACCCTCACCCTATAGGAATGCAACTTTATCTGGTACCTTCAGAGGGTGGCGCCTGGTTTAAGAAAAACACCCCTGAAAAATAAGTTTCTGGTTAACTGACCATTATCAGAGAGAAAGGACCATAAAATGTCAGCAGGCCTCATGGCCAGAAGATGATGTAAAACCCCAAAGACCTTTTTTATACATTTATATGAAGCACCTGATCTTGATAAAAAGGTCAGGACTGCTGACTCCTGTGTGACTTAAAAAATTTCCATTTGTCTCTATGTGTAACAAAAGGTATATAAGCAAACCTGAAAATAAAGAAAAACGAATCAGTTTCCAGAAAGACTGATTCCCCATGTCGTTCTTTCTGGTTCTCCGTTTTTCTGGCTGAATTCCCATCTGGAGCGTGGGTGCTCGCCAAGCCTGCTAATTTTGCCCTGGCATTTAAGTTCCAAGCGAGAGGGAGCCTAAGGCAGGGCACCCTCCGATATTCAAGTGGGCACCGGTGACCTACGTAGGTGGTGCAAGCTTCTTATCTCGAAGCTTTATTGGTATCCCACATAAATAAAGTTATTCAGCCTCTTTTTCTCCACTAATATTTCCTACTACACTATCCTTTTCTAATCTCTCTCTATATCTGTAATTAAGTTTTTTCCTAGGATGCCAATTCTCCCCTTCGAATTACCCTGGATCCAACGGGGCTGGACCCTGGCACTCATTCATTTAATAAACATTTACTGAGAGTCTACTATGAGCCAGACACTGTTCTGGGAGCTGGGGACACAGCTGTGGGAGACAGAAAGTATCCCTGTCCTTGTGGAGCGTATTTCCTGGTGGGGACTGTGCTGGCCCTGCTCCAAAACTATGCTTCCTCTGCAGTTGTTCTCTTAATTACTGATGATAGGAAAAAGGGAGACTCAGCATGGGCAGAATATAAAGAATAATAAGACCTATTACTTATACAACACTTCCTATGTCCCAGGCCCTGCTATATGTACTTTGTCCATACTGATTTCACACTCACAGTTAGGAAGGTATTAATATTACAGTTAAGGACACAGGGGCTGAGTCTTGCCAACCTGTTCACATAGCTTATGCAAGGCACAGACAGCATTTAAACCTTATCTGTCTCACTCTTGCTCGCCCATTCTTCACCACTACATTGCTCTAAGAGAGACAGCAGATTGACACTGGAGATGGGGATAGGGAGAAACAGGGATTGTTTTCAAACAAAAAAGTCTCCATTTTTAATAGAAGCCACCTAGATGTCTGGGAAGGCTGAGAGAAGCAAATAGATCACTATTCAAATAGGCACAGAGTAGAAGGCGATGGAACTGGCACAGAGGCGAGGATTTTGTCCTCCTTTTCCCGAGCTGATCACGAGGGAAGTGGCAATGTCCTGCATTTTGAATCAGAAAAAGAACAGCAGGCTGTTCTGAAAGGCTTCCCGGTTCCTTGGGGAAGCTGCTGATATAGGTGGAAGTGACTGAACTCTAGGAATCCCCACACAGCAGAACTAGTCCCATCAGATGCTTCAAGAAAAAGTGCTCCGGGATCAGGTACATAGGAAAATTGTACCATTCCTCCTGGAGACTTAAAGTGCAGCTCAGCATAGGAGAGGATCTGATTAAAGCCTGTGGTAAAGAAATCTGTGTTATTTAACTCAGCATTTCCCCAGATGAATTGACAGAACCCTTTTGTGAATAAATGAGCTTTGTCTGTGAAAGAGAGGGAGAGAGACAGAGAGGGAGGCAGGAGCTGGCTAATACCCATTGGAATGACTGCTCTAGGAACCCTATTTTAGAATTTGCTGTTTAATAGCAAACACTAAGCTAAAGAAAAATTAATTTTTAGAGGAGGTCAAACCTAACTACTACTGTGCCAAATGGTGCAGGAGTCTTAAAGAGAATCTGAATAGAGCTGTAGTTCAGGAACAAGAGAATGTTACATTTTTATATGATTGTAAATGACCAGCACTGAGTGCAAGAAGGTAC
Organism: Nanger dama; assembly: GCA_917880005.1. NCBI lineage: Eukaryota > Metazoa > Chordata > Mammalia > Artiodactyla > Bovidae > Nanger > Nanger dama. The sequence continues at coordinate 29,662,724 of CAKJTW010000022.1, forward strand.
CCATTTGTGCCTAGGCATTGTATTCCTTTATAGTTTATACCAAAATGATATACACATTTTAAAAACTAAGTTTATTTGGAGACTTCAATTATTTTTAATCAAACTTTTTGGGGAGAAAATAGTGTAACAGCCATGGCCTTGTTCATTATTACGTCTTTAAGTCATCCCAGTCACCCATTTCTGAAAAGTCACAAATTGTTAGTAAGCTATCCTGTCACCTCAAGGCAGTTACCTGATCTATGCCACAATGACCTGAAGGAAACACCCAGGTGCAGCCCAGGGCTTCTCATCAACCTTTGTAAGGAGATACCTGACTTCACCCTTCACCCTGAGGCTCACCTGGCACCTGCCTACTGGTGAGAGGAGGTAGAGGACGGTTTCCCGTGTCCTCGTGGCGCTCTGCCCTTTCTCTTCTCCCAGTCTAAGATGCGAGGGCATCCTTTCCCCACTCCAGCTGAAGCCTGCTAGGGCAGCACGTGCCCTGAACACTTGAGCTCGTCTCTTGGTAACAATACATCCCTTAGGAGTCCCTGGTCACTTCTCTCACAGCAGTTTTGGGGGCTTCTTCTGTCTCCTACTATTTTAATTTGATTAGGCTGTTACCCACCTATTGTCTACAGCACAGAAATTACTCTTAACTTTATGTCTTTCTGCATTCCCTCTGCTCAGCTGTCCTACCTGATTTTTTTTTCATCATCAGTTTTCCAAATTCTCCTCTTAGTTTTCTAAGCTAGTACCTTCCTCTCTGATATTTCAACATGGAAGATTGTAGAACCATTAAGAACACAGGTTCTGGAGCCTAACTGTGCAGGTCTGAACCCAGTACTCCATTTCCTACCATCTGGGGACCTAGGACAAGTTACTTATTAACATCTGAGTTTCAACCTGTGAATCTGTAAAATGAAGATCATCACAGTACCTTCTTCATGTGGCCACTGTGAAGATTAAATGAAACATGCAACGTGAAAAATGCTTAGCATAGAGCTCAAGGCATGAAACATGCAACGTGAAAAATGCTTAGCATAGAGCTCAAGGCATAAAAAGTTACGTTTGTTCTTTCTAGTATTATTTCTTCTACATTGTCTCATATCTAAAATCTAGCTTTTCTTCTTGCCCCTTTTTCCCCAAGTGTATAAATATTATACAGACTAAGCAATTAGATTTCCTATAACATGAACTTGTCATTGTTTCTCATGCCACAAAATTAATAAAATTTCCTGTCTTTAAAACTCATATCCATCTTCCCCACTACCAGCACTACTCTTACAACCCTAATTCATTTAATTTTCCTCTTTTGCATTAAACTATTTTTATTTTAAAATTTGCTCAGGTGTTATAATAGACCAGCTTGTAAAAGAATTAAAGTTTTGTTCAACACATTATGTTCAAATGAGTAAAGCAATTTAAAATAAGTATAAACAAAGGTTCTCCAATTTCTACTCAGTTCTTTTTAATCCAAAAAGCTAGCTCCATTTTAGGAACCCTAACTCTGCAATTTCAGTCAATGTTATTGCCAAAGAAAGTTTCAACTCAATTTTGATGTGCCCCAAAGAACATCAGAGGTGCATAAACAGATCTATAAGCAGAAAAATATTAATTCTTTTTCTATCTTCACTGCATAGCAAAATTAAGATTTTATTTCCCCTAAGGTAAAGGGGAAAAAAACTCACTTGTTCAGTATTCTGCACTATTCAGTATATTGCCAGCAAGCTGATATTCTTTTATACTGCTGCTGCTGCTGCTAAGTTGCTTCAGTCGTGTCTGACTCTGTGCGACCCCATAGACGGCAGCTCACCAGGCTCCCCTGTCCCTGGGATTCTTGAGGCAAAAACACTGGAGTGGGTTGCCATTTCCTTCTCCAATGCATGAAAGTGAAAAGTGTAAGTGAAGTCACTCAGTTGTGTCTGACTCTTAGCGACTCCATGGACTGCAGCCTACCAGGCTCCTCCATCCATGGGAATTTCCAGGCAAGAGTACTGGAGTGGGTTGTCATTGCCTTCTCCTCTTTTATACTACCTAACCCTTATTATTCTCTTAAATCTCTCCTGACTTCATGTGAATTTCAGTATGCTTCCCTTTTGTATTGGAAGCCCTTAAGACGCCTCCCCAAGTTTGATATTTAAAAATTGGAATATAGTTGATTTTTGATTTACAAATGTGTTAGTTTCAATTGTACAGCAAGTGATTCAGTTACACATAGATATGAGAGATATATATATACTTTTCTAGATTATTTTCCATTATAGGTTATTATAAATATATTAAATATAGTTTCCTGTGCTATACAGTAGGTCCTTATTTTATATATAATATATATTATATATTTTATATATAATACTGTTAATCTCAAACTCCTAATTTATCCCTGTCCCCCTCCCCCAATTTTCCTTTTGGTAATCTTAAATTTGTTTTCTATGTCTATGGGCCTCTTTCATAAATAAGTTGATTTATATCATTAAACTTTTTTAATTGGAGGATAACTGTTTTACAATATTGTGTGAAGGTTCACTATACAAAGATTTTCACATATAAGCAATATCATATGATATTTGTCCTTGTTTGACTTACTTCACTTAATATGATAATCTCTAGGTTAATCTATATTGCTACAAATAGCATTATTTTTTATGGCTAATAATATGAGTAACAATTGAGGGACATTTAGGTTGCTTCCACGTCTTGGCTATTGTAAACAGTGGTGCTATGAACACTGGGGTGCATTTATCTTTTTAAATTAGAGTTTTCTCCAAATATATGTCCAGGAGTGGGACTGCTGAATCATGTGGCACCTCTATTTTTGGTTTTTAGGGAACCTCTATACAGTTCTACACAGTGGGTGCACCAATTTACATTATCACCAACAGTGTAGGAGGGTTCCTATTTCTCCACACCCTCTCCAACACTTACTCTTTATAGATTTTTTGATGATGGCCATTCTGACTGGTGTGAGGTCATACCTCACTGTAGTCTTGATTTGCATCTCTCCAATAATTAGCAACTGAGCAGCTTTTCATGTGCCTGTAGACCATTTGTAGGTCTTTTTGAAGAGATGTTTATTTAGATCTTCTGCACATTTTTTGATTGTGTTGTTTGCCTTTTTAATATTAAGCTATATGAGCTGTTTGTATACTTTAGAAATTAATCCCTTGTCGGTCACATCATTGGCAAATATATTCTCCCATTCCATATGTTGTCTTTTCATTTTATTTATGGTCTCCTTTGCTGTGCAAAGCTGTGCAAAAGCTTTTAAGTTTAATTAGGCCTCAGTTTTTATTTTTGTTTTTATTTCCATTACTCTAAGAGACGAATCTAAAAAATATTACTGCAATTCATGTCACAGAGTGTTCTGCCTATGTTTTCCTCTAGGAATTTTAGGGTATCCGGTCCCCGTAAGGGTCGTTTTAGCATATTTTTCCCCAAGGTCAGACTTGGCTTCCTTCTTGCAGCTCACCTTTGCTCAGCTCTCTCTTCCCACCTACCAGGTTTTTATTTATCACCTACAAACCAGGATCTGGAGTGTCTACCATGTATTCAGTCCTATCTTATGTGCGTGGGACTGTCCACATACCCTCCCAGTGAGAAGGGTTGTTACTAACCTGGGCAACCTTCCGTACACAGTCTTCTCTTGACTTAAAGATCAGGACTAAATGTCTCAGTCTCTTACAAACGTCTGCTTCTCTGCCAGCAAGGACATGGTATGGTGAACTCTCTGCTGTATCGGATCTCTAAGTACAATGATATGTCCAGTTTGACACATCCTCTCCAGATATAACTTTCAGCTTACAGCCAATAAAGGAAACAGAGGCACCTGCCAAATGGCCTCATGGAGACAGTCTAAGGGAAACCCTGAAGGTGGCCCATCTCTTCAAAAAGTCACTGTGCCAGACTACAAGAAACTTATGGGGACAAAACATCCAAGTGCGATGCGACAGGCTGGATTGGACACTTGGTCAGAGAAACTACAGTAACAGACTTGTTTAGATCATCTGGGGAAACCTGCATATGATCTGGCTATTAGACTAGATGCAAATGTACTGAAAAAGTCGAGATCAGTGACAAAACTGAGCAGACTGCAAAAGAGTGAGTACAGCTTTTGGTTAAAAATCATGTTTATTTATGCATTTATTTTTATTGAAGTATAGATGCTATTATGTAGTATTTTTAAAAAGCAATCTGAAAAATTTGTTCTAAGGTGTAACCACTAGTGATTAGTTGAGTGGTGGGAATGTGATATTTTAGTAAAATTTTTGTTTGCTTACGTTTTCTAATTTTCTACAATGCCTCCGTATGGCTATAATTATAAAAGGTTATTTTTTTTTTAATGGTTGAGGTTTTTAATTTTTTTTTTTTTTATTTTGTATTGGGATATGATGCTTTTGAACCGTGGTGCTGGGAAAGGCTCGAGAGTCCCTTGGACTGCAAGGAGATCCAACTAGTCAGTCCTAAAGGAAATCAACTCTGAATATTCACTGGAAGGACTAATGATGAAGCTGAAGCTCCAATACTTTGGCCACCTGATGTGAAGAGCTGACTCATTAGAAAAGACCCTGATGCTGGGAAAGATTGAAGGCGGGAAAAGAAGGGGACAATAGAGGACGAGTTGGTTGGATGGCATCACCGACTCAATGGACATGAGTTTGAGCAAGCTTCAGGAGATGGTGAAGGACAAGGAAACCTGGGGTGCTGCAGTCCATGGGGTCCCAAAGAGTCGGACATGACTGAGCAACTGAACAACAGTAAAACTGGGGTACAGCTGCCTGACAATACTGTGACAGTTTCAGATGAACAGCGAAGTGACTCAGCCATGCTTTACATGTATCCATTCTCCCCCAAAACTCCCTTCTCACCCAGGCTGCTACGTAACACTGAGCAGAGTTCCATGTGCTATATAGCAGGTACTTGCTGATTATCCATTTTGAATATAGCAATGTGTATATGCCCAGCCCAAACCTATCATTCTCCTGCCCCTACCCCACAACCCCATAACTATAAGTTCAGTTTCTAAGTCTGTGAGTCTCTGTCTTATGAGTTAATCTGTATCATTTCGTTTTAGATTCCACATATAAGGGATGTCATACAATATTTCTCCTCTGACTTACTTCACTCAGTATGACACTCTCTAGGTCCATCCATGTTGCTGCAAATGGTATTATTTCATTCTGTTTAATGGCTGAGTAATATTCCATTGTATATATGTATAAAGGGTTTTTTTTTTTTTTAATGACTCATTTTCTCGCAGAAGCCTCATCTCAGAATGTTCACACGCACTGATTACATCCTAGCTCTCTTGGAGTTAAGTACATTCTACTGCGCAGTTAATGCTAAACTATCATACTCGATTCAAATTCTCTAGTGGATTTTTTTTGTCTGAGGCCCTTGTTCCTGCTCTTCACTTTCATTGAGTTCACACCCAGCAGAGTATTTATTCCTTTAGTGAGTATAACACCTGTGTGATCAGCAGATCCCTGCTCCCAACCTGGCTGATGATACAAACAGGAAGAATGAATGTGAAAATCCAGACTCTCATTAGAAAAAGGCTTAGCAGCACACACCTTTGTACATACACAGATAACATATTTTACCCAAAACACAATAGCCACGCTATTATTAAAAATCCTATTCAATACCATAATTAACTTATAAGACTACCCTGTTCCTCAATATTACTAGGCTATTTCACATACATTCCAGCCACATAATTCTAATGTACACTTTACAACTGAGAAACTAAAGTCTTTTCAAAACCCATGCTAACCTCAGGAAACACAGGTTTGTGAGAAATCCAGAAAAGCACATACATCTTTATATATTCGTATTTAATGTGACTTTGAAGGTGTTCCACTTAAAACATCCCCAAAGTTATGGGCCCTGAAAAACTGTAGCTATTTTATCTCAGTTTCAGAACAGATTGGTAAGTAGGAAACCCCAAGAGGGCATGCAAATAGATGTTTACATTAATAAATTCTTTAGAAAGCATGCTTCATAAAAGAACTTTAAAGTGAGCACGGCGACTTCAACCCAAAGCCCTCTCCAGACAACATTTAAGTAATGAATTTACTAAAAAGGCATTAAAATGAAGCAGTACAGATAATTCATTCCTAGCTTTCTACCTCAAATCCTGAACCAAGGATCTGGCACCAAGAAACCAGAAACACTTTGCCTTATATAAAAAGGGACAGTCAATAGATATTCAAGCACTGAATAATAGGCAGTGATTTTTAAATTCTCCTTAAAAATTCACTTCAATGCTAGGTTTACTTTGCCTTTTCTCTTGGGAAGTTGCGCAGAGGTTGTTGTCTTAACATAAGCTGATTTCAGGTTCTCTTCAAAAATCCCTGTCTTCTTAATTATTTTATTTGGCTGAAACACCAAGTCCTCTTTTAGACCCAATATGTAAGTTCTAACAGTTCTCTGAGGTCGTGCTCACACATTCAGTTGCGGTAAAAACTCATGCAACTGGACACAGAGGAGTCAGTTGAAAATGTTTTTCCTAAAAGGAGTTGCTACTATGTAATTCTGATATTGTTATTTCTATTAGTTATATTCTGATATTCCAACAATGTTCTGAATTCATACAGCACCTCTTTACCCCAAGTTTTACAGTTTCACTCACATAAATCCATTAATCTCCCAAACTGCCCTATGAAGTCAAAAAGTGTGCTCTAACTCTGCATACAAAATACTTCCAGAATGAGCTTATAAATCAGTCATGTTCTCCGCCGCATGGACAGAGAACTACAGCCCGCCTCTCCCCAACAGAGAAACAAGGAAATTCCATACAGAGGTTGATTTTAAATAATCTCCTGTAAATATCTGAAGACTGAAAACACTTTTTCTACCCTGTTAAAAAGATACCTTTGAAAAATAAATGTGACAGATATGAGGTTGCTATAAATTCTGAAAATGGCTTACCTATTAATGTAACTGAGGGCAACATAGGTTGGCTGCTGTAATTCTTGTTTTTCTAAAACACGTGGATCTGTATCTGAAATAAAAACACAATTATGATTTTTCAGCTTTCGCATCAGAATATATGAGGCTACCTAACCTAATGTAACAGAGGCTAAATGGAGAAAAAGATTAATTTAGTAGAGTACTTTTTAAAGAAACCTCAGTCAGCAAAACATAATCATTTGTTCATTCATTCATAAATAACAAGATATTGCATTACTTTTCAAGAGAATTCCAAACATCAACAGTGATAAAATGTCCATCTGTCACACAAACTCCTGCACAATCCCCTCATAAATATTGGTTTTCACTGCTTACAGTTACAATGTTGGCATGGTTTTTGGCGGTTAATCGGCCTAAGAAAGAAAGTCTCTGTTAATTATGCTCACTTCAATGCTGGAACAAATTAGTTGCCGTTGGAGAGCTCCATCAATTTGAAAATCTACTGAGTATTGTTCATATTCCCTGAACACTTTTCTAGGTTTGGGTTCACATTCTAGAGGACAACGCTTCTCCTTCTAAATTGTATAATGAGTTTATTATAATTTTTCTAGACTTGATCAGAAATTCTCATGGGAGTTCAGAATCCACAAACATCACATTCATCAGAGGATTTTTTTCCTCCTTGAAGAGACAGAATTCAAAACCATAGCAACCTTCTCTAGCGGTGTTTCTCCGACAGAACATAAAAATGCACTTTTACAACTATAAATATATTCTCCAGTTTCTCATGTAAATAACTGATGGAGCTAAATATACACAAAAACAATGTTTCTATAGTAAAACTACAAAGAAACTGAACACATTGTTTTTTTAGAAAAATGTTCAGACATTTCACACAGATTTCTCTTCATTACAGCCTCACTTAAAACTATCTCATTATCAGAACTCTTCCAGCTGCATTCAGCAATAACACCTTCTTTGATGTAATGACAGATGCTGTTTCCAGCACCTTTGTACAGAAAGTGTTTACTGCACGTGGTGGCTGTAAGATACACATGCTAACTTCAAAGTGTGGTAACAGGTGATGGGGGTAGAGGATGCAGACACAGTGGCATAGAGCAAGGGTGGCAAAAATGACAGCATAAAAATCAATTCACAAATGCTTTCCACTCCCAGACTAAAACCAGACAGTAGTGGCAATTTCATTCTTGGTGTTGAAGTTAAGAATCTCATGTTCACTTTATTGTTTTTCCTATGCCAAGAAATTTCAGAGACATACTATTCAGAAATCCTGCTTCCTGGGTCTCTGCCATGGCAAGTCTATGAAAGCCAAATTCTGAAACAAGAGACAAAGGCTCTCTGAATGGCTCCATCAAGTCGGGTCTTAAGGTTTTTGGCAGCGCAAGTGAGAACAGATCAGTAATTCAGCATTTCCTCTGCCTCCTACGATGACTACATATGCAACTGAGGCTGTCTGTAGATCACTGGACCTACAGAAATACTGTGTTATGAGCTTATTCCACTATCTTCCAAAACCCTAGGCTAGATGTATGCTCACATAGCCTCAAATTATGAGTGGTTTAAAAAAAAAAAAAAAAAGAACATCCAGAAGCTTCCAAATACCTCTTCTTAACAACAACACTACTATCTGCAAGCACCTTCTCCTGTTTTTCTGGAATGCAGACTCCATAACAAGGAGAACCTCCAGACAGATGTCCACCAGGCCTGAGACATCTTTCTCAGATTAATGTCTCCCTAGGCAACCTGTAGGACATCCATGAAATCTTCACGTTCTTAAAATGAAATTAGGTACTTGGTGCCCGCAGTCAGTAGAAGTCTGCGTGCCTGCCTCTGGAGGAAAACCATCAGGGGCCAGTTGAGAATAAACATCAGCTCCTTCACCAGCTTCCTGGCTGACTGGTGTGTGGTGATCATGACTCACCATTTTATGGATTTAATTACAGCAGGGAGCCTTCCACATTCAGTAAAAGTATAATAGCTGCCTTCATTATTTCTCCCTCCCTGACAGAAAAGGAACTGTCTAATGCTGAAAACTCCACAGGAGGGTTAGAGTGGCAAAGGCATAGGGTGTTCACAGCAGGATGACGGTGTCCTTTTCGCAGAGACAGGACATCACTTAGCAGAATGACCTGGAGAAGAGAAACTCCAGCCACTGGAGATGATGACTGGCTCTACCAAGAACATCCTTAAACCATGTGCCACACTGATGAGGTTATTTTTGTTTTTAGTTCTTTTTGTTGTTGTTGTTTTGTTTTGTTTTTGCATAAGTTGCTACAACAAGAAATGTGATACGAACTTCAGGGGCTACAGTACACAGTTCTCCCAGATATTTCTCTGGCCTGCTTATGGTACCAATGAAAGTGTGAACCTTGAACACTGGCTGTCCCCGTCAGTAAATGGCCTGTGGGATAGAATACTTGAATTTTTCATGGCTACACAATAAACCACTAAGAGATGACTTTTCTGTCTCATATCATCCCAGCACAGTCACAGATTTCAAGCAGACTGAAGGCTAAGAGAATTCAAATATGAAATGTACTTTGAAATACCCAAGCGATAAAAACCTAATGACTTACTCCAACATCTCTAAAACACAGTATCCTCTAAAGTGGACAGCAACGTGCCTCTTGTACCATTCCTCTTTCGGGGTAATAACTTGAACATACTGCTCCACAGTTAAGGATGAGACACAAAGTGGACCTTGCTGTAGCTCATGGGACCTACTGTCGTGTGGCTTTACAGATTCAATTAAATGCCAAAAGGCCAGATGTCACAGCACCAATGTGACACAACTCCCATGACTTCTCAGGCAGTGGAGAGAAAAACCAGGCAGATGGCAGGAAGAAGGAAAGGACAACCTTCAGACCCTTCTGGATAGGCCTAGAGTCCCACATGATGAAAGAAGGGTCAAGAGCACACCCTGTTCAATGATGGAGGCATGTGTTCATCACGGCTGTCCCTGGTGCTGGGAGCCATGGTGACCAACTGCCTGGATCTGGGGCCCGTGTCGAGTCTTTGGTAGCATTACCTTCAAACTTCCAGGAAAACTCAAGGTTGTCTCCTGAGTTAGCGGAGGCTACCTGATGAGCTCAAGGGCTTTGGCTGTGCTTCAGCTAGTCTGCATTGTTGGGATTCTATATGCCTCTGGAATTATTTCCAACATAAGAAAGTAAAAACCCAGCTGTACTGTCTCTCAGCAAGGCTAACGAAGCCTCTCTCGGCAATGAGCTACTTGTAGGCTGGGAGGCAGGAGGAGGAGACGACAGGATACCACACCCCAAAAGGCCTTCCTCAAATTCTATATCCTGGAAACTCTGGGCTCTGTGCTCAGTGTGGAGGGCAACAGTGGGAGGCCGGAGACGATGCGGGGGGAGGCAACCCCCAAAGATAAGACCCTGGAGAGGCAAAGGCCCACCCAGCCAGCTGAGGGATACTGAAGGTCTGGGATGAAAACACCACTGTTCCGTGGACTCACTGGTAACAATCAATGGGCACAGTCTATTCTCAGTCTTCCCCTAACAGCTGAACTCACAAAGCTGCAGAGCCTTCCACGACATCCCTGGCCGAGCACTGCACCCCTCAGCCCTTCTCTGCACCACCTCATCTGCAGCACTGTCCTTGTTCTGTGTGACCACACCAGACTCTGGGCCTATCCTTTCCACTTCCCATGCTTCTCAGAGGCAAGCCATCTCAACTTCTCGGCTCTCTCCAGCACTCAGCTCAGCACCTGGCACGTAGGAGATGATGCATAATCATTATTAAATGGACATACTAATTTTATGATGTGAAAAATTGAAGACTTGGTCAAACATGGCAGGTGGATCAAAGGCATCTGTTTCCCTCACCATCCAAGGCTACGTGCATGCATGTTTAGCCATGTTCAACTCTTTCTGACCCCATGGACTATAGCCCTCCAAGCTCCTCTGTCATTTTCCAGGGAAGAACACTGGAGTGGGTTACCATTTCCTATTCTAGGGGATCTTCCTGACCCAGGGGTCAAACCTACATTTTCTGCATTGACAGGCAGACTCTTTACTACTGGCACCACCTGCGAAGCCCATATCCAAAGCCCCACTAGGGAAGAAATAAAGGAATTACAAATTCTCCAGGGATAGAAAAAAATTGAGGCAATGTCAGCAGACAAGTGATTTCAACCAGTGTTTTGAAAGATGGAAAGCTCATACAGGAGTGCGAGTGACCTGGGGAGTACAGAGGAAGCCACAGTCTCAAGTGCCTGCAACAGGGGAGACACATGAGCCAGGAGGGGAGCCCCCTGTAGAAGCCTGAGAGGCCCTGGACATGGAGGTGCCAGGTGCTGCCAAAGGCAAGAAGGGGAAGTTCAGGGCTGAAAACAGGAGAACTGTTTAAAAGGCTGATTATCCACAGACACTGAACCAGGAAACTAAGCACAGCGGAGACCAAGAAGAGTGAGGAGAACACAGTGCTGAAAATAAGGAGATTAAAGTAGAAATATACCTACTTCACTGGTCTTCAGAACACTGGCAGCCAGGCGGGAGCGTTCCTCTCTTGATTAAGGTAAGTGGGTGCAGAGATGAGATGGCCAGATGCTGACATCTGGCAATTCCCTGATTAAGTGACCTCCCTGCAGATAAGTCAACAAGCTTCATCCACGCCTGTATCCAGAGCTTCCCATCAGCTTTTTACTGCCTCGGTGTCTTAAATAGGAGCCAAGAGCAGTCAAGGAAGGGTCATTAGACATCGGAGGGTAAGTCTTGAACGTGAATGGGAGATACCAAAATAAATAAATGGTGGGAGACAGGAGCAAAGGAGCAGACAAACTGAGACTTGGAAAGTTAAGTGACATGCCTATTTACACAAACTCAGTTAACAGCACAGCTAGGACCAGAAGCCCTGCATCCTCAGAACCATTAGGCCAGTATTCTGACCATTTAAAAGGCTGCTCATCCTCTGAAGTCAACTCGTTGCTACTATCCAGTTGTAATTCTGGCCTCCATACAATCTTTATAGCTTTCTTAAAAGCCCAGCAAAGTTCTGTTGCAACTTTTCGATCCACTTTTAGGACTAAATTTTGATGAACTAACAATTTACAAAGACCAACATTTAATTCACAGCTAGTTTATTTCAGCTGCTGAAATAAATATTTCTTGCTGGCAATAGTCCTTCCAAAAATAAAAATAAAATAATCCTACAATTGCCCATAACCAGCCTTTGAATGGATCAACTTTTCTTTCATTTATAGACACGTCATTTGAAACTTTTCCCAAGCCATAATTTCCATTACAGGGCAGTCAGTGCAAATTACAGTGAGATTCTTGCCTTTCCAAATTCAATGAGAAATCCAGATGCAGTTAAGTGTTGCTATAAACTTTATGAGTTAAATATCTCAAAGTCAGGGACACTGTGCAGTATAATAACACCATCTATTAAAAAAGCATCCATGTTCCCATTTGTACCCTGAGTTTTCCTCCACAAGTGAATCAATAAACATTATTCAATCAAGAACCATTTGGACAATGCTCCAGGAGCCTGATTTATAAACAAACACAGCATACTGCAGACTTCCCAGTTTCTGATATGACCAGAGGGCTAAAGTTATTATAGACCGTTTGGACCAGAGTGCTTTCTAACTCTTCACCAATCCATCAAACTCCTATTGATGACTGCTTGAGAGTGGTAGCTATTTTTCCTGAGTGTAAGATGTGGAGCCTTATATGTATGACACTATCAAGTCTACACCCTTCAACCAAATTCTCCACCTTGTTACCCGAGACAAGAGAGACTGCCAGAGTCCACCATGGCTGCCAGGAATGCTTACGTAGCCCACAACCTGTACGTCTATATATAGTAGCCCTGAAGACGGTGCTGGGGTTATACAACAATAAAATTCTATACAGGACTAAGACCAAAACTTACTCTCATTTGATCTTACATGCTTGTCTGTATGCTTTTACACACAAATGTGTCTGCTTTCCACAGAAATGAACCTGATGATGGATCCAAGTAACATGTCATACAAAAGACCATAAAGGAGCTTCTATGTCTTTCGTGCCTATGGGAAGAGCCTATAAGCAGATATGTGGAAGGGAAGGGAGCTGCTGGTGGCTGAGGCGAAGTGACAAATGATAAGGCAGGGAAAATGATGCTCTTGAAATCCTCTCTTGAAGGGTGGAAGGAAAATGGCTGTTCATAAAGAGATCTTCCACTCCTTCTGCCTAAAATTGTTTGCCCAAGAAAGTCCTATTCATCCTCCAAGGTGTTGACCTATATACTACCTCTTCCATGCACTGTGCTACAGGCATCTGCAAATCTGTCTTAGCACCCCAGCAAAACAAAAGCTCCTTAAGGGACCAGATTTTACAGGTCACAAACCCTAAGTCCAGTGCTCTGCAGTCAGTCAGTGAACATACGCTGAACAAACAAATGGATGCTCCATACATGCGTAACACAAAGACACAAAGTCAGCATCAGTTCAGTCTGTTCCACTATGGAGTCAGATGGGCAGGAAAGAAAACAGACTCAAGCGTAAGTGACTGCCCAGCATAGACAGATACTGACATGAAAAATAAATACCAGTAAACACAGATATACAGAGGGAGAGAAAATAATGCAAAACTCAGAATAATGGAGGGCAGGTATGAAGGGCTAATTTGGGAAGGATTCACTGATGAATAGAACAGAGTTGGGTTTTAAAGGAAAGGGAGCGGTTGATAGGTGAGGTTAGGGGATCCCCAGATGGCATGAAGTGTGGAGCAGAAAGCACAGGGGAGAGTCTGTGGGCACTATGGAAAGGTAGTAGGGCAGAAGAGCCACTATTCATTAGTTATAAGATATTCATAGAGATCCTTTTAAACAGAAGTTCTGAACTGTGGGCAATTCCCCACCACCTCACACCCTATCGGGATGTCTGGCAAGGTCTAGAGACAACGAGGGGAGGTGCCACTGGTATCTAGTGGGTCGAGGCCAAGGACGCTGCTAAACATCCCTGCGATGCACATGAATGGCACTCCCCTCCCCTCAACGAACAGTTACCTGGCCTAAAATGCCAACAGTGTAGGTGCCGAGAAACCCGTGTCAGAGCTCTATGATTATCATCATGATGGAGCTCTTGCTTCCAGACTTTTTCTCTTTTCTGTGGTCTAAATCAAAAGGCTGGTTGGTTAGGAGGCTACAAAAGATACAAGAGCTTCTTTGGACTTACAAGAGCTTGGACTTTCCTCACAGAGACAAATAACCCGAATTCATTTCAAGAAAGACATACTGACCTCTTGTCATGCACTAACTACATAACGAAAATTCTAAGTCAGCAGATTCACAACTGAGCAGCAAAGACCACACAATTCACAATCAACAATAATCCAAGACAGACTGGGATTCTGTGACAATCTAGAGGACTATATAACTGCTGCTGCTGCTAAGTCACTTCAGTCGTGTCCGACTCTGTGCGACCCCCAAAGACGGCAGCCCACCAGGCTCCGCCGTCCCTGGGATTCTTGAGGCAAGAACACTGGAGTGGGTTGCCATTTCCTTCTCCAGTGCATGAAAGTGAAAAGTGAACGTGAAGTCGCTCAGTTGTGTCCGACCCTCAGTGACCCCATGGACTGCAGCCTTCCAGACTCCTCTGTCCATTGGATTTTCCAGGCAAGAGTGCTAGAGTAGGGTGCCACTGCCTTCTAGTATGGAGAAACAAAACAGGATTCCCACGGAGCATCAGAGAAACTTCTTGCAAGAAAATTTTACACACGTCTTGAACTAAATATACAGTCAGAAAAGGTGAGAAAATGGTGAATCAGAAAATGGACTGAGCAGAAGCAGAAACGAGCAGAGATGGGGGCAAGAAGGTATGGCTAGAACTCTGCCCGCAGAGTCTTGCAATTCAGATCAGGCCCACGTCCTGGAAGGTTTAAAAATGTTCTCCGAAGGTCTGCACTTAATCCTGTGAACAATAGAGAGCCTTAGAAGGAGTAAACTGATATGTTCCATGTTTTAGAAAAATAACTGGGGGGTGATGTGGAAAATGGGGGAAAAATGGAAGAAAGAAGTATAAGACTTGGTGAAAGCAGAAATGAAAATACACAATTTTTTTTTCTTGTGTACAGAGCTGATGGCCTCATTACCAAAAGGAAGTAACTAGAAAATGAAAAGGGTTTGACAGGCAAGAAAAGGAGGTCTGCTTCTGATGTGTGGGCAGACATTTTGCAGAAGCAAGACGACTCAAAGGAAGAAGAGATAAAGGGCTCAGGACACAGATAGGGACTGCAGCACTGGAGATTCCCACCAAAATGCCACATTCCAGCAGACACTGGAAGCAGACCATGTACCAAAAACCAAACAACGATACAGAGCGAAAACCTGGCCATCTTGAGTCAAAACTTGGTTATCACAGTAACTCAGCCAATTCATCAGAAAGTACTGACTGAGGAGGAAAAATGAAAAAGAGTACTGATTGAGGACCCAGTACACCTAGTAGAATTCTGCCAGGGATAAAGAAAAGCCAGAGGCTGCACTGCATCTGAAACCAAGTAATTGGTAAACTTCACAAGGGAGTGAATATGAAAGATTGGGACAAAAAGAAACCTGAGTCCAAACAGTCCCCGAGTTTAGTGTTTTAAATGATTTGCTGCCCAAGTCTCTGAGGCTCACTATTGTAATTATCCTCCCATTGGAATCCCTGCTTCCACTTCTTGGTGTTGCCAAGAATTATAATGCAACTCCCCCCACAAATCAAAATGCAGCCTTTCAATATTAGCTATACAGCCTCTTTAAGTCTTAGTTGTTTTCATCTACAGTTTTGGTAAGGACAGTACTTTTGCATGAGGGTTGAAATGAGGATTAAATAAGCAATGTGTTAGGTGTAGGTACTAGTTGATTCTTTAGCCCATAGAATATTTTGAAATCAAACTCTGCAGTGTTGTGGATTATCTTCATTTTATAGTCAGTGGTATTATGATACACAGAAAATCTGAGAACTCATCATTCATATAATGTAGTGGGCTTCCCCTGGTGGCTCAGAGGTTAAAGCGTCTGCCTGCAATGCAGGAGACCTGGATTCAATCCCTGGGTCGGGAAGATCCCCTGGAGAAGGAAATGGCAACCCACTCCAGTATTCTTGCCTGGAGAATCCCATGGACGGAAGAGCCTGGTGGGCTACGGTCCATGGGGTTGCAAAGAGTCGGACACGACTGAGCGACTTCACTTTCTTTTTCATCAAGTAGTCATTTCCCCCTTTTTCCTCTATGAAAAAGTGAAAGTGTTAGTCACTCAGTCATGTCTGACTTTCTGTGACCCCCATGGACTGTAACCTACTAGGCTCCTCCGTCCATGGAATTCACCAGGCAAGAATACTGGAGTGGGTAGCTATTCCCTTCTCCAGAGTATCTTCCCCACCCAGGGATCTTCCCCAGGTTTCCTGTATTGCAGGCAGATTCTTCATGTCTGACCCCACCAGGTAAGCCTCTTCTTCCTTCATAATGCTTAGGAACATGGCTGACTGGTATAAAGACTACATTTCCCAGCATTCCTTGAGCCAGGTACAGCCCTTTGACTAAGGCCTTGTCAGTAGGACTTAGGACTTCTGGGAAGCCCCTTTAAAGTCATGAGCCTTTCTTTGTGGTATTTTCCCCTTCTGCATCTAATCTGGATAGGAAATAATTTGGGAAATAGAAGTCATACATGGCTAAGCAACACAATAGGAGCCTGGATCCCTAATCCCATGAGGCCCACCACCACTCTGACCCCCTCCAGACTTCCTGAAAGAAAAGAAACTCTTCCACTTGAGGCACTGCTATGAAGGGTTTTCCAGTTACATGAAGCCAAACCAAATCTGAACAAAACAGTGGGAATGCTGGTTTATTTTGTTGGACTCAAAGTTCTAATCTGAACTATGTAATATTTTATGTCTTGCCTTTTTTAAGATTCTTTAAAAATTCTCTTTAAAAATATACCATCTGATGAAAACAAAATCAGAGTAAAATCACACTCACATCATCACACCATCTGTGGCTCACTCTTAGCCTGGGATAATTAAAAGAATGGGAAAAAGAAGAAGGGAAAACCATTATGTCAAATTATGGCTCCTCTCATGGCTTTAGGACTTTCTCTAGAATTGGTTATTAGTGGGCAATAATGAAGCAAATTGCACATGCATATACTTCTGAGTTATGAACAATGCAACCAGCAGTAACCTTTGAAGCTGTCAGGATCTTTTCAGGCAAGCAATTAAAGTGAAAATGAGAGTGTGCACAACTTCCATCACCCAATACTACATGTAATAACATCACCTACAAACACTGACATCAGAGTGTGACTCTGTCTGAATATTTATTAATGCAGATCTGTTCCCATTTGTTCCTTTTTTCCCTGTAACCCATTCCATCCCCACCTGCCAATTTTTTTTTTTCTACTTCTTTAAAGGGCAGCTCTGACATCATGAATTATATTTACCTGAAACCTACATGCACTATGACATCCCTCTCATCTTCACCTCAGGAAGGTTCCTTCCTAATCCCCTGACCAAAATACAAATTTAGGGCAAGAGTGGATTCCAGAGAAGAAAAAGTAGATAAGGTAGTAAGCTCCGATTAGGAAAACACAAAACCAAGATTATAATAATTAACGTTAACAACTGATATTTACATGAGGCCAAATATCTGTCAAGCATTGCATGCTAGGCACTGAAGGCCCTTCAGTCACCCATCAAAGGCCCAGTTCTCAAGTAGACCAGACTCTGGAGGATGACTTACACTCATCTATAATAAAAATGGGCTAATGTTAAAAAAAAAAAAATCTGACTTTCTGCTGAAGTGTAGAATAGAAATCATTCCTTGCTTACATATGTTTCATGATTTAACTACTTGGAAGGAGTTCGAGAAAAGGCAGGAATAAACAGAGGTGAGCCACTTGGAATAGGTTTTTCTAAGCAGAGAAGAAAGCCTTGTGCTGAGTCTGAAAATGTGAGGCTTATGGGTCCTATAAGCAAGTTTGTCTCATATGGTTTCAGTCATTTCTATGCCACCAAGTACCTAGAGACCAGTGATTCTTTGTCAGCTAGAACCACTCACTAGCATCACCTGGGTAGCTTTCAAAAATTCTGATGCCTAAAACCAATCTCCAAAAATTCTAACATGCAATCAGAAAAGTGATGAAGATCTGGTTTAGAAAGTCATTAAATCAGTTTGCATTTTCCCCCAAACTAAAAACACAAACTGTAAAACTGTAAATGATTTATTGAAAATAATTTAAAAGTTTTATAAATAAATCCAAGTCTGTGAATTCAGACTTAAGGCTCAGGTTTTCACCATCCCCACCCCAATCTTTAAATTTTATAAAGAAAGCACTAAGCTTAACGATTATGTTGACTATTAGTGTCACATATCTTTAAAAGCAAACCACAACCAACCAAACACCAGCGATCTGAATTGTGAGTGATTTTTATCTACTCAATAAGAGCGGTTTGGCAAGCCCTCTTACTGGGAACTCCCCCATCCCCTCCTCCACAATCTTTTATTTTTGGTCACTGATTTTCTTCACAGTATGTTCCTAAAATAGTAAGACTGCATTCCTTGAAGTATTCTATGGCTCAGAATTTTCTGTCACTCACATTGGCCCCAACCAGTGCAGTTTTCCTTGCTGTTATTATTCACCTCACTTAGAAATCAGGTCACAACCAAGTATAATCATTGTGCATTTTGGAAGCCAGTTAAGGACTTGGCAAAAGGAATCGCCCTCATTACTTCTCATCTCCCAGGGAGGCAGAGGCAGGAGAGAAACAACTGAACATCTGGACTTGGAGTGACCTGGCTGTTCTGCCTGAAAGCCATCAAACATAGGGCCCACATCAGTTACAGTTCACTGGGGTGGATGGCTGATCTGCAAAGCTCTGCCTGGCAGGCTCCGGGGTCCCTCACGGCGTCTCTGTGCCCAGATAGCAGCCAAGCACAGGACGTGCCGGCTCCAGGGCCACAAAGGTCGTACAGATGTCGGGGATTCATTCCTCCCCTACCTGCATGGGGTGTGCACTCCTTCTACTTGCTAATGAGGAGGGGCACATGCTGGGCTGTCCACAGATCAGTCTCACTGATGGTGTGAATGTGGGCCTGGAAGGCCAAGGCACATGGCAGATGGTCCCTGGAATTCTTGGCTTCTGTGGAAGAACGTCTGGGAAGCAACTCCAGACTTCCTGTTACTTTTTTTTTTCCCTCTCTCTCTCCAAGGCTTTCATTTCTGTAGCCAGGCAATATAATAATAATAGGCACAGTCGGCTACTTAACTCTGTGACCTGAGTAAGTTTCTCAGCCTAAGTCTCAGTTTTCTGACATGAAAGGCAGTGATTCATAGTTCCTACACGTTATGAGATTATTACGAGGATTAAAAAGACAAGCGGCACAGAGCTTGTAGTGGCTGCTACATGGTAAATACTTAATGAACTATACCTGCTATTACTGCAGGTAGTCAGGTCTGAAAGCATTTAGTGTTTACACTATTAGACTACATTTGTGAATGATCAATTGTTCTTAAGTAGCGGTGAGAACTTACCTGGTGCCACTAGCAGTCAAAGAGCCCGCCTGTCAATGTAGGAGACATAAGAGGTGCGGGTTTGATTCCTGGGTTGGAAAGATTCCCTGGAGGGGGGCAAGGCCCACCCACTCCAGTATTCTTGCCTGGAGAATCCTCAAGGACAAAGGAGCCTGGCAGGCTATAGTCCACAAGGTTGCAAAGAGTCAGACACAACTGAAGCAACCTAGCATGCATGTACAGCAATGATAACTGATAGTTAACAGGATTATCACTGCTGAGTGCCTACTATGAGTCCATGAAGAATGAGCTCCTTTCTCTGTGCAATCCTCATGAAAACCCAGGGAGCTACACCTCCTACCCCTTTCCCAAAGGAAAATGTAAGACTCAGAAAAGGTCCAGATCACACAGCTTGGAGACAGGACTTTAGATCCAGGTGTGACTTCCAAGTGCAGCTACTTGACCCTGACCACCACCTAGTTCTGGAGAAAGGAACTGGCAACCCACTCCAGTATTCTTGCCTGGAGAACTCCATGGACAGAAGAGCCTGGCAGGCTAGAGTTCATGGGATCGCAAAGAGTCGGACACAACTGAAGTGACTTAGCACGCACGTACCACCTAGTTCTGCCACAATATTCAACAGCAATGTTCTCAAATTGCCAACTGGGCTTTTCTTTTTTTCTTTTTCTCATTAAAATACTGGAATTCTTTGGAAGCACTGGAATGAAAAACACAAACTGTGATGAAAGCCAGAATCTGCAACACAGGCTTGAACAGTAACTCACCTTCACTGCCTATTCAGTTTCTCCTCTGGATGACTGATCTTAAAGACCATAAGATCTGGATCCAGAAGACCTGGATTCTAGTCTTCCTTCTAACCAGTTCTTGTTGTTTAGCTACTAAGTCACATCCAGCTCTTTTGCGACCACATGGACTGTAGTTTACCAGGCTCTTCTGTCCATGGGGGTTTCCCAGATAAGAATAATGGAGTTTTTGAAAAGAAAAATGGAGAATAAGCCACTTCTGTCTCCAGGGGATCTTCCCTGACTCAGGGGTCAAACCTGAATCTTCTACATTGGCAGGAGGATTCTTTACCACTGAGCCACCTGGGAAACCAGCTAGTTCTAACTTATGGTTTAAGCAAATTAGTTTTGATTCCTGTGAAATGATGGTGCATAACACCATCACAAGCTTGAGATAACAATCACCTGTGAACTGAGTGATTCCAGTACAAACGCTAAGGTCCCACGTCCGGCTGCCAACCTAAGGTGGCCTTGCAGGTATTATCTCCCCAATAAGAACAGCCCTATGCAACATTATTTACTTGTTAGTATCTAAAACAAATACTATGTGGGGAGAAGACTTCAATTAAACACTGAAATAGTGACATGAGTTCTTTGTATAAAGGGCTTAGACTTCATCTGCCTTCATTCCTGAAGCTTAGCAAACAATGTGCTTATGCGCTTTTCTCTTACAAGAGTAAGGATTCTCATCAGAAAGCTCTCCAACTGCGCTTCCCCAAGAGTCACGTGTCTTGTCAGTGGAGACAGAAAACTTTTTGGCTAGTTTTCAGCTGTGTTTATTAAGCCACTCTAACTAGAAACAGTGTGATCAATTAACATGTTTTAGAGATAAAAGGAAAGCCTTTCAATTTATAAACCAAAACACACTGAAGTGATTTTATCACACATTCAAACCAAATGCAAAACTCCCCATAATGCTTAAGTAAAACAAGCATTATCAAAGTAATCGCAAGACATCGGATTCCTCAGAGAGGTTCAGGAGACCTCAGGGATTGGGTAAACATTACTATCAGCTGAGTTCCAGAAAATGGAACACAGGGAGGCTGATGGATTTTCTCAGCTTACTGGAGATGAGGTTTAATACTCTAGACATGGATTCAATATCATAAAGATATTAAAAAGAATGCACAGATAACATACACTTTTAAAGTAGATATGTTCTTTGCTGACTGTCTACAGCCATGCTGCCAGTCATTCTCTTCCCCCTTCAGTTCACTGTAGCCAAGGATCTAGCTCAGGGCGTTCTCAACGTTTCAACAGTGCTATACATATTTTAAATTGTAACCAGTACATCTCCCCCACAGAAATATACAGAAGGCTCACAAAACATTACTCAACTTCACTGTATGCAACCAAGATATTATTTCATTTTTTAAAATGTTGGGACAACCCACTAAATTGATTTTATGGACCATTCATGAGTCCCAAATAGTGATATTTTAAAAAATGTAACTCTTGCTAAATTACAAGTCAATAATAGCATGCATTAAGCCCACCCCACACTCGACTACTGTTAATAAGACAAAAGACTTAGGTAACTATAGAAGATCCTTCCCAATTTGGTTCCGAACTCATCTTCCCAAGTTCTCTTCATAGAGCTCCTAGCTTCATCTCGTCCTTTGCACACACCTCGTTCGCACTCCATACCTTAGGTTCTGAAGATCCTGTTTGCCTCCCCAGGTTCACTGCCTGCTTTTCTCTGCCTTGAGCTAGTCTACCCAGGCTCTCTGGCCAGGGTTAGCCAATGAAAAGCACTAGTAGGAAATCAGAGGGTGAAAGAGAGACGTATTCTGCTGATAAGCCTTTGTAACATAGGCTGCTTCCCCAACTTGAACACTTCCTCCCAACTTCTCTAGCCATGCTCGGATTCATCCTCCCAAGTCCACTCCATGGGGTACCTCCCCTCCAAAGCGCTCCAGAACCTACTTAATAGAATTCACCTTAGTACACACCACTGTTAAGAGACTGGATTACACTTAAATTATCTACATCCCAACAGACTCAGCTTCTCCAGAGCCACCACCCATTTCCCTTTGTCCCCAGCCATTAGTACAGAGACTGGCATGTAACTGTGATCACTGAAAGGATCAATAAATGGGTGAAAGATAAAAGAACTGTTAATTATCAAATGACATCACAATTATATGCCAGGAAGTAAGTCTTTTCTAACTATGGTGTCTACAGAGCTACTCGTTGCAACTCCCACTCTCGGGTGACACAGGTTCATACCCGCACTCAGTTGCGTCCGACTCCTTGCGACTCCACGGACTGTAGCCTGCCAGGTTCCTTTGTTTATGGAGTTTTCCAGGTAAGAATACTGGAGTGGGTGGCCATTGCCTCCTCCAGGGGGATCTTCTGGACCCAGGAACTGAACTCACGTCTCTTACATTTCCTGCCTTGACAGGCATATTCTTTCTTTATCACTGAGCCACCTAGGATGCCCGGGGTGACCTAATCTATATTTTCTAAATATAACTGCTGGAAGTCAGCTTCAGAACTGCTCCTTACCGTGTGGTAGGTACACCAACTATCTCTGGTAGTAACTAACTAGCTCCTTCACAATCCCACATTACTTAGCAGGGTGTTTTCTGCTTATTATGCTAATTACATTTTACTTGAAAGATGTAATTATTGCTGCAACCCGAAGAAATAATTAATGGCCAATTTTAGTGGGTAAAATATTCATTAATCAAGTCAACAGACAACAGACCTGCAGAGTTTAAGAAAGGTCCTTAGAGAAGAGAAAAAAGATAATCACTTAGAGATTCCTCTGTTCCGTAAATATAGGTTAAATCTATTCAAATACAGTCTCCTGAAAGTTTACCTTTCAGATTTACTCCAATGACTCCTACTGAAGTCTCAGTTTAAACTTTTGGGTTCTAAAATGTATTACCCAACAGAATTGTATTGCATGAAAAGCTGTGATACAGAGGAGAGATACCTTTCCTACTAGGTCTCTTGAAAATGTTGATTTCCTCAAGGGTTCCTCAACTCAAATACCAGCCTCTGCTTTCTTACATGAAAGGCAGGGAGAGAGGTGTCTTAATGAGAACACTATTCTGTTTGCTGGATTTTTACACCATCTTTGTCCCTTATAAGCACTCAGCCTTTTAAATGTGAGGGAAAGAGGATATTTAAAATTCTTCTAACACCCTAGTAATAAGAGCCCAGGGAAGTGTTTGTCAATGGAAAACAACACAGTGACCAGGGATCAGATCAAACTCTACTTACTATTAAAAGATACTTCAATCCCCAAGACAATGGTCCCTCACAAAAAATGATAAACCCATCGCCCTGCTTCCTACAGTTCTTCTCTTCAATGTCCTTTTATAATATTTATATGCTCAGATTTATGTCAACTGTATATTTGTGAAACATGTTCCCCATACATTATAAGGGGCTTAAGGGACCAGGAGAGATGGGTCACAGAAGGCAGTATACAATAATTGACAGTCAAGTTTATTTTTTACACCAAAAAATATTTCCATGTTTTCATTTAATTTTAAATGCTAACAACCATATTCTAGCCTCCACATGCTCATAAAGCTGTTTTACAGTCCAGAAAGAAAAAATAATAATAATTTTGTTTTAAATAATGTTCACCATCCACATCTTAATAGTCTGGACACTGAAGCATTTTTCATTTAGAGTAATGATCTCCAGGAGTAAAAATAATATAATTATAACTGAACTACTTGGTCAGCTAAATCACAACCAGAAATGCACTGGTATGTATTTCATTCACTGTGTCAAAAATCTTCATTCTGGACCATCAACATAGCACTAAATTTTGATCTGTCATTGAAAACAGGTCGCTTCTATTTCTGGCTTACAGCAGGGTAACAGGGTACAGCAATTGGCAAAGACAGCTAATATTTCATATTAAATCTCCCCACCTGACCTTCTGAATCAAAAGTAGACTCATGAATAAGGAATTATTTATTATGTAAACATCTCCTTTACGTCTTAAAAATAAAAAACCTCTTAAAGCATGGAAAGAAAGATCAAAATCCTTGGGAAGAAAGCTGGTTGTTGGTGGGATGGCCACTGAAGACCCCTGAAGGCTGTGGGCTATATTCCTCAGCTGCCTCCTCTTACAAACAGGAGTGCGTGGGGAGCCCTCACATTGGAGCGGACCATGAGACAAAGCCCGGACAAGTGTTTCCAGGGAAGGAGCTCTGATGAAAGGGCATGCTGGCCACTCTGGGTGTGGCCCTTGGGGGCCCTTGGCCACTACCACGCAGGGAGCGTGAATTACGCGCACTGTGGGAGAAAGCAACTCTCCTGAACTCCTCTGCGACTCATTCTGAAATCACATGTGGCTTCACCTTTAAACCGCGTTTTACCTTTCTTTACATAAAAACTTTGAGAAAAACTTTGCAGCTATAGCCCCACCTTTACTACCCCTCCTAGCCTAGGTAAAGTAACCCTCCCATCTGCTTCCAGTACACCCCTCCAGTCACTCCGACTTCACACTCACCACAAGCCCTGCAGCCGCCCAACTAGCGCCCTCTCGCACAAGGCCAGAGTTTCTCATGGTGGGGTGGGGGCAGCTTTATAAACTAGTTTACACCTGGGTGCTCCTCGTGCGATTCTGACTTAATTGATCTGAGATGGAAGAGCCACTGAATGAAGGCACTTGGAGTTTTACAAGCTCCCCAGGTGACTCTAATGTGCAGCCACGACTGAGAACCACTGCTGACTTCAGCTCCCCAAGGACATGCCCCGTGGCTGGCTCACCCTCGACCTGCCCGCTCCCCAAACCCAGCCCCACCCTGGCACCCAGCACAGTGCCTGCTCACCGAGTATTAATTGAATGAATATAAAATGTTGTCCAATGATTGCAGAGTGAGGGTAAAGCCAGGAAGGGCTCCGGCACGGGGTATATACACCAACAGTGCTCTTCAAACTGGATGTGCATCCGAGTCAGGTGGAGGGCTTGTTACAGGTCAGCCTGCTGGGCCCCACCTCTGAGAATACGCAACTGCAACAGGTTCCCAGGTGACACAAATACTTCCAGAACCATCACACTATAAAGGACTGAAGCTGCCTAATAATCTTAGCTTCAGCTGCACGTGGTAACACGTGACCGCTGGGGCTGTGTGGCGAAGGGCAGTGTCACAAGAAGGGACTGCTGGCCAAAGAGAGGGCCAAGGACACCACCCCTCTGGACTCCCAACTTCCCAGGGAAGCTTTCATTTTCATGGCTTAAGTATCTGAATCATCTGTCAGGTGCTCACGCCAAGGATTAAGGTGTGGCCAGCAAGAACAATAGACAGCATCAACGTGTAAGTAAAAATTATAGAACACTTTCCTAGAAATATAGACCCAAGATCAAATTTTCCCAGAGCACCACTGGCAGACTCCGGCCAGAAAACAAACCCACGGCTGCTTGTTAAATCAACTCAAGCACTAGATTCTACAGCTGTAAAAATACAGTGGTTTAAAATCCAAGCTTCTAATAGCCACCCAACTAGATGCTGTATTAGAATTACTCAGGGGTAAAAAAAAATGCAAGTTTTCTTCAACTGCTCTCAGTTAAGAGATTTGTTTCTTAGGAGACAAAGGTAAGGAAGAAGGAAAATGCCCAGTGCATCAGGTTTTCCCACGAGTGTACTGGTTACTGGTTCCCAGGAACGGGAAGGAGGAATGCTCGCCGGCCCTTCCCACTGCCCTCCAATCACACAAGCCACTGAACGGCGGCACAAATGGAATCGTGACAGTGACCTGGGCAGGGCTATTCTCTCCCACGGCTACTTACTGGTCCTCTGGATTCTGGCCAGCAGTGATAAATCTGGATGTCTGAAAACTAAATGCTCTTGGGTTGTGAAAAAGCTAATCTGCAAGGAGTTTCTGAAGCAGAAGTAAACGGGAAACTGTGGCTTCTGAAAAAGACCTCTGTTATGAGGACGAGAGGGGCATGAAGGTGGAGGACTCACCTACACAACGATGATAAAGCCTTACAGGTACATTCAGCCATAGTGACATCACGGCTCTAGAAAATGTCATAATGACTAAATATAATGTGGTGTCCTGGATGGGATTCCACAACAAAAAAAAAGGACAGTCGGTTAAAAACTAAGGAAATGTGACTCGAGTATGAACTTTACTGAATATCAGTTTGGTTCATAATTGTGACAAGTATACTATACTAAGGGCTTCCTGGTGGTGCAGCGGTAAAGAATCCACCTGCAGTGGGAGACGGGGTTCAACCCCTGGGTCAGGAAGATCCCCTGCAAGAGTCTATGGCAACCCACTCCAGCATTCTGCCTGGAGAACCTCAGGGACAGAGGAGCCAAGCAGAGTCAGAAACGACCGAGTGTGCACGAATACTATACTAAAGTAAGATGTTCACTAAGAAGGAAAACTGGGTGTGAGAACACCTAACTCTGTACTGTCTGCAATTATCCTGTCAATTTCAATTATTCTACAAGAAGAGGTTGTTTAGAAAAATTAGGACACTCTGAGACATTTGTTAAAGCAAGGCAGTAGACACATGGGTAGGTATCTGTTGCATTATTTTCTGTATGCTTAAAATATTTCTGAAATATTTCCTAATTCAAAATGTAATTTGAAACTAAGAAAACTACATATACACATGCATCGCCAATCCCCATCCCACAAAAAGGTTGGAGTTTGTTCCAGTGAGGATGCTATGCTGAAAGCAGGCCTGAAGCACACCCTCAGCCGCCAGCTCCTCGGGTCCCCTTTGGTTTGAGCCTCCTTGGACTGTGGCGGGGACACCCTCCCCCATCTCAGGAGTGCCCCTGGAGGAAAGCTGTAAAGGATGTAAACCTGGCCCCACCTGCTCCCCAGGCTCCCAGCCTCTGCCTCTCCCCTCACATCCACCAGAGCCTTCCACGTTTGATCTCACATTCCCACGGAGCCTGAAACCCAGCTGGACCCCTTCATGTGTTACCTGCCAGCAGCCTTAGGATGTGGCTCTCCAAAGAGCAGAGGCTTGTTAACGATGACAGAAAAAGAGTCTCTGAGCCCACAGGAGGGAAGTGAAAGGTGGAATTTCAAGGCACTGGGACAGACACAGGGCCACCTGCGTCTTATAGGGCCTGCCCAGATTCCTTCTTGGCTTCAGAGTGGACCGCATCTGGGCAGAGCTAAAAGCCCATTCCCCGTGTGCCAGTGACCTAACTCAGCGATGATTCCTGAAGTTGTTAAAATCAACACACTTATTTCTTACATTGTTCAGCCTCCAAAGGAGTTAAAACCAGGTGGTGGACCTGCTAGAATGGGAGGGTAGGACAAGAGGGGCTAAGTGGCTAAGACGACTCATAAACTGGAATCTAATCCCTGCAATAGTGGGGCATTCACGGCTGCCCACGCGTTCCCGAGGAGGGCTATTTTCGCTCAGCTGTTTGAACGCCAATACCAAGGAATGCTTGTGGCGGCCAGCCTTCTCCTGACGCCTCCGCCTTGGGTCTCGCCCAGACCAAGAGAGTGAGGATTAGGGGAGGGAGGCCCAGGAGCATCACTTGGGAGTTGAAGAAGTAAAACTGAGAGCATACTGGTTTGATTTCTAGACCAACAGTGTGTGCCTACTTGGTTCCTCCTTGTCCTTATCTGTGCTATTACTTTATTTCCTCCACCTCTCGGAGTCAAATCCAGCCCTCCCCAAAGGGCCCATGAAAGTCCTAAATGTAGCCAGGGGTTTTCTGCTTGCTTTTACCTCATTCATCCTTTCACTCCACAAATACCGACTGAACACCCTACTATGTGTGGGTACTACTCTAGGTACTAGAAATACAGCAGTGAATGAAACAGAGAAAACCTCTTCTGCTCTGGACTTTACATTCTAGATAGGGAAAGGGTCAATACGGAAATAAGTGAATATATACTAATCTGCCCACAGTATGGGAGACCTGGGTTCAGTCCCTGGGTGGAGAAGATCCTCTGGAGGAGGGCATGGCAACCCAATTCAGTATTCTTGCCTGGAGAATTCCCCAGGACAAAGGAGCCTGGCAGGCTACAGTCCATGGGGTTGCAAAGAGTCAGGCATGCCTCAGTGATATGTAGACTGTGCCTCTACACGTATATGACATCAGGAAGAACACGGGAAGAACGGGGCAGGACAGCTGGGGAAGGTTCTGGTCCCTGCATCGGCACAGGTAGCACTGTTACTATTCAACCTGGTGAATGTCTCTGTGCTGTCTCTTCAGCCAGATACCCTACATCCAAGAAGGACAGGGGTTTCGGGCTTCTCTGAGCACAGGTTTGTACATCTAACAGGTAATCAATTCTGTTGAACAAAAGAATTTATATGATGCAGCCAACTTCTGTTTTAGAACCTGAGACCTTCTGGGCATGGAGGAAAGTCAGGACAGTGATGAGTGGACGCGGAGCCACGTCCGTCACATCCCCGTCTCCGGGGCAGCATCCATGATGAGACACAGTGAAGCAGCCATACATGACTCCAGCATGCTGGATGTGTACATCTTAGTGGAAAAGACAGTCAACAGGAAATAATTTCAACCTGTGACCACTTCCTTGAAGGGAACAAGCCGGGAGAGAAAAGGCGAATCTCAGCAAGGAGGTTAGGGAAAGCCTTTCTGAGAAGGTGATGTTTTAGCTGAGATGTAAAGGATGAAAGAAGCCAGCTGGGTAAAGGGAAGGATAGGGGTGGAGGAGGAGGGGTTTAAAGATGCAGGGGAGGGGATGGGGGTGCAGGGATGAGGTTGGGAGAGGATGGAGTACAGGGGAGGGGGCAGGGCTGCAGGGATGAGGCTGGGGGGGCAGGGATGAGGCTGGGAGAGGATCGAGTACAAGGGAAGAGGCAGGTGTGCAGGGATGAGGCTGAGGGGCAGGGTGCAAGGATGAGGCTGGGAGAGGATCGGGTAGAAGGGAAGAGGCAGAGGTGCAGGGATGAGGTTGAGGGGCAGGGTGCAAGGATGAGGCTGGGAGAGGACAAGGTGCAGGGGCGGGCACAGGGCTGCAGGGATGAGACTGGGAGGAAGGTAGAGGAGTCTAAGCAGGAGAGCACATGAAATTTATATATGAAGGTTACTCTAACAAGATAATCCCAGGATCAGGGTAACCACGTATCAGTTCATTGGGACAATATCATTTATGCCTAATGCCTCAGGATGCTATTAACAGCACCCTATTTCATTCTCCAAAGTGTTATGGATTCAAAGAAAAATGATATAGTCATCCTCTCCAGACCCATTATTATAACAAACATGATCCATTGTTATGTGAAACCAGATATTCTCCAGGTCGATCATGTCCCTCTCAAACCAAGAACAGAAGTTGATACAACAGATTCTATAATATCAAGTCAAGCCTGCCTTCCAACACCATAATTAATAAAAGGTTTTACTGTATCTTTTTTTAAACAGGGAAAAAATAAAGTTCTATCAACTTCCTTCCGTGACATATTCCGTGCTCACAGCAGCTGCAGGGGGCAGGCTTTTTCATGGATCAAAACAATTTTCGTGGCTCAGCTGGAGCTGTCTTCACTCTGTTTGGACAAACAGGGTCAGTCCCTGCTCTCTGGGCTGAGATACTGTGAGCCCTGTTCTGGAAGAAGCCTGCCAAAGTCACCACCGACGAGCTCCAGGTTACATAACCTCTGTTTCTCTAACCTCTCCTCTCGGGTCTTATTTTTCAAATGTCCAGTTATCCCTGTGGCTCCTCTGTTCCTCCTTGCCAAGTTCTTCACACGGACACAGTACTTCTAAAGTTGTACGCCAAAAGCACTCTGCTATTTCCCCTACCAAATCTTTCCAAAAGCTTCAAGTCTGTTCTCCACATCTGAGCCGTGGGCTGGGAAACTGGAAGCAGCCCTGCCACACCAAACCATGCCTCCTGTCTTGTTTTCACCTGTCCTCCCTGGACCAGACCACCTAAAGAGAGGATTAAGTGTAATCTTACCACGTCTAGGTTACAAAGGCATGCATGGGTGGCAACCTCCTGGCCGCTTGGATTAGCCCCTCTTCTCATATTCCATCTTAGAGCCACAGTCGAGGTAGAGGCCACCTCAGTAATACTCTTTTCATTTAGCAGATTTATTTCAGGCTGATATAATAAAGAGCCCATAGAAGGGCTGGAACTCGTGCTGGACCATGGCACTGCCCTCTGCTTTGCCCTCCATCACTCCAAGGAAATGCCACTGTCCTCTGATGGCTTTCTATTGACCTACGTGCCCACGTCTTTTTTCATCCCTCTCCTTAACTCTGTTTTGCTTCTTGAGGGCAGAGAATGTACTTAATAGGTCTTGATATTATTTGCAACATGGGACCTTCCATGTAGCCAGGACTCAACAGATATTTGCTGACCAATGTGGGCACAGGTTCTTCAGGCTCCTCCTCATTTTCCTATGATGCAGACAGTTGAACAAGAGTAATGTTACCAACCGTAACTATGAATGGAGTATGCCTTTTAAAAATAATGAATCACTATGCTGTATAACTGAAACTTATGTAATAATAGTAACTCAATAAAATGAAAAATTTTGAAAGTAATGTTACCAGGCTTTAGGAAGGCACAAGCTCATAGACCCAGGTTCAAATCCAGGCTCTGGCACTTGGTTACTAGTTAATTGACCCTGGGAAGGATATTTCATCTTCCTTCATCAGAAAATGGCCATCACACACCTCCTTCTCTGTGAAGGCTGCTGGAGCACAGCAGGGCTCCCACATATCTGTGATCTTCCCTGAGCACTACTTTCCCTCTTTCGTAGCCTTTGCACAGTTAACACAAGATCCTATTTTTTTTCTCTTGAGGTTAAGTTGTTGCCAAAAAATAAAGAGAGGCTGAGACAGGAAAAAAACAAAAACAAAAACCCTAACAGTACCATGACTAGAGATACTTCTCCCCCATCCTTACCTACTTAAAAAACCATCCTGAGAAAGAGAGAAAGCTATGCTGTTACTTATATCTTTTAGCAAATTTTTTAAAGTGCTGAGATGACACCAAAATGGGGGAATTTCTGAGGTTATTCGTGCATAAGTAGGAGGTAGGAAAGTATTTACATTTAGAGAGAGAACTAAGAAAAGCCTCCTGATGAGGTGTGAACCAATGGAAAAGTGCACAGGGAAAACTCACAGGAAAGGCCGTCTGTGGACTAGCACTGCAGCCCAAGGAAACGGGCAAGGCGAGCCAAGCTCCCGGGCTGTGTCTTCGTCTTGGATTTAAATGCTTAGGGTGGCAGTTTTCATGCAGACACCCAGGACTGATACCACACTGACATCTTGTGGCGACAAGCATCATGACGCATAGATGGCGCCAAAGCAAAATGGACCTGCTTACTGATCTTGCCACCATCTGTCATTCGCAGCATTTAAAGAACTGCAATGCTTTCAGACCACAGACTCACTGTTTTCATACCACAGAAGCACAAGTGAGGAAAGGAAGCAGCTGCTGTATCGAGGAACATATATGCTGGCTGGCAGTTTAACTGTGATGCTGGCATTTGTACTCCAGTGTATTAGTTCTAATACCTCTGATGAACGTCACCGTTTTCAAGTACCTGAAACTCTTGGGTGAGCACTGCTTCTCATCTGTCACCTGAGACTCCAGGTAGCAGACTTACTGAAATACATGGATTACTTAAAGGTGAAATGGAACTGGCGTTCAAATGCCAACTATACCCCCTCTCATGAAGTCTGAGAGGGGAGGGGAGGAAGCAGAACAAGAAGACAGTTCTTTGGAATTTCAATGTTACATTTCTTTTCCTAAGCATACCAGGAGCTTTCTGGTGAAGGATGGAGGCCAGACACCCTCCATCTTGCAGAACCCTAGGTTGGATGGAGTGTCTACAGCATCCAAAGCACCTGGGGGCCCTGGTGCACCCCAGACAGTACTGAGGCCAAGAAGTGGTCATGGGTCCTGGCACCACAAACTTTCTGGCATAAAGCTCAGAAGTAGAGAAAGGACACCTGGGCCCCAGGAGTTCTGGGGCGGGAGATACAAGAGAGGCTTCCATGGAGGCAGCATGTATCTGTTAGGACCAGCAGCGTGGGCCACGTAAAGGTGGGCATGAGGGCACTGACAGCAAGTGGTTAAGGCCAGGGGCCTGGCAATCAGACAACACCGGACTGGATTCCTGGGCCTGTCACTTCCTAACTATACATTTGAGCATGTTACCTGAGCTCTCGAGCTCTTTTTTCTTCATCTTAAAAGCAGGAATAATGCTTTTCATGTTGTTGTTGTGACGAATCAATGAAACTATGTGTAGAAGTGATGAGCGCACACATCAAGGACACACGAATGCTGACGACTGCTGTTAACAGTTGGGGGATGAAGTGGGTGCGGAGATGGGGACAGAAGGCCACCGTCACCTGCTGATACCAGGAGCGTGTGAGCATACGATGAACAAGGGCGTGAGTGGCGGGGGGGGGGTGGGGGTGGTTGGGAAAGCAGAGGTTACTGGGCACCAGGCTGAGGCATCTTGACCACGTCTTGCTTCCCTCTGCTCCCAAAGTGTCCCTGAATCTTCATCACATTGTTTTTTTAATCTCTTTATATCCCTCCTCTTGAGAGGTTTGTTCGGCTTCTTGGCCACATGGGCCACACCACAGTGCACGCAGAAGAGGGTGGCATGCACAGACACTCCATAAGCATTTGGTTTGGCTTCCCTGATAGCTCAGTTGGTGAAGAATCTGCCTGCAATGCAGGGTCGGGAAGATCCACTGGAGAAGGGATAGGCTACCCACTCCAGTATACTTGGGCTTACCTTGTGGCTCAGCTGGTAAAGAATCCGCCTGCAATGTGACTCAGCTGGTAAAGAAACCGCCTGCAATGTGGCTCAGCTGGTAAAGAATCCGCCTGTAACCCTGGGTACCCAACTCAGGGTTCGATCCCTGGGTTGGGAAGGTCCCCTGGAGAAGGGAAAGGCTACCCACTCCAGTATTCTGGCCTTGAGAATTCCATGGACTGTATAGTCCATGGGGTCTCAAAGAGTCAGACACAACTGAGCAACTTCACTTTTACTTTCTTTGCCTTGGCCCCTTACTGAGTTGGGCCGCTTTTGGCAAGTTGGTTCCTTATCAATAAAATATGAATAAATAATGATCTGTGTCTCATTTGGTGGCAGTGAAGATGAAATGAGATAATGCAAGTGACATGGGACAAACTGGGCTATCAGAACCACACTCGCTAGCCACTTATCTTCTATGAAATTCAGTCTCGAAGACCTACAGGTATGCTTTGGGTAAATCAGAGGGGACTCCATGATAGCACCACAAAAATATTTCTGAGGAACTTGTTAAGAAAACTGGGTTATCATCTTAATTTCTCAGCGTATGTAACTTCTCAGTTCTTAGGCATAGTGCCGAATACACACCATAGCAGCACTGTCCATAACTGCTTTTCCAGACAAAATCTTTTCACGTTTCCAACCCCAAAATCTAGTCGGCACCACCTCATTCTGATCATCCTAACAAATGAATTATGAATTATGCCGCATTAAGATGGTTTAATCCCAGCATCTGCTCCTACCTCCCATAGGTTCTAACATTAAATAGAGCAGGAAAACCCTCTTTAAAAAAATAACGTGGCGTTTTGTTCGTAATAAAAATGATGGTTATAGAAAAAGTGGAAAAATCAAATACTGAAATACAGTCCAACTCATGCTGTTGCTGTATTTCCTTTCAGTCTTCTTTGCATATATTTTTAAAATTTAAAATCAGTCTTCATTTTTCACTTATAATCTAAACATTTTAATATCTTGCTTTTCATAAAAATTAACTGAGTACAAATGTAGTATATAAAGCTGCCTGAGACACTAAGAGCTACTAAAAGATACTGAGGCACAAGAGAACGTTAGCTGGTGATAAACAGTAAGGAGTTCATGGATACTGTACAGGGAGGGACAAGATGAATTCTGCATCCCTGGGAAAGTACTGCTGATCTAGTGGAGAGAGTGTTCTGGGTGGGGAGGGGGTCTAGAGTGGAGGTCAGAGAGGCCTGTTAGGAAGTGGTGATGGAATCTTTACCCAGCTTCCAAGAGAGATTAAAGGGCTCACTTTCTTTCATCTGACATTCAAGGTCCTGAATCTGCAACTTGAGGGATTATATGGTAGATAAAACAGAAACTTTGTCCTTAAGGGATTTATCATCTACAAGGCCACCACCATATCAGGGCACCAGAAGCACTCTGCAGCCCTTGGCAGAGATTCCACAGTCCAGCTACTTTTCCTAAAGAACTGTGCCCAGCTGAATCATAACTTATAAGATGGCCATGCATCTGTAGGCAAAGAAAGCCTAGGCCACAGAGAAAGTGACTGCGGCTACAGCCTTGTGCTTCTCTGGGTGTGACCATCTAGGGGCGACACGGTCAACCCCTCACATCCTGCCACAGCCCTGATGTCCGGACCTGGTCTCAGCTGCTTACAGTGGCCACTCAGGACTGTGACTGTCCAGGCCTATTCTTTATCACCTCATTGCTGAAAAAAATGCCACTCATGAGTGATGGTTTTCTCTAAGATATTCTGCTTCCATTCTTAACATTACTCCAGCCAATCCCTTATTTCCTTTCCCTGGAAGCTTAGACTAAGGAAGAGAAAGGAAATTAAACTTTCAGTGTAGATACATAGGCTCCGTACAGCAACATCAGATCTAAATCCTTACAACCACCAGCATGAGAAAAAGATAAAGTTGTCCTCACAAAGCAGATGATGAAACAGGGAAAGGTAAACTGTCCTGTTTGAATTTACGCACATGGCTAATCAGAGTACAAGCAGGCTTCAAACCCCATTGTGACACCAAGCCCAGCCTCATTCTACTATGTCATTTTAATTACACAGAAAGAAAACCAGGTCATTTGAAAATATACTGTCTTTCTCAAGTTGGAGGGTATTGTGTGTGTTACAGAGGTCTGGTCAAGGGCCTAATTTGGGGGTTAAGATTCTACTTTGATCTCATACCCTCAACTCCTAAACCTTCATTTCTGGTTTGGTGGTGCATTTAGTCTTGTCAGTATGGCTCTCACAGTACCAAAAGCTGGACTGCTGTGAAACGGATTGATTTCTGTCTAGGTTTGGGGAAACCTAAATTCTAGGCCAGCCTTCCACAGTGGCCGCGGCTTTGTGAGAGATGATGTGGGGCTGGTTACTCTGGCCACACACATGCTGTTATTATTTGGAGCTTTGGCACTGAACTTCACCGTGGTTCTGCTAAGACACAGTGGGTTATGTATGAGTGAGTGATTCACGAGTAGGGTGATCATATAACTTACTGTCCAAATCATCACGACCCCTCTGAGAGTGGAAGGGGACACAACACAGAATCCAGGTTGTTCCCCCGGTCAGAAGGACTAGATTATAGCAAGTCTAGAGGCCTGGCTGGTCTGGTCTCCAGGCTTACACAATGGCTTCTAAAGAGGAAGCTTCGAGCGGGGGGGCCGGCAAGGACCCAAAATTACAAAAAGCATTCTTCTCTAAAACCCAGAGCTAGCTTAAACCACCTGCCCTAAGCCTTGGATGCAGGCTGTTTTCTTACTGTATCTAGACCTCGGGCCAAGAGAATATCCTCCCCAGAGAGGGATATGAAAATCAGACAAAGGGAGTGTAGCACAGACACAGAACTTTCAATGTTTCGGGCACCAAAACTTTTAATGTTCCTGGGCACCTGGGGCCAACCCTGCTCTAGAACACATATCCGCTCCTTGTCCCCTCAAGTGCCAGACTGGAACACATCTAATGTACACACAAGATATATGTTGAATAATGAACCCCCCTAGAATGTACAGGTGATGAGAAATCCTCGGTGTAGTGGAATCCTGTTGACAGCACTCATGTTGTTAGCGTAGCAATAAAAGTGCCAATGCAAATGCTATTTCTTTCAAGTCTATTGATGCAAATGTAAGTGGATTTTATAATTTGTCTATTTATAAAAAGAATAATTACAATGGAGACCCAGTTCCCTACCCCTAACCCAGTTCTCTATACCTAGTAGTCACTTACTTAAATGTTCTCTTGACTGAACAGAAGCGAAGTGGAGCAAAGGGCCTCTCAATGCTGAGTGATCGTAAAGAGATGTCCACGGAGTGGCTGAAGTCTCAGAAGCCACATACAGCCCTTCCCTCGGGTTTCCAGTGCATCAGTCAGAACTGATTTGATCTGCCACCCCAGGTGCGTTTTACACCTTCCCCCTATTCACTACCGTGTGTTTTTCCATTACCCATGTTTAAAAACAGACACTTTAACTTATGGGCATGTTGGGCTGGGGAAAGTCTCTGAGCCTGAGGCTCACCACAGCCAGTCCCCTAGATGGGAACAACAGAGCAGGCTTGTCAGGGATGGTGGCCTTTCTCTTGTCCCTGGATGCACGGCCTCAATGGACAGGCCTCCTGACCCATCCCCATGCCAGTCTCAGGGGATACTGCCACAGGGGCTCACTTGACAGGTAGAGCTACTCCCATAGTGAAGAAGGAAATAATTTTTCTTGGTGTCGGGCAATAGGAAAAAGTGCTTCCAAAATGCTGGGCCCTGGACTGTTTCTGATCTCTGATGAGAGATGAAGCAATGATGAGGACAATCCTTACTTACAGTGTATACTCTCTCTGGGTTATAAAAATATCCCATCGTTTGTAAAATGATGTTGACAGCAGATATTACTATTTGTTTGGTAAATTTTCAATTGGCAAAATAAAAAGCATCACTTTTGATGAAGTTTTTTAGTAAAATTTTGCTTGCCCACGGAAGGCAGAAGTCTAGGAAACATGGCCCAGGACTCCACTCCAGGCCTTTTGAACAGCAGAGAAATGGGCATGCGGGTAGAGAGGCAGGGAGAAGACCTGTTTCAGAACTTTGGTCTGTTCAGTGCAGGATAATGTGGCCCTGAGTTAATACAAGAAGCAGAAGGCAGCACAGATGTCCTCAGACCTACTGTACAACAGGCTCCATGCTGACTCCATCTCAGACCATCCTCATAACTGCTCTGTCCAACAGATACAACATTTCCCATATTACAGTTAAGGACGCAAAGGCAGGGGCATTGGTGCAAAGGACTCATGGAGGTGACACCAAGTACCTGATAGAGGGCTGGGCTCCAGTGCTAAAGACTGCTTTCTTTCCCTGCAGTGTGGGGTGGAAAGCAGGGAGGCTTCAGGTCTGGAATGAACAAGCACAACAAAGCTTCCAAGTTAATTGCTGAGTTGTGCAGGGAGCCTGTTTCTATTGAAACTCAGTGATCACAAGCAGGTTACAGTGGAATTTTGTTTACTATCTGTATTTGCTATCAGTTTATTTGAATACTTTATCTGTGGAAACGACCTTTCTCAAAATAGGTTCAATATGAAACATCCATCTAAATTCATGTTACTCTTCAAAGTAATATTATTCAGGCAAATCTAAATTATCCAAGCAATTGCCGTCCTCATTTTCTTTGTGTTACTTGCTCAGTTGTGTCCAACCCTTTGCGACCCCATGGACTGTAGCCCGCCTGGCTCCTCTGTCCATGGGATTCTCCAGGCAAGAATACTGGAGTGGATTGCCATTCCCTTCTCCAGGGGATCTTCCCAACCCAGGGATCAAACTAGGGTCTCCTGCATTATAGGCAGATTCTTTAACTATCTGAACCCAAACTGCTTGTCATCATTTTTAAAAATGGTTATGATAGACTAAAATAATTGTTCCTTAGAACTATCAAGAATGGAAGTGGAAAGATTTTTAAAAATATGAGGACCAAAAAGTTGATCTGAATATTATCTTCAGATATAACTGGTATTGTTGCTTTTCAAAATGCCATACACCACACTACAGCTGTATTCTTAAGGGAACACAGCATTTAGTATTAGTATATTAATATTAGTGTATGTAACTGTTGTGAATAATAGTAGGACTGTGTACCTCATTTGAAATGTCTCCTTTGTCATAACAACTCTGTTAAGTGTTGGGAATAATATTAGGCAATCAATCATTCAACAAACAGGCACTGGCTGTCTATTAAACACCAGCCACTGTTCAGGGTGACAGAGACACAGAAATGAATTAAAAATACAGACAGAAACCCCAGCCATTGGGGACTTTACTTTGTGGTTGGGAGTTGACCGGTGACACATAGTAAAACACTTTACTTCTTAAAATCATAATGGGAAAAAAAAAGGAAAAAAAATCATAATGGAAAAAATTTTTTTATTGAAGGATAATTGCTTTACAGAATTTGTTGTTTTCTGTCAAACGTGAATCAGCCATAGGTATACATATATCCCCTCCCTTTTGAACCTCCCTCTCAACTCCTTCCCCATCCCACTCCTCTATGTTGATACAGAGCCTCTGAGTTTCTTGAGCCATACAGCAAATTTCCATTCGCTATCTATTTTACACATGGTAATGTACGTTTCCATGTGACTCTTTCCATACATCTCACCCTCTCCACTCCACTTCCATATCCAGAAGTCTATTCTCTATGTTTGTTTCTCCATTGTTGCCCTGTAAATTAATTCTTCAGTACCACTTTTCTATATTCTGTATATGTGCATTCGAATACGATATTTATCTGTCTCTTTCTGACACACTTCACTCTGTATTATAGGTTCTAGGTTCATCCACCTCATCAGAACTGACTCAAATGAGCTCCTTTTTATGGCCAAGTAATATTCCATTGTGTGTATGCACCACATCTTCTTTATCCATTCATCTGTCGATGAGCATCTACGTTGCTTCCATGTTCTAGCTATTGTAAATAGTGTTGCAATGAACAGTGGGATACATGTGTCTTTTCAACCGTGGTTTCCTCAGGGTATATGCCTAGGAGTGGGATTGCTGGGTCATATGGTGGTCTTATTCCCAGTTTTTTAAGGAATCTCCATACCATCTTCCATAGTGGCTGTATCAATTTACATTCCCAACAACGGTGCAACAGCCTTCCCTTTTCTCCACACCCTTTCCAGCATTTATTGTTTGTAGACTTTTTGATGATGGCCATTCTGACAGGTGTGAAGTGCTATTTTATGGTTTTGATTTGCATTTCCCTAATAATTAGCGATGTTGAGCATTTTTTCATGTGTTTGTTAGCCATCTGTATGTCTTCTTTGGTGAAATGTCTGTTTAAGTCTTTTTCTCACTTTTTGATTGGATTGTTTGTTTTTCTAGTATTGAGTTATATGAGTTGCTTGTATATTCTGGAAATTAATCCTTTGTCAGTTGTTTCATTTGCTATGATTTTCTCCCATTCTGAGGGTTGTCTTTTCACCTTACTTATAGTTTCCTTTGCTGTGCAAAAGCTTTTAAGCTTAATCAGATCCCACTTGTTTACTTCTGTTTTTATTTCCTATAATGGAAAACTTGAATTAAAAATATTTTCACTTTTGGACAGTTTTCATGATATATAGAAACCCATTTGAATTGCTTAAATTTAATTATTTTAGTATTTATTTTATACTAAGAATTATTTTGCAAAAGATTTTAA
This sequence comes from Nanger dama, assembly GCA_917880005.1. Classification (NCBI taxonomy): domain Eukaryota; kingdom Metazoa; phylum Chordata; class Mammalia; order Artiodactyla; family Bovidae; genus Nanger; species Nanger dama. The sequence continues at coordinate 29,702,302 of CAKJTW010000022.1, forward strand.
ACATATATAACTTGAAGTAAAATCACAGACATCTTTTGTTAATATCCATGTTCCTGAAATATCTCGGTGTTTTTTTTTTCTTACTTCTGGGGATTGGGGTGATTCAACAGACTGTGCTGAATTCTTTTAGAGGATTTTCCCCTGGAGGAAAATGGTTCCCAACACAGGATTTATCCTAACAATGTCCTGCCAAGTCAGAGTTACTTCCTATAAAACCAACAATTCATTTTTTTATGCCACACCATTAAATAATGAGGCAATGTTTTATTCAGAAAACTTTGGCAGAAGCTTATGAAATATCTTAAGAATGAAAGCAAAAGAGTCAGAATGAGGCAATGCAATCAACAGTGAGGATCTTAGGTATCACACTTGTTTTTTGTAGAGGAATTGCTAACAGATGAAAAGCAAGTCCTTTAAACATCCCCCTTGAATAATCAGCTATCAAATAGCAACATGCAACAGAACATACTGGAATCATATGGGAAGCGCTAACTATGATTAGCCCAAACGGAGGCACAGTAGATAAAAATGACTACAAAACAAGACCTAAGTAAAGAGTGAAAGGCTACAGTGGGAAACCTATGAAATTCCACGGAAATAATCTGCTATATAAAATGAAAACCATTTAAAATTTTCAAACAATTGAGACATAAAATGTTTTTTCAACTTGTGTTCAGATCTTTTCTTACATTTTACAAGCTTATTAATTGTTGTAGTTGTTGTTCAGTTGCTAAGTCATGTCTGACTCTTAGTGATACCATGAACTGCAGCCCTCCAGGCTTCCCTGTCCTTCACTATCTCCAAGAGTTTGTTCAAACTCATGTCTATTGAGTCGGTGATGCCATCCAACCATCTCATCCTCTGTCACCTCCTCTTCCTGCCCTCAATCTTTCCCAGCATCAGGGTCTTTTTCTGTTAGTCAGCTTTTCGCATCAGGTGGCCAAAGTACTGGAGCTTCAAATTCACCATCAGTCCTTCCAAGTGAATTTCAGGGTTGATCTCCTCTAGGATTGAGTGGTTTGATCTCCTTGCAGTCCAAGAGACTCTAAAAAGTCTTCTCCAACACTACAGTTCGAAAACATCAATTCTTCGGCACTTAGCCTTCTTTATGATCAACACTCACATCCATACATAACTACTGGAAAAACCATAACTTTGACTATACAGACCTTTATTGGCAAAGTGATATCTCTTTTTTTTTTTAATATGCTGTCTAGGTTGTCATAGCTTTTCTTCCAAGGAGCAAGTGTATTTTAATTTCGTGGCTGTAGTCATCGTTCACAGTGATTTTGGAGCCCTAGAAAATAAAATCTGTCACTTTCTACTTTTCCCCCATTTATTTGCCTGAAGTGGGACTGGACGCCATGATCTTAGTTTTTTGAATGCTGAGTTTTAAGCCAGTTTTTTCACTCTCCTTTTTCACCCTCATCAAGAGACATGTTCTTTAGTTCCTCTTCGCTTTCTGTCATTAAAGTGGTATCATCTGCATATCTGAGGTGGTTGATATTTCTCTCAGCAATCTTGATTCCAACTTTTGAGTCATCCAGCCCAGCATTTCGCAGATGTAATCTGCACAGAAGTTAAATAAGAAGGGTGACAATATACAGTCTTGTACTCTTTTCCCAATTTTGAACAGTATGTTGTTCCACGTCCAGTTCTAACTATTGCTTCTTGTCCTGCAAACAGGTTTCTCAGGAGACAAGTAAGGTGGTCTGGTATTCTCATCTCTCTAAGAATTTTTCACAGTTTCTTGTGATCTACACAGTTAAAGGCTTGTAGGCAATTCAGCAGAAGTACAAAGTTTTTTTAAAAAGAAATCAGTATTAACTTCTGTTATTTTCATTTAAAGTAATCAGAACCAAGCTTGCTAGCAAGGTAAAGATTATATATTCACCTCAGTAATGACTGCAGTTCATTTCTAAGTGAAAAGCAAATCACAGGAATAAGGTGGAAGGTTCAAACCAAGTAATACTCAGACATATTCCCTGAAACTTGGATGCTTGCAGTCAAACACAGCCTTCCTGGTCAAAGCACCCACCTTAGGTTCTACACAGTTCAGAGCCCTCTGACTTTTAAGACTTAACAAATAGCAGGAATTAATAATATAGTTTGACCACGAAAGTATCAGGGTATAAAAGCATGTGAGCTGATGAATTCAGAGAACAAGAACAAGGACTCTGGAGGTTTTGCATCTCAGATTCAAATCTAAGCAAACCAGAAGGAGCAAGATAGCCCTTTAAGCAGTTGGCACAGGGTGGATAAAGTTTTTAAAGAGCTGAAAAGGAGTGTTCAGTTTAAATATACAGATATAGAATGCAGCCTCAGCCATGTAGTGTGGTTGACATTTTATAGGCTTGTGGAAGTCAGGCATGGAATACAAACAAATCAACGTGGACAAGAGTAAGAGATAAACAGTTTTAAATGTCTTGTACAACTAAGATGTTTCTGTAGCCAGGTTCACTGCCAAAAGGGGGAGACTTGGAAAATTTCAGCCTGGCGACTCCAATTATAGGGATTTATGAAACCACGAAGATATGGCAGTGCCCTTCTGAGAAAGGCAATCATGCTTTTGTGCAGGTAAATCTCCAAGGTGAGCGTGGCTTCTTGTGGACAACAGTGTATAAAAGCAAGGGCTGTTAAGCCTTTTAAGTTTTGGCTTTCCTACTTTTTGGAAGGGAGAAGGGAAGATCTTGTCTATTTTACTTTATCTGTCAGATTGAGACTTGAGCCATTAAAAAAAAAAGTGCACAAGTTACTATGAACCTTTCTACTATTTATAATGTGAAGCACAGGTCGTCAGTTACCGTCTTGACTTTAAAAGTTTTTATTTATCTTTGTGTTGGTTTAAAACTTAAACTTTAAATAATGTCACTCTTTTGGTTTAGGGGGAAAGGATAATAAAAGTTTTTATTTCTATTTTGGTCTTGACCAAAAGGATTTCATAAACATTTACGAAGAAGGTTGCCAAGTTTGAACTAAACTGCTCCCATGATGAAGATACAAATTTTCTTATGATATATCCACATGAGGATTTCATTCTTATGCTGTGATTTATGCCAAGAAAGGCACTGCTGCTGCTAAGTCGCTTCAGTCATGTCCGACTCTGTGTGACCCCATAGATGGCAGCCCACCAGGCTCCCTGTCCCTGGGATTCTCCAGGCAAGAACACTGGAGTGGGCTGCCATTTCCTAGTAGTCAGAGTTCACAGAGGTACCCGAGGTACCTCTTCTTGGCAAAGTCTGGTTGTTCTCCATGAAATGTATTTATATCAAGTGAGTCCATAAACATTTCCTAGAATCCCTCCAATGGGTAAGCTGTGGAGCCTTCTAGAGCTATAGAGACATCCATCCCAGGTCTACCTTTCCTTTGCAGCCTTTCTCTGTGGATGGCATCTTCATTCATTAGATCCTGAAAAAGAGGCCACTTTGTGAGCAAGAGTCTTCAGAAGATAATGGGCAAGAGGGGTCCGGGGAGGATCCTTGTGATGGCCATTTCTGCTTGCGCATCCACACAGTGACCATTCACAGAAAGCACACACTGACATGTGGGGGAGGATGGACGTTGAGCTGTTGTTGGAGAGAAAAAAGACAAGGCATTTTGTGGGAAGACCCCCTACTCCCAACTCCCTACCCTCAGCCCCAGACTGCTTGCTTCTGAGTATGGGAAGCAGAGAGCAGGATGACCAGCTAGCGACCTTACACAGCTTACAAGCACCGTGTTGTAGAGTCCACCACTTGTATGTTTATGTCTGTACGTACAATTTTCCACTTAGAAATTGGGCTTCTTCTCTCTGGTAAAGATCCCCTGGGGAGAGGCAGTCGTCTGTAAGCTTTGCCACCAGAGACCCTTGCAATGACAATGAATCAAGATTTCTCCCTCCGAGTGGGGGCTCTTCTCTTCCAACACTCTGGAGTGTCTCATATTCAGAAATGCAGCCTGAGGGCTGGTTCTTTAATCTACAACAAATCTAAAGTTAAGTTCTGGGTTTGGCCTCTGCAAGAGTTTATCCTGGGTATCCTTGGTAGAACCAAACTACACAAAACACATCATTCATGACATGATTTCTCTTTCTTTCACATTTACCTTCTTTTTCCTTCTTAATCTGCACCATGGGCACTGTGAACATTCTAAAGAAAATCAATAAACAGTCTCCACATTTTGGATAAAAGCCAAAGACAGGAAATACCTATTCTTTGAGAGAATTAGATAAGAGTGAAACAAACAGGCCTGTAATTTGGAAATTAAAAATAACGTTATTGGGCAACCTTTGTAAGAGTCACAAAGAATACATGTATCTTTTAAGTTTGGGAATTAAAGAGAAAGGAAATATGTAGTTCTGCTGTGCCTCGCCGAAGGCCTTCTCTGCACTAGCCTGTTTGTAAACAGCATATTTCATTTTGCTAGTGTGAGTGACAGCTGGAGAGAATCAAACCCACTACCTCATTCACTGGATCCAGCTGTCTCTTCTATCTGTGATAAATGAAACCTTATCTTCACTTTAATGAGAATCTGTCCAATATGTTTAGAATATGAGTTAGGGCTTTCCCTGAAGCAACAGAACTGTCTCTGTGCTTCATGCATTTCAAGCTAGGTCTAAAAGTCAACAAGAGATGGGATGTTTTAAATACTTAGGTTTGGATAACTATGATCAAGGAGAGACGCCATGACCAGGTAAGGAGGGGACATCATCACTAAGGGCCTCTTCTTTGACTACCAGCACTCTAAACAGACATTCTACCATCTCCCTTCGTGTCTCTGCCTTCCCACCCCATGCCCAGCTCTTCTCAGCTCCCCACATGATGCTGAGCATCCTAAGACACTTCCTTTGGTCCCTGATTCCTCCCCCTCTCTATCTTCTAAAGCTGTGACTATGGCATCATACCAGCTGCATTTAGCCCAGGACCTACCTAAGTTATATTGGATTAGACTAAAATCACTTAAGCACACTAAGTGGCGAATTCCTAGCTCATCTTTTTCATTTTTATCCTTAGAGCAAAGGAAAGCTCTTGGTACTTAGTTGATAAAGCGTGGACTTAAGAAAAATAAGAAGACTGTTGGACATTGGCACAGAACTTCTACTTTGGGATCAAAAGTTCACAAAAGTGAAAACATTTCCAAAGAGTTGAAGAGGAAGACTGGGCATGTGGAATGTGGAGCCTAGTATGTGGTGTGGAGCAATAATGAGAGACTGCCAAGAGAGAGGATAGTGGGACAGGCTGGGGATGGCAGTGGACGCCAGGGCAGAGGAACAGACAGTGGCTCTGATCCAGGAGACAGTCCAGGACTCAGAACTGGCTGGGCCTTGGAGATGCTGTGGCTGTACATGTAAGCCCCTCCAGCCACTCACAAAGTTATTTAGAGACCAGCACTCCTGGGAAAGAGAGGATATCCTACAAGTGAGCCCTTGGTGGCCCATGGATATCTGAGGCAATTACTGTAATGTGACCACAGGGTACACCACTCACCCCCCCAACCCTGCCCAAAATGATGAAGTCAAGAATACATTAGCCACAGGATTAATACTATCCTAAGGGTTAGAATTTTTTCAAATGCCACACTGCAATAATTTACCATTTCTAACACAACACTGTAATTCAGCTATACTTCAATGAAAAATAAATTTTTAAGAGTAATTTACCATTTCCTTTGTAATTGTGAAACAGCCTTGAACTTACAATTATGGTCCCTCTTCAAGGACTTTTAACTTTTAAAAAAATCAGCTAGTCTTGATGTATAAAGAATACCAATCTCTCTCCCCACAAAAGGATTCTCTTTCACTTGTCTTTCTGAAATCAAACATGACAATACATAATAATTTAAATTATTTTGTGCTCTACGCTTTGAGGCAAAACACACAAACCATACAAAGTTTATGCACATCTTTTAAAAATGACTGACTCAATGATTTTGAGAAAATGTAATTCTGTTCTTACCCAAAAGTATCTAAAGCCAAGCCCACCCTGGAGTCATACTGATGAGTTCTCACTGGGTTAAGGTAGGTTTTTGTTCCCTTCAGCCAAGACCTAGATGACTCTGCCCACTGGGGCCCTACTGCCTTTAAAACAAACAGCAGAGGAGAAGAATATTTTTGAAACACATCCTTTCAGTTTCTTTTGTGTCCAAATAAGTCTATCGCACTACTTGTTATTTTGAGAATTAGTAGCAGCCTCCGAGGGTGGTCAGTTACAACTGAAAATCAAATGTGAAAGAAGATAACTAACATATACACAGTGATTTACAGTTTATGTAACATTGCATTGAATATTCACAACATCCTTGTATGGAAGATAGTCTTATTATACTAAGGCTGCCTCATTCCAAAGAGGATTTACAAAAGAGACAGACTTCTTGTCTTTAATTCGCAGATGAAAAAAATAAAGGCTGAACTGCCAAAGTGACTGGCCTGGGCTCACAGACCCAGGTGTGTGGCCAAGCTGGGATCTGAACTCAGGTCTTCTGAATTCAAATGCCATGAACTTTTCTAGGATGACATGCAAATGACACCATCATCCACCCACCCCCACTCCCTAACAGAAACACAGGGCTGGATGAAATATCAAAAGAGAAACTCTTCTTCCTCTATTCACTCAGAAAGGAATTTGTTACTGAGGAAAAGGTAAACATGCCATGGCCTCTGCAAACAAAGGGTGATTTTTTTACTAGCCTGTGTATTAATGAAATATCATCACAGCCAGTGAGACAGAGGAGCTTGCAACACGAAGCAGAGGACATACAGCTTGAACAATGACTGTCCTCCAATTGCAATATTATAGACATACATAAAGAAGAGACAGCTTCAATTTATCTGTTGAACAGTTGAAAAGATCAGGATGGCATTAATCTCAAGCACAGTAAAAAAAAAAAGGCAAGAAAAGAGAAACTTATGGGATTAAGAAGCACATCATTGAAAATAACTTTTTCAGAATAATTTTCTGAGACAATAAACTCTAGAAAGTAACCGAGCTACCCTATTAAGGCAGAGAACTCTCCCTCCTCATTGCTGATTTTGTTTTTTGTTCTATTTGGGGGATGAAGGGGCCAGGAAGAATAAACTAGAGGGTAAGGTTTAGAGAGAAAAGTTATGACATGCTTAGAGATCGTTAGCCTGTGCTCATGAGAGAGTACACAGAACGACAAAACGTAAACCAAAAAATACATAAACCAATGCACTTTCCTTCTGGGGTTCCAAAACCCACCAAAGCTTTCAACTATTATCCTGGCCAATTCTCAGTTTCAACTCTAACAGCAACCGAAATTCTTAGGAACAGACCACAGGCATGCACAACAATAAACACATCCAAATAAAGAAAAAGAAAAATTAAAAGTACCTGTCAAATATAATATCTTCTTTTTTTTTTATTTAGAGAATACTTTATTAGTTTCTGTAATCAAACCCATGTAGATAAGACCTTACATATTTAATACAGTATGTTACCCCTGTACAAATGGAAAAATTATGTTTAACGTTTCTAGACCAATATGGCTGTTAATTTCTGTACAATGCCAACCCAACACAGTACAACTGGGATACTTTTTCCAAAGTTGACAGCACAGCTAAAGTTTCCAAAATTCAAATTATATATATATATATATATATATATATGTATATATATATATATGTATATATATATATATGTATATATATATATATAGATTTATTTATTTATATAAAAGACCAATAGCAGTATGTTATGCATCAATAGCAGCAACAGCTTTTCCAAGTTCTGCAGTCATCTGAACAAAATTATAGAGACATCCAGCAGACTCCATTAAAAAAAAAAAAAAGTAAAAAAACAAAACCTCAGAAAACAGCAAAGTTCTGTTACTGTTGTGGTACCTGGCACCATTTTTTTTTTTTTAATTACGTTTCTCAATCATCATCTGGAAAGAAAACATTCTAGAATAACGTCATTAAAAACAGATCTGATAAAGCACGGTCACTACTACATATCATAAAGCAGGTACAAGATATTTTACACTCACAGAGGTATGATACAGTACTGTCCTACATCTATAATACTAGAGGATATAATTAAAAAGGCATTATTTGAGACTTGATTCTACTTTATCTTCAACTGAGTGAAGGTGTACTGTATTTGTGACAATTCAGCAAGATGACCATCTTTTTTTGAACTATGTAACATAAAAAGTCAAATCAAGTCCCTTTAGCCCCTTTATAAGTAAACGTATGAGAGATGATCATTAAGGACCTTTGCAATTTTTCTCAGTAAATTACAATCATGGCTTTGTCTTGATGCATTCAGTTCAGTCGCTCAGTCGTGTCCGACTCTTTGCGACCCCAGGAATCGCAGCACGCCAGGCCTCCCTGATGCATTAGTGTATAAAAACTATGGCGGGGGAGCAAATAAAATCTTCCCCAAACCAGTCATTTTAACATGTCACTGTTTGTAATAACTATGATTCTATTATATACTAAAGTCTACTGGGAAAGCAGCCCAGCCTGGAATGAACTACAGGTTACAGCCTATTTGATAAATATTTATTAACAAACCAGACATAGTAACAAACTAAAATGTATCTAACCTTCTGTAGTTTAATACTGTTTTTAGGGACACCCATACTATTCAAGACTAGAGTAAAACAAAGTTCTTCTTGCTCCTTCTTGATCTGGTGTCACTGTCCTGGTTTATCTTTGGGGAACCACCAGAATGCAAACCTAAATGCAACGTCACTCTGCAGGCAGCTTTGGACTCAGAGAACATCTTGACAAAAACTCCATAGCTTAGAGGAGCCAGGATCATCTCTGGAGGGCACTGGGGCTTTCTCCTAGTAAGTACATTATTTGGGGATCTTCCCAGACAGGAGAAGGAAGGAAAACCATCTTCCTGACATGGGCCAGTGGCATTTATCTCCCTTTATTAGATGCCCATGCTTTGGTACTCTAGGGTGTGGTTTGTCAGAGGTAAGGCTATGCTCCTGGAGAGGACAGGGCAGTATAGTCAGGGACCAAGTGAAGCATATATGGAAAGAATATACACAGTTATATAAGACGTGACAGGTGGACCATTAAGAAGGCTGAGCGCCAAAGAACTGATACTTTCAAATTGTGGTGCTGGAAAAGGCTCTTGAGAGTCCCTTGGACTGTAAGGAGATCAAACCAGTCAATTCTAAAATAAATCAATCCTGAATATCCACTGGAAGGACCGATGCTGAAGCTGAAGCTCCAATACTTTGGTCACCCAATGAAAACAGCTGACTCACTGGAAAAGACCCTGATGCTGGGAAAGATTGAGGGCAAGAGGAGAAGGGGGGCGACAGAGAATGAGGTGGATGGATGGCATCACCGACTTGATGGAACTCTGGGAGATGGTGAGGGACAGAGAAGCCTCGTGTGCTGCAGTCCATGGGGTCGCAAAGAGCTGGACATGCCTTGGCAACTGAACAGAAACAACAGGATTCTGTCTGTGGAATTCTCCAGGCCAGAATACTGGAGTGGGTAGCCATTCCCTTCTCCAGGGGATCTTTCAAACTCAGGAATTGAACCAGGGTCTCCTGCATTGCAGCAAACTCTTTACTGTTTGAGCCCCTGGGAAGCCCTGGGGCTAAGGTCAGGTTTATATTTTTACATCATTTTTTTAGGTTCGTATTTTTATTTATTTACTTTTTGCAGTACTTGCAGACAACTGACCTATGTTCTTATGGTTTTCTACAGAAGGTGTCCCTGAGGCAGGGCTCTTTCTGGATGGCACCCCAGGAAAGGATGGGGGTCTTCAGGAGGTACTTCTGATGTTGCCAAATGTAGATCAGGGTAAGCCTGCTGACCAGTGTGGCATTCCTGTCACAACTGGCTACACATTGCCCACAGAATGCTTAGCAAATAACCATGTGCTCCTACTAATTAATATAGGAGATTCACGCTCATTTTCAGGGCTTTTATGGTTCTAATTCTACAAAACTATGCAGATTTAAATCTGTTTTGCAAATGATTCATATAATTTTATTTGCATAAAAGGAATAAAGGAAGGAAAATAGGAAAAGATGAAAATGCTATTATTGTATTTGTTGTTTTCTTTCAAACATTTATAAACAATGGAGAATATTTGTTAAAAACAAAAGAACTTAACATCTGTTTTTTATAATATTGTTATTTCTTGTGAATATTCTGTATTTGAAATGCTTGTTCCCCACAATTACTTGCGAATATCAAATAACTATAATTTCAAAAAAACAACATGTACACTTCCTAACTCTAGTAAGTTCTTGATTAGCTAAAAGCTGGAACCCAACCAAACAGAATTCAAATTACCTGGAACTTGTCCTTTCCACATGACTTTTATAAGAAAGTAGGAAATGACAAAAAAACACACCAAAAACAGGACCCTATTTAAAGCAAAAGACTTGCTGAGCACATTTAGAAGCCAGTAAATATCTAGCCTATCTGTATTCGGTACACAAAGTATTATACAAGAAAACAAATGTCCACAATGATCATTTATCTCTACCTCAAACCCTTCTGTAGAACAAAGTAGAATGTAAATAGAGAGTATCTTTTATCTCTGAAACTCTACTGCTTGGCACCTTGATTATAATTTCATATTGAAATATTTGTGTTAACAAATTAATAAACAGTGTTAAGTTGAAGGCAAAAAGATTAAATTTTTATAGATTCATGACAGTGCAGTATATGGAATCACAGTACAGTAAGATCACAGAATCTTAAGGTTTAAAGACTGGAGATCTGTCTAGCTCTCCTCAGTACAGGAATCCTCTAAGAACATTCTCATATTTAAAAACAAATAATTTAGTATCAAGTACTATACTGGACACACACAATCATCTCATGACCTCATAATATTCTTGTGAGATAGACGTATTAATCATTAATCCTGCAAACAAGGAAGGAAACGGGTTCAGAAAGTAAAGGAGGGACAATGAGGAAGAAGAAAAAGAAAGAAATGTCACAAGTTGTTGCCAATTCTATGGACTGAGATTCAAGGATAAACAAGAAATAAATCAGAAAAGATGAAAATGTCTCCCCTCCTCCATGTCCAATGCACACTCTATTCCAAAATTAATTTACTCAGATATATGTAGTAAGCCAAGCCAGTCCTTGGAACACAACATACACAAAAATGTTATTTTCCTCTCTTTTCTGTATGTTATAGCATTGCTGCAACAGACAAAGATATTTGGGATCTGTTCCCAACTCTGAAAGTTCAGGAATTATCACATAACTAGAGTTAGGAGGAATGCTAAAAGCCATTCCCCTAAGAAATTCAGTAGAACTGTGTCTTTCATTTTAATTTAGAATTCAGTAAGTATGTTTCCTTTTCCCCCAAGGAAATAAATAACTGGAATGACTGAATATAGCACAAAACACAGACAAGGGAAAAGGATGGCAGTTTTAACTTTGAAATTCACCATTCTTGTCAGTTAAAGTCAGACCTAAAGCATTAATTTATTCAGAAACATTAATTAACTGGAGCTTTTTTGCATTTAATTTTCTCTGGCATTTTAGAATCTATTGTAAGCCCCGTGGAAATGGCAGGTCTGATGTTATTAAAGTTAGCCTTTCAGAAAGTCTCGAACTGAAGACTCCAACATATTAAAAAATGCTGAGAGTCCAGATAATGCAAATCTAAATTATTATTAAAGGGTATTCTTTACACATGGAAAAAAACCCTTGGTTTTATTAAAGTCGAATTCAACTTTTAGAAAGGCTTGCATTTTATACACTAGTTGGGCTCTTCAGACTCCTTCTATGAAACATGTGAAGCCCATTTCATTTCACTCATTCCATTCACTCATTCAAATATCCATTGGGTGCCAATTACAAGACAGACAGGTACTGTTCTGAGCAGGGCAAGCAAAGTCCTGTTCTTGTGCAGCTTACAGCTTAGATTAGAAAATGACAAACAACAAACAGACAAGAAAATATCTATGAGTGATGAAAACAGTAAAGAAAACAAAAGGATAACATGAGCAAGAATGATTGGGAAGAACTCTCTAAGGAGGAGCGTTTATGCCAAGCCTTAAAGGATGAGAAGCGGGGCACACAAAGATCTAAACACCTCAGAGGGACTGGAAGGTGTCACTGGGAAAGGGTGAGGCTGAGCTCAGCAGGTTCGAAGGCAGGAAGGCTCAGTGACTGAGCCACAAGGCAGGGGATGGTGTCCCCTGGCCCCGAGACAAATACCTGGGCGAGGAACCTATGGCATCTGTGCCTGTCGGAGGGTGGGGTGTGGGGATCAAGAGCTCCACTTCAGACATGTGCAGACATGTGATGCCCACTTAGAAGAATGGTTCAAATAAGAAAAAAACAAATTATAGCAATTCTATTATCACCAAACAATAAGCGAGGAATTAGGAATGGATGGTGCTAGCCACGTTGGGTAGAAAACCTTAGTTCTCTAGCCAGCTTTATTCCATCCCATGGGTCACTTCAGATACTCTATGTACTCAAGCAATATTTAATGTCATATACCCCAAATTCAATATAATAAGCAAGTTATAAAACATCTTTTAAGGAAAGAAAGTCCTTCTGGAAACCAAAACAGATGATTTCTGTTTTACAGCTATTGTGTGCTCTCAAACACACAAATTCTTTCACCGAATGCAAACCAACAGGTGCCCTAGACATATGTGGCACATATTTTAAAAAATTAAAATACATGCAATAGAAGTTGTGCAAGAGAAATTCGGAGCAAAACACTTTGTTGTGGCTCCCAACACAAAGAACTGTTGCTTGGCGGCGAAAGTCTGCTTGTATGTATGTTTGCCTGGAGCAGAGGGGATGCTGGCTGGCAGGAAGGAAGGAGATCCCACCTCCTCTCCAAGTCACTGCCCCGAATGACTGTACTTCCTTACTTGGGATTCTTTCAGCTCAAATTTAGATGGATTTGGTATTACTTTTTTTTTTTTTTTAAAGGTGACACAGACGTGGGAAAAATGAATCTAGACATCTTACTCAAGTGTAAAATTATGAGGCAGCACAAAATTCTATGACGACATCTACTTCCCAAGCCTTGGTCTCTAAAGCCAAAAAAATATCACTGCATCTTGTGTTTCTTCACTTTCCAAGACATTTTTGTGTCTGACCTTCATCAGCCTGAGGGCAAGAGAGACCTACATACTTCAGATTATTTGAATTTATGGATTATGACTATAATACACACAAGGGCCAAGAGTTTTGAATCTGAGTATCCTTGCCAACATTTAGGAAAGGGCTGCTTTCCTCTTTATTAACATCGTGAGGGAAGAGAATTCCTCCGTAATTAGCTGTCTGGCAGTACATAAGACTTAAAAACACATCTTGAGAACCTCAGAAACTGTATTTCTCATACCTACAAATGCTAGTAAGGACCATGTTTCCTGAGAAACTGCCAAGGAATAACACTAACTGTCGGAGTTTGAACGAATGGCTCTCTTACAGGAGGAGAGGACATCTCGCTGACTGGGTGCCAGAATCTAGATCATCCCGTGAAGTGCGGCCTTCAAACTTGTTCACTAGTCCAATCTAAGATGATGGGTCCCCACAAGAAAGTAACGTCCTGGGTGCCTGAAAGAGACAGTCCTCAAGGGGAGAGGTAAACAATCATAACCATGAGGAAGAATGTGTTGGGGTCTCACAGGATGGGTTTTGAAGGATGAACAGGAGTCAGTCAGGTTAAGAGGGCTGGGAGACAAAGACGACATTTCAAAGAAGCAGTCAGTGGTGTGAGGATACAGACGCAAGACAGCAGGGTGATGTCTGGGGAAACACAGACCCACTGGGTTAGAGGACAGGATCAGGGGGAGTGGGGGGAGGAGACTACAGAAGAGGTGGATGCCAGCACCACAGAAGGGCCCTGGGGGGTATGGTGATGGCCCTGAAAGAAATAAAGATGCACTGAAGAATTCTGAGTTCGGGGTGTGTTGGGAGTGGGGCTCCTGACATGATTAACTCTGTATTTTAGAAACAGCACTGGCAGCAGCTGGAAAATGTGGTGGGGTCAGGATGGGAGCTCAGAGGTGCACCAAGCCTCGTAAGATCAAGTAGCAGAGATAATAGAAAATCAAAATAATAACCAGCCTTTCGCCTACCAGGCTCCCCTGGTGGCCAGTGGTAAAGAATCTGCCTGCCCGTGCAGGAGAAGCAGGAGACATTGGTTTGATTCCTGGGTTGGGAAGATCTCCTGGAGGAGGAAATGGCAACCCACTCCAGAATTCTGGCCTGAAGAATCTAATGGACAGAGGAGCCTGGCAGGCTACGGACCATGGGGTTGCAAAGAGTCAGACACGACTGAGCAACTAAGCACATGACTGAGCAACTAAGCACAGTCACCTTTCACCTACCACATGGTAGGAGGTGGCCTTTGCTAACACTGTCTTCCTGATTGTTTTATGTGTATTACAGCATATTCTACAAGTGTATTTTCTTTGTCCATCTAGCAGACAGAAGCCTCTGGGGTGCTATGATCCTGCAAAAATATAAGGAGGGTGGGAAAATGTTGCAAAAGATCAGAGTTTCACTAGAAGTATACTGGACTACTTCGAGTGGGTTCACATAAGAAGCAGAGCTAAGTCAGTACTAGAGGCAATGAAAAGCTAGGAAACCAACATTCTGGCTAGCAGGTAGCCTTCCATAATGATGGCTACCCACCAATGGTGGACCATTAGCTCTCTACATCCAAAAGATGTGCTCTCTGCATGCAAGAATCCCAAGTATTTTAAATTCATCTCTTCCTATGTGATCTCTAGCCTTGACAAGTGCCACAGCCAAGCCAGAGTTTGACATGTCCTCCTTAAGCCCAGCACCTCCCACCTCCACCATGTCAACCCGAACGATTTCTTCTCCTTGAGAATCTTTGTCTATGAATGGGGGCTGCTTTATATTCATCTTTGCTCTCAAGGCCTGGCACATAACTCAGTGTTTGTTTTAAGAAACATTGCCAGTTAAATACTGCTTTAAAAATATCACACAGCTACTGTGAAAAAGAGCCTGGTAGGTCCTCAAGAAGTTACCCATAGAATTATCATATGACTGGCAATTCCATTACTAGGTATATACCCAAGAGAATTGAAAGCAGGTATTCAAAGATTTGTACACAAATATTCAAAGCAACATTATCCATAATACCTAACAAATAGAAACAACCCAGATATCCACTGACAGATGAGTAAACAATATGTGATTTACTTATACAATGGAGCATGACTCTGCCATAAAAAGGAATGAAGTTCTGATACATGCTGCAACATGAATGAACCTTTGAGAACATTATGTTAAGTGAAAGGAACCAGTCACAAAGACCAGATATGGGATTCAACTTACATGAAATATGCAGAGCAGGCAGACCCACAGAGGTGGGAAGCTGACTGGTGATTTCCAGGGGCCACTGGGAAGCAGGAAGAGTGAATGGCTTCTTAATGGGTATAGAGGTCCTTTTTGGAGTGAGGAAAATGTTCTGGGATTAGATAGTGCTAACAGGTATACAACACTGTGAATGCACTAAAAGTCACTGAATTGTACACGTTAAAGTGGTTAAGATGGTGAATTGTATGTTACGTCATTTTACCTTAACTAAAAAAAAAAACTTTGTGAATCTAATCTCACCAAAGACCCAAGTAAGCAAACCCTCTTAGTCCGTGTGTGTGCTCTCAGTCAGACATCAGTGACGTCTGACTCTTTGCAGCCCCATGGACTGTAGCCCGCCAGGCTCCTCTGTCCATGGGATTCTTCAGGCAAGAATACCGAAGTGGGTTGCCATTTCCTCCTCCAGGGGATCTTCGCGACCCAGGGATCTAATCTGTGTCTCTTGGGTCTCCTGCATTGGCAGGAGCATTCTTTACCATTAGCGCCACCTGGGAAGCCCTCTTCGCCTATACAAGTGCCCATCTGCCCTTCCTCCCTCCCTCTTTTCTCCATTCCCATCTTGCTAGGTACCTGGGACAAAGTCAAGCAAACCCTTCAGTCCTCAATTTCATCTGCAAAATGGGAGCTGCACTAAGATGATCATCTTATAACTTTTTCTGCTCTAACGTTTGACAGATGATTTATTGGGATGATGTAAATCCTACTCATGGACACCTCCTAGCAGAGAGTTGGAACACAGATGAGCCGTTCCTCTTCTTCCAAAGTGCCTGCGGCGTGCCAGCGGATGAGGTGATCTGCCAAAGAATTTTAAGAGCCTGTCTACATTCTTGGAAAGTTCAGCAAGATAACAAGAGTTACAAAGAAAGCTAATAACCTATTCTTCTAAGGGGAAAAAAACCCCACAAAATGTATTTTTCTTTGGTTTTTAATTAAAATTGACCTTTCTGAATCTATGGCTGAAGGCAGCTATAGTAATGAAAAACGATGTCATTTGCTGGTGATACTGAGAGTGTGGCAGTACAATGAAAAAGGTTAGAATCATCATAGAGTTCCTAGGTCTCTCCACAACACCCAACTGTCGGGGAGGGGAGTGGGCGAGGAAGATACAGATTAAGAGACATTATTATCGCACTTGAGCAAAAGACTGACCCAACCTTATTTGAAACTCATTTGGAGTATGGGGTATTCTTGGGAACTTAGTCTCAGGTTTTCGTTTAATGTTTCCAATAGCTAGAAAAACAAGTAACTTTCAAAAAAAATATCTAAAAGAGATGAAATTTTGACTGCAGGGCTCATCAGCCTCTTAAATTCTGAATGAGGTGAGACCAATCCTTAGTCTAAAGAAGGAAGGAAGGAAAACAGCTAGGAAACGGAAGACGGGGGAGACGAAGGAGAGAATTACAGAGACCCAAAAGAAAAGAATTTGCTTTGCTTCTTCAAAGAAGGTGGGGGCATGATGTAGGGGTGGGGGTGGTGGAGCAGAAGTGCGTCTATTGAAAAGCTGCTGAATGGCTAAGGGCCTCACTCAGAGCCCATTTTCCCTAAAATCCAAAATGTCTTCTTCTGACTCTGTTTCAGCTACATCCTTTCTTCCTCAGGCAGGTCAACCCACGCTGAATAACAAAAGCTGCCAGGAAAGGAAAAACCTTCTAAGGGACACTTAAAGAAAAGCATCACTGAACTGAGATTAAACAGTTTCTTTACTACTGTTCCTGTGTCCTGGATTATTCAAAACTCAGGGGTGTGGGAATAAGAAAGACCTATTGGTTTATCCAATATACTAAACTGCTCAATCAGAATGAATGCAGGGATGGTGGGGAGACTGATGCTGGTAGAAATACCTCACAACAGGGTGGTGGGATTTTTTAAACCATTCTATTAGCTTTCAAAATTACAAAATAGCATTTGCTGATTTTTTTAAACATGGAAAAACCATTAAATAATTAAAAATCACACAGATGTGTGAAGTTAAGAAATGAATATCCCTAAACTCTCCTAGGTTAATTACGACAAGCTCTGTGATAGGGACCTTCTTTGACTTGGTCAATATGCAGGCAACTATGTAGCTGCTGTGTCACATTTTATATCCACTTCTTACAGCTATCTCCAGCTTGATGCATGGAGATCCCATTTAATTCACACAGACCTTTAGGGAGTGAGCACTATAAACAGTCCCACTTTTCCAGATGAGTAAAGTAACACTTAGAGGAGTAACTTGCTCAGGGGAAACCAGCTTGTGGATGACAACTCTGTTTCAGACCAGGGCTCTTAACTGACATCTAGCATCTATCCATGTCAAATTACACAAAATCTGCTTATTGTTCTTTTCAATGGTTGCATGGTAACAGATAAAGAATATTCCAAATTTATTTAATTTGTTCCTTTCTAAGGGACATTTAAGGTGTCCTCAAGTTTTGTTCTTTTTTTTTTAATATTTCTACGATGAATTTCTATGCTATGGTACTAGAACTGCTAGGTCAAAAGTACGTTTTTAAGTTTGGCTTAGATGCAATCCTTGTAAATAGGCTATGTAAATCTAAATTTCTAGTAAGGCTGTGTAAGTATGCCCTTCTCACCACACCTTCCCAGGTATCAGACATTATCAGTCACTGTAATTCTGGGGCAACGTGATAGATGAAAACTGAATCCAATAGCCGTTTTCCTTGATTATAAAGAAAGGTGACAGCATTTTGATATGTTTATTAGCCATTTGTATTTCTTAGGCAATTGTTCACATCATCCTCACACTTTTCTATTCCATTGCTTTCCATACTGATTTATGGGAGCTTTCAATAAATTCTGAATATTAACCCTTTATCTGTTACACAGTTTCATGCATTCTCTCCTGGTTGTCTATTCACTTAATCCTGTTTATTACAGTCTTTCACCATAATTTCAAAAACTGAATTTGTTAGTTTTCTTTTAAGACTTCAGAGATAGCTGTCATGCTTTTAAAGGCTTTCTCCACAACTATAAATATATATTGCTTTATTTTCTTTTAGGGTTTTATAGATTTGAAATACAGTGTGTGGCATGAAATAGGTATCTAGATATGTGTTTTCCCAAAGAAACTGCCAGTTGACTTAATACTATGTATTAACTAGTCCATCCTTTCCTACTGATATGAAAATTTTATCTTTATCATGTATTAAATTCTAATGTAGTTAGATTTTCCACAGCATGTTTTAAAATCTAGGGGGCAAACTCCCAACAATTACTACTTTTTAAATACATTTTAGGGCCATTTTTCCTTATTTATTCTTTTGTATGACATTGAGAAGCAATTTGTCAAGCTTTAAAAAATATTCTGTTAGGATTTTATTGGAACTGCATGCGTTAAGTTAATCTGGAGAAAACATACTTTGTAGCACTGAGGCCAGGAGTTAGATGCATCTCCATTTATCAACATCTCATCGCTTCAGTAAAAGTTCTACTGTTTGTCTCATATACATTTTCTGCTAAGTTTACAGTCATATTTGTATAAACTGGGATACAAACGTGAGAGGTATCTTTCCCCTACAATACTGTACATGAGGTTAATGCTATGAGATAAGACTCATTTTTGTTGATTAATAACCTAATGATGAATCAATTTTATTGACGCTTTAGTGCTTATAACTGACTGCTTCTAATATTTATCATATATATAGATGATCATATGAATGTTGAAAAGCTGGCTTAAAACTCAACATTCAAAAACTAACATCATGACATCTGGCCTCATCACTTCACCACAAATAGAGGGGGAAACAATGGAAACAGTGACAGACTTTATTTTCTTGGGCTCCAAAATCACTGCAGATAGTGACTGCAGCCATGAAATTAAAAGACGCTTGCTCCTTGGAAGAAATGTTATGACCAACCTAGACAGCATATTAAAAAGCAAAGACATTCCTCTGCTGACAAAGGTCCGTCTAGCCAAAGCTATGGTTTTTCCAGTTGTATATACGGGTTTGAGAGTTGGACCATAAGGAAAGCTGAGTGCCAAAGAATTGATGCTCTTGAACTGAGGTGTTGGAGGAGACTCTTGAGAGTCCCTTGGACTGCAAGGAGATCCAACCAGTCCATCCTAAAGGAAATCAGTCCTGAATATTCACTGGAAAGACTGATGCTGAAGCTGAAGCTCTAATACTTTAGCTACTTGATGCGAAGAACTGATTCACTGGAAAAGACCCTGATGCTGGGAAAGACTGAAGGCAGGAGAAGAAGGGGATGACAGAGGATGAGATGGTTGGATGGCATCAACAACTTGATGGACATGAGTTTGAGCAGGCTCTGGGAATAAGTGATGGACAGGGAAGCCTGGCATGCTGCAGTGCATGTGGTCACAAAGAGTCGGACACGACTGAGCAACTGAACTGAACATAGGACTGTTAGTATTTAATCCGATTAACTTAGTGAATTAGATTGGTTTCATAATAGTATACTACTCTTCTCCTCCTAGGTTAGATTAAGTCTACAACACTGCTGTGTATTATTCTTTTGGTATTTTTCTGTACTTAGCTTGAATCTGTATTGATAAGTGAGACGGTTCCACATTTTCTTGGTCACATTCTTGTTTGGTTTGGGTAAAACAACTTAAGCGGGTTTGTAGTTTAAACTTTCTTTGCTTCCTGTCTTTATTGATGCTTTAAAGGTATACAAATTGCCAGGACAAAAGTCTGTATGTGGTATTTAGGAGGGAGGAAACTGGCTACTTCTTAAAAGAATTAGATGGCTGGTTGGGATGGAAATGGAAGGATGAATGGTTGGATGGATGGATAATGGAAAAGTAATCTTCTTCTATGGTTATTTTCTATTCATATGCACTTCCTAGTCAATTTTGATAATTTATAGTTGTTTAAAATTTCTACTCCATTACTAAAAAGATAGGTGCATAGAATATGCTTGTAAACCTTTGGTTATAAAGGTTTACAAGAAAGGCTTGTAAACCCTTTCTTTTCCAATTAAGCTTCCTAGAGGTGTTCCTATTTTATCAATGTTTTCAAAGAAGTGTTTTTTCAATTTTATTTATAAAGTCTGTAAGGATTTTTCCTTTTATCTTATTTTATATAATTTATGGGAAAAACAGTTATTACTCATGTTATTTTGCTTTGGATAATTTTATTATTCTTTTTCAAATATTGATTTGAATACTTAGCTTACTTATTTTCAGCAATTTTAAGTTTTTAAAAATATCTTTTAAGACTAATTTGTACTTTGAGAACTGCTTTGGAAACAGCATATGGATTTCTGTATGGGGCATCCTCATCTTCAGTAATTTCTAAATGGTCTGTCATTCTAATTATGATTTTCTTCTTTAACTCAAGAGTTTAAAAAATGAACACACAAAAACTGTACATGAATGTTCACAGAATCATTATTCATAATAGCCAAAAGGTGGAAATAACCCAAATGGCTACTGACAGATGAATGGGGAAGGGAAAGTGGCATGATCAAACTATGGAACCTTATCAAGCTATATAGAAAGGAATCATGTACTGATTCATGCTATAACAGGTATGACCCCTGAAAACAACCAAGTAACAGAAGCCAAATAGAAAAGAATACATAGTTTATGCCTCTATATTCCATGTGTATGAAATCTTTGGAGTTGGCAGATAAGGAAAGAAAAGAAGTAGGTTAGTGGTTGCCAAGAGTTGAGGAGAGAGGTGAAGGAGAAGGAACGGGGGTTCTAACTAACAGGAATGTTTTGAACTAACAGGGATGGGGGTTCTTCTGGAGGGGATGAAAATGTCCTGAAATTAAACAGTTTGTGGTGGCATAACTCTGTGAATACACTAAAGACCACCAAACTGAACACTTTCAAAGGGTATATTTCATGGTGTGTGAACTGTATCTCAAACAACAAATACAACAGTTATAAAGAATGATGTTTTCAAATGTCCAAGTTGTTAGACTGAAGGAAGGTTGATCTGACATCTAGTATTATCATAGCTTGTTTGAAGAACAAACACTGCAGATGGAGGCTTCCCCTGGCTTAGATGGTAAAGAATCTGCCTGCAATGCAGGAGACCAGGGTTCGATCCCCGAAATGGGAAGATTCCCTGAAGAAGGAAATAGCTACTCACTCCAGTATTGTTGCCTGAAGAATTTCATGGACAGAGGAGCTTGGTGGGCTACAGCCCATGGGGTCAGAAAGACTGGGACATGACTGAGTGATTAACACTTCCACTTTTCTTCATGCTACATATGGGGTCTAACTTTTGAAACGAATAGAGATTTTCTCAGTGGTTTAGTCTGACCTCGATTTTTGTGTTAAGCACTTGAATATGCATTCTCTCTCTGTTGAATATTAATGCTCCCATTAAACAAAGAATTATTAATATTTTCTATATGGTTTTTTTTGGTATTAATTCTCTGGACAATTTCTGAGAGAAACATTATGATTATGCTTTTTAAAAACTGTTAAATTTTAAATTTAACAGTAACTTACTATAATATCTCTATTATAAAACTTACTATAATATTTTACTCTAATCTAGTAAAATTCTGTATTTTCTCCTATGAATTGGCTTCTGAATACTAAGTTTTCTAGTTCCTTTTGGACACTTTTCATCTGTTTTATAACTAACAAATCTCCCTAACAACCCCCTTCATCCTAAAGGTCTGAAAAAATGTCCTGGGATTCATATGTATAAACACTCACAAAGGTCAGTGCCACAAAAGAGAGTTGTAAATGACACAGGCCATCAATATTTAAAGCCTGCAAATAAGAACAATTAAAATCAACTAGTAACTCGGCAAAACAATAATCATGAGGAAAGAAATCACACCTAAAATCAATCTAGAAGGGCATTAGAAAACCTACCGTGTGATTTAGTGACAGAAACTAAACACTCTAGTGTGGCCCAGTGGAAAAGAAAAACTACTGTCATTTTTTTTTTCTGTTTAGGAGCTAATGCACTGAATCTTCTAAGTGGCAGGTTCACTCTGAGGGCAGGCCTCATGTGATGTTTAAAGGGGAAAAAATTAACCTTGTGCACACCTCCTATATTCAAGATCATTAATGAAAAGCCAAAATGTTTAATTTGCTCTGATGTTTCTGCTTTCTGTCATTTTTGTATAGTTAACAGGATCATAATTTAAGTAAGTCACACATTGTAAATAACCTGGCTACACTATTCTCTCCTCCTTGATAATTAGACCACCTTTTGTTGCAAAGAATCCTATAAACCATTTAACCATGAGTGGCTGTAAACTGCTCGTATTAAAAATTGGGTGCTTCCCCTCCTAAGTTGAACTGCACCAAGGAAACTACATACCTTTTCATCCCTACTTCATTTTCATTTTATTTGAGTCTGGAATCAATTTCATAATATGATAACTGAAATACAGGCATAAAATTTCACTCTAAAAACTTCTAGGAGAAAGCAATCCCAATGGACACTGTCACTTAACACAAGTACATCAGGGGACATGAATGCTGCATCCAGATGTGTAAGCTACTCTAGGCCCTCACCTATAAATGGGTGAGGCTAAATAAATCTTTAGCCTTGTCTGAAATTGATGAAGCCGTTCGGCACAGCACGAATTGTGAAAGTATTTTAAAAATTATGAAACAACAAGACATCATCATCTTTCCAGTTTCACAGGAAGAGCAAAGCAACATGCTAGCTATGTGTTTCTTGAGATCACATGAAACGCTATCAGTCAGGATGTTAAAATCAAACCTGCAAAAATCACCCTGACTAGCAGTCTTAGAAAAAGGACACTCAGAAACAGGAGAAATCATTTTGCTCAAAGAAACAGGGACAAGCATGATACATAACATTAAATTTATCATCTTAAGCATTTTTAAGTGTATATTTCAGTGGGTTACATACATTCACATTGTTGTGCAACAGTTCTGTAGAACATTCCACCTTGCAAAACTGAAACTCAGGATCCATGAAACTCTGTTCAGTTTGCTGCCCATTTTTAATTGAGTTTGTTTTGCTGTTGTTGACTGGAGTTCCTTATACATTCTGGATATTAACTCTGTTATCGGATATATAATTTGCACTTTCTTCTATTCCATAGCTTGCTTTTTCACTCTCTTGATTGCTTCTTCTGATGTACAGAAGATTTTTCAAATTAGATGTGTCAGGTAGGAAGTTAGGCATGAGCAAGGAGGGGTGGCCTTGCAGAAAAGGATGCGTAAGCTGATCTTTGAATCCATCGCAGACATGCCCAGAAGAGGTCAGAGATACGCTACAAAAATAACCACAGAGACTTTTCCAACTCCTGCACACGTGCCCTAGGCACACAGTAGATACCAATTAACTATAGGGACTTCCTCAAGAAACCTCAGGCAGCTAGGAGACCATGAAGGGTTCATAAATATTCTATACATACGTACATACATCTGATTATAACAGACTGAATTACGGGAAGACATGCACAAGAACTAGAGTGGGCTGAGAAGACCTGGGCTGAATCCATTCAGACCTGCCTGGGAAGATTTTTCAGGACCCTTCCCCGCTCACCTTTCCCACCCAATCCTCATCCACAGCAGCTCAGAATTAATCTTTTTATCTGATGACTACAGCAAAAATAAAGAGGAAAAAAGGAAAACCACTAATCTTCAAGCTCCTCCCAATGTTAAAATTCAGTTCGGTAGGAATCAATGCAATTCTTTGTCTGTTTCTTCTGACTTTCCATTCATTCCTTCCCAAACATACATTTCCCAAGTCCATTTGGAAAAGTAAACTTTTATGACATGAACCAATTAGGGAAAACAAAAGCTTCAAATTCCATTTGCCACAGAGTATATATTCCTGCATACACTTAAATAGACAAAACACTACTTTGATGCTCAATCAATACCTTTTATCTAGAAAGCATTGCCCATTTGCCTTGGTATAAAACTGACCACATAATAGTTACAGAAGTTGAATAAATACAACTTAAGAGAACTGACCCTCTTATATTGGACCAATCCTAGTGGTCTTTTACAATAACCGATACACACATATTTAACTACTATATGGCAATGCACTTACCAGCATTGGAATAAAAATGGATCCCTGCCTGTGCATAAAGAGAACACTGTACAATTACTTGGAGAAGGAGATAGCAGACTGCACTGACCTGGGGCCCTCAGCTCCCTAGTCACACCCGGGACCCAGCGGCCCCCTACGCTTGTACACTGGCTGACAGGATCTCTATTTGTGGTTTGTTTAGGTAGGCCCTGGCCACACTAAAGCTACTTGTAAATATTTCTACTGTTTCCCTTTAGGAAACCCAGGACTTGGTATAAAATGTGATTCTCTCATGTTTGGGGCCATTAGGGTAAATGTGCTTCGTGTATCCCACTTAAAAGTTAACTCAGGAAAAGGTGCAGACTCTGGGACACACAGTCTGCCTTTCTTCCTGCTGTCTGGTTAATGTAGCAGCTGGCTGCTCAGGGAGGAAGGGGAGGGAGATGGACTGGAGAGCTGACAAGACGGCTGGCTAGGTGGGATTTATCCGTGAGCTTGGCCACCATCCTGAAACGGGCCACCACGAACAGCGCCCACCCTGCCCTCTGAGTCCAAAGTCCCCAATACAGGCATCGGTAACATTCTCTATCTCAATCCAGGTGGTGTTCACATGAGAATGTATATAATATATATTTATAAAAATAAGCTGGGTACACTTAGGATTTCAGCATTTTACATCAATAAAGACTTTGAAACATTAAATTTCAAAAGTTTTCATACAGACTTAATAAATAACAGGGCATTAGTTCCAAATCATTCCTTTTTGGGTTTTTTTCTTCACTACACTTTTGCAGTTGACCTGAGCTTTCCAACTTCCAGTCTCTCTCTCCCTTCCAATTTCCTTTGTAAGTCACATGCATGAAAATGTCCTAAAATCCATATCTGGCCAAATCACACCCAAGGAAAATATCCCTGATGGCTCACACAGCTTATCACTGTCTAGAAACCCTGGTCTGGCACTAACGGCCCTGGTGCCAGATCAGCCACCGATACTGGCCCAACACACCCCTCGGCAGTTGTCCCTGAGCCCATCCTGCACAGACTCCCTACTCCATGCTTTAATTCATGTTATTCCTTCTCCCTGACCTCCTCCCCCTCCTCTTTTCCTTCTCAGACTGTCAAAACCCTACCCGTCTCTTTTCACATTCTTCTAGATGGATAATGCAATGGTAACAGCAGCAAACACTTGTTCATGATGAGTTTGCTAATAATGTTCTCATACAATTGTTCACATAAAATATAAGCTCCACAAAGGCAAGGCTCCTTATTTTATTCATTGATGTACCCATGGGGTTGAAACAGTGCCCGGCCCACTGTAGGTGCACAATTATTTGCTCATTTGATAATAACTTTCATGAATGAGGGCCTGTTTCCCACACACTGTGCTTCACACATATCATATTCCTCAAAATATCCTTGCAGTATGTCTAACACAAGCCCCACAGTCTAGATGAGGAAATTAAAGCTCAGAGGTGTCATTAACTTGTCCAAGGCCTCCGGCTCAGGAGCCAGGACTCAGCGTCCTCTGCTTCTGAACTGTCAGAAAACACGCAGCGCCACCATGACTGATCTTCGGACACCGCAGTTAAGGAATGCACGGTCCTCTCTTTCTCGCTTCCATTCTTGTTTCTTAATACGGGGACGGGGAATGGTTTCTCTTTTAACTTCCTATTTTGTATTGGGGTACAGCCGATTATCAATGTTGTGATAGTTTCAGATGAATAGTGAAGGGACTCAGTCATATACATACAGGTATCCATTCTCCCCACAAACTCCCCTGGTTTGCATTCCTGAGAAGCAGAGAGAGAGAGTTATTCCATCTTCTCAAACACCCAGCTTCGAACTTCACAAAGTAGGGGCTCCACAAATATCCAGTGAGATACTACTGAAGGGTAGATGATACAGCAGTAGATGGAGTATGATTGAGTCTCTCTAAAAACAAACCAACCTGAAGTGTGCCGTAACACCTAAGCGAGCACTAACAAGGAACAGAGGCAGCTCACACCACACACCCACGACAGTAGAGAACAGCTCCACGTTAGATGGGGCTCCTGGGAGCGCAAGTCTTTAACATACAAAAATTAACTACAGGGCTCAAAGGGCAATGATATGTTGAAGGCAGCTTCATTTCTTGTACTATCTTGGAGAAAAATAAAAAGGATCTTTTAGGCTGGACTGAATGTATAATGTGAATGTGAGCATGAAGTTTCACAGAAGAAGAAATCATTCCAAGCATTTTACTCCATAAGAATCACATCCACCATATCACAAGTGCTAAACTTGTGGCTTAAACTAAAAGCAAGCACAGCTTATGAAATCAGAGAGATTTCTCCAGCTTTATCCTCAGAGGAGGCTCAGAATACTACATGGCACTGATAACCAGAGTGACTGAGCATTACCCTTTTCTCTTTGTCTTTCTTATCCTTATAATTCCCAGTACACTTTCTTATCCTCCTACTCCTAAAACCCTTCCCCAACTCTGTCGTCCCTTATCTCCATGTCTCCATAAATAACTTATGATGACAATTCAGAACACGTGCATCTCTAATTTGGAGACTCCCCTACGCCATCCTTTATTAATAAATGTCTCTAACAAGTTTTGGGCCTTGAAGGGATAGGAATTTGAGCTGCTATTCTAGAACAGGTTAAAATGTTAAGTCACTAAATTTGTTCTTCAACACTTGAAAAAAAACCACACACTAATTTGGCCATTTTTCTCAATTTTTCAACAATACAAAGTAAGATTAAAGTCGGTTTCTAGTGAATCATCAGGCTGTGACCCTCATCATTGACACACTCAAACTCCAGTGGTTACTGGAATAGACTGAATTTTACTAGTAACCCATGTCTTAGTTAAAAAAAAAAAGAAAGCTAAATTCTACCACTCTTCTACCATTCATTTGAATGGTAATAATATAAGGAACATTTCATCCTCATTATTATAAAAATACATAGAAAAAATGTCTTCATGATCTAACCTATGTGTCTGACTCCATTACTACCAACAAAGCTATTGGAAGTAATGGAATTCCAGTTAAACTATTTAAAATCCTAAAAGATGATGCTGTTACAGTGCTGCATTCAATATATCAGCAAATTTGGGAAACTCGGCAATGGACACAGGGCTGGAAATGGTCAGCTTTCATTACAATCTCAAAGAAGGGCAATGCTAAAGAATGTTCAAACTACCATACAATTGCACTTATTTAACATGCTTAGTAAAGGTTATGTTCAAGACTCTTCAGCAGTGCATGAACTGAGAACTTCTGGATGTACAAGCTGGGTTTAGAAAAGGCAGAGGCAGCAGAGATCAAATTGTAAACATTCAATGGATCACAGAAAAAGCAGGGGAATCCCAGCAAAACATCTACCTCTGTTCCACTGGCTACACTTTGACTGTGTGGATCACAACAAACTGCTGAAAATTCTTAGAGATGGTAAAAACAGACCACCTTACCTGCCTCCTAAGAAATCTGTATGTGAGTCAAGAGGCAACAGCTAGAACCTTACATGGAACAACGGACTGGTTCAAAATTGGGAAAAGAGAACTCCAAGGCTGTACATTGTCACCCTGCCTATTTAACTTCTATGCAGAGTACACCATGGGAAATGCCAGGCTGGATGAATCGCAAACTGGAATCACGATTGCGGGGAGAAATATCAATAACCTCAGATAGCTGATCCCACTCTAATTGCAGAAAGTGAAGAGGAACTCAAGAGCTTCTTGATGAGAGTGAAAGCCCAGAGTGAAAAGGCTGGCTTAAAATGCAACATTCAAAGAACTAAGATCATGGCATCTGGTCCCATCAGTTTGTAGCAAATAGAAGGGGAAAAAGTGGAAGCTATTGACATATTTTATTTTCTTGGGCTCCAAAATCACTGCAGACGGTGACTGTAGCCACAAAATCAAAAGACACTTGCTCCTTGGAAGAGAAGCTATGACAAACCTAGACAGCATATTAGAAAGCAGAGACATCATTTTGCTGGCAAAGGTCCATATAGTCAAAGCTATGGTTTTTCTAGTAGTCATGTATGGATGTGAGAGTTGGACCATAAAGAAGGCTGAGCACTGAAGAATCGATGTTTCCAAATTCTGGTGCCGGAGAAGACTCTTGAGAGTCCCTTGGAGAGCAAGGAGATCAAACCAGTCAATCCTAATGGAAATCAACCCTAAATATTCACTGGAAGGACTGATGCTGAAGATCCAATACTTTGGCCATCTAATGTGACGATCTGACTCACTGGAAAAGACTCTGATGCTGGGAAAGATTGAAGGCAAAAGGAGAAGAGGGCAGCAGAGGATTGAATGGTTAGATAGCATCACTGACTCAATGGACATGAATTTGAGCAAACTTGGAGATACTGAAGGTCAGTGGAGCCTGGCGTGCTGCAGTCTATGGGGTGGCAAAAAATTGGACATGACTTAGGGACTGAACAACAACATCTGGGTTTTCATGAGAATTAAATGTGAAATGACACATGTGAATCACTGAGAACATGCCTGGCTATAGCTAGCACTCCAAAAAAAAAAAAAAGTTTTCATTATTATTACTCTTAAATGGTGGTGCCACAATGAGACCTTACAATGCAGATGTTGACTTTCTGTTCCATCATATTGGTGCTCTGTATTACCAATGTGTAAATCCAACTCTACCAATTAACATTCTGCCTATGTGTTTTTAGGAAGATTCTATTTAAGAGAGTACACATAAATATATGCGTAACAGTGATAGTAGAAACACTTCACAGAACACTCCAACTTGTCCACGTTTGCCATTTAGGACCAAAGAGGAACACAATTAAACTAGAAGACATACATTTTAAAAAGACCCCAAGAGTAACTATGATGATGTCAAATGGAGGGAGCCAGCTATTACCATCCGATGTAAAGGTAAGCAGTCACCTAGCATGGTGATGGGAGACTGGGCTGGAGTTTGTTAAGAGTACCCCTTGCTCTTACTAAATCTTATGAGATACAGATACACAAATAAGAGGCATAAGAGTTTTCAGGCCCAGTATAGACATGGTTAGAAAGGCAAAAGCCAATATATTACAAATAATGTAAAAAGGCTTATCCTGTGCTTGTCTTTAATCTTTTAATAATCAGAGACATGAGTTTTGTAAAACAAGCATTTCTTGATCTCTTGATGTGCCCCTTTTAAAACTAAAGCGTCAGAATGAATCTATCATGAACTCAATTTTTACACTGTCAGCACTGATGGATTCTTCAAAGTAGAGAGTGAGGCTTCAAAGCGAAATCACTCCTTTGATTTGTTTATTAATTTTCTTAACAACAACAGAACAGAACACCTTTAGCTCAACTGGAATTTGGGACTATGATAGATAACAGTTTCTTGTGGCTCCACTCCCAATTCACTCTTTAACAGCCTCTGTGATAATGAACTTGACTCTAAGCACTCCTTACAGTGAGTACAATGTTGAGCTTTGTCAGTAGAGGGCGCTGCAGGGACACTGCAGTGGTTCCAGCACACCGTTTTTTGCATCATTTTGGTCTCTGTGTTGCAAACACAGCAGAACATCTGCTGCGCTCTCTCTGCTCCAGCCAGAACAGAGCACATGATCCTTCAGGGACCACACAGCAGTGTCCTTGGCCTACTAACCACCTAACAAAGCCCTACTAAACAGACCCTGTATGCTGCAGTTCTTACACCCATCAGCACTGGCTTGCCTGTGCCGAGAGCTGGTTTACTGCCAGTCCAGCAACTGTGGACTGTCTGGGCCAGTGGTAGCCAGACAACCTGGCAAACGTCCTGCATCACAGTGGGCTGCACCCCCTCTGTCTAAGGAGACAGGAACCTCAGCCTGGTGCAGGGCCCCCTTTCAAGTCTGTCCTTTGGCTACTCTTCTTTGGCTCTGGAGGACCATTAAGAGTTTTCTTTATATCCTTATGGTCACTTTCCTATCTTAGTTTAATCATTCTTTTTTAAACTTCCCCTATTTGAATGACTGTGGTTTACCATCACCTGGTTTGACCCAGACTGATATAGCGGTTGACTCTGCATTTCTGAATCTACATAGCCAGGCAGGCACTCTTTCCGAATCACAGACCCCTCAACTCTAGTGGTTAAAATTTTTTAAAATGGTCTTTTAATAATGTACTTCGCTACCGAAATGTTGGTCAACCATGCTTCTCGCGTGTTTTGGAAATCCTTGAAAGATGTCAGGGAATATCTTCCAAATTTATTATTTTCTTATATCATATAAAAGAATTAGAAGCTCAGCACCTCACCTCAAGGATTTCAAGTCAAACAAATTATTTCATCCTCTTTTCACACCTTGTTTTTTCTTTCTTTCATGACAAGGAGGCAGTCTTTTGTTCATAATGTCAAAATAATGAATAGAAGATTTCCTTATGCCTTATTCTGTGTCTGTTCAGTTGCGAAGTTGTGTCCAACTCTTTGTGACCTTATGGACTGACTGCAGCCTGCCAGGCTCTTCTGTCCATGGAATGTTCCAGGCAAGAATACTGAAGTGGGTTGCCATTTCCTCCTCTGGGGGATCTTCCTGACCCAGGGATCAAACCCACGTTTCCTGCTTCTCCTGCATTGGCAGGCAGATTCTTTTCCACTGAGCCACCTGGGAAGCCCAGGAATTTGAAGATTCTAATTACTTCCAGGGTAACCACTTGCATCTAAGATACTCAAAGTGCATTTGAAAATATAGATTGTTTGTTCACTTATTCAACCTTCTTTGAGAGCCCAGTACTAGACCAATCCTAACGAGAGGCTATGGTCCTAGTAGATTAGCTACTATAGCATAAAAAGATAAATGAAGCAAGCTCCCTTCTCTTCACTGGGATAGGACCAGAAGCAGGTGAAAAAGGAAAAAGAAGGGACACTTAGTAGCAAAAGAGAAAAACTCCCTAGTCCCAAAATTACCCTTGGAATCAGTAATAAACATTGTTAAATACCTCTGAAGTATTACTAAACACCTGTATATTCAGGGAAATAAAGAATCAAATATCTTTAAGAATAAAAATGTAAACCTTTCATGCCACATCCCTTTGGACTTGAGTTCTTAAATGAAGAAACTGAGTTAAATTTAAAAATAAAACTACCTATAACATAGCAGCACTTTCTATACAAAAAGAGTTGGAGGCAGAGAATACAAGGTCTGCTTCATTTGCAGTATTTCCTGCTATTCCTTCATAATGGAAACAAGCAAATATCTGGGATTACAAAACTTTTTAGACATCCAACTCACCAAAATGCAAATAACTTGACATTTTACAACTGTATTTTCAGTAACATTTGAGATTTCCTGAGTAAATAGTTTCCAATCTATACGTCTCTCTGACATGTGAGGGAGGCCTCAAGAAATGTCACCATCTGAAAGTTATCACAATGGAATTTCAAATGTAATGAGATGCATCTCATGTCTGCGCAGAAAGCTTCAACAAGACTGCAAGAAATGTTCTATTCTTTCTCCCCCAAATAATTCTAAAAGGTCACACCAGTCTAATAGTGATAGGAAACTGCCAAGAATTTTTTTTTTTAAAAAGTAGGCAACTTATAAATTATAATTTTTTAAAATAGAAATGACTGAGACACGCAAAATTTATATGCATCAAGAAAAAAAAGAATTTTCTAATATCCCCTCAATGACCAGAAAAATCTAGCCATATGTTCACTTATTTCCATTTTTTAAGTAAGTTAATTTTCCACAAAAATATATCTCAACCCTCAGCATTTTCTACTTTAACCAGCCAGCAGGAAACTGACATAAAATTTAAAAAGAAAGAAACTATGTGAAAATATTATATTAAGCAAATGCTTTTCCTGCTCACCACATGAGCAGGAAACAACATTTCTGGAAATGGATTATTAACTAGAAAAGAATGAAAAGAGACTGCCTGCTCATCACCACTCAGCAAAGAACTAGTTTTAAAATTAAAAAACTAAAGCAAGGTATTTCAAAAAGCGGTTGCAAAGAAATTCTGTGAAGTTTCAAACTAACCCAATGACAGTTGAGAAAACAAACTGTCACCAGTACAAGTCATTCAGCAGAACTCCCCATATTTTGTTTGCCAAAAAAATATCGTGAATGTGGGGAAACACAGGAAGAGATCTTATCACCTAACTCAGGCTCCTCTAACAGATTACGAAATAGAAGACCAGAGAAGTTTCTTTTCTTTAAAAGCTGGCGGGTCCTATGAACAGGTGGGACAAATAGGGTGCAATTTCTTGGGCAGCCTAAAGGCTATCCTGAACCATGTCATTAGACTTACTCTACTGCACTGTGCATTATATCTAGGAATCTGAAGTTGGAAGGGCATTTATACATCATTAGCCCAGAGACTCAAAGTGCATATCTGAGTTACACGTAGGTTACAATGTCTTACAGAACTGGGTGTCTATAACTCCAGAGCCTGGCAGATGGCAATAATGCAAATTAATTGTAGTGCTGGTGAAAATGGCCAAAGAATCAGATGACTCAGATAAGTGCTGGTACAGAATCCTTTGGGAATAAGACAGGAGGGACCAGAAGGGAACCAGATTTGGGTCAGAGACACTTGGAATTTGGAGTTCTTGACAAATGTAAGCAGAGTAAAAGCTCAGGGCAGGGGAGTGGGCTGAGGGAAGTGGGGGAGAGCCTCAGGAGAGCTTTCTGGAGGTGAAATGAGGGAATGGAAGAAACACGCTTTGTTTATTGCAGTTTCACAGACCCTCCCTGGCCAACCAGCAGACCGTAAACATCACGATCCTATCTCAACATGTGTTAAAGTCAGTGCAAGATGACTTACAAATTTTGCAACTATTTTGAAAAATTACCAGAAATGTTTTTAATTCTTAAAATCTTGTTATCTAGGTTAGTAAAATCACAATAGTTAGATGTGATAGCTAGGGGGAAAAGTCGCCAAGCCATATTATGACTTTTTCTCCCTCTCCCAGGAAATTGTAAGTTATGTAGGTCCTATATTTGTCCTTCTTTTAAATGGGAAAAAGCAGAGAAAACAAAACTGACATGTTTTATTTTTGTGTTAGCTATTCAGCCTGGGGATATTTTTCTTTCCTTTCCTTTCCCAAACAGTACCTTTTAGATCTGACACAAAAGATGGAAGGACAAAAATAAAAAGGAAAGTCGAGCTCCATCAAGCAAATTTTTACTTGTGAAAAAAAATACTGGACCAGATGGACTGCAGACTTGCCAAGAGCACACAGTTAAATGTTCGCAGGAGGACTGCTAACATAAGCACGGAACTTGCTATTTCTTCTATCTGTTTTTGTTTTTATTCCAAGAACCAAGGGCTAACAAACGCGGAGGAAATGACCCCAGGCAGATTCAGTCTTTTGCTTCGCACATTACCTAAGTGTTAACACCTTAGATGCACTGGATTCTAAGACAAACAACTACAGAATTAAATCTCCAAGGCTCTGGAGCTTCGCCAGAGGTATTTCAAAAATTGCTGGATACTTAACACTGCAAAGGCTCAGACACAGTCTGGGTCAGGGGTGGGAGAAGAGCATCAACAGCAGATGATGGAAAACATCAGCCCTGCAATGAGGCTGCGCTGAAGTACCACGCGATCTCCTTGCAGAACAGAGCTACCTGTGCCCTTCAGCCTTTACGACACGACAACACTCCCCAGAGGGCTGCTGCTCTTGCTGGTTTTGTTCTTGTTGTTTTAAGCCTCTAATTGGGAAAACCAGTGTGTGATTCTGTTTTATGACCCAGAGATGAATGGCCTTTTTAAGAAAGGTTTTTACCAAAAAATAAACCTAAAAATCCATCCAAAGATGGCCCCCACTCCTTTAGAGCCAAGAGAAGCAGCAAGTACCTCCGGAATCTTGGCCCAGGGACAGAACCCATTCGGGATGGATGCTCCCGCCAGCCAGTTAACTCCTTTGCATTTGCCTTGCCCTTGAACACAAGGCTCCCTGCCATCCACCTCAGCTATGAAATCACCTGGATGCCAACCAAAGAGGGCACTGCTGGAATCTGTGTCCACTTCAGCAAACTAAGTGGAGTTTTGTCATTTCCTAGGCCACAGGAGATGGAGGTAGGAAGGGCTGGGTACAGACAAAATTGAATTGGAAGACCTATACACTCACTGAAAATGTTTCCCTGCCACTTCAGTGTTAAGGAGGGGAAGCTTCCAGGAATGATAGTGTGGGCGCCTGCAGGGCTGATTTCTGCTGGTGCTGGCCGTTTAAGAAAGTGGAGTATCGCTCTCTCAGCTGGCAAATGCCCCTGTGCCCATATCCCCAAAGGAATCCTTTGCGGCTCTGCCCTCCCTCCCTGGGGCGACCTCAGCCTCCCCACCATCCACCGACTAAAGGAGCATCAATATCGAGGCCCTGGTCAGCATCTCATCAGGGGCTGCCCGCCGCTGGTAGGTAATCTGATGATTGCCTCTGGGACACTGTGGAGGACAGGTGATGGAGAATGGGTTGGGCAAAGCTTTTCTTGTTTTCTGCCCAGTCTAATAAGAACAAAATAAGGAGGACGGGCTTTGGCCACTCTTCGAAAGACTTAATGATGTGGAACCATGTTATGGGAATCAGCCTGAATTAGTAAAATTTCAGTGTTAGGAAGACTGGAAGGGGCCCCTCAGCAGCTGCTGTCTTCAGTCTCCAAGCTCAGCGGTCCCCAAACTTTTGGGCACCCATTTCATGGAAGACAATTTTTCCAGGGACCAGGGTGGTGGTGGGGGTTTGGGATGATTCAAGTGCATTACAATTATTGTGCACTTTTTCTATTATTGTTACATCAGCTCCATCTCAGATCATCAGGCATTAGATCCTGGAGGTTGGGGACCCCTATCACAAGCTTTACAGAGAAATTAAAAGACTTATAGTCACTTGCTGGTCAGTGCTTTGGCCTTAGTCTCTCCCCTGGCTCACTCTGCTTCTCTTGAAGTTTTTTTTTTTTAAAGGACAAACTATTTGTATTACATTCAAGGGTATCAGAAATTGGGCTAGGAAGTAAACAACATGAAATGTTTTTCCCTAAAAATACAAGAAGATTCCTAATTGGCAAGTAATTGATCAGTCAACACTTAGAATTACCTGATGCATACAAAATGAATTGGTTCCTTTAGGTTGAACATTCCCCTTGTCATATTAATTACACTACTCATCTAATTAATAAAATGGCTCCTGAACTGCATGACGACAAACTTCCCTACAGACCTTGCCAATGACTGCTGTGCCCAACTGTTGCGATGCCATTAATTAATATCTGACTACTGAAAAACTAAACTTTTAACTAAGGCCACAGGAAGATCTCATGAGCCAGGTAAATACAGAAAATATAGAAGTTTCAGGTTTCAAGATTCATCTCCATATATACAACACAGAATGGGAAAATAACAGGTCAAGGAAATATCATTTTTAAAAAAAGGAAGAGAAAAGAAAAAGAAAACATGAGTCACTGATAAACAATCTGTTGACAACTTTGTTTAAGACTATGCTAAGTATTTTGGGGTATTAACAATTGCCTGTATTTCCCCTTGGAAGCACAGAAAAGCTGGCTCTGATAGCAAAGACAGATGGCCCCGGCCCTTAACTGAGTCATCCTGGGTATGGCTGCAACATACAGCCTGACATCATGGCAGCTGTGCTGAATGAATGTCCCACAAAACGTGATCAAGGCCTCCACTGGGAAAGTCCCATGGCATTCACTCCACTTCTAAGATGTTCCCAAGGGCTCCAGAAATTAGGTCCTCTGCTGTGTCCTTGGTTCAGATTCTCAGAGCGGACGGGGTCTTCCACCTCATCTACCTGCCTCATTTATCAAGACAGACCTGGGGTGGGGGGTGGGGTGGGGTGGCGGGGGGGTGGGGGGAGGTGGGGGGCAGAGCCCCAGTGTTTGAATCAGGGTAACAGGTCAAGGCAGAGCTGGGAATAGCACTCAGATAGCCGCACTCCTTCCTCTATCTCACTGCCTAGTTGTCCTGGGGTCAATGTAAACTGAAATCTTCTCACCACCCAGTTGTCTTTACAAGGAGATTCATGCTTCATGACTGTTACTTCTTAATCCAGAAAGCTCAGTAGCGGACATAAATGTAATATTTGCATCCCATGGATTTTTCCTTGCTTTAAGATGGACGTGAAAAATGGCAGGGACTTCCCTGGTGGTTCAGTGGCTAAGACTCCGCATACTCCCTATGCAGGGGGCCAGGTTTGAACCCTGGTCAGAAAACTAGATTCTACATGCTGCAACTAAGAGTTTGCATGGTGCAACTAAGCATCCTGCGTGCCATAACCAAGACCCGGCATAGCCAAATAAACAAATAAAAAATTTTAAGAAAGAGGAAAGAAAAATGGCAGATCCTACACTTTCCACATCACTGAACATGGCCTTAGGGAAAAATGTCTCAGCCTCCCTAAGCATCTCCTTCTGGCCTGCTAACTAGCATGCAGGCACAAAAGCAAGGTGAGCGGAGTCTGAGCAAACCTGGGTCACACAGCTAACGTGAGATGTACCAACGAGAGGCCCAGTTTCATGGTACTGTGTCACATTCAAAATATCCTCAAAGCTTCTCCCCATGCCCAAACTGGAACCATGGAGGAAAGAAAACTGTGCCTCCAAATAGCTATCGGGGCTTATGAAGACTGTGAAGGGGTCCGCCCACCTTGCAGATGACTCAATATTAGCCTTTGCTGCTGCCACCATGGAGGGGGACGAAGTCCAGGGCACCTGGATCATGTCTAAACTCAACTCCATCAGGGGAACCACAGCTACATGCTCTTACGATTAAGTTCTAATTTAGATTGCTGGAGTCTTTCCCCAGTCATTGTTTTCATCTTTGATGCGTAACTATACAAACAGAGTGGGGGCGGAGGGAACAAACTTATTTTCAAGCCAGCTAGTTCACTGAAACGCAGGGGCCCATAGCACTGGATTCTGGCATAGCTTTCTCCCAGAGGCTCTGGGGCATCCGAGGATGCTCAGCTCACAGCACTCCCAGTTCTGAGAGTGGAGGAGTTTGCACCCGACCTCACACCCTACCAAGTTTTAAGGAACTCATACCCAAAGCCCCGCCAGTTGAGCCTGTTCACACACCTACCCTTGAGGCCTGCAGGCCTGGAGTGAAGCCAGAACCCAGGCTCCTCACCTTCGGGTGCCCCTGCAACCCCTCCCCAGATGTCTTGGCCTCCCTGCGCACAGAGAAGCACGCCTGGGGAAGAGGTAGAGAGCAGAGGTCTGGCAGCCGTCCTGGGAAAGGGGAGCTTTTCTGCTGCTCTGTCCTTGACTGTTCCTCACCCTCCAACAGCTGTGAACCCTTCCCCTCATTTACTTTCAAGCAATTAAAACTCCAGCTTGATATCATTACTGTAATCTCTCCACACTGCATTTAGGGGATTTTTCATCACTGAAGGCTTCGTGTATCCATCCAAAAAAGAGAGAACAGTCTAGAGGCACCGCATACCCTCAGCAGAGTTGCTCAATTGGTTTCCATGCCTGAAAAAAGCCAAGCCGTTGGAAATTAGAAGTTGAAAACATACATGTGGCCACATTTTCCCCTCTCCTTTGCTTCCATGTCCACATGGAAAAGAAGAAAATCTGTAGATATTTGCAAAGGTTTTATGAAATATGAGCTTTGGCTAAGCTCATGTTTTTGAAAATATTTGGACCATCCAAATAGAGCAGATGTTTTTGCAGAATTTTCCACCGTCCGGTTGCTGCAGTGCTGTGTGATCCTGCCTGATGTCCAGCCCCTAGGAAGGCTGTCAGTAGTCAGCAGAGAGGGCCAAGTCATCCAGCCCCTCTGATCCTTCAGACCAAGTTCTTCCCCTCCACCACCCCATTTATTTTTCTACCTGCTAAAAGCTGTCTCTGGCATTTGAAAAGCATGGAGGGCCAGGAGCAGAGTGTAAGGCAGCAGGAAGGTACCCAATTCCCTCCATAACATTCATTGACAAGGCCTAAATTTCACAAGTACAAGACTTATTTCTTACTACGTCTTGAAGCATGAGAGTCATCTAAAATCCCCTATTAAAATGTGAGCTCCTGGAGGGCACAGACTTGTATGTTTATTCATCTTTGTCTGCCCAGCATTCAGCATATTGCACACACAGAGCAGACACTCAATAAACTGACTAACTGGAATTAAAAGCTACAAATACCTTTGTGGGAACAGGGCCATGACCAGCAGGCATCTTAACCAGAGCTGGGTGCCAGGTAAAAGCAAGATAAACAGACTAAGCCTCCAGGGTGAATGCGGCTACCTTACAGGGCATGGGGTTTGTTTTCCCACCGAATGAAAAGCCAGTCTCCCGTGCGTAGAGAAGCATCTGAAATGTCAGTGGGTTATGTGATGTGGTACAAAAGGCTCCACGCTAGATGCGGCTCGGAGCTAGTGCACAGGATTTTATACGGTACAGGAAAGCCCCCAAAATGTCCAGAGAAGAGTTTAGATCACAGCCTGTTTCTCTGCAGCTATTATCCACCTGCACGAAAAATATAATACACCTTTAGCTGAGACACTTCCATCAATCACAACAGGAAGGTGTTACAATTTAATTGCTAAACTCAGATTCTTCTGAAAAATCCTGCCTCTAAAACATCTTTAATCCGCTTCCCAAACAAACATTTACCATGAAACTTTCACTTCTTTTCTTTCTCATGGGACCATTTGGGAAGGCTTTGATTTTCCAATAAATATATTAATATACAAGTGTTACTGCTTTGTGTAAAAGTATTTTTAACCCAACTCCTAATCTGCCAATATTTCTGCTGAACCTTTCACTTACTGTTTGCCACCCACACACAGACCCATAGACGGACCTTTCATCCAGTGACAACACTTAGAACTGATTAAAGGGTTCAGAGGTGATGACAAAAATATGCTTTGTTTACAAAAACGGGCAACAAGGAAGGGCACATCTGTGACCAGAAAAGGCAGAAATTCGCAGAGGAAGCTGCTTTCGATTTGAGCGCCCGGGCTCAGAAAGAGAGAGGGTGGCCAGTCCAGATGCTCACGTGGCACAGTGTCCTAAAGGGACCCATGCCTCATATCTAAGTAGTCTTTCCAATTTTAAAAATACGGAACAAAACTACTACTAATAGAAAGGAGCTGATTGTAACTTTTTTTTAAATCAGAAGATGAAAAATGTTAAAGAAGAAACGAGTGATCCTACAGGTTTAACATGGCTGTCTGAAATCTATGACAGTTTTTGCATTAAACGTATCTTCCTTTTCACTTTTCACTTCCACTCTATAATCTGCCAAAATGAAGAACTTCCAAGAAGATGAATGAAGCAAATACGTTTCTTGTATAAACCAGATCCCACCACAAACACGGTGGATACACTTCAAACACAGTTTGCACCTTAACCCTGCATCTGTTAGAACTGCCCTGGAGCACTAGCCCAGCTCTTTCACTTCAATGAGAAAGTGTGATAATGTTGTCAGCCCAGGGTGTAAAACTGACTTGAAACAAACTGCTGTAATCAACTTTTCCCAGACCAACTGAACTGTATGCATGGTAGTATGTAGTAAATAATTAATGCAATTAAAGAAATGGCATGAGTGTACTACAGAATTTAATCTGTTCAAGCTGAAGAATAAAGTTCATTTAAAATAATGGTTACCATATTTACATACAGATATGACTATATGCAATTCCATTCCTAATATCACAAACTAATTCCTCAAATTGGATCTTAATGTAAATTAGCATTGCTTCATTTTTTGAAAATAAATATCCCAAGACACACAAATTCTTGTATAAAAGTTTTTTAAAATAGCCTAGAAATAATTGTAGAAATTAGAAAATAAAAGAAAATAGAAACCACCCACAATTTAGCTCCCTCCACTGCTCAAAAACCCTGTGTTTAACAATTTAGAAGTAAAGATATAAACAATAGGGGCTGTTTCAAAAGGTTGGGATGGGGTTAAGGGATCAGGGGAGGATGAATTTATCATTTCAAATTTTTTATCATGTGCATGTATTATGATTTTAGTTTTTAAAAACTAGTTTATACGCATGTACATACTTTTCCAGATTTGCCTCTAGGTACATTTTTTTAAAAGCTAAAATTGAGGTTATATTGTGTGAAGCACAGAAAAATACATATTTAGGAAAAACAGAAGAACAACTTCTCTCACCTTATTTTCCCTCCTTCCTAACCTGAGCTCCATCCCAGTATACAGATATGTGACTTTTATAACCAGCACTATTTTTGGTATGAGCAGGGGGTAAAATGTGACCCGTAATCTTTCTTTCATGTGAAATACAAGACTACTCTTTTCTAGATTTCATTCATTAGAATGAGAGAGGATCTATGAAATCTGCTAAGTTTTTAATTGAACAACTGATGCCTAGAACAGCTGCATACGCAGAGCTCGCACGCCCAGACCTGGCTGGAGAGCTGGTCTGCGACTCCCCACCCCCCAGCCAAGGTTGCCCTCACAGGGCTGTTTCACATCTGCAGTTGCACTGCCCTGTCCTTGGACCTGTCCCTTGGGGTGGCGACTTCAGCCTGCTCACAGCCCCCTTCCCAACACAGGAACGCTCAGAGTTGGCAAATTAAGTCACGGCCATATTCTCCTCACCTGACTTTTTGCATCTTGCTGTATTTCCATTTGAAATGAAAGCAATTATTCTCTTAATGGTTTGACCTAAAGCAGGTTCCCCTCTGCCACCACAATTCTGCCACATACAGGTAAATCTACCAAGCTATCCTCCCTTTTGAAGAAAACTGAACCCTCACACAACTGAGCGACTTCTCTTTCACTTTTCACATTTATGCATTGGAGAAGGAAGTGGCAACCCACTCCAGTGTTCTTGCCTGGAGAATCCCAGGGACAGGGGAGCCTGGTGGGCTGCCGTCTATGGGGTCGCACAGAGTCGGACACGATCGCACAGAGTCGGACACGACTGAAGCGACTTAGCAGCAGCAGCAGCAGCAGCACCCTCACCTCCTTCACGTAGAAGCTACCTGCTTAAGTCTCTGACTTTGTGTCTGCATCCTGCTCCCTGCCCGGGGGTAGACTGGCTGTCACCCACGGGAGGATAACCACCATCTCCTGTCTGGTTTCAAAGCAACTAATCTTCCACTCACAGAAGGCCTTGGATTTGTGAATTCTTCTTTGAGGCAAGGGAGAACAGGTTCAAAGACAACCTCATGACTGTGTGGCAAAATGGGCTGATAGGAAGCAAAATATAATAAAATAATAATTGAAAAGAAATTGTATACGAAAAAGGAACCCAAAAGCCACATAAATACCATCATTTGTTGGAGTAGATGCTGAAAAAGAATAGTTTTCTTCAGTTAAAATATCAGAAGTGACGCTTTCCCTATCTAATATATTCTATCCTTTTATTACACTTTGTAAAGATATATCTAACAGCTTTGTATAGGAGTTGCTCCAAAATTTCAAAATGCCTCACATTCACCCATGCAGTGCTGCTTCCCCTCCCCTCTAGTCTTCTGGGGGGGTGATATTTAAACTATTTAGCCCAAATACACTACTTTGCCCCAGATAAGTTAACAAGTCAGTGTCATAATGTCAGAAGAAGGATCATTAAACATTCGTTCAGGTCACTGAATGAGGCGTACTTGTGGCTAAATTTAGCAAATTTTTCTCTAATTTTTAAATTGTGGTAAACCACATATAACAAATTTTGCTATCTTAACCGTTTTTAAGTGTACAATTCAGTGGTATTAATTATATTCACAGTATTGTACAACCATCACCACAATCTCCAGAACTCTTTTCATTTTGTAAACTGAAACTATAGCTATTAAATAATAACTCCCCCAACCCACCCCAGCACCAGGCAGCTGCTACTCTTCTGTCTCTGAGTAATTATTTCTTTCATAGGAATAATTCGAAAGTTTGAGTCATGGAATAGAGCTGAAACTTGAAATGGGATTTAAATATTATGCATAACACGCCAACAGGAAAGGAGTATTCCATATGAAGCAGAAATCTGAGCTAAAGAAGAACCAAAAAACAAAGAAATTTGTTGGGCTTAAAAAAAAGAAATACATATATGAGTCTCTCTCTGTGTGTGAATACACAGTGAGAAAGATATTTCTAGTCTATAGAATAAGCTTCATATTTTTATGGAAAAAGATTCATGGCAATAAACATGGGAGAAGAATGAGTTGTATGAGTAAGCTACTGTTCAGCAATGAGGAGGTTATAAAAGAATATTTTCATAATTACTGTGCACTTTAAATTTTGCATACTAGCTTTATCAGTGAGAGCAACCCTCACCTTCCCCACTGTGTGTGAAATTATTTTTCAACTGAAACTGAACTGACAGTTTTATACATAGCCTCATTTCAGGACAAAGGCTGGTTGGTCCACTCACTGGAGGACCCACTGTGAATCCCACAAGCCTGGAATGAGACTTTTTAATGACTGGCAGAGTCGTTTATAAGAAATGCTATTAATAATAATAACTACTCCTGAATTAAATCCTCATTTTCTGGAAATAAATCCAGGGTGAAAGGATAATGTAAGCCTGCAAGTAAAATCTGATTTTAAAAGAAATCTACTCAGAAACCAAGCAGAGAGGAGAGGAGGGTTAAGGCCATAGTCTTTGGAGCTGATCTGGGTTCAAATCCTGATATCTCACTTCAAACTTGTAACCTGGTACATCACTGAATCTCTTTGAATCTGTGTATCTTTGGGTGTTAGTATCTATCTATGGAGTGAGGCTTTTGGAAGGATTATCCGAAATGGCATATGGAAAGCTCTCCTCGGTGGGAAACTTCTCTCATTACTATATTCCAGCATCTCTGGTAGTAACAGAATCAGGGCTTCCTCCCTACTCCAGTCATTGATTTTCTTACAGTAAGTCATTAGGTTAACAGTGAGCCAATCTATCCCAAGAATAGAAAAAAATTATTGGTTAAGTGAGAAAATAATTTAAAACACATACACATTTAAAGTAAAAAGCCTACTCTCTCTACCCGAATTACCCCCACCTTTACCATTAACCTTTTGATGTGTTATTCCAAATCTCTTCTACACACTGATAAGTATATATATTGTAGTTAGTTGGTCTTCCCCCTCAAAACAGGATCATACTGTACATTGCTATTCTGCAAATGACTTGCTTTACTCAACAATATATAATAGAAAACATTACTTTTAGTCATTTCCTAAAATAAATATACTTTCTTTGAGCATTCCCCATATTAATGGATATTTAGATGGATCCTTTTTTTTTTTTTTGCTAGAACAAAAAAGTTGAGCTAAGTGGTCTTGATTGATTTGAAACTTAATTCAACACTAGCCATCTTGATCACAGTGACATCAATCATAAATAAGATCACAATAACAAGAAAGATGGGAGGGAAAGAGAAGTTTCATTGGCATTTGGAGTATTTTTTCTCTCTGACTCAAAAGGGATCTATCCTGGAGGCATGCCTTCTCCCATTCTCAGGGCAGAGACAAAGCTCACATGCTTAAAAGTAAGTGTTTAGGATTCTAGACTTAGTTTCACTCAAGTGGCCTTGATTGGATGGGGGTCCCTCCGCAGCATTAAAACTGCTCTAATTGCATTCTTCAAGCCAGCTGAAGGCTGACAGCTTCCGCTCCCCAGCTCATTATCAGGGCACTTCAAGGGGCTCCATTATGAACAGAGCACCTGGTCCGAATCTATTTCAACGGCCCAGGGCAAAATGGGAAGGTGCTTAATGTTCAACCGCAATGGTGACATTTTTACGAGATACCCAAGGTTCAGAAACAAATAAATGAAAGGTTTGAAAGGAGCACGAACAGAAACTGTGACAATAAAAATTCAACATTAATATATCAATTTTAAACCATATACCACCCATACACTTGGGGTGGCCAAAGGTTCAATGCATGCTAACCAGAAAGAAAAAAAAGGATAAAAAAGCCAGGACCCAACTCCTCCC
The DNA here is from genome assembly GCA_917880005.1 of Nanger dama. Lineage (NCBI taxonomy): Eukaryota > Metazoa > Chordata > Mammalia > Artiodactyla > Bovidae > Nanger > Nanger dama. The sequence continues at coordinate 29,746,431 of CAKJTW010000022.1, forward strand.
CTGACAGATCAAATGTTTTATTTCAGGATAAAAGAATGAGAGGCAGATACTGAATGCTGGTTAGGATAACAGAAAATTCAGCCAGAATTCGGAGTGTTAGTTTTAAATGCACTACGTCCACACCTTTTTTTCTAGTTGGCTTGCACCATTTCTGTCTTTCTACCTTTTAAAAATCCCCTTTTGGAAATAAGATGTCTTATACAGATGTTTCTATGAGGAAAGACTGGACAAATACATATTTAGAGCTTTTAATACGTGTATAATAGGAAAAATTTCCCAGGTAGATCAGAGCAGGTCCAAACTAAACATTACAACCTATTGCATAAATCCATATCTAGAAACTTCTTGTCAAGTGGGATTTTGCTCTCTGTGGCTGAGTATTTGCAGAGGACTTAGGATGCAGACGACAACCAATTTTAAAACCCGAAACCCAGCTGCAGAGCATTAGTGAGCTCTACCCTCCACCGAGAATCTGTTTAAAGAAACCTTTAAATAAATATTTGTATTCTCTTACTAAACACAACAATGACACTAATATTGGAATATAAGAAAACGATGAATGAAAATTATCACACAGGCATTTTACAATGGGAATTTTACAATTTTACAATGGGAATGCTGACTAAACTGGAACTATATAGATTTACTAAATGTTTAGTCTCTTAAGAGAAAAAGAGGAGGCTAATTAATCAATTGCACTCGGAAACTTTCTCAACTATTAGTTGCTTTTGGTATTGTAATTTTATCTTTCCCAAGCATTTTCCTTATTAAGCCAACCATTCAGATGTGCAAACATTAATTGGCCACACTATAAAGGCTTTAATTATTTTACTGATTTAAAAGGCAATTAGGTAGCACCGATTTTTCACATACTGATTGTACCTACTCTGGTTTTCTATCTGAATTCATGAATCATCAGGCAACTGGTATAACTACAGGCTGCTACTCAAGTCTTTTATTCTGTTCTTTCTAAGAAACGACTAAAACCACTTAAAATTAATTACCTGATAGAATCACCCTAACTACGAAGAAACAAACAAACAAAAAAAAAAGGGTGGCAAAATCCCTTTAGAATAAATTCTGTATGTGAGTCATTGGGCAAAGAAATCGCTTGTGTGACAGTTGGCAGGCCCTCCAGTGCTAGGACTTGACATTTGGGAATCTGACCTGGGTGTTCAATAGTGAGATTTTTGGCTCAGTTCTGATTCAGTCTTGCTCGTGCCATTACTGTGCTCTGTGCTGCTGCTATGTCGCTTCAGTCGTGTCTGACTCTGTGCGACCCCATAGACGGAGGCCCACTGTCTCTGGGGTTCTCCAGGCAGGAACACTGGAGCGGGTTGCCGTTTCCTTCTCCAATGCATGAAAGTGAGAAGCCAAAGTGCAGTCGCCCAGTCATGCCCGACTCTTAGCGACCCCATGGGCTGCAGCCCACCAGGCTCCTCCGTCCATGGGATTTTCCAGGCAAGAGCACTGGAGGGGGGTGCCATTGCCTTCTCTGACTGTGCTCTGTAGTTTCCTTCAAAACTGCTTAAAGGAGTGGAGGTCTGGGAGTCCACAGGGAATTTCCAAGTTTACTAACGAAACTGAAGTAGACATTTGGATTCTGTAATCCAGGTCCAGTTTCTCCTTCACTTCATCCTCTCTCATTACCCTCCCCTCTTCCTATCCATTTTAGGCCTACTACATAATAGTATATAATAGTAAAATAAACAGATATCACAATGATGCTGTTCATCGTGGTACTTACGAGGCAAAATATCCCTAGCCTTTCCCATCCTTCTGCAACAGAAGGACACGGCAGGGTCTGGAAGGCTCTATCACATGAAAAAATTTGAGAACTGCTGCCACAGAACAGACGGTTTTTTAGCTTTTGTACACCCTCCTAGCTCGACTTTAGGAGCTCACTGGATTGATGATAATGCTCCACCATGGGCAGGGTGATGTGGTAGGAAGAGACCTGGATCCAACCGCAGATGACATTATTAGCTGTGCAACACAAGGCATCTTTAAGCCTTTTTAGCTTTAGTTTCTCCACCTAAAGTAAAAGTCACTCAGTCATGTCTGACTTTTGTGACCCCATGGACTATATAGTCCATGGAGTTCTCCAGGCCAGAATACTGGAATAGGCAGCCTTTCCCTTCTCCAGGGGATCTTCCCAACCCAGGGATTGAACCCAGATCTCTTGCACTGCAGGCGGATGCTTTACCAGCTGAGCCACAGGGAAGTCCACCTAAAAATGTGAATAATTATGCCTGTTTTACCTATAACAGAGAACCACTGAAAACATCACACATGTATATGCAAACACTCTTTAAACTGGAAACTAGTGTCAAAAGGACAAACATTATTTCTGCAGAAGCCATTTCCTTCATTCAGTCACCTGTGCTGCCCTCTTGTGGTGAGAAAGCTGCAATGCTACTCAAAAACCAAGTTATTTTGTGAGCTGATGATTCCACTGCTGCTGCTAAGTCGCTTCAGTCATGTCAGATTCTGTGTGACCCCATAGATGGCAGCCCACCAGGCTCTGCCATCCCTGGGATTCTCCAGGCAAGAACACTGCAGTGGGTTGCCATTTCCTTCTCCAATGCATGAAAGTGAAAAGTGAAAGTAAAATCGCTCAGTCATGTCTGACTCTTCGTGACCCCCGGACTGCAGCCCACCAGGCTCTTCTGTCCATGGGATTTTCAAGACAAGAGTACTGGAGTAGGTTGCCATTGCCTTCTCCGATGATTCCACTACTAGAGGATTAATTTTATGTAACTAACGCGATTTTGGAGAAAATTTTTCTGGGCTCCAAAATCACTGCATATGGTGATTGCAGCCATGAAATTAAAAGATGCTTACTCTTTGGAAGGAAAGTTATGACCAACCTAGATAGCATATTCAAAAGCAGAGACATTACTTTGTCAACAAAGGTCTGTCTAGTCAAGGCTATGGTTTTTCCAGCGGTCATGTATGGATGTGAGAGTTGGATTGTAAAGAAAGCTGAGCACTGAAGAATTGATGCTTTTGAACTGAGGTGTTGGAGAAGACTCTTGAGAGTCCCTTGGACTGCAAGGAGATCCAACCAGTCCAATCTGAAGGAGATCAGCCCTGGGTGTTCCTTGGAAGGAATGATGCTGAAGCTGAAACTCCGATACTTTGGCCACCTCATGCGAAGAGTTGACTCATTAGAAAAGACTCTGATGCTGGGAGGGGTTGGGGGCAGGAGGAAAAGGGGAAGACAGAGAATGAGATGGCTGGATGGCATCACTGACTCAATGGATGTGAGTCTGAGTGAACTCCAGGAGTTGGTGATGGACAGGGAGGCCTGGCGTGCTGCGACTCATGGGGTCACAAAGAGTCGGACACGACTGAGCAACTGAACTGAACTCCACTGAACACGATTGCTAGCCTAGTAGAGAAACGAACACCTGGCATAGAGTGCACAATGAAAAGGACCTAACTGGATGTTTTGTTACCTTGCTAACATAGCAGAACCTGAATTTCAGTGACATAGAACAGAAAGGAAGTTTAAGGAAAGAATCCTTAATCTGAACAGTGGCTCCAGAAATATACTCCTGCACATTTTTCTGTACCACTGGACAATGACAGAAAACATTCTGGGAAGTGTAAAGTACTAGATAAGAAGAACTTGTCTCTGGAGATCAGCTGAGTCATGGTGGGGAGTTGCCCTCCCTCCCTAATCTGAACATAGATATTCAAGCCAGTGGAATTACTGACCAAATGGAGGAACAAACACCATCAACAGACTTGTCTCTAGAACTAGGACAACAGACCTTCAGAACTGGCAGGGACCTGAGATACCAGATCGTTCCATTCCCTTTCTTTATCGTTAGGAAATCTAAGATGTGGATAACTGAAAACACTGCTGAATTACCCAGGCCAGAATACTGGAATGGGTAGCCTTTCCCTTCTCAAAGGGATCTTCCCAACTCAGGCCTTCCCAAGACCAGGGATCAAACCCAGGTCTCACACATTACAGACAGATTATTTACCAGCTGAGCCACCAGGGAAGCCCAAGAAACTGGAGTGGGTAGCCTATCCCTTCTCCAGTGGATCTTCCCACTCCCAGGAATCGAACCGGGGTCTCCTGCATTGCAGGCAGATTCTCTACCAGCTGAGCTACCAAGGAAGCCTGAATCTCATCATAGCACACACCACCACCCCAGAGAGCATATCGCTGTGACACTTGTATACAGCGACGAGAAACACTGAAAGCTACTGAAAAGCTAAAGGGAACAAAATACAATACTGATCTTATCATCAGGAGAAATCATGGAAGCAGCAAGTCTCCAAAAAATAACGTCAGAGTTTATCCCTGGGTTGGCAAATATTAAAATAATACCAGCAACAGTCAGTTCACAAGCAAATCAATAAAGGCTTGTTGATGAACTATGTAAAGAAGCACTCAAGAACTTGGTTCCTTTCTAAAATGTTTAAGAAATATTTAATTGTACTCACTATGCAGCCAGCCCCGTTTTAAATTCTTTTAAGAACCTCATCATGACACTCAGAATGCTAACAACCTTTATTAACTACATCAGTTTATAAAACACAGTGAGCACCATAGATCAGACAAGTGATCTATTAATGAGGGGAGCTTACCAAGGTTCCTTAGAAGGAAATGAGTAGGTTGGTAAATCTGGGGAAAGGGCAAGAAAACTCAGCGGAGAAAGCATGGGGAGAAGCTACTGGCCAAGCGAGAGCATGCTCCCCATTCCTCTGCCCTCAAGGCAGCATGGATCACAGTTGGAACATGACCAAATAGGGGTAAGGTTTTGGGGACTTACTGCTCCCACTCCATAGTAGGGCTAGAACACAGTGCTCCCCTCTTATGATAATAACATTATGATGATACAAAACACACGCAGACAAACGGCACCTGGAAGACAGAGCAAGCCTGTTCCGGCTCCAATCTGCGGGAAAGTCTGGGGAAAAGCATGGAAGGGGTCTACATCCATAGAGGATGCACATGAGGGGAAGAGTCAAGAGCTTCTGAGTACCCAGAAGTTTGCAAGGTTTCGTCATAACCAGTGCCAACAAAGCTGGCTTAAAACAACATTCAAAAAACTAAGATGATGACATCTGGTCCCATCACTTCATGGCAAATAGATGGGGAAACAGTGACAGACTTCATTTTCTTGGGCTTCAAAATCACTGTGGACAGTGACTGCACCCACGAAATTAAAAGACGTTTGCTCCTTGGAAGAAAAGCAATGACAAATCTAGACAACATATTAAAAAGCAGAGACAGCACTTTGCTGACAAAGGTCCATACAGTCAAAGCTATGGTTTTTTCAGTAGTCATGTATGGATGTAAAAGTTGGACCATAAAGAAAGCTGAGCACCAAAGAATTGATGCTTCCGAACTGCAGTGCTGGTGAAGACTCTTGAGAGTTCCTTGGACAGCAAGGAGACCAAACCAGTCAATCCTAAAGGAAATAAACTCTGAATATCCATCGGAAGGACTGATGCTGAAGCTCCAAAACTTTGGCCACGCCACCTGATGTGAAGAGCCAACTCATTGGAAAAGATCCTGATGCTGGGAAAGATTGAAGGCAGGAAGAAGGGGACGACAGAGGATGAGATGGTTGGATGGCATCATCGACTCAATGGACATGAGTTTGAGCAAACTCCGGGAGGGGAAGGACAGGGAAGCCTGGCGTGCTGCAGTCCATGGGGTCACAGAGTTGGACACGACTGAGTGACTCAACAAGTGCCAATGAGGCAAGTAGTTGTCACATCCACTAGCTTGTTCTACCCACTTACTCTGGCTTAGGGCAGTTGGTCTCAGAGCCTTAAAAGTGACCAGAAGGCAGTGCCCAGGCTCCTGGGGGGCTGGTGGGCCCTTGAATACTGGAAGTGGCCTCTGCTTGGCCCCAGAGCCTTAGTTCCAAGCCTGACTCTGCCTAGTGAGGGGTTTGGGACAAGAGATGAGGGAATGACGACAGCAGGAACTTTAGTGAAACATAAAGGCAAACAAATGTGAAACGCTCAAAGTCTCATGAAGAATCACTCAATATGCCTGTGTTTTTGTTTCCATCTTCCCAAATAGGAAAAAAAATGAACACACATTGAACTTCTATTTCTATATATTCACATAATATGACACTTTCTAACAAAACTGCACTCTCACACTCTCTTGATAAGCTGAATAAAGTAAGGGTCTATTAATCTACATACCTGACTGATGTCAGGGTTGAATAAGGGCTTCCTGAAGAAATCAATGACAATATTAAGGGGCTAGATAACTTTATCTCAAAAGTTACTTTCAACCTAAAAATGGTACACTTTGATACAACAATTATGTTTATTATTGAAAAGTCCCTATGCTATTTTAGAATAATGTTTGATCATTATGAGAAAGTATTAAAAAAAAAAAAAAGAGAAAGTATAAAACTTTGAAGATGGCTGAAGAATTCCTTAGACAGGTGCCCTCTGACCAAAGGAAGTGAGATTTGATAGAATTTTTCAGAAAAAATCATGCCAAAGGATCACCTCCCAGTGTCGCCTGGGGGAGGGAGGCAGGTGTCCCTGCAAACTTGGCCTCTCTGCAGCGCTCAATTGCCCTGACCAGCCTACCTCATGGAAATCCCCTGCTCCTGGCTTCATTCGTCTTCAGCCCATTCAGCCTGCTCCAACAAAACGCCATGAACTTGGTGACTTATTAACAACAGGAATTTGTTTCTCATGATGATGAAAGTCCAAGATGACGATGTCGGCAAATCTGGTGTCTGATGAGAACCCGATTGCTGGTTCCCAGACGGCCCTCTCTTTGGGGTTCCACCCTCATGACCTTATCACCTCCTAAGTAATACCCTTCTCTTTGGGGCTGAGATTTCAACATATGAATTTGGGGCAAAAATAAGCATTCAGACTGTAGCATCGTGGCCGTCCCACCCTTGACTGTTCCTTTTGCCCTTATGCACGCTCCCTTTCCGTCTACCTCTGGAATGTCCTTGTCCTCGAAGACCTTCTTGGGTGCTCTTCTCACTCCACAGTTCTTTCCTCCCTCGAGGTCTTCATTCATATCTGTACAGTAATGGCCCTCAAATCTCTTTCTCTGGCTTCACCTGCCCATCAGACATTTTTACTTGGTGACTCCCCAGGTTCCAGCATGTTCAAGATCAGAAGCATCACTCACTCCTTCCTCTGTACCTGGTCACCATCCTCTGGTCCTCTCCTGGGTGAAAGGTACCTCTGTCCACCCAGCCAACCACTGGAGCTCCTCCCTGAGTCTCACCCTCACATCTCCAATCACGGAGGAGCCCCAGCATCCATTCTGGCTTCCAGGCACAGCAACTATGCCTGGAACTTTGGCTCTGGTCCCCTCAAATCTACTCCCTGTTCCACAAGGCAGCCACGGCCAGCTTCTCAAATGCTAACGTGATCACCTCTTTGCAGCTCAAAACCCTCTAATGCTTTCCCGTGGCCCTGAAGAAAATCAAAACTCCTTAAACTCAGTTCAAAGACCCCCAGTCCCGACCAGTGCCCAGGCCTCCAACCTTTCCCAACTTCAATACTCTTCTCCCCTACTTTGTATCTGCTGTACTCCCAGGTTAAAATGCGTTCCCTTATCCATTAGCATCACCCCACCCCAATAATCTCGTCCACCAAAGGCCATCCCCTCCTTCAGCCTTTCAGCTTCTGGGAAGTTTTGCCTGACCCTTAAATCTAGATCAGGCAGCCTGTGCGGGTGCTCCCCTTGGGTCTCTTCATGTCCCTCAAGTCAACCCTTATGTCTAGCCTGCAATTTCCTATTTACTTCCTGCTGCTGCTGCTGCTAAGTCACTTCAGTCGTGTCCAGCTCTGTGCGACCCCACGGACAGCAGCCCAACAGGCTCCTCTGTCCATGGGATTCTCCAGGCAAGAATACTGGAGTGGGTTGCCATTTCCTTTCCAGCACTCCCATTTCATTTGTTTGTAAACTCTTGAAGGCTGTAAATTTTCAAAGGCTGTTTAGTTCACATCGTGCCCCTGGAACCTACAAAGATGTATTGCATAACAGGTGTTCAATAAATGTTACTGATGACATGATTACTATCTCACTCATGAGCACTGGAGCTCTGAGTTGTTAGCTCAAAGTGGAAACACCATGGGTTTTAGAATAAGACAGGCCTGGGTTCCTATCCAGCCCCACAGCTCACAAGCTATGTACTCTGTAAGGAAGCCTTCTAAATAAAGCTCAGTAACCAAAGCTGCAAGGCCAAATAAGCCATTTACTTCACAGGCTTATTGTGAGGACTTAAACACAGAGGACACAAAATACCAATGTACACTGTATTATTTTTCATTTTTCAAAATTCACTGCTATGAACTTGTTTATTGCAGTGCCAACTAATGCTGTTGCTGCCTTAACCTTTAGGCCATTGGTGAGGTTGCTGAAGTTTTTTTATGTGAGCAGTATACGCTTGACCACTGACCCAATCCCTTCATTCAGGGCCCAGCATTATTACTCAAGCAAATTGGTCCGTCTAATGCCTGTCACGGACAAGGCAATGACAACCCACTCCAGTACTCTTGCCTGGAAAATCCCATGGACGGAGGAGCCTGGTAGGCTGCAGTCCATGGGGTCGCGAAGAGTCGGACACAACTGAGCGACTTCATTTTCACTTTTCACTTTCATGCACTGGAGAAGGAAATGGCAACCCACTCCAGTGTTCTTGCCTGGAGAATCCTAGGGGCGGGGGAGCCTGGTGGGCTGCCGCTGGGGTCGCACAGAGTTGGACTTGACTGAAGCAACTTAGCAGCAGCAATGCCTGTCAACACAAGAATTAAAGGTATTGCTTCTGCAATGTCCATTTTATGGTAACAAGTCTAACAATATAAAGAAAATAGTTTGTCCTTTCCCAGGATGATTGAAAGAGGGCAAAAAACAATTGAAGAGTGTATTTGGATAAATATTTCGGTACAAAGAGTAGTGAGATATACGCCAGTCTTGTACCTATCAGACTGCAACCCTTCCTGCTGCCTGCAGAAGATTCTGGACAAGCTCTCCCATTTTTTTTTTCCTTTTAAAGGTTTATTACTGCCTTTAAAGAAATATTCTATTTTCCAATGGAATCAAAGTAGGGAGAGATGGTTAGAGAAACAGAGGGAGCAAAGGAAGATGAGGAGATGGGAGAAAAGAAGGAAGAAAACCTAAAATCTGCCCAGCATTGTGGATTTAACTTGCTTTACTGATTTCACTGCCCAACCAAGCCTCCTCATCTTTTCAAAAGACAAAAATCTGTTTAAACCCCCCACACACACACACTATAAAAAAAACACAAAACCCCTTTTGGTCAGGCTAACTAGTGGCTTTGGAACCAATTATAAAACATTGTGAGATGACTTTTTAATTAAAACTCTTAGGTTATCCAACAAGTCAAGTAAATTGTGGCAGCTTCAATACCCACTTCAAAAGTCTGGGTTGTGACCACAGCCTCCCATTCAACCCCCCACCAGTTCCAACAGAGTTAATCCTGCCTTCCTGGCCTTTGCACTCGCAAACTGTAAGTATTGTAGCCTAAAAACTCTCCTTTAGTCCTTCCCTGACATGACATAAGAAATCTCCAAACTGTAGTCTTACTCCATCTCCAGACCCCTACGATGTTGGGTGAGCATCATATTATGAGAGTCACGCCTCAGGAAGTGGAAAGGGCTGGCCTCTCATTTCAAAATGAGAAAAATCTATGTTCTAATTCAGAGAAGATGTTGCGCCTCTTACTTACGGTGGCCCACTCATATTATACTTTTCAAGGCTTGCACCTTTCAAGATCTGCCCTAGAATTCTTATGGATTTTGACTTAAAAGATGAATTTATAAGGCTAACAGGCATAAGATCCCAAACATATTAATACTGAGTGATTTTTAAAAATGTCTTCTGATATGTACCACAGGCACAACCGCATTTAAAATGTTGCCCTCTGGCTTAAAATAGATGATCCAATGTCTAAGTACAGATTATTGTCTTAGGAAAAATTGCACAAAATGAATGCTAAGAAACTCTCTGTATTATTTAAATATTTTATCTTTAAAGTATATACAACTTGAATTTATTTGTAAGCAGTTTAGGTCTATCCAGAACTACAAATAGGTAAATGGAACACTTAAATCTATTCTTTTAGATATCTTCATCCCCCAGGACTAAAACCTCATATTCAAAATGTCATCCTGAGTGACTTTTTATGACCAAGTTATAAACCCCTCCAAAAACAGAGTTTACAATGGAAGTGTTGACATCATGTTAAATATTGCTCTGCAAACAGGGCCCAGTAATCAAGGCACATTATATTTATGAGGCAGGTAAAAGTCTGTATCCATTCATCACAGAGTCACAGTGACAGACACTAAGGTTTGAGGTCCAGCCAAATTAATGTACCCCATTTCTCCCATTACTGAGACCAAGAAGAAAATTTGCAGGCATTTGTATAATTGCAAGGCTTTGACTTTTTTTTTTTCTTCAGAAATCAAGGAAACAGCCTTGCTAAAACATTTCATTTATTTACACCTGCTAGGGTTTGCCTCTGCACATCTGCAAGGTACTGGAGATTTTTCTTTCCTATAGATAATTCATGAGAATGACATACATTTGCACAAACATAGCCTTTGGTGGAGATCCATTACAATCATGAATTCCATGTAGCCACTCACCTAACCTACACTGAGACTGCATCAAATTGTGATTAATTACCAAAGGAATATTCCTCTCCTAAATTATAACTCAATATTCCTATATAAAACAATCTAAAATGTCAGCACTCTGGCTTTATGATATCATGCCATCCCAATAACACTGTTTTACAAGTAAATTCCTATTATATATTAATAAGGGCTGTTGGTGGCTAAACATCTTGCCTCCCTAGTAATGACTTGGTTGAAGGCAATTAGGGAAGCCAGGTGCAGCTGAGCTGGGTACTCATAAAAGTTTTTAAATTTTACTGTTTCCGTTTGATTTTAAGGGAGTGCATTCCACTCTGTGCAAATTAAAGAGGAAGCTATGTCCATGTTTCAGCTGTTGTGTGTTCTGACCATTACCGATAACCCCCTTTAATATTTGTTTGCTCCTTAGAAGCCAATGATCTGAGGAGTTCAAGTTTCACCCTGAACATCAATATTTCACAGCCTGTCAGTGGTTACACACACACACCCACACCCCTCCCCACCTCCACAGTCCCAGGGTAACAGAGCAGCACCTTCATTTAAGACTTTCTGGGGCAGCCCTGAGTAGTAAAATTGATGCATGAAAGAAAGAACTTTACTCACTTTGTTAACATGTTTTTGTTGTAATTAGCTTGGGTCAGTGGAGGAGACATCAAATTAAAGTTTTATGTCATAATAGGAGCGATGATTTTCCCATTACAAGAAAATCAATTTCCTTCTACAAACTACAAACACTACATAAAAGAATTAATAAGTGTAAAGACTTAACACATCTGAAGCAAGAGAAAAGGTTACCTCTGATGATGACAAATATCCTTTAGAAGTAGAATTTTAAAAAGAGTTAACAACTTACCCACAGTAGTATTAGAAGGACGATATATTCTGGGAAATTTTCATACCAGAATGACATGCAGAAAACACAGATTCATTTATTTAACCTACTATGTTTTTCTTCTCTTTACTCTGTAACTTACACTAGTTTAATTCCTTTTGAAAAAAAAAATAGATGCATGCTATAAATAATCAGTTATATGATATCAAATGACTGATTTAAATAAAATTTTTGTGTTCTGTTTTTTTAACAAGTTATGTGGACATTCTATATATCAGAGATCAGACAGAGAAAAGTATGTGTCAACTGCTAATTCAAGGACCAACATTATTCCCCAAAACTACATAAACCCTGTTACTGACAATGAGTCAGGATCTTACTTCGATTTTAAAAACAAATGAGCTAGAACTATCCTAGGAAATAAAGCAGGAGAGGTGACTTGGTCCAAAGCACCTTTTCAAAGTAAAAATCATCCATTTAATTTCAGAGGGTAAAATAAATATGATCACATCTGAATGAGAACAGTTTTCAAAGTGATTCCTGTTTTTTTCTTGGCTGTTTGGGGAGTTTTTCTTCTATTTCTTTTTTTTTTTAAGAAAAACCTATATCTACCAGGACAGGATATAAAGACAGAGTGGTACAGCACCACTTCGGAAAATAACATGGTTTGGAAATGCAGCATTAGTTTGCATTAACAACTCATCTCCTCAGTTTCTGAGAAAAAAATCACATAAAATGAAGCACCTTTGCATACAGTTAACCACTGCTTGCTTCTTAAAGAAAATGTTACTGAGGACTTGATTACTTAGAATCTTAAGCTTCAGAACATAACCATTTTACATGTGGTTTTTCAAATTTACCGAGAGAGAAGAGGCCATGTGTTTATATGAAACAAGGAATATGAAAATCTAACCTTCTTGTCTTTGTCAAATTTCCTTTTCTTTTCCTCGATGAGCGATCGCTCTCCTTTCGTTGCTGTTTGGTCGCTAGGTCAGGCCTGACTCTTTGTGACCCTCGTGGGCTGTAGCACACCAGGCTTCCCTGTCCTTCACTACCTCCTGGACTTTGTTCAAACTCATGTCCATTGAGTCAGTGATGCCATCCAACCACCTCATTCTCTGTCGCCCTCTTCTCCTCCTGCCCTCAATCTTTCCCAGCATCAGGATCTTTTCCAGTGAGTCGGCTTTCTGACTGCTCTAAGGAAGCACTTTTAAAAGGGAAAAAAATGTCCAAAAAAATGTGAAAGTATTCTCACATACTGTCTTTCTCCTCCCCAATTTGTTCCTAGTGGGAATGAAGGGGGTAAAGGGAGGGGTTTGACAAAGGGTCTTTATTTCTTCCCAAGCAATGACCCGGACAAACCCGTTTCTCAGTGCCTATCTCCCTGTCAACATCAGAGCTACACCCAGAGCCTCATGCAGACTAGAAGCCCAACCATGACAGACAGAGACTTGAAACACAAGGTAGGGGGGTGGTCTGAAGACACACCCCTCCACAGAGCTTAAGGGCCTTGCAGGGTTAACAGCCACCTGGCTGCAACCTGCTGGGAAAGGGGCAATAATAAAGGAGCGTGGCAGCCAAGAGCACCTCCTACTGAAACGGTGCTCCAGAAGCTTCACCAGGCCTCATGGTTCAGTTCTTCATTTTTCTACAAATTTCTCTCCCATATTACTAAATCGTTTTGTTGCTATTGTTGACTCAGAGATGTTTTCTTATCAGGAGCTATCTTCCCAACAGGCTCCCAGTGTCTTATAAAGAAATTCAGCAATTCATTATAAATGTTGTCAGTGGCTCACTTCTTACCATCAGGGTACAACTAAGTTGCAGGAAATTAGACCTTGAGGCTCCATGGTGGAACACATCTTCCTATTTCCTAACTATAGGAGAAAATCTCAGTTCATTCCCATTTTAAGAGGGGTGCTTCCTGCTAGGGAGATCAAAGTCAGAGGTTAAGTGTGATAAAGTCTGGCCATCACTTCTTCCTTTCCTTCCAAACCCTGCCCTGCTGCTACTGCTAAGTCACTTCAGTCGTGTCCGACTCTGTGCGACCCCATAGATGGCAGCCCACCAGGCTCCCCTGTCCCTGGGATTCTCCAGGCAAGAACACCGGAGTGGGTTGACATTTCCTTCTCCAATGCATGAAAGTGAAAAGTGAAAGTGAAGTCGCTCAGTCGTGTCCGACTCTTTGCGACCCCATGGACTGCAGCCTACCAGACTCCTCCATCCATGGGATTCTCCAGGCAAGAGTACTGGAGTGGGGTGCCATTGCCTTCTCTGTACCAGTCCCCAAAAGGAAGGGGGCCTGTCTCCATTTCTGGGGAGCAGTCCTCTGATACTCCTCTGCTGGCATACTGTTATTCTCACCTGCCAAACCATCATTATTCCACTAACTCACTATTTGCATTTTGTTGCCTCATGCATTTCTTTTTTTATTGGAGATGGGTACTTATGTGAATTTATATAATCTCTCTAAGAATACATTCACTCTTAAACTACTAAAGGACTTGATTTCCACATTAATTTCTTCTTCCTAGGTCATCTGACTTTATCATCTCTGAGGTAGGAAATTTGTCAAATTATTAGCACTGCATACACTCATCATATCGTCAACTACCATCAGTTTTCAACAAGAAGGAAAATGCTATCTATGACATGGTCCCCATTTGGATACACCTCATCATCCAATTATATTTCAGTGAGCAAGAGAGACTAATGCAAAAATAGCATTGGCTATCTAGGGAAACAAAATAAATTTAGGCAGTTACATGCTCTTCCTTTCACACATACTAACACAATTTGTCAAAACTATGCTTCTGGAATTATACTATTCAGACTGAAAAAGTTGTGTTACATTTAGGTCCCCAAGAATATATCCCCAAGCAACCCTTTATCCGTCATATGCCAATGTCCCTCAAGAGTAGGGCTCCAGAGCCAACCTGCTGGGACTCTGACCCAACATCTTCTAAGAATACTGGGCAATTACTTCACGTCTCTAAAATGAAGTTTCCTCTGTTGTCAGTCAGTTTAATGACCCTCTCATGGGCACACAGCTATATAATTTTAGGCTTTCAATGCTTAAATGTTTTCTATTTCATCTGAACAAAGAGTTAATAGCTAACTCATTATTATATGTGAATCATCTCATTTGAGCATCACATCACTCTCTGAAACACGTATTATCAATTATCACTCCCATTTCATAGAGGAGAAGAATGAGGCTTAGCTGCTTACAAAGCCACAAGACTAACAACTCTTGGAACCCAGATTGAAGTTATCTGACTTTTAACCAGGCCTCTTCATTCTCTGTCTTTTTTTATTCAAATCATTCTTTTCCCTATTCCATAATTTCTTTTGTTTTATCAGTAACTATTTTATTTAAAAATTAATTCATCATTTTTCTAATTATATCAGATGAAATAACATTATTTTTATAAAACTTTGAGTTGCACTTTACCCTATCACCTTGAACTTCAATTTTTCAATATGTCTCAAATAGAAGTCTATATTTTCTTGACTATTTAATGTTTCCTTCTAACGACCATAATATTTTTTGATTAAAAATTGCAGATGTTAAATTAGGTATTTATGAGGCATTTTCTCTTGCTCTCACTGTGCTACCATAACAATTTTCACCACTAAGAACATTCTTAAAATAGTTTAGATTTTTAAATTTAGGTCATTACACCCATTTAATCTACCTTTACAGAAAACAGAATAAGGTTTTAATGTCTTATGTGCTCTTAGAATCAATTTAATTTGAAAAAATGAATCCTGAATGAAGATCTCACTGTAAATTTACACATTTAAGATCAAAGGAAAATTCACTGCATATAAAATTTATTTTTGGTTTTAAAATTCAGAAATACATTTCAATATTTATATTGCCATCAGAATAGTCAGTGTGTGGTCCAGTCAAGAAGATATTCTTTTACTTTAAATTGCATATAAGGTCCTTAAATCCCACTTGACGGAACTTAAAGGACTCAGCTTTTATCCTAGCATGCCCATAGGTCAAAACCTTGTAAAATCAATTTACAGCAACATTTCATGCAGTTCAAGTGTTGTTACTCCAAGAAAAAAATTTTGTGCTGGAATGGCTTAATTACACAAATACATAGCAACATTCAACTTCCAGTTAAAAGAAGTGAAGATTTTGGAAACCTCTTTGATATTTTGTCCTCTCCTTCGGGATGTATTTGGCGTATTATATATGACCTTGTGTATGTAAGTAAACATTATGTTCACATATATTTAAAGGGTTCCCAATGGACAGGAGTTAATATTTAAACTATCAACTTTAATTAGTTTCAAATTACTTTTTTAATCTGGCAGTAATAATCTAACTTTTAACATCCCACTTTAGGGAAAAGAAACGAAGTCATACCAACCACTGCCAAAGTAGAAAAGGAAGGAAATAAAAAGATCTCATCTTCAGAAATGACACCTCCTTCATTTTGGCGTTCACGCTTCCCTTGTGGCTCAGCTAGCAAAGAATCTGCCTGCAATATGGGAGACCCTGGGTTCGATCCCTGGGTTGGGAAGATCCCCTGGAGAAGGGAAAGTCTACCCACTTCAGTATTCTGGCCTGGAGAATTCCATGGACTCCATGGGGTCGCAAAAAGTCGGACACAACTGAGCAACTTTCACTTCACTTCATGATGATTGTTTAGTTAATATACAGAGCTAGATTCATCCTTGCTTGTATACCATGTGCTCAGAAATTGCTAAAAAAAAAAACTGTTAAGAGGGGACACTCTTTAAACTACTTCACAGATCTGCTTCTAGAAATTTTTACCTAGAAATTTCCATTCATAGGCAAACAATCAGTACGTTCATATCATTTTAACCCCTTTATTAAAACATGTCCCTTGAACATTTCCTACATGGCCATGAACATTTTCTAGTTACCATGTATATCTGAAGTTCATCAAAGGCCACATCTTTTTAAAAACATTTTCAGTTGTGATGTTTCAGTCTCTAGTTTAACACCAGCATCACCCATCATTACTTGCAATAAATGAATTTGGTATGGCAAGCAAAAAAATGCTGACTGAATAATTTCAAACTTATTTTCCTGAAAAACTAGAGTCTTGATCTGTCACTGCTTAGATTTCTCCATTTCAATCTGCTAAAATTTTCTCCTGATATGTATGATTATTTCATAGGGCTAAAATCACAGGTCGTGGGCTCCCTGGGTTGTTTTGCTAAGCTGCTGAGTCAGGAGGACACAGTCCATCATAGAGCCCAGAGCACATTCCAGCTGCTCCTTTCTTTTCAGGTGCTGTAGCGCCCCCCCTGTGGCAATGCCTACAAACACGCAGATAACACAGATGCCTTTCAGAATGTCTCAGTGACAATATAGCAAGAGGTGAGTTGACAGAAAAAGCAGAGTAGAGGATGAATTTGGGCTTCCCTCATAGCTCAGATGGTAATACAGGAGACCTGGGTTTGATCCTGGATTGTGAAGATCCCCTGGAGGAAAGCAAGGCAACCCACTTGCCTGGAAAATCCCCATGGACAGAGGAGCTTGGCTAGCAACAGACCCAGGGAGGTCACAGAGAGTTGGACACGACTGAGCAGCTAAGCACAGCACAGAGAATGAATTCAGTGCTCAGTAAAACTTGAAACTTCCCTTTCACTCTTCCATAGCTCCACTCACAAATATTTATCAAGTGCTACAAGCACATCACAAATGTAGAAACACCTGTGAGACCACGATTCTGGTGCTCATGGAACATCTGTTCTTGTACAGTGAAAACAGGAGACAGATAGGAATCACGTAAACACAGAGATAAGGTCATGTTAGGCAGGGATAAATGCCCTCAGGTCTCAGAAGTGGAAAAAAGCCTAACTGTCCAAAATACGGTAAATAGGATTATACACAAAAATCAGCAGTTTAATCCTTGAAACAGAAGTCAAACTTCTCTTTGCGTCAATAGACACATTTGTATTTTGTACTTTTTCTTCAGTGAAGAAGGAAACTGAAAGCAAAATATCTGCCAAACCAACACTCATCCTTCCCTATCTTCCATTAACACACATCCCTAATGTTCACCCCAAATAAAGACTATGTGTGTCAGCCTCCAGGGTCCACAGCTGGCAAATGGAAGAGCAGAAACTGGAGGACCAGCTTGCCCAACATCAGAGGTCACCATCTTTTCAGGCCCCACCTCTCAGGGCTGCCCCTGCCTGTCATCTAAACGCCAACAGGAAGCAGCTTGCAAGGCCTGAAGAGGCTCAGTGTGGCCTGGGCTTCTGTCTTAGAAACAGAAGCTAACATGTTTGTGACCCTACACACATCAGTAAGGTCTGTTTTTACACTGTGTCTCTGTGCTGTCGCTTGGTCGTGTCTGATGCTGTGCGACCCCGTGGACCATCGCCCACTAAGCTCCTCTGTCCATGGCATTCTCCAGGCAAGAATAGTAGAGTGGGTTGCCATTTCCTCCTCCAGGGGGATCTTCCCGACCCAGGGATGGAACCTGTGTCTCTTGCATGTCCTGCATTGGCAGGTAGATTCTTTACCACTGAGCCACCTGGGAAGCGGTATATTTTCACATGCTAAAAGCAGCCACCTGTCTTATAGAAATGTCACCAGGGAAGAATGAACCATTAGGCACAGAGTATTTGGAAATCTCTGGAAGAAGGAAATAGGGACAAATAGACCCAAAGTCTGCTCCACCCCCACGTTTCTCATGTTTCTCCTCGTAGTCTTTAACAATGCCCTCTTTCCTCCAAGGCCCAGGGCTTTCCAATCAAAATACCTCAGTAAGGCAGAAGAGAATCCAATACCAGGAAATGTATCTGAAGTCCCATCCGGAAAGAAGCCTTGTCCAGAAAAACTGGCACCCCACAGAGGTGCACACTCCTTATCCTGTGGTTTGGCTTACCCCTGACATCCACGTGTTCCCAAGAGTCTGGCACTCTCCCTTGGAGAAGCGCCTACAGCATCAAGGCCAAACTAATCAGACTAATTTTCAAGGCTTCACCAAGTTTACCCCACTCGTCCCCGTAACTCTTCATTTCTGTCCAAGTCCATCTCTTCATGCCCCATCAAACGTACCATCATTTCGTGCATTCACTCATTCCTCCAGACCTCCTAGGTCAGACTCCCCACTTCAAGCAGTCCCCCGACTTTCTGCTAAGCCTCAATCTATCTGGCCTCCAGCAGACTCTCTGCTGCCTTTGAGGATGCAATGATGGTCCCTTCTCTGAACCTTGGCTTTTCATTGATTCTAAGAGGATGTTTTAGTTCCTGCTGCCATGACAAAATACCACAGACTGGGTGCTCTGAGCAATAGACATGTGTATTATCACAGTTCTGGAGGCTGAAAGGCCCAGATCAAGGTGCCGGCCAGTTCAGATCCTGGTGAGAGCCCTCTGCCTGGCCGGCAGACGGTCACCTTCTCCCGTCACCTCACATGGCCGGAGAGAGCATCTCTTCCTTCTTTAAGGGCTTCGACCCTATTGGATTAGGTTCCCACCCTTACAGTCTCATTTAACCTTAACACCTTCGCACAAGTCCTATCTCCAGGTACAGTCACGTTGGCGGTCAGGGCTCCAACACAAGAATTGCTGGGGGTGGGGACACACAAATATTCATCAGAGAGGGGGGGTGGATTAAGAGGCAAGACACAAAGAGGGAGAGGGGCAGAGAACTTGTAGAGAGGCCGCTTTAGAGAGAAGAAAGAAGGCAGGCACCACGTCTGCTTCTGTTGGATAAAATACTAGGAAGGAGAATGAGAGTGCCATGGGGTTGGGTTTGCTGAGAGGTTTTGCAATGAGGAAAAACTTACGTGTACAAACCAGCTATGTTATTTTATGAGGTGAGGTGAGGTGAAGTCTCTCAGTCGTGCCCGACTCTTTGCGACCCCGTGGACTGTAACCTACTAGGCTTCTCTGTCCATGGGATTCTCCAGGCAAGAATACTGGAGTGGATTGCCCTTTCCTTCTCCAGGGTTATTTTATGAGCACGACAGTATATAGCGAGAGGCAGTCCTTGGTGTTCCTCTCTGAAGGTCACTGACACTTGACTGGACTGCATAATCTGGAAATCATCTTTACTCCCTTTTCATAAAAACAACGGAAATCCCTCATAGACACATTACTGAAAATCATTAGTATCCACTAAATGAGGAAAAACATCTCTCATCAAATTAAATACTATGTCAAGGGCATTAATGAAAAAAATTTATAGGACTGCGTTTTTCACAGTCATGAGTATTGGTTGAAGGAGAAAGCAGGGGGAAAAATCAGTTCATTAAAGTGCAACTCCATAAGAGTTATGGGAATTTTATTTTCTTACTAGAGGACAGTCAACAAAAGATTTTCAAAACTTTTTATGGTCAATTTTTTTCTTGTTTTAATTCTCAGATCACATCTCTCAAACACAGAACATTCTAGCTTTCCTCTGTGGAAATCCAGTGGTGGAAAGTCGACTACCAACAAAACCCTGACTTACACTGCCCTCTGCTGGTTCACTGGCCACATGTCAAGTCCCTTAGTTTACAAAGTTGCCAAAAGACAAGTCCAGTATTTTGAACCAGCAAATTCAAGCCTAATTACTAAAAACAGGTTGTGGAAAATATTACTAAGTGGCTTAAATACCATCTGCACCACATCAGGCACACATTCCTAATGAAAAGGGCACATGTGTGGGAAGAGGTGGTGCCAGCTCACATCTGCTAACCTAATAGAAAAGTTTTTTTAACTAACTTTAAAATATGCTTTAAATTCACAATAACGCCTTTAAATTGCCCCCTTTCACATCTAACCCCTGCCATGCCAACCAAGTTTTCAGAAAACAAACAAAAAGTTTTTAAAAAAATCTTGGTTTTACCACTGCATTTCAGCCTCTGCTTAAATCAGTTTGGCAATAAATAACTGCATATTACTGCAGTTTACAAAATTTATTTTTGAAGCATAGTCATTTCTTAAATTTAGAAGCTGCTAATTTGCCAGAAGTTTAGTGGAAAATATGCCATTTGTTTCAACATACACAACATCAGCATCCATTAAAACGGTTATAGCATCATTCAAAAGTCGAAAGCATTTATTACGTGGGGCATCCCGTCTGACTCTTTTGCGACCCCATGGCAGCCAGGCTCCCCTGGGATTTTCCAGGCAAGAATACTGGAGTGGCTGTCATTTCCTACTCCAGGGGATCTTCCTGACCCATGGATCCAACCTGAGTCTCCTCCATTGACACTTCTTTACTACTTCTTCACCTGGGAAGCCCAAAACATTTACTAGGCGTCTTCACTTCCACAGAGCATTTTCCTAAGCCCAGCAAAAATGAGTTAAGCCAGATCCTCACCTCCAAGCTTGTCTCCTTCAACAGATGAAGTGACACGCAAGCTGACACAATGAAACAAACAGCACAGGTATATTAACCTACCCGAGTGTACCTGTAGTTTGCTCTGGTAAACAAAGCCGAGCCAAAGATGAGCAAAAGCTCATTCCCTGTAAGCTGGATGGCTACAAAGGGCAGGGTAGGAAGAAGTCAAAGTTGTCTAAACTTTGAATAAGCATGCCTCTGGAAAGAGATGGGTTTCTAGGCAGCTAAATGAAGGGGGGAGGCTTGGGAAGCCCGGAACAAAGGGGCAGCCACGGGCTGGGAGGTCTCCCCTCACAGAGGAATGGGACAACAATGAAAACAAAGTAAGTCTCAGAAATTCCATGACTCCCAAAGGCCGCAGAAGAACCCTCCCTACTGAAGTCCAGGACACCGTGTGCTTTTCTGCACAGGCATGACGGGCTCAGAGGCATTCAAAGGGCTCCACACACAGGTGCAAAGTCAGCTCCATGTCACCGACCGACCTGCTCTCCAGGTCATCTCTGAGGGCTTAAACCTTCCTTCCTGCAGATGGGTGATACCTGAAGTTGTCCCACAGGTCTTCAGTACATTTATTCATTTTAATCAACAGATATCTAACCATAACCCAAACCTCTTTACAAATATTAACACATTAAATTCTCACAACCATTCCATGTTTAACATAGGTAGTATTATTACAGTCTCAATTTAACTGAGGCACACAGGAATCAATACTTTACCCAAGTTCACACAAGCAGTATGTGGCAGAGACGGGAATCAAGCTGAAGCACTCGAGTATGTGCTCTTAACTGCTATGCTGTGTCCAAAAGACCATAATACATGTTATGATCTCCAAGGAGAAAAAAAAGACCACTGTATAGTCAGGATAGGTTAAGTTTTGCTGAGGAAACAAACAATCCCCAAATCCTCAAGATTTGTTTCTTGCTCACACTACTAGTCCATTGAGCACTGTCAGTCACCGTGTAACAGGGACAAGGGGACTCCAGAGAACCTCATATCAGCAATTACAATGCTCTTGCCCCATGTGCCGCACCATTCATTTCCTACTTGGGACGTGCTGGTTGGAACCAATCATAGGGACCAGCCAGTTTGGTTTACCAATCGTATAACTCAGTCCCAGCCAAGGGTCTAGGAAGTGTGCCCTTCCTCTGTGCCCAGAAGAAGGCAGAAGTGGAAATATTGGGCAAACCACCACAGAAGGCTACCAGGAAACAATAGTGAGAATTACAATAGTAATACCACATTTCTGGTTAACAAAGATGACATCACTGGCCCACTCACAGCAATGGGTGTGCATCCAACCTAGCAGCACCAGCGCGTTTACGTATCCACTCGGCCAAAGCACTTCCTAAACAGCACCTTTCAAACCAGGTGGGGAAGCCTGCACGTGCAACAACAAAGAGCCACAATATGACTTGACAGCAGCTAAGGGGAGGGAACGGGAACCCGTGGAGACAAGATGATGCCCTCAAGATGCACGGGGGCCCACTGGCAAACACTTACACCCTCATCCATGCCTCTTCTCTAGGGGGTCCCAGGTCTGCTGCACGAAACATTTCCTCTGTACTATCTGACACTCCACCCTTTACAATCTGAATAGGTGATGGCAG
Organism: Nanger dama; assembly: GCA_917880005.1. Taxonomy (NCBI): domain Eukaryota; kingdom Metazoa; phylum Chordata; class Mammalia; order Artiodactyla; family Bovidae; genus Nanger; species Nanger dama. The sequence continues at coordinate 29,768,854 of CAKJTW010000022.1, forward strand.
GCGAGGACTCTTACAGGTGTATTTCAGAATCTCCCAGGGGAGGTGTGCCAGTAGTTTTAAAAAGCATTTTCAATAAATCTGCATTTTTCTATTTGTTATGGTTTGAATTATATAAATGAAAGAAAGTAAAGTTCGGCAATATCTTACTGGCTGATGAGAACCTCGGTGTTTCAAAGGGCTGACACGTCAACCAACTCTACCTTAGTATAAAGCAGTTCTATCAGACAGCCTTCTTCCCAGTAACACTGCCCGGGGCTCCCCTGCTGCCCACTCCTTCCCATTTCCAGGCAGCAGGTGTTAGCAACCAATCCTTCTCTCAAACATCTGACTTCATCAACTCTCTCCTCATTTTCAGGAGATGACTAACCTTGCCTCCCACCACCAAAAAGAATAAGCCACTAGATCACACTTCTTTAGCTCGTTGCCCCCTAACCCTGCCATTTGCAGCTCTGTGACTGGGCAGGTTTCTGGTCTTCGGCTTCCTCATCTGTCCGGTGAAAATGTCGTCAGTATACAGAAACTGCCTTTGGAGGGCTAAACCAGTTGATATTAAGGAAGCACTCAGCAGGGGCCAGCACAGGCAGTGCCGTGTTGGGTAGACGATCCCTTTGTGCTTGTCACGCGCATCAATCACCACCCTCTGGTCCAGGCCCTCGTCACCCCTCGCTTGGGTGATGCAACCCCTTTCTAACTGGCCTCCCTGCCTCCAGTTTGCCTCTCTCCAGACTCCACAGCGTGGCCAAAGTGACCTTTCTGAAGTGCAAACCTAATCATACCTCTCCCCTGCTTCCGGCTGTGCCCCGTCCCTTCTCCTCTCCAAGGCTTGCAGGCTCCTGCCTTCCCTCCCCTCCCCACACCTGACCTTGCACTCCAGCCATAATGAGGTCCTTCAGGTTCCTCTAGTGCACCATGCTCTCTTCACTGCAGGCCAGTCCTCCTCCTGTCTAGCTGCTGGAATATTCCACTGTGACTCCTTCTCCCTCCTTCAGGTCTCAGCTGAAAAGTTTCCCCAGCAAACTCTCCCTGAGCCTTCAAGTCTGGGTTAAATGCCCACAGCAGGCACCAGAGAGAACCCTGTTTGTGCCCTGCAGTTATTCAGCCACTGCAACTGCCTCTCGACCCATCTCTAGTCCCAAGAAAACAGTCTCTGGGCGCAGGGACCATTTTTATGTATTCAGCACCTAGCCAACTGTCTGGCTCAGAAAGGATGCTCAGTAACTACCAAACATTAGTGAAAAACTCCTGCTCAATCACAGCCTCCCTAATAAGAATGTAAATCCTGGTTTGTTATGGAACAGGGTTCACCTTTCATTTCAGGGTCCCTCCCCTTTAACTAAAGCATACCTAGATTCTAGCTTTATTGAACATGGGGATGCCTTGAAGTGTGTCCCACCAGGGATAAGAGGATATTAGGATTCTCCGATCAGCATTCAATGGCAGCAGGTGGTTAAAAATAATGGTGATAATGGGCAACAGCAAACACTTCCTGGACACTTGCAATGTGTCAGGCCCCACACTGAGGATACTACACACCACAGCTGTCTCACCATCAGGGCACTCCAAGGACAGCACCGGATCCGGAAGATCCCGAAAGACAAGTCCAACAAGGCTAAATGTTCCTAACTAAATGCCACCTGCCACCCCACGCCACCCCACCCCCCACCACCCCTGCCATAGTACTCAGCCATGTGCTACTCTAACTTTTCCTAATGAGCAAAAGAGCAAAGTTAGGACCATGACTGAGGGCTGCTGGTAAGTCACTTCAGTCGTGTCCAACTCTGTGTAACCCCATAGATGGCAGCCTACCAGGCTCCCCTGTCCCTGGGATTCTCCAGGCAAGAACACTGGAGTGGGTTGCCATTTCCTTCTCCAATGCATGAAAGTGAAGAGTGAAAGTGCAGTCGCTCAGTCCAGTCTGACTCTTTGTGACCCCATGGACTGCAGCCCACCAGGCTCCTCCATCCGTGGGATTTTCCAGGCAAGAGTACTGGAGTGGGGTGCCATTGCCTGCCAGAGCATTATTCCTGACAACTTGGCCAACGTGATCTAGAATAATGTGGCAAATATTCACATTCGTGGAACTGAAACTTGTCTCTTTAAAGAGTGCAATGTACTCTGTCCAAATGTCCAGTGTCTCTTCCCTTATCCTATATTCAGTCAACAAAGTCCCATCTCCAAATTTCATTGCTAAAGGGACTGGGCCTTTTTAACTTGTATTCAGGCTGACTGAAAAAAAAAAATTCTATGAAATTTTCACTGTCTATTCACAACTTCCAGTAAGGCTAAAAGGCATTTTTTACAGCTAATAAATTCCAGTTTAGAAAGGTTAAATCTTCCAGGCTTTGGAACCTCACCAAAATGGGGGAGAGGGAGTATATGTAACGTGGCTCAGTTTGTTAACATATTCTCAAAAGCTGCCCAGTGACAAAACCAGAACCGCTGAACAAGCAGAGGGTCTTCACTCTCCTATGAAGAGATGTGGCCTTTTGTGCCTCTAAGATTCAGGCGCTCAGAGCTACCCTTGGCCGGCCTCAGTCCCAGGAACAGCCAAGAGAAGTTTCTGTGCTCGCCGAGGAGGAGCGGCACACTGACACCCTGTTCTTTTTAATAGTTTTGATGATGGATATCCAAGTACTTAAAGTCAGAGTTCTGAAACATGCTCGCTTTCTTCTGTTAATTAGTCTGAAACCCAACGTTGGAAGGAAGAGAAATGAACAGTGTGTTCCATACTGCCAGTTTATTAAAAGGGACAGACAATTTTTGAAGAGAGGATGAGAGGAGAAGCCCATCGGCTTTAGTAAACGAGAGGCAGAGTTCTGTTCATAAATCATGTTCAGAACAAACTATAAACTGGGATTTAGAAAACAACACAGAAGAGCCTTTTTATAAACCACAATCCTTAGATGAACTCTGCGTTCAGAGGAGCATCTCAGGGCTCGCCTAAGACTCCTGTCAAGTAAGCCACTACCAAGCCATGTGAAAAAATGGCTTCTTTCTCAAACTACTGACTGTCTAGGTAGAACTTATGGAGACACAACTAATGAGACAAAACTTTGTGAAGGAGGAGGTTTCCAGCTTATGAACAGGAATAGGTGCCTTCAGAGGCGTCCCAGACAGCACCCGAATGCTAAGGGTGCAAGTTTAATTTACCGTCCTGTTTTTCAGAGACAGCAATGTGGAGGTCCATAAGCAGCACAACTGGTTTCTCAGGAAAGAGCTCATCTGAACTTAGCCCATCACAGAAGTGCCTTTCTTTTCTGATCACTCTGCAAGCGACGCTAAAGGAGGATGAGGATGGTAAAGAAAAGAGTCACAAGATCGCCAGCAATATGCACTCTTCTTCAAACCTCCTGCCAATATTCTGAGCAGCAGAAGTCTCCCTGGAAGAGCGGGTTCTGAGAACAGCTAGACCAAGGTGATGGAGAGTGACCACAGGACCACTGTAAAGCAGGTTTGGCCCATCTGCGTGGGAAGACTGTGTTCTCTGTTGGGCTAAAAAGCGTAAGCACCACTTATCTACTTTTGGATGAAGATAAGACTTTTACTAAATCTAACGCTGGTCTGCTGGTAGTAGTTCGAGATTATAGAATCCGAGCACCCAAAGCTTCCCTGGTGGCTCAGGGGCAAAGAACACGCCTGCCAAGCAGGAGACCTGGGTTTGATCCTTATATCAGAAGATCCCCTGGAGAAGGAAACGGCAACCCACTCCAGTATTCTTGCCTGGGAAATCCCACAGACAGCAGAGCTTGGTGGGATACAGTCCACGGGGTCACAAAGAGGTGGACACGACTTAGTGACTGAACAATAACAAATCTGAGCACCTAGAAGCAGAGTAATACTGAAGCGATCTGTATAAAGTGTGCATTTTCAGTATTGCTTTAAAGCATGATGTTTAGTGACTTCAAGAGAGCTGTCAATTCCAACAGCTTTACCGGTAACAACAGGGCCATCAATAATGAGTTCCCTTTTTATTCTCATTGTGCCATATTCATTTGGCAAATACCACCACTATGATTTCAAACGTAATTCATCTGATACACCTACCACTCTAGCTCGTCAACATTTTAATGACTGCTATGTGCTACATAAAACCACTTCTCTAGCATAGATACCCAGCTAGTGCTATATACTATACAGTATTTATAGTGTGACACATTATATATGTGTTTATTCTGCCCTGAGAATAGCTAACGAAACTAAGATGCACAAGACAGTTTGAAAAAGGAATTGCAAAAGGGACAGACAGTTAAAAGTTTAAGCCCATTCAAGGTGTGTGTCTGGTGTACTTGAGAATCTGTGTTTTGTTTTTTTTTAATGGGTTGAAATGTCACTTTTTTTTTTTTTAAGCCTGAAGGCATTAATATGACTAGGGAGTCTTTTAGATGTAAAATTTGGTTTTCATCAGAGTAAACCTCAAGCAAAAAAGCCTAATTCATCTACATGAAGCACAGATGAATAAACGGCACCTCATCAAATGTGTCTCAGTGACTGGGGTGAGGAGGGGCCCAGCCCCAAACACCCAGAGCACCCACGAAGGCAGGCAGCAGATGGGACAGTGTGGAGTCAAACATGAAGCACGGCGAGACAGGAGCAGGACGGTGGGGAACGCTGTGGGCCTGGCTGGAGCCGGACTACCGGGTCCAAATCCACCCCAGCTCTAGTCCTGGCTGCACCGTAACTGTAAGCAGCTGTCCTTGTTTTCATCTCTCGGGGTCTCAACTGGGAACATGGACCTATCTCACAGGGCTGTTGGGAGAATTAAATGACATACTACAAATAAAATGCTTGGCAACAATGCCTGGCACATAGTAGGGCTGAATGAACATAGACTTTTCCCACTATTATCACTCCTATTTCTTGGTTAATTCCCATAGGTGATCCCTAGATTACTTATTACCATGATCTTGGCAAACTATACTATAGGCAGTCATGCACTGTTTTTTAAGACATAAAACAATATGGATACCATGATGGATACTCATTGTTCTTGGTACAAAAGGTTATGAAAAGGTTATATTATACAACTATTATATTATATATTTAATATAGAAGCTTTTGCAAAGAATATGTCCACATATATGGCTGGAAAAAAAACTAGGACTATAATTACCAATCTGTGAGCATGGTCATCTCTGAGTAATGCAATTAATATTAATTAGTTTACCTTTTCTTCCTTTTGCTCCTCTGTTTCTCTATTTTTTTTTACAAAGAACACACATTCCATATTTACACCAAAAAATGAGAGACCAAAATTCTCATACAAACTAAACAACAAAAGCATAGGACACTGCTGCCAAAACTGTGAAAGTGTGCAGACATGTGTCATACCACCTCTGATGCAAAAAGCATGTGATGACATAAAGGGCACACAAAGGTCAGGTGTGGCCAGAGAATGCTCCTGGCAGAAAGAAAGTGAACTTGGCTTTGGGCTCTCATCCAGCTATTCCCCAGTCATGGACCCTGGTGAGTCATTTATCATGGCCTCAGTTTATGATCTATTGATAGACTCAGTTTTGACCAATCACAGCAAGACAGGGAAGACCATTCCCTCCTGCTGGAGAACCGAGATTTGGTTTGCAGCCCACACCCATCCTAGCTCTCCTCCCGGCTCTGTCTCTGTCTCCTTTGCTGGTTCCTCTCTGTCTCTTAGCTGCTCATCATCCTAGGGCCCAGGGGTCAACCCTTAACCCGTGTTCCACTCTGTCCATTCTCATCCAGTCTCTGACTTCAATACCACTGATGACCTAATGATTCCTAAATGTCTGCTGTACTGACCTCTCCCCTGAATTCCAGGCCTGAATAACAAAAACTACCCACTGGAGATAATTATCTGGAGGTCTGGCAGGCATCTCCAAACTCAACATGGCCCAAACTGAGAGTGTAACCTCCCTCCAGCCCTCAAAATACACTCCACCCTCATTATAGCTGATGACAACACAATCCTTCTTGTTCCTCAGGCCAAGAGCTCTGGAATCATCCAGGGCGTCTTTCTTTCCCTCATGCCCTAAATGCAAACCTCTAACCATACCTCTAAAATACACCCAGAACCCTACCACTTCACACCACCTTCAGAGCTACCACTCTGATTATGGCCGGAGCCCCCTAACCAGTCTCTCTGCTTCCACCCATGCCCCCTGCAGTCTCTTCTGAGCACAGCAGCCAGACTAATACTATTAAAATGTCAATCCATCATGTAGGATCTTCTGAACGACCTCTCAAAGGTTCCCCATCTCCCAGAGATAAAATGTCCAAGAACTACGGAATAATCTGACACTTAGATCATCAATATGTGGATGCTATTACTGTCATTACTATCATATTGAAGATATGTCTCAAATCTTGGTAGATATGGCCTGAATTAGTCATGCTTGAAGTATGATTCTCTACCTCCCTTGTAACTTAGCTGTTTTAGTACAAAAGTTGGTAATGGGAGATTCCCACAGTATTAGACTTCTGGAAAAGATGAGGTTCAGAGATTCACTCAATGTCCCACAAATGATTACCTTAATCACATTTTGTCTTCCCTTGGAGAAGAACATAAGGAGAGAGAAGAGGAGATTAAATGATTAAGTGTGATCACTTAAGAGTACAGAGAGCGCCTGATCTCCATTCACTGTGTATAAGAACCCAATGATATAACCATGTCTCACCCACGGTGGACTTCTGTGCACACTATCAGTGTACAGAAACTTGGGTTGTGTTCAGTGATCTCCATGCGGAAACCAAGAGCATGCAGAATATGCCATTAACTCCAGGAAATACAGAAAATAGCATGTTTTATGATGAAATACCCCAAATTACTTTCAGAGGCCCAAACAGGAATGACAAAGAATTATATCCCTCTTTTCAACACAGATGCCTCACAGCCAGTAGAAAACTCAGTTGGAAGACAGATTTACTAACCTATATTCCATCTTGGCTAGAATGACTGTTCTCCTCTTTATGAGTTCCAAAGAAACCATAGCCCTTCAAGAGGCCAATAACAGTAGATCTTACTTGCAAAAGTAACATTTACTTACTGCAGCTAAACTGCAGAGCATTGTGAATCCTGGAGAGCAAGGCAATTAATCTAATTGAGCTGAACAGATAGGGGTTTTCAAGTGGATAAAACTGCATCCTGGGACACCTGAGCCCAGCCGCAGTGCCTGCTCCTTTAAGGGAACTGGCAGAGGTGAGAGTAAGCCAGTCTTAACCAAGCTCAGCCTTGAGTTTTCCAAGAGGATTCCCTCATCAGACCCTCTGGTGCCTTTGGAAAAAAGCAACTTATAAAATTATATCCTATTAAAGACCTTAACATCAAAGTCAGAAAACTGACCGACTTAAGACTTAATCAGCTTAATTGTGAGGTTCTGCTTGTCAGTGACATACCAAGCTTGTCTTGTTCCTTTCACATCATGGCATTGAGGCTTCATTACCCAAGAAGTGGGAGGAGGGAGAGAATCAATCAGAAAGAACTACACAAGTTGCTACAGAGAAAAAGTTTTCACATTATTTGAGTGACTCACTCCTTGAGAATATTGCAATTCCTTCTGGTCAAACTTGGCTTCTTGTTCCTTCATTAAAAGTAAAACAAACAAGAGAATAATCCCAATTATTTTGCATCTGGACTCTCTTACAGAAGTAACAACGCAGTCCCAAGAAGGATCAGATCCAAGGGGAAACTATTTTAAGGACGACACACAAGCACGTTCATGATTCATTCTGCCAAACCGAGCACGCGTGGAGGTTTTCGGCAGGTATCAAGAATAATCTTCCCTGTGGATGGGGTCTGACACCTTACACTTCACTTCAGTGCATGACATCTTTATGTATTTTCAAGAAATGAGAGAAAAATAAATGAAACCATACTCAAGGATTACAAATACAGAAATTCCCTAGTATTGCTGACATAACATTTTTTTTCTTTTAAAGTGCTCTTTTTCTTTTTCACTTGCCCTTAACTCCACACTGGATCTGATATTTTCAGCACACACAAGTTAGAAAATCTGGAGTTAATGTTCCAACAGGCACTCCTACCATCAGCCCCTCACAGAGCCTTGCACCTGGCTTGGTGTGCATCAATGCCCCCATGATGGCATGTCATCATTTCAATAAATAGAACTCAAGTGTTCCAAGATAACGCTGGATTCTTGGGAGGCAGAGTTCTGACACATGTGAATATCTCATTATACATCCAGGCCTTCTGCCAAGCAGAAGGAACAGAGGATCGCCTTCTAAATGTAAATATTGTAGGTCTCTCTTGCTCCAAGGAGCAAGTCCAGTATATTTGTTTCGTTCACCACATGGGTCATTTTCCCTCCACTGTAAAGAAGATTCAGCAAATTAAACCTATGTTAGTACAGCATGATGCCTGAGAATTTTATACAAACCAGTGAGGCAAATCACTTATGGTTTTCATACCAAGCATACCTCTGACTGGCTCCATATAAATATCCCTTTCAGCTCAGAACTCCATACATACCACTATGAAATACTGTACTCCATATGAGCAGAGACAAAATCCCACTGACTCAGGAAATACAGGTTCACATTTTTACACGTTCATCTTCCACATAGGCCCCTTGATTTTGGGGCCAGCACAGGCCTGGGACTGGAGAAATCTGAGGGTTTACAGAACTTTCTCAGCTGCTGACAGGTTTCCAGTTTGAGAAAGTTATTTAAATTATATCCCAGTGACCTTATCTCAGAAAAGAGGGAATAGAGGTGACTACCAATTTTAACTACAGCAGAAACAGCTAAGCTTTAAGCAACTCCAAATGACTCAGACTACAGACATCAAATTAATCTGTCACCTGAATCTCCCAGTCCTACAGGTGTGCTTTATATTTGTCCCTAAAATATCAACCAACCTACATACCTCCCACAAGAGTAAGTTTCCAGTTCTTATTGAGTAAAGCATCTTGAGGCATTTCTCATCCTGTGCAGAATTCTACAGCCAGTCTCTTAAAGCACTTTTGTATATTTAAAAACCAAACCCATACCAGGCAAAGGCTAAGTCACAGAGCAACTAAGCCAAGTTGCCTGCAGAGAACAGAAGCAGGAGTCATGCTCATCCTGGTGCGCTAGGTGACCTATAGTGAAAAAAAGAGCTCTGGAGGGCAAGGAATCTTCTTATACCTATGGTCACGGTACTCTGCACGCCACAGTGATGAAACCTCAGCGGGGGATGTGTTTCATGACATGCAGGATGAAACAGTCAGGGATACAGGCTCTAATGTTTCAACTGTCCTCTTAAACCAAAATTACACTGCAGCCGCAGTCAGAAACTGCCACCACCCACAGCAGACCAGCAGAGATGAGAAAAATACGAGATTAAGAAAAAAACACCATCAAGGTCTAAACCAAGGAGCAATAAAGGACATAGTGACCCCCACAGGTTTATCAGAACAAAATATCTTTCTAGAGTGGTTCAAAGGAAACACTCCACAGTCACCACACCCACTACTGGACACGCACATATAACTAGTTTACTGTAAAGAAAAGCTCTCCTTTCCAGATCCTAAAATAGAACTAAAACAATTTCATAGGGATAATTTATTAAACTAGCCGTGATCTTCATATTAAAACACAGGAGACATAAGACTGAAGGCTTTTTTACATGACATCTCACCAGGCTAACTCACTTTCCTTCACTAGACAAACTTGCTCTCTGGGGGAGGGGTTAAATCACGCCCTTCCCCCAGGCTATAGGGTTCACTTGGGTGGGATGAAGTGACTCTTCTTTTTCAGAGAACAGGGTTTTTCAAGGCAGAGGGATAGTTAATTTGAGGATATAGCTCACTTCTCCAACTAGTTCTTTACACCATCTCTACTGCATCCACTTATCCATTCAAAAAACATTCATCCAGCACCTACTCCATACCAAGGTTCTTCCTAGGAGAGAGAGCTGTATCCAAGCCCAGTTAATTTCCTGAATGAATTAACTTTCCAAACTCTATACTCATGTTTACCTTACCAGCGATGCCAAATTCATTCAGTCCCCAAGGGTGCCAGCATCCTAGTTTCAAACTAGGAGCCTCTTCATGATGATCCTATAATTACACCTTGATGGCAAGAGGACCCCCACCTTGGTTTCCAAGCTCTCTCTAGAAATCCTAACCACTTCCTGTTCTTTGTCTTCCCTCCTCCCTACCAGTTCTATCCTTTCCCCAAACATTCGCTTACTCAGTATCTCATCAATCTAATCATCCCATGATGAGGTGCCTTGATCTAGAGGAGCTCATCCCTTCCCTTATTCAGGCAACTCCTGCCTTTCCTACAGAATTCATGTGAAAATAATCTAAGCATCCTCTCTATGTGTATCAATCACCTCCCTATGAAAAAGTGTCCATAGTGACAGCTCTGACCACTTTGTAAAACACTTCCAATTATACCATCTCAATCAAGCCTCACCGACAGTGTGAAATAGTACTTAACTCATTTTACACATAAGGAAACCAAATAATGAAGAGAGAAGCAGTCAAGACCAAAGAGACAGGAATCTGAGGCCTGGAATCTTATTAAAGGCCTAAGTGAATCTAAGAGTAGGATCTAGCAAGCAGTTGTCAGGAAAGAGCCTGGAACACACGAAGCTGCAAAGGTTTAATGACAGCGTATACGAGGAACACTTGCACACCTCATATGTTCATCAGTTAAAGGGGAAACATCCATCTGGTTCTTGAAGAGTCAGAATCTTAAAACACAGCATGATCAAGAGGGGGGAAAACTGACTAGAAAGATTATAAAGTTAAAAAAAAAGAGAGCAAGGATTCCAGGATTCTCAAAGAAGTGGGATTTTGACAACAAGATGAGAAAGGGACTTGTCTTCTGCCCATGTCCCAAAAGATTAAGATACGGTGACGTGCCCACATACCATCCACACAGGTGTCCAACCTCTCAGTTATCTGGACTCACCCTCTCACCCATGAGCCTCACCTGGCAGGACCTTTCCATCCCACCCAAAAGGTTTCTCCTTGTTAGGAGAACAGGAGAAAACACAATCCGTAGAAAAAAAATTTTAAAGAATAGTGTGGGAAAATTGCTTATGATCTACTTGACAAGATGGACCAATGCTCTGATTCTCTTGTCTATAGCTTCCTGAAGGAGCCCCTCCTCCCAGCCCTGCCCTCCCTGCAGTGGACAACTACATCTGATTAAAGAGAGTAGGGGACTGATGGTCAACCCCAGCCTAGTTTCGGCTAGATAACAATCTATATCAAAGTATTAATAGACAAAGGGATATCCTGCTATTTTTCTATTTAGATAAAAAATGCTATGTTTTCACTGCCTGACTACTGGAGCTATTTCACTTTTAAGGTCTCACTGTGTCAGAATTTTACTTGTTTGTTTCATTTGTCTGTTTATTCATTCATTAAGCTTTTCATTGAAGTAGAATGTGCCACACAGGATTATCTTACATGTAGTATAGGTTTTGTGATACAACATCAAACTAAGCCTTTAGGAAACACCATTGTTGCCTAACAGGTAACAGCTATATATCTTTGAGTCACAGTACTTGTTGGAAGAGTTTCCTCATTAGAAAATGAGGGATAATAGTTAAGTGGTTTTCTGAAAGCCAAAACAAGTGAACCTGAAAGTACATTGTAAGTGTTACAGTGTGGATCAAAAATGTATACCTATGGCTGATTCATGCTGAGGTTTGACAGAAAACAACAAAATTCTGTAAAGCAATTATCCTTCAATTAAAAAAAAAGAAGAAGAAGAAAATATGTGTATTTACCTTTAAGAAACTTCCCAGGAGCATGTTGTGCGAATGTACATGCAGCTGTGGCGGGAATGGCTTTGTGTCCTCCAAGGAGTATCACCATTACCCAGGTACAATTCTCTCTCTGCAAGCATCCAAGTTCCAGGTAGAAACAAAATCTGGGGACAGCTGCCTAGACACCTGATCCCAAATAGTAATGGATAGTATGTTGCTGCCATGCCAGCATCTAATCTTCTATCACTCCAACTCTAGGCCTCTTTTTTTCACTTTGCCCTTGCTCCAAGAGCTTCAATAGTAAAGATACCTGAAATATCCCAATCCTCATGATTTGGGGATCAGGGCGGGGGTATCATTAACTCTACCTTCCTGGTGACCAAAAAGTAGCTGAGAGTACCTTAAAACAAGGAAAGAATTTTCTGAAAGAAACCCTAGTGGCCTCCAATCTGGCAACTGAAAGGAGCCCAAAGTGAAGGAGAAGTCACATAACAACCAAAGGCAGTTTTATTAGCCTCATTCAATGAAGCAAAACGTGGACCAAAAACTCATTATTCAAACCAGATGCTGATTTTGTAACATTCACTTCAATGATGAACTGTTTCAATTTTCTTTTATTTCAAATATGTAATATAAAGCAGGCAAATCACTACACTAATAAAGGCACACTGGAAATTTATAAAGTCAGTTGAAAAAGAACTGTATGTAGGAAACCTGCTTTCAAAAGTTCATTGCCAAAAGCATTTTCTTTTTAGTCATGTGACAAAAGAACTGCAATAATGGGTCTAAGACAAGATCAATTATGGGCAGCAATGAAATTACCCTTTAATGATGATTAGCCCCAAATCTTGATTGCTGCCAGTTCAAATTCTTTGGTCACGAGGCACACAAAGTGCTGTGTTCCCCCATCTCCAAGAATGAAGAATGGGCCCTCAAGCTGAAGAGTCACTTAAGACAGAGGAGGTCAACCACAGAGACCCCAAGTGTCTAAGAGAAAGCAAAATGTTCATACTATGTTTACTAAACACAAAAGTTACTCTTAAAAAGGTCTGATGATGTGCCTCTTAAAAATGATGATTCTCTGTCTCTTGTCTGAAGAATGAAGAGGAAAACAGATTTCAACTCCAGAAAAGCAGTGAGCAGCTCTGGCGAGAGATGCAGCTGAGTGGGTCCTAGGAGAATGTGGGAGCACACCGTGGGGAGCCCAGAAAAGAGGCTTTGGCCTCAGGATGTAACCCCAGAGGGAAAGGAGGACAATTCTCAGAGTCAGGGCTACTCAGAGTCAACAGACCACAGCTGTGCAGTTTCCAGGTTCTCACAGTCAGGCTCAGTGAACTGCGACCTTGCAAACAATGGAGCCCAAGCACCAGGGGCCACTGCACTGCTTTCTGGAGACAGAGCTAGAGCAGTTTAGAGATGGAAAGATCAACACCTTCACTTCACAAACGAGCAGACTCAGGACCGAGGAGGCAGAATGCATTCTCGTGAGACTGACTAATGGTAAAGCCAGTTCTCCAGCCACAGGTCCTGACCCTCAGCCCCTGCTCCGCCTTCAGATGATGGTGAGGCTCTGAGGAGCAGTCTCTAAGGACTGCTGTTGTCCAGCAATCACTGTAGTCCATCACAACCAGGATAGGACACACTCCTCTTCTACCTTGGGTGTGCTCATTTGGTGATTCAACACCAGACAGCTGCAATGGAAAATCTACATTCTCACTAGAGCCATAAATCCAATTCACCAAAACCTACCATGGGCCAGGTGCCATACATATTAGGACCAGGGTTCACTCTCTTTACAATACTCACAATCCAGGAGGTGTATATAACCTCATTTTACTGAAAAATGAGGCTTAGAGAGGTGATGTAACTTGCTTATGCTCACAGTGCTAGGTAAGTGGCAATCCTGGCTTCAGACCAGTTTCTCTAGCTCCTTAAAAACACTGTGCTTCCTATGACACCACTAGTCACCCAAGTTTTGCAAAAGGAAGCAGTCCCATTCAACTGATTACGACAGCGACACAAGAAGCTCAGCCTAGTGAAAATGTCTAATTTTTTTAATACAAGAAACAAATGGGTCCTGAACAAAGGTAAGAAAACTTCTAAAATCTGGGTGTAAACAGGAGCCTTTTGGTTACTTAGCTAAGGAGAGAAATTTCCTGCAAAATTCCAATTTGTTTTCATCCTACAATCTTCATTCCACAGATCCTAGATATTCTGTTTATTCCTATTTTCTCTTTCAAGCAGAAGCTTAAGATCCTACAGCAGAAGGAAGCGACAACAGGAATCTTAAAAAGCAGCAAAGACAGTCACCAAAGAGCCAATCGACAAGACTACAGAATAAGAGAACTTCGTTATGATTTCAGTTCCCAGCCTTCCTGTGGGCCAGCCGGCCTCCACCCACGCTTCCACCTTCTGGCAACCACCTGCCACCTTCACCTTCTGGAAGCATGGGCGCTTGGCCAGCCAGGAGATTTCTGCTCTCTGACTGAACAAACACCTCCTATCTTCCAGTCTGAACACAACCCTGAAACAAGGACTCGGGGCGGGTGTGGTGCTACGGTAGTTTGCAGTCTTCTGCCTGCAGGGAGGCTGGCCTGTTTAAAGCGAGCACATTCCAAAGAGGGCTATTTTTACAAAATTGAAGTATAGCTGATTTATAAAGTTAGTGATTCCGTTATACATATATGTAACTGAATAATCCCTCTTTCCCCTTTGGTAACTATGTTTGTTTTCTATGCAAAGAGGTCTATTTTCAAGCAAGGGATGACCTGCTAGGTTTAAATCTGATTTCCTCAATACACAGACCAAATAAATAGGAGTGTCAGCCAGGTCAATGGGCATGGTGTGCTCTCAACAAAACATAACCAAACTCATTTTCCTAGTGACTTTTTGGAGTTTATTTACTGGCAGTTTCAGGTCCCGAAATATAAAAAGGATGGGTTCTGCCTTCCAGGAGCTAATAGTGTGGTGAGGCTAACAATAGCTTTGAAAGGATGAATAGTGACATCAGATGATGAGCGTGAGAACAGGAAGATATGCCAAACACTGTAAGGAAACACAACAGAAGGACCAGGGAAGCATCATCAAAATGAGGCCACATGAATTGGGTTTCTAAGATGAGTGAGTACTCAGTCGTGTCCAACTTTTGCAACCCCATGGATCGTAGCCTGCCAGGCTCTTCTGCCCACAGGATTCTCCAGGCAAGAATACAGGAGTGGGTTGCCTTTTCATACTGCAGGGGATCTTCCAGACCCAGGGACCGAACCTACATCTCCTGCGGCCCCTGCATTGGCAGGTCAGTTTAATAACAATATCTTGAAGAACTTTCCATATCACTGCATTAAAAGTTTCCATGTTCTCTTTAAATGCTACACAATATTCAACTGTATGGATGATTCAGTTTATTTCACCAGTCTCCCGCTAATAGATATTTGAATTGTTTCCAATCTCTTCTATTACAAACAATGATCTAATGAAAAACCTGCCTTTATAGGCATTCAGAGGTACCTGCAGGGAAAAAGTACCAGAGCCAGATCACTGGGTCAAAGGGTAACTGCATTTTTAATCTAGATCCAGCCAAACTGGCCTTCATAAGGGTTGTGCAATTGTTGTACTCTTTTGTACTTGTGAGAAGAACAGTGACATTTTTTCCATATCTGATCAACAATATATGTATGATTATCACACTTCAGAATTTTTGCCAATCCTATGAAGTAAACAGTGCTACATAATTTAAATTTGCATTTCTCTTACTATGTCTTGACTTCCAGTTCACCAACCCATCTTGCTGCTTGAGGAACCTAAGGCAGAGAGGTTAAGTCATAGTATCAAGTGCTATACAAAAATGAATAAATATGAATGGCAGACTGGCAGGCATCCTGCCCTTTGCTCCAGAGGGAGAAGATGACGGCTGAACTGATAGCTGCAAGCAGTTCTTTCCCCCTGGAATCCATGCATCTGTTTCCAAGAAGTCTGCCCATTTGCTGAGAGCCACTGCTAACCCAGAAAAGCTACCCCAACTGAGGGATTTGCCCCACTCTGCACTGTTGCCCTCTTTCCAATTCCTTACTGCCTGAAGACTGCTGAAGACTTCAATGATGCTAAACAACTAAACTCTAAGGCAGAGATTTTCCAAATGCCAGACTGCTCACCCCTCACTGTGCTCCCCACCAATGAATCCAGGGCTCCCCTATCTTGCTGTGACAAGGCTATCCTCTCAGCTCTGCCAGGGAGCTGCCCCTGCGGGAAGCCCAGCAGTGGTCTGAAGGAGATGGCTGGTTACCAGCAGGAGTACCCAGGCACAGGTAAAATGGAAACACAGTTTAAAATATCTACAAGTTCAAAATAAGAACCCCGGAATAAGTATTATTTGGAACACACTGGTAGAGTCCAGATGTCATCTACAAACCCATGAGATGTAACATGATGTACAAATGCCAGGATCTTTATCATAAGTTCTATGTCTGTTTCCTCATTATTCATAAGGAAACTCAAGGTGGGGGAGTGGAACGCGTGATGTTTTCATCCCACTCCTTGTGCCTACTGAAATGGCAATGGGTTCTCAGTAATGTCTCCTGAATCTCCTCAAAGTAAAACACCAGTTAATTCATCGCTTGAGCTGAAAAAAGTCAAATTTAACAGAAGCACAGTCATGCCCATGTGGCCAGTGTAGATAAAGAGCATCTCCTGTTTGTACATTTCTCTGTGGTGCCCTGCAGAACTGATCATCTTAACTGGCTACAGATTATAAAGCACATGTTCATCAAATTAGACTGGAAGTAATTGCCCTTCAGATGTTATTTTGGACACCTGGTCCATTATTCACAAGTAAATCTGTGCCCTTAATTTATAACAATCCTTTGACGTCATGGTCTTTTGGTATAACTGAATCCCATGATCTTGGAAGCCATCAATTGTCTCTCAGGCCACTTCTGAGGACTGTGAGGTGGCAATAATCACATGGGAAGAAAAATCCTGGTTTTCAAAATCAAAGAATACGCCTCACATTTATGGAAACCTTTGAAACAGATTTCCTACCTAACGGCAACTAGCAACTGGCCTTGTTTATGTCTATTTAAGTAAATGAATTATTAAAAGCAAAAAAAAAAAATTCCAAGCTTCAATTTTATATCTTCTTTTACCTAATTTTCGTTTGAAACAAAGATTCATGCCTGAGCCAAAACCAAATGACATATGAGTTCTTCTGTTAGCAGTACAGGTGCTGGTCTCCTCTGATATGCTCCCAACATTCTGCTCAAGTTTCTCTCCCATCCCTCCCTGCAGGCAGGACCTCTTCCACCCAGTCTGGACTCTAACCATGTCTAGAACATGCTCTGCAGCTCAGCTCCTGTGACTATCTGAACCTTACTCCCAAGAACTGGGCCACAGTGACCCAGGTCAGCCTAACAGTCACTGCTGACCCAGACCATGGGCTCCAGTTCTGTCTAGTCTCTCTTTCCCGGAGCTGGGATTGGTTCAGGCAACTAGGGTGAGACTGGGCCAGCAAGCAGAATTTAAGGGGCCATTCCAGAACTGCAGAGGAGGAGGAAATAGGCTGGGGGACAGCTGGCCTGAGATGTCAGTGCAGCCTGCCTTCTGTTAGCCCACTGGACCTGAACAGATGGATCAGTAAACTATTACTGCTTCTAAGGTCAGGCCTACACTGGAGCACATCCACCAATGCCACCCATTCAGTAACTGCACACATTTGTTCCTTAGTTTGTTCATTTGGTCATTCATTCATTCTCTATTTAAACAGCCTCTGCATAGTACGGTTAGGCAGACACCTCTCAATATGGCAAATCTACTACACTCCTAATTAGCTTGAACACACTCAAGTATGAACTTCCACTAACTGGAAAAACAGGATTCTTTCCTAAAAGGACACTTCAGCCATAACAAAAACACCAAGTTATGACATTCTACCTAAAATTGCTTCTCCCTTTTCTCTATTAGAAGAAATCAGTTATATTTACACTTAAAAATGTCCAGTCAAGGCTATGGTTTTTACAGTAGTCATGTATGGATATGAGAGTTGGACTATAAAGAAAGCTGAGCGCCAAAGAATTGATGCTTTTGAACTGTGGTGTTGGAGAAGACTCTTGAGAGTCCCTTGGACTGCAATGAGATCCAACCAGTCCCTCCTAAAGGAAATCAGTCCTGAATATTCATTGGAAGGACTGATGCTGAAGCTGAAACTCCATACTTTGGCCACCTGATGAGAAGACCTGACTCATTTGAAAAGACCCTGATGCTGGGAAAGATTGAAGGTGGGAGGAGAAGGGGACAACAGAGGATGAGATGGTTAGATGGCATCACCAAATCAATGGACATGAGTTTGAGTAAACTCCAGAAGTTGGTGATGGATAGGGAGGCCTGGTGTGCTGCAGTCCATAGGGTCGCAAAGTGTCGGACGCAACTGAGTGACTGAACTGAACTGAAAAACACAGATGTCACTTCTCTAGGAAGTCTTTTCCAACTTC
Source organism: Nanger dama (assembly GCA_917880005.1). Taxonomy (NCBI): domain Eukaryota; kingdom Metazoa; phylum Chordata; class Mammalia; order Artiodactyla; family Bovidae; genus Nanger; species Nanger dama. The sequence goes on from CAKJTW010000022.1 coordinate 29,787,034, forward strand.
CCCAGTTTTCCTAGAAGGCTTTCTAGCTGTATCTCCCACTCCACCCTCCTTTAGTCTCTCCTTTAGTCACACTGGCCTTTACTCAGCCCCTGCCTTACATGTTAAGCTGCTTTCTGCCTCAGGCCCTTTGTACAGACAGTTTGTGCTCCTCAAGTGCTCACATCCTAACTATGAGCACCCCCAGCACCACAGTCCCTACTGCTCACCCCCTTCATTGAGAAGCCTTACCATCTGTCAGATCTTAGCTGAACCAAAAGGCCATCCCTGATCCTCACCATTTTTCACCCTCAGCATCACCTGCTTTCCCTCCCCTGTGCTTATCAGAGGTACTCTCTCAAGACTGTCATGCTATTTGATTAAAATCCATTCCTTTTAGACTGTCAGCTCTTTAAGAGCAGGGGCCGTGACTATTTTTATTTATCATTGTAACCACAGTGCTATACAGTAGGCACTCAGTAGCTGAATGAATGAATGACTTTCTCTAGTATCTGTGTCACTATATTCCAATTGCCCAATAGTGTACTGGCTCCAAAGCCTGGCCTCTGCCCACCTCTCCAAAGCCAAACATTTTTCTACAATTCATTTAAAAAGGAAATGGACATTTATCCCTATTGCCTCGTATATCCAGATATAGCAACAACGATGTATGATAAAGGATCTTAGGCGCCTAGGGCTGATGATTCTCACGTATTACTAAGGTCAGGCAGAAGTAGCCTTAGAATATATCCCAAAAGATCGAAATAAGAACTATAAATAAAGGGGCAGTTAGTATCACTCAGTGTTTCTGATCAACCCTGACCTAAACAGAAAAGTCATAACCAAAGACCCCACTTCCTGCCTCCTCTTCAGTTCCCTTTCAGTTATTCTGACCACTGAGGAGGACCCAGGTCAAATGAAGACAGCGGTGGGCCAAGTGCAGCTTCTCAGTCAGTGAGTGTCCTTTAGTGGCTTAACTGTGTCCCCCCTGAAATCCGTATGTTGAAGCCCTGACCGCTAAGACCTCAGAACTTGACTGTGTTTGGCGATGGGGCCTTTAAGATGTGATTCAGTGAAAATGGGGTCTCAAGATGAGCTGTAAGCCAAAGTGACCGGTGTCCTCATCTCATAAAGATGAGGACGCAGACACATGGCAGGAAGAGCACGTGAAGATCCTGGGAGAAGATAGCCACCTGGAACCCAGGAGAGAGACCTCAGAGGAAGCCAGCCCTGCTGGCACCTTGAGCTGGGACTTCTGGCCTCCAGAGCCGTGGGAAAATAAGTGTCTGTTGTTTAAGCCTCTGGGTCTGGGGTGCTTTGTGATGGCAGCCCCAGCAAACTAATGCAGTGCCCAAGCAGCTCTTGCAGAAAAGGAAAGGGAAATCTGCCAAGTAGCCCCTGCCCGCCCTGCTCTCTACAGTCCTAGGTGTCATCTTTTCCCAGGGCTGTCCTCCCTTCTTTATTGACAAACTCTTGAGACACAGAGCCACAGAAGGGACTGAGCCAGAATCACACTCCAGGGCTGCTTCCAAATTCCATGTCCTCTTTTGCACTAGACCTTCAGATTCTACAGACCCAAATCAAGTAGAAAATGTGAAAGCAGATTCTAATGTGCTTTATTTTGTCCTTAGAAAATGGGCAAGATCACCATTTTATTTGAAGAACCAAATGCATTTATATGCATCACCCAAATAAAGTGACTGAAATCCTGTGAAACAGATGTGAATAGGAGTTAATTTTGCTTTTTAATGAGCATTCTGACCAGATCAATACTACAAAATGCTAAACTGTAAAACGTCATTACAATTTCAATGCAACTGTCCAGGTGATTGGTTCAAAGAGGCACTTAGGGTAGCTAAGACGGTATTTTCTCTTCATAAGAACAGGAGTCTATTATGTAAAATAAAGTCATGAAAATTTTAATTGCACCGCTAAAGGACAGAACCTGGCCTAGCCCACAAACCATGGCAAACATGAGAAACAAAATGCAGTTGAATGCTTAATCAGCTGTCTGTCACTTTTCTGAATAGTGACTAATATTCTAATTATTAGTCACCACACTGAGAAGGTGCAATTACAGAACAGGGACGATGCCTTTTTGTTGTTGTTGTTAACCCACAATTTGTGAGGCCTTTGTAAAAATATGATTTAAGTTCCCTTAAACTATAGAGGAGAAAAAATGATTAACAGTTAAAATTTGCTCCCCTCCTTCACTGAAGCATTGGGGGAAAAAAAGCTTTGCAGTTGTATTGACAGATATGACTAACAACTGTAATCACAGAAATAAATTTAGTAAAACGATAATTTATCTGTCACAATCTACCAAGGGGAAAAAGTGCGGTACAAGCAGCTGAATTGTGAAGTTAAATGAAAGCAAAGATAGAACCCAGTTTTTTAATGAAATGTAGAGCATTATTAATTGGTTTCCTAGCAACAGCCAGGCTAAAATTACTTAACATGTCTGCTCAATCATATGCAAATATGAGTGTTATCTCTTAAATGTTGATTTTAGTTGGTCTTTTCAGATGCAAATCCAGTGTGTAAAATGAATGTAAATGTTGACAATGCTGATACAAACCCACCCCCTCCACCCGCCTCCCCGTCGCCACCTCCCACCCCATTAACAGCATTCTGGTGTTCCAAGCACCAGAGCTGAGTATCTTCCTTTTGGAAGGACTGATTGCAGCAGCAGCCACCTTCCTTAGGCTCCTCCCTGTCTTCCGCTCACCACCACCCTCACCTCAAGGCGAGCATCAGAGATAAATAACACAATGGTATTGCTGGGCCTCACTGAATGGCACTACAATTATTTCTCATTAAATGATGGATTTAGTTTTCAGCTTAAAGTTCAATCAGATGAATCAAAGGGCTTGTCAACCCAAGACCAAGGTTGGTCTCAAGTTTGATTTTGCATTTAAAACAAAGCCTTTAGATGACTCCGTCCGTCAAAGCCCAAGTAGACAAATTCCCTTCACAACTGTCAGATAAGGCATGCTTCTTCAACTCTACCCAGTTTCATCGAGGAGCTCAAGAGCAGCCAGAGAACAACCATGTACCACAGGCAACAGAGACACCAAGAAGGGGTAGAAAGCCCTTATAATCATCAATGGGCTCCAAAGCCACCCTAATTACACCCACTCCAAAGAAAAGCAACGTGCTTGCTATGCTTTCACTTACTCATGCAACAAATACTTAATGCATATTTATAATCTGTTAAGCAATGATCTGGGTGCTGGAGAAACAGCAGTGAATAAGAAAAAAAATCCCTGTCTTCAACTGTCTTAGTGCAGAAGAGAGACAAATAAAGAAAAGAAACACAACACACAATAAAATTTCAGGTAGTGATAAAAAGTAGGAAGAGGAAAAGTGGCCTAAAAAGGAGAGGAAGATGGATAGGGCTGGGCGGACCACAGTAGAGGAGGCCTCTCACAAGGGTGTCTTTTGAACAGATTAATAAAAAGAAACAAAGAAGCCAAGCACAGGTGGGAGTGGGGCCTTAAGTGTGATGAGGAACAGGATGGGGAGGTGATATGAGAAGTGCTGCCCTGAGCCAAGTTTTCAGAGCACCTGCTAACAAAACTGCGCCCTAAGCCCCTGCCTTACAGTATTTTAGGGACACTGCTGTGTCCAGAAGCACCTTAGGACTACACTTCAGGACTAAAGATAGAGGATGTCTGACACATGTAGAAGAAAAAGGGGAGAGGCAGTCTTTCTAAACCCTAAAAGTTCTTCCCTTTCTAGGTCAAGGCTCAGTCCCCTCCTGACCCCTGAGAGTCTTCTGAGCCAACTGAAAAGGACATTCTTAGACTACCACCCGCGTAGACTACCACCCGCCCCCAAACCCCTGGAGGAGGTGGAGTGAGCATTTCTGGCCAAAGTCTCTTGCCTACAGCCTCCGAGGGTCGGAGATTAGACAAACAGTTTGTTCCAGACACTCCATCAAGGCTCCAGGGTATTTCAGGCAATGATCATCAGCTCAGAACATATATTCCAAGAAGTCCTGATGCTTGTTTATGAAGAAAAGTGATAAAGATTCTGTGGACAGCTTCACACTAGGCCAAGGATCTCCAGACTAACCTTACTGAGTACTGGGCCAAGGGAAATTTGGATAGATTCTTCTTCTAAACATCACTCTCCAGCCTTGTAATTCATGCCTTAAGTCTCTGAAGGCTTCAGAAGTTACTGTTAAACACAAATGCCCTTAAGAGATACACATGAAACTTTAGGTGTAGCTACCCATCTGGTGCTGGGGTGAGGCTTAGCCTGGAGCATATAAATGCGAGAGAGATGGGATCTAATCTAATTGGTTGGCCTGGAATGAATCTATTTCAGGAATGGCACAGTTTGGAGAGCAGTTGTCATATTTGTCTGGATGATACAAATATTTCACCAGGCTTACTTTAGTGCATGTTAACCTATTCAATTAAATAGAGGATAATCCTCTATTTGCAGCATCTCATCACAGTTCAAGGAGACTATACTGCATTCTGAGTTAAAAAAATCAAACAGGGTGCACATGTTAACCCAGTCCTGGTCATTGATATGTTTTGTTTAGGCCAGTGTTTCTCAAAGCAGCATCAGCAGTACCTGATGGGCTTATTACAAACACATCTTCAGAAGGCTGAGACCCACATTTATTGAATTAGAAATCTGGCAGTGGGCCCAGAAATCAGTTTAACAAGCCCTCCAGGTGATTCTGTGCACGCTAAATTTGAGGGCCTTCCGAGGCCAATTTAGCAAGATGGTGTACCTCCGAGTTTATACTTAACACTAACTTGCTGCAAATTATTTCAATCAACAGGAAACCAAGGATAGTTGCTCTGTACCTTCGGCACAATGGCACACATTCAAAATAAACACACTAATTGTGTGAATTCCTGACACAGTAACTTTTTCCAAAGAATGCACCACTCAGAACACAAGATGCTGATTTACTGATTTCTTAAGATAACCAATTGTTCTGACAAAGAAATGAAAAGAAGCAAAGTCAGTCACCCCTTAGGCGACTCGAGTTTAGTGTAGCCTTCTGAGAGAAAGCTGAGAACTAGTGAGTTCTCTAGGGCTATCCTCTCCTGCTGGACCCATTCCAGCACTGGCAGGGCTCCCTTCTGAGCAACAGGCACTCCTCAGGATGAAGAGAGGCCCTAGGAGCACTCACTGTAAATAGCCTAAAACCCTTGCCAAATGAACCGACTCCCCCTAATTCTTACATTTTAGAGAGAACATTCAATCTTCAGTGTCCCCAACAATAATATGGTTGTTATGTGGGCATGCATTCATTAAAAACTTTGATGATGAAAAAAAGCAATCTAGAAGATGCTTTAATCACTGTAAGATAAATATACATGAGGAAACCTGCAATCAGAAGGGGGGAATCTCAGACTGGATTGTGCATGAGAAACACCTGTGGCGTGTGATAAAAATGCATGCTTCTGGGCCCCATTACCAGACATTCTGATTCACATGACATAGGGGCCAGCATTTCGTCTTTTATGTAAGCATGCCCAGGTGATTTTTATGCAGGGGTTTGTATTTAAACTACCAACATGGTCACTTCTCCAGTTTTCAAGGGATATTAATAAGGGTTTTTTACATAAGAAAATAAGCAATCCTATAGCAAAAGAACTACAAGTTCCTTTTTCTCTGTGTGCTCAAGCTGGAGTTGAGAGAAAGTTAAGGAAAAATTTATACATATTTTAAACTTTTTAATAAGTAGTTTTTTTTTTCTGATTACCAAAGTTATACATGTTCATTGCAGAAAGAAAAAGAAAAGCAAAAGGGATAAGCAAAAATACCTATAATCTCACAATCTGAGTTAACTTGGTACATTATATTCTTCAGATGACTTGCAGGGTGTTTACACAGACATACACACACTTATTTTTTTTTTTTTTAATTTTTACTTTGCTTTGCTTTACAATACTGTATTGGTTTTGCCATACATTGACATGAATCAGCCACAGATGTACATGAGTTCCCAATCCTGAACCCCCTTCCCACCTCCCACCCCCTATCATCTCTCTGGATCATCTCCGTGCATCAGCCCCAAGCATCCTGTATCCTGTATCGAACATAGACTGGCGATTTGTTTCTTACTGGATAGTATACATGTTTCAATGCCATTCTCCCAAATCATCCCACCCTCTCCCTCTCCCACAGAGTCCAAAAGTCCGTTCTAAACATCTGTTTCTCTTTAGCTGTCTCGCATACAGGGTTACCATTACCATCTTTCTAAATTCCATATATATGTGTTAGTATACTATATTGGTGTTTTTCTCTCTGGCTTACTTCACTCTGTATAATAGGCTCCAGTTTCATCCACCTCATTAGAACTGATTCAAATGTATTCTTTTTAATGGCTGAGTAATACTCCATTGTGTATATGTACCACAGCTTTCTTATCCATTCATCTGCTGATGGACATCTAGGTTGTTTCCATGCCCTGGCTATTATAAACAGTGCTGCAATGAACATTGGGGTACATGTGTCTCTTTCAGTTCTGGTTTCCTCAGTGTGTATGCCCAGCAGTGGGATTGCTGGGTCATAAGGCAGTTCTATTTCCAGTTTTTTAAGGAATCTCCACACTGTTCTCCATAGTGGCTGTACTAGATTGCATTCCCACCAACAGTGTAAGAGGGTCCCTTTTCTCCACATCCTCTCCAGCATTTATTGCTTGTAGACTTTTGGATCACTGCCATTCTGACTAGTGTGAAATGGTACCTCATTGTGGTTTTTATTTGCGTTTCTCTGATAACGAGTGATGTTGAGCATCTTTTCATGTGTTTGTTAGTCATCCGTATGTCTTCTTTGGAGAAATGTCTGTTTAGTTCTTTGGCCCATTTTTTGATTGGGTCGTTTATTTTTTGGAATTGAGCTGCATAAGTTGCTTATATATTTTTGAGATTAGCTGTTTGTCAGTTGCTTCATTTGCTATTATTTTCTCCCATTCCAAATGCTATCTTATCTCCTTGCTTATAGTTTCCTTTGTTGTGCAGAAGCTTTAAATTTTAATTAGATCTCATTTGTTTATTTTTGCTTTTATTTCCAGTATTCTGGGAGGTGGATCATAGAGGATCTTGCAGTGATTTATGTCGGAGAGTGTTTTGCCTATGTTCTCCTGTACGATTTTTATAGTTTTTGGTCTTACGTTTAGATCTTTAATCCATTTTGAGTTTATTTTTGTGTATGGTGTTAGAAAGTGATCTAGCTTGGTTCTTTTACAAGTGGTTGACCAGTTTTCCCAACACCACTTGTTAAAGAGATTGTCTTTAATCCATTGTATATTCTTGCCTCCTTTGTCGAAGATAAGGTGTCCATAGGTGCACACACTTATTTTAAAAACAGTGGGATCCAAATATATGTAGTTGTTGTGGTATGTGTGTTTCTGTGTGTTTTTTTTTACGTCTAATGATATAGTCAACATCTTTTTACCAGTCCTTGATTCTTCTGGATATAAAGAAGACACAATGTCTAAATATCAATTTTCTGTTACTAAGAGTTTTTTTTTAATCAAGGAATTAAAATCTATTTATGTGGCCTGCACATAAATACAAATATTTGTGTCATTTATAAAAGTATGCTAATAATCTCATTATTGTTTTTATTAAGTGATTTAGCATTGATACAGAGTTTATTAGTTATTTATATTAGTTCATTAGTTCATTTTAATGAATGTGTGCCCAATACTTGCAGGCTTCTAGACATATGTACAATATATAAATACTGCAAGTATTCACTTTAATGAAACTTATTAGACCAAGGTTTTTCTCATTAATTCAAAAGGAGTCAAAAGGCTCTATTGGAACAAAATTGAGACACACAAAAATTTTTAACATGCCCCTAGAGTCTATAAACTTTAATTCTATTCAACCAGGAAGTGGTCAGAACATAAATGCATTTCACAGAACACACTCCTCATAACTTGAAAGGTAAATTCTTGCATGTTTTATAAACAGGCCAGAAAGAATATGAGTTTCTGTGACTATGCCATATTCACACTGCCCTGCTCCCAGGTGTCTATCAGAAAGCTTGCAAGGGCTTCAACACTTAGCAGTCAAGTGAAATTAAGCAAGCCTTATGTCTTCTATGCTTCGGTTTTCCTACCTAGAAAATGAGGAGTGCTAATGAAGTATGTCTGTGTAACTGATTTCCCAAGAGTTTTCTGAGGGCCAAGTGGGATGATATATGTTAAGTTCTAAAGTACTGCTCCCAGTGCCATTTCCTTCTCCAGGGAATCTTCCCGACCCAGGGATCGAACCTGGGTCTCCCTCATTGGAGGCAGACGCTTTAACCTCTGAGCCACCAGGAAGTCTCCTTGTATCTGGATAGGCTCTCTGAAATGGAGCTGACTCATCATTTCTTAGTCTACCCTCCCATCATAACCCACAATCTCTCAACACAACAACAGATTGGACAAAACTGTTAGACCAAAGAACAGGAATAACTTAACCTTTCGGTACTTGGTCTAATAACTGCTTTACAAGTTTTTGTTTTTTTTTTTTTACTGCTTTACAACTTAATCAGACCCAAGGATCTCTGATTATGGTCATCAAAAGTCACAGTGATATATTCTGGGCAGTTCTTCATGAATAACAGTTCTCTGGGAGTGACAGGCAGGGTCCCACAGCAGGCTGATCAGCACACTGCCTGGGGAGCTTATAAGAAACAAAGAGTCCCAGACCCCACATCAGAGATTCTGGTAAGCTTTTAGTGTAACCACACAGGAAATGTTCTGATGCCTCATCTGTCACAGTAGTTTCTAAGCCAAATTATTCTTGACATTAAAAATTGTTTATTAGTTTCTATAAGATTCAGAACCCTAAAAACAACATGATTGAAGAGCATGTAATGACTTATAAATATATTCACGAAGACAGAAGGCCCTCACAAAACTGCTCTCTAGTCACTTCAACAAAAACATCTATATACAGGACTACCTGCATATGCACAATGAACTTTCCCCTTAGTACCAGGGTTGGGGAAATAACAAAATTGCCACTTCCCTTCTAAAACATTTTTTTATTTCACCACAGCCTTCTCTGCTTACATAAATAATACCACAGTGTGCACTAGGTGATTATAAATGATTTAAAATATCCTGAAAATCATAATTATCATCTTTTTTCCTTCTCTTTTTCCCATAAGCAACAAGCCAAAAGGATAGACATTTGGCCCCTACCACCTGCTCTCTGTACATGCTGACAAAGTTCTGGACACAACATTCTTTTTATTCATTCAACAAAGGACCCAAATAAGCATTTCTCAGCATCAACCACAAATCCACAGAGCATATCCTACAATTTGCATAGGAGTTCTATTACCACTCTTTTAGCGAGTCAAATATTGCCTGATTTTTCTAACCTCAGGGTTGGAAAACTGGGCTGTCCCTTTGCCATGGGCATTCTGTCTCAAAACTTCCCTCTATTGTGGTAAAAGAAAGAGCACAGTTCTCAAAATGAAATACTGTTAAGTATTTGAAATTTTGAAATTTGATGAAATAAAAACATGTCAACATATAAACTTCCAAATTTATTGCACTGAGCAATTTCACCTGGAACATATGGGTCAGAAACCAACCACCTAAAATATTGATTAAAAAAAAACCAAAAACCTCTTGGATCCTATTGCCCTCATGATCAGCTATTGCTTGGCTAAAACATTCTCAGTTGGAATCCCAAGGAGAAGGTCATTATATATAATTTTCCTACAACTGATGAGCTGGAATGTAATAAGCGCTCACTTTGGAAAGATGTGAGTTACTGGTCACTTGGTTACCATTAGAGAATACTAACTAGGGTAAACAGTGTGTGGCAGCCTTGGCCTGAAAGACAGTGAGCAATGAATTCATTAGGGAGAAGAAGGATCAGCAAGGCTCAGTTAATTTATAATATTGACCACAACATGAAATCAAGTTGTGTTCCAGAACCAGAACTCATTAGAAGTGTGTGGGAGGGTGGTTAAAGGGAGCAAAGACTTGTTTTGCTTACAAGCTTGAAGACTTCTGGGAACAAAGGATCAGGATACTCATAGTTTAGGGGAAACCAGGGCTGCCTGTGAAGATTTCAAAGATTGAACTTCAAGGACGAGGCAGGATTCTTAAGGGTGGTAAGAGAGGATTAAATAGAAGTTATAAAGTGAAGTTATTGTGAAGGCAATTTAAGCTACACATAAGGAAGCAATTTCCAGCCATAATTTTAATTAGAGGCCCAGAATGATCTTCTGCGTAATGATGGTCCTTCATCATTACCATTATTCAGAATTACCCTGCATCCACATGCATAAACATAGAGTAAAAATGAAACATAGATGTGGAAGAAAGGTCAACCATAATCAAATTTTTTAATCCTCAACTGCAGGTGAAAATTTCCAAATAAAACACCCGAATACAGTTAGCTGTCTATTTATAATCAATTTATAATCAATTGGGGCTTCCCTGGTGGCTCAGATGGTGAACAATCTGCCTCCTGTAATGCAGGAGACCCAGGTTCAATCCCTGGTTAGGAAGTTTCCCTGGCGAAGGAATGGCTAACCACTCCAGTAATCTTGCCTGGAGAATTCCACAGACAGGCTACAGTCCATGGAATCACAAAGAGCTGGATATGCCTGAGAGACAACACTTTACAAACTGACAAACCCCACCCCTCACCCCCAACCCATCTCTGACCCTTCACATCACTCCCAAATCTGAAACTTCCTGCCACAAAAGAATCTTCATGGATAGGTAGGGAAATCTTGAAGGAATCTCTCAATGGAGGGAAGGAAGAAGCCACACAAAGCAGACACTTTTAACCACTGAGGCAAATTCCAAACAAGCAAGGCTGGGTCTCATCTGTTCAAAAGCCTCTTCAATAGTTTACTCCTCTTTATTTTACCTTCTTATTCATTAAAACAGATGATTCATTTGGCTTAACCAACACTCTTTTAAACATGCAAATGATTTTATAAGCAGATTAAACCCTATCAGTTATATGCACCATGAACCACGCTTGCTTTCTATCAGCTATAATCGGTTGCTGTGAAGAAATGAGTTCTGATTGAGGACCGTCAAAAGGGGAAGTAACTAACGCAAAATTAGGTTTAGAAAATAAAAGTGTTGCAGGGATAGAAGGGAAGGGGTATCACAATGGGGAAATCAAGTTGGACTCATTAACACCTGTCGCCTAGATAAAGGGATACAGATAGAGATGATGACAGACAAAATGCAAATTGTATTTACTTTTAAAATTCTGCTGGGAGGACCCAGGAAAGGAAATAGAAAATTTTCTTTTTCTCCTGATTTTGTTACCTAGCAGCAACTTGCTCTTAAGACCCAGGATTCAACCTAGTATGAACAGCACTGGAGTTCGACTTCAGCTTAAGATAAACGGAATTTTGTGCACTAGCCTCGAAACCAACCTGCTATAACATCTCCTTACTGTGACCTCCCAGGACCCCACCTCCCCATTCAGCCTCACTCACAGTGTTCCAGCTGCACCATGCTTCCTCCTGTTCCATAAAAAAGCCAAATTGTTCCAATCTCAAGGCCCTGGCACTTGCTGCTCCCTCTGTCTTCCCTCTGCTCTCTCTCTCTCTCCAGTCTTCCAGAGTCTTTCCCATCACTCTAGTCTCAGAATAAATTTCACCTCTCCAGACGGGCCTTCCCTGACCGTAGCCAATGTTGTCCCACCTGCCACCAACAAAACTCAAATGCACCTGTCCATTTTTATTGGTTTGGACTGTGAAGAAGGCTGAGCGCCAAAGAATTGATGCTTTTGAACTGTGGTGTTGGAGAAGACTCTTGAGAGTCCCTTGGACTGCAAGGAGATCCAACCAGTCCATTCTGAAGGAGATCAGCCCTGGGATTTCTTTGGAAGGAATGATGCTAAAGCTGAAACTCCAGTACTTTGGCCACCTCATGCTAAGAGTTGACTCATTGGAAAAGACTCTGATCCTGGGAAAGATTGGGGGCAGGAGGAGAAGAGGACGAAAGAGGATGAGATGGCTGGATGGCATCACGGACTCGATGAACGTTGAGTCTGAGTGAACTCTGGGAGTTGGTGATGGACAGGGAGGCCTGGCGTGCTGCGATTCATGGGGTTGCAAAGAGTTGGACACAACTGAGCAACTGAACTGAACTGAACTGATGGCCTATTTTATCTGGTTCCTAGCATATAGGCCTATCAGAACCGTTGTTTATCTATTTGTTTACTTTGTGGATCACCTGTCATCCTCACTAAAAGCCAAATTTTCACCAAAGCAGGAGTGTAATTTCTTGTTCACTGTTCTCTAATTTGTGCAGCGGCACGCAGTAAGCACTCCACGAATACTGGCTGTCTCAAAAAGAACTTTAACAGACATATGAGACATGACAATTTTTTTTTACATTAGAGATTTCACCATTATATAAAGCATCAAAGGCATACACAATGACAATCTTTAACTAAACATTTACGGTTTTAACATCCAGAGTTGGGTCTCTACAGTTGGTTTAAAATTTACCAGTTTACTGACCTTGTTTTTGAGAAGCACCAATCAGGGTCCAATCTAGAAGTGATTTTTTAAAATATCCATATGAGGTCATTCTAGTTAGTTTCAAAACAGGATCCTACAGTGACAATACAAGTTTCAGGGTAGGGGACTTCCCAGGAATATGAGAACAGAGGATAGAAAAGTGCGTGTGTGTGTGTGTGTGTGTGTGTGTGTAGGTTTATAACTCCTATAGTATATTGTCCAATCCGTTTTTATGCTATTCTTTATCATCTTCTATTTTGTATTACAGTTTTCAGAATACATTTGCATTCTCTCTCCTGGACTGTAAGCCCATGTAGGGATGGGATTCATACCTGACTCCTTCTACCTCCCAAATGCCTAGCATTATGCTTTTTATACTGCAGGTTTTCAATAAACACCAAGCAGATGGATGGATGATATTCCATTACTATTCAAAATGAAGCAAACTATGAGCTACCTTGTCTGCAAAGTAGCTGTTTTCCTAAGTGATTACTGAGTAAGTGGGGGAATTAATACTTCCCTTCTACAAGAACATCGTCCGTCACTACTGAGAGACACCAGCTACTTGAAACACAAACCTGCACTACCTGCATCCACACAGACACGGGTTTGAGTGAACATTAAATGTGGAAAGTTCTAGGCTCAATGTTTCTGCTCCCCTAAATGAAAAACCCCTTTCTTCTCAACAGGCTGTATGCCTAACAACAGAATTGTGTTGCTACTACAAACGTGAACCAAAAAGCAGACGTTAGACAGAGCTTTCACCACGTGGCACAAAACACAGAGTTTAAGATGTAGGGGTTGCTGCATGTTACAAGTTTTACAACTGTCCTTATGTCAGCTAGTTGCTTATAAGAGCAAACAGCACCCTGCCACGTGCTCATAACCACATGTTCTGTGGCTGTTTTAATAAGAACTGGCTTGGATTTACAGCAAAATAACTTTACTTGAAACTTTGAGCCAAAACCTTATCTGATAAACACCCCCACACATGGACATCTGGGGACGGTATTGTGAGGCACTGCTCTGAGAGAACACAGAGGAGATGTTTTCAAGGGCAAGAGAGAGCTTCAAAAGAAGCAATTACTTTTCAAGTCTGATCAATAGCATAGAGCATGAACTGTAAAATGCCTCTTAAAAGACTCATTTCAGGCTGAGGTGAAGTGACATTTACAGCAACACCAAGAACAAAATACTTATAAACAAGCTGGTGGTATTCTGGCTAAGTAGGTGGTACCAACATAAAATTCTGTTTGTAGCTCTGTATCTAGGTAGAAGGAGGTTATCAGCAGAGTCATCTCTAGTCCTCTTCCTGTATTAACGTCTTGTGCTATTGTACTGGGTCTCTTATTTTAAGCAACTCCATGTAATGAAGTTTCTGCAAGCGGCTGAGATTGGCAACGGGACAAATACCTTTTTCTATGCTCTGTTTTACCTCAGGAAAAAAACAGTTCATTCTTCCAAAATGTATGGAGAGCATCACCAATCTACAATGCTGCTTTGGAAGCTAGAAACACAACAGTGATCATAATCAGAGCAGGTAACAATCATTAAAGTTCACTAGGCGTCAGGTTCTGCGTTGAACGGTTTGCATTTATCATCACATGTAACCCTCACAACACCATGAAGAAGCTTATACTCTTCCTAGTTACAGATGAAACTACTACTGAACTCGGAAAGTCAAAGGTACTTGTCTGAGATAGCCCAGCTAAAAATAAACGGTACAGCTGGGATTCAAACCCAGTTTTCCAAACTCTAAATGCAAGCCCTTATCCACCACATTATACTTTTTCTTGCTCTTATGACCTCTTGAATAGGAAGTCAGTCCCTCTTGAGAAGGAGGAAGAAAAGGAAATCACCTGGATGCATACAAGAATATAACCTGTGTCCCTCCAGCAAGGGTGAGTCTAGAAACAGTCACATGTTTACAACGGAGACAGAAACAACACTTGTGAGGTGGGTCTAGGTTGGGGAGCCTTACACATGGAGCTGAGTGTGTGGTGTGCTCTGACTGGGTGGTTCAAATCCACCTGTGTTTAGAGAGCACCTGTCATATACTGGCCACTCTAATCTCCAGAATTTCAGTCCTTGCCTCCATGGGTTTGCAGTTTAGTTGAGGGAGAGAGACCCATAAGAATAATAACTAAAAACTGCACAATAAGACCCAATACTGACATCAGTACCACTTGCTCAGGCACAGGGCTATGTTAGGTGAGGCGGACAGAGGGACTGCCAGGAGGGCTTCCCAGGGGTGCTGGACCTTGAGATGAGCTATGAGGGAGCCAGCAGAGCAAGGGGAGCAGCTAAGCCAAGGGCAGGATGGTGGGCTGGGCTGTCTACACCACACATCTGCAGGAGATAAGGCTGGGGGCCAGAAAATAAAGATTAATGTTGCTTGCTTACTCTGTGTTAGGCCCTGTGCAAAAGCACTTTGCCACCTAACAACCCACTGAGCTAGGTACTCTGATGCCCTCTTAGGGGTGAGGCTGAGGCACAGAGGGGGGACAGTGACCACATGAAGTTGCACAGCAAAGTAGTGAGGCTGGAGGCGCTAGGGCTCAAGTCATCCCATCCCAAAGCCCACAGGAAGCTCTGTGCTGTGTAGCCTCATGGGCTTAGCAAGCTCCTGAGGTCAAGAAGGGGTTCACATGAGGAACTGGCAGAATAGAAATCACCTTCCGGCTATAGGAAAAGTAAGGGAAAAGGGGTGGGTTCAGGGCATGAGGCCAATCAACTGCTAAGATGCAGTAGTTTCTCTGTAGCCAGACTTTCCCACCTCAATGGTGGTTCCTCTGTTCTGCTCCAAGTCACCCTTCATAAGCTTGTAGCATTCCAAGACACGAGGGTGAAATCTACTTGGGACAGGTGATCCAAAGACAACCAGAAATACCTTTCCCCACCACTCCTCCCGGCTCCTCAGCAGAATCAGAAGTACTTCCTTGCGAGTCCTTTTGCCTGGCAAATGGTGAAATTTCACACAAATTATGCGCAATTCATCTTTGCAAATCCCCAGAACATGGATGGCAATGCTTTCTGAATGATGCCTCCGCTTCTTCACCAGTGCTGTTTCTGAATGGTCATCACATGTGTGGTGTCTGGAATGGAGCCAGGAGCTCAGGTGGCCAACTTGGCTCCTTTCAGACCATCTGGGTGATGGAGAGACTTGGTGACAAGTAAGAGAGTATTATGTCACCACTTTGGGAAGGAAGAGCAATGAAGGAGCCACAGGGATACTGTTAGTCATGTTAACCAATATATACTGGTTCTGAGAACACACTGGACATTCTTCTAAGAACTTTACAGGTAGGAATTCATTTAATTGTCATGACAACCCCATAGCGTAGATGTACTTATTACCCATGTTCCTGATGGGGAGACTGAGACACAGGCAGGTTATATACCTTGCCCAAGGTCACAAAATCAGTAAGTAGTAGAGCCAAAATTCAACTCCAGGTTTTCTCACTTAGAGCCCAGTCTTCATCACTTTATACTAATTGCCTCCTGGGGGCTTCCCCAGGGAGCTCAGTGGTTTAAAAAAACAAAAAACCCGCCTGCCAATGCAGGAGATGCAGGTTTGATCCCTGTGACAGGAAGGTCCCCAGGAGAAGGAAGTAGCAACCCACTCCAGTATTCTCGCCTGGAGAATTCCATGGACAGAGGAGCCTAGTGGGCTGGAGCCTATGGGGTCACAAAAGATCGGACATGACTTAGCGACTAAATAACAACAACAACAAATTGCCTCTTAGGAGAAAACTAAAGAGGCAAGACCCACACTGTGGAACCACAGCTATCACGTGCTACAAAGCAAGGTGATGTAACCTCTCTGTAGGACTCAGGCATTCATTACAAAAAGGAGTAAAAACTAGATAGAAAGCATACGTTTTCAATCCTGATGCTGGTAGAAGTCACAACAGAAATAAGAACCAGAAGCTACTTTCGTTTCTGAGAACAAACCTATCCAAGTAAGAAAGGTGCAGAGAACAAGTTAATAATGGCCTAAATATAAAGGCACAGCTTCAAATCCAACCTACTATTAATTAATTTATGTATTGCCACTAGGGAGGAGGCGGTTAGTATTAAGTTAGATTAAATTATGGAGAAGCTTCAGCATTGCTGTGACTATTTCAACAGTAATTATTAAGTTGCTATGCCTTCCCTCCCTCATAAAAACCCTTCTTCCCTCCCCTCATAAAAACCCTTCATTCTCATTTTCCGAATGCTTTGCTATTCACCTGTCTTGAGCTTCTTTTGACAGGCCTGACAAGCTTTTCATATTAAAGACACTTTTCAAAGACAGCAAGGAAATCTGATTTGTAAATCCTAGTAGGCTTTGGATCCAAACTGGTGCTCTGAAGAATATCTGTCTCCAGCTTTCTCTGAAGGGTCCTGGGTCTCACTGCTGAGCTGAGAGAGCAATTGCCGAAACCAACAGGCCCTGAAGAAACTATGGATACTG
Source organism: Nanger dama (assembly GCA_917880005.1). Lineage (NCBI taxonomy): Eukaryota > Metazoa > Chordata > Mammalia > Artiodactyla > Bovidae > Nanger > Nanger dama. The sequence goes on from CAKJTW010000022.1 coordinate 29,803,955, forward strand.
GAAACAGGAAAAGGGGCGCTGAATTAGAAGTCCAGAGGCCTGGGCTCACTCCCAGACTCACCACTTAGGAGATCTGTGGATCTGCCTTCAGCTTTCCTATCTATAAAATAGATGCCCCCAGCTAACTATCCTCCTGGGGTTGGCAGGAGGCGCAAATATATACCAAAGCTGTCTGAAACTGCGAACCACACAAATGTGAACTGATTAGATAACTAGTTAACTGATGAGTTAATTAACTAATTACTTGGCTAATTAACTAATTTAGTCATTGGTTAGGTGATTCACTGGGTTATGGTAGACCTAAAATGGAAGGGCTGAGTTACTCCCCTGAGGGCCCAGCTCTGATGACCTCTTGCCCTACTATTTCTGCTTTGGATTGGAAACAAACTACCCCACTCCCTCTAATGAGCCATATCCTGGTTCAGATCCCGCCATAAAACACTGCTTTTGTGTGCTCCCATCAGTGCCTGAGGACCTGAAAGGTGTCCAAGCCTGAAATGGTCCAACTTTTCAAGGAAAAGACCAAAGGGAACTCTTAGCAAGGTCCACTCATTCCCTTGCCTCTGCACCAATCAGAGGACCAGGGAATACTTAGTGCTTGCTTCTCCAGCTGCTCTGCCCTGTGTAATTCATTCATCCGCTGTTCTGTGTTTACTAGGGTGTGCACTGTGTGACTAGGCTCTGTGTGAGGAAGGACAAGGAAAACATCCTGCCCTCAAGGAGCTCAGAGTGGAGCAGGAGGCAGCAGCCCTGTGGACAAAGTGGTCAGGAAGGTCTGCCGAGAGGCACGCTGTGGGTGGGCAGATAGAGGCCACACTCTTTCACGGAAGAGAAGGAGGTGGGGAGGAGGAAAGGAAAGGCTAAAGAGCTCCCATGGAGGCTGAATGAAGTCACTGCAAGTCCTGGGTGCCAAGTTCCAGATTCGCTTGCAGTGAAGTCACTGCAGGTCCCTGGCAGAGGGCAAAGTGACTGAGGTGTTAAAACTTTTATTGTTTGGTCGCCAAGTCAAAATAAAGGAGAACTGACAGAGACAGAAACACTCATGATGGTGTGTTTACTCCTCCCTCACCTCAAACCCCATGGAGATTCTGATTCAGTAGGTCTGGGGCAGGAGAGCACATGTATGTACTTAGAAGTTCTACCGGATATATTATCTGGCCTGCAATGTTTTCTGTTGGTGCCTCCAACATTTTTCACATCATGGGAGAACACAGTAAATTATAATATTTCAACACACTGAATTAACATAGAGATGATCTGGCAACACATATAGGGACTGGTGGGAGAAAAAAATCAATTTTCTTTCTTTGTATTACATTATTATGATAAGAAAAACAAAATGCTAGGAAAAACACGGAACAGTGGATTTTTATAAATATTCTAAATATAACCTTTTGATATCACTAAATTCAAGAAGTTTACAAGGGCAGCCCTACAAACGATGTTTAAATGTAATTTGAACGGTTATAACTTTTTGAACATTTGTAGGAAATATTAAATTTTAACACAGAAAGAAATTTACAACCATGAATATGTGGTGACATGTGAAACCCATTCGTGGCTCATAGTTTTAGGAAGCTCTCAGTTACATTATATTATCCCAGCTTTCAATTCAGGACAGAACAAAAATTCATAGGCTCAAAAGATGCAGCCACAGCCTGCATCCTGTTCCAGTGAAATCTTAAGCCAAATGTTAAACAGAAAGTCGATCTAGACACAGCTCAGAGACATGTGACTTCTAGAAAGTTTAAGTTAGCAAACAAACTGAACACACAGCTCCTGTGTAGAAACCCTGAAAACCAGAAGAGACGGTTTAAGAAAAGGATTTTTTTAAAGGCTCAGTTTTCTGAGCTCCAGAAGTGAAGTTAAAGAACTTGCCCTATGTTCTTTAGGTACACAGTGATAGAATGCCAGAAAATTCCTGTAAGGTGTTGGTAAGAGGCCAGCAACTACTCAAACCAAGCCAGCTCCCTCTGTAAAAAGGCTGTATTTAGAGTAACATCAAGTGAATGCCAACAAGACTCTCAATTCAACTTTTACATTTTTATATTATCTACAGTTCCAAGATCAAACTAGACATTTTCAATAAAGCATGCCTTAAGACCTGGAAGGCTTCATTATTATCGGGCACATACTAAACTAATAACAATTTTTTTAAAGTCCTGGTTTTGGTATAAATGTTCATATAAAGTAAGTTCAGCTGTTACTGTGAACTTACCCTCAGAAAGATAACAGCAAGTTTCTGATGTCGGGTGCTTGAGAGATAATTTAAATATTTATAGTTCTCTTAATCTATGGCTTTCAGACTTCTGACCACAGCCTACACTAAGAAATAACTTTTAATATTTCAACCACACGGAAAACTGAAAAAAATTTCATGAATATTCTAATTTTTTATTGTAAAAATAATACTTAAAAATTCATGCTGGTCAAGGAAAATTGATTTATAACCTATAACTGGATTATAGGTGAAAAACACTATAGTCAGAAAAATAGTAGTGAGCTAAATTATGGTGTGTCTGCAGAGTGAAATACTACGCAGCCATTTAGGTAATGAGGCAGTTGTACTACTGATATGGAATAATTTCCAAGACAGGTGATTAAATGACAGAAACTTAACTTTCAATGTTAGGGCTAAATTCCTGATGATGTTCAAACATTTTCACCTTCTTCTTTGTCAGCAGGACAGTAAAAAAAAAAAAAACACCAGAAAAAAAAATGTCTCAGATGTCACCACCCATAAAAATTATCTGGGGAGTTAGTGAAATTCCTGGGCCTCCTCTCCAGAGATGCTGATGTAGTAAGTTTAGAGCATGGCTCAGAAACCTGAATGTGTCATGTGTAGCACCCCTCCCCTCTAATGTACACATGTGCAACAATCCCTGCCCAGGTTCTCCGAGCGCCACTCGTGAAGTCTCCGTGACGGGTGTCAGGCCAGAAGCCTCGCCGTCTCTGAGAGGCAGTGAGCAGCAGCTTCCTGAGGCTCACAGAGAGCCTGCCACTCAGGCAGCACCAATCGCCCCCACATCAGAAATCAGCTCTGGGCTTCCCTGGTGACTCAGTGGTAAAGAATTCGCCTGCCAACACAGGAGATCCGGGTTTGATCCCTATCCTGGGAAGACCTCACATCCCGAGGAGCAACTAAGCCTCACGCCGCAACCACTGAACCGGCGCCCGCAGTGAGAGAAGCCGGCACGGGAGACGCGCACGCACCCAGGCAGAGAGGAGCCCCTGCCTGCCGCAGCCCAAGAGAAGCCCGCTGGCAATGGAGACCCAGCCCAGCCCAAAATAAATAAATGAGACCATTTTTTAAAATTTAAAAAATACAGGAAGCTGAGAGGGAGGCGACATCTGTATACCCATGGCTGATTCATTTTGACATATGGCAAAAACCAGCACAACATTGCAAAGCAATTATCCTCTAATTAAAAATAAATAAATGTTTTAAAAAAGAAAGCTGAATATGACAGCTATGGATCAAAAAGAAAAGAAATCAGTTCTAAGGGCAGTGGAGGATGCCCTTAGACTCCAGATGTCCTTGTCAAATACTCAAGGCCTATCTACTGTGGCCATCTTTCCTTTTGTCCCCTCCTCCCACCCCCATTTTTAGGTCCTAGCATAGACTAAGAGGCCGAGTAGAGAGGAAAGCCCTGGTGTTGGAATGACAACGTTTTCGTTTCTGAATTCACCTCTTCAAGCTGGGGTAACTGAGGGCCCTGTCTGGGACTTCAAGGAAGTGCCTCTTCCTCTTGCGGAGGGGGAATGGAGGTAAGTCTGCACTGGATGCAGAGTATGGCCAGCAGAGACCACGCTGGGTTTCAGCACCCCCAATTCCTCCCAGGCAACCATATCCAACACAGTTCAGTGTACTGGTCAACCCTGGCCGAGGAGTGGTTCTAGGTTCCAGTGATAAAAGTCCCAGGTACTGCACTGGGAGCCAGGAGAGCTTTCAGTGTCAATTCTGCCTCCAACCAGCTACATGACTTGGACCGTCAGGGGCTACTCTGGTCTGCAGTCTCCTTAGAGACAGAATGAAGAGTTTTACCTAACCAGAGGTCTAACACGCTGGGTACAGCCTCCTTTTGCACAGCTCCACACCTTCCTTTTCCATACCCCAGCTCAACTGAGACCCTTCTGCCAGAATCGCCAGGCTTTGATCTCTGGCATGTCTGGCCTTTGCTGTGTTGTATAATTGTTCCCTTGGAGAAGGCAATGGTACCCCACTCCAGTACTCTTGCCTGGAAAATCCCACGGATGGTGGAGCCTGGTGGGCTGCAGTCCATGGGATCGCTAAGAGTTGGACACGACTGAGCGACGCCACTTTCACTTTTCACTTTCATGCATTGGAGAAGGAAATGGCAACCCACTCCAGTGTTCCTGCCTGGAGAATCCCAGGGACGAGGGAGCCTGGTGGGCTGCCGTCTCTGAGGTCGCACAGAGTCAGACACGACTGAAACGACTTAGCAGCAGCATAGTTGTTCCCTGCTTGCAGAGTCCCTTTTGACAAGTGTACACTGCCAACTTGCCCATGTCCTTCAAGTTCTAGTTTAAGGCTATCTGTATCTCTGGTAGAGACTTCCCTGACTCCCTCAGGTTCCACTATGTCTTGAATGTACATCCCTTCCTTAAAGCAGTGTCTTATTGAGTGTAATTCTTGGCTGATGTGTCTATCATCTCCCCATTACAGGTAGGAACCACATTCTTTGAAGAGGACGTTCCTCTAACCACCCAGTACAGGTGTATACCACGTTCAATATTTGCTGGAAGAATTAATGAATAGAAAGACTATACTTCTACCCTCTAGCAATTACTGAAGTGTCCTCCTATATCGAGGAGAAGGGACATTACCCATGCTCAGCCTTTAGAACTACAGATAGATGGATCTTTTAAATATAAGAGAAAATGACAACTATCTATTAAAGGAATCTATGATATATTCTCATCAATGCAGTCAGAGTAGCACTTTAAAAACCAAAGCCATGTCTTATTTATTATTTGTCTTTCCTCCTAAAATGTAACCTCTGGAAAGGAAGAGTCCATTTCATTCACTGCTGAATTCCTAGCACCCAAAGCAGTGTGGGTGCGACCTAGCATGTACTCTGTCAAAAAAACAAAACAAAACAAAACAAAAAAACCAGTGTTGAATGAAGAAATGAATGGGCTAAGAAATGAACCTGTGCAGATTAAAGTTGTTAGGTGGGGGGGGATTAGGAGAAGAGAATGAACTTGGAAAGATTTTGCACTGCTAAGCATGTTTACAAATTGCTTTATAATCACTAATTAGCTTTAGTAAAGCATAAACCACATCCCCTCAGACAGGCAGTGCTATCCTCCCAATTAGATAAGGAAATTCAAACGCAAGGTCACACAGCAAATCAGCTTCAGTCCATGCTTAGCCCCTAGCTGGTAATGAGAATAAGATTAAAGATACTGCTGATTTGTAAGAGGTTGAAATATTAGAGAAAATAAAAGAGTTGAAGGCACAGGGACCAGAAAAGCTTTGTACATAGAACACTGCATTGAAAGAAAAACAGACTGTTCTGTCTGGAACGGTGAGTTCTCAGTGTGTATGCACTACATTATTCACTCATCAATTTCCGAAGCCCGGAGTGGCAGACATTTGCAGGGAACAACGGGAGCTGCAGTGCTGTTCCAGAGTCTCAGGCCCAGGCTGCCAATCAACAGTGACAGCACTCTGTTGCCACGAGACTGGGGCTTGCTCACCACCAGGCCCTGCACAGGCTCTTTACAGAGAGGATGCAGCAGGTAGGAAGAGAAGAGAATAAAACAACAACTTTAAAAAAGGAAAGCATTAAATCAAATAAACAATAGGCTGACATAAAATATATACATACATAATCACAGTTTAATCACAGTACAATCATCGAGCCGCAAATGTGCTCATTTATATTACACATTACAACCCCCAATATGAAGGAAAATGGACAGATGGCAAAGAGTCCTAATTTTTTTTATTTCAGGTTTTTTAATTAAAATTTAATTTGCTGAAAAACTGACCTTGGTTTCCTAGCATTATGACTCATATAGTCCAAGAAGGGAGAGTAAAATGTAAATTTTGACGAAACTTAGAAATTAATTTTGGTTGGCCTTTTTCAATTTACTTTTAATTCGTTTAAAATGAAATCTCTCTCCTGTTTAAGAAATTATTTTCCACTAAAACATAAAAACATCCATTCAATACTGTGGGAAGGAAAGAGGTCATAGTGAGTTTGCCCTGAGTAATGGTGAATGAAGCAACCAAGAGAATTAGGGAAAAGAAAGCCCCCACCCCTGATGCCCTGTAGCTGGATCCATATTTAAATCAGCAGAAGGTCCAAGGAAAAGCTAACTAAAATATCTAGGGCACTGAAAGGTCTCCAAGCCAAGGCTCAAGTGCACAATATCTGCTTCTCCAGGGCCTGAGTGAGGGTATGATACCACGAGGTCATGTCTTCCAAAATGCCAGAAGCAAATATGAAAACACATCTGAGCACACTTAGAGACGGAGACAAGGAAAATCCGAAGCTGGGAGTGAATTATATCCTGCCCCTGCGGCTTAATCAATCACTTATTTAAGCTTCACTCTGAGTAAAGTCAGATGAGGCACTTTTAAACTTCTAGGATGGTGGTTTATTGTAGGCATCCAACAAGCCATAACAATACTGAAAACAGTCTGGCAATAATTCATCCTCAAAGAAGCACAAAAAGTGATTTAAAGTTTTCTCCACATCAACTTATTTTTAACAGCTTTACAAAGTTTATATAAAATTCATCCATTTTAAGTGTACAATTTAATGAATTTTAGCAAATGTATACAGTTGTGTAAGCACCACCACAGTTTAAAAAAAGTGTTTGTATCACCCCCAAAAGTTCCCTGGTACCTCTTTGTAGGCAAGCCCCTTCCTCCATCCCAGTCCTAGGCAACCTGATCTGGTTTCTGCCACTATAGTTATGCCTTTTCTAGAATTTCATATGAATAGAATCATATAGTATGTAGCCTTCTGTGTCTGGCTACTTTCGCTTGGCACAGTAGTCTGGAGAGTTACACATTTTGCTGTGCGGTTTGAGAGCCTATTCCTTTTCACTGCTGTGTAAGTACTCCATGTTTTCCTATCACCTTTATATCCTTCCTAGAAACCCTAAAAATAAGCCTAGTGCAAATATCCCAAAGCTATTTCTTGATTTTCCTTGATTTAGTCCCTCAAAGAAGCGTCCACATGACGCCGGTCACTTAGCCAGTTACAAAAAATGCCTAGATGGCTATGTTATGCAAGCCGAGGAGAATTTAAGCCCAGAGGTGAAAATGACTAGACATGCTAAAGTAAAGAACGAGAAGATGGGAAGCCAACACCTTGGTGAAATCTCTTGACGATGAAAGAGGGGACCAGCACATTAGGAAACACCATTTCCCCACTGACGGATCAGTATGTTGTGTTACAAAAAAACAGTGAAACACCTGACAGCTGCCACCTGTCCACATGAGCGATCCCCACAGCACTGAAGAGTCGTGATCTTCAGTGTTTCACAGGAGTGCATTTTCAGATAACCGAAAATTTTATTTAGTGCCTTTAAGTACTAATCAAGTACTAAAAGTACTAATTCCACAGAGTCTACTGAACATAATTAAATATTTGATGATACCCAATCATCATCATAAACAGTCTGACTGCTGTGCTAGGGTCCTGAACAGAGATGTTCTCAGGGGCTACCAAGTTTGCCAGACCTGGATCTCCCTATTCCAAAAAGCTCAAGACTATCACCATGTTTAAACAGAAGATTCTGTCTTCCTATGTTACTTAGCACTCTGGATGCTATTGCTGTGTCCTGCTGCTAACCTATTACCATTTTCCCATTAAAAATTAATCAAAATAGTTCCAGGATCCAAAAAAAAGTTTAGAGGATAAGTACTGGAGTACTTAACGTTCCAAGACTTAAAAACTGTTCACAATTGATATATTTGTTTTAGATCATTTTCCCCCTATTTTCAAAGAAAAAAAGGTTTTTGTCACATCATAAAAGTAGTTTAGACACTTTCCAAGGCATCTGGAAAACAGAGAAAAGAAATCACTCATAACCTACTATTTAAACGACCAATATTCACATTTTGGTAAACTTCCTTCTTTTTCCCAGAACATCTGGGTTTCCCAAATATTTGTGGCATTTGGAATGCCGCTTTCATGACAACACTTTGTCAAGCACGTTTCTTTAGGTTGCTGCATAGCCACCATTTTTCTCGAGGCTGCACAGTAGAGCAAGTAAACATTCCAGTTACAGAACCAATCCCATGTCATCATTACTCATTCAGGATATTTCCAGCTCTTTGCTCTTGTGCACAGACTTCACGAATATCTTTAAGCACATAATCTAATCTCCTGACTTTTAGTCTACTCAGAAAGCATATCTGAGTATTATTGGGCTTGGGAGTGACTCCTTGGTATAATCAGTGAGGTCCAAGAAATGGTTTCCCTCATTAATTCATCCATCCATCTAAGCATTCATTCAAAAACAAAACTTGCCAAATTTCTAGGTGACATTAGAAGTCTTTAGTAAAATAAATTAAAGGAGGTGAAACATGGTCCCTATCCTCCATAAGCTCACAAACTAGCTTGCCACACTTGAAACAATCAGAGAGCAACAAAGCGTTCGCTGCTAAGTCACATTCACTGCCCTGATGGCACGTGCAGCTCAGCATGTGTGGGAGGAAAGCCCCCATGCCTGATGTAGTCAGACACAGATGGGTGAGGGGTCTTAGGACAGGTAAGGCTGTCCCATCCACTCTTCTGCTCTGACACTAACAAAGAGGTGGTATCCAAACCTTTCCTACCAATCCAAAATGAAACACAGAAACGGTGTATCTTTTTCTTTCCTGGGATGAAGCACTGTCACTGTCGTTCCTGGGGAATCTAGACCTTTCTTGTGGTACCAGGGAGCATTTACACATGAGCGGGGCTGTGTGGAATAAACAGCCTCCTATCCTCAGACAGCTCAAGCTCAGATTTTCACAGTTGGAACCAGACAATCTCCCTGTCAACATCAAATGTCTACACAGATAAATGCATTTTAAACAAATACCAGGTTTAAAGTCTGTTGCTTCTGCGGGAATGTATTTGAAGCCAGGGGTTCGGGCTAACATTGCTTTTTATGTCCACGCTCTTACTAGCAGGATGCTTCCCCCAATTTCTGACACTGAGCAATTCACCAGTGAGGGGTAATCTGCTAAGCCCACGGAGCCAAGGCCCCTTATGTTCAAGAGACGGAGGGAGAGGGCAACATACCTCTTCGGCACTATTTCCAGTCTGATAGGCATTAAAGAAAAATTAAAAAAAAAAAAAAAGGTTTTCATGCATTTGCTGACAGAATGAGAAAGGGGGGGTATGGCTGTCTCGTTCTGATTGTGAAAATCTGAGCTTGGACTGTCTGAGGAGAGGAGGCTCTTCATTGTCCACCCATCTGGGGTCTTCCCTGGTGGCGCTAGTGGTAAAGAACCCACCTGCCAAAGCAGGAGACATATGAGATGCAGGTTCGATCCCTGGGTCAGGAAGATCCTCTGGAGGAGGGCACAGCAACCCACTCCAGTATTCCTGACTGGAGAATCTCCATGGACATAGGAACCTGGCGGGCTGCAGTTCACAGGGTCAAAAAGAGTCAGACACAACTGAAGCGACGTGAGCGCACACGTACACCGACATGTGATAGACACTGAGCTAAACACTTACTAATTAATTTGCCTGTCTTAACAGTCATATCATTTTCTTCACATTGTCCATTTTCTCATTCCACTCTCTTTCCGACAGTTTTCTCCTCTGATGACATAAACACATGGTTTGTAAAAGTCTTGAAACACTGACTGGAAAGGCACCTTCCGACAGCAACCTCAGCGGTAAAGTCAGAGTGCTCGTGTGGCCGTGAGGGGCCTGGAAGGTTGTGTCTTTCTCTGTGGCCAGAACCTGTCCCCAGTCTCCTTTGGGTTCTCGGGACAGGACTCGGTTTCAAGGAGCATCTGGACTCTTCAGGGAATTGAGGAAGCAGGATGAGTGTTACACAAGGGGGAGCTGCTCGTTCTCCCTGGTGAAGAGGCAGGTCTGGGAAGCTCGGAGGCTCTGCTTGAGGGGCCCAGACAGACTTTCTGTCCTGGAAAAGGGTGGAGACAGGTATCCCAGGAACAGCAAGCAAGGGGAGCAAAGACATGCAGGGAACAGACAGGGAAACTCCAACAGCTGGCCTGTGACCGGGCTGCTCGCAAATCGGGATTCCACATCGCAGGGCTGTAAAGACAAGTGACAGGCCAAGGATGCCTCTGTACCACTACCAAGGTCCTCTTGTAAAAGAAACAACAGCCCAGTGCACATTCACCCGAGGATCTCATCTCAGCACAAAGGAGGCAGAGGATGCCCTTAACCTGAAGAAACGCTCACACCGCAGCCCTGTCATTTTCGCTCATTTTGTTGCAGACCCATGGACATGACGTCCTGACCTGGCCCAGGTCTGCATCTTCGGGCAGGATTACTAGAGCTCCGGATGGGGCTTTCCTCCTAAGAGGCAAAGCAGCTCATCAATGTCCTCAGTGGCGAGGGCTTAGGAAGCACTCAGGTAGGATCTGAAGGCAGGCCCGAGTGGCTGCCACATGCACGAGGCCACCAGTCCCCCTGCAGTGGCCTGACAGCTGAAAGAGCGGCCCTTGAGGTCCGGAAATTCCACCAGGTGTCCTGGGGCCTCTAGGCTGAATGTGAAGTACACTCAGGAACTATTTTAAATTACAGTGTGTGAAGTCAATCTAAGGAGCCATTAAAAGTTCCTGGACAAACAATCTGTACTAAAAGGAAGGAATGATTAAGTTATAAGATTAATGGAAAAAGCATGATGTAAATTATATATAATAATTAATGAATCACATAAACACAAAGAGAGACTGAAATGTATCCAAATATTAATAGCACTGGCTGTGGAAGGGGGGGATTATCAATGTACTTTATGTTCTTATATGTTTTCTAAATTTTCTATAATTTATGTTTCCATTTTCTGTATCTTTTTCATTTTCTACAATCCATTTAAAACCTGAGGATAAAATATTTTTTATTTTCAGTCCTTTGAGGTTTGAAACTAAGTTTTTTAAATCCTTCATTTTCAAACTGGTATCAAAGGCCACAATTTAGTAATGTTAGTTGCTCAGTCACATTTGACTCTTTGCGACTCCATGGTCTGTAGCCCACCAGGCTCCTCTTCCATGTGATTCTCCAGGTGAGCATACTGGAGTGAATCACCATTCCCTTCTACAGGGGATCCTCCCAACCCAGAGATTGAACCCGGGTCTCTTGCACTGTAGATTCTTTATCGTCTGAGCCATCAGGGAAGCCCATAATTCAGTAAAAGTTTGCAAAAATACTCTTTACTAGTTAAAAAAAAAACTCACTTGTGGCTCATATCGGCATACACTTATTACTTTTCTTTCTGCTTTAGGACATCTATCACAGTATTATTTTACTTCTAGATTTTCCAAAACAAATCATCAGGCTCATGTCTTCATGTAGTTTCAGGCTGATGTGATGAAGGAGGAATTTCAATTTGACTTAATTATTTCATGACAAAGAGGAGAAATTCAGCCAGATCTATTGATTAATCAGATCATCTCTTATACTTTAAAAAAGGGCTACAGGTCAGCTAACAATAGCAGGTTTAAAAGGACATGAATTACGTTTGATGGATTCATGACAGGGTTGCCAAACCTCTGTACAGCATTTTCCCATATTTGACCATATCACTCCAACAATTTTACTAAGATTCATCTGAATACCTAAAAGTCTTACATTTAGTATAAAGTCCTAACAGTATGAACCCCAAAATGGCTTGCTTTATTACTCATGAAACCTTGAGTCTAGTTCCTGGTATAAATAAGCTGGTCCTCCGACCCTCAGTTACCTTATCCACCATTTACCCCACTATGGTAGCCACCTGTTAGCACATTATTTTCTCTCAAACTTTACTGAATTTTTCTCATTTTACTTAAATGCTTAACTTCTGCAAGATACTTTATTAGTTTATTCTATTTCCCACTGACTCAGAGGGAGGGGGAAAATCAAAGGCCATACACATAAAAAATAAATTGTGGTTTAGTCTTCCTTTGTAAAAGAGAAAGGCAAAAATATAAAATTCTACTCAACTTAAGAGTAAATGTCATGCTGATGTATGGTAGAAACTGACACACTATTGTAAAGCAATTATCCTTCAATTTAAGAAAAAGAGTAAATGTGGCACATTAATAAGGAATAATGGATGGAAGAGCAGGGATGGGAGAGAGAGTTAGAGATAGAGGAAGAGGGCAGCAGTGTGAAAAGGGGGGAAAAATGATAAAGAGTAAGAAAGCACAAAAAGACGCACAGATAAACAAGTACTGGGATATAAAGATTATTGGAATAGAAAAGGTTTTAGAAGTATTATTATTACATGCTTTAAAAATCTGTGTAAATCTGTATTGCATTTTCATAACAGACACAGCACTATTGTAGTTTCATAGTTTCTAGGAAGAATTTTTAAAATTATGAATCATATAAATGGTTTGTTGAGCTCTCTGGCTAAGTGCCAACTTCCAGAGGCCAATTCCCCATTTATGACAATTTTTCTTTTGATCCAGAAGCAAAGGTGGAGAAAAATGCTTGTGTACAGAACAGCTTGGGACTGTCTCCAACTAAACTATACAGCCCCCAGTCCAACATAACAAAAGAGAAGGAAGACCCACCTACCACGCAAGCCCCAGCACGCTTCTGCTACCCACCCCTCCCCTCTACCATGTCGGCTTGGTCTCACGCAGTACTAGGTCCTGGGGGCTAAGAGCTGCACACAGAGTGAGCGGTGTGGAAACATCTGCCCTGCTCTATCATCTGACTCCTCCCCCTAGATCCTGCTCAAAGGTCACCCTTAAATTTGCCTTTTCCCACTGACTTCCCCTCACCCAGCCCCTCACTCATCTCCACTGCAGCCCTATAAGCAGTGTGAGGTCACCAGGAACCAACACTCCCACCCCGCGCCTCAGGAGACCCAATTATGCTCACCTATGAGCACACAGTTCCAAACTCATTATCAGCCAGGAGTAGGCTCCTCGAAAATATTTCACTGAAATTGATTGCATAGCAGCATGCAACATGCAGCTTTTTGCACACACTGACCAAGAGCTTCCATTTTACACTAAAAAAATGGTAACAATGTTTTTAAAACATCTTTTTCCTAAAGTCTGCATTCAAATCAGGATTTTTAAAAAAGACTTTAACTTTTCTATTGGGGAAATTTTCATGATTAATATCCAGATTGCAGCTTTTTCCCAATGACAATAAAAAGGCAGGGATCAAAAAGAGAGGGTTTGGTCAGTTCTAGATGAAGATACCAGGAAACTCTGAGGCAAACCTGGCCTGCCATAATCTCTGTTTTTCCTCTCCCCGACTTCATTGGTCACCCTTCACAGCAGTCTCCCCACCTTCACTCTCTGCAGTCACAGTGACCACATCTGTTCCCTCTTCTTGACAGACCTCCTCACATCCCGGAACTATGTTCTCCTCACCAAGCTCAGCACGCCACACTCTCCTCTCTTCTTCATTATAGAGTTCCAGAGCCTCATTTCTTTTGCTTAATTGAATCTTAAGTAATTTTTAAAACTATAGTTCATGTATAATGCTGTGTCAATTTCAGGTATACAGCAAGATGATTTTTATAAATGTGGGTATATATAAAAGAATATATATATATTATATATATAAAGACTTATGACTACTGGTCATTCTTAGATCTCATCAATTCTGCTTGTCACATTGAATGAACTAGGTCTCCACAGAAAGGCTGTCAAGAAATGAAGGCTCTCAACAAATGAATGGATAAAGAAAGTGTGGTGTGTATACACAGACACACATATAACACAATGGAATATTACTCAGTCATAAAAAGAATGAAATAATACCACTTGCAGCAACATGGATAGACCTATATAGTCTTTATATATAAAAAGAATATATATATTAATATAATAATTATATTAATAATTAATATAATATATATTATTTTTATATATAAAGTATGTTATATATATTTCTTTTCAGATTCTTTTCAATTACAGGTTATTACTAGATATTGAATATAGTTCCTTGTGTTATACAGTAGGTCCTTGTTTATTTTATATATAGTAGTGTGTATATGTTAAAAGCAAATTCCTAATTTATCTCTCTCCTGCCTCTTCACCCCACCACCCCTTTGGAAGCCCTAAGTTTGTTTTCTAAGTGTGTGAGTCTATTTCTGTTTTCCACATGTAAGAGGAATATGATACATATAATAATTATGTAATAATTGTATTTTTCTGTTAGTATGATAATATCTAGGTCCATCCATGTTGCTGCAAATGGTATTATTTCATTCTTTTTATGATTGAGTAATATTCCATTGTGTATATGTGTGTCTGTGTATACACACCACATTTTCTTTATCCATTCATTGTTGAGAGCCTTCATTTCTTGACAGCCTTTCTTTGGAGACCTAATTCATTCAACGTGACAAACAGAATTAATGAGGATCTAGGAATGACCAGTAGTCATGTACAGATGTGAGAGTTGGACCATAAAGAATGCTGAGCACTGAAGAACTGATGCTTTTGAAGAGTGGTTCTGGAAAAGACTCTTCAGAGTCTCTTGGACAGCAAGGAGCTCAAACCAGTCAATTCTAAAGGAAATCAACCCTGAGTATTCATTGGAAGGATTGATGCTGAAGCTGAAGCTACAATACTTTGGCCACCTGATGCAAAGAGCTGACTAATGGGAAAAGACCCTGATACTGGGAAAGACTGAGGGCAGGAGGAGAAGGGGGTGACATAGGACAAGATGGTTGGATGCCATCATCAACTCAATGGACAGACTCCATTTCTGAGCAAACTCTAGGAGATAATGAAGGACAGGATAGCCTGGTGTGCTGCAGTCCATGGGTTGCAAAGAGTCAGGCATGACACAGTGACTGAATGGCAACAAGCAATGATCATGGTGGCGCTGCCACTCACCACAGGGGGAATGCAATACCTCTGCTAAAGGCAGTTTAGAAGGTCTGCAACAATGTGGGCTTATACTGAATGTGTGAGGAACCAAAAGCCCAGAATGTTTTTCCACACCACAGAACCTCTTCTGCCTCCCAAATACCCTCCCCTGTCTCCTCCTGGAATAATCATTTAGTTCAATTCAGTCACTCAGTCGAGTCAGACTCTTTGCAACCCCATGAATTGCAGCACGCCAGGCCTCCCTATCCATCACCAACTCCTGGACTCCACCCAAATCCATGTCCATCGAGTTGGTGATGCCATCCAGCCATCTCATCCTCTGTCGTCCTCTTCTCCTCCCACCCTCAATCTTTCCCAGCATCAGGGTCTTTTCAAATGAGTCAGCTCTTTGCATCAGGTGGCCAAGTATTGGAGTTTCAGCTTCAACATCAGTCCTTCCAATGAACATACAGGACTGATCTCCTTTAGGATGGCCTGGATGGATCTCCTTGCAGTCCAAGGGACTCTCAAGAGTCTTCTCCAACACCACAGTTCAAAAGCATCAATTCTTCAGTGCTCAGCTTTCTTCAATCCATACATCCATACATGATCACTGGAAAAACCACAGTCTTGACTAGACAGACCTTAGTCGGCAAAGCAATGTCTCTGCTTTTGAATTATGCTATCTACGTTGGTCATAACTTTCCTTCCAAGAGTAAGCATCTTTTAATTTCATGGCTGCAATCACCATGTGCAGTGATTTTGGAGCCCCCCAAAATGAAGTCAGCCACTGTTTCTACTGTTTCTCCATCTACTTGCCATAAAGTGATAGGACCAGATGCCATGATCTTCATCTTCTGAATGTTGAGCTTTAAGCCAACTTTTTCATTCTCTTCTTCCACTTTCATCAAGAGGCTCTTTAGTTCTTCTTCACTTTCTGCCATAAGGGTAGTGTCATCTGCATATCTGAGGTGATTGATATTTCTCCTGGCAATCTTGATTCCAGCTTGTGTTTCTTCCAGTCCAGCGTTTCTCATGATGTACTCTGCATATAAGTTAAATAAGTAGGGTGACAATATACAGCCTTGACGTACTCCTTTTCCGATTTGGAACCAGTCTGTTGTTGCATGTCCAGTTCTAACGATTGCTTCTGAACAATCATTATGGGAATCTAAAAGACGCCCCCATTAAAACTTCACTATGGAAAATTCAGAGAGAATGCTGGGAAATCCTGAAAATTCTCAGTGCCAGGTCTTTTCAAAATGCAATGAAGGAAGTATATAAATGCAGCCCCTAATACAGTACAGGCTTCCCAAAATTTTTGGAAATACTGTCTTGCTTGACTTCCCCCTCTACCCATGAGGATATCTGGCCATATAAGGGAGACTCTGCAAAGCACAAATGAGCTTTTGCCACAGTCCCACAATCAGAGCTGTCCAACAACAGAATGGACCAGAAAAGGGTTGATGTGCCCTTAATTATTACAATGGTTAAGCATGGCAGTGGGCCATCTGTTAGGATTCCTATAGAAGAAATCTTGTGAGGGGCTGCTGAGTAAGTTTGAGACCTCTAATGACCCTTCCAGTGCTTAAGATTTGATAATTATATATCCCCTTCCAAGATCCCTGGGCAAACTTAACCTTATTTTCAAAACTCTGGTACCCTGGAGTGAGTGTAGGACTCAAACATTCACTCGACAATCAACCAGCTAACCAAATCACATTCATTAACTATCTCCCGGATGGCTGCTCTTGTGTGTACAGGTGAAAACTAAATCCCATTCACATTCCCTATCTAACTGCATTCTTTATTATTCCACTTATACCTTATTAATCTGAGAAACTTTAGGATATTGATCACAATTAATATTAGGTCATTATTTATGATTCCCCTATGCCTATCTATCATTTATTAATTATTGTTGTTGTCACTGTTTAGTCACTAAGTCGTGTCCGACTCTTTTGTGATCCCATGTACTGAAGCCTGCCAGATTCCTCTGTCCATGGAGTTCTCCAGGCAAGAAGATGGGAGTGGGATGCCATTTCCTTCTCCAGAGGATCATCCTGAGCTAGGGATCAAAACCACATCTCCTGCATTGGCAGGCGGATTCTTTACCACTGAACCACCAGGGAAGCCCTTATTAATTATGGTATGTAATAATTTCTCAGTTTTAACATTTCAACATAGCATCAATGACTATAAGCACATCCTTTTTAAAATAAGGTGAAGTCTACATATTGAAATAAAAAATGGGGTTTCTATGATAGAAAAAAATTCTTTCTCCTCAAAGAAAACATATATTCAGAATAGACAAAACATACTAGGGAGAGCAAGAGCCAAAACATTTTTAAAAGTGAATGTTTAGAAGTAGATACAGTAATCTATTTGCAACTGCTATCTGCCCTTGTTCAGTAAAACTAAAAATAAAATTGGCCTGTGGTTTCACTAAATTTGGTTTCCAAGTGCTTTTCCCACCAAAGCACTCTGCAATCACATCAATCACTAATAAAAATGATTGGAAAGGGGCTGGAAGAAAGACTGTAGTAAAAATATAGTGTATATTTTCTGGAATGAAGGATGAAACAGAAGGCTTCACTTCTTGTTTCAACTATTTTAGCACCTTCTCATCTTACTCAGTTTCAGGTCCATTAAAGGGACTGGGCAGTTGGGCCAAATACAAGAACTCATTTTGAAAGAAGATTAAGACCCACTTCAGTAATAAACTGTCTTCAGTTACTGCACACATCAGTCAAAATGAATCATTCACTCTGGGTTTAACTCATTCTGCAGGACTCTGGAATAACGCACTCCTCATCTGATGGAGGCACATGCCCATTTATTACCAAAACATGGTGCTACAGAGCCACACGCCTGTCATCTTTCCCCTGTAAAGCGTGTGTTAGTTTTGAGGCAAAGAAAAGAAATTCAGATGGGAAATGAGTAATCTGGGAACCTCTTAGAGCTCTCTGACCCACAGTAAGTAATTCTTTCTTCCCCTTTCAGATCAGTCAACAAAGGGACTGAATGCCGAAGGCAGGCCTGATTGCTCAGGGCCATGCGACACATAGAACCACCGCCCAAATTTTGAATTCTCATGCTAAGAAATGATGAATGTCAAGAAGGCCAGGAGAAAACGCCACAGCCAGGCTGTGATGAGTCAGAACGTGTGTGCATGTGTGTGTTTGTGTAACCAGAGAAGTACAAACACAAGCACCACTTTTAGAGGTCGTGCTACACAGCAGTCAAGAAGATGGTCTGTAGAACCTGAATACCTGTGTTCAAATTCTCATCCTCCCTCTTACTGGGGTCAGCGACCTTGTGCACATCGACCTTATAACGGCTCAGCTTTCTATCTGTGAGGTGATCATAAGGGTACCTAACTCGTAAGGTGACTGTGAAGGTTGGTCAGGCCAATACAGGTAACGTCCCAAGTATAGTACAGAGCATATACAGACAGACACAGCCCTGACAGACACAGTATTCTTTCAACCCAGACTGCTGCCCGCTCCAGCAAACTGGTGGTGTGTGGCTGCCAAGAGCTATGCAATGATATACTTAAACACCAAATCACCTAAATCTTTCAGCTGGAGCCATGGCTCCTAACCCAGTCCTTACTTGTGAAAGGGTCTCTTGGCCCTGTTTACTTTGGATGGGCATCAAGCATCTGTTTTCCTCAGAATCTGAAAGTTACTGGGTCAAGGCTGTCAAGGCCCCTTTACACACAGAGAAGTGAGTCAAGAACTAAGAGTGCTCTGTGCGGTGGTGGTGGTGGTGGTGGTGGTGGTGGTGGTGGTGGTCACTGGCCAATTTCAGGGAGTCACCTTGTGGCTTGTGCAGAGTCTGCCACTGTCTGCTGGAATAAACTCAGAGCCAAATTATGATTTGTCTATTTTGACTTGTGTACATTTTCCAGTACAAGAGACTATTGATAAGGAAACTAGGTAAGAGGAGAGAATGTTTGTTGATTCCCCCTGAAAGCACAAAATGCTCATTCAGTGAAGGGGGTGGGCATTCACTCATTATAATTATGGATTAAGGCTACATCTTCTATAGCAGTGATTCCCAAATACACATCAGAATTGCCTGGGAGCTTATTAAACGTAAATTACTGGGTTCCACTCCCAAAGTTTCTGGTCTAGTCTGGGGCAAAGAGAATTTGCATTTCTAATATAGTCCCTGTAGATACTGCTGCTGCTGCTCTGAGAACCACACTTTGAGAACCACTGTTCTATATAACAAGAATATCTCCCTAGCTGTAAGAAAATCAAGTTCAGAGCCTAGGACAGAGCACGTATGCATGCTAAGTCATTTCAGTCTTGTCAGACTCTACATGACCCTATGGACTGCTAGCTAGCCAGGTTCCTCTGTCTATGGGATTCTCCAAGCAAGAATACTGGAGTGGGTAACCATGCCCTCCTCCAGGGATCTTCCCAACCCCAGGGATTGAACCTGCATCTCCTGTGGCTCCTGCATTGCAGGTATGGATTCTTTACCACTGAGCTATGGGGAAGCTCAGGACATAGCATCCTAATAAGCAAAAAAGAGAGTAATTCTCATTAGATACTTATTGAATGAACATATAAGTGAGCAAGTCTTCCTCCATCCACACTACAGTTCCTATACTACCGAACACTGTATAGGAATCAAGATGACCTTTAATATCCTTCAACCAACCCACGATGGATTTTTAAAACAGAAAAAAGACTGTAGCATACACAGCCTGTGATAGTCTGCTAAATGGACCCAACATCTAAACCCTCCTTCTTTCTTTTAATAAGTTCCAGAGTTTTTAGCTTGACAAAGGCTGGCCCAGTTAGAAAACTCATTTTCTCTATCTCCCTACAGATATGTATGCCCAAATAACAAGTCCCACTTCCCACAGGCTGAAGAATAGATGAGGTGAGAAGAACGTGGCTTCAGCCATGAAGTCTAGGGACCACAGTCTGGATCAGACATTGGGAAACTTCTGGAGTGGGCCAGACAGTAATGTTCTGGCACTGTGGCTCAGATGGTCTCTGTTGCAACTCTTCAACTCTGCCACTGTAGACAAAATCAAGCACAAACAATATGAAAATAAGCGGGCATGGCTGTGTTCCAATAAAGCTTTATTTATGGGTATGAAATTTGAGTTGCATATGAATTTCTGTCAGAAAACATTTTCCAACCATTTAAAATAAAAACCATTCTCAGTATGTGGTCCATAAAGAAACAGGAAACAGGCCGAATTTGGCCCATGGGCCATTATTGGCCAACATGCCCTAGAGGATGATGACACAACGAGAAGGGAGATGCCCTGAGAGGGGCCTCATGGAGCAGAAGTGCTACCCCGTCCAAACAACAGTCCACTTCTGCTAACAACAGAGAGAGACTTCCAACTTGTCCGAGTAAGTGCATTTCAGGTCCTTGTTAAAAAAGTTTAGTGTGCACCATGCATCTACGTATAAAATCACATTTTGGTATGATAGTCAGAAATATTAGGACTATTCAAAATGAAAAAAAATTACAGGAATGGGAGAGTCTTTTTTCAAAGCCCTGATGTAAGCTTAAATTCCATGTTTCCTTATAACCTTCCACAGTGGTGGAACTGATAGGCGTAAACATCTATCTTGTGCGGCTGCAGCAGAGATTGCCCAATGTCTACTCTTCCCTTATTCCTTCATAACAGAACCCTGGATGATTTGTTCTGCAGAAGAATTACACTTCTCTGCCTCCCCAAGCTCAGCTCAGAACAGGGACTGTGGGCCTAAGGAGAAAGCACACACTCTCACACACACACAATTTCCCAGGCGCTTTCCAGAACTCTCTCCAAACCATAGCTCACAAGGGACCGAGGAGGTAAATAGGCCCCTCCCTCCCATTAAGACAGTAGTAGCCAATGTAATATAAGCAGCAGCTGTTGGGTAGGCTTCCCAGAAAGCCCCTTTGGCCATCCTGGAAGCCTGGAAATCAGGAACATTAACTTGGGACCATGAGACAAAGAGGAAAAAATGACCAAGATCTCAGATGGCACTAAACATCCTGGGCCACTGAAGAACAACAACAAGCTAAATCTAGAATTCTTTAGTGCTCAGGTGTCTGTTACCAGCAGCCAGCAGAGGATGAGAGAGGATGAGGTGGTTGGATGGCATCACAGACTCAATGGACATAAGTTTGAGCAAACTCAGGAGATAGTTAGAGAAGGACAAGGAAGCCTGGCATGCTACAGTCCATAGGGTTGCAGAGAGTCAGACACAACTTAATGGCTGAACAACAACAAATGTGATTCTAACTCACACAGGCCTCAAATTAGGTCCTATTTGTACAAATGAGCAAAGACAATACCCACATCCGCAGAGTGCACAGCTCAGAGACAGAGAATTCTCAGATATATGGAGCAACAATACATGGGTCAGTGGATGTCTTCCCAGGGTGATTCTGGGAAGGTCAACTTGCCTGAGGGTCCTGTCACCATCAGTTTACTCTGATCCTAAGTCACCTCCCGACTGGTCCCCTGCAGCTGAGAATTCCAGTCTGATGTGGACAGGGACTGGACCTAGAGACATCCATAGTTCAAACGGGTGTCAAGGAACCTAGCTCCTCGTTTTGGGTCTCCACTAATGGCTTTCGAACTTCCCTGGTGGCTCACATGGTAAAGCGTCTACCTGTAATGTGAGAGTCCCAGGTTCAATCCTGAGTTGGGAAGATCTCCTGGAGAAGGGAATGGCAACCCACTCCAGTATTCTTGCAGCCACCCCCGCCCCAGATATGCAGATGACACCACCCTTGAGGCAGAAAGAAGAGGAACTAAAAAGCCTCTTGATGAAAGTCAAAGAGAATGAAAAGTTGGCTTAAAGCTCAACATTCAGAAAACAAAGACCATGGCATCTGGTCCCATCACTTCATGGGAAATAGATGGGGAAACAGTGGAAACAGTGTCGGACTTTATTTTTCTGGGCTCCAAAATCACTGCAGGTGGTGACTGCTTACTTCTTGGAAGGAAAGTTATGACCAACCTAGATGGCATATTGAAAAGCAGAGACATTACTTTGCCAACAAATGTCCATCTAGTCAAGGCTATGGTTTTTCCAGTGGTCATGTATGAATGTGAGGGTTGGACTGTGAAAGCTGAGCACTGAAGAATTGATGCTTTTGAACTGTGGTGTTAGAAGAAGACTCTTGAGAGTCCCGTTCTAAAGATCAGTCCTGGGATTTCTTTGGAAGGAATGATGCTAAAGCTGAAACTTCAGTACTTTGGCCACCTCATGCGAAGAGTTGACTCATTGAAAAGACTCTGATGCTGGGAGGATTGGGGCAAGAGGAAAGGGACGGACAGAGGATGACATGGCTGGATGGCATCACAGACTTGATGGACGTGAGTCTGAGTGAACTCTGGGAGTTGGTGATGGGCAGGGAGGCCCTGGCGTGCTGCGATTCATGGGGTTGCAAAGAGTCGGACACAACTGAGAGCGACTGAACTGAACTGAACTGAACTGAATGGCTTTCGGTCCAGGATCAGCCTTCCCTGGCTGAAAGCCAGCCAGCTGGTTACACATCCCTAGGTGCCAGCCACTGCTCTGGGCCCTGGGAAACCACAGTGCGCTTGGCTGTGTTTCCCCACCCTCCATGAGCTCACATGCTGGTAAAGGAGCCAATGAATAAGCAAATACATAAATAATAATTCCAGCAGAGGTTAAGTTCCACACAAAATTGAACTGGGTAATGTGATAGAATGAGGAGGACGTGCAGGTTGCTATACTATCTGAGATGGAGAGAGAAAGCCTCGAACAGCTGTAACTTGAATGATAAGGAGAAAGGGATGGGACAATCTAGAGAAGTAACTATGGGCAGGGTCAAGCGGAATTCTGTACTACCACCACACAATTTTTCTGTAAGTCTAAAATGGCTGTAAAAATCATGATGCAATTAAAAGAAAAAAAAAAACTAAAGAGAAACATAGGTGGAAGGAGCAAAGCAAAGAGCTTGAGGTATGAAGGACACTGGTGTGCTGAAAGGAGGGGACGTGAGTGTTGTTGCAGCATGGTGAGCACACAGGAGGGAAGGACACTGGATCTCAGAAGCAGCAGGTGTAGGACGTGGTGAGACTTGTAAGTATCATAAGACATTTGGATATTCTCTTGTTGGAAAGGGGATGCTGATAAGCAAGGGGGCTTAGTATGACTGACACTTTTGAAAGATCATGCCTGGTGTTGCAGAGGACAAGCTTCGGGGGGCAGAAGAACTGACACAGAGGCAAGGAGACCAGTTAGGAGTCTGCAGCACTGGATGACACTGGCCTAGAGTCTCTGCTGTCAGGCTCCTCCCTGAATCAGTAAAGAATCAGATTACACTTAATGAATTGCATCCTTCCTAGGGTGTATGAAAGAAAAGTGAAAGTGTTAAGTTGCTCCGTCATGTCCAACTCTCTGTGACCCCATGGTCTGCAGCCTGCCAGGCTCCTTGATCCCACGGAATTCTCTAGGCAAGAATACTAGAGTGAGTTGCCATTTCCTCCTCCATGGGATCTTCCAATCCCAGGGATGGAACCCTGGTCTCTTGCATTGCAGGCAGATTCTTTACTATCTGAGCCACCAGGGAAGCCCACTTAATGAATCGCATCCTTTACAGTGTACATAGAGCCTACTATACTATATATTACAGAAAAACCGGGAGTCTTGAATCTTAGACTTCACTTCTAATGCCTAAACAAGTAAAAAAAAAAATTTACCTACAGCCCTGATATTTCTTTTATATAAAACATCATTAGGGAAATAAAATCCTTTGACTTTAGAAGCTCTTTTAGCTTAGATTGTGATCTTTTAAAACCAGCTACTTTGAGATTTGTTTACAACGGCAGAAAGCAGAATTTAATAGAACAATGGGTGATACTGCCTCTAAGGTGGTGGAAATTGGATCTCCAGTAGGGTTTAGGAACCTCACTCTTTTTATAAAGCACACATAAACATACAGTACAGAAACAAAGATACAGTATATTCATGGTATTAAAATTCACGGGTGAGAAGAATAGGAGACAATGTCAAAAACAGTTCTGAGAAGGGCTTCATGAAAAAGGGCTGAGAAACACTGATTCACATGAACACCTCATTCAAAACAAAATTCAGACCAAACCCCCCATGATCACTCTCTATCCCCTTACCCTGCTTTCCTTCCCAGCACTCACTGCTAGCTTCATGACACACACCATACTAAGGTGGTGGTCTATCTGGGTCTCCCAAATAGAATGTAGGGTCCAAGAGAGCACAGGCTCTGTTCACGGCTATGTCCGCAGCACTTAGAACAGGCGCATGGGAGGTGGGGTTGAAAGCAGACTGTTGGATCAGATGTTCCCAAAGGTTCCTTCTCCTGTGATGTTCTCTGATTCTAAGATGCCTTTAATAGCACTGTTAGCCACAAAGCATCATTTTTGATCCACCCCAGGAGGCCATTCCATGCATACCAAAATCATCTCATAAGAATGTGGTCCCCTTTATGACCCTCTCTGCCCAGGACCAGCTGTGTTTTAGAAAGTCATTGGTATATTTATCAAAGCAGCTCCTCAGTCAGAAACATCAGTGTAATAGAACCTCCTGCTGCATCAGGTGATAATGAACAGATGACAGGATTTCTGAAATTGTCAGCAAGATATGGACCTTTATGATTCACATTCAGCCTCTAGTTATCAAAAGAGAGATCTTGAATTGTCTAGGAGTCTTTCTTGGAGAAGGAAAAGTTCTTGAGCTATCTATATACCACAATAGGCATAGAACCAAAGCATTTTTTGAACTGGGAGAAATCTCAGAAAGTATCCACTCCTGCAGCAGAATACAGTTTCAGTTCTCAAAGTCCAAGTTGAAATTCTAGTTACTTTCTAGTGAGTGACAATGGACAGGTTTTTAACCACCCTGTGGCTCAGTTTCTTCATCTTCAGGTGCATGCCACAGGTGAATTAATTCATGAACACACTCAGAACAGCAGCAAAGCGTAGGGCCCTATAGGATTCAACAAATATTATCCATTCTCACTATAACCAACTTTGTGATTTTCACTTTTGTTAAAACTTAAAAAAAAATCCTTTAAAGATTTACCCAAAAGTTCTAATATGTAGGGAGAATAACCACTAGAGAGTTCTATAGAAATTTAAAAGCCCCACGTAGCACTCTGAGAAGGCCAGTGATTAAGCCTAATGTACTTATTTTACTCCCCAATAAATGGAGCCTCAAAGTTGAAGTGACTGGTCAAAGTCACACTAGGAACCCCATCTCAACTACTGACCCTCTTGCCCAGTGTTATCAGATGCCTCCTCATTTTGGAGAAAGGCCAGAATATGTGTGCCAATGGAACTGCACTACTGTCACAGGAATGAGGGGTCACAGGTGACATGCAGAAACCAGAGTGCACAAAACAGAGCACTGGACCTTCACAGACAATCAAGGATGTTCACCATGTCCTGCAGTGCAAAGCAGAGAGTCTCCCCGTGGAATCCCTAATGGAGGCTTATACAGCCCCTGCTTGACTCTTTGCAGAAAATCCTTTGCTTTTCCTGGCAACCTTTGCTACTAACTAGCTCCATAAGCCAGAATTAGAAGCAGTAGGCAGCTATCCTTTATTTTTGAGGACTCTCACCATTCCTAAGACAGTCAGATGAAGATTTTGGAGTCAACTTGACAAGGTCAACCTTACTTAAGGTTCAGTAATAATAAAGATAAAATCACCCTCACAGCCTTTCTGGAAACGGTCAAAAGAGATAAAGTTTTCAATTGTGTTTAATAGTCCCCAGCACATCGCTGGAGCTCAATAAACTGTAAATCCAATTAATATTATTATAACTACCCACTCATTAAACCATGGGACTATATGTCAGCTATTCAATGGAAGGGCAAAATTCTCAAAAGCAAACTTACTTGCTGATCTAGGGCAGGTACCAAAGAGTTGTCCACCCAAATTAGGGTGGACATAAGTAATAGAATTGTAATACTTAGGTCCTGCTGGGAGCTACATGTTCCAGCATTTCTGCAGCGACACAGAGTCATGCAATCAAGTTCACACCAATGGAACAGAGTGGAAGACAGGTTACCCTTAGAGCCTTGGGCCATAACACATTGTATGTGCCCTGAACCACACTCTTTTCCTTTCCTCCAACATGAACACAAAGGGTCATTTTCAGGGAAGGATCCCAGGGAAACCAATGTCTACCATAAAAAAGGAGAATAGATGTGGGAGAGCAGAGAAATAAGATGGAAGGAACACAATGCCCTGAATGACTATATGGAACTGAGCAGCCTGCAGGTCTACCCTTGAAACCTTATGTGAAAAAGAAGCTTCTCGGACCCTAATCTATTTGATGTTGG
Source organism: Nanger dama (assembly GCA_917880005.1). Taxonomy (NCBI): domain Eukaryota; kingdom Metazoa; phylum Chordata; class Mammalia; order Artiodactyla; family Bovidae; genus Nanger; species Nanger dama. The sequence goes on from CAKJTW010000022.1 coordinate 29,830,277, forward strand.
GACTGTTTGTTATAATGGCTGAGTCTTTATTCTGATTGACCCTCACTGGGAGCAATGACTCAGCTGAAAATTTACAATTATTTTTGATCAGGCTGAAGGGTTTCCCAGGTAGGCCACCGGTTAAGCCTCTGAGATCCCAAGGGAGCGGGCATGGTTTCCATCCCTGGCCAGGGAACTAAATCCTGCAACAACCTCACAAGCTGCACACTGGGGCCAAAATAAAGTTTGTTGTTGTTGTTGTTGTTGTTTTTAAGATCACAACCACCATCTGAGAAGCAACTCAAAGGACAGGAGGTAGAAGAATGGAGGTAGAAGAATATCAGGAAAAAAAAAAAAAAAAACCTTTAAATTTCTATGGCTTCAAAGTCTTATGTGAAAGGGAAAAAAGAATGACTGTTTTTAGTAACATTTAATCTGGTCCTTTTCCATGGAGATGGTCTTGATCCCTATCTCATGTACAATGTCACGAACCTCATTCCATAGTTCATCAGGCACTCTATCTGTCAGATATAGGCCCTAAATCTATTTCTCACTTCCACTGTATAATCATAAGGGATTTGATTTAGGTCATACCCGAATGGTCTAGCGGTTTTCCCTACTTTCTTCAATTTCAGTCTGAAATTGGCAATAAGGAGTTCATGATCTGAGCCACAGTCAGCTCCTGGCCTTGTTTTTGTTGACTGTATACAGCTTCTCCATCTTTGGCTGCATAGAATATAATCAATCTGATTTCGGTGTTGACCATCTGGTGATGTCCATGTGTAGAGTCTTCTCTTGTGTTGCTGGAAGAGGGAGTTTGCTATGACCAGTGCATTTTCTTGGCAAGACTCTATTAGTCTTTGCCCTGCTTCATTCCACATTCCAAGGCCAAATTTGCCTGTTACTCCAGGTGTTTCTTGACTTCCTACTTTTGCATTCCAGTCCCCTATAATGAAAAGGACATCTTTTGGGGTGTTAGTTCTAAAAGGTCTTGTAGGTCTTTATAGAACCGTTCAACTTCAGCTTCTTCACCATTACTGGCTCGGACATAGACTTGGATTACTGTGATATTGAATGGTTTGCCTTGGAAACGAACAGAGATCATTCTGTCGTTTTTGAGATTGCATCCAAGTACTGCATTTTGTTGACTCTTTTGTTGACCATGATGGCTACTCCATTTCTTCTGAGGGATTCCTGCCCTCAGTAGTAGATATAATGGTCATCTGAGTTAATTCACCCATTCTAGTCCATTTTAGTTTGCTGATTCCTAGAATGTCGACGTTCACCCCTGCCATCTCTCGTTTGACCACTTCCAATTTGCCTTGATTCATGGACCTGACATTCCAGGTTCCTATGCAATATTGCTCTTTACAGCATCGGATCTTGCTTCTATCACCAGTCACATGCACATCTGTGTATTGTTTTTGCTTTGGCTCCATCCCTTCATTCTTTCTGGAGTTATTTTTCCACTGACCTCCAGTAGCATATTGGGCACCTACTGACCTGAGGATTTCCTCATTCAGTATCCTATCATTTTGCCTTTTCATGCTGTTCATGGTGTTCTCAAGGCAAGAATACTGGAAGTGGCTTGCCATTCCCTTCTCCAGTGGACCACGTTCTGTCAGACCTCTCCACCATGACCCGCTTGTCTTGGGTTCCCCCACAGGCATGGCTTGGTTTCACTGAGTTAGACAAGGCTGTGGTCCTAGTGTGATTAGATTGACTAGTTTTCTGTGAGTATGGTTTCAGTGTGTCTGCCCTCTGATGCCCTCTTGCAACACCTACCATCTTACTTGGTTTTCACCTTGAGCGTGACATTGTATGGGAGACAGGGATCAAGACCATCTCCATGGAAAAGAAATGCAAAAAGCAAAATGGCTGTCTGGGGAGGCCTTACAAATAGCTGTGAAAAGAAGAGAGGTGAAAAGCAAAGGAGAAAAGGAAAGATATAAGCATCTGAATGCAGAGCTCCAAAGAATAGCAAGAAGAGATAGGAAAGCCTTCTTCAGTGATCAATGCAAAGAAATAGAGGAAAAGAACAGAATGGGAAAGACTAGAGATCTCTTCAAGAAAATTAGAGATACCAAAGGGAACATTTCACGCAAATATGGGCTCGATCAAGGACAGAAATGGTCTGGACCTAACAGAAGCAGAAGATATTAAGAAGAGGTGACAAGAATATACAGAAGAACTATACAAAAAGATCTTCACGACCCAGATGATAATGATGATGTGATCACTCATTTAGAGCCAGACATCTTGGAATGTGAAGTCAAGTCGGCCTTAGTAAGCATCACTACGAACAAAGCTAGTGGAGGTGATGGAATTCCAGTTGAGCTATTTCAAATCCTGAAAGCTGATGCTGTGAAAGTGCTGCACTCAATATGCCAGGACATTTGGAAAACTCAGCAGTGGCCACAGGACTGGAAAAGCTCAGTTTTCATGCCTATCCAAAAGAAAGGCAATGCCAAAGAATGCTCAAACTACCTCACAATTGCACTCATCTCACATGCTAGTAAAGTAATGCTCAAAATTCTCCAAGCCAGGCTTCAGTAATATGTGAACCGTGAACTCCCTGATGTTCAAGCTGGTTTTAGAAAAGGCAGAGGAACCAGAGATCAAATTGCCAACATCCGCTGGATCATGGAAAAGGCAAGAGAGTTACAGAAAAACATCTATTTCTGCTTTATTGACTATGCCAAAGCCTTTGACTGTGTGGATCACAATAAACTTTGGAAAATTCTGAAAGAGATGGGAATACCAGACCACCTGACCTGCCTCTTGAGGAACCTGTATGCAGGTCAGGAAGCAACAGTTAGAACTGGACATGAAACAACAGACTGGTTCCAAATAGGAAAAGGAGTACGTCAAGGCTGTATATTGTCACCCTGCTTATTTAACTTATATGCAGAGTACATCATGAGAAATGCTGGGCTGGAAAAAACACAAGCTGGAATCAAGATTGCCAGGAGAAATATCAATGACATCAGATATGCAGATAACACCACCCTCACGGCAGAAAGTGAAGAGGAGCTAAAGGGCCTCCTGATGAAAGTGAAAGAGGAGAGTGAAAAAGTTGACTTAAAGCTCAACATTCAGAAAATGAAGATCATGGCATCTGGTCCCATCACTTCATGGGAAATAGATGGGGAAACAGTGGAAACAGTGTCAGACTTTATTTTTGGGGCTCCAAAATCACTGCAGATGGTGACTGCAGCCATGAGATTAAAAGACGCTTACTCCTTGGAAGAAAAGTTATGACCAACCTAGATAGCATATTCAAAAGCAGAGATATTACTTTGCCGACTAAGGTCCGTCTAGTCAAGGCTATGTTTTTTCCTGTGGTCATGTATGGATGTGAGAGTTGGACTGTGAAGAATGCTGAACGCCGAAGAATTGGTGCTTTTGAACTGTGGTGTTGGAGAAGACTCTTGAGAGTCCCTTGGACTGCATGGAGATCCAACCAGTCCATTCTCAAGGAGATCAGCCCTGGGATTTCTTTGGAAGGAATGATGCTAATGCTGAAACTTCAGTACTTTGGCCACCTCATGAGAAGAGTTGACTCATTGGAAAAGACTCTGATGCTGGGAGGGATTTGGGGCAAGAGGAGAAGGGGAAGACCGAGGATGAGCTGGCTGGATGGAATCATGGACTCGATGGATGTGAGTCTGAGTGAACTCCGGGGTTGGTGATGAACAGGGAGGCCTGGCGTGCTGCGATTCATGGGGTTGCAAAGAGTCGGACACGACTGAGAGACTGAACTGACCTGAATCTGGTCCTCAGTGATCAATGCAAAGGAATAGAGGAAAACAATAGAATGGGAAAGACTAGAGATCTCTTCAAGAAAATTAGAGATACCAAGGGAATATTTCATGCAAAGATGGGCTCTATAAAGGACAGAAATGGTCTGGACCTAACAGAAGCAGAAGATATTAGGAAGAGGCGGCAAGAATATACAGAAGAACTGTACAAAACAGATCTTCACAAACCAGATAATCACAACAGTGTGATCACTCAACTAGAGTCAGACATCCTGGAATGTGAAGTCAAGTGGGCCTTAGAAAGCATCACTACGAACAAAGCTAGTGGAGGTGATGGAATTCCAATTGTGCTATTTCAAATCCTGAAAGACAATGCTGTGAAAGTGCTGCACTCAATATGCCAGCAAATTTAGAAAACTCAGCAGTGGCCACAGGACTGGAAAAGCTCAGTTTTCATGCCAATCCAAAGAAAGGCAATGCCAAAGAATGCTCAAACTACCTCACAATTGCACTCATCTCACATGCTAGCAAAGTAATGCTCAAAATTCTCCAAGCCAGGCTTCAGTAATATGTGAACCGTGAACTTCCAGCTATTCAAGCTGGTTTTAGAAAAGGCAGAGGAACCAGAGATCAAATTGCTAGGATGTGCTGGATCATCGAAAAGCAAGAGTTCTAGAAAAACGTCTATTTCTGCTTTATTGACTATGCTGTGGAAAATTCTGAAAGAAATGGGAATACCAGACCACCTGACCTGCCTCTTGGAGAAAACTGTATGCAGGTCAGAAAGCAACAGTTAGAACTGGACATGGAACAACAAACTGGTTCCAAATAGGAAAAGGAGTACGTCAAGGCTGTATATTGTCACCCTGCTTATTTAACTTATATGCAGAGTACATCATGAGAAATGCTGGGCTGGTGGAAGCACAAGCTGGAATCAAGATTGCCGAGAGAAATATGAATAACCTCAGATATGCAGATGACACCACTCTTATGGCAGAAAGTGAAGAAGAGCCTCTTGATGAAAGTGAAAGAGGTGAGTGAAAAAGTTGGCTTAAAGCTCAACATTCAGAAAACAAAGATCATGGCATCTGGTCCCATCACTTCATGGGAAATAGATGGGAAACAGTGGCTGACTTTATTTTCTGGGCTCTAAAATCACTGCAGATGGTGATTGCAGCCATGAAATTAAAAGACACCACTCCTTAGAAGGAAAGTTATGACCAACCTAGACAGCATATTAAAAAGCAGAGATATTCCTTTGCCAAGAAAGGTCCATCTAGTCAAGGCTATGCTTTTTCCAGTAGTCATGTATGGATGTGAAGGTTTGACTATAAAGAAAGCTGAGCACCGAAGAATTGATGCTTTTGAACTGTGGTGTTGGAGAAGACTCTTGAGAGTCCCTTGGACTGCAAGGAGATCCAACCAGTCCATCCTGGAGGAGATCAGTCCTGGGTGTTCATTGGAAGTCTGGATATTGAAGCTGAAACTCCAATACTTTGGCCACCTCATGCGAAGAGCTGACTCGTTTGAAAAGACCCTGATGCTGGGAAAGATTGAGGGCAGGAGGAGAAGGGGACGACAGAGGATGAGATAGTTGGATGGAATCACCGACTCGATGGACGTGGGGTTTGGGTGGACTCTGGGAGATGGTGATGAACAGGGGAGGCCTGGCGTGCCGCGGTTCATGAGGTTGCAAAGAGTCGGTCACGACTGAGTGACTGAACTGAACTGAACTGAATCTGGTCCTTGGAGCTAAAGGCTTCATGGTAGAAGACACATGTCTGGATACAATTGAGTGGATATCGGTTTAAGTTCTTACATCATAAATTTAGTGTTGCTGCAGAGAGAGGACCAGAAATGAAACCATGCCTTTTGGAGGCTGAGGATTTAGTCCGGAGAAACAGAAATAACAGAATAACAATAATGGAATGCTGTCTGTAGTACCTGTTATGGCAGATAATAATAAAAGCATTATCAGCTCATATTTATTAAATGTTTAACATGTTCCAGACCCTGTGCTAGGACTTGCCACTTAACCTTCACAACAGCCCAATACAGCAGATATCACATTTCCCACTTTGCAAATAAGAAACACACACATTAGTAAGTTGCCCCAATTCAAAGAGCAGTCCAATCAGAACCTGAGGTGTCCAATACCAGTGACCACTCCCTCAGCCACCAGAAGGTGTGATGTACAGTGGGAGCATGGGGAAAGCAGGCTCTGGACTAGCAGGCCAGCCCTTTTCCATCCTCTGTGATGCTGACTCAGAATCAGAGGAAGAGAAGGAGCACCAGATCCACCCCACAGCGCAGTCCCAAAGCTTTTCTAAAGCTCTGTGTGCTGGCAAAGGGCATCACAGGAAGTGTTCTCAACCTTCAGATCCTTGCCAAACAGCTCAGGAACCCAAGATAAGCACAGAACTTGGGCCACCCAAATTGAAGCCTTTGGATTAAGTTACCTTCAGAATGGAAACGGGGTCATGCCTAATCAGGAGAGTAGATTCCCTGCTCTTTATTAAAAATCATTAAACTGCATCTAAGTATTGCTTTCTCCATGTGGAACGCTTACTCCTTCCTCACTTGGGAGTCCCAAAGTATGCCTCCCATGACCTCTGGGAGCAACTTTCTATACAGTATTATTTTATAATAATATTATTATTATTACAATAAGTATTATATTTAATTATTGTTATAATTATTATATTTAATTATAAATTATATTTATGTTTATTATTTAAATTAATATGTTGATTATATTATATTATTACATTATGTTAATATCATACTATATTATATGAATATATTAAATTATTGTAGTAAGTAAATTATATTTAATTATTAAGTATTGCATTTAATTATAAATTTTATATTTGATTATATAGTCCTTATTAATTAAAATAATTACAATTATTTTATACAGTATTACAATCATTTTGGGCTTCCCTAGTGGCTCAGATAGTAAGGAATCTGCCTGCAGTGCAGGAGACCTGGTTTCAATCCCTGGGTTGGGAAGATCCCCTGGAGAAGGGAACAGCAACCCACTCCAGTGTTCCTGCCTGGAGAATTCCATGGACAGAGAAGCCTGGAGAGCTACAGGCCAAGAGTTGGACATGACTGAGTGAATAACACTTTTCTTTCACATGATCATTTTAGGGAAAATTTATATACCTCCCTATACTAAATGTCAAATGCTTTTGGATATTTTCTATTTCTGATAAAAGATATCTGTGATAACGGATCACTGTTCACTCACATCTACCCTCGTCCCCTTAGGGAGGAATAAATTTCCTTTCCTATCTGCTCTGTGCCTGGCCATGTGACTTGATTTGACAGTGAAATGTTTACACTAGTATTTCCCCATAAGATGAAGAAGAAAAAAACAGTAAAAATATCTATTTTTTCATGGTAGAGCTACATAAAACACTACCTTTCAGAATTTTTTAAAAAAGGAACTGATGGTGAAATAATATCTTCAGGCTCATGGTCTATATAATCCCCTTCAGTAATTGTTTGTCCTTCCGTCAATATGTTTTAAGTTACTGCTGTCAAGACCATTCTCTCCTCTTTACCCCATGCCCCTCTTTCTGCCAGCATATCCACTAAAATCTATTCAAGATTTCACAAAGCTCCAGAAGAAAAATTTTTTTAAATCCATAGGTCCCCAAAGTTTGAAAACTACACCAAAGATTATTATTTTTTTTTACTGCATTATGATCACTGATAATCCTTATGTTCACTTCCACTCCAAAATAAAATAGCAAACATTAAATGAATTCTACTAGTCAAAAACTTATATTTCAACACAGATTGCAAAATGTAAATAGTGCTTTTAAGTTTAAACAAAAAGCAAACTAGACCTAAAGAGACCTAGAAGCCAATTAGGGTTTCCTAATCTCTACAGGGTTTTGTAAGTCGAAATGGGATCCTTGAGCTATTCGGATGTTACAAAAAGCATAGTGGAAACTATAATCATAATAAAGCTACACAACATTCCACACCATCTTTGCAGGCTGGGATTATATTAACTCCTTCAGGTGACACTGGTTGACACAGGTCAGCAGGCTAAGTCCCCTGACAACTGCTCTTATCCCTCCTTCATTCTCTTTCCCCTGACACCCGGATGGCCTGCTCACCCCCTACTCCATTCAGGCCCACATGCCTCCCCCTACCTTATCTCAAACAGGCCTCTCGGCCTCTCTCTCCAGACTCACTGTATTTCTTCACAGCATTATGACTGTTTGAAATTATCTTATGTATGTGTTTTGTCTGCTTCTCCTGTGAACACGGACTTTAATTGTGTCATACCCATATAGCTGCTACTTATAAATATGTATCAAATATAAAAATTGAGAGTTTTAGTTGCTGCTGCACGAAAATGCAAAAAAAAAAACCCAAAGCATTTACTTACTTACCAAGTCAGGTTGATTGTTGGACAAAAATCTTTCAAGACTTGGAATTCTCAGGGGAGGTAGAAGGAAAATAACTAAAGAGACCCTCAGTAATAAAAGAGTTGCAAATCACTTTTTAATTCAGTTATTGATATAAGTCTCAGAAGCCTGGACCAGCTGCTTAACTGTATCAGATCCCAGCATACGCTTCAAAGGGGAAACCCAGTGGAAATATATGCTACAGGACTGAAAAAGATTTCAGTCATTGTCAGATACCATTTAGGAATCAAGTATTTTAAATGTCTTCTGCAATCAGTAAACAACTCAACTATTGCCACTCAAGCCTCTAAAACAAGGCCTATCCTGGGACTTTCCTGAGAAGCTTCCAGTATTTGCATATGTGAAGTTTCAAGAACTATTATTAAAGAGATGCCACTTAACAAGAACATGGCATTTTGTTAGTCCTACAGTCATGTTCTTGGATTTCTTCATAAAAGCCCTACAAATCCTCTTTCAAATCATTCACAATAAACCATCACAAAAATACATTCAAAGCCATCTTTTGTTTTTCTATTGCTTATTTAGTACAATATGAAAAATTATGTTTTCTGTATACATACTTAAAATCTCTCTAGACTCCCAAATTGTCTTTTCTCCCAAATAAAAAATTGTATTTATCAAATATGGAAGTCATTTTTCTAATCACATGATTTAACATCTCAAAACTTAGATCCAGACAATACTAAATTAAGGCTGGTATATTTTGAAACAGCAAGAATTTGTGTGTGGAATGTTTTAACAGCTCATGGATCCCGATGACCATTCAGTATGACTTATTCAAACACAAACCAAAACTCTACCAGGGAAATCGAATCTCATCAAATAATCTCAAAGTAAAATTGCTTAGCAGAGAACAAAAATGTATAAGGGGTATCTGAATTCATCTTCTTCCATTGTATTATGAAAACAAAGAGGACATTAGAATCTGAGGACTGTGGCATTGGGAGCAAAATCATGTATATAAGAAAATGGTACAGTCCTATCAGTGTTAACATTTACGGAGGGCTTCCTGATTGCCAGGCCCCTCAAATGCATGTTTTTATTTAATCCTCAAAACAGCACTCTGAGATAAATACTAATTTTCCTCATCTCACAGAAGCTGAGGTCTAGAGAAACTGAGTAATTTGGCTACAGTCACAGAGCCAGTGGGACTGGAGGCAGCACCCTGACTACCCTACAGTAACGCCGCCACACAGCGCCCCCTAGAGACAATGAAGGGAACTCACTGGAGAGCTTTCTTAGAATTCTGCAGTTCCAACAGCTACCATACATGTGTGGTACCTCACTGGTTCTTAGCTGCTAAGTCGCTTCAGTCATGTCTGATTGTTTGCGACTTCGGGGACTGCGGGCCACCAGGTTCCTCTGTCCATGGGGATTCTCCAGGCAAGAAATAGTGGAATGGGTTGCCATGCCCTCCTCTAGGGGATCTTCCTGACCCAGGGATCGAACCCTTGTCTCTTATGTTTCCTGCATTGGTAGGTGGGTTCTCTACTGCTAGTGCCACCTCATTACACTTTGAGATACATACTATTACTCCATTTTACAGAAAATAAGGTACAGACTGGTGGCTCTGAGGTTAAAGCATCTGCCTCCAATGTGGGAGACCCAGGTTCAATCCCTGGGTCGGGAAGATCCCTGGAGAAGGAAATGGCAATCCACTCCAATATTCTTGCCTGGAGAATCCCATGGACAGAGAAGCCCAGCAGGTTACAGTCCATGGGGTCTCAAAGAGTCGGACACAACTGAGCCGACTTCACCTCACCTCAATACACTTTCAGGATTAAAGATCATTTTTTTAAGAATTTGGTATAAAAGAAAAATTTTAAATCACATTAAAAAAATAGTCAACCATTTCACACTTCCTTGCTGGAAAGAATGGTCTTCAAAGTTTACTCTGCATCACAGCATTCAAATGTACTCCATTATAAACACAGGGCCCATCATTACCGTCTCCGCACAATGCTGCAGTTTTCTTGCACAATGTTTTAAAACTCATCTATATTAGTTACAAACATTCAAAGGTAAATTTCACATAAAAATCTTAATTCCTAATTTCCAAAAGCAGCAGCAATAATAATAGAACCTGTTGACAAAGGGCCTGCACTCCAATATGGTAGCACTTGGCTGCAGGCCAGTAGCAGCTGCCTTTTAAGTGAAGCAAGATCATGGCATCCGGTCCCATCACTTCATGGCAAAAGATGGGGAAATAGTGGAAACAGTTGCTGACTTTATTTTAGGGGGCTCCAAAATCACTGCAGATGGTGACTGCAGCTATGAAATTAAAAGATGCTTACGCCTTGGAAGGAAAGTTATGACCAACCTAGACAGCATATTAAAAGGAGAAACATTACTTTGTCAACAAAGGTCTGTCTTGTCAAGGTATGGTTTTTCCAGTGGTCACGTATGGATGTGAAGAGTTGTACTATAAAGAAAGCTGAGAGCCGAAGAATTGATGCTTTTGAACTGTGATGTTGGAGAAGACTCTTGAAAGTCCCTCAGATTGCAAGGAGATCCAACCAGTCCATCCTAAAGGAGATCAGTCCTGGGTAATGTTAAAGCTGAAACTCCAATACTTTGGCCACCTGATGGAAAGAGCTGACTCATCTGAAAAGATCCTGAGGCTGGGAAAGATTGAGGGCAGGGGGAGAAGGGGACGACAGAGGATGAGATGGCTGGATGGCATCACCGACTCAATGGACATGAGTTTGGGTAAACTCTGGGAGTTGGTGATGGACAGAGAGGCCTGGCATGCTGCAGTCCATGGGGTCACAAAGAGCTGGACACGACTGAGCGACTGAAATGAACTGAACTGAAGGGCTCTCCAGTCTGCCGGAGTTGCCCCTACTCCAAGTTAACACTGAACTTGGTCAGTTCACTCATGTATATTGCCTCCTGAGGGCATGAGTTTGAGACTCTTAGGCTCTCTAGTTTGAGCATGTCTGCTCTAACTACATACCTGAGTTGGTATCACGTCTTCATATTGACCTACATTAAATGCCAGCCTCCAGTATAACTAAAAAGTGCAACTATTTTAAAAATTACATCTATTTTAATGAACCCCCACACACACAAATTTACAGTTCTTTAAAAGTCTGATTCCTTTCTCACGCTCCCTAACCCTCACAATGTTCATTATTTCAAAAGCCAACAGGTCCCCAACCTTGGCAACATATAAGAATCAACTTTATGAAGCTCACACCCAGACCACCTCTGGTCGAGCTCACCAGAAGATCTAGGGGTGGAGCCCAGGCATCCTTATTTTTTCCAGGTTCATGTCAGTGATTCTGCTCCTGTTGAGCACTACTTACTTAAACACTACTGCTATACAGGTGTGACTTATAAATCAATAAGACTGATTTCCACAGGTGAGACTCACTCTCATCACTTTACATAACAACATGACATAAACATTTACGATGCTATCATCTTGTGTGGAGTGCTGCAGTCCATGGGGTCGCAGAGAGTCGCACACAGCTGAGTGACTGAACTGAATAGTTTTTCCAGGTTTTGACAAAATATCACTCTTTATTCTAACATCCAAAGTGAAAGGCACATATGATTTAACATCTCTTGACCAAAATTTTTGGTCTGATATTCACATACTTTTCCAGCAGATCTTTTGGTGTGGGTCCCTGAAAGTGTGGGTCCCTGAAAGTGCTCAAGTGAAGCCAACATATAAATGGGAGTTTCCAGCCCTAGCAGAACACTGAAACATATTAACGTAAATCACACACTGTCAACCACTGTATTGAGTTGGTACCAAACTCCAGACATCTTGGGTCAAAAATATTCTATCAAAAGATCTATTTGATAAAGATCTAAAATCTAAACTAGCAATAGACTACATGGGGCCATGAAACAGCTCTGTGACACCTGCTGGGAGTCCTGAAGAGTTTCAGTCCATTGACACACCAGCCTGTCAGATACCCCAGTAAAAGATGAGCCAACACAGTCAGAGGCCTAGAAAAGTTCATCTGCAAGTTCAGAGGTGATGGTTTTCCATAATATATATTTTTGCTTGATACCAGAGGGAACATGGGCATAATTTATGCTTATTATCATGATATTCAATTTGCTTAACAGTAAGCTATACAAATACGTCTCTCCAGATTCCCTGCTTTTGCCATTTCTTAAATAATTATGGCATGTGTTGAGAATCAGGCAGTTAAAATAGCATTCGAGAAACTTTCACTGATGACTTAGGCAAGAAAAGAGGGTCTTCCACTTTTAAGCTCAGATATGCTCCTGCACCAGCCATCTGAGGTCTAGTGACACAGTAACGGGACCTACAGTGTGCCCTCTCTGTAAAAACCACCAACTAAACGTCCAGCAGGGAGGGCGGGACACACACGCCAAGACGCCAGGGTTCACAGGTCTGGTTAGGTATGATTGGTCCAAACAAACTTTTAAAATAATTCACATGAACATGATGACAGCATTTTAATTTTGAAAATCTAAAGTAAAAGAGATGTTTACAAATGTTAATAGTGTTAAATGGTGTTTGAAAAGAGTCTTCTACTCCCAGATAAAAAGTATCAGGAAAGGAGAGAAAACTGGTTAGTATCTTTAGACAATTCAGTAATTATAATCATTTTAGAAATGCCAAGTTATTGTTTTCATTATTGTTACTGGGATGCTTATGGATCCTCCTAACATTTTCTTAGAAGCCTCAAAACATTTCTGTTTCTACCAAAAGTAGTATCTCCCCAGCCAGCCAAACAGTTCCCTTTGGAAATGCAGCCATTCTGAATGTTAAGACACTTAGGTATACAAAAGCCTTCTATTAAAATGCAAATATTTTATAAAAAGTCAGTTTATAAAGAGCAAGTACTAAGGTATATGCAGAGACCAGAGAGCAAAGCTTGCCCCTCCCTCCCTGAGCATTTTATTGGCTGTGTATATTGCGTGCTGGGTCATTTGGTCTCTGTCTTGGTCTGTGTCTTGCATCAAATGGGACTAATACTTAACTTCTAGACAATGCACATAAAGCAGCTAACCAGTGCCTCACTCATGAGGCGCTTAATTCTAGTAGATATTGTTACTACTTTATGTAAATAAGATTGTCAGAACTGTCCAAGTGGATTCAGAATTCAAAATCCAGTTCTGTCCAGCTTCATAGTTCCAGCTCCACCTCCCCCCGCAACCCCTACTACCCCACCCCCACCTCCTTTATACTAAACCTCTCAGGCAAAGACGTGGGAGGGATGTAAGATATACTTTTGTCCTAGTATTGTTTTATAGAATGTTCTAGGCAACCAAATATTGTAGGTAAAGCAAACAATGATACAACTAAACTTCACAATATCCTCAACCTGGAAAAAGACTAACCAAGTTCAATATCCAAGTGTAAAAATAAAGAAACGGATTTTCTCTTCCAATTTCCTTAATATAAATTATCCTAGACTAATCACATAACTGGTGTTTGTGTGTATCATAAACATATACACATGAACAAATAAATATGTAAGTCCTCACAAATGCACCCCTCCAGAGATGACAGTCTTCAAAAATGCTTTTCACCGCCAAAGTTACCTTCGAAACTTATTATTTCTATAGTGCATGAGGCAAAGTACATGGGTGGTTATCAAGTATGGTGCACATAATTCTGTACGCTCACTGTAGTGACATGAGCCCACACTACAGCACAAAGAAGAAAGGATCAATTATAAAGATGCTATTGTTTATTTTTTAATCCTATCAAAATAAACAAGCATTCTAGTCATATTTCACCAGTTAAGGTAATCAACTAATATGGTATTATATTTAATTTCCAATTAGAAGGCAGCACTTCTAGGAAGAAATGTCTAATTCATAGCTTGCTACGATGGTGCATTAGATATTCTATGAAAATTGTTTAGAACAGTTAATGATTCTCTATCTGGTACCAAGAACCGTACCCAAGTTTTATGGGGTCTGCAGATTTAGATTCTGTTTATGAAAAAAATGCAACATCACAAATACAAAATGCTTAGAAAAGTGATTTAGATTAAAAATTACAACAAAACCCAAAATTTTAAAGCTGACCTTACCAATACATCACAAAACCAAGATCCAGAAAAGAATCCACTATATGAATCTGAAACCCTGAAAGACTGCTGTAAATACTTCTTTTGGGCTGCACAGTCTGATTACTTCTCATATGACAATGATTCATATTAATATCATTTCTATAAAGCACAAACCACAAACATGGGTGATCAAAATGTATTTTTAATTATTGATAATTCAGAAAAGTTACTTTCAGCCTCATAGGTCTGTTTTAATGCCATATAAATTTTTAGGATTGTTGTCAAATTTGTAAACACCTATTTCTTTCACATGTGAGCCGTAAGAATTCAGGGCATTCCACATCTTCTAGTGCATTGTCTGAATTCAAATATTTTTTGCTTTGATAACGGTAATGTTTGTTGTCACTGATGTGTGTGTGTGTGTGTGTGAGTATGTGTGTTCAATTGAAGAAGAAACAAACAGAATTCTCATTAAAAACATGGTGCAGTTATGAATGTGTATTTCCATTATTGGGTATATTCTTAACAGAAAGAACTTCCATATCAAATATACTTAAATAAGAACTGAATCTTTTACTTACAGTTTTATACATCTAATAAGTAGAAGAATTTTCCAGACTCACTTCTAGCTCCAAACCATATTCAAACCATGTTTCTGCCAACAGATGTCATGTTTCAGAATCATGCTGCAATACTAACTCATGAGCCCCTACCATGCGGACAGACCCCAGGTGAGCTGGAACACTGGATGCCATTCCTGGGTAGTGAGTTTTACCCTAGGATGGCTAGGAGTAACTTAACTAAAGAAAACTGAGCTGAATAAATACATTTCACTCAACCAAAACTAAAAGTGTCTGCAATGTAAATCTTCTTTAGCTGTATCTCAGAAACACTCTAAACTCCAATGTCACCAAAGCCAAGAAAAATGTCAAAGAAGTAAAGTCAGAGTGGAAAAGGGTAAGTTACCTGCAATTAAAATTTTATGCCTTACAAAATTTACAAATTATGATGCTATCCATGAAAGAATGCCTGTGTACACTCGTATAGGGTCCCTCCAGGCCCTTGGAAAGGTCTAGGTGGGCCCAAGCAATGTATGCAGAAATGGTAAAACATGTATTGTACAAATGAGGGGCCTTGCTGCTTGCAATTCATGAACTTCACAATGAATCAATCTCTGTGGTCCCCATTATCATTCATCATTTATCTCAGTCTGTACATGTCTGATCTCTCCAAATTTCAATTCATTGGAAACAGGAAGTACAGTCTTAAGTACTATAGACAGAAAATACTCAAAAATGTATGTGGTAATCCTATCCACAGTGATCTAGAGAATGAATATATTATATACACACATATAAATACACGTATGTATATATGTACACATATGTGCAGTGTATATACACATACATGTAAAAACACATATATCATTTATATATGCATTTGTATGTTTTATATATACAGCATTTATCTATACATTATGTATATATGTTAATTATATATATGCATAATATCAAAGAAAGAGTGAGTCTTTTCAAGTTAACAACATGGTATCCAGATCTTGTCCTTTCAAGGAGGTTTGGCTCAGAAGAAAGTCACCATTAGAGCCAGGCAAACAAAGAACAGGGCTTCCTTGAGGAGGCCGATGGGTGAGCCAGGCCATCAAGAGACTTTCAATGCTCTCTGGTCCTGGACAGAGAGTCTGTAGTTACTGACCCAAAAGAGGCACTTTGAGTCCTGCCAAAGTGAAAAGAAAGTTACTGGGAAGGCTTCACTCTTAAAGAGAATATCCATTAATCTGTTCCATGCTTGAAGCCGGACTTTAAAAAAAAAAAAAAAAAACAGGTGAAAACTACTGCAAGATTATAATGCTTAGTGCAAGGGGAAAACATAATTTTCTTTCAACTGATTTAGCATATTAAAGGAAAGTATTTTTAAAAACAAACTAACTTCTGACATTTGCAGTTTGATTCTCAATTTCTAAATAAAACAATGTTTGCTATTCCACACTTTAGCCAGATCAATATGGCTAACAGAACAAATCTATTACCCTGTCATGAAACAAAATGTATTATTTGCAATCCAGCAAGTATTTCTTCAGTAGTACCCAGGCCATGTCTGCACTCTTAAGATCTGAGGGCAAGGGTAAGGATGTGTTAAGAAGAGAAATTTAAGGACATGTAGCCTCGGAGAAGGCAATGGCAACCCACTCCAGTACCCTTGCCTGGCAAATCCATGGACGGAGGAGCCCAGTAGGCTGCAGTCCATGGGGTCGAAAAGAGTCGGACACGACTGAGCAACTTCACTTTCACTTTTCACTTTCATGCATTGGAGAAGGAAATGGCAACCCACTCCAGTGTTCTTGCCTGGAGAATCCCAGGGACGGGGGAGCCTGGTGGGCTGCTGTCTGTGGGGTCGCACAGAGTCAAACACGACTGAAGCAACTTAGCAGCAGCAGCAGCCTGCCAGGTTCCTCTGTCCATGGAATTCTCCAGGCAAAAATACTGCAGTGGGTTGCCATTCCCTTCCCCAGGGGATCTTTCCAACCCAGGGACAGAACCCGGGTCTCCTGATTCTGAGCCACCAGAGAAGCCCAGGGTATGGTTCTTGTCTTTAAGACAAAAACTGCAAGAAAGGGAGGATTTTTAAGGGCTTCAACAGCATTATGTTCTGTCTCTGGGACCTTAGTCTAAACCTCAAGGCTTTTGGCTTCCAGACAGTCCTAGGAAAGCCCCTCTCAAGTGTCACCAGCCTTCTCCAGTCTGGAAGCTTCTTCCCTGTCATCAACGAAAAATCAGTTTTTCTGAAAACATCTGTCAGTTTGCTCTTCTAGCATTGTCAGGGTAGCAGATGTCACCAAAATATATACACTGTAAAGGAAACTAGTTTCCAAAGAATATGGGAGCTTCTATAGAGTTAGTAGGTGGTAGGCAGAGTTTTCCTGACTGTACATTTCAGTCACATATCAGAAAAGAGGCACTAAAAGAAACAATCAGAAGCTTGTGAAACTTACGAGTCAGTATGTTCCCTAGCAATGTTTTTATAAGCATTGGTTTGACTGTTTTCAGGAGACAAGTGGGCAAATGGAAAAGCCACTGAAGACAGTGCTTTGGAGAATGCCAGGAAGCATTACAGTGAGGGGTCCCCCACTGTGTGGTCTGTCCACATGGGTGTGTGCACCCACTTGTACACACACAAGCACTTAAAACTTAAAATTTGCCCCAACTATCTACCTGGGACCTTCTGGTGAACCATAGGAGGGAATAACAGGGCATCTTGCCACCAAGCTACAGGGTGCAGGCAAAGAGCAGGGCAGGCAGTAACAAGCCTTTCATTCATTCATTCAGTCAGTCAGTCATTCCTTCTCCCCACAGGAAAGGCCCTCGTGGGAACGTGCCCACAGGCTCAGGCACAGTACCTCTTTCTAGTCTTGCATTTTTTCCAAAGAAGTGCAGGCCACAAGGAAAGGCCACGTTAGAAGCCGCTGGCCTTGACACCACTTCCCAGTCCACAGCAGCAACTTTTGCCAGCATCTAAAGTACCTCTGGCCACACAGAAGCACAAATGGCCAGGGGCCGCAACCCCAATGCTGGGCTGTGGAAGGATGTCCCATTGCCCATTCTCAATCTGTCCTAGGATGAGTCTAGTGATTTTACATAGTTGTAGGTAGACACAACCCACATCCTACTAAATGCTAATGCACACCTTCATAGAATTCCAACATACTTATTTGGCAAACACAAAAATGGCAAGAAATTGGGTGACATATATAATTGAATACTACTTAAGAAAATGAGTACTTTACACAAATTAGCTCATGTAATCCTCATCAGCTCCTCCCTGGGGTAGATGCTGTTACTACTTTCATTAGACAGCAGAAAACTGAAGCTTAGTGTGGTAAAGTCATTTGTTCACAGTCAAATGGCTGATAAGTGGCAGAGGGCCATATTCAAAACCAAGCAATCTGGGTTCACTATGGGGCCCTCATATAATCTTCATCTCAAGGGTTCAGAGTTACTTTCTAAAGGAGGAAACAAGCCACTTTGGCCTGGAGGGGCAGTAGGGCCAGTACGGTCTAGTTCTTCACCTGTTTGGCAGCTTGGCACAAAGCCAGCTCTGCATACTTGTCTGAAATTCAGATTTCTGCTCATATTTACCAGTCATGGAAATTTAGGCAAATTAAGTAATTTTTCTATGTCTCAGTTTGCTCACCAATAAAATAGGGATAAGGGCTTGCTGCCTAACATTCACTGATCTATTTAATATACAACAGTGCTGCTTTAAGAGAATGCAAATTTTTACCAAACTGTCCTAGGAGTCAAATTGTTGATAATAACTACCTTATTTTTTCTTTCCAGAGATTTTGATATTTATTAATTAGATGGTCTATGAATCTATCCTATGAAATGAAGCAGCATGCATTTATTACCCAGGTTTTGGAGATGAGGAAACTAACAAGTAGAAACTCAAAACAAGAAACCTGCTGACATTCAGGGTTGAGATCCACCAAGTCATAGCTACGGCAAGCCACTATTAGTCAATGATACTTCATCTCCTTATGGAGCCCCAACAGGAAAATCCCAATCAACAATGGCAAAGCTGAAGTCCCTAACATCTGGAGAAGGGTCTAAATAACCTGCTAGTTTACTACTATCACAAGAGTAACTGAATCCAGGAAAATCCATGTTTCAGTTTAAGGTGTGCAGGCTACCTGGGGCCTTTGCACTGTCTTTTCCCCTGCCTGGACATCAGTGGTCCTTGGTTGGCCTCATGGCTAACTCCTTCACTTCTGTGAAGATTTTGAATCACCTATCAGCTTCACAGTAAGGCCTATACTGACCAACCAATTAAAAATTCCAACATTTCATCTCCCAACCCACTTTAGCCTGCTGTAACAGGACTCTTTCCATACCACTAACCAGGAAAGCATATAATTTACATTTTATGCTGACTATCTATTGTCTATCTCCCACCACTAGGACACAAATTCCCCAGAGGTTGGGAAATTTATTCACCAAAATATACCAAGCACCTAGAACTATACCTAGTACAAATTAGGTGCTTGACATATATTAATATATAAATAAAAATGCAGAGGCACTTTTACAAATGTACCAAATAATCACATCTAGTAAGAATGATTTCTGAGACCAAAAGCCAAAAGACTCCACAGCACTGTGGCACTGGGATGCACAGACCGAGAGAAGTCCCATGAGTCTGTGACAAAACCTTCAATGCTAAATTTAGTGCTCTTGGTGTTTCTATGATTTCTAGTTACCAACTCATCTTCACCTGCCTAGGATGTGCATGTCAAGAGTGTTTCTACAAACTCAAGTATCTACTTACAGTAAGAAGCAAACAAATCTTGATCAGCTTTTTCCATCTCCAGGAAACAGAGCCAAGGTACGAATGAATTAATAGTGAAGCTGACATAGAAACACTTCACAGTTGCAGGGCTGTGAAATTTCTAGGCAATTTAAGTTGGGAGGAGGGTTTTAGTTGGGGTACTCGGCTTGTACATGGAGACAGGTGCTCCACGACTAGACCAGCAACGAAACCCAAGGAAGACAACAGGACCTCAGGTGAGGCATTCCTCTAGGAGAAAGGAGGAGTGCTAAAACAGAGGAAGGGGAAATCACACTTTCTTCAGCTCTACAGCCCCAAATCCTTGCTAATGGGTGTGTGCAATTGGTTAACAAAAAGAGTTGAGTGTTTATCTGTATGTAACAGCTACTTTCAGCTTAATGCACTTAATCTGAACTAAACAATACAGTTATTATGAAAACTATGGGCCTTGTACACTTAAGGCCTTGAAAAATCTCTTATGCAAGAAATATGCCATATTCCCAACCTTAAACCTTCATCTCATTACTGCTTAAGGATTCTGACTAGTGGTTAAATGGCAGTAACTCAGAAAGGTTCTCAAGATGGACCTGCCATTAGGCACACCTCTAATGCTCCTGTGATTTCTAAATAACATGCTTCTTAAAAAATTACAGGTAATATTATATCTTTTGATAATCTTTTCATGCATCTTTTTACTGCAGCCACTTGATGACAAGACTATAGAACTGGTAACTCAGTCATTAAAAATAACAATCTCTCTCCAAAAATATATAGACAACCACAAACAATAAATTCCACTTAAAAATACCTGTAGTATAGAGCTTTCACCAAATGCTTTGTCTGATGTATTTTCACTCATGTCTCTTCACTGGAAGTGTATTTATATGATACTGCCTACTAAAACCAGATTGTTTTTATTCTTCTTGAAATCAGTTCTCACTAATTTTTGCACATGGGGCTGTCTTTCAAAGTGAGGGGCTTCTCCCTCACTTTAAGGTACAGAATAGTTTCAGCTGGTTTCTTCACCCAGGGAATTTTAAGTGTTTAACATTTACTTTCCATAAAGTTTTCTGGTTTCAAACTAGTTTCAAAGTATAGTAATTGTTATCAGTGCTCCCAAATTCACTTAAGCTATTGTTGTACATTTAACTGTTCAATATTTTCACAAAAGAAAAATACTAGCCCTTTGGAAGTGACCATCACTTAAAATTTAAATTTATACAATTTATAGGATCTTAAAACCCTCTTAAAAATGTTTGCACACTAAAGACAATCTCTGCAAACTTAACTGGTGATTCACTAAGAGTTAGTTTCAAATTTTTCTGATTACGAACTTAAACCCTCAAATAGTTGACTGTCTTTAACACATTTTAATAAATTATATTTCCTTTTTCCTAGCTAGTCCAAGCAGGCAGGCAATGTGGAGAAATTATTAATTACATTATAGTTTATTCTAAAATAAAATTGCTAGTGAGTGAATGAGATATGCAGTGACATCCCTCCCTAGGTTAGGAAATGTTATTTATATATTTACATTATATATGTGTGTGTATGTGTGCGTATATATATATATATATATAAAACTTTCTACTTATCATTGAAAGTAAGAGAAGGGACTTGAACTAATAAAACTTCCATTGTAACTTTGTATTACAGGACTTAAAGTATTATTTTAAACTACTCATCATGAAAAATCTGATTTATTCCTTAAGCACCTTGAATTACCCCTATTCAATCATGATGATGAATCAGCAAATATGCTACTCCATTAAACTCTTGCTTTTAAGACTACCAAAACTTGCCTAGCTTTTCTGTCATACCTTATCAGAGGAGATAGCGAAAACTATTACACGGATGTTTTAGAACTTCGTAAGTTTCAAAACCTGGACAATTACCCAGATTATCTTTTGAAAGTAAGACATTTTTTATGAGTATTTTCCATTCTGGACGTCCCATCATATACCCATTCTCAAGCAGCATTCAACGCTTATTAAGCACGCACTGTGTGCACAGAAAGCATTATACTCAGAGAAGGCGCATAAGGCTCGGCCTCATTTTATTCGTGTATAAATAGACAGCAGTAGTGATTTATTCTCTCAACTTTGTAGAAACGTGAGCAGCATCGACATGGATGAATCCACAGCATTCATTGGGAAATGATTTTCTGGGGGCAATTCACACATTCTCTGGATTAGACAGCCCCGTTAGGGAACCACGCGGTCCCTTCACCAGCCAGCCCACATAGAACAACTCGTGGGCGCCGGCCACACCTTCCGCAGGTGGATGGATCGGCCGAGCCACACGTAACCCGACTCATCTCTCCTCGGAGGGGCTCCGGATAGGAGCGTGTAAATGTGTGCAAGCTCTTGTGCGAATTAAGGACTTGTTGAAAGGCCTCGGGGTCTTGGGAAGGAAGAGAAAGTCGCAGCCCCGCAGGGCGCCCCTCCCCCGCGGCCACGAAGTCCCCCGCGCCCCGGGCGCTGCGCAGGCCGCCGCAGCGGATCCTCCGCGCAGCCGACGCACCTCGGGCCTAGCACTATTTGAAAAGCAAATCTCAGAGCCGGGGCGTATTTAAATGCCCGACCCCGGATCCCCGGGGGTGGCTCTCCTGCAGACGCAGCCGCAAGGGCCTCCGGGGCGGCGCGGCCCTGGGCACTGGGCGCGGCCCGCGGGCGCACCCGGGACCTCTGCCCGCAGCGCCCGGGCATCCGCGCCAGGCCCGGGCACAAGCGGGCGCCCCCAGGCCAGAGAGCCCTGCCGCCGCCGAAGAGAGGGAGAGCGCCGGTCCTCCGCCCGCGGCCTCGGCTCCGGGCCCCCTCCCGGAGCACCACACCTAGCAACCGGCGCTGACAGGACGCAGTGGCGGCGGCGGCGGGAGGAGGAAGCGGAATGGCTGCCGCGGTGGAGCCACCCCGCCCCCCCCGCTCCCACCTCCCAGCGGCTGCAGCCGCCGCCGAGCCCTGACAGCTCGAGCCCCGGCGGAAGCGGCGGGCGGCGTGCAGCCTCCCGCCCCCCGCCGCCCCTGGCCGCTCCGACCACCGGAGCCAACTAACTCCGCGCCCCTGCCCAGCGCCGGCCGGCCGGCCGCCCAACCGGCCTCACCGCGCCCCTCCGCCCGGCGCCCCGTCCCCCGGCGCCCGGCCCTGCCGCCGCATCTCCCCGTCGCCGAGTCCCTCCTCCCGCCGCCCCCGCCGCAGCGCAGCCCCACTCCCAAACACTTCGCCGCCGGCGCGCACGCCCCGCGGAATCCCCCAGCCCGCCCGCCGCACCTCGGGGCTCCCGCCCCTTCCCCCACCCTGCTCCCCGCCCCCCGCCCCCCGGCACCTCGCGCCTCCGCATCCCGCCACCCCCATGCCCTGGGCTCGAACACACCCTCCCCGCCCCCGCCGCCGCCTTCCTCGCTCCTAACCAGCCCTGGCCATTCTGGGGTTCTCGCCCGAGCAGGAGTTTCCGCACGCCGGGCACCCCCGCCCACCCCCGGGCCATTTACCGATGTGGTTGTCCTCGATGTGCTCGATGAGGTCGGCCAGGGTGGGGAAGTGGAGTCCGCAGCCCCCGAACCGGCAGGTATTGGAGAAGAAGGAGGCGGCGGCGATGCCTGTCATGGTGCTACATCGAGAGCCCCCCTGGTGTCGGCTCAGCGAGCGCCGGGCAGGCGGGCGGAGGGAGGGAGGGAGGCAGGGTGGGGTGAGGAGAGGAGGGGCTGGGGGAGGGGGAGAGAGGCGGGGTGAGGGGGGGCGGAGAGGACGGGACAGAGGGAGAGGGGGCGAGAGCGATGGAAGGATTGCGAGGAGAGACCGGGAGGCAGAGGGGAGGCGGCGGCGGCGTTGGGAGCGGCGGGGGGAGGGTGGGGGTGGGGGGGTGAAGCCGCCGCAGCTGGGAGGAGGGACCAGGGCGCGCGGCAACAGCTGTGCGGCCCCCAACCTCCGCCCCTGGACTGAGGCCTCACCTGGGAGCGCCTGCCACCAACTTTATCTCACTCGGCCTGCCCTTCACAGTTGGTAATACATGCAATCAGTTTGGAGCCTCCTTGGTTATGTATATTACATTCCTGGTATATATACATCCATTAATTACACTTACATCCCTTCAATGAGAACTTAGGGAGTTACCCGGGCCCCTGTCGGGGACATTTGTTTGCACCTGGCCACCTGCTAGGTTTGATACTGACACTCACAAAGGATCCAGGAAAGGTAATTGTGTGCACCTTACTCTTTAAACCTTAAAAAAAAAAAAGCCCATTTTCTCTGGAGGATTGTACTAATTGATTTTAATGAAGTTTCCCTCTAGGCCAGAAGAAAATCTTAGCTTTATTTAAATTTCAAAATAGAGTGCTTGATTGTCAAGTGCATTTGCCTGTGTTTTACAAGTGTACCCCGTTTGTAATATTCCCTGCTCCTTTTGGGAAAACAAAAACTAAAATAATTTCATTTCCCCAAATTACAATACCCCACTGCCCCAACTCAGATCTGCAAATTAACCCATGTGGCTTCCTGGGAGCAAAACTATCATAGCAGAAAGGATACCACATTGGTTAAGGCTAAAAGGAGTAGAAAGAGAATCAAGGGACATATTTTCACCTAAAAGAGAAGAGATTCTCCCAGTCAGTCTAGATTACACCATTCTGTGAGTATTTAAACCATAATGTGGACCAGTTAAGCACTTAAAGTTGGATCAGGTAGCTTATGTGAAACCTCATTTTGCTAAGAGTCAATTACCTCCTTGTCCCCACAATTTTACTGATATTTTTACTTTTAAATCTGTTTTCTGGTAGCGCTTTTACAGGTGCCTATATATTATCAGCAGTTTATGATCTCACAGTGCATTTTTTTCATTATGGAAGTATACTGAATTTACATTTTTCTTTAAGACAAATTTCACTTATCCTCTGGTCCAGATACACAGAGAAATAGTATTCCTCTCTCCATAAAATAAACTATATTCATTTCTAGTGTTTTTTCTTGTAGGATTCTTGATTCTTTTCATTTGAGAATTTAGAAGAAAGGCGCCACAAAACGTTTTAAAATCTGAGAGTCACGGTGATTGAGGGTGATGAGTGCCCTCACCCGTGGCATTTCCTCTTTTCTGGCCCCTCTCTTCTTGTCTGCCAGCTCACAGAGTAACAAACTTTTGTTGAGATGAGAGTTGGGTTGAATGAGGTTGGGGCAGTTATGTGGTTAAAGTTCAGTTTGGTGCCAAGAATGATTTCCTGGGCCCGCTTGGGGGTGGAGACAGGGCCCGGGTGGGCCTGATAATAAGCCAGGGACCCAGTTGGCGGGAGACTGGAGCGAGGGCCAGACAAGGGTCTAAAGAGCAGAATTAAAATTTTGGCAGCTGTGCAGTGCATTCAGCTGCCCAATCTGGGAAGGCCTTTAGCTACAGCAGGCAGAATACACACCACAGCAAGTACCACCAACAGGGCAATGCAATGCAAATCCTTCAGCCTAAGCGATGCCAAAACAGCTTCCCTCTAGAGATGAGTGTTTGGTACCCCCACCATGAGGCAGCATTTAGGAAGCACTGAGAGCTTTGGGGAAGTAGCATCTCTGTCCTCTGGAGGAAAAACTGTCCATGTGGAATTATTAACTCTAGAGAGAGTGTGGAGAGGCACAGAGGTAGTTAAGACAAGAGACCTCACAGTTGGAAAGTGCCAGAAATATGCAGGTAAAAGATGAAGTAAGGAGACTGGGTTTCATGAATGTTTAAGTCTCCACTGTTTCAGTATTCCTAAAATAAAAACTTCATATTCCAAATTTAATAAAAAGAGTTTTTAAAATGGAACAAGCCAAAATAACCTATAAAATGAATAAAAATGTTAATTTTTAAGATTAGATTTTTTTCTTTATCTGTAGCAATCATTAATATTTTGTAAGGACTCAGTTTATTTTGCATAAATAACCTACCCTAATTCTTCATGTATGAATTGAAGCTCTGCTTATATGACATACTGCCCATTCATTTTTTTTTTTAATCTGCACACTCTAGACATTTCTGGCCTTAGTATTAGATATATAATCAGTCTTTTAGATCTGGAAGATGCTCTGGCCAGCAGACTCACTGATTTTGTAGATGTGATAAACTGAGGTCAGAGGCGCAGAATGAATTCTTTCCAAGTACACACAGCCAACTTTCCTCTCTGTGTTCTTAATGCATTTGGTTAAGGCATCAATAAATAATTGAAAGACAAAGATATGGTAATACAAACAAACTTTTTTTAAAATGCCTTATAATGGCATACTCACCCTTATGTATTATTGGCCAAAAAGTTCATTCGGTTAATGATTAACTTGGTGAAAATGAAAACTGCATCTTTTATTTTTACTGAAAAACAACAGACTTTTTGGCTAATCCAGTATTAGGATTTATAAAAATGTTTGTTTCAAGGGTGTCCTTTCATATAAAGTCAGCCTAAAGGTATAAGAATATATAGAACAAACATTTCAATCTGTTGGGTCCCAGAGAGGATGATGGTTGATACAAAAATATTTGTTTACCTGATTTGAGTAGTGAAGAGAGTCAGATGAAAGGAACAGTAAAAGAACTGAGGAGGCAGAAAGAGATGATGATGATTGCAGACTAGAAGTGCTCTCTGGCTTAAGATCCCTTTCTTGGAAACCATTTGCCTCTCCCCAGATCTCTGTGCCTTTTGAAGTGAAGGCCCACACAAAATGCAGACATCCAGTAGCCCATAGCGTGGTGCTTAGCATTACAAATGCTTTGGGATCCAGTAGCAGTCTCCAAAATCCACCATGGCCATTGCCACGAGATGGGGGCAGCTGCCAAGAAGGTGTGAATCCATTGGTCTAATGGAGCCAGCCAAAGCCACCAAAAAGATTAGGTTACTTTAGGGATACACTGATCATCAAAAGCGTGCACTTCCTGTGTCCTGCATGGACATATGTTAGCACTACAAGAGTATGTCTATGAGCATTAGATCCTATTAACTCTCCATACTACCTTCAGCTCTTAAGTTTTCTGGATCATTCTTCAAAGTTCCACTTGAGCTTTTCAGTTTTACTGGACGTAAACCGGCCCGTGAGGCCTTGAGACACTCCCATTACTGCCAGCACTATGTAGACTGGGTAGATCATGAACCCAGATAGGTCTTCTTCAGCTCATGCCAGTTTGACCACTTCTAAGAATGAATGATGCTCTCCGAAGACTCAGGCTTCCAGTTCTGCCAACAACCAACCACCTTTGCCTCAACAGGATGCTTTCTTGAGGTTCCCACCTTCTTCCAGGGAGGATAATGTCTATTCCAGGTTTTCTTGTTTAATATGCATGTAACCAAGTTTTCAAGTTCTCAGCTCAGAAATGAATCAGTTTTATCTGCTTTTTTGGTGATTAATTCTCGTTTTGGCCCCTAGTCTCATTCTGTCTAGAATTTAGCATTAACCTTAGAAAGAGTAACAGGGGTTCTCTAGTTGGACAACACCAGTGACTAGTCCTCATGGATGTTACCCTGTATCTCTCTACCCTATGCTTCCGCCTTACTGACTGTATACATAGTTATTGCATTACATTTCTAGTTTTTGTAAGATTTCTCCAGAATAAGGTGATAAAATACCCAGCCATTGACTGTCATTCTAACTGAGCTCCTGGATTTATTCCCTACTGCAGTCTGCCACACGCACCCAAATAATAGCTCCACACTCATCTCTGGTCAGATTTGGCCAGCCCAGTCTGAGGTTTAAATACGGTCATGAAAGCAGCCAGCCAATCACTATTTTATTCATCCCTGACATCTTGATCAAAAATCTATGCCAGGCTCCTGTTGTACAACTCCCAAAGGAATATTTGTAGAACAATTGCCTGGACGGTGACTTCAAAATTTGTAAACCCTGGAGCCTGACCTGCCATGCAGCACATGGGGGATACAATTTGAATAAGTACAGCCTCTTCTCATGAGGGAACGCCAAAGACTTTGCAAGTCCTCCTGAACTGGTTCCTAAAGCCTGCCTAGGGCAGCTCAGTGGACTCCACATATGTCCTCTTGGTTGCTCTGGTGTCTGCCATTTCCCTCCTTTCCAGCTCTGGCCACTCAGATGGTAACTCTTGTTGCTCTTGACTGTATTGGAGCCACTAAAGCACTAATGGTTGCATGAGTCTGCACAGCCTTTTGCCCAGAGATACATCTTTAGGTACCAGTGATGTTTATCCAGCAGTGCCCAGTACTGAAGATTTTCTATCCCTTCAAAGACTTCTATCATCTTTTTTGTCCTAGCCTTTTGAGGTTTATCAGCTTCCATAAATACAATGCTCTTCCTTTAGGACTAGGACAAGTATTGATGGAGAATGGATGAGGGGATCAAGTTGGGAATACTGCTCCATGATCTCCCCTCCCCTGCTGGAATCCTGCAGCACCAGCCTGCACCATGAGACTAAGCTTTCTATTCAGTGACCTTCAATAACTGGATCTCTGCAGAAGTCTTCCAGCCTTACCTCCTGTAGTTCCCTCTTTACACCAACAGTTCAAGATGGATCAGATTATTTGTTTTCAAAATGCATTCACCATACACACACAAGCCACCTTGGTTTTGTATGTGTTTTGTAGTCTGCCTGAAACAGCCTTCTCTCCCTTCCCTCTCCCCTCACTAAACACATTGCAGCATCTCATCCTGTCACCTCCTCCAGGAAGCCTTCCCTGCATCCTATCTTCTCTTTCTTCCCGGCTGAGCTACACGCTTATCATCTGTGCTCCACCTAAAGCTCCCTCTGCATTAATTTTGACGGCTTACTGGTCTTCCTTCTCCTCTAGACCAGTCATTCCCAACATTTTAAAATCAAGAACCCCACCAATAAAAAAACAAATGTGATCACATGAACATTCATGTCTTTTATTTATAAATTATATATAGATACTACTACTCAAATATAGTATGTATATTATAAAGTAAGTCAGATGCTTTCAGAAGATCCTTTTAAAAAACAGAAATGGAAGGTCTAATATCTTCACCCCATACCCCAGAGTATTGTCTGGCCCACATCCTGGGTTGAACGCATTCCACCTTGGAGGTGACTGATTGTAGTCTCCATGAAAAAGAAGGCTATCTCTCACTGTGCCTGTACACAGGGCTCAGTACAAGTTGTACAGCATATAACTCAGCGCCGTGATAAAGCAGTGCACTAAGACTTCAGTTTTCAATGCTGAAGCAACTTCCAACAATCTGTTATTGTTCTCTTATGCAACATCAATGAAAGTATTCAGTCATCTCTCACCTTGGGTAGATTACAACAGTTACACCCTAACAGTTATATCCCATGATCATGGCCCAACCTTTAATGAGACCTCTTTTCAGGTCTAGCACAGTGTCACTGCCCTGTGCCCCTAACAGGCACTTATAAAATGCTCGTCTCATTGGTTTTGATGGCACTTGTTTCCTAGGCTCTGCTAATGCAGACAAAGCTGCCCAGTTGGACAGAGATAAGCAGGGGAGCATTGAGCCATGACATGAGATCTGACACTAGTTCTCCTTTATTTCACTGACTAGGACCCCTTTCCCTTTCACAGATGTTCAAGTTTAATATGATGATTATTTTACATAACAACTACCACTATTCATCCAGTGCCTACTGTTGGGTCAGGCACTGTTGGACTAGATGTCTTACCACAGATCTGTTATTAAACCCAATGAGATAGATAAATACATTATGCCCAGATTATGGATGAAAAAAAAAAAACAAGACCCAGGGAAATGAGGTAACTTACTGAGGTCCATAAAGCTAATAAGTGTTGGAACTAAGTTTTGAGCTCCAGGCTGTCTGCTTCTAGCATCTTGGCTCTTAACATGAGGTTCCTACTTGAATTGGGGTGTTCTTGAACATTTTCCTCCTCTCCCTTGAATCTGGGGAGAAGTTGGGTTCTTGGCAACAGGCAGGACTAGGCTTACATACATCAAAACACTAAGATTGAGGGGCAAAATTGTCATACTTTACTAACTGTACTTAGGATTGGGTCCTGGGTGTCAGGACAGGGTATTGATGATGGAGGGGGGCCTGGGACCTCCAACAGGTATTGAGAAACTTGGCTTGTCTTTTCCATTTCTGTCTCCTTTGAAAGGTTCTTTCATTGCTGTTGCCAAGCTCGTTTACTGGCCTTAAGTACCTGATTTTAAAATTGAACTTTATAGGGAAGTAAGACTTTGAAAAGATACCCTTGTTTTGTTCTTCAGCTGGTTCCTGACTTATGCATTCATTGTGTACTTCCTACTGTTTATTTTGGGGCTGGGTAGGGGGAACACAGGAGTCACCTATCGTGTGGTAAGGTAACTCTTTTTGAGTTTGTCATGCTCTTTGCCTTTGTCTCCAGTCTGTAATAACTCTAATTAGGTTTCTTTTCATCCAATTGTTTGGTGTAATTGTAGTTTCTGTTGCAGTTTTAATTTCCCGAGTCATAGAACAGACTGCCTGCTGAACACCATCTCAAAGGGCTCTAGAGTGAGTAAATGGGCTCAGTAGCCATGGTGCACAGCACCTGGGATCTGAGCTCCCCCAACCCGGGATAACCAGCGTCCAGCACTGCAAAGTGGATTCTTCACCACTGGACCACCAGGGAAATACCCTTCGTAATCTTTGAGTCTTCCCACTCCTGGGTTCCCACTTCAGGATCACATTGCCTTGAAGGCATTAGTTCTTTTAAAAATGTACTAAATAATCTAAACATGTTATATTACAGTTAATCTTTGATGTCAGAGCCAACTCGTGATTTCAATCTTCTCTTTTCTCTTCCTTACGCCATCCCCCTTTCTCACACTACTTCCCACTTTTATAAACCTCCCACCATACCCAACCTTGTCCCCTCACATCCACCCTGGGATTCCTTTTCAGGACTGATTCTTGAATAAGGCCTGTGAATGAAAAGTGTTTGGTACTGTATTTAAGAAAGTTGTACCAGAGAAGTGAATTTGAGAAAGAAACACAATAAAAAGGTAATTGGGAAAGAAAACCCCAAAAGGGTAAAAGCAGAGGTTGAAAAGATCTTTTCTGTCTTCTCTCTCATGTACACCAAAGTTTTGCAGCAGAGGAATCCTCCTTTCAGGCAACCCCTCCTCAGCCTCATACAATCAAATTTACATCTGGCTTATCTTTTTCACTCTGTACCCTGGTCTAAAAGACTAATCAGAGGAAAGGTCCCCACCAAAGTTTAACAACAAAAAGAAATGCCAGCTCTGTCACTTGTACAGGCCGTTGACCTTGGCTAAGTCAGCCATTCAGTCTCTATGAGATTTCCTTATCTACAAGCTGGATATAACAGTACAGAGTGTACCCAGCTCCCAGGGATAAAATGAGATACTGCATGGGAAAACACTAGAAAGTGTTAAAGTATTAATCAAAGATGAAACCTTATTGTTACTATTATCCTGTGTCCAGTGCTGCAGATGTTGTGGCCTGTGTCATCTCTTCTCACCGAATGTCCTTGGAATTCTTAGAGAACAGGGTGGTACCATCTGGTGTAGCAGAGAGGAAGAATTTTATGTTTTAGAAGGGAAGTTGGTATTTTAAATTGTTGACTTTTTATCAATAGTTATGTAGGCATGTTAAGAGCTGCAGCTAAGTCGCTTCAGTTGTGTCCGACTCTGTGCGACCCCACAGACGGCAGCCCGCCAGGCTCCCCCGTCCCTGGGATTCTTCAGGCAAGAACACTGGAGTGGGCTGCCATTTCCTTCTCCAATCCATGAAAGTGAAAAGTGAAAGTGAAGTCGCTCAGTCGTGTCCAACTCTTAGCGACCCCATGGACTGCAACCTACCAGACTCCTCTGTCCATGGGATTTTCCAGGCAAGAGTACTGGAGTGGGGTGCCATGTTAAAAGCAGGCACCCATTACTCTGGGAAAAGTTGCAATAGGAGTCATTTTTTATTTGTTCTGTTTGCTTAACTAAGGCCTGGGGCTTCTACCCTGCAGGCAGATGGGAGTCTTGCTACCAAAATGACTAGTTGAGGATGATAGACCCAGAAGATCTCAAGAGCTGTGCTTAGATCAGTTATTATTTGGATAAAGACCTACTCTCTCCTCATCTGAACAAGCATGTTACCCAGCTGATGCCAGCAGGCCTCTATGACCATGAGGAACTTCTGCCCAAGGATAAAACCAACCTGACAGAACAGAGTTTGAGAGATTTCCAAGAAACTGAACAAGAGCTCTGATATAAGTGTGCCTGAAGCCCACATTGGTCTTTGCATTTATACAAGCCAGTGACTCAACTTTATTGTCTAAGCCAGTTTGTGTTGGGCTTTATAGATACCGACGGAGAAGTCATTCTAAATCGCAGAAAGTTGGAAGGTTTCCAGAGAAGGGGTTGGAATGTCACATAGGGTTCAAGGATTTTGCTGAGAGTAAAGTTACCCAAGTCTCCTAATCTTGCCTGCATAGATTCACAGTTGTGAGCGTGCCTCTGATGGGCTGAGGCAGTCTGCCTAAGATTAAACCGATGGTTAGAGCACCACTGAAGTCGGTATCAACACCAAGGCCTGCGTTGTCACAGGAAAAGGAAGGCTGGAGTTATCTTAAAATGGAGGGATGGATAAAGCTGTGTCCATAGGTTGGGGGTCGGGAGTATGATCCATGAATATGCCTATGTTCAGTTTTAGTAGATGCTGCCAAACCATTTTCCAAAATGGATTTACCAGTTTACATATTCACCATCAATGTTTGACAGTTCCCAGAGCCTCTTTCTTTGACTTTGCCCACAGGCTAATAAATGAGAAGTTCTGGCTTTACCAGACAGAGCACACCCATTTACAAACAGCAAATTAAAAGGTTGCTGCTAGAATAAGACACACAAAAAAAGTATACACACCCACACAATCACACAAAAGCATACAAATTCAAGTAGCGTGGTAATTTGGAATGGTGATTTAGAGGTAAATACATTTTAATTATCTTCATTAAGTTATCAGAAAAAAATGCAAGTATAACCCAAGTGCCTGACTACCCACTGGATCAAAATTGTCAGGGGTAAATCAGCACTGTGTCAAAATTTCCCTTCCTTATGTTTAGTTGTGGTTGTGGTGTGTGTGTCTATGTGTGGCAGGTGAACAGGTGAAGAATGATAAGAAAAGTTTTCTGCACAAGAGGCAGTCAGTCAAAAATGTTCCATTACATTAAATTATTCAATATATGTTGATGAAACAGGCAGTAAGATATCGTATGGTATCCGCTAACACTTGGAATTTTTTGCTAGTTGTTGCTTAAAATAGCATTTCAGTTATCTAAAAGATTCATCAACTTAGGCTTAGTTAACCAATGGCTGTAGCTTATTAAGCATGAAAGATTTACCTGAAAATGGTGAAGAGCTGACATAAATTTAACTGGCATGTATTCTTATTTAAATATGTTTTTACTGAAAATAAATAAACACACAAACCAACAAAACTGTACAGATTCATTCAGCCAGCACCTAATATATTCCTATGTTACCTTTCATCCTTGGAGTAAGGGAGGTAACCCCATGAATTGATTTCTTTGTTCCCAAATGCAATGTCCTACTGTATAGACTTGTCATATATGCTACATTAGTGGCATGATTAGCAGTCAGTACTATCTACTAACCTTTGGGAGCTAATGAACAGATCTCAGAAAATCCTGGCTTCTTCCATGGCCTCGTTCTTACCACCTCATTTTTAGTCATTTTCAGAAACTCAATTTTCATTCATTAAGTCATCTCACCATAGAGACTTCTAGGTGCCTAGCCAATAGCCACCTTTTCCTTGCTCTTTAGTAACAGATTTTGTCAAAGGAAACAATGTGTTCAAATTAAACCCAACATTCCCCAGTCTCCTTGCAGACAGTGGTAGCCATATGACTAAATTCTGGCCACTGAGATAGAAGTGAATGTTGCTGGATGGGGATTCTAGGAAGGCTTTGATCCTGCACAGGGCCCTGGGGGCTCTTAGGCACAAGGTCTGTCCCCCATTTCTTTGATTATAGGAAACAGCATTCATTTAGCCTCCAGACCTTCCCTGACTTCCAATGGGCAGATTCAAGCAGTTGTTAATTAGGGAAGGGAGGGGATTCAAGGCCAGGGGGAATGAACTGTCAAGAACAGCCCTGGGGCAAGGTCTTGGTCCCCCATCAACAGATACTCAACAATATCTTTGAGCTATTTTGAAGATATTGAAAATCCCCTCTAGGTGGGAGAAGTTAATGATTAATGATATATACTGCCCACAAGCATGTAGACCCCAGACCAGTGGGACCTGAAGGTTGATGATGTTGACGCCTACTTACCTTACCACCAACCCATCAAAATAATATCCATAAGCAGATCACACCCTCTTTGAACAATTACTATAAACCTATCTTCCCCAAGTTGGGACACATGGTTTGGAGGGCATTAGCCTGCTTTTGCCTGGCAAAGCACTAAAGTTACTCTTTTCTACTTCACCCCAAATTCTGTCTCCAAGATTCGATTTCGCGCTGGAGTATAGAGAAGCTGAACTTTCGGCATCAGCTTCTTAAAAATCATACAGAATCAACTGCTAGGCACCATTTTCACTTGGCCTTCTTCCTTTTCACTTCCAAGAACAACACGATGTGATAGCTGGAGTTCTAGCAGCTATCCCATGAATAGCATTCTAGGGGGATGGTCTAGAACTGCCACAGTAGCCATGGATGCCTACTTCTGGAATTTTCATTTTGTAAGAAAAATTAATTCTTGTCTTATTTAAACCACTGCTTCTCTGATTTCTATTACTCATAGTCAAATGCAACTCTGGTATTCAAATTATTCATTTAGTGTGATCCTCCATTTGATTTGTTCAACATTTTATAACTGTCTTTGAACAGAAGCCATACACAACAGAAATGTGTACAGCTCATTCAGGTTCCTGTCCTGGATCATGAAAAATTAACATTTAAAGGCCCACCATGCTGATTTATCCACTATGAAACTGGGGACTAAGTGGCAGGGCAAGTCCTGCTCTGGGGCAGTCCACAAGGCAGAATCAAAAGCTGAGTTCTGAGAGTTATCATAACAGAGCTCTCAGCCTATTGTCATGGCAGCAAAGATATAGCCATGACAATATGTGAGAACAGATATGAGACTTCCTCCTGTCTTTACACTGAGCCTTGTGGGCCTCCTTGTTTAATCAGGCCCCCTGAATCTAAATGTCAAGATTTTCTGGGAGGTAAAAATAATTCTGTAAGGAGCTCATGGACCCCTCACTGCATCTGCCTTCCTTCATCCTGCCCTTGGACTAGGGATGTTTCTCCAGCCCCCACCCCTACCCCAGTAGCACCACTAGTGGAAATGTCCCTGCAGTCAGCAATGAACCTGACGACTGGGGCCAGAATCATTTCTACTCAATCTCTATTCCTCACTCCCTCCTTTTTCATTTCCTTTCCCTAAATCAACATTTGAATAAGAAAAACCAAAATGTTTGCCAATAGAAAATGTTTACAGAAACCAACAAAAAAGGTCAATAGTATACTGAGACATTTCTATAAAGTACAGCTTCCAAAAAGCAATTACAGGGGCACAAAGCTAAAGCAAAATGAAGACTAAGGCAGGAAAAGAAGAAAGAGAAGAAGAAATAAGTTTAAATTTAAACCTATAGAAACAAAGATCAGATTTGTGGTCCCAGAGGTGGGGTGTGAGGAAGAGGGAACTGCAGAAAGGTTTTCTAAAGGTACAAACTTCCAGTTTTAAGATAAGGCCTGGGGATGCTTATAGTGAATAATACTGTTATTTTAAAGTTTCTAAGGGAATAGATCTTAAAAGTTCATATCATAAGGGAAAAGAATCTTTGGAATTCTGTCAGGTGATGGATATTAACTATACTTATCGTACTGATCATTTCACAGTATTGAATCATTATGTTGTACCCCTTAAATTTATACAACATGTATATCAATTACATCTCAGTAAAACAGAAAACAAACAAAAGCAAGCCGAACCTACCAGCCTGGCAAATAAATGAGCCCGTTTCCAAAATAAGGGCATTTCCTACATCCCATCCTGTCGGTTATGAAATTAATTACCTGAGCCATCTCCCTTAATACTACAGCTATTTTAGTAATCGTGTAGCTTTAAACTTTTCAGTCCCCTGTGGTTTCTGAAGCTG
Source organism: Nanger dama (assembly GCA_917880005.1). Taxonomy (NCBI): domain Eukaryota; kingdom Metazoa; phylum Chordata; class Mammalia; order Artiodactyla; family Bovidae; genus Nanger; species Nanger dama. Next base: position 29,865,878 of record CAKJTW010000022.1, read on the forward strand.
AGCCAGAGATAAACTTTGCAAACTACATTTAACTCAAAGACCACCTTAATATGCGTGAACTTTAAGAGGAGCTTTAGGAGCTGTATCCCAGACCGCCAAGGCAGGTGTAGAGGCAAAGCACTGATGAGGAATGGAGCTTGTGCTCTGAGTCTGCCCGCATATAGGTCTCCCTCCTCCTGACCCGACAGACAGGGAATCGCTAGAGCCCTAGAACATCTTCCATTCCCACCAGTGTCAGTGTCTGCTCCTGGCAGCTTTCTCTGGAGAGTCCTGTGGCTTTTGTAGGGTCTCTGTGCTACCAGAGTGCCACTCTGCTCTGGCCTCAGCCTGGAGCCACACCAGGCTCATCAAGGCCCCCTTCACCCTGGGAACACCAGCGAGGGTGGGGAGTCTCAACAGCACAGGGTACCTCATACTGCCCCAGGAACTGTCCCCTCTCCAGATGTGCTTAGGTGGTCCCTTTTCTCTGGCTCTCACCAGCCCTCCCAGCCACACAGGAGCTGTCACTGGGGCAGGCGGCAGGCATCTGGATCCCCTTAGTGGGGGCAGCTGAGCCCCTGACATAAGATCTCAAAAATGCAGCTATTTAACATTTGAGTCACCCACTCCTCCTTAACTTCAGTTCAGCTGCTAAGATGGGGAATCATGGTGCCTTTGCTGCTCACAGCCATTATATCAGTACAACCACAATCCCATTTTTCCCCATTACCTACAAGAGGTGACCTGTAATGTCAGACTGGCTAGAGTTAAATCCTGACTCTACTACTGAAGCCCTGGGTAAATACGGCACTTGAGTGCTTTGCACCTCAGTTTCTTCATCTGTAAAATAGGAACAACAACAAGCCTGCCATACAAGACTGGTATGGAAATTAAGGGAGCTAACAATGCACTGTGTACATTAACACAGTGAGTGTAACTGAGTTTTCCCAACATGGTGACAAGCTTTGTTAACTCTCCCCAGGGAAGTAGTAGTGTTAGTTGCTCAGTCGTGTCCGACTCTTTGTGATCCCATGGACTATAGCCTGCCAGGATCCTCTGTCCGTGGAATTCTCTAGGCAAGAATACTGGAGTGGGTAACCATTCCGTTCTCCAGGGGGTCTTCCCAACCCAGGGATCAAACCTGGGTCTCCTGCACTGCGGCAGATTCTTTACCATCTGAGCCACCAGGGAAGCCAGAGAAGTACTACCTGACAGATTAAGAAACCTTGGTTTAGAAGGATTAAATGATTCAAGTGTTAAGTAATTGTGCATTTGAGGACCTCAGAGATTTCTCTCCTTTTCTCCCTTACTCTGAGAAGCCTTAGATTCCACAGCCTAGAGAAAAATTGGTAACCTTTCTTCCCCAACTAGTATCAGGGCTTTCAAGTCGTTTCTCCACACTTCAGACTTAAACTGCAGATCCATTGTTAGCCCTTTCCTAAAGCTAACTCCCTCCATCCTCTCCCAGTCAGGCTCCTTCTCTCTCCCAGGTTCCCCCAGGCTTCGTGGAGAAAACCTCCCCGCAGAGGGAGGGGCGCAGCGCCGGCTAACTGCCCACGGAACCGTCTACGCGCCTGTTCCTTTGTTCAGCTGTGGGGTGTTAGGTGATGACCGCACCTGTTTGCAGGAGTGGCTGCGGGCGGTTTCTTCTCTGCAGTTCACACTTAATAATGAGCTGTAGCTTCACCACCTTCTTGGGCTTCCAGTTCGGTTTTCCCGGCTCACAGAACTCAAATCCTCCTCTGACTTAACACACCTCTGGGGAAGTATCACAATTTCCTACTTCTGATGGTCTTATTCTGGACATGGAATTAGCGTCTATTTTTTCCACACTGACCTTGGAGCTTTTTCTCTTCCCTTCCGTTTGACCGTCAGGTTTGGCTGCTCAGGGTACACATTAGCAGTTCTCACACCCAGTAGCTAATTGCTCATGTCAGAAAATATTATTTATCTACTCTTCCCTGAGATTCAGAGCCATCCACCTGCAAAAGGCCCAGAGAGCTTCATGTGGTTTCTTTATCTCATCTGCCAAAGAATTTGGTGTGAAAATTGATTTTTTCACAATATATTATGGTTTTGATAAGCACACTGTGAAAAGCAAGTCTCTCTTCCAGCAATGACCACCCCTTCCCCAGCTTGCCCTTTCCCAGAGGAAGTTGCTATCACCAATTTTTGTTTTGTGTTCCAGAAATTCATAGGATTTGGTGTACCCTTTATAACTGAGGGGTACCATGATATACACAATGTTTTGGACCTTAATTTTTTTTTCATTTAGTAACATGTCTTGGTGATCTTTCCATATGAAAACATAGAGGTGTTCTTCATTCTTTTAAATGTTGCACAGTATTCCACTGTGTATGAAGATACCTGCCTCAGTTTCCTATTGCTGCTATAACAAATTACCAACATTTAGTGGCTTAAAACAACACAAATTAATTTCCTTACAGTTTTGGAGGTCAGCATTACAAAAGTGGCCTTACTGGGCCAAAGTCAAGGTGTGGTCAGGGCTGTGCTCCATCTGGAGGCTCCAGGCAGAATCTGTTCTGTGTTTTTTCATCTTCTTGAGGCCACCTCATTCCTTGGCTTGTGGGCCCAGTCAGCAACTGTGTCGCTCTGACTTCTGTGTCTGTCACCATGTCTTCTCTCTGACTCTGACCCTTCTGCCTCCCTGTATCAGGACTTGTGGTTTCATTAGGCCCATCTGGGTAATCCAGGATACTCTCCTCATTTCAAGATGCTTAACTAAAGTACATCTGAGAAGTCCCTTTTGCCACGTAAAGTAACATGTTCACAGATTCCAGGGATTAGCGTGTGGACATTGTTGGAGGCCATTATTCTACTTCCATGTGTGCTAAGTTGCTTCAGTCGTGTCCAGCTCCTTGCGACCCCATGGACTGCAGCCTGCCAGGCACCTTTGTTCATGGGATTCTCCAGGCAAGAATACTGGAGTGAGTTGCCATGCTCTCCTCCAGAGGATCTTCCTGATGCAGGGATCGAGCCCTCGTTTCTTATGTCTCCTGCCTTGGCAGGCACGTTTCTTTACAGTTAATACCACCTGCTTACCTCCATGTAATTTGCTTCCTCAATATGGAATTTTAGATTGTCTTTTACTGTTATTATAAGCAGTAACTTAATGACTATCCTTGCACATATGCTTTACACAGTGTGTAAGAATAGAAGCAACTCCTTGAAGATGAGTTAAAATTTTAAAGGGGATGTGCATTTGAAATTTTGATATATCTTTGTCACTGTTGCTAAAAAAGTACTCAAGATACTTCTGAAGGCACAATTGTTGTAAAATCATTTAGAAGGTAATATAATTTCACTCTCTTTGGCTTCTTATCTATGATGGCTAGGACTGGGTTCTTGGCTTTAACAAAGGCTATGAATCTTGGGCAACAACTTCAAAATAGGGACTCAATGTGTTTGGCTAAACTCCTAATATATAAAGCTGTAGCTATTTAAATGTAAAGCTAATCAAAATTAAGTACAATTAAATATTTAGTTCCTCAGTCACACACTGGCCATATTTCAAGTGCCCAACAGTCACACACGTGGCTTGAGGCTAGCGCATCAGACAGTGCAGATATAGACCACTTCCTTCATTGCAGAAGGTTCCACTGGACAATGGTACTACAGAGTGATCCTTTGATCGTCTATCAAATTAGAACCAACCCATTGCCTAAACCGCACTTAACTCAATTCCATTAATTCAGTGAAAATCAATTGAATGTCTACCTTGTGCAAAGCATAAGATGATGGTTTTGGGGGTAATACTTATTTTTATTTATTTATTTGGCTGCTGGGTCTTAGTTGTGGCACACAGGAGCTTCAGTCTTTGTTGCAGCACAAGGAATCTTTAGTTGCAGCATGAAAACTCTTAGTTGCAGCATCAGGCATCTAGTTCCCTGACCAGGGATTGAATTCAGGTACCCTGCATTGGGAGCTCAGAGTCTTAGCCACTGGATCACCAGGAAAATCCAAGATGATTTTTTTTTTTTAAAGGTCCCTGTCTCAGGTAGGTCAGAAATCAATGGAGGAAAACAAAAGTGTTTATTGGACTCAGCCCAGGAATACCAACTAACTATAACTGAGAAAATAACAATTACTACAATAAGTTCCAAAGTAATTTAGGGGCACAAAAGAAGAACAAACATTGTGTGAGTGATCCTGAAGACAATAATTTAAAAGCTATTCTCCCATCTTTAAAAATAGCTTGTTCATTGTCCATTTTTTCTAATGCTATTGAAATGTTGGACTGTTCTTTGGTATTTTATTTGTAAATAACAAAATTAAGCATTTTAAAACCTCTTAATAAGGCATTATGGAGAAAAGATGATAGCACAGGCCCTGCAGCCAGGCCACATGGGGCTCAAATCCAGACTTCACTGTTTACTAGCTGTGTGACCTTGGACATATTACTTAACCCCTCTGGGCCTCAGTTTTCTCATCCCTTAAATTAATATATATGTCATAACATTATTGGGAGGATTACATGAGTTAATATCTTTAAGTGTTTAGGACAGGATCTGACACTATTTAGTGCCAGTCATTATTATTATTACATAGACATGAATAACTGTAATGCTGGAATTTCAGATACCTGGAAAGAATCTAGATGTTTCAGTTGGTTCTGGACAGGCCATGCAGGAGTTCAGTGGTTTGCTGGAATCTATCCAGGTCTGACCAGTCAGTGAGACAGGTGTGACATGCACATGGCTGTCCTGGTTCAGGGTCCCAGCCCGCCCTCCCTAGACCCTGGATAAGACAGTGGCAGTGAGGGAATGTGTAGTCAGACAGCCTGGATTTCCTCTCTGACATGGACAGAATTTTATACTCTCACGGTAGTTAGCCACAGCTTGGTCATTCGTAAATTTGGCCAAATCCATTTCACATATTTGGCCAAGTACAGCTTCTTCCTGCTCTGTGTGCTTACTTATAAGTGAGACAAGTAATATGTGCTTTTATTGATTCTGATGCTCTCCCTCTCAAATTCTGAAAGATTCTCCCTCTTCACCTGCAAGAAATTCAGAGTTTCATGATGGTCATGATTGCAGCCATTTCAGTCATGCCTTCCTCTGGATTTCTCCCGTTCTCCTGCTCCTGAGTCTGTCCTATGACCGTCCCCTCTTCCTACGTCTGCCTTTTTTTCTTTTTAAGTAACTTCTTCCTCTTCTTCCTATCTTTGAAATGATACTAATACTCACTAAGACTGGCCTCCCTAGATCATTAAAAGAAATAATTAAAGGAACATTCAACAGATACAAAGTGCTATATAAACGTGAAATAATAATGCTTTGGACTATAAAAATGTCCATTTCATTGCTTTTATTGCAGTACGGGTTACCTGACTCATTTGTATCCGTGAAGTCTACTGCTTCAGTACTAAATGCATCATACAACATTTGGAAATACATGTTATCAAGGCCATTTGTTGTTCTAACTTAGCACCTGCTTTTCAGTGTCTAGGACTGTTGTTTATCTTTCTGCAACTGTCAACTTCGATCTTAAAGCCAAGCTGCAGGACTTTAGATTGTTTTTAGCAAATAAAATGTTAAAAAATATATATATGAGTAAGAGAATAAAACACACATACTGCTTATAGTTTCCTTAGTGCAAACTGACTACAGTGGCCTTCACAAAAGCAGGATGAAGCAATTTGTAGGTGGTCCTACCACACTCAGTACCACCCGCTGCTCCGAGGCAGGTGCACCCTAAAGCTAGTGACGCGTCCGTTTCAGGGCCCTGGAGCTTACATGGGTCTCTGCCAAGTCCCCCTGTCTGACTAAATGCAGTATTCTTAAAGTGCTCCCCTCCCACCTGTAGAAGCATCAAGCTCCACAAAACCTAATATGCCTTGCTGGCGTCATAGTGATTATCACAGCAGTCATTGGCACCGGGCACCTGCAATGTGTTCTCTGCTGAGTGATGATCTCTGTCTTGCTGGGGATTGTGTACGATTTGGTCCAGTTGTTCATGGACTTGCTGACCCAGGGTACAGGACACTGTCTCCACCTCTGTTGGGCAGACTTGTGGGCTGAGAAATCATTCCCTGAACTCCACTCTAAACTTGTGCTTTAAAACCCTTCAGATCTGAGAAGAGGGGTTCAGGCAGCAGTGAGAAGAGACCATTTTTGGAAGCCATTTCTGTAATCCAAGGCACCTCAGTCTCAGCGCTATTGACACATTGTGCCAGATAATTCTCTGATGGAGGGTGAGGTTGGAGGCTGTCCTGTTTATTATACGATGTTTACCAGCATCCCTGGTTTCTATGTACAATGCTAGTATCATCACCACACCCCCACCCCAATCAAGTTGTGAAGACCGAAAATGTCTTTAGACATTGCCAAATGTCCCCTGGGGCAAAATCTCCTCTGTTCAAGAACAGCTGCTTAATCAAACATTCCAGCAAAACCCTAAGATGAAAATTTTCCTTCTGTCTTGAATAACAAGATAGGCATTTTGCTGCTTACTGGCAAGCCTTCCTGGACTCCAGTGCAGGCAGGACTTCTGACTGGCAAATTTAACATTCAAAAGTCAATTGTTTATTCACAGATGACATGATCTCATACATAGAAAATCTTAAGGAATACACACACACACATATCTATTAGTACTAATAAATGAGTTCAGCAAGATTGCAGGACACAAGATCAGTGTACAAAAATCAATTGTATTTCTGTATACTAGCAATGAATAATTAAAACTGAAATTAAGAAAACAATTCCATTTACAACAGCATCAAAAAAGTGAAATACTTAGTAATAAATTTAACAACAGAAGTACAAGGTGTGGACATGGGAAACTATGTTGAAAGAAATAAAATATTATTGAAAGAAGTTAAGATATAACTAAATGACTAAGACATCTCATTGGAAGACATAATATTGTTAAGATAACAATACTCTTCAAAATCATCTATAATAATACAACCCAAACTTATCAGCTTAATTCCTAACAAAATCCCAGCTGCCATTTTTTCTTGGTTTTTTTTTTTTTTTTGGAATTTACAAGCTGATCCTAAAGATCATATGGAAATTCAAAAATCTAGAGCAGTCAAAACAACCTTGAAAAAGAAGAAAGTTGGAGGACCAATGCTTCTTAATTCCAAAACTTACTACAAATTTACACTAATTAACCCATTGTGGTACTGGCTTAAGTATACACACATAGATCAGTGGAATAGAATTGAGAGGGTAGAAACAAATTACTACATTTAAGGTCAAGTGATTTTCAACAATGGTCCACTAAATGAGATAATAGATGTTTCAACAAATGGTATTGGAACAACTAACAATACCACATGAAAAGAATGAAGTTAGACCTATCTCATACCATATACAAATATTAACTTGAAAATAATTAAGGACCTACATATAAGAAATAAAAATATAAACTTCATAGACGAAAACATCGAAGTATATCTTAGTTTAAGTAAGAAACTAAGTAAATAAAAAGAAATGAAGTATTAATACATGCCACAACAATAAACATCAAAAACATTAAGTAAAATCATATAGTATTATTTCATTATTATTAAATGTCCATAATAAGCAAATTTATAGAGACAGAAAGTAAATTAAAGGTTGTCAGGGACTGAGCCTGGAAAAACGGGGAGGAAGGCAACAGGCTAGTGGTTAGGGGGTTTCTTTGGGGGATGATGTCCAATAGGTAGTGGTGATGGTTGAAGAACTTTGTGAATATACTAAAAACCACTGAATGGTACATTTCAACAAATAAATTAAACAAATGACACCAGTTATAAGAAAAAAAGAAGCCAGTTTTTCAGAAACAGGACTGCTATAACTTCATCAGAGAGGGCCTTCTGGAAAATGAAAGGCTATAGAAGACAATAGCCCAGCTTATCCTGGTGAAGTAAATGCCTTCCCACATTATGATAATAGCTGCCTTAAGTCTGCCACTGGGAATGGGGCTCCTAGAAAAACTGTCTCTTCCACCTCTCCCCACATTGTCCGGGCTATGAGTTAGTCTGATGAAACTTGAAGATAGCACAGGAGGGACTCACTGATAAAGCCCACAGAGGAAGATCCAGAAAAACACTAGCTTATATAGTATGATACACCACAAGTGAGGGGTCCAGTGCAAAGAACTGCATGCCTCCTTAATTCCCATAATGAAGATGTTTCTACTCAGGAACTGGATCCAGACTGTCTTAATCCATTTGGGCTGCTGTAGAAGGCAATGGCACCCCACTCCAGTACTCTTGCCTGGAAAATCCCATGGACAGAGGAGCCTGGTGGTCTGTAGTCCATGGGGTCGCTAAGAGTCGGACATGACTGAGCGACTTCACTTTCACTTTTCATTTTCCTGCATTGGAGAAGGAAATGGCAACCCACTCCAATGTTCTTGCCTGGAGAATCCCAGGGACAGGGGAGCCTGGTGGGCTGCCGTCTATGGGGTCGCACAGAGTCGGACACGACTGAAGCGACTCAGCAGCAGCAATAGAATACCATAGAGTGGGTGGCTTATATTTCTCACAGTTCTGGAGGCTGGACCCATGACCCAAGATCATGGCTCTGACTGATTCAGCGTCTGGTGAGGGCTGTCTTCTTGCTGTGTGCTCACATGGCAGAAAAAGATGAAAGAGCTCTCTGGAATCTCTTCTTATAAGGGCACTATTCCTGTGTTGGGGTTCCACTCTCATGACCTAATCATCTCCCAAAGCCCACTTCCAGATCCATCACACTGGGGATTAGGTTTCAACACATGAATTTTGAGGGGCTTGGACATTTGGTCTTTAGCACAAAACTTGTTCTTGCTTTTTATGTGTTACAGAAATCTACTTTATGGTTTGCCCCTTGCTATTTACATTAAATTCAGGACAACCCTTTGTGTGTGTGTGTGTGTGTGTGTGTGTGTGGCTTATTTAAAATATAAGGGGAAAAAATGTAAAGAAAAAAAGGCCCTGGAGATAACAGCAGTAGACAGAATGGACCCCAAATTCCACTCTTGTGCAACTTGTATTCTATTGACTAAATGCTAGGTGGTTGTCCAGAGGCTTTATATACACTTATTAAATTCTGGTCATGGACTTGTAAGATACCTATTGTTATAATCCCTGTTACCAGTGAGGAAAAGTAAAGCTCAGGGAAGCCTCATTCCATGTCTAAGCTCACACTGCAGGGGAAAGGCCACAGTTTGAATCCAAGCAACTGACTCTAGAAAATCACTGTGTTCACATTTCCCAAGCTGTGTGCTGAGATGCTCCAGAAACCACAGGGAACTAAAGACCATGGTAGGAACTTTTAATTTTTAAGGGAAATACAAAGACACATACAAAGACACCACTTAAGCTCCCATTCTTAATTTGTTTGGAACTAAACCAATAAATAAAAACATTAGATATTTCTTTTGATGTAGGGGCACTGTGAAATATTACTAATATTATTAGCATAATATTATGCTAAAGGTACTATGAACTGAGAGAAAGTTTGGAAACTTCTGTACTATTTTGTTGTCCACTTATATGTCTGGTACCCTCTCTAGACCACAAGCTCTTGAAGGCAGCCTGGCATTCAGTAGGTACATCAAAAATGTTTGTGGAATCAATCAATAGTTAGAAGTAAAGGGGAGATGTATACATGACCCAGAGCCAAGATCTAAGTAGCAAGGACAACAGAGAGAAATAATGGTAGAAGGGGGTACAACATTTGGGAAGCAGGAATTATGTGGGGAACATAACATCAGCAAGGCCGTATGTATAGTGAAGTAGTTAGAGCTTGTGTTCTGTTCTCTGAAGCCAGGCTACCTGGCTTTGATGCTACCTCTGCCACATACTAGCTCTAGGATCCCAGGCAAGTTCCTTAACTTATCCAGGCCTCAATTTTATCATTGCTGAAATGGAGTTAAAATTATTATGACAGGTTAAATGAGTCTGCATGAATGGATTGCCTAAAATAGTGTCTAGTATGTGGTGACTGTTACATACGTGCTGTTTGGTATTATTACTATTTCAGTTCTATTCAACCAGGTTTATGGTTTCATGAAGTTATCTGGGCTCCCAAAGGAAACAAGAGCCTAGCTGGTGGCAGCTAGTGTGACCAGTTGCTGCAATTTGCCTGAGACTAAGAGGTTTCCCTAGGGATGAGACTTCCAGTACGAAATCTGGGAGAGTCCTGGGCAAACTGGGATGAGTTGGCCACTCTAGTGGCAGCTCATCTCTCCATCCCTGCAGGGAATCTGATTGCAGGCTTGTTCCTGGCTCAGGAGGGGTCGCTTCCCTGGCAGGTCCAAGAGAGGCAACAGTGAAGGATTCAGGTTGTTTTGTGGATGAGTGGCAGGTGACAGGAAATGTGCAATTTAAGGCAGAAAGACAGATATGGTTGAGATTTATGTAGCAGAATAAGAACAGAGAGGATCCCTTACCACCTACCTCTGCAAGGCACTGTGTTGCTCAGAATGTCTATGCCTTGAAGAGTTTTCAGAGAAGGAGAATAAATAGCTTTAAAGGAATTTATAGGCCGTCTATGGGGTCACGCAGAGTCGGACACGACTGAAGCGACTTAGCAGCAGCAGCAGCAGCAGCACATGACTCAGACATTACTGAACCATGTAAATATATATGCTAGTAAGCCTTCATTCCTGTCCCCTAGCTAGTTAGCATCCAACATACAGAGGCCATCCACTCAGTTTCTTCAGCTACACACAAGAACATTTAAATACGCATGCTTATTTCACCTTCATTCTGGTAGTATCAGATGACTTTGAAAGTGGATGCAAGCATTCTGGTCACTGGAGAAGCTATACTTGAATAAATGGGCAACTGAGAGCCGAGGTCAAAAAGAAATGTTCGCTTTGGGTCCATTGACAAATTGTGGTCTGGGACCTGCAGAATTGAGGCTAAGACCTGAGGGGTGGTGACAAGAGCGTGGGCCAGCCACCTCTGAGGGCGCAGTGACATGCCAGCCAGCCTGCACAGATGACATCTTCATCTCTTTCCTCTCTTATTTCCAGATGAGGACAGCAACTTTTTACTTACTCTTTGGCAAGATTCACAACCACTTTTACATAAGTTAGTCCCACTATTTTCTGTGTTGTTGCTGGTGTTCATTTCATTTTTATTCCCTTTGTCCATATCATCAGTTCAGGATGTTTGACAATCACCCCTTTCCTTGCCTACAAATTAACGTCACTGTCTCCTGTTATCTTAGTTTCTAACTGGCAGTTTTAGTTTTGTTATGACTAATTCTAAATTTAGGCACTTGTCAATTCCGCTCCAAAAGTTGTGAGGAACCAAGAAAGAAGATGCTGTAGATGTGGGCTGAGTTTATGCAAAGGCCTTGTCCACCTCTGTGTTTTATCCCCCTATGTTATCACCCCTCTCCCACCTTTCTGGTTGACTTTCTTACCTCCTCGCTCTTTTTCTTATGGTTAACTCCTTCCTACATCTCAAACCTTCCATCTGAGTTCACTTACATTCTGACTGCAGTAACCTTTCGAATTTCTCTGAATGAAGGTCAGCTGGTAATAAGTTATCTGCTTTTGTTTCTTTACAAAGGTCTTTATTGCTCTCACTATTGAAAGTTATTTTCACTAGGAAGTAAATAAAATTCTGCATTGGTAGCTATATTCTTTCAGTACACAGAAAATATCAGTTTTATTGAATGTATATTAGGTCTTATTGATCCCTGGGTGAGGAAGATCCCCTGGAGGAGGGCATGGCAACCCACTCCAGTATCCTCACCTGGAGAATCCCATGGACAGAGGATCCTGACAGGCTACAGTCTGTGGGGTTGTGCACAGTTGAATACAACTAAAGCGACTTGATACATACAGACCTTATCACTCTGTATTCTGTGCCTTATCATCTCTCTTCCATTCCCCCCACCCCCCGCCCCGATATTCCCCCTGCTAAGCCTTGTCTAACTCAATGAAACTAAGCCATGCCCAGGTGGCAACCCAAGATGGGCCGGTCATGGTGGAGAATTCTGACAGAATGTGGTCCACTGGAGAAGGGAATGGCAAACCACTTCAGTATTCTTGCCTTGAGAACCCCATGAACAGCATGAAAAGGGAAAATGACAGGATACTGAATGAGGAAATCCCCAGGTCAGTAGGTGCCCAATATGCTACTGGAGATCAGTGGAGAAATAACTCCAGAAAGAATGAAGGGATGGAGCCAAAGCAAAAACAATACCCAGTCGTGGATGTGATTGGTGATAGGAGCAAGGTCTGATGCTGTAAAGAGCAATACTGCATAGGAACCTGGAATGTCAGGTCCATGCATCAAGGCAAATTGGAAGTGGTCAAACAGGAGATGGCAAGAGTGAACGTTGACATTCTAGGAATCAGTGAACTAAAATAGACTGGAATGGGTGAATTTGACTCAGATGACCATTATATCTACTACTGAGGACAGGAATCCCCCAGAAGAAATGGAGTAGCCATCATGGTCAACAGAAGAGTCCGAAATGCAGTACTTGGATGCAGTCTCAAAAACAACAGAATGATCTCTGTTTGTTTCCAAGGCAAACCATTCAATATCACAGTAATCCAAGTCTATGCCCGAGCCAGTAACGGTGAAGAAGCTGAAGTTGAACAGTTCTATGAAGACCTACAAGACCTTTTAGAACTAACACTCAAAAAAGATGTCCTTTTCATTATAGGGGACTGGAATGCAAAAGTAGGAAGTCAAAACACCTGGAGTAACAGGCAAATTTGGCCTTGGAATGTGGAATGAAGCAGGGCAAAGACTAATAGAGTTTTGCCAAGAAAATGCACTGGTCGTATCAAACACTCTCTTCCAACAACACAAGAGAAGACTCTACACATGAACATCACGAGATGGTCAACACCAAAATCAGATTAATTATATTCTTTGCAGCCAAAGATAGAGAAGCTCTATACAGTCAACAAAAACAAGACCAGGAGCTGACTGTGGCTCAGACCATGAACTCCTTATTACCAAATTCAGATTTAAATTGAAGAAAGGAGGGAAAACAGCTAGACCATTTAGGTATGACCTAAATCAAATCCCTTATGATTATACAGTGGAAGTGAGAAATAGATTTAAGGGCCTACATCTGACAGATAGAGTGCCTGATGAACTATGTATGGAGATTCGTGACATTGTATAGGAGACAGGGATCAAGACCATCCCCATGGAAAAGAAATGCAAAAAAGCAAAATGGTTGTCTGGGGAAGCCTTCCAAATAGCTGTGAAAAGAAGAGAAGTAAAAAGCCAAGGAGAAAAGGAAAGATATAAGCATCTGAATGCAGAGTTCCAAAGAATAGCAAGAAGAGATAAGAAAGCCTTCTTCAGTGATCAATGCAAAAAAATAGAGGAAGAGAACAGAATGGGAAAGACTAGAGATCTCTTCAAGAAAATTAGAGATACCAAGGAACATTTCATGCAAAGATGGGCTCGATAAAGGGCAGAAAGGGTATGGACCTACGAGAAGCAGAAGATATTAAGAAAAGATGGCAAGAATACACAGAGGAACTGTACAAAACAGATCTTCATGACCCAGATAATCACAATGGTGTGATTACTCATCTAGAGCCAGAAATCCTGGACTGTGAGATCAAGTGGGCCTTAGAAAGCATCACTATGAACAAACCTAGTGGAGGTGATGGAATTCCAGTTGAGCTATTTCAAATCCTGAAAGCTGATGCTGTGAAAGTGCTACACTCAATATGCCAGCACATTTGGAAAACTCAGCAGTGGCCACAGCATTGGGAAAGGTCAGTTTTCATTCCAGTCCCAAAGAAAGGCAATGCCAAAGAATGCTCAAACTACCGCACAATGTGCCCTCATCTCACACACTAGTGAAGTAATGCTCAAAATTCTCCAAGCCAGGCTTCAGCAGTAAGTGAACTGTGAACTTCCAGCTGTTCAAGCTGGTTTTAGAAAAGGCAGAGGGACCACAGATCAAATTGCCAACATCCGCTGGATCATGGATAAAGCAAGAGAGTTCCAGAAAAACACCTATTTCTGCTTTATTGACTATGCCAAAGCCTTTGACTGTATGGATGACAGTAAACTGTGGAAAATTCTGAAAGAGATGGGAATACCAGACCACCTAACCTGCCTCTTGAGAAATCTGTATGCAGGTCAGGAAGCAAGAGTTATAACTGGACATGGAACAACAGACTGGTTTCAAATAGGAAAAGGAGTACGTTAAGGCTGTATATTGTCACCCTGCTTATTTAACTTATATGCAGAGTACATCATGAGAAACACTGGACTGGAAGAAACACAAGCTGGAGTCAAGACTGCTGGGAGAAATAGCAGTAACATCAGATATGCAGAGGACACCACCCTTTATGGCAGAAAGTGAAGAGGAACTAAAAAGTGTCTTGATGAAAGTGAAAGAGGAGAGTGAAAAAGTTGGCTTAAAGCTCAACATTCAGAAAACAAAGATCTTGGCATCTGGTCCTATCACTTCATGGGAAATAGATGGGGAAACAGTGGAAACAGTGTCAGACTTTATTTTTCTGGGCTCCAAAATCACTGCATTGGTGACTGCAGCCATGAAATTAAAAGACGCTTACTCCTTGGAAGAAAAGTTATGACCAACCTAGACAGCATATTCAAAAGCAGAGACATTACTTTGCCGACTAAGTTCCGTCTAGTCAAGGCAATGGTTTTTCTTGTGGTCATGTATGGATGTGAGAGTTCGACTGTGAAGAAGGCTGAGTGCCGAAGAATTGATGCTTTTGAAGTGTGGTGTTGGAGAAGACTCTTGAGAGTCCCTTGGACTGCAAGGAGATCCAACCAGTCCATTCTGAAGGAGATCAGCCCTGGGATTTCTTTGGAGAGAATGATGCTGAAGCTGAAACTCCAGTACTCTGGCCACCTCATGCGAAGAGTTGACTCACTGGAAAAGACTTTTATGCTGGGGTGATTAGGGGCAGGAGGAGAAGGGGGATGACCGAGGATGAGAAGGCTGGATGGTATCACGGACTCGATGAACGTGAGTCTGAGTGAACTCTTGGTGTTAGTGATGGACAAGGAGGCCTGGCATGTTGCAATTCATGGGGTCGCAAAGAGTCGGGCATGACTGAGGACTGAACTGAACTGAACTGATGTTCCAGATACTTTTGTCTAATACAGCTGTTAACCCCATCTATAAAGTTTTCAATCTGAGTTACTAGTTTCAAGGCATTCAATTTAGTTCTTTTTCAAATATGCTAGACCACTATTTGTGTTTGTTTGTTTGTTTTTAATTTCTGTCACTTGTGCTTAATAATTCTTTGACCTCAGTTATTTGTGTGTCTGTTTCTAGTTTCTGTTGTTTCTGCTGTTCTCACATATGATGCCTAACTTCCTTGGGTGTTTGGTTACTTTGACTATTGCTTCTCCTTGCCTTTGAAAAATTTTATATGGGGGCTCTTTGAGGCCAAGAATAAAGATGCTGCTTCTAGAAAGAAGTTGCCTTTGTTGTTGCCACATGAATAACTATTTTCTGTCTGGGATTACTTTAAACTAAACCCATTGTGTGAGGTTCTTTTGGACCACCCACAGGATGTAAATTTGAGGTAAAATTCTTTGTGAGGGCTATTTTGTGGTTAAAAACAGTCTTAGGATGGGTTTCCCCCTGCTCAGCCCAGCTTGAAGGCAATTTCCTTGCCTCCCCTGAGGTTGGAATGTGTTGGTTTTACTTCCGGGTAGGTATTACCACGTTTTTCTTTCTTATTGTGGGGGTTTTCTGTTATATTCTTAACTTGGGGTGGGGTTGAGACTTAGCTTTCTCTCCTTCTTTCTTTCATCACAACAAAGACAATTTCAAAGTTGCTGTGAGTAACGAACAATCTCAGGGTACAAGAAGCTGTTTCACTCACTCCTCTCTTGCTTTCTGGCCATAGAGAGAGAGAGAGAGAGAGAGTTATTGTTTGATAGATCTTCCTTGTCTTAAGGGATATGTTTTTTAAAAGTGTTTTTCCATTATTTTTAATTGCTTTCAGTGGCAGGGTTGTTGTGACTAACCTAGCTTGCTATTATCAAAAATAGCTGTATGATTACCTATTTAGTTTTAACAACTACATACTTTCCTGATATACAAATACACCAAAGCAATTTAATCACTTTCTTATGAGGGACTTTTTTCTAATCTTTTGGTCTTATAAATCTGCAGCAATCAAATTTCCACCTCTACCATTGATATATATAATATACATATAATGTGTGTGTGTGTGTGTGTGTGTGTGTGTTTCTGTAGCATAAATGCTCAGAAATGGATATCAGGACCAGCATGTATCATAAAATTTTACTTTTGATAGTTATCACCCAGTTCACACCAATGTGCTAACAATGTATGATAGTTTCATCATTACCTTCCTGAGTGTTATAATACTTTTTGAACTTGGAGGAAGGCAGCTCTTGAAACTATGTTCTCAAATGCTTAGCTTGTCTAGAAGTTGTGGCCATGAGATTGTGATCAAGGTGGGACCTACTAAGGGTGAACCCCGACTCCTCTTACAACCCACCTTAGAATGAATATTGAGTGTTTAATCGTATCCTTGTGCCCTGTGGTTTCTTGACTTAAACAAAAACTGTAAGGCCATGAATGACAGAGATGAAGTTGGAATTTAATGATACTGCTCATTTCCCAAAGGTCTAGTGCAGAGTGACCTGAGCCAGCTCTGAATCAGGGGCTAGGAAATGTGATCTTTCCAACACTGAATTTGTCCAAATGGCTGTGAAAATTTTCTAGAAACTCATCATGGGATGAACTTTATCTCTTCTGAAGAGGTGTGCATATTACTGATAAAAGTCTGAATCCAGGCAACAGGAACAATTCTTAAGCAACACTTAGTATCATGGACTGAACTGTGCCCCACCCCCACTCATATTCCTTTGCTGAAGTCCTAATCCCCGTTATCTCAGAATGTATTTGGAGATACGCATTTAAAGAGGTACTTAACGTTAAATGAGGTCATTAGGGTGAACCTTAAATCTTCTGGTGTACTTATAAGAAGAGATGAGACACTGGGAACATGCACAGAGGGAACACCTTGCAAAGAAACAGGAAGGAGATGGCGACCTGCAAGCCAAGGAGAGAGATCACAGAAGAAACCAGCTCTGCTGACACCTTGGCCTTAGATGTCTAGCCTCCAGAATCATGAGAAAATAAATTTCTCTTGTTCACCCCACACTGTCTATGGTACTTTGTTGTGGCCACCTTAGCACATAAACACAGCTAGAGATGGTCAAGGAATTGTGTATCATGCCTGAGTTTATATCACAGCTTTGAGATCAAGAAAATATCATGAGTGGGAACTTATTTGATAACTTGTCAATACTTGCCTTGTCTCTGCTCTACATAATACACTTCTTACGGAGTCCACAAAGTCATTCAAGTTTGAGATAAATCAAAATTTTTGTGAAACTTTCAGAACTGTGATATATCCTTGTGTTTGCTTTCTATGAAAGCAGTGTGATATGAAATGGCATAACATATATTGATAACTAGATCTTTTCAGTATGGTTGCAAGTCAGACTTACGGTTCTCTTTGTACTGTGTTGGCCATAATGTCCAGGTTGGTCCTGGACAGGTCCTGGACAAGGTCCCTGGCACAGGTAGACATTCAATACAGATGCCTCCTTGGGTGACTGGGTGATAGAGCAGATAAACTGCACGCACTTCTGTGGATGAAGGCAATCTGGGGCTCACTCAAAGACCAACCCCTAGATATTAGGTCAAGATTTTGAACCCCCTGTTGTGTCTGCTTCAGTAGTTGGGGGTAGAATTTGGCTCAGCCGGTATCAGGAAAGGCCTGCTGGGATCATCTTACTAGCAAGGTGAAGCACAGCCTTTGGGAGCACAATTTGTAAACTATGTAACATAGGTTTATTGAGATAGAAAAAAAACTTTTATTTGCTTAATAAAATTTCCTATTGTTTATTTTACAGAGTGCTTATGATAAAACATAATATTTTACATTTTTGAGGAGGATTTTTAAAAATTCTTCATTTGATGTTCTTCTGGCCAAAGAAATTTACTTATGTTAAGCATAGAGAAAGGGCTTAACGTTTACAGTCTGTTTTTCTTTTATATTTTGAATTTAAATGTACACAATATTGTAAAATACAGGACCCTTCAGTCATATTCTGTTGACATATGCTCTGCTCTGGATATCCATTCAAATTGCTAAAGACCTAGATGAAAATAGTTTCTTCATAAATCCTTTGTGTTATACACATGCCTAACTGCCATACCTGCATTTCCCTAGAATCCATTATAATTCTGAAAGCATTAGAGATTTGCAAACTTAAATGCAGAAGACAAACTTACAAAAATCAAGACCCCTAACTTAAGGTACTTTATTTAAAAGCAAACAAACAAAAAAGATAAAACACACTGTAGCTGAACCAAGCGATTTGAACTTTCTCTCAAACTTCCCGCATCTTTTCACTTTATAATGTAAACCTGAATAGGAAGTTTATGAAAGCATTTCACATTGCAGTAATGCTAATACTTTTAGTTTTGAAATAATTGAAAGGCACAGTAAAGGTGTAGGAATTAAGGCTTCCAGTCTACCCATCAATCAGAGACCCCAGTCATGTTTCACAATGTGTCCTGGGTAGTGTCCTTCATAGCAAAATGATCCAATACAGCATCATCTTTGTCTTAAGTTGTCAACACGCTTTAGTCTTTTTCAATCCAGAACAATTCCACAAGTCCTTCTTTGGCTTTCAGAGCTAAAACATTTTTACAGACAACAGCAAGTTATTTTATAGAATGCTCCTCAATTTAGGGTGGTCTGATGTTTCCTTACATTTAGATACAGGTTATGTGTGCTTTCTGGCAGAAATATTGCAAAAACAATGCTAAATTCTCCTTGAATCTTGTCAGGTGGCATATGATTTCAATCTGGTGATGTTACATTTAACGTTACACTTGAATAAGGCAGTGTCTGCTGCTATTTTTACGTCAGTGGAAAGCTACTTTTCCCACTTACTTATAAAATCTTTTATGGGGAGATACTTTGAGGCTATATAAATATTCTGTTTGTCATCTTTTACCCAGGAGTTGTAGCATCCGTTGATGTTTGTTGCCTGAATTGATTATTGCTAAGACTGTTGCATAACCATGATTTTTAAATTCCTCTTACATTTAATACTTTTCTGATGGCTCAGTGGTAAAGAATCTGCTTGCCAATGCAGGAGACACGGGTTCAACCTCTGAGTCAAGAAGAGCCCCTGGAGAAGGAAATGGCAACCCACTCCAGTATTTTTGTCTGGGAAATCCCACGGACAGAGGACCCTGGCCAGGCTACAGTCCAAGGGGTCGAAAAAGAGTCAGACACAACTTAACTAAACAGCAACAATAATCTACTAAATAGAAGAGTTTTTTCTTCTCCCATTTATTCATTTGTTTGTTTAAACCTGCATGAGCTAAAAGGATAGTTTATTCAGTGGAGTATAATCCATTCCAATCACTGTTGATTTTGATCTCATATTGTCCCAGGTTTTCCTGGTGGTTGACTCTTCAAAGTGGCTCCTGTGTACTTTTGACATGCCCCTATCATTTTTGTGTACTTCACTACTTTGAGACATTAAATTAACTTTCATACTCATCTTGTGCTTTTTCTGCTCTAGTATTGAAATCAGTCATTTTCTCTAAGACCTCCTCATCTAATTCCATTGTCAGTGGAAAATGGTTTCTAAAAATCAAGATTCTGCATGCTGAGTATGTTTATGGCTATGGGCTATTGCAGCTTCCAGGAAGTCTTGGTAGACAGAACTACAACAGAACAGAGATACCTCTGTATTCATATTTCTATCTATCTATCTAAAATGAATTCACAAGAGTATTTCTGTGTGTACGTCCATGCATAGACTGCTTCAATAGTATCCAACTCTTTGCGACCCTATGGATCATAGCACGCCAGGCTTCTTTGTCCATAGAATCTCTAGGCAAGAACACTGGAGTGGGTTGCCAAGAGTATTTTCAGTTCAATTCAAACACAATACTTCAAGGTTCACTATCCTTCTCCCCTTTTATACTTATAATTCCCGTTTCTGACAACAAGAAATCTGGCTCCATGATCCTCAGTATATTTACTTATTTGCCCAATCCACCTATATGCAACAAAGCCTCTAACCTACTGGGCCACCATTCATTCAACTGCTTTCTTGCTGTCCTTCTTGCTTGGGCCTCCCTAATGAGTTTTAAAATTAACTACTAAGTAAGGAAAGAAGGAAGGGGAATGGATGGAAGAGAGGAAGGAGGGACGGATATGAATTATAATACTGATTTTGCGTAAGTATAATATATGAATAGAAAGTCTGTGAATCAGAGAAAGAAAATACAATAATAGGGATCCACCTGATTGAGAAGGCAGTATAAGTCAGGTGAGGCTAGGTTATGCTGCAGTGATAAACAACCCTAACATCTTAGCCCTTTATAACAAACATTTATTTCTTCAGCCCCTCTTGTGCGGCTCTGCAAGATGACAGCTCTTTTTCAATAACTCTGCTTTAACCTCATCGTCCTTTCATCTTCTGATGCTCCTGTATCAACACTAGCCTTCGGGGACCTCTGAGGCAAGGAAAGAGCGTGACTGACCAACTCTGAAGCACTTTGTTATGGAAGGGACACATGTCAGTTCTTCTCACTATTTATTGATTAGAGAAAGTCACACGACCACTTATCTTTTCAAGGGCAAATAATGATCCTCCACATTGCCTCTGAGAGGAGAGTAGAAAATACTGGTAAACACGAGGGTAACTACCACAAAGCATTTTCTCCCCACTGTCAGGAAAAGCTAACAATATAGTCAGACTACTCAGATTCACTATTTTGGTAAAGAAATTTATTATCTCCTTGTAGCCACAAATAATTTTGAACTCCAAGATCATGAAGATAAAGCTCCCATATAGCAACTGAGAAAATCATTTTAAAATTATTTCCTTCTGAATTTACATGGGACTTAAATCTGAATTTAGGGATGGATCACATAGTTTTCACTTTGAAAACTATGTAAGTCAGCCATTATCAATCCTGCCTACACATTAGAATCCTCTGGGGAGGTTTATGAGGATCATTGCCTGGTCCTCAACTCACAGAGATTTAGGTTGAATTGGCATGAGTGGGGTCTGGACAGCAGTAGCTTAAAAATTTCCTAGGTGAGTCTAATGCAAAGCCAGGAATGAAATCCCTGCATCCAGTCCTGACACCATTGCAGTTCCTAGGCATTCAACCTTTACACCACTTCCTGGGGCACCTCCGCATCCTCTAGTTCTAAGTTATGTCCTCTTATGCCCCTCTCTATTTTCCCTATGATATTCTTTATTACACAACACTGTATTTGCCTGTAATCTTTCCCATACGTAGCTGACTGTAAGATCTATAAAGATAGAGTCTATCACCTTCATTTATTGGATGCCCTGCTCCTGACATGGGGCTTAACACATAATAGGTGCTCATTTAATGTGTGTTGAACATATTAGTAAATTAAAACATAAAGCTGGACTTAAACCATCTGTCATACTGCTTTCTGTTCCAGTACAAAATTTAGAGAGGATTAGACATACTAGGAAATAGACTGTATCCTTTGTGAATGACTGATATTGACCGCTTGCTAGCTGCTCCTAATTGTACAATGAACATTTGTAAAACTGGCAAGTAAAATATTTGATGCTTATTGTGACTATCTGAACTTATTTGAAGGTTAGGCATACTCAGGAACTTTTCGTAGGAGAATCAGAAATGGCTGATCCATTTGTCCAAGCATATCTGTAAGCATTTGGATAAGATAACATAATTAGTCATATTACCTGTAGGATAAAGCATAAACTTCTCTGCTGTTCAAAGACCTTCACAACCTCTCGCCAGCCTGGCTTTCTAACTTCTCCTGGTTGAGTGTCAGTGGAAAGAGGGGTAGTACATTCTGAATCCACAAATGTCAGAGTCAAATTGCTGTACCATGATATTCTTTCTATCTGAGAATCTTTGGTTGGTTTCTTAATCTCTGGGCCCCAGTGTCCTTATATGTAAAATGGAGAGAGAAGGCTCACCTCTCATGGTTGATTTGAAGGATAAGTAAGATTTTGCATATGACAGTGCTTTGTACACTGGAAAATCCTAGGAATGCTATTTGTTTTTAGACACCTAAAAGAGCTACTGCGAAGAGTCATTTAAAGCTTCTCAACTTGGTGGCTTCCTCAGCCTAGAGGGCTCTTTCTTCATACTTCTCTCTTTTGAGTTCTTATGCTCAGTAATCATTAGTCTCCTTCCCTTTCCTCTTAAATAGTTATTTCTAAATCAGTCTGGGCGATGGAACCAAATAGTGAAGAAGGAAAGATGTAACCTGGATGACTATTTTCTGTACTGTCGTCAGTAGAGAACAATAGAGTAGAAAGAGTAATGCCCTCACACATTTGCTAATTTCAAATGTGCCACTCAATTTTAATTATTATTTTAGCACTTCAAAGCATATTCTGTGAAATTACTAAAGCCTGAGTAACTTGAAACCTCTCCCATTTCACTTGCCAATACATCGTCGCTGAGAAATGCAGTCAGTGGAATTCTGAGAGAATGATTTGATCTTTGGGTCAGGGACAGAAGGATTACTGAGGATTTTTATATGTTCTAAGAATGCCTTTCTATTTCAGGAGGAAAATAATACAAATTCATTTCACACAAGCAAGTGGAATTAGACCAGAGAATTACTGATTCAGTAAAGAAGTGAATTTTTACTCCAAACCACACTCATGATGTTTACAGATCTTAAATATAGAATGAAAAGAATTTGGAAAGCAAAACGTTAGTGACAGAAATTTTAAAAATGGATGCAGGCATGTAATTGGAAATATATTTCAACTGTGTGAAGGCCTGGATTAATCTTTATGTAATAACGTTTTTTTCCAGGGTTTCCTGTTGAGATTAGAGACTTATACCAGCATTTACCAGCATAATGTCATGGAAGACTGATTCTACACGATGCTTGATGATGAAATGTTTCAAGATTAAACCGGTTTGGTAAACTATGAGGGCTCTTATCCTGCTCTTGGAGATTCACATTGCATGTCAGCCTACTAAAACTCAGCAACAGTAAAGGTCCTGTTTAAGTTTATTTAACTCCATCATTCCCAATTGCTTTGACTATGGAACCTTTTAAAAATTAATTATTATTATACCAGTTAACAGGAGTGGATTGCCATTTCCTTCTCCAGGGGATCTTCCTGACCCAGGGATTGAATCTGTATCTCCTGCATTTCAGGCAGCGCAGGCATTCTTTTGCTTACTGAGCTGTGAGGGAAGCCTATGTGTATATATATATATGTAAGATGTGTGTTGAGAAATCTGTAAGCAGGTCAGGAAGCAACAGTTAGAACTGGACATGGAACAACAGACTGGTTCCAAATAGGAAAAGGAGTACGTCAAGGCTGTATATTGTCACCCTGCTTATTTAACTTATATGCAGAGTACATCATGAGAAACGCTGGACTGGAAGAAACACAAGCTGGAATCAAGATTGCCAGGAGAAATATCAATAACCTCAGATATGCAGATGACACCACCTTTATAGCAGAAAGTGAAGAGGAACTAAAAAGCCTCTTGATGAAAGTGAAAGAGGAGAGTGAAAAAGTTGGCTTAAAGCTCAACATTCAGAAAATGCAGATCATGGCATCCGGTCCCATCACTTCATGGGAAATAGATGGGGAAACAGTGTCAGACTTTATTTTTGGGGGCTCCAAAATCACTGCAGATGGTGACTGCAGCTATGAAATTAAAAGACGCTTACTCCTTGGAAGAAAAGTTATGACCAACCTAGACAGCATATTAAAAAGCAGAGACATTACTTTGCCGACTAAGGTCTGTCTAGTCAAGCTATGGTTTTTCCTTTGGTCATGTATGGATCTGAGAGTTGGACTGTGAAGAAGGCTGAGCGCTGAAGAATTGATGCTTTTGAACTGTGGTGTTGGAGAAGACTCCCGAGAGTCCCTTGCACTGCAAGGAGATCCAACCAGTCCATTCTGAAGGAGATCAACCCTGGGTAATCTTTGGAAGGAATGATGCTAAAGCTGAAACTCCAGTACTTTGGCCACCTCATGCGAAGAGTTGACTCATTGGAAAAGACTCTGATGCTGGGAGGGATTGGGGCAGGAGGAGAAGGGGACGACCGAGGATGAGATGGCTGGATGGCATCACTGACTTGATGGACATGAGTCTGAGTGAACTCTGGGAGTTGGTGATGGACACGGAGGCCTGGCGTGCTGTGATTAATGGGGTCTCAAAGAGTCAGACACGACTGAGCGACTGAACTGAACTGAACTGAAGATGTGTGTATTCACTCATCTGTTGATAGATACTTAAGATGCTTCCTTGTCTTGGCTATTGTTCATAGAGCTGCTATGAGCACTGAGGTGATGTATTGTTTTGAATTAAGAGTTTCCTTTTGATATATACCAAGGAGTGGGACTGCTGAATCATGTTAGCTCTATTTTTAAATTTTTAAGGAATTTCCATGCTATTCTTCATAGCTGCTGTACCAATTTACAATTCTACCATCAGTGTAGGAGGATTCCCTCTTCTCCACATCCTCTCCAGCATTTATAATTTATAGACT
Organism: Nanger dama; assembly: GCA_917880005.1. Lineage (NCBI taxonomy): Eukaryota > Metazoa > Chordata > Mammalia > Artiodactyla > Bovidae > Nanger > Nanger dama. Next base: position 29,890,397 of record CAKJTW010000022.1, read on the forward strand.
TTTTGCTGATGGCAACTTTGACTGGTGTGAGGTGATACCTCATTGTCGTTTTGATTTGCATTTCTCTGATAATTAGTGACACTGAGCATCTTTTCATGTACCTGTTTGCTATTTGTATGTCTTCTCTGGAGAAATGTTTAGGTCTTCTGCCCATTTTTGACTGGGGTTTTTTTTTTTTTTAAGCTGTATGAGCTGTTTACCTATTTTGGAAACTAATATCTGTTGGTCACATCATTTGCAGGTATTTTCTCCCATTCTGTAGACTGTCTTTCACTTTGTATATGGTTTCCACGGCTGTGCAAAAGCTTCTAACTTTAATTAGGTCCTATTTCTTTATTTTTGCTTTTGTTTCCCTCACTCTAGGAGACAGATTCAAAAAATTGTTACTTTGATTATTCAGAATCTTTTATATTTCCGTGAAAGTGAAAGTAAAATCATGTCTGACTCTTTGCAACCCCATGGACTATAGCCTGTGAGGTTCTTCCATCCATGAAATTTTCCATGCAAGAGTACTAGAGTGGTTTGCCATTTACTTCTCCAGGGCATCTTCCCAACCCAAGTATTGAACCTCGATCTCTGCCATTGCAGATGCTTTTACCGTCTGAGCAACAGGGAAGCTCCCCATATATTTCCATACAAATTTAAAAATTCTTTGTTTTAATTCTGAGAAAAATGTCACTGATAATTTGATAGGGGTTGGATTGAATCTGTAGATTGCCTTGGGTAGTATGGCCATTTTAGCAATATTGATTCTTCGAATCCAAGAACATGTATATTTTTCTTTCTGATTGTGTCATCTTCAGTTTGTTTCATCAGCTTTTTATAGTTTTTATAGTACAGGTCTTTTGCCTTAGGTAGTTTATTCCAGGTATTTTATTTTATTTTTTGTTTCAAAGGTAAATGAAATTGTTTGCTTAATTCCTCTTCCTGATATTTCATTGTTTTTACATAAAGAATAATGTGATTTAAAAGTAGCCATAAAGGATTTTTGCTTTTTTTTTGATAATAGCTTTCTTGAGATACAATGCACATACTATACAAATCACTCGTCTAAAGCATATAATTCAATGGATTTTTGGATATTCAGAGTTGTGCAAACATCACCATAGTCAATCTTAGAATACTTTCACCATCTCAAAAGGAAATCTATTCCTTTAGCTAACTCTCCTTCTTTGTTCCATTCCACCCCCACTCCAGTCCTAAGTAATCATGAATATACTTTCTATTTCTATAGATTGCCTATCCTAGATATTTCATAGAAAAGAAATTGTATAACGTGACTTTTTAAAACCTGATTTCTTTCACTCCACCTAATGTTTTCAAAGTTCATTCATGTATTAACAGAATGTGTCAGAATTTCATTTCTTTAATAATAAAGTAATGAAGATGGACAGACCAAGAAAGGAAGAAAGCAAATGAAGGACAGGATTGGTGAGCTGTCATGCCCAGAACTTTTTCCTGGTGGGTGCCACAGTGAGAAAGTGCCCTGGTCCTCACTCTCAGAAGTAGTGAGGGCCCAGCTAAGGCAATAAGTGCACTGCCAGGGAGAGGAAGGCCATATTTTTCATCTTTCCCTACTGCTCATGCTTTTGGCTCCAAAATTTCCCCACATATTGAATTTACTTCCTCTGTAAAATCTGCTTCCTTAAAATTTTGTGTGGATCAAAACTGACACTGTTCTTTGATATGCATCTTGCACCTGTGTTTCAGAATGGATATCTGAAGTCAGAGATGCTGGTAGCTATTTCCAGTTTATTCACAGACTTTAGGAGGGAATTTCCAGGGGGACTACAAGGAGCTTTAGTTAAACCTTTTAAAATGTAAAAATAGTCAAGAGAGAGATTGCAGCTTTACCCCTGAGGCATTTACTAGTATCTCTATAGCGATATTATTTTTGCTAAAGGCTCTCACAGCAATTTTAAGTAATTAGCTCCTAAGAGCTCTGGAGGTAAGAAGAGGTTGTTTTATTTTTTATTTTTTTAACAGAGCAGGTAAAGCAGGACCTGGGTACAGAATTTACACCCTCTGTCAGATTCCCCCAAGAAGAGAAAGAAAAGTGGCAAAAAAGAGAAAGAAAGGGAATTTTAATCTTCCTTGGCATCTGGGATTTAAGTCGATTTTTACCAGGTTGGCTCTGTTTTGCCATGCTGTGACTTTTACTTGCATCCATTGCTTACTGTTTATTATTGATGGCTGAGCATCTTGGCCCTTCTTTTAGGCTGTAGAATTCAAGAACCCTGAAACAGCTATAGGGGATGTTTTGGAGGTTGTTCTAGGAAAGGCTTAAGGAGATCCTAATATGGTCTGATTGGTCACTTTCACATAAAACAGTGGCCTGTATGTGGTCTGGGTTACATTCAGGGACATATTGGTTCTGAAGCCCTGGGGCCATGGAACTTACACACTCTTATTCATTCATTCAGCCAATATCCCTTGACAACAGGTACATAGCAATAAATAAGACAGTCCCTGTCCTCATGGAATTTAAAATCCTATTCAAGTTCTTCTAGATCATAGTTGTCTCATGTCTTCTGTGGGCTCCATGGAATACCCAAGGATGTCTCAAATTAACTAATTTCTGAACTGAGCTCTCTAGAGAGACCCCAAATGCTATGTGTCAGCTACTGTCTGCTTAACATGTCTCAGCTCCTTTCATCTTCTTAGCTAGCCTGCAAGTAGGTCTTGTTATGACCCTTTGACTGAAGAAGCTGAGGCTCAGAAAGGTTTATTAAGAGACAGAGTAAGGACTGACTGTAAGATTGTCTGACTGCTGGTCGCCTTCTCTTTCAATCAATCACAGCTACTCCAAGAGACTGGGAAACTTTGGCATTGACCCCAAGTTCAAGGGATGCTTAAAGGAATACTAATAGATCATTACTAAGAGTATGCTAAATAATGGCAGAGACATTTTTGTGCCTTGAATCCTGTAATGTAGTGAAAAGAGAATGGGCTTTTATAAATCAGGGAGAATTAGATTAGTCTCAGAATAACTGAAATTCCAAGAACAGTGGCTTAAAAATTAGAAGTATATTTATTTTGCATGTAGAAAATGGTAGGAAACACATTGGTTTTCAGGGTTGGGGGAGTGGTCCTTCCAGCTTTCTGTTTCTTTTTCTCATTGTCCAAGGTGGTTGCTAGAGTTCCAGATATCACATCCTAATTCCAGGCATCAGAATTAAGGGACGGCTAAAAAACTATGTGGTCCCTTTCCTTTGGGAACACTTCAGCTGTTTTACGTAGCATTTCTATTTCAGTTGAAGTCAGATCTTAGTCACATGGCTGATTATTACAGGGAAGAGTGAGAAGTGTGCTCAGAGAGCTAATACTATTTGCTCTAATATAGTCTATGCTTCTTTATTATATTGTAGAATCTTAGCCTATCACCTAAATTGATTGAATTTTTTCATTCATTTGACAAATACAGGTTGATGCCTACTGTATGCCTGGCACTATGTTAAGTGCTTGGGATACAAAGACCAATAAGACACAATTTGAGCTGGGCTTCATCAGAATTTTTAAAAATCATGCATCAAAGGACACCATTAAGAAAGTTACTCCGAGAGAATAGGAAAAAGTTTTTGCAAATGACGCACCTGAAGAAGGAATAGTATCCAAAATATATAGAGAACTCCTACAACTCACTAATAATAAAAAGACAAATAACCAAATTAAAAGATGGGTAAAGGATCAGAATAGACATTTTTCCAGAGAAGTTATACAAATGACCAATATGTAAAACTTAAATGCTCAACATTATTAATCACTAAGAAAATGTAAATCACAACTACAATAAGATGCCACTTCACACCCATTAGCATTGCTCTACTCAAAGAGATAAGAGTTGGAGAGTGTATGGAGAAAGACGCTGCTGCTGGGAAGGTCACTCAGTGTAACAGCTTTGGGAAACAGTTTGGCAGTTCCTCATAAAGTTAGACAAAGAATTACCATTTGACCCAGAAATTTCACTCCTAGGAATTTCCCAAGAGAAATGAAAACATAAGTCCACACAAACTTGTTTAAAAGTTGTACACAGATGTTCAGAGCAGCATTATCTGTGATAGCCCCAAAATGTTCAGTTCAGTTCAGTAGTTCAGTCGTGTCCGACTCTTTGCGACCCCATGAATCGCAGCACGCCAGGCCTCCCTGTCCATCACCAACTCCTGGAGTTCACTCAGATTCACGTCCAGTCAGTGATGCCATCCAGCCATCTCATCCTCTGTCGTCCCTTTCTCCTCTTGCCCCCAATTCCTCCCAGCATCAGAGTCTTTTCCAATGAGTCAACTCTTCGCATGAGGTGGCCAAAGTATTGGAGTTTCAGCTTCAGCATCATTCCCTCCAAAGAAATCCCAGGGCTGATCTCTTTCAGAATGGCCTGTTTGGATCTCCTTGCAGTCCAAGGGACTCTCAAGAGTCTTCTCCAACACCACAGTTCAAAAGCATCAATTCTGGTCGCATCAATTCTGGTCCCATCACTTCATGGGAAATAGATGGGGAAACAGTGTCAGACTTTATTTTTGGGGGCTCCAAAATCACTGCAGATGGTGACTGCAGCCATGAAATTAAAAGACGCTTACTCCTTGGAAGGAAAGTCATGACCAACCTAGACAGCATATTAAAAAGCAGAGACATTACTTTGCCAACAAAAGTCCATCTAGTCAAGGCTATAGTTTTTCCAGTAGCCCCAACATGAGAACAACCCAAATGTCCATCAGCTGACAAATGGAGAAACAGAATGGGGATCCATACAATAGAATATAGCTCAGCAATGAAAAGAAATGAAGTACTGATACATGCTCTAATAGGATGAACCTTGAAAACATTATGCAAAGTGAAAGATGCTGATCTCAAAGAACCACATATTGTGTGATTCCAGTTGTATGAAATGTCTAGAAAAGGTGAATCTAAAGAGACAGAGAGTCTTTTAGACAGAGACAGAGACTAGTTTAATGTTGCTTAGGGCTGGGTAGCAGATAGGGGAAATTGGGGGTGATGGCTGAACGATGTGGGGTTTCTTTTGTAATTCTAAAATTGTGCTAATGGATGCGCAATTCTGTGACTATATTAAAAGTTATTGAATTGTATACTTCAATGGTTGAATTGTATGGTATGGGTACTACATCTCAATAAAGCTATTTTAAAAGGAAACAATTTGTGTCCAGATTATGAAGGACCTTTTATGCTGGTGCGTAGGGGTTTGGGGTCAGTGTGGAGAAGAAATAGAACAGTGATTCTCAAAGTGTGACCTTGGACCAGCAGTATCAGCCTCATTCCAGAAGTTGTTATAAGTGCACATTTTCAAGCTTTACTCCACATTTGCTGAATCAGAAACACTGGGAGTGGAACTCAGCAATCTGTGTTTGAACAAGCCTCCTAGGTAATTCTGATGCACACTAGAATTTGAGGGCCAGTGGATTAGAAAATATGAAAGGACTGAGGGAAAGCATTTAAGATGCTATTTTAATAATCCAGGTGAGAAATAGTGGGGATTGGTGGTTTGAAAGTGATAGAAATGGGGATAAAGAGATAGATGGGGATTGATGGGATTAAGGGAGGGGAGTAAAAGTAATTCCCTCCCTCATCTCAAATGATTATGCTCTTAAAATTATTTTTATCAAGTGTATCTGAAAACAGTCCTAATATACATATCTATCTTAGCTATCAAAGCAGTGAGTCAGGAGGAGGTAATGGTTAAAGTTAATGTGAAAACCTTGCAAGTTTATTTAAATAGGTATCCAAGTACCTTATACAAAGAATTAAAGAAGTAGTCATCAACATTTTCAAGGGGAGAAAAGAATAATGAAAATGAATTAAGTTTCCATACCTTTTGGGCAGTCTCTTGAATGATTTTGAATCTTTTGAATGATAATATCTTAAAATGATGAAGTTTTGGAAAGAAAGATAAACTTACTGTGTAAAAATAACCAAACCCAGAAATAATTAACAGAAATTTACTCTGACAAGATGGTCAGGGTGGAACTTTTAATTAAACACTTTTCTGAACTTAAAAAAAAAAAAATACTGGAAATTCCCTGGTGGTCCAGAGGTTAGTACTCCATGCTTTCATTGCCAAGGGTCTGGGTTTGATAGCTGATCAGAGAACTAAGATCCCACAGGTTTCACAGTGTGACCACAAACAAACAAAATAAAGTGGTTTTTTTTTTTTAATCAACAGCCTTCTTATGAAACAATTTATAGTCTCTATTAATCTCACTTTTTAATCTCACTAATTTGATCCCTCTTAAAGTATCAGCTACAGTTTATCAGTAAATCTGAAAACCCAGGAGTTTTATTCTTAAATGCCAGGGAATTAAATATGAGGAATATTCATCTGACAGTAACACACATAATCTTGAGTGTTTCCAAAGCCTCAATAATTGATATATTTTCAGTGTAAGTTAATATCAGAAAATCTTTGATTGTCTCATTACTTTTCTTGTCTAATTTTGAGTTGCTCTTGCCTTTTCTCCCAGGTACGAAATGTATCTCTCTATAGATTTGTTTCACTTGGTCAATCCAAATCAATAACACCTATGAGTTCCTTCCGTGCTCTAAATTCTGGGTTTTTACACTTCACAGTGATGACCAGGCATCCCAGGAAGCTTGAGTTACTTTCCAATCAGGCTGTCAGCCTCATCACCGTCCAAAACCCACCTCTTCAAGTCCTAATGACCTTTGGGTTTCCAGACTCAATGGTCAATTCATGGAGCAACCTGTGCAACCTAGCAACCCCAGCTGATCATTTACTCTTTCACCATCTTCCCTTGGCTCCCAGGACCCCACCACCTTGATTTTCAGGCTTTGCTGATTGTTTCTTTTCAGCTCTCTTTTAGGTTCCACTTCTAAACATCAGATGCCTCAGGGATCAGTTCTCAAACTTCCTCTCCTCTCTAGCTACACTCACCTACTCATTCTGGAAATGATCTGATCCAAGGCTCATGACTTCACATGGCTGATAACATTCAACTTTATCTGAACTGCTGACTTGTACTTTCAGCTGCCTACAAAGTTCTCTTCTTGCGTGATGAATAAATAGTCATTTCAAAATTTGACACATTCCAAAACACGTTCCCTGCCAACCCGTATTCTTTTGTAGGCTTTCCTAATTCAATAAATGGAAACATTCTTAGCTGCCTAGTCCAAAGTGAAAGCGAAAGTGAAGTCGCTCAGTTGTGTCCATGTCCGACTCTGCGACCCCATAGACTGGGTGCTCCCTCCCTCCATGGGATTTTCCAGGCAACAGTACTGGAATGGGTTGCCATTTCCTTCTTCCTAGTCCAAAGCACATGGATTTACCCTGGTGCCTCTCCCACCGCCGCTGCAATCCATCAGCAACAGTGCAGCTCTCCCTTTGGGTATATACAGAAGACCACTTCTCAATATCTCTATTACCAAAACCTTGGACCAAGCAGCCAGCATTTTGGCCTGGATTATTTGCAATACACAGTCTCCCATCCCACCCAAGAAAAAAAGGTAAAGTCTTTATATTTTCTCCCAGCTATGACCTTGTACAGAAAGTGATACCATGATTCTCTTTCTTTTACCAGGATTTGTTTCACTCTGTCCTGTATGAATTCTTTTCCTGCAGCTAGCTCTCTTGAAAATATTGGCCACTGAACACGGAAAATAATAAGCAAGAGTAAGTGGCTAAATCAGAGTATTTCTATTTGCTAAAAACAAACAGAAAATAAAGCAGAAAAAAGAATTGTGTGATGATGCTCCAGTAATGAATGTTTATGTATATAAGTAACAATGTGTCTATAAAACCAGGTGTTCCAGGGATGTATTCTATTTCTTATAACTTAATTTGTATCTCATGCAAAGAGTTGACTCATTGGAAAAGACTGACGCTGGGAGGGATTGGGGGGCAGGAGGAGAAGGGGATGACAGAGGATGAGATGGCTGGATGGCATCACCAACTCAATGGATATGAGTTTGAGTGAACTCTGGGAGTTGGTGATGGACAGGGAGGCCTGGCGTGCTGTGATTCATGGGGTTGCAAAGAGTCGGACACGACTGAGCTGCTGAACTGAACTGAACTGAATTGTATCTAGAGCAGTACTGTCCCACAGAACTTTCTGAGATGATGGTAATGTCGTATATTGCCAATGTCTAGTATAGTAGCCATTTGCTGTCTTAAACAGCCCAGACCCAGAGCTCCTATGCTTCCCAGACGTTGAAAACATAATTAATGTTGGGCAAACTTAGTCAGAGTCAGAATTTCTTGGTCGGTTCAATGAGGCCCTATCCTCTTTTTATCCCATCGGTTGCATCTAAGCTTGACGAGGCTCCTTGGAGGTCTTCGGCTCTGCCTTCCCGCTGTCATTTGCTGAGATGTCTGAGCTCTTTCCTGGTCTCTGGTCATTGATCTCTTAGTTGACTGTAGTTTCTATTTTGTTGGGTGAACCCAGAAGTATTATTTGTGACCTTGTGGTGTGTGTGGGTATGTGTGTAATGTGTGAATATGCATTTGCTCTAATATCTGAGAATATTTAATTCTGTTACAGAAAAAGAAATGGGATAACACTGTATTTAAATGTGTTACATACAGATAACTATGTTAGTAGCTTGTGAGATGTGTTAAACATAGATAAAGTGAGGTTTATGTGTACAGAAAACATATGAGAAGAAAGGCAAGAACCAAGATATGCCTAATTGTCATGAAACAGTCGATATACGTGGGGCAGCAGTGTCACCTAATCTTCACAACTTGCATAGGAGGTATGACGCACTTGATATTCATGTAACACTGGTTCTGGCCCCAGATGTCCTCTGCCAGATAAAACCCACAGCTGCTCATCAGGCTAATTGGTAAGCCACAGCTTGGCCAGATCTACACTCCTCTGTATCTCTCTTACAAACTAGCGTCTGTGTGAGTCCCAGTCATCTTCTGTCTCTTGGATCTCTTTGCTCAAACCTCACCTTCGGTCCTTGTAGCCACACCATCAGTAGCAGCAAAGGCTGAAGGGACAGGGAGAGGGGTCCTAAGAGTATTGCATGATCCAGGTTTTAGGTAGAGTGGTCCTTCCATCTTGTTCACACTCTTTCCTAAGTATCCTACCTGATCCCAACTCTCTCTTTGTTTCTTGTTGTATGGTTTAAATTGGTTTAATAAACTGTGTGATTTGCACATCTTAATGTGGTCTCTGAGCCTTTCTAATCCAGCACTGCTGGGGGAACTTTCTTGTTGGTATAGTTAGAGGATGCCATGGCATCAAGGTAATTTCCCTCATGATTTTAGGGGTAAATCAAAGACTTTCAAATACTCTCCTGAATGACTTGGAGCCTTAGGGTGCCTAAGGCTCTCTCTGCCTAAACAGATTGTACTTTGTCCACTGCTGCAGTCCTACTCGGCCAGTGTGGGAGATCACAGCAGGATTTGCTATTTCATTGCTGTCCAGCTAAGGAGTGAGACACAGCCATTGATTGCTCTCAGATCCCCACATTCCTCAGTAGGCTCTCCCTATTGACTCCTTTTTGTGATACCAATTAGTGTCTAACTAGCTTTACTCTTCCTCTTCTCTCAGCTTGAGAAGTCTGTATCTTCTTTGGAAAAGGTTTTTTTTCCCCCAAATTTGTAAATAATAGGATAAACTTTATGCTTCTAGTCCTTAAGGATCTTGGCCTTGATTCTGATAATCCAGGTTTTTAAAACTTAAAAATGCTTTATCTCAAACTATTGTCTCTAGTTTCAAAAGTCCATTTTGAAAGTTAGCATCTCTTTTCTATCTCTTTGCATTTCTGTTAATGGCAACCCTACTGTGAGGGCATGTGTGGGCATGTACACACACACACACACACACACACACACACATATGGGCGTGCACATATACGTACCCTCTGCTGCCTGCACTGGGGGAGGGTGGGGATAGCTTGGGATATCAGGAAAAGAAAGAGCATCAGTTCGTATTTCAAAGTTCCACTCATCCCTATTTGTGAAGAACACACATAGCCATAGCTGGAGCTTTAGCAAATGAAGTCCAAGGGATGTCCGAACCCAAGGCTTGGATGATTTCTCAGGCTGCTCTGCTCTGTGCCATAATCCACTCTTCTGCTTGTCTTTCTGCAACAGAAAGATGCTAGCTGGCAGTTCCACAACAATGTTGTCAGTAGAATTCAGTAGAGTTCAAAGGTTGCTCCTGGAGAAGGAAATGGCAACCCACTCCAGTATTTTTGCCTGAGAAATTCCAAGGACAGAGGACTCTGATGGGCTATAGTCCATGTGGTTGCAAAGAGTTGGCACGACTTAGCAACTGAGTAGAAAACATCTTTTTTCTTGTCCTCTAATTTTACTTATAAGGTCTCATAACTTTGGTTCTTCAAGGGAATGGAAATAACATTTATTGATTACCTTCCACACACTAGGCACTGCTTTCCAAGTGTTCCCTTTTTAAAATGTAAATTTCCATTGGCAAGGAAAACCCCTTAAGTCCTCATTATCTAACCCCTAGAATTAACTTATTAGAACCATTTCCATCTGTCATAGCCAGCTGTGGTCAAGGCCACGTGAGACTGGAGTTGGGATCGCCTTCCTGGGGAGGGCCCTGAGTAATGAGCCCTGAGAAGGAAGAGAGGGCAATGAAGTGGGTGATAGGGGTGGATTTCCAAACCAAAGTTTGCCTGCCCCACAAAATTTGCCCCATGGTAGCACTGAAGTAATTGATGTGCTAATTAAAATCCCTGTGGATTCATTAAAGTAGTCCTGAGAAGAAATCTCCACTTTACACTAGTAGTTAGCAGTTTAGGTATAAATACGAAAGTAATGAGACATTGTTAAAAAACTTCTCTCCTTTTGACTTTTTCTATCAGTACAAATTATAGAGTTTTATTGATCATCAGATGAGAGAAGAAATGTAGGTCATATAAGCTGGCTGGCGTGTGGTTTACAATTTCTATGATGCAGACAGATCACAAAGATCAATTAGCATGCACAACTTAAAATGAGCTATTCATACAACGGGATACTACTCAGCAATAGAAAGGAAGGAATTGCTGATATATGCAGCCATGTGGATGAATCTTAAAAACTCTCCAAATCTACTGAGTAAATACTCTAGACACAGGTTATATACCATATGATTTCATGTATGCAATGTTTTTGAACAGGTAAAATTCATCTAAGATGAAAGCAATCTGAATGCTGGTTACCTTGGTAGAGGTAAGAGGGGAGGAAGGGGACAGGGGGAGCTTTTGGGGATGATAGAAATGTCTATCTTGATTCGGGTGTTATTCACCTGGACACACATATATTTGTCAAACTCCTAGAATTATTCAATTCATATATGTGCATTTTACCATCTATAAAATATACCACAATGAAAACAAATTCAAAAACATTTCCTGGTCTCCTAATGGGCTATCTTTCCTCATTTAGCGGCACTGGGTGGCTGCGTGGCTGAGGTGATTGACAGTGCAGGTAGTTCTATGTAGAGGCTGAAGGGCAAATTGCTATTTGTTGAAGTGCTATACATTTAGGGTTGCTTACGTGACATGTTATTAATCACTTTACTATGTGATATTTGCTCTAAAATAGAGATGACTCAAAAGTACATTATATCAATAATGGTTTGGGGGTATTTTCTTCCTCCAGAACCTTTTTAACAGGAAAAGCGCAGACCAAATTAATCCCTGCTTCATTTAAACAGTTTTCAAATGGATTACTCTTCTACTTCTCATGAATTCCTTGTGTTCTAGAAAAGAGCAAATTTAAAAATACAGTAGTTAAGCTCTGCGCCTGTAGTGTACTTACATATAGCTATGCATTTCTTTCAAATACATAATCGTAAATCAAACTAAGGTGACTCTATTAGGCTTGCCTCTGACCCCCAGCCTCTTTTATTCATGTAGTGGTCTGTGGTATGGGAGGAGTCACCTTCTGGAACAACTGATGACTCCTGGAAAACTGTGCTGAAGTAGGCTTTTTTTTTTTTTAATGCAGCAACAATTCTGAAAGACCTATAACACACTTTCTCATCCTAATGTTCTATTTTTATTGAGAATAGGAATTATGATTATTGTCATTATTCATTCTCTCCTGTTGTTTATTCCTTTCCTGAAGTCATAGTCGTCTCCTTGAGACAGCTCAGTTGGTTGCTATGGAAATGATTATTTTGCTACAAACAGAAAATTATGACATACAGTGAAGAATAAGCAACAGAAGCAAAAGAACTCTTGGAAAAAAACTTAAGTCCTGTTAAAGCCAAAAATAGCTGAAAACTGTTAAAATTGTTAGCGAAGCTGTCCAAAGTTGTTCATGAGGCAATAATTTACCTTGACATTTTCTCAAATGATAATCAGATCCGTGGATGAAGAATTCATGGTTGGACACACTCATGGGCACTGACACTCGCATAAATAAAAATCTATCCAAAATTTTAAACTTAAAGGTTTAAAGGAATCAATGACTTGATATTAGCAAGAATCATTCTTTTCTACCTGTCATCCCCCAACATATACCTATAACTCTACTTCAAACTCAGCCATTCAAATTCCTGTGCAGTCATACTGACTATATAATATGTACATACATATATACATACATACGTATATAATTAGTGGGCTTCCCAGGTGGCCCTATTGGTAAAGAACCCACCTAGTGGTAAAGAATAGGTAGACGTAAGAGACACGGGTTTGAGCCCTCGGTTGGGAAGACCCTGGAGGAGGGCACAGCAACCCACTCCAGTATTCTTGCCTGGAGAAACCCATGGACAGAGGAGCCTGGCAGACCGTAGTCCATAGGATTGTACAGAGTCAGACAAAACTAGAGCATCTTAGCATGCATGCACATGTATATAATATGCACATATGTGTTTAAACAATACAGTTTTGCTTTGTGTTTTTGCTACACATTATTTTTGCCATTTCTATATCATCTTAATATTTATGCTTTTAAAATTACATTTGAGAAACTACTTATCCTGGTTCCCTATAGTTGAATATTTATGCTGTATCAAAAATTTCTGCCATTATGAATGAAACTGTTATAAAGTTGTTCTTTCTTTCAGACTGGTCTTGAAAGGAATTCTCAGCATTAACTCAGAGAAGTTGGGTTTTAGGGTAAAGAGTATGAAGATTTTAACGTCCCACGTGGCCCTACATACACATCCCCATAGAATGGTTGTTAAATGGTGACCCTCAGCATCCATATTTACTTTATGGCAGGTAATACATATGGCTTCTACAAGTCAGGGAAGCCAGGACAAGAGAAAGTTCCAAACAATTTGGGGAAGAAAGCAAATCTCCCATACACTGTGGTCCAGGGAAGTTAAGCCACTGACTGAGAGCTCACTTGGGAGAAGGGCATGTTAAGAAACTGGTCTTCGTTTCCCCGTTATATTCTTTTTATTGCACTGAGCGGAGCACCTCAGGGAACTCAGTGTGTTCCTGACTCTGTTTAGTTTGTTGATTTTTGTGTCCTTTCTCTTCCAAAAGTGATTTCAGGCAGATTATATACAAAGACATAAAATACAGTACGATAATGCCAAAATAAAAAGATAATCGGATCAAAGAGAAACTATGAGCAAGCAAAATATATATCTCCCAAAAATATATGCTTTAAGATCAGATGGAGTTGGGAAAGTTGTGCCATGAATTACACTCTCGGGAAAGAGGGAAATATAAACCAGCACCAGATAAACCAGTTGCCTAGGAAAAGAGCGGCTCTCTGCCACTGAATTCTCTCAGCATCACTCAGACTCCGAGACATTGCTTAGCCACACTTCCATTTCAGCTACGTAGCTTCTAAACTTCTCTGTTGTGACCATTGCTGCCACTGACATGGGCTAGATTTATGAAGTCTGGAACCCCAGGTGCCTTGTACTTGATGACGGAATTTTGAAAATGGCCATCCGGTGGGAATGATACAGGCTTGAGGGGAGAGAACTTAGGCATAAGTACCTGAGAGCCTAAAACTGTTTGTCCTATTTGAATTTGACTTTAAATACTTCTTTTCTGATTATAGAAGTAATATAAAATGTAGCTTTATTTTAGAAAATGGAAAAACTACAAAGAAGAAAATAAATGTCACTATAAATCTATGACACCTAGACTTTTAAACCTTTAGATGTATTTCTTTTCATAGTTATGATTTTATGTGTATGTATACACACATTTTTGTGTGTGCACATGTATATATGTGTACTATATATATACAGTACACACACACCTAGAAACTACAGACAAAGCAGATGGGAAAGAGGAAAACTGAAGATTGTCTGAAGCCCTGCATTGTAACTATTGAGGGTTTAAAAGAATCCCTGACCCTATCATAGGTGGAAAGGGAATTAGGTTAAGGATTCCAAGTCCTTCACATGGTAGTCCCTTCATTTTTCTAAGATTCATATCCCTCAGAAAATTTGGCAGCTCTTGATATACGGGTCCCATATATTTATTGTTGGGATTAATATAATTATATGTGTGTGTTTTTACACTGCAGACAAAAATATTTGTCCTAATGTTATATATCCCCCTTACCATTTCTAACCTCTATAAGAATCACTGATAATTGCACATTGCTGCTGCTAAGTCGCTTCAGTTGGGTCCGACTCGTGCGACCCTATAGACGGCAGCCCGCCAGGCTCCCACGTCCCTGGGATTCTCCAGGCAAGAATACTGCACATTTGAATGGGATAATTATAGAATAATAATGTTAGAAAAGACTTCAAAAGCTCATAAGGCATGGGCCTTGTTGATACACATATTATGGGCTAAGCAATATGATAAAAAGTCCTAAAGACATGTATGTCCTCTGACCCAGTAAGTCTACTTCAAGAAATTTATCAGAATGTGTATAAAGATATATGTATAAATAGGTACATCATATCTCTATAATGATATGAAATTGGAAACACCCTATGCAACACTGGAAGATTATAGAAGTCTCAATGATTCTTGTAGGATGAGCATAAACCATGATATTTAAACTGATTGCTTATGACTTTGCATCTGATAAAGAATCTGCCTGCAATGCAGAAGACCCAGGTTTGATCCCTGAGTTGGGAAGATCCCCTGGAGAAGGTAATGGCAACCCATTCCAGTATTCTTGCCTGGTGAATTCCATAGACAGATCATGGACTCACAAAGAGTTGGACATGGCTAAGTGACTAACACACTTTGAAAACAAAACAAAGTCATTTTAAAAGTTATGGCCTGGCGTGCTGCGATTCATGGGATCGCAAATAGTTGGACACGACTGAGTGACTGAACTGAACTGATATAAAGAGGTAATATATTTTCCATGTTTATGATCCTTAGGAACAAACTTTGAGCAACCTAAAGATTGATTATTTTTAGATTTTAAAATTTAAGTAAGACATTCCTATAACTGCTATTAATCACCAGTTTAAAACATGCTATTCTAGCATGTCTTTAGACTTAAGAAGGCTTTGTCTATAAATCTACCCTATGTAACTCTTGTATTTGGAAGAGAGCATGATGCAGATGACAAATGATTCATTGTTCCTAGAGCCAAGTAATATCATTCTGGAACAAAAGGAAAGAGAAAAATAGTAACAAACATTGTTGTGATTTTAAAATTTGGATTGATTTGATTTTTCAACACTGCTCCAATCTATCATACTTTCTGTTTTATTCCATTTTTCTAGCTGGATCTTTAATAACAAAAAGGAATGTTTGCAATCTTACATACAGGCTCAGTTATTTAAACAACTCAGACATTGTTACTGCATTCAATTCTATTGCTCCGTAAGAGATTAGAAAATACAAAAATCACTGTAACAAAGCCAACATAGGATTTTCTGAAAGGCTTCAAATACAGCATTCATCACAAATGTTTACTGAGCACCTTCTGTGGTCTAGTTGCAGGGCTAGGTGCCAGCAAGCCAGACAGAGCCTTTCCTGAACTCACAGAACTTGTAACCAAAAACCATACTCTAATGGAAAGAATGAAATTAAGAAGCAAATGACCAGACTTCTACAGGATCTTTTCCCCTTTCCATTGTCTTCTCAGATGCTAAGCCACCTTTTTCAGTTCACTTCCTTTCTGGAAAATGGGGGTGGGTGGGTGGGTACTGGCCTAACCTTCAAAGAAAATTTCTTAAAAGTGATTTGGCAGGTTGAATCAGATTCCCAATACACCCTTTTAATAACAGATCAACAGAGAAGGAGCATGAATAACAAACATACCTATTTTCAGTTCAGTTCAGTTCAGTCACTCAGTCGTGTCTGACTCTTTGCAACCCCATGAATAGCAGCACGCCAGGCCTCCCTGTCCATCACCATCTCCCGGAGTTCACTCAAACTCACATCCATCGAGTCAGCGATGCCATCCAGCCATCTCATCCTCTGTTGTCCCCTTCTCCTCCGCCTGCAATCCCTCCCAGCATCAAAGTCTTTTCCAATGAGTCAACTCATGTTCACATGACGTGGCCAAAGTACTGGAGTTTCAGCTTTAGCATCACTCCTTCTAAAGAAATCCCAGGGCTGATCTCCTTCAGAATGGACTGGTTGGATTTCCTTGCAGTCCAAGGGACTCTCAAGAGTCTTCTCCAACACCACAGTTCAAAAGCATCAATTCTTCGTCACTCAGCCTTCTTCACAGTCGAACTCTCACATCCATACATAACCACAGGAAAAACTATAGCCTTGACTAGACGGACATTAGTCGGCAAAGTAATGTCTCTGTTTTGAAAATGCTATCTAGGTTGATCATAACTTTTCTTCCAAGGAGTAAGCATCTTTTAATTTCACAGCTGCAGTCACCATCTGCAGTGATTTTGGAGCCCCCCAAAATAAAGTCTGACACTGTTTCCACTGTTTCCCCATCTATTTCCCATGAAGTGATGGGACTGGATGCCATGATCTTTGTTTTCTGAATGTTGAGCTTTAAGCCAACTTTTTCACTCTCCTCTTTCACTTTCATCAAGACGCTTTTAGTTCCTCTTCACTTTCTGCCATAAGGGTGGTGTCATCTGCATATCTGAGGTTATTGATATTTTAGTTGATATCAACTGTAATCTTAGTCTCTGGTTAGGTGGTTAACAGCCCCCACCCTCCTCCATCATACAAATACAGAAATCCTTTGACAAGCTTCATTATTGGCTTCATAGGATTGTCCTCAGCCACCAAGGACCTTAAGAGATCAGGCTTTCAGGACAAGAAGGTCCTGGGTAAAACTGTGAGCATAATAGCCGCTGATCAATGGTGCCTTCTCCTAGACGATGTCACAGGCTTCCTTCCCACTCTCTGCATCCAACCCCCTTACAGTTCTCCTACCCTTTGCTTTTCAATGGCTTTTAAAATTACTAATCTGATATTAATGCCCAGAGAGTAATAAAATGCAAACTTCAGCAGAAAACAGAGCTTTAAGTTAAAGGGCTAACTCCAAATAAGCAATTGAAGGCACTGGTGAGCATATAGAATATATTTGGGCAAAACAAAGGAAGAGAAACCTTGAGGTGGGCTCAGGCATCAGACCACAGACACCTGGGTTCAAATTTTTTTCTGTGTCAGTTTCTTCAAGTACAAGATGGAAATAATGGCATCTATTTTGTAAGATTTTATCTTTTTATAGTGTGGATTACACATGATATTGTCTGTAAAGTACTCTGGATCCACTCAGTGCTTGATAAAAAATACTGGCTTTTGTCACGATGCCTCTGAAGTCAGAGGCCTTTGAAGCTGTGATTTCTGTACAACAGCATGTCCTCAATCTCTTTTCCTATCTGTGAAGTGGAATACAAGAGGGTTCTTGAGCTAAGTCTGAACTCTAATAATTTGGAATGAATGGAAAAACATTGAAGGGAGGGTGTTTAGAACAGACCAAAGTTTTTAAACTGCAGTTTATTTTTCTAGAGGAAGCAGAGGTTCTTATGCTTCAGTTTGTAACAGAAGCACTGAGAAAAATTTGCCCCCTTTCTCTGTTAAGTTATTCATCACATATTAACTATAAACATACTTGAGACACATATATTCTTTCCTCAGGAAATTTGTTTTTAAATGCAATGTCTGGGGCCCTTTCCTAAGAAATTTTGATGGAGAAGACCTTGGAATCCAGACCTAGGAATCCATATTTCTAAAAAGCACCTTGGTCGGTCTGAGGCAAAACAGCTGTGGACAAACTGAGACACATGGCTGGAGAAAGTGTGCCTTGATTTTCACTTTGAGAATACACTGTTTTGGGAAAGTCTCTTTAATGAGCCTTTTGGTGATTCTGAGGGAAAATGAAAAATTCAAAGGAAAAACTCAGAAGTGGAAAGATTTAAGACAATGAAACCTAAATAGATGAGCAAAGTAGAATAAAAGGCTGTCTTCATTGTGAGTGAGATGCAGAATTTTGGCAGATTGCTTTTTGTAGGAAGTGATTGTTCTTAATGCAGATTTAGACTGCTATGAATCTGGACTATTTTACTTCCCAAAGAATTACCAAATAGTTTCACTAGGAGAACTGGAGCAGAGATGAACAGGATCAGGAGGAAAGAAAGTCTAGATTGTTTTTGCAGGTGTGAAGCCTGCAAAGAGTGGGAGTAGGACTAAAAATGGCAAAGCCCAACACCTTTAGTTCTGTGCTTGACTCTCTTTGGTGTTACTGTAGACAAAATGGCCCAAACTTTGGAAAAGTTACCCTGTCAGGTTGGATCCTGATTCATTGTCCTGTTGGCAATAAGAGCGAGGTCTTCCTGAGGGTCAGGGCTTCTTGGACAGTTAGCCAATCCATCTTCAACTGCAAGATCCTCATGCAAGCACTGGTTGAGGCCTGGGCTCCGGGAGAAGAAAACTTGTCTAGGGTGTCCATTTTGGGAAGGCACCAGCCATTGCAAGATGGTGCTTCAGGCCAGGGATGAAAGAGATAGAGCTAGCAAGTGACTCCTATTTGGAGGGGCTTTTTTTTTTTATGACTCAGGTTTTTTTGGTTGTTATTTATAGTCCTTCAGTAAAAGTGAGTACATTCGGCAGACTTTTCAACTCCTAAATGTTGAGTCAACACCATGTTCTAAGGTACTATAATGAACTTGGCATCCTACTTCTATGATTCTTTCTAATGTTAGCCTTGAGGTCTGAAGAGAATTAAGGAATAAGTTGGTGTCCAAATTGGACCAAGCTATATGAGGGGGTTTATGTGAAAAACGAGCACTCTTTCTGAGCACCTGATAGGATCTACTTTGGGCCTACAAAGATCTGAGTGTTTAATCCCTCTAAAGGTTATAACTGATGGTCTGTTCCCCTTCCCTCTATAGAAAGTCTTTTTTAATGTGGACTTACTCAGTCCAGATTTTTCACTAATGCTCTTGAAGAGCTTATATGAGCAGTTTGAACTTTAAAATATTATAAACAAAATTCCACTCTTTCCAGCTAAAAACATTGGCTTCAGCTAGAAGTAGAAACTGACTGATTAGTTTTGATGAAAGTGAGAATTATGTGTAATTAGCAGTTAGTTTTTTGGCATCCACATAGCAATCTATTTGCTCTCTTTAAGCGAGCTCACCATCTTTTTTAATTTAAGAAAAAATTTTCCATTACAGATGTAATACCTGTTTTTATTGAAAATTTAAAAATAAAATAGAAGAAAAAAGTACTGATAGTCTCACATACAAATACTTTGTGATGTATATTCCTTTCCATGTATATATCTTTACATAATTGCTATCACATGGTATATAAAAAATTACATGTTAATTTCTTAAAAATCTGTTTTAAAAATATCTGCTAACTACCTAAGTGTTCATCATTAGGTGAATGGATAAAGAAGTGTGATAAAATCCAGAATATTACTCAGCCATAAAAAGAATGAAATATTGTCATTTGCAGCAATGTAGATGGACCTAAAGATGATCATAGTAAGTCAGGCAAAGACAAGTATTATATGATATCACTTCTATGTAGAATCTAAGAAAATGATACAAATGAATTTATTTATAAAACAAACAGATTCATGGACATAGAAGACAAATTTACTTTGCAGGTGGTACTAGTGGTAAGAACCCACCTGCCAAGGCAGGAGACGCAAGAGATGCAGTTTCGATCTGTGGGTCAGGAAGATCCCCTGGAGAAGGAAATGGCAACCCACTTCAGTGTTCTTGCCTAGCACACACAAAGGGGAAAGGAGAGGAGACAGATAAATTAGGAGTTTGAGATTAACATATACACACTACTATATATAAAATAGATAAACAGCAAGGATTTGCTGTATAGCACAGGGAACTATATTAAATATCTTGTCATAACCTATAATAGAAAAAGAATCTGAAAAATAGTGTATATGTATAGATACACACACACACATATATAACTTTGCAGTATACCTGAAACTAACACAGTATTATAATAAATCAATTACACTTCAATTAAAAAAAACCCACCAGAGATTCAATTATGCAGAAAAAAATCTGCTAACTATATGAAGCAGGAAAAAAATCACTTCGAAGTTCACTGCCCAGACTTACTTTGGGTGCATTTCCTCGCAATTCCTTTACCATACATTCCCCCTCCCCCGCCCCACATGATTGCTTATGTTTGATTAAAGATCTGTTAATTCAGGAACATTTGCAGATCCTGTAGGAAAGGGTGTGAAGAGGTTCATTGACATATCTGTTCTGTTACGTAGTGGTTTAGTAGTCTTTCCCAATCAAACCTCAATGACTCAGGACTCTCAGTATGACTTTGAAAGGTATAGAAATTCATCATTCATGTCCCATGGCAGAAAAAAAAGTGGCCATTATGATATACTATGTCATTCTGCTTTTGTGCACCTTTAAAATGTAAGTCTTCTGGTTCAGTTTCTTAACAGTGACCAGTGTAGCCATGGTTAGCAAGTGCTGGGAGACAACATGGTCCGCTACTACTGTCAGTGACCACTAAGTACGCAGAAGATTTCCTCTGGTCTGAAAGTTGGAGGATATGGCTCAATGAACCCATTTCCTGGCACTGGAAAGTGGAGAGTGATGTCACAGGAGAGGCTGAGTTGAAGGAAGCACAGTTGGGCCAAGCTTTGCTCTGCACTCGGACCCCCTGCTGGAGCTTCTGATTTCAGGTTTGACCTGAGTCGATGAAGGAGCTTCTGAACTTTCAGTTATAACTTCCTCTTTTTGGAATTCTTAATTTTTGTTGATACCTTCGTCATCTGAATACATCTTCTAGGAATTTCCTCAAGTAAGATATAGAAATGATTCATGTTGTGAGATATAATATTTACATAAAGATGTGAAATTACGGTGTCACAATTATTTTCCTAAAGTCTGTAGACACATCTTTGTTGTCTTATAGAAATGGCTACTGCAGAGACCAAGTCTGTGGTGAGCTGATTTGTACGCTTCTGCAGGTAACCTTTCATTTTCTCCGCTTGTTTTGCTTGCTCTTTGTTTTTAATTTAATGATTTTTCTAGAATATGTATAATGAAATACTATTTTTGTAAAGCTCCTGGATATATTTTCCCTCTGTGCCATCCGGTTTATTATTTTTTTCCTTTGTCTTGAAGCTCTTCCACCATGAAGGCTGGGCAGGAAGCCTGATTCCCAGGATTCAAGGAGGCTGCAGAGCCCTGAAGGATAAAGCCATGTTGTGGAGATGCAATTGACAGAAACACCTGGGCCTTGACTAAACTGGAAGGACACACCAGGAGTCACTCCAGGACCTGCAGGTGGAGGCTGATGTTCACACACAGGCTGGGACCGCTCCTTCTAACACCTGTACGGCTCACCTCCTCACTTCCTTCAGGGCTCTGCTCACGTTTGACCTCCTCAAGGAGGCTTTCCCTGACCACCCTGTCCCCACTCCCATCCCCATCCTTTCCCTGCATTCCTGTCTCCTCACCTTGCTTTTATCTCCATAGCACATATCCCAACTAATGTAGAACAGGCTCACCTCTAATATTGTCTAGAAGGTTCCTTTCTGCTTTGTTGGACTTCATTAGACCCACTTTCCAAGTCATCATCACTCTGAATGTATGAAACACAAATAGAGCTTGAAATTTCTGTGTCTCCCCTATAGCGCTTCTTTGTTGGGGCCACACCTCCCAGGGCGCACTGTACCTCCCTTCTCCTCTCTCACCTCCTGCTGAGTTGCTTTCTGAGTGTCAGTTTCTCAGTTCAATTCAGTTCAGTCGCTCAGGCATGTCCGACTCTGCAACCCCATGAATAGCAGCAAGCCAGACCTCCCTGTCCATCATCAACTCCCCGGAGTTCACTCAAATTCACGTCCATCGAGTCAGTATGCCATCCAGTCATCTCATCCTCTATTGTCTCCTTCTCCTCTCACCCCCAATTCCTCCCAGCATCAAAGTCTTTTCCAATGAGTCAACTCTTCTCACGAGGTGGCCAAAGTACTGGAGTTTCAGCTTCAGCATCACTCCTTCTAAAGAAATCCCAGGGCTGATCTCCTTCAGAATGGACTGGTTGGATCTCCTTGCAGTTCAAGGGACTCTCAAGAGTCTTCTCCAACACCACACTTAAAAAGCATCAATTCTTTGGTGCTCAGCCTTCTTCACAGTCCAACTCTCACATCCATACATGACTACTGGAAAAACCATAGCCTTGACTAGACGGACCTTAGTCGGCAAAGTAATGTCTCTGCTTTTGAATATGCTATCTAGGTTGATCATAACTTTTCTTCCAAGGAGTAAGCGTCTTTTAATTTAATGGCTGCAGTCACCAGCTGCAGTGACTTTGGAGCCCCCCAAAATAAAGTCTGACACTGTTCCCACTGTTTCCCCATCTATTTCCCATGAAGTGATGGGACTGCCATGATCTGCATTTTCTGAATGTTGAGCTTTAAGCCAACTTTTTCACTATCCTCTTTCACTTTCGTCAAGAGGCTTTTTAGTTCCTCTTCACTTTCTGCTATCAGGGTGGTGTCATCTGCATATCTGAGGTTATTGATATTTCTCCCGGCAATCTTGATTCCAGCTTGTATTTCTTCCAGTCCAGTGTTTCTCATGATGTACTCTGCATAGAAGTTAAATAAGCAGGGTAACAATATACAGCCTTGACAGACTCCTTTTCCTATTTGGAGCCAGTCTGTTGGTCCATGTCCAGTTCTAACTGTTGCTTCCTAACCTGCATACGGATGTCTCAAGAGGCAGAGCAGTTGGTCTGGTATCCCCATCTCTCTCAGAATTTTCCATAGTTTATTGTGATCCACACAGTCAAAGGCTTTGGCATAGTCAAAAAAGCAGAAATAGATGTTTTTCTGGAACTCTCTTGCTTTTTCCATGATCCAGAGGATGTTGGCAATTTGATCTGTGGTTCTTTTGCCTTTTCTAAAACCAGCTTGAATATCTGGAAGTTCACGGTTCACATATTGCTGAAGACTGGCTTGGAGAATTTTGAGCATTACTCTACTAGTGTGTGAGATGAGTGCAGTTGTGTGGTAGTTTGAGCATTCTTTGGCATTGCCTCTCTTTGGGATTGGAATGAAAACTGAGCTTTTCCAGTCCTGTGGCCACTGCTGAGTTTTCCAAATGTGCTGGCATATTGAGTGCAGCACTTTCACAGCATCAGCTTTCAGAATTTGAAATAGCTGAACTGTAATTCCATCACCTCCACTAGCTTTGTTCGTAGTGATGCTTTCTAAGGCCCACCTGACTTCACAGTCCAGGATGTCTGGCTCTAGGTGTGTGATCTCACCATCGTGATTATCTGGGTCGTGAAGATCTTTTTTGTACAGTTCTGTGTATTCTTGTCACCTCTTCTTAATATCTTCTGCTTCTGTTAGGTGCATACCATTTCTGTCCTTTATCGAGCCCATCTTTGCATGAAATATTCCCTTGGTATTTCTAATTTTCTTGAAGAGATCTCTAGTCTTTCCCATTCTGTTCTCTTCCTCTATTTCTTTGCATTGATCGCTGAAGAAGGCTTTCTTATCTCTTCTTGCTATTCTCTGGAATTCTGCATTCAGATGCTTATATCTTTCCTTTTCTACTTTGCTTTTCACCTCTCTTCTTTTCACAGCTATTTGTAAGGCCTCTCCAGACAGCCATTTTGCTTTTTTGCATTTCTTTTCCATGGGGATAGTCTTGATCCCTGTCTCCTGAACAATGTCATGAACCTCCATCCATAGTTCATCAGGCACTCTGTCTGTCAGATATAGGCCCTTAAATCTATTTCTCACTTCCACTGTATAATCTTGAGGGATTTGATTTAGGTCATACCTGAATGGTCTAGTGGTTTTCCTGCTTTCTTCAATTTATATCTGAATTTGGTAATAAGGAGTTCATGATCTGAGCCACAGTCAGCTCTTGGTCTTGTTTTTGTTGACTGTATACAGCTTCTCCATCTTTGGCTGCAAAGAATATAATCAATCTGATTTCAGTGTTGACCATCTGGTGATGTTCATGTGTAGAGTCTTCTCTTGTGTTGTTGGGAGAGGGTGTTTGCTATGACCAGTGCATTTTCTTGGCAAAACTCTATTAGTCTTTGCTCTGCTTCATTCTGCATTCCAAGGCCAAATTTGCCTGTTACCCCAGGTGTTTCTTGACTTCCTACTTTTGCATTCCAGTCCCCTATAATGAAAAGCACATCTTTTTTGGGTGTTGGTTCTAAAAGGTCTTGTAGGTCTTCACAGAATTGTTCAACTTCAGCTTCTTCAGCGTTACTGTTGGGGCCACACCTCCCAGGGCGCACTGTCACTCCCTTCTCCCTCTCTTACCTCCTGCTGAGTTGTTTTCTGAGTGTCAGTCTCTAAACGAACATAAAACTGACATGTGTTTTGCTCGATGGAAGCTTCAGAAGAGTGTACTTTTTTTTGTTCACTCCTCTATCCCTAACTTCTAGAACAGTGCCTGGCGTAGCACATCATTGGCTTGCAATGAACAATTCTTGAGCAAATTTAGGAATGTATCCAATGGACAAGTTTGAAAGAGTTAGTTTGGAAATGGGAATGTTAGCAGGAGACACAGGGCTCTGACTGCCTCAAAAAGCAGCAGTCACAGAATAGGACAGAACTCCTCCTTTTCTGCTTGAAGTGACTTGCATTTGTAGGGCAAGATGGTGGTAAAAGGATAAATGCATCTCTACCTAAACAGGCAAGCTCATTTGCAAGAGGTAAGAACTGGGAAGACCTACAGTATTCTGGCGCTTTGTTGACTGTTCTTATTTTCAGTAAATTCTTGTTTCCTGGGTCTTCATATGAATTTCAGTAGGAAGAGGCACAGCTGTTTCAGGATTGTTACCCAGACTTGCCATTTCAAACTGGACTCATAGTTGTACTTTTAATTGACTTAATGAACACCTCACAGAGAATGAAAAGGTAAGCTAGAGGCAGCTCCATTCATCCCACAAAGGGCAGGCAAGAGACTGCAGGTCTATGTTCTATCTGCACTACAGAAGATTTTACAAAAATATTTTGTTATGGCTCCTGAGTACATACACAAACCTTTTATTTGGTGTACATTAGTGAGTTTGGAGCCTAAGGAAGGAAGGGTGGTGCTTAGTCGTGTCCAACTCTTGGGACTCCTTGTACTATAGCCTGCCAGGCTCCTCGGCCCTGGAATTTTCCAGCAAGAATCCTGGAGTGGGTTGCCATTTTTTACCCAGGGGATCTTCCCTACCCAGGGATTGAACCCGTGTCTCTTGTGTCTCCTCCACTGGCAGGTGGGTCCTTTATCACTAGTGCCACCTGGGAAGCCCTTGGAGCCTAAAAGACTAACTAAATCATTTGGACCTAGATTTTATATTGGTTTTATCTGGTTATAAAATGCAAGAAGTGAAGATTAAAAGAAAAGTAGCATCCAAACTTATAAAAACAAATAAAATACATCTGATTGATTCTTTGGTAGTTTATTGATGTTAAGACTCATTTTTCATTGAAAAACTACAAAATTTTCCTTTGATCTCTCCTGAAGCCTGTCAGAATAAACTGATGACAGGATAATTAACATCCAAGTATTTTGTGATATTTTGATATTGGGCTCCCCTTCTTCTAATCTTATTTTTTATTTCAGACCACACATTCTCAGTTTGTTGACAATGCATTTGGTTGCAGCCTGAGATATTTCCAGGTCTAAAGCCAGGTTCACATTTTTGCTTTGAAGAAGCAGAAATTCCAAACAAATACAGATGGTCAGACCATAAACTTAATTAAAATTTCAACTTTACTGGATGCTGCATTAAATATGGCCATAATGCCAAGAGAAATACATGAAAAATCCATTTGTCTCCACATCCTGCTGCTCCTGCATAGTATAAAATAGCAGAATGCTAAGTATGTGTTTGTGTGTGTGTGTGAGAGCATGTGTGCCTTAATCTAGCTCTCTCTTCTGGCTTGGCTGTCATACTAGTAATGTTTTGACCAATAAAAGATGGGTTTTAGTTAAAATCTGGGATTGGCTAGCTGTACATCTGTTAACTTTTCCTATGTAATTCTCAAGCACTAATTTAGATACTTTCTGAAGAACTGTGATTTCCTCTCTTTTCTGTGCAAAAAAAGAGCATTTTAATCTTCCTAATTAATCCCAGAATATGTATTTATTTTAAAATTATGTGGAGTTAATAACTCGTTTCAGGAAGGTACTAAAGGTCATTCATAGGAAGGTAAAAGAGCTTTCTTATAGAACTCAAAAGGGAGGAAAGGACGTAGACCTGTCATTTGAAGATGAGGACTCATGTCTTGGAGAGGACAAGTGAGAATGAATAGTTCATGGTGGCTTGATCACACTGAGCCCTGGGCTGGCTGGACAGGGAGGTCTGAAAGGACTGCTGGGGCCACATGGGACCAGTTTGATTGGCCCTCTGATGGGACAACATCCACAGTTTCCACCAGGTAACTTATGGCAGATTCCCCAGAGAGATGCACCTGAGGCCAAGGCATATACATAAGGACTTCACTGGTGGGTATAATCCCAAAGAAGCGTGGAGACACAAAGCAAGCAGAAGGTATATTTCAAATTGGCCACCACTATGGTCAACTGGCTGCCTTTTCTCATAGGATCTTCTGAAGAGCCTGATAAAATGCATCTCAGGACCCTCTGTTTTGGGCTGAATTGTGTGCCCCCAGATTTATACACTGAAAGCCTAACTACCAGTATTTCAGATTGTGACTGTATTTGGAGATAAGGTCTTTAAAGAAGTGATTTAAAAACAAATGACTTATTTTTGACTGTGTTGGATCTTAGCTGTGGCACACGGGATCTTTTGTTGCGGCGCATGGACTTCTCTGTAACTGTGGCATGTGGGCTCAGTTGCCCTGCGGCATGTGGGATCCTAGGTCCCCAACCAGGGATGGAAGCCATGTCCCCCACAGGTGTGAAGGAAGATGGACTTTTAACCAATGGATCATCAAGGAAGTCCCTATAGAAGTGATTAGTTAAACTGAGACTCTTAGGGTGGGTCCCAATCCGATCTGACTGTTGTCCTTTTAAGATGAGGAAAACTTGGAAACATAGAGTCACCAGGGATGGATATGAACAGAGGAGAAAGAGCATGTGAGGACACAGGGAGAAGATGGCTCTCTACAAGCCAAGGAGAGAGGTCCAGAAGAAACCAATCCTGCGGACACTTGGATCTTGAACTTCTGGCCTCCAGAACTTTGCAACAGTAAATTTCTGCTCTTCAAGCCATTCAGTCTGTCGTGCTTTGTTATGGTATACCCCTAGCAAACAAATGCATCCTTGGCAAGGGAGAAGAAAGGGTCAAAGTTTGCCTGGGAGGGTTCCCTGCTAGCACTTTTGGGTTGTATATGCTCCGGTGTCAAGCAGTTTCCTCAGGGTCTCAGGCACTGTCCACAGGGATGTCCTAGGGCAGATGCTGCCAGGGGCACAGCTGGGTTTAAGTTGAGGCCCTGGGAGGTAGCGGACAGGAGAAGCAGGTTGGAGCCTCTGCAGGACTGGGGTGCAGGGGGTGAAAGGTGGGTGTGCTAGAACAAGAAATAGGCAAGAGCAACGGAAGCAGAGCTGAAGTGGTATCTGATACCCAGGGCAATAATGATACTGATTTTAGTAATGATAATGAATGATGATTCTCGAGGACATTCTATGTGTCGGATACTGGGATATGTACTTTACATAAACCATCTCATATAACCCCAGCACCACTCCAGGATTTAAGTAATATTATTCTCCCTACTTTCCAGATGAAGAAACTGAGGCATAGAGAGGTTCAGGGACTTGCCCAAGGTCATAACAAGTATACCAGTCACTACCCTCGAGTTCAATTGAACCTGGCTCCAAAGCTTGCATTCTCACTCATGTCACTCTTCTTTCTCTGATAATGTGATTGGAACAGTGCTTTAGAAAGATAAATTTGGGTAGATGTTTTAACTTATCTTAGGCAAGTTATTTAAAAACATATAAGGCATTCTGTGCAAAAGATTACCATCAGGTTAGTCTAGCAGGGTGGTTAAGCAGTCAGCCTATACAGTTTGCCAAGGTTCAAATGCCAGTTATTCTGTTCACTGGCTAAGTGACTTTGCCAAAGTTATTCGACCTCTCTGTGCCTCACTTCAACCTCTAGATGCTAAAAAGTGTACCTACCACTTGGAGTTACTCTGGGGATTATTTAATTTACATAAAATACTAGATGTTTTTATTATTATAATATTTTAAAATATTGACCAGATATGATTTCTTCTATAGCTTCTTATCTGTACAGAATTACTGAACATTACACGTGCACCTCTAAATTTTTGCAACACTTGCTATATAAGCTAACGGATGATTTTTTTAAAGTAATCAAATGTCAGCTGTTAAACATCACACTGCCGGCATCATAAATGAAGTCACCATTTGGCAAATAATTTCTTGGCAGGAGTGGTTCTCACCAACAAGGAAAAATGAAAAAAAATTAAATAAAGTCCCTACTGTGATTTGTTAAGCATTTCAGACACATGGTTCAGCAATTTTTCCAACTGCAAAATTCTTTTCCTCCTATCTTAGAACTCAAAGGATTGGGCTGTGTGGAGGAGGTGAACTCTTTGGTAAATGCTTTTTTTTTTTTTCTGTAGTTGTCATTTCCCTGGAGGTGAGGCTGTTTACAGTGGAGAGAAGATAATCATTCAAACACAGGCTTGGTTCTGGCTTAGAGGCCACAGTTTATTATCTGATTGCTTTAATTTAATGTGGGGACCCTAGTTGAATGGTTGCAATAGTTAGTCTTATCTCATTTCCTCCCTTTCAAGGGGAGATAGAGCAAGTTTCCTCATCTGTGAAATGAAGTGGTTGGATCAGATATCCTCCAAGGTCTTTTTCTGGCTCTGATATTCTGAGGCTACATATTCTCTTCTTCGGTAATGTTCTTTGTTTTCCAGTGCATTAAACAGGCCCAAACATCTCTACCTGCTTACTCCAGTTTTGTCTGCTAGGAAAGCAAAAGGCAAGGTCTTACATTTCTGTAAGGCTTTGTAATTTATAGCACGCCTTCACATATACAGCCTTTATAAAATCTTCACAGAAACCCTCAAGGAATTTTTGATGAGTAAAATGAGACTGAAGAAAGTTAAGTGATTTGTCCAAGGTCACACAGGTTGTAGGAACCAGGGCCTTAAAACAAGGCTTTCAGTCAGGGGGCTGGTATTTGCAGTCTGCCACAGTGCCCATCAACCTAGGGGGACTTGAAGATGTTATAAAGACTCTTTCAGTTTCTTCAGTGAACGGTCCAGAGTCGACTCTGTCAGTTCTGAGCAGGTCATGTGTGCAAACATGAATCAATCATTATGGCCAGGAGAAGGTAAAGTTTCTGATTTGACCAACCCTACACACATCAGCTTTCAGAAACAGAATGGAATCAGCTCCCTGAATCACACAACTGAAAATGGGAGATGAGAAATCAGAAGCAGTTGTCAGATGAGGAGAGAATAGATAGGGCACAGAAAAATAAGCAAATTCTCATTATACACAGAAAAAGCATTTCCCCCAAACTACTTATTTTTAAATATTTTCCTTTCCATTTTTTCTTAACTGAATTTAATTTTTGCAAAAGCAATTTCCCCTTGAACTGAGCTCAAATCAAATGCTACATCTAGGGTAGTTGAGGAAATGTAGCAATAATAGCTTAATCATTTCAAGTTCTGGGATTTCTGGAAATCTATGCTCTTTTGGTGTTTGGGTTTTAGCTCAAATGAGACAAGTTCATTCTTCTTTGGGGCATGATATAAGGATTCGGAGGCCAATCAGATCAAGCCAACAGATATGAATGGGACACCTTATGTTCAAGATGCCAGAGATAAGGAGGTGCTTGGGCAGCCATGCTTCCTGCTTTGCCCACTTAGTGCACTATTAGTTCTTTCTTGCCTCGTGACCCCCAGGTTTTATAAGTGTGAAACCTTGTGCTTTTGGGTGTGTATCATCTGAATCCCCATTTGCTTAAGAAGCTGCTCAAAGGCTTGTTTTTTTTTTTTTTTTTTTTAATGATTTTGGATTATAATCTGTTGACCAAAACTTTCCCCTCCGTTGTCATGACAACTTTCATGTTGCAAGAGCTAGATGTTAGCCTAGAGGTTTGACAAGCAGATGACTTCCAGACAGAGAGGCTGATTTAGTACTTTTGGGCTGGGACACAGGGCTTTTACTGTACTTGAAACTCGTTTACATAATTTGTAAATCATTTCAGTTCACAAAGTTCACTTCTGAAGTGACCATGCAGTATTTGGTTACAGCCCAAGTTCCTACACGGGACCCAATGTACACATTTATATTCTTTGAGTTTCAACTAGCAGCTGACAAGTTAGCCCATGGATATGGGGGGAGGAAAAGTTACTTGTCATATTGCAGTTGTTGTTAATAAGCTGGGTGCTACTGAATTTTTGTCTCCTATCCTATCCTCCTAGCCTCAAGTTTTGCTGGCTTCCAAGAACAGGAATTGATCTCATTGCTACTCCTCTGCCCGAAGCCTGACCCTTCTATGTGATAGAATATAATTGGAAAATCACAATTTCCTCAGTGAAAGTAAAATGCTCCTGTTAAATTTAGGAACCTTTTTTCCAAAGACTCTTTGTTTCATATTCTCACTCAAATTTGCCTTTTAATTATTTTACTTCTTCAGTGAGAGTTTGTATATTTATTCTTTAATGTTGTTATAATTTGCATTGTTGTTGGGAGAGTTATCTGTGGTTCTAGTTCTTGATGCTAAAGATTATTGCTTTAAATTGTCATGTGGGAAAGAATTTTTAATGTATTCAGGTTATATATAATTATTTAAATTTCACTCTTTTAAAGTATATAATTCAGTGACTTTAGCATATTTACAGAGTTGATTATATTCTTTGCAGCCAAAGATGGAGAAGCTCTATACAGTCCACAAAAACAAGACCAGAAGCTGACTGTGGCTTGGATCATGAACTCCTTATTGCCAAATTCAGACTTAAATTGAAGAGACTAGGGAAAACCATTAGACCATTCAGGTATGACCTAAATCAAATCCCTTATGATTATACAGTGGAAGTGAGAAATAGATTTAAGGGACTAGATCTGATAGAGTGCCTGATGAACTATGGATGGAGGTTCGTGACACTGTACAGGAAACAGGGATCAAGACCATCCCCATGGAAAAGAAATGCAAAAAGCAAAATGGCTGTGTGGGGAGGCCTTACAATAACTGTGAAAAGAAGAGAAGCGAAAAGCAAAGGAGTAAAGGAAAGATAGCATCTGAATGCAGAGTTCCAAAGAACAGCAAGGAGAGATAAGAAAGCCTTCTTCTGCGATCAATGCACAGAAATAGAGGAAAACAACAGAATGGGAAAGACTAGAGATCTCTTCAAGAAAATTAGAGATCCCAATTGCACTCATCTCACATGCTAGTAAAGTAATGCTCAAAATTCTCCAAGCCAGGCTTCGGCAATACGTGAACTGTGAACTTCCAGATATTCAAGCTGGTTTTAGAGAAGGCAGAGGAACCACAGATCAAATTGCCAACATCTGCTGGATCATGGAAAAAGCAAGAGAGTTCCAGAAAAACATCTATTTCTGCTTTATGGACTATGCCAAAGCCTTTGACTGTGTGGATCACAATAAACCGTGGAAATTCTGAGAGAGATGGGAATACCAGACCACCTGACCTGCCTTTTGAGAAATCTGTATGCAGGTCAGGAAGCAGCAGTTAGAACTGGACATGGAACAACAGACTGGTTCCAAATAGGAAAAGGAGTGTGTCAAGGCTGTATATTGTCACTCTGCTTATTTAACTTCTATGCAGAGTACATCACGAGAAACGCTGGGCTGGAAGAAGCACATGCTGGAATCAAGATTGCCAGGAGAAATATCAAAACCTCAGATATGCAGATGACACCACCCTTATGGCAGAGAGTGAAGAAGAACTAAAGAACCTCTTGATGAAAGTGAAGAAGAGAGTGAAAAAGTTGGCTTAATGCTCAACATTCAGAAAACGTAGATCATGGCATCTGGTCCCATCACTTCATGGCAAATAGATAGGCAAACAGTGGAAACAGTGTCAGATTTTATTTTCCTGGGCTCCCAAATCACTGCAGATGGTGACTGCAGCCATGAAATCAAAAGACGCTTACTCCATGGAAGGAAAGTTATGACCAAACTAGATAGCATATTAAGAAGCAGAGACATTACTTTGCCAACAAAGGTCCATCTAGTCAAGGCTATGGTTTTTCTAGTAGTCATGTATGGATGTGAGAGCTGGACTGAGAAAAGGCTGAGCACCGAAGAATTGCTTCTTTTGAACTGTGGTGTTGGACAAAACTCTTGACAGTCCCTTGGACTGCAAGGAGATCCTATCAGTCCATCCTAAAGGAGATTCGTCCTGGGTGTTCACTGGAAGGACTGATGCTAAACCTGAAACTCCAATACTTTGTCCACCTCATGTGAAGAGCTGACTCATTGGTAAAGACTCTGATGTTGGGAGGGAATGGGGGCAGGAGGTGAAGGGGACGACAGGATGAGATGGCTGGATGGCATCACCGACTCGATGGACATGAGTCTGAGTGAACTCCGGGAGTTGGTGATGGACAGGGAGGCCTGGCGTGCTGCAGTTCATGGGATGGCAAAGAGTTGGACATGACTGAGCACTGAACTGAACTGAACAAGTGTAACTGCAATCCAATTTTTGAGCGTTTCTAAAATTCCCAAAACATCCCAGTGCCCATATGTAGTCATTCCCCCTTCCTACTCCCAGCCCAGATAACCAATAAGGAAGAATGTTTTATCCTTTCCTACTTGGTTGGCTTTACTACCAACTCCTGGAAGCTCCTTCTGGTATTTTTGAATGGCCATTATTTTAGGAAAAAAGATTTTTTTCCCCTAAAATGTTCATTGTGAAACAAATTCGGAATTTAAGTAAAACCATTTAAAACTGTGTGGTTAGTAACAATAATAACCACAGTTAATAATTTAGTATGAAATATTCAAGGTTATTTTTTTAGTCATTAATAAATAATTATAGAAAATATGGGAAATACTTTAAAAATACAAATAAAGGGAAAAAAAAATCACTCACTCTCACTATTCAGAGATGATCTCTCTGTACCAGTTAGCCTTTTCAGTGTAACAAATGGCCTCAAACATCTCACTGGCATACAGCAACTAGCAATTAGTTTTTTATCACAATTCCATGGGTCAGTTCCGGCAGATGTTTAAGGCTATGGGACTTTACTCCACAGTTGTCATTTTGGCTCAGGCTCAGTTGTTACCTGGAGAATGTCTCTGCAGAGGATGAGGCAGAATTGGTGATGTTTCTGTTAGGTAGGTAGAATAGGGAAAAGGAGTCAAAATGGCCGTGGCTAAAAGACAAGGTAGGAAAAAGCCGGCAAAAATAGAACAAAGGAAGGTCCAAGGACTGGAGTGAGGACCTCAGGTGAAACGAACAACACTCCTGGCTGGCCCAATTTACATAGGACAGGCCCAGGAAGAGGAAAACATATAAAAAGAGAAGTCAAAGTTCTCTCTCTCCTGTGCATTGGGGCGCTCTTCTCTTCATGTCTTTGGATCGACATGCCCTCACGCCTCAAAGATGGATTTTCCTGCTATCTTCTAAATAAAATAGAGCTGTAACACTGAGCTGTAACACTGATTTATCTAAGAGCTATAACACGGTCCTTTTGAGACCTGAGAGCTATAACACTGTCTATCCAAG
Source organism: Nanger dama (assembly GCA_917880005.1). Taxonomy (NCBI): domain Eukaryota; kingdom Metazoa; phylum Chordata; class Mammalia; order Artiodactyla; family Bovidae; genus Nanger; species Nanger dama. Next base: position 29,924,372 of record CAKJTW010000022.1, read on the forward strand.
ACCTGAGAGCTGTGACACGCCAAGGGGGCTTTAATGTCTGTCATCCCAAATCTTTTTTGTGATGAGACAAAAACCGAGGAGCATACACTCGCGTGACATTTCTAAGACCTGAGTTCAGACCTGGTACACTGCTACTTCCATCCCTGTTCCACTGGTGGCCAAAACAGGGTACAAGAAGTCCAGCTCCAGGGTAGGGAAGTATATGCTCCCATGGTGATACTGGGGAAGATGGTCAAGATTTGCTGGATAGTATCTCTGCACATTGAAAATATTTTGATGTTTATGTTTTCTTTTTCCTCCTCTATATAATAGATTTTTATATAAAAGTATATTTCTTTTATAAGAATGGTTTTCTTTCCAATCAGTGCATGAAAAGTTGTTCAATATCATTTAATCATTAGGAAAAGGCAAATCAAAACCACAATGAAATAACACATCACAACCATCAGACTGACTATTATTTAAAAAATGGAAAATGATAAGTGTTACTGAGGATACAGAGAAATTGGAACCCTTGTGCACTGTCAGTAGGAAAGAAAATGGTATAGCAGCTGTGGAAAACACTATAGTGGTTCATCAAAAAATTAAAAGTAGAGTTGCCATATGATCCAGCAAGTCCATTTCTGGGTGTATATGTGTGTGCTAATTCACTTCAGTTGTGTTCGACTCTTTGCAACCCCATGGACTAAAGCCCACCAGGCTCCTCTGTCCATGGGATTCTCCAGGCAAGAATACTGGAGTGAGTTGCCATGCTCCTCTCCAGGGAATCTTCCTGACCCAGGGATGGAACTGGAGTCTCTTTATCTCTCCTGCACTGGCAGGTGGGTTCTTTACCACTAGCACCCCCTGGGAAGCCCTTCTAAGTGTATACCCAAAAGAATTGAAAGCTGGGACTGAAATAGTTATTTGTACACCCATGCTCACAGTAGCATAATTTACAATAGCCAAAAGGCGGAAGCAACCCAAATGTCTATAAATGGATAAACAAAATGTGATACCTCCATCCAATGTCATACTATTCAGCTATAAAAGGAAGGAAATTCAGACACACACTATGGTGTGGATGAACCTTGAAGACATTATGGTAAGTGAAATAAATTCATCACCAAAGGACAAACATGGTGCGATTCCACTTAAATAATGTCCCTTGTTGTTTTAGTTGCTAAGTTGAGTCCAACTCTTTTGCAACTCCCTTTTAGCCTGCTAGGCTCTTCTATGCATGGAATTTCCCAAGAAAGAATCCTGGAGTAGGTTGCAGTTTCCTTTTCCACGGGGGTCTTTCTGACCCAGGGATTGAACCCATGTATTCTGCATTGGCAGGTGAATTCTTTACCATTGAGCTATCTGGGAAGCTCATACGGTACCTAGAATAGTTAAATTCATGGAGACAGAAATTATAGTGATTTCCAGGGACTGGAGGGATGGGGGAATGAGAAGTTGTTACTTAAGGGTCATTTGAGTTTGTTTTTCCAGATGAAGAAAGTTCTGAAGATAGATGATAGTGATGGTTGCAATCACACTGTGAATGTACTTAATGCCACAGAAATACTCACTTAAAAATTATCAAAATGGTACATTTTATGTTATGCAAAGTTTGCCACAAAAATGGTTTGTTTCTTTACATATGGTTTTAATTGTCTTTTTAACATTTCCAAGTCATTTAACATTATTTTATAGCATTGTTTGTACTGAATATACCATTTTGCATATGTAGGTATAAATATTTAATTTCATATTATGGCCATTTTTTTGCTATTATAAATAGTACTTCTGTTCCCGTCTCCAATTCCTTTCTTTAGATAAATTTCCAGAAATGGAATAATGAGGTCAGTGGACATGATCATCTAAAACTGTAAATGTAAAAATCCTTCATTCTTGCTTCTTCATTCACTTGCTGCTATATTATTTTTTAAAACTATTTTTTGCCAGATGAAAAAGGTTATTTCATGAATGTTTTAATTTGCATTTCAAAGATTCCTAATAAAATTGAACACATTTTGATCTGGCTTTTCTTTTTCTTCCTCTCTCCCTTCTCTTTCTCCTTTTTTCAATGTGTGAATTGGTACATTGGCATATTAAAGGCAAGGGAAAGAAAACAGTCTACTTCAGGTTTAGACAATTTTTACCTAATAAAAAAACCTACCAAGAGTCATTCTGTACCAGCATTCTAAATAAGATCATAAAATGATCTTAAAAAGATCTTATCATCATAAAGATGATAAAATACCCCCCCTCCACCTTAGTCAAGGCTGACCACTCCCACTTCTTCCCCTTTTTTCTTGTTGGTCTATAAAATTCTCTGTATATTACAGTTATAAAATCTTTGACATTCATGTTGGTATGCACTGTTTAATTTGGTTGATAGCTTTAAAAACTGTTTTGAATAAGTGATTCATTCACATGTTTAAAATTCAGAAAGTATAAAAGGTCATCAGGGAAAAGCTCTTATCCTTGTCTCACCAGCAACCTAATTCTCCTCCTCCCAGGCAACCAATTTAACTTCCTGTGTATCCTGCCAAGAAAGAGTTTATGCACAAACATTTCCCCCTCTTAATCCAATAGGAGCATACTGCAATACTATTCAGAGCTTTGTTTTTCTCCCTTAGTAATGGATGTTAGGGATCTTTCCACATTGCTAACTGAAAACCTACATTTTTTTCCTGCATAGTTCTCCACTGCATGGATGTACCATAATTAATTGGATCACTTCCCTACTGATGGACATTTTGCACATATATCTGTAGGAAAAATTCCTAGGAGTGGGATTTTTGCATTCAAAGATCTGTGTATTTACACATCTGACACTGGTCTTGTCAGTTTACACACCCGAGAAGAATGTAACAGTGTCTGTTTACCCAGAACTTATTCACCATGACATGGATGCTTACCAGTCTCTTAGGTAAGAAACGTATTTTGCTGAACTGTTTGAAAGTAACTAGCTAACATCTTAACATGATGTTATCCCTAAAGAGTTCAGCATACACCTTCTAAAAAATAACATTCTCCTGTGTAACCACAATGTCATGATTATATCTGTGAACATCAACAATAATTTCATACTATCATTCTACTCAAATTTCCCTAATTGTCCCAAATTTTCTATAAATGATATACTTCTATAAACCAGTTGTAAATCAAGCTTCACCTGTTGTGATTGACTGATGTATTGCCTCAGTTTCTTGATCTAGAATAGTCCCTTCCCACTTCTCATCCATGTTAACTGTGAGGAGACCAAGCCAACCATCTTACAGGAAGTTCACCACCTTCAGTTCAGTGTGTCATGTCCTGCTATGTCAGACACCGTTTAGGTTCTACCGAAATGCTTTGTCCTTGGAGCACAAAGTGAGTCTGACGGAATGCCCTGCCAGCTTAGAGCTGCCCTACAGTCAGTGATGGAGGGACACTGCTTGAGATTGTGAGCAGGAGGTGAGGGGTAGAAGGACTCATTTTGGAGAAACTAAAAATTAATTCATAAAATCATTCATCTCAGCATGAGTGTAAAATATTCTTGCATAATTTGTATTATAAGTTCTTATAAGGCAAAAAGTATTGCCAAGCATCCATTTTCTTGCTTCTCTTCACACTGGAAATTGAGGTTCTAGAAATCCTCACAAATTCATGTGGTGTTGTAAGTTGTAAATTTTGCAATATCAGTTTTTATATATGCATGAATATGATACTAATATTTACAAAGGCATCTGGATGAATAAAGAATACTAGCATTACAAAAATTATTTTTATAACATTTAATAAGCTTTCATCACATTTTCAAAAATTACATATGTCAGCTTTACACACTGTTCATTGAAGTTCTCTTATTTGTTGGTATTTAATTACAGTTGCCTTTCAATATGTTATTTTGAATATTTAGAATAAAACAATATTTTTGGAAAGCATATATAGAAATAAGTTAAAAATTTCTAGATCTTTATTTATATGTTATATTTTTGATTAAATACATTCAAATTTTGGATACTTTGAACTACATTACATTTTTCTTCCTATTGAGACTTTTTATTCACATTTTCAATTCTATGTGCATAGTAGCCACATGCTTATGGGTTTATTTCACTACAGAATTTCATACAGGACTTAGAAGATGGAGAAGTTATGAATGGGGTGCAGACAGAACTTCCGACATTACCAAAAACTATGACTGCATAGAGGTATTCTGTTTATGTGAATGAGCATATTTTACTTCAATTTAATGTTTGTTGTTTTCTGGTTTATAGTCTTTATACTTTATAAGAAAGATCAAGAAAGGTAGGACACTAGAGTGAAAATTAGGTATAATAGTAATGGCTGAATTACTTTTTTCTCTTAATTTTAATATGATATGGGAACTTTCTGACAAACATGTAAAAATGAGTCTCAATTATTCCAGCTCCGGTAAACGTGAGGTACAATCTGGATTTCTTAATTGCTTTTTTTCTTTTCTTTGAACAACAGTGCTGTTTTGGTTTATTTGTTTTTTAAAAATATTTGTTTATTTATTTGGCTGTGCAAGGATCTTAGTTGCAGCACTTAGTATCTTTGATTTTCGCTGCGACATGTTGGATCTAGCCCTCTGACCTGGGATCAGACTCTAGCCCCATGTGCTGGGAGTGTAGAGTCTGAATTCCCTCAATATTTTAAAGTGAACATTTCATTTCAGAGTTCATTGTGGTGGAGTCTTTTACTTTGACATTAGCTTTTTGAATATTACTTTGCATCTTGCTTTAACAATCTTGCACTATTTTACCCTATGCATGTAAAATGAATCCAGCCTCTCACTCTGGATTTTTCATGTTTTCAGTGTAAGTAACTTATTATACAAAATCAGTTGCTCTCATGTTCACCTGTACTTCCTCTGCTTTGCCCTTATTTCTAGTTCATCCCTAGCTACTGCCTGGGTTCAAATCCCAGCTCTGCTGCTCATTAATTCTAGTTCAGGCAAATTGCTCATCAATCTTTATGTTAGTTTCAGGCCTGTAAAATGGGAACAATATTAAAATCTTCAGAGTGTCGTTGTGAAGATGAAATGAGTTAACGTATGTAAAGCACTTTGAACAGTGTCTGAGTCAGATTAAGACCCGATGCTGTTGCTACCACCATTACTGTTATCATTATCATCATCATCAATTTTGAAGATACTTCAAGTTTCACATAAGTAATTTCATTTTATATTTCTAATTCTTTAGATTATTACTTTCAATAGGATGAAATTTTTGTCAAATTATTGATTGTAACAAATTTGATTTTACCAAAACAAAGGCAATAAATATTAATATATCAAAATAAATATAATAAAATTATGTATGTCTTCATTACAATATCACAGTGCATCAAATAAAACTCACATAGGTACAATAAAAATTAAATTTAATTGTATTTGATATTTTTCCAGGTTTCAGTCATTTAAAAGTCCCTGTGTAAAAATCATAGCTTTGTACTTATAAACATTACAAAGATGTATGTGTTAAGGTCTGAGAATAAAATATACTTTATGAAAGCTGGTAGCTTAATTCACAAGCTTTAATCTTTAGAGACTGCATGTGGCCCTCCATGTGTTTTTGGGCTCCAGGCCAAGTGTTCCTGGATACCAGGAAAACGAGAGGTACGTGCTTAGGTCTCTCCATGGGAACCAGCCCTCAGGTTTGACCACTGGTAAGGTGGTAACCACTGGATCTCTACATTGGGAACATCAGTTTACCCCTTGCATTTAGTTAGTTGCCAAGGTCCAGCCTCAGATAGAGATAAGAAAGAATGACACGGGGTGACCAGGCTTCTTCGGTGAGCAAGGCCCCTTTACTCTATTTTTCTCAGGGCTTTTATACCCTGAGTTGTACATACAGCAAGGTGAAAAATGCAGAGTCAACTCAACATTCCATCAGTATTAACTTTTATCAATACCAGGTTCTTTCCTGCAAAAGTCTTATTTTCTGTACATCATCTTCTATTCCGGAGGCCTGTTGATATTCCATGACCTCCTTTGATAAAGGTTGGTCAGACAGAACACCAGAACAATGATTTTCCCTTAAAGTGTTTCTTCTTAAATTGTTAGCCTAGTGACCCTTAAAGTACAGAGTTACATTTTTATGGAGCAAAGATTCAGTGGGTTACAGCAAAGAAAGAACTTATTAATTCAAAGTCTAATGTTGCTAATGCTAAAGGTGCTGCTTGTTATTTCTATATCTTAACTATATGTACTCCCAGGAACACAATGGATAAGGGATGTGAGAACTTGGCAGCAAGTATCGGCTCAACAATGTTGCAAGAGTCTGAATAAACTTGCCCAGTAAGCTAGAATGCTAACAGGGGGTTTGAAACACTCCTTTCATGCCCAGGAGATTTATAAACTAAAGCCCTAAGTTAACTCTTTCCAGAGAAATATAGTTGAGGGACAACCCCCTGCTATTGTCAGAAGAGCTGGTGAAAGACATAAAATAGTAAGACAGACAGATTACAGTTTGGGGGTAGATGCTCAAGCAGATCCAGGGGGTCCGTTGAGTCCTGAGGCCTTGCTTATCAGGACTCTTCCGCATGACCTTGTCATGGGTCGGATGGCCCAAGGAGTCCCTCGAGTCCCGCATGACCTTGTCATGGGTGAGATCTCCTGTGCTGGCTCCCGGCAGTTAGTAATCTGTGGGGTGAAACTTTGTTTCCACTGTGTTTTAGCATTCATTGATAATCTTTGCAAAATCAGTTATTACTTTAGAGATTAGAAAAAGATGATTTTTCTAATATCTTATTGCTTCTACATGTATTTGAAGGCATTCTTCTGTAACAAAGAGCTTTCCTTTCTTCCTTGATATTCTTTGTAAATTTTCATTTTCTTATAATTAAAAAAATATGTTGAAATATATCACCACAAAAATGCACCTTTCAGATCTCTTGTTGTGAGAAATTGGAATTGACTGACAGTCCAGCTACTGCCTTTTGACAGCTCCTCCAAATTCATGCCAAGGTCATGCTTCCTGGGTTGATCCCAACCAGTGCCTGATGGCAAGAACACCGCCCTGGCAAGATGAGGACTTCTTACTGGGTGGCCATGGCTCCTCACTGGCCTGGCTGAAACGTTCTTACAACTGTGCCGCTGTCCAAGGCTCTTTCTCCCCAGCCCTGCTTCTTTCCCCCTCTCCTTTCCAAGTGTCAGATCTGCATCTTGGTCCTTTTAGGCATCTACTTCATAAATCTCTGGCATGTTTAACATCATCTTGACTTCTTAGAAAGGTGAGCTAACACAGTCATAAACCCTTATACCTTATAAGACACATATACACTTTATATAGTAATGAAGCTATGTGAACCTGTTACCCAGGCTAAGAAATAGAAAATTACTTATAATTCCCTCCTTCTTCTCCTTCACTTTAAAGTTAACCACATCTCTGAATTTTGTTATCATTCCTTCCTTTTCCTTTGCTGTTTAATCACTGATATTTACATTGCCAAACAAATGATAGGACTGATATGGGATTAATAGCCATTATAGGTAAAGAGCTCATACAACTCAACATCAAAAAAAAAAAAAAAACCCAACAACTTGATTTAGAAATAGGCAGAAGAACTGAATAGACATTTTCCAAAGAGGAAATGAAGATGGCCAATAGGCACATGAAGATGCTCACGTCACTAATTATTCAGTTCAGTTCACTCGCTCAGTCGTGTCCGACTCTTTGCAACCCCATGAATCACAGCACTCTAGGCCTCCCTGTCCATCACCAACTCCCAGAGTTCACTCAAACTCATGCCTATCGAGTTGGTGACGCCATCCAGTCATCTCATCCTCTGTCATCCCCTTCTCCTCCTGCCCCCAATCCCTCTCAGCATCAGGTCTTTTCCAATGAGTCAACTCTTCGCATGGGGTGGCCAAAGTATTGGAGTTTCAGCTTTAGCATCAGTCCTTCCAATGAACACTCAGGACTGATCTCCTTTAGAATGGACTGGTTGGATCTCCTTGCAGTCCAAGGGACTCTCAAGAATCTTCTCCAACACCACAGTTCAAAAGCATTAATTCTTCGGCACTCAGCTTTCTTCACAGTCCAACTCATATCCATACATGACCACTGAAAAAACTATAGCCTTGACTAGATGAACCTTTATTGGCAAAGTAATGTCTCTGCTTTTGAATATGCTATCTAGGTTGGTCATAACTTTTCTTCCAAGGAGTAAGCGTCTTTTAATTTCATGGCTGCAGTCACCATCTGCAGTGATTTGGGAGCCCAGAAAAATAAAGTCTGACACTGTTTCCACTGTTTCCCCATCTATTTCCCATGAAGTGATGGGACCAGATGCCATGATCTTAGTTTTTCTGTGCAAATCAGACTCACAATGAGGTATCACCTCACACATGTCAGAGTAGCTTTCATCAAAAAGAACACAAATAACAAATGTTGGTGAGGATGTGGAGAAAAGGGAACCCTCCTACACTGTTGGTAGGGATGTAAATTGGTGCAGCCATTATGCAAAACAGTATGGAAGTTCCTTAAAAACTAAAAATATATCTACCATATGGTCTAGTAATCCCTCTCCTGGGTATATAACCAGACAAAAGTATATTTCAAAAGACACATGTACCCCTATGTTCACAGCACCACTATTCACAGCAGTCAGGACATGGAAACAACAGATAAATGGATGAAGAAGATGTGCTACATATAAACTATGGAACACTACTAAACCATAAAAAGAATGAAATAATGCCATTTGCAGCAACATGGATGGACTGAAAGATTATCAAGATAAGTGAAGTAAGTCAAAAGAGAAAGGCAAATACCATATGATACCACATATATGGAATCTAAAATATGACACAGTGGAACATATTTATAAAACAGAAACAGACTTATAGACATAGAGAACAGATGTGGTTGCCAAGGGGGAGAATGGGTGGGGGAAGATGGGGTGGGTGTTTGGGGTTAGCAAATGCAAACTAGTATATATAGAATAGACAAATAACAAGGTCCTACTATATAGCACAGGGAACTATATTTGACTTCTTGTGACAAGCAGTAATGGAAAAGAATATAAAAGAGAATGTGTATATATGTGTATGAATTACTTTGCTATACAGCAGAAATTAACATAACACTATAAATCAATTATACTTCAATTTTAAAAACTAACAAACAGATTCATTTCCATCACTCAGTCATGTCCAACTCTTTGCAACCCCATGGACTGCAGCATGCCAGGCTTCCCTGTCCATCATCAACTCCCAGAGATTACCCAAACTCATGTCTACTGAGTCAGTGAGGCCATCCAACCATTTCATCCTCTGTCATCCCCTTTTCCTTCCACCTTCAATCTTTCCCAGCATCAAGGTCTTTTCAAATGAGTCAGCTCTTCGCATGAGGTGGTCAAAGTATTGGAGCTTCAGCTTCAACATCAGTCCTTGCAATGAACACTCAGGACTGATCTCCTTTAGGATGAACTGGTTGGATCTCCTTGCAGTCCAAGGGACTCTCAAGAGTCTTCTCCAACACCACAGTTCAAAAGCATCAATTCTTCAGTGCTCAACTTTCTTTATAGTCCAACTCTCACATCCATACATGACTACTGGAAAAACCACAGCCTTAACTAGATGGACCTTTGTTGGCAAAATAATGTGTCTGTTTTTTAATATGCTGTCTAGGTTGGTCATAATTTTCTTTCCAAGGAGTAAGCGTCTTTTAATTTCATGGCTGCAGTCACCATCTGCAGTGATTTTGGAGCCAAGGAAAATAAAGTCTGCCACTGTTTCCCCATCTCTTTGCCATGAAGTGATGGGACCAGATGCCATGATCTTCATTTTCTAAATGTTGAGCTTTAAGCCAACTTTTCCCTCTCCTCTTTCACTTTCATCAAGAGGCTCTTTAGTTCTTCTTCACTTTCTGCCATAAGAGTTGTGTGTTCTGCATATCTGACGTTACTGATATTTCTCCTGGCAATCTTGATTCCAGCTTGTGCTTCTTCCAGCCCAGCGTTTCTCATGATGTACTCTGCAGAGAAGTTAAATAAGCAGGGTGATAATATACAGCCTTGACGTACTCCTTTCTCGATTTGGAACCAGTCTATTGTTCCATGTCCAGTTCTATCTGTTGCTTCTTGACCTGCATATAGATTTCTGAAGAGGCAGGGCAGGTGGTCTGGTATTTCCATTTCTTTCAGAATTTTCCACAATTTGTTGTGATCCACACAGTCAAATGCTTTGGCATAGTTAGTAAAGCAGAAATAGATGTTTTTCTGGAACTCTCTTGCTTTTTCCATGATCCAGCAGATGTTGGCAATTTGATCTCTGATTCCTCTGCCTTTTCTAAAACCAGCTTTAAACATCTGGAAGTTCACAGTTCATGTACTGTTGAAGCCTGTGTTGGAGAATTTTGAGCATTACTTTACTAGCGTGTGAGATGAGTGCAATTGTGTGGTAGTTTGAACATTCTTTGACATTGCCTTTCTTTGGGATTGGAATGAAAACTGACCTTTTCCAGTCTTGTGGCCACTGCTGAGTTTTCCAAATGTGCTGGCATACTGAGTGCAGCACTTTCACAGCATCATTTTTAAGGATTTGAAATAGGTGAACTGGAATTCCATCACCTCCACTAGCTTTGTTCGTAGTGATGCTTCCTAAGGCCCACTTGACTTCACATTCCAGGATGTCTGGCTTTAGAGGGAAAAATATATATGCATATATATATGATGGAATACTTCTCAGCCATAAAAAAAGAAAAAATTTTTCCATTTGTTGCAACATTGATGGCCTTGGAGGGTACTATGCTAAGTCAAACAAGAGAAAGACAAATAGTATAATGGTATCATTTATATGGGCTTCCCTGGGTAGCTCAGCTGATAAAGAACCTGCCTGCAATGTGAGAGATCTGGGTTCGATCTCTGGATTGTAAAGATCCCCTGGAGGAAGACATGGCAATCCCATCTAGTATTCTTCTGGAGAATCTTCATAGACCCCATGGACAGATGAACCTGGTGGGCTATAGTCCATGGGTCACAAAGAGTTGAACACGACTGAGAGACTAATCACAGCACACATCACTTATATGTGGAAATTAAATATTATAATAAACTAGTGAATATAACAAAAAGGAAGAAGACTCACAGATATAGAGAACAGTGGCGGGGGTGGGGGCAACATAGTGGTGGCTGCGTGGGAGGTAGAAACGATCAAGTGTAAGATATGCTACAAAGATATATTGTCCAACACAAGGAATATAGCCAGTGTTTGCAATAACTGTAAATGGAATGTATTTTTTAAGTTGTATTAAAAAATGAATGAAACAAAACAATCTACCCATTAGTCAATTTCTTTGCTAGCATGCAAACTATCAGAGTTTTTCCAAGTGCAGAGAAAAATCTTGATTCGAAATACAAAAACACTTGATGTTTTGAATTAAACACATGAATCTCAAAATATCTGACTTGTCTTACTTTTTAAATTTTAATAGAAATAACCTTCTATTTATTTCTTTTTCCTTAAAATTCCTATTTTCTCAACAAATGGATTTAAAAATAAATGCTCAAGAGAGATATTTTGTAATAAATTTTATTTGATACAGGTTCAGAAAGAAACCTCTCTTTAGCAAAGCCTGCCTGCTGTTTTGTTGATGGCAAGGCCAGACAGCAGTGGACTGTGCATGGGCCTTAATTTTTCTATCAACCATTATCCTTTAAGATTTCTGGCTGTGTATGTGGGTATATGTGCATGTTTGTGTGTTCATATACTTGCTTGTGACTGCCTATGCGTGCCTGAAGAGGCCTAATGGAAATGAGAAGTTGGTCCACTTTAAGCACATGGGGAGCCAGGCCTTTGATTGTGACTGTAGTTGAAGGGTTTGTTATCTAAAGGGCCTCTTGCTGTTTCATATTGCCTCTTGGTCTCGTCGTTGGCATGAAGTTCTTGTCTACAAATAGCAACTCCATTCAGCCCTGCTAGAGCTGTACCTCTGGTCAGTCTTTCCTGGAAAGTTTCTTCAAAGTACAGTGTGATTTACAGTCTGGAATGATAACCGTGGCAGGTGGCAAGCAACACTCGACGTGCTTTTTGCAGAAGCCCACAAGTAAACACTCCCATGGAGAAGTGATATTTTCTACCCTTTACATATTGGATTTAATAAGGAGTTAGTGTCAAAGTCACATGCAGAACAGAGGGAAGGATGTTATTGAATGCTCAGCATGATATCTACATAAATTGTCTGCTGAATGCAGCAAATTCCTTTTCAGGGTTGATAAAAGCCAAAATGGGCCTGGAATGCTGATATGAAGGGGAAACCAATATCATCACATTTTGGCTTTGGGCCCGGCTCTCTTTAAACTACATCTTCTTTTTAGAGTCATGGGAAGCAGAGATCAGACATGCGGCCAGTGGCATCTCTTGCCTCTACCTGTGTGGGCCTGCCACAACTGTTGGTGACTAGGAAGTCATGAAAAGAAAAGACTCCCTTTGAAATTCCATGATACTGTTACTAATGAAAGAACAGTTAGGATCTCGATGTCTTTAAAGACTAAACAGAAGCTGAATCTTTGTGTTCAGCTCTGTAATTTAGTTAATACATCAAAACAAAGTATAGGATTAAGTAAAAAATAGATGGGATTAAGTAAATTTTCTCCCTTTTTAATTTGTTTGGTTGGCTTGTCCCTGGGTGCATCTAGGCAAATTCTTTAACATCTCTGATTTCCTGATTCCCATGTGCCATAAATTAGACTCTTCCCAGTTCTGCAGGTATAAGCCTGCCTCACTTGCAGTAGAGTGAATTTGAGGTCACAGCCTGAGTTCATCCTGGTGACTGGTATATGTGAGAGTGCCTTTAAAATATCAGGATTACAGAAAGGCTTCAGACGGTCCAAAGGCTCTTAGGGAATTGTATCTGTTTTTTTTGAGTACTTAAAATTTCTGATGTTAATGACTAGTTTCTCAGGAATTTTTGCAATAGGGAATTTAATTATTTTAACTGAATTATAGAAATATAGGCATATATAAGGCTTTGCTGGTGGCTCAGATGGTAAGAATCTGCCTGCAATATAGGTGACCCAGGTTCAGTCCCTGGGCAGAGAAAATCCCCTGGAGAAGGGAATGGCTACCCACTAACCATTCCAGTATTCTTGCCTGGAGAATTCCACGTACACAAGAGCCTGGCGGACTATAGTCCATGAAGTTGCAAAGAGTTGGATACAACTGAGTGACTAACGCTAGCTTCAACTGCTATGCATATATTTTCCCTAGAGAAGGAAATGGCAACCCACTCCAGTATTCTTGCCTGGGGAATCTCATACATAGAGGAGGCTGGTGGGCTACAGTCCAAAGGTCTGGTCGCAAAGAGCTGGACATGACTGAGCAACTAAACAACACAATAATAAATCAGGATAATTTAGAATATTTTTCTATGTTAAAGTCAGCTGATTAACAACCTTAATTTTATCTACAACCTAAAATTTTCCTTGCCATGTAACATAACATATTCACAGGTTCCAGGAGTTAGGATGTGGGCATTTTTTAAGGGCCATTTCTGTCTGCCTATCATAGTTATCCTCTACCAGGAACACCTGGCATGTATGCGCTATCCTAAAACCCATATCCCTAAATCATAACTCCACTAGAAACATGTCCCTAGGTAATTGGAAATGTTGTGGTGATTGCTCCACACATAACTTCCTCAACATTCCCAGATCCAATAAACTTTATAGATTTTAGTTAAAAAAAAATAAAGTAAAATGAAATATTCAGCATAAACTCACTTTTGGATGTCAATTCTTTTAGAATTGAGGAGTTTAAAGAAAAAAGTTTAATAGGTACCAATTGTCTTGCATGGGCTTCCCAGATGGCTCAGTGAGTAATGAATTCGCCTTCAACGCAGGAGATGCAGGCGACTTGGATTTGACCCCTGGGTCAGAAAGAGCTCCTGGAGGAGGGCATGGCAACCCACTGCAGTTCAGTTCAGTTCAATCGCTCAGTCGTGTCCAACTCTTTGTGACCCCATGAATCACAGCACGCCAGGCCTCCCTGTCCATCACCATCTCCCGGAGTTCACTCAGACTCATGTCCATTGAGTCCGTGATGCCATCCAGCCATCTCATCCTTGGTCTTCCCCTTCTCCTCCTGCCCCCAATCCCTCCCAGCATCAGAGTCTTTTCCAGTGAGTCAACTCTTTGCATGAGGTGGCCAAAGTACTGAAGTTTCAGCTTTAGCATCATTCCTTCCAAAGAAATGCCAGGGTTGATCTCCTTTAGAATGGACTGGTTGGATCTCCTTGCAGTCCAAGGGACTCTGAAGAGTTCTCCAACACCACAGTTCAAAAGCATCAATTCTTCGGCACTCAGCCTTCTTCACAGTCCAACTCTCACATCCATACATGACCACAGGAAAAACCATAGCCTTGACTAGATGGACCTTAGTCGGCAAAGTACTGTCTCTGCTTTTGAATATGCTATCTAGGTTGATCATAACTTTTCTTCCAAGGAGTAAGCGTGTCTTAATTTCATGGCTGCAGTCACCATCTGCAGTGATTTTGGAGCCCCCCAAAATAAAGTCTGGCACTGTTTCCAATGTTTCCCCATCTATTTCCCATGAAGTGATGGGACCGGATGCCATGATCTTCATTTTCTGAAGGTTGAGCTTTAAGCCAGCTTTTTCACTCTCCTCTTTCATCTTCATCAAGTGGCCCTTTAGCCCACTGCAGTGTTCTTGCCTAAGAATCCCATGGACAGAGGAGCCTGGTGGGCTATAGTCCATAGGGTCGCCAATAGTTGGACACAGCTGAAGCCATTGAGCACTCATGCAGCTGTCTTGCTTTGCACTAAAAGCCTTGCAGATAAAACTGCAAATTTTTGATAGTAATATATATATTGAGATAAGGCAATACCTAGGAAGCAAATGCAGGTCTTTTTTTTTTTTAATGGGGAAATATAAAGGTTTATTAAACAAATGGTGCTGGAACAAGTGGATGGCCATATGAAAAATGAACTTTGACATCATTTCACTAAAAGCATAAAAATGAGCTCACAATGAGTCATGAAAAACCTATAAAGAAGAAAGTGCTATGAAAGTATTAGTTGCTCAGTGGTGTCTGACTCTTTGCAACCCCATGGGCTGTAGTCCGTCAGGCTCCTGTATCCATAGGATTTCCTAAGCAAGAATACTGGAGTGGGTTGCCATTTCCTTCTCCACAAATGCAGGTCCTTTAAACTCATATTTAAAGATACTTTTTCTCAGTAATTCATCTTCTGTGGATGTTTTAAGGATATAATCCAAAAGAAGAAAAAGCAGTGTGCACTTAGATTTGCATAGCCAGGTTATTTATAATAGAGGGAAAAAAAAAAGGAAATAGTCTCATGAAAGGCAGTAGATGCTTAAGTGAATTGTTAAAAACCCAAAGGACTGTTACGCAGTTGTTAAGGCGACATTTATTATTTCTATTTATAGATTTATAAACTGTATGTAGTTCAGTACTAACTGAAAAAGCAGAAGTATGTGTAAAAAAATGTGTGACTGAAACTGCTTAAAGATATATATGTATAGGAACAAAGAATGGAATGCTATGAAAATAAAAGTGTAGTAGCGATTACACATTTATAAAATATTGAATTGTTTAATCAATTTTTTAGCAATAAAAGATATGAGTATCTTTAAATTACTAAACAATAATAATTATATCAAATTTGTATAATCTTAAATCTACTTCTTTAGTATTCTTTATATATTTCTGCAAACCCAAAAAAAAAAAAGAAAAGAATATGTGCCAAAAGGGAAGCAATCACATCACAAAGTACACTGTGTAGCTTAGCTGTCTCTTCTTTTTCTTTTTGGAGTAGCAAAGCTTCCTTGATGAAGGAGTAGTAAGCACTTTGATTTTCTGGCACAAATTCCTCACTTGGTTGCAGAAGACACTGAGCAGTTC
The DNA here is from genome assembly GCA_917880005.1 of Nanger dama. Classification (NCBI taxonomy): domain Eukaryota; kingdom Metazoa; phylum Chordata; class Mammalia; order Artiodactyla; family Bovidae; genus Nanger; species Nanger dama. Next base: position 29,940,235 of record CAKJTW010000022.1, read on the forward strand.
CATTTCAGCCACACTCAGCTTCCACTTCTCAAGTATGCCAGCCTCCTTTTGTCTCAAACCTACTGTTTCTTCTTCCTGGGTGTTCTTTCCAGATTACTCCACTCCTGACTCCTTCACTTAAGTCTCAGTACAAATGTTGCCATTTGAAAATGGTCTTCGTTAGCCTGCCCCTCTAAAGTTGTGCCATGAAATACCTTTTCCTAGAACTCTTCAGCAAGCACCCCTGTTTGTGATTTTTGAGGTGGATTTGTGGGTAATTTTTTGGATGTGACAATAATACGTTCGGATTGTATTCCAGGTGAGACCAGGGCAAGAGCAGGACTGGCTTTGGAAAGCGAAGTCACTTGGCAGTTTCCTGTGTGAGGTAAGAAGCACGTGTCTTTTGTTTGCAGTAGGGAGACTCTAAAGATCTCATTGTGGATAGAGATCCACTTAAGCAGGACAGAAGACTGAGCTTTGGCTAAACGAAACAGGACGAGACAAGTGACTCCAGAGGCCTCTTTACTTTCTAATCCCAACGAATGACCTGCATTATCATCCTTCTCCTTCCAAACTGGCTGATCATTTTTGTTCTATGTGTGTCAAGAAGTCCTAGATGCAGTGGTGGAGGTGGTGATTGTGCAGAGGAAACATTCTCGTCACGTGAGACATAATTTTAAGTTGGCGTATTCTCAGTCCATCTTTTCGCACAGAACAAAATCCTAACACGTTATCTTGAATGTGGAGAGACTTGCCTGGGGTTGTCTGGGCCCATCCTTCCTAGCACCCACGTGCTATCCCAGCTTTCCCTCTCCTCCCACTTACTCAAGAATTGACCTATTTTACAAAGCAGCTGTGATGAAGATACTCAGCTTTTACCCTAGAATGAGGGAAAGCCTCTTCAGAAAGTCCATAGAATAGAAAGGGGCCAGTGCAAAGCTTCTCAAATGTTCTGATTTCACAACCCTCTTACTTTATGTGCATAGTTAACTACATACATGCTAATAAGTCAGAAATTAAAATCCCTATAGAGCCAGTAAGCCAGTTATCTAGAAGGGGACTGAAAAAAACTGAAAAAAAAAACAAACAAAAAACCCACAACATAATTAAATGTTGCAAATAGAAGTCTCGGGACTTGCTGAACATATCTACAAAACAGAAACAGACTAAAAGACATAGAGAACAGACTTGTTGCCAAGGAGTGGGGGAACGAGAGGGATGAATTGAGAGATTGGGATTAGTAGATGCGAACTATTACATATAGAATGGATAAACAATAAAGTCCTACTGTATCACATAGGGAACTATACTCAGTCTCCTGGGATAAACTGTAATGGAAAAGAATATGAAAAAGAATGTATATATAACTATCTTCACTGAACAGCAGAAATTAGCACAACATTGTAAATCAATTCAATTTAAAAATGTCATTGGACTTGCAGTAAAATCTTTCTCTTCACTTACTATTAATATAGTCATTGTTTAGGCCAAAATTTGACAAATGGAGTGGATGTTTGATCTACTGGTACAATATGCTTTCTGGTGTGGTTCTGTGTTATACTTGGTGATAAATGCATGGCTACATGGTGAATATTGTAGTATCATGTGGAGATAGAAGAAAAGAAAAATTGCTTCAGAAATAGCCTCACTGAATCTTAAAACAAGTAGATGCACAAAATCACCTAAGTGTAACATCTCTTCTAAATTTCCCAAGAAACTAGTGAATGATTCCAAAGACTTTTGAGTGTCACAATAATATATTTAGAGGGACTCTGATATTTGCCTCTTATAGATTGACTATTTTGACAAACAGGATTACTATTGTTCAATATTCACATTCCTTAGGAGAAGAAAAATTTTATTTTGCCTAAAATACTCCATTAAATAGATTTCTTTGAAAAAGGTTTTGTCTGCAAGATAGAAACTGGGACTCTGGACTCAAGTGATCTGGGTTCAGCTCTTACTCAGTGACCTGGGCAGGTTACTTAACCTCTCTCAGCCCAAGTGTCTTCACTGGCAGAAAGAAAGTAAGAATACCACATATCTTACAGATTTTTATGAAGACTAAAGGAGCTAATCAATTTAAGATACTTAGAAAAGCACCTGACATATAGTAAGTCCCTGAAAGCTTGCAACTGTTATTTTAAATCTGGGGGATCAAAGCATTTGGTTAGGTATTGGTGGAAAAGCAGTTGGTTGAATTGGATGAACATTCTTAAATTTGTTAAGATTAATGTGTCATGTGAAAGTGAAAGTGGCTCAGTTGTGTCCGACTTTGCGACCCCATGGACTATACACCCCATGGAATTCTCCAGGCCAGAATACTGGAGTGGGTAGCTTTTCCCTTCTCCAGGGGATCTTCCCAACCCAGGGATCAAACCTAGGTGTCCTACATTGCCGGCAGATTCTTTACCAGCTGAGTCACAAGGGAAGCCCAAATGTGTCATGTAGACAGGTACAAAATTTAAACATGCTAACCCAGTTTGTAATAAGTTGTTGATCAGGGTTCCTAGTAGTTGACAAAATGAACACTAAAGCAGTGGCTCTCAAACTGGAGCTTATGTCAGATCAGCAGGAGGGCTTGTTAAAATGCAGGTTGCTCAGCCTCACCCCCAGAGTTTGTAATTCACTAATTCTGGAGTGGAGCCTTAGAGTTTTCCTTCCTAACAAGCTCTTTGAGGTGGCTGTTCCAGAGACTGCACTTTGAGAACCACTGCTCCCAGGGCTCGTGCAGTTCATGGTGATTACATGGAGGAAATTCCTCCCTCCTCCTCTCTGTCTTTGTGAGGAACCCAGCCTTCCTGTGGTTTCCTGGGAACGACAGACCTCCTTGCAAACAACTTGATCCCTTTAATTGAATTAAAATCTCCTTTTATGACTTGACTTCATCTCTGTAAGTACTTCTCAGACAGTTCATCTCTAGTTTAGGGATCTGGCATTTTGTTTTTAAAAATTTGGTTAGGAACATTAACCACAATTAAGACAGATCACTTTTTGCTTCCTGGTAGTGGTTATACCAGTTACCACAGTAAGACCTTGGGCAAGTTTCCTAATCTATCTTCCAGTTCCTCATCTGCCAGGAGGGCACCACTTCCCACTTCACAAGACCCACTTCACAAGAACATTGGGAGAACTGAATGAAATCATGAGAGCAATCCTCAGTGCAGTGTCTGGCCCAGAGCAAAGGCTCAGTAAATGCAGACTCTTAGTACTCAACAAACAAAACAGGGAGCTGAAACCTCAGCGCAAAGAGTAACTGAAAAATAATAGACAAGAAAACAATGGCATTTCTAAAGAAAAGGGATGGGAATGAGAAGGATGTTCATTTTTATCAGAATAAGGCAGCCACATCACCAGTTACTTCATTTCAGCACCTAGTAATATCATGCATCAGTTAGGGCCAATTTACTGGAGTGTTTTGACTTGTTTCAACTTGAGGGACTAGATAAATTTTGCTGGGATTTACCATCATGTTGTTGGAAGAGTTTCACTGTCTCTCTCTCCTAACACTGCTCTTTACACATCATTCTCATTTGTCTTCTGTCTTTTCATACTGTGATTGCAATACTTTCTCTTTCAATTAAGTTATTTCCTTTAGCACACATTTTCCAAACAACTTTTCAGAAAATCACAACTTAACACAGTTTGGCAGGAGTTACCACAAAGGATAATTCACACTTTTGCAAATGTTTAGGATTCTTTGGACGACATTTTAGTCTCATTTTTGCCTAATATTATTAAGTCTATTCTTTCCATACATGCACATTTATCTTTCTGGCAGCACCAGACATCATAAGTTTATGTCTTCAAAAGCAGATCTTTGCAGCAGATATATTACAGTTCTAAACAAGTCTCCACACACTTCCTTTTAGTATAAAAGAGGCTATTATTGTTGACATCAGTATTGCTGCAAAACAATTTCTAAATTTATTTTGTGCAGGAGACTCGTTAGAAAGAAGGGAACTTGGAGAAATACAATCTTCTGTGGAGAAAATTTTATGAGAGTCCCTTTACAGGGAGGCAGTCCAAAGCATTCAATAACATGAATAAAATGGTAACACTGACTTTGGAGTAAAATCTGAGCTCAAGGTCTTTCTTCTTCCTTTTTAGCTTAATTATTCAAAATACATGTATAATTCCCAAAATGCAAACACCTACAAATGATTCACCAAGTAGATAACTTTGTTCTGGCTCCTCACACTTCCATTACCAGAGTCCCACTCAGGGAGTAAAAAGAAAAAGAAAAAGTCCAGTTGGAACTTTTAGAGTAATGGTCCTTAAAATTTAGCTTGCCTCAGAATCGCCTACTAGGTTTATTAAAACCCAAGTCTCCATTATGACTGAAGGGATAAACTCAAACACAGTGGAATATCATTGAGCCTTAAAAAGAAAGGAAATTCTGTCATATGCTACAACATGGATGAACCTTGCAGAAATGGTAAGTTAAATAAGCAAGTCACACAAGAAAAAAATACGTATTGCATGATTCCATGTGTATGAGGTATCAAGAATAGTTAGACTCAAAGAGATAGATAATAGAATGGTGGTTCGCTGTGGCCTGAGGGCAGGGAGAATGAGGAGTTGTTTCATGGGTATGGGTTTAAGTTTGGGAGGATGAAAAAGGTCTGGAGATTGGCATCACAATACTGTGAATTGTGAACTGTAGTACTATTAGACTGTACACTTAAAGTGGCTAAGATGGTAATTTTTATCTTATGTGTACTTATCACAATTAAAAAAAATTTTTGGAATTAAAAGGAGATAGAATGGGGAAGAGAAATTAGAGAAAGCAAGTAGAGAAATTTTCAAGATTTTCTGTGATGGTATGGCAAAAATGGGGCACAGTTGGAGGTGGAGGTGAGATCAGCTGTTCTGTTTTTGCATTGTGATCCAAGCTTGTTCATATTTATGAAAAATTATGTGTGTGAATATAAGAAATCTTACACAGTTCTCCTCTTTGAGTGGGTGAGACTGAAAGTTCCAACCCTCTAATCACTGGGTTTGATCCGTGGGTCAGGAAGATCCCCTGGAGGAGTGCATAGCAAAGCAACCCACCGCAGTATTCTTGCCTGGAGAATCCCATGGACAAAGGAGGCTGGTGGGCTACAGTCCATGGAGTAGCAAAGAGTTGGACATGACTGAAGCAACTTAGCTTGTGAGCACTTTGGCTCCACTGGTAACCAGCCTCCATCCTCAGGTGGTTTTGAAAGTCACTTATTAACATAACAAAAACACCTTAACCACTCTCTTCAAGAAAATCTAAGCCTTTAGAACTCCTGCCCAAAACAGGAGACTAAGGCCAAATATATATAATTCTTACTGTAAATCTCAATATCACACTTTGGAAACAGTACTAGGATAATTTATTAGAGTAACTTATATGGTTAAACAGATTTCATTATGGTCCCTTTGTCTATATCTCTATTTCATTTGATTACTAGATTTTTTTTTTTCTTATTGAGGAACTTGTGAAAATGGGATATCCCCCTCCTCTAAATCTGACTTGGTTGATTTTTGTTGCATATGAAAAATAAAAAGATTATCTTTGTAAAGCAATGGTTGCTTGTGAGCTAGAACAAATCTTGTTTGGGGAGGAAAATGTGTAAATTTTCCAGAACCTTTAACCTTGGATCATGAGGGAAAAAGAAACACAACAACTTGCCTTGGCCTTTTGAAAGACCCTAGTTAAAGGCACACTCAATTTTGTAAATTACCATTTCATGTGAACAAATCGAAGTCTTTATAGTATTCTTAATTTGGTTTCTGAAAGGGATTTAGATAATTGGGGCAATTTACAAAAGAGTATGTTCTTTCTGGGGCCAAGCCTGCTTTTTCTTTGGGTTGCAGGTTCTCTGCCCCCTTGTGGCCTTTCATGGGGTATTTTTTCTACTGTGTTTCACATTTCCAGGCTGGTTTAGAGTAGCAAGACTGCCTGGTTTCCTGAACACCAGATGCGATGGCTAATCACATTTGCCCAAATAGGGGAGGAGGCCTCTCAGCCTACAAGACTTAATTTCCGAAATTTACTTTCATAGTGAAGTGAGAGAGGATTGCTTTCAAAATTGAAGGGAATTATGTTACAGGCATTTGATTGTGTGAGGCGGCCAAATCCCAGAACAGGAAGGAAATCTTCAGAAGTTTTTTTAATTCAATTTGGACTCCAGAAGACATTCAGGACAGATGGGCAGGAGCTTAATCTCCGTGTCATATCTTCCTGTCTCTCTTGTTGCAGTCAGTGAAATTACTGTTTTAAAAACATTATTTACCAGAAAATATGTACTTAATGTAAAAATTTGGAAGATGCTGAAGAATAAAATAAAAATCACCTATAACCCTATCACCTAAGCATAGTCACTATTCACATTTTAGTTTAACCTCTCCAAGTATTTTTTGATGGGGAAAAGTTATGTATACACTTTAGCATTGTATATTTAATAAGGTAAGGGTTTTCAGATAGTACAGAAATGGGTTTGCAAAATATGGCCTGGGGGCCAAATCTAGAACATAGCATGTTTTTGTTTGGCTTATAGGCTAAGAATGGTTTTACATTTTTAAATTGTCGAAAAAAAAATTAAACACACATTTTGTGACATTTGAAAACTATATCAATTCAAATTCAGTGTTCATAATAAAGTTTGATTAGAACACAGCTGCATGTATTGTCTACGGCTATATCAGAACTGAGTAGTTAAAGCAGAGACTATAATCCTGCAAAGTCTAAAATATTTACTATTAAGTGCTTTAGAAAAAGCATTTGCCAATCCCTGACATAGAATAAGCATTTTCCAATACCCTTAAATATTCTTCAAAAATAAGACAAAGTTAATTTTCATATAGTTTAGTGGGAGGAGTGGCTTTCTTCTTCTTCCTTATTCTCTTGCTCTTAAAAAGTCATTTTTTCCAGTGGTATTTTTAAAAAGTATTTATTATAAGAAATTTAAATATATTCAAAAATAGAGAGTACAATATGTCCATATGCACACCCTATAGATTCAACAATTATCAAGATTTTACCACATTTGTGTATCTTTCTCTGTTTATTCTTTGCTGAAATATTTTAAAGCAAATGATTAAGATCGTATAATTTGATCCCCTCCTCCTCCCTTTTGGATCATAGCCTTGTTGTGGCTAAGGGGCTTTTGTAACTCAATAAAGCTATGACCAGTGCAGATGAAGGCCACCCAAAATAGATAGGTCAAAGTGAAGAGTTCTGATGAAACGTGGCCCACTGAAGGAGGAAATGGCAACCCATTCCAGTATTTTTGGCTGAAGAACCCCCATGGGCAATATGAAAAGGCAAAAAGATATGACAGCAGAAGATGAGCGCCCCCTCCCAGGTTGGAAGGTGTCCAATAAGTTACTGGGGAAGAGAGAAGGGAAATTGCTAATAGATCCAGAAAGAAAGAAGCAGCTGGGCCAAAGGGGAAACCACACTCAGTTGTGGATGTGTCTGGTGGTGAAAGTAAACTCCAGGGCTGTAAAGAACAATATTGCATAGGAATCTGGAGTGTTATGTCCATGAATAAAGGTAAATTGGACATGGTCAAACAGCAGGTGGCAAGAATGAATATTGACATCTTAAGAATCAGTGAAATAAAGTGTATGGGAATGGGCAAATTCAATTCAGATGACCATTATATCTACCAACGTCAGCAAGAATTCCTTAGAAGAAATGGAGCAGCCCTCACAGTCAACAAGAGTCTAAAATGCTCTCAAAAACAACAGAATGATCTCGGTTTATTTCCGAGGCAAATCATTCAACATCAGAGTAATCCAAATCTATGCCCAACCACTAATGCCAAAGGAGCTGAAGTTGAATGGTTCTGTGAAGACCTAGATGTCTTTTTCACCATGGGGGTTTGGAATGCAAAAGTAGAAAGTCAAGAGATACCTGGAATAACAGACAAGTTTGGGCTTGGAGTACAAAATTAAGCAGTGCAAAACCTGAGTTTTGTCAAAAGAACATACTGGTAACAGCAGACACTCTTTTTCAATAACACAAGAGACAACTCTACACATGGACATCACCAAAATCAGTCAATACTAATATCAGATTGATTATGTTTTTTGCAGTCAAAGATGGAGAAACTCTAGACAGTCAGTAAAAACAAGACCCGGAGCTAACTGTGGCTCAGATCATCTACTCCTTATTTCAAAATTCAGGCTTAAATTGAAAAAGGTCAGGAAAACCACCAGGCCATTCACATATGAACAAAACAAATACCTTATGATTATACAGTGGAAGTGGCAAATAGATGCAAGGGATTAGATCTGGTAGACAGAGTACCTGAAAAGCTAAGGACAGAGGCTCCTAACATTGTACAGGAGGCAGTGACCAAACCCACACCAAAGAAAAAGAAATGCAAGAAGGCAAGGTTGTTATCTGATGAGGCTTTACAAATAGCTGAGGAAAGACGAAAAGCGAAAGGCAAGGGAGAAAGGGAAAGATATACCAAACTGAATTCCAGAATTCCAGAGAATAGCAAGGAGAGATAAGAAGGCCTTCTTAAATGAGCAAAGAAAGGGAGAAAAGCAATAGAATGGGAAAGACTAGAGATCTCTTCAAGAAAATTGGAGCACCAAGGGTACATTTCATGCAAAATGGGCACGATAAAAGACAGAAATGGTAAGGACCTATCAGAAAAAGAAGAGATTAAGAAGAGATGGCAAGAATACACTGAAGAAGAACTGAAAAAAAGATCTTAATGACCTGGATAAGTATAATGGTATGATCACTTGTCTAGAGCCAGAAATCACAGAGTGTGAAGTCAAGTGGGCCTTTAGGAAACGTTACTATAAACAAAGCTAGTAGAGGTGATGAAATTCCAGCTGAGATATTTCAAACCCTAAAAGATGTTGCTGTTAAAGTGCTGCACCAAATTTGTCAGCAAATTTGGAAAACTCAGCAGTGGCTATGGACTGAAAAAGATCAGTTTTCATTCCAATCCCAAAGATGACCAATGCCAAAGAATGCTGAAATGACTGTATAATTGCTCATTTCACATGCTAGCAAGGTTATGCTCCAAACCTTCAAGCTAGGATTCCACAGTAAGTGAACCACAGACTTCCAGATATAAAAGCTAGATTTAGAGGAGGGAGAGGAACCAGAGATCAACGAATTTGAGAAAACTCCAGGAGATACTAGAGGACAGAGGAACCTGGAGTGCTACAGTTCACAGGGTCTCAAAGAGCCAGACAGGACTTAGTGACTGAACAACAACAACTTCATCCCAGAAACTTGAGCTGTGTTTTTAAATTATAAAAGTAGTGCTTGCTCATGATGAACATGGAACCTAACTAAAACAATGTAGATACACTTAAATACATGAAGTAAAAAGTAGAAATCCCTTTTATCTCTCTCCATTCCCTCCCCTGCCAGTTTACTGGGTATTCTTTTCTTAAATGTCTAGAAATACATTTTTATAACACAGATTTACCCTTTAAAAGTAATTTTGGAGTAAAGGAGCAGCAGAAGAAACCCAGATGAAAGCACATATGACAGGACTTCAAAGTGGTCCATCTCAAGACTGGGATGCTCTTAAGTTACTGGTTGGGATGGGATATGTTTTCCTCCTCAAATGCCACCCATAACCAAGGAGCCCACATCATTAACCAAGATTATGAAGGAGGGGTGGTGGGGACACTCTTTTACTGCCCTTTGCTGCCACGTCATCTAATTTTTCAAGTAACAGGTGAATGCACATAGTAAATTTTAGGGACCTTGTGTCAGGCCTTCAAAATAAAAGTTGCTGTATTTAATCCATCTCATTTTTAAATATTTTATTTTGTAAACAAAACTCAAATTTAGAGGACAGTTGTATGAATGGAGTAATGAATTACTATATATCTTCAACTTTGATTCACCGCTTATTATTCCCATACTTTCTTTATCTGTGTCTGTATGTTTTTACTTATTCTTATTGTTGTTATTGCTGAACAATTTGAAAGTAGGTTGTAGATATGATTCTGTATTTTTAAATTTCTCAGTAGGTAAGTACACCTCTTATAGAAGCCTCACTGTAGAAGGTGTACTGAAGCTTCATGAAGAGGTCTCAGGGCCTTTTCCACATAGAATTCACTTGAATGAATTGTTTGTGGCATTATCTAGTCATTTTTTAACTATAAATTGACAAATTATGCATTCTGTTTAGTTTTTTCATTTTTCTGAAAGAAGAAGAGAATTTTTGTATGTTAGAATTTGAGGTGAATTTTTTCCTTTTCTGAAATAGACATACATTTTAAAAATAGCTTTACTGAGATATTATTCATGCAACATAAAATTCATCCCTTTAAAGTATATAATTACAATATGATAAACATAAATAAAACTACTTTTGTTATATATGAAACTTGTTGAGAATGTTGATCCTGAAGCTTCTCATCACAATGGAAAGATTTTTTTTCTTTAATTTTGTACCTATATAAGACAGTGAACGTTCACTCAACTTCTTATGGTTGGCATTTCATGGTGTATGAAAGTCAAATCAGTATACTGTATAACTTAAACAGTGCTGTCAACTATATCTCAATAAAACTTGGAAGAAAATTAAAAAAATAAAGTGTACAATTAAATGTTTTTCAGTCTGTTCACATGGTTATTATCACCACTATCTGATTATAGAACATTTTTATCACCCCAAAACACTCAGTACCCATTAACAGTTTCCCATTCACTTCTTTCTCTGGTCTTTGGCAATCACTAAATTTACTTTCCGTCTCTATAGATTTGCCAATTCTGGATGTTTCATAGAAATGGAATCATATAATGTGTGACTTTTATGGCTACCTTCTTGCACTGAACATTAAGTTTATAAGGTTCATCTATGTTGTTGTTCAGTCGCTGTCATGTCTGACTCTTTGCAACCCAATGAACTGCAGCATGTCAGGCTTCACTGTCCTTCACTGTCTCCTGGAATTTGCTCAGACTCATGTCCATTGATTTGGTGATGCCATCCAATCATCTCATTCTTTGTAGCTCCCTTCTTCTTTTGCCCTTAATGTTTACCAACCTTCCAATGAGTCAGCTCTTTCCATCAGGTGGCCAAAGTATTGGAGCTTCAGCATCAGTCCTTCCGATGAATATTCAGGGTTGATTTCCTTTAGAATTGACTGGTTTGATCTCCTTGCAGTCCAAGGGACTCTCAAGAGTCTTCTCCAACACCACAGTTCAAAAGCATCAGTTCTTCGGTGCTCAGTCTTCCTTACAGTCCAACTCTCACATCCATTCATGACTACTAGAAAAACCATAGCTTTGATTATATGGACCTTTGTGGGCAAAATGATGTCTCCACTTTTGATACACTGTCTAGGTTTATCAAGGCTTTTCTTCCAAGGAGCAAGTGTTTTTTAATTTTGTGACTGCAGTCAGCATCCACAGTGATTTTGGAACCCAAGAAACTAAAATCTGTTACTATTTCCACATTTTCCCCATCTATATACCATGAAGTGATGGGACCAGGTGCCATGATCTTAGTGTTCTCAATGTTGAGTTTTAAGCCAGCTTTTTCGTTCTCCTCCTTTACCTTCATCAAGAGGCTCTTCAGTTCCTCTTTGCTTTTTTACCTTTAGAGTGGTATCATCTGCATATATGAGGTTGTATGTCTGTGCTGTGTGTGTGTGCTTAGTTGCTCAGTCATGTCCGAGTCTTTAAGACCCCATGGACTGTAGCCCACCAGGCTCCTCTGTCCTTGAGAATTCTCCAGGCAAGAATACTGCAGTGTGTTGCCATGCCCTTGCTCCAAGGGATCTTCCCAACCCAGGGGTCAAACCCAGGTCTCCTGCATTGCAGGTGGATTCTTTACAGTCTGAGCCACCAGGAAAGCCCTATCTATGCTGTAGTGTGCATCAGTTCTTCATTAATTTTTATGGCTCACTAGTATTTCACCATATGGATATTCACCATATGGATTCACTATACTCATATATCCAACTGATTTATCAGTTGGTGGATATGTAGGTTGTTTCCATTTCTTGGACATTATGAATAAACCTGCTGTGAACATTCATGCACAAGTTTTTGTGTGAAAGTATATTTTAGTTCTCTTGAGTATACACCTCAGAGTGGAATGAATCATATGGTAACTCTATACTTAATCTTTTGAGGTACATTTCTGAGGAACTAGCAGACTGATTTTCCAAATGGCTGTACCATTTTACAATCCCACTAGCATCATATGAGGGTTCCAGTTTATTCACGTATCAACAATACTTGTTATTATCCACCTTTTAATTATAGCCATGCTAGTGCATGGGAAGTGGTATCTCACTGAAATTTTATTTACATTTCTCTAATAGCTAATGATATTGAACATCTTTTCATATACTTAGTGACCATTTGTATACTTCTTTAAAGAAATGCCTATTCAAATCCTTTGCCCATTTTTAGTGGGCTATTTGTCTCTTCATTGTTGAGTTGTAAGAGTTCTTTATGTATTCTGAATGCAAGTCCTTTATCAGATATATGATCTGAAATATTTTCTCTCCCTTCTGTATGCTGTCTTTTCACTTTCTTGATGGTGATGTCTTGTCCTTTGAAACACAAGACATTTTTGATTTTAATGAAGTCCAATTAATTTATTTTTCTTTTGTCATTTCTGCTTTGAGGATCTTCTCTAAGAAGCCACTGCCCAATCTAAGATCTTTTCCAGAAAAAAACATAAACATAAATCTTAGTGACCTTAGATTTGGGTCTGTGATCCACATTGGGCTTCCCAGGTGGCGCTAGCAGTCAAGAGCCCTCCAGCCAGTGCAGGAGACATTTAAGACACAGGCTCAGTTTCTGGGTCAGCAAGATCCTCTGGGGGAGGAAATGGCAAATCTCTCCATTATTCTTGCTTAGAGAATCCCATGGACAGAGGAGCCTGGTGGGCTATAGTTATAGGGTCACGAAGAGCTAGACACGATGAAGTGGCTTAGCACTCATGATCCACATTGAGTTAATTTTTGTACATGGTGTAAATAGGGGCACATGATATTTTTAAGAATAAAAATTTAAAAATATATTAAAAATAAGTTTATACTTGTAATGAACTAACAGCTTTCAAACTCCTAATATGTGTTGCCTCAAGATTTATATACCCATAAACTAGATGTTTAAATTGATCGTATTTCATGTTCATATTTCTTAGACTGAATTAGAAAAAGAAATATGACAACAAAGTGAACTTTTCTGTTAATAAAATGATCTGATAATGGAGTTGTCAGATGCCTGCTGCCTGTGATATTCTGGATGGCAAAGCTTTCCTTATTCCCATTGCCCTAGCAACAAGAAGGCTAAAAACACTCATAAAAGTGTAGATTATACATTTCAAACAAACAGACAATTCAAAAATAACAGAATTTGAAGTATCCAACTAAAAGCATTCAATATATAGCCCATGAAATCCAAAATAAATTTTTATGCACATTATATGAAGATGAATGTTTTTTAAAGTTTCTAGTTCCCATTTTCATAAGTCATAAGAAAATTTTGTCTTTCTCTGTCTCTTAGATGTATTTTTCTGGATATTTATTTTTATATCAAATTGTAAAGTCCTTAAATATAGAAACCTTGTCTTGATCACCTTTGTTTTTCTCCAACTTCCAGTGGTGTGTGATGATCTGGATTGTGTATCGCACAACTCTAAATTCTGAAGGAGTCTAAAGGAAATTGTAAAGGACATCAATCCTGAATATTCATTGAAAGACTGATGCTGAAGCTGAAGCTCCAATAATTTGGCCACCTGATGCAAAGAGCCAACGCATTAGAAAAGACCTTGATGCTGGGAAAGATTGAAGGCAGTAGGAGAAAGGGACAACAGAGGGTGAGATGGTTGGATGGTATCACCAACCAATGGACATGAGTTTGAGCAAGCTCCAGGAGATGGTGAAGGACAGGGAAGCCTGCAGTCCATGGAATCACAAAAGGTCAGACATGACTGAGCAACTGAACAACAACAACAACTCTAAAGGTACCTGCAGTGAAGCAGTGTCTATCTGTCCAGTTGGACATGGTGGTCCTCAGCTCCATAGTAAATTTCAGGCAGCAAGTCTTGATATTTATTTGTTGAGTTGAAATGAATTCCCACAGATCCCCTTTAGAATTAGTGGCAAGTTCTTGATGGACAGGGCAGTTACAAGTGGACAGACATCTACTATATCTTTCAGCATGTTTTAAGACAGATGCTAATCTTTGTTCTAGTAAAAATCATAAATGAGTTAAGCAAGGAAGAGTTTGTATGGGGCAGGTCATGTGCACCCTGCAGAGTGCCAGGAGACTGGCTTCAGACACATTGCATGTTTTCTGAGAAACATTTTCTATCTGCAGACTGAGGCATCTGACACCTACAACCTAGTCATCTTCATTGTGTCTCTTCCCTTTCGTCACTTTGAGTGACCCAGCAGCTGTTATGCTTTGGTGAAAGAGTTCTCCTCTCCCCATCACTTGCTCTTCTTCCCCCACCTCCTCTGGCTTACTCTACCCAATTACCACACCAGAAACTGCTCTGTCTCTCTCTTTTCCCAAAGAGACACTTCCTTTATTCGACTGCTTAAACAAATAAAACAGAGTTTCCCTTTTCCCTGAGCCACCTGCTCAAAATACAAGCAGGAGACCAATTATAACCCAGGAGACAAATCCCCTTTGAACAGCTGATCTAGGGCATGGCTTTGGAGGCTTATTGTCGGGCTATTGTCGGTCTGAATCACAGGGTCATGCCAGGGTCATCACTAGAGCAAATCGTCCCTTGGCTTCCACTGAGCTTACCCTGAAATGTGCAAACTGGGTCTCTTTTCCCATGGATTATGAAGCTATTTGGTGAAGGCTGCTCATTTGATGTACTAATCAGCATCTTGACATAACACATGGGAAGAGTTTAAAAAGTTTGCCTTTGTATTGCAAAGCTTCTAGGGTAGTTTCTAATTATGTCCTTACAATTGGAGACAGAGGTTTGCGACTGAACTTGAAAAAATAACTTTCAAAGAACAGGACAGTGCTTCTCAAACTTTCATGTGTATACAAATCATGCATGGATGTTGTTTAAATGCAAATTTTGACTCGTAGGGCTGGGGTGGGGCCTGAGAGTCTGCATTTCTAACAGGCTCCCAGGTGACGCTGCTGCTGTGATCCGTGGGGCACACTGTGAGTAGACTACTTTATGCAGGGCTGGCCAAGAACCTGGCTGCTTGAGGGTAATTAGTGAAACTGGGTATTCCTTAACTATTCCTCTGTTCAGCTTTCTCAGCTGCCCAAACGCAGCTGGACATTTCCTCATTTTTTGCCACTCTCTACTTAGTTCAAATCTCTATTATTTCAGTGGTCATACTGGATTATATTTGTGTGCATTTCTGCCTCCTAGACTGTGAGCACACAGGGTAAGAGATCCACTCTCATTCATCTCTGGATTGAGGGCATTTAGACTAGCAGCTGAACAGTAGGCATTCAACAGGTATTTACTGAATCAAAAAAAAATTGACAAAGTAAATCAGAAAATAAAGTTTTAACCACCTGTATCCTAAATATCATAAAATAGATAAAAAGCAACTGACATGCTAAGAAAAATATTTGCAGCATATAAAGATCTCTTACGAGTTGTTGTGGGTTGAATGGTATACCCCAAAAGATATATTGAAATCCTAACCTCCAGTACCTCAGAATGTAGGCCTATGTGGATACAAGTTCACCTCTGATGTAATTAGTTGAAATGAGGAACTATTCAGATAAGGTAGTCTGTAAATCCAATATGACTGGTGTCCTTACAGTCAAGGGGATATAGTCAAGACTATAGTCCTTACAGTCAAGACTCATGGGGGGAAATCTCCCTGGAGATGGACAAAGAGATTGAAGTGATGTATCTACAAGCCAACAAACGCTTGGGCTGCCAGAAGCTGGAAGAGGCGAGAGGGAAGGAGCACAGTTCTGCCACCACCCTGATCCTGGACTTCAGTCTCCAGATTGTGAAAGAATAAATTCCTATTGTTTAAGCCACCTAGTTTGTTGTGTTTTGTTATGGCAGCTCTAGGAAACAAACACATAAGCAACGGAAAAGAAAAATTTAATAGCAAAGGGGAAAAAATTCCCTTTAGACAGTGCACACAAAAAAAATGCAAATGGCCATAAACATAAAAAAATGTTCAGAGGTGAATAATAAACACGATATAAATGGAACTAACGTAGAATTTCTGTTTAAATTGTTTTATCACTATTATTGAATTTATTATACTAATATAAATTAGTTTTTTATTAAAAAAAATAGAATAGTATTATGAGAGTTCAGGAAAACGGTCCCTCTTGTGCACTTGAGCCCTCATTGCCTATGGATTTGACCTCTAAATATATTTTAAGTCTTTCTATGTCTTCTGCTGCTGCCTCTTTCTAAGATGCCATCGCTGACCTTCTGGGCCACTGAATTATCTTCTAAGTGGTCTTGTGACTTATTTTGCTTAAAGCAGCCATAAAGAATCTTTTAAAAAACATAAATCAGACCATGGTAGTCTTCTGCTGAAAACCCTTGAATGATAGCAGTTATGAGCACCCCTGTCAAGGCTCCCTCCCTCCCAGTCTCTGAACTCAACAAGGGCTTCTTCCAGCTCCTCCATGGGCTCTTCTCTCCAGGGCCTGACACTTGACTGGTCTCTCTCAGGAGGCTGTCCTTCCACTCCCCAGAGTCAGGTCTCAGCAGCATAGGCAGTGTCATACCTTGGCATGCCTCCTCTAGCCTTGCTTAGGGTAGGTTTTCTTCTCATGGTGCTCTCATTTTTCCCGTACGATTTATTATATTTGAGTGCTTAATGCCTCACTCTCTCTAAACCAAATGTGCATAATCGCTCAGTCGAGTCCAACTCTTTGAGACCCCATGAACTGTAGCCCGCCAGGCTCCTTTGTCTATGAAATTTTCCAGACAAGAATACTGGAGTGGGTTGCCATTCCTCCTCCAGGACCTCTTCCTGACCCAGGGATCAAACCCATGTCTCTTCTGTCTGCTGCATTGGCAGACGGGTTCTTCACCACTGTGCCACCTGGGAAGCCAAAGGTGAGTACTATCCCTATTTTTCTCCCTGCTGTAACCCAGACTCCGTTATGGAATTGAATATATAGCAGGCTGTCACTGTAAAGCTGCTGACTGAATAAGTGGAGCTATGTTTGGCAAAATAGGCCAAAGTTCTTAGAAATGAGTATAATCTTTTAATTAGCAATCCCAGGAATATATTTCAAAGAAAATAATTAGGGATATGTGTTAAGACTAGTAACATTCAACTTAAATAATAGCCAAATAATAGCAATAAAGTGGGAAAAATGTCTAAACATGGTTCAGTTTAACAAACTACGCTTTGTACATTATAATAATTTTATGTAGGTACTCAAACTGATATATTAGTTGACATAATTTCAGTAATCATATATTTTTGTAAAAGTAAAATATGTATGATATGTATTTTTATCTTGTTCTCTAACAAGGAGAACATTTGGAAAGATAAATACCAAGATGTTAACTGTGTTTCCCTTTCCAATTTGCTTTGACTTATTAAAAACATTTATATGGATATTTAAAACATGGTATAATAATCTTATTTCTTATACAGTTAAAAGTAAATAAAAATTCTTACTGAACAAGTGAGAATAACCTGCTTCGAATTTCAAAGTTTTTGTTCTATTAAAAATAAAGTGACTCATATAAACAGAAACAGTTAGTATTCTAAGACACCATTTACATACCGTTGGTCACTTCCACACAAGCTTATGATATGAAGGGAAAATGTCCCAGCTGTAGTTAAGTCCCAGACCATCCACCATTTTTCATGGTTGAAAGGCTATTCTGTATATTTTGTTGGCTGAAGTCATTTTTATACAAGAGGGCTTTTTTTTTTTTTCTGTCTTTGATTTGGGTAAGAATTGAATGCAGAGATCTGCTGTATCACCCATCAAAGGAATTCTAATACTTTGGTAGGGATCCAATAACATATTCTACTCTGTAGACCAAAATACCATATTTAAAAAAATGAACTCTGGATCAAATTTATGGAAACACATGAATGAGTTTTCATATAAAAAGTTTCAGAGAGAAAATTCCATGGAATCTTAGAACTTGATTTTTGAAACTATCTTTCCTTCAGGAACTCAATGATCTCCTTAGCCTCTATGGACATTCTTGTTTTAACTTTGCAAAGGTGAGCTGTGTTACTTCTCTATCTTCCACTTTGGCATGGTCTGAAGATCGGTGGTTCCTTCTGAATTTTTTTATTAAAATGCTGGTCTCTGTTAGTCTACAATCACTTTCTTTGAGGTGGCTTTCAACCTTTCACCAAATATATTACTTCTTCATGTCCATACACAATAGGGCACGACTTTAGTCCTTACACAGAGAACATAGCCACCGACTCTTGAAGGAGAACGTTGCTTACAGCTTTGGCCTGCTAGGGAGTGGCCAGTTTTTCAAAAGCCCTTCCCACTGCCAACTTGCTCCTGCATTTTGTCCCTCTGGACAAAATGTTCTTTGGAGTCCCTTCCTCTTCAGGCCTTAACCAAGACTCTAACTGTAACCTGGAGAGATGGTCTGGTTCCTATCTACGATGTGCCCCTGCCTATGGCCGAATAGAGACTAGTGTCTATAGGGAGGAAGCCATTACAGCTAGTGAATTCTGAATTCATATTTTTGGGGGAAAGACAAATCTTTATAAAATTAAATTTTTAAAAGATATTTCCACAAATTCAAGCACATCAAAGAGTACTGATAACAGATACAAAGACATTCTTTTTTTTAATCCCAAATAATTAAAGAAGATAATATAAAATTAAGTAATGTTCTTAAGGAATAATTTTGCCAATAAGTATTACTTATCCAGAAACAACTGGGCTTCCCTGGTGAAAGAGGTAAAAATCCACCTGCAGTACAGGATACCTGAGTTTGATCCCTGCATTGGGAAGATCTCCTGGAGAAGGGAATGGCAACCCACTTCAGTATGCTTGCCAGGGAAATCCCATGGACAGAAGAGCCTGGTGGGCTGTAGTCCATAGGGTCACAAAGAGTCGGACATGACTGAGTGACTAAGCACACACACACATCCAGAATCAACTACATGAATTCTGGGCCTAGTACAAAAATGGAATCGTAGAGTCCCTTGTTCAAAACTGTTCAGAATTTCAAGACCGTTAAAGCAGGGCATTAAACTAAATGTGGGTCCTTCTGAGCCCAGGGCCCTATGCCTTGCAGAGATTGTATGCTCATGAGGCAAGTCTACAAAGCAAGTCCCATCTCTAGCAAAGAGATTATCTCTGTTCTTGCCTGGAGAATCCCAGGGACAGGGGAGCCCGGTGGGCTGCCATCTACGGGTCGCACAGAGACGGACACAACTGAAGCGACTTAGCAGCAGCAGCAGCAGCATGGAGGTTAAGAGTATAGATTTTAGAGCCAGGAGAACTAGATTTCAATCCCTGCTTTGCTACTTACTAAAAGATTGTGGGCAAGTTATTTATTTCCTCTGGCTTTTAATTTCCTCACATGTATAATGGGCAAAATAATATCACCACTCATAGGAAACTGAGCGCATGAAAAGATTTAAAGTGCTTTGACAAATGCCTGGTATACAGTATGTGCGCAATAAATGTTAGCTCTGAGCACACATGTGTGCACACACACCATATGCGGTTATTTCAGGCAAGAGTACTGGAGTGGGTTGCCATTGCCTTCTCTGTAGAATTCACATTTTGAATTTCGAAGCCGTATCATTTTCCCTTTTCCCCGTTTTGCTTATGGAGACAATTTCTGTGTGTGATCACAGTTAAAGGTTTTCCTGCTCCTTTTCAATTCCAAGAATTTGAAAACAGGGCAAAATTCTCATCATTTTCATTCTCACAGAAAAGTCAAATGCATTACTTTGCCTGCATCTTGCAGTTAGAACACAGCATGTGGGAAAGGGCACAGAACTCAGATTGGCCTGTTTGCGTTCTCCCCACTCCATTACCTGGTCTGCGTGGCCTCACATACAATCCTTCTCTAGATTTTCTTTCCACAGCACAATTTATGCTATTAGTGCAGAGTAAAGCTGAAAGTAAACACTTCTACGCCCTGCTCCAGTTTGATAGGGTATTTATTTAGTTATAGGTGCCATAGAAACAACAGCCAGATCAAAGCAGTCACCACATCTCCAAACATGGAGCCAGTCGTACAAGAGGAGATCTGGCCAACTTCCAAACAGCACTCATCTTGGGAAGGGTTCTCCTGAAAGGGCTGAACAGACACTGCTGCTGCTGGTGCGGAGACACCAGACCTTGGAAACAAGCCTCAGCACCACTTAGCAGCTGACTGACTAAGTCCCCTCCCTGGGCCTTTTCTCATCACCTAACATGTCAGGGGGTCCCAGGGGGCGCTAGTGGTAAAGAACCTGCCTGCCAGTGCAGGAGACATAAGAGATGTGGGTTTGATACCTGGATCGGGAAGATCCCCTGGAGGAGGGAATGGCAGCCCGCTCCAGTATTCTTGCCTGGAGAATCCCATGGACAGACGAGTCTAGCAGGCTACAGTTAGTGGGGTCTCAAAGAGTCAGACATGACTGAAGAGACTTCACATGCAAGATGTCAGGACACTCTTCCCTACCTCAGAGGGTTGCTGTGAGGACTGAAAAAAAAATATGGGAAAAAATTTTGGGACCGAATTATTATCTCCTCCTCTCTTGCAAAATTTCAAGAGAATGGCTGAGGAATATGTGTCTGGCTGGTGAACAAAAGTCAGTGCTTGTCGTGGTACTTCTTCTTTCAGTAATTTCAGGGTCTAGAGATCTGCATACAAAGAAAACCAGCCATACCATGATGCAAGAGATTTCCCCAAAGAAACTAAAAGCTGAAGCTTTGCAGTCAGCAGAGCAGGATTTGAATGCCAGCCTGGCCACTTACCAGGCTAAATGAGTGACTCGGTGTAAAGAAACCCTCTCAGCCTCAGTTTTCTCCCCGTAAAATGGGAGTAAGAACACTACCTCAGATGATCCCAGAGCTGTTATTTTACAGTTAAGGCAGAGCACTTGGTGCTGTGTTTTGCTGTTTAAGTGAACCCAAGTATCAGTTGCTCAGTTGTGTCCGACTCTCTGCAACCCCATGGACTGTGGCTGTTTAAGGATCATATTTTGAGTAGAAGAGACTAAATTATGTTAACAGGCAAGTTCTAGCTTGTCACAACCAACACAGCAAGCATTTTGCCAGGAGTGATTTGGAAGACTTCTGTCATTTTGTGGAACACTCAGTTTGGCTCAGAGACTCAGAGGAAATTTCTAACTTTATCCCTTCATAAAACAAATCAAACCGAGTACCTGCCAATCATTTCCAAGGGGAACTTGAAACACTTTCTTGAAAAAGAGCTCTAGTTAGCATGGTTTAGGGCAGGTTTACGTGAATGTTATCTATACTCCAACCTATAAAAACCAACTTATAAATCTGTGAAAACTGCACTCAGATATGTTTAAAAAATGACTGGGGTCAGACGCAGCTCTTTTAATTTTCTTGGACTGTTACAGCTCTGGATAATGAAAGAACATTGTGACTGTGAAACTGGGGCCTTCTAGCAATTAATTCTAACAGCAGCCAAGCTCAGTCTTTATGACCATGGCTTTGAGATGTCTGAAGCTCTTCCCTTCTGTCTGTGGGCACTGTGGTGCTGTGCTCCGAGCTCCCTCAAGGACTGGAGCTCATTCTGCCAGTGCCAGGAGTACAGCTTACAACTGAGTTCTCCTTGGGCGCCACCCTCTGTGCAAGGGAGGCTTGTCAAGGTCGTGCCATATGCAACGAATAGGAGAAGGAGGACTCGGCATCTTGCCTGGATTTGAGACAATCCCAAAGGGTCCCAGGGCTCCCCAAAGAATCCATAGCCACCTTTACTGAAACCACGTCTATGTTCAACATTTCTCTCTGCCCAATCTTGCTTCTTCCATTCCCTTCAGGTGCTGTTTCCAGGAGTACTCCCAGGAAAATTTGATGTAGGAAATAAGACCTAAGACACGTCTCTAGGACTCTCTCTTCAGAGCTTTAATAAACTTACAGCAGTGGTCCCAGTTGGGGGTGATTTTGCCCCCTAGGGGAGATTTGACATGGTCTGGAGATATTTCTGATTGTTTCTCCAGAGCAGGGTTGCAGCTGTCTAGTGGGAAGAGGTTAGCTATGCTACTAAATATCCTACAGTGCACAAGACAGTCCTCCACAACAAAGAATTATCTGACCCACTGTCAATGGTGTCGAGGTTGAGAAACCCTAGGTGAGAGGTATTTGGGGCATAGTTATTTCCAGGTATGTGAATGATGATGGAGAGTAAGTTTTGCAATTCAGACCATCTAACAGTGCTTCAGGTGAGAAGAGTATCTATTACCATGAGCCCCAACTTCCCTCTCCCAACCCCCCTTCTTTCTACGTGCCTACTGACTCTTGATACTGATTTGTTCTGAAAAACACCCCCTGCGGTAAAGCCTCAGCATCGCTCCTATTCTCAGTTACATGCAGCAGATGACACTGGAAAACATGAAGCCGCACTGCTCGCTGACAATGTTCTTCAGTTCAGTTCAGTTCAGCCGCTCAGTTGTGTCCGACTCTTTGCGAACCCATGAACCGCAGCACGCCAGGCATCCCTGTCCATCACCAACTCCCGGAGTTCACTCAAACTCACGTCCATCGAGTCAGTGATGCCATCCAGCCATCTCATCCTCGGTTGTCCCCTTTTCCTCCTGCCCCCAATCCCTTCCAGCATCAGAGTCTTTTCCAATGAGTCAACTCTTCTCATGAGGTGGCCAAAGTGCTGGAGTTTCAGCTTTAGCATCAGTCCTTCCAATGAACACCCAGGACTGATCTCCTTTAGGATGGACTGGTTGGATCTCCTTTCAGTCCAAAGGACTCTCAAGAGTCCTCCAACACCACAGTTCAAAAGCATCAATTCTTCAGCGCTCAGCTTTCTTCACAGACCAACTCTCACTTCCATACATGATTACCGGAAAAACCATAGCCTTGACTAGCTGGACCTTTGTTGGCAAAGTAATGTCTCTGCTTTTCAATATGTTATCTGGGTTGGTCATAACTTAAATGAAGCTTTTTTCCTCTGATGGCTTTCCACTTTTCCCCTCCCTCTTTGTGCTTCCCTGGTGGAGCAGCTGGTAAAGAATCCGCCTGCAATGAGGGAGACCTGGGTTTAACCCCCTGGTTTGGGAAAATCCCCTGGAGAAGGGAAAAGCTACCCACTCCAGTATTCTGGCCTGGAGAATTCCATGAACTGTATAGACCATGGGGTCGAAGAGTCGGACACAAATGAGCGACTTTCATTTCCACTTTTAATGTCAATAGTGAGCTTCCTGGCCTGTTGTTTTTCTGGAAAAACTCTTTCCTTAACTGAGAAATAGCTTCTTTGCTGCTTTACTTAGTGGTGGGTGGTCCCATGCTCTCCTGAAAGTGAAAGTGAAGTGAAGTCACTCAGTCGTGTCCGACTCTTTGCGACCCGTGGACTGTAGCCCACCAACCTCCTCCGTCCATGGGATTCTCCGGGCAAGAGTACTGGAGTGGGTTGCCATTTTCTTCTCCAATTCATGCTCTCATGAATTAGAGCTATTTCTTCACACACATCAAACCAAGTTGAGTTTCATGTTACAAATGTGACACATTCTACACATAGTTAACATTGTAGACTGTGCTTTTAAAAGCCAGTTTGACTCCGGGAGGAATCAAAGCCTTCACCCGACTAGGGCCCAGGCAGCAAGTGATCTCTGCAAACTCCTCTCTCTGGTAGGAATGAGGCACATTTCAGAGTTTAGTACTTGGTTCCCTGAGGTGTTCTCATTCCTAAATTTGTGCTCACTCTGAGGGCTTGCCCAAGTTAAAGATGTGAGCGTGCCTTCACTTCCATGTATTATTATTGGAAAATAACTGGAATCAAGCCAAATTCCAACAAACATCATCCATGTATATGTTGGAGAAAAACCCAAAATAAGCCAAGTGTGTTTTTAGAAATTTGTTCTATAATCCTAACAGGAGACAGTTATTGTTAAATGGTGATATTGTCTACCACACCTATACTTGCTCTGGAAGAATCTTTGATGATAACTAGGAAACATCAAGTGAAAATAATCCCAATTTTTAATGAATTGCCTACTCCGGAATCTCTTTTAGGCTTTGGAGGGAATTAATATTGGCCAGTATTTGTAACTGGAAAATAAGAAGCAGACATTACCTCCTTTTTCTTGATAAGGAAATTGATATTCAGGAAAGTAGTGATGTGTTTACATTGCATAGTAACTTCATGGCAGATTCAGGACTCAAACCAGGGCTTCTGACACCAAATCCAGGGCTCTTTGTTCTAAATCATAATTGATTCTCTAGGAATTAATATTTCAGCTGTTTTATTCCCCATCACTGTAAATTCTCAAATATTGCTCAACCATCCTCGCTGACTATAAAGTCCCCAAATATAAGCTCTATTTCAAATGTGGGACCTTCTCTTTTTGGTCTTTATGCATACACTGTGTAATCAGTGATGATTTACTCTTAACCTCAATTAAAAGATAAAAAATATTGGGACTTCTCTGTGGCATGATAGATAGGAATCCATCTGCCAATGCAGGGGGCACGGGTTCGATCCCTGGTCTAGGAAGATTCCACACGCTGAGGAGCACCGAAGCCCATGGGTCAAACTACTGAAGCCCGTGCACCCAGAACCTATGGCCCCCAGCAGCAGAAGCCACCACAGTGGGAAACCCGAGCACTGCAGTGAAGAGTAGCTCCCGTCTGCTGCAACTAGAGAAAGACTGTGCGCAGCAACAAAGACCCAGCACAAGCAATAAATGAATACAGTTTTTAAAAATGAAAAAAGTATGTGTCATGACATGTCCCCCACTAACTCCAGAGAGTGACTGGGGTTCCAGACCAATGGTATAAGTAAGAAGCAATGGCTAGCTTCACAGTCTCATACTCATACTCATACTCATATAGATATATATGATTAGATATCATTTTTGCATTCATTCACAGTTACTGCACCCAAAGTACATTCTGGCACTGGAGATACAGTGCTAAACAAGATGAAAGTTTTCCTGCTTTTATGGAGCTTGCGGTCTAATGGAGAGAGGATGTATTTTTGTAAATTGAAGTATAATTAATTTACAGTGTTGTGCTGGTTTTAGGTGTACACCAAAGTGATTCAATTAGTCATACATAAATATCTGTTTTTTCAAATTCCTTTCCCTTATAGGTTATAATAAAATATTGAGTATCGTTCCCTATGCTATACAGTAAGTCCTTGTTGATTATCTATTACATATATAATAGTCTCTGTATTTAATCCCAAACTCCTAATTTATCTCTCCCTCTACTCTTTCCTCTTTGGTAAGCATAAGTTTATTTTCTATGTCTATTGGTCTGTTTCTGTTCTAGGTAAGTTCATTGTATCATTTTTTAAAGATTTTACATATAAGAGACCACTAGGTCTGTGGACCACTAGGACCACAGCCTTGTCTAACTCAGTGAAACTAAGCCATGCCCAGGTGGCAACCAAGCTGGGCGGGTCAGGTGGAGAGGTCTGAAAGAATGTGGCCCACTGGAGAAGGGAATGGAACACCACTTCAGTATTCTTGCCTTGAGAACCCCATGAACAGTATGAAAAGGCAAAACGATAGGATACTGAAAGAGGAACTCTCCAGGTCAGTAGGTGCCCAATATGCTACTGGAGGTCAGTGGAGAAATAACTCCAGAAAGAATGAAGGGATGGAGCCAAAGCAAAAACTATACCCAGTTGTGCATGTGACTGGTGATAGAAGCAAGATCCGATGCTGTAAAGGGCAATATAGCATAGGAACCTGGAATTTCAGGTCCATAAATCAAGGCAAATTGGAAGTGGTCAAACAAGGGATAACAAGAATGAACGTCGACATTCTAGGAATCAGTGAACTAAAATGGACTCGAATGGGTGAATTTAACTCAGATGACCATTATATCTACTATTGTGGGCAGGGATCCCTCAGAAGAAATGGAGTAGCCATCATGGTCAACAAAAGAGTGCGAAATGCAGTACTTGGATGCAATCTCAAAAACGACAGAATGATCTCTGTTTGTCTCCAAGGCAAACCATTCAATATCACAGGAATCCAAGTCTATGCCCCAACCAGTAACACTGAAGAAGCTGAAGTTGAAGGGTTTTATGAAGACCTACAAGACCTTTTAGAACTAGCTCCCCCCAAAAATGTCCTTTTCATTATAAGGGACTGGAATGCAAAAGTAGGAAGTCCAGAAACACCTGGAGTAACAGGCAAATTTGGCCTTGGAATGCGGAATGAAGCAGGGCAAAGACTAATAGAGTTTTGCCAAGAAATGCACTGGTCATAGCAAACACCCTCTTCCAACAACACAAGAGAAGACTCTACACATGGACATCACCAGATGGTCAACACTGAAATCAGATTGATTATATTATTTGCAGCCAAAAATGGAGAAGCTGTATACAGTCAGCAAAAACAAGACTGGGAGCTGACTATAGCTTAGATCATGAACTCCTTATTGCCAAATTCAGACTTAAACTGAAGAAAGTAGGGAAAACCGCTAGACCATTCAGGTATGACCTATATCAAATCCCTTATGATTACACAGTGGAAGTGAGAAATAGATTTAAGGGCCTAGATCTGACACATAGAGTGCCTGATGAACTATGAAATGAGTTTCATGACATTGTACAGGAAACAGGGATCAAGACCATCCCCATGGAAAAGAAATGCAAAAAAGCAAAATGGCTGTCTGGGGAGGCCTTACAAATAGCTGTGAAAAGAAGAAAGGTGAAAAGCAAAGTAGAAAAGGAAAGATATAAGCATCTGAATGCAGAGATCCAGAGAATAGCAAGAAGAGATAAGAAAGCCTTCTTCAGCAATCAATGCAAAGAAATAGAGGAAGAGAACAGAATGAAAAAGACTAGAGATCTCTTCAAGAAAATTAGATACCAAGGGAACATTTCATACAAAGAAGGGCTCAATAAAGGATAGAAATGGTATGGACCTAACAGAAGCAGAAGATATTAAGAAGAGGTGGCAAGAATACATAGAACTGTACAAAAAGATCTTCATGACTGGGATAATCACGATAGTGTGATCACTCATCTAGAGCCAGTTCAGTTCAGTTCAGTTCAGTTCAGTCGCTCAATTGTGTCCGACTCTCTGTGACCCCATGAATCACAGCATGCCAGGCCTCCCTGTCCATCACCATCTCCTGGAGTTCACTCAGACTCATGTCCATTGAGTCCGTGATGCCATCCAGCCATCTCATCCTCGGTCATTGCCATCTCCTCCTGCCCCCAATCCCTCCCAACATCAGAGTCTTTTCCAATGAGTCAACTCTTCACATGGGGTGGCCAAAGTACTGGAGTTTCAGCTTTAGCATCATTCCTTCCAAAGAAATCCCAGGGTTGATCTCCTTCAGAATGGACTGGTTGGATCTCCTTGCAGTCCAAGGGACTCTCAAGAGTCCTCCAACATCACAGTTCAAAAACATCAATTCTTCGGTGCTCAGCCTTCTTCACAGTCCAACTCTCACATCCATACATGACCACAGGAAAAACCATAGCCTTGACTAGACAGACCTTAGTTGGCAAATTAATGTCTCTGCTTTGAATATACTATCTAGGTTGGTCATAACTTTCCTTCCATGGAGTAAGCGTCTTTTAATTTCATGGCTGCAGTCACCATCTGCAGTGATTTTGGAGCCCCCAAAATAAAGTCTGACACTGTTTCCACTGTTTCCCCATCTATTTCCCATGAAGTGATGGGAACGGATGCCATGACCTTTGTTTTCTGAATGTTGAGCTTTAAGCCAACTTTTTCACTCTCCTCTTTCACTTTCATCAAGAGGCTTTTTAGCTCCTCTTCACTTTCTGCCATAAGGGTGGTGTCATCTGCATATCTGAGGTTGGATGCAGTCTCAAAAATGACAGAATGATTTCTGTTCATCTCCAAAGCAAACCATTCAATATCACAGTTATCTAAGTCTATGCCCCAACCAGTAATGCTGAAGAAGCTGAAGTTGATTTTATGAAGACCTACAAGACCTTTTAGAACTAGCTCCCCCAAAAGATGTCCTTTTCATTATAGGGGACTGGAATGCTAAAGTAGGAAGTCAAGAAACATCTGGAGTAACAGGCAAATTTGGCCTTGGAATGTGGAATGAAGGAGGGCAAAGACTAATAGAGCTTTGCCAAGAAAATGCACTGGTCATAGCAAACACCCTCTTCCAACAACACAAGAGAAGACTCTACACATGGACATCACAAGATGGTCAACACTGAAATCAGATTGATTATATTCTTTGCAGCCAAAGATGGAGAAGCTCTATACAGTCAACAAAAACAAGACCATGAGCTGACTGTGGCTCAGATGATGAACTCATTACCAATTTCAGACTCAAATTGAAGAAAGTAGGGAAAACCGCTAGACCATTCAGGTATGAACTAAATCAAATCCCTTATGATTACACAGGAAGTGAGAAATAGATTTAAGGGTCTAGATCTGACAGATAGAGTGCTTGATGAACTATGGAATGAGCTTCGTGACATTGTACAGAAGACAGGGATCAAGACCATCCCCATGGTAAAGAAATGCAAAAAAGCAAAATGGCTGTCAGAGGAGGCCTTACAAATAGCTGTGAAAAGAAGAGAGACGCAAAGCCAAGGAGAAAAGGAAAGATATAAGCATCTGAATGCAGAGATCCAGAGAATAGCAAGAAGAGATAAGAAAGACTTCTTCAGCGATCAATGCAAAGAAATAGAGGAAAACAACAGAATGTGAAAGACTGGAGTTCTCTTCAAGAAAATTAGATACCAAGGAAACATTTCATGCAAAGATGGGCTCGATAAAGGGCAGATATGGCATGGACCTAACAGAAGCAGAAGATATTAAGAACAGGTGGCAAGAATACACGGAAGAACTGTACCAAAAGATCTTCACAACCCAGATAATCATGATGATGTGATCACTCATCTAGAGCCAGACATCTTGAAATGTGAAGTCAAGTGGACCTTAGAAAGCATCACTACGAACAAAGCTAGTGGAGGTGATGGAATTCCAGTAGAGCAGTTTCAAATCCTGAAAGATGATGCTGTGAAATTGCTGCACTCAATATGCCAGCACATTTGGAAAACTCAGCAGTGGCCACGGGACTGGAAAAGGTCAGTTTTCATTCCAATCCCAAAGAAAGGCAATGCCAAAGAATGCTCAAACTACCACACAGTTGCACTCATCTCACAGGCTAGTAAAGTAATGCTCAAAATTCTACAAGCCAGGCTTCAGTAGTATGTGAACCGTGAACCTCCAGATGTTCAAGCTGGTTTTAGAAAAGGCAGAGGAACCACAGATCAAATTGCCAGCATCTGCTGGATCATGGAAAAAGCAAGAGAGTTCCAGAAAAACATCTATTTTTGCTTTATTGACTATGCCAAAGCCTTTCACTATGTGGATCACAATAAACTGTGGAACGCTCTTCAAGAGATGGGAATACCAGACCACCTGACCTGCCTCTTGAGAAACCTGTATGCAGGTCAGGTAGCAATAGTTAGAACTGGAAATGGAACAACAGACAGGTTCCAAATAGGAAAAGGAGTACGTCAAGGCTGTATATTGTCACTCTGCTTATTTAACTTCTATGCAGAGTACATCATGAGAAATGCTGGACTGGAAGAAACACAAGCTGGGATCAAGATTGCCAGGAGAAATATCAATAATCTCAGATATGCAGATGACACCACCCTTATGGCAGAAAGTGAAGAGGAACTAAAAGCCTCTTGATGAAAGTGAAAGAGGAGAGTGAAAAAGTTGGCTTAAAGCTCAACATTCAGAAAACAAAGATCATGGCATCTGGTTCCATCACTTGGCAAATAGATGGGGAAACAGTGGCAGATTTTATTTCCCTGGGCTCCCAAATCACTGCAGATGGTGACTGCAGCCATGAAATTAAAAGACGTTTACTCCTCGGAAGAAAAGTTATGACCAACCTAGATAGCATATTGAAAAGCAGAGACGTTACCTTGCCGACCAGGTCTGTCTAGTCAAGGCTATGGTTTTTCCTGTGGTCATGTATGGATGTGAGAGTTGGACTGTGAAGAAGGCTGAGCGCTAAAGTATTGATGCTTTCAACTGTGGTGTTGGAAAAGACTCTTCAGAGTCCCTTGGACTGCAAGGAGATCCAACCAGTCCATTCTGAAGGAGATACGCCCTGGGATTTCTTTGAAAGGAATGATGCTGAATGATGATGAAACTCCAGTATTTTGGCCACCCCATGTGAAGAGTTGACTCATTGGAAAAGACTCTGATGCTGGGAGGGATTGGGGGCAGGAGGAGAAGGGGACAACAGAGGATGAGATGGCTGGATGGCATCACTGACTTATGGACATGAGTCTGCGTGAACTCCAGGAGTTGGTGATGGACAGGGAGGCCTGGCGTGCTGAGATTCATGGGGTTACAAAGAGTCGGACACAACTGAACAACTGAACTGAACTGAACATATAAGAGATGTATTTGTCTTTCTTTATCTGCTTTACTTCACTTAGTATGATAATTTCTAGGTCCATTCATGTTGCTGCATTTTATTCTTTTTTATGAAAGAGGGTGTAATAAGAAGTAAATGGACAAGACAATTTCAGATTATGAAAATTATCTGATAAAAATAAAATATTGTATGTGATAGTGAGAGTCTTCCCTGGTGGATCAGATGGTAAAGAATCTGCTTGAAATGTGGGAGACCTAGGCTTGATCCTTGGGTCAGGAAGATCCTCTGTGCAAGGGAATGGTACCCACTCTAGTATTCTTGCGTAGAGAATTCCTAGGAATGAGGAGCCTGGTGCGCTGTAGTCCATGGGCTTGCAAAGAGTCTGAAGACTACTCTGAGGAAGTAGTTTGGGCTATGACTTAAATGACAAAGATATGACTGTGTGAAGGAGTGGAGGAAGTATTTTTCAGGTAGAGGGAACAGCATGCAGAGGTCTTAGGTGGGGATGGGTTGGCTTCCGCTGGAGGCCAGAGAATGAGTAGGAGGAGGAACTGAAACTTGGGGGCCAAGATCTCCCTGGGCTTTGTGAGTCAGCGGAAGGAGTTTAGAGTTTACTCTAAGAGAAAGAGGAAACAGGGGAGTAACATGATCTGGTTTATATTCTACAGATTCCTCTCTTTTGCAAACAGAGGGCAGGCAAGAGTTAAAGCTCACAATCTAGTCTGAGAGAAGGCTGGATTGGACAAGAGCAGTAGCAAGGAGGCACAACAGCTTTGAGATGTACTTTGTTAGTTGCTCAACCGTGTTCAACTCTTTGTAACCCCATGGACTGTAGCCAACTAAGCTTCTCAGTCTGTGGGATTTTCCAGGCAAGAATACTGGAGTGGGGTGCCATTCCCTTCTCCAGGGGATCTTCCCAACCCAGGGATCAAACCCTGGTCTCCTGCACAGGAAGGCAGATTCTTTACCACTGAGATGTAGTTTAAGTAAATGCAATAGGCTTTACTGATGATTTGCATGTGGGGTAGGATGTGAGGGGAAGGGAAAAGCTGTGATGATTGCTAGGTTTTTGGTTTGAGGAGCTGAGTAGAAGATACTGAATTTACTAAGCGGGGTGAGGGGCAGTGGGAGTCGGGGGTGGGGGAAAGAATGGAGTGTGTGAAATGGGGTAAGTTCTACAGTGGGGAAGGATATATAATGAGTTCTTTCATAGATATGTTAAGTATAAGATGCTTATCAATCAGTTAGTGGAGAAAGCAAGTCAGAAGATAGAAGAGATCAGGGGCAGAGAGGAAATATGATTGAGAAGGAATTGCCCCCAATATAGAGGGAAACAAGTAGACTGTAGGGTCAAGAAAGCAAAGAGGGGAAAGTATTTTGAGCAGGAGAGACTGGTCAGCTGTGCCTAAAGCTGAAGAGAGGTCTAGTGAAGTGAAGATAGTAAAGTGACTAGAGTGGACAATAGATTCTGAAACTCATAAAATTTGGCTGACAAAGGAACAGGAACCCAGGAGCCTTAGTGCAGCAACACAAAGGGTTTGCACTTTGGTTGCAATATCTGGATTAACTGCAAGTTGTGAAAAGTGGAAGTGTTAGTTGCTCAGTCATATCTGACTCTGCTACCCTATGGACCATATACCACCTGGTTTCTCTGTCCATGGAATTCTCTAGGCAAGAATTCTGGAGCGTGTAGCCATTCTCTTCTCCTGGGGATCTTCCTAATCCAGGGATCAAGCCTAGATCTCCTTCATTGGCACCTGGGAAGCTGTTGAAATGGCCCCTAAACGTGCCTTGGAATAGCCTCTGCTACTGCCATCTGTTTGCACTTCCCTCTCCGTCTCACTGTGATTGCAAAGCCCTGAATTTTCATCATTCAAAAGGTGTTAATTAACATCCTCTCCCAATCAAGCAGATTTCCCCAAGTGAAAGGGGGAGGAACAGTTGACAGGACCATGGTCTTGCTTTATCTGTGTCCATGGTCCCTTGAGTCACCCCCTTTCTACATCATCCCCTCACCACAGTGCATATAAGCAGAGTTGCTGGACATGGCAAAAGATAGAATGTTGGCAGGGAGTTATTTCACTTCTTTGAGCCCCAGTTTATGTTAAGTGAGGGTTTTGAACTGAAGGGTCTTTTAAGATTTCTTCAGACTCCAATATTGTCTAGATGTCAGTGGTTCCATTTCATTTACCAGCAGTAAAACTCAGCATGCCACCCAGTTGTTTGGAAAATTTAGTCAAGGCAGCATATTTGTCCTTCTTGAGTTTGCCTTAAACGGAGTGGGGAAACGTAGGCTGCCTTATTCTCAGCATGTTGAGGCTTGTTCTGGGAGTCTTCCTATTGCAGGGTGCATGTATTTCTTGCTAATGATCCCTGAAGCTGATTTTGGTTTTAATTGTGTGAGCCTAGCAGAGCATAGACACTTGGGTCTCTAATAACGACTCTGGGAAATCGATATAGAGAAACCTTGGGTTATATGAGACTGCTACCACTCAGTGAATCATACTGTGTAATATTTCCTAAAAGATAATGGGTTTCAAAACCAAACATAAATCTTCAGTGACATGTTGGCTATTTGTCATGTTTTCTGGCGGTGGAATTACTGCAGCTTCAATAAAATCCACTTGGTGGTTGAGTTACAGATTAATATCTGATACAATCATGGTTTTAGGACCACAAAAAGTAACGTACAAGGTGGGGAGAGCAAGTTTGCAATTATTCTAGGCTTTTGTAACCCTGATGCCAAACCTTGGCTCAGAAATTGCTCAAAAATTGCACAAAAGCAATAATAGTGTGGGCCTTTGAATATTAAGCATTGTAAAGTGATACTATGTTCTTGAAATAGTAAGCATGACTTCCATATGTGGCCAAGTGTGCTCAAAACTGCCAACTGTAATGCAAGGCAAATTGATTTGCATCTGTTTTGTTCACACCATTTTAACTCCTGGTTTCCCATTTGAATCCTTGACACAATATAATCACCTCTGCATATTTCTCGGCTTAGCGGAAATATTTTCCCCATGACAAGAAAAGTGAAATTGATTTTCTGATTAAATGACTTCAGTTAGTCCTTTGGAGTTAATATTGCTTCTCTGTGACAGATGAGTCAGCAACATTTATTGAGCCCCCACTGGGTCAGAAGTATTTACAAGGTGTTACATGAATCTATAAGTACAGCAACTCTGCGGCCTTCTTGACCCATCTATGCTTGGAATTAAGCAGCTATTTCTGTCCAGATGCCAGGTTAACACCTAATTCTCTCAATGTTGTGGAGAAAAGGAAGGTTGTCTTGACAACAGTTTGGAAAAAGTCAACTAGAAGAATTTATTTAACCTAAAACTGCTGTTTGACCAATTGAATTTTTTTTTTCCCAAGAGTTGTACACAACTGAGTGACTGAACAGCACCAGAGTCATTGAGTATGGATGAAAGTGCTTTTTATAATTTAGCTCAGTGTTTAGGTAGTTGCTGTTCAGTCACTGTTATGTCTGACTCTTTGTGACTCTATGGATTGCAGCATGCCAGGCCTCCTTGTCCCTCACTATCTCCCAGAGTTTGCCCAGGTTCATGTCCATTGAACTGATGATGCTATCCAACCATCTCATCCTCTTCCACCTTCTTCTCCTTCAGTCTTTCCTAGCATCAGGGTCTTTTTACCACCTTGATCCCTAAACGTCTCCACTGTCTCTAGTTTCCTAATGTCCTTCCAGAAATATTAAAAAAACCACAAAGTATTGTTTCTTCTCTTTTTTAAAAAATACAAATGTGACACATTTCTTGCTCTTATTGTGTTTTTCAAATAATAATGGTTCTTGGGGATTCTTGAAAGAATCTGCCTGCAAGGTGGGAGACACAAGAGACATAGGTTTGATCCCTGGGTTGGGAAGATCCCCTGGAAAGGAAATGGCAACCCACTCCAGTATTCTTGCCTGGAAAATTCCACTTATAGAGGAGCCTGGTGGGCTACAGTCCATGGGGTCGCAAAGAGTTGGAAATGACTGAGCAACTAAGCCTGCAAGCACAGAGATTCTTGCCTATCAGAACAAAGAAACATGCATCCCCATCCTGCTCTTTCCTTGTTGTTGTTTTGTTTAACTGAAAGATAATTGACATACAACATTATATTGATTCAAAGTATACAACATGATGATTTGATATATTATGAAATGATCACCACAGTAAATTTAACATCCATGACCAAACTTAGTTAACGCCCCCCGCCTTTTTTTTCTTGTGAGGAGAATTTTCAAGATCTACTCTCTTAGCAACTTTTAAAGTAATACAGTATTGCTCTCCATAGCCACCATGCTGCGCACTGCAGCTCCTGAACTTATTTCTTATAACTGGCTGTGTGTAGCTTTTAATTTCCTTCATCCGTTTGGCCTCCCACTTCCTACCTTGTGCTCCCTCTCTCATCTCTGGCAATGTGTTTTCTGTATCTGTGACTTTGGTCTTTTTCAGATTTCACATATTAAATGAGATTATTCTATTCTTTTAAATGACTCTCAAATATTCCATTGTTGTGGATGTACTATGATTTAACCAGTTCCCTATCAATGGATTTGTTTTGTCTTTATTAACGTAAACAATGTGCAATGGGTTACTTTGCATAAATGTCACCTTCCTTATATGCTAGTATATTGAAACCAGTCCAAAAGTAAGGTAAATTTTTAATTTTGATCAACATTGTCAAGTTGCTCACAGGGGCTGTATTACTGTACTTCACCCATAATGTATGTTTCTGTTTCTCCATATCCATTCTAACAGTATGTAATTATATCAGCCTTTTTGCCAGTCTGAGAGGGGAAAGCTGTATCTCAGTGACCTTGGTGGTGGGGGGATAGGGGAGCTACATCTAGGTAGAACCCAGTCATCCTGTATTTCCGTCCAGAGCTCTCTGTTCCAGAGCTACACACAGGGTACACAAACAATGCATAGCAGGCATGTAGCATATGTCTACTGGATAAACAAAGAGATCAATGCATGGACAGAAGAGGGAAATTTGATGTAGATGCAATGGTTGGTCTTTTTTAAAATTTACATGTCTCTTATATAATTGTGTTTGAAACTTGTCTTGTGTTTTATGTCATCGTGGTTCTTTTTCTTTCCTTTTACATCCTGTGCAATTATATTGATATTTTTCCAAGTGGTGATTATTTGTATATGTGAGAATTACTAATAGTTGTACCTAGCTAACTTACTGTATTCTCTTACTCTTTACTATACTTCTTTAGCTGATTCTCTTGGGTTTTCCAGGCACACATTCTGTATCATCTGCAAATAATGACAATCTGATCTTCTTTTTACCATGATCACATATCTTATTCATTTCTCTTATCAAATTGTGTTGCCTAGTAGCTCCAAAGGAATATTATATGACAATAGTGATAGTGGATATCATCATCTTGGTCCTTGCATTGATGGAAATATTTTTAGTTTTCCCATTAAGCATAATGCTGACTTCTGATTGACATGAAATACTTTGTCATATTATAGAAATATTCATCTATTCTATTATATTTTAATTAAGAGGATTTATATAATAAGATGAAGAATAGACATTGATTTTTAAAAATGGAATATATTATTACCATAATATCCAGCAATTTCACTTCTGGGTGTATACTCAAAAGAATTGAAAGCAAGAACTTGAACAGATATTTGTATACCCATGTTCAGAGCCAAAAGATAGAAATAATTCAAATGTCCATCAACAGATGAATGGACAAGCAAAATGTAGTAATAAATATGATGGAATATTACTCAGCTTTAAAGAGGAAGAAAATTCATACACATGCTTATAACATAGGTACATCTTGAACACATTATATTAAGTCAAATTAGTCAGTCATAAAGGACAAATACTGTATGATTCCATTTTTTATAGGGTACCTAGAGTGGTCAGATTCACAGAGACAGAAAGTAGAATGGTGGTTGCCAGGGGCTGGTGGAGAGGGAATGTGGAATTATTGTTTATTGGTACAGTGTTTCATTTTGGGAAGATGAGAAAGTCCTGGAGACAGATAGTTATGATGGTTGCGCAGCTATGTGAATGTGCTTAATGCCACTGAACTGTGCACTTAAAGATGGTTATGTCAAAGAGAGTTCTGCCCATGATTTCCTCTAATAGTTTTATAGTATCCAGCCTTACATTTAGATTGTTAATCCATTTTGAGTTTTTGTGTATAGTGTTAGGGAGTGTTCTAATTTCATTCATTTACATGTAGCTGCCCAGTGTTACCTCCACCACTTACTAAAGAGACTGCCTTTTTTCTATTGTATACCATTACCTTCTTTGTCATCGATTAGGTGACCGCAGGTGGGTAGGTTTATCTTTGGACTTCTATCCTGTTTCATTGATTCATAATTCTGTTTTTGTGCCAGTACCATACTGTTTTGAAAAAAAATGGTTAAAATGGTAAATTTTATGTTGTGTATATTTTACCACAAGAAGAAGAGTGGCTATTGAGATTTATCAAACATATTTTCAGCATCTACAAAAAATGGTATGAATTTCCCTTTTGAATTAAAAATTTGGTGAATTAAGTTAACGGATCACCTAATATGGAGTAATTCCTGCTTTGCTCAAATTAACTCCTCTTAGGTAATAATGGAATTCTTTCAAAGTGCTGCTGCTGCTGCTGCTGCTGCTGCTACTAAGTCGCTTCAGTCGTGTCCGACTCTGTGCGACCCCATAGACGTCAGCTCACCAGGCTCCCTTATTCCTGGGATTCTCTAGGCAAGAACACTAGAGTGGGTTGCCATTTCCTTCTCCAATGCATGAAAATGAAAAGTGAAAGTGAAGTCGCTCAGTCGTGTCTGACTCTTAGTGACTCCATGACTCCAGCTTACTAGTCTCCTCCATTCATGGGATTTTCCAGGCAAGAGTACTGGAGTGAAAGTGCTGATAGGGTCTTTTTAAATTCTTTTATGTTAAAACATAAAAGTTACCATCTTAACCATTTAAAAATGTACAGTTCAGTGATATTAAACACATCTGTAATGTTGTGTAACCGTTACCACTATCCACCTCCAGAACTCTTTTCATCCTGTAAAACTGATAACCCCTTACTCAGCACACTGCCCACCCCCCACCTTGGACCCTGAAAACCACCATTCCACTTTTTTGTCTCAATTTTGACTATTCTTGGTGTCACAAATAAATGGAATCATATAGTATCTGTCTTTTTGTGACTGACTGACTTATTTACGCTTAGCATAATACCTTCAAGATACATCCACGCTGTAGCATATGCCGGATCTCCTTCCTTTTAAGGCTGGATAGTGCTCCACTGAATGTGTGTGTATGCTCAGTCATGCCTGACTCTCTGCGACCCATTGACTGTTGCCCACCAGACTCCTCTGCCCATGGGATTTTCCAGGCACACACTGGAGTGGGTTGCCATTTCCTTATTATAATTACTGCTTTTTGCATACTCATTCATCAGTCAATGGAAATTGGGTTGTGTCTACCTTTCAGCTATTTTGAATAATGCTACTGTGAACATGAGTGTTCAAATACCTTTTGAGACCTTGAGTTTAATTCTTTGAGTATGCCCCTGAAGTAGAATTTCTGGAGTGCACAATAATTCTACTTTTAATGTTTTGAGGAAACTGCCATACTGTTTTGCATTGTGTTTGTACCATTTTATAGTCCCACCAACAGTGCACAAGGGTTCTAACTATTCCACATCCTGACCAACACTTGCTGTTTTCTAGTTTTATTGATCATAGACATTGTAATGGAAATGAGGCGGCTTATTATTGCAGTTTTGATTTGCATTCCCTAATGACAGTGATGTTAAACTTCTTTTCTTTTGTAATCTTCCTTGGAAAAATGTCTATTTAAGTTCTTTGCCCATTTTTAAGGAAAGTTTTTGTTGTTGTTGCAATTTAAAAGTTCTCCATATGTTTTAGATATCAATCCTTCACTAGATATATGATATGCAAATATTTTCTTCCATTCTGTGGGCTGCCTTTTTACTCTGTGATAGTGTCTTTTGATGTACAAATTTTTTAACATTTTCATGAAGCCCAATTAGGCTATTTTTCCTTTTGTTACTGTACCTTTGGTTCATAGCCAAGAAATCATTGCCAAGAAATCATTGCCAAATTCAGTGTCCTCAAGCAGTTGCCAAGTGTTCTTTTCCTAAGACTTTTACACTTTGGGTCTTTCATTTAGGTCTTTGATCCATCTTGAGTTAATTTTTGCATATGGTGTTAGGTAAGGGTCTAACTTCATTCTTTTGCATGTGAAGAGTCAGTTTTCCCAGCACTATTTGTTGAAAAACTATAATTTCCCCATGGAATGGTTTTGGAATTTTTATCAAAAATCATTTGACTTGATATTGGAGGGTTTATTTCTAAGCTCTCTATTCTATTCCACTGACCTGTATGTCTGTCTTTATACTAGTACCACAATAATTTGGTTATTGTGACTTTGCAGTAAATTTTGAAGTCACTAAGTGTGAGTCCTTCAGCTTTGTTCTTAAAAGTGCTGCTAGATTCTATTTGTTAATATTATATTCAGTATTAAAAAAAATTGAAGTCCAGGTCTGAGACTGTTCTGCCTTTCTTCCTTTCAATCTTTCCTCCTCCTCCTACTTCCTCCTTCATTTCCCCTTTCCTTCTTTATTTCCTTCCTTTCTTTTGTGCTAGATCTTAAATGTTCTTCTTATGAATTCTCCTTAATGGCTGAATTGTTTTCCTCTAACTCAGCTACATCAATATCACTAGAATATTCCAACTACATTTCAACTCAGTCACAAAGTTCTGAATGTTTTATCCTGTTTTACAAATTACCCCTAATCTATTCTGAATAAAGAGTACATCCAAAGGGAAGATAGTGAGTTTTTAAATGGTGCTGCTATTTGAGAGTCCAGATGACAAGGTTCTATATAATATGAATGTATTTAACAAACATTTGTTCATCATCGAGGCAGAAGGATTATCATAACATTGGCATAAACATACAATTTGAGATAAAGCTTTTTTGGGAGGTGGAGACAGAGGAATAAATCATCAATCATTAGGATGTAAGATAAGTGCTTTGAAAAAAGGTTGCCCAGTATGCAAAGTGAGGGGCACCTGGGAGGGTTCAGGGATGTCCTCACATCCTCACTGCTAAATCCACCTCCTCAATTCTTGTTTCTTGTTATAGGAGCATCCCTACCTAAACCCCCAATCAGCCTGTAGCCTCACATTTAAATCTTCTTCTTTTTCCCTAGTGTAGTCGCAGGATCCAAAAAAACAAACTCATACAATAGTTTGTACCTTCTTTGAAGTCATGAACTACTTAGATAATCTGATGAATGCTTCATATCTGCTTGAGAGTCCCTTGGACTGCAAGGAGATCCAACCAGTCCATTGTGAAGATCAGTCCTGGGTGTTCATTGGAAAGACTGATGCTGAAGCTGAAACTCCAGTACTTTGGCCACCTCATGCGAAGAGCTGACTCATTGGAAAAGACTCTGATGCTGGGAGGGATTGGGGGCAGGAGGAGAAGGGGACGACAGAGGATGAGATGGCTGGATAGCATCACCGACTTGATGGACGTGAGTCTGAGTGAACTCCAGGAGATGGTGATGGACAGGGAGGCCTGGTGTGCTGCGATTCATGGGGTGGCAAAGAGTCGGACACAACTGAGCTATTGAACTGAACTGAACATAAGTGGCCTACCCAAAGCCATACAGACACTAAATGATGGAGTCATCTAAGAATTAATTCCT
This sequence comes from Nanger dama, assembly GCA_917880005.1. Lineage (NCBI taxonomy): Eukaryota > Metazoa > Chordata > Mammalia > Artiodactyla > Bovidae > Nanger > Nanger dama. The sequence continues at coordinate 29,980,392 of CAKJTW010000022.1, forward strand.
AGTTCAAGAGATAAATTTGCCGAGCACCCACTGTGTGTATCCTGAAAATAGATCCTGGGAGACACTGAAAAACCTGAAGAAGATCCCTTCTGAGGAGGACTCAGAAATCCTTGGGAGGTAAAAACAGCCTCTGCCTTACTTAAGTGTGCAAATCTAAGTATAACAAATGCAGCACTTTCCTCTCCACGCTGTAAGATTTTTTTAAAGGCTTCCTGTGTCACTAGTTTTTCCTTTCTGTTAAAACTTCCAGCAAAAGTGTCAACTCATGCCAACTGGGCCAATGTTATATTCATGTTATTTTCTTATGTTTATGCTCACTCTTGGTGTGCATCTGTTCCAGGGAAGATTTGCAGCTTCTGTCACTATGAAAATGTCCCCTGTTACATTTTGTGAAACGTTGAACACCAGCAAAATTCTTTGTTAAACTTAGCACAGAATCAGGCTCTCTTGAGTTATGCCACCTGCCTACTTTACAATGACAGTGAACCTTGCATGCTATCGATTATTTTCAGTTGTTCTAAAATTTTGCTCATTAGACATTTGTTTCTTGGAATGTACATCTATAGGGAATTTAAGCTGTTTTTCATATTGAGCGTTTTTTCCCAGTTGAGGAAATTCTAAATAGAAAAAACTGACTAATCCTACACATAATTCTGTAACAGTGTAATCTAAGTAAAATGCAATGCCAGAATGCATTCAAACCCTTTACCAGAGGATGACCTACAATAGCCAGATGAGGACAGCATCACCCTGATACCAAACAGTCAAAGTCATCATAGAAAAGAAAATTACAGGCTAATATCACTGATGAGCATAGCTGCAAAGATCCTCAACAAAATATTAGCAAACTGAATCCAGTTAAAATGTTAAATGCTCAGTCATCTCTGATTCTTGCGACCTCATGGTTAGTAGCCCATTAGGCTCCTCGGCCCGTGGAATTCTACATGCAGGAATACTGGAGTGGGCAGCCACTCCCTTCATGACCCAGGAATTGAACCCAGGGTTCCTGAATGGCAGGTGGATTCTTTACCTTCAACAAAATGCTAGCAAAGTGAATCTAACAATACATTAAAAGGATCCCATGATCAAGTGGGATTTATCCCAGGGATGCAAGTATTTTTCAGTTTCCACAGTCAATCAATGTGATATACCACATGAACAAACTGAAGAATAAAAATCATATGATCATCTCAACAGATGTAGAAAAAGCTTTTGATAAAATTCAACATTCATTTATGATAAAAGCTCTCTAGAAAGTGGGCATAGAAGGAACATACCTTAACATAATAAAGGTCATATATGACAAACCCACAGGTAACATTATACTTAATAATGAAAGGCTAAAAGCATTTTCTCTAAGATCAGGAGCAAGACAAGGATGCCCATTCTCATCACTTTTACTCAACATAGATTTGGAAGTCCTGGCCATGGCAATCCGAGAAGAAATAAAAGAAATCCAAATTGGAAAGGAAGAGGTAAAATTGTCACTTTTTGCATATACAAAAAGTGATACTATACATAGAAAATCCTAAAGATACTGCTAGGAAACTACTAGAGCTCATCAATAAATTCGGTAAAGTGCAGGATACAAAATTAAGACACAGATATCGATGGCTTTTCTATACAATAGAGGTTAATGTGGTTTCTAGAACACTTAAGTTTAGTGTAATTATAAATGTACACAAGCTGATGATTCACAAACTCTTAAATTATACATCTGCATTTAATTTTATGTTGAAGTGTTCCTAAACTTTCAGAAAAATATATTACCAAATGTTTTTGGCTCACTAAGTGCTATGTTTCTAAAAATTCTTAATCAAAGACAAAGACCTATCTAATATTAGTCTTCATATAAAATTAGATGAGTTGGAGATAAATGTCTTTTTAAATTGAGTTATAGTTAACATACAATATGATATTATTTTCACGTGTACAACATAGTGACTTGATACTTTTATATGTTATGAAACAATCACTACAATAAGATCAGTTATCTGTCACCATACAAATTTGTTACAATATTATTGACTATATTCCCTATTTGTATATTCCATTCCTGGGATTTACTTATTTTATAGCTGGAAGATTGTATCTCTTAATTCCTTTCACCTATTACATCTGTTCCCCTCATCCCCTGCCCTCTGGCAACCAATAATGTGTTCTGTACCTAATGAGTCTGTTTTTTATTTGTTTGGTGTTTTTCAATTCCACATATAAGTGTAATCCTACGGTATGTGTTTTTCTCCATCTGATTTCTTTTTTAAGCATAATACCCTCCAAGTCCATCAATATTGCCCAAATGGCAAAATTTCATTATATATTCCATTGTAATTCCAAGTATACATACATACATAGTGTATATAGTGTGTATATATATATGTGTATATATATATGTATATATGTAGTATACATATATATATGTGTGTGTGCATATGTATATATATAATATAGTGAAGGACCAGGAGGCCTGGAGTGCTGTAGTCCACAGCATCGCAAAGAGGCAGAGACGACTGAGCAACTGAATAATAACAACAATATATGTAATACATATATTTATACCATCTTTATTCGTTAGTCTATGGATTGACACTTAGGTTGCTTCCATATCTTGGCCTTTGCAAATGGGCTGCTATGAACATAGAAGTACATATATCTTTTTCTAAATTAGTGTTTTTGTTTTCTTCAGATAGTTGCCCAGACATGGAGTTGCTGAATCACATGGTAGTTCTATATTTAGGGTTTTAAGGAACCTCTATACTGTTTTTCACAGTAGCTGTACCGATTTACATTCCCACCAAAAGTTTAAGAAGGTTTTCTTTTCTCCACATCCTCATCAAGGCTTGTTATGTGTTTTCTCTTTGAAAACAGCCATTCTGACGGCTGTGAGGTGGTATCTCATTGTTTCAATTTTTATTTCCCTGACGATTAGTGATGTTGAGCACCTTTTCACGTATTTGTTGGCCATCTCTATGTCTTCTTTGGAAAAATGTCTATTCAGTTCCTCTGCTTGTTTTTTAATCAGATTGCTTTTTAATGTAAAGTTGCATGAGATTTTAAAATATATTTTGAATATCAACCCTTTAGTGGATCTATCACTTGCAAATATCTTCTCCTATTCAGTAGGTTGCTTTTTCATTTAGCTGGTGGTTTCCTTCGTTTTGCAAAAGGTTTTAAGTTTGATATATTCCTGATGGTATATTTTGCTTTTGTGGCCCTTAACTGAGGAGACATATCCAAAAATATAGTGCCAAGACTGATATGGAGGAGTTTACTGCCAGAAGCTTTATGGTTTCATGTCTTAACATTTAAGTCTTTAATCCATTTTGAGTTTATTTTTGTATTTTGCATATGGTGTAAGAAAGTGGTTCTTTTGCATGTAGCTGTCCAATGGGAAATAAATTTCTTGTAAAGTAAATACTTCAGGCTGAGAGAGTTCAGAATCTTCTTGAATCACTGCTATTTTGTATTTCTTATTTTAAAAGGTTACAAAACAAAGAAATGATCATGGAAGGGTAGATAACACAGGCCACCGTCATTCTGGCACCACTTAGCATCCTGACTGGGCAGGACTTTTCCCCGGTTAGAAAGGATCCTGCTGGAGTCAAAAATTTAACCAAGCATCCAGCCACTGGGTGGCACAATTGGAAGTCTGTAAAGAGATCTAGGCTTGAAAACAGTACTCCTCCCTCCCTTCTACCGACAGGGATTTATAAACACAAAAGCTGCTGCCCATTGTGATTGCTTTTTCTTGGAGACTGTTTAAAACAGTGAGGGACGACTGTGGCTTTTCAAAGAGTGTTGATTTCACAGGGGAAGTCTTTATGTGGTTATTCTCTATGAAATTAACTGGATTTAGATTTGTCTTCTTTTTGATCTGATAAATGCAATTCATAGAGCAAGAGACAGATTTTGAACATGGTTACAAGCTTGTTTGCAGAGAACGTGGCTACAATTTTTATTAATACGCTCTGGCATGATTCTTTATATGTGGTGGTCTTTTCTAGTGGTCATGTATGGATATGAGAGTTGGACTAAAAGAAATCTGAGTGCTGAAGAATTGATGCTTTTGAACTGTGGTGTTGGAGAACACTCTTCCAAGCAGTCTATCCTAAAGGAAATCGGTCGTGAATATTGGAAGGACTGATGTTGAAACTGAAACTCCAATACTTTGGCCACATGATGCAAAGAAATGACTCATTTGAAAAGACCCTGATGCTAGGAAGGATTGAAGGCAGAGGAGAAGGGGACAACAGAGGATGAGATGGTTGGATGGCATCCTTGACTCAATGGGCATGAGTTTGAGTAAACTCCAGGAGTTGGTGATGGACAGGGAGGCCTAGCGTACTGCAGTCCATGGGGTCACGAAGAGTCGGACATGACTGAACGACTGAACTGAGTATAGTAGATGCCAATTTCATGTTGCTATTTAAATTCAAGTTCAAATTCATTAAAATGAATTAAATTGAAAATTCAGGGGAATTCCCTAGTAGTCCAGTGGATAAACTCCTCACTTTCTCTGACAAGGGCCCAGGTTCAATCTCTGGTTCGGGATCTAAGATCAAACAAGCCAAGCTGTGCAACAAAAAGGAAAAGAGAAAATTCAGCCTTTTAGTCATATTAGCCACATTTCAATTACTCAATAGCCTAACGTGACTACTGGCTATTGTATTCTATTGTGCAAGTAGAGAACATGTCCATCATCACAAAAATTCTACTGGACATGGCTGCTAATATCCTTTTCTTATAGTCCTCTAAAGAATAGAAAATTGTGGATGTTTTCTGCTCTTGCAACCTAAAGTCCTTGGGGAGAGTTATTCACTAGCATTGATTGTGCAATTTGAACCAACACACATTTTGCTTAATATTTACCCAATCTCAAATAGACATATTCTGCAATCCTTCAACACTGTGTTACTAAAGTTTAGGATCAAAGATAGATTTATATATATATATTATATATGATAATATGTTTGATTGATATCAAAGTTAACAGTGAATTTGCATAGTATATAAGAATCAGTTCAGAATCTATATGCTTAAGATTTTGATAGCTAATGTAAATATTCATTGAATCCTAGTCTCTCCAGGTCCATTTTTAGATTATGTGTGGTCTTTTTGTAAATGCTATCTTTTTGATCCTTACCCATTGTGTTCTTTATACTGCTTTTTTTGAACTGTAGGTGTTTCATTTCAGTCATGCAGAAAGGGGTGCTCCCTTTCTCAACCTTTGACTCTTCATTATCTCGAAAGGACCGCTCAACCTTGCTTCCCACCTTCCCCTCCTACTGGTAGTTCTCAAGCTCTAGCTCCAGTTGAGGGTATCACGTTTACATGCTGACTATACAGGCTGTGAGAAGATAATCTGCTCGTCTAAGTTTTGATGATGTTTACATGCTTTTGGTGAAAAATGAAAATTTCAAGCAATTGTGTCCTTTTCTTGACAGAATGTATGCCCATCTCCAGGTGAATGGTGACTGATGGATGATTTTGTTGTTCAGTAGCTCAGTTGTGTCTATTTGTCACCCCAGGAAATGCAGCATGCCAGGCTTCCCTGTCCTTCACTACCTCTGGGAGTTGGCTCAAACTCACGTCCATTAAGTCAGTGATTCCATCCAATTGTCTCGTCATCTGTCACTTTCCCAGCACCAGGATGATAAATGGATTCAGTTCTGTTGATAGTTATTGCACATCTTTTGTGTCAGCCCTATGCTTGGTACCTGTGCTTCCCTGGTAGCTCATCTGGTAAATAATGCAATACTGGAGAAGCTGGTTTGACTCCTGGGTCAGGAAGATCCCCTGGAGAAGGGATGGGCTTCCTGCTCCAGTATTCTTGTGCTTCTCTGGTGGCTCAGGCGGTAAAGAATCCACTTGTGATGTGGGAGACCTGGGTTCGATCCCTGAGTTGGGAAGATCCCCTGGAGGAGCATGGAACCCACTCCAGTGCTCTTTCCTGAAGAATTCCCATGGGCAGAGGAACCTGGTAGGCTACAGTATATGGGGTTGCAAACAGTTGGACATGAATGAGTGACTAAGCAACAGCAGCATGTTTGGTACCTCAGGGTATAAAGGTATTTGTATTCAAGACATAGTCCTCACTTTCAATGGGTTCATATACATGTGGTAAAAAGACGCACATTAAAAAAAAATCCTCTGAACGTTCTATTTTGCCAAGAAATTTTGGAACTGTGGATAGTCTGTAGCAAAATTAGTTGAGTGTTAGTGTGTGTAATTTAACCTGATGAAATAGGTCTCATGAAACGTATGGGAAACCAGTCTCTTAATACTCATCTCATCTTTCTCTAGGAGAGTAGTTATCAAACTCTATTTCTCAATGGAATCTCTTGAAGAGCTTTTAAAAACAATACTTACTCAGGGCAGACTTCCTGAGCAGTGGTTCTAAGCACACTCCAGAAACAAAGAACATGAGCATAATCTGGAAACCTGTAGAAATGCAGATTCTCAGGCTCCATCCCAGACCTATAGAATCAGAGATAGGGTTTGAAGCCCAGCAACCTGTTTTAGCAAGCCCTTCTGTGATTCAGATGCTCAGGAAATTTCAGAACCACAGTTCTAGGAGTTCTGATTGACTCAGTCTGAGGCATAATCTAAGTTCTGGTCTTTTTAAAGGCTCTTCAGGTTATTCTAAGGTGGGGACAGATTTGAGAACTGCTGCACTGGGAGAAATATCAGTAACCTCAGATATGCAGATGAACTCAAAAGCCTCCTGATGAAGGTGAAAGAGGAGAGTGAAAAAGTTGGCTTAAAGCTCAACATTCAGAAAACAAAGATCATGGCACCTGGTCCTATCACCTCATGGGAAATAGATGGGGAAACAGTGGAAACAGTGTCAGACTTTATTTTGGGGGGCTCCCAAATCACTGCAGATGGTGACTGCAGCCATGAAATTAAAAGACGCTTACTCCTTGGAAGGAAAGTTATGACCAACCTAGATAGCATATTAAAAAGCAGAGACATTACTTTGCCAACAAAGTTCTGTCTAGTCAAGGCTGTGGTTTGTCCAGTAGTCATGTATGGATGTGAGAGTTGGTCTGTGAAGAAAGCTGAACGCCAAAGAACTGATACTTTTGAACTGTGGTGTGGAGAAGACTCTTGAGAGTCCCTTGGACTGCAAGGAGATCCAACCAGTCCATTCTGAAGGAGATCAGTCCAGGGTGTTCTTTGGATGGAATGATGCTAAAGCTGAAACTCCAGTACTTTGGCTACCTCATGCGAAGAGTTGACTCATTGGAAAAGACTCTGATGTTGGGAGGGATTGGGGGCAGGAGGAGAAGGGGACGACAGAGGATGAGATGGCTGGATGGCATCACTGACTTGATGGACGTGAGTTTGAGTGGACTCCGGGAGTTGGTGATGGACAGGGAGGCCTGGTGTGCTGCGATTCATGGGGTCTCAAAGAGTCGGACACAACTGAGAGACTGAACTGAACTGTACTAGGAGAGATGGAGAAGGCAATGGCACCCCACTCCAGTACTCTTGCCTGGAAAATCCCATGGACAGAGGAAGCTGGTGGGCTGCAGTCCATCAGGTTGCTAAGAGTCAGACATGACTTAGCGACTTCACTTTCACTTTTCACTTTCATGCATTGGAGAAGGAAATGGCAACCCACTTCAGTGTTCTTCCCTGGAGAATCCCAGGTACTGGGGAGCCTGGTGGGCTGCCGTCTCTGGGGTCACAGAGTCAGATATGATTGAGTGACTGAGCAGCAGCAGCAGCACTAGGAGAGAAGTTGGTCAAACTTCCCTTTTGATTTGGAATTGTTTAGGATGGCCTGACACCAGAGAACCAGTCGCTTCAGCTGTCCTTCGATTGTGGTCAAACTGTCAGAAAGGGACTTTCATGATTTTAAAGTTCATGTTGTTGTTCAGTCACTCAGTCATGTCTGACTCTTTGAGACCCCAGAGACTGCAGCACACCAGGCTTCCCTGTCCTTCAACATCTCCCAGGGCTTGCTCAAACTCATGTGCATTGAGTCGGTGATTCCATTCAACCATCTCATCCTCTGTTGCTCTCTTCTCCTCCTGCCTTCAGTCTTTCCCAGCTTCAGGGTCTTTTCTAATGAGTTGGCTCTTTGCATTGGGTGGCCAAAGTATTGGAGCTTCAGCTTTAGCATCAGTCCTTTCAGCGAATGTTTAGGGTTCATTTACCTTAAAGTGTATGAGGGGAGGAATCAGCTCACTCTAGTCTAGGGTATATGGGAGCAAAATTCAGAATTGACTGAAGCCTGTTGGGAAATAATCCCCTTATAAACTGGGCTGGGCCTGAGACCCTGCATTTCCAAGAAACTTCCAGGTGATATTGTTGCTTCTGCCTTAGAGGCTTTGTGTAATAAGTTAGAAATTAAGACTGAGATCCAACTTCAGACCTACTGAATCAAGATCTACATTTTAATAGGATTCCTATTGTCTAAAGGTACTCTGTACTCTTAGAAGAAAAGAAAACATTGTAATTTCTGGAAGATACAGCCTTGAGATGAATTTTTATTGTGCTATGGTTTGTTTTTATCTCCTAGAAGAGGAGGATGCCTGAGGTGTAGTGATACGATTAAGGTCTTGGAGCTGCTGCTTAATGTAACAGAAGCTATCATTAAGAAATACTTTCTTTAAAAAAAAAGTTACCTATGTGAAGTGATAAATGTGTTAATTACCTTGATCTTGGTAATCATTCTATAATGTACGTGAGTGAGGGCTCCGTCTCTCAGCTGTGTGCAACTCTTCGTGACCCAATGGACTGTAGCCCGCCAGGCTTCTCCTGTCAATGGGATTCTCCAGCCAAGAATATTGGAGTGGGTTGCCATTTCCTCCTCCAGGTTATCTTCCTGATCCAGGGATCAAACCCACATCTCCTGCATCTCCTGCATTATAGGCATATTCTTTACCACACTGTAATGTTATATGTATGGAGAAGGCAATGGCAACCCACTCCGGTACTCTTGCCTGGCAAATCCCATGGATGGAGGAGCCTGGTAGGCTGCAGTCCATGGGGTCGCCAAGAGTCGGACACGACTGAGTGACTTCACTTTCACTTTTCACTTTCATGCATTGGAGAAGGAAATGGCAACCCACTCCAGTGTTCTTGCCTGGAGAATCCCAGGGATGGGGGAGCCTGTGGGCTGCTGTCTCTGGGGTTGCACAGAGTCGGACACAACTGAAGCGACTTAGCAGTTAGCAATGTATATGTATATATAATTAACATGTTGCACACCTTAAATATATTAATGAACCAGATAATCATGGTGTGATCACTCACCTAGAGCCAGACATTCTGCAGTGTGAAGTCAAGTGGGACTTAGGAAGCATTACTATGAACAAAGCTAGTGAAGGTGATGGAATTCTAGCTGAGCTATTTCAAATCCTAAAAGATGATGCTGTGAAAGTGCTGCACTCAATATGCTAGCAAATTTGGAAAACTGAGCAGTGGCCACAGGACTGGAAAAGGTCAGTTTTCATTCAATTCCAAAGAAAAGCAAACCAAAGAATGTTCAGACTACCACACAATCACATTCATCTCACACACTCGCAAAGTAATGCTCAAAATGCTCTAAGCTAGGCTTCAACAGTACGTGAACTGAGAACTTCCAGATGTTCAAGCTGGATATGTAAAAGGTAGGAGAACTAGAGATCAAATTGCCAACATTCACTGGATCACAGAAAAAGCAAGAGAATTCCAGAAAAACATCTGATTCATTGACTACACTAAAGCCTTTTAATATGTGGATCACAACAAACTGGAAAATTCTTCAGGAGATGGGAATACCAGACCACCTTATCTGCCTTCTGAGAAACCTGTATACAGGTCAAGAAGCAACAGTTTGAAGTAGGCATGGAACAATGGACTGGTTCCAAATTGGAAAATTGGTTCCAAAATATGTCAAAGCTGTATATGGTCATTCCTGCTTATTTAATTTCTGAGCAGAGAAGTTTATTTAACTTCTATATCAATATCTTATTTAACTTCTATATCATGAAAAATACCAGGCTGGGTGAAGTGCAAGCAAGAATCAAGTTTGCTGGGAGAAATATCAATAACTTCAGATATGCAGATGACACCACCTTCATGGCAGAAAGTGAAGAGGAACTAAAGAGTCTCTTGGTGAAAGCGAAAGAGGAGAGTGAAAAAAAAAAATACTGGCTTAAACCTCGACATTCAGAAAACTAAGATAATGGCATCCAGTTCCATCACTTCACGGCAAATAGATGGGGAAACAATGGAAACAATGACAGACTTTATTTTCTTGGGCTCCCAAATGGTGACTGCAGCCATGAAGTTTAAAAATGCTTGTTCCTTGGAAGAAAAGCTATGACCAACCTAGACAGCATATTAAAAAGCAGAGACATTTCTTTGCCAATACAGGTCCATATAGTCAAAGCTATGGTTTTTCCAGTAGTCATGTATGGATCTGAGAGTTGGGCCATAAAGAAGGCTGAGTGCTGACAAATTGATGCTTTTGAACCATGGTATTAGAGAAGACTCTTGAGAGTCCTTTTGACTGCCAGAAGATCAAACCAGTCAGCTAAAGGAAATCAAACCTGAATGTTCATGGGAAGGACTGATGCTGAAGCTGAAACTCTAATACTTGGCCACCTGATGTGAAGAGCTGACTCACTGGAAAAGACCCTGATGCTGGGAGGGAGTGGGGGCAGGAGAAGAAGGGGATGACAGAGGATGAGATGGTTGGATGGCATCACCAACTCAATGGACACCAGTTTGAGCAAGCTCTGGGAAATGGTGAAGGACCAGAAAGCCTGGCATGCTGCAGTCCATGGGACTGGATTGCAAAAGAGTCGGACCCAACTGAGACACTGAACAACAGCAGCAACAATATTTGTTAATTACTTGTCAGTAAAGTTTTAAAAATACATTTTCTTTGAATTTGGGGTTTATTCCTAAAAATTTCACCTCGAGACAAAATCCCTTGGAGGTTTGCTAAACAGGAAAAGTAACTGGAGTTAAATCTTTGATCTAACTTTTTCTTAAAAATTGCTTCGGAACATAAAAATGTGATTGGGTTGGAAATTTAAAGAAACAAACTCAGAGAATACTTGAATGAACTAGAAATTTTAATTTCTTTTACATTAAATGTTATATATTATTTAATCTAAATATGTGGTAATTATTTAAGTTGAAAATTAAGCTAAATGAAGTATGACATTTCGATACCCCTATATACCACTTAAAAATAATAATTCTCTAGTTTTGAAGTAGCAAATTAAAATACTGCTTATTTCACATTATATTAAGCATTTAATTAATAATTTGAGGGTTTTAGGGGATTGATTTTTACCTTCTACTGAGAAGTACTAATGTCAAGTTATTTTAGAAATAAACATATCATATATGATTCTCTTTAGTGAATATCACAAGTTGAAAATCTGTCTTAGTTTGATTGTATCATACAGAATAAGGCTAAAATTAGCAGTGAACTTAAACTGTTTTTATTATGTTTAATTTAAAAAATCCCACTTTATAAAACATAATTCTCTAAACCATAGGGTTTTCTTTTAATAACTTCATAGAATTTCAAGTTGAAGAGATCTTGGATGCTGAGTCCAATCCCTTCACTTTATAGTTGAAGACAGAACATTTTCCTGCCTTTTCCCAGGCCCCAGACAGCTGAGATTGGCATAGGGCGGGTGGAGGCTAAGTGAGGCAGGACCGAGTGTCCTGCTAAGGAGTTTGTAAAGCATGACCTTTCACCTTCTATGAAGAGTCAGTGCCTCTTTGCAGCACAAAAGCAGGCTCCAAAGCACCACTTTTAAAGACCAATGTGGAAAATCAAGTTAAGAGAATAGAAAACCACATATGTTTGGCTCTGGACCCACAAGAATTACAGAAATCACCTCTTCTTTGCCCACAGATTATGGTGATTAAATTACTGTAAAAATCAAACTTAAAAGAAAGGAAAAGCTGTTATGCTATTTTACAATATGACGGCAGAATATAGGGCTGCTCCCCGCCTTTCCTCACCCATCTTTTTTTTTCTCTTTAATTTGGAGCAGCAATCTAATTTGCTAGTCTAATTTTAGAATTATTTGCAGCTTGTCCAATCCCAAATGTTTGTACAATATCAGTTTAGTAAGCAGACTGATCAAGAGTCTTATCTATTTGGGCTATTGACCCTTGGAAATATAATATTTGACTGGCCCAGTTCATAGGCATAATTTTGAGTCCAGTTAAAAAATTTGGGCCCTCACTTACATGTTGGCACAGTTAACTAAAACCCTATAGAAAAACAAAGTAATGTATGATTACAGTTTCATTTTACCATAAGGAAAAAGCAATAAAACATTCTTTAAAAATACTATAACAGTAATCAAGAGGGAGGAATTATTCAGCCTTTATCAAGTTAAACCTCTAGCTTTCTAATGTAGAGAGACTCTGTTCCCTGATTTCCTAACTTTTGCCATATGTAAAAATATACAAAGACCTAATAAATGTATACATGCCTTCTGATTAGGCTGTTTGACACAAATATTTGCATGGCTGTTCAAGTTGAATAGGAATTGTATATTGTGTTGGAACTTCCATGAAAAGAATAGGATTGATATAAATATCCAGTTTTGCCTTTCTCGCTAAAACCTTATGGAAGCAGTCCAAAATATACACATATACATACATATTTAACTTAATGATATTGGAAATAAGAATTTGAGAAATGTGGACCTGATTAATGTTACCTGGATTTCATAATATCTTATGCACAAGTGTTCAAAAATAAAGTTTAAATAAATGCAAAGAAAAATACCCATTTAATTTACATTGGCAATAAAAGTGAAATAAAATAAATATAGTTTTAATATAAAAATCAGGCAATCTTGTTAATAAGAGAATAAATAGCTCAAAAGAACAGCTGCTTTTTTATGAGTCTAATATTGGCATTCAAAATGCTATAATCCAGTTCGAACACACAAATGAAATAGTGTTATTATAGTACATAGCCATAGCAAGAATAAACAGAGGACTTCATGCTGTTTTCTTTATCTAAAAGTTTTTTTATTAAAGATGTGAATCTCAGTGTCAGCCTAAATAAAGAGGTAAACTGAGGCAAGCTCAAATTACCAGAAAGTGAGTTTATTTGGAAACAGCAGAGAAACTGCCATTTGGAAAACAAACTGTGCAGCAAGTTATCTTTGAAAGTTTGGTACTGGCCATATTCACAGGTAAGGAGTGCAAAGAGGGGCAAGTCTAGCCAGAGGCCAAGCAGGAAGTTCATTGGCTTGAGGATGTGAGAGATTTTTGGCAGATGTTCATCAGTTAGGAGATTAGTCTAGGTCTTCTGTAAATCCTCTATTCCCAGGAAATGAGTCTTTAGTAATCAGTAACAAAGTTTGTTCATCTGGAGGGTAAATGTACGAAATTCTCCATTTCCTATACTCAGGTTCCACTTTATACTGAAATCCTTTCCCACCAAGCATCCAACTCCTTGTCTTAATCATAGAACTATGTGAAAATCCACCTAATGACCAGCATGTGGAAAATGCTCCACTTCACAAGTAAGCAAAGAAATCATTTGAACAAGCTATTGTTTTTTCTCCTTATTAAATTGCTCCTCTTCATCTTCTTCCTCCTCCACCCTCTACTCCAAAGCAAATGCTAGTATCCAGTTTTGATCAGTATGGAAGGATGGAAGGAAAAACATTTTTCCTACCCTGCTGGTAGGAATGTCAATTTGTTCTTTTCTGAAGTATAATCGGGCAAAATTATGGAAAACTGCAAACTTGTTCATATCTCTTCCTCCTAGGAAATCTCTAAAAAAATGAGACGCATGTGTAAACATTAATAGTCTTTATACGTTAACAAAGAAGAAACAACATAAATATCCAATAACTGGGGACAAGTAGATAAATTATAATATACCTATATCATGGAAAACTATATAGGTATTAAAATTCACACTGTGGAAGATTTATTCCTTGGAACCTTTTTCATAATATAAAATTACATGGGAAAAAAACAGGCTATAAGACAGTAACTACTGTATGACTTCAAGTCTGATAAAAAACTCATACACATTTGTAGAAATAAAAGGCTAGAATTATATTCATCAAAATGTGTACAGTGACTACCTCTGGGCAGTTTATTTATGTATGATTTCTTTAACTGAGATTTTTTTCATATTTCCTAAATTTGCAACATGCTTGTCAAATTACATAGAGCAAAATATAACTTTTAAACAAATTTTTCTTGTTTAAAAACCAGTCTCCTGTCCTAAGTTACCAAGCTATGAGTTGCCATCAAATCCTAAAATATAACCTAGGAATATTTAGCTTTCCTCTTTCAGTGAAGTTCAACTTCCGTTCTTGTATAATTCATCTTCATAGCCTCTCCTGCTTTTTGTCATGTTGGAACAGAGTTCTGAATCCACCCCTTGGCGTTTTCATCTCCAATCTTTTCACCTTCACTTTTCCAGCCTTTTACTCTTTTCTTCTTCTCTGAGTGTCCTCAGACAACATTCCAAGAAAACATGCTTTCCCTCTACTGAACAAAATCTGGACGACAACCCTGTTTCCTTTAACAGTAGATATCAAAGTAACCAGCTTCAACCTGGGAATTTCCTCTGTAGTTCAGTGAAGCTGCCCAAGCAGTTTCGAGAAAGCGTGGGTATTCAGCCCAAAGCTGTTGTCTTCCCTTTGGGCTTTCTTGGTGTGATGCAGGGAAGAGTATAACCACAGGAATGGACTTGCTGACACTTCAAGGCCTCCTGAAGTGACTTCATTGAATTTTTGGTGACTCATTCATTCATATCTTTCAATAGCAACACTTTTCCATCCTTTACTGACTTCTTCAGTGTTAGCCTTCATGATGAATATCACCTATTCCTTGACTTATTTTAAAACTTCATTATTTTATTCATATATGAAATCACACTATCACAATTAAAAAGTCAATTAAAATTAAATAATGAAATTATTTTGCATATAGATACACACACACACCCCTATATATATATATTTGGTCTTCATCATTTTTCTGGCACAGAGCTCCCAAAACACTTGGAATTTTCTAAGTGATGAGAGTGATAAGAGAGTCTCCTGTAATACTAATGACATGACCTTTGGAAAGTCCCTAGATCACCTGAAGATGGGCCTGGCTGTCAGAGGAGCCAATCTTGTGATAGAAATTTGGGACTTCCAGTCACATCTCCTGACCTCCAAAGAGGAAAGAAGGGTTTGAATTAATCACCAACGGCCAGTGATTTAATCAATGCCTAAGTAATGAAGCCTCTTTGTCTATTTGTTGTTATTCAGCTGCTAAGTCGTGTCCCATTCTTTGCAACCCCATAGACTGTATCCTGCCAGGCTCCTCTGTCCATGGGATTCTCCAGGCAAGAATACTGGAGTGAGTTGCAATTCCCTTCTCCAGGGGATCTTCCCTACCCAGGGACCGGCCCTGTGTCACCTGGATTTGGCAGGTGGATTCTTTACCACTAAGCCACCAGGAAAGCCTATAATGAAGCCTCTATAAAAGCCCAAATGAATGTGGTTCAGAGAGTTTCTGGCTTAGTGAACAGGTGGAGATTTGGGGAGGCTCATCCAATCAGAGGGAACATGGAAGCTCAGGGCCTTTCCCCATTCATTGCCCCATTCATATCTCTTCTATCTGGATCTTCCTGAGTGATATCCTTTTTATAGTAAACTGGTAATCTAGTAAATACAGTATTCTTTGAGTTCTGTGAGCCAGTCTAGCAAATTAATTGAACTCAAGGAAGGGTTGTTGGAACCTCCAGTCTATAGTCTGCAGGTCAGAAAAGCACAAGCAACAACCAGACTTGCAACTGGCATCTTAAGGGTGGGGGGCTGTCTTGTAGGATTGATCCCTTAACCTATGGGAGCTGAAGAAATATCTAGGTAGATAGTTTCAGATTGAGTTGAATGGTAGAACACCTAGCTGGTGTTGGAGCATTGCTTGGTGGTATGGGAAAAACATTGGAATTGGGTTCAGAACCATTATTCATTCATTCATTCATTTATTGGTTGATTGACTGATGAGGTAATATGTTACTTTTTCAACCAATTCAAATGATACAAAAGTATATAAGGTTTCCTTAGAAGACACAATTAATGTTATGTGGGAATCTGTCTAGATATTTGTCTACACATCCAAAACACGACATATGTATGCATGTTTCCCTGCATTTTTGCATAAATGCAAATTTTAAAAAAAAAATTTTTCAAGAAAGATCTTTCAAAAGTGACCCTTTTTTTTTTCTATAACTTGCTTTATTTAGTCATTCTGGTGATGATAGCAATTTAGGTTAACTGCAGTTTCTCATTATTACAACTGATGTTGTAATGAATATCCTTATATGATACATTTGTGCCACCTATCTGAGAAAGCCAGATTCCTTCCTAGGCTCTAGGTATAGCCAGCCAAAGTGTAATAACTTGTAGCTGTTGCTGTTTATATCTATAGATAGCAGAAACGCACCCTCTGTCAAACTGGATAGTAGTAGTAGGAATAGTGTAAGTTTCTCAGTCGTGTCTGACTCTTTGTGACCCCATGGACTGTAGCCCACCAGGCTCCTCTGTCCATGAGATTCTCCAGGCAAGAATACTGGAGTGGCTTGCCATTCCCTTCCGGAATCTTCCCTACCCAGGTATCAAACCGGTATCTCTTACATTGGCAAGTGGACGTTTTACTATCTGAGTCATCAGGGAAGCCTGTCAAACTGGGTACTAGCTACTATATAGTTATCATTTACTAAGTGGTCTCTATATGCCTACTGTTACTCTTTAGTATGTCCTCGTTTTTCAGAAAAAGACACTGAGGCTGGGAAGGGACATGAGCTGGCCCTTATAGGCATCCTCAGGCCCAGCCCCACCAGCTCCTGGGTTAATTCTCTCCTAACCATGGCAGGAATCATATCATGACCTGCATTTTCATCCAAATGTAGGGCATATCACTAGTTTTCCAGTTCCTGAAGTTAGCTGAGACTTTTCTTAACTATCAAACTCCTTTAGATGGTTAATTTTATGAGTCAGCTTGGGTTGACTGCTGCTGCTGCTGCTAAGTCGCTTCAGTCGAGTTAGCTGACGGCAGCCTGACTGGGGCCCCAAATATCTGGGGCTACCAGATATTTGGTTAACCATTATTCTGGATATTCCTTTGAGTGTGTTTTGAGGTGAGATTAACATTTAACTCAGTGGAATCTGAGTTAAAAAAAAAAAATGCCATCTGTAATTGGATGAGTGGGCTTCACGCAATACGTTGAAGGCCTGAATAGAAAAATAACAAAAAACTAGAACTCTGAGCAAGAGGGAATCCTACAGTGTCTAGACTGCCTTGGACTCAGACTGAAATATCAGATCTCTTGAGTCTGCAGACTGCCAGCCTATGGTGTAGGTTTTGGACTTGCCAGCCTCCACAACTGTGTGAATCAATTCCATGTAATAAATCTTCCTCTCTCTATATACACACATCCTATGGTTCTATTTTTCTGGAAAAGGGTGATGAATACATGCGTAGCATTTGCTCAGAGTACATGTTCAATAAATATGAGTGGCATTAACAAGCTTGGGGGTGTCTGCCCATAGAGCCTCAGCCTCCAGGTATCCTCTTTTCTCCTAGTTCCACCACACATGCCTAGCTTATTTGCCTGGCTTTGGGGTCTTGTGTTCCTAATTCATGCCTAATGTCTTCTGCCAGGGTAGAGGCTTGTCCTTGACCCAGGCCTCCTAGCTGGCATCCTGTTTAACTCTCTTCAACTTCTCTGGCCTGCTTGGTGCTGCCCTGGCACCCAATTACTGAGCTACCCAATCGGATTTTGCCAATGCCCCAAGAGCCCACTGGCAAGCCTTTCTAGTTCTGAGGCTGGCTCCTCCTGGATCCTGATTCTTCATGTTAAGAAACATTCAGACTGCCTTATACCCACTGGAAATCCCATTCGGATTTTGGGCCAGAGCTCTACCTCCTTTGTGTGCCATTTCCAGAGCAAGCACAGAGCTGGAGTTTCTAGCTCTGTGTGGACCTCTTGGTCCTGGCTCCTTCCTTTCCCCTTTGACTTCTGCCGCTTCAGGCTCATATGCCTGACCCAAGGCCATCAGAAGAGTAGGATATACACGCACCTAACCAGGAAGAAGGGAGGCCATGTAGACTACAACAGAGGTTCAGACCAATGACTGAGGGTATCCAGAGAAGGGAGAAAATGCTTTCCACTGGAGAAGGGAGAAGGACTTTATGGAAGTGGCTGAATTCTGCTGGGTTTCCTAAACCAGATTTCAACAGGATGAGCTAGACACTGGAGACGACACAGACCCCTCAACAATGGAGCCTGAGCTCAAAGCAACGAAGGATGCAAAGAGGCTGGACATCAGAGAGTCCTGGGGAATGAGGAAAGGATGGAACTGAGAGAGGGGTGGGTGAGTCTAGGAAGAATGTTCGAGGCTCATTTAATGCAAAAATTTACCCAGAACAAGAAAGGAAGTGTTCCTTTGTCTCCTGACCAGATTCACTTCTGCAAAATAATCGCAGCAAGGTAACTTGTCCCAACGTTTATAACACAAGGACTTGACAGCAATGTTTTCACAGTTTGGGGGAAGCCTGTTAGGTGCAGGAGCTTTGGCCTGAGAGTCTGAAGGACCAGATTCCAGTCCTGTCAGAACCACCGAAGAATTGGAAGAACTTTGGAGGGGCCTCAGACCCCTCATCTGGGAAGCAGGGATGGGTGGAGTGAACTGGATAAGGCCTAACGTTTTTTTCAGAATTGAAACTTTAAGAGTTTGATGTAAATTTTTGCTCTCAGGAGTAATTATGAGAGCAGAGTTACATGTTTACATATATATTTGTATAAGGATTTTTAAATTATAAAGTTTCCAACATACACAAAAGTGTATTTACCCAGTTGTTAAAATCTTACTGTATTTTCTTCATCTATTTCTCGCCCAACTCCTTTCTTTTGGTTGAATTACTTTAAAACACTGGCATCATATCATTTCACCTCCAGACCTATATGTATGCTTCTAAAATATTTAGACATTAAAAAATACAAAGTATTATTACATTTAACAAAAAGAAAAACTTTATATCATGTAAAATTCAGATCATAAAAAAATTTTCCCATTGTCTTAAAAATAAATGTTTACTGTTGTTTTATTTGAATCAGGATACACACGTGACATTTGGTTGCTATGTCTCTTTAACCTGTTTTAAAGGACAGATATTTTAAAATGCAGACAAAAGTGTTCTTGTGAAAAGATCCCAAATAGCCAAAGCAATCTTGAGAAAGAAAAATGGAGCTGGAGGAATCATGCTCCCTGACTTCAGACTATATTACAAAGCTTCAGTAATCAAAGCAGTATAATTCTGGTACAAAAAGGACATATTGATCAATCAAACAGGATAGAAAGCCCAGAAATAAACCCATATACCTACAGCTAATTAATTTACAACAAAGGAGGTAAGAATATACAATGAAGAACAGACAGTCTCTTAATCAAATTGTGCTGGGAAAATTGGACAGCTACAGGTAAAGGAATGAAATTAGAACATTTTCTAACACCATATACAAAAATAAACTCAAAATGGATCAAAAACATAAAACTAAGACCAGACACCATAAAACTCCTAGAAGAAAACATAGGCAGAACACTCTTTGACATAAATTGCTGCAATATCTTTTTGCATCAGTCTCCTAGAGTAACAGAAATAAAAACAAAGCAAACAAATGGGACCTAATTAAACTTAAAGCTTTGGCATAGCAAAGGAAACCACAAACAAAATGAAAAGACCATCTACAGATTTAGAGAAAATACTTGTAAATGATGTGACTGATGAGATTAATTTCCAAAATATCCAAACAGCTCATATAGCTCAACATCAAAATAAATCAACAATCCAATGAAAAAATGGGCAGAAGATCTAAATACACTTTTTTCCAAAGAAGACATACAGATGACCAAGAGGCACCTGAAAAAGTGCTTAACATCACTAATTATTAGAGAAATGCGAGTGAAATCTACAGTGAGGTATTACCTCACACTGTCAGTATGGTCATCACCCAAATTCGTACCAATAATAAAGGCTGGAGAGGGTGTGGAGAAAAGGGAACCCTCCAAACTGTTGGTGGGGATGTAAACTGGTATAGCCAGTACTGAGAACAGTATGAAGGTTCCTTAAAAAACAAAAAATAGAGTTACCATATGATCCAACAGTTCCACTCCTAGGTATATAATTCAAAAAGATACACATATTCCAATGTTCAGTGTAGCACTATTTATGATAACCAAGACATGGAAACAACCTAAATGTCCACAGACAGATGAACAGATAAGGAAGATGCTGTGTGTGTGTGTGTGTGTGTCTGTGTGTGTGTGTGTGTGTGTAATAGATATCACTGCTGCTGTTAAGTTGCTTCAGCCGTGTCCGACTCTGTGCGACCCCATAGACAGGAGCCCACCAGGCTCCCCCGTCCCTGGGATTCTCCAGGCAAGAACACTGGAGTGGGTTGCCATTTCCTTCTCTAATGCGTGAAAGTGAAGTTGCACAGTCGTGTCCGACTCTTCACGACCCCATGGACTGTAGCCTACCAGGCTCCTCCATCCATGGGATTTTCCAGGCAAGAGTACTGGAGTGGGGCGCCATTGCCTTTTCCGTACTCAGCCATTAAAAAAAAAAAATGCTGTTTGCAGCAACATGGATGGATCTAGAGATTATCATACTTGGTGAAGTAAGCCAGAAAAATATCAAATGAAACTGCTTATATGTAGAATCTGAAAAAAAATGATACAAATGAACTTATTTACAAAACAGAAAAAGACCCACAGACATAGAAAACAAATTTATTGTTACCAAAGGGGAAAGTGGGGAGGGATAAACTAGGAGTTTGGGATATACTACATATAAAATATGTAAACTGGTCTCTTGCTCCTGGGCGGTCACCATATTGATGCTGAACTTAGTGCAGACACTCGATCGGCATAGTGCACTGCAGCCCAGAACTCCTCAGCTCAAGTGATCCTCCAGCCTCAGCCTCCGGAGTAGCTGAGATTACAGGGGTGCCACCATGCCCTGCACTCCGTATAAAATGCATAAACAACAAGGACTTACTGTATAGCACATAGAACTATACTCAACATCTTGTAATAACCTATAAAGGAAAGGAATCGGAATCTCTTTGCTGTACACCTGAAACTAACATGACATAGGAAATCAACTATAGTTAAAAAGCAAAAAGTGTTCTTTTTAAAATAACAAAGTGAGATCAGTGAGGGTGAGGTTAGGCAGCACTTAAGGAGACATTGCAAATAGCATTGTGCCCGGGCACTCCTCGGTTGGTTTCCACCCGAAGAAGGCAGGTACAGATTCTCTCAGTTCTTTTTCATGGGCTCGTGGGCCCTTAGGACTTATTTTCAAAGAAATATACAGAGTTTTAGCTGTGGCTACATCTAAATCAAGCAGTTAAAATATTATGCAGTTTTTTGAAAATATCTCTGTGGTCTTCTTGTCACTCATCTTTGGAACAGGGATAAGAAACAGTCCTTTGGAGCTGTCTCCTTTAAATTAAACATTTTCTTTTTCATCACATAGAATGCACTTTATAGTCGACTCCAGGAAATGAGAGTAGACACTGAAATGCTTGTTCTCTTTCTTTAATTTTCTTCAGTTTCCCACTGACTCTGACTCAGTTCCATGTCAAAGCACATTCCTTTAGAAAAACAGGAGGTCAGGAGCCCTGGGAGCTGGTTCTAGCGCTGACATACCTGCTCAGCGTGATCTTGGGTAAGTTCCATCACCTATCTGGACTTTTGCTGCTTGTAATTAAAGATCCCGACTCAAACAACCAAAGCGTGTTGGAGCTGACCAGAACCTCCTCCTTCGCAAAGCCCTCGAGTGGCAGGCTTTGTCTTTGGTGTCCTCACCTTCCCATCTCAGCTTCAGTTTCCCTTCTTGTGTGGCCCTTCCACAGGCCTTCTGTACTTCCTTTGGGGTTCTGGGCTGTTCTCTCCATCCTACCTCCTTCCAAGCCGGTCCTGCTTGGAAGGGCTTAGTGCTCTGTACCTCTTTCTTCCTCTCCCTCACACAGAGACCTATTTAGGGTTGAAAAGATCTACTTAGTGAATTCAGGATCTGAGATGTCACTGACTGTTTACCAACTTAATGTACTCCTCCTTGGGGTCACCTTCATTTCGGGGGATGAAAATATGTATAATCAAGGGAACAGGAGAATTTTAGTTACCAGGGTCCAGTTGGTTTATAAGAGCCTTCTGGTCACCCTCATATCACAACCCAAAGGCTGTCTCTTATTTTACTCATGGAGGGTGGGTTTGAGGGCAGCCGACTGAAAGCATCTTTGTGAGGGGATGAAACACCCAACACCAGAATTTCATACAGGGGTGGGTACAGAGAGCTGCAAGAAATGGTGGGCGTGAGCTGGGGGCTGCTGTGATAAGACCTGTGCACCCAGAGGGCAGCATGGTGGCCTGGGGGACTGCCTGCACCTGGAAGGTCTCTGAAGTGGGAAGGGGGAGTAAAGTGCATGAAAGAGAAAGAATGTGTGTGTTGAGACTTGGGCTTGAATCCCAGTTCAGGCATTTCACCCTGGAGGAGGGCATGGCAACCCACTCCAGTATTTGTGCCTGGAGAATCCCATGGACAGAGGAACCTGGCAGACTACAGTCCACGGGGTTGCAAAGAGTTGGACACAATTGAGCAACTTTCACTTTCAGCCATTTCATGGCTCTGTGAAAATGGACAAGTCACTTAACCACTTCAAGCCTCAGTTTTCATCTGTAAAAATGAGGATGTTAATAATACATATCTCATTAGATTTTGAGGTCTAAATGAGATAATTATACAAAAGCACCTGGTAAAAGGTAGGTCTGGCACCCTATCTCTAGAGATTCTGGGTGGTTAGTATTGGCATATTTAAGAAAGCTCCTCAGGCTATTTGAATGTCAGGATTTACAACAGCTGTGATAATACATTTCAGTTTCTTTACATAATTCAGAGTGTTGCCCAGGGTCAGGCATGAGTGTTGGTAGGCCTTTGGTTCCTCATTTCCAAAAAGGAAATAGTGCAGTCCCAAGAACCTCATTCAGTTCAGTTCAGTTGCTCAGTTGTGTCTGACTTTTTGTGACCCCATGAATCGCAGCACGCCAGGCCTCCCTGTCCATCACCAACTCCTGGAGTTCACTCAAACTCACGTCCATTGAGTCGGTGATGAAATCCAGCCATCTCATCCTCTGTCATCCCCTTCTCCTCCTGCCCCCAATCCCTCCCAACATCAGAGCCTTTTCCAATGAGTCAACTCTTCACATGAGGTGGCCAAAGTACTGGAGTTTCAGCTTTAGCATCATTCCTTCCAAAGAAATCCCAGGGCTGATATCCTTCAGAATGAACTGGTTGGATCTCCTTGCAGTCCAAGGGACTCTCAAGAGTCTTCTCCAACACCACAGTTCAAAAGCATCAATTCTTCGGTGCTCAGCTTTCTTCACAGTCCAACTCTCACATCCATACATGACCACAGGAAAAACCATAGCCCTGACTAGACAGAACTTTGTTGGCAAAGTAATGTCTCTGCTTTTGAATATGCTATCTAGGTTGGTGTCACCACCTGCAGTGATTTTGGAGCCCAGAAAAATAAAGTCTGACACTGTTTCCACTGTTTCTCCATCTATTTCCCATAAAGTGATGGGACCGGATGCCATGATCTTCGTTTTCTGAATGTTGAGCTTTAAGCCAACTTTTTCACTCTCCTCTTTCACTTTCATCAAGAGGCTTTTGAGTTTCTTTTCCCTTTCTGCCATAATGGTGGTGTCATCTGCATATCTGAGGTTATTGATATTTCTCCCGGCAATCTTGATTCCAGCTTGTGCTTCTCCCAGCCCAGTGTTTCTCATGGTGTACTCTGTATATAAGGTAAATAAGCAGGGTGAATTAGACTCATGACATTCCAGGTTTGAATGACCATCCAGTCCAGTCAGTCATCTGCCGGTTGTATCTTCTATGTATTATTCTTGCCAAACTGTAGTTTAGGCTACTTTTTACAACTTTAGCGGGTGTCAGAGTTATCTAGAAGGTCTGTTAAAACTCAGACTTCTGAGCTTCAAGACAAGAGTCTCTGAATCCATAGGTGTGGATGGGTCTTGGGAATTTTCACCTCTGAAATGTTCCCAGGTGATGGTGATGTTGCTGGTCTGAGAGCCACACTTTGAGAACTGCTGGTCTAGACCCTACTTGAAAATCTCCAGGGACAAAGAACTTCCTACCTCACGAGCTTATTCACCTACCTTTCAATAGACTGTTAACCCTGACACACAATCTGTTAGAAAGTTCTTTCTGACATTAACCTGAAATCTGTCTTCCTCTCCTTATACTGAAAGGCTCTTTGTTTTGCCTCTTTGACAGAGTTTTAAATGATTTATTTTAGACTTAACAAAAAGTTTCTTTTTTTTTTTTTTTTAATTAGTTTTGGTTTGTGATTCACTATTCTGAGGGTAAAAAGAACCTGACTGTATTGAGGAGATACGGTAAAAGCTTTCAGCCATTTGAAGGGGGAAAATATCTGGTTTTCTATTTCTGGGATAACAATTTCAATTGAACAAATATATTTTGAGGGCTCAGTGTGTTTCAGGAGCAGGAGATACACAGGTCAACAGCCACTTCAGGAATTCCTTTGGAAGACTGGAATAGTTACTCCCAGGTGATGGATATAGATTTTCAGTGATGGACCAATCAGTGCTCCTTGATGCTTCTATCACAGCTTTGTGGACTTATGACCATTCTAGCAATTAAATGCATATTTTGGCACCCATGCAACTTGGTCAAGAAATAAAATTTTAATAGACATATATTTGAAAGTTTCTAGCACTTGAGGGAGATTTTGAGATTTATTCTAGCATACCATACAATGAGTTTTATTGGAAACTGCGAAAATATATAATTTTAATAGGAATAGGTAAGCACAAAACCTTGACACCACTGAAAAATACTGACCAAGCCAAAACAACCCCCATAAAAGTTTGCAGAATGTTTCAGAAAAGAATTATTAGGGGTTGATTTTTTTTAGTGGAGCTTCAACCAAGGCCTTATTTTTAAGGAAATACCTATGTCTCCAAGGAAAGATTAGGTATTTGCTGTCTTTGAAGTGAGGCTATCTATCCTGCTGCTTCTTGCAGCTATGTGATGAAAGATCATGATGTTGTTTCATGCTTATTTGGTGAAAAATCCTAATTAATAATTAGAGCCTTGTTAGACATGTTTTAGGAAAATATTTTAAGGTGAAATGACAGTGCTCTTTTGTGTTCAAAGGATGGAAAGTCAAGTATAAGGCAACTAGGCATTTTTCTCTTGGAGATGGAGCTGTCCTCATTTCTCATTGTGACACTTGGCCCAAGATGGTTGATTTCTTGTCGATTGTAGGGTATGAATCTTTGTCCCTTAGGTATAAAGCTCTGAAGCACCACTCCTTTGAGACCTTTAATATCTCTGAGCTTCATTTTCATTGTCCTTCAAAATTGGCAAGTAACAACTGCCCCAAAGATTGTTATGTGATATAACGTGATGCTGTACATGACACACTCAGCATACCTAGCCTGGTGACCAA
Organism: Nanger dama; assembly: GCA_917880005.1. NCBI lineage: Eukaryota > Metazoa > Chordata > Mammalia > Artiodactyla > Bovidae > Nanger > Nanger dama. Next base: position 30,005,953 of record CAKJTW010000022.1, read on the forward strand.
CAAACCACTCTGTAGCAGTCCATGCACTTTGGGGTAAGGGTCAGTGAGCAGGGATATATTTTCCCAAGGAAAAGAAAAGTAGATAATCACTTTCTGAAAAGGTATTTTGTTCCAGGTCTCCACCATCTCTTCAGTAAGAGCCAATAGCAGTTCTTACCAAACTCCATTTCCTGGATCACTGGGGTCCAATTAAACCATAAGAAGTATGTTGTGAAGAAAAAAGGGCTCTAGGGTAGATTCATTTGGCAATTGCTGCTAATGAGCATATTAGCATATTAAGGTTTGTGAAGAGCCCAACAGTAATGAAACCTGTTCCACTTTGTTTAAGGAAGCATTTTCTAAACTTATTCCGGTGGTAGGAACCTATTTTCTTGAGGAAATTATTAACACCTTGTGTGACACTTGTACCCCTCAAGGCACAGTTTGGGAGCTGCTTATAAAAACTAAGATCATGCATCTCGTCCCATCATTTCATGGCAAATAGATGGGGAAACAATGGAAACAGTGACACTTTATTTTCTTTGGCTCCAAAATTACTGCAGATGGTGGCTGCAGGCATGAAATTAAAAGACTCTTCCTCCTTGGAAGAAAAGTTATGACCAACGTAGACAGCATATTATAAAGCAGAGACATTACTTTGCCGACAAAGGTCTGTCTAGTCAAAGCTATGGTTTTCCAGTAGTCATGTATGGATGTGAGAGTTGGACTGTGAAGAAAGCTGAGCACCGAAGAATTGATGCTTTTGAACTGTGATGTTGGAGAAGACTTCAGAGAGTCCCTTGGACCGCAAGGAGGTCCAATCAGTCAATCCCAAAGGAAATCAGTTCTGAGTGTTCATGGGAAGTACTGATGCTGAAGCTGAAACTCCAATACTTTGGCCACCTGATGTGAAGAACTGACTCACTGGAAAAGACCCCGATGCTGGGAAAGATTGAAGGTGGGAGGAGGAGGGGATGTCAGAGGATGAGGTGGTTGGATGGCATCTCTGACTTGATGGACGTGAGTCTGAGCAAGCTCTGGGAGTTGACAATGGACAGGGAAGCCTGGCATGCTGCAGTCCATGGGGTTGCAAAGAATTGGACATGACTGAGCAACTGAACTGAACTGAACTGAACTATCCAAGATAGGAAAGACTTTGTCTTCATGTTTTGTGAGGTCCCAGTCCCTAGTAGATATGGAAATACGTGGTTTGTATGTATATGTCAATTTACTGATGATTCTTGCCAAATCATTGACTTCCTGGGCCACAACTTGTTTGCATTGAACAAGGAATACAGAGCAAATCTCCCCCATAAGCTCCTGTTCTTACGATGCTGCCAAGTGAAAGAACTTCACTCAAAAACTTTGGGCTCACCAAGGTCTCAATCTGACCAATCCTTCTGCAGAAGTCACTATGAGGGCTGTTCAACGCAGTTGTCCAAACCTGAGGTGACTGCCTTTTGTTTATCACTTCCGTAGGTGAGACCTGGAGTGGTGTCCGGGTGCCAGACAATAATGACGAATAAGACGTTTCCAGTGGGGCTCTGCAAAGAAATTGTTCACCAAAGGCAGACAGGAGACACTGAATAAAGAGTTCTGTTCTCCAACAACAGATTTCATCACTGCGAGGTTCACATGGGGGTGTGTTTTTATTTTATTTTCCCCTGAAGTTTCAATCCTGTTTCCTTTGAGAAAGGAATCTTTTGTGTTTGGCCTTGTCTGGAGGCTTGGGTAAACTTTCTGCCTTTGCCAGCTCTTGATTCACGTTCATGTGCAGACTTGACATAGCAAGGACATGCTCACGAGTTTTCCCTCCCTGGGCTCTGCACATCGCCCAGCTACACGTCTTCAAACATGTTCCCTTCTGAGGAGAAATGAGCTGTTGCCAGAGACGGGCTCTGTGACATGGAGGGCTGGCTAATTGGCTGGCTGCCCCAAATGATAATCTGGAAGCGATCAGTGGAAGAAAAAGATAACACAGCTGTGATTTTCAGGGAGACAGGTCCCAGTTTTTCTACCTGCCAACCACGTTTCCTCTGAGGAGTTTTTCCGAGAGTGCTATAAAGAGATCTTTTAATCTTGTTTCAAAAGCCGGGAGACCCAACTCTTTCCAGATCTTGGGAAGAAAGCAGGCCAGGGAAACGTGCGTTGCTGAGGAGTCCGCGTTTATAAGGAAACAGAGTGGAGGGAGGGCAGTCCGGCAGGATGCCATTGCAATTCCGTGTCTTTGCTCACACATGTGCACGAGAGGACTTGGTGCACTTGGCCTCCAAGTGCTTTCACCCACAAGCACTACATGGTTTTGGGGTGGGGGTGGAGGGTGGTTTAGAGGTTGATGAACATAAATCTGTCAGTGGGTGATTTTCAGACATCTGCCTGGAGCAGTGGAAGACAAATACAAGAGTTAATGGAGCCACGGATAAGCCGGATAATGCCTGGAAAAACCTGAACTGAACAGATCACCTGGGAGACTGCTGGGCTGGGGAATAAAGGCTGTCAGTAATAACTAGTTTATAATTTAACTTTGAATCTCAAAGCCGAGGGAAAAAAGGGGGGGAGTCAATCAGGATCAAGAGCTTGAGAGTTAAATATTGCTTTTATCAGCAGTCAATGAATGTTATAGAGATACAGAACCAGATTCCAGCAGCGTTTGTGTACACAGGGCATCTCAAATTGCTCCTGCCACACCAGGCTGGCTTTAGCTTAGCAACAAGACCTGAGAAATGCCCAGGATGTGGTTTCATAGGTTTCCTCATCTAGGGTATTTCACTGTTCTTAGGGAGGTAACTGGCAGAATTTTACTTACTATTTTATAACAGACATTTCTGCTGCTTAGCACAGCACAGTTGATTCGACAGCTGTTGCTGTGGTTACATTTAAAAATACTGTAAAAATTCTTGTTGATTCACAGTGTAAAATGCTTGTGGTAGAAGGCAGCTGGGTGCCTGGGGCTTCTCCAAGCCTCAATACCCTAATCTTCAAAATGGGGATAAAAATACTTGTCTTGCAAAGTTGTTGAAAAAGCTGGCTCACAGTAGGGCCAGCAATAAATTATGATTTTGCCTCTCATCTAGTGCCAACTTTTCATTCTGAAGATAAATCATGATTTAAGAGGCTGGCATGCTTATGGAGTTGACATCTATATAGGTATCTGATAGGAACATAAGAAGACCCCATGCTTTAATAAGACTCACTCTATCTGCTCTGTTGACAGTATTTATCTGGTGATTATCTGGTCTCTGCCACTTATGTCTATGCTTCAGTTTTCCCCTCCCTGTCGTTGCACAGTGCTAAACTGCCATCTCACAGGAAGATTGAGAAATGCTGTGTACAAGGTTCAGATTATCCTATGAGATTGTTACGTGGAGATATCCGCACCAGCATGAAACCAGAGTGGGCACAGCAGTGATGACCTTTGAATCAGAGATGGATTTCTGGCTGTTTCCCATTGTCAGAGAGCAAATAGCTTGCTTCTCCCTTATTCCACTTGGGGCATCCCATAAACTTCGAATTTCAAAACACAAAACTTCAAAACACACTTTGGGTGGGCAAGGGAAGAGGTATCTTCCTAACATCCTTGACTTCCTGCCTCTCTGAACTCCTCCAGCACTGACAGCTAACGCGTGTGTTAGGGGAAGAACACAGGAGCTGAAAGCAATGGCTTTGTTCTTATTCAGACAGACATGTTTGAAGCTAAGTTTTTATAAGCAACAGGGATGTGGTGTGGGGCATATTCATTTACTTTCCTTCCTACCAGTTTCCTTATCCTAGTTAGGGATACATGTAAATATTTTACACAGTGTATTGCAGATTAGTAACTCTTTGATACATGTTTATTAGTAATAATGTACAGTGTGTTTTAGATCATTGTTTGGTATGTGTAACATTAATTTCTTTGTTTCAGTTTTAAGTACCTTTAGGAGGTTCATCTTAGGTTTCTTGAGTCCCGCATGAGGTGACCTTAGCACTGACTGACCACACAATATAGATGGTCATTTAAGGTTTGGTCTCAAATGACAAATCAAAGTCAACCATTAGCAAAGGAAGATGGGCCCAGAACCTACTTAAGACTTTTTAAAGCATTTTTAAAAGTTCCAAACATATTTCGGGAATTTGCCAGTGATGCTGTAACAGTGGCATTTTCTTAGTAAATCCTTAATATTTCCAGCCGATTTTTCCAGATAAATGAAGTTATCTAGTTTTAAAACCTGCCAGACATTCCTAGTATTTATCCCTAGGATTTTAAAGTTTGGAATGGTTCCGACATTTGCAATTACCACAGTCTAGGGTCTTTTCCATAAATTCTTATATTAATCTTACTCCCGCAGTTCAGAACCACAGAGGGGTGTTCAATATGAAACATAAAGATTGTTTCACTGATAGAGCCAATCTGCAATCTATTGGTTCCAAGAACAGGCGACAATAATGATGCTGCAGCAAACAAGGTACAGATGTTCCAGCAAAAGCTGTTCCGGCAAAAAGTGAATTGCAAAAGTAAGCGCTATTTGTAGGAGTATGTGAAATGTCTTTCTAAGTCTAAAAGTAGACGTATTGCACACCTTGAGGTATCAGTGGGATAAAAAGAAAATGGAGGTACTACTTATATTTAAAAATGTGTTATTAGCAATACACACACTTTTCAACCGCACTGATTCTCTGTAAGGCTTCATTCTCAGACTTGCCACAGAGAAGAGCTGGAGCACTTGACTTGGCCCTAGGGGGTACGTGTGGCTGGGAGAGACTGAGAGGCAGGGCCAGTTTCTGTTCCAGGGCCTGTACCAAAAAATGTCCTGTATTTAATTGCACAGAGTTAAATATCAGACTCTTAGAAGAGACATGTGATACCATTCTCAATTCTAAGTTGCTGTGTTGGAAAGGGGGCAGTTTCGTCGTTCATGAAAATCTAATTGCTTTGGCTTTTGCAGATTGATAATATAGCATCTTGAAATGATTATGTGGGGAAGAAAACTGAAAAGTGTGAGACAAGTCCTCCCAGTTGGAGTCCTCTACTCAATTGATTCCAATTCTGGGCTGATATTCTTATCTGAACAATTTCAGTCAATTCAACTAAAGGAAGCAGCTTATCTGTGTGAAAAAATGTGCTAATTCAGATGGTGGACTCACACATAAGGTCATTCCTATCCTCTTTTTTAGTTTCTTTGAGATCAGGGGCTAGAACATACCCAAGACCTGGGCTCTAACTTGGGAAGGACAAGGAGCCACAGGCTAAAAGCTCAGAGGAGAAAAGGGAAAAAAGGCACCCCTGTTAGTCTGCCCTATTACCTGAGCCATAGCAAAGGCAAAGGGCAACTGAACAACTAAGCACTGGGTTTTGCTCATTGTTGAGGCAAAGGGGGTTTGTGTCTCTTACAGATTAACCCCTATATGCCTTATTTACTCTTCTCTTCTACACTCATTTAATAGGATACCTTTACCAATAAGTTGGAGAGTTGGAGTATTTTTACCAGTATTAGTAAGTTATAGGGTAGTCTTGGTTAATGAAAGTGTGTTACCTTGTGATTCTCAATATTCCTAGTGGAAGGTGGATGACATTTATTTTATTTTTTTAATTTTTGTTGCTTTCTGGACAAAGGACAAAGAGGAGGCTGGAATTTTAGTCCTTCATAGGAATCTGAATGTATCCATTGGGAGTTGACAGAGGTGGATATGGTTGAAGCCTCTCTCTGACCCTTTTCCACTGCCCAACCCACCCTACTTAGAAACACCCCATGATTTCCTCACCAAGCCCAGGATTAGTCCCATAGAGGCAGAAGTGATCACCCTGTTGTTTGCTTCTTCATTTATTATTTACGTAGTCTGCTTCATGTATTATTCCATGTGCTTGGAGACTGTTAACTGATCAAAGTTTTTAGGTGGCAGGGGCCTAGTAATATATTAATAGCTATATTTTAAAATATTTATGCTAACAGAAAGAATTCCCTCTATAAGTCTTTACTACATTTTTTTCTTTAATCTCAACGTAACACCAACCTCATATTATATAGATTATAGAGAGTGTCATGTGTCATGTCTGATGAGGAAATGATTCTCTTCTCAAAGAGAAGGAAATTCCACAACAGGAAATCCAGAGGCCAAAATCCTAGAGGGTCCCAGGAAAGCTGGTGGTTGCAGAGATAAAAGCTAGTAGTTTGGAAAAAACATACAAAAACATTGGCTACATAGGAGTCTAGTAACATGGACTTCCTTGTCAGGCTTCCCTTCCCTTCTGCTGAATTATAGCTCCAGATCCTGTCTGAGTCCTAATGGCCTGATTTGCATAAAGTTCCTGTCTTATGTGAATAACTAATTCCAGAATTTAGTTAACATGGTGACGACTGTTCTACATCAAGGTTTCAGGCCAACTGTAGGTCCATATCCTCAGCAGATATAATTACTGGTGAGTGAATAAATTTCGCATGCCTATACTTGCAAAGATAACATTGTAAATATCAGAATTCTCACTTCACACTAGAGTCAAGATTATTTAACACTTGAATTTGTGTGGGTTACTATAGCTGAAGACAATCCTTACATTAAGTAGTAAATAATTAAATAAGGTTTTATGTGTAAGAGAGGAAACAGAAGCAAAGTGAATTCATATTCTGAAAGTTCTAATAAAGATAACATCTTTCAATAATAAAGATACAACTATATATAACTGATAAAAAATACAGAGAGGTTGAATGGGAAAGGTTTGGAGGATAGACACTCTGTAGCAAGACTAGTTGGTTATGAATTCTCACATTGCCACTTACCATCTGGGAGACCCGGGCAAATTATTTTACCTCTCTGGGCCTCACTTTCACCTCATCTGTAAAATGTAGCAACTATAGTACTTATCTTAAAGGACTATTGAGAGCTTTAAATAAAGTGCTTGGAACACTGCCTTACACTTAGTGCTATAAAAGTATGAACTTTTTAGTAAAAGCATTCTTCTTGTCTTCCTCTTTATTTCTTGTCCCTTCCCTCCCCTTTTTCTTTTTCTTCAGTATCATTATCATCCACATGAAATGGCAAGGGCTGCCATTTAATTTGCAGGCACAGTATAAAATAAAATTTTAGGATCTCTTGTCCAAAATCAGGAAAAAAAGCTTTTTCTTTTCTTTTGTGGTCTCTCTCTCACCTATCATGGTGCTGTTTATTCACTACCTAATAATATAGCTCTTTTCAAGAACATGGCTACTCCTATGGTCAGTGCAGACCCTCACAAAAGCCTGGGGATCCTCCCTATAACTTAGCCACTGACCCTCCTTATGCTTGAGTCCATCCTCTCTCCAGGGGCGGGGGCTGACAAGTTACTGGGCAGGAGTGGGGAGTGCGATGGCAGAGATCCTTTTCTGGGGAGGCAGGGAGATGGGAGGAGGAGGGACTACACATAAGCCGAGGTCCCAAAACCCTGGCAAATGCATCATTGTCTCATTGGCCTTCACCTATAAAAAACACATTCAGAGATAATTTTATTAAGAAATTTCAGGACAGGGATCACAGAGCATTAAAGCTGCAAGTGTGGGCCCCATTCTGAACATGGGTCCCTGTGTGACATGTCCATGAAGTCAGCCCAGAAAATAACTGAACAGATGTGAAATTCCTTAGCAGTCAATTAAAACTCCATTTTGATTGTCAAGAGATTGGTTTAAGATGGACAAAGTGGAATTTGTTCCCAGTTTTGGTAAGGCCAACGCAAACAGTTCAATCAGTTTATCCATTTATGAAACTCATGGTGAAGGGGTAAAAGGTATGTATGTATGTATTAATCAACTTGTCTGCTCCAGAGATCTAGTTATAAAGCAAATTTTACAAAAATCTTTGTGCTCTTCTAACCAAAAGCATTAGGTCAGCATTTTCCAAAGTGTAATACTAGAGAAAAGGGTTCTGAAAGGAAAAATTGAGTTACTGGGTAACACAAAATTAATTGAGCTTAAAAATAAAATCATATCAACACTTCTTACTTAGTAGGGCTAAATGTTTTTTGCCTTTTCATTGTGTTCATGGGGTTCTCAAGGCATAGAAAAAGCAAGGGAATTCCAAAAAAATCTAGTGTGCTTCATTGACTATGCTAAAGCCTTTGTGTGGATCACAACAAACTATGGAACATTCTTCAAGAGATGGGAATACTAGACCACCTTTTTTGCCTCCTGAAAACCTGTGCACAGGACAAGAAGCAACAGTTAGAACCTGACGTGGAACAACAGACAGGTTCAAAATTGGGAAAGGAGTACATCAAGGCTGTATATTGTCATCTTGCTTATTTAACTTCTATGCAGAGTACATCATGCAAAATGGCAGGCTGGATGACTCACAAGCTGGAATAAAGATTTCCAGGAGAAATACCAACAACCTCAGGTATGCAGATGATACCACTTTAATGGCAGAAAGTGAAGACTCTTGATGAAGGTGAAAGAGGAGAGTGAAAAAGCTGGCTTAAAACTCAACATACAAAAAAAAATGATCATGTCATCTGGTCGCATCAATTCATAGCAAATATGTGGGGAAAAAGTGGAAACAGGGACAGACTTAAATTTCTTAGGCTCCAAAATCCTACAGCCATGAAATTAAAAGATGATTGCTTCTTGGAAGAAAAGGTATGACCAGCCTAGACAGCATTTGAAAAAGCAGAGACATCACTTTGCCAATAAAGATCCATATAGTCAAAGCTATGGTTTTTCCAGTGGTCATGTATGGATGTGAGAGCTGGACCATGAAGAAGGCTGAGCACCAAAGAATTGATGCTTTCAAACTGTGGTATTGGAAAAGATTCTTGAGAGTCTTTTGGACAGCAAGGAGAGCAAACCAGTCAATTATAAAGGAAATCAACCCTGAATATTCATTGAATGGATTGATGCTGAAGCTCCAATACTCTGGCCACCTGATTTGAAGAGCCAACTCATTAGAAAAGACCCTGATGCTGCGAAAGATTGAGCAAGAGAAGAAGGGAGTAATGAATTAGTTGGATGGCATCAGTGACTCAATGGACATGAGTCAGAGCAAACTCTGGGAGATATGTAAGGTCAGGGAAGCCTGGTATGCTGCAGTTCATAGGGTCACAAAAAGTCTGACATGACTTAGCAGCTACACATCAACTTTTTTTTTTTTTACCTTATATTTTACCTGATTATTTACCTTATGTTTTACTCCTTTCTAATTATTGTTTGTAGACTTTGGAAGGAGCAGAGAAACAAGAAAAAAAAAGAAGCAGTCCATTTAGAAGACAGATGTTATCAAATTAAAGAATGAATTTATCTTATAATTAAACTTGGTCTCACAGTTATTCAACCAACGATCTATTCTTTCACCTTCCATGGCTATTCACTGCCAAGACTGTATTTCTGACCCTCTCCTTTTTTTCTCCTTGGTGGCTCAGTGGTAAAGAATTCACCTGCAATGCAGGAGACCCAGGAGACCCAGGTTTGATCCCTGGGTCAGGAGGATCCCTTGGAGGAGGGCATGGCAACCCACACCAGTATTTTTGCCTGGAGAATCTCGTGGACAGAGGAGTCTGGTGGACTACAGGGTCACAAAGAGTTGGATTTGATGAAGGGATTGAGCACCTTCTTTAGTATTCACTAGAAATTTATTGGCTTTGTTGAGTTTTCCAAACCATTGACCATCACTTTGAACCACCTCCAATAATGTCCTCACTTCCCTCCATCTCCAGGTTAAATGTCATGTTTCATCATTACGGATGTTACTAACATCCTTAATTCTTGCATACTCAACCTCCCTGAGTAATCCTGGTTAAAACTGTTAGAACCTACTGTGTGCTGGCACTTGGCTGGAGAAACTCACATCTGTGCTAACTGTTCTCACTTTGAATTCTTGGTCTCAAATTGTAAATGGACATTCAGCAAAGCAGCAATCATATTTATTTTGCTTTCCCAGTCTTCAAAGTTACTATTTTATGCCTTCTCCTCACCCTCTCCCTATTCTTATCTTGTGACCCTGTCTCACTCTTCATTGGGAAAATATCAATAGAAATGGCCAGGTAGGAATTCTTTTTTCATCAGTTAATATATACATCCTCTTTCCCTTCCCACCTTATATCATCATAGTGTCCTTGCTTCATCATATGAGAGATTCATTTGTACTCTGTAGCTGTCCCCTTACTTTTCAAATTAACTCTTGCAAATCTCTTCTTCTGTATTACTGTGTCACAAACGTTCCTACTCTCTAGGGGATACACAAGTAGCACCAAAAAAAAAAAAAAAAAAGGAATATCTCCTATCTAAACAACAAAATGGAAAAAAAAAAACCCCTCCTTGATTTCATTTATCTTTCTAGTTTCTGCTGCATTTCTCTGCTTCCCTCCTAGCAAATCTTTTTCTTAAAGAGTTGCATACAACCTATCTCTCCACTTTCCTGTCTCACATTCTTTGCTTCACTCACTCCAGTTGGGTTTCTGTCCCTATTACTCCTACGGACATGTTCTTGTCAAGGGCACCATTATTTTCATGTTACCAAACCTAGTGGTTTTACATTATATAATAGCTCTTAATTTTTAAAATCCCTTTAAAAAGTCTTGCCTTCTATTGATGCTACATACTCCTGGTCTTCCTCTTACCTTGTTGGCTATTCTTTCTCTGTCTCCTTCGCTGTCTCCTCCTCCCTGCTAGATTGATGAGCTCTAAGAACTGGAGGTTTCTGGAGCTCTTTCTTGGATCCTCACTTAATTTCAAGCAATATATATATATATACATTTTTTTCTTGTGGGTGATCTCATCTAACTTTAAGGTCTTCAATCTAACCTACATTTCAATGATTACCAAAACTGTATCAGTAGCTCTGACCTTTACTTAGAATTTCAGATTTTCTATAACTAACCGTCTATATGACATCATCACATGGATATTTGATAAAGAGCTCAAAATTATCATGTCCATTGGAACTGTTGATATTTTTCTTACTCCCTAATCTGCTTCTCTCTATATCATTCCATGTCAGCTTTGACATTCACTTAGCTGCTGAGGCCAAAAATCTTGGAATTATCTTGATTTTCTCTTTTCTTTACTATTCCATGTCAAATCTATCAGCAAGAACTGTCAACACTTCCTTTAGAATACATCCCTAAACTGCCCACTTTTTCCACTTCCAATACCACTGCTCTAACACATGCCCTCATCCTCTCTAGGCTGACAAATTGCAATAACTCCCCAGTTAATTTCTTTGCCCCCACTCTTGTATCGTTATAATCCTTTCTCTATATAGCAATCAGAGAGATGTCCTCTTAAAAAATCTAAATCAAAGCATGCTTAAAACATGTTGAAGTCTTCCTATGACACTGGGAATAAATCTCAGTTTTCTTGTGCTGGTTATAAACTCAATCTGCTCTAGAGCCTATCAATGCCTCCATCTATCTCATATAACTCTTTATGTGCCCACTATCTATACTTCAGCCATGCTGGCCTTCTTTGTTCCTCAAACGTACCAAGGTCATATTAATCAAGAAATCCTTCTCGTAGTTGTTCCTACTACCCAGAATTCTCATGACTCTTTTCATTCAGAGGCTTCTTCTTTTCACTCAAATATTAGCTTAACTATCACTTGTTATTTATATCACTATGGAATCACAAATTCCTATCTTATTCAATGTGCTATGATCAATTACTAGAATTTTTCATCGTGCTGTTCAAATTGTTCTAAACTTGGCCATTAAGAATCCCTCCAAACTGCCTTCTGTGAAGGAGACTTTTGAGAAGTCTCTGTTCTCCTTTGAGTATTTTATTATGTGCTGGCACAAAAGGATATTTCAGGCTCATTTTATACTTTCTTTTGAATCAGCCATTTCTCTGAGGAACTTCGATTGCTTTTAGTGGAGACTGGTATTTAGTAGCCAAGATATGGACTCTAGGTATGTTCATTGTTATTCATGTATTATTATTGTTAAGCCTTCTCTGTAGACAGAACTAGGATATACATATATCTATCTATCATCTATTCATCTAATCATGAGTTCACACTGATACCCACAATTACAGTCTAATACTACATACTTTATTCTAGCCATTTCCTTTTCTTTATTTATAGTTCTCTTTTTCAACAATGAGAAACCCATTGTGTTTGATATAGTTATTTGCTCAATCCTACTGTATGTAGTTACTACTACTAGGTAACTAATACCTACTGTATTTTTTCAAGCAAATTAGAGGTATCAAGGGAACACCATGCAAAGATGGGCTCAATAAAGGATAGAAATGGTATGGACCTAACAGAAGCAGACGATATTAAGAAGAGATGGCAAGAATACACAGAAGAACTATACAAAAAGATCTTCATGACCCAGATAACCACAATGGTGTGATCACTCACCTAGAGCCAGACATCCTGGAATGCGAAGTCAAGTGGGCTTTATGACGAACAAAGCTAGCAGACGTGATGGAATTCCAGTTGAGCTATTTCAAATCCTAAAAGATTATGTTGTTAACGTGCTGCACTCAATATGCCAGCAGATTTGGAAAACTCAGCAGTGGCCACAGACTGGAAAAGGTCAGTTTTCATTCCAACTCCAAAGAAAGGCAATGCCAAAGAATGCTCAAACTACCACACAATTGCACTCATCTCACACGCTAGTAAAGTAATGCTCAAAATTCTCCAAGCCAGGCTTCAACAGTACATGAACTGTAAACTTCCAGATGTTCAAGGTGGATTTATTAAAGGCAGAGGAACCAGAGATCAAATTGCCAACATCCATTGGATCATACAAAAAGCAAGAGAATTCCAGAGAAACATCTACTTCTGCTTTATTGATTACACCAAAGCCTTTGACTGTATGGATCACATCAAACTGGAAAATTCTTCAAAAGTTGGGAATACCAGACCCATTTACCAGCCTTCTGAAAAATCTGATGCAGATCAAGAGCAACAGTTAGAACCAGACATGGAACAACAGACAGGTTCGAAAATGGGAAAGGAGTACATCAAGGCTGTATATTGTCACCCTGTTTATTTAACTTATATGCAAAGTACATCATGTGAAATGCCAGGCTGGATGAAGCACAAGCTGGAATCAAGACAGCAGGGAGAAATATCAATAACCTCAGATACGCAGATGACACCACCCTTATGGCAGAAAGTAAAGAAGAACTAAAGAGCCTCTTGATGAAAGTGAAAGAGGAGAGTGAAAAAGTTGGCTTAAAACTCAACATTCAAAAAACTAAGATCATGGCATCCGGTCCTATCACTTCACGGCAAATAGATGGAAAAACAATGGAAACAATGAAAGACCTTATTTTCTTGGGCTTCAAAATCACTGCAGATGGTGATTGCAGCCACAAAATTAAAAGACTCTTGCTCCTTGGAAGAAAAGCTATGATCAACCTAGACACCATATTAAAAAGCAGAGACATTGCTGACAAAGGTCTGTCTAGTCAAAGCTATGGTTTTTCAGTTAGTCATGTGTGGATATGAGAGTTGGATTATAAAGAAAGCTGACTGCTGAAGAATTGATGCTTTTGAACTGTGGTGTTGGAGAAGACTCTTGAGAGTCCCTTGGATTGCAAGGACATCAAACCAGTCAATCCTAAAGGAAATCAGCCCTCAATATTCATTGGAAGGACTGCCGCTGAAGCTGCAACTCCAATACTTTGGCCACCTGATGTGAAGAACTGACTCATTGGAAAAGACCCTGATGCTGGAGGAAAAGATTGAAGGCAGGAGGGGAAGGGGACCATGGAGGATGTGATGGTTGGATGGCATCACTAACTCGATGGACACAAGTTTGAGCAAGCTCTGGGAGTTGGTGATGGACAGGAAAGCCTGGCCTGCTGAAGTCCATGGGGTCGCAAAGAGTTAGACATGACTGAGCCACTGAACTGAACTGTATGTAGCTAATCTGGCCACAGATTGTCCCCTTGATCACACCTAAATTACTTTTATAACTTTCCAGTATGTATTATTTCAGTCAGTCATTTTTTCATTTGTCCATTTAACAAATGTTTATGGAGTATCTAGCCTATGTTAGGCACGATGTTGAATGCTGTGTATATCACAATGACCAAGGCAGCTGGAATATTTGCCCTCGTGGTTATTACCCTAGACTGTGTCTCTGCTCTAGACATATTTGCTTTTGTTAAACTTAAAGTTTGTTGTACACAAGTGAACATATATACCTATATTATGTGTAATTCTTATTCCAGAATTAGGGCTCAGCCATACTGCATATATCTTTTGCAGCCTCCATGCAGTCCCAAGTTAAAGAACGTTCTAGGTAGATACATGTGCATAAACATATGTATATCTTGTTTGGCAGTCTTTACCTGACTCTGATTCTAAAACACAGAATAGGTATAACCAAGAAAGCAATGCTTATTCCTCCCTGGCATGTTATGTGTTAACCACACCCAAGAGTTTATACATTTTAGTTCCAAGAAATGCTTCAAATCTATAAATCTGCATTTTGTCACATATCTCAGAGTTACTTAATGACTTGTTTCATTATATTAAAAAAAAACCATAAACAATGTGCTCTTAAAAAGGAAATGAAGTTTAAACATATGACCCTAATACTCATCTGCAAGTCATCAGTGTCCCTTGAACATAGGTTTTTCTTTTTAAATAACAATTGGTTACCTTAATTATAAGTTTTATATATATATAAACACACACCTATATGTATAGGTATACATATATATACACACATACATATATATATATATATGATCTGTATGCAGGTCAGGAAGCAACAGTTAGAACTGGACATGGAAAAACAGACTGGTTCCAAATAGGAAAAGGAGTACGTCAAGGCTGTATATTGTCACCCTGCTTATTTAACTTATATGCAGAGTACATCATGAGAAATGCTGGGCTGGAAGAAGCACAAGCTGGAATCAAGATTGTCAGGAGAAATATCAATAACCTCAGATATGCAGATGACACCACCCTTATGGCAGAAAGGGAAGAGAAACTCAAAAGCCTCTTGATGAAAGTGAAAGAGGAGAGTGAAAAAGTTGGCTTAAAGCTCAACATTCAGAAAACGAAGATCATGGCATCTGGTCCCTTCACTTCATGGCAAATAGATGGGCAAACAGTGGAAACAGTGTCAGACTTTATTTTTGGGGGCTCCAAAATCACTGCAGATGGTGACTGCAGCCATAAAATTTAAAGACGCTTACTCCTTGGAAGAAAAGTTATGACCAACCTAGATAGCATATTCAAAAGCAAAGACATTACTTTGCCGACTAAGGTCCGTCTAGTCAAGGCTATGGTTTTTCCTGTGGTCATGTATGGATGTGAGAGTTGGACTGTGAAGAAGGCTGAGTGCCGAAGAATTGATGCTTTTGAACTGTGGTGTTGGAGAAGACTCTTGAGAGTCGCTTGGACTGTAAGGAGATCCAACCAGTCCATTCTGAAGGAGATCAGCCCTGGGATTTCTTTGGAAGGAATGATGCTAAAGCTGAAACTCCAGTACTTTGGCCACCTCATGCGAAGAGTTGACTCATTGGAAAAGACTCTGATGCTGGGAGGGATTGGGGGCAGGAGGAGAAGGGGATGACAGAGGATGAGATGGCTGGATGGCATCACCAACTCGATGGACGTGAGTCTGAGTGAACTCCGGGAGTTGGTGATGGACAGGGAGGCCTGGTGTGTTGCGATTCGTAGGGTCACAAAGAGTCGGACACAACTGAGCAACTGAACTGAACTGAACCTTAATTATCAGTTTTATATGTAGGGAATTCCCTGGTGGTCCAGTGGTTAAGACTCAATGGTTCCAATGCAAGGGGACTGGGTTCCATCCCTGGTCATGGAACTAGATTCCACATAGTGCAGCTAAAAGAACCCTTATGGCACAATTAAGACCCAACACTGCCAAATAAGTAAATACATATTTTTTAAAAGTTTTGTTATATATATAATGTATTGATGTAATATGTGTTGATTATGACACATTAACAGTTATTTCTTCCTCATTTCCCATTTCTTCCACAGTTTAGCATTTCTGTTGCTTTGTAATCCAACCCTTAGAGAACTTCTAATTACTTCTTTCATTTTTCTATTTTCTGTGGGCACACATCCTGCTGAAGAGTCTTGGCAAAAATATTCTTCCAATTTAACATCTGTTAATATAGGTTTTCAGAATTTCAGTGAAATAATTTTATATTTCCCCTGGAGAGAGAAAATGCTAACACAGATATTAGAAATTGTTTATGAGGCCGGATTTGTGGAGGATAAGATGGCTTCTTAGAGACTCAATTTGGGGATAAGTGAGTTACTTTATATCCCATTTCCTTTTTTAAAACAAAACAAAAAAATCCCACAACAAATCTGGTTTTGTTCAGACTCCTTATTACATCTAGCTTCTGTTCTCATAATCCATCAAAATTACCAGCTGAAAGATCAAAAAATAAAAATAAGCATTCCTGTTTTGAAGCATACTGTTTAAATAACTGCAACACCCCTCAAACATGTGGGCCTATCTCCTATTTGCTTCTTGGATTTCCTGTAAACTAGAATTAGTCGTCTGCTACATCCAGCAAATTCTGAGGAGTGGATGAGAGCAAGCCACTCTTTTTGGATGGCAGCTTTCTGTAACTGTATTCAATCTAACCCTGAAGTCCTCATTGGTTTCAGCTTCCTTTTAGTAAAATTCAATTTATCAACTTTATTTTCATTACATGTTATGCCTATGGTTGTTGGCCACAGAATAGGAAGTAAGAAACACAGCAATTGAGACAGACAAATGTTAAGACTGTGCAACCACTGTCATTTTTGGTGAGGAAAGACCTCACTTTCAGATGGTTTCAGTATCTTCAGCAACAGAAAAGTCTTCAACCAAGGTCTGAGAATACCCGAGTGCTCTATATTGTCAAGGTGTGGGTGGGTTTCCACCTGGCATTTTTTCTAATGCATGAAGATGCCCTTACTGTCAAAAGGCTCCTAAATGCTCATTTGAAATGATGACAGCAGTAAGATTTGTGAGCACTTATTGTCTGTACAGCTTCCCAGGTAGTTCAAACAGTAAAGAAACTGTCTGCAATGCAGGCGATCTGGATTCCAACCCTGGGCTGGGAAGATCCACTGGAGAAGGGAATGGCTACCCACTCCAGTATTCTTGCCTGGAGAATTCCATGCACAGAAGAGTCTGGTGGGCTACAGTCCATGGGTCTTAAAGAGTCTGACACAATTGAGCAACTAACAGTTTCACTTTATTGTCTGTATAGATTCTTCCAAGTTGAGATGGAGTCCCTCTAAATGTACCACATATACTACCAGCAGAAGTTCTGCTTTTGGAAGTATTCCTCAAGCTTTACCAAAATTAATCACTTGGGAGAGTACTTAAAGTGCAGATCCAGGTCACCACCAGAGATATGATTTGCATGTTTAGAATGGGGCTCAGTAATTTGCATTTTTCACAAGCTCCTGGTATAATTCTGTTGTGATGGACCTTACCTAGAAAAACATTGTTTAGGGTATTGAGGAGACTCTTGGCTGTCACCATCTGCATCATCATGTGACAAATAACATTCCTGGAAAGCTATCTGCAAATACATTCTTGGTGAAGCCAAGACAGAAGTCACAGAATTCTGTCTGTGACTGACATTATCCTTTCTGTGAAGCATTTCTGACTTGATGTTTGTAAACAGCAGTTGAATATAAACGGCAAAGCTCTCTATTCAAAGCAGTATCTTAGTGGTTTATTCTGTAAGGTTAAGAATACATTTCTTATGTGAATACATAATCACCCTCTAATGGATTCATATGGATTAGCAAATGTGAGATTTTTTCATAGAAAGGAAGCAATCATTCTCATGTCACAAGACAATGACGACTGCTGGAATCTACCAGCTAAAATCGTGTCCCCTTTTCCTGTGTTATTTTCTGTTCTTCATCATAAATATGGTTACAGTTGTGCTGCTAGTGGGTCATAGCTGGGGTGGGGTGATGCTGTGTTTGTGTTAGTGTTTCCAGAAGCCTTGGTCTATGGGGAGTTCACCCTTGCACTTGCCTTCCAGCTACAAGACGGGGGTGACACTAGGGAGAAGAGTCTTTGAATTGGGGCTGTTGATTCTCAGGCTGGCTCTGGGCCCAAGGCGCCTGCGCTCAGAAAAACAAACCCAGATTCAAATTTTAAACATTCATAAAAATCAGAATGGTGATATTTTTGACCTGCTGCCAACATGTTTAACCTTTTTTCTTTCTTCCTTTTCTTTTTTAAATTAAATTGCTAGAATATGGTGTGTGAGATTTTTAGAGCCAACATTTTTTTCTTTTCTCCTGCTGGAAAAAAATTCCTCAGAGTGAGAAATTTTGTGTCAGGTTTTAGTCATGAAAGGGTGCTGCTCTTTCTTTGTCAATGATAAAACTGCAATTCTCTGCATATAATGTGACGATTTATGCCCTTGGCATCCTACGGTGTTAACAGGGCTGAGGGGTATAAATTCTCCCCAGGTTAAGACAGGAGTAGACCTCACAACTCTGGCTGTGCCATCCCATGTGGCTCTGGTCAGAGAAGTAAAACCGAACCAAATACATTCAATAAGAGCAGATGCTTAAGTACTTTTTAAACCGATGGCTGTGTGGAACTGTTTTCGCTTAAGGAGAGAATAATTTGAAACACCTTTCCCACTAGTTCGTCCATTCAGGCAGCGGCTAAGCAGCTCCATGGGGCCTCTCCTGTTCTCAGTGCCGGCAAGGTTAGGTCCAGTGAAGGGCTAGCGTGGCCTAAGCCGCCCTCACTTGGCTACAAGTTTCAGAAGACATCTGCAAATCATTGTGCAAAACCAAAAAGTACAAATTCACCACAGCCCGACTCTCTCGAGTTGAGTCTGATATTTCCTGTTTTGAAGGTTTCCTTGGTATCTTACACATTGACTGTGAAACACCAGCTGCTTTAAGTGACTTGAATTTATAGACCCTTTGATCAATTATCTTACCAGTTCCTGGATAATTGAGAAGAGGGTTGAACCATCCCCTTATGTAAATTCAAGACTTAATTTAAAAAAATCCAGCCTTTAGGAAGTGCTATAGATAGAGCCTCAACCTTGTTTTGCTTATTTAATTGGCTTTAGCAATGGGGTCTCATCTCTCTGATGATATTAACCCCCTAGCTAGTGCTTTGCCACTAAAGCAAACTAGAAATGTCGCCAATGGCAGGCTGAAAACAATATAGTGTGCCTTATCTCAGATTCTCACTCTGCCAATTCACTGAATTTGTAGTATCTTTAGAATCGAGGGTTTCCCCCCCTCCAAAATAGAATAATGAAACTGAAGTAGCAAAAGAAAAGAAACAACCCCAGGTGATGAGCTAGGTCTCCCAGCTGAAGAGCAAGTTGAAAGCAACACAACCAGTTTTCATAAGGCTGCTGTACTTTCATTCTTGGTAGAAATTTTAAAGTGATGGTTAGGGCTTACATATGGTCATCAACATTCAGACTAGCAGTAACTGGACTTGGTTTGTCTGGAAACCAAAGCAACTGAGCAAATACACAATGGAGTTCATGGTACTGTGATATTTTTGTGTCAGCACTGATGAAGCTTAGCAAATATTTCTGTTCCAGTTTTGACATTTATCAACTGAAAATCCTCACTTGGCCAAGACTTTATTATTTCTAAAGAATAGGGTACTTACTATCCTGGGGCAGACCTAGTTCACTAAAAGCCAGTTATGTTTGTAGAATTCTTCTCCTCACCAGTGAGGCCAAATTTGTCTCCTTAAAGCCTCATTCATCTGGTCATTTAATGAATTAGCAGTTACTTCTTCTACACGTTGATGGTTATGAGGTAGTCCTTGGTTTTGAGGAGGTTCTGTTCTTGTTTAGTATTCAACTCTTTCTTCATTATTATACCTTCAGAACCCTTTTTAGATATTTTTTCCTAGTTGCCATCCAAGCGACTTCACTTTCACTTTTCACTTCCATGCATTAGAGAAGGAAATGGCAACCCACTCCAGTATTCTTGCCTGGAGAATCTCAGGGACGGGGGAGCCTGGCGGGCTGCCGTCTATGGGGTCACACAGAGTCGGACACGACTGAAGCGACTTAGCAGCAGCAGCATGAAATTTTACTTTTTAATTTGTCAAAGTATTTTATTTCATTTATTTCAAACATAAACTAATGAAATTTTAATATTACAGATATACTGTATATCTGATTATATACTATATGTATATTTGTGTTTTTGCAATAGAAAAGTAATGGTTTTTTGCTCTTCAAGAATGAATTTCTGCTCCATGAGGGGGAACAGCACCCCAACTAAGAATGTATAGCCTGAGTTGGTATAGAATGTATAGTCTTAGGCCAAACAGTTCCATATTTTACATGTTTGGGTTTAGAAACATACATTTAAAAAAGTAAAATGACCTTGCGGGGACTGCAGATATACGAGCAAATAGCTAAACCCTGATTTATCCACCAGAGCACACTCTCCTCTGCCTTATTCTCTGCCCTCTCTTGTACCCACACCTTGAATAAACTTCTGGAAAGACTGTATATTTCATTTTAAGTATGTGTTTAACCATTCCTAGTGGGTTGAATAATTACTTCCCCCATTTAACACAGAAGGATGAACCTACCAGGAACCTGTGAATGTAACCTTATTTGGAAAAAAGGGTCTTTGCAGATGTAATTAAATTCAGGATTTCAGGATGAGATCACCCAAGATCATTTGGATGGGCCCTAAATCCAATGATAAGTGTCCTTTTGAGAGAAAGGCAGAGAGATTTGACCCAGGCACAAAACAGAAGGCCATAGGAGATGGAGACAGAGACTGGAGCAATGTAAACCCAGGAATGCCACCAGCCATGAGAAGCCAGGAGAGGGTCTACCCTCAAGCCTCTGCAGGGGGTATGACCTGTCCAAAACTTTGACTTTTGGCCTTCAGAACTTGAGAGAATAAATTTCTGTTGTTTGCAGCCACAGCAGACAAATAAGCCATCTTTCCTCCTCCTCCGGGCATACACACAGTCTCGTTCACCTGTGTGGTCCTACTGCATAGCCTGGTGACTGACACAGAGCCTGTGCTCAGTTTATTTGCACGGTAGGAACAGTGAGTGTGAAGCAACCCCAAGCTTACTGCTTCCTCTGCCAGATGCAAGTTTTGGAGGGCTACAGAGATGCACTCCCTCCCTTCCGCCTGCTCTCCCCAACAATCCTGTCCTGTGTAGGCCAAACAGTCCCATATCTTACATTTACATGTTTGGAAACATGCGTTTTAAAAATGTAAAAATGGGACTTTCCTGGTAGTTCAGTGGTTAAGAATCTGCCTGCCAGTGCAGGGGACATGAGTTTGATCCCTGGCCTGGGAAGATTCCATGTGCCTCAGAGCAATTAAGCCATCGCACCATAACTACTGCAGCCCTCATACTCTAGGATAAGCGAGCCACAACTACAGACTCTGGGCACCACAACTACTGAGCCCGCACACCTAGAGCTTGCGCTGTGCAACAAGAGAAGCTACTGCAATGAGAAGCCTGCATGCCACAATTAGACAGTAGCCTCCGCTTGCCACGGTTAAGGAAATGCTGCATGCAGTAATGAAGACCCAGCACAGCCAAAAGTAAAACAAATTTTAAAATGTAAAAATGTTAAAAATATAGACACACATGACTTCATATAAACTGGATAATATTATACAAGTTATCTTGTAACTGCCTTTTCTTCTCGTTAAATAACATGTCTTGGGCATCTTTCCATGTTAGTCAATGTAGCTACCCATTTTAATAGCTACCTGGGTTTCCACTGTATGGATTACTATAATTTGTTTAAGCAATCTCCTATTGATGGATGCTAATGTCTCTCTTAAAATGGAATATCTGTTTTGACATAGGGTACTGGAAATCTGGCGATACTAATAGAGTGGAACCATTATTGCTTTTGACTTAAACATTACACTTATTCTAATGTGGCAGATCGTTTCATTAGCTTTGTGAGCTAGTTGCTACTTTTTTTTTTTTTTTTTTTGATAACATATTGCTGTCTTCTTTTGGCCCTGTAATTAATTAAAGTCCCTATGTCTTTTAACCTGAATAGTTATGAAGTGAAGTGTTCCTAAATTTGTATTTGAGCAATTGTTTATACATATTTTAAAATAATCCATGTGAGAGTTTTACATAC
The DNA here is from genome assembly GCA_917880005.1 of Nanger dama. Lineage (NCBI taxonomy): Eukaryota > Metazoa > Chordata > Mammalia > Artiodactyla > Bovidae > Nanger > Nanger dama. The sequence goes on from CAKJTW010000022.1 coordinate 30,027,972, forward strand.
ACTTAATCATAGTCCTTTGGCCAGCAAGGAAATCAAACCAGTCAGTTTTAAAGCAAATCAATCCTGAATATTCATTGGAAGGATTGATGCTGAAGCTGAAGCTCCAGCACTTTGCCCACTTCATTCAAAGAGCCGACTCATTGGAAAAGACTCTGATGTTGGGGAAGACTGAGGGTAAAATGAGAAGGGAAAGGCAGAGGATGAGACGGTTAGAGGACATCAACAACTCAAGAACTTGAGAAAACTCCAGGAGATAGTGGAGGACAGAGGAGACTGGTGTGCTATCGTCCAGGGGCTGAAAAAGTTGGATACAACTTAGCAACTGAACAACAACAAATCATAGTTTATGCATGGTCTTATTTCTTCTTTTAAATTGAACTCTATGTTGCAAAATTTTTTAATACACTATTGACTTTAAATTTTTGAAGATTTTACATTTCTGTTTATTATTGAGAAAAACAGATTTTATCCTATCACTTCAGACCACTGAGATAACTCTGGAGCAACATTTTGTGCTCCATTATACAAGTGATTCCTTCTCCGGTAGCACTAGTGGTAAAGAGCCCGACTGCCAGTGCAGAAGACGTAAGAGATGCAGGTTCAGTTCCTGGGTCAGGAAGATCCCCCGGGGGTGGGCATGGCAACCCACTCCAGTGTTCTTGCCTGGAGAATCCCAGGGATGGGGCAGCCTGGTGGGCTGCCGTCTATGGGGTCGCACAGAGTCAGACACGACTGAAGCGACGCAGCAGCAGCAGCAGCAGCAGCAGCAGCAGCAGCAGCAGCAGCATCGCAATAAAGCAAATATCATAATGAAGTGAGCCACATGAATTTTTTTGATTTCCCAGTGCATATAAAATTATGTTCACACTATACTACAGTCTATTAGATCAAATTGTCAACATCCAATGGATCATAGAAAAGGCAAGAGAATTCCAGAAAAACATCTACTTCTGCTTCATTGACTACACTAAAGCCTTTGTGTGGATCACAACAAACTGTGGAAAATTCTTAAAGAGATAGGAATACTAACCATCTTACCTGCCTCCTGTGAAACCTATAGGCAGGTCAAGAACCAACAGGTAGAACCAGACATGGAACAATGAACTGGCTCCAAATTGGGAAAGGAGTTTCACAAGACTGTATATTGTCACCCTGCTTATTTAACTTATATACAGAGTACATCATGAGAAATGCTGGGCTGAATAAAGCACAAGCTGGAATCAAGATTTCTTGGAGAAATATTAATAACCTCAGATATGCAGATGACACCACCTTTACGTCAGAAAGTGAAGAGGAACTAAAGAGACTCTTGATGAAAGTGAAAGAAGAGAGTGAAAAAGCTGGCTTAAAACTCAACATTCAACAAATGAAGATCATGGCATCTGGTCCCATCACTTTATGGCAAATCAAAGGGGAAAAGGTGGAAGTAGTAACAGATTTTATTTTCTTGGGGTCCAAAATCACTGTGGACAATGGCTGGAGCCATGAAATTAAAAGATGCTTGCGTCTTGGAAGGAAAGCTCTGACAAACCTAGACAGCATATTGAAAAGCAGACACATCAATTTGCCAACAAAGGTCCGTATAGTCAGAGCTGTGGTTTTTCCAGGAGTAAGTACGAATGTGAGTGTTAGACCATAAAGAAGGCTGAGCGTTGAAGAATTGATGCTTTTGAACTGTGGTGTTGGAGAAGACTCTCGAGAGTCCCTTGAGCTGCAAGGAAATGAAACCAGTCAATTCAAGAGAAGAAGAGCGTGATGAGCTACCTCAATGAAAAAAACCCCAAATACTGGGAAAGATAGAAGGCTGAAGGAGAAGGGGACGACAGAGGATGCGATGGTTGGATGGCATCTCTGATTCAATGGAAATGAGTTTGAATAAGCTCTAGGAGATAGTGAAGAACAGGGAAGCTTGGTGTGCTGTAGTCCATGGGGTTGCAAAGAATCGGACATGACTGAGTGACGGAACAACAACAAATATTCTATTAAGGTCTATTAAGTGTATAATAGCATTTGCCTTAAAAAACAATGTATATAACTTAATTTTAAAATATTTTAATGCTAAAAATGCTAACCATCATGGGAACCTTCAACAAATCATGATAATAGCATCACAGGTCACTGATCACAGATCACTACAATAAATATAGTAAAAATAATAACGAAGTTTGAATTATTGTAAGAATTACCAAAATGTGACACAGAGACATGAGCAAATGCTGTTAGAAAAATGTCACTGATAGGCTCCCTTGACATGTGCTGTGTGCGTAGTGGCTCAGCTGTGTCCAGCTCTTTGTGGTCATGTGGACTGTAGCCCGTTGGCTCCTCTGTCCATGGAGTTTCTCCAGGCAAGAGTGCTGGAGCTGGTTGCCATGCCCTCCTCCAGAGGATCTTCCCAACCCAAGGATCGAACTCGGGCCTCTTGCATTGGAGGCAGATTCTTCACCATCTGAGCCACAAGCTTGACATGGGGTGGCCATGAAACTTCAATTTGTAAAAATGCAATACCTCCCAAGTGCAATAAAATGAGGTATACTTGTATTTTATTTTTTTGTCTATCTTAGGGATTGCAGTGTTGCGTAGTACTAAGTAAGAGGCAGAAATTTGACTCTTCCCTCAAAAGGCTTCCTTCCAAGTTGTTATTAAACTCCTAGTGAACATGTTGTCTTCCATTATTCTCCTCCCTTACAATACCCCTATAAGATTATAGTGGCTTTTGTCTTCGTCCATTCAGGACAGGACTTGCGTCTCTTTGTCTTGCATTCTCTGTAATACTTAGTACAGTGCCTGATGTGGAACATAAGAGATGTCCATTAACATTTGTTGTTTTAAACTGAATGGTCCCCAAGACTATAATGAATTCCATGTGGTGGATCCATACAGCCTCCTAGCAATCAGCACTTTCTCTTGCACTTGCTCATTAATCATCTATTCAATAATCCATTTCTGGAATTCACAAGGGATTGATGCCAAGCTCACTGGATTATATCCACTTTTACTCCTTTCTTGAAAGTCAGGAGCTGGGAAAGTTTTATGCAGGAAGTGGAGCTTCAAGTTGGTGTTGACGGACAGGTATGATATGAGTAGAGAAAATGGAAGGAGAGGCCATTTGGAGATCAGAGTCTCTACGTGGTAAATGTGGTTGGAAGACAGAATTGTTCACAGACACAGAATATAGTTTTATATTAGTGAAATCTTGGTTGAGAGCACTAGGATAACCTTGAAAAACTGAATGTAATCGTGGAAGCAGAGAATGGCCTATGTCCCCAGGGACCTAGATGGAGAGGCAGAGGAAGCCCAGCCATTCTCTGCTTCCTATACCACATTCCCTTTGCAAGGTGGTTCTGATGCTTTCTCAGCCAAGATTTCACTAATCCCATCATCTTTAAATGTAAAGCCTCAAACATGCAAAATATACTTATTATTACCATTGTATCCTAGTTCATTTCTAGATGTGGTGCCTAGCCATGATGTAAAATGATAGGAGGGGGTGAGTAGGAAGACCAATGTGGTACCCTTTTTGTCAAGAGCTGGGAGTGATTAAGAAAGTAACTATTTTGGAGATAAAGCTCATTGATTCAGACTAATTAGTGCTAATACAAGTAGAAGTGCAAAGTATGAATTACTGAATCCTTAGGAAAAGAAAAGTGAGTTGTAGGTATTGAGTCGCTCTAACAAATGTTTGCCTCTGCAACACTGCTCATTATGCAGCATTGGAGGTGCTGAGTTTAAGATTTCTTGAGTTTCAAACTTCTATAAAGTTGTAAGGGCCAAAAAAGAGCTGCTCATTACTGCTCAATATCACCCCATGTATATATCTGCAATCTCTCTCCCTGGCCTTTCTTCTGCCACGCCTGTGAGCCCTGGCAGTCACAGGTTATAGCAGGATCCAAACAGTATCTGAGTTTCAGTTTTCACTTTTAAGGTTGCCTTGAGCTCTCTGTGTCACTTGTTGCATAACAGGGTTTGTTGTGATGGGGTCAAGTGGTGCTGGAAGGAGGTAGGCTTGGTCTTAACTCATTCTTTAGAGTAGAACAAGCTCTTGTCGGGGAGGTGCTGGGAGGGCATGTCCTGTTCATTGCAGATGTTCAGCCCAGTGGTGGAACCAAGCACGCACAGTGGTTCAAAGGAAAGGAGGTAGCAATAGCCTGTCTTGAATTGGGAAGATGCTCAGTAAGGGGTAAATGTGGAGGTGAAGGAGTTGCCAACTGGCAGGGTGGGAACCACTGATGTGCCACGTAGATCTAGCAATTGACCAAGGGCTGCTGAAGCAGTGGAACACAGACCATCTCAGTATGGTGCTCCAAGCAGAAGACCAGCCATGCAAACTGCAAACTCAAGATTTCGGTATAGACAACACCTTACCAGAAGGGGGCCATTGAGGAATGCATGTCACAGGCTGACTTCCCCAAGGAAGCAGATTCTGAAGCTAATATCAGCATGCAGACATCAATCTGGAAATGCTCTTGGGATCAACATCTGTGGAAGGAGAGGGAGATTAGCTGAGATGATGTCCCAGCAAAGGCCGTGGCTGACCTCATGAGAAAACTTGGGGGAACGCCTCAGCTTGGGTTGGAGGGAGAGATCCAAGGAGGTCAGGCTTTTCTACTCCCACACTGGTCAGTCATTAGGTGCCAGCTGCCACTGGGAGGAGGTGTGGCTTTGGGCCACTTTTCTTCAACAGAAGCAATTCTCAGAAATGGCTAACAGCCAAGGGCCATCTTCTGGCTACACTCCCAGCAGCTGAGGGAATAAGTCCTTCCTTCCTCCTTTTGGGGAGCACATCGTAACATCCATCTCAGTAAGTTACAGCATGGGGGATAAGAGTGCCCAATAGCCATGAATGATAGAATGGGGATATTAGAATTTTGATCAACATGAAAGGAAAAAATTATATTAAATCTCATTGAAATGACTGGAGGCCAGGGTAAGGGAGGGGTTATGAAAGATGAGAGGGACCGTCCTTTGCTATTTGCATATTTACACTCTCTGCACCCAGTTGCTCTGGACCCTGGGGTGGGATGTAGGGGAGAGGAGGGCAATGGTGGCCAAGTTTACATAGGTTAAGGGTTCAGTGATTCCAGCTATGAGAAGCTGAGGAAGACAGAGATGGGGAAATAAAAGGGGCCTCTGTGGATATCTCTCCCCATTCATTCTAGCAAATCTTGTACCTCATGACCCTGGGGCTTATAATGCTATAAAAATGTTCAAACAATCAAATCCAGTCACCATGTGCAAACACGCAATTTTAATTTTAAGAAGTATTTGTCAAGGCATTGATGCAATTCTCTTTCTTAGGCCCAAATTAATATTCTCTTATTGTTAGATTTCCATTGTGTTGTTCCAGGCATTTTGTGTTTCAAGAGCAGAGCAGGAGGTTTTCTATTAATTAATTTATTTTTAGAGAGACTCATCTCCTCTCTGCAGAGCTGAGAGTAGTTTTTGATTTAATACCACTTGGAAAATAGGGCCAAGGGAAAAATTGTTTAGATTGAGTCCAAGAATAGAAAATTCTTATAACAAAAAACTTTCCTCTTAAAAAAAATGGAGTGAGTAAGCAGTGGGGAACTCACATTAGAGCATGTTTCAATGTCAGTATTTCACGTGTCACAACATTTGGCTCATCTTGGCAAATTACGAAATTTTTCTAATTCCTAAGGTATCTTTAAACAGCTGTTGTTTCTTTTCTAAATAATATTAACTCTGCCCCCTCCCCAAGGAGGATGGTCTAGGTTTCAATAGCCTGAATTTTCAATGCAATGGTGTCAATTTCAGTTTGGAATCTTGTCACAGATTATGGATGTCCACTTCTCATGTGGGGGTATGACTCCACAAGAAATGGTCAGGAGTCTGCTGTTCGTGAAAAGACTCAGCTGTAGAGGCATCTGGACAACACACTTTTAAAATGGGGTTATTTCATAATTGCATCGACTCTGTCCAAGAAAAGAGAACACATTCAAATTCCCTTTAATTCAAACCATTTGTGAGTGAAGCTCTCTATCTTGAGCTAGAGAGGACTGGTACCCTTGAAGACTGTTGCGTTCTAAACTGTCCACATCCGCCTGGTTTGAAAATATCATTTTGCGACTTGGTGCTCTGACTAGGGAAGTTGTTTGAAGGGATGCTTTGCAAGTGAAAAGGGATGGGCACAGACTGTCCATGTGCTGAGAGATTTGTGTTAGTCATCCAAACACTCCCACTGGTCAATCCAGAAGTTTTGTGCTCATAGGATCACCAGTTATTTGTGTGACTTCCTATTGCACATGGGCAGAAGCTGGCAGTATCAGGAGACAGTGTGACTTAGGGAGAAAAACGGGAACTTGGGGGCCTGAAGGAAACTAGGTCTGTGTCTCATTGCTGGCACATTTCTAGCCTTAAGCAAGCCATTTATTTTCTCTGAACATCCGCTTCCTTGTTTATAAAATGATCAAACACACACACACACTCAATCACCTTACACAGTAATGGTAAGAAGTAGAGATAATATATCTAAGAGGCTCAGCATACTACCTGGCCCATAATAGATACCCAATACCTAGAAATTAGGGCTTCCCTCATAGCTCAGTTGGTAAATCATCTGCCTGCAATGCAGGAGACCCACGTTCGATTCCTGGGTTTGGAAGATCCCCAGGAGAAGGAAATGGCCACCCAATCCAGTATTATTGCTTGGAGAATCTCATGGACAGAGAAGCGTGACAGGCTACAGTCCACGGGATTGCAAGAGGCAGACATGACTTAGTGACTAAACCACCGCCACCTAGCAATTATTATAATTGTTAGCTATAACTAAATAAAGTCTATGAAAAGGCTCTTTCTGTATAATCTAAATCCCCATTATGATCATCTTATGCCCAATCTGGCAGTAAAAAGGGCATGCTGACAGCATCCATCTTTCCATTCCCAAGACAGATGAAATATATGGCTTTCTTCCTAATGGGTTCCCAAAGGTCTGCTAGGTTTCCTGGCAATGAGTCAGCAATTCAAGCCGGTCCAGGTACAGAACAAAGCTGTGCCAATAGCCACATTCCATGCACAGAACACTCCCCAACTGGGCCGTACATGCAGCGGCCGCGTATGCCAGCCTCTCGCGCCTGGCTCACCAGGCAGCTGCATAAATTGCTTCGAACATGAGATTATTTATGGCCTAACCAACTCTGCCTTTGGCCTAACTCTTGTTCTCATTTTTTAAATGATAGTATTAGTGCCGGGGTAAGACACACAATGTAGGAAACTGAATTCCACAGACAAATGTTGCCAGGTGCAGACTCACTTATTCTGATTGTGCCGGACCTTGTCGGTTTATTGTTGGCTTTACAATTCCCAGCTCCAGGGTGGCAAGAACTGCCCTAAGTGAAGACAGTCCATAGCACGTCAGTGACAGCTAAGCAAAGAACAACAATCTGATTTTTGTGTAATTTTTAAGTTGTGAGCACTCTCAGCAGGGTACCCTGACAGTGGTTATAACCTCAGAAGTAAAGTGAAAAGAAAAAAATATATATATAAAGGAGTTGCTGCTGCTGCTAAGTCGCTTCAGTCATGTCTGACTCTGTGCAACCCCAGAGACGGCAGCCCACCAGGCTCCCCTGTCCCTGGGATTCTCCAGGCAAGAACACTGGAGTGGGGTGCCATTTCTTTCTCCAATGCATGAAAGTGAAAAGTGAAAGTGAAGTCACTCAGTTTTGTCTGACTCTTAGCAACCCCATGGACTGCAGCCCACCAGGCTCCTCCGTCCATGGGATTTTCCAGGCAAGAGTACTGGAGTGGGGGTGCCATGGTCTTCTCTGATATAAAGGAGTACCTAGGAATATTTCCAATTTTTGGCCTCTTGTTTCACCCTTCATCTGAAGAAACTTAGATAAAATGGTCTTTTATTCTTATCTTTCCCCAATTTTCAAATCAAATGCATGACATATTGGAGCTACACTTCAAAGGTAATGGGTTTTACAGATTCTTCCGATCCAAATTCTCCCCATCCCCAGTCTATCTAGTATCTTTTTATAGTAGGAAAAGGGAAAGAGGGGCATAAGTCTTGGCATTGATTTGGGGAGAAAGGGCCAATAGGAAAGGTGTGAACTTTCATAATTTTGCTTTTGTTCCAAGTCCTTACCCCGTAGGGACCAACTGAGAAAGTAGGCCCATAATTGGCTCAGTGGGACTTAAATCAAATATTTTCTAAAGCCGTGTCAGTGTGATGGTCATCTGCTTCATCAGGGACTGTAAGCTTAGGGATGGAGGGGTGCCAGGAGATGATGTACAGCTTGGGACTCTGACCAAGTCCCTTTTACTTTGATACCTGCATTTGGACCTTAATCATCCATTCAAGTAAAGAAATATCTGTTCCAATATTTGTTCACATTCTACTATGTGACATACACTGTGCCAAACACTGGAGAAATAGCTGTGAATTTTGTTTCCCATGTGGTGGCTCTGAAGCAAGTGTGCTGTGATGCCCACCAAAAATCATCAATTCTTATTTTATTTGCAGGTGAATCACCTAATGAAATTATAGCTATTGGCTCTAGTCAAGGCCTTTTAAATCATATACTGGAAGTTATATAGAGGCAATAAGGGAGGAAAGTTAACATCCTTGGATTTCCCTTATGGATACCAGCATTCAACCATCAATGGTGGGATGCAGGGCAGGCACTGACTTTTGTCCTCCATAGTCACAAAGTTTAACCTAAGGAGTATACTAACATATCTATATCCATGTTCATATCCATATGTAATACATATATCTACATCTTTTTAAGGATACTTCATTGTCTTCTTATCTGACACCCTCCAAAGTGTTACATTCTATTCTATCTCTGAGATGGAGAACAGTAGCTACTTGTTGAATGTAAGCTACCCGAGTAGATGTAATGTTACTGCTTAACACACTTTGCGTCTCCTCCTGGTTTAGAGTCCTTCAAATTTCCTTTGAGAAAGCTCCCTTCCTCCATTTCTGCCATGTGATATGGGTAGAATTTTAACTCCCTTAAAATTCCATGAGAGGGGACTTCCCTGGTGGTCCAGTGACTAAGAATCTGCCTTCCAATGCAGGGGACACAGGTTCAATCCCTGGTCAGGGAACTAAGATCCCACATGCCATGAGGCAACTAGAAAGTCTGTATGCTGCAACTACTGAACCTCTGTGCTCTAGAGCCGTTGCGCTGCCACAAAGTGCCCGCACACCGCAACAGAGATCCAGCTCAGAGTAAATTAACTCAGAAATTTCATAGGATTGTTTTAATTGGCTTAAAGCAATCATTCTGTTTTCTCACAGTATTGCTTCAGGGAGAGACCATTAATCCAGTAATATCCACTGAGATGAGAGAAAACCTTTGCTAGAATTTCTAGAAAAGAGAGATTAGATTCTTTTCTTTCTTCCATAGAATCCATTAGATTGTATGGTGTAGTTTGTAAGAATGGAGACACTTATTTTGCCATCCCAGGGAAAGCCCTTAGCTTCAGGGTGACACAGGGAGAAAAGGACACTGTGGAGGGGGTGAGAGTATAGAAGGAATAGCTGAAAAATGGAGAGAAGCCTAATTCTTTGTGATACTGGTTGTTTTAAAATTGAAGAACAGTTGATTTACAACATTATATTAATTTAAAGTGTACAACCCAGTGATTTGATTATTTTTATAAATTATACTCAATTTAAAGTTATTAAAAAATAATGATTAATCACAAGCTAGAATAAAGATTTCCAGGAGAAATATCAACAACCTCAGATACGCAGATGATACTACTCTAACGGCAGAAAGTAAAGAGGAACTAAAGAGCCTCTTGATCCAAGCGAAAGAGGAGAGTGAAAAAGCCAGCTTAAAAATTCAACATTGAGAAAACTAAGATCATGGCATCTGGTCCCACCACTTCATGGCAAATAGATAGGGGAAAAGTGGAAACAGTGACAGATTTTTTTTTTTCCCTTGGGTTCCAAAATCACTGCAAATGGTGACCGCAGCCATGAATTTAAAAGACACTTGCTCCTCGGAAGGAAAGCTATGCCAAACTTAGTGTATTAAAAAGCAGAGACATCACTTTGCTGACAAAGGCCCATATAGTCAAAGCTGTGGTTTCCAATAGTCATGTATGGATGTGAGAGTTGGACCATAAAGAAGGCCGAGAACCAAAGGATTGATGCTTTCAAATTGTGGTGCTAGAGAAGATTCTTGAGAGTCCCTTGGAAAGCAAGGAGATCAAACCAGTCAATCCTAAAGGAAATCACCCCTGAATATTCATCGGAAGGACTGAAGCTGAAGCTCCAACACTTTGGCCACCTGATGTAAAGAGCTGACTCACTGGACAAGACTCTGATGCTGGGAAAATTGGGGGCAGGAGAAGTGGATGAGATGGTTGGATGGCATCAGCAACTCAATGGATGTGAATCTGAGCAAACTCTGGGAGACAGTGAAAGACAGGAAAGCCTGGCACGCTGCAGTTCATGGGATCACAAAGAGTCAGACACAACTTAGTGCCTCAATAACAACAATATAATGACTATTTCCATGTATAATATATCCTTCTTGCTTATTTATTTTATACATAGTAGCTTGTATCTTTTAATCCCTTACTCATATCTCATTCTCCCCTTCCCTCTCCCACTGGGACCCACGAGTTTGTCAGCTGTATCTGTGAGTCTGCTTTGGTTTTGTCATATACATTCTTTTTTATTTTTAGATTCTCTATATAAGTGATAAGAGTATTTGTTTTCCTTGACTTATTTCACTAAGCAATACCCTCTATTTCTACTTATGCTGTTGCAAATGACAGAATTTCATTATTTTTTATGGCTAAGTAATATTCTATTGCAGGTATATAGAACACATCTTCTTTATCCATTCAACTGTTAAATACCTTGGTTATTGTAAATAGGGCTGCTCTGAACACTGTGATGTGTGCATTTTTTCAAATTAATGTTTCTGTTTTCTTTGGATGTACACTCAGCAGTGGAATTGCTGGATTATGTGGTAATTCCACTTTCAGTTTTTAAGGATCCTCCATACTGTTTTACACAATGACTGGATGAATTCACAATTCACAATGAATTCACAACTCTGTACTAGGATTTCCTTTTCTCCATATCCTTGCCAACATTTGTTAATTGTGTTCCTTTTTATGGTAGCCATTTTGACAGATGTGAGGTCACTGAAGTTGGTGATTGCAGCCATGATATTAATGATATTGCATGATATTGCAGCCATGATTTGTTCCTTGGAAGAAAAGCTATGACCAACCTAGACAGCATATTAAAAAGCAGAGACAGTCCTTTTCCAGAAAAGGTCTGTATAGTCAAAGCTATGGTTTTCCAGTGGTCATGTATGGATGTGAGAGTTGGACTAGAAAGAAAACTGAGCGCCGAAGAATTGATGCTTTTGAATCATGGTGTTGGAGAAGACTCTTGAGAGTCCCTTGGATTGCAAGGAGATCAAAACAGTCAATCCTCAAGGAAATCAGTCTTGAATATTTATTGGAAGGACTGATGCTGAAACTCCAATCCTTTAGCCACCTGATGCGAAGCACTGACTCATCGGAAAAGATGCTGATGCTGGCACAGATTGAACGTAGAGGAGAAGAGGAAAACAGAGGGTGAGATGGTTGGATGGCATCACTGACTCAATGGACATGAGTTTGAGCAAGCTCTGGGAGTTGGTGATGGACAGGAGGCCTGGCATGCTGCAGTTCATGGGGTTGCAGAGTGGGACATGACTGAGAGACTGAACTTAACTGAGATGATATCTCATTGTGGTTTTGATTTGCGTTTCTCTGATAATTAGCAATATTGAGCATGTTTCATGTGCCTGTTGGTCATTAATTCTGTTTGAGTTTCTAGACCCAAGCCTTACCCCAGTTAGAATTATCACTGGACTTTCCAATCACGTGAGCCAATACATTTCCTTTTTGCTTTAATCCATTTGAACTGGACTCTGTATCAGTTATGACACATCAGTTCAGTTCAGTTCAGTCGCTCAGTTGTGTCCAGCTCTTTTTGATCTCATGGACTGCAGCAAGCCAGGCCTCCGCGTCCATCACCAACTCCCGGAGTTTACTCAAACTGATGTCCACTGAGTTGGTGATGCCATCAGTGACACATAGACACACACATGACATAAAGAGTCCCAGTAAGAACCATGGATTTTGAACTCTTCCAGAATTTCCATCAGGTACCTTTATATAGTGATAGAAGTACATTCCATAGGCACTCATAAATACAATCCAGAAGTAGATTATATACATCTCTGCTCATACAAATTAAGAGCTAACTGTGATAAGTGGCTGGGGTGACAGGGAGAAGTAGGAACATTGGGATTGTTCAAAGCATTTGAGATTTGGGGATGTGGGTAACTTATGATTTTCTGGAATAGCCTTCTCTCTCCTGAATATTTTCATAAAACATATCTCCTAGAAGAACAATCCCAGCTCTACACAGTTACTAATATTAGGTTTCTCAGTGTGCTTCATGCTCTTTCCCACTCATAGGAATTAGGTCCCTTTCAGGACACACCTCCAAGGAGGTGCAGGTCCCCTGCTGGGCTGCATGAAGGAGGAAGAAAGATGTTCATGAAGGAGCCAGGAAGAAGACAGGTTGCCTGTGCCAAGAATGGAACGTCTTTTATGTTCTTTGATAACTCTGAGATTTCCCTTTCCTATTCCTTTCTCCTCATCTATTAATGAGCATGAACTACATCCTGGCCTTTAATCATTGATATCATTTCATATACACTTTTTCATTATCCTCATCTCTCTTTTGCTTCTTCGAACATCTGTTTCCCAGACCCGCTCTTTAGAATTGAGTGTATACATGGCAGCTTTCCCCATCTCTGAGCCATGGAGCTAAATTTCCTATGCACCTTCAAGCATTAAATTGAAAATTAAGCTAAATGTACCATATTTTGTTATAATTACAGTTTAGAAAAAAATCCTTGTTAATTAGGTATCCAAGAAAGTTATGTGGTCCATATGCTATGTAGGAATTTATAGTCCAGAGTAATAAAGTTTGGTAATAAAGGAATAGTGATGAGTGAAAGGGACAAATGTAAATTAACATTCCCCCAAATAAATCAAACAGTTTAGAGAAGTGGGCCATTCATGGCAACCACATGCAACTAGTTATAATTGCTAGTTTCCAAGTGTCTGATTTTAGTTTCCTTAAAAAAAAATTAAAAAAAAACAACAAATAGACATGATTTGAAGCTTAACATTCTGGTATCATTTGACAGTCACAGAGCTGCTGAGACTGCCGCAAAAAATTATTCTAATTATTCGAATAGAGTCTTTGGCATTGGCCTAGATAATGATAGGAATTAGTAAGTTTTACCCAGACAAGGTCCCTTCCTTTGAGGAATTTATCCTCTACAACTATCTGCTCTGGACTGAGCTACACTGGAATCAGTCTCTCTTCACTGACCCAGAAGAGTTCCTTGGCTGATGATGATGACTGACATCATGTTTCAAGGGCTTTTTCTGAGCCAGGTCCTGCACTGAGCTCTTTATATGCATTCTTTTCATTCTCACAGTCTTTAAAGGGAGTGTATTTCATAAGTTTTTTTTTTTTTTCAGTTGTAAGGACAAAAATTGTCAACTAGAAATGACTTCCTAAGTGATAAAAAACAACAACAAGAACAACAATGAGTTGTCTCTAGGGAAGTTCTAAAGGCAGAGCATCTTCAGGATTGGTGAATTTATCACTTGACACCATTAAGAACCTGGATTCTTGTCTCTTTGCTCAACTGCCTGCAGTGTGTGACACTGTCTTTGGGTTGGCTCCCTTCAGGGTCATGAGATGACTACCACAGTCTCAGGGGTTGCATTCTTCATGTCAACTCCCAGAGGAATCAGAGAGGACCTAGTTTTCCTTGCATCTCATTTTTTTTTATGAAGAAGATTTTTTTTTCTGCAAAAATCTTTTACAGAAGATTTTTATGGTATGGCATGGAGGGGGTGGGGACAGATGTTGAGTAGACAGTCAAATATATATACTATAGGTAGACCTTACCATTATCCTTATTTTATGGATAAGGAAACTGAAACTGAGAAAAGTTATGTAACACATCCAGCCTCTCTCTGCTAGTAAGTGGTAAAGCTGGGGTTTGAACTAAGGCAGTTTGACTTTATAGTACCTGTTCTTACCTATTGCACCAAATTGCTTGGCCATGGTAAATAGTTTCCTAACTCTGAATGGGGACTTGGATAGAGTCAGTTTAAGTGAAAGAAACAGGTAAAAGCTGTTTTTACTTTTTCTCATTTTAATTTTAATTTTTTCCCTTAGAAGTGCCTCTCCCCAGGGTCCAGTCCTGGATCCCACATATACAGGATTCTAGGTGAATCTATGAGAGGGGCAATGAACTTGAGCTTGGAGCAAGGGTATTTTTCCAGAAGAAGTGTTACAGTATTTCTACTGAGATATGAAGAACACAGAAGGTTAACTTTATAAAATAACTCATGGGGATGTAATGTACAATATTGTGAGCTATAGTTTATAATACTGTATTGTATATTTAAAAGTTGCTAAGGGAATAGGTCTTAAAAGTTCTCATGAGATTTTAAAAAAGTGTAATGTGTGTGGTGATGAATGTTGACAAGATTTATTTCACAGTATATGCATATATTGAATCATTATGTTGTATACTGTAAACTAATATAATATTTTATGTCAATTATATCTTTAAAAGAAAAATTATCTGGGTGGAAAAGTGTGTGTGTGCATATCTGTTGGATAAAGGGTTTTAGGGAGAGGGAGCAGCATAAAAAAATGGGAGAATGGGGCACAATTGGAAAACTTAAAGTATTGGGTTGGCCAAAAGTTCATTTGGGCTTTTAGTGGGAAAACCCAAATGAACTTTTGGCCAAACCAATAGCTCAGAATAACCTGTGTCAAACACAAAGCCTGATATAGTTGAGAGATAAGACTTTGGAGGTAAAAGAAGTGAACCATTAAGGATATTATTAAGCATATTAAGGAGTTTGAACTACATCCTGATATCAATGGTGACTGATTAAGAATTTTTATCAGAAGAAGACTTTATCAGAATAAACTTTTGGCAAGATCTCACTGACTTGCAGGGTGGAGAGTGGACTCCTGTAATATTAAGGTGGTGTTAACCCAGGAGGAGGAAGACCATTAGCTGGCTAATTTAAGTGCCTCACCTTTGAGTACTAACTGGGGCCCTCCTGTGGCTGACTCTTTTGGCCAACTCATCAGCCATTCTCAGTTCCCTTGTCCACACCCCACTTTAGAGACTGAAAAATTCAGATGCTTACTTTTCCAGCTGTTCATTGACGGGTGGTCATGTGACCCAGTTTGACTATGGGCTTCTGGAAGAGTTTGCCTTCTTGCCTGGAGCCATCTTTTGAACCCTGAAGAGACATGACTAAGGATGAATGCCTACACTAAGCAGAAGGATGGAAGGGGCCTAGGTCCCTGTTAACATTACAAATTCTTCAAACCAAAGAGGCTACCTTGTTCAGCAAGCAATAAATGTGCTTATGGCTTAAGTTACTTTTGGCAACTTCTTCTGTTACCCATACCAAAAATCATTCCTAGGAAAGTGGTACGCATTGAAGTGAAGTGAAGTGAAGTCGCTCAGTCGTGTCCGACCCTCAGCGACCCCATGGATTGCAGTCTTCCAGGCTCCTCCGTCCATGGGATTTTCCAAGCAAGACTGCTGGAGTGGATTGCCATTCCCTTCTCCAGGGGATCTTCCCGACCCAGGAATCGAACCCTGGTCTCCCGCACTGTAGGTAGACGCTTTACTGTCAGAGCCACCAGGGAATTTCTATTTCATTTTGATTGTGTATACACTTTTTAAATTCTTCACTCAAGAGAAAGAAGTTTCAAGAGTGTGCTCCTTACACTGACAGATTGGAAGATAGAAGTCTACAACGCTTCCACTCCCTTCAGGATAAAATGTGCCTGTGCAGGGCAGTACCTGTTTGGCCAGTCTGGAGAAGGCCTGGTCAGCTCCTTCAGCTGTGGCTCCATTTCTTGCTGCCCACTCTTGGCATGGCATTGCAATGAAGTCCATTTGGCCTGTGACTGGATCTGAGGGACCGCGAGCAATAGTAGTGAGGATCATGAAGTTTTTGTTTTTTTAAAGCATCTTGAAGTTTTAATAAGGCTTCATGTTTAGAAAAAAATATTACTTACAACATGCTTTTCCTTTAAGCAATTTATGTTAATAGAAAAGTATCCTAAAGAAAAATTAGACACAGCAGTGGGGCATGTTATATTTTTCTCAAACAGACACAGCACTTTTATTAGAATCCTGATGAAATGTATACCCATAAAAAGTACGTTCCCTGCACCCTAGCCCCACAAGTTAAATATGGCTGACAGTCATGTGTAGAGAATACCCGAGCCAACTCCACTGAATAATGTGTCGTCTGAGGTCTGCCATCACCTGACAGGATAAAGCTAATCCAAATCGACTGCTTGCCTTGTTTTTATGACATGGAGCTATTGAAAAGTACAGGAATAATTAACTGGAAATGTAATGGAGGAAGCTCTCTCTGAGCTTGGGCTGTCACAGAGCGTAACACCTGATACGGCTTCCTTGGGCACCAGACCCGCTGCAATAACACTTTTTATGCTACTTTCTAAAGAAACTAGTGACTCAAGTCGTCCATCAGTGCAATTTGTTCTGAAGAGAGCATGACAGCTGTGGCAGGTACCAAACAGAGGTGCCTTGTTCCTCTGAGTGACACTAATTATGGGTAAGGGCTTTGTAAACACGCCTCTCTGTTTGAGGGAAGTGAACAACATATAGTAAAGCACCAGCATAACCAAAATGACGTCCATAAATAAATAGAAAATAACGGCACTTTTCTAATTGAATGCAGATAGGTAAATAAATCAGGGGGCACTTAAGCCTGCTTTGGATACAATGAGTCATTTTCTACTCCTTGACAAAGTGAAAAAGGCAATTGGCTCTTGGAGTTTACCCAGATGTGGCATGCTGGAAAGAAGGCTTTCCACCTCTAACAGCTGCTATCTCAATGAAAAGTGTGTATATGGTTACAACACACATAGCTGTGTGCTTATATGGGTTTGTATGCAAGTCTCCCTCAACTTATCAATATTATGTTACGATATTCTTTTTGTCAACGGTTTGGCACTCTGGCATTTAACTAGAGAATTGATAAACATGCTGATTATTTACCCAAGCTAGCCCAGCAAAGATAAGCTGAACTTGAACACAAATAGACCCACTGGGCAATTAATAGGCTTGTGGACATCAGTTAACCTGAGAAGATACACTCATCTATTGTAGATAGGTAGACTTGCATTCAGCTGTAAGTGAGAGAAAAACCAAGATAACAGCTTGGACTGATAGAAATTCCTTTCTGTCTCCTGTGAAAATATATGCAGATGGTTCGGGGCACCTATGATGCTCAGGGGGTCAGGGAGCCAGACTTTCTGTGCTGTGCTGTTTCACCATGGATGGTCCGCACCCCAGGGTCCTGACAGTGAGTGCTGTGTCTCAGCAACAGGATGGAGAACAACTGACAAGGGCACACCTGCATGTTTCTTGGTTGGATTCCTGAAAGCCGCCACGTGACACTTGTCACCGGCCAGAGCTAAGTCATATGGCTGTATCTAGCTGCAAAGGGCTAATGATGTGTCTTCATCCCTGGACGCAAAGAATGTCATTACTATAAAGAAGCGAACATGGATATTGAGAGGACTACTGGGGAGCTCTGCATCCGTGTTCCCACTGAGGAAGAAAGCTGCTTTGTAGCTTGTAAGAGATAAAACCTCCTGCTTCCCTGGACTACTCCCATTTTCCTCATTCTTTACCTAAATCCCTCACTAAAACCACAGAAAGAGATATTTGATGTAGGCCAAGAAACAAATCTTAAATGGAAGAATTTTTCTTACTCTCCAGAGAGGGGTGATGGGAAGGCTGCCCTGCTGGTTCCTTCTTTCCAAATCTTACTTTGCTGATGTCCAAATTCCATCACACATCTTTCTTCAGTGTGAGTCTAGATAAAAAGCAACTTCCTCTAGGAATAACTTTCAATGTCTATCAGCTTTTTACACTTAAATTTGAATGGGTTTTCTGAGTTTCCTATCTATTCTTGAGAGCAGAAGTCTTCATTAGAAGAAAATGAGGTTGGAGCTGTCTATCTAATTTATTGGAGATGAAGGGAGGTATATTAAATTAGATATTTATATGAATTTTTAGTATTTGGCTATTCTCAGTCTTTGGTTAAGAATTTTATTAACCTGGGTTTTGTTTTTTTTAAAAAGGAACACTTTTTTCCATGGAGTCTTTTTTCACTTAAGCAGTTAAATGATAAAGTAGAAAATATTACCCTAAACCGTCTCTTCCTTTCCTGCTGAGTTTTTATTTCTCTATTTAGAGATGCCTGACTTTGTGTGTGTGAGTATATATCAGTTAGGAAATGCACTTTGAGGGCATGGAGTGTATGCATTAGAATTATTCTATGTATGACAAAAGCTAAGTAAATACAGTATTGTGCCAGGAGTTCATTGCGGAGGCAATTGCTTAGAACAGCATTTAGTGCCATTCTATCCAAGTCAGAGCTTTCATTGAAGAATTCTCGGAAGCAGCTATAGCTCATAAAAGGGAGGAAAGATTTCTAAAATGAAAGGAGAGGGCATATTGGGGAGTGATGAGCTGAGCAGGGTAGATAAGCAGACTTCAAGCTCACATCACCATATTCAGTGTGTGCTGATTGACAGCAGAGGAGGAAGCCAGGTGAAGGAAACCCATGTTGGATTCTACAGTAAAGGAGCTGATAGCCTTTTACTGAGCACCTGCTGAATGGCATATATTCTCCGAGGTGTCTCAGAAACAGACTGCCATTTAGGCTTCACACAAGCACAATTATCTAGTTTCACAGATGAAAAAACTGAGACCAAAAGAAATAAAAGAGAAAGTAAAAACTGGGGCTTGAATACAGTCTGCTGACTTCACAGGCTCTGTCTACTACTCCTCACAGGGTTTGACACAAGAGAGGCAGAAAAGACGAGCTGGTCAAGTGGTTTAACCTGGGGCTCCTGCTCATAGCCCTCACATCTCCCACTCCCAGCAGTTAACTTTCCTCAAAACTGGGCCAGCTGCTGTGTCTCCAGGACGTGACATGGCCTTTAGCAGCCGAGGAGGCCATGATGAGGCATGGCAAGCAGCAAGATCTTTAGTGGTTCTTGGATATCAATGCTGGTCACCACTTCCTAGCAGATGGGACAAGGCCTAGGAGCTCTAGTGGTTAACCAAGGCCTGTCATTTTCTTTTTAGGCATTGTCTTGGTTCCCAATTAGCCAGGAGATTTGTTTTGCTTTTAAATCACGAACATCCCAGCTGTCAAAGTCTCTCCTTACCAAACATCTGCAGCCATCCTGCCTTGGGCCATGAACTCATCTGATCTCTTACTCCAAGCTGCCTCAGATTTGACCTGGTCTTGGCCATGAGAACTTCAGTGAAAGGCTAAGTGGTAAAGTGGTATTTGTGAGTCAGTCTTCCCTCTGAGTCAGAAATAAAACAACGCCTCAGCATGTTAGAGGGAATATGGGGCTAACCTATGATGAAACCGAAAGAACTCTTCTCCTTTCATTCTTCTGGGATCTGAAGTGACTTGTAATGTATATTGAGAGTCTGGTTTTTGGTGAGAGTAAGAATAAAACTCTGGAGCAGTCAGATAAAGCCATTTTCCCTTCTTTCTTCCCTCCCTCCCTTCTTCCTTTCTTTCCTTCCTTCACTCTTTTTGACTTTTTACTTGTTCCAAAACAGTAAAACTTGATCATTCAAGAAGAATTTATATTTCTCCTTAACAGTTTGATCAAGGAACTTATTCCTAATATCAGTTCTGTTGTTTAGTAAAACTGGGTAGAATGGAAAAAATACTGAGTTAGAAACAAATAAACTGAAAACCAGACAACCAAAACCAAACTCAAAAGGTTTCTGAGTGGTGACTTGACAAATGGAGAAATGAAAACTCTCGGGCAAGACACAAAGTTGATGTACCTTTATTTCTCCAAAGGAAACACAAAGACAGCCAAACTTGCTGCACCTCCTCTACAGGAGTGTCACCAGACACCCGTGAAATAATCTGTGTGAAAATACTTGGTAAACTAAAGTGTGCCAAGAACATGGTTGGTAGCTTAGGTTCTGCCTTCAGACAGGTCTGGGAGCAAGCGTTATGCGGCATGACTTGGGAAACTGATCTTAGTGGTTCTCAACTTGGGGCAATTTTATGCTGTCCCAGGAATGTTTAGCTACATCTGGAGACATTTTGGGTTGTTGCATCTTGGAAGGTAGGATGCTGCAGCATCTAATATGCAAAGGCTAAGATTGCTGCTGGACATACCACAGTACCCAGGACAGCCTCCATAACAGATTATCTGAGTTCAATATCAAAATGCCCACATTAAAAAAACCCCTACTTTCTCTTTAAAAGCCTCAGTTTTTATTTCCTCTTAAGGTAAGACAGAAATAATAGAGTATTTATTGCACAGAGTTGTCATGCAAGTTGAATAAAGTAACACATCTAAATCATAGCTGAGTGTCTAGCATATGTTAAGTGCTCATGGAAGCTATTCTGTGCTCAAAGTCCTTGTAGTTGCTCTCCCAGAATCCTTTCTCCTTGTTTGCAACCCTTAACTATCGATCCTTCCTAAACTTACATCAGTGACTATTTATATAGCTGTGGCTGCCTAGTATTCATTGCCCCTCTTTAAGACCACACCAGTTTCCTTTTCGAGAACTTCCTTTTCTCAATTTTATGAGTTGCTTGTGGGAATATTAAACTAGACATTTCTCTCTTAAAGATATGAAAGAGGCTGTATTCTTCTTCTCCCTATCCATGCACAGCTGGAGAGTGGTCGTATGACCTGACCTTGGCCAATCAACCAATCTCTCCCAGGAGGTTGACACCTGAGCTTAAAAAGTGATGAGAAACTGTAGCAGTGTGCTGGTCTTGGGGAGGTTGACACCTGAGCTTAAGAAGTGATGAGAAACTGTAGCAGTGTGCTGGTCTTGGGGTTTTTGCTGCTACTATGTATGTTTGCTTCCCCACTCCAGAGTCCCTTGGTTCCTGTCTTTTCCAGTGACTGTTCATCAGCCTCTGGGGGACCCACTAGTGTTCCCACAGCCTTCCAATACATTTCCAGAACTGGTTCTTTTTGTGGCAATTGAAACTCTTGACTGATCACTTATCCACCAATGACCCAATGAATAGAACCATAGGAATGTAAGTATTATATCTGTTGATAGAGGAGACAAGGATGGGGGCATGAGTCAGAAGCCTAGATGGTAGCAAAACAGGGAAGAGCTTCTAAATGTAATTTTCCCAGTAGCATTGTAACAATACTCAGTTTCAAGTTCTAGAGCTCACATTCTTTATCAAAGTAAAAGCTGAATCTTCCTCCTTCAGCCAAGTCCTTATCAATAAACATAAATTAGCAAAGTGTATTAAGTCTGTCTTGTGGTGAACCCTTTACATTTGGCTAAAAGAAATGGGCAACACTATGACTTAAAATATTGATTTAAGCAAATTCTCAGAAGTACATGGTACATTTATTGTAAAATACACATTTGAAACTCTTTTTTTCCATTTTATCTTATGTGTTTGCCAGACTTTATTTTAATATATGTCTAGAACTGAGACTTACATTTTGTGTCCATTTGGGAACAGTGCAGCCAAGCAATGCCACTGGCTAGTGATAAGTATGAGGAAGAACAATTAACATTTATTAATTGTTGTCCTCAGGTTGTTTGTCTGGACTAGAAGTGTGGCTGTTCGAGGAAAAAAAAATCCAATGACCTTAACTTTCTGATTTAAAACAATAGCTTAAAATAGCTTATATTTGTTCAGTGGTTTAAAATTTGTAAGGCATTTTTTTTAAAAGCAAGAAATGGAAAATTTTATTTGAGTCAATCTAAGGACTGAGCATTTTTCAGTTTGTAAAGAATACTGTGCATGTATATCTTTTCTCATTGGAAATTTGAATGAGAAGTCTAAGGAGCTTTGATTTTCTCAGGGTAGAAAAAACAATATTTGAAACAAAAATTCAGAGTTTCAGTTCTTGAATTTGTCATTCTTCCTCAGTACTAACAGTTATTCCAAGGTTAGTTGGATAGCAAGATCATATTTATATGTATTTGTAAAGTCAAATCATGCATTTACATGTGCCCATGGTTGTAGTTTCCATCTGCATGATCACTGAGTAGAGGCATAAAAATGAAAACTGGATAAATAAACTTCACAAATTTTTAAAATTTATATTTTTAATTGAAGTAAAGAAGGTTTATAATGTGTTATTTTCAGGTGTATAGCAAAGTGATTCAGTTATATATATATGTGTGTGTGTATCACACACACACACACATATATATCTTTTTCAAATTCTTTCTTTCCCTTATAGATAATCACAAGATATTGAGTACAGTTCTTTTCATGCAAATTAGAAAATAAGATCATTAAGTCTCTGAGGAAGCCAAAGAAGTTCAACTGAGCCCTGAGGCTCAGTTTTCCTGTCTCTAAAGTGGGGGCAATAATAGTAATTATTTCAGCTGGTTGTTTGATTAAATGAAACCATGTGTGTACGGAGTTTCAAATTTATTTGAAGGGTTTGGTTATAGACGATGATTTTATAATTTCTAATACTGGGGGAGGAGCTATTTTGTCAGTTACGACAGTTTGCCAAGAAAAACTCAACTAAGCATTAGAAACAACTACTGTATATCACTCTGGGTCAATTAAAAGAGAAAACATGTTATGAATAACAACTTTAGAGTAGCCACATATTTCAGAAGGAAATCGAGGACTGGAGAGACCTTGGTCTTTTCCCATATTCTCTTTCCACTTCTCTATCCCCTTTCCTTCCCTCCCCAACATGGCAACACAAAGCAGATGCTTTTGGTCTTAGGACATGAAAGCAAACACATAATTTTCCATCAATCAGTTTGGATGCAGTCAAAGAAAATTGGCTAGTTACCTAAGTTTTGGCTACTGTGCATGCATGCTAAGTCACTTCAGTCATGTCCAACTCTTTGTGATCCCATGGACTGTAGCCAGCCAGGCTCCCCTGTCTGTGGGATTCTCCAGGCAAGAATACTGGAGTGGGTTGCCATTTCCTTCTCTATTGGGCTACTGTAGTCTTTTCTAATTCTTCAAGAAGCTTTGAACTCATCCACAGGAGAATGGGTTTAAAGTTATTTATGGAACTTACAGTGGGTCTGAACCTCCCCTATGTTATAAACATCCTGATGATGTAAACCATGTCATACTTGTTTTCGTATCCTCTCTAGTCTCAACATAATGTCTCATATAAAGTAGCACTGTGACATTGAAGGAGGAAGAGCCCAGACTTTGGAGGCCACAAAAGCTGGCATCTTACTACCTAGCCATATTACCCCCAGAATGTTATTTACTCTCTCTAAATGCCTTTTTTTCATCTGTGGAAAAAAAGCTTATCTAACAGGATTTCAAAGTAAGAATTATTCTAGGTCTCAAATATTAATTTTTTTCCTTCATATTCCCTTTATATGCATTATTTCTGATTTAGTTGATTTGTACAAAAAGGTTTTGACTCTATATTTAAAAGAACGGGGTTTGTAGTAAACGCATAAAAAAATAAAAGGTATGAAAAACCATGAACCAAATGAGGCTTAGATCTAATGTTTAAGTAAGTAGAAATGGAAAATTGGAAATCTACCTAACTGCTTATTTCTCTAATATTTGCTCTCAGTCTCATTAATGAATGGTTTAATGATTGATATTTTTAGTTTATCTCATAATGAATCTGTTGCTGTTGTTCAGTTGCTCAGTCATGTCCAACTATTTGAGACTCTATGGACTGCAGACCACCAGGCTTCTCTGTACATGGAATTCTCTAGGAAAGAATACTAGAGTGGGTATCCATTCCTTTCTCCAGGGGATCTTCCCAACCTAGGGACTTCTGTATTGCAGGCAGATTCTTTACTGTCTCAGCTACTAGGAAAGCCTACAAGTACTTGAAACTCAACATTAAAAACTAAGACCATAGCATCTGGTCTCATCACTTCATGGCAAATAGAAGGGGAAAAAATGAAAACAGTGGCAGATTTTATTTTGGGGGCTCCAAAATCATGGTGGACAGTGACTGCAGCCATGAAATTAAAAGATACTCCTTGGAAGGAGAGCTATGACAAACACAGCATATTAAAAAGCAGAGCCATCACTTTGCTGACAAAGGTCCATATAATCAAAGCTATGATTTTTCCAATAGTCATGTACGGATGTGAGAGCTGGACCATAAAGAAGGCTGAGTAATGAATAATTGATGCCTTGAAATTGTGGTGCTGGAGAAGACTCTTGAGAGTCCTATGGACAGAAGGGAGATGATACTAGTCAATCCTAAAGGAAATCAACCCTAAATATTCATTGGAAGGACTGAAGCCGAAGCTCCAATACTTGGCAACCTGATGTGAAGAGCTGACTCATTGAAAAAGACTCTGATGTTGGGAAAGACTGAAGAAAAAAGAAGAAGGGGGTGGCAGAGGATGAGATGGTTAAATAGCATCACCAACTCAATGGATATGAATTTGAGCAAACTCCAGGAGATAGTGAAGGACAGAGGAGCCTGGTGTGCTGCAGTCCATGGGGTCACAGAGGGTCACATGCGACTTAGTGACTGAATAAGAACAACAGTTTCAGTTTTCTATATGGGAAACATGGAAGGGTCTGAGTGTACACTTGCCCTTGCATCTTCTAGCTAAGTCCTTTGGACTTCAGAATGCACTGATAGCATGCTTTGCCAAGAGGGAAAATTCCATCACTGGTATTTCCAGCAGAAGCACAAATTTCCTCATCCATCCATCATCATTCAGATTCCTTCCCAAGTCCTTCTATTGCTCATGCTCCTGCTCTCAGTTTGTCATCAGCAAACTTCCTTGAATCTTCAACCTCTTCACTGAATCACCCTTGGCCCTCTCGCTGTACCTGCATCTACCTCCCTGACATTTTTCTCAAGTGGTGGCTACTTTCTTTCTCAAGTTCCATATACTTTGGGGCATTGACATAGGACAGATGTTCTGTTCTCCTAGTTACCCATAACTCACTAGAAACTATTTGCCTTCCTTTAGCTTTCAGAAACCATAATCTTATAAAACTCATAACATATTACTATTCTACCCAACATTCTATTATAGCCTTCTTCTTTTAGCCTCCCAGTTAATCTCTTTTGTTTGTAAGACTGGCACCTGATTCACTGTCTTCTTCATTCTACTTCTGTTATTCTTGATGACTTTGATATCCATGTGAGTGATATATCCAATATCCTGGGCCTTTAACTACTTAACTTCGTCACCTCTAATTACCCTTTCCTCTACTGGACCTCCTCACCAATTCCCTTGATCAAACCAGTAACTGTTATCTCTTCTAAAATATTGGTTTCAAACACCCCTCTCGCCAATGCCTCCATTCTTCTATCTCACTTATTCTATTATCTTCACTCCAATAATTTCTTGGCCTTATCAGCATGCCCAGTCCCTTGATGTGATAGCATTTTTCACATCTGTCACCCTCTTCATCTATAAATGTAACAGCACTGGCTTCTGTCCCCACCTCCTCTGCCTTTTTTGCTATGAAAAAGGAAGTTATATTGGTGTTTCACTGTGCTCCAGATTCTCTCACATTTGCTCCTAGTATCTCCTTCCTCTCAAGCAGTATCAGTTTTTTCTTCTCTACTTGATTCTTCCCATCTGCGTTAAACACATTGTAGTATCTCCTTTCTATACCTACCTTCTCTCAATTGCCCCTCATCCTTCCAGTTTACTAATCCCTTTCTCTGCTCTCCTTCACAGGAACGCTTATTCACAGTTGTCTTTATTTACAGTCTCTGTTTCCTCACTTCCATTCTCATTTCAACCTACTCCAACTAGGTCTCTAGCTCCTGCACCATATACCCGCTCCAATCAAGGTGGTCAGTGACTGTTGCCAGTCCGATTGTATTTTCATGCTATCCCCCAGAGCATTCATACAGCTGACCACTCTCTCTCTGAAATCTTTTTTCCTTTTGGATTACATGTATCATTTTCAAACACTTTTATTCATATAGCCCCTAAACATTATTAGTACAATTTTGTAGACCCTTGTACTTTTTAGAATTGACATCTATATTTTTCATCATAAGTTTAAACAGTTGCTAGAGAGAGAGACTGTCTAGTATGCTATAAATATTGACATCTTAAAATAAAACTGTTACATTGCTCTTATTAAATGTGTCCAGTAGAATCTAAACCCATTCAGTATCAACCATTTAGAAAATACACAGGCTTTTTTTCAATAGTTGCTGTGCTGAGCTAAGTCACTTCAGTCGTGTCCAACTCTTTGTAACACTATGGCCTGTAGCCTGCTAGGCTCCTCTGTCCAAGGGCTTCTCCAGGCACGAATACTGGAATGGTTGCCATGCCCTTCTGCAGGGAATCTTCCTGACCCAGGGAAAGAACCTCTGTCTCTTACATCTCATGTATTGGCAGGTGGATTCTTTACTATTAGTGCCATCTGGGAAGCCTTTTTAACAGATACTTTACATTGTTCCCATTTCCTTTTGAATTTACATTTCCATTCAGCTCACTGCACAAAAAATTTTCCCAATATATTTTTATCACTCTATCAATTTTATAACTCAATTATGTATATTAATTGATAATAAAAAACTTAAAAATTTTAGTACTATAAGTTCTAAAAAAATAAAACATTTCTTTTAGATTCAGTTATCATTACCATTATTTATTTGTAAACTTGATCAAAATAATGTAAGCATTGTATATTACATGTTTTGATGAAAAAGTATTAACCTAAAAAGAAAATTTTATTACAAACATAAATTCTTATGAGTTGACTTGGGCTTATTTTTTCCAATTAGTTCATATTTCCACAGATACTACAACTTAGTGTTATAATGAAACATAATTCAGCACCAATTACCTTCCTATTTTTATTTTTTTCAAGACTTATGCTCTGAGAAATCCTATTTATACAAATAAGTTGATAGAATATTTCTTTAGAACTGTATGCAATTCTTTGAACTCCTGACATATGCCAAAAATCACAGAGTAATTTATCACTAAAAATTTTTAATCCATCAGTTCTCAACCCAATTAAGTTCTCCAACTCTGTGAAAAGCAAAATATTGGACATCACTTGGCTCACACAAGATCAGCTAGATGTTACAGTCATGAACTTTAGCAAACTGACACTAGTATTACTAATTGTTTCTTTTTGCGCCCTGAACATTTTTACATTTCTGAGTACTGCTCTGTTTTAAGATCTGGAAGAGAAAGGAGAGGGAGACAACTGACTGAAAGGAAATGGCTAGAGAAGCTTTTACTTTCAGTTGGCACATTCTTAGGCAGGTGAAGCTTTGGAGAGAGTGACTAAGAAGTTGAGGATCTGGAAATCACTTTTCACAGAACTATCTGTGCTAGTATTCCCTCCTAAATATTTGCATACTCCAAAGACCTATGATTCTCCTCCTAATTCAGGAGCCTTGCCTTCTCACTCCCTTGGCTGGTTGTCTCTCCTCTGCTTACCTCTAGATGCCCGAGGGCCTTGGCCATCATTCCTCGGCTCCCTTCACTCCCTGCTGCAGGCCATGTCTTCCCTTAATGACCTTAGCCCTGGTGCTTCCAATACTGTCAATAAACTGAAGCTCCCAATACATCTCTGATCCTGATTCCTTCAAGCCCTGTCAGTTTTTCTTGGAAAACTTTTTTCTTGGAGTAAACTCCAGGAGTTGGTGATGGACAGGGAGGCCTGGCATGCAGCAGTCTATGGGGTCGCAAAGAGTTGGACACAACTGAGCGACTGAATTGAACTGAACTGAATGCCTTAAAAGTGCATGAATCCCCATCTCAAGCTCTGTTACTATGGAACTTGGTTAGGGGCAGTGGTTATCACCTTTTGTTCAATGACAAGATATTCATGGAGTTTATAACCTGGCAGCTAATTTTTTCCTGGTAATGCCAAGTCCATTAGTTATATTTACTTGCTCATAGAAGGAGCCTTATTTAAAACAGAATTATCATAATGTCTTTGCATTATGGAAAAAGCAAGAGAGTTCCAGAAAAAAACATCTATTTCTGCTTTATTGACTATGCCAAAGCCTTTGACTGTGTGGATCACAATAAACTGTGGAAAATTCTGAAAGAGATGGGAATACCAGATCACCTAACCTGCCTCTTGAGAAATCTGTATGCAGGCCAGGAAGCAACAGTTAGAACTTGACATGGAACAACAGACTGGTTCCAAATAGGAAAAGGAGTACATCAAGGCTGTATATTGTCACCCTGCTTATTTAACTTCTATGCAGAGTACATCATGAGAAACGCTGGACTGGAAGAAACACAAGCTGGAATCAAGATCGCCAGGAGAAATATCAATAACCTCAGATATGCAGATGACACCACCCTCATGGCAGAAAGTGAAGAGGAACTCAAAAGCCTCTTGATGAAAGTGAAAGAGGAGAGTGAAAAAGTTGGCTTAAAGCTCAACATTCAGAAAATGAAGATCATGGCATCCAGTCCCATCACTTCATGGGGAATAGATGGGGAAACAGTGGAAACAGTGTCAGACTTTATTTTGGGGGCTCCAAAATCACTGCAGATGGTGACTGCAGCCATGAAATTAGAAGATGCTTACTCCTTGGAAGAAAAGTTATGACCAACCTAGATAGTATATTCAAAAGCAGAGACATTACTTTGCCGACTAAGGTTCGTCTAGTCAGGGCTATGTTTTTTCCAGTGGTCATGTATGGATGTGAGAGTTGGACTATAAAGAAAGCTGAGCACTGAAGAATTGATGCTTTTGAACTGTGGTGTTGCAGAAGACTCTTGAGAGTCCCTTGGACTGCAAGGAGATCCCACCAGTCCATCCTAAAGGAAATTAGCCATGAATATTCATTGGAAGGACTGATGCTGAAGCTGAAGCTCCAATACTTTGGCCACTTGATTCGAAGAACTGACTCATTGGCAAAGACCCTGATGCTGGGACAGACTGAAGGTGGGAGGAGAAGGGGACGACTGCTGGGGTCCAGCCTCGGTGGATCCAGGGTGATTCAAAGGTGGGGACGGCATCCTAGAAAAAAGCCATTTAATTACAGATATAGAGGGAGATTAGAAAAGGATAGTGTAGTAGGAAAATTAGTGGAGAAAAAGAGACTGAATAACTTGGTTCGCATGGAATAGCATCCATGCTCCAGATGGGAATTCAGCCAGGAAAACGGGGAGCAAGAAGGAACGACATGGGAGAGTCAGTCTTTCCAGGAACTGACCCCATTTATTTATTTTTCAGGTTTGTTTTTATACCTTTTGTTATACGTAGGGATGAATACAGAGTCATGTGGGGGGTCAGCAGACCTGACCCATGTCACAATCAGGTGCTTCATATAAAATTATACAAAGGTCTTATGAGTTTTTACATCATCTTCTGACCATGAGGTCTGCTGACATTTTATGGCCCTTTCTGATACTGGTCAGTTAACCAGAAAACTTATTTTTCCAGGGGTGATTTTTTCTTAAATCAGGTGCCACCCTCCAAATAAAGTTGCATTCCTATAGGGTGAGGGTGTAGTGAGTTACAATCAAGAAAGGAATTTACTTAACCCAAGGTTTAACATGATTAATCTTAAAGGTTAATACTTATTTCTCTTATATGCTAGTTATATTCATTATAAGGGCAGGAAATATGGAGATTTAGCAGCAAACATCAGCCCAACAAATGAAAATCTTTTCACCAATGTTCTCCTTAAGATCTATTTAGTCTTAAGACAGTGATAAAGTTACATTTTTGCATAGCAAGGACACAGTGATTTATAACAAAGTACAGTGGTCTATAACAAAAGAGAAAATTCATTAACTAAAAAAGTCTAATATTGCTAACATCAAAAACTACTATATTTCCTTTTCTGTATTCCAAATACATTGATTAATATATTCCCAGGTGCCTAAGGATACGGAGGCCTAGTGGCAATCAAATGATAAAAGCCCTATGCTAATACTCCAAACTCTCTGTGCTGTTTATGGTTGAGAGGTTGTCACACAAGCTAGTCTGTCAGCAGAGAGGTTTGACCTGAGACACCCTTGTCCCACCCAGGGCAGGGAATTAGCAGTAATTATTGGCACGACAAATGAAAAAACCCTTCACCAATATAATTCCTAATCAACCCACTAATACTATACTAATAATCTTCTAACTTCTCAAAAGAGTCTGTATTTAGAAAGTTTTAAAGCATCCCATGCTTCTCACAGTTGGGGGTTGTAAACAATCACATGCAGCCGGACAAACCTGATCAGACAGGCCAGAGAAACTTCAGAGTTTGTAAGTTGAGACACTCTTGTCACGCCCAGGAATTTTTATTAACTGGAGCTGCAAGTTAACTCCTTCTCCAAGAGAAATGGTTATGGGGGTAGATGCTCGAGAACAGAGGGTTTCCTGAGGCTTGATCACACCTTTGCGTATGCCAAGCTTCTTTCCTCATGACCTTTGCCATGGGTGGAGTTCCTCACGCTGGCCCCCAGCAGACGATAGAGGATAAAATGGTTGGATGGCATCACCAACTTGATGGATATGAGTTTGAGCAAGTTCTGGGAATTGGTGATGGACAGGGAAGCCTGGCATGCTGCAGTCCATGGTGTTGCAAAGAGCTGGACACAACTGAGTGACTGAACTCAACTGATCTTCAAATGACATCTAAGGTAGCAGGAGGCAGATCTCCTGGAGAAGGGAATGGCAGCCCACTCCAGTACTCTTGCCTGGAGAATTTCATGGACAGAGGGACCTGGCAGGCTACAGTCCATGGGGCCACAAAATAGTCAGATACGACTGAGCAACTAAACAACAGCAACAAGAGAGTGCCATAGTCTGAGTCTCAGAAATCCTGCATTAAAGAGGCCACGGCCACTCAGAGCTAGGCTGTGAGGCCTGGGGAGAAATACTCAACATATCCTGCCTCATTTTTGTCAGTTGTAAAATGAGAAAAAATAACACAGAGCTGTTGAAAGAAGTAAATGAAATCTTGTATGTGAAAGAGCTTGTTAATTATAAAACACATCATAAAGGTAGGGTGTTTGAGGTTGAAAAGTGACATGCTGGTTAGTTTAGGAATTGCAAGTAAAGGCATTGTGATACTGCACAAATGAGAGCCTCTTTAAATGTGTAGAAACAGAGTGAAATGTGTTAGTCACATGCATTGTGTTTTAAAGAATTATTTTTGTGGAAAACATTTCTCATAGTCAAAAACAGTAAGACAGAAGTACTTTGTAGATGATAAAATACACAGATATACTATAGCTCCTATGACTTCAGAGAACTATTTAGTGGTGTTAAATTAACAATATTTCATAGAATTTATTAGCCATAAAAGTCCCCCAGAGCTGCCTACATAAGGCTTTAATTATTCAAAGGTTGCACTTTGGCACCTCAAACATCACCAAACCCAGAAATAAGAAAAATGAACACGTTTCACAGTGGCAACGAGAGACATTTTGCACAGGAGGCAAATTGGGAACCCCAGGGTTCAAGGAACCCACAACTTGAAGGTAACTTAGAACCTTGGGAATGAGTTATTCCCTAGAGAAAAGGAAGGAAGCACTTCGAAGGGACTGGGGCAAAGCAAAGAAGCCAAAAACAAAAAACGATGGGGACAGAAAAGATAAGACGAGCAAAGAAAGCAGGAGCAGAAAGGTTAAGAAAGTGGCAGTGATAACTGAGGAAACCAGAAGAGGCAGAGGGAGCTGGCAAGAGCAAAACATTCAATAAAAACCAAGAAATGCTGAGGCCAGGCAGGAAGCCGGCACAGGTCCTCCTTTTCTGTAGAGCGCACACTCCTCAGAGTCCCCTGCAGGCAGCATGGCACAGGTGAAATGTCTTCTGTTCTCTCCCTCTCCAGGTGCCACACATGGCAATAGCCTGGTTTCTCCATTTTCACTAGAGAAAATAAAAGGTTTACTATCGTTACTTGTCCTCTGGGACTTGGAACATCCTCCCCAGGAAAAATCTTCAACACGCAGAGCAAAGGTTGCTATTTCAAGTGCCTTTGTTGGTCCTCTAGACAGAGTTGTAAGTCCCTTTTCTCTGCATCTGCACTTGTCTCCTACTCTGGTCCTAAGACAGAGTACTCAAGTATTCCTCCAGTATTCACTGATGAGCTCTTTGAGGGAAGGCCATCTTTACAAACTCGGTGCTTAAGACTTGGTCTGGTATACACCATTTCTAACTAAAATCTGCTTAAGAAGTTAGGGAGAATCTTCCTCTGAGACTGTACAATTTTCATGGCTCAGTACTTAGATGATTAAGACAACAGATATTCCAAGGACCCACACTTCCATCTGTTTTTGAGTGTGTCAAACTCTGTTCTGGGCAGTGGTGAGCATTTAAAGTCAATAATAAAGATGACGCTAACAAAGGGTTATATCAGGTCATGCCTGCTCTGTGCCGGGAGCTGTGCTTAAATGCCTTACATATATTGCTAGTTAATCCTCACAGCAAACTCTGCCCTCAAGAAAGTTAGATGAATGATTTAATGAGAAGCAGATAAACATATTACTAATAAACAATAAATATGTTATAATACAATGCAACAGGTAATATAAAGTATGGGAACTGGGAGTTAGGGGGTAACATTTCTGCATATGGTAAGGAACAGATAGGCTTTCCTGGTGGCTCAGATGGTAAAGCATCTTCCTGAAATATGGGAAGACTCAAGTTCGATCCCTGGGTCAGGAAGATCCCCTGGAGAAGGAAATGGCAACCCACTCCAATATTCTTGCCTGGAGAATTCTATAGTCAAAGGAGCCTGGTAGGCTACAGTCCATGGGGTCACAAAGAGTAGGACATGACTGAGCAACTAACATTCTCTCATATATTCCTATTATTTTAAAGTTATTTATTTCTCAAGGATACAATAGTCTCAAGGATACAAAAGTCCTTCCCTGAGTGTTAGCCTTGCACAAAGAAAAACAAACAAACAAAATAAAGCTCAGCAATATATTTTATCCCATTGAAAAGCAAAAGCTCCACATTACAATCTTATTATTTGGGAAGGATATATGAATTGCTTAAAAGTGCAAATATTATTTATGGTGCTTATATTTAACTAGGACGATAGTAAGTATTATCGCTCTTATTTCTCCTGCTTATTATAGATTGGTATTAAGACATGACTATAAAGCTCTTTGAATAAATCATTTTAATTGCCTAGTAATATGAGTGTTCTGTTGATTAAGCAGATATTTTGCACATGGCTAGGAGAATTCTTCTGAGCTTTTTCTTTGGAAAGACAGCCTCATAAAGTGCCCTTTGTGGAATAAATGACTTTCCCATTGTCAAGCTGAGTACCATGCAACTATTTTCAAAATTGTATCTAAGCATTTGATCTTCATATAGAGAGATGCCTAGCAGAAAGTGAGCTCCAAAGTAGCTAGAATATGTAAGATTGAATTATGCTCCATGAAGCAGCGTGGTGAAGTGAGAAGGTGCTTATGTGGGGTAAAGACACACCAACTTTTAAGTACTGCTGAATAGTCGGCTGTAGGAATTGGTCTGCTCTCAGGGCTATAGTTTCCCCACTTGTTAAATGCAGGACTGGGGCTCTAACTAGGACCTGATTCCTATTTTCTCTCATTGAGTCAGTCTAGACTCATGATTTCCCTTCTGAATGGAACACCATGATAGTAGGGGTATGTCCCTCCTAAAACAGTCAGGATAGTAGGAAAAAGACATGACTTCAGAGATTTCAATAGCAAAGTTACTCTGTTATCTTGGAACTTAGAAGCATATTAGAAAGTGATATTTTTAGAAAGCTGTATTTTTGAAAAATGATGCCCATTATGTTAAAAAAATGTACAGAAGTGCTGCTGCTAAGTTGCTTCAGTAGTCTCTGACTCTGTGCAACCCCATAGATGGCAGCCCACCAGGCTCCCCCGTCCCTGGGATTCTCCAGGCAAGAACACTGGAGTGGATTGCCATTTCCTTCTCCAATGCATGAAAGTGAAAAGTGAAAGTGAAGTCACTCAGTCGTGTCTGACTCTTAGTGACCCCATGGACTGCAGCCTATGAGGCTCCTCCATTCATGGGATTTTCCAGGCTAGAGTACTAGAGTGGGGTGCCATTGCCTTCTCCAGTACAGAAGGGATCAAATGTTAAAAAGTGATTTGCTCTGGGTGGTAAGACAACAGGTCATTCAAATATTTTTTCTAAGTACTTTACATGTTTTCCAAACTTTTTGTTTGTAATGAATATATATTATATGCATCATATTCATATATTCACAAAAATAAAAGTACATAAAAATAGATTCCCTAATGTTTATAAAGTGTTATCAGTGAACCAAACTCTACTAAACACTTGTTTTTTTCATTCTATGCATAATTTTAATTTTATTGACACTAAAATAATTGACAGGAGCAGATCAATACCTCAGGTAAAAAGAGTGAATTCCAGGCTACCAAGGTTACTGCTTGTTACTCATCCAAGATCACATAGCTAGTGAGAGGCATAACTGTGGCTTGAATTCAAGTAGTCAGCCCCAGAGCTCATCCTCTCTCCCCATGTCTTTTCCAGCTTCTCTAGATTGCAGTTGTACATGGATTACAAAAACCCTGGGGTAGGCTCCTTGAACACTGGTTGATTATTCAATTTGGTTCAGAGTGCCAGTCATCAGCGGTTGCAGACCTTGAGGGCTAGCACTGTGACTGGTTAAATGTAAGTAAGTAAACGTAAGTAAATGGCCTTCCTTTGTGAATTGCTTTCTCTTTTGAATAGCATCTTGAGTTTCTCTCCAGAGAAGTACCTTTATATTCTTAACATAGTTAATGCTTAATAGTTAATACTCTCTGTTAAGGAGTTTAATGCAGAACTAGAACTAAAGGTGAACTAGTTGCGTGAGCACAAAAACTGAGTGTGTTAGACACATGTTTGGGTGGGTTATTTCCAGACTGAGCTTAGCTCAGTGATGTGATAATAGTCTTTCTTCAGCTGCATGTCAGAGCCTGAGCCAAGCATATGGGCTGTCTCTTCATGGATAACTTAGGCTGCAGCTCCACAACAGAATGGGCAGAGGTAAATTAGCTCTGTAGCTATGACCTGGCATGTATTTGCATAACTAGATTGGCAAGATCTTCTTAGGAAAGCCTGGCTGCCCTTGTCCCAGAATATCATAAAATTGGTGGTTCAAATTGGGTGGCTCAATGCCCAAACCTGACAGTCATAGAATTATAGCCTCAGAATGAGAATGAATTTCAGTATTATCCATCCCAACCCTTGCCCTATGTAGAAATGCCTAAATAACCCTTGACAAGTGGTCACCTAGTCTGAGTTAGAACATACTCAATGACACAGACCTCAGCATTCTTTGAGGGGACTCGTTCCATTTGGAGGGCAGTACTATTAGAAAGATCTCCCTATGTAACATCTCTGAACTGACTCTCATCTGCCCTGGGAAGCTAAAGAGCTGTGCAGTCCAAAATGGTAGCCACCAGTCACATATGGTGATAGAGCACTTGAAATGTGGCTCATACTAATTGAAATGTGATGTAAATGTAAAATACACATACTTCAAAAACTCAACATGAAAAATTTTTACACTGATTACACATCAAAATGATACTGCCTTAGAATATTGGGTTAAATATAACACATTTTAAAAATTAATTTCACCTGTTTCTTTTTACTTTACTTTTTACTTTAGAAGTGGTGATTAGAAAATTTGAAATTACATATGTGATGAACATTTTATTTCTACTGGATAGCACTTGCTATAGAGTATTTTAAGTCTGTAGCTTCTTACTAAAAGGTAGCCTTCAGATTTTGGAAAACTGCTCTTATGTTTCCTCTATTTTTTTTTTTTAAGTAAATGTCTCAAGTTCCTTCAGTGCTCTTAACATAATTTCTGGACCTTTCTCCATTTATATATTCCAGTTTTTTAGTTTCTACATTCAGTGGAATACTGTAAACTGAAGACTATAAGTAGAGTGTAACAAGCCCTTTGGGGCTATTATCTCCATTGTTTTGATATTATACTTTTCACACAGCTTGCTGAAGTTTTTATGTGGCCCAATTATGTTATTCCAGGATTCTTGGGGTCTGTGACCCCTGGTGGTCACAGATGGACTCCAACTGAAATTGTAAACAAAATTTTATGACCAAGGGCATTTATCTATGAGATAGTCTTTAGCGTTCATTGACTGGAAAAACAAAACAACCACACAAGCTAAAAGCTGCAAGTTAAATTTTATTCAGACAGTTAACTGAGTACTACAGCCTGGGAAACAGGCTCTCAGATAGTCCTGAGATACTGTTCCAAAGAGGTAAGGGAAGAGCCAGAATATACAGAAGGTTCTGTTGAAAACAAATAAACGTGTATTTGAACATCTAAAGAGTACAGCTCATCACAAAAAAGACATCTTGAGTTAACGATTTTAGTGCTTTTCTATGTATGAAAAAAGTCTGAGCCCATTGAAATTATTCCTTAGATATGCATCTTAACTATCTAGGGTGAGTATCCTGTTTTTCTCCATCCTGAGTTCCTCTGAGAGTGCACCATCTCGGGGTGGGGCGGGGGGTGGGCAGCTACAGTGGTTGATGGCTTGATGATGGGCAACGTTTCTTGTTTACTGAAATGGCAGGCAACACTTTTTTGTCCATGCTTTCATAGATTTTCCAGAGATCGAAGATCTACTGGCAGGTGTTAAGGCTATAAACACTTAAAAGTCCTGGGATGTCTTCTCACAAAACCATTTTTTATCACAAGCTTCCATACTCCATTGTTTTGCATTTGAATTTTTTAATGGATGATTTTACATTTATCCCTATTAAGTGTATTCTTATTCATGTCAGCCTATTGTTTTAGCTTATTAAGACCTTTTGCCTCTCTTGGTTTCATTTGACATTTAATGAATTAGGCTTCCCTCTCAGCTTTGTCACACCTGCGGTTTTGATAAGCATGTCTTTTGTGTCTTCATCCATCATTAACTGAAATTTTGGACTGGCTAAGCTATAGATAGCACTTGGGAGTCTGTCGCCGTGACTTCCCTCCCGGGTAGGCAATGCTTCATGAAGCTGCCAACATTCTTTGAATGAAGTTGTTCAATTAGCTACAAATCTACTCAACGGTGCTGTCATTCACATCATTCCTGTCCACAGGATGTCAAATTCTTTGCTGAAATTAAGATATATTTTTGTCTGTGATATTCCCGTGATCTCCATGACCTGTAAGTGTGTCAAAAGGGAAATGTGACTGGTTTGGTGAAAGACTGATTTGAGGAACCTATACTGGTTCCCAGCAATCAGTTCTCACAAGTTTTAAAATAGTTTGTTTGAGAATTTTGCTAGAGGTTTGACATCAAACCCACAGGGCTGTAGTTCTTAGAAGCTACATCCCTCATTCTCTAACATCTTTCTGAAAATTGGAACAATTGTCTTAACTCAAGTATGCTTGAAAATTAAGTTTACATTGGATTGAAAATGAGAAATAACAGGATTTTAAGTCAGCTGAGCCACAGTAATAAAAGGTGATGATGAATAATGATGCATGAACTTAAAGGATAAATTTGTGTGATGCCAAGGGCCTGGATAAAGACATAATCTACCCCTCAAATATGTTCTGTCCACCAGTTTAGGCCATTTGCTCCCCCAAAGCAACGGAATTTGTTTATTACATTTTGTTCTCTGTTGACTCTTAATGTTCTGTAAGGTTCTGGAAGCTATTATCTTTGAGATATCCACAGTTTATTTTGTCTTAAAGTCTAGAACAGCTAAATGCTTTTCCACTAAGAATCATAAACATTTTATCTTCTATTAGGAAAAGCAGATGTCAGGATGCTTCCTCTGCTCAACCCTTAGGGCTTATCAAGCAGGACAAGGCTTGGCTTTCAAAGATCCCAAGCCAATGGCTCCCAAGCTGGAATCACCTGGAAGCTTTAAAACCTTGGTCTCCAGATCACATTCTCAGAAATTTGGATTCCTGGCTTGGGTGTGGATGGGTGTCAGTAGTTTTAAAAGCTCTACAGGGGATTCTAATATATAGCCAGTAATTCTGAAAGTAGAGTTCAGACCAGCAGCATCAGCATCACCTGGAACTTGTTAAAATGCAAATTTTCACTCCACATCCCCCAATCCTGCTGCCTCCAATCTGCTCCAATCCACAGAATCAGAAACTGCAAAGGAGGAGCTCAGGAAACTGTTTTAACAAGCCCTCCAGGTGAGTTGGATATATACCAAGGTTTGAGAACTTAGGTTGAAAGCCTGTTCTAGGCTTTCCTTTCTCCTGGAAAAAAGATTGCCCTGTCAAGTGCTATCGACCCTGAAAACGTCTGGTCTGAGGCCAATTAAAGCTCTCTAAAGCTGCAGGAGCTGGCAGGTAAGCTACACAGAAAGCTTTGAGCTCTCTATTCCCCTCTTAGCCATGAAATAACAGTTTTGTCTTTAGTTAATGAGGCCTTAGCAAAACTACGGAGCAGAATGTTTGTTTGTCTGTAGAGCCTCATCTGATCCTGGTTCTAGAAACATCCTTTTTTACCCATGGTATCCTTCTCCTTTACCTAAAATCTTGGTCTCTTTTTACTCTTTTGATATTCATTTCCACTTACCAATCAGTTGGAAGAGAGGAACAAGCTAATCAAGATTAGGGTGTATGTGTCTTAGAACTCCTTCATGTGTTAGAGTTTTCAGAATGAGATGCAATTTAACAGTATTGGAACATCCATTAACCCTTAGGAAGAAAGGGAACTTACACATACTGAGTGCCTTCCTCCAGAACAGGCAGTTTACTTTCCTCTTAATGTTCATTTAATCCTCAGAAGAGGTGCGGCTATCACTCCATTTTAAGGATAAGGAAATCAATGGTGGAATTTAAGAAACACTGTCTGACTGTAGGGAAGGGGAATATTTTTTCCCAGAGCCCCTCAAAGCATCACATAGAAAGAAAAGGAAAAAGAAAAACATCACATAGGTTTCAGACTTTGATTTCCCATAGAGTTATATAGATTCTCAGCAGAATTAAACAGAAAAAAAAAAAAAGTTTTCAAATCCATGCTCTCTGCCTAGCTGCAGGGCCATACAACTACTGGGAACATTTCTCTACTCATGGTTGAATAAAACCATAAATACCCCAGCAGGATGAGCCACACGGGTCTGCTGACTGGTCAATTCCTAATAAAATTTGACATTTTTAAAGCTGCCAATAACCTATTATTAAATAATAATGACTCCTAAGTACAAAACAGAACTGTATGGAGGTGGGTATTTTCTCCCAGGAGGAAGTCAGTAGTGGTTAAATTTTGCTTACCTCTTGTCACAGGCGAAGCCCACTGAGGCCTCCAGGAAAAATAAGACGGAATGCAGGTGATAAGGTATAACACCAAGTTTCACTTGCTCACAGGATGCTGCGTGCAGAGGCCTCGCACAAAGCCCTTCAGAGCATAGCTCCTGGCATCAAACAGCGCCACTTGACACCTCAGCTTGGGGACTGTGTGCAGAAGCTTCTCACAAGATGTTGTGATTCAAGATGGCAGGGGTTTGGTGAGACTGCTTTCAGCCTGTCCGCTTCGCAAGAACTCTACCTCCTTCCCCAGAAGGGGAAATCTAAGCAGCAGCACCAACCACAGCCTGTCCCGGAGGGGAGACTGTGTGTGCTCTTGAGTGTGAGTCCCTGCCTCTTCATTCTCTGACCAAAAACAGAACACTGTTTTTCTTCTGAACTGAACTGGGTCTCATTCTATTGGTGCAAGTGACACAGGGCAGGGAGATCTTTGATAGGCCCTGACTTGAAAGGGTAGGTAACATTATCACTTTATTTGCATGAACATTAATAGAATCTACATCACATAATGTTCTAGAAAACAGCTCTCAGATTTCCCCAGTGGTTCAGTGGTGAAGACTCTACACTCCTGCTACAGGGGGACACAGGTTCAATCCCTGGTTTGGGAACTAAGATCCTACACACCACGTTGCAAAATGAAAAAAAAAAAGAAAAGTCTGTACTCAAAATGACAACTCATTTTTCTATTATCTCCTACTCACCAAAGCCTTTCCTACCATGCCCTCACCTGAAGATCTTTTAGCCCCTCTTGGCATGCTCACAGAACTCATTTGCAATAGTAGCTAAAACCCCAACTAGCTTTTGTGTTTGTCT
This sequence comes from Nanger dama, assembly GCA_917880005.1. Lineage (NCBI taxonomy): Eukaryota > Metazoa > Chordata > Mammalia > Artiodactyla > Bovidae > Nanger > Nanger dama. The sequence continues at coordinate 30,068,092 of CAKJTW010000022.1, forward strand.
CCCCATACCCCATTCCCACAAAGCTATATATTTGTCAAAGGGGTCAATGTCTGATTCAGTTCTTTTCCTTTCTCCTGAGTTACCAAGAAAAGAGGAAACTGAATTTTATGAATCCATGGAAATCGCCTGGCCATCTGAAAGAAGGAAGGAATGTGGAGAGGCATGGGGAGCAAAGCTGGATGGTCAGGCCTTGAAAACTAAGCAGAAGGATTTACACTAATGGTGGAAGCAACAGGGAGCTGTGTAGAGTGTGGAGTGAGTGGTGTGGAAGTGCAGGCAGAAGGCGATGCAGACTGGGTAGAATGAATCCACGCTCCAACCTGTGAGCCAGCCGCGGCATACAGAGCTGTGTTAGGCGCATCCATATTAATGCTGAGAAACAGGGGCCCCAAAGAAAACGAAGATGAGATGAGAATGTCTTCTAAGGGCTGAATCAGAGGGAGGAAAAATATCACTCCAAAGCTTCTAGATCAGGTAATTAGCAGAAGAATGTAAAAGTTAATTTGAAAAGGGTAGCAATCTGGGGAGTACAGAAGCTGGGGAAGGATGCAAGGTTACATTTCATTAGCTGGATTTCTCTTTCTTTGAAGTGTCAAGTGGGCACACAGATCTCTTAAGATTTAAATTCTGCTTTTTCCTAGAAATATAACTTAAGGGTGAAATAACCTCATCACTCTTCACATTTTAAAGCATTCTTGTTTTATATGCTATCAATATGGGTTTTAATTCTCTTTGGAAAATGAATACTTTTCTGGGTCCCATGGGAGCTTTCCTTGTGGCACTTGCACAGACGACCATCTGAGCTGAGTGCATGTTAGAGAGGATGAAATATGGTCTAGGGTTAGCAGGGAGACATCACAGGCCACCCGCTGGACACCCTGGGAATGAAAAAGAGGCCAAAGGTCTCATGTCTTTAACTGGAAAAGTACAATTTCAAGATTAACAATGGCAACCCCAGTGTGCATTACTGCTAGTGGAAACAAGCGTATGATATCATAACAGAGGGAAAAAAGGCAGCACATTTGCTTTCAAAGCCCACAGTGTGACAGCTTTACAATCATCTTTTGAACAGTGTCCGTATTGGTTTCCTGCTGCTGCTATAACAGATTACCACAAATTTAGTGGTTTAAAATTATGCTGCCTATCCAAGTATTCCAGCATTACGCTTACAATGAGAGTTTTCATCCTTACCCTCCAGACATGAACAAGCATTAGGATCTTCATACTCGAAAACAGATAATTTCATTTTAAAAAGAACTTGAACTCTTAGAGTAGTTACCTCTGCTAACCTCAAAAACAAAAGATTAGTTATTCATTTAATAATTATCTCAGGAACATAAGAATGAACATATGTTCTGTTTACTAGCTGCAGTGTGAGAAGGAGTTACACTTAGCAATCATTGGAGAGACACAACATTTAATGCAAATGGAAAAGCAGGACATCAAAACAAGGCCAGTTGAAAAGTATTTTCAGCTTTTTATTTTTCCTACTGAAGTAAATTAAAAGAATTAATCTGAGTTCCTGTGAAACCCTTTGCCACTGAATGCTGTGATTGATTGAAACACAAATATTGTTAACTTCTTTGTTAAAACGAAAATAATTATATACGAAAGATTCAAATTGTACCTCTTTTTATCTTCATTGAGATCTCTTTTAATTGGCAAGTATAACTGACATAAAATTAAAAAAAAACAGGCCTACATTTGGTAAGTTTGATATAATATAAATTTGGCACATTGACTTATGAAATTGTCACCATGATCAAGATTACAAATATGTGTAATGCCTCCAAAAGTTTCATTTGACTTAAAAAAAATTTTTATTGGAGTATAGTTGCTTTACAATGTTGTGTTAGTTTCTGCTGCTGCTGCTAAGTTGCTTCAGTCGTGTCCGACTCTGTGCGACCCCATAGACGGCAGCCCACCAGGCTCCCCAGTCCCTGGGATTCTCCAGGCAAGAACACTGGAGTGGGTTGCCATTTCCTTCTCCAATGCATAAAAGTGAAAAGTGAAAGTGAAGTCGCTCAGTTGTGTCTGACTCTTAGCGACCCCATGGACTGCAGCCCACCAGGCTCCTCCGTCCATGGGAGTTTCCAGGCAAGAGTACCGGAGTGGGGTGCCATTGCCTCCTCTGTGTGTTAGTTTCTGCCGTATAGCAAAGTGAATCAGCCATACATGTACATATATCCCCTCATTTTTGGATTTCCTTCCCCTTAATCTAGAGGTCTTTACTATTGCAAATTTATTGAAAAATACCAAACCAGAGCTTATGTAATGAAGATTTCTCTTTAAAATAACAACAATAACAAAAGTAGGAACATTACTTTTCTTTGAGGATACGGGTCTTTCACTGATTATATGCACCTGTATTTTAAAAAATAAATATAACTCAGAGTATAAAAGAAATAATGATAAAATAGCAGTACAGCAAACACACACATTTAGTTCACTTTTAAACTGCATTATCTGTTAAATAGATGAAAGATAAAGAGTATTGATGTTCTCTGAAAGCAATTCTTGCCTGGCAGCAGAGTTGTGTTTTTAAGTCAGACTTAAAAAAAAATCGAGAATCTTACTCATGGATCATCACCTTTCCTAATGAACCCAGTGACCACAGACATGATTCCCGTGAAGCTCTGTTGTAAAACCAATACAGTATTGTAACATAGAATAAAGTAAAAATAAAATTAAAAAATAAATAAATAAATAAAGTCAATGGCAGAAGACCTGTGTGTGAGAATGAAAAAGGAGTTAGAGTAGATGGTTTTTAATAACCATTTTTAGAATAAAAATATGATTATAAAAACCAAAATAATAGATACAGAATGTATCTGTAACAATGTTCTTCCATAACAGATACAGAATGTAGCACTGCAACAGATATAATACAATCTACAGAGTTTCCAGCTCATTCTTTAGGGCCTTGTGTCTTCTCGATTAAAGCTCCTGGGTGAACCCCAGCTGGTAGGAATCACCTGCCTTCACATCCACCAGAAGCGCTCCATTCAAAATGATTTGTAATAGATTTATATATCTGTGTATCTGCTTACTCTTATCATTCCCCTTGTATCTAATAACACTGTTGTCCACTATTTTGGGGCCACCTTTTTCAACTTTCTGGACTTAAACATAAGGCTTTCCCAGTGGCTCAGGGGTAAAAATCCTCCTGCCAATGCAGGAGACCCAGGTTTGATTCCCGGTCTAAGAAGATTCCCTGGAGAAGGAAATGGCAACCCACTTCAGTATTCTTGCCTTGGAAATCCCATGGATAGAGGAGCCTGATGGGCTATAAGTCCATGGGGTAGCAAAAGAGTTGGACAGGACTTAGCAACTAAACCGAAACAACAAGAAGTACAGAAATCTCTTAAACATTAATATTATACAGTCAATGTTTATTTAGATTCATCCATTTATTTGCATTCTCTTTGTCTATCTTCCTTTCTCAGAACCTATCTCAGAACTTCCTCCTATGTTCATTATCCTTTCTGAAGTTTAACCTTCAAATTTCCTCGATTGAGTGTCTCCCAGACATACACGGCATCACTTTTAGGAATGTCTTTATTACACTCTTACATTTTTTGCCGTATGTAAAATTCTAGGTTGATTGTTCCTCTAAACATTTTGCAGATTTTATTTCACTATAGTCTGGTCTTTTTGTGGCTGATGAAAAGTCTGCTGTCAGCTTAACTATCCTTTTATGGATAATCTGTCTTTTTTTCCTCTAGACGTTTTCAATATTGTCTTTATGTCTTTGGTGTTTTGTATCTTTACTGTGATGGGTCTTCATATGAGTTTTTAAAAATTATATATCCTCCTTGGGATTTGTGCTTTCTGAATCTGAACATTCACACCTTGCATCTATTCTCAAAAATTCTATGCCATTATTACTGGCATTTTCTTTGAAAACATCATGAACTTCAGTTAGACATTTATCAAGTGTCTTATTCTACCCTCATTTCTCATAAATATCCTTTCTCAGTTACCATTTCTTTGCCTCTCTCTCTTTCCTGTGTTTTGGTTAATTTCCTGAATGTTTTCCTCCATTTTGCCAATTATTTTTTCAATTATGATTAACCTCATGAAGTTATCTATTGTGCTTTTAAATTACATTTTTGGTTCTTTTAGATATTTGACTCTTTCCCAAATCGGCCTAGTGTTTTAAAGTATCATTACTTTCTTGAGTTTATTTCATTCATTTCATTCTGTATTTATTTCATTAACATTTTATACCTGGTTATTTTATGTTCTGTATTATCCATTCCAATATTCAAAATTCTTGGTGGTCTAAATCAGCTTTTATTGTTTCTTCTGACTCTCACCCATGAGACGTGTTTCCTCATATACTTCATAATTTTGGATTTTGACTGCCTTTCAGCTTTATCTTTATGAAACCTGCAAGACTTGAGATGAGGGTGAGGCCCTCCTAGGGAATCTGTATTAACCTCTGCCAGGTACTGCAGCTTACTACTCATCTGGGTTCACACTGGTTAACCTCTTGAACTCGTTTTCTGGATTCCTCTGCTGCTTCTGATAAGTCCTCAGTCATGTCCAAATCTTTGCAACCCCCATGGACTGTAGCCGGCCAGGCTCCTTTCATAGAATTTTTCTAGGCCAGAATACTGGATTGGGTTACCACTTCCCACTCCAGGGGATGTTCCTGACTATCAGTTTAACCCCATACCTTCATAGGACAGGCTTGGGGTTACCCATTTTCAGGGAAGATGTATTATTCCAACCTGGAGCCTAGGCTGAGAGAGACTTCCTTGTTATTTCCCTTCACATAGTTTACTTTGGAAGGTGCATCTCTTTATTATTCTGGCTTTACATGAGGGCTCAGTTCCAGTTCCCCATCTTGCTTAGGTCCCATGTGGCCACTAAAATCTAAGCCTCTTGGTTATAAAGATTGTCAGGATAGCCTCAGATTCAGCGAACACCTGTTTTCTAGCTCTCTTCAGTTCAACTATTTGTTTACCCTTCCTTACTTAATAGTTCAACTATTAAAGAGATATTTACACTATTTCATCAAGCACTTCTAGGTATCCAGTTACAAATATTTCTCCAGACAGGAGTTTCTCATTATTTTTCTGATGAAGAAACTAAGACCTGGAAAAGTTCATTGACTTTAAAAAGGTGCAGCCGAGTGGAAACTCAAACCGATTCTCCAACCTCCTTTTCATGTCTTCATGGATCACACAAAATAACAGAACAAGTGGACGTTTGTGGTGTCACTCCTAGTACCTCTTGAAATAACTCTGAAATCAGAAGTCAGTTTTCCCCAAATTGTGACAACTTGCTAAAATAAGGTGAGATTAAATCACTGTCAAAGTCACTGGATGTATTACAACTGTGAGATAAGAAGCCTATGTGTCTGACTTCCAAGGCAATAGTGAAGTGAAGTCGCTCAGTCGTGTCTGACTCTTTGCGACCCGTGGACTGTAGCCCACCAAGCTCCTCCATCCATGGGATTCTCCAGGCAAGAATAATGGAGTGGGCTGCCATTTCCTTCCCCAAGGCTATAGTGACAAGAGTAGAAATTTTAGTTGTAACAATTTCTTAAAGCATGTTCTGGCTTCTAAATCTGGATTTGAAACCACTGATCATGGAGGGAAAGGCTCCATAGTTATGAAACAGGCACATTTTTAGGATCCATGTAGGTATCTCTTCTTCCCAGACAAAATTGGCCCACTGGAGAAGGGAATGGCAAACCACTCCATATTCCTGCCTCAAGAACCCCATGAACAGTATGAAAAGGCAAAAAGATATGACACTGGAAGATGAGCCCCCAGGTCAGTAGGTGTCCATTATGCTACTGGGGAAGAGCAGAAAATTGGTTCAGAAAGAATGAAGAGGCTGAGCCAAAGTGGATATGATGCTCAGTTACAGTTGTGTCTAGTGGTGAAAGTAAAGTCTGATGCTATAAAGAACAATACTGCATAGGAATCTGTAACATTAGGTACATGGTAAATTGGATGTAGTCAAGCAGGAGATGGCAAGAGTGAACACTGACATTTTAGGAGTCATTGAACTAAAATGGACAGGAATGGGTGGATTCAATTCAGATGACCTTTATATCTAATACCCTGGACAAAAATCCCTTAGAAGAAACGGAGTAGCCCTCATGGTCACAAAAGAGTCTGAAATGCAGTACTTGGGTACAGTCTCAAAAATGACAGAATGATCTCAGTTTGTTTTCAAGGCAAACTATTCAATATCATAGTAATCCAAGTCTATGTCCCAACCACTAATGCTGAGGAAGTGAAAGTTGAACATTCTGTGAAGACCTACAAGACCTTCTAGAGCAAACATCAAAAAAACAAAAAAGATGTCCTTTTTATCATAGGGGATTGGAATGCAAAAGTAGGAAGTCAAGAGATACCTGAGGTAATAGGCAAGTTTGGCCTTGGAGAACAAAATGAAGCAGGACAATGGCTAACAGAGTTTTGCCAAGAGAGCATGCTTGTTAAAGCAAACACTTTCCAAAGAGATGACTCTACACATCGGCATAACCAGATAATATTAAAATCAGATTGATTATACTCTTTTGCAGCTGAAGGTGGAGAAGCTCTATACAGTCAAGAAAACAGATACCTGAAGCTGACTGTGACTCAGATCATCAGCTCCTTACTGCAAAATTCAGGCTTAAATTGAAGAAAGGAGGAAAACCACTAGACCATTCAAGTATGCTGCTGCTGCTGCTGCTGCTAAGTCGCTTCAGTCGTGTCCAACTCTGTGTGACCCCAGAGACGGCAGCCCACCAGGCTCCTTCTCCAATGCAGGAAAGTGAAAAGTGAAAGTGAAGTCGCCCAGTCGTGTCTGGACTCTTAGTGACCCCATGGACTGCAGCCCACCAGGCTCCTCCATTCATGAGATTTTCCAGGCAAGAGAACTGGAGTGGGTTGCCATTGCCTTCTCTGAGGCCATTCAAGTATAACCTAGATCAAATCCCTTATGATTATGTAGTGGAAGTGACAAATAGATTCAAGGGATTAGATCTGGTAGACAGGGTGCCTGAAGAAATATGAGGTTCATAACATTGTACAGGAGGTGGTGACAAAAACTATCCCAAAGAAAAACAAATGTAAGGAGGCAAAGCGATTGTCTGAGGAGGCTTTACAAGTAGCTGAGAAAAGAGAAGCCAAAGGCAAAGGAGAAAGAGAAAGATACACTGAACTGAATGCAGGGTTCCGGAGAATAGCAAGGAGAGATAAGAAAGCCTTCTTAAGTGATCAATGCAAAGAAACAGAGGAAAACAACAGAATGGGAAAGATTAGTGATCTCTTCAAGAAAACTGGAGATTCTAAGGGAACATTTCATGCAAAGGTGGGCACAATAAAGGACAGAAATAGCTAGGACCTAACAGAAGCAGATGAGACTAAGAAGAGCTGGCAAGAATACACAGAAGAACTATACAAAAAGTCAAGGGGGCCTTAGGAGTTATTACTATAAACAAAGCTAGTGGACGTGATGGAATTCCAGCTGAGCCATTTCAAATCCTAAAAGATGATGCTGGGAAAGTGCTGCACTCAATATGCCAGCAAATTTGGGAAATTCAGCAGTGGCCACAGGACTGGAAAAGGTCAACAGTTTTCATTCCAATCCCAAAGAAGGGCAGTGTCAAAGAATGTTCAAACGACTGCACAAGTGCACTCACTTCACATGCTAGCAAGGTAATGCTAAAAATCCCTCAAGCTAGGCTTCCGCAGTACATCAGCCAAGAACTTCCAGATGTACAAGCTGGATTTAGAAAAGGCAGAGGAATCAGAGATCAAATTACCAACATCTGTTGGATCATAGAAAAGCAAGGGAATCAGAAAAACATCTACTTCCAATTCATTGACCAGGCAAAAGCCTTTGACTGTGTGCATCACAGCAAACCATGGAAAATTCTTAGAGACAGGAATACCATACCACTTTACCTGTCTTTTGAGAAATCTCTATGTAGGTCAAGAAGCAACAGTTATAACCAGATGTGGAACAACAGACTGGTTCCAAATCAGGAAAGGAGTATGTCAAGGCTGTATATTGTCACCCTGCTTATTTTACTTATATGTAGAGTACATCATGTGAAATGCCAGGCTGGATGAGTCACAAGCTGGTATCAAGATTTTCAGGAGAAATACCAATAACCTCAGATGTGCAGATGATACCGCTCAAATAGTAGGAAGTGGAGAGCAAATAAAAAACCACTTGATAAGGGTGAAGAGGAGAGTGAAAAAACTGACTTAAAATTTAACATTCAAAAAACAAAGATCATGGCATCTGGTCCCATTACTTCATGGCAAATAGATGGGGAAAATGTGGAAGCAGTGACAGATTTTATTCTCTTGGCCTCCAAAATTATTGTGGACAGTGACTGCAACCATGAATTTTAAAAGACACTTGCCCCTTGGAAGAAAAGCTATGACAAACATAGACAGCATATTAAAAAGCAGAGACATCACTTTGCTGACAAAGGGCCATATAGTCAGAGTTATGGTTTTTCCAGTAGTCACGTATGGCTGTGAGAGTTGGATCATAAAAAGGCTGAGCACCAAAGACTTGATGCTTTCAAACTGTGGTGCTGGAGAAGACTCTTGAGAGTCTCTTGGACAGCAAGGACATCAAACCAGTCAATCCTAAAGGAAATCAATCCTTAATATATATTGGAAGGACTGACACTGAAGCTGAAGCTCCAATACTTTGGCCACCTGATGCAAAGAGTTGACTCTCTGGAAAAGACCCTGATAATGGGAAAGACTGAGGGCAGGAGGAGAAAGGGCATCAGAGAATAAGATGGTTGAATGGCATCACTGACTCAATGGACATGAGTTTGAGCAAACTTTGGGATATAGTGAAGGACAGGGAAGCCTGGCATGCTGTAGTTCATGGGGTTGCAGAGAATCGGACACAATTTAGTGACTGAATAATCTCATCAACAACAGGCATATCTTTTAAGCATCAGGACTTTCACATAGGTGAAACCCCAAGTGAAAGATCTTTACCTCATATTAAGAAAATAAGTATAGTTTGAAAGATATGTACATTATTTATTTATGCATTCTCAAAAAAGTAAACTCTATTAAATTGAATGAGTAATATTGTAGAATACTGTAACTAGAAAATCTTAGAATAGGGAAAGCAATATGTTTTTGAAGTGAAGTGAAATGAAGTGAAAGTCACTCAGTCATGTCTGACTCTGGGATCCCATGGACTATACAGTCCATGGAATTCTCCAGGCCAGAATACTGGAGTGGGGAGCTTTTCCCTTTTCCAGGGGATCGTCCCAACCCAGAGATTGAACTCATGTCTCCTGCATTGCAGGTAGATTCTTTACCAGCTAAGCCACTAGGGAAGTTCAAGAATACTGGAGAGGGTAGCCTATCCTTCTCCAGCGGATCTCCCCAACCCAGGAATCGAACCGGGGTCTCCTGGATTGCAGGCAGATTCTTTATCAGCTGAGCTACCGGAGAATCCCCAATGTTTTTGAGGTTTCCACAGAAAGAAGATAGACATTCAGAATTTCAGTGTTCCTGTCTCAAACGACTACATGTTAAAAAAACCACCACCACTGCCAAAATATATATATGTACACACACCAAGATAAAATGACCTATAGCTATCAGCGGTGGTTTTGCGTTGTTTCATGCCAAATTCATAAATCTCCATGAAATGGAGATGTCATCCAAATTTCACATTTTTGTTCAATTTTATTCAATTTTCATCTTGTTTTCAGATAGTGTTTACCTTGCTTAGCCTTTTTTAAAATTTAAGAAAACCTGTTGAGGGTTTGAAACTTCCTGTAGAGGGCGCTATTGATATGGTCAACTATGCTAAACATTCAAAAAAAAAAAAAAAAAGTACACGGTTCATAAACTATAGACTCTGCTTACAAGTCATTAGGTTGATATTTGGGAGAGTTGAATTAAACCAAAACCCTAAGCAGACTAATAATTCTTAAGCTGTTTAATACTTGTGAAACCGGGCATTCCTCTGGCTTTTAACACTGGAGTCTGAAGGTTCTCTCCCCTCCCCTTTATTATTTAATGAACAATTCCTCTTCTGGTCTGTATTAACAATGGTGCTTGGAACTCGGCATCGATAACACACTGTATGCCCTGTTGTGCTACATGTTGAATGATTTGTGTGTCTTTGAGAAAGTCCAGCTTCTCGTCTTAATCTGGTATCGTGGAGGCTCTGTAATTTACTCCCACAGTTCCCTGCCATAACATATTTCATGTCAAGGGGGAGGTTTCTTTTCTTTTTTTTTCTTTAAAAACTCTTAATAGAGATACTTCCAAACAAAGACAGAGGGCAAAGAGAATCCTCTTCGGATATTAAATGAGAACATAACCATAGCTTATTTTTCTTTGTATTATTATGAGGCAATTGATGATTGCTTGGGGCTTTGTGGATGAATCAGACTTTTAATAAGTTTCAGTGAGAACAGTGTTCACGGAGATAAGTTAATTAATTGCTCTGCTGTGTGAAAGCTCATGTAGATAGAGTTTTATTCTACTATGAGAATGTTCTTAAAAGGCACACAAGTTTTACTTGAATGCTTATCAGCCAACCTTCACAGAAAATATTACTTTGCTTTTTAAAAAGAAATTGTTAATAACCTTATTAAACTGAAATAAAATACATTACTGATCATTCTTCAGAACGGGAACTGAAAAGACATCTTTTCTTTCTGAGGTTCTGATGTCTTGCATCTATTGTTTACAAAACTCTTCTGGATGCTGACAGATACCTCTTTCTTGGTTACTTTTAATCTTGGAATTTTTGGCAAAGTGGTTCTTTTTTCCTCTGCATCACTTGGGTGATTTCAAACAAGAAGAATTCTTTGTCCTGTCTTTACCCTGTCTCTGTGGCAGCAATGTAAGGGACTGTAAGAAAATGACTCTGAAAGCATCACTGGCTAATACAGTGAGTTTTTCTCCTGATGGCTACAATTTACATGCCAGGGGCCCCTAAGCCCTCCAGCATTTTCCTGATGCTATGAAGAGAAAAAAAAAAAATCAAAGTTTCTTAGAGTCTGGAATGCTTTCCTGGCAATTGACAACAGAGTTCAAGTCAAGTTTATGATTTGGATTCTAACTTAGACTTTCCTTATGCATTTTTAACTCTTTGAAAGATGGGTTGAAGATAGTATGCGTTACATTCCTCCTGCTATATTTGTTTTATTATTGATTGAATTTTGAAAAGTCTTTGTTGATAATTTTGTTTTTTTAGATTTTTTTTTAATTAGAGAAAAGAAAGCAATCCACTTAGAGTCTCATCCATCACCTTGATGCCTTTGCTGTCAATCTTTTCAGGTAAAAATTATTTACTGGATAGAAGTATATTTGTATTATCACTGTTTTCTGTTCTAGTTTGATATTCTGTTCAAATTTAGTATTATATCATAATTTTATCAAAACATTTTTCATATGTGTTGGTGTGGTCTTCAGACCTCTTACAGATTTCAGTAAGTGCAATTTACACATGGCCTCAGGAATTAGGCACTATTTTCACATGTAAGAACAATCATACTTGTCTCAAAGGACAACGCCAGGATTAAATGACTCCATCTGAATAGCCTAGCAGAGTGCCTGACATATAAGCCCTCAACAGTGTTTCTCCTTTTTCTCCCTCTTCTTTCCCTGATCTTAATTGGCTTTCATTTGTCACCACTAATATGCCATTACATGATGTAGAATGAATCTCTTGGAACATAATTAAAGTATTTTCATGCTTTCCAATATAATTACAACATGAAAAAAATCAAGTCAGATCAACCGGCCACTGAAGAACTGCCCAGAGAAGGCTTGGTGCCACCCGGAGCTTTGCTGTAAGGCCCACTCCAATTCCAGTGGCCCATCAGCGGGTGGCCCACAGCGCCCTCCTTGGTGACAGCTGCGTAAAAGACACTCTTTTACCTCACCAAGTATTTCCGTGGCCTCAGGAGTGATCGGCTGTGGTTTTTCTAATATCAGAACAACAAATGAATCTCCCATCTCTGTCTCCTTTTAATTTTTCTGTTTCTCTACTCTAGTGTTCTTAGCACTCACTTTCCCTGTCCTGGGCAGCAATTTGTTTTTCTGTCTTTTGGGGTATGTTGTTCAGTAACCTTTGCCTTTCTAGCCAAGGTCTATCCAGGAGGCATCCTTCTTTTCCTAAAGAGACTGTTTTAGGAATATCCAAAGAACTCTTGTTCTTCCCATTCTCCATCAGGGGACTGCACTGAGGTTCAGGAGATTCTGCCTTCTGGCACTCCCTGCTGAAATTGCCTCTTCTTTGATTCTTGAGTGGAAGGTTTGTTCTACACACCATGCCCTTGCTTTTGGTAGCCTTGGATGATATGCGACTGTATTTGCTGGGTTATGTAATATTTCTCTTGCAAGTTTTCACTCTTGGGTCTTTTAAAACACTCTTGCTCTTTACTGATGAGAGATTGGTATTTCCACTGTGCATCTAACCCTTCATAGAATTCTTTAGAATTTCAGTACAGAGCAATCTTATAGTTTATCTAGTCATATCCTCATCTTCAAAGGTGCAGGAAAGGAGGCTAGGAATGGCCAAGACACTTTCTAGATGCAGGTGACACCTTAGCTCATAACTCAGATTTTGTCTGTCTCATGACACTATTTCAGCTTCAGTGAGTTTGGGCTTAATGCTGTTTCTTTTTTTTCATTTGTTCTTTTAAGTACAGAAATCTTCCTCAACCCACAAAGTAGTGAGGCTTTTTAGCCAAGAAGCATCAAATATTTCTATTGGATCAAACTCTCTTCTCAGAAACCTTATTTCCTCAGACTCTGTATTTTATAACGAAAGCTACAAAGTTTTAGATTTTCAAACATCTCTTCTCCCTTCCCTTCTCTCTGCTACATTTCCACCCATCTCGCCACTTGTTTCAACTTTTTTTTGTTACTTTGATATTCTGATGATTGATCATGGATTCTAGTCTCATTATCTTGCCTGTTAGATCTTAACAACCCTTCTTCTGGTCTCTCCTAGCCTTGTAAATGTGATATAAATTAAGGTCAACTTCCGGCTTCCAATCCAGTATAAAAAGAGATTGGGAGTCATCAATCCCATCCTAACAACTGAAAACTAACAATCATCTAACAGAAAATAATTTGTTCAAAATAATAATAGCGACAACACATTGAGTAAATATGGCTTATGGTTAAGAGAAAGGAAAACAAAGTTATAAGGAATGGGAAGGAGGAATTTTCTATTATAACATGCCTGGATTACAACTACCCGTGAAGCAGTATAGTGTTAAGACAGACTTGAATTAAGATGTAAATGTATATTGCAAATTCTAGGAAACTACTAAAATTTTGTTTTAAAAGTATAATTGATATGCTAAAGGGAAAAGAGAAAATGGAACCATAAAATTCTCAATTAAAAGCAGAAAAAGCAGGAAGAGTGGAAGACCAAAAAGAATCAAAGAACAAGCAACAAATATAAAATAGCTGCAAGTGTGGTAGATAGAATTCCAACTACATCAATAATCACTTTAAATGTGAATGGTCCAATTAAAAGACAGAGACTGTCAGAACAGATAAAAGAGATAAGACCTCACCCTACGTTGTCTATAAGTAATGTACGTTAACTATAAAGACAGATATAGATTAAAAATAAGAAGATTGGGGAAAGATGTGTCGTGCTGTGTGTGTGCTCAGTTGCTTCAGTCGTGTCTGACTCTGCAACTCAATGGACTGTAGCCCTCCAGGCTCCTCCGTCCATGGGATTCTCCAGGCAAGAATACTGGAGTGGGTTGCCATTTCCTTCTCCAGGGATCTTCCCGACCCTGGGTTCAAACTCGGGTCTCTTGCATTGCAGGCGCATTTCTTACTGACTGAGCCACAAGGGAAGCCCCCATATCATGCTGCTGCTGCTGCTGCTAAGTCGCTTCAGTCGTGACCAACTCTGTGCGACCCCATAGATGGCAGCCCACCAGGCTCCCCCGTCCCTGGGATTCTCCAGGCAAGAACACTGGAGTGGGTTGCCTTTGAACACTAGTTTAAAAAGTGGAGGAGGTATTTCAGATAAATTAGTTCTTCACATAAGTAATGAAGTCAGATATGCTTTAAAAGTCTTTGTTTTCTTCTCATAGAATTCATATTAAGAGGGAGCCCCTCATCTTTCAACATTTGGCCCAAGTTTCACCTGCATTTGATTGTGTCCTTTGGGCTTCCCTGGTGGCCCAGATGGTGAAGAATCTGCCTGTGTTGTGGGAGACCCGAGCTCGATCCCTGGATTGGGAAGATCCCCTGGAGGAGGACATGGCAACCCACTCCAGCTTTCTTGCCTGGAGAATTCTATGGACAGAGGAGCCTTGGCAATTATAGGAGTAAGAATAATTCTTTTGGCTTCCCTGGTGGCTCACACAGTAAAGAGTCTTCCTGCAGTGCTGGAGACCCAGCTTCCAATCCCTGGGTCAGGAAGATCCCCTGGAGAAGGAAATGGCAACCCACTCCAGTATTCTTGCCTGGAAAATTCCATGGACAAAGGAGCCTGACAGGCTACAGTCCATGGGGCTGCAGAGTAGGATGCAACTGAGCAACTTCACTTTCTTTCTGTAGTTCAGTGATATTCCATGTATGTTGAGTGTTCTGGTCTGATCTGGCTTCATGATGGATCAAGCATTATTGCTCAAAATGTTATCATGAAAAGAAGCCTTTTGAATATTCATCTTCTAACCCTTGCATTTTTATTTAGGTAGAGAAAGAGTAAATGAATTATCATCCATTCCTGTTTTATTTTAGCATACTTGTTGGTTTAATGTCTTCTTTGAATTGGAATGACTTTTATGTATTTGAAATATTCATCAAAGTTATCTGCCTTACTATTTTGAAATGCTAGAGATTTTCTCTCTTCTCTGAAAGAGTAAAAGGACCACAATTAATTCCCTCAGGAGAGGGTGTTAAGAGGAAACTATTTGGAGGCTTTTAGGTGAAATTCACCATGTACCTGGGAACACTGTCTAAATTTTCTTTGGCAAAGGGCCTATATTAGGCTTTCTCTCATGGAAGATAAACACAAACCCTTTTAAATGATGCCTGTTGATCTCATCATAATCTCAGATTCCAAGATTCAACTATCTTGTGGGTACTCACCTCCTCTCCAGGGAACAAGCCCACTCTGAGGCAGGATATAATCATTTCCATTAGTGGTCAAGGGCAGTTTTTCTCTCCACACTGGCTGTGCAGTATGAACTTCCCTTTTATATAGTCTTCAGTCAGGTGACATGATTTAGAGTGGGTGAAGATGAACATTTGTTAGGAACAAAGTAAAGAAAGACGGAGAGGCCCTGTCTTCTTACTGATCTTCCTGATGTTTCTGTTTTCAGTTTTCCTTCATGCTATAGCCCTGGTGCATGTCAGGACAAGGTTGGTGTTAACCCAGGTTCCCCCACTGGCTCCACTGGGTAGCAAATATCTGACTTGCACTCCAGGTTGCAACAGGTTGGTTGACATTGCACACTACATGCAGTGGGATGTGCTCCAGTTACAGAGAACATCCTAAACAACACTTCATTTCAATAAAGACATAAAATCCCTTTTCCTTACTGGGGCCAAGAACGTCAAGCCAAAGGAGGTATTCTATGAAATGGTCTGCAAAGTAGGGCGAGGAGTTCCTTTCCCATTTTTTCTTTTTCCTGTAACAACTCTAGGCAAATTCCTCAGAAATCAGATTGGCAAGGGCAGACAAGGGGTGGGCTGGAACTCCGGAATCTGGGCTTGCTGAATGCATGCCATTCCCTTGCCACGTAGCACAAACTGATGCCAACTGCAGAAAATAAAGACTTAAGTCAGAAGAGCAATACAGGCACAAGGCAATCATCAGCTCAATTAAACTGGTTATTCCACAAATAACCTAGAAACAGCAGGACTGCCAAACAATCTCCAGCCCCTGAAACATTTGCAAATGAGCATGACAACTGAGATTTTTTTTCTTTCTTTGTAGCCATACACTGTCACATTTTAATGATGGATTATAGACATGGGCTTTTGGCAGCAGACTGTAGCAAACATGATTCTACACTTATTTTCTTTTAATCAGAAGATACAAGGGCATATAGATCCATGGCACTGTGCCGGAGTTAGATAAAGCCCTAGAAAGAGAAATGTAGGATGAGAATATACATACACTTTCCCTTCTTTTCGGATACAAGGCAAATATGTTTTTCTTGTCATAAGATACATTAGCTTTTGTTTTACTCTAGGTGGTATTTTTGCACCTGTTGGGGATGTTTATATTAAAATATATAACTAGATAGTATAGCGTATGTATCTAATCCTATAATATATACTAATCCATATCAGTATCATTTAAAAATGGCAAGTTGAACATATTTTTTTCATAAACTAGTAATATAATCTCTTGATGTCATAAATATGAAAGCAACATGTTATTTCTACAGGCATGATGTCAGGAAGATATTATTTAAGCATTTAATGGGATCAGAGTCTTAGTGTACAAAAAATATACTTGTTTCTATAGGTTTCCTGTTTCTGTTCTACTTAGTTCAATCATTTTAACTGCAATTTCTTTTGTTTTTAAAACAGGACTGTAATTCTCGGATGCTATTGACTCTTTTTATTTTGGCAAGCTGAAGAATACCAGGTAACACTGTAAGAATGAAGCCACAAATTCTGTATTCTTCTGTTTTGTCCCTGTCTTGGTCTATACCTGTCTCCTTTTTCCTTCTCCTCTTCTTTATATTCTTGATTATTTACCTTTATTCATTTCATTGGGCTGTGAGTACAAAAAGAGGAAAAACTCTGGGTCTTATTTTATGAGGACAAATTACCTTATATTTTAAATGCCACAAGGATATATATACATATATATATTTGAAGAATTTTCTTGTTTGGGAGACTGCCTTGGATCAGAGGATTAAATAATATATGGAACATGGTTTCCTAAAAATAACTTATTCTTAAACAGTAATGTAATAAATTGAAAATATAGAGAAAAATCTAAAATGTGGATTGGAAGAAAGTCCATAGCTTTGATTTAGGTCCCATATGTGTGGATGTGTGACATCCATCAATGGGTAAACAGTACCTGGTGGTTGATTTACAGAGTGGGATTCCTCTCCAAAGGCACCCATTTACCCCTTGACAATACTCTGAGTGATGGATGTTGTATTCCAGATGGATCTATTTGGAGAAGCAAAATTTAGGCTAGGGCGGGACCAGTAGAACGAGATGGGGAAGACATAAGGACTGCATCTGTCTGGACCTCTTGGGTTGGAGCCAGCCTCTGGAGGCTCCATCAGCTCCTTCCTCTTCCAGGTTGTGAGATATTGAGGATCTGCACCAAGGAGAGCCATACCTGCCACAGCTGCCCCTTTTGCCCGTTTATCTGACTTAGTGAATCAGGGTGAAATGGTTCCTCCAAGTTCATTCATCAGTCTCACACGACCCTGGTCTTCATGTTTAGCAATTAGAATGATCAAGGGTGGGTTCAGTAATGGTAAGTCAGCAATGCTAAGCCTTGACTCATGCCCTCACAATCCTATCTTTGCCACAAAGCCTCCCATTATTCTGGAAAGGGTCTATGTCTGCTATTCCTTTACCACACAAGACCTTACTTAGAACAAGAAAACACTAAAATCTGGGTTTGATTCAAAATGGTAGAACTAGTTAAAGCAGTTGGACTCTGGTATATAAGCCTTGGACTTTAACCTCAGGTTTCATGAGTTGAGATTCCAGTTCCAGGGGAAGAGGAAATGAGGACTTATTGTCTAGTATATACAAGTTTCCATTTAGGATGGGGAAAAAGTTCTGAAAATAGATAAACAGTGGTGATCATTATACAGAATGTACTTAGTGACATCAAATTGAATACTTAAAAATTACTATAAAGGTAATTT
Organism: Nanger dama; assembly: GCA_917880005.1. Taxonomy (NCBI): domain Eukaryota; kingdom Metazoa; phylum Chordata; class Mammalia; order Artiodactyla; family Bovidae; genus Nanger; species Nanger dama. The sequence goes on from CAKJTW010000022.1 coordinate 30,085,943, forward strand.
ATGTTCTATATATTTACCACAATAAATATTGGCAAGGATGTGGAGAAAAGGGAATCCTCCTACACTGTTAGTGGAAATGTAAATTTGTGCAGGCACTATGGAAAACAGAATGGAGATTTCTTGAAGAACTGAAAACAGAAGTACCATAAGATCCAGCAATTCCACTCTTGAGTATTTATTCAACCCACCTCCAAAACCAGAAACACTAATTTGAAAAGGTACATGACCCCAAAATTCATAGCAGCATTGTCTACACGTGTCAAGATATGGAAGCAATGTACATGTCCACCAGCAGATAAATGGATAAAGAAGATTATATATTCATACACATACACACAGAGGAATATTACTCAGCCATAAAAATGAAAACTTGCCATTTTCAATGACATGGGTAGACTTTGAGGGTATTATACTCAGTGAAATACATCAGACAGAGACAGATAAATACCATATGTTATCACTTATAGGTGGAATCTAAAAAATAAAACAAACTAATGGAGATAAAAACAGAAACAGACTCACAGATATAAAGAACAAATTAGTGGCTACTAGTAGGGAGACTGGGGCAGGGAGAGGCAAGACAAAGGTGGGAAATTAAAAGGTACAAACTACTAGGTTTAAAATAAAGAAGCTACAAGGATATGTAGTACAACATAGGAAATAGAGCCGATATTTTATAATAACTCTAAATGGAATATAACCATCACAAATTGTGAATCCATTTTGTACACCTGAAACATATATTATTACACATCAACTATATATCAATTAAGAGCTTCTCTCATAGCTCAGTTGGTAAATCATCTGCCTGCAGTGCGGGAGACCTGGGTTCAATTCCTAGGTCGAGAAGATCCCCTGGAGAAGGAAATGGCAACCCACTCCAGTATTCTTACCTGGGGAATCCCATGGACAGAGGAGCCTGGCAGGCTGTAGTCCACAGGATTGCAAGGGGTTGGACACAACTTAGCGACTAAACCACCACCACCATATATCAATTAAAAATGAAAAAAAATGAATCTCAGTTTCACCTCTTTCAGACATTTAGGCAAGTTTACTGTACCTCTATATAATTTGGTTTCCTCCAGAATGGAAGAGGAGGATAGAAATGATACTAGCTGGGTTATCTTAAATGAATGAGATGTGTGGGAAAGACTTACACTAATTCCTAACAATCAAAGTTAAGTATTGTTTGATTTATGAGTGTGAATTCCATTGTCAAAATGTCTTGCATGTGGATTCTGTGTAGAAACCACCAATTTTCAATTTTGCTTATAAGACAGACTAACATCCATTTGCGATCTCAAGTAAGACTTTACTCTTAAAAGATGCCCCTGCTGATAAGAATGTGGAGACAGAGGGCACTCTTGCTTCTTGTAGGCTGGACACTAATTGGTGTCCTACCATTCTGAAGGGCCATCAGGCAATAGGTAACAACATTTAAAAGAGGTATAACCTGTGGCCCTGCAATACCATTTCTATGAAAATTAGTCACATATGTATGCACAAGTAACAGGTATTCACTGTAGCACTGTTTATAATATCAGCAAATTAGAAACTATATGGATATCCATTCACAGTGAATGGATTAACTAAACCCAAACAATAAAATCTTACATAACCATGAAAAAGGATGATGCCATATTATAATATTCCTGGACAGATGTCACAATAAATTGTAAAATTTAAAACTAAATTGTAGGAAAAGGTAGTTTGAGAACAGAATATGTAGTCTGACCACATTCATGCAATTTATGTTTACATGTATAGTACAATTTCTAGAAGCATATTCATCCAACTTTTACAGTAGTTATGTCCAGATGGGATTGTATGGAGAAATTTACCTTCTATTTTAAACACTTTTGTGTTACTTGAGGTTTTTACAAGCATGTATTACTTTTCTAACCTGCAGAAACAATAAAAGTATTTCCATTAAAGAAAAATGAAAGAAAGACCGTAAGGGATATGCTTGGATCACCCATGATAGCCAGGATCTTTCTAGGCCAGACCTGTTCTTCATCCAACAGGTCTACTGCTTCCTGAACACAGGATTCAGCCTCTGAAAGGATTCAGCTTCCACAAAGTGATTACTGAGAGACACGGCAGCTTTCAGCCTTTTGCATATGTATATGTGTGTGTGTGTGTGGAGGGGGTGGTGGTGCTCAACAAAACAAAATAATGTGATGTAAGACAGTGAAAGGAGAGATGGAACATCTTGAAATAAAAGCCACTGCAGCAGGAGGCAATGGACAATGGGGATTCTGGAGTTAGAACCAGGTTCAAAACCCAGCTGCCTTACTTATTCGCTGTGTGACCTTAGTCAAATTACTTTGCCTCTCTGAGTTTGAATATGCCCATTAATAAAATAGGAGTGACAACATCTTCCACCCAGAGTTGTCAAGATTCAGTGAGATAAAATATCTAACTTGAACCATAGTTAGTGCTGACAAATAATCCTCTTCTTCTCTTCCTCTCAGACTGTAGCGTTGCACTGAGCAGACACAGCAGGCTTGAAAATAGATGGTTTTTCTAAACAGCACAGTGTTCCAGTGTACTGCTTGTACTGCATTCTCTTTAAGTGTCAAGTTAGGGCACTGTTGTGAAAGCTATAGACAGAATATTTTTAAACTAGCATGAGGAAGGGGGATGGGGAAGCTTTATATTTTCTGACTCCTTCAGTGAGCAATTTTCATGATTCAAACGAGGTTGAAAATAACTTTCCAGGTTTTAAATATTCTGTATCATGTAAGAATGAGGAGGAATCGCTGATCAATTAGGTTTAAAAGCTCCTGAAATTCTCTAGAATCATTTAAATAAGGTACTTATAAATAAATGCCCCTGAAGAGATGAGAGTAACCTTCCACGTCAGCAGTACATGAGTTAAACATGTGGTTAACGATAATATAAAAAGAGGTGGTATGTGAAATATCAGTTCATGTGAGGCGACACTCAATATTAATTTATGTGATATCAATACTGTTTTAGTCTAAATGAACCTTCCCCATATAAAACACTCCTAATTATTGTAAAACCGTTACTTTCCACTTACCATTGATCTTAAGGAAATGACTAAAACTTTCCCAGTGTGCTGACACAGCACTATTATTCTGGATCATTATTCAGAGCAGGTGTCAATCTCTTTCACTTAATCCCAATGCCGGGGGAAAAAAGGAAGACTAGTTTTTCATTTAATCAAGTCTCTCTTTTAAAAGATAAAGAGGAGCACATTAAGATAAGTGTAACTTTCATAGGGATGTTAACACTCTAATGATACTCTTTGGGACAAGTGAACACTTCTGAGTTTTAGCCGAGTTCAAGAGAAAACATTAAATTTTATAATATAGGGAATACAGTAATTCCCTAAAGGAATAGGTCAAGGCAATCGGTAACTGATACTCTTTTAAAAGAAGTCGTCCAAGGTTGAACCAAGTGACCAGGCTGTCCTTTGTTAAATAACATTTCAGAGTTAACACGCACCTCCACCTCCAATGCAAGAGTATGGTGTCTTTTGAGCTACACCTTTTAGGATTTTAAGAAGTGATTACAGAAAATCTAAACCATACAAGAGTTAATAATTATACAACTGGTGGTTTAAGAAGGCATTTGTATGTTAAGGAAGGGAAAATTGTGATGGTTTCAAACAGAACATCAGCCTGTGTAAAACTGCTCTGTTGCCCACAAACTCAAGGTGGATTTGTTCATCTAACTATCCTTCAAATACAAGTGGCTTATCTGAAGGCCATTAATTTGAGGACAAATGGGATTGGTTCCTCCATTTTAATCCATAGAACTTCAGGATTAGAGTTTACATGCAATTTTATGTAACGAACATTTGCTGAACATATTCTAAATGACATACCTAGTTGCTAAGCACTTGACATGGATTATTTCATGAAATTCTTCACCAAATCTCATTAGGGCATAAGGGTTTCTAACATTTTTCCAGTAATTATTATGTGCCAGGCACTGTTTTATGCACTTTATGTATATTAAGTCATTGAATTCTTGCAATATCCTAGGAGATAGATACTAACATTAGCTCCACTTTACAGATGAAGGATCTGAAGTTTAGACAGGTCAAAAAACAGTCAGGGCTACACACTTAGTGACAGAAGGCTGTTAGACTCCTGATCTGCTTGCCCTTACTCTGCACATGGGGAGCATGGGTCTGGGGGCACAGCAGATTGCTTCCTTCATTTAGGTAGGGTTGGTTACAGGGCTTCCCAGGTGGTGCTAGTGATAGGAGACACCTGCCAATGTAGGAGACATAAGAGATGTGAGTTTGACCCCTGGGTCGGGAAGATCCCCTGGAGGAGGGCATGACAAACCACTCCAATATTCTTCCCTGGAGAATCCCCATGGAAAGAAGAGACTGGTGGGCTACAGTACATAGGGTTGGAAAGAGTCAGACATGACTTAAGCAACTTAGAGCACTTGCAGGGCTGGCTACATAATTTTCAGACTCAGCTTAACTGAAAATGCAGGGCCCTTTGTTCAAAAGACTGGGTAAAAATGTCATTAAAGGTATTAAATAGAAAGGTTTTCCTTTCTGTCATAGTTAGTCTCTCCACTTGTCATGGTGTTTTTAATCTGCTATTTAATGTCATTCAAAGTAATAAAAAATTAAAATATTAAATTATTAACACTCATTTTACCATTTGCATTTATGTTGTATAATGCCAGTTTTGAATGTAAATATGTTCACTTGTATGTGGAATCACTGAATTCACACAATTCCTATGTGTATATGAATTTTGTTCTTACCTGCACAGTGGAAATGCTGCATAAAATGAACTTAACTGTATTTCACTTCTGGAAGTGTACACATTCTACAAATATTCTGCCTTCTGTTTACTTATAAGGAAAGACTGAAGAGAAGTAAGGGCAGTTCTATCTTTCCCTTTCCATCTATGTCATCATTTTCCGTGTAAGAGATTAGTTGCCCAACACAGAGACTAACAGAAGTTAAGACAGTTTTCCTAAGTTTTTTTTTTTTTTTTTTTTTGGTGTCTTAGAGAGCCTTTGGGCTTCCCAGGTGGCACAAGTGATAAACAGCCCACCTGCCAGTGCAGAAGATGTAAGAAAGAAGGGTTCAGTCCCTGGGTCGGGAAGATTCCCTGGAGGAGGGCGTGGCAACCCACTCCAGTATTCTTGCCTGGAGAATCCCATGGACAGAGGAGCCTGGAGGGCTATAGTCCATAGGGTCACAGAGAGTTGGACACAATGAAGTGATTTAGCACAGCACAAAGCACCTTTGCCTTTTGCTGAGTTCCAACAAAGTTCCAGTTTGAAAGAAAAGCATGCCCTCTCAGGGCCGACAGTGTCCACTTCACCCCCATTCCACCTACAGCAAAGGAAAAGGCTTACCTCCTGGTTACTTACGTCTCACTGACTCCCATGCACCACACGTCCACCAGAATTTTGTGCATAAGCTGCTCCACATAAATGAAGTGGGAGGGAACAGTGGACACCTGAGAGCCTGAGAGCTTGTGTTCTGGTGCATGCTCTGTGGTCCAAGGGTCTTCCCGGAGGCGCTTGTACTAGCTCTAAAGTGGTCTGGGTCCCTGAATATTCCTGGCCTTGACCAAGCTGCATGATCTTTGGCAAACTGCTCCAAGATTTGATCTCTTCTCCAAGATTTGATCTCTTCATTGCAAATGAGAACGGGTTCAACAACCTCGTAGGATTATTGTGAGGAGTAACTGAAAGAACGCACATAAAGCTCTGAGCATAAGCCTTGGCAAAGAGTAAATGCTTAGTAAGTGTTAGCCAGCGTTTCTGTGGTTGTTTCTGTCTTTGGAGGAATTTTCTAGTTCTGTTTATTTGAACATCTTTATACCTTCAAATACAGAGGAGCCTGGTGGGCTACAGTCCATGGGGTCGCTGAAAGTCGGACATGACTGAGCGACTTCACTTTGACTTTTCACTTTCCTGCATTGGAGAAGTAAATGGCACCCCACTCCAGTGTCCTTGCCTGGAGAATCCCAGGGATGGCGGAGCCTGGTGGTCAGCCGTCTATAGGGTCGCACAGAGTCGGACACAACTGAAGCGACTTAGCAGCAGCAGCAGCAGCATCCCTTCAAATAAGATAGTGAAGATTCATTTTAAAAGAAACGGAAACTTCCCAGTGGTCTCATAGCAAGGTGTTTAACTACAAAGACAGCCACAATCTTATTACCACTGTTAACACTGTTAAGAAAAGCCTTGAATGCAAAAGAAATGGTAAAACTCCCTCTGAGTGGTGTATGTGGAAGAGAGAAGAGGAATCCTTCTCTAGGATTATGGGAAGCAGCTGGAGGATTGATTTTAAGCAAGAGACTTTTTTTTTTTAATTTTTAAATTTTTTAGTGCTGCAGGCTGTAGACTCTTCCTGTCCCATCCCTGTCGTCCTCCCAGGTAACTGCCCATCTATGAATTCACTAGACAAGAATCACTGAAGTGGGGTCTCCAGACACTTGCATCAGAATCACAAATGCAGAATCCTGGGCCCAATGCCAGATCCTTGCACAGAAATCCCCCAGGGATGCCTGACCCAAGAAACTGTCTTTATCAAGTTACCTAAGTGCTGCTTATGCCATTAAGTTTGAGAACTTCTGTGGGAGTCTAGAAGAGAGCTGAAAAGGACACACTTGTTTTTCCTCCCCAGTACTGGGCAGACCTATCAGCCTTTGTTGAATGTTGGAGAAATGACTGAATCAAAAAAACCCAAAGCATGCACAAAAGGGCTTCTTACCCTCTGAGGACCCTTGGGATGGTTCTACTCTGGCCTCATATTCAGTGCATAAGTACTGGTAAGGCTGTAAGTTTGTTAAAATATTAAAATTCTTCCCTCAGTTCAGTTCAGTTCATTCAGTCGTGCTAACTCTTTGCGACCCCATGAATCGCAGCATGCTAGGCCTCCCTGTCTATCACCAACTCCTGGAGTTCACCCAAACCCATGTGCATTGAGTTGGTGATGCCATCCAACCATCTTATCCTCTGTTGTCCCCTTCTCCTCCTGCCTTCAATCTTTCCCAGCATTAGGGTCTTTTCAAATGAGTCAGCTCTTCACATCAGGTGGCCAAAGTATTGGAGTTTCAGCTTCAACGATCAGTCCTTCCCAATGAACACCCAGGACTGATCTCCTTTGGGATGGACTGGTTGGATCTCCTTGTAGTCCAAAGGACTCTTAAGAGTCTTCTCCAGCATCACAGTTCAAAAGCATCAATTCTTCAGCTCTCAGCTTTCTTTACAGTCCAACTCTCACATCCATACATGACCACTGGAAAAACCATAGCCTTGACTAGATGGACCTTTGTTGACAAAGTAATGTCTCTGCTTTTTAATATGCTGTCTAGGTTGGTCATAACTTTCTTTCCAAGGAGTAAGCATCTTTTAATTTCATAACTGTAATCACCATCTGCAGTGATTTTGGAGCCCAGAAAAATAAAGTCAGCTACTGTTTCCACTTTTTCCCCATCTATTTCCCATGAAGTGATGGGACCAGATGCCATGATCTTCGTTTCCTGAATGTTGAGTTTTAAGCCAACTTTTTCACTCTCCTCTTTCACTTTCATCAAGAGGCTCTTTAGTCCTTCTTTACTTTCTGCCATAAGGGTGGTGTCATCTGCATATCTGAGGTTATTGATATTTCTCCTGGCAATCTTGATTCCAGCTTGTGCTTCCTCCAGCCCAGCATTTCTCATGATGTACTTTGCATATAAGTTAAATAAGCAGGGTGACAATATACAGCCTTGACGTACTCCTTTTCCTATTTGGAACCAGTGTGTTGTTCCATGTCCACTTCTAACTGTTGCTTCCTGACTTGCATACAGATTTCTCAAGAGGCAGGTTAGGTGGTCTGGTATTCCTATCTCTTTCAGAATTCTCCACAGTTTATTGTGATCCACACAGTCAAAGGCTTTGGCATAGTCAATAAAGCAGAAGTAGATGTTTTTCTGGAACTCTCTTGCTTTTTCTATGATCCAGCAGATGTTGGCAATTTCATCTCTGGTTCCTCTGCCTTTTCTAAAACCAGCTTGAACATCTAGAAGTTCATGCTTCATGTATTGCTGAAGCCTGGCTTGGAGAATTTTGAGCATCACTTTACTAGCGTGTGAGATGAGTGCAATTATGTGGTAGTTTGAGCATTCTTTGGCATTGCCTTTCTTTGGGATTGGAATGAAAACTGACCTTTTCCAGTCCTGTGGCCACTGCTGAGTTTTCCAAATGTGCTGGCATATTGAGTGCAGCAGTTTCACAGCATCATCTGTTAGGATTTGAAATAGATCAACTAGAATGCCATCACCTCCACTAGCTTTGTTCATAGTGATGCTTTCTAAGGCCCACTTGACTTCACATTCCAGAATGTCTGGCTCTAGGTGTGTGATCTCACCATTGTGATTATCTGGGTCATGAAGATCTTTTTTGGTACAGTTCTTCTGTGTATTCTTGCCACCTCTTCTTAATATCGTCTGCTTCTGTTAGGTCCAGACCATTTCTGTCCTTTATTGAGCCCATCTTTGCATGAAATGTTCTCTTGGTATCTCTAATTTTCTTGAAGAGATCTCTAGTCTTTCCCATTCTGTTGTTTTCCTCTATTTCTTTACATTGATCACTGAGGAAGGTTAGTAAATACCCACTGCTCTGACCTCTGTGCTACCCCCACTGACCCAGCTGCCCAGGCCTCATTCTTGAACTGCCCTGTGATCCAGCAACTAAGGGTTTAATCTCTGGTCCAACAGGCATCTCATCTATTCTCATTGGTCAGTGTAGGTGGGAGCCAGTTTTTCATAGGTTCAATGAATGTGGGGATGTGGTGCCTTATGGGCAGAACTGTGCCCTGCCTGTGCCCCTACCCTTGGAGGTTGTGAGGGAGAACCCTGGGTGGGTAGTACCTCAGCTAATTTACCTTGACTCTAGTGTGAGGGTCCTTGTCTCCACATGTCTCCCGGGCCATGATGGGTGGAGTCCTGGTGGGTGAAGTGGCATGCTTGGAGGTGGTGCTGGCACCCCAGCTGGCGACTGCCCCAGGTTATGGCTGTCACAAGTGGAGGTCCTCCTAGAGATGCTCTTGCACGGCTTCTTCTGGGAACCGCAGCCTCCATGGGACTTTGGCTCTGAGAGATCCTGAAAGAGACAGGGTGAGCACAAGGCATGTAGAAATCTGAGTCCATAAACACAAGGGCTCTGTTGGCATGCTTTGACACAGGAGAGCCTGCTTGGTGTAGAGAGTGGATGCAGGGGCTAGTGTGAGGCTGGGAAAAGTATGGGGAAACAGGGTGTCCTTTCATTCGTTTGGTCAAGTTTGCCAAAATCACTGACTATCTTCCTCTCATGACATTATTTTCACTGATAAAAATGAGGGCAAATATTTATGTAGTATTTGTCCTATGCCAAACACAATTCTCAACTCATTTGAGTTACTATAATTATCATCACCAGTCCCATTATATAGATGAGGAAACTAAGACCCAAAGATTAAAGTTCAAGTAGCAGAGCCACAATCTGAACTCTGCCAGCCTGACATTAGAGTCCACATTTATAAACACTACCTCTCTTCTTCAGTTTACATTAAAAATAATTTTGTGTGTGTGTGTGACTGACTTGGTCACAGAGATCTATAATATATAGAAAACTGTAATACAATGGCTTAGAAACATTGTGAATGAAATTGTTATCAGTTCAGCAGAAGCAGAGATATGAGTCAGCACCATGAACAATATTGCTGATGTGGAGAAATTATCTGCCCATTGAAATTCCAATTAACCTAATGATTATTAAATTATTGGAGAGAGCATTGGAAAAGTTCCACGTGTATTCCTGTGTCAACCATGGCTTGAAGGGGGGAGGCATTGTTTACTTGGTAACAGCATATCAAACAAAAGATCAGCAACAATTTTTAAAGACTGACAACTAATTTGAATAGTATTAGAAGCTGATGAAATACTGCTTAAAACTCACATATATGCTTCTGGTTAGAGAATACTGGGAAGTAAATGTTTTAAATTTGGATGATGATTAATTACTTACAGGTTTTTAAATATTTTGGTTATCACCTCAGCTTTGCCTATTCAATTCTCCATTATGCACCTTTGAGCCACACCTATTAGCTGGGAAAAAGATGAGCTCTCAGTACTGCTTTGTCAAGCTGCATCCCTTTCCTGCCTCAAGTTTGCTCCTGATCTGGCTCACACTTTTTTCTTTTGAGAGAGGAAGTAGATACCTGCTTTACTGGTAAAGGATGTCCTGATAATTGAGTGGGAATGTGGGCAAGGTGGCTGTTGCTTCCTTCTGTCAACCCAAGTAACTGAGCTGTCATATTTAAAGTTTTATTGGTTAAGATTCAAGTTAGGACTGGAAGCCTTTTGCAATTCCTTTAGGGCCACTGTGGAAGACAGCAAATAGGAAACTCAGTGATGAGTTCTGAATAAGACTGTGAGAAATCCAAAGTCAGCAGTCCCTGTGGTCTCAAGAAACACTAAAGGGAAGAGAGTTAAACACTTAAAACTAGAAAGGAAACAAAGCTCTTCCATTTAGTGTTATCAAAACCAGTTGAGAAGTATGTGACAATCCAGGCAAAGCATTACAATTTCTAGCTAGTCCAGTTATGATTCTCTGGCAAACTGCACAGTCATGGTTTTGATGCATTGGGATGAGAGGTGCTCTATGAATGTCAAATGTTACATAAATGTTAGGAACGATTATTGTTTGTTGTGTGTGTGTTAGTCACTCAGTTCATGTCCGACTCTTTGCGACTCCATGGACTATAGCTCTCCAGACTCTTTCATTCATGGGATTTTCCAGGCAAGAATACTGGAGTGGGTTGCCATTTCCTTCTCCAGGAAGTCTTCCCAACCCAGGGACTGAACCTGGGTCTCTCACATTGCAGATAAGACTCTTTACTTCTGAGCCACCAGGGAAGCTCAATTGTTTGTTAACAGGAGCTAAATGGTTCCTCCAATCCTTAGCAAAGGTTCTAACCACCAATAATCCATGAGAAGGGAAAACAACCTTGGTTCTAGAAAAGAGCCCAGTTGGGATCTGAGGTTTGAAAACAGAAGTTGGGGTGGTGCCAGTGCCACCACTTATTCAAGCAGCTTCAGGCCAGCTCCCTAACCTTCTGGATTTTGCCTTGGCTCTCCTGTAAAATGGGGATAATGATAACGCTTGCCCTCCTTGTGCTGGTTGTGAGAATCCAGGGAGTTCCACGTGGTGTGAAGGCTTTGTACAATGTCAGCTGCTGCGGATGACAGTGGTGGTCTGGGATGGCTAGGATCCGCTGGAAATTACTCTGTGCCTTCTCTTTGAGTCCGGCTCACTGAGAGAACATCTGAATGGAAGTCAAGCCCAGGATAGTGATGGTGAGGGTGTCTTGGCTGATGCTGAAAGCTCCAGGCTCCTTCTCTCACGGAGCTGTGGAGAAGACACTGCAGACCAGGGGCTCTTTCCCTACGTTTGGCTCCTGCTCTGCCACTTGTCAGCCGGGGAGCTTGGGCAAGTTACAGACGAGGCTCTGGAAGTGATCGCCAATGGCCCTTCCGGCTCTGACGCTGAGTCTAAATCAGGCTCATCACTTGGCTCTAGCCGTGATACACCTTTCCCTTCCAAGAGTAACTTTTTTTCCAGCTCTCAGACTCGAGAAGCAGGGGTCTTAGAAAGGGTGGGGGCAGTGTATTCCACAGGAGTGTGCACAATAAAGAAGTTATTTCCTTGGAAGTGAGCTGGAGAGGGGCTGGGGCGGGAGGTGAAAAGGGGTGTCCAGTGAGTGCTCTGAAAAGCCAGGATGCAGGGAACGCTGTAATGAGGTCATGACTGTCGCAGCAAAACGGAGCTGGACATCTGCTGGCGGGGGAAGGGGAGGAGTCCTGCATTTCTGTTCGGAGAAAGTCTCTTCCCTGCACTCTTCGACACCCCTCCCCACCTAGCTCCATCCCCACACCTTTTGAAATGCTACCAGGCCCTACTCACAGGAGAGCCCGTGTCCCTGCCTCCTCCGTGGTCCGTTCTGAAACCTTGAGGATTGTTTCCAAGCTGACTCACACCACTAATGTCAGGGAGCCGTGTCACACGGCGCTGGGCTCTGCAAGCTGTTGCTTGCGCGGTCGCCGCTGCCGCCGCCGCTTCCCCGCGGGTGCACCAGGGTCCGCTCGTGGCGCGGGGGCGGGGCGGGGCCGGGGCGGAGCCCGCCCCCTCGGCGCGACGGCCCCGCCCCTCCTTTCCTCCCTCCCCCGCGGACCGCAATGATTTAGAAGTTCAGGAATCCCACGTGACGTCACCGGGGGGGTGATGTAATGCACTCTAAATAGAATGTATTGTAATCTTTGCTCAGTCCAACGTGGTCCCTTCACCCGGGCTCCGCTCTTGCCTTCTCCACACTTGTTTGGTAAGTTCCTAAAAATACGGCTAGGCCACTTCTGGGGCTTTTGCATTTAGTCACTTTTGTTGCACTTGCCGCGGAAGCCGTCTCGGGAGCGTACTTGTTTGCAGGGGTTGGTTCTCGGCAGCAGCCGCGAGGTTACTTGGTCCAGTGGGCAGGTCGCAAGGGCAAGGAGTAGGGAAGATGCGATGCATTTTCTTTTGGAGGATGATCTGTGTTTGTAAACACTTTGACGGACCAGAGGGAAGTCAGGCCCCAAATACTGGTGGATTGTGGAATCAGACGTGTCCTGAGGCTACCCCCAGAGACCCCACGCCGTGTCCGTCCCGGAGCGCGTCTTGGTGGCCGCCGCGCCATGCGACTGGAGGGATGCTAACGTGGAGCGAGCGCCGTGTCCGCCCCGGCGTGCGTGCGTGTGTAGGAGCGCGCGTGTGTTTCCCTGACACGGGGAACAGTTATGAATCGGGGGTGTGTGTTTGCCTCCAGAGACCTGGCAAGGTGCGGAACTCTCCAGAAGTGCGGTCAAGCGGCGGCAGAGGCGGCAGCAGCGGAGACGGCGAGACAGGAACCTCCCCCGCGTCCCCAACTTCCCGGTGATGCGGCGGAACCCCCGGAGAAAGTTTGCAAACTTCCAGCGGGCGCGGCGAGGACGCCGGGTCACCTAGGGGGCGGACGGGCGGGCGCACTGGGGGCTAGCTCCCTCCCGGGCCCCAAGCCTGCTGCTGCCACCTTTTGCAGGGCTGCCCACCGCAGGTGGGCGCGCGCGCCAGGGAAGGAGGGGGCATCGCCCTCGGAGGGCACTTGCCTTTCACTGCAGGCGTGGAAGGCTCGACAGTGGCGAGGCTCTCCTCGTCTTCACTCCTGCAGCCGCCTCTTGCCTCTGTCCGGTTCTCGCTGGCATCATTACCTCTTCCCCGCCGCTGCCCCAAATGACAGCTCCCGCCTTCGACGCGGCTGCAGTTCTCAGAACAGAACACGGCTGCGGAGCCTTCCTCTCCACCAGATTCTCCACGGAATAGCTCAAAACTTTTCACGACGTTCTTAGAGGGGCAAGACTCACGAAGGAACCAAGATGTTTTCTCCTCGGCGGCTGCATCCAGCTTTTCCTTTGCCATAGATTTATTTCTGGGGTGGGGGGTGTGAGTATCTGGTAGATAAAGATCTTGTCCACCCCAACTTTCCCTGAACAAGTGCCGCCCCCACTTGAGACTTGTTCAAGGCCGGGAACTGAAGTGGGCTACTTGTATATTTCGTTGTCAGAGTCTACAGAGTGTTTGATTTTTATTTTTCCCTCCTTCTCTGACATGTGTCAAGGAATAAAGGCTGGATACAGGTCCATTACGTCATTCTGCAGACCAATAAGTGTTTGATTAACAGCTTCAGATACTCAAGGGTTGGGGGCCTTAGAAGTGCTGACAAGGCAAGGCTTTCCATCCCCAACCCCCAACAGACTCGTACAATCTCTGATTCCCTGGGCATCATTATTGCCCTCTCCTCCCGGGTCCCTCCTTCTCCACCCGCTCTACCGCCCACACCGTTATCACTCTGGCCCCGCCTCCGCCTTTGACTGCTTTCCCTGGGGCGATCACAGTCCCTGGAGTGTGGGTGAGAGCTTCTGGTGGCTGAGGGAGCGCAGTACCCGATCGACGCACACACAATCTGCCCTTTTCTATTATTTAAGAAAGGCACCAGTGAACCCTCTTCTCCAGGGCAAACTGCTCAACTCTGATAGAAAAGGCGTCTCAGGAAATGTTTAGAGACACTCTGATAGTACCGTGTCCCTCTGGAGACTTAGGAAAACAACCCACTCACTGCAAGCAAAGTACTTAATTTTACACAGCACCTTCCTCAGACAGACCGGTTATCCGAAGAGGGATGGCTGAGGGTGATGACTAAATCAAATTTGGCTGGAAGGCTCGAGATTAAACGTTTCATTTCCAAAGTGAGGGAATGTAAGTCGTTGAACTCAAAATATTGTACAATAGAGTGGTGCATGAATTATTTTTTTCTCTTAACATTAACTTTCTGTATTTAAATAGAAAGTTAAATACGTACGTCATTGAACTGAGTCAGAATCCCGTTTCTGGCAGTTGAATAAAAATACTGTATATGACATGTTTAAGGGATAAAAGTAAAAAGAACTCCGGGTGGAGTGGGGGTGGGGCTGCAGTGTAGCAGAAATTAAATAAAAGATTTCTTAACAGGCTTTTGAATAGAAGGCGTGCAGAAGAGCTGAGTGCTCTCTGATTTGAAGCTGGTGAAAACTAAATAAAGGAAAATTTATATTCTGAGTATGTGGGAATTTCTTGAAGAACACGTGTTTTGTTATAATCAGATCTACTTTCTTCAGAGTGAAAGCCATGCTGTAGAGTAGGCATTTGTGAAACTCATGTCTGGAGTCTAATTGACATCATTCCTCAAGTTTGTGGCAGTATTTATTATTTATTCACATCTAGAGATGAAATAGTATGACCCCACACACAATACATGTGCATCTGAAATGTTAAAACTTCTTGTTTGTGATGCATACATAGACCTAAAGGGGAAAATGGCCCGGGTCACCAGCACTGGAGAGTGTGATTAATGATCAGTGATTTAGTGATCAGTGATTAGTGGTTTTATTCAAACTGTTACCTCTGACCAGAAGCACACATCAGAGGATTAACAGGCTCTTTAGATAAATGCTCATTAGTGGAAGGGGAAAAGCACAGATAATAGGCATGCACCCAGGGACAACTTTCGAAGAAAATCATTCCCCGTCTTCAGAATAATAAGCTCTATTAACAGAAAGCCCTTTTAATTTAAAACTTGCTTTTATCTTGTAAATCAAAGTTAGATGTAAAAGTTTGTAGTGCCATTATAACCTAAATTTTCCCATATCCACTAGATGTGGATTATCTCAGTAGCGATTTTTTTTTTATTTAAATAAACAATTGGACCTTTAGAGCAGCTGAACCCTGACAAGTCCTTAAGTCCCAGAGTTTGAAGGTGTCCCCCTTTTAGAATGGAGAGTGCAGCTTGCTAACTAGATGGCGCAGTGTTATTTGGTGTTCTGTGCTGTGTCGTGCAGGAGTCTAAAGGAGCAAGTAGCTGCTTGCGAAGTGTTCTTCAACACTTCCAACAAAGTTGATTCTGTGTAGGGTTGGAGGCTAGACAGTTCTACAAGTTTTTAGTCACATTTTCCATGTCAGTTAAATCTGGGGAGTTCAAGGCTACTGGAAAAGTTAGTCTCATTACTAAAAGAAACTTAGAACCAGAAAGAAGAGGAGATACGGGCGTCCAGGAGGTACCTGTGGATTGCAGAAGTGATTGTAAAATACCAGACCTGTTCTTTTTTTTTTCTTTTACTAAGAGCTGGTTTCTCAGTGTTGTGGTCTGAGTTACTGAGGCAAATACTTAAAGCTTTATTTTCTTCCTAATCTTGCTGGTGAAAAGAATTTACTACAAAGGAAGGAAAAACTTGAGTTGGTGGCTGCAGAAAGCAACACGTTGTTGATTTTATTCTACAGATAATGGTAAGATGATGTTTATTATGCTTATTAAGGAGAAAGGGAACTTTGTAGTTGGTTCCAGGAGAACCATCTTGTATTTTCATAGATGAGATTCGTAAGTGGAATTCTTATTTTACACTGACTTTTAATGTTGCTGTTGTAGTTTCCTGGGACTTCATAACATTTGATTGGAAGCTTTTGTATGTGTTTGTGTGTGTGAATAAGACCATTATTTCTTGGGTAAAATAATATTTGTGAGCATGGGAACTGCAGTAAGGGAGCTACGAAACATGTGAAATGATATGCCAGGTAAGAATGCACTTTCCCCTCAAGCTTTCATGAATCACTTCAGTAGCTACTTAAGTTTTAATTTAAAAAGAAACCTAAAAATTAAAAATAAAACAGAAAAGCATCTTAGATGAGTATTCCCTGAAGAAGGATGCTGTTAATGGAATATCAACTATTACTTTAGTTATAAAACTTAAAAAGAAAGCAATTAAAGAACTCCTTTATTGTGCTTCCCTATAAGTTTTCTCATTTTCTGTTGCTTGTAGCATGTTATATACATGTTATATTTAAATCCTGTCTGATTCATAGGGATTTCTATTTTTCAACTTTGCTCAGACTAGGTTTACTCAGTTGATTATATCTTGAAGCCAACTGGTTTTGAATATAAATGGCTGATACCTCCATATTGCCTGTCAATGAAAAGTCAGTTGTGACCTTATATAGTTTATATATGAGCAGATAGTTAATTAGGACATTTGCACAAAAAATAGAAACAGTGCTTTTATTTTTCTATCTTTCTGGTGTTGCAGCTTTTATTTGAACAAGAGGTTCAGTGAATGGTAGCTTGTTAGAGAGATTTTTCTTGTATAGCTTTTCAGTTACAGTAAGTTGAAGATTTAGGTTACAGTTATTTGTCAGTTTCCCTCACCTATGGATTCAAAACCAATCAATGGTGGACTTTCCATGGCTGTTCATATTAATGTCAGGTTCCTGGTCTCCTGATTTCTTACTATAATTTGCTTTTCTGGCAATGATGCATCCCCGTCCTATATTATTTCCTTTAGCTTTCCTTTACATTTTATTAAGCTGAAAATTATTTTGTGGGGTGTGATGTTTGCTTTATCACCGAGATGTGAACTTTGTGTCTGTAGTTGGCTTTCTTCTAGTTATGCTATTAGAATAAATTGGGGATTTGAGTAGACTTATTATTTTTGTCATCTTTTTCCCCCTTCTTCTTCTTCACTTCAAAGCAGTGCTGTTAGCCACAAAATTAATGTGATCATGGCTGGTGTTTCCCATCTATATGCTTCTTTTGCTTCTTACAAATTGGATTTCCACAGCAATTTAAGATCTTTTTTAGAGGCAGCTTTCTTGGATGAAGATGGAACAATGATCTCAGTCAATTCATTATCTTGTCCAGTTTGACTACCAGCTGTATTATGGGAATCAACCCATGCTTTTATAAATTAGTGTTAAAAAATTTAAATCTAGGACTATTTCTCTGAATCCTATTTAAGAAAATTATACAGTTGAGATAAGGTAATAAACTTGGAGAGGGGGGGCAATGGCCCCACATATTTAAATGTGAGAAAGAAGCACTTTCAGATATGCTAAGCAGACTTAAAGAACCTTTTTGTATTGCTATTTGTAAACTATATAAGCTATCTACTTTATGGCATCGCTTTAAATAGAAACTCTGGCACTTTAAAAATGACATCATGTTGAATGTGTTCAATAAAGGGTTCTTACATTTTGTAATTAGGAAAAAAATGGACAATTAGTGCTTTTTGAGGATCCATTAGTCTTCCATTGTTGGGAATCACAAATCATGGATTTAATGTAAGAAAAGAGAAGAGAAAGAAGGCTTTTACAAGTTTCCAGGTAATACTGATGATACTATTACAAAACAAAAGTAAAAATTTTGAAACTCTTATTGAGACTCTGAGACCTTCGAAATAAAACTTTAAAAGTTTAGGATAAATTCTTGAATGTATAATATGTTACAGTGACATTTCTATATTTCTTACCTCCAAGCTTACTCTGTTGCCCATTTAGGTTTTCTGAGAAATAGATCAGAATCAACTTTGACATTAAAAAATACATATTTTAGCGGCTTCCTCCTACTTCCTCAAGGTTCACATTTGTAATCTCTACCCTAAAATTAACAAGGATTGAAAACTGCCATGTTGGCATTTGGCTTCCCACTCCAGTATTCTTGCCTGGAGAATCCCCATGGACAGAGGAGCCTGGCAGGCTATAGTCCATGGGGTTGCAAAGAATCAGATATAACTGAGCAACTAAGCACACACACCTAATTGTAGTGAGAAGTTCCTTTTGCCTTAGGGGTTCAGATATGAGAAAGGCTTTTGTGATAGCATTTGGCAGAGCTGGAATTGGTGGGGCAGGGGGCGTCTTCTAGTTGATGGGCCAGCTTCGTCCCTTTGCAGAGGACAACCTTTGGCCTGGTGGTTCTTCTGGCTTATCTAAGGCCTAGAGGTGGAGAATGCCGAACCCAGCCTAGAAGCAGGGTCCTTACTTCCAGGTCAGGGGGTCTTTCCATGTGTCAGGCTGCCATAAATGCCCTTGTCCTGAAGGAAGCATAACCCATGGCTTCGAATGCTTTGCTCTTTTCAAGCCTTTTGATCACTAACCTTTCAAACTTGATCAGATCTTTTGAACGAATACCTTGACCATATAAACTGCAGTTTTTATTCTGGTTATTCTTATATATCTGCAATGTTAATTTTTCTGATATTGGTTTCCTTATTTGAAGGCCACTCATCTTCAACATTGTAATTAGACATGCCCTGTACAACTACATCATCCAGACTTAATTTGAGACTAAAAACCAGGCATAACTAAAAACGGTCTATAGGATCATCTCAGTAAAGGCAGTAACTTTCTTTACTTTCTTGTCCTTTTCCTTTCATAAATTTCCTGTCCTTTCTTTTTCATCTCTGAGGAAGGAATCCAAAAGTTTCTTAAAGTTAAAATACCTTTGTCTTTCTTTATGTTGAATAGAGTAACAAGTGCTATTTTCACTCTGGCAGATACATTTTTGCCTAAGATCTGTCTGTAATATATTATCTTTACAGGCTGGTGTATTTGAGATTGTTTACAGGTGAATATTACTACACAAGGAATGAGTTGGACTTGGAAGCATGGTCTTTGAGGTTTGACTGGCAAAATTTGACTGATGACAGCAAATTGAAATCATGCATGCAACATAGGGGCTCCAGAGCACCAAACATTGATTTAAGATGATGTTTTGGTTTTGCTGTATTTAGGATGGAGCACAAGAATATCTCAACAGAAATCTTGAATGCATCTACTGTATGTGTTGTTTGGCTTGACCCATAGTTTTCCTTTCCAGCTCTTTGCATGAACACTTTATATCAGAATTCAGGTCTCTTTTATTCTTTGATTACACTGAGGAGCCCCTGTGTTGCACGATTTCTCAAATATAACACATTTCAGCCAGTTTTATGCAATTCTCTCTCTGCTGGCTTCCCAAGGGGGGAAAACCACATGGAACAAAAAACATCTCTGTTTTTGTTTGAATTAGCTGATTATTAGAAGAAATACATTTTATCTCCATTTGCCAGATCTGGTGGGACCACTTTACATTATCAAAACAATATTTTCTTCTTTAAGTCAACTGCGATGCTATTTGTTTTCAGAATGACCAAGTACTAATCCATGCAGCAGAGACAGAAGGCTTTGAGGATAAAGTCCACTTCTAGAAAGGTACCTAGGTGTGATGAGGTGTGCCATTTGGAAGAGCCTGTTTGCCTCACTGAGTGACAACAGAGTCCAGAAAAACATTGCATTTGGGAGGAAAGAAAATATTACAGGCTCAGGCTTCTAAATTCTGAGCGGAGACTAGGATGCTGTGCTGAGCATGAACTTTGGAATGCTGAGGGTCTCCAGGGTTATTTATTAAACTGCAACAGGGTAAAACATTCACGGGATAGAACTTGACCATCTACAGCTTAAAAGCCTTAATACTTTTCATTTATTTTCTGCATTTCCTTTATGCTAATGTTTTATTCATTCTTGTGACTGGGCTTTCATGAGTAACCCTACAATGACAAATCACAAGTGTGTGCACAGCAGAGAGGGGACATTTTTTTCATAAGGGAAATAGATTTCCATATCAAATCTTAGAGGAAACAACCAGCAAGATGAAAGAACGAAAGGTTTGAAATCCCAATGGTGGCTTCCTGAGCTCTGCCATTCCTAGCTCTGCAACAGTGAGCTTTAAGGCAACAGGACAAGCCTGAGGCCAGAAGAGAGTTTAAGACTCCAAAGTGCTGCCTTGAACTCATGATGCTCTCTGCCTCAGTTTCTTCTTTTGTAGTTAGAGTGTTGGGCTTGACCAACACAGTCCAATGGCAGTAGCCACAAATGTAAGCTGCATATGTAATTTTAAGTGTTCCTATAGCTACATTAAAAATATTTTTAAAAGGTGATGTTAATTTTAATAATTTTATTTAACCCAGAATTCTGAAATATTATCAGTACACAATAAATATTAAAATGTTGATGAGATACTTTGTGATTTGGGGAGGTGGTAGATCTTTGAAATCCTGTATGTGTTTATAATTATGCCACATTTCAATTCAGATTAGTCAGATGTCAAGTGCTCACAAGTCACATTTCATGTACCAGTGATTATGATATTGGGCAATGTAAATCTATAGGCTATATTGATGGTTCTAATCCTGGAAGCCCTATAAAACTACCTGTGGAGTTTATTTTTAAAAAATACTAATACTTACCCTGTCCCCCTCCATTCTGATTTAATTTGTTTGGGGTAGGGACCTGAGTCTCTATATTTTTAAAAGCTCCAGAAATGCTTGTAAAGTTTAGCCAGGGTTGAGAACTGCAATTCTAACTGATCGCTGAGGAATCTTCTACTCTAATATTCCATGATTCTATTTAAGGAAAGAGATTGCAGTGGAGCATTCAGAGTTCAAAGGGCAGCAAGTGGTTTTTATTGGTGTGCTGCTGCACGCTGTGAAACATGTTTAAGAAGATGTCATTAATACAAATTAAAACATGAAGGTTTTAGAAGATAATTCTTTGAACCACGGATGAGCTCCTTTTTGTGGAAATTTCAGTGTGGATGTTTTAAGTGGTTTGCTTCCAAAGAAATCTTAAGGTAGGATTTGGTTTGCACGCAGACTCTCAGAAAGCTTCCATCTTGGAAAAGGTCAAGATCACCACATTTCAGGTATTTTGCTAGCTTGCTTCTTTGCCCCAGATGCTCCCTGCCTTTAGCTGGTTTTGAAGAGATGCTCTGACTGTTTGAGACATACCCTTGTGTTTCTGCCCTCTAAACTTTTAACAAGCTTCGTGTCAGACCAAACTTGCTCTCTGCTCATATCAAAGTGTTAGTTACAAACCCCTAGAATTAAAATGTTCCTTCTATTTGTCATCCTTTAAGTATTAGAAAAATTACTATTTCTTAGTACACATCAGAATGTTGTCCTTTAATGATTTTTGAACAATATACCAGCCTGTACTTTCAGTAAATGATGTGAAGAATCCCCCAAAACAAAAATAATAATTTCCAAACTCCTCATCCATCTTTTGAACACTGCATTGTTTGTGGAGGGGAGGAGAGACCTCAGGGACGGTCCCTTGTGACTTCATGTTTCCTAGGGCCCCTGCATTCCCGCATTTGTGAGTCATTTCACCCTGAACCTCTCTCCTTATCCCCTGCATAGCAACTTGGTTCCAAGTACATGTTTCTCTGGCCGTTGTTCTTTCAAAACGTGACTTAAACTGCTTTTAGGTTCAAAACTATACCTTTCGCTACATTTCATGGTGATAACATTTGTGTTTTCTGTAATATCATTCCCTGGGAGAATTTTAACCTCCACTCTTTAACACACAGCATGATTTCCTATTGTATAGGTGGGGAAACAGAGATTGACACTGTGTTCGTTAATTAGGAGGGTGGTCAGTGTGAGCAAAAAGCTCACGTTTATTAGTGCCTAAATATAAGCATTCCGGATAGCTTCCAGGTGGGGAGTTCCCAATTGTGTATATTATTGCATTCGTCTTTGAATTCATAAATAATGTTTTTTTTTCTGTACTTTGCCATGCATTATTTGCACATCAGTTAGTGCCTACATATAAGCACTGGTCTGGATGGCTTCCAGGTGGGGAGTTCCCAATTGTGTACATTATTGCATTCATCTTTGAATTTATAAATAATGTTTTTCTGATACTTTTTCATGCCTTATTTGTACATCGATGACTTTTCTGCTAATAACTCTTACTTCCCAGCTTCAGGCTGCATGTACAGACCTGGATTGATTAACAAATACATATGGATTTATCAGCCTCTTAACATGGAATCTGTTCTGAAAGTTGCACGGAGACATCTGTTGCAAACCTGTGTTTTTGGTGGTATCTAGGGAACCTTTCTTCAGGCTTCTTTGCGACTGTCAGAGGACTTTGTGGAGAGACGATGAGATTAAAGATGTGAATTGTTTAGGTATTCATTTGTTGAGCAAGGCAGACTCTAGTCCTAGCTCCTAAACTGTCTTTAATAAAAGATTTTAACTCTTGTTTTACCAGTGTTCTGTCTTCACACTTGACCTGGAGCCATCTTCTTTGGAGTACTTGGTTTTTGTTTTCTCCTAGTAATGACTAGAGTTGGACTTAGTCATTTGTAGTCTTTGTCTACACCTCTGTTTTTTCAATGGGGGAGATACAAGCCGGGATTAATAGCACGATCTGTTACCAGTGCCAGGGAGGGGTCAGTTTGGTTCCTTTTCCAAGTATTATACTAACATTAAAGAAATCTTAATATCTACACAAATATGTGGTTAAACATATGTAAACAAGAACCTCAGCCAATGAAGACCAGAATGTTACTAACATATATACTTGTAAATGTGATTATCTTTTTAGGATGCCCATGGATAATTATTCCTCCTTTTGAGCAAGTATCTATTTGTCACATTGATTTAGATACACAATTGGTGATTAAGGATTTTTCAGGCATGCTAGGGGTAAAGAACTCACCTGCCAATGCAAGAGACTTAAGAGATGCAGGTTTGATCCCTGAGTCAGGAAGATCCCGTGTAGGAGGGCATGGCAACCCACTCCAGTATTCTTGTCTGGAGAATCCCATGGACAGAAGAACCTGGAGAGCTCAAGTCTATAGGGTCACAAAGAGTTGGACATGACTGAAACAATTTAGCGAGCACACATGCCTTGGTGATTAAAAAGAGATTGCTAGGTTAAAAAAAATGAAATTATCTTTAAGGCACTCTTCTAATAAGGCTTGTCTAAGCACACATTGTTTGCAACTTCATCTTGCAGCTTTGCAAGGCAAGATGACTAACAACCACCATTCTTTGTGCTGTGTTGGTAGACATCATCAAAGATGATGGTGCAGTGTTTTGGCACCACGAAGCAGCATGTAATTTGAAACTGTACTTTTTGCTAAATACCCACGCTAATCTCCAAACCATTCAAGACATTAAAAAAAGAAAAAGAACGGTGATGTCTCTCTGTTGGACGGTCAGAGCACTGGCAAAGAAGCACAATTCTTTTTCATGGGCCTCAGAAGCACTTGCAAAAATCAGGGAGGAAAACAATTACATGGAATTGCTTGATCTGCCCTTAGGAATGGACATTCTTAAGACAGACAAGGCAACCCTTTAATCCAAGATTCATTTTTACTCTTTCCAGGAAATAAACTCTTTTTAACCCTGAAGGACAAAAATTATACTATCTTTAAAAGAAGGCTATAAATGGATGCTTAATCTTTTTTTTAAGTTAATATATTTTTTAATTGAAAGATAGTTGCTTTACAGAATTTTGTTGTTTTCTGTCAAATCTCAACATAAATCAGTCATAGGTATATATATATATATATCCCCTCCCTCTTGCTTAATCTTTATTCAACATTTAGCAGGTATTTTAGGAGGTATAGTTAGGAACTTCTACATTCTGTTACATAGTTCTAGTTATTTAATGTTTGTTGAAAAAGAGGCAATTCTGGAGATTGGTTGCACAACAGTGTGAATACATGGAACACTACTGAACTATGTACTTAAACATTGTTAACATAGGGAATTTTATTATGCATAATTTAAGATTTATTTTAAAAAGGAGGGATTAAAGTTGCTCATACCCATCTGCAGGATGGAGAAATAGAATGCATAAACCACTTGTTCCAAGCTGTTATGAACACTAAGCCTTAGTGTGTTAATGGGAGGAATAAAAGTGTAAGGAGGACTTTTGAATTTCAGGCAAAAGAAGAGAGGTGACGGGTGTGTGATATGATTCTGACATGTTGGATGATCCAGGGAGGACAGCAGCTAGGCACAGGGCTCAAAGTGCCTCTTTTCTTGAGACCAGCTCAGATCTAGATGGTTCTGTATATAGAAAGTTGTGTCATATAATTTGAAAATCACACACCATTTGGCATTATTTGAATATCTCTGCTTGTATTGACTTGATTGCTTTTCTCAGTGCAAGGATGTGCTCAACTGAGAGCAAGGAAGAACCATGGCCTTTAGTTTATGAAGTGAAGTGAGATGAAAGTCGCTCAGTCATGTCCGACTCTGCAACCCCATGGACTGTGCAGTCCATGGAATTCTATAGGTTGGAATACTGGAGTGGGTAGCCTTTCCCTTCTCTTGGGGATCTTCTCAACCCAGGGATTGAAGCCAGGTCTCCTGCATTGCAGGTGAATTCTTTTCCAGCTGAGCCACAAGGGAAGCCCAAGAATACTGGAGTGGGTAGCCTATCCCTTATCCGGTGGATCTACCCAGCCCAGGAATCGAACCAGTGTCTCCTGAATTGCAGGTGGATTCTTTACCAACTGAGCTATCAGGGAGCTAGTTTATGAAAGGAAATAAAACCTACATATCATTTCCGCCTCTCCCCTACCTTTCCTTCCTTCCCTCATCAGCCATTTCTCAAGCATCTATTATGTGCCCGGTAGTAGGGATACATGATCAAAACCCGACACAGTCCCTCTCCTCCCAGATCTTACTGGTAGGAGAGACGCCAAATAGGTCATTGCAACAGAATGTTGTGGGAGGGTGAAGGAGTATAGATATGGAGGTGGAAAGTCCAGTGAGAGGGCCAGTGTGGTTGTCCAGGCAAGAGAGGCTACTGGCTTGAGCTATGGTGGTGCCAGATTCAAAAGCCATTTAAGAAGTAGGGTTGATACCACTGGAGGATTGATTAACTGAAGACAGGAAAGGGAGAGGGTTTACTCATTGTCAGGGAAGAGGGAGCCAGGCAAGAGAAGCCTAACCCAGTTATGAAGCCTGGATTGTCTTTTGGGGTGGTAGAAGAGGGCAGGGTTTCTGGCCCAGTGCCCCATGCATGGGCTTGTGTCAGAATCCTTGAAAGAGAACAGAAAATAACTGTGAAAAAAAAAACTCAAAGAGCAGCTGTAACTAAAAACTGCAAGTGCAGTTGTTGGGTTGCAAGGCAATGCGGTTTTGGTCTTTCGTGTCAGAGGGAGAGGCACCCACCTCCTAAGACAGCCACAGCTCTGGCACTCAGCAGGAAGTCCACCGCCAGACGTGTTAGTTTCCTAGGGCTACTGTAATCAAGTACCCTATACTTGGTGGCTTAAGCAACAGAAACTTACTCTCTCGCAGTTTTGGAGGCCGAAGCTAAAAAGTGTTAGTCAGTCGCTCAGTTGTGTCTGACTCTTGGTGAGCCTAAGGACTGTAGCCCTCCAGGCTCCTCTGTCCATGAAATTCTCAGGCAAGAATGCTGGAGTGGGTTGCCATTCCCTTCCCCAGGGATCTTCCCAACCTAAGGACTGAACCTGGGTCTCCCACGTTGTAGGCAGATTCTTTACCATCTGTGCAACCAGGAAAACCCTAGAAGTCCCAGATCCAGGTGTCAGCAGGGTTAGTTCCTTCTGAGGTCTGTGGGGGGAAATTGTTTCTTGTCTCTCTCTTTAGCTTTTAAATGGCTGTCTTCTCCCTGTGTTTCTCTTCTCCCTGACTTCCTTCTGTGTGAGTTTGCCTCTGTGTTCAAAGTTCCCTTTTTATAAAGATACCAGTCATACTAGATTAGGGCCCACCCTAAGGACCTCATCTTACTCTGACCACCTCTGTAATAGGTGGTCCTATTCAAGTCACATTCTAGGGTGTTGGAGATTTGGGAGATGCAGTTCAGCCCATAACAGTAAGTATGCCCATACTACTAGCCCCAGGACAAGTAGTATGGGACCCTCTAGGAGCTGGCAGGTTGGGAGTTGTATGAATCACAACCTGACAATTTTTAAAGCAGGTGTTTAAAATAAACTTTTATGGGCTCCCACAAAAATTCAGAACAAGTCTTCAGAGATGGGGATCTATACATTACCAGGAATGGACAAAACCAACAAAACAAGTCTATACATTAAAATAGGTGTATATATATTACACTGGTGAGTGAACTTGCTGATGTAGTCATTGTCCTTGGTTTGGCCTTGAAATTGTCTTCAGAGTTTGTGAAAAAGAAATGCCAAAAGGGCAGCACCAACTTTGACCTTGAGAACAAAGAATGAAATACAGCTGTAGTTTGTCACCCTGCCAGGCTTAACAGCCATTGTTTTGATGTGCTAATATTTACTGACAAGGACAAAAGCCATCAGTTCCTATAAACAACAGACACACCAAGTTGAACATAAATGTTTCAAGCAGGAAGGAAAATAATTCTGCTTTTCTAATAGTTGATGGATCATTTATGCCTATGTGCTACCTCTGTTTTACACAGTGAAAGCACAGAAGACACAATTCCATGAACTAAAAACATATCATCATAAAAAGACAAATAGCCAATTTAAAAATGGGCGAAGAATCTGAATAGACAGTTTTACAAAGATGATATACAAATGGACAATAAACACATGAAAAGATGTTCAGCATCACTAGCTATCAGGGAAATGCAAATTAAAACCACAGTGAGATTCCATTTCATACCTATTAGGATGACTATTAAAAAAAAGACCAACAATAGCCAGTGTCAATGAGGATGTGAAGAAGTAGGAGCCCTCATACATGGCTGGTGGGACTGTCAAATGCTATAGTCACTTTGAAACACAGTCTGGCAGTTCCTCAAAAAATTAAACATAAACCTTATGACCCAGCAATTCCACTCCTCAGTACACATCCAAGAGATCTGAAAACATGTCCACACAAAAGCTTGAATATCAATGCCCACAGCAGGGTTATTCACAATAGCCAAAACATGGAAGTAACCCAAAGTCCATCTGTTGATGAGTGGATAAACAAAATGTGGTATATCTATATGCTGGAAGATTGTTTGGTTCTAAAAATAAATGAAATAATGCTGCATACTACAGATTACATGAATCTTGAAAACATTGTGCTGAGAAATAGAAGCCAGATTCAAAAGACTCCACATTGCATTAATTTATATGAAAGGTCCAGAATAGCCAAATCTATGGAGAGAAAGTGTAGATTAGTGGTTGCCTAAGACTGAGGGTGGGGCTGGGGACTTGGGAATGACTAAAGTGAAGTGAAGTCGCTCAGTCGTGTCTGACTCTTTGTGACCCCATGGACTGTAGCCCACCAGGCTCCTCCCTCCATGGGATTCTCCAGGCAAGAATACTGGAGTGGGGTGCCATTGCCTTCTCCAGGGGTCTTCCTGACCCAGGAATTGAACCCAAGTCTCCCACATTCCAGGCAGACGCTTCAACCTCTGAGTCACCAGGGAAGCCCTGGGAATGACTACTGACGGAAAAATGTGTTTTCCTCTTTAGATGATGAAAATCTTCTAAAATTGATTGTGTTGATGGTGGCACAGATCTGTGAATATTCTAAGGCCATTGAACTATAAACTTTAAGTGGGTGAATTGTATGACATGTGAATTATGTACTTCTAACTATATGGATATGAGAGTTGGACTGTGAAGAAGGCTGAGCGCTGAAGAATTGATGCTTTTGAATTGTGGTGTTGGAGAAGACTCTTGAGAGTCCCTTGGACTGCAAGGAGATCCAACCAGTTCATTCTGAAGGAGATCAGCCTTGGGATTTCTTTGGAAGGAATGATGCTAAAGCTGAAACTCCAGTACTTTGGCCACCTCATGTGAAGAGTTGACTCATTGGAAAAGACTCTGATGCTGGGAAGGATTGGGGGCAGGAGGAAAAGGGGATGACAGAGGATGAGATGGCAGGATGGCATCACTGACTCAATGGACATGAGTCTGAGTGAACTCTGGGAGATGGTGATGGACAGGGAGGCCTGGCATGCTGCAATTCATGGGGTCACAAAGAGTCAGACATGACTGAGCGACTGAACTGAACTGAACTGAACTGAACTGTTTAAAAAAACACATCATGGAGAAAAATATATGATGCTAAATTTAGTTAGAATATATGTCAAGTAGGGTTTTTGGTCCAGCAACTTCTCTGTACATTTGGGCTATATAATAATGAGCTGTAGAGAAGGATAGATAGGAGCATTACAGATGTTGGTAACAGGAACAGTCAACTACTAAAAATCTTACAGTGTATGCCACGGGTCTCTAGCCATACTTTTATCCTGGGTCATGAATCTTGACTTCCAACTTCACATTGGCTATTTTTTGCTAGATGGACTGCTGCTGTTCCTTAGTTTTTAAATTGTTCAAACACAAGCCATCTCCATACCACCTCTCCTTCTATCATACCCATTTCACTGGGGGCCATCATCATCCCCTGATCTCGTCTTGAACCTTCATGACAGTTGCTGACTTTGCCTTTTCTCTTAGCCATCATGATCAAGTCACCCCCCCAGTCTGCTAGGTCCCACGTGAAACATGTCCTGTGATATGCATCCTTTTGCCTTGTTTTCTCCATCAGTTCCTTCTTGGAACTGAAAATTGACAGGGACAAAATGATTTATTGAGTCTTTACTGACGCTTCTCTCTTGTTCTACCGTGTCAACCTTCCTAACAAGCCTATTGAGGAGCTGGAGTTATCCTTTTTATAGATAAGGAAAGTGAAGCTCAGAGGTTAGGTGACAAACCAGATAATGTGGCAAAACCAGTACATGGAGGAGTTGGAGTTTGGAACCGTTTTGTCTGGTCCCTGAGCTTGAACTCTTTTCAGCTACTAAATAAAATTTTCTACTCTATCGCTTTGAACTTCTCATTTTCCTGCTCAAGAGCCTTTATGAGCATTTGTTCTAAGGCCTCTCAACCAACCCTAACCACAATTCCTGTGAGTATACCCAACATCTACACCAGGTGGTTTAGTCACTAAGTTGTGGCCAACTCTTGCAACCCCATGGACTGTCGCACCCCAGGCTCCTCTGTCTATGGGATTCTCAAGGAAAGAATCCTGGAGTGGGTTTCTGTTCCCTTCTCCAGGGGATCTTCCTGACCCAGGGATCGAACCCGAGTCTCCTGAATAGCAGGTAGATTTGAACCCGAGTCTCCTGAATAGCAGGTAGATTCTTCCCCATCAGAGAAGCCCTATTTAAGCCAAACCCATAATCAGCTCTTACTTTGTTGAGTGCCCCTCTGCCATGTTCAGAATCTCATCTTCCTGGAACATCTGCTCTTGTCCCCTAAGTCCTCACCTGCGGAAACACTCATCTCTGGATCTCTCAAAGCAAAGACTGAATGCAAAAATAGTTAATTCCTTAGTGCTACGTTAATATTTTTTTCTCAGGATTAAAAAGTCATATTGTGGTTGTTTGGAGTTCGTCATAAATTCCTTCTCCTGGATCATCAGCCCCATCACAGCAGGAGTTGACTCTTGCTCAGTTTTGATTTCCCTCATAGAACCTAGCATATAGTCCCTTATACAGAGTTAGTTAATCCTGAGTGAATTGATTATAGGGATACTCAAGCATTGTTCTTTGTCATGAATTTCCTGTTACCAGCATGAGATGTTTGATGTCTGGGAGTGTCCTTGGGAAGACCAGTGTAGGGAGATTCTATAGGTATATTGATTGATGGATGTTCCCATGGGGCTTCCCGAGTGGCTCAGACAGTTAAAAAAAAAAAAAAAAAAACCTGCCTGCAATGTAAGAGACCTGGTTCAATCTCTGGATTGGGAAGATCCCCTGAAGAAGGATATGGCTACTCACTCCAGTATTCTTGCCTGGAGAATTCCATGGACAGAGAAGAGTGATAGAATGCAGCTCATGAAGTTGCAAAAGTCAGACACGACTGAGTGACTAAAACACCTGTAGCTTGAAAACTGAAATAGTATTTTGAACTACAAAAATGTGAAATCAGTGAGGTTTTCACCACCTTAGGGAATCACTGATTTTTCACTTGTTCAGAAATTAACATAATTTTAAAATAGTTTCAATCAGAACATAGACATAGTTTAAAATTCTGCTTCCTTCACTTAAAAATTATACCACAGACATATTTTCATGTTGCTACATAGTTTTCAAAACTATGATTATGCATCATATTCCATTGAGTTGCTATACCATAATTTCCAAACCATCCCCTATTGTTTGCCATTTAAGTTTGCTGTGGATTTTTTTTCTTATGATTATAGAAAAACACATGAGTAATCTTTTGGCAAGAGAAATATGTACTCAGAAGACCTTAATCTCCTTCCCCTTATGCTGATTGAAAACTCAGTTGAGCATAGGCAAGATTCTGCAGAAGGGTATGGCAACCCACTCCAGTATTCTTGTCTGGAGAATTCCACAAACAGAGGAGAGTGGTAGGCTACAGTCCATGGGGTGGCAAAGAGCTGGGCAAACTGAGTGACTAATGCTTTCACCTGGGCTTCTCAAGTGGCTCAGTGGGTAAAGAATATGCCTGCAATGCAAGAGCTGCAGAAAGACACAGGTTCAATCCCTTTGTGAGGAAGATCCCTTGGAGGAAGGCATAGCAACCCATTCCAGTATTTTTTTCCTGGAGAATTCCATGGACAGAGGGGCCTGGCAAGCTACAGTCCATGGTGTTGCAAAGAGTCTGACATGACTGAAGTGACTGAGCACGCACTCACATAGGCCTTCTCTTCTTTCTCTAGAACCTCGATCTTAGTAAGATATTAGACACAATTAATTTCCTAAGAGTTTGTAATTTTATGTGATCTAGAAATGACCATGTGGTAGCCCAGCAAAGTACATCATTAAAGGTACCTTCTTTAACTGGAACTCTTCAAGTTCTAAGGGCATGGCAATGCATCAATAGACAACATTTCTTTAGAAGTAGAGATGCATCACACAGCATTTAAGTGCTAAAAAGAAAGTGGGTGGAGACGGTGTGCCCTTTCATCTTTCCAGCTGGAATAGTCAGGGAATGCCATTTTGAGACCTTTTGACATGAGGGAGCAATTCCTGGGGAGATCTGGAAAAAAATCTTTCAGGTGAAGGGAGCTGTTCATACTAAGGCCCTGGTGTGTAAGCAGGGATGGAGAGAGTAAGGAGGTAGTGGGTGGCTAGATCATGTAGGGCTTGCAAACCATGTTCTGAACGTTGGGTATTAATCTCAGCAATAAAGCAAGCCATGAAGAGTTCTGAGAAGAGAATTCATCACTTCTAAAAACCTCCCTCGTTATGGTTGAAGAACAGACTGTATAGCAGGTGGGGGGCAGCAGGGAGACCTGCTAGAAGGAACAGACCATGGTGGCTTGAACTGGATGATTATGAGGAGCAGTTGGGCTTATTTTAGAGGTTAAGGCTGAAATGATTTTCTGACAGACTGGGTGGTGTGGCTAAGCCAGAAGTCAGGGAAGGTGCTGAGACCCTGGGAGGATGGATTTGCCATCAACTGAGAAGGAGAAGATGACACGTGGAACGTTTGGTAGGAAAGACAAAGAACTTGAGTTTGAGCTTTGATGTTATATGTGAGGAGATGTCCAGGAGTCAGTGGGATGATGCCTCTCAGAGAAGGTTTTCGGGCTTCAGATAAGGAGTCAGGATTGGCATCATCTAGGCCAGCCTCCTCCTAACAACACACAACCCCAAACACACTGGAATTTCAGGTGCTTAAAAGCACCAAGTCCTTGTTAACTCTAGGGCTTTTGCGTGTGCTATGCCCGCTGCCTAGACCATTCCAGCCTGGATAACTGCTACTTTTCCCTCGCTCCCTAATCTAAATCACGTGTCTGACTCTTTGCGACCCCGTGGACTATAGCCAGCCAGGCTCCTCTGTCTGTGGGATTTTCCAGTAAAAAATATTGGAGTGGGTTGCTATCTCCTTCTCCTGGGGATCTGCCAGAACCAGGGATCGAACCCATGTCTCCTGCATTGGCAGGCAGATTCTCTACCACTGAGCTATTCAGGAACCTCAGTCTAAATTAGGTCCCCCAGTGAAATATTCAGGTTACCCTGAACTTTTCCTTCATTCATCTGTTTTCAAATGTATATTCCTTTAAGAGATTTTTAATTTAAAAAAATCCATATGTCTCACTGGAATCTAAATTCTGAAATGTCAAGGGTCATGCATGATTAGTTCATCAACATTTTCCCCACATCTAGTGCTGGCACATTGTAGGCACTTACTCAAAATTTGCTGAATGAGTAGACAGCTGTTACTAGTTTATTAGCTTATATGTGGTATGTTGGAGTTTCTCCATTTGCAATCATACAATTCCAAGGGTAAGTGTACCTAATGATTTTATCTTCTTATAATATAATTTATTATTTAATGACTCCATGTGTTTTTTGTGATCAAACACTTTTTTATTAGGTGGTACTGAGTAGAGATTGGTTTGTGATTGAAAACCAAATGGGTAACTTGACTGTGAAAGTTTGAAAAGAAAAGGAATTTAAGGCTTATATAAACTTCCCAGTTGAAATCCCTCTACCTCCTGTTTCCTTGTCAGCAGTTTTGTTGCATTTCTATGGACTCCTCTGTCCAGCACTGCCTGAGGTTATTTTATAGTGACCTTTGACAAGACCTATTACTTCCTACTCACCATGTTTATGGGGAGGACAGAGGCCAGACATGGCAAGGAAGGGGGTGAGTGTTGTGGGAGATGATGGGGTCCGAGTTGGCTGAGTTGACTTCTGAGAGTCCTTTGGTGACTCTCAGAAAGGTCTGTTATTTCCAGCCTCATCCTGGAAGATTATAGGAAATGATATGTGAGGGAAGAGATTTGATTCACCAAGAAAGGGTTGTTTGCTCTGAGTTTCTGTTTTTGGTGGTGTCAAACTGTATGAAAAACAGGATTAAACTGGGATTTATCTTTGTTGTCTTCAAAGCTAGAGTGAACTTTCAGAGGAGCCTCTGTTGTTTGGGAAACACATATATTGGTTCCATGAATATATATTTGTGTGTTACACAGATATACATAGAAACTGATTAGTTGATTGATTGATTGATATATGTCCATTGGAACACTTTATGAAAAAAAGTCACCATCTTTATATATAATATTGTTGTGGGAGGCATCCACTCAACAAATATATGTTGAGTGCTAGACCTTGGGAAAAAATGGTGAACAAACTAGACAAGGTCCGTGCCTTTGTGCAAGTCATGAAATCTACCTAGTCTCATTCTCCTCATCTGTAAGATAGAGATCGTAATAATACCTACTTCAAACCTTTTTAAGAGGAGTAAATGCCCCTGAACATGAAAATACCAGTTGAATTTTAAAATGCTGTGTAAATTGAGTGTCTACTATGATTGATATACCAAACATAGTTATTACCTTTCAGAACAAATCTGGATTAATTATTGACACTTCTGAATATCTTACATCCCCATACAACTTGATTTTTTTCCTTATAATTTGGGGAGCTAAATTTCCTTTCATTACAGTCCTACCTGTAAGAAAAGAAAATGTCACAATATAGTTTGTGTTTTAAACTGTTGTATTAGTTAGCTATTGCTGTGTAACAAACTAGCTCCCCCAACCACCCTGCCATATATTTGTTAAGGCAGAGTTTCTGTGGGTCAAGAATCTGGGTATGGCTTAGCTGAGTCCTCTGGCTTAAGGTCTCACAAGGCTGTAATCAAGATGTTGGCCAGGGATGCAGTCATCTTGAGTCTCAGCTGGGAGAGGATCTACTTCTAAACTCACATGGCTCTTACATGCTTTTGAAACTCTACATTCAGGCTTATTTGTCTGGCTGTTGGCAGGGTAAGAGTAAGAAAAGGTTCTAAGAGTGAGAAAGTGAGAGATGGAAATTGTAGTCGTTTTTGGTAATCTAACTTTAGATATAACATCCCATTAAATTTGCCATATTCTTTTTAAAATATTTGTTTTTGGTTCCTCTGCATGACTGGTAGGATCTTAGTTCCACAAGCAGGAATTAAGTGTGGGCCTCCAGCAGTGAAAACAAGACTCAACCACTGGATTGCCAGGGAATTCCAACATTTGCCATATTCCCTTTGTTAGAAACAAGTCAGTAGGCCTCATCTGTACTCAAGGGATGAGATTACACATGTGTATACAAGATTGCGTTGATTAGGAGACATCTGAAAGACTGACTGAAATAGTGAATAATGCTATGAGTTAATGCTATAGCTATGGTATTAAAAATGTTACACCTTTTTAAAGGAAAGAAATAGGAACATATGCACCATCACTTCCTCAAGACACAGTTAGGACAAACAAGGAGACTGCTGTTGGAGCCTTCTAGATTTTCAGTTGTGACCAGTAACAAATCCTTGTTCATTTGTTTGCTGTGAGCTCATGCCTGGACATTTATGACCTCTGTGTTTTTAGGAAAGCATTTGAAAGGTACCAGGTAAATACTGGATGTAAGCAAAGCTCAGTCTTTCCTAAGCAAGAATACCAAGTTAAAAACGTTATTTGCCATTTCACGTGACTAAGTCATGTGTTCACTTGATTACTTTTTAAAAGATTAAGTTATTAAAGTATAGGTGATTAACAATGTTGTGTTAATTTCTGCTGTATAGCAAAGTAATTCAGTTATACATAGATATATTATTTTTCATATTCCTTTCCATTATGGTTTATCACAGGGTATTGAACATAGCTCCCTGTGCTCTGCAGTAGGACCTTCCTGTTTATCCATTCTATAGAAATAGTTTGTAGCTGCTAGTCCCAGTCTCCTAGTCCATCCCTCCCATATGCCTGCTCCCACTTGGCCACCGCAAATCTGTTCTCTATGTCTGTGAGTCTGTTTCTATTTTGTAGTTAACTTCATTTGTGTCATATATTAGATTCCACGTGTAAGGGATATCATATGATATTTGTTTTTCTGAGTTACTTTATATGATAATCTCTGGGTCCATCCATATTGCTGTAAATGGCACTATTTCATTCTTTTTATGGTGAGTAGTATTCCATTGTATATATGTACCATATCTTCTTTATCCATTGATCTGTCAATGGACATTTAAGATGTTTCCATTGTTTACTTGATTAGTTAACCCTGACCTGAAAACAAAGCTGGTCTCATCATTTGGAGATTATAAAAAGAATATTCTCTTAAAATGTAGAGAAAACCTAGTGCTATGGAAATAAGCTTGCCAGGATTGAGAAACAGAATAAAAGACTAGTATGTCCACAGTATAGTGAGCAAGGGACTAAAGGCTACAAGATGACGCTGGAGGTGAGGTGTATTAAGCCAGGTTAGGAGTTTAGATTATAATCTAAGCGCAGTGGAGAGCCATTGCAGAGTTTGGGATGATGGCAAACAGCAATAATTTTTTCGTGTGTGTGATTTTAGCTGTTTTTGAAAGAAAGATTCTGAAATCTATTAACTAAAAGCCATGCTTGGGCAAAGATAAAACAAGCACTGAAACTTTATAATAGGATGTTTGAATTAGGCAATGTGTTTAACACAGCGTTGAAGTGTTGTGTATTTCAACCAGCCAATGGCAAAAGCAATGTGGTAGATGCATTTGGAATGAGGTCCTCGTATCATAGGGATTCCTAGTATTACATTAGTTTCATGTGACAGAACTTACAAGAAAGTCATTCAGAAAAACATCCAGTGTAGGAGTCCTTTTGGCATATTCTGTGCATATTTTCTCAAACAAGCAGCAATCATTTTTCGGTTGTGTCATTTATGGCTGGTGCCTGTATGTAGTCCTGGGGCTCTTTTCTAAGCCGGCAGGCACCACGAGGCAGCTTGGCAATGTCATCTAGAACTGTAAAATTAGAGCACACTGTTTAAAATAGTGGTCTCGGTAACTTCTCTTTCCTCCAAATTTCCCCTGAAGCTGGCCTTGTGAGAAAAATATCCTGAAGAGGAACAATAGGACATCTCTTTTTCCTGAAAGGGTAACTAGGAAAGGAAAGTTCCAAAGTTTTAACATTGGAAATCAGCCCATCCTAATGCTAAAATCTATTTACTAGTGTGTTCCTTTCTGAGTCAAGACAAATTTTAGCTGCCTTGGAAAAAAATGGTGAAAAATTTTCAGTTAGATCTGAAGTTCAAAGATTCTCTTACTTGGCTTTTTAAAAAAATTTAGAGATAAATGTGCTGTTTTCTGATTTAAGAAAAAAACTCACAGAACAGACAAAAACATGTAAAGAAGAAAATTCTAATGGAAAATAATCACTGTTGGTGATTTTGATGTGTATCCTTCATGTAATCTGTGTCTATCCATCCGTATCCAGTAGCTGTAATTCATAGAGTATTTGCAGTTTTGTGTTTGGGTTTGTTTTCTATATTTTTTGTGGTCATTTCCCTAAAGTCATAATATATTTTTGAAAATATGATTTTAATGACTGTACTGTCTTCTATTTTCCTTAATTTACTTAAGCTATTCTGCTTATTATTAGGTGCTTAGTCCATTTGGAATTTTTCCTTGGTAATGCATAGTATTTTATGACTCTTCTTACACATAACTCTTCATCTGCATCTCTCATTTTCCCAAAGGAATTAATCCAACAAATGGATTCTGATACATTTTATTAAATTGCTTTCAAACAGCCTGGACCAATTGCCTCATCATCATCAAGGCTATTCAGAGTGCCTATCAAACTTGACCTCTAAACCAGTATTTAGGTAGTCACTAAAAAGAGAGATATTTGCCAGTTTATTAGGTCAAAATTGTTTTAATTTGCTTTTATTTGATTAAAAGAGATGTTGAACATTATTCCCGTTTGTTTGCTGGCAGTTTGTCAATTGTCTGTTGATGTCTGTCTGTGCCTTTTGGCCATTTTTCTTTTATACTATTACTGTTTTTGCTTATTGAAATTTACATTTATGAATATGGCAAGGGTATGCACTCTTTATCTTAAAAATTTAGAGACATAAATATAGCCATGACATCTAGCATATAAAAAGGTTTAAATTTTTTTTGTGGTTCTTAATTCCTGATACAGTGGTTTATATATGAGTCGGTAAAATATATAAACAGTTTACTTTTAGAATAATGTTACTTCTGCTTGTTATATGTTCAGTTACATGAATCTTCCTTATATATTTCTGCCTGTTTCCCTCTTCCTTCTCCTGTAATAAATTTTTTTTTTTTTAAGATCCAGACTTCTACTTATCTCACTTTATTCAACTACACTTTTAGGTGGCAGCTCGCCAAGGAAACCAAATCTGCAAAGAATCTCATGGGAGCACTGAAGGGGGTCGGTAGCTCTAGCGAGAGGAATAGTCCATGAGAGAGCAAAGACAGCTTCTTGTTTATGCCATGGAGAGAATGAACTTCCTGATGCCAGCTCAGAATGAGCAGGCTTAGTGCGGAGGCCTTGGGGCTCAGGAATTTCAGGTATCCGTCAGCCCGCTCTCTTTTTCTGCCTGTGGCCAGAGGCAACCGGTTCATCCCGGCTCCATCTCCGCTCCTCGTTTTATAATGGAGATAATAATACCTCAAAGGTATGCTCTAATTAATTCTTCTTAGAGCCTCTGAAAATATAATTGCTAATTATGACAACTATTAGATCATTAATTCTTCATTCCTTTTATGGAATTTCAATCAAATGCCAAAAATTCAACACCCGGATTTAGTTAGTGGTGATTTTTGTTGCCTTGCTGTTTCAGGGCTTCTTTATGTTTATTTTGCCCTCTGCTAAATGAAGTCTTTAAAATGTAGCAATTTGAAAGTCTGTTGAAAATATTTAGAAATGTTGAAGTTCCAAGGAGAGGGAATGCCAAAAATTTTATGAAATTAAAAATTTAAATTACAAAGTTTTATATTAGTATCTCCACAGATCATTGTAACTCACTAATAAAAATATTAAGAGCTAAATATTTGAGACTGTTGTTTTTAAACCATGTTAAATTCTTTTTCTTAAAGGTGAGACATTTAAATCTGGTCATTGGTAAATAATTATATCTAAGACTATTATAGTTACCTAGATATTGAACAAGAGAATCATATGGGCATAAATAATTTAACAAATGACGTATTCTGACCAGTGGCCCTGGTTCTTATTGTGCAGCTTTAAGTTTGAAACTGTGTGTTGAGTGATTAAGAATCTTTTTGTTAATTCCGTAAATTCAGAAAATGAATATGGTTTTGAGTTGGAAAGGGTGAAAGAGGCATATGCTTAGCACTGGTGATTTTTCTTCAATTGCACTGTTTGATTTAGTGTGTAATCGTCTTATTTTTCTAATTAAGTCATATGCACCTTAAGAGTAGAGACCATGCGTTGTACTTCTTCTGAAAGCAGAGGGATTGAATGAATGCTGGAATTATCACCTGGGCCACCTGGCTTTTTTCACCCAGCTCAACCTGTCATCAGCTGTGAGTCTTTGAACACTTAGGTAACTGCTGGCCGCCTCAGTTTCCCAATGTCTAAATTGGAAAATCATACCTTCTTTAATTTACAAGGCTGTTGTGAAGTGGTCAAGAGCTTTGTGTGGGCTAGTAAAAAAATCAGTCTCATTTTGTAAAGCTGTTTTATTTCCAGATGTGTGATTGTCAGTGGAGACATATGTTTTGACCTCTTCTCCTCCATTTCTGCCTGGGAGATTTTTGCATACTGATAAGAGCTGAGAGTTGATTTAGCAGAGTTATTATCTGATGTTTCCGGCTCTCATGACCTCTAGCTTCTCCTGGGCTGGCCTTCATATGAATGAGGGCTGTACAATCAGCCTCTTAATTTATGTTAGCAGTATCGTCTTCATCAGGAGAAACATCTCAAACATTTATTTTCTTTGCAGAAAGCGAGTTTTAGTGGGGGAGTCAATTTATTTCTGAAACGATCTCATTTACCTGAATGAGGAGTGCATATTTATTTTCAGGGTAAGTGGCGAGGGTATATAATTCTCCTGTGACAGATGAGCCAAACACTCTGCTGTAAATTACATTTGGCTGGAAGAAGATGCTCTGGTATGAAACCACATTTCTGTCTTGCTTACTTGCTCTTCTTGGGTTGGGGCTGAGAGCTGGAAGATGGGTGAGTCTTTACCTAGAAAATGGAAACTGTTCTTTAGAGAAACCTGAAAGGGGTGAGTAATCCCATCTATAATTATTTATATGAAAAAGAGGATTTGTGAATGTGACCTGGGTCCAGCCTTTCTCTTGCCAAGAGACTAAAAGTGTCACAGAACATGTCTAAACGGCTTGTGGCATTACAGTTTATTTTCAAAGGCCTTTTGATAACACAATTAAGCCTTTCCCTTTGTTTTTTTTTTTTTTATTAATGTAGCTAGTAAGTTGCTGGCTACATTAATGTGTCACAAAGTGGGAATTTTTTGTTGTTGTTTCTGTGAGCCTTCAGTCTCATAAAAATTAAATGTGTGCATTCCTGTAACCCGATATGCCCTCTCCAGTGAAAATCAATGCTTCGTGCCCTTGCTGCTCAAGCTGCAGAGGTCTTATGTAGCCTGTGTCCGTTGTATGCATTTGCACATTTGGCCTTTCATCACCCCATGTTTTCTGATGTTTCTGAAGCATATCTGAGATCTCAGCCCTGCTACAAACAATCTGTCTGCTTATGTTTAGCCTCTCTGTGTATATGATCAGAACAGCAGAGGGTGTTTTTTTTTTTCCTCCCAGTATTTGCCCTGGGGAGTGGGTGCAGAAAAGCACCACTCTGTTACTCGTCTATGTGTTATTTTGGTTCGAGGTAGGAAGAACATCTGAAGAAGACGGATTTCTGGAGGGATAGCAGCATTGAAAACCATTTAGTTCACCTTCAGACTTGAATTATCTTTTCTTAAATAGGCCAAGTACAAAGAGTCTGAGACTCATGATGGCTAATTATTTGCCTGTGCTGAGATGCACTTATTTTTCTTTGCCCAATGGAGTTTCCATTGCAGGTTTCTTCTAGGAAATAATCAAATGTTGAATTTTAGGATTAGGCTCCAATGTGGAGGAAAGATTCTGAAAGTCACAGATTCTCCTTGAACTAATCATTGCCTTAGATAAATGGGATCAACCTTGCTGGTTACAGCAATTGACTATGGAATTGGCTTCCCTGGTGGCTCAGAGGTTAAAGCGTCTGCCTGCAAGGAGGGAGACCCGGGTTCGGTCCCTGAGTCAGGAAGATCCCCCTGGAGAAGGAAATGGCAACACACTCCAGTATTCTTGCCTGGAGAATCCCATGGACAGAGGAGCCTGATGGGCTACAGTCCATGGGTCGCAAAGAGTCGGACACGACTGAGCGATTTCACTTTCACTTTCTACCAAAAGGGTGGCATTGGGGAAAGAGACTGCATTTATTCTGCTCTGTAAAAGTCCCTGAGTTGAACTGACTGTCCCTAGTTGCCCTTCCCCCAGTTTTAAGAGGAGAGCAAGCATCAGAAAGTCTTTGGTTTGGTGCAGTCCAGTCATGATTTTGTCTCATGTCACTGAATCAGTAGGACAGCATCTTCTCAGAGGTCTCAGCTCTTACTCACAAGGTCCTGCTTGTATGATCAATAGAAAGGATTCTTAGGGGCATGGCTAAAGACTTATTGCTACAGTTTGTTATTCATCAATTAATATGATCAGTGCTTACTATATGCTAAGCGCTGTGTGCAATACTTTACTTACATTGTTTTATTTAGTAGGTGTAATTATTATCTCTATTTTGATGAAGAAACTGAAGTTCAATGAGACTGAAAATTTACCCAAGATCACTTAGCTATTAAGTGGCAGAGCCAACATTCACTCTCTGTCGTGGGTGCTTTCTTTCCTTGTACGGTATTAGGAGCATAAGGAAAGATTTGTAAAGCTTCCCCAGAGAGATCACCATTCCATCTTCTTCAGATGAATCTATCTGTACAGCCAAAATATCACTGAGGTTTTAAATCCAAAGATCTTCCTTCCATCACCTTCTACCAATACAAGATGCCTTTTAGTTCTGTCACCAAATATTTTACTGAGTGCCGACAGAATCCTAATTTTAAGAGGTCATTGATTTCAAGAAATACAATAAAAGCATAGTTAGTGTCATCTAACAACACAAAAATTAAGGTGCAGTTGATATTACAGTCTAACTAAGTGAAATTGCAAGCGATGTTATTAGTAGTCTTAATAGTTGTGTTTAAAGATACACTTCTCTTACCTATGATCAATGTAATATCATGCCACTGCAGTCACTCAGCGATTAATAATTTCAGGAGTCTTTGTATGACTGTTTTTGGAATTACAGTCCTAAATCTGTTCTGGAACAGAAAGAGAGTATAGACATTTGTGGGATTAGAATCTGGTAACTTTCAGGCCCAGGGCGAATTTACACACCCTGGCATTCATCCCTGCATTATTTCCCAGTTATCCAAAAAGGCTTTTATTCAGGAACCATTTGTGGTCAGGATGCATTGTGATGCATCATTTATGCAGTGCCTTAAGTGTTTACTGAGTAGAGTGTGCAAGAGACAAAGCTCCAGAACCCTGCCTAAAGCCCTAACTAACTAGAGACATATTTACTGTTATGTAATAAAATTTCATCAGTGAGTAGATATTGTTTAACTCATTCATTTCCTGAGAGTAGAAGTTCAGGGTTTCCTTTCACATTTAGATAACCCCCAACATGCTGCTTACTATTTTCCCTTCCAGTAAATAGTCATGCCAAAGAATATGTTTTGCACTTTAAAGATGAGCAGGAGGTGGGATGGGAAAGAAGGTATTAACAGTAACCAGCAAGTTATTGTTAAGAGTGTGTTGGGAGAGGGCAGCTGAGGGTGGGCAACAGATCGCTGATCCCCAGCTTTACACCATAAAGGGTCTCTTTGTTTTTTCTTACTTTTATATTTGAAAGTTTTGTTTCTACTCCATAAGTATTAATTAATCAGTTTTCTTTAAAACTAAGGACTTTCACAATTGTCAATCCAAACTGTAACAATCATCAGCTGACTGATGTTACCACACTGAATCAAAGAGTTTCCAGCCAGAAGTAAAACTGGTATTTTCCTTGGCATGTAAGAGCTTTTTGGTAAATTACTAAATGTTTAAATACATGTTAAGCTTTTAGAAATTCTGAAAATAGAAGTCATCTCTGTTACTACTTTCACAGACTCCTTAGGAATCCAGAGATCCCTAAGTGGGGAGCAATTGTATTTAGTAATTGCTGTAAATTCCCTTCAACTTCTGACATTCTGTGATTTGGGAACACCATTAGAGCTAACAAAATGGACTAGTTGCAAATGTAATCCTAACAATGTTTTGAAATCCAGGTCTGACATTTGGTGGAGTAGAGGAAGAAGCGAAATTAGATGTGCCCCCACCCCGCCCAGAATTTGGAGAGCAAGGTGAATAAGTGGCAGTGGCTGTGCTTTGGGTGTGCCCCACAGTGCTCCTTGGAAAACAACCAGAAACAGCAGTGTCTACTTTGTCACCTTTGACCACAGTCAGTTCTACTTGTGATTAAAACAAACAACCAAACAAAACCAAACCCTTTACATCTGGAGTGGACCTTACACAACTCTTTAGCCCAGGCCCCACATTGTGGGCAGAATGATAGGGAAAGCCAAAGCCGACTATATCAAAACCCCTGTTGGGTCTCAACTACCCATGGGGATAAAATCTAACCTCCTTAGCTTGATATAGAAGGTCTTTGACAATATGACCCTAGTCTACCCCTGATTCATCTCCACACATGCATTATGAACCTGCTAATGCTGAATTTTTCATCATACTTGCAACTATCAGATCTTTCATTAACCATTGCCTGTACACATGCTTTTTGGAAGACTTTTTGCTGCTCAATCTTTGTTGTATAAGTTCCTACAATATCTGGCTCAGATAATAGTAATTATGATGTGCCAGATACTCATTTAATCTTTACAGTGAGGTGGTTGACATTATCAGTACCCTTTTGAAGAGGAGGAACCTGGCCCAGAGAGGTTAAGTAAACTTCCCAAAGTCACATAGCCAATAAGTGGTGGAGCCAGGATTTGAACCTGTACAGCCCACCACCTCTGTACCTGTATCCTCAACCCCTGCACCACACTCCCCCTTCTCTAAGGGGCATGTACAAAGCTGACAGTGTTCCTAAGTTCCTCAAGTGGAGTAACCTCTTTCATTCTTAGGATTTCCAAAGTGCTTTCTAAAGCAGTCTAGTAATAGAATCTAGCAAGTTGAATTATTATTTTGGTTTTTCTGTGCCTTTCTGATTTGTGAGTAATTCTGAGCATCATTTGGTTTCATGTGCCCAGGGCCTGGCAAATTGCCTGCCACCAGGTAAACACTTAATAGATTTATTTCTTCAGTGAGAGAATGAAGAGTGAATGAACAAACACAGAAGTACTTATCTGTACTCAGGTGGGTCAGGATTGGCTTTCCTTCTATGACATGCTTCTGGGATATCAGTTGAAAAACACTTTCTTCCTGTAGACTTTACCTGTCTCATGGGTGTAGAACATTCCAGCAGGAAAGCTTAGAGCTGTCATCTTCACATGACAGTAAATCATTTCCAAATCCTGCAAAGATGCCCATGAATTCTGCTGAGCAGCCATGTAGCACTCCAGTCTGACAACGCTGATTTATGTAAGTATAGGTTTGGTGCTGTATGAGAGCTCACCATCTGCTTAAGTTGTGTTTACTTTAAGTACCAGTCAGCGTTTTCCTGATGCATTATAGAAAAATGGTAGTTCGACTTAATTTTTAAGCGAAGTCTGTTTAAGAATAATTTGTTAATTACTAGTTGGTTGATCTTATTTCCTTAAATGAGGGGCTTCAGTTAATATCACATGTTTATTGCCAGCTTGCTAGAAGCTGCTACAGTGATGCCCAGTCAGTTCAGTTCAATTCAGTGGCTCAGTCGTGTCCGACTCTTTGCAACCCCATAAATTGCAGCATGCCAGGCCTCCATGTCCATCACCAGCTTGCGAGTTCACTCAGACTCAGGTCCATCGAGTCCGTGATGCCATCCAGCCATCTCATCCTTGGTCGTCCCCTTCTCCTCCTGCCCCCAATCCCTCCCAACATCAGAGTCTTTTCCAATGAGTCAACT
Source organism: Nanger dama (assembly GCA_917880005.1). Lineage (NCBI taxonomy): Eukaryota > Metazoa > Chordata > Mammalia > Artiodactyla > Bovidae > Nanger > Nanger dama. The sequence continues at coordinate 30,130,018 of CAKJTW010000022.1, forward strand.
CTTTGCATGAGGTGGCCAAAGTACTGGAGTTTCAGCTTTAGCATCGTTCCTTCCAAAGAAATCGCAGTGTTGATCTCCTTCAGAATGGACTGGTTGGATCTCCTTGCAGTCCAAGGGACTCTCAAGAGTCTTCTCCAACACCACAGTTCAAAGCATTAATTCTTCGGCACTCAGCCTTCTTCACAGTCCAACTCTCACATTCATACATGACCACAGGAAAAACCATAGCCTTGACTAGACGGACCTTAGTCGGCAAAGTAATGTCTCTGCTTTTGAATATGCTATCTAGGTTGGTCATAACTTTCTTTCCAAGGAGTAAGCGTCTTTTAATTTTATGGCTGCAGTCACCATCTGCAGTGATTTTGGAGCCCCCAAAAATAAAGTCTGACACTGTTTCCACTGTTTCCGCATCTATTTCCCATGAAGTGATGGGACCGGATGCCATGATCGTCATTTTCTGAATGTTGAGCTTTAAGCCAACTTTTTTGCTTTCCTCTTTTACTTTCATCAAGAGGCTTTTTAGTTCTTCTTCACTTTCTGCCATAAGGGTGGTGTCATCTGCGTATCTGAGGTTATTGATATTTCTCCCAGCAATCTTGATTCCAGCTTGTGCTTCCTCCAGCCCAGCATTTCTCATGATGTACTCCGCATAGAAGTTAAATAAACAGGGTGACAGTATACAGCCTTGATGTACTCCTTTTCCCATTTGGAACCAGTCTGTTGTTCCATGTCCAGTTCTAACTGTTGCTTCCTGACCTGCATACAGATTTCTCAAGAGGCAGGTTAGGTGGTCTGGTATTCCTATCTCTTTCAGAACTTTCCACAGTTTATTGTGATCCACACAGGCTTTGGCATAGTCAATAAAGCAGAAATAGATGTTTTTCTGGAACTCTCTTGCTTTTTCGATGATCCAGCAGATGTTGGCAATTTGATCTCTGGTTCCTCTGCCTTTTCTAAAACCAGCTTGAACATCAGGGAGTTCACAGTTCACGTATTGCTGAAGCCTGGCTTGGAGAATTTTGAGCATTACTTTACTAGCGTGTGAGATGAGTGCAACTGTGCGGTAGTTTGAGCATTCTTTGGCATTGCCTTTCTTTGGGATTGGAATGAAAACTGACCTTTTCCAGTCCTGTGGCCACTGCTGAGTTTTCCAAATGTGCTGGCATATTGTGTGCAGCACTTTCACAGCATCAGCTTTCAGGATTTGAAATAGCTCAACTGGAACTCCATCACCTCCACTAGCTTTGTTCGTAGTGATGCTTTCTAAGGCCCACTTGACTTCACATTCCAAGATATCTGGCTCTAGATTAGTGATCACATCATCATGATTATCTGGGTTGTGAAGATCTTTTTGTACAGTTCTTCTGTGTATTCTTGCCACCTCTTAATATCTTCTGCTTCTGTTAGGTCCCTACCATTTCTGTCCTTTATCGAGCCCATCTTTGCATGAAATGTTCCCTTGGTATCTCTAATTTTCTTGAAGAGATCTCTAGATTTTCCCATTCTGTTCTTTTCCTCTATTTCTTTGCACCAATCGCTGAAGAAGGCTTTCTTATCTCTTCTTGCTATTCTTTGGAACTCTGCATTCAGATGCTTATATCTTTCCTTTTCTCCTTCGCTTTTTACCTCTCTTCTTTTCACAGCTATTTGTAAGGCCTCCCCAGACAGCCATTTTGCTTTTTTGCATTTCTTTTCCATGGGGATGGTCTTGATCCCTGTCTCCTGTACAATGTCATGAAGCTCATTCCATAGTTCATCAGGCACTCTAACTATCAGATCTAGTCCCTTAAATCTATTTCTCACTTCCACTGTATAATCATAAGGGATTTGATTTAGGTCATACCTGAATGGTCTAGCAGTTTTCCCTACTTTCTTCAATTTAAGTCTGAATTTGGTAATCAGGAGTTCATGATCTGAGCCACAGTCAGCTCCTGGTCTTCTTTTGTTGACTGTATAGAGCTTCTCCATCTTTGGCTGCACAGAATATAATCAATCTGATTTTGGTGTTGACCATCTGGTGATGTCCATGTGTAGAGTCTTCTCTCGTGTTGTTGGAAGAGGGTGTTTGCTATGACCAGTGCATTTGCTTGGCAAAACTCTATTAGTCTTTGCCCTGCTTCATTCTGCATCCCAAGGCCAAATTTGCCTGTTACTCCAGGTGTTTCTGGACTTCCTACTTTTGCATTCCAGTCCCCTATAATGAAAAGGACATCGTTTTGGGGTGTTAGTTCTAAAAGGTCTTGTAGGTCTTCATAAAACCATTCAACTTCAGCTTCTTCAGCATTACTAGTTGGGGCATAGACTTGGATAACTGTGATATTGAATGATTTACCTTGGAGACGAACAGATATCATTCTGTCATTTTTGAGACTGCATCCAAGTACTACATTTTGGACTCTTTTGTTGACCATGATGGCTACTCCATTTCTTCTGAGGGATTCCTGCCTGCAGTAGTAGATATAGTGGTCATCTGAGTTAAATTCACCCATTCCAGTCCATTTTAGTTTTCTGATTCCTAGAATGTCAACGTTCACTCTTGCCATCTCCTGTTTGACCACTTCCAATTTGCCTTGATTCATGGACCTCACATTCCATGCTCCTATGCAACATTGTTCTTTACAGCATCGGATGTTGCTTCTATCACCAGTCACATGCACATCTGGGTATTGTTTTTGCTTTGGCTCCATCCCTTTATTCTTTCTGGAGTTATTTCTCCACTGATCTCCAATGATGCCCATAGTTGCATGATATACCCTAGTCATATTTCTCTGTGCCATCCTCTGCCCCAGCTTTTAAATTCATCTTTAGCTAATTTTACAAGGCTGGAGACTAAGCTGATGGTTTCCTAGCTTTAGGGTTGTAAGTTGGAAGCTTAATTTAATAGCCACTTATAAAACCGTTTAGGCAGAAATTGTTTAGTAGGCCTTCAGTATGATAGGCACACAGAGCCATGTCATCAAGGCTGATAATTCAAAATACAGGAGAACTGGAGTTCACAGTATTTGGGCTGAAGGTGTTTCATCAACCACACACGAGACAGGATCCAAACCTTGCTGTGGGTTAGTTTGGAGTCCAGAGAACTTTTTGGCAAGAAGGGAAATATTTGGCAGCCTGTTACTAGGGAGGTCCAAGGAGGCTGGCCGTGGCTATTAAAGAGAACACACTGAGGTTGGGTGAATCTGGATGTGTAATGGTTTTGTAAATGTTTTGGTTTCAATAAAATCCCAAATGTATTTTATCAATGCATTTCCCCCTGTAATTTTCAGACCTTTGTGTATTTCAAGGGAAATTTCTGTCCATATGTTTTTGATTCATTTATACTTAACTCATCAAAATGTTGTTCTCTAAGAGTTATTTGATGTTCAAGAAGATTTTAGAGCTTGATTTAAATACCTTCTAGTGTTTTTTCCCTTTCCTTTTTAAAATAGAAAGTCATCTGCTTTTGGCAAAACCTAAATGCACACACACCAAAAGTCTGCATTTGGTTGAAAGCTCTAAGCCCATAAGGCTGTTAAGCTGGGCCAAATGAATTCTCCAGCTTCTAGTAATGTGTGAGCTCTGTTCCTCAAGAGTATAAAGAGATCTTTACCTTTTGATAATCTCTGGTGGCTGTGTACCTGGAAAGAAACTCTAAAAAATAAAATGCCTGATATTTGCTAGCTCTTTGAACTTGGGAAAGCCACTTCACCTCCCTTCACTTCACTTTCCCCATCTGTAAAGTTGTGTCTTCTTTGTCCTGCTTCCCTCTCAGAATTAGAGGATTAAAAGAGCTCATATGAAAATACTTTGGAAAACACAAATAGCTCCACAAGTAGAATTACATCCCTTTTCTTGATATTATTATTCCTTGAATAAAATAATAGATACTCAACCTTTAGTCTGTGTTGATCATGTGCCAGGTACTATGTTAGATATTTTACAAATTGCTATCTTGTTTAATCTTCGTAGTATCTGGTAAAGAGCAGATACTTTACATTTCTACATTTTGGAAGGTAGAACTCTTCTACATTATTTACCCAAGGTCTTATAGTATGTGGAAGACCTGGAATGTAAATCTAGCCCTTTATGAGTTTTAGCCATTAAGTTGTACAGTAAGTATATGGTTGAAGCCATATTAATCATTGTGATGTTGACATAATGTCAAAGTTTATCTTGAAACTTAACTAAGTTTCTCCGTGTGGTTGGACTTCCCAGGTGGCTCAGTGGTAAAGAATCTGCTTGTCAATGTGGGAGACACAGGTTTGATTCCTGAGTTGGGGTGATCCCCTGGAAGAAGAAATGGCAATCTGCTCCAGTATTCTTGCCCAGAAAATTCCACGGACAGAGGAGCCTGGCAGGCTACAGTCCATAACGTCACAGAGAGGCAGATACGACTGAGTGATGGGAACATGCGCAGACACGCACTCATACATGTGGTTAAGGCCACTTACGTTTTCTGTTATATTCTCTTATTGAATAGAGTGAATGCATATATAATATTATCCTGTTTGATTAGGTACATATTAAACGATCATTCATTACATGGTTTAGCAGAGAAGCTAATTTTAACTGAATACCAACTTTGGACTAGACACTGTAGAGCTCATTATGTGTTCATGCCTTTATCCTCACAGCAACTATTTGAGGTAGAGACTGTTCCTATCAAGAGCTGTGAAGATCTGAGATTTTACTCTATTTGCAGGCTAGCAAACTAGCCTCCTGTTTCATGGATGCTGGAAGAAATTATGAAACTCCTGAAGCAGAAATGAAGTTATTACTGACAGCCGGCAGACAGCATCAGCTTCATCCCTGCATCAGTTTCCCCTGGCCCCCAGATCCTACTAGGCTGATGTGCACAGGCCCACCTGGGTTTATGTTATAACTGAGGAGGTAACCCCAAGCTCAGAAGTCCATCTCTTTTAATACTGTGGTAAGAAACCTTGCCTGACCCTTGCCCTAGAAACAGACGTTATCTTTATTATATTGGACAGTAAGCAAACCTGCCCTGTGCTCCAGATGGACATTCTGCATCTATCTCACTCTTCTCTATACAAATATGTTAGAAAAGTACCAACCATCAGTGCCTCTGCTTCTAAGACATACATTATCTCAAGAGACTTATCTCCAGTTTACAGACAAAGAATCTGGGCTTAGAGAGCTTTAGTCATTCATTCATTCCAGAAATATCTATTGAGCACCTGTATGTGTTAAGGTCACACAGCCAAACAGTGGAGGAGAGGGGCAGCCAACACAGGCTCTAAGTCATTAACTTGTCCCCTGACCCACTTACCCCTCACCTTCTCAGTCATTATCCATTTTGCCTCCCCACCTAAGGACCAGTGATATGAAATGGTGATTAACATAAGATGAATATAACCCTTTGAGACACATATGTTTCCTGCCAGCAGATGCTCCTTCTGCAGCTTGACCCAGCCCTAGACACCCAGATGCAGCAGGGTTGCCTGAGATGTGAACATGGTATTATCAGCCCCCAAGGAAGTCAGAGGTCCTATTTAGCATCACGTGAAAGTCAATGGTGCTAGATGATTAGACAGTTAAATTTGAATCATTTTGTAATGAAAAATTTAGTTTTGGAACTTTTGAGTAATTTGGTCTCTGTATAAAATTGAGAAGGTCCTTTTCCCTTGTTGCTCCGTCTTCCAGTTCATCAGCATTATTTTATGTTTGTAAAATGATGCCATGAAATAACTCCATGTTTTGGTAGTGCCCATGCTGAGTCGGACACTACTGAACAACTTCACTTTCACTTTTCCCTTTCATGCATTGGAGAAGGAAATGGCAACCCACTCCAGTGTTCTTGCCTGGAGAATCCCAGGGACGGGGGAGCCTAGTGGGCTGCTGTCTATGGGGTCGCACAGAGTCGGACACGACTGAACCGACTTAGTAGCAGCAGCAGCAGCAGCAGCAGCATGCTAGCTTGTGGGAGTCCTCTTGCCATGTTTCTGAATCAATCCTTCAGGAAATATTAAGTGATTATGAAACTGGAATCTGGGGAGAAGAAAAAAGTCTTGCCAATAATCTGACCAGAAGCATCATTTCCAAAGAGGTCTCTACTCCATGGGAAGGTGTCCCGAGGTGTTACTTTTCTGTAACAGACTCCCCTAAGAGAGCCAGTTGGCCAGTTTTCCTAGGAAAAGAATATGGGATGGACCCAAGTGGGAAAAGGAGGGATAAGATGAATTAGAAGATTGGGGTTGACATTGATAGTATCTATAAAATAGATGACTAATGGGAATCTACTGTGAGCACAGGGAACTCTACTCAGTACTCGGTGTGTGTGTGTGTGTGTGTGTGTGTGTGTGTGTGTGTGTGCTCAGTTGTTCAGTCATATCTGACTCTTGGTGGCCCTGTGGACTGAATGTGGCCAGGCTCCTCTGTCCATGGGATTCTCCAGGCAAGAATGCTGGAGTGGCCTGCCATTTCCTCCTCCAGGGGATCTTCCCTGACCCAGGGATGGAACCCACATCTCCTGCGTCTCCTGCATTAGCAGGTGGATTCGTTACCACTGAGCCACATGAGAAGCCGACTCAGGTTCTATGGTGACATAAATGGGAAGGAAATCCAAAACAAGAGGGGATATATGTATCCATATAGCTGATTCGCTTTGCTGTGCAGCAGAAACTAACACAACATTGTAAAGCAATTATGTTGTTGTTCAATCACTAAGTCGTGTCCAACTCTTTGGGACACCAGCACTATAGCTCTCAAGGATCCTCTGTCCATGAGATTTCCCAGGCAAGAATGCTGGAGTGGCTTACCATTTCCTTCTCCAAGGGATCTTCCTGACCCAAGGACCGAACCTGTGTCTCCTGCATTGGCAGGCAGATTCTTTACCGCTGAGCCACCAGGGACGCCTAAAGCAACTACACTCCACTAAAAATTAAAAATGAAAAAGAATAATAGTGGGCACTGGTCAATGAAGAGGGCTGGTATTGAACAAATAAAGTGAAACCAAACTGGTCAACCTTTGCCTCTTTCAACCAAGAGACCTTGGGGCAAACATTCTTCTGCTGGCATCTCTCCACCAGACTGGAAGCTGTACCTTAAAAAAATGAAAGTAAGATGCCTGCCTTGATGTTCACTTAGTCCTGCCACTGTGTTCATGGATTAGCATAACACAGTGAGCAATTCTCTCCTGCTGGCCTACTCCTCAGCACCTGAAGCTATTGGCCCTGTTTCCTGAGCTTGTTTCAACTCCCTTTGATGCCAGAGAAAATCTAATTAGTGAAGAATTTGAAACAAGGAATTTTGGAGAGAACTCTGCCACCTCAAAACCTCAGCAGAGCGGGACCATGACTTCCTTGTGAGACCCTCACTGTCAGGGGTCACTTCCTAATTTTAAAAGTTAAGAAAGAAAGTTTATGCACAGACTCTGTGATGGAGGTGGGCCTCGTTCTGAGCACAGGATTCTAGAACCACTTATTTTGCAAATGGAATCTCTCTTCAGACAGACCCTATCTGATTCTAGACTAGGCTTGCAGAGAGAGGAAATTACCTTATGCACCTGAGCAGCGAAGTCAGTTGGAAGAGAAAAATAGGAATCTTTGGAACTGAGTTTTACTTAAGAATGAAAGTGGGCCTCAGGAGCTAATGTTCTCTAAGTATATGTGATGGGGTAAAGAAAAAAAAATGTTTGCTGCTTTGCTCTGAATATCCAAGGCCTGTTCATGGCTGTGGCAAAACAACCTCAATAAATAAAAACCAGACAAAAGCCCAACAATGGGTGACGTGTTACTTTCATAATTACTTGATTCTGCTCCTTCCTTCCTCCCCCAACCCCAGCCTCTTAGAGCAGCCAGGCCACCTTTCCTTGAGGGAGCCGTACAAGGTGTCCTTGCATGGCTCCAAGGGAAGCTTCAGTGCAGACCATCTTCCCAGCCTCCTTTGGTCCTCTCGATAGGTCCACCCAAGTTTCCTTGTTATTTATTTTGGTTGATCTGTTTGTTTTGGGTCCCCCCACCACACATGCGCCCCCCCTCCCCAGCTCAGGAAAGCTGTACACACACTGGAGCATTTGGAGCCGACTTGGCAGGATAATGTGACTGCTGGCAGCTTCTAAAATATGACACCAGTGAAAATATGAACCAAATGTTTCTTGTATGCTAGGGTGTGAAGTCTTCATCACGCTTTGCTCTGAGAGCAGAGAGCACGAAATAACTGGACGGTTTTGGGTCTTGATCCTGGCTGTGTCTCTTAATTGCTGGGTGGTATCTTTGAACATAATTCTTTATTATAAAATAGCAGTTGTCTTACTTGCTTCATAAAGGTGCCATTGGGGTCAAACAAAGTCATTTATTGAGTCCCTATTACATGGCAGAGAGTGTGGTGAAGTAACACCTCTACTGAAACCTGAGTTCCTCAAAGGCAGGACCATTTCTTACTCCCAGTGGGCTTGGATCTTGATGCTGTCCCTTGCTAGCTCTGTGACTTTGGGAAAGTTACTAACCTTTCACCTGGAAAGCATCAATCACAGCAGCACCTGCCTCAGAGAGTTCTGCTAGGAACTAAATAGGCTTTATGCATAGCCCAAGGCTTGGAAGTCACTTGTGAATGTCAGCAATGGTTGTTACTTGTAAGCCCAGTTCCTGGCACATATCTGTCTTTTGAAATATAGTGAACAGTAAGTCGGAGTAGACAATCACAACCCACTCCAGTACTCTTGCCTGGAAAATCCCATGGACAGAGGAGCCTGGTAGGCTGCAGTCCATGGGGTCACTAGGAGTTGGAGATGACTGAGTGACTTCACTTTCACTTTTCACCTTCCTGCATTGGAGAAGGAAATGGCAGCCCACTCCAGTGTTCTTGCCTGGAGAATCCCAGGGATGGGGGGCCTGGTGGGCTGCCGTCTCGGGTCGCACAGAGTCAGACACGACTGAAGCAATTTAGTGGCAGTAGCAGCAAACAGTAAGTGCTCAACAAATGCTATTTCCATTTTCCATAATCCGTCTTCAGCAAGTCTTTCCTTTCAAATCTGGAAGATTACTATGGTGTGTCTCATTGGGGTTGATCTCAAGACAGGAAGGTAGAGGTTTTCCAGAGGGAGTTTAATGGTGAAGGTTCTCTTCATACACATTTGTTATTTCAGCCATTATAAACCTACAAAGGGAGAAATAATGGACCAACTAACTCAGTGTCTTAGGGCGTTTGTCCCTTCATATAGCCTTTGTTTCAGCTGAACCCAGGCACAGTGATCCTTAGCCATATTGGTGGTAGAGAGAAAGCAGAGAATGTTCACTCAGCAAGTCACTGGGACAGGGACCCCACACGCACCTGCTGGGGGAGGGAGTGGTGGTTATGTGTGTTTGTGGCAGAGGTGGGGGGGTGACCGCTGGGTTTACAGCTTGGAGAGCTAGATGAAGAAGTTAATGATTCAAGGGGCTTTTCTTATCACTGGCATTTCTGAAAGATGGCTTCTGATTATGTAACTGGTCCACATTTCTTGCCAACCTCAGGTACACCTCAGGCCTTCTCTTCTTCCCACTGGCTTCTTTCCTTTGACTTGCAGCAGGTGTTTATAAAGATCAGAATCTACTTCCACTTATACGAGGTGCCTAAAATAGTCAGATTCATAGAGTGAGAAAAGACGTTAGTAGAAGCCAGGGGCTGGGGTGGGGAGAGGAACTGGGGACTTAGCATTTAATGGGGACCTAGTTTCAGTTTCAGTTCAGTTCAGTCACTCAGTCATGTTCGACTCTTTGTGACCCCATGAATCGCAGCACGCCAGGCCTCTCTGTCCATCACCATCTCCCAGAGTTCACTCAGACTCACGTCCATCGAGTCAGTGATGCCATCCAGCCATCTCATCCTCTGTCGTCCCCTTCTCCTCCTGCCCCCAATCCCTCCCAACATCAGAGTCTTTTCCAATGAGTCAGCTCTTCACATGAGGTGGCCAAAGTACTGGAGTTTCAGCTTTAGCATCATTCCTTCCAAAGAAATTCCAGGGTTGATCTCCTTCAGAATGGACTGGTTGGATCTCCTTGCAGTCCAAGGGACTCTCAAGAGTCTTCTCCAACACCACAATTCAAAGCATCAATTCTTCGGCACTCAGCCTTCTTCACAGTCCAATTCTCACATCCATACATGACCACAGGAAAAACCATAGCCTTGACTAGACGGACCTTAGTTGGCAAAGTAATGTCTCTGCTTTTGAATATGCTATCTAGGTTGGTCATAACTTTTCTTCCAAGGAGTAAGCGTCTTTTAATTTTATGGCTGCAGTCACCATCTGCAGTGATTTTGGAGCCCCCAAAATAAAGTCTGACACTGTTTCCACTGTTTCCGCATCTATTTCCCATGAAGTGATGGGACCGGATGCCATGATCTTCATTTTCTGAATGTTGAGCTTTAAGCCAACTTTTTTGCTTTCCTCTTTTACTTTCATCAAGAGGCTTTTAGTTCCTCTTCACTTTCTGCCATAAGGGTGGTGTCATCCGCATATCTGAGGTTATTGATATTTCTCCTAGCAATCTTAATTCCAGCTTGTGTTTCTTCCAGTCCAGCGTTTCTCATGATGTACTCTGCATAGAAGTTAAATAAACAGGGTGATAATATACAGCCTTGACATACTCCTTTTCCCATTTGGAACCAGTCTGCTGTTCCATGTCCAGTTCTAACTGTTGCTTTCAGTTTAGGAAGGTGAAAAATTTGGGAGATGGTGGGAGTCATACAACAGTGTGAATGTACTTAGTACCACTGAAATGTACAGTTAAAATAATGGTTAAGATAGTGTATTCTATTATTATGTGACTTTCACCAAAACAAAAACATTAAAAAGTTGGAATATACTAAAGAAAGAGACAAGAAGCAAGAAGAAACCTCTTCAGTGAGTGAACTTTTTTTTTGGAGGGGGTCTCTATGTGTGGTTTCATTCTTATTGCTTCCACTTTCTTTTTTTAGATCTTGATTTATCATTGGACACCTCAGAGTTCATTTGTCTCTGACAAAGTCTCTAATTCCAATACTTTTATTCTCCAAACTACACTTTGCTTCAAGACCCAAGAACCCTCACTGTTAGTGGCATGGTGCTGGTGGGTTTATCTGACGGATTTTGCCACCATCTTCATGTGTCTTCTGTGGGACTTCTCAGATACTGAAGTGAGCCTTTAACCTGCTAAATTCTTTGGATGGCTTGACAGGTTGCTGGCTGTGACTTCCAAAGTATGCGTTCCCTGAATCCTTTAGTTCCTGGGGGTTGACAGATCTGGGTGCGGAATTGGGGTCGGTGGGGGAGAATTGGTAAATCAGTAGAGCTTATTGTTGCATTTACACTCAAATAAACAAAAACAAAACAAAATTCCAGCAGACAACGTGTGAAGTGCTACTTTCATAATTATTTGGGTTCTGTTTTCATGATTTGAATGCAAATCCAGTTATATGGACCTGGGAGCAGGGAGCATTTGAGACGATTTCACAGATGTAACTTGCTCCTTCCCATTTTACAGATGTGGGAACTGAGGCCCAAGTAGGGGTCAGATAACTTGCTTCTGGTCACAATGCCAGGAGCAGAGTCACAGCTGGGTTTCGGGCCTTGTGATGCCTTCTTTCATGGTTCTTTCTGTTCTCTTCCACATGCATACCTATCCTTGACTAAGGCAGAAACTGGCTTCTTATCCAGTTTTTTTTTCACCATTTGTCAAACCCTCTTGCTTTTTAAAAATGGAGTTTTATTGCTCTTCCTCTTGGCTAAGTTTCTTCTCCTTCTCCTCTCACTTGTCCTATGTGCACCTGGAAGGAAAGTAAATCACATGCAAAAAACTTAAGTTGAAAAACCATCATTTCCCTGGTCACTCACCAGAGGTGATTTTTTTCTAACTGGTTCTGTTTTGGGGTTTTTTCTGGAAGTGACTGCCAAACTTTAAATAATACACTCATATCTATGTTTCTTCCTTTATCATATTTTACAGTATCTATGGCTGAAAATGGGGGTTGAGCTCTGTTGTCCTGCTTCTTCTCTACCCCCACTTTCTCTCAGTGTTCCATGATGACTTTTACTCCTTTTGGTCAGCAGTACCTTTAAATGTAACTTGCACCTTACTTTGCTTTGTCAAATTTTAACCAGTTTTCCTAAGACGGAGTTCTGAGTCCTTCAGAGACTCACTCCTTACCCTGTCCCCTTCCACACACCACCTTTTGTCAGCTCCAAGTTACTCTTACCTTGTTCAGGTGATTTTCCTTTCCATTCTTTCTTGTAACCACAGTCATGGCTTCTATGCTTTGGTTAACTCTAAAAATGACCCTGATGCTGAGAAGGCCTGAAGGCAAAAGAAGGTGGCAGAGGATGAGATGGTTAGATAACATCACTGACTCTATAAACATAAATTTGAGCAAACTCCGGGAGATAGTGAAGGACACTACCTAAGAAAAGAATATAGATCTAGAAGTGATTCTTAGGGGAAAACTAGAGCTAGGAGCCTGGTAGGTGGTAGTCCATGTGGTCACTAAAAGTCAGACTGAGCGTCTTCACTTTCACTTTTCCCTTTCATGCATGGGAGAAGGAAATGGCAACCCACTCCAGTGTTCTTGCCTGGAGAATCCCAGGGACGGGGAGCCTGGTGGGCTGCCGTCTGTGGGGTCACACAGACTGAAGCGACTTAGCAGCAGCAGCAGCAGAGGTAGCTGCCTATGGCTGTGAGGGTGTGCATTGAAGAAGTTCTTTGATGAAAGAGAGAATGTAAGCTGTGGCTGATGAGTGAAGTTGGCTTCCCAGGTGTTGCTAGTGATAAAGAACCCGCCTGCCAATGAAGGAGACTCAAGAGATGTAGGTTTGATCCCTGGGTTGGGAGGATCCCCTGGAGGAGAGCATGGCAACCCACTCCAGTATTCTTGCCTGGAGAATCCCATGGACAGAGGAGCCTGGCATACTACAGTCCACGAGGCTGGAAAGAGCTGGACATGACTTAGCGACTGAGCAACAAAAGCAAGAAAAATGGAAAACCAACGAATAGCATTTATATGTTGAGACTATGCAATTGCTCTTTGTTGCTTGTGCAAATAACGTATTACAATTTTCTCTAGAGGACTTAATGTCATAACTTGCTGCTAAGTCGTTTCAGTCGTGTCCAACTCTGCGACCCCATAGACGGCAGCCCACCAGGCTCCCCGGTCCCTGGGATTCTCCAGGCAAGAACACTGGAGTGGGTTGCCATTTCCTTCTCCAATGCATGAAAGTGAAAAACAAAAGTGAAGTCGCTCAGTCGAGTCCGACTCTTAGCAGTCCCATGGACTGCAGCCCACCAGGCTCCTCTGTCCATCGGATTTTCCAGGCAAGAATACTGGGATGGGATGCGGGCTTGTCAAAGAAGAATATTCCTAACATCATGGTCATGACTGGCTTTTTATTTTTTTTTAATAAAATGTATCATTGGTTGCTCAAAATCATTAGACCAAGATTGATACCTCTGTCAGTGTCTTCTGAGAAGGTCCCTCTAAGGTTTTTCTCCAGTGTTTTCTCTGCTTCTTTCTTCTAGCTACCCCTCACACTTCACAGAAAATAGAGTCAAGTACTGTTCAGTTTTCTTAGGCTTAGAATCTCAGAATTTGAAGATGTGATCTATGAGGTGTGCTCAGTCAGGGATGACATTGATTCTTTGACCTCCTTTTGGGTAACTAGAATGGAACCACGTGGGCCCTGTAATAGTAAGAGAGGCTGTTATTTTGGAGAATCAATTGATATTGCTGATGAGTTTAATTTTCTTTGTCTATTTGGATGTTCTCTTCCCAAAGGAGGATGTCAATATAATAGATGCTGTTTGTTTGATGGATCCTGTTGTGATTGATAATAGTGATTCTGATGCTTTCTGTTGGATTAAGATAATAAAAAGCCCAAGGGTATTTATAATATGCCTAACTGGGTTTTAGATCAATTAGTGGGTATCTGAGGGTTTTATATAATACATCACTAGAAACGGCTACTTGAGGAAGAGCCTGGAAATTCTCAAAAATTATCCCTGTTTGAAAGTGTGATACCTGCTGCTCTAAATGACCATTCTGATACTTGATTTGTATATTATGTGGAATACTGAAATAGATAATTTACCAAGCATGCAATTTCTCATGCTGAAGAAAATATGCAGTTAGGAAACACCCGGCATAGATTTAGAAAAAAAGTATTTGCAGCAACTCAAATAGTTGATGTTAAACCATAATTTTCCCTGTGGATTGCCACAGGAGCTGAACCTGCTTGGCCAGATTCTCCACCTTATCCTGGCTTTTATCCCTTTCTGTCTCTCTCTCTGTGGATCTTTCATGGGAGAAGACATTGTGGGGTACAGGAGATGAAAACTGGCTCTCTACATTTTTCTCAAGTTTTGGCAAAATGTTGAAGCTGGATCTTAACATATATCCCCCACAGTTCATAAGTCCTTTTTACTCACTCTAAATGGTTCTTTTTAAATTATTTTTTAAATTTTTATTGAAATAGAATTGACTTATAATGTATCAGTTGCAAGGTACAACAAATTGACTCAGACATACTTTGATCAGATTCTTTTCCATTATAGATTATTACAAGATATTGAATATAGTTTGCTGTGCTGTACAGTAGGTCCTTATTGTTTATCTATTTTGTATTTAGTAGTATGTATCTGTTAATCCCATACTCCTCATTTATTCCCCCATTCCTTTCCCCTTTGGTAACTATAAATTTGTTTTCTATGTCTGTGAGTCTATTTCTGTTTTGTAAATAAATTAATTTGTTCATCATTTTAGATTCCACATATAAATGATATCATGTATTTGTCTTTGTCTGAATTACTTCACTTGGTATGATAATCTCTGGGCCCATCCATGTTGCTGCAAATGGCACTATTTAATTCTTTTTTAAGAGTGAGTAATAGTCCATTGTGTATATACACCACATCTTTATCCATTCGTCTGTCGATCAGCATATAGGTTGCTTGCTCATAAATACTTTTGAAACTGATTTTCTTTTTGATGTGATGGGGTGTTTAAAGCTGTTAATGATGAAGTAGTGATTTGGGCAAAAAAATCTTCTAATGGGCTTCATAAGTACCCTAGCACTAGTTACAATGTGGAAAACTATCAGAGTCTGTGATCTGTGTATGGAGTGGGTGGAGATGTGCAAAGAGAGCAGAAGTGAGAATGTGATTGGGAGGGTCTCTGCTAGGGAATCCTTCTCCCAGGAGAAATATCATTATTGGAAAGAAGCTAGTCTATGTTGCGACTGGCATCTAATGTTCCTCAGTCCTAAAGTTAACACCATCTGTGTTCAGCTTTCAGTAAGCCTTTCTGTGGTTTGGGCCTAGCAAGTAGAGCCCAGGCCGTTCTGGTCTTTTACACTTGATCTAGACTCCAGCCACTGTCCTGGGATGCCATTTTGTCTTTTTGCCAAATGTGTGTGTGTATTTCTCCCCCTGGTGAAGCTGGTTGTGGGACTGTAGCTTAAACGGAATGGTATCTGAATTTACCTAGAAGTGGCATGGTATGTGTGTGTGTGTGTGTGTGCTGTGGATATACAGGGAGGTGGGACAAGGAAGATCAACGTTGTGTGTGCAGAGAAGTACAGTGTTCCTACAGGAGCCGTCCCTACTTGGGAACCACTCTTGAGAGAGTGTTGCTAACCTGGTCTTTCTATCTTGGGTCCTGGGAACTTGAATATAAATGTGGTTTGGGTTTATAAGCAGTACAGTTGGCTTACTTTTTAAACAGCTGATGGATTGTGTGAGGATCCCTGAGCTCACATTCTTGACTAACGTCCATAGGGTTTCCCAAAGGTGTATTTTAAAGTATATACACATAGAATAGACATACGTGTACAGCAATTCCAAGTATTGTGTAGGTGTTGCTGCTGCATGCCCTGGCACTAGCTGCCAGCTCCTCTTGGCAAGGAAATAAGGCCCTGCTCCCACCCTCTGTTTTTCCTGCCTCATCTGTCAGTTCGTCTCTGAGCCACTCCAGCCCATCTCGGACTGGTGATTTCTTTCTATCATGGATATTAACATCACTCCGCAACCTCGGCTCTTGGCCTCTAGTTACTCAAAGTTATGTTTCCCCATTTCCATGTCCTCATCATCTCTAGACTTATCAGGTGAAATGATACCTCTTTGTGACAAATATTTTATAATTAACTGCTACAATTTTACAGTAAACCTTATAGATAAAAAACCTACTCTAGACACTTGATTACCAAAACTACCATAAATATAATAAAGAAATAAAAGGAAGATAATTTTAATAAAAATTAAAAAAATTTTTTATCAATCAAGGTCCTGACAGGAAAGAACACAGTTAACAAGAGCTGTTTTTAACTGAAAAGACTTCAGTGAATGTGAGGTTCAGGGTTAAGGGAACCAACCAACCAGAGTAAGGGACTCCGAGACCAGAACAGCTGGAAGCACTTACCAGTCCCTAGGCCTGCAGGAGCCGCTTGAAAGAGGGAATCTGGAGCTGGAAAGTGGGAGACAGACACATCTTCACTCTTAGGATTAGGAAGGAGGGAGGCGGTGAGTAAATACCCTAGTCTCTCCAACCTCTCACCCTGGGAACTGCCTCTGCCTCTGCCTCTGCCTCTCATTGGCTGAATGCTAGAGGCCCGAGGGTCAGGAAGCCTGGGGGATGAACTCCCCAGAGCTCAGCCTCCTAATGGAAAAAAAGAGAGAAGACCAGAGAATGGATCCAGATGGGGTGGGGCACAGGTAGAAACCAGCACACTGTTTCAGTATGCACCTGCCAGTTGCCTTGCCACTGGAGGATTTAATGAAGGGTCAAGTCCTCAAACTTGGGTGCAGGATTTCTCAGGGAATACGGGAATGTGACAAATGTTTTGCGCTGTGTTTGGAACTCTGATGTTCTCAAATGGCAAACAACTTTCGGTGAAGTTCTAAATTAAACTGAATCCAATTTTCTCTTTCCAGGTTGCTTTTCTAAAAAAAAAAAAATAACTTTAGCATATATTAAATCGTGCAAAAATACATTTTGTTTATACCTATAAAATTGAGTTAGTTTCTCAGATAATCTTAAGTCTATTTTTTCTTCTACGTTAATGGCATTTGAGTTGCCTGTGGGGGTGCAGGGCAAGTATCTGCTCAGCAGGAGTATCTTGTCTATTATAGGATGGTTGACCCCTGCCCTCTAAGTAAATGCTCACAGCACCCCTCCAGTCACAGTAAGAAACAAAAGGAAGCGCCCAACAGAGTTCAGATGCCCTCAGGCTGGGGTCTATCCTGTTAGCCGCCACTGCTTTAGCTATTCCTGTTGTCCTTTACTGGGCTGCTTAGATGGCCTCGGTGGTAAAGAACCCACCTGCCTATGCAGGGGAAATAAAGAGATATGGGTTCCATTCCTGAGGCAGGAAGACCCCCTGGGGGAGGGTGCAGCAACCCACTACAGTATTTTTGCCTGGAGAATCCCATGGACAGAGGAGCCTGCTGGGCTGCAGTTCATGGGGTCACATTAGTATGTCGTCACCCACAAAATTGCTTGAGGTGCAAGTTTTCTCCAGTGCAGTTGGCATAAAACAAAGGAAAATGTCTATAAATTAAAATGCTGCCTTCTTCACCTTGCTGGGTGAGCAGGTTCTGTAAACCATTTTTCTGGGAGAGGATGCGGTCCAGGCTAGTTATCTGAAAGAGACTCTCTTCCAATTCTTATTCCTATAAAGTTTCCCTCATCACTTTTCTCCTAATGTGTGCATAATGAGCACATCCTCCTGCACCAATGCTGTGTGCATGTCACTCAGTTGCTCAGTGGTGTCTGACTCTGTGACCCCAAGGGCTGTAGTCCACCAGGCTCCTCTGTCCATGGGATTCTCCAGGCAAGAATGCTGGAGTGGGTTGCTGTTGCCTCCTCCAGGGGATCTTCCTGACCCAGGGATTGAATGTGCATCTCTTGCACTGGCACATGGATTCTTTACCACTGAGCCACCTGGGAAACCCTGTCAAAGCTGTGTATTCGTAGCTAAATTGGCTGAGCCACTGGTTTCTAGAACATCAGATCAGCCTGAATGTGGGCTCTTGAGGCACTTTTGATAACAGGTGCCAGCATCTGAGGCCCTGCTGCTCTGCCACCCATCAGCATTTCTCAGTCTTCTCCCAGGACTGTTCACTTCCAGTTTCCCTGCTCATCTGTGTTGGCGGTGCTGCCTCTCCCCCTAGCATCTATGGGTACCATACCTCCACCTGAGCTTAATAAACTGTACCACTGCTGATGTCATGACATAAGACATAATTGGGTTACCAGTCCTGATTGGTCTACCTCTGGCTCTACCCTCCCCTTAAATCTATGACATTTCTCAGTATCTGGGTCTCAGGGTCCCAGGTCCCACTGGAGTGTATATTATTCTTAGGATATGCTATTAAGTGGGCTCTCCAGTTGGCTTAGTGGTAAAGAATCCACCTGCCAGTGACCCAGGAGATGGGAGTTTGACCCCTGGGCCAGGAAGATCCCTGGAGGAGGGCATGGCAACCCATGCCAGTATTCTTGCCTGGAGAAACCCATGGACAGAGACGCCTGGTAGGTTATGGTCCATAGGGTCGCAAACGGTTGGATAAGACTGAAACGACTTCGCACATACTGTGCATGCTATTAAGCACCTGAGATTCCTTTCTAAATAACTGAGACGCTAGTAAGCCAGTGCTGTTTTAGAATTTGAAATAGCTGATATGCCATTTCCACAGTATATCTTCATCGCATGGAAAATCTGGCCAGTTATAATGGAATGTGCTTTAATTAACACAGCCATAGTCAGCCATGGAGGATTGTGTGTACTGATACCTATTTCCCCTTACTTTTCTGTCATGTATGCTGAAGGGATAACCTTAATGTGGTTTTGGCACACCACCTCAATTGTCTTTGAATGAGGCTCCCTTATAATTCTGCAGTGGCATCTGATCACCCCCTTAATGTACATTAAGACAGTGCTTCTTTCACCTTCGGTTCTCGTAATCAGATGATGAACTAAAGCTTTAAACATAGCATTTGGCAGAAGTGGGGTGGGAGGTAAAGCTGAACATGAAGCCTGTTCAAGTCATCAGTTACATGTGTTGAGGCATTAAAACTGTTCATTTATTAGTAGTCATATGTCAGTCCCAAGACATATTTTGCTGTGCAAAATATGGAACACTCTAGGCTAAACTCCACAGAACTGTAGAGATGGACAAAATTGAGAGTACTTACTGTCTGGGAATGAATCAGGCTAACAGACAGAGCAGATCAGAATGATTTGGAAATAGACCAAGGGAGAGAGGGGATAGACTTTTTTTTTATGGGGGCACTTTTTTATGGGAGCACTTGAATCAAGTCTTAAAGGTAGTACAAGATTTTGATAAAGAAAGGAGAAAGGGTGCTGTGACTGAGAGGGTGCTGCTGGCTTAACATGAGAAAAATACTATTTGTAAATTAATTGCTAAAGTTTTGTGGTTGACCCAAGTAGTAGCAAGAGTTTCAGGATGGCAGATATGTAGGATTTATGCAACTCTGACCCTGGCAGGGGATAAAAGCTGGGGACAACTTTGGACAGCAAAGAGCCTTCACCAACCTGCCAAGGAGCATAGATTGAATTTTGGGGCTTTAATGCTTGGCCACTGAGGAGGGGGCAAACACACTAAAACCATAATTCTAGGAAGATTGCCCTTGTGCAGTGTGAAGGAGGGATTAGAGAGGCAAGGAAGCAGGAAATAAATGGTTAATGGGCTACTTAATAGCTCTGGCCAAGATGATGTGAGCAGAAAGTCTATGTGTGCTCATGGCAGATATGAGTGGAGAGCTGCATGCGTTTTCCTTCTCTGTAATGTTGGAGGAATGACCGATACCTTTATTTCTTTTCTTACTGTGTGAGACGTATTACTGACCTGGTCAACTTTTCACCTTTCAGTCTTACTGAGCCCAGACCATAGAGGGGATGATCAAATTTTTTTTTTTTTTCCTGTGCTCTCACTGGTGCTGGGAAGAGAAGGTGATATAATCTGTTAGTGTGAAATCATAAATGGAATTCAGATTATTCTTAGGCAGGCCGCTGACTTAATGTTTCTAAGCAATAGCTAGAGTTTACATCCTCATCTTGAGAGGGGAAAAAAAAAAAGTTCCCTCTGAAGCATGTACTAAAGAGAAAGGCTAAGAGGATTGATTTTTTTTCCCCTAAAGAATCCATAAATATTTACATAAGTGGAAGTTACAAATCTGTGGCTTGGAGATTATCGAATTTCACTGCTTTTACACTCACAGCATATAAATTTCCAGCAGGCATTTGCTGGTTGTGAATGTTGGGTCTTTGGAGAATTGTCTCCTAGTTTGTTTCCTTTGCTCTTGGAAAACACATCTCTCATGTGCTGTTTTTAATACTGTCACTTATGGGTATAGATTGGTCGCTGGCAGCCATGTGGCAATGGTCCTTGGCCGAGGGGGCTTCACTGTGATGGACTGCCTGCCGGTGGGAGCATTGCACCCTGAGCCAAAGTTCGGCTTTTTAAAGATCCTTTTGCTTATGCAGTCATTCTCTCCAGAAGAGAGCCCTAGATGGTGGTATAGTTCCAAAGTCTTTATGGACTTCTTGCTGCTGCTAAGTCGCATCAGTCGTGTCCAACTCTGTGTGACCCCATAGATGGAAGCCCACCAGGCTCCTCTGTCCCTGGGATTCTCCAGGCAAGAATACTGGAGTGGGTTGCCATTTCCCTTCTCCAATGCATGAAAGTGAAAAGTGAAGTTGCTCAGTCGTGTCCGACTCTTAGCGACCCCATGGACTGTAGCCTAGGAGGCTCCTCCGTCCAAAACCTCTGAAGATCATGTCCCTTTAGCAGAGAGACATGTCAGCAAGTCTTCATTAAATATGACTGTTGCACCACCATTTTGCATGTAGACAGACCTCAGTGATTTTATTTTTTATTCTCTTTACAGAATTGGGCCTGAGGCATGCTCTTTTCTTATTTGGCTGGTCAGGAATAATCGGTGCCCAGTAAAACTTGTCACTAAGATTCTGAATATATTTTGGACTAGCCTACTAATCCCAGGGGTCTAAATCTGTATATGCCCAATGGCATATTTCTTCAATGTACCAGGGACAAGGTCCTCGCGTGTGTCCTGCCTGTGATAGACAGGTAATACACATTTGTGGAATTGGGGAGTACTTGACCTGAAAGTAATTCACGTCTGTCTTCTTTCAAAATCATTTTAACGTTTGTTTTTAAATTTGAGAAGGTGCTGCACAAAAAGTAAACAAATGAATTTAAAATTCCTT
The DNA here is from genome assembly GCA_917880005.1 of Nanger dama. Lineage (NCBI taxonomy): Eukaryota > Metazoa > Chordata > Mammalia > Artiodactyla > Bovidae > Nanger > Nanger dama. The sequence continues at coordinate 30,151,205 of CAKJTW010000022.1, forward strand.
CCAGTGAACCATGCCAGGGTGCCAGAAGAACTTAAGTCTGTAAAAGATGGGCTTTCAGACAGAGAAACAAAGGAGCCATTTCTGTCTTATGTGGGGACTCAGCTGAACACAGCTTGGTCACCTGCAAAAGTGAGATTGGTGTTAGGTGGGCTTAGAACTGGGTTTACTGCCAGCCTCAGAACAAACTCTCTGGTGAGCCTGCCTGGTTAAAGGTTTAGCCTAGACTTCACGGCAGTAACTGGTGTGGTCCAGACAAGAGGTTTGCAATGGGAACCCAACAGAGGGGATGAGGTTTCTCAGCAAGCAGACAGACTGAGATCACAGAATGAATGGTGCCTTTGGATTCTGTGATTCTCAGATCCTGTGCCTTTGGACAAGACTCCAGGCCTGGAAGGGGGACTAAGAGGAGCATGGTCAGACCCTTGCCTCTAGTCACTTGACTGGAAGATGGAACCAATATGGAACCCTTGAGAAGAAATCTAAAATTGGGAGTCTTGCTCTCTGGGCATAAAGAAGCCCAGGTTTTTAACTGGGGTATAAGATTAGGACACATTAGCACTGAGGCAAATAATTCATGTCTTAAATTCAGGCAATCACTCCTTAAAGAACCCCTCCATGAGATCAGGCTTAGCTTTGGGTCTTGGAGGAAGGCCTGAGACTGTGTCTCATTCACTGTATATCTTCTTGTGTCTAGCAAGATGCCTGATAGTGTAGTACTCACTAAGTAATGGATTGCAATGTGAGTGGCCTGGGTGGTGTTTTAAGAATATTAAAAAGCAATGAAAGCTTATCTAAAGTTGAATTTAAGTTTATAGTAACATTAAAAAAAATCCTTTAATTAATATTAAGGTTATGTAATATACAAAATAGGCAGAAAAGAAATGGCTATGTCAAGAGCAGGGTCCTGAACTTTCTCTGGAAGCTATGTATTCTGGTGAAAAAGAAAAAACAAAACAAAATGAAACATCGGCTGTGGTTTCGGATAGATCTAGGTTTGAATCTCAGCTTTGCTAAATACTAATTATGTGATCATGGCCAATAACTTCACCTCTCTGAGCCCAACTTAATCACCAGTAAAATATGGATACTATTTCATTCCTGGAAGGGGTGTTACACAAATATAATGTTTTAATATAAGTTTAATACTTAGGTGGTGCCTGAGATCGAGTGGGCCATGGGAATGGCAATTACCACATAGAGTGCCAAAAGAACTAACTATGAAGGAGAGAGGCAAAAGGCTTTTAATGCCTTGCTCTGGGATTTGATGACCCCGATGGGCCTCATCCTTGTGCTCCCTGAGTGATGCTATTCTTGCTGATGTAATGGGCTGGGTCAATGTCATGGAGATCTGATGACAGAACACCCACACCCTGTCACCCTCAGTGCCAAGAAGGACCGTACTTGTTGGAGCTGACCCCTCCACGGGAACCAGGCTTTACTCACGTCCTCTTGGAAAATTCAGCCTGTTGCTGTGGAGTGGTCATGTTCTTAGCAAGGGAGCACCTCCCAACCACTTCTGCAAACCCTAGCACTCTCATCCTTCACCCAGACATCCAGGTTCCTGTTTCATCAGGCAGAATTTGTTTACATCTTGACCATTCTTTCTTCTGATTTGCAGGAGTGGGAGAGCACAGGAAGTGAAAATCAGGAAAAGAGGCCTTTTTCCCCCTGTTGCCTGGACCCTCAGAAAAGTGAGACTAGGCTGTTGGATCAGAGTCACGTAGCTCTGATGTTTCTCATGGTGAGGTTTTAGGTTCTGGAATCAGGTCATCATGGGATGCATGAAATCCCATCTGCTACACTTTTGCCCCCACCAAAGTGCCTTGTTTTTCTTCCAGGTGAAGCAGAAGGCAGGCAGGATACACATTTAGGGGCTGACTCATTCTGCTGAAAATGTGACCAGGCTCTGTGCATGTGGAAAGGTGGGCTGACACACTGGAAATTGTGGAGTCCAACTTGGGTTTGTGCCGCCCTCGCCTTTGACTGGCAGTGACTTTGCCCTGGTCCAGTACAGTTGTCCTTGTCTAACGTTTACTCTCTAGCATTACATAGTAGACAATGTTTACTGTGTTCCTAGCATGGAACAGACGCTTCATATATGTTATCTGGTTTAATCCTCACTACAAATCTTATAAAGTATGTGTCATTATCCTCATTTTTTACACGAGGCTTAGAGAAGTTGGTGAGCAGCACGAACAGAACTTTGAAACCAATGCTTTTCCTCCAGCTGCAGTCCCTCCCACTGTCACTGCGTCTTCTACAGCCCTTGCCCTTATCAAACCCTCACCACCCGCCCCTGACAACTGGCTCACTGCATTCATTTATGAAGACGTTTGATGTCTTTAGAAAATAATTTGTCCTGCTTACTTCACACAGTTGCCTGAGGAATTAGAATTGAGGAACTGCTGAGGAAAAAAAAAATGGAAAAGAACTAAGTCCTTTACAAATGTAAGGAAACCAGCTAATATGATGTCGTTTTTAAAAATTAATTGATTAATTTTTCTGCCATGAATATTAGTTGCAGCGCACAGGATCTTTGTGGCATCACGAAGCATCTTTCGATGCTGTGCTCAGACTCTCGAGCTGTGGCGTGTGGGCTTAGTTGCTCCGTGGCATGTAGGGACTTCATTCCCCAACCAGGAATTGAACCCACGTGTCCTGCATTCCAAGGCACACTCTTAAACTCTGGACCATAATGGAAGTACCACTAATATGAAACTTTATATAAAGGAAATGAAAGTTGGCAGAAATAGCAGAGATAAATAAAAATGGATAAAAGAGAAACAGTTAAAAGGAAACCTTTACATATGAATATATACGTGCTTATATAGATATCTAATTGCTTCACATGTGTTATAAGCCAACGAAATCCATGCGGGTGCAACTAATACCCATAATTTAGAGATAAGGAAACTGAGGCACAGAGAGGTTCAGTATATTGCACAAGATCACATTCCTAATAAGGAGTAGACCTGGTCAGCAAAAGTCTAACTCAGAAGCCTGCAATTTTAACTCTGATTATTTGATGTTCAGCCTTCCAGTGGCTTTCAGAGGTGAGGGCAAGGGGCTAGGAAACTCATGAAAGGGTCTCCTTGCTAATTTTTCAGATGTGGTGTCTATCATGGAGGTGGTGACAGCTAAGGTGATTTTTAAAGGACTCTTGGGAATTGGCAATAAGTAAGACAGGAGAGTTAAGAAGAACAACACCAGGCAGGACCTTCTTAAGGAGCCTGTAGTTTACCCTAGAGGGCAATGAAGGGTTGTATGTAGGGGAGGACCATGTTCAGCTTTGAGTTTTAGAAATATCATCCAGACAGCCACATGGCCATATGGCAGGATGGGATGATGAGAGAGAATGAAGGCTATGGAGTCGGACAGACTCAACTGTCAATACCTGTCTGAGTTCTGATTTTCTTATCTTAAAAATAAAGAATAATGACAAGATATACTTAGGAAGGTTACCTTGAGGATGAAATGAGAGCTGTTTTGCACAGCAAGTGCTTCATAGAGGCCAGCAGTGCATACTATGAGCTGCTCCAAGAAAACAGTTAAGGATGAGCATGGTTTACCTGGGATGGTGGCCATGGAAATGGAGAGAGTGGACAGGTTTAAGGGAAGTCGAATTGAGAAGATTTGACCATTAATGCGATTTATGGGGTCGCAGAGAATCAGGCACGACTGAGCGACTAAACTGAACTGAACTGAATTGCCCATTAATCAGAGGGGTCTTCCCTAGTGGCTCCATGGGGTTGCAAAAAGTCAGACACGACTGAGTGACTTTAACTTTCCCTAGTGGCTCAGTGGTAAAGAACCCACCTGCAGTGCAGGAGATGCGAGAAACGTAGGTTCTGTTGCTGGGTCAGGAGAACCTACTTCCTCCCTGGAGGAGGAAATGCAACACACTCTAGTGTTCTTGTCCAGAGAATCCCACGGACAGAGGAACTTGATGGAACACAGTCTATGGGGTCGCAAAGAGCCAGATACGACTGGGTGACTGACATTGACCATTGATCCGATGTCGTGGTTTAGAGAGGAGAGAAAAAGAGAGCTGTGAAAAGAGAGGTGTAGCAGAAACGGGAGAAGAAAGCATGGAAAGGGAAGGAGTGGGGAAAGGGGTATCAAAGAGATGCAGAGCCTGTAAAAATACCCAGTGTTAGCAAAGATGTAATCACAGGAGGAGATAGACAAAGGAAATACTCCAGTGAGAAAGAACACTTGTGATTTGATGAGGGAAAAATCCACTTATTCATTCAACCATTGTTTGTTTATGCAGTACCTTTTATACTAGACATCAATCAACAATGCAAGATAGTCTGATTATTGCATTTTTGGATGGGTGTTTGTTTTAGCTTTGGTGGTCTTTAAATGTTCATACTTTTGAGTTTAGAGTAGAAAATGAGTGATGCTTTCCTACATAAATACCTTTTTGTAGTCACAAATTTCCATGAACTCATCATGGTTAGAGTTTAGTAATTAGTGTGTGTTTTTGAATAGTGGAGTATGTATATTTCATGTGGACTGATGACTGACAGATGAGGCCACTCTAGAATTTTCTGTGACACCTCCATTTCTGTGTCATTGTAACACTTTCCCAACAGATGACTTGTAAAATGGTTCATTGTGATTGAATGGGTAGACTTTTTCATATAAATAAATTAAAAAGCAGAAATTTCTTACGTCAGAATGTATCCTGATTTTCGGAAGATATGGGCCTTATAGCCTTTTGAGCTTAACTTGTAAATCCATTGCCAGTTTTCAAATTGAACCCACTTGTAGACTTTAAAATGTATATAAAACAGCTTTATTGAGATATAATTCACATATTATAAAACTCCCCCTTTTAAAGTATATAGTTTAGTGTTTTTTTAATATATTCACAGACTTGTGTAACCATCACACTGTCTAATTTTAGAACATTTCATCACTGTAAAAAGAAACCCTGTGTCCATTAGCACTCAATGCATGTTATTCCCTGCCTCCCAACTCCTGGCAGCCATGAATCTGCTTTCTCTCGGTATGGGATTTGCCTGTTCTGGATATTTCATGTAAATGGAATCATACAATATGTGGCCTTTTGTGTCTGGGTTCTTTCACTTAGTATATTTTTAAGGTTCATTTATGTTGTAGCATGTATCAGTACCTTCTTCCTTTTTTATGGCCAAATAATTAAACATGAGAATAGACAACGTTTTGTTTATCCAGTCATTAGCTGATAGACATTTAGATAGTTTGCACTTTGTGGTTATCACCAAGAATGCCGCCGTGAACATTCATGTACAAGCATATAAGCTTCTGTGTGGACATATATTTTCATTTCTCTTAGGTGTAGACCCAAGAGTGGAACTGCTAAATCATATGGTAACTCTATGTTTCATGTTTTGGGAAACTAGCAAACTATTTTCCAAAGTAGCTGCCTCGTTTTATACTCCCACTGCCAGTGTATGGGGTTTGCAGTCTCTCTACCTTACCAACACTTGTTTGTGTCTTTTTAATTTTAGCTGTCGTGTGGGTATGCTTTTGATTTGCACTTTCCTAGTGACAAACAATATTGAACATTTTTTCATGTGCTTTTGCTTCATTTGGATAGCAATGAAATGTATATTCGTATCACTTGTTCTCTTTCTAATTGGTTTATCTTTTTATTGTTGCGTTCTAAGAGTTCTTTATTTATCTTGGATACTTGACCCTTATTGAGAATATGACTTGCAAATGTCTTCTCCCATTGTGTGGGTTGTGTTCACTTTCTTGATGGTGTCCTTTGAAACACAAAAGTTGTAAATTTTGACAAAGTCCAGTTTATTTTCTGTTTTGTCGCTTATGCTTTTGGTGTCATATCTCAAAATTTATTGTCTAATTTAAGGTCATGAAAATCTATATCTATGTTTTCTTGTCAGTTTTATAGTTTTAGTTCTTATATTCAGTTTTATGATCCATTTTGAGTTAATTATCGTATATGGTGTGAAGTAAGAGTCCAGACTTATTGTTTCCCATGTGAATATCTGGTTGTCCTAGTACCTTTTGTTGAAAAGGCTTCTTTCTCTATTGAATGTTTTTGATATCCTTCCCGAAAAGCAACTAACCATAAATGTAATGGTTTATTTCTAAACTCTTTGTTTCATTGATCTGTGTGTCTTGATTACAGCTGCTTTGTAGTAAGTTCTGAAATTAGGATGCGTGAATCCTTCAACTTTGTTCTTTTTCAAGATTGTTTTGGCTACACTGGGTTTCTTGAGTTTCCATATGAATTTAAGGATCAACTTGTCAATACTGGCAAAAAAGGCATCTGGGATCATGACTAGGATTGCATTGAATCTGAAGATGAACTTGCCATTTAACATATTTGCAATTCGTAAACTTGAAATATCTTTCCGTATATTTATTTATCCTTTAATTTCTTTCTATGGTATATTGATTTTTAGTATACTCTTCTTGTACCTCTTGTTAAATTTATTACCGTTTTATTATTTTGATGCTATTATAAGTTATATTGTTTTCTTAATTTTATTTTCTGATCAGAGCATATAGAAATACAAATGGGTTTTATATATTGACTTGTATCATACAAACTTGTTGAACATATTTATTAGTTCTAATAGGCTTTTTAAATTGACAGGTTCCTTAATATTTTCTGTATACAAGATTATGTCATCTGTGATTAGAGATCATTTTATTTATTTCTTTCAAATCTGGATGATTTCAATTTTGCTTTCTTACCTAAATATCCTGGCTAGACCTCTAGTGAAATAGAATTGATAAGATCTTATATCTTTCTTTTCTTCTTGATCCTGGGGTAAAATCTTTAATCTTTCACCATCAATGATATCAGCTGTGGGGTTTGGGGAGTAAATTTCCTTTATCATGTTGAGGAAGTCACCCTCTATTCCTAAGTTTTTGAATGTTTTATCATGGAAAAGTTGGATTTTGTCAAATGCTTTTTCTTTGTCTATGGAGATAATCTTTTTTTTTCTTCTGTTTATTCTGTTAATTGGATGTTATTGTGATTGATTTTCAGAAGATAAACTAACTTTGCATTCCAGAGAAATTCCACTTGGTCATAGTGTGTAATACTTTTATATGTTGCTAGATTTGATTGGCTTGCATTTTGTTGAGGATTTTTGCATCCATATAAAAAATGTTGGTGCATTTTTTCCCCTTCTTGTGAGGTCCTTGTCTGTTTTGGTATCAGGATAATAATAGCTTCATAGAATAAGTGGGAGAATGTCCCTTTTTCTTTATTTTTTTGGAAGACTTTGAGAAGAGCTGGTGTTAGTTCTTGAAGCATTTGGTAGAATTGACCACTGAATCCATGTAGGCTTGAGCTTTTCTTTGTGGAAAGTTTCTGTTTGTTTGTTAAATGATCAATTTAGTCTCTTTATTTGTTGTAGGCTTAGTCAGATTTTTTATTTTCTCTTGAGTCATCTTTGGTAGTTTGAGTTTTTCTAGGAATTTGTCCATTTCATCTAGGTTATCTAACTTATTCACATATAGTTTTTTATAACACATGTACTTTTGTTTCAATTATGAAAAATTATACTTTTTGAAAATAGGAGCTTCTACAAGACATATCTATATAGCTCTGGACACAGGCCTGTGAAAATAACTGTTACAGAGTACTTACTATGTGCTGAATAGTTTGCTAACTACTTTATACTTATACTTTCGTGTGCTGCAACAACATTTTGAGACAGGTAGTGTGTTATCTGGAAATGGAGGCTCACATTGGTTATGCAATTGGCATGTAGTGGGACGAGTAACTGTACCCAGATAACCTGGACACTTAGAGCAGAATTCTTTAGAAAGAGGTACTGAGTCCCATCCAAGTGTTAGCTTGGGAGAAGAGAATTTCAAAGTCACCTCTTCATATAGAATGTCTTAAGGTCCCAAGGACAGGATGCTGAATGGAGAGATGTCATGACTCCTTAAGTTTCAGGAGACTGTGGTAGGTACTGCAGAGGTAGAGAGTAGGACTGGAGGATGCTTTGAATTTACCCAGATTATTCTCTACAGTCTGCCTTAAGCTTAGGTCTCTGGGTTATGCTAGGAGCATGGAATGAGGATACAGCACAGAGGGTTTGCAGCTTGATCCAGGGCAGAGGGTGCTGGAAATGTGCTTGATATGGTTTCTCCAGCTTCCAAGGTAAGAGTGCAACTTCCTCCCCATCTTTGGAAACACCCCATAGGGCCTAGAGCTTTCTAGAGTAATACTTGTATAATTGTATCATAAATGTATTTTCAGGAGCCACTGGTGTGTAATTCCTCCAAGGGCAGAAACAGTGGCAAATTGGTTGCTCTGCTTTGTTGTAAGAATAGCCTAGAAATAAGGGGCAGAGTGCCCGAATTCAAGTCCTAGCTTTGCTTTTCACTCATGGTGTGACCTTAGTCATATTACTTTCCCTCTCTAAATCTCAGTTTCATCATCTGCAAAATGAGAAAAAAAATACATCTCATAAATCATTCTAAGTTCCAAATTAAATTAATGTATGGAAAGCGGCTTTGTAAACTGTTAAACCTTACAAAAGTTAACGAATGGCTCTTTTTCTCCCCCATATGGAAAAAGCCACTGAATGAATAATCTCTTACTTGAGTGTCCATTTATGTCAGCCTGCTGAGGTCATACGGTGTGGCTTTGAAGTGGAGAAAGTGTGACTGTCAGGTTTTAAAAAGGAAGCAGAGAGACTGTATTTCTCTTGCCTCTCTGCAAGGTAGCAAGCACAGCTGTAAAGGCAATGATTTCACAGAACCTGCAGCACCTTCCTGGGGCAGAAATAGTCAAAATAAGGACAACTGAGAAACCAGACTTAGACAAGTTGGAGAAATGAAATAAAAACAGACCTGGAGGGGATAAAAAGCACCTTCATTTATAAAAAGCATTCTTAAAATAAATAGGTTCTTATGTTTCTTTTGTGCGTTTTCTAGAAAATTCCATCTAGTTATTACCTGATCACTTTTATCCTAAGTGTATGGCTGAGAAACAAAAGCTCTGACATTTTCAGCCTGATACTTTGTGAAAATTGAGAATGATGATGTTTCTCAAGATAATGTCCTATCTAGTATCTGTTATGGCTACTATGATTCACCGATGATTTTGGGAAAGTTTCAATCAGGCTTGAAAGAAAAATGCAGTTCCGGTGGAGGAAAGACGGCTGGTATTGGGGTTGGTAGATGATATGTTGTGTTTGGTTCCTGGTCCCTTTCTCCTAGCTGGGTCCTTGGAGAAGTTATTTTCCTCAGATTTTCTCATCTGTAAAGTAGGGAGAATAAAATACTTTTTCAGTAGGGTTGTGATGAAGACTAAATAAACAGCAATAAATCTTTGTTGCCTTCCCTGCCTTCTTTTTTGGTTTAGCTTTTTGTATTGTAAGACCAACATCACTTACTGAGAAAACATTTCCAAACCAGTTTTTCTCTCTCATTCTAAATGTTTCTCAAGCATCTGACTTTTCATCTGGGATTCTGAGAGCTGCCCTTCCAGGGTGGTCAAACAACATCTCTCTGGTCTATTGACTTCTCCAGAGAATTCTGAAATCCTCTGAGTCTCTAGGTCAAGGCCTTGCAAATCTGGACTCTGATCTAGGAGAATTCATGGTCACGGTAGTTCTAGGCATGAGAACATGATTAAGCAGTCCTCAGACAGAGACCGTTGTATCTGCTAGGGTTGCCGTGGGAACAGATGGCACTCTCTGGGGGATAATGAAAGGAAGTGTAGTGAGGGGACTAATTCATAGCTGTGGGCAGGCTACCAGGGAACCTGGAGGGGCCAGGGGGCCAAGGGAAGAACCCACGGAGGATTCCTTTGGTCTTGGAAGGGGCTGCCTGCCACATGTGGAGAGCACCATCACTGCCACTCAAACCCCAGAAAAGGGGCAGTGCCATTGAGTGGACCCTTGACTCCTCTCCGGTTCCTCCCTTCAGTTAAGGAGATTTGGGGGCAGTTGGCAAAGGGTGGCCTCCTAGGATGCGGTGGGAGTGCAGAGAATGGATCTGGAGGGGGAGAGGAAGAGAAGAACCATCTTCTCAGTGAGGGAGGGTCCTTAGGGCTGATGCTGGCCTTATGCAGACTGACTCCAGTCCTGGAACCACGGGCAAGGGTAGCACACACAAGTACAACCTTTTATCCCCCCGCCTGCCCCCTTTTTTTTTTTTTTTTTTTTTCCCCTGTCCTTTTACACATCTAGAAAGGAAAAGATTTAATACTCCCCAGGTTTGAATCTGAGAAATCCTGTCTTCTGCTTCCTTGCATTCTGGACAACTCTGGCAGTACATAGTTCAGATACAGTGCCTGTTTTCAAGACTTCTTTGAGGATTTATGAAAATGGGTTGTTGCTCCTGGTAACATGTGCAATTATTTATTTTCCTTCTGTAGACAGATGAGGAATTTCTCTTGTGGGCTGATATGAAGTGTACAGAAGTCACCCTAGATCGTATCAGCAGCCTACCCATCAGCCAGAATTTCCCACATTGCCAACTTTTGGGGCGTGTTGAAGTTACTGTGGAGGTTCCTTAGGATTGATGGCAGAGAAAAGCTGCTCAGGTGAAGTTGGTCAGGCTGCATCCTAGGAAAGAGGTTGGATTTAAGCAGGAACATCTTAAAGGCCAGCAGCACAAGCAACTTGGAGCTGTTTGGTCCTTCTAAGAGAAGTAGGGAGTGGCAGGCAGTCTTGATTGGCCTGAAGATATTTGAAACTCTGCCATGTTAAAAAAAAAGATTATACTTCAAGATGGGCCCCTGGAATGGGATAACTTGCAGTTACTGGGAGATGGAGTTTTGTTCCCTAGGATGAGGAAGCCCTTAAACCATGAGAGCATATGAAGATTGGCAGGTGGCCTTATGCGGTCATTACATGCTTCTGCAAGGAACAGTTCAATTCAAAGGTCAGTACTCAAGAAGCTGAGGCAGAGAGTAGATCTGGGCAGAGAGCCTGGGAACAGAGTGAGACAGTGTCCAGTGCCCTGAACAGAAGTCATGAGTGAGCAGCAGAGCTTACCACAGAATAGACATGAGGTTCTGAACTGCTGTGGCTGATAAGCTATGGGCACGGGGTGCTAAGCTCATTTCTGGGATGGATTTTATTTGTCTCAGGTTGCTTCAGAGGCCTGAACTGAGACCTATGTGCTGACGCTGCTCAACATCTTAAAGATGGTGTCTAATCCTTCATGGGGGCATGGTCACCATCAAGGTCCTCCATCTGCCTCTGGTTGGTGAGTTCTTTGGAATGTTGTTAGATAGAATCAAGCATGACTTGTGTGGTCAGACAAGATAAGCTTAATCTCATTAGATGAGGGTGAGAGTAAGCTTTGATTGGGTCTTGGATTAGAGACAAGGAGGATGGGGTCTTACTTGTCTGAGGCAATGGCAGATCTGCCTAACCAATCTGTAATTTATTAGGCTTCCAGTAAAAATTGTGTTTGATATGTAATGAATGACCTGAGGGGCTTTCCAGGTGGCTCAGTGGTAAAGAATCTTCCTGAAGATTCCCTGAGGGAGGAAATGGTAACTCCCTCCAGTATTCTTGCTTGGAGAATCCCATGGACAGGTAGGATACAGTCCACAGGGTTGAAAATAGTCAGATATGACTTAGCGACTAAGCACACACACACCAACAACCTGAGTCCCCTTTGTGCATGCGGTGTGACTACATACATTAACAAAAACACATGGAGATTTACTGAATTCTGTTCTACACTGGAGGAATAACAAAAAGAATGAAGACAAAGAAAATTCTCATTGGAGAAATTAACTTAGGCAATTAAGTTGGCTGGGTAGTCCTGAAATTATAGCTTGTGTTTAATATATGGAAACAAATAAAAAATTAGAACTTTGATTTTTCCTTGTCACATAAATATAACAAGTTTATACATGAATAAAAATTAATGTCTGTGCCAATGAGTGATACTAAAATGCCATGCTATTCTTGCTTGTTATTTTTGTCACCATAAAATAAACCATATTTACATGATTATGTAACCATATGCTTTTCAGAAGTTTTAGATTTAGATTTCATAATAGTAATGAGAACTGGCAGTTACATAGCATTTACCATGTGCCAGGCACTGTTCCAAATTGTTTACATATGTTAACTCCTTTAATCCTCATATACTCTTATATCCATATAAGGAAAGTGCCATTATTATAAAATATGAGGAAACTGAGGCACAGAGAGGTTAAGTGACTTATCTAAGGTCATGCAGATAATTAATGAAATAAAATATTTGAACCCAAATATTCTTAAACACTACAGAGTACTATGGAGCTGTGATTTATTAAGTAGTCACTATATGCCTCATTCAGTCTTTACCACAGTGCTGTATGAAAAGAATTGTTTTGTTCATCTAACAAGTTAATAAATCCTAAAATTTAGGGATGCTTAGAAATTTCCTGAGGATGGAACTTCCCTGCAAAAGTCAAGGGAAGTTCATGGACTCTTAAGAGTTTTCTTGATGAACTTTCAATAGATAACTTTTCTTTACGTTTGAAATAATCAACTCTGTAAAAATGAAACCAAACCAAAATAAACCTGACCTATTGAGAAACTAAAATTATATTTGATACACTTTCTTTATCCTAGTGAAAATGGTCTTTTCTAAAAATTTTTATTGAACTTTACATTGATTTATAACACTACATAAGTTTCAAGTGTGCACCATATATATTTCTACTTCTATATATGCTCTAGCATGCTTACCACCAATTTTTTAATTTTCATCTGTCACCATACAATTGACCCTCTTTACCCCTTTTGCTCTACCTCTGCCCCTTCCCCTCTGGACAACTACTCTATTCTCAGTATCTGTTTGTTTTCGCTTGGTTTGTGTTTGTTTATTTTATTCATTTATTTTGTATTCTATATATCAGTGAAATCTTACAGTATTTGTCTTTCTGTATCTGACTGATTCCAGTTAGGATAGAGCCCTCGAGGTCCATCCATGTTGCTGCAAATGGCAAGATATCATCTTTTATGACTGAGTGCATTCCATTTTGTGTGTATGCATATTGTACGCATATATATCACTAGGTATGTATATGTAAAATTTATCTATCTCACATCCTAAATTTTAGGATTTATTAACTTGTTAGATGAACAAAACAATTCTTTTCATACAGCACTGTGGTAAAGACTGAATGAGGCATATAGTGACTACTTAATAAATCACAGCTCCATAGTACTCACATCTTTATTCATTCATTCATTGACACATAGGTTGTTTCCTTATCTTAGCTATTGTAAATAATGCTTCAGTGAGCATCAGTCAGTTCAGTTCAGTCATCATTCATGTCAGACTCTTTGAGACCCCATGAATCACAATATGCCAAGCCTCCCTGTCCATCACCAACACCCGGAGTTCACGCAGACTCACGTCCGTCGAGTCAGTGATGCCACCCAGCCATCTCATCCGGTGTCGTGCCCTACTCCTCCTGCCCCCAAATCCCTCCCAGCATCAGAGTCTTCACCAGTGAGTCAACTCTTCGCATGAGGTGGCCAGAGTACTGGCTTTAGCATCATTCCTTCCAAAGAAATCCCAGGGCTGATCTTTAGAATGGACAGGTTGGATTTCCTTGCAGTCCAAGGGACGCTCAAGAGTCTTCTCCAACACCACAGTTCAAAAGCATCAATTCTTCGGGGCTCAGCCTTCTTCACAGTCCAACTCTCACATCCATACATGACCACAGGGAAAACCATAGCCTTGACTAGATGGACCTTTGTTGGCCAAGTAATGTCTCTGCCTTTCAATATGCTATCTAGGTTGGTCAAAAGTTTTCTTTCAAGGACTAAGCATCTTTTAATTTCATGGCTGCAATCGCCATCTGCAGTGATTTTTGGAGCCCCTCAAAATAAAGTCTGACACTGTTTCCACTGGTTCCCCATCTATTTGCCATGAAGTGATGGGACCAGATGCCATGATCTTCGTTTTCTGAACGTTGAGCTTTAAGCCAGCTTTTTCACTCTCCTCTTTCACTTTCATCAAGAGGCCTTTTAGCTCCTCTTCACTTTCTGCCATAAGGGTGGTGTCATCTGCATATCTGAGGTTACTGATATTTCTCCTGGCAATCTCAATTCCAGCTTGTGCTTCTTCCAGCCCAGCGTTTCTCATGATGTACTCCGCATAGAAGTTAAATAAGCAGGGTGACAATATACAGCCTTGACGTACTCCTTTTCCTATTTGGAACCAGTCTGTTGTTTATGTCCAGTTCTAACTGTTGCTTCCTGACCTGCATATAGGTTTCCCAAGAGGCAGGGCAAGTGGTCTGGTATTCTCATCTCTCTCAGAATTTTCCACAGTTTCTTGTGATCCACACAGTCAAAGGCTTTGGCATAGTCAAGAAAGCAGAAATAGATGTTTTTCTGGAACTCTTGCTTTTTCCATGATCCAGCAGATGTTGGCAATTTGATCTCTGGTTCCTCTGCCTTTTCTAAAACCAGCTTGAACATCAGGGAGTTCATAGTTCACGTATTGCTGAAGCCTGGCTTGGAGAATTTTGAGCATTACTTTACTAGCGTGTGAGATGAGTGCAACTGTGCGGTAGTTTGAGCATTCTTTGGCATTGCCTTTCTTTGGAATTGGAATGACAACTAACCTTTTCCAGTCCTGTGGCCTCTGCTGAGTTTTCCAAATTGGCTGGCATATTGAGTGCAGCACTTTCACAGCATCATCTTTCAGGATTTGAAATAGCTCAACTGGAATTCCATCACCTCCACTAGCTTTGTTTGTAGTGATGCTTTCTAAGGCCCACTTGACTTCACATTCCAGGACGTCTGGCTCTAGGTGAGTGATCACACCATCGTGATTATCTTGGTTGTGAAGATCTTTTTGTACAGTTCTTCCGTGTATTCTTGCCACCTCTTCTTAATATCTTCTGCTTCTGTAAGGTCCAGACCATTTCTGTCCTTTATCAAGCCCATCTTTGCATGAAATGTTCCTTTGGTATCTCTAATTTTCTTGAAGAGATCTCTAGTCTTTCCCATTCTGTTCTTTTCCTCTATTTCTTTGCATTGATCGCTGAGGAAGGCTTTCTTATCTCTTGCTATTCTTTGGAACTCTCCATTCAGATGCTTATATCTTTCCTTTTCGCCTTTGCTTTTCGCCTCTCTTCTTTTCACAGCTGTTTGTAAGGCCTCCCCAGACAGCCATTTTGCTTTTTACATTTCTTTTCCATGGGGATGGTCTTGATCCTGTCTCCTGTACAGTGTCACAAACCTCCATCCATAGTTCATCAGGCACTATATCTATCATATCTAGTCCCATAAATCTATTTCTCACTTCCACTGTATAATCATAAGGGATTTGATTTAGGTCATACCTGGAAGGGCTAGTGGTTTTCCCTACTTTCTTCAGTTCAGTCCGAATTTGGCAATAAGGAGTTCATAATCTGAGCCACAGTCAGCTCCTGGTCTTGTTTCTGTTGACTGTATAGAGCTTCTCCATCTTTGGCTGCAAAGAATATAATCAATCTGATTTTGGTGTTGACCATCTGGTGATGTCCATGTGTAGAGTCTTCTCTTGTGTTGTAGAATCTTCTCTTGTGTTTGCTATGACAAGTGCATTTTCTTGGCAAAACTCTGTTAGTCTTTGCCCTGCTTCATTCCGCATTCCAAGGCCAAATTTGCCTGTTACTCCAAGTGTTTCTTGACTTCCTACTTTTGCATTCCAGTCCCCCTACAATGAAAGGGACATCATTTTGGGTGTTCTAAAAGGTCTTGTAGGTCTTCATAAAACCTTCAACTTCAGCTTCTTCAGCATTACTAGTTGGGGCATAGACTTGGATTACTGTGATATTGAATGATTTGCCTTGGAGATGATCAGAGATCATTCTGTCGTTTTTGAGATTGCATCCAAGTACTGCATTTTGGACTCTTTTGTTGACCATGATGGCTACTCCATTTCTTCTGAGGGATTCCTGCCTGCAGTAGTAGATATAGTGGTCATCTGAGTTAAATTCACCCATTCCAGTCCATTTTAGTTTTCTGATTCCTAGAATGTCAACGTTCACTCTTGCCATCTCCTGTTTGACCACTTCCAATTTGCCTTGATTCATGGACTTGACATTCCAGATTCCTAATCAATATTGTTCTTTACAGCATTGGATCTTGCTTCTATCACCAGTCACATCTACAGCTGGGTATTGTTTTTGCTTTGGCTCCATCCCTTTATTCTTTCTGGAGTTATTTCTCCACTGATCTCCAGTAGTATATTGGGCACCTACTGACCTGGGGAGTTCCTCTTTCAGTATCCTATCATTTTGCCTTTTCATACCTTTCAGTGAGCATAGGGTTGTGTATATCTTTTTGAATTAGTGTTTTCATATTATTTGGGTAAGTACCCAGAAGTTGAATCATACGGTAGTCCTTAATTTTTAAGGAATCTCCATACTATTTTCCATAGTGGTTGTACTAATTTACCTTCCCACCAACAATGTATAAGAGTTCCATTTTCTCCACATCCTTGCCAACCCTTGTATTTCTTGCCCTTTGGTAATAGTCATTCTAGCAGGTATGGGGTGTTAACTCATTGTGGTTTTGATTTGCATTTCCCTAATAATTAGTGGTGTTAAAGATCTTTTCATGTGCCTCTTTGTCATTTGTATGTCTTCTTTGGAAAAATATCTTTTCATCTCTGACAGTTTTTAATTGGGTTGTTTTTTGTTGTTCAGTTATATGGTCATAATATATTTTGAATATTTATTAATAAAACTTATCTGATATGTGATTTTCAAATATCGTTTCCCATTCAGTGGGTTGTCTTTTCATTTTGTTGATAGTGTCCTTTGCTGTGCAGATGCTTTTAGGTTTATGTAGCCCCACTTGTTATTTTTGCTTCAAAAATATTCTTTCAGTCCACCTTTTTTCTATTACATTGCCCTCTTTATCTCTCTCAATGAACTTTCCAAAATGTGCAGTTGTTGTTTTTCTTGGTTACTTACTTGATTTGTGTGCTGGTTGATTTCCTTACTTTCTGTGGTGTTTGCTTACTTTCTTTTTTATTCTCTTTGAGAACCGGGACCTCATCTATCTCCTTTCCTACTCTTTCCCTCATGCTCACCTACTGATGTCCTCCAGAGACATTTGCTGGAAGACTGACAAGTCTTCTGAAGGCAGACAGAGAATATAAGATAAGAAAGTGACTCTTCAGTCCCCTTAAAATCTGAACCCTGCACTGGGCTTGGATGAATGAGATCTTTGCTCAAAGCAACTGGCCCTAGGAAAGGAATCTGAGGTCAGCAGATTAGTGAAAACACAGGCCACTGTCCACCATTAGGAAAGGCCTCCAGCCCATCTTATTTGGCCAGGTGTTCTTGGGAGTGTCTCATTGTTACCTTTGGGTCCTTGACCTTGGCCTGTGACTTTGTACTTTGAAGATTTCTGATGAGTGCTGTGGGGTGTGCCTTAAAGTGGCTTGTGTGCACTGTGGAATTTGGCTCCTGAAAGCCTCATTTTAGGGCTCCCTAGTGACTCAGCTGGTAAAGAACCGCCTTGTCAATGCAGGAGACATAAGAGATGAGAGTTCAATCTTGGGTCGGGTAGATCCCCTACCGGTGGAAATGGCTACCCACTCCAGTATTCTTGCCTATGAAATCCCAGGGACAGAAGAGCCTGGTGGGCTACAGTCCATGGGGTCCACCCAGCCCATGGGGTCACCAAGAGTCAGACAGGACTGAGTGACTAACACTTTCGCTTTCAGTCTCATTTTTAAGGGATTATCTGAAGCCTGGTGTTGTTGTTTGTTTTGCTTTCCTTTTCTTATCTTAGCTCACTGAATTGCCTGGTTCAGGGGACATCAAGACACCAGCTTGACTCACTGTCCAGCCCTGACCAAGAGGCACATGCAAAGATGTTTAACACCACTAATTATTAGGGAAATGCAAATCATTCTGAGAGAAATCTCAGAAGTCTGCTGGGTTTTGAGGGGCTGGGGGATGAGACTCTGTGGAGAGAAGCTCTCTCGTCTGCTACTCCTTTTTAAGCTTTCTTTGGATATTATTAGCAGCAGAAGCCTTGCAGTGATAGCTTAAATGTGAGTACTGGTCTGGGTAAGAAAGCTTGAGAATCAGTGAGCTTGGACTTTGGGTGGGTGCTTGCTCGTGAATCCTGACCTCAGGTTCTACGGGTGTTGACGGGTAACTATTGGTTTCCAGTGAGAGAGAGGGAGCCTTAATCTCACCATGTGTGGGATGTGCCCCGTGGGGCCGTGTTTTGTAGGCAGTGAAGTTAAGGCTTGCCCAGAAAAATAACATGTTTTCCTTGCCTGGTGCTTGAGGTGTTTGCCCAGTGACTGGCTGATTGGCGGTTTAGGGAAGAAAGGAGACATTGGCTAACTTGGGTGTCCGGATTTGTGTGTGTGTTTGTGTAAGAGGTTGTTTCTGTTTCTTTGGAAACAGTAGAGGACAGATGAAGAAATAACAAAGATATTACTACTTTCAGCTTGTGTTCGAGTTCCTTGAAGCATCTTACCAACATTAGCTTGATATCATTATTTAAATAATCCTGTCACTTCAAGAGTACCAGACATCTTCTGATGTGGGTGTCATAAAGGTGGACAGGAAAACTGAAGATTTTGGAAATTACTGAAAATTTTGCCATCCTAATTCCTATTTGAACAGCTTTGTCTGGTTGTATTCCCTACAGAGGCACTTAGTGGAGAAGATAAATCAAAGCTGTATCTCATCAAGGTTTTCTTTCAGCCTTGATGCAAAATGCTTTTCTGAGATTAAAAATGGCTGACAACTTAGGATGCGGTGGTACATGGAAGAGATATTTTCATTAAATAAAATTCTCACTACTCGAAAGCATTAAGAAGAAAAAAAAAAAACCTCAAAAATTTTCAGTCTTTCTATGCATACTGACCTGTCTGCCAGTATGAGGCTGGAGCTAGTTGGAGGGCCAGTGATCTGCTTTCAGGGACAGAGGTCTAATCATCTTGAACAACCCAGTGTCCTGGGTTAGGAAGTGTTGATATTGTTGAAGTGTCATCTCCCCATTTTCCCAAGTGGTTGAATTGACCAGATTTTTTATTTGTGCTGTGACTTTTTTCCCCCAGAGCTGACTCTTGCTGCCTTATTCAAAGTTAAGTTCAGTTCAGTCACTCAGTCGTGTCTGACTCTTTGTGACTAACCATGGACTGCAGCACACCAGGCTTCCCTGTCATCAGCCCCCAAAGCTCAAACTCATGTCCATAGAGTCAGTGATGCCATCCAACCATCTCATCCTCTGTCGTCACCTTCTCCTGCCTTCAATCTTTCCCAGCATCAGAGTCTTTTCCAGTGAGCCAGTTCTTTGCATCAGGTGGCCAAAGTATTGGAGTTTCAGCTTCAAGATCAATCCTTCCAATGAATATTCAGGACTGATTTCCTTTAGGATTGACTGGTTGGATCTCTTTTCCATCCAAAGTATTTTTACTAAATATCACCTGGGATATTTTGCAAATTAAAAAGAGAGAGAGAAGAAAGAAAAATAAGAGCAAGAACAAGAATAGGCAATAAGATGATGAAGGAAAATATAATTTGCTGAAGAAAATTTAATGATAAAAGGAGGAGTCGATTTCTTCTTTGGTAGCCCAAGTGGAGAGCACATGTAAACATTGTCATAATCTGTATTACTCTTTATTTTTTTCAGACTTTATTTTAGCACACATATAAACATATACATATGATTAATATTATCAAAATTTGTGTCTGTTTTACATCAACTGCATTTTTTAACCTTTTGACCCCCTTTACCATTTAGTTTTATATTAATCTTTTTAGTCTGTATTAGTCTTATTTCTGATGACTCCAGGTGAGCCTAAAAGCACCCATTGATAAGAAGACACTGAGTTTCTCAGTTTATCCCAAGTGCCTTCCAGATTCCACTCTTTTCCTGCCATGAGTATGACTGGAGTCTGGATGGTAAGGACAGCGTGGCCAGGCACTAGCGGTGGGCTTGCCTAGCAAGGAGCTTTCCCTTCATGTCTGTGTTCGGGAGCGGTACTCTAGGAAGGTAAACAAATTCATCTGCCTCTCTAGCTCTGGCTCCTCCAAGCCTGGGCTGAAGTACCTGATGCCCCTGGCTTGCTCAGCCAGCAGTAGCCAAGTTTGTCCTAGGGTCAAGTGACCCATTATCCAAGCTTATAGGTCAGCTGGCATGTCACAGAGCTGATGTTTGAACACTGACCAGACTCCACAGCATTTCTTGACATTGCATCTCAATTGGAAGACCAAGAAAGTAAATCTACTTGGGAGCCTACGAGTAAAAAGCTGATAGATATTAAAGGTTTGGCTTGGTAGTTGCTAGGTTATCCGAGAAGCATAGAAGGTCAGGATCTCTTTGACGATCATCCCTCCAACATCTTTTAGAATCCTTCATCTCTGCACATGCTGTCAAGTGTAGATATAACTCTTTGCACCACCCATTACCTCAGCAATTCCATGTGCTTACTACAAGGTGACCGAGAAAAACAGTAGCCAGCATTTCATAGCACTTTACAGTTTATGTGGTGCTTTTGAAATATCATCCATTTGATCACCTCAGTATCCTCAGAGGCACTCAATGCCGATATTGTATATAGTCCCTCTTTACTGAGAAAAGTAATGTTCAGAGAAGTTAAGTAATTTACCCAGGATCACACAGCTAATAAGCAAGGGAACTGAGATTCAACTATTGATTTCCTAACATAAATCTGGTCCCCTGGCCACAGTATTAGGCTTATGGTAAATAATGCAGGCTTGAAAAAAAAAGTTGAAAGTTAATCTCACAGTTGTGTCTGACTCTTTGTGATTCCATGGACTGTAGCCTGCTTGACTCCTCTGTTCATGGGATTCTCCAGGCAAGGGAGTATTGGAGTGGGTTGCCATTTCCTTCTCCAGGGGATCTTCCCAACCCAGGGACTGAACCCAGATCTCCTGCGTTGCAAGCAGATTTCTTACCAACTGAGCCACTAGGGAAGCCCAATGTAGTCTTACTTATCAGAATTAAAAGCAAAATAAAGCCCAAATTAAAAGAAACAAAAAACCCTTACTTCTAGTACAATTAGAAGATTGCTTCAAGGTGTGTATGTGTGCTTTTATGTGTATATTTGTTCCTTGAATTGATATCTTATCAAGAGGAATGTTTAGCTGTAGCTGATATAGTTAATGAAATAGCCGTATTTTCTCACAGCCTCTGACCTCTCATAGCACTTTGCTAAAACTAATTTATGGCCTTTAAAATTCTGCCTTCCTCTACAGACATCTCTACATGCGTTCCCTCCCTACTGTATGGTCGCTGCTGCAAGGGCAGGGGCTCTTCTTGTGGAGCCTTCTTGTTCTTAGCATGGAGCTTAGTGCTTGCTAGGTGCCTAGTAACTGTGCAAGGAAAGAATGAATGAATGAGACCAGTGTCTTTGGTTTCTGATCCTGTCCCACTGCTTGCCAAAGCTGAATCACTTTGGAACAAGTTCAGGGGGACAGGTAATCAATCACTGTTCACACACCACTTTCCCTGAAGCACTGGTGAACAAAGCCTTGTGATGATCCTAGAACTGGATCGTTGAAGATCTGGAGTTCACCCACGGGGGCTTCTCCTTCCTCTTTACCGAGCCTTTCAATGGAAACGTCTGATGGGCCCCCCTCTAGATTCCTTCTGGATGCCACTTGCACCCTGCCTCCCTTCACTCTCCCTCTCCGAAGAGTCAAGGTTCAGAGTGTTTCCCAGGACCTGACCTCCAACCCCTGCGCAGAGAGCCCACAATCAAGCTGAGGGGAAAGATCCCAGGTTTGAGAGAGGAGGGGCATTAAAAAAAAAAGTCCTTTTCCTTTCCCGTGCCGATTTGGAGTGTTGACTGAAAAATGGAGCTGTTGTCTAGGGGTGAGCCCTGGGGAGAGAAGGAGTTGGCCCCTCTTTGTTAATGGCGCGGACCTTTTGATGAATTGGCGTCTGGTACAGTGTAACCTCTCGTGGGTGGTGGTTCAAGGCAAAGGCCTTTTTTTTTCCATGTCCTTTTTCCAGGTTGTTGCAGTGGGTTTATAGGCTTCAGTGAGTGGCTCTTTTGTTTAATAGGAAGTTGAGAAAGACATGAAGGACTTTTCTAGTCTGTGGAAATGACTTACTGATTCTCAGAAATACATCTAATTTCTGCACTTTTAAAATACAAGCTTAATGATCCTTAGCTGTGGTAAACTTATGCTGTGAGCCAGACCTGACTTTTCTTCTCTGCCTCCTTGGAGCTCAGTGGCCTCCTTGGGGTTATGTTTAGGGCTCGGCCTCAGTTTTGAGCTAGTGTATGGAGATGAAATAATCTCTGTAATATGTGTATGAGTATATATATATACACACATACACACTCCAGCTTATCAGTAAGTAAACTTAGACCAAAATAGAAAAGAGTTATATGTATGTGTGTTTATTTATATATGTATTTGTATGTATGTATATGTATATATATGCACACACACACATATATATATATATGAAAAAAGTGAAAGTTGCTCAGTTGTGTCCGACTCTTTGTGACCGCATGGACTATAGCCCACCAGGCTCCTCTGTCCATGGAATTCTCTAGGCAAGAATACTGGAGTGGGTAGCTGTTCCCTTTTTTTCAAGGGATCTTCCTGACCCAGAGATGGAACCCAGGTCTCCTCGTTGCAGGCAGATTCTTTGCCATCTAAGTCATCAGGGGATATACATCAATGAACATGTTTCTGGCCTATTAATAAGTATTGAAGTTGGTTAGGAGGCCAGTGTTCCCTAGTATGTATTCTATGTATTCTATGAACTGATGACTGATGATAACTAGTAACATGAAAACAATTTAGAAGCTTAAGACACTCTCTACTTAAAAGGAAAAGAAAATCAAAACCAAACAAAACATGGTGTTTTTGATGACACTGTCCTCAGCAATAATATAAAATAAACAAGGCAATTATCAAGAGTGAAAGGGCATCTGAACAAGAGCCATCTCCACCTTGGGCCAAGGCTTTTTTTGCTACTGTTGAGTCAGTACTGCTTAGAATGATGTGGTAAATGGATGGGAGAGTGGGGCTGTAGGTAACTAAGCGAGGTAATTCACTTAAAAATCTCCTCTAGCTTACTCATCTGTCTCTGCTCTGGACTGAACCTGAAAGCGTATGTTTATGCTTAGTTAAATTTTGGCAAAAGTCCTCAGTCCTCCTTCACACTGAGAGGGAATGATAATTTCACATGCTTTTTGAATATTCATAAAGTTTTTATTGGCATAGAATCTAGCCTCATCCTAAGCTTAACTCAGCCTGCATTTTCCAGAGCTGTTTGCAAAGTATAAAGAGGTGGATATGAGTCTAGTCTCTTATTTTCATTTCCTCATCTCTATGTTGACTTTGTTTTTATTGTCTCTCTCTTACTATTTTCTTATCTTATCTGCTTTTTTACCTCTAAACCAGAGGGCAGTAGGACTCATATTATGATTTACTCTTGCAAAAGCTGCACTATTAGCTATTGGGTCGGGAAACTTTCATGTTGCACAGGGCTACCCATTCTGCACATCACAGAATGTTTTGTATCCCTGATCCCCACCTATTAAATGATACTGGGGTGACCCCCAGAAACAGCAGCAATTAAAACTTGGCTTCGCATGTTTACAAGTCCTCTTGCTGGACCATGCAAGAAAATTATGCCTTCTCTAGGAAGACAGATGAGAATGTGCCTTTAGTCTGTATTTAGAGAGGGAACTCTATTAGAATGACAAACTCTTCAGATGCCTGAAGATTTTTGCCATAATGTGGCCTTTAAGTGACCTGCTAGTCCTGTCAAATGTTGATATTCTTGACATTTGACACATAGACTGGTTTGAGTCTGAGTCAAGTCTTTTGAGTGTATTTTTACCTTGTATTTAACTAACACAGTGAGATGGGGTAGGCTCTGAACATAACTGCTGGCTATTTTAGGTAGGACTTGGGAATGCCTTGCTTTATTCTAAGTCAAGGGAAAAAAGCATTCAGTTTGATACCATAACTCTCAAATGTCTTTTCCTAGTAAGTCAGCAATGGTAATCATAAGATGCGATACTCAGATGAAATAGGCCTTGCAGAAAGCAGATAGGTCTGGCGTGATCAGTGCTGTATTTCATACAGTGTCACATTCTGTAGCCCTGATTCATGCACAAGAAGGAAGCTTCTCAGATGTTTTGATAAAGAATACTTCAGCCCATGCATTAGATGGACCAAGCATATATTGTTGCTAGAGATGTAAGGATACTTACATAGAATAAAGATAAAAGAAAACAGTTCTAACCAATAAAAATCATTTGAATCTGTGAAAAGCAAGCCAAGACTAGAGAGCTGTGATTTTTCAGAATATTTTAAAATAATCATTTTAAATGAAAACAGTTTAAAAACCACATGCACTCAAAATGTCTGAAAGATTACCCAGAGACAGAGTAATCCCATTTGGGAATGGGTTACAATTTTAAAGTCAAATTTTACTATAGTAGAACAAGAAAGGAAAGAAAGGACTTTTTCTTTCTACTGCTAACTTTACTTGAATTTCTAAAGGCAAGTTGCTTTGGACCAGAATGAAGGATATACCCAGTTTTGCATTAATTTCTTTACTATCATAGTTTGTCCTCAGAGTTTCATAGGGCAATTATTTTATTTTTAGGGCAATTATTTTGAATCACAGGGGAAGACTCTTTGGGAAGGTACAGATGACAAGGTCAGCTGAATCCTCAGTCACCTCTTGTTCCAATTTTTTTTTCTTCTTTTCTCATCAGTTTGTTCATACTGGGAGGAGGGAAAAAGGAGACTTTGGTTTTCAGCCTGCCTTTGGATGTTGGGTTCAGTCTCATTAGAAACAAAGCAGGTGATTTGGTTACATTCAGTATTTCCTTCAAAACCTGAGAATCTCTAAGCTAGTGTTTAGTTAACCACCTGCATGTCAAATAAACTTTTCATCGAAATGGAGTGTGTCCTGCCAAAAATGTATTGTGCTAGGTGAAAGCAGGAAGAGGAACGGGGACTTAGATATATGGCCTTGGGCACAGGCACACACCCTGCAGAGACTAACACATCTGAGGCCCCACACTGTTGCTTAGCAAGTATGTTCTGAACTTCTGAACCCATAGGTAGGAAAGCTAAGAGACAGGACTGTGTGAAACATAAGTGGAAATTAGCCAGTAACTTTGAAAAGAGCTCGTATCCAAAGAAACATATGGAAAACTTAAGAAAAAAGAGGAATCTAACATATGAAAATCCAATCCCACTGGAATGTTTTTTCATACACAGTATAAATGCCACATAAATAAAACCACAAACCTCTGCTAAAGTACACGAGAGGACGCGAGTCCCCAGCTCTCTCTCCTGTGAAGACCGGGTTGGAAGGTCCTGTGAGTTTCTAGAGACAAAAGCTGTAAATAAATCCTCCTCCTGGGAACCATGAGCTTGGTTTGAAAGGACCTTTGGACAGTCTCTTCAGAGTGATGCAGCCTGTAAAACAACCTTAAAGAGGTCTGTGATTCAGGCTGTGGGACTCTGAACTTTTGAGGTACCAGTGGCTGGTGGAAATCTTCTAAGGACAATGATATTCTGGTTGGAAGAGGATGGCTGCAAGTGGTATGTATAAAGCTGAAGACTCCTGGGGATGTAAACAGCCCAACAACACACCCCATTGTCACCAAGTTCTGTTGAAATTTTTGCTTAGAAGGTAGAGTCCCACCCTTGGTCTTGTTCCCTGCGTAAATCTCTGGTTTGAAAACTTTGCAGCATTCAAGGCGTTTCAAGCTTGAGGGTTGAAATGTCACTTTAAAAGCAGGGTTAAAAAGGTCACACAGCTGCAAATAATAATAGCCCAATGAAATTCAGATTCTAGCTGCAGCCCACTTCAAGAATAACACTGAAACAGGAAACAAGCATACCAGATCTTTTTACCAGTAAAGCTAGTAAGAGCACATCTGATAAAATGTGTGTGTGTGTGTCTGTGTATATGTGTGTCAGACAGACAGACAGACAAAGACATATATAACAAGACAAAGACACAGAGAAACAGACATAGAGACACAGAATTTTCGAGAGAGAAGATACACACAGTAAAACAGAGAGACATACACACGTGCAGAGGGATACAAAGGCACACTCACAAAGTAGTTGATTTTCTTTGAGAGTCAAGTGTATTTATTTTTCTATTTGAAGATATGATATTATAATAATATTAAAATAATTTCAAAATTTTATTTTTTCAATTAATATCTCTATAAATGGTCCTATTTTACAATGTTTTACTAAAACAGTCTTGTTTTACAGATGAGCAAATAAAACAGTGAAAGGTACCATATCCTTCAAAATAATGTCACCTTCAAAATAATGTCAACCTCAAATTAAATATGTAATTCATTTCCAATAGCTAGCCACATGTTGAAAGAATCATCCTGCATCCTGGCTTTTAGAGTAGAATCAGGCATCTTAGAATAAAATACTTTAGTGTCTGCATTTAGTGATTTTGTGTTGAGTTATTATCAGGTGTGGATCTTTGCCTTTCTAACCAAGACATTGAGAGACATATTTGCTTTTTTTTCCAGAAACACAAAGTATAAATTGGCTATGCCATTAACTAATTTAGTTTTAGTAAATATCCTTTGTTTGCAGAAACAAAGTAAGACTGATATGGATTCTCATACAGTGTGATGAACTCAAGATGTTTGTCCCCTGACCTTGGCATTTTAGAAAGGACCTGTTTCCTCCTCGAGAACCCTTTCTGCAGTCCTCAGTGGGGTAGAGAAGATCTGTTTCAGGAGTCTTGCCAAGACAACTCATTCCAGGCTCATCATAGGACAGTAAAGGCTGAGGGAAGTTGTTAGCATCACTATTAAAATGCAAGCCCCCTTTCAGATCTCTAAATGTATTCACATCCAGATTAAAAATACCAAAGCTGATGAGGCTGTATCAGTATTATCTGTACTTATTTATGTTTACAGTTTGTGGCTTTGGAGTTCCCAGAGGTTTTGGTGTTGATAAGAGCGCATGCCAGATTTTCAGATTAAAACAACATTTTTAGTGTTTTACTATTCCAAATCCCGTATCACTGTATGAATCTATTTGCTGTTATTGGGGAAATTTGGACCATTCCACTGAGATTGGAGTTTGCTGTGAACTAAGAATCAGTAATCAGAGAAGACAATGGCACTCCACTCCAGAACTCTTGCCTGGAAAATCCCATGGACAGAGGAGCCTGGTGGGCTGCAGTCCATGGGGTCGCAAAGAGTCGGACACGACTGAGCGACTTCCCTTTCGCTTTTCACTTTTATGCATTGGAGAAGGAAATGGCAACCCACTCCAGTGTTCTTGCCTGGAGAATCCCAGGGACCGGGGAGCCTGGTGGGCTGCCGTCTATGGGGTCGCACAGAGTTGGACACGACTGAAGTGACTTAGCAGCAGCAGCAGCAAGAATCAGTAATGGCCTACCATGATTTAGATGGAGAGGCATCAGTCTTGGTTGAGTCCAGCAAAACAGATGATGTGGGTTTTTCCCCTTTGGGCTCAGTTGTGACTCATAAGTTTTAAAAGACATATTGACAGTATTTTGTATAGAGTATACACTTTTTTTTTTTAAATAGCATTTGTGTTTTGCAGTGTTTCCCTCCATGAAGTGTTAATTCCAAGTATATCCCTAAATGCCTGGCAAAGCATTTGAATGGATTGCATCAGCCATTGTGGAAGATTTCCCATTTTAGACCAGGAGGAATTTGTGGGGTCAAACACTGAACAATGAAAGAGTTTCTTGCTCATTGAGAGGCCAGTGGAATCCAGTGGCAGTTTAGGATTTGAATTGTAAATCAAACCTGTCATCTCCTTGTGGACTGTGAAAAACCTCTACTCACTGCTTTATACAACATTAGGGTTTGTTATTAGGGTTTTGTATTGTTTTCCAAAAATTTGAAGGGAAATTGGACTCTGGAGGCGTCTGTTCACTGAAGCTGAACTTTGGAAAAGAGGAACAAAAAAGTAGTACTCTTTGTAAAGAAACTCTTCAATGATTAGACAGCTCTCTCCACAATTATTACTATATTTAACCAAAGATATGGGCTCACTCAGTATTACTCAAAAGACCCTCTCTGGGTGCCATACACTATCCACACATGGTTAATAGACTGGGCTCCAGTGGTTTCAGTGTCTATGACAGTATTAATAGACTGAATTCATAATGAATTAGTAATTTACATGTGCAATTTAATGAGCATTAGCCTGTTATTTTCACCAAAAGCAACTTTGACTTTTTTTTTCCATTGAATCTGGTGAGATTTTTTTCTCTGGTCATAAGTGGGAACAGGTGGAATTATAGGCCTGCACAACCTCTTGCCTTGCTGAAAACTCGGCTATGGGCCAAAAGCCTGAGGACCACTGCCTTAGGAGGAGGGAAAAAAGCAGGCTGTTTGAGACAGTTTATTGTGATGATTCAGGATTCATTACCCATTCCACAAATATTTATTGAACGCCTACTATGGCAGCTCTATGCAAGTGAAGCCTGGAGTATGGCGGTTGCCAAGCAAAACCAGGTTCATTAAAACATCCCAGCCAGTAAAACAACTGAATGGGAAATGAGAAGATGAGGCCTGACTTCTGAGGACCAAATGCGGAACAACCTGGCTAAAATCATGTCTGAGTAATTTGCCCCCCACTTGATGTATGATAAAAGAATATACACAGGGCTGTAGTAGAAGTCTGTTTGAGAGAATAATTATTACAATATGTGCTTGAAAAGAACCATAATGATAGACCATAAAAATAGATCACGGCTCTTGACTAATACATCAGACCAGATCATGCTGGTTGATAAAAGTAATGAAGCCTTGTGGTAGAGTGCTACTATTTAGTAAAACTTTCACTGACACCCACACAGAATGGAATGAGCAAGGGTGTGCTGTTTACAGAGGGTAAATATGGGAACGCAGAGCATCAAAAAGAAATTGAGTTTCACACACACACATATATCTGTATACACCCACACAGACCCTATTAATCGCTGAAAACTTCTTTAATTTTACCAATTGCCATTCTACCTTAGGACTATAATTCTAATAGTACATTGCCAAAACCTTTTTTTCATAGATCTATAGCATGTAATATATTGACACAGATTCGTTTATGTTTAAATAATAACATAATACAATGACTGGTAACTCAGTTGAACATGATAAACTGAACTCTATCTGAAGGCAGATTCAGCAGTCTGCTAATCAGCCCTATTCCTCTAAATGTGGTGTTCAGACGATGAAGGCTTGATAAGACAGCGTAAATCTATAGGGCTGAACTTTTTAAGAAAACCAAACGTTGTTCTAGTCTCCTACCACTAGCATCATATGACCGTGATATTTACTGCAGTTAATATGCAAACTATACCCGGTAATTAAAATAGGTTAGGTCATGTTGACATAAAGCAGAATTGCTAAACTATTACTGTTAAGGGCCTGAATTTATGGGAAAAGTCAGCATTTAGGTGGACTAAGGTTTGGGATAGAGTTGTGAATATAGCTGAAAAATGCTTCTTTGTCATACTGATGTGACAAGGCCTGGTCAGTCTCTTTCTTTTCTTTAGCTTATTCATTAATCCTTTTAACCTCCAGCAGTAGCACTTCCAACGTTGACCACTTCTATTGGCTGGACATTAATGATCATCACTACTTCTTTCAGATGTAAGCCATACATGTATTTATATGGCACTTTTTCAGAACTTTTTCATTTTACTGTCATGTAATCTTAATATTGTTTATAAAATGACTAATACTGGCATTCTTCGGTTACCTTATCAGCTAAAGTTCTTAAATGATGTCCAAGAAAGTCTTACCTTACAGCAACTTCTCTTTATACACACGGAATAGTAAATATTAGAGTGAGGTTCCATAATACTTGTCCACAAAGTCTCCTCCTCCCACCACTTCCAAACACACACACTTAAATACACAGACCTTTCTCCATAACTTGTAAAAGGCTCCCTAACTGGTCTATATGATACAAGGATGAAGGAGCTAAAGACTGATATTCACATCCCCATTGTAAAGGAGGGGAAATTGAGGTATGAAACAGTTGAGTGACCTGGTAATGGTCAGGCAGATCATGGACAGAGATAGAAAAATTCCAAGAAAGTGTTTTAAAAAGTTCACTTGAAAATCAAGGCATATTTAATATTAATGGTAACCCAATTACCTTGCTGTTAGTTCTATCTTGGATCAAAATCATTTTCTCAGTGTTAAAGTCAATCTTTATTTGGAAGCTTAGAAGTAAGTTGTCAGCACTTACAGGGGAGAAGAGGGATGCTCTAGGATAAGTGATGGCAAAATTTTTGAACAATGAGACGTGAGAAATCACTTTACTTGCTCATGACTTTCCTCAGACAAGAACAAGTGGAAAGCTTCTAAAGATGTTTCTAGTTTTTCTTCATCTAAATATAATTGGGTAAAAAGCTTAAATAATATGCGTAAAATAAGAAAGTTGTAAAATTATGCTACATTACTGCCTTGGTAGGTGGCTAGTCATTTCAAATGGAGAGTGGAAAGGGTATTACTTGCTGAAAGTTGTATGAGGATGAATAGTGATGTGAAGAGAGTTTACACTGTAAAATTTGTTTTCTTTTTAATGTCTAACTGGGAGTATTATCTAAGGCAAGTCTTTTTCCCATTGTGTTTCAGACAAGTGAAAGTATGCCTCTATTTCCCAAAGAATATATGTGGATAAATTAGTGTTTGGAGAAGGGTTTAATGACGTACAAATTAAAATTGGTTGTTTTTGCAAGATGATAAATAGAGTTTTCTTGGATGAAGGGTAACTATTCCATGAGTGAAGCCGAGTTTCCTCTGTCAAGAGTGAAGGTGACTTGAGACTCTTGGAATCACTTACAAGTAGCATTTTAAGGAAGCACATCACTTCCTTTGTTCAGAGACAAAACAGTAGGTTTTAGTTCTATAATAAAGCCATGTCCCACCGGCAGCATGTGGAGCTCATTTAAACTCATTCCAAATTGGCAAAAAAATTATAATTTAGAAAACTATTTAAATTGAGGAACTTCAACTGCTTAGTACTTCTTATGATATATTTTTTAAAAATTATATTGCTATGTAGATTAGTAATGACACAATCTTGTATACTGTACTTTTATTGGTTTGGGAGGATTTGCAAAGATAATTTTGATTATACTCGATTTTTGCCTAATGAACTTACCTTAGCGCCTAAGCCCTACTTAAGAAAAGACCCCACTATAATTTAACATATGTCTATGATCATAATATAAGTTTTTCCCCTGCAAAGCTACCTTATTCCAGATAACTTATCTAGATCAGGGAGGCAGCCCCTTTGATCTAATTTTAATTTCAAATCAGCCTGTAAAACAATATTAATGGAATATTTAAGGTAATGCTTTTTGTATTTTCTGGTTTCACCCTTGCACAACTTGTATAGTTTTTGTTGCTGCTACTGCTAAGTCACTTCAGTCGTGTCTGACTCTGTGCGACCCCATAGACGGCAGCCCACCAGGCTCCCTAGTCCCTGGGATTCTCCAGGCAAGAACACTGGAGTGGGTTGCCATTTCCTCTCCAGTGCATGAAAGTGAAAAGGGAAAGTGAAGTCGCTCAGTCATGTCTGACTCTTCACGACCCCATGGACTGCAGCCTACCAGTCTCCTCCGCCCATGGGATTTCCCAGGCAAGAGTACTGGAGTGAGGAGATTTTGTTGAGGTATCATCAAATACCTGAAATGAAAGGGAATTTAAGGCCATGGCTCACCACCAGGGTCATTTGCTAAGCTGGCAGTAGAGCTACCTTTTTCATATGAAAGCTCAGTGGGGTGATCATGGGAGAATAATTTGATGTTCAGGGTTGGTCCTCACACTGATGATTGCCCAGTAACTACCCTCCTCTTGCTCTCTTAAGCAGCCAACCCCAAAGGACTGATGCAATCTTTGCCTAGGAATCTTCCTGCACAGGTGAAGGGTCTTACCTAGAAATAACACCTGGTGGGTGTTATTACAGACAGAATTTCTGCCGTAACAGACATTTATGGAGTTGCCTTTTGTTGGCAATTTCCCCTCAAAGTGCAGTAAATATGCATTCGAGAAATATAACGGGAACTCAGACTTCAGGGAGCCTAATACACCTCAGCCAGGCAGGACCTATTGCTCGTGTTCATGTTTTCCTCATCTAATGGGGGAATGGGCAGAGGAGAGGGCTCCAAACCGCTGCTTTTCTCGTGTTTCTCAGGCAGAAGCAGGAGATATTCATGAATTTCTGTTTTCCTTCCTCCCTTTCTCCCTGACCCTTCAGATTTATGAGGAATCCAAGATGAATTTGGAGCAGGAGAGGCCGTTTGTCTGCAGTGCCCCAGGCTGCTCGCAGGTGAGTGGGGAGGTTCTCTGCTCTGCCGGCAGGGGGACGCAGTGCCTGCCCACAGGGAGGCACCTCTCACTTGGCCATCATGCCTGCTTCTGGCTTTCCTTCTTATGCCAAGATATTCTCACCACCGCCACCACCACCACCATCATCATCATTTTCCACTTTGAATAGTCTGAACTACTTCCCGCCCAGCCTCTGCGATACATTGGTGTTGGCCATTTCCCCCATAACTTTCCCTGGGAAGTAAGCCAGCCGAATCCTGCCCACCAGATGTTCGGGATTGATATTTCAAACTAGGGAAAAGAGGGTGCCTGCTTTGACAATAGCCACTTAAATTCTGGGCCATTGGATTACTGGTGAAATAGCTCACCGTCAGAGACTGATTTCGATTTTGTTTTGCTTTCCCACTTGAGTAAAATAAAACTCCTAGACTCTTCTAGAACCCACAGTTTTTCCACTTATCTTTGAGAGGAGAAGTGTGCTGGATAAACCCTCTTTGGCCTCCAGTGGTCCCTATCAAGTGGATTAGATGTGAGGCTTAGATGAAGTTCTATGTACAGAGTGTTAATAAAGGACCAGCACATTGTGCTCAATTAAGATCCACTGTTGCTATGACGACTGCGGCTATTAGTGTACCAGAACGCCTGTCTTTGAAAGAAACTGGAAACATCCATCATCTAAAATCAGTTTGGCATTTTCCCTTTGGAACTTGATGGAGACTTCTTCTACCCTTGACCCTTTGTATATGTCCAAGTTCTAGTCATTGGAAAATGACTACAAATGGTGCTCTCATGCCAAGACCTTCATTTTATGGGATAAACAGCAAGCTTAGAACTCAGTGCACAGGCATGTAGGTAGTTATGCTCTCTGTCTGTAAAGTACCCAGTAGTTTCAAGTGGAATCAAGCCCCATATTTTTGTCTGTTTATATTGTGGGGTTGGTGGCACAGCATGGAACCATGTCTGTGTCAGTGAGAGGCAACGTCCATTAAGGACCCTCTCATTTTATCTCCCCAGAGAGTGTGAGGAGGGTTCTGAAAGCTTCCTGGGGGAAGATGCCATGGGAACCTGAAATGTTATTGCCCTGTGATACTGCTGGTGATATCAGACCCTGGCTAAGAAACCAGCATCTTTTGCTTGGGTTCTAGTAGATTCTGCAAGGGCTTTTCTATGAATGTTGGTTTTCACTCTACAAATAAGGAAAGCAGCGGAGAAAATTATTTTGAAATTCAACTATTTGGGGCTGGTTTTTGAAGTCCCTTTGAAATAGGAAACACTGGGAAGATATAGATAGGTTGTTGTACTGGATAAAATTCTGCTAGACCATGGCTCTCAATTGTGAATGCAGAAAGTTGCCTTATCTAAGTTAAAACTGATTTCCACCTAGTTTCCTTAAGGAGGAGTTTTGATAGCCAGAAAAAATCCAATAATTTGAGTAGTTTGTTTTGCTTTGGCTGTGAAAATGTGACATTAAGTTTTGTTCAATTTGAGACACTCAACACACTTTCCAGGGGTCGGCTGTGTAAATAAAACCCATGCATCCTGCCCCCACAGAGCTCCTAGGCTAACCATCATCTGTGGAACCACACGATCACATCATCAATTAATTAATGAACTGCAATTTTCCATGAAAGGAGAGCACAGGTCACCCTGAAAAATATCATAGGGGGATTTACTTTACTTGGGGGAGGATAATGGGGTTTCCTCTGTGGAAGGGGCATTTAAGGGAAAGGGATCCTCGAGAGATTTACCAAAGGCCAAAGAAGGTTCATGGAGAGTTAGGGTTTCAGGATATTCCAGGGTTGTGAGCGATGGTAGAGAGAGCCTTTAAGGAAGGTTTAGCTGCATCTAGCATTTGAAAAGTGCACAGTGGCCGCTGGACAGTGTGGTGGAAATTTCCCATTTGGGGCTGAATAATTCTCTGTTGTGGTGGTGTTGGAGGGGCTTCCCTGTGCACTGCTGTGTCGTCGTTTAGTCGCTAAGTTGCTGCCTTTGTGAACTACTTGTTAGTGAAAGAAAGTTTCCATTTGTCCTTGGCATGGAAAGGCTCAAATAATGTCTGTGAGTGATAACAAACTCAATCTCAGTCACAATTCTGCCTTTGTGATGATGGTAACTAAGAACATGCGCTTTTAAAGGACTGTTGTTGTTTTAGACACTACGTTGTATCTGACTCTTTGCGACCCCCTGGACTGTCGCCCGCCAGGCTCCTCTGTCCATGGGATTCTCCAAGTAAGAACACTGGGGTGGATTGCCGTTTGCTTCTTCAGGGGAGCATTCGAGTGAGCCCATGGCTCCTGCTGCGTTTCCTGCATTGTAGGCAGATTCTTTAACCACTGAGCCACTGGGGAAGCCCCCTGTGCATATAGGATGCTTAGCAGCGTTGTTGAACTCTACTTGTTAGATTCCTTGGGCACTCCTCAGTTGTAACAACCAGAAATGTTTCCAGACATTACTAAATGTCCCCTCAGGAGCTAAACTGCCCCTGTTAAGAGTGACACCCCAATGCTTTGCATTTTGGCTTTAGCTTTGTTTCTTTTGGATCTGTTTCTTTTGGGGGATCACCTACTTCTATGTGATGCTCTCCCTTTCTATTTTAGGTATTGCTACAAGCCTACTTTTCTGTTTCTTGGAATCAGGCAGGGTATAAATAAACAAATGTTACAGACGTGTAGTCACTGGTGTCAGATGCTGCTAGAGCTGGGATAGCGAGAGGCCTGAGCAGGGGCTGTTGGGTTTGGCAGTTGGGTGCCTGCCGGCGACCTATGAGAGAGGAGGCCGGTTGGGGGCCAGATTGGAAGGGATTACCGAGCGAGTGGGTGGTGAGGAAGTGGAGGTGGCCAGCATAGAGGAGTCTTTCAAGAGTGCTAGGGAGTGACGGAAAGCAGAGTGATATAATGGTAGCCAGAGAAGGAAGCAGCTTGAGAAAGGTTCTTTTAAAGTCAGGGCTCTCCAGGCTGGATTTTGTCAAGGGCAAGGAGGAGTGAGCGTGCTGACTTGAAGGATCACAGCTTGACTGTCCATCCTCAGGAGATAGGGGTGTAGAGGATCCTGTGAAGGAGATGGGGAGCTCATTCCTCTGAGACAGGAGAGAACGGAAATAGAACCTATGAAGTTAATGCAGATTCTAAGATGGAGGTGATAATAAAGGCTGGAGGTGCATTCCAAATGATCTTCAGCTTCATGAAAGCAGGTCATTTCTTTGAGAAGGCTGAGTGAACTGATGAAATAGTTGGACAAACATGAGAAATGAGAATTTGCACAGTTTCTTGGTTTTAAGGTAAAATTCCAAGCCTCTTCTTTCAACATCCTCTAAATTTGAATGTGAAGATAAACCCATAACTTGATGTCTCTCTTTAATGTGGAAGTGTTTTTTCTTGACAAGCTGTTATAAAAATATGAGCATCTTTCAGTTGAAGAGAAATTAGAATTAAGAATATATATAGTTGTTGGTCAGTGATTCCAAGAGTCTCCTGGTGGGATGTGAGGGAATCAGTCCATCATGACATTTACTTCAGCCGCATTCCATAGCCTGAGAAACTGCATGGAGAAGAAGGGATGGCTGGGAAATGGAAATGGAAGTAAATATGGGTTATGAGGGCTTGCACTGTGTTGGAGGTGATGGATGGATTCCCCCACCCTTTTCCCTAATTGGAAAGAACCTTTGCTCTGTTAGGAACAGCTTGTAATATCTAGGAGATTTTTATGTATGTGTTATGGCTCCTTATAAATTAACTGTGTCCCACAAGTGAGGAGAGACAAGTTTCTTATGCCCTTTCTAATCTCACAAAGTCCAATATTAATTTCAGTGTTCCTTTGCTCTCTGCATTAGCCATGTTTTAAGTTCCAGTGGCCTCTCTCAGCTCTGTGTCTGTTGCAAACTGTTCATTTTGGCTATTTACAATTTTCTGCTCTTTTCCTACCAAACATAAAAAAAAATTCAAGATGTCCTATATTGTCTCTTTTGGAACATTAGTATAGTTAATATGAGATATTATGGAAAGGCTCAAATGATAAAGAATATGTCTACAATTCAGGAGACCTGGGTTCCATCCCTGGGTTGGGAAAATCCCCTGGACAAGGGACTAGCTACCTACTTCAGTTTTGTGTCTGGAGAATTCTATGGAATGAGGGGCCTGATGGGCTACAGTCCATGGGGTTGTAAAGAGTCAGACACAACTGAGCAACTAACACTTTAACTTTTTTTTCTTTCCTCCCAGTGTAAAAAGAAAATTCAAGATATCCTATATTGTCTCTTTTGGAAGATAATTACAGTTACTATGATGTATTATGGAAATTAGTATATAATAAGTTTATATTCTGTTTTTTTCTGTTTATATTATATTTTAGGCTATTATTTTATGGAGCCAAAAATGGCTGCCCAGATGGCTGCAAATGAAGTCTACTACCATGTTGTTTTTTGGTTATATATTATAGAAAAATTATGACAAGGCTTTTGACAGAAAGACTTTAAGAACTTTGTGTGTCTAAGTCACGCATGGTATAGTAACATATTTGATGCAGTCATTCTACTGTGGTGTTAGAGGACCAAGAAAATAGATGATCCTGCAGGAAAAACCCGCACGTATGGAGACTTCCATGTATTCAGAAATTTGGCATTATCACCATGCTTTGCAATTTCTATACTCTCCAATTTATGCTATACAAATGACAAAAAAATGAGTGATATTTATTTGAAGGACTACTTTTGAAATATTCCAATGAATTTAGCCTAGTGAATCCTTTCATTCCCTTGAATACAAATTATATTATTTGAAAAAAGATTTCTATTCTAGTATACAGTGGTAATTGAAATTTATAACCACTATCCTGTGGAGCTGAGATGCTCTGAAAGATTTTCTAAATTGTCAAAGCCTAAGAAATATTTAACAGACCTAATTGTCTTATGTTGTATTTTCATTTGACTTTGATGAGGCAAATACTCAGTTAATTTTAGTTATTAAAATGTACCATTGTGAGTCAGGATAAGCTAGGCTCTGCTGCAATAGCAAATCAGCTCAAAGCTTCACTGGCTTGACACAGTAAAGACTGATTTCAGTTGCCCAAGCATACAGTTCAGTTACAGATTGACAGGACATTTTTCATAATTGTTTAGAATTTGGAGATGCTCTTCATAATCCTCCAGAGATTTAGGATGATTGAAGGGCCACTGTGAATGGCCATGCTAAAAGGGAAAGGATCTTGCCCCAGGAAGGTGATGCTCACATCTGGGTGACATGTCACTTCCATTCATGACTCAATGGGCAGAACCACTCATATGGCCCCACCCAACCACAAGAGGGCCAAGAAATCTAATCCCATCATATGACCTGGAGCCAGACAATTGAATACATTTGGGCGCAGCATTTTGACAATAATAGTGTCATTCTCTGAAAATTAAAACTAAAGTGTTGGTTTACTACACTGTAGGGAGTACAGAACATTAAAAGCAATTTGTCTTGTTACTATATATCATATATATAATTATGATTACTGAGATAATCAGTGTTCACTGTCTTCATATACAGAAACATAGTATGCAAATGTCATGGGGGTACATTTGTAGATATACAGCAAATAATTAAGCATGACATGGAATTCTTTCCCAAAGCCTGACATGAATGCATATGTGCTTGCATAAAATAATTTGTCATTTTACTTACCAACCATGCTTTCACACTTTTTCAGAACTAACTTTTTGTTTTGCCTGTCACATTTGCAATGCTGAATAAATCTTTTTTCTCTGTGATGGCAAATATTTATTATAAAACTGAATGGCTCCTCTCCTTTCTCCCTTTTATATTTTGTCTGACAGCGCTTCCCAACAGAGGATCATCTGATGATTCATAGGCACAAGCATGAAATGACTTTGAAGTTTCCCTCAATAAAAACAGACAGTATGTTATCAGGTAAGGAGCCATCAGGCAAGGAGGCTTGGGTGAGCAGATCAGCGACACGTGAGATACTTGTTCTGCATAATAGAATGATTTTCCACTGGCAAATTCTGAGCCTTGAAAATATACATTTCTAAGATATAGCTGAGACTTAAAATATGGTAAGAAGAAATGTAATCAGCTAATGTAGTGTTTATTAAAATAATTGGAGCTCTATGACTTCTCATTTTTCTGTAATGTGAAATATTTATTGCTATGAAACTTGTATCCATGTATTTTTTTAAATCACATACCTGTAATTACTCAAGCAACAAATATTAATTGAGCATCGGTAATACACTCTGCATAAAAAGCAGAGACATTACTTCGTCAACAAAGGTCCATCTAGTCAAGGCTATGGTTTTTCCAGTAGTCATGTATGGATGTGAGAGTTGGACTATAAAGAAAGCTGAGCACCGAAGAATTGATGCTTTTGAACTGTGGTGTTAGAGAAGACTCTTGAGAGTCCCTTGGACTGCAAGGAGATCCAACCAGTCCATCTTAAAGGACATCAGTCCTAGGTGTTCATTGGAAGGACTGATGTTGAAATTGAAACTCCAATACTTTGGCCACTTGATGTGAAGAGCTGACTCATTTGAAAAGACCCTGATGCTGGGAAAGATTGAGAGTGGGAGGAGAAGGGAATGACAGAGGATGAGATGGTTGGATGGCATCACCGACTCAATGGACATGAGTTTGGGTAAACTCCAGGAGTTGATGATGGACAGGGAGGCCTGGCGTGCTGCAGTTCATGGGGTTGCACAGTGGGACACGACTGAGCAACTGCATGAACTGAACTGAACTGAACTGAATGCACTCTGCACCATTCTGAGTGCCATGGAGCCTCAAAGATTGATATGATTACTGTTTTGGAGGATATCATAATGTAGTGTGTGTGTGTGTGTGTGTGTGTGTGTGTGTGTGAAAACTTAGCTAAAATGGAAGACTGTCCATGATATGTATCAAAAGAGCATTGTAAGGAAGAATGCTGTGTGACTTTAGTAGAAGGAGCTCTCTTTCTGGTTGAACTAATCAGTGAGAGTTTCCGTAAGAAACAGTACCTGTTTCATAATTAGGAAATTAAATGAGATAATGATGGTAATATAGCAAGTACTCAGCAAATGTGAGCAGAAATAAATAAGGCTAATCTATCAATTAACTGCCATTCTGTCCCATTTTGACAAGAGTGCCAAAAGTAAGGAAAGAGTGCAAAGAGTGAGGAAACTTGAATTCTAGTCTGGCCAGATGACCTTGAGTAAGTTGGTGAACACTTCTGGGTTTCAGTTTCTTTTTCTATAAAATGGGAATGATTTTATCTGCCCAGATACAATGAAAGTATTAAGTGAAAGTATTTCATGAGCCCAACCAGGGTATTAAATTAAAGCATTTCCTGTTGCCCTTCTTAGGCTAGAAACAATTTGCTCAAGCCGCTGTCTCCCTGGCATTGTGACAAAAATCATACACCCATAAACATGTTTTAAAAGATATCAGAAGAGAAACTGACTGCCCAGGCAAAACTGGTTCCAATAATTGAGCATTTCTATGGCACTTAAAATTTACAAGTATTTTATTATCACTATTATCAGTAAACCCTCTAAGAGTTTTGTCAGACAGGTTATTATTACAACCCACATTTTACTGAAGAGGTAGAGGGACGTGGCAGAGGGAGCAGCTCTCCCAAACTCCCCAGTTCAGTTCAGTTTTGCTCAGTCGCATCAGACTGTGTGACCCCATGGACTGCAGCATGCCAGGCCTCCCAACAGGGCAGAAGTAGAGCCCCTGATCCTGCACTTCTAACCCTCTGACCCATACCAGCTACTGCACTGTCAGGCTTCCTAAGTTGATACATATGATCAAATACTTTCAGTGATGGGACCGTCCACACATGTTCACAATCCGGCCTGTACTTGTTAATAGTGCAGATGTACTATAGTTTGGAAGACTCTTGAGTTCAAAGGCAGCCTTTTCCTTCAACCCTCCCCCTACACCCTTCCCCAATACCTCTCTCAGTCTGTTTTCATTGAACCAGCTGGCTCTTCAGAAACAGCTTTGTCTTTCCTTAAGTCTAGAAACAGAGATGCAGAAACTCACATTTCTAAGAATTATGAAAGTCTAGAAGGATTAGGAAGGGTGGTCTGTTCTTTTGTTTTGATCATTTATTAAGTTCTGTAGAGTCACATGTGGTGTTACCTTACAGTTCAACAGTGAACGTATATATGCAAATAGCAAGGCATTAGACTTTGGAATCCCCAATGTTTTAAAATAATAAGTTCTTTATTTTATCCTAAACAGGATCCTTAAAATAGGCTGCCTTAGGGTAGGGAGTGGTAGGTGAGTGTGAGGATGCTGTGCTTAGTCGCTCAATCATGTCCCATTCTTTTCAACCCTATGGAATGTAGCCTGTCAGGCTCCTCTGTCCTTGGGATTCTCCAGGCAAGAATACTGGAGTGGATTGCCATGCCCTCCTCCATGGATCTTCCCAACCCAGGGATCAAACCCAGGTCTCCCACATTGTAGGCAGATTCTTTACCATCTGAGCCATCAGGGAAGAGGGAATGGTGAATATCTGGAGATTTTCAGAAATAAGAATTACTCTAGTGTCTCTCAGACAGACTGCTAGGGTGAGCCTAAAGGGAGGCCCATCTGAAGGTCTGAAGAAAAGCTAAAGATGTGTGAACATGTCTATAAATTTTCTATAATCAGATTTTTGATGAAGCCCTTTTCAGTCATTCTTACCAGATTCTTACTAGTTTGATAAGAATTGTTGCTGGTGATAATTGGCAATGTCAGACGGAAAATTTCTGAGAGAAAAGTCACTCTGATTTTTATTATATTGAACTTGGAATAAGAAAATGAAGAGAGAAATAAATGAGGAAAAACAGCATGAATAATATAAAGGTATATATATATATTCTGCTTCTCAAGTTTTATGTTGAAGCTGGTAGGAGGCCATTTCATACTCCCAATGAAATTGAGTGTTAAATTTTAAAACGTGCTACCCATGCTGCATGTTTGTAATCTTGCAGAATTTTCTTGCTGGAACAGAATGCAGAGCTATCCAGTCCAACTCCAGGGGTTGAGGTCAACTACACATCATATGTCAATTTGTCCACAATGAATTGTAATAGGCTACTTACTGGGTATTTTTGACTTGATATTTTTTCTCAAGAAAGTCTTTATACGTATATTCATCTAAAACACAGTTTTAGCATACTAGATTATGATTATAAATATGATTGAAATTTTACTTGTGTATATCTTGATTACTTGGATTTGAATTTATCAAAAGTTTCAGAATATATTTTTATTAAAATATGTTAATTAAGATTTTATTTCTTAATGTACCTTAAGCCTATTTTGTGGCCTCTCATAAAGATTAATAATTTTGTACAGCTTGAAATGTAGTAAAAATAAAAATAGCATAAATCAAATCTTAAATCAGTGAGCTTCATCAGGGCAAAAATGTTTAAGTCCCTCCTGGGCTATTTTTTTCAAGCAATATTCAATTATACAAAATTTTATTTCAGATGAATAGGAGTATGACATATATTAAGGCGATAATGTATGGTAGGTATGTTTATCACTGATTTCAGGATATCTGGATAACCTAAATTTTTGGAAAATCACTTCATCCTTCATCAGTTGCAAATATTGCAGTTCAGTTCAGTTCAGTTCAGTCGCTCAGTCATGTCCGACTCTTTGCAACCCGATGAATCACAGCACGCCAGGCTTCCCTGTCCATCACCAACTCCTGGAGTTCACTCAGATTCACATTCATCGAGTCAGTGATGCCATCCAGCCATCTCATCCTCGGTCGTCCCCTTCTCCTCCTGCCCCCAATCCCTCCCACATCAGTCTTTTCCAATGAGTCAACTCTTCGCATGAGGTGGCCAAAGTACTGGAGTTTCAGCTTTAGCATCATTCCTTCCAAAGATTTCCCAGGGTTGATCTCCTTCAGAATGGACTGGTTGGATCTCTTTGCAGTCCAAGGGACTCTCAAGAGTCTTCTCCAACACCACAGTTCAAAAGTATCAATTCTTCGGCGCTCAGCCTTCTTCACAGTCCAATTCTCACATCCATACATGACCACAGGAAAAACCATAGCCTTGACTAGACGGACCTTCGTTGGCAAAGTAATGTCTCTGATTTTGAATATCCTATCTAGGTTTGTCATAACTTTTCTTCCAAGAAGTAAGCGTCTTTAATTTCATGGCTGCAGTCACCATCTGCAGTGATTTTGGAGCCCCCCAAAATAAAGTCTGACACTGTTTCCACTGTTTCCCCATCTATTTCCCATGAAGTGATGGGACCGGATGCCATGAGCTTCATTTTCTGAATGTTGAGCTTTAAGCCAACTTTTTCATTCTCCTCTTTCACTTTCATCAAGAGGCTTCTTAGTTCCTCTTCACTTTCTGCCATAATGGTGGTGTCATCTGCATATCTGAGGTTATTGATATTTCTCCCGGCAATCTTGATTCCAGCTTGTGTTTCTTCCAGTCCAGCGTTTCTCATGATGTACTCTGCATATAAGTTAAATAAGCAGGGTGACAATATACAGCCTTGACGTACTTCTTTTCCCATTTGGAACCAGTCTGTTGTTCCATGTTAGGGAAATTATTAAGATACCAAAGATATATTCTTCATGGATAAATATCCAAAGAATTGTTAAGATCTGAAATAATTTCATAGCTTTGCCATAGAGCCCATTTTATTTAGGGCAGGTAGAATTTACTCCTCAAAATGACTGTAAACAATCTTTAACACACTACAAGTCAGGTTAATACCAGT
The DNA here is from genome assembly GCA_917880005.1 of Nanger dama. Classification (NCBI taxonomy): domain Eukaryota; kingdom Metazoa; phylum Chordata; class Mammalia; order Artiodactyla; family Bovidae; genus Nanger; species Nanger dama. The sequence continues at coordinate 30,194,218 of CAKJTW010000022.1, forward strand.
GGCAGTCATGGTGTTTTATTAAGATGAGTCTGCTTTTATGGATGGAGAGTAAACATAAAACCTTTCTTTCTAAGGGGTCAGTACTAGTAGGGACATGAATAGGAGTGGTGGTGTTGGATTCTGAGAGCAAAGACTTCCATCCCCTCCCACCTTGGTCCTTCCACCCTTATTTGGGCCATATGATACATGTCCAGAGTTCCTGATGTGATCAGGGGCATGCATCATTCCCTTTAGCTATTCTTAATCTTATAGGATCATGGAAAAAGCAAGAGAGTTCCAGAAAAACATCTACTTCTGCTTTATTGACTATGCCAAAGCCTTTGACTGAGTGGATCACAATAACTGTGGAAAATTCTGAAAGAGATAGAAATTACCAGACCACCTGCCCTGCCTCTTGAGAAATCTGTATGCAGGTCAGGAAGCAACAGTTAGAACTGGACATGGAACAACAGACTGGTTCCAAATAGGAAAAGGAGTACGTCAAGGCTGTATATTGTCACCCTGCTTATTTAACTTATATGCAGAGTACATCATGAGAAGCACTAGCTGGAAGAAGCACAAGCTGGAATCAAGATTGCTGGGAGAAATATCAATAACCTCAGATATGCAGATGACACCACCATTATGGCAGAAAGTGAAGAGGAGCTAAAAAGCCTCTTGATGAAAGTGAAGGAGGAGAGCGAAAAACTTGGCTTAAAGCTCAACATTCAGAAAATGAAGATCATGGCATCCGGTCCCATCACTTCATGGGAAATAGATGGAGAAACAGTGGCAGAGTTTGTTTTGGGGGCTCCAAAATCACTGCAGATGGTGATTGCAGCCATGAAATTAAAGACGCTTACTCCTTGGAAGAAAAGTTATAACAAACCTAGATAGGATATTCAAAAGCAGAGACATTACTCTGCCAACGAAGGTCCGTCTAGTCAAGGCTATAGTTTTTCCTGTGGTCATGTATGGATGTGAGAATTGGACTGTGAAGAAGGCTGAGTGCCGAAGAATTGATACTTTTGAACTGTGGTGTTGGAGAAGACTCTTGAGAGTCCCTTGGACTGCAAAGAGATCCAACCAGTCCATTCTGAAGGAGATCAGCCCTGGGAAATCTTTGGAAGGAATGATGCTAAAGCTGAAACTCCAGTACTTTGGCCACCTCATGCGAAGAGTTGACTCATTGGAAAAGACCCTGATGCTGGGAGGGATTGGGGGCAGGAGGAGAAGGGGACGACCGAGGATGAGATGGCTGGATGGCATCACTGACTCGATGAATGTGAATCTGAGTGAACTCCAGGAGTTGGTGATGGACAGGGAGGCCTGGTGTGCTGCGATTCATGGGGTCGCAAAGAGTCGGACACAACTGAGCGACTGAACTGAATCTGATAGGCGGTAATTTCTTGGTGAGGAAAGTGGTGATAGCAAAGGTTTCACACACAGGTTGCAAAATTACCAACTACCACATCACAGCAGATCTATTTGGTTTGCAAGTGATGATCAAATTTCAGTATTAGAGATACCGAAGCATTAGAGATATGTTTTTGGGTCTACATTAATGGTATTATGGCTCAGTATCCTGAAATTCCCCCATCTTGCCCTATCAAACTTCCCCCACCTCCATTTTTTACAAGGTTCCCAGGTTCTGCCCAGGGAAAAACAGAATAAGAATCAAACTGCAACTTTGTAGCTGAACAAGTAATAAGCAGATAATACTCTAAATGAGAACTCTGTGTGTATGTGTTGTATGTTGTGGATTGACCTAGAAGATGATAGATTTTATTTCATTAAAGGGACGATGAAGTTCAAGAGTATCACAGATTTTTCCCAAAAGGTAAAGCCCTATCAACACTCAGGTGGGAAACCTGAGAAAGAGACACAGAGACTGCCTTTAAATGCCCGGCCAGTTCCGCTACTAGACATCTTAATCCGACTAATGCTGCAGGCAAAGGGGCTGTGCTTGTAGAGAGGTTAGGACAGGCACCCGCTGAGGTGTAGAAAGAGGATCTGAAGCTGCCCCTTCACCACCATTCATTTATTTAACAAACGTTTGATGAGTGCCTGCAAAGATCCTATTGTGTTTGGTGCTGGGGATGTGGTATTAAACCAGACGGATGAAGTTGCTCTTCCATAGAGCCAACTTTACGCTATTCAGAGCGGGAGGAAGAGAGATAATAGACAAACAAAACAACCCCCTGCCCCCAGATAAATAAATAAGAAAATATCAGTTAGGGACAAGTACTCTGATGAAGATAAAAACATGATAGTGTGACATCAGTGGCCAGCAGGCTGTCTGAAGGGAGGTCAGGAAAGGCCATTTCCGGATGGATATGGCATTTCAGCCAAGACCTGGTGTTCAGTACCCCAGGCTCAGGGGTTCTTTCTCCCTGACCTCTGAGTGTGGTGGGGCTGGAAGTGGTAAAACCCCAACACCAGAGGCGATGCAGCTGACTGTGTCTTGTACTGACACACACAGGAGAGGTGAGAGAGACTGGCTTCTTCATCTCATCTTCCTTGTATAAAGACACTATAACCCTTCAGAACCCAGCTGAGATCTGTATTAGGTCGAGAAGTACAGCCTAGTTCCAGATTCAGAACCTGATTCTTACGGTGGAGAAAGCAAAATGTTTTCAATGAAGTAGAACTTTTGTTTCCAAGAAACTGTAATCAGCCAGACAATCTCAGAATCTGAATCTACTGCCCATGGCTCTTTGCTGTAAACCCTACTTAACAATCCAAGAACATTTTAATAGAAAAGTCAGAGGAAAGGTGACATATCACTGCAAATTCTTTTGGAATGCACTGGGATATAAAAAGCAAATAAATCACACACACACACACGCAAACACAGCCCATGCTTCCCTTCTTTCTCTTCCATCAGTGGCAAAGTTACATAATGATTTCTCACTATGGAAATCAAGCAGATCTTCATGGAACAGAGGGTGGTGGAGATGGCTTGCACCAGAGGGCAGCATGATAATAGCAATAGCTACCACTTATAGCCGTATCTTATGCCAGTAATTGTGGCCCTTGCTTTATATACACTGTCATTTAATCCTGGCCACTTTTTTTTTTTCATATGAGTGAAAAACATCAAGAGGATAAGCAATTTGTCCAAAGTCCCTATCTATATTTTTCTTACTATGCAGCTAGATTTGGTGAGATAGGCTATGGGGTCGCACAGAGTCGGACACAACTGAAGCGACTTAGCAGCAGCAGCAGCATATTATTTTTAGCATATTTCAGCCTGAGATTTATGTTTGGATTTAAGTCTATGAACTGCTTTTTATTATATTATTGATTTATCTCTTCAGTTCAGTTCAGTTCAGTCGCTCAGTCGTGTCTGGCTCTTTGCGACCCCATGAATTGCAGCACGCCAGGCCTCCTTGTCCATCACCAGCTCCTGGAGTTCACCCAAACCCACGTCCATTGAGTCAGTGATACCATCCAGCCACCTCATCCTCTGTCATCCCCTTCTCCTCCTGCCCCCAATCCCTCCCAGCATCAGAGTCTTTTCCAATAAGTCAACTCTTCACATGAGGTGGCCAAAGTACTGGAGTTTCAGCTTTAGCAACATTCCTTCCAAAGACCACCCAGGACTGATCTCCTTCAGAATGGACTGGTTGGATCTCCTTGCAGTCCATGGGACTCTCAAGAGTCTTCTCCAACACCACAGTTTAAAAGCATCAATTCTTCGGTGTTCAGCCTTCTTCACAGTCCAACTCTCACATCCATATATGAGCTCTGGAAAAACCATAGATGGACCTTGTTGGCAAAGTAATGTCTCTGCTTTTGAATATGCTATCTAGGTTGGTCATAACTTTTCTTCCAAGGAGTAAGCGTCTTTTAATTTCATGGCTGCAGTCACCATCTGCAGATATTTTGAAGCCCCCCAAAATAAAGTCTGACACTGTTTCTACCGTTTCCCCATCTATTTGCTATGAAGTGATGGGACCAGATGCCATGATCTTTGTTTTCTGAATGTTGAGCTTTAAGCCAACTTTTTCATTCTCCTCTTTCACTTTCATCAAGAGGCTTTCATCAAGTAGTCATCAAATGGGAAGAAGAGTCAAACATTTTTGAAGGAAATTATAACAATGCATTAGCATTTAGAGGAATGAAGAGTTGTGTTTTTAAATCAGATTTTCTCATCCACTGTGATAAGTTACTATTGGTGTCTAGGCTATGTCAGCTTGTTATTCACGTTTTTAATTGGTCAAGCAAAGTAGAATTTTAAAATTTACCTGAATATGTCAGAGGCCTTGATTGAAAATCTCCTTTTATATATGAAAAATTGACTTCTAGCCTATTTAATCTGGAACCCAATTCCTTTTGACAAAGAGTGTAGGAGAACTTGGGCAATTAGTGACTAAGTGGAAGCATTAAGCTTTGGATTCCACTATTCAGGGCAGATTTTGACCCCTTCATTTATGTGGCCAGCAAAGACGTGGTTTCACAGTGTTCGTAACACTTTTTACTGGCTTAGCTCCTCTAAACAGAATTAAAATTGTGGCTTAATGGCTGTTGAAACACTTAGGGTTAGGCCCTGGCTGATAGTATGCAGGTGTGGAAAACATACTTGTATTTTTAAATCCATACCGCTGTCTTCTGGAACCGTGTGTTGTAAGAGATGCCCTTATCAGAGCATGCTCTGGTTGACTCATATCCTTTCTAAGGGTGTCTAGGCCACCAGCTCTCTACCTTGACAGTAAATGGATTGCAGCATGTTAGCCAAGAGTGTGAGAGTGTGTCTCACCTCTTACTTATCTGGATCACCCCAGTCCAGCTCAGTTTTTAAGTATCCCACAGCTGTTGTTAAAAGCCAGAGTAGCTTTGGTTTGTTCCATAGGAGCACTGCCTCTTGGGACTGATGTCAGTGTCACTGAGAGGACCCTATTGCTCCTATTGTATATTCACACTCAATAAAAGGCACATTTATTGCAAAGAAGCCTGTCTAGAATTCCGTGGAATTCTGTCGGTTGTTACTGATTATTGCTCTTATGAAGGATTATGTATTTTAAAATTCATTTAATGTAAACTTTCTTAACTAGAACTCTATTAAAATGCAGGTAAGGGATAAGAATATTTCTATGAAAGTATTGGTTGAAAATAGTGGGATAAATCTGACTATAAAAAGAATATTAAAAATCTCTAAGAGAGATGCCTTTTTTGAGAACCCTAACTCTTACCAAGATAGATAGGCTACTTGTAATATTTTTCTGTATTGATTTGAGCAGCATTCTTAAGGAATTCCATTAAGCCATATTTTGTTGGCTGAAATTGAGTCACACAAATTATAAAAATGCATTGCCTTAAAAAATACCCTACAGTTAGAATGGTCACTAATTCAAACTGATCCTTCTTATAACTTGTCTGAATAAGTGAGGCTTTTATAGTATCAATTTAATACAGAATGATAAAAATTACTTTATAGAGTCCTTTAGTAATACCATCACTGAGACTGTCAGACCAATAGGAAAAACGTTTTTGCTTAGGTGACTCACATTTTTTTCTCCTCTGGTATATGATGGGAAACCTGCTTTTCCTTTTTTCTTAAACTGATGACTTGTCACCTTGCCTTTTTTATAAAAAAGAAACATAAACAGACATATAACTCAGACACAGCTCTGGAACTGAATAAAGTAGCAACCTATTATTAAATATAAACCAGACTAAACACTTTTTTAAAAGAAGAATTGGATTTCATGCTTTAGCTTTGTGCTTGTCATTTAGGTTTTGGAATGATCATACTTGCTGGGACTGAAGCACTTGATGGTAGGCAGACTATGGATTGATTGAAAACTTAGTGAGTTGCTTTTTTCCCTGATAGTTCTAGCCATACACTTGTGGTCCTTCCCAGGTGAGATGTAATGAGATGCAGGATTTTTTTATCACAGAAATGATGGGTAAACTCCTAACTCATAATGCCATGTTTGTGGTCCTTTTCCTGGCAGATAGGCAAATAGAGTCTCTGCTCTATTGGCAAATATCCTTTAGTGAGCTATTTACAGAGGCAGTGATTTTATGAGAAGATGCTCCATTTTCAAGAAATAGACTCATCATTCCAGGAAGGGAAGTAGATATTAAAATATGACAAACTTTACAAAAGGTATTTTATCCCTTTTGGTGCAAATCTTTCTTGTCTGGTTGGTAAATATATCCCCAAGGATGCTTGAGAGGAGTAGAAGAGGCTAAGATTTCTTTCTTGCTTGCACTGGACCTGGGTGTCTATTAACTTTTAGTTTGAGATTTGAGATTGAGAGTCTCCATCTCTCATTCAGATGGTCCCCCACTGGAGTAAAAGCACTAAAAGAAAGGAGAGCAGAAGTCCTTAAATGATCACGTCAACTCTGAGTTCTGAGTGGAATCAGTTCCTATAAGTCCTTGGAGTTTAACTCGTCACTACTGAACACACCTTCCATATTATCCACAGATAGAGCATCAGTCACTGTTATTCAGGACATAGAAACTGCTGCCGCTATAGATAACTGGTGCATGCTCTTGGTTCTAAATAAGGCATAGATTAGAAGAATTTTAACTTTGGCCATGGATATTACTCACTTATTTCTGATCTGATCTCAGCTGGAATAGTTACTTGACAAGGCATTCATGTGGCCGAGAAACTCTGCCTCTTTTATTTTAAGCTGCTGATAGATTTAGCTGTTCCCTCTTTTGAAGATTTGCACATTTCCTGGCTTAGTTGGAACTGGTACCATGTGGGATCAAAGATGACTTGAGACCCTGTATTAATTCTAATAAATGTTAAAACAAAAGTTAAGCTCCATTTTCTGGTTCCTGTTGTAACTGGAAAGAATACCTCATTCACAAGAAGAGAATGAATTAAATATTCAGAACAGTGTGCCTTATCTATTCCAAATGTGAATGTAGATAAATGTTTTGCCTTCCCTTCACTCTTATCATACAGCAAAGAGAGTCACATTTGGTAACAACTCTGGGGCCCTCCTCTGGGACTTTGGATCTGGGGAGGAGGGGGCAAGCTGTCTTTACTGCCCGTGGCTCCTCTTGTTCCACAGCTTTGTCTCCCTATTGTTGCAGAGATGTTCATCATGATGGATGGCGCTGTTGCTACCCTGTGCCATGCTCCTTCACTCTCCTTTGTTGATGTATGTGGGTGTATGTGGGTATCTGGGAATAATTTTGCTTTAGCCGAAGATAAAAACATCTCTCAACTTTGCTTGGGGCTTGGGTCCCCCAGTGCCAACCCAAATTCAATTTTATGGACCATCTCATGAACTTGTCCCAGAGTTCAGGAGTCTTATAGAGCTTCTAGGATTACTTTTCTCTTTACCCGGAATCATGGCCCTCAACTTCTAAATCTCCAACATAGAAGCATAGAGAAATAAAAGGAAAAATAAAACCTGGCAAACTAAATTCCTACTGATGACAAGTGGTCTAATATTTCAGTTCTTTTATGTGATACTTTCTCAGGTTTTTCTAGTCACAAAAATGTTCTTGCTGGATAGTGAGGAGTCTGTAGGCTTGTAGTGTAGTTCTATTGTATGAAGCATATAAATGATTCCAAGATATTTCAGAAGAACCAAAGATTGTAAGGATTGTTCATTACCAATACAATGATATGACTCCATTTCTAAATGGTGCCCAAGGTGAGTTTCAGTTTCCTTGTAAGTAAAATGGAGGAGGTAATTTTTACCTAATGTGGTTGGTATGAAAATTAATAAGATGATGCAACAAAATACTTAGCAGTATGTTTGGCATGGACAGTGTGAAAGGATTAGTTAGTCAGTCTTTTCCGACTCTTTGCAACCCCATGGACTATAATCCGCCAGGCTCCGCTGTCCATGGAATTCTCTAGGCAAGAATACTGGAGTGTATTGCAATTCCCTTCTCCATGGGATCTTCCTCACCCAAGGATAGAACCTGGGTCTCCTGCATGGTAGGCAGATTATTTACAGTTTGGAATGAAATAAGCACCCAGTAAAGGTACAGCCATACACATGAACACACACACACACTTTTATTTCTGCTCTCGGTTCCTGTCCACTTACAACCTCTGTTTATAAAACTCTGTCTAGCCCTTACTCTGGCCCAATTTCTAGTATCTAACCAGTTGTTATTGGTGTTCCTGTCCTACTGTTCTTTACATGGTCATACGTATCTTTGACCTACTACAATGACTTTGGAAGGGAAGCCGGTTATGGTGGTGATTTTATAATCCAAACCTTGTTTGAAAGATGATGAGCATGTCCAGAGAATGTAGGTAATTTTCCCTAAATCACACAATTATCAAATCTAGATTTCTGAGTTGTCAATGTTGTCTTTTACTCTTGTACCCAAGACCTTTGGACCTATAAGGAGAGTCTGGGCAAAGCATGGGATTTAGACTGAGAAAGGATTATGGTCATAGGTAAGAGAGGACTTAATAGTGATAAGATGGTTATAAATCATGTGACACCTTGTGCAAAGTACTTATTTCTCCTGTTTTAAAATAATATGTACCCTGCTTACCTCATAGGATCTTGTGAGATCTGGGTTCTAGACAATGTGGGTGAAAATGTTTGTGAACTGCAAAATGCTGAATAAATACTAATTTTATTATAAACACTGTGTGGTATATATAACTGTTATAGATATGTAGGGATATGTAGGTATATGTGTCCATGCGTGCTAAATTGCCTCAGTTGTTGCTAAACTGCTCTTTGTGACCCAATGGACTCTACGGGAGCCTATGCCAGGCTCCTCTCTCCTGGGATTCTCCAGGTAACAATACTGGAGTGGATTGCCATGCCCTCCTCCAGGGGATCTTCCCAACCCAGGGATCAAACCCACATCTCTTATGTCTCCTGCATTGGCAGGAAGATTCTTTGATGCTAGTGCCACTAGGGAAGCCCATGTAGGAATATATGTATGGCTTAATAAATGAATGTACATTTTAATAAAACTATTTTTAGCAAAACCCAATCCTTTGCATATCTTTATCTGTACTGTCCAATTTATAATCATCTGGCTCTCCTACTGGCTCTCCATGTACTACAAAGGGAGCTCAATATCTTGGAGACTAGACTAAGAATGGGGAAGAATGCAGGTAGATATTTTGTTGCATTTGAATCCAAGTCAACCATGTGGGTCCTTAACAGGTAGGAAAGCCCCATGCCCATAGTGTATCAGGCTCATTAAATGGAAATATCAAGTCTTTTTCAGCTTCATAGATATTAAGATTATTCTTTGACTTTCAATGGATAATTTACTAAAATTAACTACTCTCGTTATGATTTAGAAAATGAAATAGGATTCTAGTTTCTGGTCATATAAGAACATATAAAGAGAATGCTGAAACTGCAATTTAATTGCAACTTGGGGACTTTCTGCAGTTGACTGGTGTTGATGACTTAGAGGACTGTCCAGAAAGATTTGAGGCTGAATGTAGATTGCTGGACAAGTGTTGTAATCCATCTAGCAGTGTCTGCCATAGACTCAGATGAGAATAATGCATGTACATAATGGAAATAGTGCCAAGCCCTTGGCTGTAATACCAGCGTAGCTACATCTACCCGGAAGATCTTGAATAAGACCCTTAATCACTCAGAGCTTCAGTTTTCTTCACTTGCAAAACAATTGGCATGGTCAGGCTTCCCACTGGGAAGTGGTTCTCTCTGGTTTTTTTAATCTTCTGTTACTGAGAGAAGTGCAGTTAATACAATTTTATTCTTGTTCATGTAAGTATACTTTTACTAAGAATATAACTATCTTTAATAATTACAAAAGTGTGATTCTACACTGCTTACCTATAGGATCTTATGAGACCTAGAGTCTAGAGAATGTGAACATAATATTAAGACACAAATAGTGGTTTCAGATCCTCCAGTTTTTGAAGTGGTAAACTCTCCAGACCATCAAGAATATGAAAGAAATTCTATTCCTTTTAAAATGTCTTCTCTGAACATTCTTTTGGCTATAGCAGAGGAAAATAAAATTAATAATTATATTTTTGAGGGATGGAAGCTGAATGTGTTTGTCTTGGAACCATTCATCATCCTTCTGTGACTCTCAAAATGAGAGAGAGAATTGCTAAATCTTTATTCTCCATTAAGGAAAAGGAATCAAATGCGTGCTTCCCTCTTTTTGTTTAATATAAACATTTATTAAATATTTTATCCTTCCAGCTCCCTAAAGTCAGGCTTAACATTGACTGTAGATTTTTTTGGCCTTATTTGAGCAAAATTGTTTTTTCCAATTAAAAATTCTACACATTGCAACATGTATTCAAATGATATGAACCCTGGAAAGTCAACAATGGTTTCTCCTCACCTGAAGTTTTCCAGAGGGAACCCCTCATGTGCCGCAGGCTTCTACACATCATATTCTTTCTCTGGGCTTTATGGTTTTATTTTATTCCATATTCTAATTTTATGTAAAGGGCTGGAAAGTTATGGATGGCCACCCGGCATCGTCATTAAGGCTAGTGGAGGGGATTAGTGAGGAAACGATCCCCTGTCTAATCATTTGGTCTTTGTTTTCAGATCAAACTCCAACCCCAACGAGATTCCTAAAGAACTGCGAGGAGGTGGGGCTCTTCAGTGAGTTGGACTGCTCCCTAGAGCATGAGTTCAGGAAGGCTCAGGAGGAAGAGAGCGGCAAGCGGGTAGGTTCATTTGGATGCCTGGACAAGTGTTTCCTCTAGCACCTGCTAGAGTCGTCTGTGTTGAAACTAGGTGGCATTGTTGTGCTGATGTGGCTCTAAAACAGCATCTTATCCATTTACAAGTGCTTTGTGTTTTGTTTTTTAATGGCTGAATCTCTGGTTGTAGTAGAAAGATCATGGGAAAAGCAGATTATATGAAATAAGGAATTCAAGCCAAGAAATTATCCTGATTCTTTTTTTTTTAATTGGAGAATAATTGCTTTACAGTGTTGTGGTGGTCTCTGCCATACATCAGCACGGATCATAACTGTTCGTGACCTGAGTCAGATAAACTCATGGAATTTTCCATTTAAAACTAATTATTTTCCTTTGCTGAATAATAGCAAGATTTCCATGGGTGGTAGTGCAGAAGACAAGGACCAGAGGGTAAGATGACAAGTGAAGGATCATAGCAGTAGGAGAGGATTTCATCTGATCTTGACCCAGGCTATAACTATCTGATTTCTGTCATCTTGGTGTCTCTCTACCACCTTTCACAGTTCCTTCTTGGCCATATTATCGTGTATTTGTTGTTGTTGAAATAAATAGGTTCACTATAAGTGTGCGTTATTTGTTCTTACAAATGTAGAAAATCTACTTTATGAATCCCTCCAGAATATACTCTCTTTTTATTGTAATGTTGTGCCGGCATTTAAAAATCACAGTATCAGATTAAGGAAAAGAAATGGAGGCACAAGTAAATAAGATAATGAAGCTTTTAGTATTTTTAGTTTGTTTTTATAGACCATTACTGAATGCCCACACTACTAAACAACACATTAGACATATCCCATGCCCAGAGACTTAAACTGTGAAAGCTGGTTGAAAGGAGGTACCAGCTACATTGTAATGGATTCTGAATTTCCAGCTGTTCCATCCCGAGAAGAAATTTTAAAAGGCTCTGATATTTCTCTAAGTGTTTGAAAACCTTTGAATCTCCCTCTATGTGAAATTACAATAATCCCTCTCCACCAGATTTTTCATGTCACATTCTCACATCACGATAGCCAAGGGTCTGTATTCAGTCTGTACTGCTTTAGGAAAAATCCTGAAAATAGGTTACAAGAGGGATATAAAATCTCAAGCAACTCATTTTATTTATAATTAGTTATTCATATTTGACCATCTCCTACCTCCCTAGCCCCAACCCAATGAAGGGCCTTTTTTTTTCTTCTTCTTTTTTAAAACAAACACTTATTTAGCACTTATTTGCCAGATGCTGTTCTGAGTACTCAAAATTTTTAACTAAATAAAAATAGAAGGCATGCATTCTATATTTCATTGCAATAGAAATAGATTTTTTAAAACCATAAAAATAGCAAGGAAGAGAGGAACCAAAAGTCTAGTAAATTTACTCTGGTTGAGTAATAAATTTAGCTTTCCTGATGGACATGACATGCGTAGACAACTGGGAGATTAAGTTCATTTATTCCTTGAGACAGTTAAGATTCCTCTGAACTATAAGTAAGGTGTATACTTGGTCCATGTTGTCTTCATTTCTGACAGAAGGGTTTTAGACAAAGTGTATGCCCTTGATTTTCCTGAAGATATTTGCCAAGAACAGCAGCTTTAGAAGCCTATGATCGGGTTGTGGTTCTAGATCTCTTTGCATAGTCCTCACCATCTCCTATATGAAGCCCCAGGGGAAGAAATTCTTACAGATCTGAATTCCAGGAAACGGTTTGCTTCCCCTGAGGAACTGAAATATTTTCTCCTTGTGGACATGAGAATTCTGTAACCAGTTCTCTTTCTCTTTTTGCTTTGACTGCTTGATTAACACGAAGCCAAACTGACTGTTTAACTTTGAGAACTTTTTAGAACATGGTAATGAGCATTTTACTTCCCCATAGACTACACTTTCAGTTCCAGTTTGTATTTCCTCTGGTCCCAGTTTTTAATGTAGAGTGACATTTTCATGATCTACATTTTCTTTGCGTATGTGAGTTGCTTTTGATTCTCTGTGGGTTGAGTACAAAAAAGTGTTAAAATATTCAGGCAAGCAAAGTTGAAGAGGACTATTGCCATTGAAGAAATATGTTTTTCTTCTCTTTCAAATGTTGCTCTTAGCAACATTAGTCATGTGATGACTTTGAGAAGGGTATGTGGGTGGGGGATCCTGCAGCCAGCTTCCCCCATGGTTTTGGGGTGGGCCCCTCAGGAGACCAGTGTCTCACCCCCAACTTCACTTGCACGCACTGGAAGTTGGATAGCATTCAGACTGTTGAAGTTTCCTCTTCCACTGCTTTGTTCAAACCAGTGGGCCAAATCCAGGCTCAGTGGCCATGACTTCACAAGTAGGCATTTCTTGAGGCCTAAGGCAGGGTGACTCATCCAACGGCCAAATGAGCTGTGTTGGTGACTTCTTGTGTGTGTTGGTGTGTTGGTGATTTCCTTGGAAGCCACATGATGGGGAAATGTGGAGTAGGAGATGCTCTCTCATCTGCCAACATATTTCTACTCATCCCTTCATCCACATTTCTCCAGCTTCCAACATCCTTGGCACACTGTCACCACCAGCTCCTACTTCATTTATTTGTTCCCCGCTTGAATAGTAGGAATACGAGTTGTTTTTTAAAAAAATCTTTTGGTTGGGAGGTGTGTGGGATCTTAGTTCCCTGAACAGAGAGTAAACCTGTGCCCCTATTATTGGAAGCATGGAGTCTTAAACAATCAATCCCCAGGGAAGTCCTGGAATACAAGTTCTTTTTCAGGGCATACCTTGTCATCATTAAGTTCTGTCTCCTCCTTTGTCCCTTTTGCTGCACATTCAGATAACAATTCCTTTTTAATTCTACATTCCAGCTCTCTTCTAATTTATTTTCCTCTGAGACTGTTAATAGACGATTTCCAATAGTTGCCTCATGATAAATCAGTTCAGTCCTGTCTGAGTCTTTGTGATGCTATGGACCATAGGCTGCCAGGCTTCTCTGTCCGTGGGATTCCCCAGGCAAGAATGGAGTGGGTTGCCATGCTCTCTTCCAGGGGATCCTCCCAACCCAGGGATCAAACCCGTGTCTCTATGTCTCCTGCATTGGCAGGTGGGTTCTTACCACTAGCGCCACTTGGGAAGCCCATTAGTTTCCTCAGCAAGTTTTATTTTGTAAAGTGGGAGATGGATTTGTTTATATGGAAATTTTGGTTTAAAAAGATTTTTGCTTGAACTTGCTAAATACTTTATACAGAAATGTTAGAAAGACTGAGCTGGTCTTTTCCTCCACCTTTAAAATTCTAGCTGAAGTTTGGTCTAGAAAATTATATCAAAGAGCAAATAGGGAGTTGGTTGTTGTTTAGCTGTGTGGCCGTCTGTTGGGAAAAATTCTCTTTGACAGACTATCTTTAATCCTGATACATTTCCAAAAGTATCACAATATGTGTATAGAGTGAGGACAGGCTAGAGGCAGGTAATGACCATTGGAAAAGCCCCGGTGTCTGTATCCACAGCGTATATTCTATAGCAGATGGCACATTCCATAATTGCCTCAACCTTCCACCTTAGCATAAACCCGTAGCTTCAAAACTCTTTAATTAGAGATATATTTCTTCTCTTGAAAAAGCATTCCTCACTAGCAGTATCACGGATCTCAACTTGCCTAGTCAGGCTAGTGCATGTCCTGAAACAGATGAGAAACTTTTGTTCATCATTTATTCACACAATAAATATTTTTGAGAGCCCATCATGTGCTAGGCACTGTCCAAGGCACTGGTGAATATATGGACTAAAGCTGATTGTAAAACAGAAAACAAAAAATCCCTGACCTCAGGTTGCTTGCTTCTCATGGGCAAGACAAACAGTAAACAAGTAAAAACAATAGAATATATAACATGTCTGAAGGTGAAAAGTGCTGTAGAGGAAAATATTTCAGGGGAAGGGGCACAGGGAGTGTTGGGAGTGATCTAAGGGGCATCACTGGTGAGCAGACATGCAGCTGTGACCTGAAGGCAGAAGTCAGAACCAGTTGTGTACTGGTGAGGAGAGTAGAGAGAGCAAGAAGTGCAATGCCGTGAGGTGGAGGGTGCTCTTTGCTGGAGGAACAGCAAAGAGCAGGGTGTGCAGTGATGGGCAGAGTGGGCAAGCAGGGTCATATCCAAGAAAGCTGAGTAGGCTTCAGTCTGAGTGAGATGGAGAACTATAGGACAACTGTAAGGAGAGGTATCATAGCATCTGACTTAGATACAGCAGATCTCCTATATACAAATGAGTTCCATTCCCAGAGGGCATAAGTCCAATTTGTTTCTAAGTCCAATAAAGTTAGCCTAGATACCCAACTAACACAAGCAGTTATATAGTACTGTACTGTAATAGGTTTCACACAATAATACATAAAAAACAACCCCCTCAAATAAAGAAAATATTTTAAATCTTACAGTACAGTACTTTGAAAAGTTCAGTAGTGCAGTACAACAGCTGGTGCTTAGCAGTGCCAGGTATATCACCACTGCTTTTATGCATGTTTGTGGACATCCTGGGCTTGAAATAAAGATACCGCAGTCCTGAAATCTACACAGTACTCTACAGTAAAGTACACAAAAGCACCACCACCTTTAGAGGACACACACATGTGACAGTATTACCCCAGACATGTGAACTAACCTACATGATTGGACATGCAAATACACGTTCGAATCTTTGAAATTTCACAACTTGAAGTTTTGTATATAGGGGACTTACTGTGTAAGAAAGTTTACTTGGCTGCCAAGTTGAAAGTAAATTATTGGAAGGAAATAGCAAAATGAGACCGGGTAGGAGGGTATTCAAAGAATCTAGGTTAAAAGTGATGGCAGATTGGTCCAAGGTGCAGATGGATGGGTGGGGTGGTTAGATTCTGGATTAATTTGAAGATAGAGCCAACAGAAATTGGTAATGGATTTGGTCTGGGAAGTAATAGAAGGAATTCAGGATAAAACCAGGTTTTTGACCTCAGCAACTGAAAGGATGGAGTTGCCTGTGGGAAAAACAAGTTTGAAGGGCAAATTGAGGAGATTGTTTGCAAACTTGTTAAGTGGAAATATCTACTGGGAAGAGGAATATATAGATATGTAATACAGGACCTGTCTGAAGATATGAACTGGGGGTCGTTGGCATGTTGTTATTGTTGTTTAGTCACTAATTCGTGTTCAGCTACTTTGCAACCCCATGGACTGTAGCTTTCCAGGCTCCTCTATCCATGGGATTTCCCAGACAAGAATACTGGAATGGGCTGCCTTTTCCTTCTCCAGGGGATCTTCCTGACCCAGGGAATCTTCCCAAATCAGGGATCAAACCCATGTCTCCCGCACTGGCAGGCAGATTCTTTACCACTGAGCTACCTGGGAGGTGGTGTTTAAATGCATGAGACTCAGTGGAATGACCTGGACTAGGGGTGAATGGAGATGAGGTAGAGAAGAGTTCTGAGTATAGAACTTGGCAGAGTCCTCCAGAATCCTCCAAGACAGTCTTCAACTCTCCTCAGTGGTCAGAGATGACACAGAAGACTGAGACTTGGAGAGTCAAGTATAGGAACCCAGGCAGTGATACTGAAAAGACACCAGTAACTGACACTCTGCATGTTGATCTCATGTTCCACATTAGTGGAGAAAACAAAAACAAAAGATTTTTTTAAAGGATGAATTGACCCTTCACATTTGATTTCTTTTTACAGAAGAGCTCCAACAGTGCCTGTCTAAGAGGAGAGAGAGAGCTTCATCATGTGATAACAGTTGTGTGTGAGTGTGTGTGTGTGTTTAAGAAAGGAAGAGGAGTTGAAAGTACTACAAATGAACTCCTTTATCTTGCTGAGAGAAATATAACATTACAGCCTAACATAGTGAAGGACCCTGAAGATGAAAAGCACAGTATATAAGTGCTAAGTGTTGTTATTCTCCCCTAGGATCTAAATCTGACTTATTATGCTGATGCAGCAATAGCAAATTAGGACATTTCCATCCTCTAGAATTCCTACCCAAATGATGAAAAGTGCAGTCTATTCCCAGAGGGTGTTGACTGTTTAACACATGGGAACAGGGGACAAGCTATAATCTTAAGATCTTGGATCCCAGCTCAACAGGAGTCAGGGAACAGGGCATAGCTAGGTCAGCCTCAGCTCAGAAAAGTCAGCTGCTCAATCTGATTATATTCTGTACCTGGAAATCATGTTACCCGACACCACCAGTTACTTGGGGAGCGAGGGGGCAGAGAGGGAGGTGCTTTGCCTTCGTTACAGTCTTGCTGTATCAGCTAGTAGTGGGCATGGTTGCTCTCTGGGGGAGGTGTGAATGGCAACGTGTGGGTGGCACAGGGTGAAAAATAAGAGATAGCAAGTTGAGAAAACTTGCAACAGCTGTATATTTCCAGTTATGTTAACATGTTGCTTCTATATTTGTGCAATACAGCCCCTCTCCCTGCCTTTTCTCCCTAGCCCCTGCCTTACAAGTCTGGAGAAAAAGAAAATTCTGAAATCTAAACTTGGTTTTATCCTAGTTTTGAAAATGCCACCATGTTCTCTAAATTCTAGTAGATGAGATTGTTTTTCATCTTTTCGTGCCTTTAAAAAGAAAATCAGCATGACTGAAAGGAAACACCCATTGGGAGCATTATGAGAGATGACGGCCTATTTCTTCCCCCCACCCCAATAACTGGAAAATCTAACCCTTATATCGTAAGGATACTCTTGTCCTCTCCCTCCATTTCAGCACACTGGTCATGTAAGCACTTTCCGCTTTCTCTTTATAGATGTAAATTTTGCCCTCAGTTTAGATGGAATTTGATGCTGGAAGAGAAGTTGGCTTGGTCTTTGCATCCCACTCAGGGGAATGACTAAACCAGTGGATGAACTGGAAGCTAGTTCATGAGTTTTGGTTCCCTGGGATTTAGGATTAATGAGCACAATCTCAACAGACATTATTAAGAGTTGGTATCCACTTGCACATATGTCAATGAATCATGAGGTGATCTCAGGCTCAGCCTCAATTTACAATGGAGTGGAAATGGAAAACAACTCATAGAGTTGTTTTTTTCATCTGTTTGTCTTATGAGGTTGGTTTTTTTTTTTTTGGTGGAAAGTCATGGTATCTTCAGAGTTACAAAATCTGTCATCTTTGCCTTGCAAAGAGTGAGCACATAAAATCAAGTCCCTTTTACGTGAATGATGAGGAAGGCCCATGGCTTGGAGGAGAACTGACCCAGATGGGTACTGGGGGTTTGCTCATCTCCTTCCTTAGACAGTTTGTATATTTGTCTAACTTGGACCTTAATGGATGAGTCTTCACAACATAACCTTAACATTATAGACAAAACATCTCTTGAGGCTGCAGGTTTACTTTCTAATGCTAAATCATCTGGCCATTCATGGCCACGCCTTTAGCCAGTGTTAGGAGCCAATTATTAGGGAATGGTGGTATTTATAATGGCAAATAAATGTCTCTTAACTTGTGAATGGCAGATTTTATTGTCCTTGAGTTGATTTTCTTTTTGTCATGGGCCTTATTTATATTTGCTATCACATGATGTTTGTTCTGGCAAGACTGAGGTATCTGCCCGAGTCTTTCTGAGAACCAAACAAGGTTTTCAGAGGCTTAAGTTTGATTAGAAAGGTTTGTATTCATTCCATGCAGAAATGAGTATTTTCCTAAGAGGTGCTGATGTTGTCATTTGAGAAGTAGAAGAGATTTGGAAGATTGGATTATAAGATACAGCATGAAGATTGCTAGAGGAAACTTGGCATTGATTTGGGAACCCCTATTTGTGTTGGAAATGTTGAGGAATACAGCAGTATTTTTCTCACACCAGAATTTCCTGTTCAGTTGTGACTAGGTTGGTAATAATCAAAGTATTTCTATACCTTTAAAGCATATCCAACACATCTGACATTTTGAACATGTTGTTAGTGATAACTTTGATTTTGGTCCCTTTTGTTAACAGGGAGTAATTATAGGTGGTTATGGCAGTGCTATGTTCCCCATGTTAAATGCAGAAGAATAAACTGCTAAGAGACAAGAAGAGTTGATAGGTGCTCATTGAGGGGGCCAGCGGTAGGGATGATGTGTTCTGGCTTTTCTCCTACCTTCCCTGTCCTCTCTCTATTTCCTGTGTTTTGCTGTATCCACTTCTGGGTGATTTTTGTTTACACCTTCTCTTCAGAAAACTCATACGTTCTCATAACCCAACCTTTAACCCTACCCAACAGTTCCTTTATCTGTGCATCTAGTCCTCACCATCTCTACTCTCCAGCTGGTATTAGCATTCTCATTTGAATATGCCCCTGGTGTTTATAACTCATTATGCCCAGTACCGTGCTCAAAGCCTTCCTGTACAAACTCACTGCCACGATGAGCCACACTCTCGGTCTGGGTCTGTCAGAGGCACAGTTCATCCACCTTGTGTGTGCATGCTAAGTCACTTCAGTTGTGTCTGACTCTGCACGACCCTATAGACTACAGCCTGCCAGGCTCCTCTGTCCAAGGAGTTCTCTAGGCAAGACTACTGGAGCGGGTTGCCATGTCCTCCTCCAGGGAATCGTTCTGACCCAGGGATCAAACCTGTGTCTCTTATGACCTCTGCATTGGCAGGCGGATTCTTTACCACTAGTGCCACCTGGGAAACCCTCATCCATCTTAGCAGGCAGCTTTATCTCCCCTCCATCCTTTGCCCCCTCTCTGGGTCCCATCAACTTCCTTAGGCCAGAGTCCTCATGACTTCTCTTTATTTTCCATTTCTATCACTTCAAGTCTAGCCCATCTTTACTTCCTACTGAGTTACCCCTGAGCATTCTAAGATGTTTTGACTTTTAACCCAACTTTAAAGAGATACCTAGATTTAAGTATTATCACAAAATTAGATGTATTTTTTAACAAGTGAAAACAAACTGAAATGTTTATCTGTTAAAAAAAAAATTGCTGTTGAAAATGTTTGCTTGTGGTTAAGTTGAAAGTTCCTCCAGGTATTGTCTTTGTTAACAGGTAGAGGGGTTGGTGTAGGATGTCATCAGTATAAAAGGGAGTGCGCTGGGAGCTGTTAAACATAGTTTTGATTCTAGGAGACTCTATGCATGGAATCCATCTAAAAGTTCCTAAGCAGAGGTGGGGCTTCCCAGGTGGCAGTAGTGGTAAAGAATCTCCCTGCCAGTGCAGGAGAAACAAGGGATGTGCGTTTGGTCCCTGGGTCAGGAAGATCCCCTGGAGTAGGAAATGGCAACCTGCTCCAGTATTCTCGCCTGGAAAATCCCATGGGCAGAGGAGGCTGGTGGGCTACAGTCCATGGGGCCTCAAAGAGTTGGACATAGCTGAGCGATTGAACACATATACCACACAAACACACACAAAAGCAGAGATGGGGTGGGATGGGAAGAGGCACTTTAAAAATGACTAAGAAAAGAAGCTGAAAATGGCCCCCGAACACAATGGAGCCCTGATGCTCCCCAGGCAACCCAGACTCGGGTTGTGCAGATGGCTTGTTTGGCCTGCCTTCCCATCAGGATGCCTGACTGTAGCTGAAAATTAGCCCAATTGAATTATTTGTCTGGGAGGCTACTCACTAAAATAATTACGAATCTCAGCTTTAAGAGTCGAGAGAAGGGCAGCTTTTCCCAGCTGGAGACTTTCTCATGGGGTAGTTTTCCCATTTGGGGTTTGGTTGGGATCTCAGCTGGTTATAGTCACTATTTACCTGTCTAGAAGGTAATAAAGCCAACCTGGGATTTCAAAGTACTAACCCAAGTGGAATCACAATGGCAAATGGACACTCTCCTCTGAAAGAATCAATTTGTAGCTATGAGTGATTCCAAACTTGAAACCCACCAGACAGGTTGGCGGGTGTGTACCTGGGGCAGAAGGCTTTGCATCTGCCGACGGAGTGAGTCTTATCCTCCATGAGGCCCTGCATTCATGCTTCTGAAAGCGAGCAGGAAAACAGATCTGTTTTTTGCGCTGAATTAAAACAAAATGACTAAAAGATGAAGCTTCCGTTCTAGGCAAAAAAACAACACTCACATTTAGAAAACTGGACCACATGTTAGTTGGCGCTGAGCGTCTGCAGCTAAGAATCACTTACCTGGGCCCCTCACAGAGACATGAGAAAAAAAAAATTGACCCTGTGAAAGAGAAAAGGAAAAGAATATAATAGTTGTGAGAGTCTCTGCTTCTATCATCTCATAAATCCAGGTGAACGTTAAGTGTGGTTCGGAGCAGGTATGGGAGTGATTTACTCTGGGAATCCCGCTTTAGCATTTGTGTGCTGTTAAGTTATTTCCATACTGATAAGGCTGAGGCCAGGAACTGAGATTCCATACATTCTTCCTGTCCATATTTCCAGCACATTGTCAACTCAAACCTGAGATATTGACTGATTTTAGTGCCAGAACCCTGGAGGGACATTTTCCTTGTTTAAACCAACTACCACTGAAACCCAAAAGCCTAGGGGTTTATGAAATGATGGATTTTCTCCCCTGGAAACACCTTCCTACACTTTGAGGAGCTGGCTGTCCTGCTGACCCAGAGGGGCTCATAAGCTATTTGGATTGGAGCAGGGTCAGGTCATTCCCTGGGTAGCCAGGCACAGTGTCACCTGCTGGTGCTTCACTCTAGGACTAGGATGATCCTCGCATCCCAGCAATATAGACTGCAGTCTTCCCCACAACACTGCTGGGCTTCCCTTTGTTCTCTGCTTTCTGGGATATGAAAGTCTATTTTTAGCCCGGGTGAACTTGGGGCTCTTCTATCTGATGGGACTAGTTTCTCATTTGTCTCTAGAGTGAAATGAAACGCTGAAAGGTCTTTACATTCAGTGTCTCCTCTAACGACACATTTTCTAATAAAACTCACTAGCATTGGCAGAATCAGACTCTAGTGTACATAGATGATGTTTTGCCTTTTGACCTGAAGGTGAATGTGAGCTGTTTTATTGGACAGCTTTGGTGCTAGAAGGATGGCTCTTCCCACCTGCAAGCTCTCCCTTCATTGTCTGGCTTAGTGGATGCTTCCCCAATCTTCTTTCTGAAGTGGGGTGAACCTTGCATTTGGATTCCATGTGGCTGCAGCCCAAGCATCCCTGAGATCTGAGTCACGGGCAGAGCACACCATCTGTTACATGAAAACTTTGAAAGCTGATCACAGTGCTGACCGCTCCTGCCAGAGCTGGTGCCAGGTGCCTCGTTCCCTGTGGCTTTATGTTTGGGTGGGGACTTATTTGGGCTCTGCAGACAGTCCAGTCCCCAAAGAAGAAAAGCAGTCATGTTTTTGGTGCGCCTGTCCAGGTGATTGACTACAGATGATGCAGTGCCCGGCATTTTAGAATCATAGCCGCTCTCAAAGAAGTCATCCCCTTCCTGGCTTCTCTGGGAATTTCTTGTTATGCACAAAGCTTAGGAACTTTCCCAGAAGGTTTACGAATGTGAGCAATTGCTGGATTCAGTGGCACAGTTGGTTCAGGCATTCCTGTACTTTTCAGGGCAAGCCTGGAATCTGCTGTGCTCTTTGAAGCAGAGTGCCTATGAACCCCACCCTTCCAGCCCCGTTTGATTGGTCCCCAAGTGACCGAAAGGGAACAAGACAGTCCAGAATCCTGGCAGCCTCTCTTGTGGTGTGCTGTGCCAAAATGTGACTTGCTCCGTGCTCTCTGTGCGGCTGCTCCCTTGAAACGGCTCCCCAGCTCCTCCTGCGCTCACTGCAACAGCCCCGGTGTGGATTGTGGAGAACTAAGGCAGAGTGTTGTCTAAATTTAGGACGAGAGCAAGAAATCCAGACTCTGTCTCATCACTTTCTAAAAAGTCATGTGTAACTTTATTTTCTCACCAGTAAACTGGACCTTTAGCTACCTTGGAGTTATAAGCATATGTAGTTCAACTATATTGAGATCTGGAGCACAGTAAATAAAGCTAATTCTTAAATAGATGGTGTTAGATTCACATACTATGATTGCGTCTCACCTTGTACTTTTTCTGCTGTTGCCCAAAAGAAGTGTCCTGAAAGGGGTTCTGGGCCAGAAATCCAAGTGTGCTCTCACAGAGTCAGTTCAGCAGTGGTGATGTTGCAGCATCAAAGAGCATTTCTCCCCTGTACAGCAGGAGGAGTGGGACAGCTCCTTGATCCAGATTTCTGCTAGACATTTTTATTTGTGTCATAGTAATGCACACATTCACAAGTACATGTCTTAGGCAAAGTGGGCCATCAGGCTTTGTGAATAAGTTCTTGCTTTTCTGACTACTACCGCGGATTGCTCCCTGTGTCCAGTTCAACACCAGATAAAAGAGACTTTTGATGTCCCAAGTACAGCTGCCTGCTGCCCTCTGATTTTGAAGGCAGCAAGCCTGATATGTCCCTCAACTGGGTGTGAACTTAGAGGTGATTTCCCATTAACGGTGATGGATGTGCACAGATACATACACACACACACACACACACACACACCCTCCCATGGACCCCCTTGTGACCAGAAGCACATATTGCCAGACAGCTGGCCAGGGCCAGGGGTGCAGTCTGTGATCACAGGAGAGAGGAGCTGCTTTGACCTCATTAGTGCCGTTCTCCTAATTGAGTCTAACATTCACAGACTACAGCTACCCGGGTGCATTTTACAGAGAAAAATCTGTTAATAACATTGAAGAGTCCAAGCACTATTTTCTCTTGGGAGATTTTAGGTGTTGCCCCTCCTAATGTCTACTGCCTTTCAGCAGAATCTGATGATGCTACAGCAAGCATACCTGAATCAACAGTGGTTTGTGGCTGTCAGAGAACATGGAGATCACACATTTCTATCTCGGTCAAACTCAAAGTGTAGAGAAAAGCCCGAGAAATGCTTACAGAACAGGCAACATCCTATATGTTTCTGATCTGAGCCTACAGGTGTTAGAAGGGAGAGAATATGATGGGGGCTTTGGGTGTATGTTAGGAATGGCTTGAAAGGAAGTTTGCCTGTCAAATACTTTACTTGGACTCTTTGTGGGATTTATTTGTCCTCTGGACTTACTGGCTTTTAATTAAAGAGTAAATTCCACTGTGAGAGAACCATGCCATGTGCATATGGAATGGTTGATTCTCTGTAGTTTTCAAACATTTGTTGATGGCTTACTCTGCTCACAACTCTTTCATCCAGTTCCTGCTCCTTCGTCTGGAAGTCCTAGCCTTGACTTCCTCATCCCCTGTTGGGGGTGGGGGATGTTTGTCAAGCCCTTTTCATGGGTGACCCTGAGACCATCTGACATATTAACCAGCCAGCGAATGAGGTCTAGACCAAGATAACTAATATTTGCACTTGTCTTTCCATTCCATAGAAAAGAATTAAGAGACCAATTCTGATTCTTCAAGTGGTCTTCATTTTCTACATTCCCCCACCGCCACCCCAATAGAGGTAACCTGCGCCCCGTGCCAAATGCCTTTCCCAACAGCTGTTTGGTGATTCTGTGTCACTGGGCTCACTGTAAAATCAGGCATATCCTTTTAATTACCTGTTCATATTTCAGCCATGCTGAGCTCCATGGCACTGAGAGAGGGGATAAACCTTCATTGTAATGGATTTTTAGTAAGACTATCTCAGAGATAAGAGTCCTAAATCTTGGCAGTCTCTTTAGAGCACACACTTTGTGATTGCACACAAATTCTTGGCTCCCCAGAGCCATGTTGTAAGTGGAGTGCGCTGTGCAGAGCTAGGTAATAAGATACTGCAGATACATTTGAGAGCAAGGTACACTTCTGCTTTATTTATGAAGATAGACATGCTGGTTGAGGGCTTAATCACAGCTGATAAATCATTTTAAGAAAGCCTATTAGAACCATATGCTGATTTTTTTGCATTAATATAGTGTGTCTGTTTCTAGTCTAATAAGAGAGGATTTTCTCTCCTGCTCTGTGTCTCTCCAGTGTGGACTATTTATCTGTTTAAGTGGTATCACTTGTGTGGGAGCATTTATCTCTTTAAGAGGTACCATTAATAAAAGAAGGTGAAAGGGGGAAGGAAACATGAGTGAAGGGGCCCATTGCACAATGCCTCTGTGTGTGTGTGTGTGTGTGTGTGTTTATGGTATTACAAAGGAAAGAGTCAAAAGCTGAGAACAGGAAACATCTCAATTAGAGTTTCGGAAGACTGTGGATTGGTCTTCACTCAGCATAAGGTAGTCATTTCAGCCCAGGTGGTTATAATACTGTAGTAAAAGATTATCAGAATATGGGGGAGTGTGCACTGACATTTTGGTTACCTCACTTCTCCCCAAGCTAGCAGAGGTCTGCCCCAGGAACAGGTCCCAGGGCTCTTTAATGAGAGACATATTGGGGCTCCAACTTGGAGCCAAGTTCTGTTTATCACTAATTGCAGGGGTGCCTTGCAGATCTTTTCTATTATTTCCTGATTATACCCCTGCTCTTTTTATTATCTTGCCAAAATTCAAACAGTAATAATTGCATGATTTGTTTATTTATAACCCCTTCTACTGTGCCAATCACTGTATTTAATAGATTTTTAAAACAGTGATAGCCTTTACCAAATTAATGGATGTCTTTTACCTTCCACAGAGAAGCCATGTATTGGTGAATCTAACTTGGCATTTTTCAGAGTGTTTCTATGACCCTCCCTCCCCAGAATCTTGTGTTTTTGATCATATAAATTAGGGCTAATTTTGGTGCACAGAGAGAGCTTGCATGCCAGGAAGATGTTTTAGGAAAGGATATTAATTTATCCTTTAGGAGTATATCCATGTTGGGTTCTATGACTCCTGAGTTTCTTTGCAACTCAGTTTTCATGATTTCTCTGAAAACTGAGTTTAGAGATAAAGATACATGAAAAGATAGTAGGGAAACCTGATACCAAATGAATTGGAATTGAGATTATGAACTAGGAATCATAAAATTCACTACCATTTATTTATGGGTCCCTATTATTTGTCAGGCACACACAGTGATAGAAGTTTTGTTTGCATTATTCCCTGATCATTACAGCAATACTATGACTGTTTTAACCTTCATTTAACATAATAAGACGCTAAAGCTTAAGAGTTTGGTTTACTGAAAGTGACCAAGCTCAAATTTGTAGATCCAGTATTTGTACATAGGTCTGTCTGCTGGATGGAGAAGGAAGTGGCAGCCCACTCCAGGATTCTTGCCTAGAGAATCCCATGGACAGAGGAACCTAGTGGGCTACAGTCCACAGGGTTGCAAAGATTTGGACACAACTGAGACACACACACACACACACACACACACACACACACGCAGAGTCAGCTGGAAAATTCCTGTGCTTCCCATTATTTCAGATCACCTCTGTTGCCTCTATCTTCATTCCCTTATGGTACCTGCGTGTTTTAACATACGTGCTAATTTACTTTAAAAAATGCTCAGTAGACGTTTGCAAAGCATCACACTCTGCTTAATCTGCACAAATACATGAAAAAATCTTGAGTGCACCCACCCACTCTACCCTGATCTTTAAAAATTCTCCTCTAGGCCTCCAGTCTCGGCCCCAAATTCTTCCATGTTCTGTAGCAGTGGCTGCAGTAATACAGATGACCCTGAAATCTCAGGGGAAAAAAAAAGCTGCTTCTCTGCATAACACATTCATCAATGCCACTGAGGTCACACGGTCCACCATCACTGCCCTGCTCACCACAGTACGTAATTCCCAGTCCAAACCAGACCTGGGACAATCTTCTCATCTCTAGTGTTGCAACATGCTCCTTCTGTGGGATATTTCCTCCCATGCCTGGTCCTGATGACCCCTGTTTTCCTGGAATAAAATGAGCATTTGCTGAGTGGGGCTGCATTTGGAGTTTACATTAGATTCTAATAGAGTAATACCTGGAGGAATGACTGCCCCTGAGGAGAGAGCACACTAAAGAGACTGCTGCTGTATTCTCGTAGGCTTGCTTTAGATTGGGCAATGGGGGTTGCTACACCATTATTTCTGGGTGTGATAGGAACTGGGGCCACAGGATAGAGTAATTTCTGATACGTAGGCTGTGGTCAGTGTTCTATTTATGTTTAACCGTTGGATTTTAAAAGAAAGCTTTGCCATGAATCTCCCTCCAACTGCAACTTCCTCCACTGGAAATATTTCTATTCTGTCCTCCCGATTCAATCCAACAAACTTTTATTGAAGGCTTCATATGTCCCAGGTGTTGTACCAGGTGGGCCAGGTGCCAAGGCTATGTTCTAGTAGGGGGCCGCTAGTCTAAGGGTCTGGGGGTAGGTTTGGCCTTCTTGATGGGTCCTATGCTCCTGTGGAATCAGGGGTACAAGGGAAATAACAGTGACTGGCAGCTCAGTTTAGCTGCAGATTCTTCATGACCTGACCCTTACTTAATTTACCAGTTTTTTGTGTATGTTATTTTCTCTCATGTGTTTTTTTGCTCCAGAAAAGTGGAATAAGACCTTCCTTCCCTAAATTCCTAGCAGCTCAGACAGTAAAGAATCTGTCTGCAATGCAGGAGACCCAGATTCGATTCCAGGGTCAGGAAGATTGTCTGGAGGAGGGAATGGCAACCCACTCCAGTATCCTTGCTTAGAGAATTCCATGGACAGAGAAGCCTGGCAGGCTACAGTCCACAGGGTCGCAAAGAGCTGGACATGACTGAGCAACTGTTGTGCTTAAGTACACAATTATCTTCACCTGGAAGGTTTCCCCCTCCGCTCATCTTTGACCAACTCTAACCCATCTGTGAAAGCCTATGTCAGATGCCACCCCCATGAAGCCTTCTCTAATTCCTCCCCACCTGGTGTGACCTTGGCCTCGTCTGAATTCCCACATTGCTTTTCAAGCACTTCTTATGGCACTTCTCCCTGCCTA
This sequence comes from Nanger dama, assembly GCA_917880005.1. Lineage (NCBI taxonomy): Eukaryota > Metazoa > Chordata > Mammalia > Artiodactyla > Bovidae > Nanger > Nanger dama. The sequence continues at coordinate 30,221,604 of CAKJTW010000022.1, forward strand.
TCTCATGTTCTCATATTTACTGCATTTTCCCATCTCCCCTGAACTATAAGCTATGTTGTTGCAAGGTACTGCCTACCCCTTCCATCACTCCCAGCACCATTGTCTCACTTGTGGAAGAAGTTTCCTGAAGAATTATTAGAATGGGTGAATAAGTGAACATGAATGCGTGCATGAATGACTGTCTTCATGCAGCAAGATTACCTGGTTTATCTGCGGCAAGGAGAGCTGAAGTGCCTTCTACAGCATTTTGAGAGATGTCCTAAAGAGTTTCAGTATCCATTTTCCTTTTAAGAAATTTGCTAATTCATGAAAGAGCTAGGATGACTAGGATTAAAAATATCCAAGAACATCAGTTCAGTTCAGTCGCTCAGGCATGTCCGACTCTGTGACCCCATGAATTGCAGCGCGTCAGGCCTCCCTGTCCATCATCAACTCCCGGAGTTTACCCAAACTCATGTCCATCGAGTCGGTAATGCTATCTGGCCATCTCATCCTCTGTAGTCCCCTTCTCCTCCTGCCCCTAATCCCTCCCAGCATCAGGGTCTTTTCCAATGAGTCAACTCTTCACATGAGATGGCCAAAGTATTTGAGTTTCAGCTTCAGCATCAGTCCTTCCAATGAACACCCCAGACTAATCTCCTTTAAAATGGACTGATTGGATCTCCTTGCAGTCCAAGGGACTCTCAAGAGTCTTCTCCAACACCACACTTCAAAAGCATCAATTTTTTGGCTCTCAGCTTTCTTCACAGTCCAACTCTCATGTCCATACATGACCACTGGAAAAACCATAGCCTTGACTAGATGGACCTTAGTTAGCAAAGTAATGTCTCTGCTTTTGAATATACTATCTAGGTTGGTCATAACTTTCCTTCCAAGGAGTAAGCGTCTTTTAATTTCATGGCTGCAATCACCATCTGCAGTGATTTTGGAGCCCAAAAATAAAGTCTGACACTGTTTCCACTGTTTTTGCTTCTATTTCCCATGAAGTGATGGGACCAGATGCCATGATCTTCGTTTTCTGAATGTTGAGTTTTAAGCCAACTTTTTCACTCTCCTCTTTCACTTTCATCAAGAGGCTTTTTAGTTCCTCTTCACTTTCTGCCATAAGGGTGGTGTCATCTGCATATCCAAGGTTATTGATATTTCTCCCGGCAATCTTGATTCCAGCTTATGTTTATTCCAGCCCAGTGTTTCTCATGATGTACTCTGCATATAAGTTAAATAAGCAGGGTGATAGTATGCAGCCTTGATGTTTGGAACCAGTCTGTTGTTCCCATGTCCAGTTCTAACTGTTGCTTCCTGACCTGCATATAGGTTTCTCAAGAGGCAGGTTAGGTGGTCTGGTATTCCCATCTCTTTCAGAATTTCCCACAGTTTATTGCGATCCACACAGTCAAAGGCTTTGGCATAGTCAAGAAAGCAGAAATAGATGTTTTTCTGGAACTCTCTTGCTTTTTTCCATGATCCAGCGGATGTTGGCAATTTGATCTCTGGTTCCTCTGCCCTTTCTAAAACCAGCTTGAACATCTGGAAGTTCACAGTTCACATATTGCTGAAGCCTGGCTTGGAGAATTTTGAGCATTACTTTACTAGCATGTGAGATGAGTGCAATTGTGCGGTAGATTGAGCATTCTTTGGCATTGCCTTTCTTTGGGATTGGAATGAAAACTGACCTTTTCCAGTTCTGTGGCCACTGCTGAGTTTTCCAAATGTGCTGGCATATTGAGTGCCGCACTTTCACAGCATCATCTTTCAGGATCTGAAGCAGCTCAACTGGAATTCCATCACCTCCACTAGCTTTGTTCATAGTGATGCTTTCTAAGGCCCACTTGACTTCACATTCCAGGATGTCTGGCTCTAGGTGAGTGATCACACCATCGTGATTATCTTGGTTGTGAAGATCTTTTTGTACAGTTCTTCTGTGTATTCTTGCCACCTCTTCTTAATATCTTCTGCTTCTGTTAGGTCCATACCATTTCTGTCAGGTCCATACCATTTCTGTCCTTTATTGAGCCCATCTTTGCATGAGATGTTCCCTTAGTATCTCTAATTTTCTTGAAGAGATCTCTAGTCTTTCCCATTCTGTTCTTTTCCTCTATTTCCTTGCATTGATCACCAAGGAAGCCTTTCTTATCTCTCCTTGCTATTCTTTGGAACTCTGCATTCAGATGCTTATATCTTTCCTTTTCTCCTTTGCTTTTCGCTTCTCTTCCTTTCACAGCTATTTGTAAGGCCTCCCCAGACAGCCATTTTGCTTTTTTGCATTTCTTTTCCATGGGGATGGTCTTGATCCCTGTCTCCTGTATAATGTCGCAAACCTCTGTCCATATTTCCTCAGGCACTCTATCAGATCTAGTCCCTTAAATCTATGTTCTCCAAGAACATAGTTATGCGTTAATAGCAATACTGTGTAGAGAATCTTGAATTGAAAGCAAGAAGGCTGTGAATGAGAAATTCATCTGTTCATTCAGCAGTGTTTTATAGCTGTCAGTCATTGGTATATATAAGGTATCATTTAAGATGTCAGCATTTACAATAAATTCTTTTGTGCTGTGGTAGTAAAACAGGCCAAAGCTAAAGATTTCTTAATGCATTATTGTGTGTATGTGTGTGTGGTAGAGTGGTAGGTTAGGTAGGTTAAGTAACCTAACATTGTGAGCCTTGGTCTTCTCAACTGTAAGATGACGAAACTAATTATTTATCTCCTTAGGTGTTCTTGAAGATGGATGAGCTTGCTATTTAAAGCACTGTAATGTGGATGCAGTGGTGCTCAATAATTCTTATTTCCTCCCCTTCAGTATATGTATACCCAAGGATCAGAGGCTGCTGCGACTTTAGTGCCAACTCTGTGGTGGAAATTAAGCACATACACTGTTCCCAACATTTTTACTGGATTTTAAGTGGTAGTTGTGACTCAGAAGTGCCTTTCATCACTGCAATGGGCCAAGAGACTAAAACCTTCCAAAGGCTTTAGTCACAACTCAGAGGTGGGTTTGGTATCTATGATCCATACCTAGCAGGAGAGAGTCTCTTGTTGTTATAGGTGATTCTCATATAAGTCCAGAGTCTCAGAGCTTCCCATAAATTTCCTTTCACTACCCAGGTACTGAGTATACCCACTCTTTATTTTTAGGAAGATTTAGCAGATGTGGGCTAAGCTGACTTCCAGGTCAGAAGAATTGTTAAAGGATGCTTTCTTCCAAGCAATGTAATAGAAGTTCCCATGGAACAGTTTGGAGTGAAACTTTATCACCTCTAGAACACAGTCATCTGTTCCTCAGTTATTTATCCACAGAATTGCTGATCTGACAGATACCATCTTACATAGTCTTCTTTGGCGTTTAAGTAGCTTCCTGGAATGATGTGTTTCTTCCACTGTCTGGGTGTTGAGGACCATCAGAATTTTGGTTACTGTAGAACATTGCTGGTAAAAAAAAAAAAAAAAAAAAAACTTCTTCAGGGCAGATCTATCATCAAGGTTGATCTTGCCAAACTATGAGTGCATAGTTTAGGCAAGTTTGGCCTGATTGGAAAAAACAGTCTGTGTGGCCATGTGGCCTGGACATGCTGGACATTCCAAAACCAGCTACCCACAAGAGAGGTGCTGCTTGGCTGCTAGTCCTGGTTCTTCTGGGGAAGTGGTCCAGGGAAGAATATGGATATATTCAAGGTCCACACCAGCTTGGAGCACAGGCATGAACCATGCAGTTCATTTATTCTTGTTTTCTCTTTTGTGATGAGTATTATGGACCCAGCGAGGCCCTCTACTCTCTACATGTGGTATTTAATTTATCCACACTTTAAGACCCAGACTCTAACCTTGGTGGCTCAGAAGGTAAAGTGTCTGCCTGCAGTGCAGGAGACCTGGGTTCATTCCCTGGGTTGGGAAGATCCCTTGGAGAAGGAAATGGCTACCCACTCCAGTACTCTTGCCTGGAAATTCCCATGGATGGAGGAGCCTGGTAGGCTACAGTCCATGGGGTCGCAAAGAGTCAGACATGACTGAGCGACTTCTCTTTCTTTTCTTAGGACCCAGACTCTCCAGCCCTTACCAATAATGAGAAAACTGGGAAGTATTAAATCCACTATGATGGAAGAATGTACACTCTTTCACCTTTTATCAAAGGAGAACAGCTCCATCAGGAATTAGAGCTGAGACATGACATGCACCCTGACCAATTGCAGTGATTCTTGCTGAAATGGGCTTTTCCAGTTTCAAAGAACTAGTTTGGAACCATCACAACCACGATTACTATTATCCCTTCTTAATTACGAGCTGAAAGACCAGCCTTTGCGCCAATAAAAGCCTGTCCTTTGGACTTCCTTTGCAGTTGAATGGTTAAGATTTCACCTTCCAATGCAAGGGGCACAGGTTCAATCCCTGGTTGGGGAGCTAAGATTCCACATGTTTCGTGGCCAAAAAAACCAAAACATGAGACAGAAACAGTATTGTAACAAATTCACTGAAGACTTTAAAAATGGTTCACATTAAAAAAAAATTTTTTTAAGCAAAAAGAGCCTGCCATCCTTTCTTTCTTTTTGCTGCTAGAACCAAATACCAAGGTCAGTGCCACATACTACTTCTATTTTATGGTTTATCAAAATGCCTTCCCTGGAAAACTGCACCTGAGAAATAAGCTGCATCAGAATCACCAGCATCACCAATATCACCTGAGAACTTGCTGAAAGGACAAAATCTGGGACCCCACTCCAGACCCATTCTCTAAGTCTGAGCATGGCAAGTCCCAAAAGGGTGATACCACTGGTCTGGAGACTGTACTTTGAAAACCACTCTTGTAAGGAACTTCTGCTCTATGCAGTTCTTTGTCAAGAGGTTCACTATTTGTTTAACGTCATCCTTCTCTTAGGGGTTCACAATGTACATTGGCATTTTAAGGTCTTGAAGAGGTCCCGAGTGAAAGAAGCCTTGTTCAGCCCACCATTTTTCTAGCTTCTAATTTGACCACAAAACCCTTTTCTTTTTGTGGAATCGGTTCAGTTCAGTTCAGTCACTCAGTCGTGTCCGACTCTTTGTGACCCCATGAATCGCAGCACGCCAGGCCTCCCTGTTTATTACCATCTCCCGGAGTTCACTCAGACTCACGTCCATCGAGTCAGTGATGCCATCTAGCCACCTCATCCTCGGTCATCCCCTTCTCCTCCTGCCCCCAATCCTTCCCAGCATCAGAGTCTTTTCCAATGAGTCAACTCTTTGCATGAGGTGGCCAAAGTACTGGAGTTTCAGCTTTAGCATCATTCCTTCCAAAGAACACCCAGGGTTGATCTCCTTCAGAATGGACTGGTTGGATCTCCTTGCAGTCCAAGGGAGTCTCAAGAGTCTTCTCCAATACCACAGTTCAAAAGCATCAATTCTTCGGCGCTCAGCCTTCTTCACAGTCCAACTCTCACATCCATACATGACCACAGGAAAAACCATAGCCTTGACTAGACGGACCTTAGCCTTAATATTCCATTGAGCTAGAATCCTTTGAAACCATTTTTGCATGACTGCCATGGAAAGAGCTTGAGATATCCTGACTTACTGGTTTTATGGCCTTACCAAGTCACCTGTCTTTACTGAGCCTCTATTTCTATCTACCTCATAAAGTTATGGTGAGGTTTAGGTATAATTACATGTAAAGTGAAAAGAAAGTGAAAGTCAAGTCCCTCAGTCGTGTCCAACTCTTTGCGACCTGTGGACTGTAGCCCACCAGGCTCCTCTGTCCATGGGATTCTCCAGGCAAGAATACTGGAGTGGGTTACCATTTCCTTCTCCAAATTATATGTAAAGGGTCTAGAAAATAGCTTGACACGTAGAATATACTTAATAAGTGGAAAGTATGTTTTGTCTAGCTCATGTCAGGGCTATGTTGATATTTGTTCCACCCACACTCTCTTTTAATGTCTGGTCACTCTGGGACATTTTGAATGTGTCCAAAGATTTCTTGAAATGTGGGCCCTTAGTGTCAGTCTTCAGGTGAGCAGATCTTGATGTGAGCTCTAACTCTGCGTGTGCTAAGTTGCTTCAGTCGTGTCCGCTCTTTGCGACTCTATAGACTGTAGCCCACCAGGCTCCTCTGTCCATGGGATTCTCCAGGCAAGAATACTGGAGTGGATTGCCATGCCTGCCTTCGAGGGATCTTCCCAACCCAGGGACGAACCCACATCTCTTACACCTCCTGCATCAGCAGGTGGGTTCTTTACCACTAGCACCACCTGGGAAGCCCGGGCTCCAGTTGAGTCAGCACCAACTGTTCTGTAATTGTCAAGGGAAATATTTTCATGATGAAGAAAAACAGCCGGCAGGATGGTTTTTGAGAATGCTGTGACATTAAGTGTAAACAGCGTTTTGATTCTAAATTATGTGAAAGAAATGTGTATGCTTCAGTGTGCTATAAAAATGAGTGAGTGTGATTATACTTATTATTACCTTAACAAATGTTCCAGGTTAAAAAAAAAAAAAGGCTTGTCATCCCAGAATTGGTGTGTTTCTCTGGAAGGGAAGAACATGATATTTTCAAGGAAAAATATGATATTTCTTCCCCTTCTTTGGCCATCCTCTGACTATTGTCTGTCTCAGAATATCTTTGAGGGGAACCTCTGCAACTCTCTGGGGTATCTATGGGCCTGTCACTTCAAGAGTGGACCTCAGAGAGGCAGTGAGAGGGTAGAGCATCAAGTGATTTTCAATAACTCTCCGTAACCAGGGTCACACCTCAGTCCTTCTGACACAACAAACTTGGAGATAGGGGACTGTGATTTATGAGGAAAGGCAGCTGCTTTTTGGTTCTTCAGTAGGAGCAACTGGGGAGCTATGGTCTGGAGCATACAACAGATTTCCATAAATTTACTGTGTGACCTGCTGGCCCCTAGAAGGAGATGGGCTCCAGTGTTCCCCAAAATACAGGGAGGAGGATGATTGACTGTGAGACTCAGCAAAACCTGAGGCCTAGGGAGTAGATGCTGAGGGAGGGAAGGGAGCCTTCTCAGTATGGGTCCCTGCAGGGAGCCCTCTTGGCAGGCAGAAGAGGGCGGATCAGGAAAGTAGGAAAGGAGTGAGGCAAGGGGGAAAAAAAATCACAGATGTCCCAAGTTTCCACAATTTTATCAGAAAATTTTCCATGACTCATCTTGTGCCTTTCCCCCAAATTTAATATGATAAAACCACTGCCCCAAGTATAATTAAATTGCAATTATCCAAGACCAAGAGGGTGGTGCCTTTTAATCAACCTCTTCAGTCCCTCTACCACCCAATCCAAAGTGTCAAAAATAAAGGCACAAAACATCTATATCCCTTCTCCCATCCTGATTCCCTTGCTCTATGGCCTTCTCCAAAGGGGAGCAAAACAGAAGGCATTCTAGAGTAATTCCCTCCCACTCAAAGGTAGTGAAATAAAGTGAAAGCCACGGAGGGGGAGCTGGAAGACTATGGTTTTTGCTTGTTTGTTTACTCAGCCCAACTTCAGGGTGTTTTTTTGCTCCAGCACACTTTGCGTTACCTTTCAGTACGGTAATCTGCTAGGGAAGTTGCTTGACGGTGGAGCAGGGGCAGGGTTTAGGACACTTGATCACAGCCCTAGCTACTTCTTGCTTGGCACCTACAGTCTGCCAGGTGTCTTCCAAACATTATCTCTTCTCCTGATAAGAGGCCCATAAGACAGGTTTTATAACTTATAATTTTACTGATAAGAAAGGAAGCTCAGAAAGTCAGTTATTTGCTCTGTCACCCAGTGGGCAGAGCAAAGATTTAAAAATTCAAGACGGTCCAGTTCTAAAAGTCCTTTCTGATCCTGGCAGGAGCAGCTATGAATGGAACAGGAACAAAAGCAGTGCCGAGCTGCTGTTCTTGCTTTTGGATGCCTCCAGACTGTTTGTCACAGGCTCCCCATCCACCCAACCCTCCTTTGCCTCACTACAGCTGGCTAAGGAGGACCACGCTTGGCCTGGAAGGCGCTGAGAGGCCTGGCAGTGGGTGCAGCTCGTCGAAGGGGACTAGGTTCGCCGTTGCTGTGACCTAGGAAGGTGCTGTGGTCCAGCTGGACCCCTCTGCAGCTGCTCTGAGGTGGCTTGGGCTGCTGTCCAGAGTGCACTAAGCCATAGCCAATGTCAAGGGCTCCTAACATCCAAGCAGGAAACTGTGACTGAAAAGCTGAAAAAACATATGATCCCATAAAAAGCCGCCTCTGGGGAAACAAGCCATTAGTCAGCCTTATTTATTTATTTTTCCTTCTTGCTGCAAAGTTCAATACCAACTAAAGGGCTGTGATTATCATATAAAAGGCTATGCAAAATTGCCCTCCTTGTACAATGTTGAAGAAAACCTCACCCTGGCCCTTCCTTTACCCTGGCCCTTTGCCACAGTTAGCTTTGTTTGTGTTCTTCAGATTCCTAATGCTTTGACCACAATTGTGATGGCCCACGTTGGAGACACAAGTGTGTCTCAAAATAAACAAGCAGAGTTGGAACTCTCCAGAGCCTCCTCTCATCTCCACCCGCACTTCAGCCTTTTATCCTGCCTGATGACGGAGGCTGGAGGAATGGGTGTCGGTGGCCTTATTAAGACAAGATCTTGCTCAGGAAAAATGTGTTTAATGAGCTTAGGAAATACCTTGTGGTCATGAAAGAGTAATAAAATATCCGCTTTCTTGGGCAAGATCAGGAAACCTTGACTGTCCATTCAGAGTTTTTGCAGTTTTACTCTGGAACATGCTTTTGGAAGGTCAAATGGTATTTTTCTTTTAATCGGTGGCAGGAAAAAGACACAATATAATCTTTTGAGGAAAGCCCATGGTCAACCCATGGATGCAGGAGAACCACGCCTCCTGTCCTTTAGAGATCTCTTCTAGAGATGTCGTTTTTCCCCCTTACCATCTGTATTAGCTTCCTAGGGCTTCTGTAACAAAGTACCATGAATCAGGTGGCTTAGAACAACAGACAATATATTGTCTGACAGTTCTGAAGCCTGGAAAACCAAGATCAAGATGTCAACAGGGTTGATTCCTTCCGAGAGTTATGAAGGAGACTCTGTTCTATGCCCTTCTCCTAGGTTCTGATGATTTGTTCCAATTTGAGGATGTTCCTTGGCCTGTATGTCCACATTCATATTCATATAGTGTTCACCATGTGGATATGTCTCTATCCAGCTATCCTCTTTTATCAGGACACTAATTGTACTGGATTAGGGGCCTATCCTACTCTATCTTAACTAATCATATCTGTAACTACCCTGTTCCCAAATAAGGTCACAGGGATATTAGGGCTTAGAATATCAGCAAATGAATTTGGGGAGGGGTACAATTCAACACGGGGCTTCCTGGTGGCTCAGACTGTAAAGAATCTGTCTGCAGTGCAGGATACCTGGGCTCAGTCCCTGGATTGGGAAGAGCCTGGAGGGCTATAGTCCATGGGGTCACAAAGTGTCAGACACGACTGAGCAACTAACACTTTTTTTCACTTCACAATTCAACACATAACATCATCAGATGGACTTATCCAAGTTCTCTTTTACTTAGGAATTCTGAAATTCAGCCAATAGAGGAGTGTGGAGATCCCAACTAAAAACTGAAGTTGAAATTTTATCAGTGTAGAATTACTCATTGTGTTTGAGACTTGAGCATTTGCTCATGAAGCAGAGTTTTGTAGGGCTTGAGGGAAGCATATCATGAGGACACTCTAAAAGTCCTGTGGAGAGTCCCATGTGGCCAGGACATGAGTCCTCCTGTCAAGACAACTCTGAGTGAACCATCTTGAAAACTGCCCCTCCAGCGCCAGTCAAACCTTTAGACGAGAACAGCTTCAGCTAATGCTTGCCTGTAATCTCACAAGAGATCCTGAGCCAGAATCATTCAGCTACTGTGCTACCAAATTCCTAGTCTAGAGAAACTGCTGCTGCTGTTGCTAAGTCACTTCAGTCGTGTCCTACTCTGTGCGACCCCATAACATGGCAGCCCACCAGGCTCCCCCGTCCCTGGGATTCTCCAGGCAAGAACACTGGAGTGAGTTGCCATTTCCTTCTCCAATGCATGAAAGTGAAAAGTGAAATTGAAGTCGCTTAGTCATGTCCGACCCTCAGGGACCCCATGGACCGCAGCCTTCTAGGCTCCTCCATCCATGGGATTTTCCAGGCAAGAGTACTAGAGTGGATTGCCATTGCCTTCTCCTATGAGATTCTAAATGTTTATTGTTTTCAGAAACTGAATTTGGGGTTAATTTGTTATGTAGCAACAGAGATCTACTAGAGTTTCCCTGTTATCCCCAACCCTGGAAAACCAAATCTGTATCTACTTTGTGAATGGTATTATCCTGATAACACCGAGGAGGAAAGTTAAACCAACATTGACACAGGCCTTAGGGGTAAGAAATTTTTCTGGTTGTATTTATTTGCTTTCTTTCTTTCTTTCTTTCTTTTTTTTTTTTTTTAAGGAAATGGAACAAATATATTTCCAACACAATTAAAAATATAGTTTATTAACTACAAGCAATTTTGGCCAAAAATGGCAGTTTTGTTCACTTCAGCTGCAGGATAGTAAAATGGGAAGAGTACAGAGTTCTGAATCAAGCTGTCTGTACTCAGATCCCAACTTTTACCAGCTATGTGATCCTGGGGTAATTGCTGTACCTCCCAGTTTTAGTTTTCTCATCTGTAAAATGAAATAATTATAATAGTATCCACCTCATAGAAAAGAGTTAGTGAAGGCAATAACTTAGAACTGTGTCTGGCACACAGTAAGATTAAGTTCCTAATTTTGAGAACACAGGGGAGGGAAGATAACATGAAATACCCCATATTTGAGTTATGACACATGTTGAAAGAGGCAGCTTCACAGGAAATGGGAACTCAGAACTTGTGTGATTAAGCTAAGACCATGCTTTCATAACCTACCTTCCTCAACCTTTAGATATATGTGAACATAATAAACTTCAGGAGGAAAGGCAACTGTCTGTAAGTTACAGAAGGGACACTGATAGCAGATGACTTGTTCAGGGCTGTGAGACTCATGGAAATGGCAACCCACTCCAGTACTCTTGCCTGGAGAATTCAATGGACAGAGGAGCGGGACAGACTACAGTCTATGGAATTGCAAAGAGTCGGACACAACTGTGCGACTAACTTTCCTTTCATTTATACCTACATTTAAATGGAGGTGATGACCTATGATACATTGTCGAGAAATCATATCAGAAAGTGCCACAAGGATTTCCTGAAGGACACAGTGTTTTTAAACTCTGCTTGATAAGAAATTCTTAATGTCTGAAAGGCTAAAGGACATGTTGATAGGATTTTGCACTCTGCATTTTATTTGACAGTTTCTGAGAAGCCTTCAGTGGGCTTAGTCTTGTATTAGGTGGAGACAGCCTCCTTTTTTGTTCTAAAGGAGCTTGAAATTCCTGTACTGGTTTTTACTTCCTGGTACAGTCACCACACCTGAGCATGTTGTGGGGTGCCCATCCTGAACCCGTGCCCTGAGAGGTTGGTCTTTGTCCTCCTCCTCAGCCCCCTCCCTCCCCTCCTTCTCTTAGATGATGCTACACAGGCTGAGTCAGTATCTTTAAAAATTAAACCCAGTGTCAAAGTTTAGGTATCACAATGACAAGTCAAGTTTGGGATTCCAATATTTGCTTTTGTCACAGGGTTTTTCAGTTCCATTCCAGGAACTCAGATCCTGTCACTCAACCCTGGAAAAGCAAATCTGTATTATCCTGACAACTTCTGGTGAAAAGATATCCAGATCAACAGTGCCTCAGGGCTCAGGGATAGGAATTTCTAGAAGAAAAAAGAAAGGCAGAATGAGAGAGAGGCATTTTGATCCAGTGGCCCTTCATATTGTGTTCCTGTCCAGTTTGCTAGAAAATTTCCCACTGGCTGTTGGCTCATTCTCAAGTTGGAGTGCAGTCTTTCAGAGATTACTCTGTACGCGGAGAGACAAGGAACTCTTTATTACACAGAATGGGGAGGCCCTGGCTTTCAGGAAGGGTAGACGGAGGCTACCCTCTGGCCTCTGTGTCTTAGTCCCGTATCTCCTTCCAGGGCTCCTTCTTTTCCCAGTGGAGGGAGAAAGACCATGGTGACCCCTTGACTACTTAGGCTGGAAGGGGAATGAGATTTAAACTAAGTAACAACTAAAGCAATCCTTCCCCTGGCCAGGGGGCCTCTTACACAACTGTTACTGTAGCAGGAGACTTCCAGGAGAGAATTCCAGTGGGAGGGGCCCCTCCTTGTTTACCCAGTTTTCGCAAAATGTGAGAATTTTCAAACAAGGGGAGAAGTCTCAGATAACATTTTCTTCTCTTCATGTCCACTTTCATTTATCTTGCGTGCCTTCACTTCTGCTCGTTTAAAAGGCCTGGATTTTCGGATCGCCACCTTCCTTGTTTTCATAGCAAACATTTATGTAGTGTTTCCATATTAATTCATTTAGACTTCACGACAGCCCCACGCGACAAGGGCTGCTGTTTTCCCCTTTTCTTTGGTTGTTTAGTTGCCAAGTCATGTCTGACTCTTCATGACCCCATGGAGTACAGCATGCCAGGCTTCCTTGCCCTCTATCATCTCCCAAGATTTGCCCAAATTCATGTCCATTGAATTGGTGATGCCATCCACCCAGCTCATCTCATCTCCCCACTTTAGAGATTAGAAAACTGAGGCATAGAGAGGTAAAGTGACTTTCCCAGGGTCACAAAGCCCAGACAGAGTTGACCCCATCTGGTCAGCCTGTGGAATCTGAGTTCTCCTACCTCTGGTGACCCACATTGCTCCCCTCATATTATTTCTCTTTTGAAATTCATTCTTTCCTAATAATTTGTCTTTTCACTGAAGGGCTTGTGTGTCACAGCTCCCATTTTAGGTTCCTCCCAGTTCTGGGTGAATTACTCGGTGAAATAAGGTGAAGGCTCTGCCAAGCAAAATCCCCCTCATCTATGTAGACCTTCTTAAATAAGGCCCAGCCCAGCCCGCAGGGGGCAGCCCTGCCAGGAATGCTAGATCAGGCCCGATTTGATGACAGATTCATACTTTTTGCAGGAATACAGCCCTTCCTCAGTATCTGAAGGTGTTTGGTTCCAGAAGCCCTGAAGATACCAAAATCTGAGGCTCCTCAAGTCCCTTCTATATAGACTGTATTTCCATAAAACCTAAGCACATCCTCCACGTTCTTTAAATCATCTTGAGATTACTTGTAACACCTAATACAATATAAATGTAGTATAAATTGTTGTAAATACAATGTAAATGCTATGTAAGTAGTTGGCAGTACATGGCAAATCCAAGATCCAAGGTTGTGTTTTTGGAACTTTTGATCCCCTGCCTCCAGTTTTCATCTACAGTTGGTTGAATCCATGGATGTGAATCTAAGATACAGAAGTGGAGGCTCTGTTCCCTGCTGGCTGCAAATATCAAAGTCCTCCAGAGTTAAGCTTAGTCTCTTTAGGAAGAGTGGATGGAGGGAAAGAGGAAGGAAGGAGAAGGGAGGGAAGGAAGGGGAAAGGAAGGAGAAGAGAAGGGAAGAAGGCTGGAGGGAGGATAAATAGAAAGAAGGGAGGGAGAGAGAAGAAGGAGAAAGGAAAGAAGGGAGGGAGGGAGGGAGAGAAAAAGAAGAGAAAGAAGAGAAAAAGAAGGGGGAAAGGGAGGGAACGAATGGGAAGGAAGGAAGAAGGCAGAAGAGAATATTCGTTGTCTTTGTTACCATGAATTTTTCAAGGAAGATATTCTTTCAGGCCTCCTAAACCTGACCATTTGGGCAGCACGCTTCTGATCCCCCTGGACTGGGACATGCTAACTTCTGCCACACTAAAACTTTACACTTGGAAGCCTGGTTATGTTCTCCAAATTTCCTCTCTAGAAAGAAGAAATGGAAAATAATGTAGCAACTTAAGTGAAACACATAGGACCAATTCAAGGTTCTGAGCCCAGAGCTGTAAAGGGGCCCTCAGAGACCCAGAGACTTTCTTGGGGCTGCCAAAATGTTTAGTGTCTAAAGTCACTCCTTGGGGAGTGTCTGATTTCCTTGTAGGGTAACACATAACCTGTCTGGGACATGAGCCGAACGGTGCTCAAGAAGCCCTGACCTGGAGGGCACACGAGGGGGCCTTTTTCTGGCCTCCTCTACTTCAGAGACAATCATTTCAAGAGAGCAGTAGGGAATGTGCGCCTGTAGAGTTTGCAGAGGTTCTATGCCATGGCATCTCTATTTCTCCATCCCTTCTCGGCATCTGTTTCTCCTTTTGCTTCTTCTCTTCTTTTCCATCGCGAGGTGCATCTCCATGGAATGTTGTTTTTGCTGCCTGCCAAGTACTGAATTCTTTTCCAGCCCCCAAACTCGGTGATTCTCCCAGTCAAGGGCATGCTATCTCTGCTGTTTCTAGGCCCTGATCCAGCTCAGATCTGGAGTCCCTTGCAGTAAGATTTGACACCTTCAGGAGGCAGCAGTGGGCTGGCCTGACTAGCCAGGGGTTTGTGGAATCACTTACTGAATAAGGCTCAGTTCCAGCATTCCAGTATAGAGACAGTCATCAGTCTTAAATTATTCATATTACTTATAGCATCAGTACCATTTCAAGTAATATCTACCACTGGTTACTGAACATTCATCAGATGCTGTGAACATACTATTTGCTTGTGTTACCTACTGCCTGTTCAGTAGTATTTATTAACACAACCTTATTTAGTTTCACTTAATCCTCACACAACTCTAAAAAGGAGCCATTTGATGCCCACTTTACAGATGAGGAGACTGAAACCTGGGGTGATTAAGTAACTTGCTTAAGGTCACTCTACCAGTACTTGGGGGCATCGGAAGTCTGACTGACCCTGGTTTCTTTTCCTCCATCGTTATTCCTCCAACAGTACTGGCTACCAAGCATTACACATGCACCATGTCCCGTAACCGCGCCAGAAGTTTCATGTGTGTTTGAGTTAATCCTCATAATCATCTTGCAAGATGGGAGGATTGACTCCATTTTTCAGGTAAGGAAACTGAGAGTTAGATGTAGAAAATGACCACTCTGGTATAGCCACTGAAGCCCAATAAATGTTTAGAACAGCTCTGAACTTCACCACCAAAACACAAAAGAAGTTTCTGTAACACCCATTTAAAGACTTTCTGTTTTTCAAGATAGCAGAGTGTCTGCATTTATTTTGAGCACATGGTCGTTTAAAATTATACCCTTTGACAAACGCACCTGATGTGGATGCCTGGGAATGGACTCAGAGAAGGTGTAGACTGCTAGGATTACTGGAGAAAGTAGAAACATAGTCTATTTTGATGAATACAGGGGGAGCTCAGTGAGTCAGAAATGAGTGGTTGCTTGATGTTCCTGTGAGTGCAAAAGAGGGAAAGATTCCGGAGAAGAACATGAACTCCCAACAAGATTTCCAGATTTGTTTACAAATCTTGCAAATTCATAACTGATTTGTCAGAGGCCCAAAATAAGGTCAGTAGTCTGTCATGAGAAAGGAGAACTGAATCTCAGCTTAAATCCCTCCAATCATACTTGATATATGGACATCCTTCTTTTTCTGATTCAATCTTGCTTTTATATTAAGCAGTTTTGGGTGAAGTTTGTGTTTCTAACCATGTACCTACTGGTCATCGCCTACCTTATGTACCTTTCACTAATAAATCTCTGTAAATGAATATGATCAAATTCTAGTGAAATATTTTTAAATGTCACTTACAGAAATACTGGGGTGGGTCGGGGGGAATCTATATGTTGCCTCCATGGTTTCTTAACTCCTTTCAACGAGGCGCATGGACCCAGCCCTCCACTGAAGTCTTCCATATTGCCATCCCTTGAAAGTATTTGTAGTGCAGCTAACATCATTTCTAAGCTATAAATCCTCTATTCTGGGCACCATGTAAGTATTCAGAGGGACATTTTGGCTGAAATGCCAATATTTTGCTTTAAAGAACAGTGAGTAAAGATAGACTTTTGTTTTTAAAGTTTAAAGCCAAGGTAAAGTTAGAGGTGGTGATGGACTAGAAGAAGATAGGCATATACCTTGTTCTATTGAGAGCTTAACCATGTGCCAGTTATTATTCTAGGTGCTTTTGTGTTTCTTCTCATTAAAAACAAAAGAGAAAACAAACCACCGAAAACAAAAAAGCAGAGAACACCTATAAGATTGGGTGCCATTGTCATTCCCATTTTACAGATAAGGAAACTGAGAAAGATTAAACAGCATGCTCAAATTCATATAACTGGTTAATGGCAGAACTGGGATTTGAACCCAGGTGAGCCTAACTCCAGACTAGACATTGTCTTTATGTTATACTGTGCCATGAAGGTTATAAAGCCCCATGTATTATTCTGGGGCATCAATCATTGAAGAAAATTTTATTTGCAGAAACCTATAGAAAACACCAATCCTGAGAAGCAGCTTCCTACAGCCCCAGCTGACAGATGGCTATACTTACACCAAAACTCTAGTTCACTTTGTGCCAGCTCTGAATAGGTTGAAAATTCACAGAGTAATCTGGCTGTGTTTTGGCTTCTCTAGCAATGAGGCAGTGACTCTGGAGTCTGAAGCTCTGTGTTCCAGTTCTAGCTCCATTCAGTGGCCACTGGAACCTTGGGCAAATTGCTTAAATTGTTAAGTATCGATAAAATGGGCAACAGTAATACTTTTATTTAAACTCTAAAAACTCTCCTATGATCTACAGAGATTGAGAGAAAAGAGTAACATCCAACATCATCATAATTTTAAGCCCTATAAACTTTGGATTGGAGAAGGCAATGACACCCACTCCAGTACTCTCGCCTGGAAAATCCCATGGACGGAGGAGCCTGGTGGGCTGCAGGCCATGAGATCGCTAAGAGTTGGATACAACTGAGTGACTTCACTTTCACTTTCACTCTCATGCATTGGAGAAGGCAATGGCACCCCACTCCAGTACTCTTGCCTGGCAAATTCCATGGATGGAGGAGCCTGGTGGGCTGCAGTCCATGGGGTTGCTAAGAGTCGGATACGACTGAATGACTTCACGTTCACTTTTCACTTTCACGCATTGGAGAAGGAAATGGCAACCCACTCCAGTGTTCTTGCCTGGAGAATCCCAGGGATGGGGAGCCTGATGGGCTGCCGTCTATGGGGTCACACAGAGTCGGACACGACTGAAGTGACTTAGCAGTAGCAGCAGCAAACTTTAGATTAAAGGGATGTAGATGCCACGTCTTTTCTGGACATGTGAGGAATGAGATTAAAATGATTTTAGACTCACTGGGACTAAGGAGAAAATTTGACTTGTATTTTAATTTCCTTTTAAGTAAAACCCTAGTTTTCAAAGCTAGGTGATTTTTGCCATAGATCATGGCACAGCAAGTGATTTTGCCTTTCTGAAAATGCTTGCAACTACTTCAGATGTGATTCTGTAATAATATTTTGGTAGTGGTCAAGATATAGTTACACCCTTCCTTTGCAGAACAGCATTTTAAAAGACTGGGGGAAGAAAATGTCTTCTGTCTCCATCTATTAAGATGTTCTGTATCTTTTGGTGTCAATTTTATAAACCAATATTGTTTAGAAACTTGTCCTCAAGTAAAATTCCAAATTTATTGGCATAAAGTTTAGAAAATATTCTCTTTATCTTTTCATTTTCCATGGCATATATAACAATAGGCTTTTTTCATTCCTGATGTAAGGTATGCCTCTTTTTTTTTTTTTTTCCTTGATTGGTTTTGATGGGAGCTGATCAGTTTTGTCAGTGTTTCCCAAGGATTAAGCTTCGGCTTGTCAGTTTTCTTCACTGTATGTGTTCCTTATTTCCTTGATTACTACTTTCATTTTTCATAATTTTATTGTACTTTCTTTGGGTATAGTTTGCCCTTCTTTTTGTAACTACTTGAGATGGATACTTAGATCAATTGTGATTTCAGCCATTCTTCCTTTCTAACAATACAGTTAAAGCTATACATTTACATCTAAACACATATTTAGCTATATTCCACAAGTTTTGATATATTAAGTTTTCATTATCCTTCAAAGAAAAATATTTTCTAATTTTCATTGTGATTTCTTTTTTAACCCATTAGTTATTTAGAAGCAATATTGTTTCAATACCAAGCATTTGGGAATTTTCTAGTCATCCTTCTGTTGCTTATTCTAGCTTGATTTCATTGCTTAACCTCTCTGTACCTCAATTTCTTGTCTGTAAAATGGAGATAATAATATTTTTCACAAAGAAATCTTGTGAGCATTAAGTTTGGTAACATATTAAAACCAGTACCTGAAACATAAGTACTTGGCACCATTGACAAATGTTAGCTATTATTAATTAATTTTATTATTGGTTCTTGTGTTGGCTCTAATATAAGCATTATTGCCTATCATTATCCCATCCTGGGTCAGGAAGATCTCCTGGAGGAGGGCATGGCAACTGACTCCAGTATTCTTGCCTGGAGAATCCCAGGAGAGAGGAGCCTGACGGATTACACTCCATAGGGTTGCAAAGAGTCGGACATGCATGAAGCGATTTAGCACACACGCACCCAGGCAGCCCACCTTGCCTGTCTGCTCTCATTTGCTGTTAAACTGTAAGGAAGGGGTCTTAAACATCACCAAAGTCTCATAGCATTCCCAAGAGGTAGGTACTATTAATATCTGTGTTCTTCCAATATGGAGGTTAACCTACAAACTAGTCTTGAATAGAAGACTCTGTTTCTTAAGATGTTAGCAACATCCTGTCCTTAGTTCACATCTATTTTCCTGTATCATATTTTATTCCATACAAATAAATAAGTAATAATTTTGTGACCAAGTAGTATTGTGGTTGAAGTTTTTGTTGGTTATTCTCTGTGGATATATGCATCCTCAGGCCAGGCTGTTCCCTAATTTGTAGGTTTGTCTCACCTCAGCCACTCAATTTCAGTCTGAAAAAAGGCAGAGTCCTGGAGAGCTGTAAATACTTCTAGGTTCCCAGCCCTTGAACCCCTCCAAAGACAAAATCCAGCGTCATCACCTTGTGGGAATTCAACAAATAGTGGCTGATAGACCGTCATGGTATCAGTTTTGAAAATAAGCACAGACATTTTTGATTACCAGCCCACCATCACCTAAGTCATAAAGCAAGTGAAATCAACATTCTTTCCCACTCATTGGGCATAAATTGTTATGGCTGTTTCCAAGGATGCATGGTACACGTGTAATGTGGGGGTCTTTCAGGGAGATTTGACATCAAGCCTACAGTCTTGAGAGACTGGTTTGTATTTTCAAGGAACATTGAAGACTTTACCATATTTCATAGATGCCATTTCCAAAACCATTTTGGTACTAGTTTCTCAATGTATTGTATGACTTGCAGCACCTGGCCTCTTGTGTAGTGTGATTTCAGAGGGGCTGGTGTAATTCTGCATATCCTAAATCTCCCTGGATGTCCTGTAATTGCACAGTTTTATTCCCTATTCCTTTAACATGTCACATTGCTACTTTATGAGTTTTAGTATACAATCCATTGAAAAAGATAACATTAAATTCCATTAATTGTTCATACTCTGGATGAGTGGGTTTATTAGATTGTCTACAGAGAGCTTGTTTAGGTGCAAATGGAGGAAAGGCAGGGGAGAGGGAGGAGGATTTAGGTACAGTGGGCATCTGGGCTTGGGGGTGCTAGGTGAAAGAACCCTGTCTACCGAGGCCGGGCAGTGATAGCTAAAGAAGCTTCATGTTTTGCCTAGAGTCCGCCTCTGCCCACATCCTCTTAACTGCACAGCCAGATGCCACTTAATTAGATAATTGCTGTAAACCTTTAGCAGTAACATCTTTACTGTCATATCACAATATTCGGAGTTTATATTAAAAGTTGCTCTTTTTCTGGTTTGTATATTCATCCCTGGTCTTAGACAGCTTTTGGGGTTGTATCTAGCGTTGATGACAAGGAGGAGTTGAGAACAGGAAAGTGAGGGAATTTTAAGAATGTCTTTTAGAACTATCATTGTGGAAGACACCTAGGGCTCTTTCAGCTCATTGCCTCTTTCTGCTTGATACTGACGAACCTGTGGCAGAACTTCTCTTCATGGAACCTGCCCTGCACCTACCTAATAGATTACCCAATGCCCTTTATTCTGTAGGTAAAACAAAGCTGCTGATGCCCATGATACTTTGAATGCTCGTGACTGCGAGTTCTTTATTGCTTACCAATTGGCCGTTGTATTTGTTTCTAAATGGTCAATTCGGATTATACCTATTGTTGTAATCCCATAATTTAAGTGATGTACACGTGAATAAAATAAGAGCATGAAAGGCAAGACCTAATTTGAATGTTGGCAAAGACTTAGGAGAATCTCTTCGAAATGTTATCAAATTAAGTATGGGCAAGAATGACTGGGAAGGTATTTGTGGAAATGCACAGAAGTTCTGCACTCAGATTGCCTCTCTGTGATCTTTTAAGTTCTTGCTCTGCTGTTAAAGATCTAAAACTGGAAGCCGTTGACTATACATTCAGGGTGTGGCTTATGCCAGAAAGAACATGCAGATCTCCACCAGCACACCCACACTCAGAAAAGGCACTGGTCCTCCATCAGAAGGTCAGCAGTGCATTTGCTTTTATATATTTTAAGTCAACAGGATGCTGAAAGTATAGTATACTGTGCTCTTTAATTTTTAGTTCATCAGCTAACTGCTTTGTCTCAATGGCTTTTACTGTGTTAAGAAAGTCCCTGTTGTTCTTCTTTACGCGGAACTCCAAGAGCTTACTTTGTACCCAGACTCTTTACTAATTAACAAGTATTATCTCACTCCATCCTCACAACAACCAAAAAAGTAGGCTTTGTTACTGTCTCCATTTTCTAGGCCGTTGAGACACAGAAAGGGAAAGTGTGTTGTCCAAAGTAACACAGTAGGTGATATAACTAGATTCTAACCCAGATTGACCCTGTGCTCATAACCATCATGAAGCTTATTTTTAAAATATCTTAAGTCATTTTTATGGCTAATTTGTATGGCTCCTTTTGGGGGACAGGGATGCTGGGGAGCAAAATTGACTACCTGCCTGTATTCCTTTATGTCCAGAAGGTGAAAAACACTGATTGTTTCAGACACCGTGTTATCTGAGAACAATGCTGTTAAATCTTGCCTTTCAAAAGGCAGAGTGGAATATGCAGGACTTTGCACCTCAGACCAATAATCATTAATGCAGATGGACGGGGCTGTGTGTGTGTGTATGCACGTGCACCCAAGTGTCTTCCTTCCCTGCGGCTCACTAATGAGGAACTGGTATTTTAGTGCCCTTTGGTGCCATTGTGCTTTTAACTGCTATTCAGATAAGGAGTAATGTCCCTCCAGCTGTACATAATAGTGTTGTAATTCCATCAAGGGGCTTTGATAACTTCATAAACCCTGACAGAAAAGCTTGAGTGGATTTTCATGTCACCATAACACCAAGATGGAATTACAGCCTTAATTTACTGGGTGTACATTTTAGGGGTACATTACTTAATGTTAAATCCTGTTAAAAACAAATTGGCTGATACCATCTGGCTCTGTTTCGTAGTGGCATCCTAGCCGCCCCATAATTTTGGATCCTTGGTTATCATTTTCTTTTTCCTAATTACCTTGCTCATCCTCATGATGAGTGTCTTGTATCCATAGACCTTTAGGTTAGGTTATAGAATGCTCTTTCTTCCCATTCATGATCTTGGTAGCCTCATAAGAACCTTAACACTTACTTTTTCTCTCTCCTGGAACATCTGAACTTTAGTTATTTGTGTTATACGGAACAAATGTCCATAGGCGTCTTTTAAGAAGAAAAGCAATGTGTGCACATTGGAACTTTTCAGACAGTGCAGGAAGGCATAAAATGAAAAGTAAAGTTTCTTTTCCTTTTGCCTTCCTAGTGTGTCTCTCCCACAGGTGATCCCTGTTAATAGTTTCTTTTATATCATTCCAAAAAATTATTCACATACCATAATTTATAGCTCCTAGAAAAACAGTATGCATTTCTTTGCTTGCCTGTTCATTTATCTGTCTGTCTCTCCTTTTCTGTTTATCCAAATGGTAGATGATTTGCCCCATTTTGTTTTAAAATAATTATATTTTATCCTAGATATCTTTACATATAATTACACATAGCTTCTCTCATTTTTGTAGCCATCACATAATAGCCTGTCTTCCAGGTATTATTTTAGGTTATAAAATGTGAGTCAAAGTTACCTCAGGTTGAAGAGATAGGCTTAACATTAGCCAGATCTTGCCAGGACAGATCTCAATCCATTCTACTGGGGGAAACGGAAATTGATTTTTTGTTTTGTAAGTGATTTCCTATATTCTGGGTTAAAGTGAAACCTCCTGAAAATGTCATGCAATGCCACATTCCTATGTGGCTGGCAGAGTCAAGACAGGGAGTAGGCATGAGGGACAGGGAGGCTTTCTGGACCAGGTGTCTGCAGACTAGCCACATAACCTTGAGCCTTTCTGGGCCTCCGTTTCATATTTGGGGGTGTGGGCAAGTACTTTTATCTAGATCTCAGTTTCTCCATCTGCAAAATGGAGTAGTTCAGTAGATCTAATAGAGGCTGAATGAGTGTTAAAACCATGGGTCCATCTTCACTTCCATCTCTGTCACTGATTCACAATGTTGGGCAAGTTACTTAACCCCTCTGAGCTCAGTTTTCTCACTTGTAAAATGGGATTAATTATATCTACCTCATATGAGTGCTGTGGTCATTAAAAGAGATGCTTGTTTTTGTCTTGATAAATGGTTTTATGAGTATTCTAAGGCTACTTCACCATTTATAGCTGATGAAGTAGCCTTCTTTAGAGGAGGCAGAATTTTTCACAGCTGTTGTGTTTCCATAACTTAACATTATTTTGCTGTCCCATAGATTGCAAACTTCTAATGTAATGAAATTGATTTTGAAATGTGACTTATAAACCCTATTCTTGCTTTGTCTTATTATGTGTTATTTTCTCTCTCAAAACCCGGCACATGTAGTTGCTTTGTAAGCCTGGTTGATTCAAAGATTTGTGAAATTTGGATGTTGTGTTGCGATGCTAGCTACAGAAAGATTTTCAAGAATTCTTGACTCTGGGAAAGAAGTTTACATGTTCCAACCCACTTTCCAAAACTCTTGTCCCTTCTCTTTTCTAACAGAGAACAGTCTAATATGGATTTCCTAGTATGCATGACTTTTTAATTTAACTTTTGCTTTGATAGACTTTCTGTGAGTGAATGTGTGCTCCGTGAAACACAGCATCATCAGGCTGACACATTTTACCTAGTAGTTTGCATTATGTTTTTTTGTTTGTTTGTTTGTTTGTTTTAAGCAGCAATATATTTTCTTTTAAAACAAGTTTTTCCAGAGGACAGGTCTCCTAAGACAAACAGTGTGCTCTGGAAAGATGTACAGGATAAGGCCTGGGCTCACTCTTGCGTAGGCCTGAGCCTGCAGAACTGCCATTTAGAAAGCACACTGTTGTCTCCCAAAGAAACTGCCACGCATCCCAAGCTGGAAGCAGAGAAGGGAGCGTGGGGGCGGGGTGGAGAGCTCCATTAACCCGGCTGGTGTGCAGGGTCGGCTAGAGACAATATAAATCTGGGAACTGCTCTGAGTGCTGAATGCCCCTGCAGGAGTTAGAGTTAACAGACAAATTAGCATAATGTAATTGGCTGGCAGGGTCAGCCTGCTCTGTGAGTGCAAGCCATGGGGATGGTCGGGAGAAGCAGATAAAGGATGAGGGTTGAGGGAGGGGGGGCAGCGTTTGTTTGTCATCTCACCACTGCGTAGATAAATTACAGCTCCAGAGACAGCCCTCTCCAAGTGAGTAAAATTTCCATTTTTGAAAAATTCCTTCCTTCAAAACAAAATATCAGAAGTCTACTTCACTCCCCTCTCCCCACTCCCCCAAACCCCAGCAAACAAAATAAAATAAGTATAAAAGAGGAGAAGATTTTTTTTTCCTTCACTCACCTACTCTCACCACTGACTTTTGGAAACTCCTTCTGGAACCCTGAGGACTCTGTGTTATCTTTTGACCGATGTGTCTCTGGTGATTCATTTATCTAAATGACTTCACTCTGCCTACCTGTTGTGCGAGCACTACCATATCTTTTCTGTGGAGAAGCTAAGATATATATCTTTTCTTCTGACCTGAGCATTACACTCACCTATACAGAAAAGGATGCTACAGCAGGGATGTTTTCCTTGGGATATTTTGCTGCTTGTGTAATTTTCAGAAACTTAGGAGACAGCCATCCTCTGTGGTTACCATATATATTTTTAAAGCTCCTTTTTTTTTTTTTTTGCTTTCTTTATCTTTATTAAAATTTCCTTCAAACTTTAGTTGCTGAGTAGCATTCAGTTCAGTTCAGTTCAGTCGCTCAGTCATGTCCGACTCTTTGCGACCCCATGAATCGCAGCACGCCAGGTCTGCCTGTCCATCACCAACTCCTGGAGTTTACTCAGATTCACTTCCATCAAGTCAGTGATGCCATCCAGCCATCTCATCCTTGGTCGTCCCCTTCTCCTCCTGCCCCCACTCCCTCCCAGCATCACAGTCTTTTCCAATGAGTCAACTCTTTGCATGAGGTGGCCAAAGTACTGGAGTTTCAGCTTTAGCATCATTCCTTCCAAAGAAAACCCAGGCCTGATCTCCTTCAGAATGGACTGGTTGGATCTCCTTTTCTAGTCAAGTTGATTATCATCACTGTCTGGGACAATCCCTACTCTTGCTGTGTCTGTATTCTCCCCTCTGGAACCTCTTGGTGGGAATGTTAACTGATACAACTACTATGGAGAACCGTATGAAGGTTCCTTAAAAAACTAAAAATAGAGCTACCATATGACCCCAGCAATCCCACTAATGGGCATATACCCTGAGAAAACCAAAATTCAAAAAAACACATGCACTCCAATGTTCGTTGCAGCAGTGTTTACAACAGACCAGACTCTGGCTAAATGTTCATCAACAAATGAATGGATAAAGAAGATATGGTACGTATATACAATGGAACATTACTCAGCCATAGAAAGGAATGAAACTGGGTCATTTGTGGAGACATAGATGGAACTACAGACTAACATACAGAGTGAAACAAATCAGAAAGAGAAAAACAAATACCGTATCTTCTCCTCTCTGTCTTCAGGTCCCATTCCTCTCTCGTTCCCCACTGCAGTATACTCATTATATGTTCTTAAGTCCTCATGTATCCTTGTAAAAATATAGTTGTGTGTATCGTGTGTGTGTGTGTTGAGTGGCGATGTGCTATTCATCTTCTGCTGTTACATTTTTCATGCAACATTCTTATAAAGATTTATCCTTGTTGCACAGGTCTTCATTTCTTCTGTTACATAACATTTCATGGTATGAACCCATTCATTTTATTTATCTATTACCACAATCCATTTGAGAACATTTCTCACCCTGGAAGGAAGCCTCACGCCTATTAGCTATTCCCCCATCCTCCATCTGTCCTGTCCTAGGTAACCATAATCTACTTTCTGTCTTTATGGATTTGTCTCTTCTGGACATTGCATATCAATGGAATCATATAAGACAGGGGATTTTGAGACTGACTTCTTTCATTTACCGTAATGTTTTCAAGGTCCATCTATCTTGTATTATGTTAGCAGTACTTTTTATATCCAAATAATAGTCCATTGTATGGATATACTACATTTTGTTCATTCATGAGACAATGGACATTTGTATTGTTTCCACTTTTCACTTATAAATTATGTTGATATGAACATTTGGACACACTTTTTGTATGGGCATACATTTTTTTGTATCTCTTGAGAGTATACCTAGGAGTGGAATTGCTGGGTTCTATGGTAACTCTATGTTTAACTTTTTGATGAACTGCCAGACTATTTTCCAAAGTGGTTGCACCATTTTATAATCCGAATAGTCTGAGGGTTTCAATTAGGGTTCATTCTTGCAAGGACAGACTGTGCTGCCCTGATAGGTGGCCAAGACTCTGTTTTTTGAGGGGTAGGGGAGGGTGTGCATGGAGTTTATGTGTTATATGTAGGCTGAAGTCTCTTTATGGCAGTGCCTATCATCTCAGGTCACCCAAGTCATCTCAGTAGCTCAATTTTAAGATTACTTAATAAGCAGTTCATTTTGTCCACTGAAAATAACTAAGCTATGCAGGATTGGAGTAGGGAAACCTGAATTCAGGCTGTAATTCTGCCACTTACTCTGTGATCTTGAGTAAATTGGTTTCCTCATTGATAAGTTACATGCATACATATGGGGCCTCTCTGGGTGCGGACAGAGCTGAGGGTAGAAAAAAAAAGAGTCCAGGGAGTTCCAAACATGCAGAGGCTGAGAGCCTCATGAAGTTGAGAATTATTCATTCAAATGTAAATTTACGTTATGATGTGAATTATACATTTATCAAGATAGGAGGTAGAACATGTCTGTAAGTTGATCTGTAACTTTAATTTAGTCAGGTAGGATATAGACCTCCATTTGTATTCTTGCCATGCATCCCAGACATAGAAAGGGACTAGTCATGACCCATGATCCTTGTATGCACCCACATGAGAATATAGAGACATATAGCCTATGCATACTTAATTTCTCTGAGTTGATACAGGTTGAATTCCAGAAATCAATCACAGAAAATTTACACTGTGATAGCATATGATTCCTAGGTCCCCATATCAACACCAACACTTGTAATTATTCACCTTTCCATTGTATACGGCTCTCATCTTAATGTATATTTTTATGGTTGTTTGTAAAGTTGAACATTTTCCCATATGCCTTTTGGACATGTGGACTTTTATCTTTTTGAATCCCTGTTTATATTTTGTTTCTATTTTCTCATGGGTTTGTTATCTCTTTTTTGTTTGTTCTCAGGATATGTGTGTATGTGTGTGTGTGTGTTTGTATAGAAAGAGAGAAAGAAAAAGGCCAATGACTTTAAAATTGCAACAGAGCCAGAAAAAAACAGTAGTCTTTGATAAATGTCAGTGGTTATTACCTTAAAAAACTATATACATACCCACATGTGTATATATATGAGAGACATATATAGTGAATCATCTCCAACATGGATCCCCAGGAGTCTAGACCTTACAGTTACATACATTCAGAATGTGTCTTTCTAGATTGCTGCCTTTCAGTTAAGATCATGCTTTTTTCTTCTTAGGAATTAGCTGGAAAACAGTCTTGCCTGAAATGCAGGTGAATGTGAAGGAGATCTCCCCTTCCACCGGCTCCCTCCTCCCCTTCATCCCTGTTGCTTAGGAAACAGTGTTTACAAGGGATGGCAAAGATGTATCAATACTGCTAGATGTTGCTCTGCTTGCATTTGGTAGAAAGGTTGTGAAGGCCAATAAAGCTGCTCATTGTGGCCATGTCACACTGGAACAGAGCTGGAAGAAGGATTCAAGCAGAGACCTTCTGAGAAAGTATCCACAAGAATTCTTTTGACATCACTAGGTTCTATCCCATGGACAGAGGAGCCTGGTGGGCTGCAGTCCATGGGGTCACTGAGAGTTGGACACGACTCAGTGACTTCACTTTCACTTTTCACTTTCCTGCATTGGAGAAGAAAATGGAAACCCACTCCAGTGTTTGCCTGGAGAATCCCAGGGGCAGCGGAGCCTGGTGGGCTGCCGTCTATGGGGTCGCACAGAGTCAGACACAACTAAAGCGACTTAGCAGCAGCAGCAGCAGGTTCTCTTTAGCTAACATGATTTCCTCAATCTTCCCTTTTGGAATAGTATCCATTTTTAAGTGTCATCTCTTCTATTTTGCTTTCCTTGTAGGTCAGGAAGACACACCTTGGTCTCATTTGTATTGTTCTAACTCTTAACAGTGAGTATGACAGAGGAGAAGCTCACCCTCATCCACATATAATTCAAAATCCATCTTTAGTTCCTTATTGAAATGCTCCCTGACTGTACCAGTCAGCAATCACCATTTTATCCTCTAGTATTAGTCAGAGTTTCAACTCATGAAAAAGCTGGCTTGAAACTCAACATTCAAAAACTAAGATCATGGCATCTGGTCCTATCACTTTGTGACAAATAGATGGGAAAGAATGAAAACAGTGACAGACTTTATCTTCTTGGGCTCTAGAATCACTGCTGATAGTGACTGTAGCTATATTAAAAGATGCTTGCTCCTTGGAAGAAAAGCTATGACAAGCCTAGACAGCGTATTAAAAAGCAGAGACATTACTTTGCTGACAAAGGTCCATCTAGTCAAAAACTATCGTTTTCCCAGTAGTCATTTATGGATGTGAGAGTTGGACCATAAAGAAAGCTGAGCACTGAAGAATTGATGCTTCTGAACTGTGATTTTGGAGAAGACTCTTCAGAGTCCTTTGGACTACAAGGACATCCTAAAGGAGGTTAATCCTAAAGGAAGTCAGTCATTGGGAGGACTGATGCTAAAGTTGAAACTCCAATACTTTGGCCACCTGATGTGAAGAACTGACTCACTGGAAAAGACCCTGATGCTGGGAAAGACTGAAGGCAGGAGGGGAAGGGGATGCCAGATGAATGACGTCTGGCATCATCTCTTTTGACATTTAACTTTATCTAAATGTGTATGGCTTGTCTTGCCAGATTCTTGAAGGCAGGGATCATATCTTATACTTCCAGTGGGTTCCCCAGAATGCCTACTGGGGTAATTTACATGTCATGCTTAGTAAACAGTTGCCCAAAAATGAATGCACAGAAAAGGGGCTTTTGAAAAATATTTCAAAATAAATATTTGGAGTTAAGAATTGATCTTTGGTATTTTGCATCCATTTCTTTTACCCTCTCAGTTACAAACAAAGATTTCAACAAACTCTCCAGATGTTGGAAGTTTGGTTGGGGCAGATTTTTTGGCCAGGCGGGCATTTCAGTTCCCTTCTCTGGTATCAACTTGAGTTTAAACTCTGAAACTAACCTGTGAATTTGATGTTCCTCCGGTCTTTTTCACACCTGAAGTACCCGGTTATTGGTGGGACGTTTTGTGTCTTGAGAGTTCCTTCCAATTCTTTCAACTCCATCTTGTCTAACCATTTTTAGCTTCCTTTTCCATATCCTAGACAATTAAATTCATGATGCCACTATATATTTGGAGGTGTTGGATCTCATCCTTGGTGAAAAGCAGTATACTGGAGTAAACTCTGTGGTTTTCCTAGTTATTGGCAAAATGTCTTCTGTGATGTATTAAACTGTCTCCAGCTTACACAACAGAATGACTGTTGTCAGTGACAGATGACATTTGTGGTACCCCCCTAAAAGCAAAGAATAATTGCAGTCAGACAGTTTTGAGTGCCAGGGCATTGGTGGGGCAGAATGGTGGTATAGAGACTAAGTATACAGAAACTTATGACTCTAGGTTTTAAGTGTGCTGGGAACTTTCCACAATTCAGAGCCTAGAAATCCCCACCCATGATGCTAGCTAGCTCAGTAAAGTTTCCAGAACATCTGACTCTTTGCTATCCTTTGTAAAACATAGCAGATTCTTCTTTTACCCACAAGGCCAACTGTCCTAAGGGCTAATTCGCCCAAATCATGTGGTTATTTTTTCTTCCTGGTTAGTTCTTTGTTGAATGTTACCACATATTATTTTTTCTATCAGTTTCCTCTAGACCAGGGGAACCCATACTTTCTCAGGATCAGGCACTCTTAATGTTTCAGTAATTTTTTCATGGCACACCTTGGCCAAAAGAACTACCATGTCGTTTTACTTTTAGGTTCTTAGGTCCAAATGACATCATAAGTGTACAAACATCTCAGAAGCTATTTTAAATAAATAATACATAGGTGTGCTATGCTTAGTCACGCAGTCTTGTCCGACTCTTTTTGACCCCATGGACTGTAGCCCACCAGGTTCCTCTGTCCATGGAATTCTCCAAGAAAGAAGACTGGAGTGGGTTACCATGCCCTTTATTGGAAGTAAAAAGACTTTTATTCTATTCTTAAATAACTGTCATATTAATGGGGTGTTGCTACCTGTTGGACTTCCCACAAGTTCTTAAACTTTAGAGTCAGACTGGCTATCACTACCCTTGTTTTCTGTTCCACACTTGTTTTTGCCTGATATTTGCTTTTTATCATGGCAATCAACCAAAATCCAGCTTTGCAAAGATGTGATATAATCAAAGAAATGTAGCAGGATCTAATGTGGAAACATCAATGGCCTCAAGTTTGTGCCTTGTCCAGCAGATTGCCACCTTTCCCTCAAACTTTTCCAGATCCTGCAGCAACCCTGTGAGTTCAGTGTGGCACCCTGGGGCAGCTCAGCATACGGTTTGGGAAATGCAACCCTAGGCATTAAATGTGAGTTATTAGCTAGGACATTAAAAGTCTGTTAAATCTAGGAGGAATGGGACTTTCTGATTTGTCCTTAAGACTAAAATTTCTCTTCCAGGAGTCATATTCTGAGATTTATACCTATCCGCCTAGCTGTTTTTCATTTTCATAGAAAGTTAGATGCTTTTGTGCAGGGTAGCATTTCTCTCACTCTTCCTTTTCACTCTCTAGTTTTTGAAAGACGTACAGTTTGCAATGTCCCACCTTTATTCCTTGTCAACACTCATATAAGCCAAAACAGCCTGGCCAGCACTGTTGTTTATATTATTGGGTGCCTGTTATTTTTGCACTGTCCGATTTCTGTTTTATTTGGGTTAGTAATTATTAAGTATCCTAAGCATGAGAAACCTTGTACAGAAGCTACATATGGGGAAAGTGAAAACAGTGTTTTCTCATAGAGGTTACACCCTTGTTATTTCTGATGCTTTGCTTCAAACCCTTAGCCATTTGTGAACTAGAAGATGTCACATGAACTGAGACCCCAGAGAGTATCAGCCAGTTGCTTGCTTTCATGAGCCTGTGCTCTCGCCTCTGCACTGGATTTTAATGCCATGGCCTTTGGCTGCTTTTCTGAAATCGGCTCATGACATCACTAAGTTTCAGGCTCGATGATATTTTAGCCTTACTTTATGTCTCTCTTTATTCTAATAAAGATTCTGCTCCTGCTGCTTCTGCTGTTACTGCTGCTGCTCTTGTTTCTCCTTCACATCCTTTTCTGTTTTCCTCCTCCTTCTCTGCCCCCTTCTCTACCACCACCTACTCCTCATTTTCCTAACGAATGTGTCCAATATTCCCATTGCAATACCTGAGCCTTGAAGGGCTCTAAACACGAAGCCTGTTGGATGAGTGGCTACAGCAACTGGAGGACCATGGTGTCTCCCAGGTCCCTGGACCCAGAACATCTTTCCAACAGACAAGGGGCGCTGGGAATAGAAACACTCTCTAGTTGTGAAGGTAGCTTAAGACAAAGCTGGAATCAAAATGGCCTTCGTTGGCAATTTGTTTCGCCTTGCAACCAAACAAATGGCTTGGATGCTGACCCCTGCTTGCCTCCCTCCTTCCTGCCTTTCCTAACTCCTTCCCTGCTGCACTGCTCCCACCCCAGCCTCCATCTCTCTCATCTGTCCTTTACCCTCTCAACTTCTCCACTCAAATTCTGCATTCCACCTTTGACTCAGCCTGTAAATGTTCTCGCCACTGTCCTGGTCAGGTGGAGGCTGCCGTAACTCCTGTGTGATATCAGTAACCCATGCTGGCGAAGCCAATGAGGTAATTTTCCCCGAAGCTCTAAATATAATTTAACAAGTTAAACACTGTAGCATTGTGGTGGATGCACTCTTCAGGGACTGTAAATTGCTTACATAGCATCAATAAACACAGTGCCCTAAAGCGAGGGGCTGTTAAGACTTTATAATCTAAAGCAGCACAAGGAGTATCACCCCAAGGCTTTAACTTCACGTCAGATAAAAACAAAGCGGCTGAAGTCTTTAGTTGATGCCAAATGTACCCAGGAACACAACAAGCTTCAGGGGATAATTACTTTCTGAGTGCTTGATGTGGATTCACTGAGAAACACATCTGTTATCAGATTTGCCAATGATTAATTTGATTCTTCCATTTGCACAGAAAATGAGGGGAAGTAAAGTTGAGGGTTACAAGTGCCAAGTCAATTGGTATATGGCCCCCAGAGGATAATGTATCATTTTCTTGGGATAAGAACAAAAGTTTCAGCGTAATCTACTCTCACACTTGGTATTATACTCCATAGGATTATGTGTATAGAAAAAGATTTTGTGGAATTACATTATCTTTGGTGTTGTTGAAAGGGTGCAGAGTTTTAAAAGTTAATGGCCTCTTTTGGAAGTGAAATAATTTGTGTTTCAGGTTTTGAAACCCTAAAGCTTTCCCCTGCTTTTTTTTCTCTTCCCCCTGATGTGCACCCAGCCCTAGTCAAAGCCTTTCACGAAACATACTCCTTCTGCCATTCCTTCCCAGGTTCATATCCTCAGCCAACTGGTGACTAAACCTTTTTGTGTTTTAACTATTATCCAGAGTATTTGGTCAAAAGTATTCGCATTTGAGTTCTGGAAAGCTCTTAGCATTTTACAAATGTTACCTCATTAATCACTGCAACCGTCAGACTGACAGTGTTTGCCTTATATTAAAAGCAGTGGAAAAAAGAAAGCTCTGAGTGGCCTGGGGACCTAACTGAGGTTGCTTGGTGAGTCACGGTGGGGAGAGGGAGAGGACCTGCCATCTCAGGCACTATTCCAATCCCTAGACCTTGCACCTTCTCACCGAAGAACACCCCTAAAACTCTCAGGGTAGGGTCTTTGGGTCTGCAGGATCTCAGGGTCACCTTTGTGATTTCTGAGTATTTTGTTCTCTATACGAATTCTGAGTAGGATTAAAAAGTTACCTTTCTTTCATTACCATCAGGGCCATCTTAAGATGATGGGATATTTTCACCTCATGCCTCTAAGGCTCTAGTACAACATACCAATCCCTGGAGGACAAGCAATAACTGAGAGAGAAGGAAGCACCCCTGGGGTTTGTGAGAACAGGCAAAATGCCCTCTGCTCATTTAACGCCATCAGCAGTAGCCCTCACCTCTCAACTGGGTGGTCCTTAGGTTGCCCCTCTGCCTTTTCAGCCCCATCCTTTGGGCTGCACGTTGTGTTGCATTGGGGTGCATCAGGGTTCCTGCTAACTGGGTTCATCAGCAGAAAGATGGTCGAGGAGGGCTTTGACCTGGACCTCACAGTCCACTTGGGATGGCTTTGGCTCTGGGGCTGGGTTGAAATTCATTCTCTGTTGTGAAGGCAGGCAGGATCCAGGAGATACGTTTTTCACATAAATGACTTAAACTGCTTCCAGCTGGTCCAGGCATCTCTGCTGGGAAATAGGCCACTCTCCAGGAGAGGTTTCCATTGATGCCAGTCTGCCAGGCTCACTACACACCTATCACTAAGTTTGGGGTGGCAGTGGTGGGGGACATGATTCAGTTTTCTCTCCCAGCTTTTCTTATGCCAAGAAGATATACTCCAAGGGCACCTCTTATGCCTTAATGATAAATTATAAAAATCCTAAGATCAAAAACTTGACAGACAAGAACAACTTCATAAGTGGCTTTAGTTAATTTCCAAATTCTGTGGTACCATAGGACTGCCCCCTCCTCACCCATTCCTAAGTCATTTCTTAAAACACCAGCTAAATATATCATGGGAGATACACCATTACTTTCCATTCTTTCAAGTAATGCATTTCTGTGTAAACATGTTGTTTATGAAGGAAGCTTTTACGGATGCTTTGTGTTGCCCTTTGCTCAAGAAAATACATTTTAAAAGAAATCTCCACAGCCTGGCATGTAATGTTTCATTAGCCAACATAACCTTGTTTATTTGCTTTTAAAATTTTATTTGGGAAAGGAAATCAATCTGCACCCCTGACATGCCGCCAGGTTCCTGTTTATAAGCACACAATAGGCAGCTTGGAGGGGGCAAAAACAGATAGTTTATGATTTCAGCATGAAGTATGACACAATCTGTATCTGAAACCATGGAGGCAATAGTGTTTTCCTGTCCCTGCAGCCATGCTCTGCAGTTTAAGTGCTTTTTTTTTTTTTTTTAACAGCGCATTATCGAAGTGTGCACAGAATGAATGTTCCTAATTGCACCCGGCACTTCAAGTGTGAGGAAGAGTTGCCAGAACAAAAGGAGGTCTTTGCTGGGTCTTTGTTTTTGTTTTGTTGTTTTTTTAGAAAGCACTTGAAGCAACTAGCTAAGACTCAGCCCTATAAATGTGCTGTGCTCTGGGGAGGCTCTCACAGCGGCCTCGCACTGTAATTAAGAGTGTCCTGAGGCCCTCTGCTGTCAGAGATTCTGAGGGGCTGGGGGATGCGGAGCAGGACCTGAACGTCCATCATCAGAGAGAACCCCTTCCCTCTTGCTCCAGACCCCCAGTGGTGATGTGAGGAGGTGGCCATCCTCTAAACTTGACTCTCACTCCTGCTTTTTTTGAGTGTCCATCTGCTTTTCTCTTCCCCAAGATGTCCAACATATTCAAGTCCTGAGATAAAGTTTCTCTCTCTGCTTCACAAAAATGATATCTCTGTAGTCCTCCACTATAGCAAGAAGAGCCCTGGATTAGAACACAGGAGATCTAGATTCTAGTCCTGTTTCTACCTTCATTTAGATGTGGGCTTCTGGTCTGCTTGCCTCTCCTTCTCTGACCTTCATTTTTTTCTCTGTAAAATCAAGGAGTTGGATTCCAGGCTCTCTGTGTTATATTTCAAAGCCCAAGGTCTGAGAGCAGGTGCTTATCAGCACCATAAAATCTCCTCAAAGGAGAGGGTGGGATGAGTTGAGAGAGTAGCACTGGAACATATTTATTACCATATGTAAAACAGATAGCTAGAGGGAAGTTGCTGTATAACACAGGGAGCTGAATCTGGTGCTCTGTGACAACCTAGAGGGGAGAGATGGGATTGGGGGTTGATGGGAGGAAGGTTCAAGAGGGAGGAGACAAATGCATAGTTATGGCTGATTCATGTTGTATGGCAGAAACTCCAGGTTAGGAGGATCCCCTGGAAGAGGAAATGGCAACTACAATCTCATGGACAGAGAAGCCTGGCAGGCTATAGTCATGGGTTGCAAGGAGTCAGACATGATTGAGCGACTAAGTGCACACACACACACACACACACACACAGGGCAGAAACCAACAAAACATTGTAAAGCAATTACCCTCCAATTAAGAAAACAGTCTTCTCCTCTAACCAGGAGTTTCTTCTTTCCTGTCTTCCCAGCCTACATCCAAGCTGGATCTCCTGTTTAGGGTTTATTCATCTGTCATTCTGTTTCTATGCCTGATGAGTAGACATTAACTTCACCCCTCCTTTTCATTGCCCCAGTTTCCACTATTTCAGTAATGATTTTGACTTCCGTGATCTGCATTTTCTTTGTTCCTTTTCATCTTCCTAAATTACCATTGAAACCTAACAATTAAATCCTGCATGATTCTGCTGGCCAACAGAATTAGTGTCTCTTTGGTTACAGAACTGTGTCTGGAGGCAGGCTAGGGTCCCTTTCCCATCCCATCCTGCCACGTGCAGGGTCAGCCTGTAGTCATAGCTTCTTACTGAAGCCCTGAAGTTTTTCCCAATTTTTTTTAAGTGACTTTATTTTTCTGAGCATGCTGCAAGCTCTCAGAATACTCTGTGTTTAAATCTAGAATGTTCACACAATGAGTCAAGGAAGGAAGCTGACTTGGTGTGGCAGGGGTACCATAAATACATGGGGAATCTTTCATTATTCATCTCTGCTAGTAATTAGAGGGTCCTATTGTAGACTCTTGAGAGTCCCTTGGACTGCAAGGAGATCCAACCAGTCCATTCTGAAGGAGATCAGTCCTGCGTGTTCATTGGAAGGACTGATGCTAAAGCTGAAATTCCAATACTTTGGCCACCTCATGAGAAGAGTTGACTCATTGGAAAAGACTCTGATTCTGGGAGGAATTGGGGGCAGGAGGAGAAGGGGACGACAGGATGAGATGGCTGGATGGCATCACCGACTCAATGGACATGAGTTTGAGTAAACTCCGGGAGTTGGTGATGGACAGGGAGGCTTGACGTGCTGTGATTCATGGGGTTGCAAAGAGTCAGACACAACTGAGCAACTGAACTGAACTGAACTGATTGGATAGGGCAATGGCCTGCCACAGGGGCGGAGGCTCTTGGTGCAGCAGACCTGAGTATGGCATAAGCCTTCTTGGAGGAGATAACCATTAACCCCACCATAGAGCCCCAGAACTTACACAGGACTGGGGAAACAGACTCTTAGAGGGTAGAAACAAAACCTTGTGTGCACCGGGACCCAAGAGAAAGGAACAGTGACCCAACAAGAGACTGACCCAGACTTGCCTCTGAGTGTCCAGGAGTCTCCAGCAGAGGCATGGGTTGGCAGGGGCCTCCTGCAGAGTTGGGAGCACTGAGTGTGGCAGTGCATGCAGGGGATTTTTGAAGGAGGTCGTCATTATCTTCATTACCTCTACCATAGTTTGGTCTCGGTCAAAGAACAGGGAAGGAACACCGCCCTACCCATCAACAGAAAATTGAATTAAAGATTTACTGAGCATGATTCTGCCCATAAGAATAAGACCTAGTTTCCCCCACAGTCAGTCTCTCCCATCAGAAAGCTTCCATAAGCCTCTTATCCTTATCCCTCAGAGGGCAGATAGAATGAAAACCACAATTACAGAAAACTAATCAAACTGATCACATGGACCACAGCCTTGTCTAACTCAGTGAAACTATGAGTCATGCCATGTAGGGCCACCCAAGATGGATGGGTCATGGGGAGAGTTCTGATAAAATGTGGACTACTGGAGAAGGGAATGGCAAACCACTTCAGTATTCTTGCATTGAGAAGCCCATGAACAGTATGAGTAGGCAAAAGATGACACTGAAAGAGGAACTCTCCAGGTCTATATGTGCCCAACATGCTACTGGAGAAGAATGGAGAAATAACTCCAGAAAGATGAAGAGACAGAGCCAAAGCAAAAACAATACCCAGTTGTGGATATGACTAGTGATGGAAGTTAAGTCTGATGCTGTAAAGAGCAATATTGCATAGGAACCTGGAATGTTAAGTCCATTAACCAAGATACGCTGACAGTGGTCAAACAGGAGATGGCAAGAGTGAACATTGACATTTTACGAATCAGTGAACTAAAGTGGACTGGAATGGGTGAATTTAACTCAGATGACCATTATATCTACTACTGTGGGCAAGAATCTCTTAGAAGAAATGGAGTGGCCCTCATAGTCAACAAAAGAGTCCAAAATGCAGTACTTGAGTGAGTGCAATCTCAAAAATGACAGAATGATCTTTGTTCATTTCCAAGGCAAACCATTCATTATCACAGTAATCCAAGTCTGTGCCCCAACCAGTAATGCTGAAGAAACTGAAGTTGAATGATTCTGTGAAGACCTATAAGACCTTCTAGAACTATCACCCAAAAAATATGCCCTTTTCATTATAGGGGACTGGAATGCAAAAGTAGGAAGTCAAGAGATACCTGGAGTAACGGGCAAATTTGGCCTTGGAGTACAAAATGAAGCATGGAAAAGGCTAACAGAGTTTTGCCAAGATAATGCACTGGTCATAGCAAACACTCTCTTCCAACAGCACAAGAGAAGACTCTACACATGGACATCACCAGATGGTCAATACTGAAATCAGACTGATTATATTCTTTGCAGCCAAAGATGGAGAAACTCTATACAGCCAGCAAAAACAAGACTGGGAGCTGTCTGTGGCTCAGATCATGAACTCCTTATTGCAAAATTCAAACTTAAATTGAAGAAAATAGGGAAAACCACTGACACCATTCAAGAATGACCTAAATCACATCCCTTATGATTATACAGTGGAAGTGACTAATAGATTCAAGGGACTAGATCTGCTAGACAGAGCGCCTGAAGAACTATGGACAGAGGTTTGTGATATTGTACAGGAGGCAGTAATCAAGACTATCCCCAGTTAAAAAAAAAGTACAAAAAGGTAAAAGCTTGTCTGAGGAGGCCTTACAAATAGCTGTGAAAAGAAGAGATGCTAAAGGCAAAGGAGAAAAGGAAAGATATACACATTTGAATACAGAGTTCCAAAGAATGGCAAGGAGAGATAAGAAAGCCTTCCTCAGTGATCAATGCAAAGAAATAGAGGAAAACAATAGAATGGGAAAGACTAGAGATCTCTTCAAGAAAATTAGAGATACCAAGGGAATATTTCATGCCAAGATGGCATGGCCCTAACAGTAGCAGAAGTTATTAAGAAGAGGTGACAAGAATACACAGAACTGTACAAAAAAGATCTTCATGACCCAGATAATTACAATGGTGTGATCATTCACTTGGGACCAGACACCCTGAAATTTGAAGTCAAGTGAGCCTTAGGAAGCATCACTATGAACAAAGCTAGTGGAAGTGATGAAATTCCAGTTGAACTATTTCAGATCCTGAAAGATGATGCTGTGAAAGTGCTGCACTCAACATGCAAGCAAATCTGGAAAACTCAGCAGTGGCCATGGGACTGGAACAGGTCAGTTTTCATTCCAATCCCAAAGAAAGGCAATGCCAAAAAATGCTAAAATTACTGCACAATTGCACTCATTTCACATGCTTGCTTCTTGGAAGAAAAGCTACAACCAACCTAGACAGAATATTAAAAGCGGAGACATTACTCTGCCAACAAAGGTCCATCTAGTCAAAGCTATGGTTTTTCTAGTAGTCATGTATGGATGTGAGAGTTGGATCATAAAGAAAGCTGAGTGCTGAAGAATTGATGCTTTTGAACTGTGGTGTTGGAGAAGACTCTTGAGAGTCCCTTGGATTACAAGGACATCAAACCAGTCAATCCTAAAGGCAATCAGTTCTGAATATTCATTGGAAAGACTGATGCTGAAGCTGAAACTCCAATACTTTGGCTATCTCATGCGAAGAACTGACTCATTGGAAAAGATCCTGATGCTGGGAAAGATCGAAGGCAGGCGGAGAAGGGGATCAAAGAGGATGAGATGGTTAGATGGCATCACTGACTCAATGGACATGAGTTTGAGCAAGCTCCAGGAGTTGGTGATGGACTGGGAAACCTGGCATGCTGTAGTCCATGGGGGTCACAAAGAGTTGGACACAACTTAGCGACTGAATTGAACTGAACTGATTGGATAGATATAATTGGATCATATCACAAAAGTTAAGATAAAACTGTAAGCATTTCACCCTCCACCTTCCAACATTGTCTGAGCACCCATCAGCCCCCAACACACACTCTTCAGCCTCCACTTGAATTTTGTTCAGTCTATGCTGGAGCTCAGTGTACTAGAGTTGTTTTGGGAAGAGTGGGCAGCACTGTGTGTGTGTGTGTGTGTGTGTGTGTGTGTGTGTGTGTAGGAAGCTTCCCCAAAGCTTGCATGTACTGGAAAGATAGGGTTCCTGAATTCTCTCTGCACAGAGAAGACCTCAGCGTCTGTTAGGTCTTTTCCCTCAGCTACCACTGAAACAGACCTTTAAGAAGAATTCTTGATGGTTCTCATCCCAGTAAATGAGAAAAGAGAGAAAAGGAACCATGTTAACACTTCTTCAGACATTGGAGCCTAAACCTCCATCAGATGTGGAGATGTGAAAGAATGTTGGAATAAATGGAGTGACACACAGGACAAGGCTTGGGGAGTGGTCTCTTCTGCCAGCAGATGATTAGATTTGATGCCTAAATGTTGTTGTGCCATTAAAAATGGGATGGAGAATTACCTACCCAGAGAAACTGGTATTATGTATAAATACAGAACCTACTTGTAGTCAAAGCTGCTTAATCAGGGTGGAGGTAATGCAGGCAATTCAAATAATATGTCTTTCATCTTTTGCCCTGAATGTGCGTTTTTGCTCAGTCATGTCCAACTCTTTGTGACCCCACGGACTATAGCCCAGCAGGCTCCTCCATCCATGGGATTTTTCCAGGCAAGAATACTGGAATGGGTAGCCATTTCCTTCTCCAGGGGATCTTCCCAACCCAGGGTTTGAACCTGCGTCTCCTGCACTGGCAGGCAGATTCTCTACCACTGTGCCACCTGAGAAGCCCTGATGAATATGCCTTTTAGTAATGATTATAAACCTTTAAAGTGACTTTGTATACTGAGATTCTATTACGTTTCTGAATTTATCATAAAGTTACTAGTAAACAACATATGTATGAAAACACCTGTGAAAAGTATATGTATTTTTTTTTAATACTTAGGCCTACAGTTGAGTTTCTTTCAAAGTAATCAGACAATAGTCATATATATGTGTACATATATATATATATATATACACATAGACATATATGTACCCATATACCTATATATTTGTGGGGCAAAAAGTAAATAAACTTATATGTATCATCAGCTTGAGGATATAAGCATGTACAAAGGGAAAGTTGTAGGCCTTTTGTCCAAGAACTCACTAAAATCTCCTACAATTTGTGTGTGTATCTTCTCTCTTTTTTTTGGCATGAGCTCAGAATTGAACCCAGTGTCCCAAGTGGCAAGTGAGAATTCTACCACTGATCCACCCACATACCTCGGTGTGTTTCTCATGTGGGTCTCTGACTCTCCTGAGATCTCATCTTTGTTTTAGGTTTTGAAATACTGTTTCTTAGCCTATCAACTAATCAGTACATTTATTCCACCTTAAGCCTGTCAGTGGAGAAATGGCACAATAGGACAAAAATGAATCCAAGATGGCAAATTATAGAATGTTTGAGTTGCTGAAGATGAAGGCCCTGAAGATTTGATGTCCTAACACAAGAATGAGAGGTTGCCGGGGAGATCATCTAAATACAAATATTTCATTGGCTTTTAGTGCTTACTTAGCAAGCCAGCCCATAAATCCTGACTGTTCAGGGAAGAAAAATGCAGCTTCTAAATGTACTTACTTTCCTCCCATCCAATAACTGGCAGAAGGAGAGTTGAGCTCAGCATGGTAATGGCTTTATGGTACATATACACCAGGTGCCAAATTCTTCCTTCTGTGACTCCCACACAGAAAGCTGTTCTTATTCCAAACCCGATTGTTTTACCAGGAGGAATGTAGACGAATCGGAAGCTGTGGCCTAAAAGTAAGACCTTGTGTTGAAGGTGTGTAACTGGGTTCAGAGGAGCTGTGCTTGTCCCGGCTCATCATTGTGGGGTGGAGCTGGGTTACCTGGGCACATGTGAGATGGGTGCGTCTTAGCTCTGCCTTCTGTTGTTTTTATCAGTCCAATCATGGCTTGTTAGGCACATGGGTAAATGCAGAGCAAGTTCAGTTAGTCAAGTCCTGCCCTTAGATGGTTCAAATCAAAGGAAAGGAAATAAGGATACAGATAACTCTGGTTTTTTTGTTTTTGTTTTTGTTTTTAATTTTAGTAGGTGGGATGGAGTGAAAAATGTCATGGGTTCCAAACTGGGGTTTTCTAATCTTTTAGGTCGCTTGGAGATCATAATGTACATGTAAATATATATTATTAATAATATAATAGTGTGCATATATATATATATATGCAAACATAAAATAATGCAAACTCAATCAGAACATAGTTGTGCTGCGTAATTTGTTATTGTCTATCCAGGCCCATTTCCCCCTTTTCCACTCCACTGTCTTCCTTGCAAGGCTGACCTGTTTATACCGCATGAATGAACGCCTTTAACCTGTGTTTTCCCACTGCTCTGGGCCTATGGCCACAGGGGCATTATGACAGGTTTCCGGAGAGGGAGGAAGGAGAGCCTGTGGGCCTGTCCTCCCAGCTCCTTTGGTTAGTTGGCTCTTTTGACTGAGGGTCACAGTTCTAGCCAGGTGCCCTCTCCACACAGCTCTCTCTCCTCCCCTGGTCCTGCTAACCTCTTCTCTCCTCTGATCTCAATAGCCTGTCATTTCTCTCACTCGTGGAAGCACGGGGATGCTAACAGCTCCCTGCTGAAACTGCCCCAGGGTACTACACTGCGGCTTATGCTTTTCTGCATTCTGTCTACAACTTTGCAACTAGTTCCTTTATTGTGGGTGTGTGCTAAGTCGCTTCAGTCGTGTCCAACTGTTTGTGCCCCTGTGGACTGTAGCCTGTCAGGCTCCTCTGTCCATGGGATTCTCCAGGCAAGAATATTGCAGTGGGTTGGCTTGCCCTCTTCAGGGCATCTTACCGACCCAGGGATTGAACCCACATCTCCTGCACTGGCAGGAGTACCACCTGGGAAGCCAGATTCCTTTATTAATCACTCCTAGAATTACCCATTTTGAGCACGCCATTTCTGTTTCCTACTGGGACCTCAAGTGATGCAGAGGCCCAACATTCTAATTGAAATTGTGCCTTTATCTGTAGTAAGTCTGCCAGATAACCTAAAGCATGAGCTTCCTTCTGTTTGACTAGGATTTTATCAACCTTGTGAAATAGTATCTGATGGTACAGTGGAGTGAAATGGGATTTTAGTAATCCAGGGATGTAAAAGTTTCAAAAGACAAATTGTATAGAAAAATGAATTTGGACTTTTAAGGAAGTGTTTCAGAAGTATGAGATCCAAGGAAAGAAAGTCATAAAAGAGATTCTTGGTGGTCAAAAATAAATAAATAAGTAAAGTCATTGGCTTTTTTGTGTATTTTTCTTTTCTTGAGTTCTTGTTTTAAGAATTAGGATCTGAAATGGTCTGGTGCTTTTGGACTGAAATGAGCGAGAGAGGAATGGGTGTTATGAATGGGAATGAATGGATGAAGTAAGGGAAATATGGACTCAAGGAGGCAGAGTTGTAATAGCAAATAGTGTGGCCAGGCCTCAGACATAGGCCTCACTGGGAGGTAATGTTTGAGCAGACATTTGGAAGAGGTGAGGGAGGTAGCTATGAGAATAATGTAAAGACACCTCCAGCCTGTAAGGGTGGTGGCATCAAGGCTCCCATGTGCTAGCAGAGCATCAGGGAGGTCAGTGCAAGTCTGGAACAGAGTGAATAAGGTGAAAGGTGGTAGGAAACGAGGTCACAGTGGTGGGTGATGTCTCATAGGTTTAGGGATGTACCTCGCAGACTCTGTAAACATGGAAACCATCTCATTGACCCCCACTGTGCTCCTCTGGACACCTGAGGATCCAGAGAACCCAAGTTCCCACTAGAACATTTTAAAGAAATTGGCCTCTTAATATTCATACAGGGTTTCCAGAAGCTTCTTTGGGGACTTTCACATCCTGCTGTGCCCAGCTCCCCTGCACTACACAAGTGCTATTTGGTTCGCTGTAGTCAAGAGAGAAATGGTATCTCTTTATATCAGGATTCCATCGAATAAGATAAACTGCATCTCTCACCAATTTTTCGTGTTGGATGATGGCATTTGGGTTTCGTCTTAAGATTTGAAACACTGGTAGCCATGATTCAGTTTCCTTGGAAGCAGTGGCTATTCAAAAGGTACTTATCCAAGAGCCACTTCCCAGGATAGAAATATGCTGCTTTATTAAAATTGATCCTTAGGACAGCCTCGCAGAAACTTAGGTTTGTGAAGCACTAAACAATTTTCAAAGCAAGTTCATTCATGGAGAGTCACCTGACGGGTTCCACCAGCAGCAACATGAAGTGGGAGCCTCCTCATTCTCTATTGTTTCACAGGAGGAAGTCTATCTTGTAGTACTTTTTCCTTCCCGCTGAAGATCACATTTCTATGTTATGTTCTGAGCATAATATTGCCAAATATTCAGGAATGCAGATGCCCAACCAGTGCTCCAGTTAGGAGAGTTTTCAGGCAAATTCATTTTCGCAGCCAGCCCTACCTTCTGCCTCTTTTGGCTGTGAGAGAAGAACTGGGGGATGCGGGGCCTGGCAAAGGCTAGGGAGAGTTTCTCCTTAGACCTGTCCTAGAAAGTGCCACCTTTATATTTCTGGTCATTAAGCAAGTATTTGATTTGCTTAGAAATATTGAAGGGAACTTCCCTAGTAGGCCAGTGGTTAAGACTTCACCTTCCAGTGCAAAGGTGTGCGTTCAGTCCTTAGTCAGGGAGATAAGATTCCCCCATGCCTGGCAGCCTAAAAAAGAAAAAAAAAAGAAAAAAAGAAAAACAGAAATAATATTGTAACAAATTCGATAATGACTTTAAAAATGGTCCACATTAGAAAAAAAATCTTAAAAAAAGAAATGCTGAAGTAGACTTTCATCATCCCTGTAGGAGTTTTACATGCACTTATTTTTAGTAATTTTACTTTTTCAATAAGGCAGGGAGAGAAATTTGTTTAGTGATTCTAAAATGGACCACTTCCCTCCTGCACAGCCAAACCAAGCACTCAGGATGACTTCTCAGAAGTCATCTTAGCGTTGCTTCTGTAATAAAGCCCCCTTTCAAAAATCCCCCAGACCACACAGAAGCACGAGCCTGGCAATAGCATTGGTGCCATCTGCTTACCTTTCCTTACCTATCCCAGGACCCCAGGGTTTCACTTGTTTTTAATCACTTAGCTCTGACTTTTGGGCCCTGTTTCCTAGTTGCTAAGGATGGCCTATGTTCAACCAGGGTGCTCTGGTTTGAGTTGACCAGGAGACTGTTGAGCTGTGTCCTGGCCTCTGTGTGTTGATAAGGACTTAATGAGGACCCAAATTCACAAGTGGTCTCTCTTTATATCTCAGGCTACGACAGCCATGTGCTCAACATAGATGAGGAAATTATAGATTGATTGCTCTTTGTTTCCATATCAGCACCTCAGAAATCATGATTCACTCATGCATTTAGTCATTAGTCACCTCCTTCCGTGCCAGGCATGGAGCTTGCCTGTGTGCGTCTTCAGTTGCTCCAGTCGTGTCTGACTCTGCGACCCCATGGACTCCGCTGTCCATGGGATTCTCCAGGCAAGTATACTGGA
The DNA here is from genome assembly GCA_917880005.1 of Nanger dama. Taxonomy (NCBI): domain Eukaryota; kingdom Metazoa; phylum Chordata; class Mammalia; order Artiodactyla; family Bovidae; genus Nanger; species Nanger dama. The sequence goes on from CAKJTW010000022.1 coordinate 30,266,259, forward strand.
GTGGGTTGCCATACCCTCCTCCAGGGGACCTTCCTCACCCAGGGAGCAAACCTGGGTCTCCTCCTCCTCGGCAGGCAGGTTCTTTACCACTAGCGCTACCTGGGAAGCCCAGGTAGCCCAGGCATGGAGCTTAGGCACTAGCAATAGAAGAGAAAATGAGACAGGCACTGTCCTTGCTTCCTGCAATTTATAGTATGGTGCACTGGAAAGAGGAAGTTACTATGTGATCAGGATAGGTGATGATGAAGTTCTGGAGCTGGTGGGAAAGCAAAGAAAACAGCTGTGGGAATCATTACGCAGGCAGAATCAACAGACTGAAGAAGTTAAGCAAGATCACGTGCTTAATGGTGGATCAGATGGAAACTCTGACCTGTTGACTAGCCCTTTGCCCTCCATTCTGTGGTCTCATCAGTTTTAGATGATGTGTCTTTCCTTCTTTCTTGTACGTATGTGTATAAAGATATTTTTCTGACTCATTTGTTATTCATCCCCTTTTTTCCCTAAATTTCCATATTTTCTCTAAACTGTAGGTCCTCTAAAAGAGCACTTACTTTTTTTTTTTTTTTCCTCTTTCCTCAACATTGGCTATACTTACTGTTTGCTCACTCAGCCAGCAGCTATGTGATAGCCATTGCATTAGGCCCTGAGGACAATGATATGAAGTCAGGCCTGTCCCTGTCACTAGAGTGTTCGTAGCTGGAAGGGGAAACTGACCTGAATTATAGAAGTAAATGTACCTATGTGTTATAGGAACTTTGAAAGAAGTATGTATGGGATAAGATGGGGGACAAAGGAGTGGTCAATTGATTATAATATCGTGACCTGGAAATAATGATTATCACAGTTGCTTATTGAGAGAGGCTAAGATCTAGAAAAGATCTGGGTGCTGAGGAAGAAAATAACAGGGAGCATATCCTTAGTTAGGGAGGTAGTGTTAGCATTGTAGTAATCATGATAATAATAATGATAATTATAATAATGACTACTAACTTTTATTGGACATTTAATGTATCCAATATTTCACTCAGCTCTGTATTTATATTACCTAACTTAATCTTTATAAAAAAATCCCTACAAGGCAGGGTTATTCCTGTGTAACGACTGAGAAAACTAAAGCAAAGATAAGCTATAAACTTGCTCAAGATCACACATTGTTCCTTTATTCACTGAATAATTGAATTTATTGCACATCTATGAAGTTCATGGCACTGGCGGTTTTCAGATGAATGTGGACTATGCCCTTCCCCAAGTTTCCTGGAGGAAGCATTAGTAAAAATAAGTCAGGCTTTCTGATGGAGGTGTGGATAAGGCACTACGAGGGAGCAGAGCGGGGAATTAACAGAGCCAGAAGTGGTGGAAGGCTCCACAGAGGAGGGAGCATTGGAGCTGGGCCTTGATGCTTGGGTTGACTTCAGAGAGGAAATGTTACGTGCAAAGGTAGTAAAGAGACATGAAATGATCCAGGATAGTCAAAAACATCAAAGTCTGTGTGTTTCAGTGGTAGGGGAGAAGATGGGGAAGATGGGTTGGCAGGAGGTGAAGTGGGAAGGATTGATGGCAGCCAGAATGTAAAATGCTGAAATCAACTTGAAGATGCACATAGGAGGTCATGGATGGCCAGTGGAAGTATTTAAGTAGGCTGATGCCATGATGGAATGAATGTGCAGCTTTCTGGAAGTTCTTTGAGAAAGGAGGAACCTTACCAGACAGCAATGCTGACAATATCATTTTCAGTGGTGTTAGATGAGTTTCTAACTTCCAGGATTATCTGTAAATACAGCAACACCAGAAATTTGCTCCACTGTGATTCTAGTAAGCTGAATGCAGTCCTAGTGCCATTTCATTTCTTATTTTCCATATGATTGTATTTAGCAGGTACAATCAAGACAGTCACATGGAATATGAGAGCAGAGACATGAACGGTTCAAGGCCCTGAGAATCTGAACAGGAAGGAGCAGGATCTTTGAGACAGACCCAAAAACTGTTTCTCACAGTCGCGGGTGGCTTCTAAGAAGAGGTGTATTATCTTAAACATTTTACAACAATATTAAATGAATAGCTATAAAATGCTTACGGGGGTGCTTCAGGGCTCTGTGGCCTGAAACCCAGTATTAGAAAGGATGACAGAAGTCTGGGATTGGAGGAAAGTGTGGACCAGTCAGACAGATCAGATCTTGCTGCTATGTGTCCTGCCGACCGACATCTAGAGCCCCAGTTGGGAGGTGGGGCCTGCTTCCTGGAAATGTGGGAGTGGGCTAAGACCACTGAGGGTTACATCACTGTGCCAGCTGCCTTTCTACCCGTTGCAAGAGAAGTTGCCTTAGAAGTCGAACTTGATCCAACCGTCAGAAACGTTATCTCTTTCTCAGACTTTCCCTGAGCTCTGGGAAACTTTTAAGGAAGGTGAACTCTCATCATAGAGTGAGCTAGTCATGGCTGATTGTTTCGATAATTTGATGAAAGTATTGATCAACGCTTTTTGAACTACAGTCTTCCCTCCCTAATTCTAATCTGTACTCTTCATAGTAAATCGGTTTAGAAATGCCTATGCAGCCAAAATGACTGCATAGGTTACTGATCAATCACTTTGAAATGAATTAAAAATGAATTAATGATATATTCCCAGGCTTTGCTAGCTGTGAAGGCGGTGGTGATGACATTGATCCAAATTAGCGGTATGACAGACAGACTCTAATTCTCAGGATCATATACTAGCATCAGTTGGTCACGTCTTTTATCACCCATAGAAATGATATCAGATATACTTTATATTTTGCTGTGTCACTTTCCACTAGAAAATATTTTAAAGAGAGACTGTAGAGGCAGTGTGGATTCTGAAGCCAAGCTCCCTAGTTCCCAGCTTGTCCACTTCCTAATTGTGTGACTTTGAGGACTCTTAACCTCTTTATGCATCAATTTCTTCATCTGTAAAATGGAGGTAATAATCATACCAAACTTCTAGACTCATGATAAGGATTAAATGAGATTTTGGACATATGTTCAGGCTGTGTGTTAGCCATTACTTATAATATTTATGTTAATAATCAGTCATAGGGAGTAGCCACCCAGAATTAACCATTTACTGTCTGAGCCTCACATTCTGAACTTTACTGAAAGGAAAGAAGTGCACATTTGCTGTCAGGTACTATGATGGAGTATTATCTCATGTGAAACTCACTACAATCCTGTCCACTAGATGATTATCTCCATTTTAAAGATAAAGAAGGTATGCCTCTGAAAACTTAAATAACATGTCCCAAGGGTATAGAGCTGAAGCGAACTTGAGCTTGATGGCAGTGCTCACGTTTTCTTTGTGTAATTTGTTCCTCCTTAGAATTCTCCAGGTATAAGTGGCAAACTCTGACAAAACAGAATTAAAGGTACATGTCAAAGCTGGAGTTTTCACAGTGTCCTGTGATCTCCTCTCCCTTCCTCTCCTGCAGAGGTTGCCTGAGATGTCTTATCTTTTGTGGTCCATCTTGCACTGTGCGACTATACTAAGGAAACAGAGGCAGCCTGCATGGCCCCTGTTCTCCTCCAACCCCAGCCATGCCTCCTATAATTCCATGCTATCTCCTTTGTCATGGAACAGCCCATCTTCTCAGTAGGATTCAAACTACTCATACCATTACAGCTGTCAAGAGCACCAGAAAGGAGTCAAGACCCTCTAGAGTCTCTCCAACACTTCCAGAGAGACTAGAATCTTCCAGAAGGTTAGAACCTTTGTTATCATGTCAAAGTCTCAGACATCTTTTGGATGCAGTTCATGGATGTTTACACTGGAGAAGTTCTGAAAGTCTTCCTAACTGCCCGGGCGTCATTAAGATGCAGACAATTCTAAGATTGCACAACTCATCTTGTAAACGCGTGGCTTATAAAATCTCCACACCTTGGCAGTTGGAAAGAATATAGATTTGAAGATAACATTTGGGGACTTTATGGGAATCAACATCATTTTGTCTGTGTGCTCCAACCTTCACTTTCATTTGTGGTCCACCTCCCTTCATCCTGCATTACCACACCCTGAAATTATAGTTATTTGTAAGAGTATGGACTTATGTTCATATACATCAAGTTGTTTTTTCAATATTGGTTTCCAAGCCCATGCATGTAGAACAATTACCACTCTACCTCAAACTCACTGACTATGCAATCAAGACTCATTATTACTCCAGTTCTCATCCCATTCACATACCCTTTATGTCTCAGAACGACAGTAAATGGAGAGCAAGGTATATTGCAAGGCATAAGGAAAAGAAGAAGGCCAAGGACATGCAGAGAAATCTAAACTAAAGAGGGGGAAATTTTAGGTGAAAATGGTTTCTTCTGAGAAGGCTTTTCATCTTTGATGTTTGTGAAATTTTATTTTGTTAGGTCTGTTCCCTCAATCATGATCCCTTGGGTCTGGTGGAAAGCTATAATCTTTGGAAAGTTCATTTCTGCAAAAACGTATGGAGGAAAATCAATGTTTGTAAGCCCTTGAATCAAGTCTAAAAAGTCTATTTGGATATTTAGTGTCTCATAAAATATAACATAGAAAGACATGTAGAGTAGCAGAGCTGGAAGAGATCATGGAGTCCATGTGGTCCACTGTACCCCTTTTAGTGATAGGCTGTGAAGTCAAGGGGAGCTGAATGATTTATGAAGGTTATATGATGATAAGGAGGGGTAGAGAGACTGAACTGGAAGAGACTTCCTAACTCCTAAGGCAGTATATTTTCAAAATTATCACAGGTTACTAATTATTTGGAAGCATCTGAGCTGAAATATGAACCATGTATTGTGAGAGAATCTTGGCAAGAAGAGACCTTGGAGATCATTTAGTGCCATCTCCCTCTGGCTGTAAGAATCCTGTTAGTGGCATCCTTTACAGATGTCCACTAGCCCCTACCAGCTTAAATCTGATGCTTGGAAGCTCAGTACTTTATAACGCAACTTGTTTTGTCTTTGGTTATCCCTACATATTGGTAAATTTATCCCAACTAAAGGTCATATTTCTATTTTTAAAGTGCCAGTCCAGAAGGAGTGAGTGTGGCCAGAGGGAGATGGAATGGTATTAACAATGGTGTAGAGGTTTACTCTTTTTCTCATCTTAAAATTAGAATAGTAATGTCTATCTTACAGTGTCATTGTGAGGATTAGTGTAGTGAAGTGAAGTTACTCAGTTGTGTCTGACTTTTTGCGACCCTGTGGACTGTAGCCCACCAGGCTTCTCCATCCATGGGATTCTCCAGGCAAGAATACTGGAGTGGGTTGCCATTTCCTTCTCCAGGAGATCTTCCCAACCCAGGGATCGAACCCAGATCTCCCGTGTTGCAGGCAGATGCTTTAACCTCTGAGCCACCATTGTGAGGATTAGAGGAGCAGTTTATAAAGCATCTAACATAATAGCTGCTTCAATAGGTACTCAAATTGTAGTTATTGTTGGCTTTTATCATCTTGATCCCATTTTTGAAATTATGCCCTCTGGAGCAACATAGACTATGTCTAATACCGCAAATATTTGAAGGCAGTTAGCATGACCTCTAAGCCTTCTTTTCTTCAGACTAAATATTCCCTGATTCTTCTACCACTCTTCCTGTGATGTATTTTGGATGCCTCCATTGCTTTCATTCCCGCCTATTTGTCAATTTCCCCCTTAAAATGTGGTGGCCAAATGTGGTCAGTCCAATGTGCTCGACAGTGAAATAATTACTTCCCTTGATCTGGACTTTGCACTTCTCCTACAGCAACCTAGATTTATGTTAGCATTTTTGGAGGCCAGATCACACAGTTGGCTCAAGTAAAACCATGTTCTACTATCCAGAATGTTAGTGATGCCTCCCAATATTGTGTCAACCACAGATTTGACAAGCATGAATTTATATCTTCATCCAAGCGTTTGATAAAAATGTTGAACAAGAAAAGGGCAAAGGTTGAACCCCAGATTCTTCACTGTATATTGACATCCATCACTGGTTGGTGACATTGTTTCACCAGCTCCAAGTATACGCACCTATACTAACAAAAATAACTCTGCGAGATACAGTCACTCTTTGTGTTTTTGAAATTGGATATTTAATTCATCTAAAGATAAAATGCCATTCTTTTATCAAGGAAGACAGGTTTTGAACCCATAATTAGGAAAATGTGAATTCAGAAAGTAATTTCATGTTTGAGTTACTATGTAATGCTGAAAGAAAAAAAAATCTTCTCTTAATGCAAAATGATAATGCTTGCTTAAATTTGTTTATTTTTCCAAAATGTTTTGAAATTACTCTCTGGGTCTTGGGGGAGGAGGCTGGAGAATTTGCAGATTTCATATGTTGGGGAGAAAGGAGATCTTTGAAAAACAGCGTAACTTTTAGGAGTTTTTTCCATCTCTGAAGGATATCACAGAGGCAAAAAGATCTCTTTAAAATGTTGGTGGGGATGTGTGTGAAGCATATTCCTGGTAGTCTTTTTATTCTTTTTAATGATTCTCAGGCAACATTCCTAGACTTTTTGAGGGCATAGGTATTTCTCTCTCTCATTTAACATGCTTCACTCTGAATAAATCAATCCAATTTCTTTGTATCACGTTTCAAAAACTTGGAACAAAGGTTTTCTGGGTTTTCATGGTGAAGGTAAAGAATTGTTATGGACATATCATTTGAGCCAAAGTGCTCAAAGACTTGAAGTTCATTTCTTAGTACTTTCCTTCAAGGGCTCATTCAGTGTCTTCTCAAAGACTTTGATTTCCAGTGTATGTTCCATGCTTGTGGCTTTCTTCTTAATTCTGATCCTATTTCTCTACCCCATAATCAAACAGGTACCTTAATATCTAATGTATCTTAACATCTCTTATTGTGAGCATACTTTGAGATTTTAAGTAAACAGACAAGAAAGCTTACATTCTCAGAATTCACCCAGGAAATAAAAGATAAGATTTCATCATACTGAATATTTTAGGAGTGTCATTTTACAGTTTACTCATTCTCTATAGTTTGCTGTGTGCCTACCTTTTGCTGGGCACTGATCTGGGCAACAGAGACTCAGTGGGGAGAAAAGTCAAATTTAGTCCCTTCTCTCATTGTGCTTATATTCTAGAGGGAGCAACAGGTATTGGTCAAATAATCGAAGACAACTGTGAACTTGTGTAAAATGCCACGAAGGAGGGGGAGATGGTGCTCATTCTTGGAGAGGTCAGGGAAGGCGTTCTCACATGATGCTCAGTTTGTGATTTGAAGATGCAGGTAGGAAAAGAGCACAGGTAGCAGAAATAGCATGTTCAGGTCTGTACCGACATATGGAGCATGTTCAGGATGAGAGCAGGGAAATTCCTGCGGGTGGAGTGAATCACAGAGAGCGAGAGTGAAGGCAGTGTGAGATGAGCTGGGAAGGTCAGAAGGCTCTCATGCAGGCCTTGAAGATCAAGGAGAGAGTGCTGTTAGGGTCTTCTGAACCATGAGAAGCCATCTAAGTGGCCTGGAGAGGGTGGGCAATGTAGAGGGATCTGTATGTTATGTGCTTGGTTTTGCCTTTTGAAAAGGTGACTGTGGCTGTAGTATGGGAAGGAGGAGGAAAGGAAGTCAAAATGAGTGACAAGGGACTGGTTTGGAGAGTGCTTGTTGAATCCAGGAAAGAAGATGATGATGGCTGGGTAGAAGTTGGTGGGAGAAGAGACAGAAGGAGAAGAATGATGCTTGCATTGAATTTATGGTGTTTGGGGACTCCACGTGGGGGTGATAGAAAAGAGATGCCAAAGGGAACTCAAGAAGGGTTTAGACATTTTATATTATTGTCATGAGCTTAAAGAAGATTATTTTTAAAATCATATGGCTCTGTTGATAACTTTCACTAGCACAACAGAAATAATAAAATGAAAGGCAGAAATCCTTCTGTGCCTGAGATCTATTATTAACAAAATAAGTGACTGTGAACAAGATGAAAAAAATTTGACTATCTTGAAGGATCTAAACAATGGAAAAATAATACTTTCAATGTTTACTTCATCACAACCTCATGCTAAGACCTAGGAAAATGAGTTTGCTGAGGTTCACTTTTGAAAGAAATAATGATTATCTTTATTTTCAGTATTACTTTTCATTTGACTCTTTATATCTCTAGATCCCATAAAAATAACTCAAGCCTATCCCTGTGCTGCCACCCCAATACAAATCACTATTTCCTTTCATCTTACTTTAACCAACCACAATATTTTCCCATGTCAGAAAAACCTTCCAGTATATAAGAGGAGCCTTTGGATCATGTGTGTGTGTGTTTAAACCTGTTCATGCCTTTGGGACCCCATGACAACACAGTCAGCTCACAGTCTAAGCCAGGTGCCCAGTTGCCATCTGGACTCTGGACAGACTGTGTGGTCAGGATTTAGAAATCAGAAACCTGGGAAAGGTGCAAAGTGATGGACACAGCCACCCTGCCACCATATATGTTATCACCATCATTTAACACATAGTGCAGGAAATCCTGTTCTTTGCAGAAGAACTTCAAAGAACCACTTCCTGTTCTCCTGGGTACTGTGTATTTTCTTCTTTGCTAACCCCAAAGCACAGACAGATAGATATTTTTCCTCTAGTAAATTGCTAGTGACACTCCATTTCTTTCCTGTCATCCTCAGCCCACTGTCCAACTGACCTCTCAGATTTCCATACCCTTCTAGACTAAAGAGCTGTACTTGGATGTTTTCAGTGGCCCACTGACTTATGTAACTTTGTCCTGTACTTTCTTTTTCTTTTCTAGGTTCTGAATTTCTCACATTTCAGCCCTCTTATGCCTCAGTGTGAATCCTCTCTTCTTGCCCCAGTGACATTCTTTTCTAAGCATTGACTTATCTACACTATCACATGTGAAATAGATAACTAGCAGAAAGCTGCTGTATAGCACAGGAAGCCCAGCCTCACGCTCTGTGAGGACTTAAAAGAATTGGGATGGCAGGAGGAGGGGGGCTCAACAGGGAGGGGATATACATATACATACATACATACATACATACATACATATATATATAATTATGACTGATTTGCATTGGTGCATGCCAGAGACCACTGTAACACTGTAAAGCAATTATCCTCCCCTCTCCAAAAAAAAGCACTGTTTTTTAAGCTAGCTTTATCATGCATATTTTACCTTGCGTACATGCTAAGTCATTTCAGTCATGTGCAACTCTTTGCGACCCTATGGATTGTAGCCCTTCAGGCTCCTCTGTCCATGGGATTCTCCATGCAAGAATACTGGAGTGGGTTTCCCTCTTCCAGGGGATCGTCCCAACCCAGGGATTGAACCTGTGTCTCTTATGTCTCCTGAATTGGCAGGAAGGTTCTTTACCACTAGTGCCACCTGAGAAGCCCATACTTTACCTTACTTTTGAATTTTAAGCAAAGAAGCCTTCACTCAAGTCACCAGAAATAAAGCCAGGATGTTAAGTCACTCCAGTGACTCAGCTGCGCTGTTATTTTCTTCCCTACTTTATTCATGTATATATGTATGTCTACTGAGTGCCTACTGAGCTCCTATCCTCATGGGACAGAGTCAGGCACACAGTGTATGTTCTAGAGGAAAAGACAGTGAACAAGTAAACAGGTGAACCGGTGTTGTCAGTGTTCCATGATTCAACCGAAGTATTGGAGATTTATCTTATGGAAAAACAATAGAGAGTTGTAACTCTCACTCTCGTCACTGAACCCCAGACACCCTGTTATCTTTCACAATCAACATCCTCACTCCCTAGGTTGTTGAGCTTGGGTCGCGCATACTCAGATTATGATTTAGAAAAGTAGGTTCATGGGGAAAAAAAGAGGTGGTTACTCTTATAGGACTGAAAAAGAAAAAATAACAAGTATGCTTGTCATTCAAAGCAGGGTGCTGAATGGCTTTTCACTAAATCATAATGTTATACACTTACCACAGAAATCATTTTCAAATGGAATATATATCACCCCAAGTCAGAGCAGATATGCACTAAACCTCACATGGGGAGGTGGCAGCGTGATTAGTGAACTTCCAGGTATTTTCTTATGTGCTTTACTCTTAAGGCGAATAGTTATTTTTCATCTCTTTGAGGCTGTAACTTATAACAAAATAAATGGACCCATGGCTTGCCAGAAGCCATAACTCTGTATTTAGTTGACATGACCAGATTCCCCAGTTTGGCCTTTGAAAGCCTGAGAGCAGAATAAAGCATTAACCTCTTCTGACCCTTTCCCTTCTGTCTTCTCTGGGCAGAATATCTCGATGCATAACCCCGTTGGTGGGGCCATGGCGGGGGCCTGGAGCTCACCAGCTCGGCAGCGCCCGGATGCCCAACCATGACACCAGCGTTGTGATTCAGCAAGCCATGCCGTCACCCCAGTCCAGCTCTGTCATCACGCAGGCCCCTTCCACCAACCGCCAGATCGGGTAAGGAGATCTCCTCGGTTGTCTCTGGGTCCTGGCCAGAGCTCAGGGAAGCTTCTGGACTTTCTTCTGGCTTCTAGTCTGCAGGTTGGATAAGACAGAAGTTGGTTTTCCTGGCTGGTGTGATACTGCCTAGAGCTCAGAGTGATGTTTTTGATGGGAGACAGGCGAGAGGGAGTCTCTGTTTGGTAGAAGCTCTTTGACCTTGGATCTAGAGAGAAGAGCAAGTCGTTCTGTGTCATTGTTCCTTCAGAGACAATTCTTGAACTTTAAGGTGACTGTGGGGAAATCCCTGGGATGTTGGGAGCAGAGTGTAATTCTCAGGACAAATGCTTGAGGATGGTGGAGGGAAGTGTCACCCGCCCAGCTTCCTCACTAACAAAGTATGTGCCTCGATTCCTAAGGCCAATGTCCAACACCCGTGTCTCTGGTATGTTTCCACAGTCCTCCTTCTCTCTGATGATTCTTCTTTCTTCTCTCCCTTGTTAATTAATACCTTCTCATTAGCTCGCCTTTCTTTCTGCACTGGTTCATGTTCATTCCTGGAGAAGGCAAAACAAAGAAAGCAGATTCTATCCTTCCCATTTATGTAAAAAAGATAATACCAAGGCATTGAGAAAAATAGATAGAATGTTCCCAGATACTGTATCATGGCATGGAACAAGCACTCCCTCCTGAGTATCATGTGATAGCTCTCGGTCCTTGTTACTCAGAGTGTGGTCTGAGGACTGGCAGCATGGGTATTACCCAGGAGCTTCTTAGAAATGCAAACTTCTGGCCCAGCTTCCTGCTCTCCAGAATGCGGATGGTGTCTCTTCTCTCCACCCTCACAAGAGTAATGTGAAAAGGAAATAAAAGATTTAAGAGTGCTTGGGATCTTGGGAAGAAAAGTAGTAACTTAAGCTAAAGAGCTATGATAAATTTATGTTGCTGGATGCTGAGAATTGCTTGCTCCTTGTTCCTAGAATTCTCTGTTTAAAATAGGAAAGGGAGCTTGCTGTGTTTGGTGTGCATATCAGAATTTAGTCTGAATATTCCACTGAATAGTAGATATGGTGATTTTAAGAAAAAATTAGAAGCTATCTCACTCTTTGTCAGTTATGTCTTTTCCCTTCCTTGTTTTAAATATGTATAAGAATTCCGCACCCAGAGAGAGGACTAGGGACAATGGCTTATCCCTCCTCAGAATACACTAGAAAGGGTCCCTTGTCTCTCACATTTCTCAACTCATCAGGATGGGTTGTGACATACAAAGCAAATCTTAACAAATGAGAGTTGTGGGTAATAACTATGTTGTGAGTTTGCCATGGGAACCTTTGGTTTCCCATTCAAGAAACAGAAAATTAATCTGGCCATTTGAATGCTTGGCTTTGTTGGAATAAGCCATCGCTAAAGTTGCAAGTGTGTCTGTGAAAGAATCCTTTTTCTCTCAAATGTCTATGGGAGTAAATGCTTCTCCATCCAAAGCAAGAACCTGTAATAGACTAAGAAGGTGGGGTCATTAAAGACAGCATCTCAGTCTCAAGGGGACTCGTTCACTCCAGTGGCTTGGCTTTGGGCAAACAATTCACAGTTAGGTGAGCTAATTATAATTATTTTATTTTTCTTTCAAGGGGAAAAAACATAAAATGTGCTAGATTTTATTAGCATTTTTACAGCATTCCTTCTCCCCTGGAGTTCTTCTGCCTCCTGCCCCCCAACTTCCCTCTTGGAGGCCCTTAGTATTTGGCCATTGTTGGTACAATGGTGGTTTTTGTGAAACAATCTTTTAAAGGTTAGCACTAAATTCTAAGATGGGTGTTGACTCTGTCAATAATTTCCCAGCTGGCCAGGGCTGTACAGCTGGATGGCATTTCTAGGCAGTGTCACTGTGCCCTGTCAGGTGGGGGTATGTGCCATCTCCCGACCCACTCTGTCTTCCCACTTATTCCCAGTCCTGGGGTGTTATGTGTTTCTCCTGGTGTTTTCTAGGAGATAATTGTCATTTTAGGACTCTATCTCATTGCCAAACTCGAGGGGGGCTGTTTCTTGCTCCTTGTTGTGTTTGCCATGTTGATTCCAACCCCCACACCCTGTCATTTCCATTTTTCTCCATGTGACCCATCTAAAACCTTGCCTGGATGATCATGGGGGCTCAGCAACCCATCTCACTGGTAGATTCAGAATGAAACTCTAGGTGGTAACATTTGGGGATGGCTGACTCTTTTATTTCTCTCAGCAAAGAGGAAATGAGTACTTATTTTAAAACATGAGTTCCCTCTGGAGACTGTGTCTTTAAATGAGCATTTGAAACTGCAGATAGTTTTCTTTCTTTCTTTTTTTTCCCCTCTGAGGCTGCACAGAACCATATTGTAGTAATATTCTGATTTTTATCACAACCTCAAATATTTAAGTGTCAAAATCTGGCCAAGCCACCTGCAAATGTTTGCCATGGCTACTGGCCAACAAAAACAGCAAACAGCAATGAAAGTCTTCATTCAGGCTCCACGCTTAAGCTGCACCCAGCCAGAGAGGCTGGGACCCACCTGTGCCCACGCACAGGGCTTTTTTGCTGTGGCCAGTGGGCGTGTTCACAAATAGAACTTTGCGGGAGAGAGGCGGGGCCACCCATCTCCCGTTCCCCCTTTTCTTCCCTTTGACCAGCGCTGGGTTTCTGTTGCTAATCCCACTTTTATTCTCCGTTCTGCCACCATCCCCGCTTCATGCTGTATTTAAACTTAGAGGTTTGAATGTATTGGGTGTAATATTGACATGAAGGACTGGAAATGGGAACAGTGCCTGCTCCTGAGGAAGATTTGGAGGACCAAGTGTAGGCATCCTTGTGAGCATTTGATTTTCATATTTTTGGAGCAGGCACTGAGTCAATGTAGGACCAAATGGGTGGAAATGCAAAATTCTGAGATAGACAAACCACGTGTGCAAACTTCAGTCTGTCCTCTATCACCTGCTTCCATCGCCAATGCCCAGTTCTGTCCAAGTAGTGCTTTTTATCTCTATAGAAACTGGAGGTAAGTATAAATATCCCAAATTGCATTGTGTGGTTAGGCAGGCGAGAAAAACACAGTGTTGGAGAGTGTGGGAGGCATCCCCAAACTAGTGACTGCTTGTGCTTAGTCAAACTGGCAGACACCCTGTCGAGAAGAGTGCCTTTGGCTGATTGATGGTAGCGTTTTAGGAGATAAGTTTTCCAGATGGAAAAAGAAAAAGAAGAAGCCATGGGGTGTGGGGGAGACAAGCGAGATAGAAAACAAGCATGTGTTAAATACAGATGAAATTGATTCGCCTTGAACCAAATATGTGGCAGATTCCAAGCAGTATCTCTCCTCTAGTAATTTTTTTTTATTATTAGAGATCTTGTAACAGGCTCATTAATTCAGGATCAAGTCTACAACTCCTGAGAGAATGGTGGAAGAGCAGGTATCAGTAGTATAAGTTCTCTCTTTCTCTCTGATTCTGGCTCGCTCTCATTCCTCATAGGAGAAATTTTTGTAGGGGCCAGCAGTCAGTTGAGAAAGTGGCTACAATTTTAATAGATCCTAGCTTTCCTTGGTGGTTTAGTGCTTAAGAATCCGCCTGTCAAGTGGGAGACACAGGTTTGGTCCCTAGATTAGGAAGATCTTTTAGAGAAGGAAATAGCAACCCACTCCAGTGGTCTTGTCTGGGATAATCCCATGGACAGAGGAGCCTAGTAGGCTACATTCCATGGGGGGTGCGAAAGAGCTGGACATAACATAGCAACCGAACAACAGCAAATTCCTAGAGAAACCTACTTCTCTTTATAGACCAATGTTATTAGATAATTCATGCTTGGTTAACTTTTTAGGAAGACAATGAAAGTCATATGGAATGAGGTGATCTACAACAATGGATCTCAGTACAGAGTTCTGACAGGTTGTGAGAGGCACTTACAAAATAGTCCACAAAATTTCTTCCTGTATTCAGAATGTTCTATAGATTTAGTTCTCCCTATGGAATTGGCAGATGCATAAGCTTGTTAGATTATTGGCAAAAAAATTATTTGCCAGTAATTGTGTATAGTGTAGATGTGATATATTTAACGTCAGGATATACAAATGTTCCTACCAAGGCTGATATTTGAAAAGAAGATATCTGGTCTTTTCTGGAATATTATAGTTAGAATATCAAGAAATTTGAAAATATGTTCAACAGCATGTATATATAAAACCTCTCTCTGATTTTATGCCAGTTTTAGTCTTGGCACATGTATGTTTGTAGGTATATTAGCTGTTTCATCATATACCCTATTTGTATAAAGCTTTATTTAGGCAATATAGTTCTAAGACTTGGCCAGAAATTTATCGAAAATATAGCAAATCTTGTAAAAATAAAAAGGAGCTGATACTCATTAAAAATTGTATTTCTCTCATCCTTTGTGAGCTTTTTTTTTAAAAAAATAATAGTAATAAAAGAAGAGCTTATCACATCTCAAAACGCATTGATGTAAAAAACAATGCCACTTTGCCTGTTGGAGAAAGTCATGTGGTTTTTTGTTTGAGTTGCTGTCGATGCTTGAGGTGTCCATTGAGATGGGAATGTTAATTGATTCAAGGATTTCTGTGTCTGTTGTTCTGAAAAAGGGAAGGGAAAGGTCAGTAAACGATGCCGTCACAAAAAAGCATGCTTAAAGAAAACTTATGTGAAACATCAGCTTACAGTTGACTCATACTGTAAAGAATTTGCCAGCAATACAGGAGACCCGGGTTCAATCCCTGGGTTGGGAGGATCCCCTGGAGAAGGGAATGGCTACTCATTCCAGTATTCTTGCCTGGAAGAGTTCATAGACAGAGGAGCCTAGTGGGCTACAGTCCATGGGGTTACAAAGAATTGGACATGACTAAGCGACCAACACTTTCACTTTCACATTTCACAGTTTGAGTATGCTTGTTCTGTATATGCATAGGTGTATACATCCATTATGAAGAGTTTTCTTAAACTCCACAGATCAACAGCATGAATTAGGCTGTCACTTCCCACCGCAGGCCAGTGCTAGCAGGGTGCAGGCCAACCTTCTTCTTCCTGGATGCAGCAGCCAGCAGGTCCCGGCTTATCACTCCCTGCCCCCACACCCACACCCCTCTCCAGGACAGCTTGAAGCTCCCTTTAAGTAATTCAGACCTGAAGCCATTATTTCCTGCTTTGTGTGTTGCAGAATATCACAGCCATGAACATTGCTTTATTGTTAGAAAGTTGCTGGGTCTTTCACAGCCCCGAGAACATTTATGAGGCCTTTCAGGGGAATGCTTTCTGGGAGGGTTGACGGACTTAACCATATGGCTCCCGTTAAATCCTGTGCAGAGCCTTGAGAAATTACCTCTGACAAGAGGGCCAGCAGCTTTCTACTCAAAGAGTTTTATGTGTGGAACGAAACATTAAGTACTGATACTTGAGGAAATATAAGGTTTCTTAACATTCAAAAGTTGTAATACCACAAGGTATTGTGGCCAGATGAAGGGGGCAGAGCCAGGATGCCAGAGCACATGGCTACATCTTCCAAGAAGCAGAAAAGCACCCCCGCTCTCCTCTCCTAGCCTGGTTCTTGCCTGTGATCCCTCAGGCCAGCTTTGTTGTGTCTTAGTGTCTCAGCTCCTCACCTGGAACACAGCAAGGCAGGTATCTTCACTTAAACAATAGATGTCTACTTTCCACAGTTTTGGAGGCTGGAAAGTCCAAGGTCAAGGTGCTGGCAGATTTGGTTCTTGGTGAGGGCCCTCTTCCTGACTCACAGATGACTGTCATCTCACTGTGTGCTCACCTGATCGCTTCCTGTGCATACAGAGAGAGAGAGAGAGAGAGAGAGAGAGAGAGAGAGAGAGAGAGAGAGAGAGAGAGAGGGAGAGAGACAGATTGACAGAGAGAGGAGAGGGCTTCCCTGATAGCTCAGTTGGTAAAGAATCCACCAGCCATGCACCAGACCCTGGTTCGATTCCTGGGTCATGAAGATCCACTGGAGAAGGGATAGGCTACCCACTCCAGTATTCTTGGGCTTCCCTTGTGGCTCAGTTGGTAAAGAATCTACTTGCAATGTGGGAGATGTGGGTTTGATCCCTGGGTTAGGAAGATCCCCTGGAGAAGGGAACAGCTACCCACTCCAGTATTCTTACCTGGCGATTTCCATGGACTATATAGTCCATGAGATAGCAAAGAGTTGGACACAACTGAGCGAATTTCACTTCTTCACTTCAGACAGAGAAGAAAAAGAGAGAGAGACCTCTGGTATCTCTTCTTCTTCTTAGGACACTAATCCTGTTTTAGGGACTCATGTCCTCATTCAAACCTAATTACCTGCAAAGGCCCCACCCCTAACCATCACATGGAGTTAAAGCTTCAATATATGAATTTGGTGGAGAAGGGAGTGCCAATCCACTCCAGTATTCTTGCCTGGAGAATTCCATGGACAGAGAGTAGCCTGGTGGGCTACAGCCCTTGAGTTTGCAAAGAGTCAGATATGACTGAGCGACTAAAACAACATATGAATTTGGAGGGAGACACATTCAGTTTGTAAAAGCTAGTCTTAGTGGCTCAAGCTATCTGTTAGAGAAGTTTGGGATTAGCAGGCTGATACTAAAGAGAAGAAAGGGAGCTAACATTTATCCAGCATCATCTATGTGCAGAGTACTGATTTATCTTTGCATGCTGCTTTCTATCATTCTCCAAGAGTCTGGAGAGGCCAGACATTATTTGCTCCAGTTTCACTGCTCAAGGAAGAGAAGTAACTTATCCAAAGTCACTCAGCCAGTGAGATGAGCAGAGTTTGAATGTGGTTCTGTTGGACTTCAAAGCACATGCTTTCCCTGTGCTCCTGCCTGTAGCATTCCCAGTGCCATGAAAGATACATGAGCATGTCTGACCATTTGGGAGAGTCATCTACCCACCTGAGCTGGTTAATGCTTAGCTTCTGGTTACAGTGTGAAGTGCTTCCTTCACATACCTACAGGCTGGTCAAGGGCAGAGGTAGACACACTGAGTTTCCAGCAGCTGCTTAAATCCTTCAGGAGAAAAATACAGGCATTCCCTGGCCCTCAGAAAGGGAGTTTGCAGGTTGTGAGAGCACATGGGTGCAGAGAGAGACAGCCTGTACCTGGGAGATCTCTTGGCCAGATCCTCTCACTTTTAAGAAAACCAGATTCCTGCCTGAGAGTGGGTGTTCTTTCTCCAACCATTTGGTTGCTTTACATTTGGCTTCATGGTTTATAGGAAGAACCTGTCCCCTGACCAGATGAAGTGTGACTTCCAGGCTATTCTGATTCCTGTATGGATAGATGACTTTGCCTATGATGTCTTATTGGGGGAGAGTCTCATTTCTGGATCTTATAAACCAGAAGCCCTGCTCACAAAGTTCCAGAACCTTCCATATAAGTGTCTCTGTGTATTTTGACTGTCTCCTCCCATTTTTGGAACAGCTAGGCATACCAATGAGTCACCACACAAAGAGCTGACTCTTTGGAAAAGATCCTGATGTTGGGAAAGATTGAAAGCAGGAGGAAAAGGGAATAACAGAGGATGAGATGGTTGGTTGGCATCACCAACTCAAGGGACATGAGTTTAAACAAACTCCAGGAGACAGTGAAGGACAAGGAGGCCAGTATGCTGCAGTCCATGGGGTCAAAAGGAGTGGGACATGACTTAGCAACTGAACAACAACAAGGCACAGGTCTGCTTCTGGGGAAAATAGCCCAGGATCATTCAGACTGTGTCTGTTGTAAATCTAGACACTTGTTCTTTCGTGTGGCATATTGAAAAGATATGCCTGGAAAAGACAAGCTTACTCAGAACAAAACCAAGTCAGGTTAGAGGGAGTCTTGCAAAAGTATTGACCACAGGTTCAGAGATCATGGGTTTAGGCTCTGCCAGTCAAAAACTTTATAACCTTGGCCAAGTGCACAATTGCCCTGGGCCCCTCTTCCTTCGTCTACACTTTAAAAGGTTAACCAGCTGATTACAAGTCACTCTCAGCAACACAATCCTCATTCATTGCTTCTTTTCTGTCTCAAATTTCTTTTCTCTTTTGGTTTGTTTTCCTCTAGGAGCTGAGTTTGGGGTTCTTGATTATCTGAATTTCAGGAGGCATTCTCATACTTATGTGTATAAGAACAGAGTAGGGATTGGGAATATTTGGGAAGGGGAGACCAGTGCAGTCAAGAGAAGGGTCCTAACATATGAAGACAGAGAGACTTGACTTCCAGGTTCAACTCCTAGGTGAATCACAACAAATTTATAATTCTGTTACATGGAGATTTTATACCCATTTTACAACTGAGTAAGGTGAGGTTCAGTGATTATGTGGCTTGCCCCACGTTATATGGATAAAGGTAAGTGCTGGAACTGGAAGCCAAGTCACTGTTCCATGGGTCCAAATGAAGTTGACTTCTCCAAGTTTTGACTTCCTTACATGTAAAATGAGGAGGCATCACTAGAAAATTCTCAAGCCTTATCTTGCACTAAAAAACTGATGGTTTTCATAATAGGTGTAATTTTGAAAACTACTTGGAAGGTAAGTTCCTTGGGGGCTCAGGGCTGTATGCGTGACTATGGAGTTTCCTCCCTTGCATTAATCCTATCAGCAAATTGTTCTTTTATTCTCATTTTACTAAAAGTGACTTACTGCTGAAGAGCTCACTAGAAAAACACCTAGACAACAGCACAACAGTGAAAGATATAATACAAACGTAATACAAGAAATTGGAACAATTATATTGCCAGACATAGCTTTATGGAAAAATGAGTCCACTGTCTGTCTTCTTTTCTGGATTTATTATTTGGGGGTTACTTTATAGAAGACCTGAAACACAAAGGTCTCGCTTATATCAGTATTTAGTATTTTCCAAGGGAAAACCTTGGGTAAGGTGCCAAATAATTAAACATTGGAAATTGAGGATATATGTTTATCTGAATATAAAATTCAATGATTGACTGCACCTTTCTATGCTTGTCATAGTTCCTACATGGGAACTGGCTCATTATTTTCTGTTTTCAGGGCCAGAACACCGAGCTGGCTCCCCACTGTAGGTTTACATGAGTCCCAGTGTTGTGTTTAGAATGAGTCCCAGGACTAAGTGTAACCATTCCTCCAAGAACACCAAAAGGGATAGTGACATGGAGAAAGGACTGGTGTGTGCTGCGCTCTCCAAGGTGAGTGTCTTAGGAGAAATGAATCTGGTAAAGCAGAGATGGTCCTTTGCAACTGGGAGTACACTTTGCTTTTTTGAGGACTGAGCATGTATAGGCAACATGGCTGTGTCCCAGTGGACATTTCTAATCATTTGTAACTTTCACATTCTTAAAGACTATGTTTCATGAAGTATAAATAACTCTTACCTGTTCTGATAGACAAGTCGTTTCTGAGTTAAAAGAGAAGAACTGCAGAGAGTCTGTGGTCCTCACTGCAATACTATGTAGTCATGTAACTGGACACTTTAGGATTTAAAAGGTAAATGATTCAATAGGTCCTCTTATATGTATTTTTCAATAATATTAAACCAAATGGATTTTTTTCTACTCTCGTTTTTAATATTCTTTTTGTGGAGGATTTAGTTAAGATACAAATTCTGTGGACCTTTTACCTTTGGTTGGATGAAAATATCACAGAAATAACCAATTTGGTCTTAGATTTTGGATATGAAGGGAATCCCTTATGTTAAGTTTCAGTTACATACAGATGGAATCCTATTTCAGTGAGACAGTACAATGTCATTTGCTAGAGATTGAGAGCAATTGCTGGTGATTTTGACTGCATCACTCACAAGTTATGGGACTTTGAACAGCTCCCTTGACCTCTCAGGGCCCTACTTTTCCATCTTATAAAATGAAAGAATGAAACTGGATTGTCTAACCAGTGCCCTTTTCTAGCTCTTATGAACATATTTGTTTCCTTATCATGACTAACACTCTCCCACGATACTGCTTGGCTGGTAGGGATTATGGAAGAAGAAATTTCATAAAAACAGATACATCACATTTAGCAGACAATCCAGTAATCTGTTTACCAAGTATGTTGTGCTTTTGGTAAATATCAACTGTAAAATTTCTATAGAGCAATAAACATTCTTAATGGTACCAGACACATTTAAAAGAATTTGGAGTTTTATAGTTTCCCCCCTTTGGCAAAGTGCATTCTTGCTGGTGAATAGGTCGGTAAAGTGTGTAAAATGATAGGACCCTTGTGAGTGTGGGGGTGCAGACATGCCAGAATGTGCTTGGCTGGCTTTTGCAGAGGTGCAGGTCTTTGCAGAGAACAGATGGCCCCAGAAATCTTTGAAATGCCAGAAATGACTTCCTGAGTATACTCATCATATGTTGGTTCAGATAGGGTAATTCATAAGCCAAATAGAAGGCAGTTTACCACTGACCTCCAGTAAATTATTTTCAGTCCATAAAACCCATAAACATTTCTACATAGACAGTCATAATGATGACTGCCACAGTGAAAACCCATCCCCAAGTCAGCAAGCCATTCAACACTTGTCAAATGCACGATGGTGTTCTCAGTGTCTATAGGGGCTGGGGGCCCAGTGTTTGGCAGACTCTTGGGGATCACTGCTTAGTGTGACATTTTTTTCTCACTTGAGGGTCTTGGTTCAAATTGAATGCCTAAAGAGATAAGCAATAAAGTGCTGGATTGAAGAGAACTAGAGCCTGCTTCCACTGCAGTAGTGTTTGGGTGGTATGAGAGACGCCATTTTTGTTGAAGTTGCAAGCTCAGCAAAGCTAGAGTCTACCCCTGAAGCTTTCTGTAACCCTATATTGAGTCAGGGTATACTTTTTAATGACAAAACTAAACAAAATGCAAATTTTAGATGCTTACTTCAAATCACAGCCTCTCTAAAATTTTGAAAGAAAGTATTTAAAAATAATCTTAACTAAATTGTATATTATTAATGGATACTGGGGAGCTTTAATGTCCAATTTCATCCAAATGAAAATTGTGTATGTGTGAGTGATGTATAAGTATACACCCACTTCATAATAATTTGCTTTACTGGAACATCATTTAAGCCACTTGGCATGTATATCACATTATTCAAAACCTTTGAAGAAATTTTCCAGGTATATTCTGTGTATTCCACATGGCATGTCCTGAATGTCCTTTATAACCCCTTCTTATATGACAATAAACTACACCAGCCCCTTGCAACCAGTTTTAAAGAATAGTCACAGTGATTAACAAGCATAATAAGTTTTAAAAAGAAATTAAAAAAAAAAAACTCATGTAGATTTGCTTTAGACCCTTAACCTAGTTTTACAGAAAATTGAAACAATTCCTCATTATCTACAAAATGACCATTTGGTTGATGGATTATGTTTTCAGGAGCAGCCACTTTTTATTTCTCTGACACCTTGACATCACTGGTTTGTGGGGTGAGATACCTAAGTGTTAATGTGGATGTCCCTGGAAGGTGGTGACAGCCAGATCTAGAATGGGGGAGAGAGAGCCCCAGCTCATGGGGGTAGCTCGCTTCCTGGGAGGAGCAAGGTGAATATCTCAGAGAGAACTGGCTGTGGCACTAACCGTAGGCTCGGGGCTTCACCACGAAGGCTTTGATCTGTTGGGAGATTCTTCTGATTCATAGCTGAAGTGGAATGGGTATGGCAGGACATTCATCTAGGACCCTGGCTTTCTTTTCTTCCTCTCTCCTTTCTTTCTTCCCTTTTTCCTTCCCATCTCCTTTAGAAAGAAGGGGGAATACCTCCAATTATTCATCATGTCTGACATTTGGCCATGGCTCTCAGCAGAAGTCTGGGGAGAAAGTTGAAAGCTTAACTAAAAGGAAAATGGGAGACTCTGTGTGTGTGTGTGTGTGTGTGTGTGTGTGTGTGTGTGTGTGTGTGTGTGTGTGTGTGTGTGTGTTTGGTGTCAATTACTCAACATGTCCCAATCCCCCTCATTGTGCGGATAGCCGCTATTTATTTAATTTAGGTCTGTAGTCAAGCACTTTGTAGGAAACCAGAGGAATGAGTTTGTCCAGATCTCTTTTGGCAAATGTGTATGTGTATTTGTGTGTGTATGTGAAAGAGAGACAGAGAGAGACGGAGATTGATTTTTATAAAAACAGTGTGTGAAACTTTGGCTGTCCCACCAAAGCCACAGATAATCAACCTTATATTGGGTCCACCGCGTTCCATAATTATTATTGCCATTAAGAGTAATTATTATTTGCCTTGTTGAGTTGGCAGTTTGGAGTCTGCCTGAGACTGAGGCTTCTCACAGGAGCAGAAGCACACACACAGAGGCCGAGACTCACCCACAAGTGCTTCAACATGTTTGGACGACATCCCTTGCTTGGTTCACTTCATTGGATTTCAGACACATTGAGCTTCAAATTGAATGAAAAGTTTATCAGATACAAAACCAGCGTGAACGAGAGCCTGCACTCCAAAAGCTTTTTGAATGGATGCTGGAATTCTTGGCTTTTCTCAGTGTGGAGATAAGTTTTCTTTTCATTCCACTCTCTTCCTTTAATTAAAAGAGAAAAATAAATGATACGATAAGTCTTCAGTTAGAGGCTGAGCTTGAAATGGTAGAAGAGGAAAAAGTAGAAGAAAGGCAGTAACACCCCATGGCAAGGCAGCAAGTTCATATAGAAGGGAGAATAATTACAACCTTAATTTTGATTTTTTTTTTCCCTGATTTGTGTTGTCTCCTTGCCCACAGACCCTCCAGACTCCAGATTCTATATTGTTTCCTTGTCCTTTTGCCTTATCATTTTGCAATAACTGGCCACAGGTATCGCCCTTGGGGACCTTGGGTAGGATGTGACCAAGTCTTTTGAATCTGGAGTGCTCACAACAGAGGCTGTTCCTGGTGGAAGGGTTCACCAAGTCATTAAAGAAGAAATAGCAGGATGAGACGTTCATCCCCCTGGAGAAGAAAATGACAACCCACTCTAGTATTCTTGCCTGGAAAATCCCACGGGCAGAAGAGCCTGAAGGGCTCAGTCCATGGGGTCACAAAGAGTCATACACAACTTAATGACTGAACAACAAGATGTTCTTTCAGACGTCATTTTTCCCATAAGATTTTGTTGATTTCTTGCCAAAGTGAAAGTGAAGTTACTCAGTCATGTCTGACTCTTTGTAGCCCCATGGACTGTAGCCCACCATGCTCCTCTGTCCATGGAATTTTCCAGGCAAGAGTACTGGAGTGGGTTGCCATTTCCGTCTCTAGAGGATCTTCCCAACCCAGGGATCGAACCCAGGTCTCCTGCATTGTAAGCAAGACGCTTTACCATCTGAGCCACCAGGGAAGTCCTTTCTTGCCAAAGTCTATACCAATCACAGACCTGAGATTACTTAGAAGAGCCCACACCCTCTGTGTGGGGGGTCTGTCCTCTCAACCTCCTTCTCCCAGAATGGAAATTTATAGCAAAAGCTGCTGAATCAGACCCCTTGAGAGCCTCCTCAAAACTGCTGAATCAGAAGAAGGAAAAAAACCCAACAGCCTCCATTTGAAGGGTCAGACCCAACACACCTGAGTGAATGTCAGCTTCGTCTTCAGACACCTAAAGGGTCTGTCCTCCATTGTCAAACCAACTGTGATCCCTAGGCAGGGTCAGAACTGGGAGGGAAGGGAGGCACCATGTCTTCAAAGTAAGCACTCCTCAATCAGTCAAAGAATGGAGGCAACTGGTTACTCACCTTCTCCCAGATGTGGTGCCCAGATGGGGTGAGTGACAAGAAGCCCTCCCCTGTCCTAGTCCTTGAAAAGAGACTTCTTTTGTTATTATACTTCATCAGACAGGTTCCTTGGGTGAATCCTCTGTACAAATGAGAAGCAAGTAGGAGTTTCACTGTAGTGATTTCCAGGGACATGTGGTCCTGGATAACACATGTATGAAGACTGTTTAGCAGGGAAAATATCACAAAGGAGCATTCCTGTCTGGGTTTTCATAAAAGGTGGCAAAGTCATGCTGTAGAGGAAAAGAAATCCAGCACTTTCTCAGTAGTAGTAAAAGCTTGTCTTCAGATAAGATTTCCTGAGAGTGTAGAATGACTGCTCTTTCACTTTTCATTTGTTTTAGGAATTTAGGGGTAGAGAGAGGCCAAGGGAATGTCATCCATGTGCATGGAGTTTAATAAAGATGGAGACTTAACTTGTTCATTTTCAATGGTAATCTTCACAAGGAACCACTTCGTTTTTTTATAAAACTCTAGAGTATATTATTTATATCAGTCCTTAATACATGTCATTGCTACTTTTTAGTCAGAGATCCTGTTGTACCGAGTCCTTTATTGTCTTACAACAGTAAGTGCTTGTTTTAAGGATATTGCTTTCTATAGAAAGCATTTCATCCTTCATGCTTTTGCCATGAATTTCTCTGGAGTTTTCCCAAATCTAATTGTTGTACATTGGTTTTTGTAGTGATGGATCTGATCTTTCTTCTATTAAATGTTGTCTCTCTATTAATTGACTTAACTTTAAGTCCTTTTCTACAGTCAGGCAATGAAAAGAGCTTGCAGATTCTGTTATTTGTTCCGAATAAGGTTCCTGGTGAGTTTGAGGGAGTTTCCAAACAGAACTGGGTACTGTCAGAGGCAACAGTCACATTAAATGGCAGACCCCAAGGGAGAAGAGGTAACATCACCAGCGAAACAGTTGTTTTCTCAGCTGCACAGAGATTTCTCCTTAAAAAAAAAATGACTACCTAGTCTAAAAGATGAGCGGGTAGACACCAGCACTTGTGATGTCTGTGTGCCATATTATAAAGATGAATTAGAATACTAAACAGAATCCACTAAACTGGGCTCTATAGTGCGTGTTCAGGGGCTGCCAAAGACAAGGGATGTGGAGATTGACCTGGCGGGCAGGTCACCCCATCTCCTCCTTAACCCCCTCGCGCAGAGCAGTTCCACATTTATTCATTTAGTTGAGTTTCTACATAAGTACTTCTTTGAATAAAGAGTTCTACAGCAAGAAAAACATTTGAAAACTATAGGGTTAGGAGAGTCTTTCCTGTATATGTACTAGGAAAGAAAAAGTGAGTTCTTGGGTATGCTGATGCAGACACCATCTTAAAGACCAATTCCCCGAAGAAACGGTAACACCTTTGCCATTGTGGAGGTAGATGAGATTGGAGAGACAGGCCGTGGTTTCTGGAGTGATGGGGGGTGGCGGTGAGAGGAATAGCATGCGAAAGCACTAATAGCAACTGGATGGCAGGGGAGAAAACCATCAAAACGAAACATACAGATTCACAGAAACCTGTTCATTGGATCCCACAGGAAAAGATGCAGCAACAAATGAAATTGTATTTTTTCAGTTCACTCTTTTAGACAGATGCTTGAACACTTGCGATCACAACGTCTGAGGTGTTGAGACTCAATAGGGCTAGAGAGGCAGCACCGATGAACCAAAGGCTCCAGATGCCCTTGCATCACCCCATCCAACTTCAACCTGCAGACTTCTCTCTCTTTGACTTGGTTTAGGTCTCTAGGACTTCACTATGATTTTTTTCTCTCTTTCACAATTTTACCCTTTTCATGGTCCATCCTGACTAGGCATACCTGCTGCTGCTGCTGCTGTTGCTAAGTTGCTTCAGTCGTGTCTGACTCTGTGCAACCCCACTGATGGCCTCCTACCAGACTCCCCCGTCCCTGGGATTCTCCAGGCAAGAACACTGGAGTGGGTTGCCATTTCCTTCTCCAATGCATGAAAGTGAAAAGTGAAAGTGAAGTTGCTCAGTTGTGTCCAACTCTTAGCGACCCCATGGACTGCAGCCCACCAGGCTCCTCTGTCCATGGGATTTTCCAGGTAAGAGTACTGGAGTGGGGTGCCACTGCCTTCTCCACTAGGCATACCTAGAAGAATATAAAGGCAACTTCTTCGGGTACCCCCACCCCAGTGCTCAGCCCATAGGACAGTCCCTTACTTCCTCCTTCGCAGGCTCAGCATGGCCTATCTCACAGGCAAAACTCAGTTCTTTCCGTCTTTAACTATGGTGCATCTGTTGTTTTGAGTCAAATTGCACCCCCACAAAAGATCTGTTGAAGTCCTAAACCCGAGGTACCTCAGAATGTGACCTTAATTACAAATAGGATCTTTGCAGATGTAATCAAGTTAAGATGAGGTTATACTGGCTTCTGGGGGCCCCTAAGCCCAATGACTGGTGTCCTTATGAGAAGGCCATGAGAAGACACCTAGAGGACAGCATGCAATGGTGCAGGCAGGGACTGGAGTGATGCAGCTGCAAGCCAAGGAGAGAGAAGGTCTGTCAGCAACCGCAGCAGCCAGGAGAGAGTGAGGTGCACAGATTCTCCCTGAGAGCCCCCAAAGAAACCAACCCTGTGACACCTTGACTTCTGATGTCTAATCTCCAGAACTGTTAGAGAATCGATTTCTGTTGATTTTAAGCCACCCAGATTGTGGAGATTTGTTATGACAGCCCTTGGAAACTAATACATGTGTCTTCATGTAATTATGGACCTATTTGTTTTGCCAACAGTACTGTGGTTAAAAAACAGTTCTTACTCCATTCTCTTTTTATTCAACTGTAACAGATGTATGGATAAAAACATTAAGAGAAAAAAGCTAACTGAGAACAAAAGTAAAACTAGTCTCTGGAGAACTAGTATCTTGAAGTAAGGGCCTGTTTGGTGGGACACCACCAAGTCTCCATTTGTCCAGAGAGGGAATGAAGAGGCCTGTTCTCCATCAAACAGGTACCCAGATAATGTCTTCTGATGAAAAATATTATTAGAGATGCATTTACCTGGGTTTCAAGCCTGCATTGCCATAAAAATCTACTTTGAGAGGAACAGGGGAGAGTTTTTCCTTAGCCATGCATTCTCTGCTCAGTAGTATCTGCTGGATTCTGAATTATACACTTTTTATTGTTTAAGCTGTCTACTTTATAATTTGAAGTGGTGGGAACATCAGCATTGCACATAGGTATGGGGGCTTTTCTAGTGGTAAAGAACCCTCTTGCCAATGTAGGAGAGGCCAAAGGCAAGGGTTTGATCCCTGGGTTGGGGAGGTCCCCTGGAGGAGGACATGGCAATCCACCCAAGTATTCTTGCCTGGAAAATCCCATAGACAGAGGAGCCTGGCAGACTGTGGTTCATAGGGTCGCAATGAATTGGACATGACTGAAGTGATTTAGCATGCATGTACATAGAGACCTTTACATTCAACCTCCCAGAATTTTTTAGCAACTAATTATATTTTCTGAACACTGAAGGCAAGGGCACCCATGACTGATCTGAGAAAGGATAGTCCAGGGTGATGGGTTTTTGGTTTTTCTTTCCTGAGTGTGTGTGTTTCTTCAGATAGTGAGCTTTATCACTATCTGAGGTTTCTTTAGGTTGTACCTAATTCCTTTCAGCCCTCCAACCCACAGGCTGGTGCTCATTTTCATGACTGATCAGGTTTTTAGTTGCTGTTCTCCTAATACATGTTTTTGAAAAAGGAAGTAGCGTATGTGGCAGCACTGTTCTTTTGATCTAGTAACTTTTCTTAATTCTTTCTGAAGCATCCTTCTGCCTCCATCTCTGGCTCTCAGTGATTTAAAGGAAAAATCCTGGAGTTTATATGCTCCAAGAAACCTAATGCTCCGAGAAATCCAATAAAGCCCACTGCCAGAATAGTGTTGGGGGGCGAAGGGGTATGAGATGACCACCCAGAGCGAGAGCCCGGATAGGAGGGCATTTAAAGCAAGCAGACTGATGCCTGCTGAGTCTACCACTGAATAGGATTTGCTGGCTACAGATCACTGTGAAGGTGGGACGAGACTCTCACTTGCCATTCACAAACTTTTTATTTGCAATTGGGAAAGTTTGTTCACTCCTCAGTATTAAGATACAAGGGCTCTTCTTGCCTTTCACAACCACCCCATCACCAAAGCTTTGTTTGAATTTTCACGCTTTGGGAACTTTGTGGGGTTTTTTTGGACCTAGATGGATCCTGGGTTTTCTTTCTCTCAATGCGCTCAGTCAAATCACTCTGTTGCCTTGACTCCCTTATATTTTTAATAAACCTGATAACTGAAGCACTTCCCTTGGCCAGTCCACGAGTTGCTGTGCTGTGCTGTGACTTTTCCTCAAGCTTGTGATGTTTGGGGTCTTCATCCTTATCCGTCAGAACTCTGGTTGGGTGTTTTCCAAAACTGGGTTCCTCTCTGGGTCTGATGAAAGTCCCATAGGTGAGCACAGTGGCTGCTGTGGCAAGGAGGAGAGGGGAGGAAGCAGAGAGTTTGCTGCTGCTGCTGCTGCTGCTGCTGCTGCTGCTGCTAAGTCGCTTCAGTCGTGTCCAACTCTGTGTGACCCCGTAGACGGCAGCCCACCAGGCTTCCCCCGCCCCTGGGATTCTCCAGGCAAGAGCACTGGAGTGGGTTGCCCTTTCCTTCTCCAATGCATGAAAGTGAAAAGTGAAAGTGAAGTCGCTCAGTCGTGTCCGACCCTCAGCGACCCCATGGACTGCGGCCCACCAGGCTCCTCCATCCATGGGATTTTCCAGGCAAGAGGACTGGAGTGGGGTGTCATTGCCTTCTCCCAGAGAGTTTGCTAGAGATGCTCAAAACTCTGGGAGGGATCCAGGATGTTCTGATAGTTTTTGTCAAATAATAATAACTGTGAATACTTACTGCAGATCAGACCAGAAAAAGCAGTGGGGCGATTGTTCCCGTCCGCACTCTGATGACTCCTGCCTCAGCTGAGATCTAACAGTTGAACTCTTTGTGTGGCTTGTTCTACCCTTTTGTGCTTTATAATGTCCATCAGAGTAGAGGGTGATAAGGGTAAAGAATGCAGATCAGGATAATTTGATCACTTTCACCAGCAAGCATTTTTTCTCTGGCGTGATAAAGAGAAGCAGGAAGGCATCATGAATCTCAGACTTTGAAATGACTAGAAAAAAAAAATCCAACCTAAATACAAAATGAGTTTTTACTTTCTAAGTCTTCTAAAAGTAGTTTGTAAGCACAGCAGCAGTAATCACACTGGCTGGTGGCAACAAGTGGGGAAAGAATGGGATAGCACAGCATGGCCTTAGGGCATGTTTGTTCATCCCACAAAACTACCTTCTGGTCTGGCATCCTTTTTCTCACCTGGCAACTGCCTAGCTCAGAAGGGCTGCAGCCTGGCATGTCCTGGCAGCACCCCACAGGGCATTTCTGATGGCAGAAAACCAGACCCAAAGTGGAGAGAGTGGTCCAGCCTGGCTTCTGGCAGTGAGCCTCTTGCTATGTGACCAACCATACATAAGATCAGCTCAAATGTTATTGTAAAAGTTGAATTATTAAGTCCATAGGATTCTAAATAGTTCAGTTATTTATCTATGCCTGACTTTATTCCAAAAGGGACTTAAGGAGGCTTACACAAAGCACACTAGGACAATATTAAAAACTAACAAACACAAAATCTGTGAAAGAAAGGAAAGCAGTATGAGAAAAACCTAAATGAGACAAAGACACTGAGATAGTTTTGCTGCTGACGACATTTGTCTTGATTGCCACTGTCTTTTAAGTATAAAGCAGGCCTGAGTCTGTTGGCATAGAGCTCTTCTTATAGAAGCCATCAACTTTTAGGAGAGAAATGAAGCTTGTTTTTGGCTCTGCAATGGGTTTTTTAGGTATATGTTCAACTTCTAACCACGGGTGCTATACACCATCACTGTACTGTTTTGGAACATGTGTTTATGAGCACTGAAAAAGCAGGCTAGAAGTAGCAAGATTCTTTGGGAATTTAAAAAAATAAGTTTTGTAAAACTAAGCAGGCCATTGTGGAGGTGGACTGAGGGGGGTGGAAGGGAGGGCAGACTCGTATTAAAATGCTGATATAAAGTTCTAAGCAACGAATAAGAGGCTTAAATACATAAAGAGCGAGGCTAAATTTGGACCAATTTCCTGTGAAATCTCTTGTGTAATATTTTCAATTTGTGCTTGTTTAATGTGGTTTATTTTCCTAAGGTTCACGGTATAGGTTTTAAATTCAGCCTTGACTACACACATGTGTCGAGAGGTTATAAAACGAGAACCAGCTCAGACCAGTCTCCAACTGGATGCCCTTAGGTGGAAAACATTACCTCCTTTTCAATGCCTCAGGTTTCATCATGGGCACTGACTTCGTCTTTTTCCTATCCAGTTCCTGACTACTTTTGCATCACCTGGTTTCAGCAACACCTGTCCAGTGACATCCGTTCGTGCACCTAAGGATGCTACACGGCCTCTTCACTGCAGATCAGGACTCGAACAAGACTGTCTTGGGCAGGCCTGAACCTTATATGAAATCTCAAATTCTTGACACAAAGGGATAATTCCACCCTTCCAGTTAAAATGGAGAAACCACCTCAGGCCCTTCTGAGGGCCTCTAATTTGCAGTACTGAGTTCTAATATTGGCTTCTGATGTCCTGGATCACACCTACTCTAAGATGGGACCATTTCCTATATATATATATATCGATAGTGTTTTGATGACTTGAATACAGTATGTAGGACCTATTTTTTAAGACCTTAATAAAATAGATAGGACCTCTCTGTTATTTGTGGCACTTACTATATCAGACCTTGTCTTTTTAAAAAAATGTGTTTATTTATTTTTTTGTCTGTGTTGGGTCTCAGCTGTAGCATGTGGGACCTTTGTTGTGACATGTGGGATGCTTCACTGTGGCTTGTTGGCTTCTCTAGTTGCAGTGCTCAGGCTTAGCTGACCTGTGGCATGTGGGATCCTGGTTCCCTGACCAGGGATCAAACCTGCATCCTTTGCATTTGAAGGTGGATTATTAACTGGACCACCAGGGAAATCCCCAGACCTTGTCTTGTAGTTACCTGCTATTTGTCTCTCCCTCTGTGAGTCTGAGTGAACTCCGGGAGTTGGTGATGGACAGGGAAGCCTGGCATGCTGCAATTCATGGGGTCGCAAAGAGTCGGACACGACTGAGCGACTGAACTGAACTGAACTGGGCTTTAAGTCCTTAAAACAAAGTTTGTGGTGTATCTCCTACAACGCTCAAAATGTTACATAGTATGGAGGACTGTACCATTGAAGATGTGCTTATACCTGTGGGTGCAAAGGGAAATGAAATGAGACATGTATACACTGAGTGTCTTAATTTAACCAGTAAGAGATCAGCAGGGAGAGAGAATTAGTTGCCTGGATGTTTTTATTTTCTTCACTACTATTCATCTAAATATGCATCGGTCATTTATTCAGCAAACATTTGTCAGGGACCTTTTTCTTTTTTTCCCCCACAAGAAACACAAGCCTTCCAAGTCTAGGGTTAAAAAAACCAAAAAATATGGTTCACAGTTCTAGTTTCATTTCCAGCTCTACTTGTGATATAGGATGCAGTGACATTGAAATCTGGCATCTTCTCTTTGCCTCCACTGTATTTTCATACCTGTTCTTTTGTTTTCTCTTGAAATGAGAGTCTTTCTCAAGGCTGTGGATCTGGGCTACAAGGGGCAACCTAATTCTTAGCTTCTGATGGCTTTCTTCTTGGGGATGTAGTCTTTTGTCTTCTCACTTGACCATCTAGCTTTCTAAATAACTCAAGTGTGATATCAGGAAATTAGCAGCCTAGAAATGTGAGCCTCACTTTATGGTTACTTTCTTCCTGACATTCTATTGTGAGAATTTTCAAACTTAAAAATCTTCAAGAGTTGTTTATTTACCACCCAGATTCTACAATAGCCATTTCACTATACTTGTTTTTGCTTATAGATTTGTCTGTCTGTCCATCCATAAATCCATCTTA
This sequence comes from Nanger dama, assembly GCA_917880005.1. Taxonomy (NCBI): domain Eukaryota; kingdom Metazoa; phylum Chordata; class Mammalia; order Artiodactyla; family Bovidae; genus Nanger; species Nanger dama. Next base: position 30,298,337 of record CAKJTW010000022.1, read on the forward strand.
TTTTTTAATCCTTTTCAAAGCCAGTTGGAGACATCAGTCATTTTACCCTTAACTGCTTTGGCATCTGTATCACTAAATAGAATTCATTATTTAGCTATGGTTCTTTATTGCTGTTGAAGTTTTTAAAGAGTGAAATGCACAGATCTTAAGTACATTAATAGCTACCTCTAATGTTGAATATTGTTTTCTTTTCTATTTTTTCCTCATTGTCAGTTATTAATCATGAAGATTAAAAAAAGATTCTGTAATATCCAATGGTAGTATATTTAGGTGGTGAGTATTCCTATAACATTTTTTTACCTGGCAATATTTGTTCTAGTCAGGAAGGAGCAGGAAGAGAATAGGAGTATGTGAGGCTTGTATGTTAAAGGCCTCACTTTGTAGACAGACTGAGTTCCTCTACCTCCTCTGTGTTCACTTTCTTTGTCTTCAGTCCCTTGATGATGCAATAGTAGGAGAGGCTGTTTACATGGTGGTAAAGGACACAAGTTTTGGCATCACAGAGCCTAAATTCAAACTCTAGTTACATTGACCTTGGGCAAGTTATATTTAATCATTGCTCAGTTGCTGACAAAGGTCCATCTAGTCAAAGCTATGGTTTTTCTAGTAGTCATAAATGGATGTGAGAGTTGGACCATAAAGAAGGCTGAGTGCCAAAGAATTGTTGCTTTGAATTGTGGTGCTGGAGAAGACTCTTGAGAGTCCCTTGGAGAGCAAGGAGGTCAAACCAGTCAATCCTAAAGGAGATCAGTCCTGAATATTCATTAGAGGGACTGATGCTGAAGTTGAAACTCCAATATTTTGGCTGCTAGATGTGAAGAGCCACTCGTTAGAAAAGACCCTGATGCTGGGAAAGACTGAGGGCAGGAGGAAAAGGGAGTGACAGAGGATGAGATGGTTGGATGGCATCATTGATTCAATGGACATGAGTTTGAGCAAGTTCCAGGAGATAGTACAGGACAGAGAAGTCTGGTGTGCTGCAGTCTATGGTGTCCCAAAGAATTGGACATGATTGAGCAACTGAACAACAGCAAAACAACAGTGTGTCTGTTCCCTCTTCTGGTAAAATGAGGCTAATGAAAGTGAAAGTGTTAGTCTTTCATATGTCTGACTGTTTGCAACCCTACGGATGGTAGCCCGCCAGGCTCCTCTGTCCGTAGAATTCTCCAGGCAAGAATACTGGAGTGGATTGCTATTCCCTTCTCCAAGGGATCTTCCCAATCCAGGAATTGAACCTGGGTCTCCTGCATTGCAGGTGGATTCTTTACCATCTGAGTCACATGGGAAGCTCAAAATGAGGATAATATTACTGTCTAGTTCAGTTCAGTTCTAAGGTCATGATAATTCAGATAATAGATGAAAGTTATCTGGTACATAGTGCATGTTCAATGATGTTCATTTGTATCATTATTACCACCAAAATACCAGCTTGGTGTATGGTTAGAGATAAGTGCATATGTGTATAGTTAATTTAGAAAGACTTTAATTTGGTAATATTCAGTTTTCAGATTACCAAAGTGAATCTTTTGTGATCAAGGAATTTTTGAGGAAATACTGCAAATGTATTTTCCCAGCTGTTTTAACAGAAATGAGCACAATTCAGTGTCAACTGAGATGTTTACTTTGACTTCATACAGGATAACCATTGGCTTTTCCTCACAGGATCACTATCTAGTGTCCCCAGTGTCATGCATTACCTAGGAAGGACCGAGTAGGAGCCAAGTGACATTATGTTTCCTGCACACAGCTCCCAGGCTTTCTCTGTAACCTGAAGTCACAAGGGGGTTTCTTTTGCGTATAGTAATGCTCCGTCACTAAGTCATGCCTGACTCTTTTGTCACCCCATGGACTGCAGCCTGCCAGGCTCCTCTGTCCATGGGATTTCCCAGGCAAGAATTCTGGAGTGGGTTGCTAGTTTCTTCTCCTGAGGTTATTTCTGACCCAGGGATTGAACCCACATCTACTGCATTGGCAGATTGGTTTTTTACCACTGAGCCATCAGGGAAGCCCAGTTGCTTTTGTGCTCAACCACAGTACTGTTCCTTCAAGCAGCCAGACCTAAACTCGAGTCCCCTGGCTTCTCTCCACTGCCTTCCATCTCCTATCAGCCACATATTAGACTGCATTTTCTCCCTGATTCCCCTCCAAGCCTCATGTATTTTGTTGGCTTGCATGATAACACTCAGAAAATGTCTGTCCATTTGCTCGTGTCCTGTGGCTGTTTCTCAGAAACCTAATGGGGAAAGTGCAGCTCTTTCTAGGAACTAAACCACAGTTACTTGCTGCTTCCACCTGCCTTCAGAGGTGATGGGGGACCAGTTTAGGAGAACTTACAAGCTGTGAAAGCTGTTCTAGAAGATGGACACTGTCCAAGGAAGACTGGCTACGGAGTGGCATCAAAAGACACACAACAGGGCAACCTGAGCCTTCTTTTCTGTTGGGTCAGAAAAACACAGATGTTGGGGATCACGGGCTGTGGGCAGTGAAGGAAAGTGGCAATTCTGACATGTGGGCAATACTGCGTTAGCAGTTTCCCAGCAATCTGTGTGTGGAACCTGTGTGCTCTGCGTGTGCCAGACACTTGCTAGTAGAGCAAGTGAAGATGCCCTGAGGGAGTGTGCGGCGATTTCCAAACCAGCTGAGTTTGGAGTCATAAATGGGATGGAGCTGTAGTATGGGCAGTGTGTGTTCTGAAAGCAGAGCTGAAGCCATTCGGATCCTTCAGCCCCTTTAAGTTAGTCTTATCAGATCAGGCCGTCACGGAGCAGATAGACAGGTAAGTCTCGGAGACCTCTGAACCCAATTAAAGTTATACCACAAAGAAATCAAACTCATGTGGTTTGCATTTCAGAAAGCTACATTTGGTGGGCTGTTCCTGTTTTAATTCGGTAACCTAATGCAGACCATGTGAACATTTGAAACGCTTTTAACAGTTAAACCAGCTCAAATAACACAAAACCAGAGCAGCAATAAAGAATGAATTAAAGCTGATTGCAACTGCGGCCAACATAATTTTTTTTTCCCTTGCAAAGAACTTGGGGGAATAGAATGCCGGACCCATGGGGAAGAGACTGGTATCTCCATTTTCAACTTTGAGTAAAGCAGCAGGCACTTTGACTTCTTTTATTTCTTAAGCAAATGTTTGAAACAGATCAACTTAGAAGCGATACTTAAATCTTGAAGAGATGTGGGATGAGGGAGCAAAGGGGCTTGACATCCTTCAGAACTGATACCTTGGTAGTCAGTAGCTCTGCATTCCCCTTGCTAAGACGGTCAGTGGACGCGGCATGCCCGGTTGTAAGCCTACAGAGGTCAAGAGTTCAATCCTGCGTGGGTCCGTTAGCCTCATACTGGAGGAGGGAGGGAAGTGAAACCTGTTTGAGTGCTTGCTGTAGCCTCTACCTCCCAAGTCTCTACAGAGGGTCGCCCAGGAAAGAGAAGCAGAAATAAGAGTAGTGATCAGTTGATGTGTTCCATGTACCAGACACTATTCTGGGTGCATTCAAGGCCACATACCCAACCTGGCTACTGAATTCATCTGTGCCTCAGTTTTCTTATCTGTAAAATAGGGACAGAATTATGATTCTCATTTTACAGATGAGGAGATGAGGCACTGAAAAGTTTAATTACTTTCCTAAGGTTGCATAGATAATAAATGGCAGGACCAGGATTCAAATGCTGGTAGTCTGGTATGAATAGCTGCAGCACCACCACAATATACCCCTGTAGCAAGTTAAGGAACTCAAAAACAAATTCAGTTGTGGATCATGGGAGCAAATGTCATAAGCCTCAACCTTGGTTATTGGCCTCTTTCCCAAAGAGGATTGACTGCACGATAGCTACACCCAGACATCACAGTGTACCATGCATGCTTCACAATAATCGCTGCATTTGTATTGGTTGAATTGATTTTATATACACATAGAAGATGCCTCCTACGTGTGGTTGCCATGTTCCATCCATGGATAGAAAAATTTCTGTGAATAAAGTCTAAAAGAGATGGTGAACGTGCTTTGGATTTATTTCCATGTAATTCTAGGCACTTGAAGGGAGAGCCATGGGGTGTGAGGAGGGCAGCTTGGGCTCAGCCCTGTGACAAGTGCCATAGGTGATAACTGACTGCTTACCCCATTTCCCAGAGCATGCTGACTTTGTCAGAGATCCAAGGGAGCAAGGGAGAAAGGACCTGTAATTTCAGATCCATTAGCAACAGAAAGCCTGCCAAGTGGGAAAGAGTAAAACTACAGGAAGAAACTTTATTTGCAAACTCCTGAGGGGTTATCACCAGCAGCAGGGAGCCGAATAATCACTGGTGGGCAAAGGGGCTCCGCTGAACCCCCTGAGTTTGGGTTCCTTCCGGAGCAGTGGGAAGCTGGCTGTCAATCTCTTCCACAGGCAGTGCCAAGTTCATCTGCCTGACCTTCATAAACACTCCTCCCCAGAGGATGAGGAATCTTCCTCCTTTCTTCTCTAAAATGAAAACTGGTATCTACGTTGCTAGTTAGATCCCCTGAACAAAATAGAATTATTAAGTATAAATAAAAAGGTAAAGCCTATCACAGGTTTCTTTTTCTTAACCTCATAGATAAAGTCAAAGGGTTAATTAAAGTACTTTAAGTATTTGTTAAGCAACTGCTTTGCCAGCCCCTGTTCTGTTATTCTGGAGGAAAGGGCATGGCAATCTGTTCTAGCATTCTTGCCTGGAGAATCCCACGGACAGAGGAGCCTGGTAGGCTACAGTCCGTAGGGCTGCAAAGAGTCAGACATGACTAAAGCAACTGAGCACAGATGCACATTCTGTCATTAACAGAGGAGAGGATTCAGACGCTTGATGAAAATATTATCTCTTTGACTTAAAGGTAAAGGAAATCCAGTTTACCTCCCCCAACAACTCTGGTTTCAAGGATTACAGTCCACTTAACTCTCTTTAAGGCCTGGATAAACACTGGCTGCCTAGTCTTCTAAACATTCCTCAGTTTATAGGTTTAGTTACAATTAGCTTTCTAGAAAAGTCTCAGGTCCTCCCGATTTCCCCAGGCCGACCCTGCTCTCTTCCTGTGGCACACCCATGTGACCTTTAGTAGGCCATGCACCCAGCTGGAGCTCACGTGCCTGGAGCTCCGTAGATGACTAAATAATCAGTGAAGCGTGCATGGTGATCAGAGCAGGCGGAAGAGAATCTTGATTAACATTAAGCATAAAAATCTATTTTCTTTGTAATAAGGATTTTTCGTTTAAAACTCTGTCTCAGCACCTCTTTTCAGAGAGCCCACCCTGTGACAGGCTCCTTCATCTGTATATGGCCCAAAAACCAAATCCCTTGACTTCCAGACAGTTTTAAGTGAATTCTTCCTTCTCATTCAGTCTTCTCTGCCAGAATTTAAAATTTCTCTTTAGCAGCCTCTATAAGCCACTCTAGCTATATGAGGACATTTTCTGAAACTGCGTGTTTCAGGAACACGAGTTATCAAAAGATCTCCTTACCCCCTACTGAGTCCTTAAAAATGCTTAAGTTATTTCTAACTCTAGTCATTCAGTAAATGTTTCTTGAGCATTACTGTCCCTCAACCCTGCCACCATCCAGTGTCTGTGTTCTCCTCTATGAAAATAATATATTTTACATGTATATTTTTCATATATATTTTATATATACAGTTGAACATTGAACAATGCAGGTGGTGGGAATGATAATCTTCCCTCTCTCTACACAGTCAAAAATCCAGATATAACTTTTGACGTGACAAAAACTTAACAACTTATAGCCTGCTGTTCACCAGAAGCCTGTTGACAGCATAAACCTGATTAACGCATATTCTGTATGTTATGCGTATATCTACCTATATTTTATGCATTCATGAAAGTAACTGTCTCTTAATTTTTTGCTTATTTTTAGGCTTTGCAGTTTGTCTACAAGTTTTTTCAACTTTTGGCAAATCTCTAAAACATTTTCTAATAAATGTAGTGACAAATATCTCCATATAAGTGGACCCGTGCAGTCAAAACCTGTATTGTTCCAGGGTCAATTAGATTAATAACTAATAAAATAAATACTATATATTTTAACATATATATTTTGTATGTGTATCATATTATGTGCCAGGTACTGTGCTAGGCTCTGTGAACATAATTGAGAGAAAAATAAACAGACATGTTCATGGAACACACAGTCTAGTGAGGATGATGGACATGAATCAAAAATTTATACAAATACCTCTAAATTGTCACCTTCTAAATTACAAATGCATGTTGCTATGAAAACATCTAGTAGAAGAGCTCGGCTTTAATAGGAAGGTCAAGGAAGATTTTTCTGGGAAATTTTGAAAGTTGAAGGTATCATCATACCACAGTAAACTCACTCAAACTTTAATTATAGTGTTGGAGATGTATATATATATATATATATGAAATAGTTTTAATAGTTCAGTATCCCTTTCTACTTCTACCTCAAGTCCCATGGTATACTACATTCTTTGGTGGGTTCTATGTATATCTCCCATTTTATACAGCAAGCACCCAGCTGTGCATAAAGAACAAGTCACTTTTAACTTTAGCCAAAGGTTGGACCTAAAGAGGCCCCCCTCTTTCTACTTCTCAACCCTTCCTACCAACATGGTCTTAATTTCAAAGCTGGTGATGAAGATTGAACGTGCAAAAGGATCTGGCTTATGGCTCTTTCTTTTGGCAGCAGCAACCTTGGGAATAATTTAGAGATCACATTTCAGACCCATTTTGCACACCATCAAAGCAAAAGGGATAGAAACTGATGCTTTTGAAATTGGAGGGGCCAGGCCAGTTTTCATGTGACTGCAGTTGAAGTTCTCTGGCGTCACAAGTTCAGCAGACGGATATCATACGCCTACCTCTGGTATGGTGTTCTGAGTTCCTTGGGAAATTTGATCCTTGGCCTCACTTTCATCATGCCTACCACAGCGCTTTAGGCCAAAACCTCCTCAGTCTCAGCGTCATGCATCCCCCTCCATCCAATGGACTTAAATGTCGGGATTTCAAATGGTGCCTCCCAAAGGGACCACCTTTCTGACTGGGAGATTCTTCTCTGAGACAGTATGGTACAGTTTTTATGAGACTTGGGGTATTGTGGCAGCTCTGTAGCAATGATGAGTAAATATTCCCCCAAATCATATATGAAGAGTGAAACCACCCCAAAACTGCTTTTACTAAATATTTGGGCAGCTAGGCCAATGGGGGACTGAGATAAAGATGATCACATCAAGGTTAGAGATGCTCTAAATAAAACAAACTAAAATTTTACTCTTCCCAAAGGGCAAAAAGAAGCCAGCTACCCTGAATATCTCAGAGTTTAATTTCTTGCATTGTCTATATTAGAAGGAAAGTATGCTCTACCCTGCCACTTATTTCACTAGAAGGACTCCTGGATCCAGAAGTGAGTCACAGATGCTTAGAAGCATCTCAGTTGTTCACTTTGAACACTTTATATTGAACTACTGAAAGAATGCACTAAAAATTAACGTTTTCTGTTTTTATGTCCATATAAAACAAGTTCTTTTTGACATATGTGAAGCCTTTTGAATGGATTAAGAACACAAACTTACAGCTAAATAGGCCTGGGTTCAAGTCCTGGCCCAACAGCTCTGTGACCTTTGACATTTTTACCTTCTCCCTGCCTCAGTTACATCATCATTAGGGTGTGGATATCAGCAATCAACTCACATAGCTTCCATAAGAAATAAATGAGATAAAACATACGTAGAGAATTTAGAATTGTGTTCATTATAAGAACATAACTGTGCTCTGTGCTCAGTCACTTCAGTCATGTCCAACTCTGTGTCCTTATGGACTGTAGCCTGCCAAACTCCTTTATCCACGGGATTTTCCCAGCAAGAATACTGGAGTGGGTTGCCATTCATTCCCTCCTCCAGGGGATCTTCCTGATCAAGGGATGAAACCTGTGTCTCCTGCACTGCAGGTGGTTTCTTTACTCTGAGCCACCAAGGAAGCCCCTGTAAGGACACAGAAGTATTCGCTATTATTATTAGCATGAGACAGTGGTATTCAGTAGCTTAAGGATCCTAGTTTTTTGGTGACTTGTGAGCCTTGGGGCTAGGATAGTGCCATATGATTCTGGTCCCAACACACCCACTTTCTAAATTTGCACTGGGACCATGTCCATGATATAGTATGAAACCCAAAATGCATGATGTTGGGTTAATGCATAGTTAAACCTTCCTGAGGCAAGCTCAGAAATTACTGGATCCATTATCTCCTTGGCAGGATCAGCAGTGCAGCTCTTTTTCCTTCCCCAGCTACGAAATGCATATTAACAGGACAGCCTGGAACCCAAGGGTTAGATAAGTATGGGTTGCATGAAGCCTCCCACTGGATTCTCTGTCATTGCTTTCTGATGAAGTATGGACATTCGGCACCAGGAGCAGATGTGCTCCGAGGAGCCAGGCAGAGGAGCATCCCTCTTTGCAAGTGGTAAGCTCATCTCCTGGGCCTGCTTATTCTTCCACAAGGGTTTTCAGATGTCCACTGGGGACGCTGAATGGTATGTCCTTTCTGGTGCACTCTCAGCCAATAAAATGGGATAACAATACCCTGAGGAATGTTAAGATCGACATGATTCCAGAGCAGGCAAGTGAAGCGGTGGACCTGGAGAGTCTGGCCTAGATGCAAGTCTTGTTTCATGCAAATAATTCTGGGAAGGATCCAACTTAGGTTTGGATGTTTCTTTAAATTTGGCATTGGACCAGGTTAAGGGGAGTGGATAGCTGTTTTCATTCCCATCCTGGGACCACATCAGCCCCTGCCTCAACGCTAGAACCTCCTCATTCTCCTGACTTTGGGACCCTGATGAGCCACAGCTTAACTGAGTCTTTCTGGTTCTGCTTTGGCAAGGATTCTCAGCCTGTGTGGGAGGAAGGATGCTCTCCAAGACACAGGAGAACAAAGTGGAGAGGAAAGAAACAGAATGCCTCGTTGGGCTGCCTTCCATCAGAGGGAAAAGAAGCAATACTTGTTCACTACAGTTGAGTTCTAAGAAGGTGGGAAAATGGAGGCAGAATAATACTTCTTTGGCAAATGGATGTTGATTTCCCTCCAAAGGAAAAGGCAGGGAAGGGAGCTGCAGCTAAGATTTATTTACCTATATGAACTTGGCACTTTAGTGAGTTATCTCCTGTAAGAGATGTGTGAAAGGGTGTATAACCATGCTGATGGCTAGAAGGATCTTTTGTGTGTGGTGAAATGTTTTTAAAGCTACCCTCGAGCATCATCAGACACTTGGTCTGGTGAATTATTTCTCTGATCATTAGACTTAATTGAAGAATTATAACAACTTCTAATGACGCATTTGGCTATTCCTTGTGTCCCAGGTTAATTAGCACTGGCAAGTCCATTAAGCCAATGTAATATCACTCACCCCTCACCCAGAACTTGTGATTGAGCATCTTGAGGGCCACACACCTTCTTTACTTCACTCTATCCATCACTGCTTTATCTGAATTCTGCTCCTTCTGTTGAATTGGCCTTGCTCAGTTTGCATTGTGTGGTGACCTGATGGTGTGAAAAAGCTCAGCGTAGGTACAACTATGGAATTTTCCCTAATGAATTTAAAAGGGGTCTTGATTTAAAGTAGGGCATAATTACCTTTATGCTCTACGGTATGTTTTATTTATTTATTTATTTTGACTGTCCAGAATTCCCTATTAGGATGTGCATATTAATAAAAAAGATGCTGCAGAAATACACAGATACTGAATTTATTGATAATAACCATATATCTTAAAAAGCAAATGACATTTGAGTTAATGTTTATAATCTGTATTAAATTAAAACTTTCTGGGTTTTATTTATTTTTCTATCTATAATTAAGATGCACTTAGAACAGAGGTAAATGGTTTACAAAACAGTGTTACGAACTAAAAATTTCTATATACAATTGTTAAAGATGATACTTAGAATAATATGAGGGGAAGTCGAATTTGAGGATGTATCGTATTCTTTATACCTTCAACTTTTGGCAACTTAAAGTTTTCATCAGTTCAATTTGTTGTTTTATAAAAGGATTAAAATATTAAGCAATCTTCAACCTTCATATTATGAATAATATTCAAAAGCCAAACAAAAGATTTACAGATTCTAATAGGTATTCCATTCCCGGTATGTTTTAACAGAAAGAAGTTTCTTTCTTTCTTTCTTTCTTTTTTGATAAGTAAGGCACAGCTCACTTTTCTTTTTGGTATCTGAGGCCACTTAGAGAAGGCAAAATAAGACTCAAAGCTTTTCTGACAGTATGCTCTGATATACAACTTCAACTCTCCACCTGTTTTGTTGACTGACAGATTTTGAAGAGAATTTTCTGTTAGATAAAGATGCTTGTTTTTGCCATTAAATTACAAGAGATTAGGAACATTCCCTTTTCTTCAGATTGTGTTGGCAATTTGGTCTGTAGGAGGTGATTGAAGCTTCAGCTTTGAACTAATTTCTATAGCTGGAGTCTCTGTCTTTAAATTTCATTTTAATTTGATTTGAAGTATATGCAAGAAAGATGAAAGAGAGAAAGAGAAGGATTATAACAAATATGGTGTATTATCTTAGATTTTATTTTATTTGAAATTTTCTTTCTCAAGTAATACTAATTATAGAAGATGTGAAAATAAGCCCACATATTCTTGGGTTTTATTCTTTCCCACTACTTAAAACTGCATCCATTAGAATGCCTGGAAATATTAAAATAATTTTACAAGATGATATTTGCAAGCATTTTGGTCTGTTATTAACATGAGGCTGTACCTGGTGCATGTGGGGAATGCATTAGAAGTTCTTTCACAGATAATTCTCCAGTCAAAGTCAGCATACCATTTCATAGCAGAGCCTCTGTCAATGATGAATCCCTAAGTGTGTAATGACAGGTGTCCCCAGGTCTGCACTGTTGACAGTTAGTAAAATTCTAAAGTCAATTTCTATTTTATGAATAAGGGACTTTAGTTTTTAAGGTTGCAGGACAGGCCCAGTTTTTCTTGCTTGCTTTACCTAAAACTTCATTCTTTGATCATCATATTGTCCTTATAAGTCATCTAACAGGTCAGGTGCCTGGATATGAGAATTGTTCCACGGTGAACTTTAAGATACTTATCGTCCATCCTTTTTTGATATGCTTGTCTTGATAGAAGTGCCACCTATGATTTAATTACTGCTTCTTGTGAAGTTCACAGGGGATAAATGGACTCATTAAAATAAACCATGCCATTTTGAGAGGTTGGGGACCGAGGCATTTGTGGTAGGAGTTAGTATGTAGGAAGGGAGCTTGAGGGATGGTATAAGTAGGTAGCACCTTATAAGTAGTGACTCCTTCTTCCTCTCAGTCCTCTTTCCCCATCCCCAATTCTACACCCCCCACCTTTATATCCCTGGATGCCTAGACCTGTCTTGTATTCTCCATTCCTTAATACTCACTTCCCCTGAGTTCCCTAGTGTGCCTTGGTGGTTTGGAGAGAAAATGCTATTTGAACCCAGGAGTTGCTGAACAGGAAGTAGAGGAGCAGTGCAGACATTCTGTCCATTTCTTCTGCACGCCCAGCCAAGCACCAGGGAAAGACTCAACATTCATCAGAGTAACTGCGTGAAGATCAGACAGCAGGCCTAATGAGCAATTTCGTATACGCCAAGATTTTCACATGGTTTTCCCCAGAATCCCTTTTTGTGACAAAACTCACTGCAACAGGCAAATGTCTGTGGTTGTTTAATTATATGAGAAGCAAGGATGGTAGGGAGGGAGTGGAGAAGAGAAGGAACTGGCTAGTACGTGGTTTATGTGAGAGAAACATTTTGTAATCCAGATGGTCCTTCAAAGCTTTTTGTTTGCTTTAAGATTAGGTGTGAGGCAAAGGCAAATGTTTCATATTATTCCTATTCTACTACAGATGATGGGTAAAATGTGAAAGACTTGAACCATGGGCACTGCCCCCTGTTGTATAAAAGCCAAAGATGTGAGGGACAGGAATGGGAGTTGGCGAAAAATACTATCCATACCTATCCTAGGGTCTTTAAATATGTGTTCTCCTCTAGAGGAGTTGTGGTGCTCAGTAACCACACAGACCGATAAATAGCTCTGCCTAAGTTAACACATTTCAGCTAGTACTTATGACTCTGCTTCCCACACCCCGCCCCACCCCACCAGAACTTCTGTGAGGGTCATTTCAACTAATGTGAGTTTCATGTTCTTTCTTTTTCCTCCATCCATTCTGGTATGTTCAACCCAAAGTGAGAGAATCAATGGACCTATGCAAGCAGCATGTAAAATTCCCGAGAACAGAGTATCTCCCTTCAAAGAATCACCATGTTTGTCTTCATCTAGAGGATCTCTAGACCTTTTTATGTAACTATTTTGGGGAAGGGAGCTGAGGCCTGGTTCTACATAGTAAACTTCAGTGGACAGTGTCTACTGTAGTGTATGGGGTGGGGGGGTGTGTAGGAAGAAAAAAATGGGCTTCCCTGGTGGATCAGAGCTTAAAGCGTCTGCCTGCATTTGCCCACAATGCGGGAGAGCTAGTTTCAATCCCTGGGTCAGGAACATCCCCTGGAGAAGGAAATGGCAACCCACTCCAGTATACTTGCCTGGAGAATCCCATGGACAGAGAAGCCTGGTGGGCTACAGTCACAGGGGTGCAAAGAGTCGGACATGACTGAACGACTTAACTTTTTCACTTTCAGGATAAGATAGGAATTATTCTAGAGATATAGAAGATAATAACAAGAGAAAACACAAAGGTAGCAGCTATGTGAAATAAATATAGGAGTAGGGAAATGAAAAAGGCATTAGGCAAACTGGATAAGCAAGGTTGCAGTTTTGAAAGGTGAGAAAGCAGTGGGGGCACCACATTAAAGAGTCTTTAATAGTGAAGCATCGATATTCACTGAAATCCATCTCTTTGAATTGGCTAGAGACTCCTGACACTAAGGGTTAATGTTCATTTTCCTGGAGGTGTTCCACTGGAGCATTGCTGTATAATGACTTGATGTTGCCACGTAGACTTCAACATATGTGATATTTGGGGGATTTTGTGAATTGGCCTATGTTTTATTGCATAGTGTGAAACGTGTAACGTTTGGTTAACCTGTGTATAGATAGGTTATTGTTGACTAGTTACTGTGTACTAGGATTGCCTGTAATATTTAAGCTTCTTACCACTGTGTGTGTTGGTAGGAACATATAACTTTTGTACATTATATTTACTGAGACAGTATCATTTTTATTTTACAAATACTTTGGGATTCAAATGTATTTTTACTTCTGTGAGAATTGATTTAGAAAGAGTTTTAATGAAATTCCACTGATTTTAGATTTTGCTTGAGACTGACTTCAACAAATTGTCCTGTATGTTCCAAATAAAAAAAAAATAGATGCAGGTGCTAGAACTAGACTGCAGGATTTGAAATCTGAGTACACAATTTGCCAGATGTGCCACTGGGAAAAACATACCTTGGCCCCTCTGGGTCTCAGTTTCCTCATCTGTGAAATGGAAATAATAATGAACACAATTTTAAAGGGCATTTGTAATGTACGGAGGCATCAACCCACAAGTCCTGGGCCCATGGCAAGTGCTCATTCTAGGTTCACTATTATGGACAGCGTCTTAAGAGCTTTAAATGACAGAAAAGGAAAGAGAGCTCTACACTTGGAACTTTTGTTGCAATAGGAATATTTCAGTGCGTAACATGGTGGAAAATTTAAGCAAGACAGATCAAAACCACTCAGAAATCCTAGATTTTTACAGTAATGCTTCAAAGGCCTCTACAACATCCAGAACTTTAAGACAGAGTCTATTTTTTCCAGATCAAATAATTGAATTAACAATAGATTCTGTCTTAAAATTCTGGATCTGTAGAGGCCTTTGAAGCATTACTGTAAAAATCTAGGACAAAAATGTGTCTGGGCAGTAAGTCTTTGCTAGAGCTTTTTAAGCACAATAAAAATCAGGACACTTAGTGGTAAAGAACCTGTCTGCTAGTGCAGCAGACATAAGAGACATGAGTTCGATCCCTGGGTCTGAAAGATCCCCTGGAGCTGGGCATGGCAACACACTCCAGTATTTTTGCTGGGAAAATCCCATGGATAGAGGAACTTGGTAGGCTACAGTCTATAGGGTTGCAAAGAATTGGACATGACTGAAGCAACCTAGCAAGCACACACACATTGAAAGCGTCATATGGTTACCAAAAGGTAAAAGCCAAAAAGTAAATGTAAAATATTCATGTATAGTCAATTTGTGAATAGGTTATTCTATGGCATAACTTCATCTAGTAAGTACAGATCTTTTCTCTTTATACAACTGGATTTGTGTCAGAATTCACAAATTTGGACTATTTTAAAATAAGAATGTGTTTCCAAGTGTCCTTCAGTGGTAAATGGTTAATTCAATACTAGTACATCCATACCATGGAATATTACTCAGCAGTAAAAAGTAACAAACTATTGATACATGCAGTAACTGAGTGGATCTCAGGGGAATTATAGTTAATGATAAAAGCTAATCTCAAAAGATTACATACTGTACGATTCCATTAATATAACAGTCTCAATATGACCAAACTATAGAGATGGAGAACTGATTAGTGGTTGCCGAGAGCTAAGGCTGGTGGAGGGGCTGGAAGTGGCTATAAAGAGGAATCATGAGTAATCGTTTTGGTGATGAAATAGTCTCTGTCTTGACTGTAGTGATGACCACACGAATTTACATGTATGTTAAATTTTAGAGAATTAAACACACACACACATACAATGAGTGCATGTAAGTGGTGAAATAATCTCTATAGATTGGACCAGTGTCAATTTCCTAATTTTTCTGTTGCACTATAATCGTGCAAGATGTTACCAGTGGAGGAAACTGAGTAAAGAGTACACCGGACCTCCCTGTGCAATTTTATCCAACATTTTGTGAATCTATAATTATTCTCCCCCCCCCCAAAATTGAAAAAATCAAAGATATATTTATTTCTCATTTGATTTTAAGTCAGTTGATTTAAAGAATCCTTCCATGACAAAATAAAGTTCTGCCTTTTCAGGCACCCACGATAATCACTGAAAGACTGACTAACCAACTGCATTTTGAATGTGAGCATATTGGGATCAGCATATTACCCTGAAATTCATAAATTCACTGTATTCCATGGCTGCCAGATGAAGATTTTGTGACAGAAACCTTTATGTGTAATTAGCTGGACTCTAATAAATATGCAAAATGATTTGTCCACAGCATTTGAGAACTTAGCCAGTTTGAGCCTAAGTATTTTGTTTAGATCATGACCTATCTGTTGAGGTCTTTTGATCATATTTAAAGAGGAATTGTGAAGTCACTCATCTGAATCCTTGCTCCATGTCGTACCAGCTCTCTTATCACTATGCCTGTAACCTTTCTATCTCAACCAGATGGCCAAACAGGGAGGAGAGACATTTGGCTGCAATAGACTGTTCAGAGCTGGGGCACCCTAACCAGGTGGAAGTTGTCTCAAAGAAGGTCTTTGTTGGCTGTGGCCGCCACTGAGCAATGACTACAATCTGAGTGTGTGTGACATCCTGCTGTGGGAGTTTGTATTTAGCTTGTAGATCTTCCAAGGAGTGTGATGTTCTTGAGGAATAATAACTGATTTGTCTGGGCCCTTTTCTGCCCATATTTTGAACTTGGATTTTTTTTTTTTTCCATTCCTATTTAAACCTGGTAAGCTTACTGAACATGTTGCTTTATGTCCCTAGGTTTTAGTTAGCTGGTTAGTCAGTTGAGCTTGCTGGTTAAGTTTCTTTTCAGTTTAGAAACCAAGAGTGTGGAAGGTTTTGCTGTAGTTTTGGGGGGTCTCGAGGTAATTTGTGAATGTGATGGCTGATATAAGAAGGAACATTTCCTCAGGAGATCTGTGGCCAGAGCCAGAATGTTTCACAAATTTAAGAGTAGTGCTTATGTACAAGTGCGTGTAGCATACAATATTTAAAGAGATGATATGCTTAAAGACTTCCCTGGTGGCTCAGATGGTAAAGCGTCTGCCTACAATGCGGGAGACCCAGGTTCAATCCCTGGGTTGGGAAGATCTCCTGGAGAAGGAAATGGCACCCCACTCCAGTATTCTTACCTGGAAAATCCCATGGATGGAAGAGCCTGGTAGGCTACAGTCCATGGGGTCGCAAAAAGTTGGACACGACTGAGCAACTTCACTTTCTTTTCACTTATGCATAAAAGAGTGATGGTCCTCTGCATTTGTGTGACACTTAAGATGTTTTCAAACCAGTTCATGTGCGTCTTTTGTTATCTCACTCCAGATGGAGCAGGAATATCAGATAACCTTCAACTACACTTTTTAAACAAGTAAAGATAAAAAGACTAGAAGGGCTATTATTTATTCAAAGCCCCTACTGTAGTAAGGGAGGCATCAAGGACTAGTTATACAATGTCTATTTTGGTGCTCTTTTCACTAGAACCCACTGCCTCTGCACATACTCTTGATGCCGAAGAACTATGAAACATTCCATTTCTCTTTTACATTGACTTTAGATATTGGAAAGAATTTATGGTGAGATCTGGGTTTATTTTCTACATCAGAGGCTTACGTGGATGAGAGATTGGCTTTGAGAAATGTCAGTGAGGGAATCATTTTTATGATCATTGATCTTTTGAATAGATGGTTAAAAGAGTTTATAAACCCTTTTTTTCCCCCTATAGAACTAGATAATATAAGATCAGATTGCCTACTTAAGTAGTGCCTGATGTTGACTTACCATTCAGAAGAATCAAAACTTTCTTCTCTTGAATATTCATTCTGTTTTAATGGTTTGATTAACTTACTCCTTGATTCTTTCATGGGTCAGATAATCTGTCTAAGGAAGGAAGTATTGCTCTGTTTAGGGCAAGAATCCAACAGTCAATTTCTCACTGAAAGTGAAAAGTGAAAGTGTTAGTCACTCAGTTGTGTCTGACTCTTTGTGACCCCAAGGACTTAGCTCACCAGACTCTTCTGCCCATGAAATTCTCCAGGCAAGAAGACTGGAGTGGGCTGCTATTACCTTCTCCAGGAGATCTTCCTGACCCAGAGATCAAACCCAGGTCTCCTGTGTTGTGGACAGATTCGTTACTATTTGAGCCCCCAGGGAAGCCCCAGTTTCTCACTAAATGATAAAAAAATAAATATTAAGTAATAAAATCATAAAATAGTTATAGGCAAAGCCCTCTCTATAATTCTTCTCAATATGCATCATGTTGGTTGTCTTCTGTTTTTGCCTAGTTTTTTCATCTATTACTATACCATAGATTAAAATAATTTCATCATTGGTATCAAAATTGTTTCAGTTGAAGTAGAAATGTTTTAATAACAAACATTACTCTTAAATAAATCATTTTAAACTAATTTATGCCTTTGCTTTATTTGAAAAAATGATGTAAATAGATTTATTGCTTGCATTATACCCCACAGCCCTGGAAGAATTAATATTTTCTCTTCTAATCATTATGGACAGCCGCTTGAAGGACAAATAGAACCCAGGAGCTGATGTTTATATAAAGACTTAGGACACAGAACAATTTATGCCTTTTCTTATTTGAAAAAAAAAGTTGAGTCACACAGGAAGGTCTTAGAGGACATCAGGAAGCAGAACAGCCTAATCATTTTGATAATTAGGATTCTCCTGATGCTGGGATGGCTTATATAGAGAGTATCAGGTCCATAGACAACTAGGTGTCTCATACAGTGGAAACATCCTCTTTTAGTCCTAAGAACTAAAAGAAAGTATTTGTGTTTGGTGTTAAGTGGTGGTAAGTGAAAATTTCTAATTTGTAGACCCAGGAAAATTCTGCTTAAAGTGAGAATTGCTTTGCACTTTAGTATTTCCCTGAATCCCTCTAGATAGCATGAGAAAGCCCGTCTCTCTGGTGCCATCATAAAGCATGCACCCTGCATCCGTTTGGTCAGAGGCCTAACACATTAAGGCGCATGTGGGAAAGAGTGTCAGAAGGGGCATCTTCTTTTCTATTTTTAGCCTTCAGAGTTGGAATCCCCTTATTCCAAAAATATCTTTTGGGGAAACCCAAACAATGTGCTAAATTTAATACCCCAAAAGGAAATGAACTGGAATTGACCTTTGCTACTTCCTGCTCCTTATTTCCTGCTATTCTGGTGACTTTCTCAAAAATGGCACTCGTCCATCCCTGATCTGGTTATCAGAGTCAAAGCTGCCTTCCTGACCATGAGATGCAGAAGTGAGGGGGAGAGGGTTTTGGTAAAATGGCGGGTTTGGTAAATTGAGATTAGAGACAGCAGACACAAAAGAATGCATTCGTTATGATTTTACTTCATGTAATTCTAGAATAGGCAAAATGCCCTTCAGAGGCAGAGAGCATGTCATTGGTGGCCTGGGAGGAGACTGCCAGCAACAGGACATGAGACAACTTTTGGGTGACAAAAATACCTTACTCTTGACTTGTGTTGGTTGTGACACAGATGTAGACACTTGTCAACATTCAACGATTTTCCACATGAAATGGATAAATTTTATCATACATAATTTTTATCTCAGTAAATTAAAAAAAATTTTGATTAGAATAAACTTGAAAATCATTATTGCCATCCCCCTGCTTGTCCTTTTAATTTTGTTTTCAGGACAGAGGAAATGACAATATTTGGGGACAATATTTTGATAGCAAACACCACTTTTTATGTTTTATAAGATTAAAATGTCCATGTAATACCACTGAAAGAAAATTTATCTCATGGAGCAGGATCATTCTAACTAATTAGAGATGTTAAAGTTCTGTTCCTCAAAGTATCCTGTGCCTATGAAATATAGAAATATACCTATTTCTACCGATGGGTATAAATATTTGTTTTACTTAAAAATATTTGCATATTAATTTCATTGTTGCTTTGCTAAGAGTTTGTGGATAATCACCCGATGATTTACCCTCATGTTCCCTTGATTCAAATCACTCAACTTTGTATGGGCTTTCTGACACCTTTGGTATGAGAACAGCCTCTCATCCCTAGAAAAGAGTCCTTGGCAAGGAGAAATGGTTCATATTCATTTGCCCTCTGCTTCTTGATTACAAAATGTTCCGAGTCAGAACTGATTCTTATTAAGCCTTTGCGAATTTTGTTAGGTACAACAAGGCTTTTCCTTGTCAATATGTCCTTTTTCTCTTTAACTGTCTCACACATACCATCTACATTATTCATATAAGGTAGAAATAAATAAGAGATTTGTATGTGACAAATACAATGATCCCTTTGAAAAACTTGATTGTGGTTGCTACAGTTAGACTTTAGAGGCAAATATAAAAGTTGTGATTTCCCCATTATTTCAGAGAGGTTTTAGGTAAATGACAACCCTTTAACTAGTATTTAAAATATATGAATTTCGAAAAGATACATGTACCCACATGTTTATTTATAATAGCCAAGACATAGAAACAACCTAAGTGTCCATCAACAAAGGAATAAATGAGATGTGGCACACACACACACACATACAAACACAAACACACACACAATTGAGTCCTGAACAACATGGATGTGAACTGCATGGGTCCGCTCGCATAGATTTTTTTTCGATAGTAAATACTGCTGTACTACTTGATCCACAGTTGGTTGAATCCATGGATGCAAAAGGTTGAATGTGAAGGAACCACAGGTAAGGAGGGCCAGCTAAAAGTTATAGCCAATTTTCCATCATATGGAGGGTTGACAATGCCCCCAAACCCTACATGGTTCAGGGATCAGCTGTACAATGAAGAATAATTCAGCCATAACAAAGAAGGAAATCCTGCCACTTGTAACAATGAAGAAAGACTTAAAAACTAACCCATAGATAGAATGAACTGATGATTGCCAGAGTAGAGATAGGAGTTGGGGAGATGAAGGGAACAAATTAGTGAAGATGGTAAAAAAATTACCCAATATATGTGTATTGGAGCTGGAGGATAAATCTACTCCAGTAACGTGTAAAGGAATTCTTTCATAGCTCAGTTGGTAAAGAATCCGCCTACTGTGCAGGAGACCCGGGTTCTTCCTGGGTTGGGAAGATCCCCTGGAGAAGGAAATGGCAACCCACTCCAGTATTCTTGCCTAGGAAATCCCATGGACAGCGGAACCTGGTGGGCTACCGTCCATGGGGTCGCAAGAGTCAGACACAACTTAGCAAGTAAAACACCACCAGTGTGTAAAATGTGGGGCCACGTGACTGATGTAAGGAGAAGTAGGAAGAAGAAAGACCCTGTGTAGCATGTCCTGGGAGTGGGAGCAAAGCAGGGTGGATGTACATGTGCTAGGGGCATGTGAGGCCTACCAGGGACTGGAAAATGCAAATTTATCCAGCATTGCCAGGAGGATCCAGTCCATAAGGACAGGCTGGATTCACTTTGCTGCCTGCCATGTGAGAAAATTGTACCATATTTCAACTGCTGCCTTATGGATCTGTAAAACCTTAAGCCAGGGAGGATCTTAAGTTTTAATGGAGTACACAACTCTGCATTAGTTATGGGACAAAACTCTGGACATGTGATGGAAGGGACGTGGTTTAATATTTTTTATTTGTTAAACTACAAAATGATAAAGACCTCTGACTTATCCCTCCAAAAGAACAATGCCTATAGGTTTTGTTTTTTTTTTTAATCATGTGCATACTTGAAAAGATTTTCTCCTAACAAAAAAAAAAAAAGCAGGCTAGGGATTTGACTTGCTTTTAGAGCTCACAGCAGTACAGTTAAACTAAAATTTTCTTCCACTCTCTAGCTTCCTTTGTTTTCCTCCAGACTTAGCCCTTTGAAACAAACACTGAACAGCACAGGACATGGTATTTCCTGGGACATGTCATTGGCTGTGAGCTTTGTTTAGTAAGCATGACATTAGGGCACTGAGAGATCTTATGTGGCTTCCTCTTGTGCCATACAGATTACACACACACACACACACACACATAAACACACACACACACACACACACACACACACGCAAGCTCCTTTTGCCCTTCATTTTTATTGTATTTCCTCACTCTTTAGGAAAAAGCAGGGCAAGGAATATTTCCCCTTTATGTGTGTTCACAGGTTTCACATTTTTCCGTTTTCCTTTTTCTTTCAGTTGTGATTTCTTAATAGTGAAGGGTGGGGGAGGTCAAGGAGTATAGGTAAAAAGATAGGACTTTAGCAGTAAAATGCCAGAAAGATCCTTTTGGCAGTAAAATTAAACGTTATGTTTTAAAATGCGGGTTGGTGGGAGAGAAATGTTAAAGAGGAAATGCTGTGTAATTGAAGCTGCTAACTAGCCTGTGGTTAAAGCCAGGCAAAATTTGGCTGTCAAGGATGCTGCTTTAAAATGTCATTTGATATCAATCCCAGTCTTCCTGCCTCCCTGGCTCCTGCTTTCCTCCATCCCCATGGAACAGCTCACAAGCATGTTAAAAGCCAGAATGTAAGGACTTAGATCAGTGACCCTAAAACTATTTTAGAAAATCAGATTTCATTGTTTACTCCTGCAGAAGTCATTACTGCTTTTCTTAAAACCAGGGCTCTGAAATTCCTGAGGGTATGAGGCAACTTGGGCTCCCCCAGTGGCTCAGCAGTAAAGAATCTATCTGCATGCAATGTAGGAGGTGCAGGAGATGTGTGTTTGATCCCTGAGTTAGGAAGATCCCCTGTAGGAGGGCATGGCTACCTACTCCAGTATCCTTGCTTGGAGAATCCCATGGACAGACAAGCCTGGCGGTCTACAGTCCCCAGGGTCGCAGAGAGTTGGACACAACTGAAGCGACTGAGCATGCACACATGCATGAGGCAACTTGATGGTTTGATATGGATTGATACATGAGTAATCTTTAGATCAATAAAAGTTAATGATAGGGATGGTTGGTTATATGTAAGCTTAAGTATTGCCTGGCTCAAATGTGAAAAGAATAGGATCTCTACATTTCTTCTTAAATTACCTTAATTTAAAAGAGGAAATTTTATAGTTATTGGCATAAATATTAACCAATAGTAATTACTCATCTGTGTTCATTTATACTCTATGACCTACCTGTATATCATGCAGTAACTATGGTTATAACAAGAAAGTCAAATAACTCCTGCTGGAGCTTACCATTTAAAGCAGGATGTCAGAAGTATAACTTTATTTTTTTCAATATGTGAAGTAAAAGTCGCTCAGTTGTGTCCAGCTCTTTCCAACCCCATGGACTATAGTCCATGGAATTCTCCAGGCCAGAATACTGGAGTGGGTAGCCTTTCCCTTCTCCAGGGGACCTTCCCAACCCAGGGTTCAAACCCAGGTCTCCCACATTGCAGGTGGATTCTTTTGTAGCTGAGCCACAAGGGAAGCCCAAGAATGCTGGAGTGGGTAGCCTATCCCTTCTCCAGTGGATCTTCCCTACCCAGGAAGTGAATCTGTGTCTCCCGCATTGCAGGCAGATTATTTACCAACTGAGTTATCAGGTTTCAATATGTACTTTTATTTATTTATTTATTTAGCTTCATTGGGCCTCTTCTACACTGGAAATATTGTAAACTTTATTAAATTGATGGAGAAGAGGAACAGTTATTTTATTTATTTTAAATAAATTTATTAATTTAATAAATAAATTGGAGGATAATTGCCTTACAATTTTGTGTTGGTTTCTGCCATACACCAACATGAATCAGCCATAAGTGTACATATGTCTTTTCCCTCTTGAACCTCCCTCCCATCTTCCACCCCATCCCACCCCTCTAGGTTATCACAGAGCACCAGGCTGAGCTCCCTGTGCTGTGCAGCAACTTCCATTTTATACATGGTAGTATATATATTTCAATGCTACTCTCTGTTTCTTCCATTCTCTCCTTTCTCCACTGTGTCCATAAATCTGTTCTCTATGTCTGAGTATATCTATTTCTGCCCTGCAAATAGGTTCATCAGTTCCATTTTTCTAGATTCCATATATATGTGTTAATATACAAGATTTATTCTTCTCTTCTGGCTTATTTCACTCTGTATAACAGGCTCTAGGTTCATCCACCTCACTAGAACTAATTTAAATTCATTCCTTGTATCAGTTCAGTGGCTCAGTCGTGTCCAACTCTTTGCGACCCCATGAACCGCAGCATGCCAGGCCTCCCTGTCCATCACCAACTCCTGGAGTCCACCCAAACCCATGTCCATTGAGTCGGTGATGCCATCTAACCATCTCATCCTCTATCGTTCCCTTCTCCTCCTGTCCTCAACTTTCCCAGCATCAGGGACTTGTCCAATGTGTCAACTTTTCGCATGAGGTGGCCAGAGTATTGGACTTTCAGCTTCAGCATCAGTCCTTTCAATGAACACCCAGGACTGATCTTTACGATGGACTGGTTGGATCTCCTTGCAGTCCAAGGGACTCTCAAGAGTCTTCTCCAACAGCACAGTTCAGAAGCATCAATTCTTCTGCACCCAGCTTTCTTTATAGTCCAACTCTCACATTCGTACATGACTACTGGAAAAATCATAGCCTTGACTAGACAGACCTTTGTTGGCAAAGTAATGTCTCTGCTTTTTAATATGCTGTCTATGTTGGTCATAACTTTCCTTCCAAGGAGTAAGTGTCTTTTAATTTCATGGCTGCAATCACCATCTGCATTTTGGAGCCCCCAAAATAAAGTCAGCCACTGTTTCCACTGTTTCCCCATCTATTTCCCATGAAGTGATGGGACCAGATGCCATGATCTTCATTTTCTGAATGTTGAGCTTTAAGCCAACTTTTTCATTCTCTTTCACTTTCATCAAAAGGCTCTTTAGTTCCTCTTCACTTTCTGTCATAAGGATGGTGTCATCTGCATATCTGAGGTTATTGATATTTCTCCAGGCAATCTTGATTCCAGCTTGTGCTTCATCCAGCCCAGTGTTTCTCATGATGTACTCTGCATATAAGTTAAATAAGCAAGGTGACAATATACAGCCTTAATATACTCCTTTTCCTATTTGGAACCATTCTGTTGTTCCATGTCCAGTTCTAACTGTTGCTTCCTGACCTGCATACAGGTTTCTCAAGAGGCAGGTTAGGTGGTCTGGTATTCCCATCTCTTTCAGAATTCTCCACAGTTTCTTGTGATCCACACAGTCAAAGGCTTTGGCATAGTCAATAAAGCAGAAATAGATGTTTTTCTGGAACCCTCTTGCTTTTTCCATGATCCAGCGGATGTTGGCAATTTGATCTCTGGTTCCTCTGCCTTTTCTAAAACCAGCTTGACCATCTGGAAGTTCAGGGTTCACGTATTGCTGAAGCCTGGCTTGGAGAATTTTGAGCATTACTTGACTAGCATTTGAGATGAGTGCAATTGTGTTTGAGCGTTTTTGGCATTACTTTTCTTTGGGATTGGAATGAAAACTGACCTTTTCCAGTCCCTTGGCCACGTTTTCCAAATGTGCTGGCATATTGAGTGCAGTACTTTCACAGCATCATCTTTTAGGATTTGAACTAGCTCAACTGGAATTCCATCACCTCCACTAGCGTTGTTCATAGTGATGCTTCCTAAGGCCCACTTGACTTCACATTTCATGATATCTGGATCTAGGTGAGTGATCTCATGATCGTGATTATCTGGGTCATGAAGATCTTTTTGTACAGTTCTTCTGTGTATTCTTGCCACCTCCTCTTAATATCTTCTGCTTCTGTTAAGTCCATTCCATTTCTGTCCTTTACTGAGCCCATCTTTGCATGAAATGTTCTCTTGGTATCTCTAATTTTCTTGAAGAGATCTCTAGTCTTTCCCATTATATTGTTTTCCTCTATTTCTTTGCACTGATCAGTGAGGGAGGCTTTCCTATCTCTCCTTGCTCTTCTTTGGAACTCTGAATTGAGATGCTTATATCTTACCTTTCCTCCTCTGCTTTTCACTTCTCTTCTTTTCACAGCTATTTGTTAGGCCTCCTCAGATAGCCATTTTGCCTTTGGCATTTCTCTTTCTTGGGGATGGTCTTACTTACTATGTCCTGTAGAATGTCATGAACCTCTGTTCATAGTTCATCAGGCACTCTATCAGATCTAATCCTTTAAATCTATTTCTCACTTCCACTGTATAATCATAAGGGGTTTGATTTAGGTCATACCTGAAGGATCTAGTGGTTTTCCCCACTTTTTCAATTTAAGTCTGAATTTGGCAATAAGGATCTGAGCCACAGTCAGCTCCCAGTCTTGTTTTTGCTGACTATATAGAGTTTCTCCATCTTTGGCTATAAAGAATATAATCAATCTAATTTCAGTGTTGACCATCTGGTGATGTCCATGTGTAGAGTCTTCTCTTGTGTTGTTGGAAGAGGGTGTTTGCTATGACCAACATTCTCTTGGCAAAACTCTATTAGCCTTTGTCCTGCTTCATTCTGTACTCCAAGGCCAAATTTGCCTGTTACTCCAGGTGTTTCTTGACTTACTGCTTTTGCATTCCATTCCCCTATAAAGAAAGGGCATAATTGGGGCGGGGGGGCGGTATTAATTCTAAAAGTTCTTGTAAGTCTTCATAGAACCGTTCAACTTCAGCTTCTTCAGCGTTACTGGTTGGGGCATAGACTTGGATTACCGTGATATTGAATGGTTTGCTTTGGAAATGACCAGAGATCATTCTGTCATTTTTGAGACTGCATCCAAGTACTGCACTTCAGACTTTTTGTTGACCATGATGGCTACTCCATTTCTTGTAAGGTATTCTCGCCCACAGTAGTAGATATAACGGTCATCTGAGTTAAATTGACCATTCCAGTCCATTTTAGTTCTCTGATTCCTAGAATGTTATGTTCATTCCTGCCATCACCTGTTTAACCACTTCCAATTTGCCTTGATTCATGGACCTAACATTCCAGGTTCCTATGCAATATTGCTCTTTATAGCATCGGACCTTGCTTCTATCACTGGAATATTGGGGGTACATGTGTCTTTTTGCATTAGGTCTTTTTGGACACATGGGATCTTTCTCTGTAGCACTGGGACTCTCTGGTTGAGGTGTGTGGGTGAGTTGCCCTGAGGCATGTGGGATCACGCATGACCAAGGATCAAATTCTCATCACTTACACTGCAAGGAGGATTCTTTACCACTGCACTGCCAGAAAGTCCCAAGGTACAACTTTAAATGGCCTTTCAGATTTACCTGAGATAGTTACACAACCACTGTCAGCAGAGAGGAGCAATAATTTGAACTAGCACAGTAGTTCTTGAGTAGTAGGTTCTGTGTTTACCTTTTGAGAAATGAGTGCTCTTCGGACTCATGCATTTTAGACATAGCTTTCTTTTAGGTCTGAGTTCTATGAGCTGGTTGGTCTTTTTCTCTGAAGCCATTTGGGCTAAACTACCTGTAGTTTCCCTCTTGACCAGTTTCTAGGCCCTGAGCTCACCTGCTCCTAGGCTCCTTAGTTCCAGGAGCACATTTTTTCCAGTATTTAGTCTAGAATGGTAGTTGAGTCCAAAGTGTTTTTTCAGTGCTTTCCATGGTATACCAGATGGGTTCATGCACCCAAAGAATCTAGGCACGATTGGTATTTTTAAGAAGTGCCCATTTATAGAGTATTTGTTGAATGAGTACAGCGCCTGGGAGGGATAGGAAATATTGCGCCTAATGAAAAAGGTAGTTTTTATTTTTATTTATTTCTTTTAAAAGGTTGTTTTTTAAAAGTCCTTTTTCCCCCCCTTTTCTTTATTATTATTATTTTTGTCACAGCATGTGGTTTACAGGATCTTAGTTCCCCAACCAGGTTTCAAACCTAGGCCTACAGCGGTGAAAGCACATGTTTTAACCAGGGATTGCCAGGGAATTCCCTAAAAAGCAGTTTTTAAGTAGAAAAACCCTCTTATGTGTGTTTTGATGGTTTCTGTGTTTAGGTAAGAGAGAGCTGTATGGCAGGAGTTTTTCTTTTCTCCTGTCACAGCTCTGTGCGGTGAGCGGGTTTGCTCCTTTGGTTCATATCTGTCATGGCCCAAGGCCACCTGGTTGAGCTGGATGCCCTAGGGTGCATGGTAGTCACTGGTCTCCTGCCACTGGCAACAGTGGTAGCTAAGTGAGGAGGCTTCATGCTTGTCATGGTCAGAGCCCACAGCTTCTGAACCCAGCACTAGGCTCTGCCACACGTGTTGGGGAGGGAAAAGGCAGAGGGATGAGCATGTAGGGTCAGAGAAGGAAGGAGGAAATGTCAACTAATGGACTGTAGATCACCCAAGGTTACCACTGTGAGGGCAACCTTCAGAGGGGGCTGGAATCTGTGCCCTAGTGTCTGATAATGTTGATGCGAGTGGCCAAAGGTTAGTGTTATTCACAAGCAAGAACTGAAAGCTGGAAGGGCATCTTGGAGGACCTTTGTCATCTCCCTTTTCTTGAGCAGCTTCTCTGTCACTAGCCTTCCAAGTGTTGCCACTCATGCCATCAGGGCTTCAGTTCTATCCTTTCTGGCCTGGAACCCATCTTTTCTAGTACGTGTTTAAAGACTGTAGCAGTGTGTCCTATTTATTCACCTTGGGCTTCTTTCTGCGTCCCACTCTGCCAGCTGAGTGATCGGGAGGAGCTGGCAGCAAGGAGAGGGGCCAGAGGAAAGGTGGTGAAAGGAGTGCTCAGAGCTATCTGGCTTTGGGTTTTTCCAGAAGTTGATAGCATTCGGCTTAGTGACCACAATTCAATTATAAGCACCGCACAGCCATCCTGAGTGACTATATTCTTGCCAAAAACTGCTGTGAAAAGGCGGCTGCATTTTTGTTAGCCTTGCCTGATGGATTTTAAGTATATTAACCACATACATTTACACAAAGGGGAAAATTTACTACTTAAACAGAGGGACCTAAATCCCCTAGGCTAAATAAACCCAATGAAAACACAAGAACTGCATTTACAGGCCTCCCAAAGATAAGAATTCAACCTTTAAAAAGGTTCCTTCAAATGAAAAATGGATGGTGGAGCTGCTAATGGCCCAGTAACCTAGGAATGTAACTCTTCCCTAATGTGCAAGGCCTTCGGATCAGTTCCAGCTTCTGGGGTAGAGGATTTTCACCCCAGGCTTCTGCATGGGTCTGGGCCCAGAAGGTCCCATTGTGGCCTTAGAGATTTAACGACCACCTTGAAAGACAGACTGTCTTGGCAGTTTTTTTGTTGTTGTTGTTGCATCTGTTGTTTGTGTGTGTAAAAGAGAGAGAGAGAATTGCCTGTGTGTGTCAGTCTCTGGGAGGAAAGGCAGGGGCCAAGGCTGGGGAGAATGTATGTATCCTCAGCTTTTTCCAGTTAGACTTTGGTGGGAGACTGAAGGGACCTTAGTCTTTTGAAACTTAGGGGAGGAAGAGTTAGGAAGCTTAAGAAATCCCTAGTCAAGTCACTGCTGCAGGTGTTTCTCTGCAGAAATAGGTTATTCATTAGGGCCACTGTGAAGCAGGTTTCGCCCAGAACATTCTCAGACTTCCAATGGGATGGAGGGCCCCTGAAGCTTATTACCAGTAAATCTTGCCACTACCTTAAGAACAAGTTACAATGTGCAGGTGAATTTGTGTTTCTGTTGTAAATCATCTGAATATTCTCTTTAAATAAATATGGTGACGGGGAAAGGGGTCAGCTACTAAAGGGGCAAGATTTTTTGAGGTGATGAAGCTCTTCTTTATCTTGGTTGTGGTAGTAGTTACATGACTATATGAATTACAGTATTAAAAAGGGTGAACTTTAGCATCTGTAAATTATAACTCAATACACCTGGCCTCCCTAAAACTATAGATGAATAAAGAAAGAATGAATGGATGGATGAATGAGTGAATTTTTTTCACTTGTCTCCTTGCTGCTTTGCCAGCCAGCAAGTCATTTAGACAGTGTTTCCCTTTCAAAGGAAGGACACCATGTCATCAGCTCTGGCCTGTGAGCTCATGATGCCAGTAAAGCTGCTGCAGAAAAAGCAAAGATAGTGTGTGTTTCCTTCTGGGGCAGATGACCTAACCTTCCAGGTAGCAATGCCCTTGTATGGTTAGCACAGGTAGGGAAATACCTAGCTTCATGCTGACTCACCAGGTAAAAATCATTTCTCTGGATGAGTCAGAATCACAAATGTGTTCTGAACAGTCTCACATGTCCTACATTGTGAAAGGCTGAAAGCACCAATGAGGGCAGACACTTGCAGGTCTCACTGGCCCTATATGGATAGCAGCCTCAGTCTGCCCCACTCCCAGTTCCTGGCATAGTCCTGTTGAAGTCAAGCCCTCTAGCTCACTCAGTCACATACCCAGTTAGGTACAGGAGAAACTGATTCAAATTTCTACATTACTAATGTTGTTTATTAGTTTTAGGTAAGCCTAATAATGGTAGAATAAATGTTTCAGTGTTAAGTATATTTCTGTTCATATTTCTGAAGAGTAGGGGTGTGTCTGTATGTATGTAAGGATACAGAGTTAAAACAGACTTGGGAAATGTAAAATACCACAGAAAATAGGGGTTTCCAAGGAAAACATGGGGAAACACTGTAGGAGAATCTAATGCATGCTATAGCTTTTAAAAGGAAACATTAATAGTGAAACATGCCCTCCAAGGGCAAGTCAGTAATAAATTTCATGTCAGAAATTACCTGTCAGTAGGATTATGTTAAATAATGTTGAATTGTTATTAGTCGGAGGGGAAAGAGCAGAGTAACTTTCTCAAAACTGTTCAAAGAGTGTCATGTTTCACACACAAATCCCATTATTGTTTACCAGGATTTTTGTACTTAACCCTTCTCAAAGATGTATTGAAAATTTTGACCATTTTAGTTCACACTCCAAATGCAATCGTTAAGGAAAAGAAGCCAAACTTTCTCTGCAGGAATTTGGAATTACCCAGAGGACTAGTGTATCTGATTAGACATCCATTGTAGAGTGTCCCAATTGATAAATGTCTGCCTGCTTACTGGAGCCACAAAGAAAAATGTCTTCACTTTTTTTGCCTCAGCAATGCAGTAATGAAATAGTGGGGGCCTCCCTGTTTCAACATTTTGAGCATTTTGCTTGTTTTGGCCAAATAACTGAAAATGTATTTTCCCCTTGAAGAAAGTCTCATAGCAAATGTGTGAATTTTTAAGGTTCATTGCAGTATATTTGGTCTGAAACTTAGTCTACTCATTGAGCCAGGGCCCAGAACCCTACCCCAGATGCAATGAAGATGGAGACTGCTGGGAGCAGAGTGAAAAACATAACTAAGGTTTAAATGTGAGCTAACACATTGTCACGGGGCTTTTCGCTAAGGGCTGCTTATGACTCATAGGTGTCAAATCATCAAGTCATTACCCCTAGAATAAAAGATCATTTTGACTTTATGTGAACTGAATGAAGTGTGATCGCTGCACTGGATTTGGGTTTGTGAAAGACAAAGTCAGAGGTAAGTTTTGGGGTCCCTCCATACACTTTGATTTCACTGCTTAATGACTGATCATTAGCTGTCCTGGGTCGCTTTTGGAAATTGTCATATTTAATGACATATTTGACTTCATGACATTTAAACAAGATCTTGCCAGTGAGTGACTGATTGCCTGAGCATAGTAGGCATTAGTGGAAGCCTTTATTTCTTCAGATCATCAAATCTCAATATTTGTAAATTACTCAAGCAGTAATTTACAAATGGTCTTGGGGGTAGCTTAGGGTCATAGATAAATTTTCCAGTGTGCAAGCCACTGCATCCTTTAGGGGCTACTTAGAATCCAGAGGGGCTGATTGCCAGCCTGGAGCATTCTGATCTGCTTCAGGAATGCTGTATTGGGGGCAAGCACAATGACATTTTTAAAAATTTTATTTATTTTAATTGGAGGACAACAGTTCACAGCCCTGTGGTGGCCCCTGCCACATATCTACATGGACCAGCCATGGGTGCACATCCTGAACCCCTCATCCTGACTCGCCCAAACTGAACCTCCTTCGCACCTCCCTCCCCACCCCATCCCTCTGGATTGCCCCAGAACATCAGCTTCGAGTGCCCTGTTTCACGCATTGAACTCACACCGGTCATCTATTTTACATTTAGTAATATGCATGTTCAGTGCTATTCTCTCAAATCATCCCACCCTCACCTTCTCCCTCATAGTCCAGAAGTCTGTTCTTTACCTCTGTGTCTCTTTTGCTGCCTTACTTATAGGGTCCTCATCACCATCTTTCTAAATTTAATATATATGCATTATTATACTGTATGGTTTTTCTCCTTCTGACTTACTTCATTCTGTATAATCGGCTCCAGTTTCATCCACCTCATTAGAACTGATTCAAATGTATTCTTTTTAAGGGCTGAGTAATACTCCATTGTGTATATGTACCACAGCTTTCTTATCCATTCATCTGCTGATGGACATCTAGGTTGCTTCCATGTCCTGGCTATTATAAACAGTGCTGCAGTGAACATTGGGGTACACGTGTCTCTTTCAGTTCTGGTTTCCTCGGTGTGTATGCCCAGCAGTGGGATTGCTGGGTCATATGGCAGTTCTATTTCCAGTTTTTAAAGGAGTCTCCACACTGTTCTCCTTAGTGGCTGTACCAGTTTGCATTCCCGCCATCGGTGTAGAGGGTTCCCTTTTCTCCACAGCCTCTCCAGCATTTATTGTTTGTAGCCTTTTTGATGGCAGCCATTCTGACTGGTGTGAGATGATACCTCACTGTGCTTTTGATTTGCATTTCTCTGATAATGAGAAATGAGGTTAAGCATCTTTTCGTGTGTTGATTAACCATCTATATGTCTTCTTTGGAGAAATGTCTGTTTAGTTCTTTGGCCTCCAGGAGGATACCACAATGATTTCACTGAAACACTGGCCCACTTTTTGATTGGGTTGTTTATTTTTCTGGTATGGAGCTGCATGAGCTGCTTGTATATCTTGGAGATTAGTTCTTTGTCAGTTGCTTCATTTGCTATTATTTCCCATTCTGAAAGCTACCTTTTCACCTTGCTTATAGTTTCCTTCACTGTATAAAAGCTTTTAAGTTTAATTAGGTCCCATTTGTTTATTTTTGTTTTTATTTCCATTACTCTGGGAAGAAGGTGGGTCATAGAAGATCTCACTGTGATTTATGTCAGAGAGTGTTCTGCCTATGTGTTCCTCTAAGACTTTTATAATTTCTGATCTTACATTTAGATCTTTAATCCATTTTGAGTTTATTTTTGTGTATGATGTTAGAAGAAATTCTAGTTTCATTCTTTTATAAGTGGTCGACCAGTTTGCCCAGCACCACTTGTTAAATATTGTCTTTTTCCATTGTATATTTTTGCCTTCTTTGTTGAAGATAAGGTGTTCATAGGTGCATGGATTTATCTCTGGGCTTTCCATTTTGTTCCATTGATCATACTGTCTTGACGATTATCACTTTGTAGTATAGTCTGAAGTCAGGAAGGTTGATTCCTCCAGTTCTAGTCTTCTTTCTCAAGGTTGCTTTGGCTATTCAAGGCTTTTTTGTGTTTCCATACAAACTGAAATTATTTGTTCTAGTTCTGTGAAAAATACCATTGGTAGCTTGATAGGGATTGTGTTGAATCTATAGATTGCTTTGTGTAGTATGGCAGTCATTTGTGCTGTCCATTTGAGATTTGATCTTGCAGTTATGGAATGGTTTCTTAATTACATTGCAAAATATATAACTTATTAGTATCCTGTTGTGAGTTAGTTGTAACAGTGGTTAGGCTGCTGTCATCACCCACAACATATATAGTGAGATCAAGACCTAGTCAGTGAGACCATGCCTTTTTCATGAGATGCCACCTTCACCACCAGCAGGCTTCCTGTCCTGATCTAGCAAGCTTCAGTCAAAACAGATTGGATACTCTTGTTACCATTTCTGGGAGATTCCTCATGCTTCAGTCATAATAAGAAACCCATTCATTTCCCAAAACTTCATACCTTCATGTGAAACCCATTCTTTCCATTCCTGGCCTAAAACTCTCTCTCTCTCTCTTTTTCTTTCTTTAACAATTAGGAAGAACTACCTTTTGTTCTAATTGTGAACAAAACTTCTTAAATATTTTAATCACAAACATTTCAGACATTATAGAAGTACAAAAGTCATGATAAGAGACCCAGCGTGGACCTACCACACAACTTAACCAGTTATCAGCCCATAACTGGTCACATTTCATTGATGTTTCTACCCATTTCCAGCCACTCCCAAGGTTATTAGAAGCAATATCCTATATATCATAGCACCTTACCTATAATATTTGGAATATAAGTATGAAAGACAAGTTCATTAAAGTTTTTAAAGAGAAGTAACCATGATACCAGGCTTTCCAGGTGATGCTAATGATTAAAAAAAAACAAAACCCTGCCTGCTGATGCAGGAGATGTGGGTTCAATCCTTGGGTCAAGAAGATCCCTAGAGGAGGGCATGGCAACCCACTCCAGTATTCTTGCCTGGAGAATCCCATGGACGGAGGAGCCTGGCAAGCTATAGTGCAGGGGGTCACAAAGAGTCAGACACAACTGAAGCAACTTGACACAAAACAGCACACAACCATGATACCATACTCTCACCTAAAGATTTACCCGTAGTTTAGTATTTTTAAACATCTTTCAGGCATCTTTATTTGTTCCATAGGATTTTTGCCTTTATTTTTTATTAATTAATTCACTTTATATTTCTCATATAGAATTGCAACAGTGATGGGCATAGATGGAGCCTTAGTTCTCTGCATGGAAACTCTGGTGTGAATCTATAGAAGATGGTCATTGGATTCCTGACAGGAAGTTTGGTGATCACAGTCTCTTTTCAGAGGTCAGTGGCAGTCATCCATACTGGCCATCAGTAGTGACCTCTTGAGTGCAGAGGCTAAGATGATGCTAGTGTCTCTGGGGTGGAAAAAGACACTCACCATGGAGGTGGGCGTCTTGCAGGAACAGTGTGGTACTTGCCTGTCTTGTTCTTCCAGGAACATTGCCACACTGGGACAATGAAGGGCTTGAGCACGATGATAGCCCCTAGGATGGCCATGATGACTTCTTTTGAGCACTAACACTCAGATTTTCATGCCCGTTGTCGTCCAGATGGCAACAGATACCTTGAACCTGATCCAGTGGCTAGCATAGGTCTGCTTTTGTGGATATTATCTTCAACACCTCATCCTTGAGGCACATCCCCAGGAGAAAGTTGGTGATTTCAGATTCTGTGATGGGCATGGAGAAGAGAGAAATCTCATCCAGGAATTTGGTCTTCCTGTCCCTGACCAGGAGCCCAGCTTGGCCTTGATTTCTCCACCTCAGTGATGTGGACTGGACTGCTGCTTCCTACTCCAGGGCCCCAGTATGTCTGTTCCATTTGGTGTTTTCCCAGATAACAAGTGCACTTTATTTTAATTGGGACTGAAATACTCTCTATACATTAAAATTGGTTGACATGTCTTTCATGATGCTTTTACAACACATTCTGCTCCCTTCCCTTCCCCCCCTTTTTTGTTTTGCCTTGAAATTTATTTGCTAAAGAGTTTGTAGTTTTGTAGACTGAATATTGTTGATTTCATTCCTATGCTATCAGTTTAACAAGTTCCTTTGTTTCCTATATTTCCCATAAATTGGTGATTTAGACTTTCTTGGCTTGATTTAGCATCAAGTTCATTTTTTGGAAAGAGTACTTCATAGACAATGTGGAGTAATTCTGTTGGGAGACACCAAATTCTTTAGGAATCTGACACTCTTTGACAGTCCTTGCCTAGCTCCATTACTTTGGAAATTGCAAAATAGTGAAGTACAGTTTTATCATCTCTGCTTCATTTTGTAGCTGGAATACGTCTGTAAGGAGGACCTACCTTCAACTATGTGACCGCCTTAAAGCCCAATTCAAAACTTGCTTTAGCTCTTTCCACCATCTTTCCTTACTGCCATTTTGGTGCACATGAATGACCTGGCTGATGCTCTCAAGAGTATCCACAATGCTGAAAAGAGAGGCAAATGCCAGTTGCTTATTAAGCCATGCTCCAAAGTCATCATCGAGTTTCTAACTATGATAATGAAGCATGGTTGCACTGGTGAATTTGATATCATTGCTCATCACATGGCTGGGAAAATTGTGAACCTCACTGGCAAGCTAAATAAGTGTGGATTGATCACCCCCAGATTTGATGTGCAATTCAAAGATCCAGAAAAATGGCAAAATAGCCTGTTCTCATCTCTTCAGTTTGGTTGCATTGTACTGACAACCTCAGCTGGCATCAGGGCCCATGAAGAAGGGAAAATCCTTGGATTCTTTTTCTAGGAATGTAATATGTACAAATAAAATGTTTCAGAGGACTGAGGCAAAACTGTAGCCTATGGCTCATTTGTTTTAGGGACAGAGAAATGTCCTTTTATCCAGTAAGTATCCAGAAACAACACTTCATCCATAAAAGGAGATAGCATATAGCAGGAAAAAAATAAGCCAGGGGCTCAGGAGTAATGGCTCTGTCTCTGAGATCTGTACTGATGTTGGACAAACTGTCATTTCTTAGAGATGGAGGTTCCGAGCCCCTACCTACACTTCAACCAGAGAAGCAGTTTTTCCCTAATTTCATT
Source organism: Nanger dama (assembly GCA_917880005.1). Taxonomy (NCBI): domain Eukaryota; kingdom Metazoa; phylum Chordata; class Mammalia; order Artiodactyla; family Bovidae; genus Nanger; species Nanger dama. Next base: position 30,333,782 of record CAKJTW010000022.1, read on the forward strand.
TGAACAAATCAGACCATGACTTTTAAAAATAATTTTATCAATATTTTATTGAAATATAGTTGATTTATAATGTCATGTTAATTTCTACTGTACAGAAAAATGATTCAGAATGTGTATGCTTTCTTTTTCATATTCTTTTCCAGTGTGGTTTATCACAATGGATAACAGTGGTTTATCCAGTGGGGTTTAACTATATTAAATATAGTTTCCTGTGCTATATAGGAGGACTTTATCCATTCTATACATAATAATTAGCATCTATTAACCCCAAACTCCCAGTTCATCCCTCCCCTACCCCTACTTTCCCTTGGCAACCACAAGTTTGTTCTCTATGTCTGTGAGTCTGTTTCTGTTTCATAGATAAGTTCATTTGTGAGGCCATGGCTTTCTATCACTAAAGTCTCTTTCAATGAAGATATTTTATGATTTTCATTTAGGATAAGACAAAACCTTTAAGTCCACATCAGGATATTTAGGAGCCAAGGACAAAGAAGAGCTAAGTGTTATTTCTAAGAATGTGTTATTTCATTTATTCATCTGTAGTTCATTTATATTTTTAGTCTTTAATCAGGGCTTTATGCTATCTAAGTCTCTGTGATATCTAAAGCTTGAAAGTGAATATTGTGAGCAGTAACCTTTGGGGATTTCCTGGGGGTACTGTCCTTGAAGCCTCAGCTTGAGAATCAGAGAGTTGAAGAAAGGATGCTGGAATTATTGAAAGTCTTTATTGATATCACCCATAAGAATGAGTGCATGTACTTGACAGATAAGTTTGGAATTTTCCTCATGGAAAGACTCCATGGAGGAGCCACTGTAGGGGGTATTTGACAATATTCCTAAGAGGGAAAGCCATTTAGAAGGACATCTGAAGAACTCTCACTAATTGTTTACATGATCAAGTTAATCTCAAATCATAGAGAAGAAATTTGATCAATGATCCTACTTCCAAACTCCTCATCCAACTGTCCTTCAGTTCTTTGTGAAGAGAACTCTCATCCCCACAGCTAATGAGTAAATATAGATTACAAGAATTAAGTCTGGTTTTAGCACATCCCAGGTTCCAGGTCAGAGAAGGCAATGGCACCCCCACTCCAGTACTCTTGCCTGGATAATCCCAGGGATGGAGGAGCCTGGTAGGCAGTCTATGGGGTCACTAAGAATCGGACACAACTGAGTAACTTCACTTTTCACTGTCATGCATTGGAGAAGGGGATGGCAACCCACTCCAGCGTTCTTGCCTGGAGAATCCCAGGGACCGGGGAGCCTGATGGGCTGCCGTCTATGGGGTCGCACAGAGTCGGACAGGACTGAAGCGACTTAGCAGCAGCAGCAGCAGGTTCCAGGTAGGAAATATAGACTGTGCTTTCTCATTAGTGCCCCTGAAATTTTGCTCTGGGTGTGTGTGTTCAAAGTGGTTCAGGTTGATGGGGACTTCCCTGAAGGTTCCGTGCTAGAGACGCCACACGTCCACCGCCGGGGACACCAATTTGATCTCTGTTTGGGAACTAGGATCCCTCATGCTGTGCATTGCAGCCAAAAAAAAAAAAAAAGAAAGAAAGGAAAAAACCAGAAACTCTTTTCTCAATAAAGTGAAGAAAATATTTAAAATAAACAAAGAAACCAAAGTGTCTCATGTCAAGGGGGTGAGTAGAAGGAGGAAAGCGGAAAACACAATCCCAGAATCCATCACTGGAGTCACACTGGCTTGTGACAGAGGCAGCATAAAAATAAACTCGACAGTTCTCACCTCTGGAACTAGGCGCAATGCAGGCTTCCCTTCCTCACAGTTTCACTCAGTACTTAATCACAGAAGGTGCTGCTGCTTCTCTGGCACTTAATAATTTAATAGTGGGAGCAGTTCCTGGCAGGAGATGTTAGGAAACAACCTGAAGAGTAAGAGGGGGCAAAAAAGAGCAGGGCTTCATTTAACAAATTCATGGCCTCCTTTCTTGGAGGCCATGAAGTTCTCACTTCAAGTTAATTATCGCCAACAAATATTTATTTATTCCCTTGATGAATATTTATCAAGGGGCTCCTTTGAGCAGCATACGGTGTTGGTGTCACCCTGACACAGAGATGACAAGAAGCAGTCCCTTATAAGCAAAGGCAGAGACAGTTTGCACAAATCATTATGAAACGAGGAAGACTTTGATAGCTCTGCATGAAAGGGGTACAACTGAAAGGTTTATGAGGACATGATCGGAAGCAATTAGTTCTAGGTGGAGATTGAGAGGCAGCCTAGTAAAGGAGATGGCATTGAGACCAAACATGGACAACTGGGGAGAATTCTAGCAGGAGAAGGCAGCAGGGAGGTGGCAGGAGGCGTTGAGGATGGAGCATCCACAGTGAGCCAGGGTAAGGCATGGGGCACAGATTCCCCACTTGGCATCTGTGAATTGCTAAAGATGTTTGAGTTTGGAATCCTTGCGTATGGCACTGGTTGAGACCACGATGTGATATGAAAAGGAGATATGCTTTATGTTTCCCTCATTTGTGTCAACTGCACTCCTGCTGATCTTGTCAGAAATCACATTCATCTCAGATTCTGAAAACAAACAAACAAACTCATTTCACTCTGTTTTTCACCCTACATCTGCTTCTCTGTCAGATGCAGCTCTGATTTTAGGACTGGTGTTGCCCTAGGCTCCCCTGAGTAACCACCCACATGGTGAGCAGTTGTCCTACTTTTCAGGATCCCAGGCATCCTGTGCCTTTGCCCAGGTAATCCTGAAGGGCCAGTAGGGCTCTGGGATTCTAGATCTCTACACTGGTACAGCCACTCGCAGAGAGCGCAGACCTCCCACACCAGGCTCCCCTGAGATGTGGCGACTCACCAGATTGTAGGTAAACACTGCCCCACCCCACTGGCTAAACACTAACAATTTGATTCCCGCTTCACAAACTACCAGTGGGGTTAGGCTAGGGATCACAGTGTCAATCACTTTCTTTCCCAATTTGAGAAGAAAGGGGAAATTACTTGCAAAAGGAATGCAGGTATAATTCAGACATTGTAACTCTCTTCAGGACAACAGCAGCCACTCTCTAGATGCACAGAACATTTTATGATTTATCAGGAACTTTCAAAGACAGGATCCAATTTGATTCTTGTGTCAGGATTTATCATTATTCACACTTTATATATAAAGAAATTGAGAGGCCCATTCATTAATATAATAAAAAGCATGGCTCTCATCTGGGCACATCTCCACATTTTGTCCGAAGCACTTTACATTCAACTCATCAAAGCCCCTGAATTGTTCTGTAAGGTAGATGGTTGTTGTCCTCATTTCGCTGCTGAAGGAAACAGGCACAGAGGAGTTCTATAGTTTGCTCAAAGGCCCACAGCTAGTATCTAGAGAAGACTTGCCCAGTGTGGCTCCAAGGGAGCACTAGGTGACCTGTAGCCTGGGTCTGAAAGACAATGCTTATCCAGATCTACCACTGACCCAGCCAAGAGAATTCCCGAATATCATGTGTCCCCACAGCAAACGTTTCTGCTAGACAAACGCCTTCAGACACCTTCTCTATCCTTGTTGTTCAGCAGCTCAGTTGTGTTTGACTCTTTGTGACCCCATGGACTGCAGCACACCAGGCTATCCTGTCCTTCACCATCTCCCAGAGTTTGCTCAAACTCGTATCAAGTAAGTTGGTGATGCCATCCAACCATCTCATCCCCTGTCCTCTTCTCCTCCTGCCTTCAATCTTCCCCAGCATCAGAGTCTTTTCCAGTGAGTTGGCTGTGCATCAGGTGGCCAAAGCACTTTAACTTGGGTAGATTTTGTCTGTCTGTTTGGCTTTGCTGGGTCTTCATTGCTGTGTGGAAGTGTCTTTAGTTGCAGTGTGCAGGCTTCTCATTACGGTGGCTTCTCTTGTCGCAGAGCACAGTGTCTAGAGTGTGTGGGCTTCAGCAGTTGCAGCACATGGGCTCAGTAATTGTGGCTCCTGGACTCCAGAGCACAGGCTCAGTAGTTGTGGCTCATGGGCTTAGTTGCTCCTCGGCGTGTGGGATCTTCCTGGATCAGGGATCACACCCTGCATTGGCAGGTGGATTCTTTACCACTGAGCCACCAGGGAAGGCCCTAACTTGGGTAAATTTTGAGATAACTCTAGAAGAGAAAATTGTTTGGTGCCTGCTTATTTCCCCCTGTCATTTGATATTGAGATAGACACCATCATTTCCTGTCAGAAAACCACACTTCTAAGCCCTTCCCTGTTTCTCCAGGATGACAATGAAACATTCTCTGGGAATGAAAGGATGTTTCCATGTTTTGTGCAGAGCAGAGGCTCATGGGGAAACAGCAGTGGACGCAGCACTAGAAAACCTGGATTGTGGTCATGGGCTAAAGGTGTGACCTTGGACTAGTTGATGCACCTCTCTGAGCCTCAACTGTATCAAGTAGTGACTCTTCTGCCTGTATCATGTTTAAAAAAAAAGATTATAAGGATTAGTATGAAATCTGTAGCATACCATACGAATGTGGTGAGCTACTATTGTCCTTTCCAGTTTATAGCCATAATTTGTTGTGTGTTTTTTTTCCCCCTCAAAGCTTATTCTTGTACTTCAATGCAAGGAACTTTTTTTTAAAAAGAGATTCCAAAACAGTTTGTAAGTTTCTACACAATTTAGGCATTATTATAAGGAAATGAGCTTGATTTATTAAAGATTCTCAAAACAATAACTTTTAGGCTGGTACAATAATTCACCCCTTATGGTTTGAGCCAAGGATGTATTTAATCTGTATAGAGGAGAGAAACAACTTTTGTGATTTTCTCATATATTCTTCTAGAAAATTCCAAATGAGTCAAACTTTTAAGATTTGAAAAGATTTGCTTTTGAGTGAAATAAATCTTGATGAATGGAAACAATATTGCATGCTAGTGAAGAGTATGTGGGCTTCAGGGAGAAATAGAACTTATCACTAGTCAGAAGAGTTGGGCTTGAGTTCTGGCTCCACCACTTACTGTTCTGAGACCTTAGGCAGATTTTTGAGCTGCACTTGGACTCTTTTCCTCACCTGAAAAATGGGTACATAATAATAATTAATTATATAGGTGTTTATGAGGATTAAATAAAATAATGTATGTGAGCATTTAGCATGGTAAATGCTCAAAACTTGTTAGCTTTTTTCTAAAAAAAAATTGCATACTACAGAATTCCCTTCTTTCAGCCTGAATACACCATATTTTCTTTATTCATTTGTCTTTCAATGGACATTTAGGTTGCTTACACATCATAGCTACTGTGAATAATGCTTCTGTGATTATGGCTGTGCTAGTATCTCTTTGAGATCTGAGATCTTGATTCTCATTCTTTTGAATAAATACCCAGCAGTGGAATTCGGGGATCATATGGTAGATAGATGTATAAATGTTCCTGATCCAAGGATTGAACTGCATGTCTTGTGTCATCTGCATCGGTAGGTGGGTTCTTTACCACTGGTGACACCTGGGAAGCCCCAGATGTGTGTTTGTGCGTGTATTTTTGAAACTTCTGTACATTTTTAGGACTTCCCTGAAGCTCAAATGGTAAAGAATCTGCCTGCAATGCAGGAGACCCAGGTTCAATCCCTGGGTTGGGAAAATCCTCTGGAGAAAGGAATGGCAATCCACTCCAGTACTCTTGCCTGGAGAATCCCATGGACAGAGGAGCCTGGCAGGCTACAGTCCATGGGGTCGCAAAGAGCTGGACACGACTGAGCACCCAACTACTACTACTACTCTGTACTGTTTTCTATCAAGCTTCACCATTCTGAATCCTCACCAATAATATACAGGTGTTTCAACTTCTCCGCAGCCTCGCTAGCACTGCTGCTGCTGCTGCTAAGTCGCTTCAGTCGTGTCTGACTCTGTGCGACCCCAGACGGCAGCCCACCAGGCTCCCCAGTCCCTGGGATTCTCCAGGCAAGAACACTGGAGTGGGTTGCCATTTCCTTCTCCAATGCATGAAAGTGAAAAGTGAAAGTGAAGTCGCTCAGTCATGTCTGACTCTTCATGACCCCATGGACTGCAGCCTACCAGGCTTCTCCATCCATGGGATTTTCCAGGCAAGAGTACTGGAGTGGGGCGCCATTGCCTTCTCCGTTGCCAGCACTAGTCTTTGGTTTTCTTTGATACTAGCCATCATGACTGGTGTGTCATGTTAATCCCACTGTGGTTCTGATTTTCAATTCTCTGATAATTAGTGGTATTGAGCATTTTTTAAATATACATGCTGGCCATAAAGTTATGTTAAGTGATATAAGCCAGTCACAGAAAGACAAGTACAACATGATTCTCATAATATGAAGTGCCTAAAATAGTTGAGTTTATAGAATCAGAGTGGAGTGATGGTTGCCAGGAGCTCAGAGGAAAAGGAAATAGAGAGTTAGTTACTAGTCAACCAACATGCAGTATCAGTCAAGAAAGACGAATAAGCTCTAGAGACCTGCTGTACAACTTTATACTGATAGTCAACAATAATGTATAAAGTATAATAATAATATGTAATAAAGTATGTAAAATGTAATAATATACTTAAAAGTTTGTTAAGAGGTTATATCTTGTGTTAAATGTTCTCACAAGAAAGTATTTTTAAATTCTAAAGTAAAAATGGTCCGAAAAGTTGGGAAGGTCTGACATTGTTTCTAAATTTATGAAAAAATATGTTCCAATATGGCTATTCAGATTATTCTCACAGAACTGGTCAGTTCTTAAGGTTGATGTGATATAAGCCTAATAATGCCTTTTTGAATTAGATATAGTATTAGCTCATGACCTTTTGATAATGCTAAAATAAGAGATTCATCAGTAAGAAGTAATTGGATAGGAAGAAGAAAAGGCATTGATGTGATAAATTATTTTGTACAGATCGATCAATAACAGAACCCTGGTACCCTCCTAGGTAAGCACCCAAAGAGTCTTCTGACGTCATCTCTAGAACAAGATGGTCTCACTAAACCCCAGATTTGGCTCTCCAGGAAGCTTCTATCTTAAACTAAATCCTACTCAATAGAAAATAGATTTTGATTTAATATCCTTGAACTGATGAGTTTGCTTGGATTATTGTATGATTTGAACAATAAATAAAAGTTATCTCCATCATACGTATAGTTGGAACTGAATCAGTAAAAGACTTAAAATTAATAGCTCAGTGGAGTAGTAAATGCCAAGTCTCTGATTTATACTCTGTTATTGAAGTAGCAGAAATAGAAGGGAACTTCTCTTTGGAAATGCCCAAAATCACGATTCTTGAACCATTTATGCTAATATTGTTGAGGTCTTTGTTTTGGAGCCATCTGATGAGAAAAGCTACCTTGGAAGGAATTTCTTTAATTTCTTCAATGACTAAATTCTTTTGGAAGAAGTAGTTTCATTTATACCAAGTGTATTAGTGAACAGCGTTACAAAAGAATTGTACTATTAAAGAGAGCATTTTAAAGCCCACTTTCCCTATGAAGTCATACCCGTCAAGATCATGTCTTGGTATCTCTAGATTTTCACACAGGCCTGGTACCTAAGAAAGATCATGATTGTCTCCAGAAGGAATCATCTTTAGATGATGAAGCTGTTCACAGGGTAAAAGTTTCTAACTATAATTTATATTTCATCTTATGGGGATACGAAGAACCATATGGGCTTCCCTGGTGGCTCAGATAGCAAAGAATCTACCTGCAATGCAGGAGACAAGGGTTCCATCCCTGGCCTGGGAAGATCCCCTGAAGAAGGGAATAGCAACCTCCTCCAGTATTCTTGCCTAGAAAATCCCGTGGATGGAGGAGCTTGGAGGGCTACAGTCCAAGGGGTCTCAAAGAGTCAGATATAACTGAGTGACTAAAAAACAAACACAAACCATACATCTAGAAAATGCCTATACCATTCGCTTTTCCATACCTGGCCCCAGGCTCCTCCCTTTTGACCCCCTTGTTGGCATCCAGAGCCATCATGGTGAAGAGGAAGGAGGCCACAGATTAGCCTGCATTTAAGAATATGCCTATCCGGGCAGCCACTTTTGAGTCAAGAGATGTCTGTAAAAGATTGCCTGTCCTCTGTCATAGAAATGCTGTTAACCAAAGAGAGAATAAAAAAAAAAAAGAGAGAGAATGAAATGAAAATCTATGATCCAGTTGCTTTTGAAGATGAAGGAATGCTTGCTGGCATTAACATTTTACAAAACCAATGAGAAGTCCCTAGAATTAATTTTATCTAAAATCTAGTCCCAAATTTGGAATTGAATGCTAATCGAAAAAGTTATATTAAATCTCTATTTCCAAAATAATTTTAGAATTACGTGGACATTTCCACATGCCTAATATGGCAGCATCTCCCGAGGGCCCTCAGAGCTGAGTGGCCTTGGAATTGTGTAGTGAGACTAGAGCAGCCCCTAGAGATGTCCAGACTAGGATTAGTCAGAATCTAATCCAGTCTTGGCTGGCCCTGGAGATTCAGAGGGGTCACAGGGAATCCTGCGTCTCTGGTAGAATAATGTTTGCCTTGTCAGGCAGTGTGTAAAAAACTATTGGCATGCAGGGTTACAGATAAATGCCAAGAGCCAGCAAGTTTGGGTTATGATGGTTATGAACAAAGGAAAGTATTTACAATATCCCTTTTGCCCCAAAATAGATTCTAAACACTCTACAAGCACAATGGAATGCATCCATTCATTTCTAAATGGGTCGTCTCCTACCCCCATGTTTAGGTCATAGCTATTTCTAGACTTCCATGTGACAAGACCTTCACAGACCAAATTCAGTAGTGTCACCTTCTGAACCAAGGAGCTGCATATACTGTGGTTTTCCCTTGTTTATTTTGCCTTGTTTTGTTTTACACAGCCTGTATCACTAGTGTCCCAATCAAGGTCAGCAGATTGAATTCCACCCCATTCATTTAAACGAGCGATAGAGTCATGCCAGCACCATGATCTCACCACCCTGAGTAGCAGGGTATGGCCATGCAGTGTGCTGAAGTCAGTTTTCCAGACGCAAGAGTTCAGTGTGACCCTGAAGCCACACCTGAAAGACAGGATGGTGTCGTCATGCCAGCATGCATTCTGACTTCAGCTTCATTTATTAAGGGCAACATGTATCCGGAGGTGAAAGAAAAACTTGAAATGGTTGATGTATTGTTATAATTGAGGAAGTGCCAGTAATTCAGATAAACGATATCAATGGAGAAGATTCATCCAAACACCAGTGTGGAATTTCCTGATATTTGCTGCCAATTTGCTATCAAATAGATGGTTAGGAAGTCTCAGGTGGATGCTGATCGCACAAGAGCCAAAAAGAATCTTATTACCAGGGTGGAGGTCAGCAATGAACATTGTGATACGACGTCATATGCCTTGCAGTGCAGCTCTTTGCAGTGTGCCAGGTTGGAGATCAGTGTGCAGGCAATGTTGAACGTTCCCTGTGAGTGAAACTCCGGGGGAGGAAAGAGTGGCAAGTTCCCCTTGTCTCCAGGTGGACTCTGATACACATAAACAGATTCTCTCTCTCTCTCTCTCTCTCTCACACACACACACAGCCTTCCTCTTTCCAATTATATATCCCCTTAAAGATGATCATTACACCAGTCACAGTGGAAGGAAAAGAAAACTCTTGCCAACTTATAGCCATCAGACCTGCCTGCTAGGGCAGCTGTTTATAAGACTATGAAGAGGCACTCTAGCAATTAAGGGGCACCCAAAGAGGAAGGAGACTGTACCATCTTGTAAGAACTACGGCTGAAGAGAGCAGAATTGTAACTGGCATTTCTTACAATTGTATTAACATCTGCTGAGTGTTTTATATACATTTTCTAAGTTAATTACGAATGATAACAATGTCTTAAGGTAGGGACTATATTTCCATTTTACAGATGAAGAAACTGAGGCTCAGAGATGTTTAATGACACTTATGGTCACACAAGTCCACTCTAAACCACTGTGCAATACAAGCCAAAATAGGAGTGTATAGAATGACAACTTGTTGTTTTGTACCAGATGCAGTCTCTACTTATATACGTATGAATATGAATGGCTTATCCTATGTTAGGCCTGAGCATGCCCAAGATCCCGAGGATGGACACGTGCATACTCTTACACTGGTGGTCCTGTTACCACATGTTTTGACCTTGTGGTAGCCTCTGGTCATATTCTAATATTTTTAGCTAAAGTTATAATAAAGAAATCTTTCTACTTCAAAATAGCCTTGCAGATCAAACTCTGGACAATCTGAAATGTCACTTCCCTGTTTGGCGAGGGTTAAATGGTTGTCTCAGGCCAGTGTTTAGTTCACATTCTATAAATGGCTCTTACTCCTTGATCTGAGTCACTGTATGTATTACAGCAAAGTCACTTACAGATCAATTTATTTTTAGCATCTTAAAGAAACAGATTCAACCCGGAGTGTTTGTCAGACCACAGGGTAACTCGAAGGAAAACTTATCTTGGTGAGGAACTTTCTTTCTTCTTGATTCCTCTGCCTACAGCTCCCTGCTTGTGTTAAGCCTTTGCATATTCATATTGTATTAAAATATTTTGAATTATTTAAATGGTAGACTGGCAGAACTTTATGTCAATATCTTACATAGTAGAGAAGTTTTGTGATGTGCAAGTGGCAGAGCCTTTTGCATTTTAAGGAAAAGAATGTTGGGAGATAAAGAGTACAATTACCTACCTTTCAACTTTGTAATGGGCTTCCCTGGTGGCTCAGAGGTTAAAGCGTCTGCCTCCAATGCGGGAGACCTGGGTTCGATCCCTGGGTTGGGAAGATCCCCTGGAGAAGGAAATAGCAATCCACTCCAGTATTCTTGCCTGGAGAATCCCATGGACAGAGAAGCCTAGTAGGTTACAGTCCACGGGGTCCCAAAGAGTTGGACATGACTGAGCGACTTCACCTATCACCTAACTTTGTAATAGAAATTTTCTCTAAGATGAAAACCCAGGAATATGACTAAGCACAATGATGATAATGATAATGTTGATGATGCCGGTGATGGTGATGAGGGTAGTGAGTGAGGACATTAATAAGCACCACCTCCTTTAGGAGAGATTCTGGATCCATCTGTTAAATAAATATGGCATGCTGCCCTCTACAGGTATGCAGTCTAAACCATATAGTATTAAAATCGCACAAATGGGTAAAGCAATCTCAATTACACAGACCAATGAATACATGCAAGCTGAATATTAAAGCCAGTTAAATAAGTAAAACCTTTATACTCTACAGGTCTAATTTGTATAAATTCTGAAGCCAAAGAAGAAGCAAGGATTTAGTAATTCATATATTTTACATTTCTCTTCTGAGGTTTTGAATGTGTATATATGAGGCCAAATGGCAGAAGCAGGAAAGACCAACTGGGAGTTCATGGACACTTGAAAAAGTGTCTGCTATCATAATTTTCTGCTGACAGTTGAAAAAGCTAATTGTCCTCTGGTTTGGTTAAGACATGTTATTTATGGATAAGGTATTTAATGGTATTTAATGAACAATTAATGAATAACAATAGGTCTAGAAACATTACATTTGTTTGTATTTCAAAAAGTTTGACTTTTATATCACATTCAACCAACATTTTTAGAAACTAACAGGCTTTGGGAAAAAAAAAAAAAAAGAGGGTCTGCCTGGCTCCATCTCTACCCTTCTACTTCTGCCGCACCCCTGTCAATACTCTTGTTATTTTAGTATCTGAATTGAACGTTTTCATCAGTTTACCCTTTACTCTTCCTTGCTGGGGATATGAACCAACAGAGGAAAAACTGCTAGGCAAAGAATCTTTAGAACTGGTTTCTTATACTCACCTTCTACCCTTGAGTTTAGTTTAAGTTTGTTCATTCTGATCACTGAGCTGTTCTTAATGTTATTTATTTCCTCTGAAAGGAAGGGCTGTCTCATTGGGGCTGAGAAGCCATGAGTCTGGACTTTCTGGGATTTTGCCAGGCAGGCCAATGAGTGCACAGAGCAGGGGTGATGAGCAGCAGCTTTAGAGCAATGCTGGGCTCATGTCCAGCTTCCTTCACTTACCTGCTGGGTGATTGTGGGGCCAGTTATAGAATGTCTCTGAGCCTCAATTTCCCATCAGCAAACGAGTACAAGAATATCTACCTCAAAGGAGTTGGGGAGGATTTTAAAATACACTACAGGATGAAGCATTTTGTAAGCATCATCTTTTTTCATTCCCATGACCACCTTGTAAGGAAGAGGCTACTATCACCCCAACTTACAGAATGAGGAAATACAGCTTAAGGAGGTTATGAATGAGGTTAAATAAATGAATCCAAGTTACAGGTCTGGTAGGTATGGAGCTGGATTCAAGCCCAAGTTGAGACCATGTTTTTGACTCCTGTGTCATTCTGTCAGATATCTGTATCCATTTTCCCCACACATGTTACTAGGATGCTAAAAGAGTGAATTTCACTTCACTCTTGAAGTCAGTCCTCTCCCCCATCGTTCTGATTTCTTGCCAGGCTCTGGTCTCTCCAACAGCAAGCAGTACAGATGAGAAGAGTCAGTCTCTGCCACCTACAGTCTCAGTGCTTGGTAGACATGGAAGAAGCTACTAAAAATTCACTCTACCCTGTGACTCTCAGAGTTGACTTATATAGTCAAAAGAAGGGGATCCTTGTTAGTGGCTAGTGTTAAAATCCCAAAGCGCAGTCAGCCAAAACCTTATCCAGATGCAAGTGTGTGGTCACTGGTCATGCATTTCTGTTTGCTGAATTCCATACAACCCAGGCAACTGCCTTGCCTCGCTGAAGATCCACTGGGGAAAAAAGTTATGTGCGCTAGTATGAAAAAACATGCAAGCAGAGTTCTCCATCGTTGTCAGGAATGTTTGGTACAGCCGTGTTTATTCCACGGCCTCCATCCATGGTAAATGTGCCATCAGTTCTCGTGGGAAAACCCACCCCAGAGCTTCCTATTGGCTGCTCATTTTGTTAAAATGACGTAGCTTTGTAGAGGATCATCTATTACAATCAAAACAATTTTGTGGATGATTAAAGTACATGCATTTTAGTGAAATAACTACTACTAGAGTCTTTTGGACGGTTGTTAAATTGAAAATGCATATAAATTGTCCATAAGTACCATATGCTCCTTTTCTTCACCTAAGTTCTCACATCCTCTGAGGAAATATTACGATACTGATATTCTAACAGATCATTGTCTTTCTTCATTATGGCACACTCACTTTATTAGTTCATCCTTTGTGGGTGCATTTTTGTATATTTAAAATTTGTATTAGCCATTTTATGATAGTACAAAGTCACTATTTTCTGTATATTCTTATTATAGATTACTAGAATAGGTGATCTTTGGTATATATGAAAAATGATACTCAGTTCTATCTTTAAATATCACTTTCTTTCAAAGGCTCCAGTGTCTTTACCATTTTGGGGTTGAATGATTTTAAATATAAAGTACTTGGGACTGTTGAAGTATGGAAGAATTTAAATCTAAAATTAAAATCTTCTGGTGGTCTCCTTGGTACGAGCACTAGCTAATACTGATTGATGACTCACTATACACCAGGCTTTGTTTCAAGCTTATTTGTATTCATTGGCTCTCATAACCGTCCTATGACGTGCCCATTTTACAACCAGGAAAATTGAGGCATGAGAAATTAAGAAACTTGCCCTTGGTGCACACGGCTACTAAGTGCTGTTTCTGGAATTCAAACCCAAGGGGATTGGGCCCTTACTCTTCTCCTTTTGTGCAACTTCAACTATGGGGTGATCCAATACATTTTATTACTTTTAAATAACATTTACTTACTCTCTTAAATGAATACAAATGGATTATCTTTAGCCAGAGAGAGAAGGAAGAGCTTATTTATGCAGGGATCTAAACAATGAGCAAGAATTTGTTCCTTCTCATGCTGTATTGAAAAGCCTGGTAAAGGAGGTCGACTATGTGTTACTCCCCTGGTGTTCAGAAAGGGTGCCTATGGGGGCCCTTCATCAGAAAGCAACCCTGGAAATGCTTCACTTTCTTTCTGTTCTTGAGCGTGAGAAAAGAAAAGCAGCTAGAATGTGCTACAGGAGTTTCTTTTCTGATCTGTTTTTGCTCTCAAGGCTTGCAATAAGGTAGAAACAGTTCAGTATCTAATTGCAACCCTTGACAGCCAAAGTTATTAAAATTTCTAATTTCCTAAAATTTCTCCTGCCCTCCACCCCTATCCATTCTGCCACGCCCCTGGCCTTCTGCCAGGGAGTCTGGTTTTCCATAATTAGCATGGTGATTCTGATAATCTTTCCCTGTCTTCAGCCATGGCTGCTGGGCACTTTTTCCCCAGATCTCCATCACAGTTTTCCCTGTTATTATCTGTTTGTAGTTTCTGATAATCAATATTCCATGGAGAAAACGGTAAGATCTCCTTGAATTGTCACATCAACTTGAACTTCAGTTTTAGATGAAATAGCACCTGGTTCCTTAAAGTGTGGCTCACCGCTGGCTACCTGTGACTCTCACTTAGGGAGCTTTAAAAATACCAGTACATGGACTCCACCCCCAGAATGTTTGAATCATTTCTTCTGGGGTGGAGCCCCAGGCATCAGCTTTTCTATTCTTTTTTTTTTTAATGAGGTCATGGTTGAGAAACATTGGACTAAATTAATCTTTTGGCTTAAATTTGAATACCAAGGCCCTGAAAGGCCTTGGCTCAGAAATATACTCAACTCATTTAAATGGACAATTGTTCCTGTCGTTTTAACCAGTTCCTGTCTGTTTTAACCTACCTACTAACATGTGAAAAGGGAGTTTTTGCTATACAGCATCGTCATCCCCAGATTAAAGGGAAAGGATGAAGTTCATGCCAAAGTGTCCCCCAACCCTAGGAATCTCTGGCTACATCCTTTACAATAGGCCAAGGGTTCCATGGCTGAGATGTTTCAGCATATCTTCAGCACCAAAACAAACCAGCACAATCACCAGAAGTCATTTTCATGTTAGTGCCTGGTCATTCTGGGTGTTCAAGAAATCAAAATTTGTCTGTGGCTTAGTACATAATGCAGGGGCTACTATTACTGTATGAGATTAGAGATGAATCTGGTTCCTCATACATAAAATCATGTATAAAAAGGCAGGGTCTACTGATGCTTGCCTTACAGGATTATTTACAAATTAAATGACAGAATTTATTCCAAAGCTTTTGATCTACCTGCTTGAAATTTTTTTCCCACTTACCTAGCTGATAATAGTTAAGAGCCTAGACTTCTAAATGAGGGTCTCTGTTTAAATGGTGGATTCGCCACTTGCTGTGTGATTTGAGGCTAAATGATACTTCATTTCCCTGAAAAATTGGCATCATAAAAATATTTACAGATTGTTGTGGAGATTGAATGAGATAATACATGCACAATCCTTAGAAAAGTGTTCAGCACATAGTAAGCTAAGCACTCAACATAGCTTAGATTGTTAGTATTAATCCATTGGACTATGTTAAGAAAGAGAGTGTGAGGATGGACACATGGAGGCAGGCCCTATAGGGAAATCCAAATGACTAATTTATTGCCCCATTCTCCTTCCATCTCCTCCCTTCCCTCAGAGAGTTGTTCTGGAATCATGCACCCGTGTACAGGTCAGCCAAGCTGCTCAGCTTTTGCTGGCCCCTAAACTCTTCTTTCTGGCCTTGATAGACAGATCAGAGAGGCTCTGGGACAGCCAGCAAACAACTCTGTATTCACTGTTGAGCAGGCAGCTGGAAAGTGGAGAGTTTCTTTGCTCCAAAAGATAGCGGGACAGTCAGGGTTTGAACAGTCTGTGCTGCTTTCAGAAAACTCACCAGCCTTGCAGAGTCAGTCATGACCCCAACACAGAGGGCCACAACACTCTCCTTTACCTCTTTGGTGTCTCAAGTCTTCCCAAAGCTTTGACCCTTCCTGATTCAGTTATTCTGACAGGTTATCTCAGCTTTGTATGAGGAATATGATATCTAATAAATTTTGAAAATTAATTTTTGTTTATCAGAGACATCATTAACATGTAAAACCTCTTTGCCAAGTTGAGTTGACTCTACCATCAGAGAATACCATCAGTATTGGTTATGTTTCTATAAACATAGAACTTTGACCAATGCTGAATTAAGGAACATAGATTTAGAAAAATGCATTTCTGTGTCACATTCAGAAAATATGAACTTCCAAGGTTGATAAGATCCTCAGAGGTCTCCTAGTCCAAGCTGTCCATTCAATAGATAACTTCCAAGCAGCCCTTAGAGGCAGCTGCCTAGCTTCTGCCCAAGCCATTCTATGAGGCCCTGAACTTACTAGCTCCTTCAGCACCTTCCTCCTGTGATGGCTAATTGCACAGCTTAAATGTTAGAAAGTATCACTTCTATGGAGGCAATTATGTTTTCCTGGATTTCTACCCATAAGACTAAGAACTGCTCATTTGACATAACACCAAATCCATGTATCTCTTCTCTGAAATGTTGCTCACTTCTAATACCAGCTGATAAATTACCTATTCCTAATAGCAACTTCGGAAACAATTGAATATCTACATTTAAGTATAGTCTGTTTGAAATTCTTATTCTCAAATCTGTATTTTTTGAAACCCAATAACACTTGAAACCAAGTGCTGAAAAAACATGTGTTTTTCATTTTCACCTGACATATTGCATCTTAAGGCATCATGCTGGGTGTGCAGCAGCTGAAAATGTTTGAAAAAATTGTAGCCACTCAAAACTAGAATGATACAGGGACACATGGCAGAGCAAAATGGTCAGCGCATAAAGCAGCTTGGTACATGGCATGTGGGTTGGAATCATCCTGGTTGTATAGATTACCATATAAAAGGACAATAGTGTAGTTAAAAGTCTGGCTGATTCATGTTGAGGTTTGACAGAAAACAGCAAAATTCTGTAAAGCAATTATCCTTCAATAAAAAATAAATTTTTAAAAAGTCTCAAAAATTTCCAAAAACATTTTAAAAATTATTTTGTGATGTGGACCTTATTAAAAGTCTTTATTATATTTGTTACGATATTGTTTCTGTTTTGGTTTTTTTGACTGCGAGGCATGTGGGATCTTAGCTCCCCAACCAGGGATTGAATCTGCACCCCTGGCTTTGGAAGGCAAAGTCTTCCAAACCACTGGGCTGCCAGGGAAGTCTCCCAAATACATTTTTAACCCTTTTTCACCTTGTTCATCACCCTGCTAGCCAAGACAATGACTTTTTGTACGTAGAACAGATATGTCTGTAAGTTCCTTCAGTATTAATTTGACATTTTTGTATTAAGTACCTCTCTTAATTCCAGGCAGAGTATCAGTACTAGGAGGTATACATGACTATTTTCTTCTTGTTACAGAAGAGAAAACCAGGTACAAACATTAATAACTTACCCAAAGTTATGCACCTAGTAGATGGTTGCACTGGGGTTAAAACCAGAGATCTGGTCACAAAATAAATACATGGTCTCAGTGGCCACCCAGCACCAACAGAGGGATGAGCAGATGTGAAAACCTTTCAGCCCTTAGCTGCTGACTGTACCTTGAGGAGGATCATTTGTTCTTCTTCTCTGTTGGAAGAATTTCAGGATGCAGATACTAGAGCGTTATCAGTTTTTATCTGCCTCTAAAATTTCTGCATGTCAATTCAAAAGTGTAGGATTTCTCGCCAGGCATCCAAAGCAATTCTCCAGCACCCACTGGGTATCCTAATATTCAACTCAGTTCTGATATTCTACATAAAGATAGCATCAGATCCCACAGGATAAGGGTTCAGTCCCACAAGACAGCCCTTCCAGCCCCTTCAGACAACAATTGCTAGTCCTGGTTATCCTTTCTGCTTCTGACTGACTGGCTATGGGTCAGAGATCTCCATGATCCCTGCTTTGGCTTCAGTTAATTAGCTGGAGTGGCTCACAGAACTCAGCAAAACATTTTACTTACTAGATCCCTGGCTTATTATACAAGAATATAACTCAAGAACAGCCAGATGGGAGAGATGCACCAGGCAAGCATGTGAGAAGGGGCTTGAGCTTCCCCACCTCTCCAGGTATGCCACTCTCTCCAAACCTCCAACCCAGCAACCCTCTGAAACCTGTCCTTTTGGGTTTCTTTGGAAGCCCTCCTTCTATAGGCATGATTGTCACTGGCAATTGGCAACTGGCAACTGTTCAGTCTTCAACTCCTTTATCCTCCAGGGAAGTCTGGAGGTCAGATTGAAAGTTTCATGTCAATGTATGGCAAAACAAATACAGTATTGTAATTTAAAAAATAAATAAATTTAAAAAAAAAAAAGAAAGTTTCAACCCTCTAATCTCTTGGTCGGTTGTCCTAGCTACCATCCATATCTTCAGGTCCAAAAGTCACCTCATTAACAGAACGAAAGACACCTTAGGAGATTCCAAGGGCTTTAAAAGCTCTGTGTCAGAACCCAGGGGTGAAGAGTAAATACATGTTGCTTTTTTTTAAATCGCAGTCTCACAGCTTCCCAATGGGATACCTGAAAATCCCATCGTTCTCTCTCGTGCCTGACAGTCATGTGGCATTGCTTTCTGTGCAATGCGCAGTAGTGCGTGCATGCTAAGTCACGTCAGTCATGTCCAACTCTGCAACCCCATGGACTATAGCCCGCCAGGCTCCTGTGTCCATGGGATTCTTCAGGCAAGAATACAGGAGTGGGTTGCCATGCCTTCATCCAAGGGATCTTCCCGACCCAGAGATCAAACCAGCATCTCTTACCTGCATTGGCAGGTGAGTTCTTTACCACTAGTGCCACCTGGAAAGCAGGTGTGTAGTAGAAATAACTCTAAAACAGCATCAGAATTCCTGAGTCAGAGTCCTAGCTCCATCAGAGAAGAGCTGTATACATTCATCCCTTGAAATTCAGTTTTCTTCTTCGGTAAAAATACCCACCTCCCAAGTTCGTGGTAAGGATTCTATGACTCTAACAAATGTTGACCATGTTGGATGTGCCAAACACTTGGTGAAGTTTGGGATATAAACTATTAGATAAAATAGTGTGGCTCTTGCCTTTTTATAGAACCTGCAGCCACGTGGGGCAGCTAGACAAGAAGTAAGCAAGCACTTGAATAGCTGAAAGTTGGGATGAGGGTTTTGGAGGAAGGGAGAGAGCTCAGCATTGTAAAATTGAGTGGGCAGGAGCTCCCACTTAGCTAAGGCAGCCAGGGATGGTCTCTCTGGGAAAATGTGTCCAAAAGTTGAGGAGATGCCTGCCAAGTGAAGAACAAGGAGAATTTCAGATCTAGGAATGGCATCTTTACAGGCTCGGAGCTGGGAAATAGGAGTAAATAAACATTTATCATATTTGTGTCTGAAGTCACTTTGTAAATCAAATTAGGAAAAACCCATGTAAAAAGCTTCAATTTCAAATGAAAATATAGCATTGGCCACCTGCAAAATCCAGCTCAGACTGTATTTGTCCTACAAGAGTCAAGATTAACATTCCAACCCAGGGAAGTTTGTTCCATTTCCACAAGATAACGGCCTTTATCCCCCCACACCAAAATTTTAGGTGCCTGGACTGAAAAAACACAAGCACTAATGTTTTCCTTGATTTCCATCATCTACCAAGGAGCAGAACTTCCTCCCTCTCTCACTTTTCCATTTCCTCCACCTCCTGTCCTTGCAGATTGGGCAACAATTTCTAAAAATTTCCTGTAGTTGACTGATGACAGGACATGGGTGTCTGGAGTTTGAACTGCCTGACTAGAGCTAGGACAAGATGTTGAAAAAGAAGCCAGGAGGGTCCCTGTCTGGTTCTCGGCTCTCTCTCTCCTGTTGGCGCCTGGAATTGGGGGTGACTGTCAGTAGCGCTGAGCACCTACAGTTTTTTTCCAAATGTTTTGATGTTTAAATATTTTGTACACCATCCTTAAATATATCTATGGTACATAAGGAACACTGGTAATGTTAATGCAGGAAGGACCTATCATAATGGAATCCTTGGAAAACAGAGAATGCTATGTTTTTTTCTACTTTATGTTCCTTACACGGGAGGCATAACTGAAGTCTCAGCAAGATATTTTTCTGCCCACCTCTTTGAAAGTTATCCAGTGTCTGACCTTAGTTATCCTCTCTGACCTTAGTCATCCTCTCTGACATTGTCACTTTCTTTACAGCATTTATCAGTCTCTGAAATGTTGTTTATTTTTTCTATTTATTGTCTATCTCCCCCACTACAACGTAAGCATCCTAAATTCCAGGCACTCACCATCCTGTTCACCATGTATCCAGCTTTTAAAACAGTGTCTATCATATAATGGTTACTCAGTGGCTGACTGATGAATGTACCTATAGATCAAGTTTTAATAATGACAGTGATCACTTCCATAGCTCTCATCAAGTTCTAGGCACTCCTCCAAGTGCTTTAAACATCTTAATTCACTTAATCCTTTTGATAAACACAGGAGGTAGGCATTAGTATTATTCCTGCTTGTAGATGAGTAAACTAAGGCACAGAGAAATGGTGTGTTTTGCCCAAGCTGACATAATAAGTGCCCGAACTAGGATTCAAACTCAGTCTGGCTCTAGAATCTTTAATCCACTATAATGATATTCCATAGAACATGTTGCTCCCAAAGAAATATCCATGATATCAAAACAAAACAAAACTCTTTTGAGACAAAATTATTTTCCACATATAAGATGCTTCATCACTGTAACAAAAGGAAAATTCAAGTGTGTGTGTGTGTGTGTGTGTGTGAAGGAAAGAGATATAGAAAATTTGGTACTATGAATGTTTTTTTAAGGAATTCCTTTGTGGGTCAGTGATAAAGAATCTGCCTGCCAATACAGGAGACATAGCTTCAATCCCTGGATCAGGAAGATCTATGGAAGGAAATGGCAACCCACTCCAGTATTCTTGCCTGGGAAATGCCATGGACAGAGGAACCTGGAAGGCTAGAGTCCATGAGGTCACAAAAGAGTCAAACATGACTTAGTGAGTGAACAGCAATGAACATTGTTTTAGCCCGAACTCTTGGATTATCAGAAATCACCTTTGTTTCTTCCTACATCTCACACTTAGAAAAATACTTTCGAGAACATCTGAAGAAAAACTAAAGGAATGTTTCTTCTGTAACAAATACCATGTCTACCCTGTGCAGGGTGCTCATACAATCGTCCAGCCAGGCCAAGAATGGTTTCAGGAGCTTCCTTTTGATTTGCTGGTCACTTGGTGTACGGATCTAATAGTGATGGTAGCAATGGTGAGGACTCAGGCTGGTGGAATGGGGAAGGAGGATTATGAATGTATGGGTGTCATGAGCTTGTCCAAAGAAATAAAAACAGAGGCAGTGGTCCTGCATCTCCCTCTGAGTCCCTTTGGTCTTGCATCTTCAAATCTAAAAGATAATGATCTAGCCTGTCTCCAGTTACTGGACAGCACAAAGTCCATGCTGCCTATAAAATGAGACCAAATCTCTAAATCACTGTTATCTGAAGCCAGGAGTCTGGCTCTTAAACAAAAGAGCGAAAAGAAAATCGATGAGTCTGAAACCCTAGCCTGTCTTCTTGGCTATCTGATCAGTTAAGATTCCCAGAAAAAAAAAAATGTAAAATGAATGTAACTGATGACAATTTTGTGCTTCATCTTTTTCTCAGAGGTTGGCAGTGTTTTTAAAGTATGATCTTGGTTTATCCCATGATGGCCTCATAAAATGGTATACAGATTTCCACATGAGTTTCATTTGAACTTTAGTCTAATACATCTAGCCTGCCTCTGAACAGCCACTGGAATCTTTTGGCTCTGAAGGAGTTTTTTGAAAAAGAAAAACTATTTTCAACCAAAGATTTAATCATGCCATTTCCCTTTCAGACCAGTTGAACAGATAAATGCATACTCATGAATTAAAACTGGTATTTTTAGGAAGGGCAAAAAAAAAAAGCCCAGATCTCCTCATTATGTGCTTCACTCTTTCCTTAGGGAAAAATATTTACTACTCTACAATCATTTTGATGATCATAATTTTAAAATTTTTATGAGCTGTACATCACAGAACTGCTTTTTCATTGTATTGTTCACTGCTTAAAAAATGTACATGGCCTGATATCTAAGTACCTTGCAAGCCCCCCCGTGTGTATCTTACCTTATTTCTTCAGTCAGACTGGTTCTTCTCAGTGGCTCACACATAGAGCTTCAATTATATACTTCTTTTCTCGTTTTTTTTCTATAAGCCAAAATCCTACTACCTATCCTTCAAATTCTACCTTTTCCCCTTACTTTCTAACTCTAGTCCATATTACTTTCTGAACGCTTAGAGGAATTTATATCTCTAATATCCTCCTTTGCTTTTATATTTTGACCTTTAAAAAATGTTTTCTACTATTACAATTGCCTTTTCAAGGAGATAAAAGCAGCTTAAGGATAGAGCACTCTCTCAGTTAGTAATGCATTTAACCTTCAAGTAAGAAAAACTAGGGAAAGACGTTTATTGTTCTCATGGAACAAGAAACATTTAACCCCCAAATAGCCAAAGCAATCTTGAGAAAAAGAACAAAACTGGAAGTGTCATGCTCCCTGACTTCCAACTATACTACAAAGCTACAGTAATCAAATAGCATGATACCGACACAAAACAGACACAAATTGATGGAACAGAATAGAAAGCCCAGAAATAAAACCACACACCAAGATAAATTAATTTATGACAAAGGAAGCAAGAAATTACAAGGAGAAAAGATAATGTCTTTAATACATGATGCTGGGCAAACTGGACAGTTGCTTGTAAAAGAATAAAATCAGAACATTCTCTCACACCATATATAAAAATAAACTCAATATGGATTAAGTTTAGACCAAAGACAATAAAACTCCTAGAAAAAAAACCAGGCAGACCAGTGTTTGTCATAAATCATAGCAATATTTTCTGTATTTGTCTTCTAAGGCAAAGAAAATAAAAGCAAAAATAAATAAATTGGACTTAAATTTTAAAACTTTTACATAGCAAAAGAAACCACTGACCAAAAAAAACAAAAACAAAAAACCACACAACCACTGAATGGGAGAAAGTATTTGCGGGTGGTATGACAGATAAGGGATTAATACCCAAAATATATAAACAGGTCATGCAGCTCAGTATCAAAAACATAACTCAATTAAAAACAGGCAGAAGACCTATATAGGTATTTTTTCCAAAAAGATATTAGATGTCCAACAAATAATGAAAAAATGCTCAACATCACTTACCATCAAAATTAAAATGAAATATTACCTCACACCTGGCAGCATGGCTATCATCAAAAATCCACAAATAACAAATGTTGACAAGGACATGGAAAAAAAGGAAACCCTGTACACTGTTGGCAGAGATGTAAATTGTTGCAGCCAGTATGGAAAACAGTATGGAGGCTCCTCAAAAAACTAAAAACAGAAGTACCATGATCCATTAATTGTACTCTTGAGTATATATCCAATGAAAACGAAAATACTAGTTCAAAAGATACATGCAGCCCAATGTTTATAGCAGCATTAATTACAATGGCTAAGATAGGGGAGCAACCTAAGTGTCCATCAACAGGTGAGTGGATAAAGAAGATGTGGTGTATATACAATTAAATACTACTCAGCCATAAAAAAGAATGAAATTCTGTCATTTGTAACAACCTGGATGGACCTAGAGAGTGTTATGCCTAGTGAAATAAGTTAGAGAAAGGCAAACACTGTCTGCTATTATTTGTATGTAGAATCTAAAAAATAAAACAAATGAATATGATAAGGCCAAACAGACTCACAGATGTAGAGAACAAATTAGTGGTTACTGATGGGGAGAGGGAAGGAAGGAGGGGCAAAATAAGGGTAATGGATTAAGAGACACAAACTACTATGTGTAAATATAAGATAAATAAGCTATCAGGGTAGAGCTTCCCTGGTGACTCAGATGATAAAGGACCTGCCTGCAATGCAGGAGGTCCAGGTTTGACCCCTGGGTTGAGAAGATCCCCTAGAAAAGGAAATGGCTACCTACTCCACTATTCTTGCCTGAAGGATCCCAAGGACAGAGGAGACTGGCAGGTTGCAGTCCATGGAATTGCAAGGAGTCAGACATGACTGTGCAACTAACACTTCTAAGCTATAAGAGTATACTGCATAACACAGGGAATATAGCCAATATTTTATGATAACTTTAAAAGGAGTATAATCTGTAAAAATATTGAATCACTGTGTTGTTCACTTGAAACTAATAGAATATTTAAATCAACTATACTTCAATTTAAAATGTTTTAAATTAAATAACAACAAAAAAGAAACACTTAACATATATTTAAATCAATAGACCAATCTTGACAGATTCAGTCTTTCTTTGTCATCATGAAAGAGTTATTAGAATGTTTGACTCAGCTGACAAACTGCTGAAGCAGGAGATATTAGCCACTTTAAAACCATAAACTCCCAAACTTAGTCAACAATATTCTAACTTTATTACTTTATTTGTGCCCTCTCCTAGACAATAAAATCCATGATGACTGGAATAACGCCTGCCTGTTATATCTCTAATTATTTGTGAAATAAATAAACCACCATAGTCACCCAAAACTCTTGTACATAACACAACCTGGTAGCTTGTGTTCTACATGTTATTTTCTGACTTTGAAAGTCTCTATCATCTATGTATATTTATTTTGGTTTGCTAATTTTAGGGTTGCTAATTTTTAGATCAACAGATTTTAGTTATCTACTTTACAAGATCTCTGTTGATTCTTTTATTCTTTCATTCATGTTGTTTTCTGGGTCCAGTCACATTCCAGAAAAGCATGTGCAGTTAACATGGTACATCCCAAACTCTTGGCAGCCCACCTGAAAATTTTCAGTTGCTCTTAGGCCATGCCATTATTGCATGTAGCTAAGACCCGTGTGCCAGACTTTCTGAAGAGATGAACAAAGCATATCCAGCCACTGGTCAACTGAGCATGCCAAAGGAATCAAACAAAATCAACAAATGGTTATTGAGCAACAAAAATGTAGGATTGCAGACTTGGATGAAACCTGAGAGGTCATCTGTTCCAATTTCTTCTTTTCTAAAGAAAATTTTCTCTCTTCATATTTTATAAGCAAATGAATTCACAAAATACCCTTCATTTAACAAAAGAGGGAAATGAAGGGCAAGATCACACAGATAGTGAGTGATCAGAAGCCATTTTTGTGCTTCTGGTTCATGCCCTATACTCTTTAGAAGGACCATGGATGGGATTCTCTGCTGGGGAGATAAAGGACACAGAGGAGTAATAGCAACAGGCTTCATCTGTGGAATATGTTTAGAGCTTTTGCACGTGACCATCACCTTTGAAAGGATTGGCAAGGGTTTTTAAGGCCACATTTCTTATGAACGTTCATCTTCTTCCTCTGGATTTGAATCTCCTTCTGCATTGCCTGATTCAGCGAGAGCCACACCATACACCTGGTCAGCTTCTTTCTGTGTGACTCTTTAGCAATGATAAAATTATTTATATATAATTATTTATTTTAAGCCCCCTCTCCTAAATTATAAACTCCATGAGAACAGATATAATGCCTGCCTCCTGTATCACCAGTTATTTGTGGAATGGATAAATCACCACAGTCATCTAAATCTCTTTAACATACGGCCTGGTAGTTTGTATTCTATATAGTATTTACTGATTTTGAAAGTCTTATGTTTGTTCTTTTGTCTTTATTCCTACCGTAATTGCCTTAGTTCAGCCCTTCATCACCCTGTCTCTAGTCTCCTGAGTGATCTCCCTTACCCAGCCTCCATGCTTTTCAGCTGGAGTTACTTTTCTCAAACACAAACTTGATCACATGATACTTCTGAGTTTATAATATCACAAGCTTCATGGTGTCCTGTGATTTTCATTCATTCATTCACCATAGAAATGGTTTTTGAGAGGCTATCATTCTGTAGGCACTGTATGGGAGGCTTTCTACGTAGAGGTTAATATAATAGTTGTTCTCAAGGAGCTTGTAGACTACTGAGGATGACTGATGATAAACAAATATGAAACACTTAAATATCTAATCACCATTTGTGATGACATTCAGTGCAAAGGAAACAGCTAAAGTGATAAAAAGGAGACTAATAAGGAGACAAAGGACAGGGAGAGAGAGAGACTAGACAGATTGTGTGGGTGGCGCTGGTGGTAAAGAACCTTCCTGCCAGTGCAGGAGACATAAGAGATGTGGGTTCAATCCCTGGGTCTGGAAGATCCCCTGGAGGGAGGGCATGGCAACCCACTCCAGTGTTCTTGCCTGGAGAATCCCATGCACAGAGAAACCTAGCAGGCTATGGTCCATATCATCACAGAGTCAGACATGGCTAAAGGAACTTAGCATGCGTGCACTCATGTAGGAAACACTTATCTGAAATGTGACATTTCAGATGAGACCCTTTGGAATAGAAAGAGCTGTCCATGTGAAGACACAGAGAGAAAAGGATTTACACAAAAGGAACAAGGGATGATGCCCTTTGGCGGAAAAGAACTTGCATTCTTCAGTCTGTGAATTGAAGGTGTCGCTATAGATACTGAATCCTTCTAGTTCTATAGTCAATCACTTAAGAGCTTATGTTTAAATGTAAAGTATTGGGTGATTTACAGTTTTTATTTTTACTGTGCCACTGTGTTTTTCCAACAACACTTGGTAAATAGTTTGACCAAGGAAGACTAACAGATCTTAGGTCTGGAAATTAAGAATTCAAATAGCTCAGTGCCTCAGACTGCATGTGTGTGTTTAGTTGCTCAACTGTGTCCAACTCTTTGTGATCCCATGGATTGTAGCCTGTCAGGTTCCTCTGTCCATGGGGATTCTCAAGGCAAGAATACTGGAGTGGGTTGCCATGCCCTCCTCCAGCAGATAAACCCAGGGATCAAATGCAAGTATCCCGCATTGTAGGTGGATTCTTTACTGTCTGAGCCACCAGGGAAGCTCTCAGACTGCATGGTCTTATCCATGGTCTTATCCATTTACAGCCTGGCACATTTTCTTTTGAAAATTACCATACCTCTTTTGGAATCCTTCCTATTTGTTCCTTAGCCACAGGATTCCCTTCCCTTAGTATAAACATTGACTTAAGACATTTAATCAATGGCTTTGGGGTATTTTTCCAGTGTTTGTCAAATTTCTGAGCTTGTGTATTCTGATGTAAGGGTTCTTGTGCAGTATATCAGCAAAGAAACAGACTAAACTTCTAGAGTATGTAACAGTCCCTATAGCGTTGGTCAACTAAATCTTGATCCACTCTTCATTTGACTTACTGTCTTCAATAAAGAGATCCAAAATATATGTATCATATACAACATATATCATATAACACATAAAGGCAAACTAATTGCTAGCAGGATATACATATTCTTTCTCTCTTAATCTTAAAAAGACTATTTCAATTCAATTGCTCCTATTACAACTTATATCAATAATAATATACTTCACATAGCCTTTAAAATTGGAGAAGGAAATGGCAACCCACTCCAGTGTTCTTGCTAGAGAATCCCAGGGACAGCAGAGCCTGGTGGGCTGCCATCTATGGGGTCGCACAGAGTCGGGCACGACTGAAGTGACTTAGTAGTAGCCTTTAAAAATTAATCCATTTTGTGTATGAGAAACTGAGACTGGTCACCTGCCAATTTTTTTTTTTTCCAATTCACATAGCAAATTACATAACCAAACATGGACATTTTGTCTCCTTTGAACATGAGGTTAGATGGTAAGTAGAGAACGCTTTATGTACGTCCCAAATTTCAGAGAGGTAAAATAAAATGATCCAACCAGTCCATCCTAGGGGAGATCAGTCCTGGGTGTTCATTGGAAGGACTGATGTTTAA
This sequence comes from Nanger dama, assembly GCA_917880005.1. Classification (NCBI taxonomy): domain Eukaryota; kingdom Metazoa; phylum Chordata; class Mammalia; order Artiodactyla; family Bovidae; genus Nanger; species Nanger dama. The sequence goes on from CAKJTW010000022.1 coordinate 30,361,500, forward strand.
ACTCCAATATTTTGGCCACCTGATGCAAAGAGCTGACTCACTGGAAAAGACCCTGATGCTGGGAAAGATTGAGGGCAGGAGGAGAAGGGGACGATAGAGGATGAGACGGTTGGAGGGCATCACTGACTCAGTGGACATGGGTTTGGGTGAACTCCTGGAGTTGGTGATGGACAGGGAGGCCTGGCATGCTTCGGTTCATGGGATCGCAGATTTAGACATGACTGAGCGACTGAACTGAACTGAAAATGTCTACATTCTTTTTTTTTTACCCTGATTAGATATTGCATAAGAGGAAAATTGTCACCTCTACTTATTTGTATAAGTACATACTTTTGAAAAACCAATAATGGAGTATATTGGACTGAGAATGTGCAATGCCCACACCTAGCCCAGTAGCCTCCCTGCTCAACTTGAAGAATGCTTCATAGCATTTGCTTCTCTGGAACGACTAATGACTCAGCATAATTATTTCAATCTCTCCTGATACTCAACTAGGGTCTGATAAGTTTCTTGGCCTAGTTTTATCTTAATTTGGCTTTGAGTATTTTCTAGACTAAGTTCAACATTCTAATGCAAGCATGAGTCTCAACCCCTTCTTAAATCAGAGTACAACAAAACAAAATTCCTTAAAATAAATATACTACACTAAAATGTTAGCAGACACTTGGCTCTAGAAAAGGGAGTAAGCATTTCAGTATGTTTAATTTTTATGTCACAAGAGATTTGAACTAAGAAACAGAAATACAGTTTTCTGTAGTATTTATTAAGTTCTACCTCAACTATATACTTTTTATGTCTGAAAAGTGAGCAATGAATATATATCTAACTTCAATAAAAGGACTCTATATTTCAGTTTTTTAGTATGTGAGAAAATTCAAAGCAAAGTATCCATCATTCCTTCTGTTGATTTCTCATTGGAACTTGAATGATGCAACTGAGTATTAAACATGGACTCAAAGACCACACCAAACCTTATGTGAAGCTCACCCAGAGCGGATGAGAAGAGATCCTGATGTTCTGTCTTACCTGCTATGTAAGAGAACCCAGATCTCCACCAAGTTTGAACTAAGACAGGCTGAAGTTAGTTATAAAGGAGGCTTATTAGATACTTAAAAGAATTTCAGCCCTGAGGCCAGCAGTGGTGCTGCCTAATCAAAAGAGATGCCTCTCAAGCCTTCAGGAGATGGCAGCAACTCATAACTGCTCATATCTTCCATGTACTCATTGCTGCAAAAACTTGCCAGTGCACCCCCACACACACGTGCACGCACACACACAACAGTTGGGCATAACAGAGAAGTATAATCCCTCTGTATCCACTGCATACGGGATAAAACTTGGCTGCACAGTCTCAGATCTGGTTAGAATCTGGTTGAAAATGCTAACCTTAGTGATTACCTGCTAAGAGTCAGGTACAACTGAGTGACTTCACTTTCACTTTTCACTTTCATGCATTGGAGAAGGAAATGGCAACCCACTCCAGTGTTCTTGCCTGGAGAATTCCAGGGACGGTGGAGCCTGGTGGGCTACCATCTATGGGGTCGCACAGAGTCGGACACGACTGAAGTGACTTAGCAGCAGCAGCAGTGATTACCTGCACTAGAGCTTCAGAGGAAAATGAGCAGGAAACGCTGTTTTGTTAGCTCAGCACCAAACTGTGAAGTTCTAGGTAGTAAATCAAGAGCCTGAACCACAGAGCCTAATTCTTCACCAAGCTACTCACACCAAGAAAAAATGTGATGAGCAACCTTCACTTAACTGATACTACTTAGACATTTTCCATTTTTATGACATGAACTCAATGATAACACCTCTAGGGTATTTTTACAGTGATCACATATGGCCTAAAAGAATGCCAAAACTCTGTGTTGTTGGTAAACAGTTGATCAGATATCTTTCAAAGCAACAGCAACCATGCAGAAATAGCAATTGCAACTATTAGCCCAAACTACACATACTTAGCTGTTCATTTCACCATTTGGGAAAAAAATGCTTCTTTTAAATTATTTCTGTCAACTAATTTCTTGTGACAAAATTAGGTTAAAAAATTTAGAGTATTTTCAAAGAAATTTACAGAGATCTTAGGAAGAAGGGTGAAAGTAACTTTCATGCAGTGAGATCTATAATTAAAAGGGATTACAAAATATGAGCTGGCCACATGCTGGAAGAAAATAAATCTTGACATTGGGAATGTGACAAGAGAGCATTTTAAAATTATATACCCCCTGTAAAGGCATGAAACTCATGTCTCCCCCTCTTCAAGCTGATAATTCCTACCTAGCTCCCCAGAGTGAGACCCCCCACCCCTGGTGTACTGAGAGAAAATTATTTCCTCACCTTCAGTTCATTGGTCATTGTGGCAGCATGGCCCTGAGAAGGAATTTTAATATCTAGTTCTGCTTTTCCTCAGGGCTTCATTGATAGTGCTTTAAAATCCATTCTGAAAAACGTCTTACTGCTTTTTCCAATTCTAAATCATTGGCACAGCTGGGGTTCCTTTCAGAACGTTAGTTTTCTCCAAATGATTGGTGAGTGTCATACCAAAAGACATCACCCCAAACTACTCCTCCCCCTTCACCTCAAGTCACGAGCCAAAATTTCTTTATTAGAGAAGGCACATTCTGGCCTCTATGAATCCCTAGTGGAAACACAGTGTTCCTAGGGGCTAAGAACCTCAGGTCAATGTTAGTTAATACCCTGGCAGAGATTATTTGTCCCAGGCAACTCCCATACAACTCAGGACTTGACGGTTAGTAAGTTCTAAGGGAATAATCCAGAAGCTACCTTAGAAGGGTCATGACAATGAGCCCCCATCAGATAATAGCTGGAGGGACTGTTTTTGAGTTGTGGAAGTTGGGGCTATATTTTCAAAGAGGAAACCACGGTCCAGTAAATATTGGACCCAGACAAGGGCTTTAGAAAGGTCATTGTTCAGATACAAAAACACTGGGATCAAAGAGTTTGGTGTTTTGCCAGAATCGAGGTAGCAAATTGGTGATGAGCCAGAGCAGCACCTCTGTCTCCTGACTTCCAATCCATGCTCTTTCCATTCTGCCAGAAGGAACTTAACCTCAAGCATGACACAGGTAAAGGAGTACAGTTCACTTCAGTTCAGTCACTCAGTCATGTCCGACTCTTTGCGACCCCATGGACGGCAGCACAGAAGACTTCCCTGTCCATCACCAGCTCCTGGAGTTTGCTCAAACTCATGTCCATTGAGTCAGTGATGCCATCCAACCATCTCATCCTCTGTCATCCCCTTCTCCTCCTGCCTTCAATCTTTCCCAGCATCAGGGTCTTTTCTAATGAGTCAGCTCTTCACATCAGGTGGCCAAAGAATTGGAGTTTCAGCTTCACATCAGTCCTTCCAGTGAACACTCAGGACTGATTTCCTTCAGGATGAATTGGTTGGATCTCCTTGCAGTCCAAGGGATTCTCAAGAGTCTTATCCAACACCACAGTTCAAAAGCATCAGTTCTTCAGTGCTCAGTTTTCTTTATAGTCCAACTCTCACATCCATACATGACCACTGGAAAAACCATAAACTTGACTAAATGGACCTTTGTTGGCAAGTAATGTCTCTGCTTTTTAATATGCTGTCTAGGTTGGTCATAACTTTCCTTCCAAGGAGTAAGCATCTTTTAATTTCATTGCTGCAATCACCATCTGCAGTGATTTTAGAACCCCCAAAATAAAGTCTGACACTGTTTCCACTGTTTCCCCATGAAGTGATGGGACCAGATGCCATGATCTTCGTTTTGTGAATGTTGAGCTTTAAGCCAACTTTTTCACTCTCCTCTTTCACTTTCATCAATAGGCTCTTCAGTTCTTCACTTTCTGCCATAAGGATGGTGTCATCTGCATATCTGAGGTTATTGATATTTCTCCAGGCAATCTTGACTCCAGCTTGTGCTTCATCAAGCCCAGTGTTTCTCATGATGTACTCTGCATATAAGTTAAATAAGCAGGATGACAATATACGGCCTTGACGTACTCCTTTTCCTATTTGAAACCAGTCTGTTGTTTCATGTCCAGTTCTAACTGTTGCTTCCTGACCTGCATATAGATTTCTCAAGAGGCAAGTCAGGTGATCTGGTATTCATTCCCATCTCTTTCAGAATTTTCCACAGTTTATTGTGATCCACACAGTCAAAGGCTTTGGCATAGTCAATAAAGCAGAAATAGATGTTTTTCTGGAACTCTCTTGCTTTTTCTATGATCCAGCGGATGTTGGCAATTTGATCTCTGGTTCCTCTACCTTTTCTAAAACCAGCTTGAACATCTGGAATTTCATGGTTCACGTATTGCTGAAGCCTGGCTTGAAGAATTTTGAGCATAACTTTACTAGTGTGTTAGATGAGTGCAATTGTGCGGTAGTTTGAACATTTTTAGGCACTGCTTTCCTTTGGGATTGGAATGAAAACTGACCTTTTCCAGTCCTGTGGCCACTGCTGAGTTTTCCAAATTTGCTGGCATATTGAGTGCTTTCACAGCATCATCTTTTAGGATTTGAACTGCTCAACTGGAATTCCATCACCTCCACTAGCTTTGTTCATCATGATGCTTCCTATGGCCCACTTGACTTCACATTTCAGGATGTCTGGCTGTTTATGTGTGTGACCTCACCATTGTGATTATCTGGGTCATGAAGATCTTTTTGTACAGTTCTTCTGTGTATTCTTGCCACCTCTTCTTAATATCTTCTGCTGCTGTTAGGTCCATACCATTTCTGTCCTTTAATGAGCCCATCTTTGCATGAAATGTTCCCTTGGTATCTCTAATTTTTTTGAGATCTCTAGTCTTTCCCATTCTATTGTTTTCCTCTGTTTCTTTGCACTTATCACTGAGGGAGGCTTTCTCATCTCTACTTGCTATTCTCTGAAACTCTGCTTTCAGATGGATATATCTTTCCTTTGCTCCTTTGCTTTTGTCTTCTCTTCTTTTCACAGCTATTTGTAAGGCCTCCTTAGACAGCCGTTTTGCTTTTTTGCATTTCTTTTCCATGGGGATGGTCTTGATCCCTGTCTCCTGTACAATGTCACAAACCTCCGTCCATAGTTCATCAGGCACTCTATCTATCAGATCTAGTTCCTTAAATCTATTTCTCACTTTTACTGTATACTTAGGTCATACATGAATGAGTTCATGATCTGAGCCACAGTCAGCTCCTGGTCTTGTTTTTGCTGACTGTATAGATCTTCTCCCTTGGTGGGTGCAAAGAATATAATCAATCTGATTTCGGTGTTGACCATCTGGTGATGTCCATGTTTATAGTCTTCTTTTGTGTTGTTGGAAGAGGGTGTTTGCTATGACCAGTGCATTCTCTTGGCAGAACTCTATTAGCCTTTGCCCTGCTTCATTCTGTACTCCAAGGCCAAATCTGCCTGTTACTCCAGGTGTTTCTTGACTTCCTACTTTTGCATTCCAGTCCCCTTAATGAAAAGGGCATATTTTAGGGGGTGTTGACTCTAGAAGATCTTGTAGGTCTTCATAGAACCATTCAACTTCAGCTTCTTCAGCATTACTGGTTGGGGCATAGACTTGGATTACTGTGATATTGAATGGTTTGCCTTGGAAATAAACAGAGATCACTACGTCATTTTTGAGATTTCATCCAAGTACTGCATTTCGGACTCTTTTGTTGACTACGATGGCTACTCCATTTCTTGTAAGGGAATCTTGCCCGTTGTTGTAGATATAATGGTCATCTGAGTTAAATCCACCCATTCCAGTCCATTTTAGTTCACTGATTCCTAGAATGTCAATATTCACTCTTGCCATCTCCTGTTTGACCACTTCCAATTTGCCTTGATTTATGGACCTAACATTCCAGGTTCCTATGCAATATTGTTCTTTCCACATCCACAACTGGGTGTTGTTTTTGGTTTGGCTCCATTTCTTCATTCTTTCAGGAGTTATTTCTCCACTGATCTCCAGTAGCATATTGGGCAACTATCAACCTGGGGAGTTCATCTTTCAGTGTCCTACCTTTTTTCCTTTTCATACTGTTCATGGGGTTCTCAAGGAATACTGAAGTGGTTTGCCATTCTCTTCTCCAGTGGACCGCATTTTGTCAGAACTCTCCACCATGACCCATTGGTCTTGGGTGGCCCTACATGGCATGGCTCATAGTTTCATTGAGTTAGACAAGGCTGTGGTCCATGTGATTAGATTGGTTAGTTTTCTGTGACTGTGGTTTTTAGTCTGTCTGCCCTCTGATGGAGGAGGATAAGAGGCTTATGGAAACTTCCTAATGGGATAGACTGACTGAGGGAGATACTGGGTCTTGTTCTATGGGTGGGGCCATGCTCAGTAAATCTTTATTCTACTTTTCTGTTGATGAGTGGAGCTGTGTTCCCTCCCTGCTATTTGCCTGGGGGCCAAACTGTAGTGGAGGTAATGAAGATAATGGTGACCTCAAAATATCCCAGGCATGTACTGCTACAGACTGTGCCCCCCAACCCTGCAGCAGGCCACCCCTGATCCACCCCCTCCACCAGAGACTTCCAGACACCACTGATTTCTAGAAAAGTAAAAGTGAAAGTTGCTCAGCCATGTCCAACTCTTTGTGACCCCATGGATATACAGTCCCTGGAATTCTCCAGGCCAGAATGGGTAGCCTTTCCCTTCTCCAGGGGATCTTCCCAACCCAGGGATCAAACCCAGGTCTCCAGCATTGCTGGCAGATTCTTTACCAGCTGAGCCCCCAGGAAAGCCCTAGAAAAATAAACCCAAATTTGTGCTTTAAGTTTCCCACATTCCTAGCAACATCGTTCTCTCCAGGGGAAAGGAAAAGGTGAGTTAGACTGAAATGTGGAAAGCTTCTATAAAGCTAACTTAATGAAGAGTGTTGTCACCTCTTGTTTTTGTCCCAGACAAAATATTCTAAGTCTTTTAAGATTTCTCTTTTGTTCTTTACTTGTTGCTTCTCTGATCTCCAGTCCCTATCCCATTTGTTTTTAGGAATGGATTATGGAGACCGGAAACACACACACAGCAAACACATCTGCCCACTGGGTAAAAAGAAAAGCTTGTGCGTACATGAGTGAGTCTGTGTTCATGTGTGTGCAGGCCATGATGTGTAGCAACATCAAGAGGAGCCCCAAAATTAATGAGTCCTCCTCAAATAACTGGGTGCAAGGTGGCCTGTATTCAACCCAGCAATTGTGCTGGAACCCCAAATTAGAGTCTGAATTGTTCTTTGTTGCCTTTGTTTCAAGCTCAGCACCAACTTTTTTTTTTTTGCTATAAAAAAATAAATCTGAAAACAATAAGTCTTGTTCATTGACATAAACCGGCTGTCGGTTCCTTGTGGGACCCATGCTGATAAAAACCAGGGAAAAACTATTTTATTTGCAATGTAAAGAATTTTAGCCTGTGGAGATTTTTTTTTTTTTTTTAGTTCAATAGCAGTAAAGGTAGGGACAGCAACCAAATAAGCTGTTAAAATCTGTATCCCCCGCCCTCACCCTTCTTCCAGTCCCGAGAGACATAATTAAAACTCCAGAAAGTGAGAAGCTGTTACTAATACTAACATAACTATTTAGTGCAACAGAATCATGCATTTGCCAGCTTCATTTTTTTTTTTAAATAGTGCAAGCTGAACTTTATTTTGCTATTTCACATACAAAGGCCTTTTCTCGATGTAAGTGCTTTCATATGATTTGCCAATCGGCCTGTTAATAGTTGTTAAGCAGTAGACATGTTGGCCAGCCGTGGGGCCATACTTCTCAGAATCACTGTGTACACTTCAGATGTATACTTCACTCCTTCTGCTGAAAATTGTCTAGTTGATGGCTTATATATTAGCCTCAGGCTTCCCTGGTGGTTCAAACAGTAAAGAATCCGCCTTCAGTGCAGGGGACCTGGGTTTGATCCCTGGGTCAGGAAGATTACTTGCAGAAAGGAATGGCTATGCACTCCAGTATTCTTGCCTGGAGAATCCCATGGACAGAAGTGTCTGGCAGGCTACAGTCTATGTAGTCACAAAGAGTCAGACATGACTGAGTGACTAAGTACTTTACACTTTTTTTTTACATATTAGCCTCATCCCAGTTCTGTTTAGAAGGAGACTTGAAGGTCTAGCTGACTAAACTGTCCCCTGTAAAATTTTTTATGCGATCAGAATAAAGATTGAAGCAGATGGAAATGTGCATATATAATAACTAGCATTTTTGTTAAGGTGAATAAAAGCAACCATGCCTAAGCCTCGGCCCAGAGTTTATATAGACGTTGTTCAAAATTTGCAGGAAGGGGAGATTTTAACCTTGTTTTTCATGTTGGGGCACTGCTGTTGAGCGATCAACTTCCTCCTCTAACAAACATACACACACACATACACCCTGGTCTGGCTGGCTTCCAAAGTTCCAGACACCTCATGAGGAGGAAGCTTTTCTCAAGACTAAATTCTCACTTGTCAGGTTCTGAAGGTACTCGACAGCAACTGCATTGAACTTTAAGACTTTATTAACTCCTCCCTCAGTCAACTGATATAATAATGTGAGTGTATCTAAGACTCCAGCAGAGTCCTAAATCTGCCCCTGGAACCAGCTGTCCTGGGAATTTCTAAAAACACTTATGAATTCCCCAAAGGAATCTTCCAGCTAATTTCAGGGTATATCCATCCAAGGTTACTGAAAGTGTTGGAGGGTTTGGGTCGGATTTCTAGGTGGCTTTGTGTATTTGGCACTTCTGTTCCATTCCTAACCAGGTGCTGCTGCTGCTGCTGAGTCGCTTCAGTTGTGTCCGACTCTGTGCGACACCATAGATGGCAGCCCACCAGGCTCCGCCGTCCCTGGGATTCTCCAGGCAAGAACACAGGAGTGGGTTGCCATTTCCTTCTCCAATGCATGAAAGTGAAAACTGAAAGTGAAGTTGCTCAGTCGTGTCCGACTCTTAGCGACCCCATGGACTGCAGCCCACCAGGCTCCTCCATCCATGGGATTTTCAAGGCAAGGGTACTGGAGTGGGGTGCCATTGCCTTCTCCGTTCCTAACCCAGCTAGAGTGGAACTTTTCATCTGCATTCACTTGTGGTGAACACCCTGTTCCCATGGAGACCTTTGGCCACTCCCTCCTCAACACGCACTTAAAATCTCAGACACATATCCTCTCTGAATTGAATGGAAGGTTAAGTCCATTAAGGTTAACCTTAGGAAGGTTACGTCTTCTCTGTGTCTGAGTATCTATAATGGGAGATCAGTGCTGACTTCCACAGGTGTTATGAAACTAAATGAGATAATACAGGTAAGCAGTCTGAACGGGGGCTTGACTGGTGACTCAAGCCGTAAGGAATCTGCAATGCAGGAGACCCGGGTTCAATCCCTGGGTTGGGAATGGCAACCCACTCCAGTATTCTTGCCTGTAGACTTCCGTGGGCAGAGGAGCCTGGTGGGCTTCAGTCCATGGGGTGTCATAGAGTTGGACACAACTGAGCAACTAACACTACCACTACTGACAAGTCTGGAAAGTGACTAGCACATAGGAAGAGTCAGTGCATCAGGTTTTACCATCATTATCATCATAGCTTTGAGCTAGAGGCACCGAAATGCCTTTCATCAATCTAGGACAGTCGTTGATAAACTGTAGCTCTGGGCCACATTCAGCCTGCCACTTGCTTTTATATGGCTCATGAACTTGGAATTGCTTTTACATTTTTAAATGACTAGAAAAATCAAAAGAATTTTATTTCATGATATGGAAAACTTATATGAAATTCAAACTTTAGGTCTACAAGTAAAGTTTTATTGGGACACATCCCAGTTCATTTCATCAGCAAACTGTTTACTGCTGCAGGGTAGAATGGTTGCAATAGAAACCTTGTGTCTGGCAAAGATGGCACTTTACAGAAAAATTTTACCCATCCCTCAGCTTGGAGATGATGTAAAGTGTGGGTCATCCTCCAGACCACCAGAGGATATTCAACCCACTTGGAAGATGTTTGAATCAGGATCAGAAAAGATAATTTTGCCTTTTCATTTGAGACTGTTTTCCACCATTCTCCCACTAAACTGATAATAAGCCTTTTGAGGAATAGACCGTGTCTTGGTATACCTTATGTCCTCTGTAGAGGTAATCAATTGTTACTTGATGAATGACGGAATGAATGAAAATATAAAGATATATGATAGATAGATACATTACATACACACATAGTGTTTTGGAACAAATTACCTATTTTTTTATTACCACATATGAAATATCAGAATTATTACAGTCCTGAAGTAGTGACTTAATATGTCAGCTAATTAGTAGAAAAAGGACAATATCAAGAATAGTAAAGTGTAACAGAAGAAGCTCTCTGAATTAGAAAAGCAGCTAACTGTTGGATTTGAAAATGTGCTGACTGATGGCCATGTCCCACATAATAGTCAAAATCAGTAGGTAGCTCTTTGGGTTCCATTTACACCTGTTTCCATCAGTTGAGTTGTGTACATAGCAATAACAACATATCTGCTTATGACAGTGGTACTTGATCCTGAAAATGCATAATCAATCAAATACTTGAAAAAATATCAAGACCAGAATAAAGTGGGAGAAAGTGATATTCACCTCCTGTGAGCCAGGTGCCAACTGGGGCACCTAGAAATCTAGAATATCTGGAACAAGGTTTTCTGTACACGTTCTTTGTAAATTGTATCTACTTGCGGCCACTGAATGGGACCATAGCCCAGCAGATCTGCTCATTTTTCGCTATCTCCATAAGCAATATTGATTGCCCTAGTCAAATCAATTGTGTGGTCATCCATTTACACATCATTTAGCTTCTTCAGTTGATTTCTTCTACCAGGCTACAGTCACGCTGTTTCATCATGTAGACCCAGGTAGTCTCAACCCCTTCAAATGGAACATTACAACATCAAAACACCAGGCTCTGAAGAATTAACCTAGTATTTTTTAATTTCATAGCAAATTAATGTTAAGATTAATAGGAAACAAATTATCAGAAGGTTATGTTGTTCAGTATATATAAAATCAGAAATTTCTGGAATGCATATTTCTTTTTAAATTTTCTTTGATTTATTTTTAGCTGTGCTGGGTCTTTGCTGCCTGGGTTTGTTCTAGTTGTGAGCAGGGGCTACTCTTTAGTTGCAATGCACAGGCTTCTCTTTGCAGTGGCTTCTCTTGTTGGGGAGCTTGGGCTCTAGGGTGCACAGGCTTCAGTAGTTGCTGCTCTCTGGCTCTAGAGCACAGACTCAATAGTTGTGGTACATGGACTTAGTTGCTTTGAAGCACGTGGGATTTTCTCAAATCAGGGATTCAACCAGTGTCTCCTGCATTGGCAAGCGGATTCTTTACCAGTGAGCCATCAGGGAAGCCCCATATTTCTTAATAACAATGAAATAGAATATCACCAGTTGTTTTCGAAACTAAGTATGCATTCACCAGCATTGGTAAAATACCTTTGGTAGCAGGAGGCTCTTTAGATCTCAAATTCAATGATCATTTTTTAAAAAGAGAAAATAAACGGTGATTTTAATTATCTTTGATTATTAGATAGTATATTGAACTGAAGTTTTCTGATGTGTTTACTTGGGTAACATAAAGACAGCCTGGAAAAGCAAAGATCCATGCTGAATGGGAACAAAGCCCGCTATCCATGTTACTCGCAGTGGTGGCAGCAATAAAGGAGGGATGGGAATATAAAGACAGCTCGTTGCGGGAGGACCTGATTTTGCTTTTGCTGTTTTTTTTTGTTTTTGTTTTGGTTTTTTTTCAATTAGTCGGAAAAGCAGATTTGCACCTCCTGGCAAAATAACCTGTAAAACAAATATCTGCTTTAACAAATAGACTTTAATATGGGCCAGGTAAATTTTATTGAAAATCACAGTAGTGACTAGAGACCGATTTACTGTTGCTGTCTTTTTAGATGGTGGTGGAGACTGTGCTAAAAATAACACAAGAGACTGTATTCTTGGGGGAAGGGGCAAATGGAGACACAGCATGTTTCTCAGTGAATACATTAAAAAAGTGGCCTCACCAGATGCCTTATTAATTTTGTAGCAGTGGACGTGTAGCAACATAGAGAACAAGCCTTAAATGACCTTGAATCACAGGTTTAGAAAGACTTCAGGGATTTTCTTATTTCTGTTTCAACTTTTCCTGGTCCACTTTCATCCACCAGGCACTGGGTACCAACCTGTGCCAGACCTAAGATTTTGCTTAACTTTCTTTCCTTCCATCACAACTTACCTGTTCAATGTGCTATTTGCATTATAACATTGCAGGTTAATTTTGAGCTGGAATTGTTCTTTCATAAGCAGTGCTACACTTGTCTCTAGGGCTTTCACTGTTTGAAACTTTTATAAGTTTGCTATTCTGTGTGACATATGGAGAAAGCACTGGATGAGAATCTTAAGAATTGACCTTCAATCCACTCTGCTACTACCCCCGAGCCTTACTTAATTCCTTGTTTGTAAAATAAGATAAATGATATTTGACCTACTTGCTTTTCGTGGTTAGAAATGAAAGACATTGATGATGTTATTATGCAAATTTGTAAAAATAGCCTAATAGTGTACTTTGTCTATGGAGTAATCTTTTGCTCCCCAAATAATTAATAAACAAGTTTATTTTAAAGTTAAACTTATAGCAAGCCCTATTGCAAATTATATGTTAATTTCTTAAATATACTATTTTAAATAATGACTTTTATACTCTTAATAATAGTTATTACAGTTAGAAAAATCGGATGACATCTCATAATTCACAGTTTTGCTTCTAATGTGATAACTCTCATTTTAAAATTACAGATCTAAAGGAAATGTTTTCACATTATGGTTTCAGAGAAGTTTATTCTAGTACCCTAAACTCTTAATGGTTCTAATTTTATGAGTACAAAGCATGCCTATTTATGAAAAACAGATATAGAAAGGAGAGGACTATTCTGTGACCCATTTAAGACAGCATTATATTGAGAAGGGTGGTATAGAGGAAAAAAGCTAGCTAGAGCAGGTCTGAATTCTGTTTCCTATACTTTCCATGTGGTCCCTCTACTTTCTTAGAGCCATTAATTTCTCCATCTATAAAAAGGGTCTAATAATAACTTGAGCAATGTTGTAAAGGTTAGAGAGAATGCATACAGGATGCTTTGTACACAAAATAGATGCTCAATAAACTGTTATTACATAACTGCCCCCCCCACATCTGCTCTCTTAGGTGCTGCTTGCTAATGTGATGCTCAAAACATATAGTTTCATTGCAGGCTGTCATGTAAGTTCAGGGAAAATCCAGTTCAAGAAAAGATGATTGGTGTCCAACTGCCTTTGCACGCATGCACCCAAAGTGAAAAATGTGGTGACAGATATCCAAATTCAGTCTTGTTTCTTTTCTCTATGACAAGTCTTTTTCAGTGAAACTTGGTAGGACATTGAGGCCTTTACCCCTAGACATGAATGAAACAAAATTTAGGAAGGAACCAAAATTGGGAAGAAACTAAAATTAGGAAAATAAGTAACCCAATGTGTTTGATTTGGCAGAGAGTTGGAATAATTACCTTGGACAATTTCCATGTAAAATATGAACATTGAATAGAAAATATTTCTTTTAATCAGAAGATGTGAAGGTACCACTTGGACAGTGACTTTTATTCTAGAAAAACCATCCATAAATAATTAGTTACCATTTGAAAAGTAAAACTGGGTGTTTTCACTAAACTTCTATGAACCTTTGAGACATTTGGGTTGATAGAATATTGAGGTGCCAGTGATTTTCTTGGGAACAAAATTAATTCTGTAACTTGTCAGTGTGTTGACAGGGCATGCCCTTTCCGATTTCCAGCATGAAGGCAAATAGTGTTTTATTGAGCCTGACTGAATGTGGGTGAAAACATTCATTATACATTTATTTTATTTCTTTAGAAGCAGCTATTTCCATGATCACCATTTCCTGGTTTACACTTTGGGAAAATATGAGTTTTCCTCTCACCCAAGAGAACATGGGAGACATCACATCATATTATTTGCCAATCAGGCGCAAAGATATTAACCCATAACAACTGTCTAGGAATGAATCTATAGGCTGTTCCAAAGACTCATTTCAGAATCCAGTAAAAATTAAATTCAAGTGCAAACTCCACCACGCAAAGGATGTTTAGAAGCAGTGGTGTGCTGGTAAATCAGCTTCCTGCAGGGGATAGTCCTGATTTGTAGGGTTTACAAATTAATGTGCTCCTAATCCAGTCCATCCTAAAGGAGATCAGTCCTGGGTGTTCATTGTTACGACTGATGTAGAAGCTGAAACTCCAATACTTTGGCAACCTGATGCGAAGAGCTGACTCATTGGAAAAGACCCTGATGCTGGGAAAGATTGAGGGCAGGAGGAGAAGGGAATGACAGAAGATAAGATGGTTGGATGGCATCACCGAGTCAATGGACATGGGTTTGAGTGAACTCCGGGAGTTGGTGACGGACAGGGAGGCCTGGTGTGCTGCAGTTCATGGGGTCGCAAAAAGTCGGACACGACTGAGTGACTGAACTGAACTGAACTGAATGGATTGTCCATTTCAACATACCAACAGTTTAGGAAGCGTTTACAAGATTCCTGAATATTTAACAACTGGCTTCCCAAAGCACATCACAGCCTTTAGAGTGAGTTTTAAAATCTCACACCCTGACTATTGAAAATTTGGGGGCTCCAAAGGCATTTTAAAGAAACTGACAGCTCTGTTACTCAAGGCTGCATATTAGAACATGTGGGTTTTTCCCATGTATTTGCCTTTCCTGCAGGGGTTAAAGCAGTCTTTCTTTTCCAGTAGTCAATATCCATTACACTTCTGAAGTTTCTGATACAGTGGACCTCTAATGAAAACATCAGTTTATGCAAATAAAAGATTTTCTCTCTATCCAACTAGTTAAAAATATAAGATATACTAGCACGTGTTTCCTCTGCAATTAGCCAAGATTTGCTACTTACAGGAGTCAATGCAACTCACTCCTCTCCTGGTTCTCAGCTTGCCTTAGAGTTTCGCTAATACCCATCTACTAGTCATACTGCCTGCCTGTCGATGACTGGCAGAGTCATTTGATCCCTTTACGTATTAATACAGTAAAGCACTTTGAGGCTTGCAAATGGCACTGTTTAAATCAATACATAATGATTTATTACATATGTGGAGTGCTTATAAATATATTATGAAGCACTAAAGCACAACAGAATCCTAGACTAGTGGGAGGCATGGGTGGGAGGCCTCCATACTGTTTTCTTCTTCATTCTGCTACCGAGATGTCGTGTGACCCTGGGTAATTCATTTCCCTTTGCTGTAATTTGTTTTATATGTTTGGAGAATGGGTCACCAGTGATAGGATTGCAAATGGTTTGAAGACATGTGGTGGTGTATGAGCAATATTCTTTCAAACTAAAAATAACTATCCTGGCTGAAAAGCTAGAGATTCAAAGTTGTTCAATCACTCAGTCATGTCCAGCTCTTTGCGACCCCATAAATGGCAGCACACCAGGCATCCCTGCCCATCACCAACTTCCGGAGCTTGCTCAAACTCATCTCCATCCAGCTGGTGAAGCCATTCAACCATCTCATTCTCATTCTCTGTCGTCCCCGTCTCCTCCTGCCTTCAATTCTTCTGAAGATTTTAAATGTTTGTTCAAAGTACAAACACGTAAAGTAAATGTATAATGGTAAATGTAGGATGGGCTTCCCTGATGGCTCAGTGGTAAAGACTCTGCCTGCCAATGCAGGAGACGTAGGTTTGACCCCTGGATTGGGAAGATCCCCTGGAGAAGGAAATGGCAATCCACTCCAGTATTCTGGAATCCCATGGACAGAGGAGCCTGGAGGCTACAGTCCATGAGGGTCATAAAAGTTAGACATGGCTTAGTGACTAAACAACAGCAAGACATAGGATGCTCATCATCAAACCCAGGAACCTATGACCACTATAGGTCGAGGAGGGGAGTGATTAGGACTTGGGAGGGGGATTTGTGTGAAAACACAATTCTGTTTGCAGCATTTTATTTCTCATTTTCAGTGGTGGATCCTGAGGTTTTTGTTGTATACTTTTAACATTTCTTTCTGAAAATTTATACCAAGAAGTCCTTAAGTAAAATTAAAATGTAGGGACTTCCTTGGCAGTCCAGTGGTTAAGATTCTGAACTTCCAATGTGGAGACCATGGGCTCAGTACCTGGTTAGGGAACTAAGATCCCACATGCCACATGGCCCAAAAAAAAAAAAAAAATTAAAAGTTTCTGTTAGTCATGATATGGGTGAACTAAGCTTTTATAATGGTGTCATATTTTCCAATGAATGAACAGTTTTTGCTTGTGTCTTTGCTTTCTACAGTCACACAGTTTGGGGAGCTCTAAGTGTCTTCAGTCAACTGGACTTTGTGCAAAGACCATAACAGGAACAACAGCCAGGGTTTAATCAATCCCCATCAAAGCCAACAGCTCATTAATACGTCTCATTAAAATGTTCATTAAAACATTTTTGAAATGTAGGAAATTGAACCTATGTTATAACATTTCTATTGACTAAGAGACAAAGAAATAGAGACATATTTGGGAACTTGTCTAAAATTCAACCCAGCTATGCCTGTCTGTGGGCTGGGCATATAACAGTATCGTTACAGTTTCTCATAGCAATCACTGGTAAGGCACTGGTGACAAAAACTGGACTCTAACTGGACTTTCTATTGGACTCTAAATATATCTTTATTTTAAAGTTCAGTCAGTTCAGTTAACTGGCTCAGTTGTGTTGACTCTTTGTGACCCCATGGACTGCAGCACACCAGGCCTCCCTGTGCATCACCAACTCCCAGAGTTTACTCACTCATGTCCATTGAGTTGATGATGCCATCCAGCCATAGCATCCTCCATCGTCCCTTTCTGAAAGTGAAAGCAATAAAGAAAATGTTTTGTGGAGTGGAGGATAGGGAGAAGTTTTCTTGAGATAACTCTTTATGCCTAAAAGACTGCGTTCCTTCATTGGCATAGCATCCCTCATTCCCAGAATCAATATGGTCATGGGGTTTAGGTTCTTGGATGAAGTCACTAGGTGCAGCTTTCTTATGAACTAAAAAGAAATCACTCTTATTTGTTTGTACCTAATGATTTTTTCCATTGCTCTAAGAAAGGCTGTATTCTTAATTATAATCAGATGATTTTGACAGCAGCATGATGTATACATGATTTGAACTCCAGATTCAAAGACTAAGACTGTGAATACTAATGACCCAACTAGGCTCACTGGGATTTGAATGACACAAAATTTGTCAGTACAGGCTACTGGTCTTCTCTCTGAGGAGGAGGGACCCAGGAGGAGAGAGCTGAGAAAGTGCATCTCTACTCTGTCAGCACCTTCACTCATCCTGAGGTTTAAAGAGGGAAACTATTGCCATTTTATTCTAGGATACTTCATTTGTAATGCATTCCTCCTTGATTGTAACAAACCAGTTTCCTTACACTGTACATCTGCATATAAGATTTTAGCACTTTTTTAGTATCCTTTTTGAAAAATATTGCAAAATAGCCAACTCATGAGACAATCTCCTACTACATGAGATTATGCAGAGTAAAGAAAAGTAGAGGAAAAAGAGCTTTTCTAGAGAATTTCATATCATGGGATGCATAAGACATGTTTCCAGGCAGACAGCATCCCAAACACACATAATCCCTTCTGAAAGCACGCCTGTCCCATCTGTAAGTCACCAACTTTATCACACGCATCTGCCACACTGACAAAAGGTCTTAAAGGTATGGTGGATATGGTTGTAAAAAGAATTTCTATGCCATGAGAAGTGAGTGACCAGTTCAAAGTTCCAAAGAGAGGTCTCTGGACAACTGAGTTTTCAAACAACCTTTCAGGTTGGGAGGAATTCCAGACTAAGCCAGAGTTTGCTTTGACAGCTCCTCATGGCATGAGAGTTGAATCGATCCTCAGTCCCCATAGTTTTTGCAATTCTACTCCTCATCATCCCTTCCTAACCTCACCCCTTGGCTACACTTAAAAAAAAAAAAAATACTCCAAAGCTCTCTATTCTAGTCATTGTGTCTCCTTTGTAAAGTAGTGGAACCAATCAGCTATCCTAAGCCAGCTGCTTAGATATATGCCGGCATGGCTCATTAGAGTGCAGTCATAAACTCATTGATAGAAATATTCTGAAGGATGTTTTTATTGCTTTATTGTGTGTATAAATCTCTGCACACAGAGAACACTGAACAAAATGATGAACTGCCGGTTCCATTTCTTTTCTGCTCACTGAGTAAGCACATCATAGTCTTTCTTGGGCTATTCTTCTGTAAACAGTGTTGGTGACCATGAACATCGTTTACTCAACACCTTTGTCCTTAATACAGAGCCTGCAATATGAACAAAAGCACTGATAAGGGCGGAACATGGCTTGCACATGAGGGATAACTATGGCTCCAGACAAATGATAGGATTTTTCAATTGCTTTTTCGTAACCATTTCTCCCATGCATGGCCCAGACTTTTCTTTTCCAAAGAAGAAGGGTAGAAATTACAAAGTCAAGGAGTAAAAATTCATTTTGTGACAAGCTCTGTGGTTGGTTGAATCTAGAAAGAAACAGAATTAGGGTCAAAACAATGCTTCCTCTCTACCTCTGCTCCTGAACTGATTGGAGTGTTTGTTTTTGTAATAAAGGCTTCTTTTGTTAGATAGTCTCTAGTTAGGGGTTTCACACAGGCTTGAGATGCTTCACATTGGTGATAGAGGCAAGAGTCTCTATTCTGTGCTTACAGCAATTATCTTCATTGCGAGAGAAGTCTTTCCTTGCAGCTGCACTGGGGAGCTCAGGCATCCTTGAATAAAGCACGTTTGCACTCATGCACAGAGAAACGTGAGAGACACTATCATATAGACGGCTCACTGAGGTCTGGCCAAGTGGCCCACCAGCAGTTCCCGGCATTCCCAGGAGGATGCAGCCTGGCTTTCTCAGACTTTGAGCTGATTAAAGCAAGGGGTGATGGGAAGGCCATGTTGAGTCTCTAGTTTGGGGAGGGGGATAAGTAAAGGGCTGACAGCTGCTGCACAACTGGAGACAGACATGGGTAGAGATAGCAGCCTCCTGTTGTAAGAAAAACAGCAAAGAGATATGGTCTAGACCAGCGGTCCCCAACCCTTTGGCACCAGGGACTGTTCTCATGGAAGACAGTTTTCCCATGGACCAGGGTGGGGACTGCGGGTTGGGGATGATTCAAGCATATTACATTTATTGTGCACTTTATTTCTATGATTATTACATCAGCTCCATCTCAGATTATCAGGCATTAGATCCTGGAGACTGGGAGCCCCTGCTCTAGACTATTGTCATAGATGCCTGTTTTCTTGATAGTCCCTGACTTGACTAGATTTCTCACTGGAGGCTCAGATGGTAAAGAATCTACCTGCAATATGGGAGTCCCAGGTTCAATCCCTGGATCGGGAAGATCCCCTGCAGAAGGCAATGGGTGCCCACTCCAGTATTCTTTCTCGAGAATTCTGGAGAATCCCTTGGACAGAGGAGCCTGGCAGGCTACAGTCCATGGGGTCGCCAAGAGTCAGACATGACTGAGCAATAACATTAGCTAACTAACTCACCTGTAAGTCTCACTGTTCACACAATATGCATACATAGACACTGAAAATGACTTCTATGAGATAATTTCTAACAAGCCTTCAGGTGGAGGGAACTCCAACATGAGACTGAGCATTATTTGGTCCTTTGCTGCAGGATGGTGACCTCCTGACTCATCCCTTTCACAAATGTGCAAGAGAATCAGTGTTTTACACATACTACTGAGTAAGTGTGCTGGGCGGATGGAGTTTTTCCTGTTTATTAGGCACGCATGAGGAAAGCCTTCACAGGCGATTATTTAATATCTGGAAAGTCCCCCAGCAGCTGGATTCGGTTCCTGTGGCACTTTAGAAGATGGAAATGGTGTTTAGAGTCAAATGCCTTATAGGATGTCAGATATTTTAAGCAAAGGAGGGCAACCCGGGCTCCAAAAGAGGCAACAGGCACTTTTTTTTTCACTGAGGAGGAAGTTTAGGATTTCAGCTGCACACTTCCTAAGCCCATTTCAGCAGTTATTTTTTAATTCTGTATGCCATAACACTGTCCAGTAGTCCCATATGCCGAGCATACAAGGAGCCCAAAGCCTCTGACCAACAGTTTATGGTTAATTCTCATGGTCTGCTTTGGCAGAAGGAGCTGGGAATCAAGTCATAGAAATACACGTCATTTTGTGACAACATATTTTACAATTACTTTTAGTTTTTAAGCTGCTTCCTAATTTACACACACACAAGAAAATCTGTTTCAGTATGGATTAGATTCGATTGAATTAAATTTCAGTATGATTTGGATATCTCTAATAAGTGATGTATTTAAAAACAAAAATGGAATACAAATACAGTAGTTCAAGACAGCAAAGCAAGTGCATATGCCTACCTCCTCTTGAAATAAGAAAAACTACATAGAGACAGTATGATCAGAACAGAGGGAAAAATGTCACACGTTGTCTTCCTCACTGCTATCTTCACTGTCTGAATGCCTTTCAATACCCATTCACCTAGTACCAACTGAGCTTTTGCTAGTTGGGGGTGGGAGTGAGCTGTTGAAAATAAAACCATGGTCCTTTATTCAACGATCATATTGATTCCTGATTCTGATATTGCTCTCCCTGGCTTCCAAACTCCAGTTCAGATGTTGCCTCCTCAGTATAGCCTTCTTTAATTGCCTCTTTCTTCCTCAGCCCCTATTCCCAGTGGTCTTTATGCTCCCATAGCATTTATTGTCATAATTATTTATAACCTATGTATCAATTTTGCTGGATGCTCAGTGTTTCTTAAATTAATATACTGAATGGGCATAAAGATTTTCCTTTGAATATTCTCTCTTCTGTTCTCCACACTTCCCCCACTAACTTCCACAGAACCCAGTCTCCATGTCATTAGAAACTACTTCTCCCTCTATCTGCGTTAAATCAAAAACTAAAAATAAAATTCTCAACTGTTGATCTGTTTTCTCTTGGCTGTTTGCATATCTGTCAGCATAAATTACTTGCTAGGTTTAGAAAAACTAAACTTCATAAATGAAACTCCCTGTCTTTATTGAAGTGGAGTCACAGAATTCATTAAAGCTCTGATAGTTTCTGAATTTTATTTCTCTCTTAAGTAAGCCAAAGATAATTTTTCAAGTTCATTCTGACTCTTTCCAGCTTTAAGTCACACTCATCCTCCTGTCCTTGTCAGGGGGATCCTGCCCAGGTCACAACCCCTTCGACACAGGATTTGAAATGGAATACATTACTTTTAAGGAGAGGATAATGAGGACTGAATATGAAAGCTGCAGAGAAATTGTAAACTTTATAAGTGACCACTGCTTTTCCTGTCATAATAGGCAAACACACCAGCTGTGGAGGAAACTGACATGCTGTACTTGGGCAGAAACATCATGTCACAGACAAACACAGTTCTTTGTTTGGATCCACTTCCTATGAGTGTGTTTCACATTAGGTCTGTGCATGCCAGCCCCTGGGACAACGTGGCTGTCTCGTAGTGAACAGCAAGGAAACAGGCTGCCCTTTCAGGTCGCCAATCACCTACAGAATAGAGTCACATCACACTGCAGGAAACTCAAGCAAGCAAGTGGAAGAAAAGCCTGGTCATTCCTCTGACAGTCTTGGAGGTTAAACAAGCTGTCTTATGGCTCCAGTCAGCCACTAACTTTCATTAAAAAGGTGAGAAGAAAACCTAAGATGATATTCCAGGGGCCTGGGCTTTTATGAAGCAGGAAACCCCTAAGTACCTACAAAGTTCTCATGGTGGGTGACCACCACCAGGTGGCTTCACCACAGCTCAGAATTTTACGCTACCAGCGAGAGGTGTGCCAAACACGATGTGGGTAAGTGTGCCTCGTGCCGGCCCCCAGCAGGAAACGGTGGTGGTTAAACTTGGCCCGCTGAAACCTGCACAGTTGCAGGGTTGTTGATCTTTGCTCCCCGCAGCAAGTCTTTGGGCGCCAAACCATAAAGCTGACTTGTCATCTCTCCCTGAGATTTGATTTAAGCACTTACCTGTGAATGATGACCGTTCTACACATATATGCACGTACAGACACACACACACACACACACAGACACACACCAGCCCTGAGGTGATGATCCATGAATATGCTGTGAGATGTGCGAGGAAGCTTCTCTGAAGTCTTCTGCCCTGGACAAGTTCTGTTTCCGCTTCTCCCAAAGAAGATAATGAAAGGATGATAAGAGTCTTTGGTTCATGAGTTAACAATTATTTGCCCATTTGGTTTCACTATCAGGTTTTCTAATTAATACTGACTGCTGTGGAGAAATATATACGTGAGGGCATGAGTATAATTGAAAGATCACAGTTGCAACTATTATTAATAGTAAAATCCACTTCTGATGTGTGTCTATATAATGGATAGGATGTCACCTAGAAGAATATCTCCCCCTGGTGTGTGAAGCCTCAAGGAATCTCTTAAGTCAAGATGGGATCATAAGTCTTTGGTTTAAGATTCCATATTTATGTTTTCCATTTGGAACCATCTCTGGTTTCTAGGCCGAGGTACCAAAGACAGAAAGCTTGTTCTCATATAGTGATTTGATTTTTCTCCCCACATATTTGTGGTATTATTTTTCTTGTAGAAATTTAATGATTCTAATCTTCTCTGTATGTGTATGTGTGTGTGTGCCCATTTATTCTATCATCTTATCTCCTTTGTTCATAAGAAATAGTTTTTTTCATTTTTTAAACTGAAGTATAGTTTATTTACAATGTTGTGGTAATTTTTGCTGTAAAGCAAAAAAGTCAGTTATACACATATATACATTCTTTTAAATATTATTTTCCACTGTAGTTTATCCCAGAAGATTGGATATAGTTCCCTGTGCTATACAGTAGGACCTTGCTGTTTATCCATTCTAAATGTAATAGTTTGCATCTATTAATCCCCAACCCCCAGTCTATCCTTCGCCCTCTTCCCCTCCCCGTTGGGGAAAAGCATTCTTCTACACGTGGTCTTCTATTCTCTCTTGTGCTTTAGTACTACTACAGTTTCATCAAACAAGGGCTGATAATTACTATTCCTTCCCAAGTTCAGGCTAAAGTCTTTGAGGGGAAGGATGTTTACAGTGCCTCTCAAACAGCCTGCAGAAGAATTACCTGCAAGGCAATTACACAGATTCCTGGGTCCCACCCTTACAGATCCCGATTCATGGTTCTGGAGTGGGACCCAAGAATTTGCATTTCTAACAAGTTCCCAGGTACTGATGGTACTGGTCCCAGGACCTCAGTTAAGAGCTGTTCATCACATAGGACTTTTCTGCTTACTTAGTTTCTAATATCTTTCCTTCTGAGAGCCATCAACCTTGTCATGAAAAACAAGCTGAATCAGTTTTCGTGTTGATAGAGGTGGAATCCATATTCTTGTCTCCCAGCTATGTGTCAAATCAAAGAACATTGAGCTAATTCAGCCCAAGTACAATTTAATATCTCAGATTCCAAGTTGTTTTCCAGTTTCAATTCCTTATAGGACTTTAAAGATAGTTTTTGTCTATGGAAAGAAAAAAAATGCAAGTTGTTTTTCCCTTCCTCCTCACCTCCTTTTATTCCTCTTTGCCTTGCTCTCTCCTACCTCCCTCCCTCCTTCCCCTCTTCCTTCCTTCCGTCCTCTGAAGGTAAGGGTTTAAGTAAATGATTTTTCCTGTTTCATTCTTCTGATTCCTCTTGTGCCTGCCATGTTTCCATCATCCTCCTTCCTGTGTTCCTAGGCAAAGAGTAGCAGTTGAGTTGGAAAACATGATGCCTGTATATTTAACATTTTCTCAAATGTGATAATTGGTGATTTTCCTGAGGCTTGCCACAGAGTCTATTTCAGCATGAAGTTTGTTTTTATATCCCAAAGATTCACCAAGAGGCATAAAAGATTAGAAACAGAACCCTCTTAGTCTATATTAATGTTTTTCCATAGCAAAATGGGCAGCTTTTTCAGGAGAGTGGGTGGGGAGGTGGGGGTGATTAATACTGGAAGAGCAAAAAGGAAAGGAGAAGAGTTTTCGAGGTAGTATATTCTCTCCAGAAGTCCTAGAACATGTACAAATAATGAGAGTTCTGAAAGAAAGACAGACCTGGCTAAGTATGGTGTCAGGGAAGTCTGTGATCTCAAGCAATTAAATACTACCCAGCTCTTTCTGGCTGTCATAATTCAAAACTGCAGTGACACTGTGGTAGCTATAAGTGGAAATCTTGCCTTTGCCCAGAAGACTACGAAGAAGACAAAAGCTAAGAAAGATCAAAGAGCATACTGGGTTGAGATAAGGAGGTTATCTCATTTTTCTGTGGAAGCTTCATGAAATACTCAGTTTGACCTCTGCTCTGAGGTAATGAATTTCAGTGATGGGAAACGGGGGAGGAGTGAAAGGTATGGGTGAGGGGGTTGTAGGGTGGAAGAGAATGGGAGCCAGTGGTCACCGTTTCCTGGATCTCCTGTAACCCAGGTAAAAGGGACTGGGCTAAGCTGCCTTAAACCTGATTGGGAAACTCTGCTGAATACATTAAAGAAACAACTTGCAGAAACATCTACCTCCCTTCCTTCCTCTCCCAAATAGTAACGAGTCCAAATTGCTAATAAAACATGAAAACTCAAAGATGTTGTCCATGGGCCATTTTTCTGAGCTGGTTATTTTTTATGTTGGTTTTCCCACAGCTGTGAGCATGCTATAACTATCAACTTACCAAATGCCTCAGTTTAAATGAAACTTGAAAGAATGTATTTAGGAACTTTATAAAGAAGGTGGCGGGGGCGGTGGGGAACAGACAAGCAAGCTCTATCAATTTTTTTTCTTTTGGTAAGAAAGAGGAATTTGGGAAGGGTGTGGGGGAATGGTTTAAACTGATAAGTCTCCGCAAATAGTGGTTGAGAAACATATTTCTTCCACTTCTTGCTAAGCCATTATTCAGAGATTGTCCTCAATCTGAATGGAGAGCAAGACAGAGGTACCTGATAGAATCTCATGCACATTACTGTGAACATGATCTAACTTCTGAGATTAATTTATCCAAGTAGAATTAAGAGGCAAGTCTAAAGCACAAGGAAGAACAAAGAATGTTTCTTACAACTTCAGTTCAGTTCAGTTCAGTCGCTCAGTCGTGTCTGACTCTTTGCGACCCCATGAATCGCAGCACGCCACGCCTCCCTGTCCATCACCAACTCCCGGAGTTCACTCTTACAACTTAAACATATACAAAATCCCACGTCAAGGGCATTCCAGCCATGATGGATCAAATGGTCTAAACTGTTCAAGGAAATGTACTTTGTATTCTCTTTTTCACGTCCATCTCTCTCTCAAAAAAAAAGTAAACATTCTTATTTGGAATTGTGTGAACATCGTTATAAGAGGCAATTGCCAAAAGTTTAGGTCATAAATAAGAAACGCGTGTGGCAAAGATGAAGCGTGCGTGTTAGGCTCAAAACTAGCAGTTGAGCTTCATCACTCTGTGGTTCAGCAGCATCATTCCAGCTGCAAAACACCTTAGGGATATTTAATGTTCTGTGCCCACCCTTTATAAATGTATATGACTCAATATCCCCAATGAGTAATGTGGCTGGCGGCCATACCACCTTCAGCTAAGCTCTCATAAGCTGAACAGGGCCGGGTTAGGTCGATGTTCTTATGGGAGACCTCCAAAGAAACCCTGGAGGTGTCAGCGATGATTCAGTGGGTAGTACTCTGACTTGAGTCAGTCCCAAATCACTTTCCTTTCCTGGTATTAACGGGTCCTTTACATACACAGGTGCAGCTTTTTGAGAATTGGTCCAAAGCCTCTTTTCTTTTTGCTTAAAAAAATTTTTTTTAATTTTAAAGGAGAAGTCGAGGCAGGGGTGACCCAGAAAGGGAAGAGGAAAAGGAAGGGAGTGGCAGAAGCTGTAGAGACATTATCCCTTTCATGCCAAATACTATTTCAAGAAACTCACAAGGATGCCCCAAATCATTTGACTGTAGTGGGGCCTGGTTGTCATCAATTTTTCTTGAATTGAGTGAGTCACCAGCAACAAGATTTCAGGATTTGCTTTTATGTGGAGAGAGAAACAAGGATTGGTGCTCTTGGGGTCCTGTAGAAAGTTCTGACTTCCCCTTGATACTCTAGACAAACCCAGAAGACTTGCACAGCCCCATTTAAAAGTTCTCAGAAGTGTGCTGTCACTGGGGTGAACCTGATCAGCCCCAGGGTGACCAATGCCAGTCAGAGTCATCAAGGATGCTAGTCCTTGGTGTGTGTCCTTGTAAGCACTTCTAGGCCTTCTAGTTGCTTGAAACTACCATCAGGCTTTGTTGTTGGCATTAAATGCTACTGTGCCCCTCTCTAGGAGCTGCTGTTTTGAGGATGTTTAAATTCTTAAAGATGTAGAATGTTCTGAGCTTCTTGGAGTAATGTAATATGTTAATATGTAAGAGGAGCTGTAAATATATTTCCTTTCTTCAATGAAATATGCTTAGGCTGCTTCTATCCATATTAAAGCAAGGATATGAATAAATCTGCCTAAATATTTTCTTTGGGATAGGAATCATTTTCTAAGTAAATCCCATTGGATGATATAAAATAATAATAAAAGAAAAAAAGATGAAACAGTTAAAAAAAACCCTCAGTGTTGCATAAGACAAGAATTTGTTCTGTTTATTTGTAAACTTGCAAAATATTTCTAAGTTTGAAAATAAAATAAACATTTTTCTATACAGTTGTTTTTGAAGTCACATCCAGCCTGTCTCCTTAAGATGACAAAGCCCAGGAAACAAAAACAAATATCTGTTCAATGGAGTTGAAATTAGTCCACGTTTATACTTTTATTTGAAGGATGTGTTATATTTTCAAAAGCTAAAAGTGTTACTCAATTATTATTAATAGATTTTTCTAAACTTTTGCTTTCCCTTTAAAAAGACGTTATAGTGAATAAGATAGAGACTTAAAAACTTCATGTCTGCCTTTTAGTCATATTAAATTAATCATATGTCTTCTTGACTAATTTCCCCAACCTTGAATATTGCAGTCATACAAAAATCAAACTTTTTCATAAAATGCTTTACAGTCTGGTTATGGCATATTTTAATCTTTATTAAACTCTATTTGTCTCAGAGTTCATTGTGAGAATATGTAAAGAAAATTCATGAAGTTTCCCTTTCTAGGTCTAATGCATGATCTCTCTTTATGCTGTTCAGTTTTTATTAAATTTCTTCACTAACAATGCTAAAAATATAAGAAAACTAATAAAAGCATATCACATCTTTTCATTTGCAGAAAAAAATCAGTGTTCTGCATTCCAGTATGAAGGGTCATGTCATACATTCCCTTCCCTTGTCTGGGTTTTGGAAACCTCTCTGGCTATGTCAAACTTTATTTTTAGTAATCATATTTATTATATATTGATGACTATACAAAGTTCTATTGTAATTATGCAAATCTGAATGCAGAATTATAGAGGTATGAAACAGTTGCTATATTTAGTGATACATATATGTTTACCCCTAAAGCATGGCTACAGAAGAAAAAAATTATCTATTATAATCTTAAATATCATAAGGAAAGGAGGACCAAATGCAAAAATTGGAACAAAAAGTTTACAGAGTTAGGTTTCCCTTTAAACAGAGTTTGGGTGAAAACAGGCTTTATTCCAGTTTAAGTGATGGAATGTAGGAAATACTCTGCTCTTTTTGTATTATTTTTATGATATGATTTCAGTCTATATTGGAACCACGTTTATTGTTATGCCTCAGTCACTCTAAGGCATTGGATTTTACTGGTGGGTGAGAGTGTGAAGTTTTGTTTTTGTTTTTTCAAATTCACAGCAATACATACATTGAGGGACTCCTGTTCCTTCCCTCTTCCAGGGGTCAAGGTCTCCTTTCTTACTGACCTCAGCTGCCCAGGCCTTGACGTTCCACCCTACTCTGCTCTGATGTCCCATTTAGTGGCACCCTTTCCAGTACATAGCACAAGAAATGTACCAGTAGCCCCTACCAGAGACCCTTAGGCCAGAAAGAACACATCCGACTTGAGGCACCAGAAGTGCTTCTTAAAGTAGAAAGTACTTGATTTGAGCCTTGAAGAAAGGATAGAACCATGAGCCCTGGAAGATGTTTCAAGTAGAGGGAACAGTGTGAGCAAAGTGGTGGATGTAAGAAAGGTTAGGATAGACCGTGTTGAGAGAAATCAAGCATGTCCAATTTGACTCTAACCAAAAGATAGAATATATGTTGCTGAACAGTGGCAGATGATTCTAAAAATATAGGCTGCAACAGAATAACAGAACTGTTTACTTCAGTTAGCAATTGAGAGCTTGTTTTTGAGCAAAGAAATAAAATTATGAAAGCCTCATTATGATGGTACCTTGGAAAAGATGAGATATTAGTAAAAAAGAAAACTGATAAGTCTATGACTTAATAGTATCACATCAGTGTTAGTTTCTTAGTTTTGATAAATATGCTAGGGTTAAATAAGATGCAAATATTTGGGAGAGCTCCATGTGGGATGTACAGGAAGGCTCTGTATTATCTTTGCAACTCCTCTGAAAATTGGAAATTATTTCAAAATAAAAAGAAACGACGGGGACTTCCTGGTAGTCCAGTGGTTACAATTCCATGCTTCCAATGCAGAAGGTGTGTGTTTGATTCCTCGTTGGCCAACTAAGATCCCACATGCC
Source organism: Nanger dama (assembly GCA_917880005.1). Taxonomy (NCBI): domain Eukaryota; kingdom Metazoa; phylum Chordata; class Mammalia; order Artiodactyla; family Bovidae; genus Nanger; species Nanger dama. The sequence continues at coordinate 30,390,177 of CAKJTW010000022.1, forward strand.
ATGCAATGCAGTAAAAAATATTAAAAAGAAGAAGAAAGAAACAATAATAAAACATCCTTATGGGACTTTATCTCCAACACAGGACCCTCACATCAGGGCTGTCAGGGGATGGTTTGGGTGTGGCTACAAGCCAAGCTCCTAGAACAGAAGTAAAGCATTTGTTGTTTTGCCGTAAGCTCTGGAAATCTGTTTCCTGCATCAAGAGTCTTTGTTTCTGTAATTTCACCTGCTGCTTGGGTCTGCTTCTTCCTGTGGCTTCCATAAGGATGTACCTCTCAGCTGGAAGCCTGGGGACCCAGGCATCTGATCCAGGGTGGACTCCTAGCTCCCTGGGGCTTCTTTTCTTGCTTTCTGTACCTCTTGTCCCCCATCCCCTTCCCTTGATGTCACTCTGAATATTCTTGCTGCATACGATAGAAAGTAAAATGTTTTTAAGACCAGTTAGCACATAATTTGAAAAATGCTTGAGTTCACTGACTTTTAAATAGGTGATTTTAAGTGTACATCTCCATTAAGACCATGTACCTGAGTTTGGGATTCTAAAGGTTACTATGTTTCTGTCACTGGAAATATTTTTTTATAGTAATTAATGTAGATTGAGAAGCTGAAAGTTTGTCCAAACATAATATAAACATATTTCATACATGAACACTTGTATCCAGAGTAGCTTATATGAAGTTATTGTCTAGAGTTTGTTCCTCATTCCCCCTGTCTCCTATGTGCCATCTAAAAGCCTGAGAGGACAGATCAGTACAAGTCAAGACAACAGAAGCTCACTCACAGAAATATACAGGTATGTGCGTATTTATACGGTGTGTGTGTGTGTGTGTCTGCTTTCCACCAGTCTATAGCAGCCTGCTTTGTTGATGAAGTTATAATTACATTTCCTACAACAGTCTCTTAGCCAAAAGTGTGTACTCAATTGCTCAAGTTATTTAGTGACATTTATTGCAAAATGAATACAGACACTTCCTATTTAGAAATATGTTTCCTGCTTTCCATGATCTCTTCTCAAAAAACTGAGGCTCTCTTACAATTAGCTTTAGGATAAGCATACTTTGGGTATCCCGGGCCAGTCTTAGATGTTGCTAGCTTCAGTTAGAAGAGAGCAATCCCCTACTCCAGTACTCTTGCCTGGAAAATCCCATGGATGGAGGAGCCGGGTAGGCTACAGTTCATGGGGTCGCAAAGAGTCTGACACGACTGAGCGAATTCACTTTCATTTTCACTTTAATCCCAGTTTTGCTGATTGTCAGGAGACAAGCAAAAGACTTTTGGTCTTCTTCCCTGTTTCCAGTACTTCTTAAATTCTAGTAATACTTGGGTTACTCAGTTGCCAGTCTTCATGTGAGGGTTCAAACCAGACAGCAAAGCCAAGAAAGAAGAATTGAGCCTTTCAAGTCTTCTTTGTTTTGTTTAACAGTAGTCCCAAAGAAAAAGCAACAAGGTATGGTGGATTAGAGTGAGAATACATCAGTCAACTGCCTGGGTTTGGGACTTGACTCTGTCACGTGTCAGCTGTGTGATCTTGAGCAAGTTACTTAACCTCTCTGAACTTTTGTTTCTTCATCTGTGAAAAAAGGATGAAAGTTGTAGCAAGGTTTTATTTATTTAGTGATTAATTAAATTAAATCATTTATTTAATTAATCATTAATTAATCATTTATTTAGTAATTCATTAAATTACAGATTATCTCTTAGCACTTTAGTGGCATGTAGTAAGGATTTACTGATCAGTTTTTATGTTTATAATAATTATTATTACACTTTCCTACACTTTCCTACCTCCAAAATTCAGCCATGTACCTCATGCCACTGAACTGTACAACTTAAAAAAGATTAAAATAAGTAAAAATGACCATGAATCAAATAAAGCAGCCAGGGCCCAAGACCAGGTTCTGCAAACTGATATCTCCTCTTCTCAGTCACTTCAGTGTCCGACTCTTTGTGACCCCATGGACTTTAGCCAACAGGCTCCTCTGTTCATGGAATTATCCAGGCAAGAATACTGGAGTGTGTTGCCATTTCCTTCTCCAGTGTCTCCTCTACAGGGTGCTTAACATTTTTGTGTATATGGTTTGTCTGTGTCAACAGAGTTGATTTAATCTCCCTCCGTGTAGCCTCCCACAATAAAAATGTTTTTTCATGCTTCTCAATAAAAAGTTAAAATCGTAAATTTTATGTTATGTCTATTTTATCACAATTTGAAAAAAACAAAACATGGTGAATGGGAAAAAAAGAAAGAGTTCCAACCACCCCAGCCAACCAAAGGCAAAAATCACTTTTCAGAATTAAAGAACATGTATTCAGGAGGTTAGACAAGAAGAAAAATTATATTATGGGAAAAACATCAGACTATGGCATAACAACGCACTTCAGTATTTTCGCCTGAAGAATCCCAGGGACAGAGGGGCCTAGCAGGATCTATAGGAGGGGTCTATAGGATCACAAAGAGTCAGACACGACTGAAGCAACTAAGCACAGGCATAAGATGTCAGAAGACCTGGAATCTATTTAGTAACTCTGCTCATGGCTTGGTCCTTACACCATTCTGACCACAGCTTTCTCCTTGGGAAAAGTCCTAGGAGGATTAAATGAGGTAAGCGATTGCTGTGCCACACATATAAATTGGCATGATTGTGGCCAGAGTCCCTACTGCTTTTTATTCACTTCTGTGAACAGAGCCAGGATGTTGTACAGAACTGCAGGAAAAGGGTCCTGTTTGTAATGCCTTTATTTGGTTACCAAAACATCAGGGCATTTAATAATGTGCTATGAAGTAGGCCCTGACAAATTCTGATTGACAGAGACTGGCCATCCTGACTCAGTTAAGGGGAAATGCCTTGGGCTCCAGCTGTTGATTCAGTGGTCCGTTACCAGTGCCCCTCAGCTGACACTGTGTTCAGAGCACAGCCTCCATTCCCAGAAGCCCAAAGCCAAGAACGAATTAAGGGAAATCACCCAATGAGACGCTCCCTCTACAACCCAGAGATACCAGGCCTTCTGCCCAGGGTGCAGTAGAAAGAGCTCTGAAATAGGGGCTTGGGGTGACTTTGAGCTCCTGACCTTTTTCTGTACTTCAGTTTTCTCACCAGCAAAATGAAAAAGAAGGACTTTGGAATCTTCATGGTCTAACAACCCTATGAGGCTGTGTTAACAAATACCTTGAAAACTTTAGGATGTGTTCTTGCATTTCCCCTATATTTAAACACTGTAGCACTTAGCCTCACAATTACTTTGGCTTCCTAAACCCCAGTACCGACCACCACCATCCCTCTCCACCACTGCCCTTTCTAAATCAGTATAGGCCATCTTCAGAGGAGGCACTGTTCAGGGAAATTTGGATTTACCTGGAACACCTTAAGGATTTTCATAAAAATATCCACAGTTTAGCTTTCACATTTTAAGAGGTTTCATTTGATTTTGGAAATTTGGAGTAGTAAATTTCTCAAGTTTCTCCATTAAAAACACACACACACACAAAACTAGGTCCTCTCAGTCTAATAGAAAGGATAACATCATACATTCCAAAAGGATCCTTCCCACCGTTTAAAAATGTATCCCAGGCTACCTGTTTTCTTCAGAAAATGTCTGTTGGAAAGCAGCTCTTATACCCTATTCGGCAGCCTACATTCCCAAACCACCCTGGGCCATCTCCAAGTGTGAAATGTCTTAGAGGTCTTAAAATCACATACATTAGTAAAGTTTGTTGTTCAAAAACATGTTTTAGGATTTTCTTTTAATCTTGCTCCCTGACTTTTGAGACAAAAGAAGTTCTCCATCTAAAAGCCCATGGATAATTTCAATTTTACCATTTCTGCTAAGTCTCAAACATGGTAATGGATAAAGCAGAAACCTCTGTTGACAGGAAGTTTATCTCTCACTAATAAAAATTGCACATATTTATCTGGGTGTTAGAGCCATGGTTTAGCTCCCTCAGGAACAGTGAATTGTGACGGGTAAGGTACCCAGGCAGAGTATCTAAAAGCTTTGACCCCAGATAGAATTTGTTTAAGCTCTTTATCCTTTGTTGCTTGCAAATAAAACCCTAAAATTCTCTGAATTACAGTAATTTCTTTCTTGATGTTCACAAGCCTGGGGAGACAGGGCAGAGTGCTTGCAGAAAGGTGATAGGGCGTTGGAAGGATTATTCTATCAGCTAACTCTGTTGCCTGTTCATCTTTTTGTAGGCAGAGCCAAGCCACAGGAAGGATTGGATAGGTGATTCTCAATAAGTTCATCCTCCACGGTCATCTGAAGGAACTATTGCACTTACGCTGACTTTAGGACTCTCCCCTGCGTCTTTCCTGGTTTTTCTCCCACCTCACTAACTGATCTTCCTCTGCCTACCTCTTACTGTAAGAGTGGCCTTTATGACTCACTTCTGAGACTCCCCCAGTCTGTGGCTTTGAAGACAATCCATCAGAATTGATTCCCAATGGATGTCCTAGCCATAGCTGCCCTGCTGAGCTCAGACATTCCTACCCCTCTGCCTTCCTGATTTTTCCATCTGTATGTCTTTTTCCATCTGTATGTCACTAGACATCTCAGATTTAACTTGTCCAGAGCAAAAGTCTACCCCCTCCCCAAGTCTTCTGCAATGCCAGTCTTGCTCATCAAGGTCAATGGAAACAGCATTCACCCACTTGATCGGGTCAGAAATTTGAGTCGTCCTTGCCTCCTCTTCCTTGCTCCTGTGGCTATTGAGGTGCTACGAGCTCCATCTCAGCTTCCGGCTCTATCCTCTTCTCACCCATGTTTTCTGCTACCAGCCTAGTACAAGTGTCCATCACCACTCCTCCAGACTATCGAAAAATCTCTCTACTGTTCCCCAAACTTGAATTGTTACCCTCTGACGGTCCATTTTCCGTACAGCCGTTAACACAAATCAAATTATGGCAGTCTGTTCTTTAGACTTACCAATGGCTTCTCTCTGCCTTACAATAAATCAGAAAATTTTGCTTTGGTCTGCAAGACCCCTGCCTGCCTCTCTCAGGTTCTCTCTTTATTTCTCCTTCTCCTCCCCTCATGACATTCTTTCTCTTTATGCAGGAAGCACACGCAGTCCTTTCTGTCTTAGCCCATCAACCCAGCCTGTTTCCTCTGCACACTTTGTCTCCCATATCTACACCTACACCTCTGTATGTCATTATTTGATTCTCAGGTAAGATGTCAACTCTTCGGAGCAATCTTCCCTGAATGCTTTATGTGAAAGACTTCACCACACCCAACATTCCATCTCCTCACCAGGTTTTATTTACTTTGTAGCAGTTGTCACTATCTGTCATTGTTTGCTTGCTCCTTTACTAACCCTAAATGTGAAGTCAAGTGGGCCTTAGAAAGCATCACTACGAACAAAGCTATTGGAGGTGATGGAAGTCCAGTTGAGCTGTTTCAAATCCTGAAAGATGATGCTATGAAAGTGCTGCACTCAATATGCCAGCAAATTTGGAAAACCCAGCAGTGGCCACAGGACTGGAAAAGGTCAGTTTTCATTCCAATTCCAAAGAAAGGCAATGCCAAAGAATGCTCAAGCTACCACAAAATTGCATTCATCTCACATGCTAGTAAAGTAATGCTCAAAATTCTCCAAGCCAGGCTTCAGCAATACGTGAACCATGAAATTCCAGATGTTCAAGCTGGTTTTAGAAAAGGCAGAAGAACCAGAGATGAAATTGCCAACATCTGCTGGATCATGGAAAAAGCAAGAGAGTTCCAGAAAAACATCTATTTTTGCTTTATTGACTATGCAAAGCCTTTGACTGTGTGGATCACAATAAACTGTGGCAAATTCTGAAAGAGATGGGAATACCAGACCACCTGACCTGCCTCTTGAGAAATCTGTATGCAGGTCAGGAAGCAACAGTTAGAACTGGACATGGAACAACAGAATGGTTCCAAATAGGAAAAGGAGTACATCAAGGCTGTATATTGTCATCCTGCTTATTTAACTTATATGCAGAGTACATCATGAGAAACGCTGAAATGGAAGAAACACACGCTGGAATCAAGAGTGCTGGGAGAAATATCAATAACCTCAGATATGCAGATGACACCACCCTTATGGCAGAAAGTGAAGAGGAACTAAAAAGCCTCTTGATGAAAGTGAAAGAGGAGAGTGAAAAAGTTGGCTTAAAGCTCAACATTCAGAAAACGAAGATCATGGCATCCGGTCCCATCACTTCATGGCAAATAGATAAGGAAACAGTGGGAAAAGTGTCAGACTTTATTTTGGGGGCTCCAAAATCACTGCAAATGGTGACTGCAGCCATGAAATTAGAAGATGCTTACTCCTCGGAAGAAAAGTTATGACCAATCTAGATAGTATATTCAAAAGCAGAGACATTACTTTGCCGACTAAGGTCCATCTAGTCAAGGCTATAGTTTTTCCTGTGGTCATGTATGGATGTGAGAGTTGGACTGTGAAGAAGGCTGAGCGCTGAAGAATTGATGCTTTTGAACTGTGGTGTTGGAGAAGACTCTTGAGAGTCCCTTGGTCTGCAAGGAGATCCAACCAGTCCATTCTGAAGGAGATCAGCCCTGGGATTTCTTTGGAAGGAATGATGCTAAAGCTGAAACTCCAGTACTCTGGCCACCTCATGAGAAGAGCTGACTCATTGGAAAAGACTCTGATGCTGGGAGGGATTGGGGGCAGGAGGAGAAGGGGACGACAGAGGATGAGATGGCTGTATGGCATCACTGACTCGATGGATGTGAATCTGAGTGAACTCCGGGAGTTGGTGATGGACAGGGAGGCCTGGAGTGCTGCGATTCATGGGGTCGCAAAGAGTCGGACACGACTGAGCGACCGAACTGAACTGAACTTACTTATTTATTGTCTCTTTCCATTCATTAGAATGCTGTCTCCCTAAGGTCTGAGACCTTGTTGGTTTTGCTTTCTGCTGTTTCTCTGAATCTAGAGCCTAAGACTCAGCAACATCCTTCTACAAATACACTTCCCTCCCATTTTCTGTGCTGGTGTCTCTGCTACTCATGTGAGACCTCATGGCTTTACATTTCCTTGACTTTTCAGCATACACTGTACAGTGAATCTGCCTTTATCTGCTAAAGTCTTTTGTGAAATGAGTTCAAACCAGTTAAGAACAAAAGGGCATCAAAAATATAGACAGATATTGAAAGGGGAGACGAGAGAGAAACAAAAGGATCTTAATTTTGCTGAGCTTTGGCCAGGCCAAGAGATATCAGATAACATCAAATAGCCTTTGTTAAAATAACAGAAACTTTGACAAATTAAAATGTAACTGCCCCAGACTGAGTTATGGGGCCTTCCAGGCTTGAAACCATCTAACTTTGTAGAAGTATGCTACCCTATGCAACCTAGCCTTGAGGATATGGTTTCAGTTTGGGATAAGGTACACATGCATGCTCACACACAAAGACATCTCAGATTTGAGACAGAGAGAAGACTCTGGGTTGGACTATGAGAAACCAACAAGAATAATTTTTTTTCCACCAAAATGAAAAGGCAGTTTGCTGACAGTGATTATATTCATTATATTATAAAATGCATTATATTCATAAATGATTATATTCATTTCTGGAGAAGGAAATGGCAACCCACTCCAGTATTCTTGCCTGGAGAATCCCATGAACAGAGGAGCCTGGAGGGCTGCTGTCCATAGGGTCGCACAGTCAGACACAACTGAAGCAGCTTAGCATGCATGCATGCATTGGAGAAGGAAATGGCAACTCCCTCCAGTGTTCTTGCCTGGGGCATCCCAGGGACAGAGGAGCCTGGTGGGCTGCCGTCGATGGCGTCGCACAGAGTTGGACACAACTGAAGCGACTTAGTAGCAGCAACAGCATATTAATTTCTGAGAGTATCCAGAACTTTAAGAAAACAGCTACCCCCAAACTATTTCATTCAAAGATGAGAGTCATTAATAATGACTAATATCTCTTCATTCCCTAAATCTTAGAGGTCTTTCTTTTCTGCCAGAAAGCTTCTCTGAGTAAATGGATGTAAAAAGCTTCAACAAGTGTCAGAATGAAAGGGGTATGATGGTCCCTGACTGGAAGGGTAATAAGTGAGTAAAGACTTAAGAGACCTCTTTGCTTTGGGCATAGCACATCATTATTTTTGATGTTCCCTACTTTTTATCTCTGAGAAGATTGCCATCTCCATTGCTGCATTATTTCTCAGACATTCAGCACCTCCCAAGGTTTTTCCTTTTGTCTGTCCCATGCTCAGGTGTGTGGTGTCTCTTTCAGTAGCTGTTTCAGTGGTGCTATGACCATATTAATGTGAAAGAGTTGGTGCAACAGAAATTACAAGGACCATCATTGTAATTCAGACACTTAATTCCCACTTAACAGTAGATGCATCCATTGATGACTCACAGGTCATGATCCTCATTCCCCTTCATCAGTCACTCTTGTTTTTGGGTCTGTGGATGGATAGGCACTTTACAAGGTTAAAAATGAAAGACTTCTGAAAAACTTTGATAACATCCTTTAGGAAAAAAAAATGGGTAAAGAACCCTGGAGAAGGGTACCCTGTGCAGAAATCTGTAGCATTCTGTAGCATATCTGAACCAAGACCACAGTTGGATGTTCAGTTGAAGTTCTAGAAGATAACCACCAGAGTTGTGGTGAGCTGGTGTCATGCAGTAGACTTGTTAGTTACCACCAATATTCCCCTCCTCTCCCTGAGGTACCCTCCCTGTCATTAGAAGACTGGGAATATTGCAAAGTAAACATCTGGAAGTATTGATAGTAAACATAGGAGAGAAATGGCTTGCTGAGCCAGCCACAGGTCAGGAAACCCTAATCTTATCGGGGTCCTGGAGACCATAGTTCCATAGAATGTTTGGATGGTGTTATGTTACTGTGAACACATATGTTTTCTTTTTATCCATTTTTTAGGCATCCTGTTTTGGAAAAGCTGGGTTTTAAAGGCTTGATCATTTTAGGGCAGATTATTCTATTTTTTACCTTAAAAAAGGTGAAAAAAACCTTTAGAACCAGCTCCTTTAGAACCTGAACAATGGGAAAAACACAGTTATTTCTATTTGTTTTACTTATTTAGCTTATTTGCTTGTAATATTTCTGTGGGCTTCTCTGGTGGCTCAGACAGTAACGAATCCACCTGCAGTGCAGGAGACCTGGGTTCAGTCCTTGGGTTGGAAAGATCTGCTGGAGAAGGAAACACCTACTCACTCCAGCATTCTGGCCTGGAGAATTCCATAAACAGAGATGCCTGGCGGGCTACTATCCATGGGGTTTGCAAAATGTCGGACATAACTGAGTGACTTTCACTTTCACTTTCAATATTTCTGTGACTGAAGATGACCACCCAGAATTCATTCTTTCTTGAAATGTAGTGTATGGATCACTAGCATCGAAATCTCTAGGGAGTTTTGCTTAAAAATATATTTAGGCCCCACAATGGCTGTTGGAATCTTTGGGGCAGCACCTCGGAATCTGCATGTTTGTCCATTTTCAGGTACACTAAATCTGAAAACCAGAAGGCCGTGGTCTGCTGGTTGGTTACAGTGCCTGACTGGGAGTTAGCCTTCAAAGCACTGAGATTCATCTGTGCATACCTGCTTTTCTTTTCCTGTAGAAGGGTATAGCTTAAGTTTAATACAAAGCAAACATGCTCTTTTCCTGGGAATTTTTAACCTGGGGTCTATGGTTAAAAGGAGAGTTTCCAGTTTTTATGAGATTCTCAAGGAGGATCATTACTCAGGAAAGGCATGTTCCAACACCAACTTAAAGGCATGCTTTCCAGTTTGGGTGGGAACATTGGGCACTCAGATTGGCCCAGATGGTGCTTGAATCTCTCATTCTTTCCTATTTCTATTCATGTCAGAGGAAATCCTAAAGTTTATGAAGAATGAGAAATTTAGAATGTTTTTACCTCCAAACCTGTAGACCTCTTGGACTTCATGACATCTATTTTCCCTCTCAGATGAATGGAGAGGATAAGACTGAGTTATTTATGAATCATACAGTGCTACACGTCTAGAAAGACAAAAACACATAGCCATGCATAGGAAAGGGTCAGTATGGCCATTGTCTTCAAGGTCTAGGTCTGAATTTCAGCATAAGGCAGGATTAACTGCACCTTTCTCTCTGGGATTTCTGATGTAAATACCGACACCAGAGTCATGTACAGGCCTGAGAGGGACAGTAGAATGTGGAAGTGGGTTTGGAAACCAAAATATTATGTCAGCAGTTTTCTCTTCCATTTATTCTTACTTATCAAAACCAACTTTTTAACTCAGGGGCTTTGTTAATAAAAACATAGATAATTTCATTTGGAAGGCCCAAGAGCTTCATATGCGAGGTTTAAAACAAATTCATCTCATCCCCTCCAGGCAAAAGTATTGGAGGGCTGATTCTTCTTGCAGAACCCTCCGAATAAATTAGTGCTGGTGAACTTCTCTGCTCAGAGTAGGGCGAGGTCAGTTATTAAATACACACAGAGCCCTATAGCTGGAATCTCTGTGAAAAGAAAAACAACCACAAATATAATTTCTGAGTTTAAGTCTTCCTTTTTTATTTGTAGTACCCTCAAGACCTCTTCAAATCCATTATTACTTTTGCAGAGTTTTTGTTTGTTTGTTTGTTTTCATTTTAACATGTTTTACAATGAAAACAGCTAACAGGGTATATTTTCAGGGCTAATATCCAAACAAGTTAAGTCATCTTTTTCAGAAAACCTTTTGTGCAACTGCAAAGTATACTTTGGGGTGACTATTTAGAAAGTAGACACCCCAGTGTTTGAATTACAACTATGCAAAGAAGTAACATTCCAGACAGGAATTTGCAGCAAATGATGGTCAGGTTCTGGTGGGCACACATTTTCATCCCTATGAACTTGGAAGACCCAGCATGTTCTGCTAGTTAGAAATGATATCACCCAAGCACTCCACAATGCATGTAAATCAAACCCTCATGCTGTCTTAAACCCTTTCAGTGATATATGTCAATTCCTTCTCAATAAAACAATAAGACTGGAAAAAAAGAAAAAAAAATCTAACACACTACCATTTTGGGGAATTAGTAAGTCCTGGGGGCAGTCTTCCTTCCCTTAGGACACCCCAGCAACCACATGAGAAACACCTCAACCAATAGGAGAATGCCAGTTCCTTTCACCTAGAGTTTCAATTCCCCTGGATGCTTTATATAAGAAATTGGCGGAAATAGTCTAATGTCAGCTGCTCTGATCATAAAAACCTCAGGGTGCTCGTTCTGGCACTGCTGCCATATGGGTTCTGGGAAAGGGGAGCAAGAGGAATCTGAGTCCCTTGAGAAAAAAAATGGCCTAGTGCAGAGATGGACAAGGCCAACCAGTGTATTTTCCAGGATTTATTATTATGATGATTTTTCCAGGTCTTCTAGAATGTCCAGATCTTAAAGAAGCCACAGAAGAGCTGTGAGTAAGAATGCAAAAGGGGAAAAGACTTTTAAGAGGGGAAATATTCAGGGAAGACTGAGAAGCCTGTGGTGCCATAGCTCTGTTCAGTCACATTTTTTGAGAACCTACTGTGTGGGAGTCAATTGCTTGCTAAGTGCTAGGGGCACTCAGATGGATCCGCCCAGCCTCTGCCCTGAAGAAGCTCACAGTTCCTGCGGAGGTAACTGGCTCATTGTTGGCATAGAATCTGATCCATGATGCCTCAGGAGCCCAGAGAAAGGGACACTCCTACTCCAGCCTGGTAATCCAGCATGCTGTTCATGGAAAAGGTAATGCCTGAATTCAGGAGTTCATTCATTCATTCAATTATCCAACAAATACTCATTGAATATCAACTGCTTTTCAGACACTGTGATGGGTTTGAGTGATAAAATGACATACCCATTTTTAAAATGGAGAGTTGGGGAAAAGTACATGAGTAGGCAAAATTGATAATATTTTACCGCTGATCAAAGGGATCTCATGAGATGGCTGGATGGCATCACGGACTCGATGGACGTGAGTCTGAGTGAACTCCAGGAGATGATGATGAACAGGGAGCCCTGGCGTGCTGCAATTCATGGGGTCGCAAAGAGGTCAGACACGACTGAGCGACTGAACTGAATTGAACTGAACCTCCCAATACTTACCTACTCCCAAGGTTTCCTGATGCTTCCATCATTAGATATTCATTCCTTTGTCTGTCACATTCAATATCACCACTTCAGAACATCAGAAATAGATTTTGACACAAGGAAGGCCAGCAAGTTGCCTGAGGGTACTTGGAGCCAGACCTGGGATGTTGGAAGTACAGTAGGTAGAAGACAGAAGTAACCAAGGGACTGAGCACTGTCTTACTTTCTCCCTGGGAGTGCCAGGAGCTGGCTGTAACAGACCTAGCCATCTAAACAGTGAATCCCGCTTGCATGCTGCACAGGTTGACCCAGACAGCCTCTCAGCCTCTGTCCACTGTGAAAACACAGCACACCCAAGTTGATGGGAATGCTGAATGACACCACGTGGGTGTGCAGTGGTCTGTGACTGGAAGCTTCGCTGGAAGCAATTTGCAAAGGAGGCCTTAGAAAACCACCTGGATGGTTATTATAAATTAAAAAAGGAAGAGATGCCACTTTTTTTCCAAATAATTTTTAATACTAGGTTTATGACTGGGTACATGTGATAGTCATTAGAGCTTATTTAACTCTGAAATTATCTGGCCCCTCAAACTCCACTGGGACTGCAGGAATTGTGGGTTAAATTTTAAAATACAATGTCTGAAAGAAGATGATATGCTTTTCCTTGAAGAGAATAAATTCAGACTTTTAAAAAAATCAGCTCTGTCTAGAAAGGATTGTTATCATTTCTTATATTTATTGTGTGTTTCCATAATGTGTTTGAGCTTAGAAATTCACCCAGGCACACACAATTTACTTGAGTTGGCTGTTGTGCCCTTCAATCCTGCAGTCCAAGTTGTGCTTTTCTAGTGGGTTGATTTGGAGATAGTCCAACTGTGTTCTGAACTCTGAGCTCAAATCTCAGAGGTTTTCATTTGTTCGGAGCCGAACATTTCATCAGGAGCTGAGAGTATGTGAGTTACACCGAACAGCTGTGAGGTACCCACCACCCTCTCCCCAAGGATGACACGTTCTGAAAGGAGGGTGTTGTAAGCATTCCTGAGCAAGCCAGCTAATCTGAGGCCTAGCTGGATGGCCAGGGCCTACTTCTAAGAAGGCTCCCGCTGGAATTACAGCATCTTATAACCCTGATGTGCAAAGTCCCCCTTCTTCAGAAGAGCAGCTAGGACATGGAGGGGGCTGGGAGAGTGGGGGAGAGACGACGAGAGGGCCAAATGGGTGAAAAAGGAAGCTCTTGAGTCGGAAGGGAATTTTCTTTGGGGAACAGGATATTCTCTATCATTAGCTGCTCACAGGAAGGGAAATAGGAAAACAGGGTTTCTTTTCAAGTGGGGGAAACCCAGCAGCCAGTGAAAATGCCGGATTTGGAATGGTGGGGAAGGTGGGTACTTCTGTTTGGAAGGCAAATGTAAATACTCAGACCCCTTTGAACTCTGAAATTGATTCTGACTCCAGCCAGCCGTCCAAAGAAGTTTTACTACAGCGTCAGTGTGTCCTGTGCATCGCTGGCCTGGTGGCATCACCACCATCAGGCACCGGGCCCTCGGAGTTTGGCCAGGAGCATTGAACCCACTGGCCACAACACCCCTTGATCAGAGGCACCCTCTCTGTCTTGGAACCTTAGGCCTCTTCTTCCTCCTGGCAGGAGCAAAAATGCTTGTGTGTCTCATGAGAGGTCTGTGTCTGTCTTTGGCCAAAACTGCCATTGCCTCTGTTACTTTCCAAAGAAGGCACAAGAAAGATACCTTTAAATAATCTTTACCTACAGCAGAAGGTCCCTTTCAATTATTTCAGTGGAAAAAAAAAAAAAAAAAGGCAGGGTGTCCTATCTAGGAGCTTAATCCAGCCCCTGGGACATGGTCTAAGAAAAGTCCTATAGAGAGTGTTTCTCCTTGTGGTTACAGGAAGGCTACACTTTGGAAACCGGTACCATGTAACCACGGTTCAGCAGGTAAAGAATCCATGTGCCGTGCAGGGAGATTAAGAGACGCGGGTTCAATCCCTGGGTCAGGAAGATCCCTTGGAGGAGGAAATGGCAACCCACTCCAGTATTCTTGCCCCAAAAACCCCATGGGCAGAGCAGCCTGCCAGGCTTACAGAGCTACATTCCAAAGGGTCGCAAAGAGTCAGATATGACTGAACGCAAAATAATATTTAAATACAAAATCAAGGTGAGTTGTAGGGAGCAGAGGAGGAAAAGTGAAAGTCCTTAGCTTTATATGATCAATGGCATATATAAAAAGGAGAAAATCCATGATATAAAATCTTATCATCCTGCCCTGAAGTGGAAAGGCTGGTAGGAGCGACTGAAGATTTTGTTTTATTTATTCCCTGCATCAGAAGAAAAATCAATAGCTGCCTGGCGAGTCAGATGTGAGTGAGTTATACAGGCCACTGACATGGTGGACCAAACTTTATAACAACCATATTTGCCCCTGTCAGGCCACAGGCTTCAGTGGCGCCAGCTGTAATTACGGCTGATCACCTCTAATTCAGAGCTGCCTGCCTTGATAAAGGTGTCACTGGAGCAACTGTGGCATCAGTGTCGATTAGGGATGTCATGCTCCAGGAAAACTGCTGGAGAAAGCTCTTCCCCTTTCCAGCCCCCAGGGTCAGGAGACTTCTGGGCAACCCTTGCTTTTTAACTTTCACCCTGAGTTTGGTCATAGTCCCTAACACTCTGATTTAAACTCCAAGGGACTCAGATGAACAGCCCTGTCCCCTGGCAGCAGATACCTTTGATAAACTAAGAAATCTCTCTAAAAACAGAGTTTAGAAGTTGGGATCTTCTCTGCTTGACAACATGCAGAGAAACTAAATGTTTGTATCACCTAGTTAATTCACTGATCACAAAAAGGGATGAGAGGCAATAAGCTTGGGCAAAAGCTACAAATATTTTTGAAAAAAAAAAAAATTGCAACCCCATGCCTTTCTTCTGCTTTTGTGGTATTTCCAAAAAAAAAAAAAAAATCTAGCAAACTTCCCATTTTTAAAAATTACATTTTTTTTTTCCTTTTGAAGGAGACATTAGGGTGAGGGAATGAGAAAACAGAGAGAAGATAGAGTTAAAATGCTGTGCTAACAAAGTAGCCAAGTGTCTGGATGTTCTAGGTAGAATCCTGAGCAGGAGAGGTGTGCAGAGAGGGGTGGAATTCTGCAATTACAAAAGGGCTTCACTGTCATTTGTGAAGGATAATGTTTGACTCCCCCTCAACCACTCCAAGCTGTTATTCCTCCCTCTGTAATTAAGAAAGAGACACACACACTGTTCTCTGGGTATCCTTTAAAACTCACAGACAACCCCGCCCACACCACTGCTCCCCAGCCAGTGGCAGAACCCACAGATTGTCTTCATTTGGGGGTGAACCTCTTCTAACTCCCTCTTCTTCTGACGACGACTCACCTGAGAGTGGAGTGCTAATCTTGGGAAGACAAGCTCTGTGTTTTGCAACGAAGGTCCTTCTGTCTTCTGCACAAAAAGAAAAAGAAAAAGAAAGAAAGAAAAGTGATCAACAGGGGCCACGGGAGTGGGGGCCACGGGAGTATGGGCCACGATTCCCACTTCTGGACAGCTCCTCACGGAGGCAAGTGTTTGGCCCAAAAGTAGGCTTGCTCTTGCTGACAGGGAGGTCAGACATGACAGATCTCTGGTGGAGAGGGGGTGGTTGACACTGAGTGACAGAAAACCCTATCCAGCTCCAGGACACAGAGGGGCAGTGAGGCCCTGGAGACGGATCATCTGGTTCTGAAGAAAGCCTGGGCTGGTGGCCTGTCTTAGTTATTCTTGCTCATCTTTCCAACCTGCTCTTTCACCTCCATCTCTGCCTGCATCTCCACTGTTGTCCTTTCTCCAAACTCAGGGACCTTCTTTAAAATCAGCATTAAGAAAAAAATCAGAACCAGTGGACCCCTGCCCATAGAACTCGGGGTCCCTCTCTGAGTCCCAGGCAGCTGGGCCATCCCCAGGCGGTACTGTTTCCTCGCTCTGTTTACTCGTTTCTAAGGGCAATTGCACCACTAAGGCTCCCTGAGTCTGGAACTCGGCCTGGGGCTGTTTTGGTTACATTGAAGTTTTTGCTTCAGTTCTGCCAGATTTAAATGGTGACTTCACCAGCACTGAGCTAAAAAGAAGAAGGGGGAGGAGGGCGAACCCAGGAGAAAGAGAGCGAGCGAGCCGGAGGGAGAGAGCCAGAGCCGGGCGCTAGAGAAGGGCCAGCACATTACATCATCGCTTGGCCTGGAATCAAGTGGGAAGGATGTGAGTCACTCAGGCTAGTTAAGCTTTGGCTCAAATTCTACACACACTCATTCCAGAGCTCTCATGTTCTGCACCTCAGGAGGGAATTCAGCCTCAGTGATGTCCATGAGGTTTGTTTTTAATTTTATTTTCTTTTTTTCCCTGATTTTATAATTTTTTTTTTTTTTGGCCCCTACCGCCTTCTTTTCTTGAGTCTTTATACTCTTCCTCCTCCTCTTTCTCTCGCCCCATCTCCCCTTTCTGCCCGGCTTTGTTTCTCTTCTTCCTTCTCCTCTTTCCCCAGCCCCTCTGCTGGGCTCCTCTTCTGGTCCCGAAGAGGCATTTCTTTTCACTTGGATCAGAGTTTTTGTTCTAGTATAGCGACCTGAATGAGTTGAACTGAGGCTGGGTTGGGCACATTTTTTTTTTTTTAAAGCAGAGGGAGCCAGAGGGATTGGAGCAAAAGAGCCACGAATAAAAAGCGAAGCGAGACAGAGCAAACTCAGGCGAAGTTTCTCTGCCTGCAGTGTCGCTGCTAATCGGAGGAGACAGGGAGAGAGTTAAAATGCAGGAACCAATCGCTTGAATGGTGATGTAATGCAAGAACCGCAGGGTAGTTAAGTAATGTGAGAGCAAGGGGGTCAGGGTTGCAAAGCATTTACCTGCTCTCAAGGGGTTTTCAGTTTATTATCAATTGCAGTGACTGTAACTGGCTTCAGACTGCAATCTCTAATTATTCACAGACGCCCCTTTTTTATCTTTTATTATTAAAAGTAAAACTATATTATGGTATTAAAAAAAAACATGATATTATCACAGCTGTGTATTATTTTCCACCGGGATTCTCTCTCCCTTTTCTCTTAAATGGCTCAAAACTGTTGTCTTTTCATAAAAGGTTGAACTGAAGTGATGGTGGGAGAGGGGGTGGCTTTTTGAGTGTAACCAGCGAATTGTAAATGCCTGGTGAGCTCTTTGGTGTGTTCTGCTGAGTAGGAAGAGTTGTACTATTGCGTTTATTATAGAGACTGTACTGTAGGTTTTTAAACTCATAGATGATGATCCTCAAAAGTAACTATAGTCTTTCATCTATTATTTCAGCTAATGCTTAACAGCAGTTAGTTTTAACTTCATGCTCTTTCACGTGACAATTAACTTAATCCGGGTGCTAACTTTAAAACCTCTTTGCTCTTCAGTTATTTTCAAGATGAGATTCTGTGGTCGTGGGGGAGATGATGAAAACTTCCGGATTGATTTGTCTAAAAGCAGCTAGCTAATATTTGCGAGTAAGGAATTAACACAGAATAAATGGAGAGAGAGACAGTTGATGGTGTTCTTAACGCTCTAAGGATCCAGGGTACCCAGAGGGAGAGACTTTGACGTTTTGAAAATTATTACCTCGTTTCTGTGTGTTTCATAAAATACATTTAGTGCTGTGATGCTCGGCCTGGGCTGAATGCTTCCTAAAACCAGCCAGCTTTATTAGACAGTTCTCAGCTGAAGCCCTCCACAACTAGAAAGCCAGTCCAGTGAGAGATCCCTGACTCTTGGCTATTCCAGAACTTCTCTGGCTCAGTTAGTCTGTACCATCATAGAGCTGGGTGCATATTGAGGCATGGGGCACATACCAGAAAGGTGTTTATGTTTATTTAATGCATGTTTGGGGTATAATTAATCATGACTTTTTAATGGATCTTCTCCCCTTTCTCCTTTTTGGGGCAGAGATGGAAGGGAAAGGGAAGGAGGAAGTAATTTTGGAAGAAACAGTATGATGTGGTAGAGGTCAGGAGGCCTGAGTGCTAATCCTGGTGACCTTGAGCAAGTCCCTTAAAGCATCTGGGCTTCATTTGGAAATGAGGGAGTAGACAAGGTGGGAGACAAGCCCCTCCTCCCTGTGTGGAGCCAATCTAAGGTGATCTCTGAAGTCTCTTCAAGCTCAAAAGCTCTGCGTCTGTGTCCGTGTTCTTTAAAAGTTTTGCTAAAAGGTATTTGGCATAGCTTTTCAGAGAAACGGACGTTTGAATTCAAAATGAATTAGTGCGTTGAAAGAAATGAATGGAGGCGGGTGAAGGGGAACATGTCTTTTCTCACTTTAAAAGTTGGTTTTTGTTTTTTTGTTTCTTTTGCTTTCTGGCATGAATGTGCCTCTTGTGAAATTCTGTTTCCACTTGTAGCCTGTAAGGAGTCCTCAATGAGAGATAATTACTTAGGTGAGTCTGTCAAAAAGAATGGTGGAGAAATCCAAGAATAGAGTAAACTTTTCTGAAAGACCCCACAAGTCCCTCAAATGCATAAAATGGTGCTAAAAATACAGGAGACATATATGTTTCATCCACTCATATTCATATTCAAAACGGTATTTTTAGTGAATTTCCTCCCCCAAAACCATACAACTTCTTGATAGGTTTCTGTAATTTCAACATAAATTCAAGTTTTTAGATGAGATTGAAGGCTATTTAAAATCCTCAAAAACTTGAAAGGCAAAACTATATGTGCTTGTAAGAAATATAATTTTACTAAACAATATCCCTATTCTTCTGCCAAATTCCAGGATAGTAGCCTTATTGTAAAGTATGTATTTATGGACCTAGTTTAATTGTGCACAGGGAAAATTGCGCCTGTTACGAGTGGCAGTCCGGGGCGGGGATGAGGGGGGCCGAGGTGGGGGGTCGATTACCCAGAACTGAAACGAAACCACTGGTGAAGTTATTAGTCATTGCGCAGAGACTGATGAGTGCCAAGTTATGTGCTTGAGACTCTTCAGGAATAAAGAGAGCATGATTTCTTTTTTTAGAGTATTACCATTTGTGTTGATTTGGCTCCAAGGTGTTCACCTGTAATCAGAAAGGTCCTGAAATGACTGACAGAGAGGCAGGGCTAGGAGTGTGAGCCTCACTGTGATCCTCAGTCAGACTTTTATTACCTCACTTTCTCCCCAGGATAACCTAGAAGAATAGGAATCATTAGCTCTGCTGTTTGGTAATTGTTTTGCTTGGAGTTTTTGTTTTGATTACTGTTGTGTTCTAATTGAAATGTGTATTGAGGTACTTGTTGACATGAATGTATTTGTAAGGAATAATACAGAGCTCCCATGCACCCCTTACCCATTCTGGTGATATCTGACAAAACTCTTGTAAATATCACAACCTGGATACTGGCAATGATCACAACTGGCTGATGTTATTTAGTGTTCTTATTTATTTGTACTTATTTGTGTGTGTGTGTTGCCTTTATGAATGTGAAAACTGAGGTTTAGACTTGCCACAGTTCACACAAGCTGTAATGCCTCGAGTCCAATCCACACAAAGTCTAGCTTGCCATCACTGACAAACTTTTCTCCACCCTCACCAGGGGCCTCATGGCTGTGCTTGGCAACGAGCTGTCTCGGTGACATTGCCCTTGTTTTACATTTCCTTGAGGCATGGTCTGAGTGGCAGCTTTGCCCTCCATGGGGGTCCCTACTGCCATTCTTCACATATTAGCAGGTGAAGGAGGAGGCAGGGCTTTGATGGCATAAAAGAAGAGGTATAAATATATTCCATCTGTATTCCAGGCACAGAACAGAGGGATAGCCACTGTCTACCCCTACGCTAAGTTAGTACTGAACTCAGCCTTCTTCGTCTTCCCCTGCCGTTTTTCCCCTGGTAGACACATCTACAACATGAAGGAAGGGGATGACATCAGAAAACCAGACAGCTACTGGTCAGAGAAGGACTGTGGTCTTTTGAAAAGAGCATGGAGTTGGGGGTCAAAAGACTTGGGTTCAAGTCAGTCACTCCTCCAATCACTGGTTATATGACTTTGGCAACCCACCTAACCTCACTGTGCCATAGTTTCTATCTTTGTAAAGTGAGGATAGCCATACCTACCGTGTAGAGTCGTCATGGTTGGAGACATTCTTTAAGGGCCCCAGCACTCAACGAGATCACAGGAATCATGTTTCAGCTGCTGCCTTCATGAGGATGCAGGAAAGGGTCCTCCCAGGAGTCTATGCGGGTGACTGACTGCAGATTCTAACTGATCATCCTATTCCCAGCATCACTCAGGCTGCTTCCTTTGCCAGCCTTTCTTCCCTTATGTCTTCGTTTTATTCAGAAAATCAAGCAGGTCTGAGATCAAGTCAGGTACTTGAAACAGAAGTAAATGTACTGTTCTGATTAAAGTGAGGTGAGGGCTAGTGCTGATAAAATCTGCCAAATTCCCAGTGACCTGAGTGGAGGGAGAGATGAGAACAATGCAGGTTGGAAAAAGACTCTTGCATTCCCATTCAGGCTCAGCTGTGGCTTTGTGAATGGGAAAATGGAGTGAAATGGAGATGAGCAAATTCAGTCATGAGCACTGGATTCCATTCTGGACTGGACTAAGAGAATTTCTGTTTGCAATAGTTCATGCGTGTCATGCATATTTATAGTCAGGTGACACTACCTTTTAGGCTTGTTACGTCCTCTCTTGTGTCTTTTCTGGTGGCAAAAATGATGTTTTAGAGATTGAAAGGGAGTTTTCCAAGGTGACAAGGGACATGACTTAGCAACTGAACAACAACAACAAAGGGATACGATAGTGAACTTGGTGGGTTTCTATTACAGTGACGGAGCCCAAGACTTATATCAAGGGTTTCATTCCAGGAGCCCCAAGTCTCTGCTAGAAACACACTTCAAGATGTCTCAAGCTGCATGATGAAAATGTCTCTGAATTACTAAGTACATGTTGGTCAGGGAGGCCAGGTCAACATTCAGAGACAGAAATTAGCGTGGACTTGAGACAGAGTGCTGCCATGAGCCCGAAGGAAAGTGGGGTGGTCCCTTCTGAAATTGCACAGAAAAAAGTAGAAGCAGTGGGCTGAATGCAGGCTGCTTCTTTCTGCTCTCTTTCTGTTTGGTCTTCATGGGCCTCTGATCTTTGAAGGGAAACTCCTTTTGCATTGGATTTTTGAAGGATGTATGTATGAGTACCTGTGCCAGGGGCTGTGGGCATCGCACAGGGATGTGGGAAATAGTTGAGAGAAGGAAGGAACACGGGTGGCACTGATAAATGGGGTAGCTGTTGTTGTTCAGCCGCCAAGCTCTTTGCGATCTCATGGACTACACCACTCCAGGCCTCCCTGTCCCTCACCGTCTCCTGGAATCTGCCCAAGTTTATGTCCATTGAATCAGTGATGCCATACAAACATCTCATCCTCTGTCACCCTCTTCTCCTTCTGCCTTCAGTCTTTCCCAGCATCGGGGTCTTTTCCAATGAATCAGCCACGTCAATAAAAACCCTGTGGTCCAAATTTTAAGTTTATAAATTTTTTTCTTATATTCTGGCTGTGCCATGCAGCATGCGGGATCTTAGTTCCGCAACCAGGGACTGAACCTGTGCCATCTGCAGTGAAAGCTCACTGTCTTAACCACTGGACTGCGGGGGGAAGTCTCTGAAGCTTATAATTTTTATTTATTTATTTATTTTTTTGGTTGTTGTTGTTATTTATTTATTTATTTATTTTAAATGACAATACTGTATTTGTTTTGCCATACATTGACACGAATCAGCCATAGGTGACACAATCTCCCAATGCCGAAGCCCCCTCCCACCTCCCACCCCTGAAGTTTATAATTTTTAAACAGACTTTGCTAGTCTGATCAAATTGTAGTACGGTTTGGTGCTTTCAGCAGTGTGTATTTCATGAATTTTGGTTGCAACCACAGCAGTTCCTTGACTACTTACATCCTTAAAACCTGAAATTGACTTGACTGAGCACTCCAAAGTCCATGATGCAGTACACATACACTTTATAACAAGTCCATACATCTTTCTTCCTGTGCCTACCCTGGCAGGAGAGCTTATTTAATGATTGATGAAGCAAGGCTGCACCCAAGAAGAATTAATCAATAGCTCGCAATCATTATGGAGAGTGTGACAGTAGTTATACAGTAGTCAAGACCCACCTAGCTATCAGCAGGGTCTTCCTTTCCTCCACATGATACCCAAAATTGAATTCTACCTTATCTATTTTTTTTTCCTTGTTGTCTTTAATGACTGAAATAGAACTGGATGTGTCAAACACAGCAAAGCCTAGGAAAAAACAGTAAGGCTTCAAAGGAATGCCAAGCTATCTATTAATGCATAGACTCAATCACTCATCTTAATGGGAGATGGGAAATGGGGCCAAGTGTTCTATACGCTGGAATGCCTATCATCAATTATTGTGTTTTAGGAGCCTATGAACTTTTAAAATCAGAGATCTTTAAAGGCTTCAAGTCATGTGGAGTTGGATAAGTGTGCTAACATGGCAGAGGGGCCAGCTGGGCCTCTTGTAGCCTTATGAGTCTGGCTGCCTGTTTGGCTCTGCCCTTCTGCCCTCAGTGGAACCTATATCACTGCTAAGGAGAAGTTGCAAAGCAAGAGTTTTTGGAGAAGTGGAGCCTCTTTATTTGAAATCATTACGTCCCATGTAATTGTGTCCTATGCATTGCTTTGCAGTCAGACAGATCTGTGTCCAGACTCTGGCTTTACCACATGTAGCTGTGTGATTTTGATCTGATGAATGCTTCTGATCCTTGGTTACTTCATCTATGAAGTGGAATCCATGAGATAATGACTACAATGCACTTAGCATGGAATTAATAAAAGTTCCATAGGTGTTAGTTATTTAATGATGAGACTGGCTGACTTTGTTTGGCAGTCTGGGTAATGGTCTTTTGGGGGCATCAATAGTGTAGAGAGAAACACTGATATTTAGTAGTTCCTTTCCAGAAAGGTAAACTGAGTCATGGAAGGCCAGGGAGGCTATGAACAGGACAGGTGCAGAGAGAAGCGTAACACTGACTGTATAATTTGGGGCCATTTCTTCACTGGCCAGAAAATAAGGCTTAAAATCTCACTTTAAAACATTTTATTTCAGAGTTAAGAAGCTCTGGGTCTCCCCCACCCCACGTCTTTTAGTTAGGTAGTAGATAGGAAACATAAGAGACAAGAGTTCAATCCCAGGATTGGGAATATTCCCTGGAGGAGGAAATGGTTACCCACTCTAGTATTCTTTTCTTTTTTTTTTTGCTATAAATACAAAGTTTATTTGCTCTACAATTGACATGCAACAGATGCTCTATAGATATATACTGAATAAATTATGTTTATAATTAAAGAAAATGTGCAGGATATAAGAATACATAGCTGGTATTAAGTGTATAAAGTAGACATTTTAGATATACAAAAGAACCACTCTAGTAATCTTACCTGGGAAATCCCATGGACAGAGGAGCCTGGCGGGCTACCGTCCATAAGGTTGTGAAGTCAAATATGACTGAAGCAACTTAGTACGCACAGATTTTTTTTTAGATGGCACAAGGCAATTTTTCCTTTGCATCTGCCTCTTCTTTACCTTCTTATTTATCATAATACTTCAGTCAGCTCAGCAACACTCTGCAGAAAAGGGCTGATCTCCTTTAATTCCTCCGGAATTAATCATAATGACAGCAATTATGATAGACCCATTTAGTATAAATGCACATGTAAATTACTCTCGTGTTGCGTTCTCACCTTCAGTTCTGCTTTCGCCAGCACCCACCCTGATACAGGTTATGAAGTGGCCTCTTGCTGGCCAAATCATTTGCCTTAATCCAGAACTTCCCTAGCTCAGTGTGAAGCTGCTTGTTGCCATTCCCTTCCACCGAGGGTAAAGAGGAAGCGCTTATGTACAGGTCACAAGGGATGGCATTTGCTTTGCCTTTATGCTCAGCATCTAAAACTTCCTTAGCTGTAGAATAATAATTCTATCATTCTAAACACCTGGATGAGGTGGAAATTTTAAAATCCCTAAACCCAACCTGCTCACCCTAGTGATTCAGAAATTCAGGCCTCCTCAAAAGGTGGCAAAGTATCTGATATTCTAAAGCTATTTGATGGCAGTGCCAGAACCCGGCTCCAAGGCGTGAGGAGCACACTTCCACCCTGCCAGGCTCCTGGACTTCCTAGACCCAGGAATTGTATCTTCTTGCTCAAACAAATGCTTCTAGTTCCCCTTTTGAGTTCTGGCTCTTGAGATGGTGCAGTGGGGAAAGTGCAAAGAAAGACTCAGAGGTGCAGGGGCACAAAAGAGCCGCTGGCAGGCTGGGAGAAACTGGGAGTCATTCAGGCACCTGGCCGTGCAAACACTCCACCCTCTGGTCTGGAGGGAGGGGTGGAGAAGCAGACAGATACTCTGCTTTCTGCCTCCAGCCAAAAGCTCCCTGGTGTCTAGTTGGTGGGTGGGGCGTCCCGTCGTCCCTGTCTGTAAGTGAGATGGGGTAACCGTCCAGGAGTCAGGCTCCCTGTGCTTCCCACTGCTCTCTCCCTCTCTCCCTCTCCTGCCAGCCCTCACCACGCCGAGTGCATGCCCATGTCCAATGAGGACAAAGCTTGGAAACCACCCCAGAAACAGCACCCACCCACCTGCAGGATGTGACCTCTGGGCTCTGAAACTCGCTGCTTCCTCCCTCTCCCTCCCCACATAGGGAACTGTTTTAGACCACAATTCCCAATCCAGCCTCACTTTGCACTTTAATCCTAAAGAGACTCTGGCACTTCGTGACCACAGAAAACTTGTCACTTCATTAGGATTCTGAAAAAGGGGGTGGGGGGAGCAAAGGGTAATTCATAGTTGTTTTAATGACTTTGCATCCTTTGCCATGGAAGCAACTTTCGGCTGTTAGGCACAAAAGACACCAGCGCTGACATCTAAGAGTGCACAGGGGGACAGCATTTTTCATAATGCTTTATCACAAAATCCTTCACAGCCAGTTAACCCAATTAATCTTTCCACAGTAATTATCCAGGTGCTGTTTTATTCAGTTTCCCTGACGTTTCCAAAGCTCCATGGTTTGCAGATGAACTATTGTGCCTCTCAACCTTGGAAGGATATTTCTAACTAATTAATGATTGTTAAGTGCTTGGAAGATGCACTTTGGAAATATGCTGGTGCTAATACGTCTGTATTGTGCACTGTGCAGCTGGCCAGTATGCGAGTTGAACATCATTCTTGCTGTTTGTAGATCGTACAAAGATGAATATGATGCCTTCTTTTCTCAGCTAGGTATCTGTCCCCACATCCCTCCCCCATCACACATTTGTTCTTTGTTCCGCTCTCTCCCAATCTGTATTAGGTTGCCTTCCGTGAGATAGCCCAGTGAGTCTTAGGATTTCTTCCAGGAAGTGAGAAGACTCATCATGCCACTTCTTCTAGCCACATGGTCTTTAACGAGGCAAATTGAAAATTGCTATTGGCTGAACTGCCAGGAAAAGGAACACAGTTTTCTGTATGATAAAGGGGTTTCAAAACTTTTTTGATATGAACAGTAAGGGATATGTTTTATATTGCAGCTCAATAGATTCAACATGTGTATGTTTACATATGTGTGTGTATGTATAGTTTGATAAAGCAATACTTAGTCTTTACTGTGTCTTAACTTCTTGGAGATCACATCCTAAAAAATACTAGTCATGTTGGATTAAACTGATCTCAGCAGTTCCTCACTAATACCTCACTGCTGCTGCTAAGTCTCTTCAGTCATGTCCGACTGTGCGAACCCATAGATGGCAGCCCACCAGGCTCTGCCGTCCCTGGGATTCTCCAGGCAAGAGCGCTGAGTGGGTTGCCATTGCCTTCTCCAAGGCATGAAAGTGAAAGAAGAAAGTGAAGTCGCTTAGTCGTGTCCCACTCTTAGCGACCTCGTGGACCACAGCCTACCAGGCTCTGCCGTCCCTGGGATTCTCCAGGCAAGAGTACTGGAGTGGGTTGCCATTGCCTTCTCTGAATACCTCACTAGTACCCTCTAATGAACCTCAGGCGGAGTTCAGAAAGCACTGGCATAGTGGGACGGTCAGGGGAGTGCTGGACTAGGGTCAGGAGACCTGGGTTACATTGCCACCTCTGTCCCAGTTCCAAGATTCTGTCCCTAGACCTCAGTGTCCTCATATAAAATTAAGGTATTTGTTTTCAAACTGAACTTACCCCCTATTTCTTATGTAGAAACCCAGTATGAAAAATAGAGCTTCCGATTGGCCCACAGCTCTTCCCTCAACTCATGTCCCCATCTCCACCCAGAAGTCCTTGGAACACAATCTAAATACTACTAGGCCAGAAATCTCCTAAGTCTTCTTGTTCTGTCATTCATTCATTATTTTATTCTCTTGGTAACAGGTTTATCTAATGAAACACACCTGGTTTACTGCTACTGATGCTTGGCTAGGAATTTTCAGTTGGTCATCTCCAGAATCAAAAGGAATTTTTGCCGCAGGACCAGAGTTCTTTCCCTTTTTTTTTTAAATTTTATTAAATTTATTTATTTTTTTAATTACAATACTGTATTTGTTTTGCCATACATTGACACGAATCAGCCATAGGTGAACACAATCTCCCAATGCCGAACAGAGTTCTTTCTTGTTTTAGCTTTGCGACTTGTTCTCAAGCCTCGTGAGATAGGCTTCTTCAGGGAAAAATGAGTTTGAAAGGCCTTTGGTGGAAGTGTAAGCAGGCAGATGTGAGGACGCTTATTTATGTCATTGTGTCTATTTTCTTGCCTCCTAAATTCAGCAGGTTCTTAACTCTTAACACAGCTCAAATCATTTGGCTTACAGCTGGTAAAATACAATTTTCTGGTTCTCCGAAAGAAAGGCTTTTCAGACTTATAAAAAGAGAAGCTCATAAGACTTCTTGAACATCAAATAACTCTTACAAAACACCATTTTGATGAGTTAAGTGTAAATGAATCAGAAACATACGGATTAAATTTCCCTTGAAAGACACATGGGTTTAAGAATTAAGGGGGAAAGTGCTTGGCAAGATGGATTTCAGGTTTTTGCCAAACCTCAAAATGTTTGAAAAATGGTTTGAGATGTTTTTAGCTGAACACAAAATGCCACGGAGTTCACCCATCCCAGACATAATAGCGAATCTTTTTGACAACAACTTTATGACAAGAAAAAAGGCCTGTGGGGCTTTAGCCATTTTGTCAGTTCTCTTTTGATAACCCCCCTCCCTTTACCAAAAAACCCCACATTTATAGGGCTAGGAGAGCTGTCTGATTGACAAACTAAAGTTTCAAGTCAAGCAATTACCAGAAAATAACCCCACCACTCAAAAATCTTGGATTTTTTTTCTCCCATACTACCCAGAGTCAATTATACCATTTTCTAAGTAGAATAATATACTCTAGGGATGTGGAGTATTTAATATATTTTATTCACTTGTGTCTAGAGCAGTGCACAGTTATTCTAGTCATTTGTCTGACATTAGTGTGCCAGCTTCTTTGGGGATGGAAGAAAAAAAGCCCACTAAAAGCAAACAGATTGGAGGAAAATAGTCATTGGTTTATTAAAATGGCCACACCGTGGAAATGCTATATATTAGAGAGACAGGGCATGGGTTGAGGTTTTCAAGTTGCTGGGAATGGTCTTGGAAATTTGAATTCTGTTGTAGCTTCTTTATTTAATAAGCTAAATGAGAACTTCTCCACACTTTTGAATTTTTACTGGCATGAGGAAACTCAGGTGCAACATGGAAAGGACTCATGGGTTGATTATCTTATAAGAGGTGTGTGTCCTGTGTATTCCATGCCCTCTCATTCTTTTTACTGGCTACTGCTGCCAGATGCCAGCTGACACTTTTACAGTCTCTCGTTTTCATGTGCAGAAGCACAGACAGAGTGGGTTTGGGGTAAGCTGCACACAGTGAGTGAGGGAAGAAGCCTGGGCGGGAAGGCTTGGGCCAGGCCATTTGCTCCGTGTAGCAACGTTGTTTTCAGCCCCTGTTTCATTTTCCTGTTTAAGCCAGGATGACCAAGGTTTGCTCGCCTGCTTCCTTCCTTCCTTTCTTTTCCTTTGAAAGAAAGGATACATTCAGTGACTGCCAATATCGATTTAGAAACTAGGGGACAACAATGTACTTTTCAAAAGGTTTCAAGTCAATGTGGACCACAAAAAGGTAATGCTATCTTTAAATCTATATGTTTTAACTCTGTGCTGGAAGTAATGGGGAATCTATTTATTATCTTGTTGGTATAGCATCTGGCACCATGTTTGGAGGTAGGACCTTCCTCTCCAGGAAAATGAAAATTAATTTGTTGCAAAAAGAGCACCAAAAGGAGAGTAACAGTCACATAAAACACAGAAAACCGTCTTCAGGCCTTCCAATGAAAATACCTCATACCAGTGATTGTTAAAATATACACCCTCTCCCCATCTCATGCCTATTTATATTTATTGAGCTCAAAGTGAGAAATAAATGAAAACTAGGAATGCTGGAAAGAAATTCAATGATACTAGCTTTCTGGTATCTGAAGTCTTGGAGGACTTCAGAACAGAAAAAGCAGGGCCCATCTGGCTCCATTTTTACCTTTTCTGAAGCAGCTTAATATGAGATAATAAGACCAAGAAGGGCTGCATTGACTCTGGAAAATACTGAAGCCTAGTCCACAGCTCAGTGTCTCCCTGCCGCTTACCCTAAATTTCTCTCTCCCTTTTATTATACTGCCCTCTAATTCAAAAAGGGTCAGATTCCTGCAGTATAGTCTATTGAATGGTTCTTTTCATTTGTAACTCAGACACCTACATGAAATACTGGAGGATTCATTTTTAAAAGTCTAAATGTGCAGTCATCCTACACACCCAGTTTGTTCTCTACAGATCAGGCAGAATGGACACACATCAGAGAGTATGTGTTCCTAGATAGGGTGGTTATCACTCAAGGAGATTGCTCTCATCTCACGTTAAGCTATGAACAACAATAATTATTTAACGTCTTCTTGGTCTGTGTTGATGTACTTTAACAACCTGCTTTCCTCAGAGTTAACTCAGGTTGGAGCCCCTACCACCGATATCCCCTCTCTTTCACTCTCACACACACATGTCTATACATGAGCCACACACATGCAGTACATGTACACATGCAGTGAGGGGGCTAACTTCTCATCTTCCCTGGAACAATTCATGTGTCCCCTTTCCTGGGATCTCTCCCTCGAAACCCCTAGGATGTCAGATATCTGTTGAAGGATTCTCCCATTATGCCTGTGCTGACTTGCGTGGCTTGTTCGTTTTCCTTACAACAGGATGGATTTCTTAAGGGCAGAGGTGATCTTTTACTCACTCTGGGCTCCTAGCACAGTTCTTGAAACATCTCAGGAACTGAGTAAAATGTTTAAAAAAAATAAACTTAAAAATAATTTTAGTTGTGTTTCTGTTGGAATATATTTTTACCGAAGCCACAAAAAGTAGGTGGGACTGAAATTTCCCCTCTGCAGGCCCTCTTGGGTTCTTGGTCCTCGCAGAAAATGCAAGCAGTAAAATACAGTGGAGTTTTTGCTCAGATGATGAGCTCCCTGCTTCATTTCAACTTTCTCTCCTAACCTATGTTTATCTTCAGGGTCTTATTTATATCTATTTCCTTTCGATAAAAATAGATGCTCAAAAAAGTGAATTTAGCACACGAAGGATGATACCTTTAGCTCAAGCCTGAGTTCACAGATACAGCTAAGATGCTGCCCTGCATGTGGACGTCCAGCTAGATGTTCATTTTCTGAGTCATCTGACTTCTGAGTTTTCACTTTTTAAGAGTATAATTAAGATAGGTTCCCAGGGATTAAACAAAGTGAGTAAAGCAGACAGTCTATATGTTGAGGCCCATATAAGGAGATTTGTGGGCACCTGCCCAAATTGAGAGAAGCATTACAAGCTATTCAAAACCTACTGAAATGTCAACACACTTTTGAAAGGGGTCCATTAGGGATGCAAATGTGTGGTTCCCTGATTATGATAAGCAGTGGAAAGAAAACAGTGAAACCCATTAGCAGGCTTTGAGAACTTGGTTTTGAAGAGTGGGGAAGACAACTCTAGTTTCTGCTGAGGTCTAGGCTTCATTTCTTTCCCTAGCCCATCCCTGTATTCTGAACCACCGATTCTCATGATTTAAATGGTCCTGAAAGTTTCTCTGCTTTCGGATAAAGCCAATTAACTCATCTGTAAATGGGCCAACTTTGAAATTCTATCCACGTCAGATAAAGTTCATTTTAATAAGGTTCATTCTCTGGATTACAACCTGTAACTTGTTTGTGTAAAGAATCTGACATCAGAAGCTCGCATCAGGCTTCTGATGTATTTCTGTTTATTCTTGCATGGATTTTTCTCATAAAAGGTTCATTCTAATTTAAAATCCATAATTATAACTGTGTAGTCTTTTCTAAATCAACTCACAGTAGGGGTATATTTCTATTTAATAATCATTTAGGGCTTTTCTGCAAAAATAACTGATTCATGTAATCAGAAGGACACCTTCAATTCTGGCAGTCTTGAGTTGTTCACACATGACGTCAAATGATATTCAGAGTAATGGATAAATTAAATTGGGGCCTAATTTTTGTGTAATCTCTCTAAATGTAAAAAAAAAAAAATGTAATTGATTTTTCCATCTTCCTTGATCTGGAAGGAATTGTATCAATTTCCAGGACGTCATAAAACAAAATATTTAAAGTATGTTTCAAATAATAAAAAAAGAAATTCTTAACTTAATAAAGATGTGGAATTCATTTATGAAAAAAACACTGGCTGTGGACCAATAGGCCGGAGAGCCTGCCAGAAGTCTGCAGTAGACGGTCATTCTTGAATGTCCACTCTCGCCCTCATCACCCCTGAGCCCACTCCATATTAAGAAAATGAATTCTCTCAGCTGCACTGGACTTGGAAATCACTGATTTTGTTTACTTTGTTTTTGAGTGAAAAACCAGATCTTTTTTCCGTTTTCTGCCTTATAAGGAAAGCAGTTCACAACATTTATAACTATAGTTCTTCTTGTCTTATTTTAACTAAGCAAGTTTTCTTGGCATATATATTTGATGCTTGGGAACCTTACATAGAAGTTATGACTTTTGACCCTCTGGAGAGCTTTAATAATTGGCAAAAAGGAAAATACCTAACTATCATAAGAAAGCTTCAACATTAACCTAAAGCAAAAATTAGAAGCCCTGGAATGAGCATCCCCATTAGGCTTTTGTGCTTTTCAAAAGAAATAGCCTCAAGTGTCAGACTATCAGAAAGATCTATTACTAAGAGTATGTAGGTGAATATCCTGATACTCACTCACTTTGGATCAATCATCTTAACTTCTAGAAACCTTTCCAGCTATATTATGATATTCTCTTTTCTGTTCTATCTAGAGTGGAATATTCCAGAAAGTTAGAACATAGTTTCTCAATGGTTTAAAAAAAAAAAAAGTCAGAATCACTTTACCTTTGACAGTCAAAGATACATAGCCCCTGCCATCAGGAAGCTAGGGTCTAATGGGAAAGATTGACACTAAATAATCATACCTGTAAAAATATTGTTAGATATAGCAGGAAGGAAAAGCACATGGAACTATGCAACCTTCTAAATTAGAGGCACCTGGAATTTGAGGGTCAGGGAAAACTTTAAGAAAGTGATATTTAAACTGAGATTGAAAAGATAAGTAAGAGCTGGTCAATTAAAGGGCAGATGGGTAAGCATTCCAGGTAAAGGTATTAGGATGTATTGAGGTTGTTGGGTAGGAAAGAACGTAACACATTCTAGGAAATGAATGAAAGCCAGAATGGGTGAAATGTATCAAGTCAGGTTGGAGAGTAGCCCTGCAGATATAAAAGAGGTAGAATGCTTAGAGGATGTTTTTATTAAATTCTAAATGCTGAGCAAAGTCACAGGAAGAAGGTTGAGGAGGGAAATGTCATGATTAGATCATTCTGGCTATGATGCCGAGGTTGGAATGGAGAGGAGTAAAAGGGAGGTAGAACATGTGGGAAGAACCAAGTGAGAGAAGATGGTATTTTGGACTAGGATCTTGGTAGTGGGGACAGAGCCAAGTGGATGGAGTCCAGGTCTATTTTGAGAGTGGAGAGAATAGAACTTGGTGAATGACTTGAAGCAGAGGATGAAGGATGTGAAAGTTAACGCCTGGACTCCATGAATTCACTGCTATCAGATATATTTAAGGAAATATAGGACACTTTCCAGGGGAAAGGTTCTAAAGAGGAGACATTGTATTATTTAGGAGTCTCTAGAATCCTGGGGACAGGGGAGCCTGGTGGGCTGCCGTCTATGGGGTCGCACAGAGTCTGGCACAACTGAAGCGACTCAGCAGCAGCAGCAGCAGGAAAAAACCAATAGGCAATACACTGTGAAAATATATATGACGTTATAAAAACTGGCTTACAACAGTCCTAGAGGCCAAGAAGTCCCGTGCTCTTATCCCTGCCAGCTAAAGCCCTAGAAAAGCTGGAGTGCAAATTTCAGTCCAAATTCACACCTCTGAGAATCAGGAACACTGATATGGTTAGTGTCAGTCCAGGGGCTGGAAAAGGCTGATGTCCCATCTCAACCAGTCCGACAGAGGGGTGGGGGAAGGATATAGTCAGCTTTTTCCTTTTTGTTCTTTTTAGGCCTTCAGCAGGTTAAATGATGCTTATATACCATGAGGAGGGCAATCTGCTTTACTCATTCACCAATTCAAATGCTGGTTTCTTCCAGAAACACCTTCACAGACATACTCAGAAATAATGTTTAACCAGATATTTGCACATCCATGGCCCAGTCAAGTCAACACATAAAATTACCATCCCGGGCACCACAGACAGGGTGCCATAGGGCTCAACCTTGGCATTTAGGGAATACTATCTTAGCTCTTAAATGGGTAGGGTCAGATAACACTCCTCAGTAGTGAAAATGTTTTTCCTAGCAAGTCACAGACTTGAAGGATTTTTGTCATTCTCCGAACTGTTCTGTTGAGTCCCAGGCCCCAAGGGCCTCATGCACCCCAGTGAAAAGACAGAACTGCTTATTTGGGGACCTGGCCTACCTTTCTCAAAGAATATCATTTGTGTAATAATTGACTGATTCTAGTGTACAGAAGAGTGAAACCTTTGTTTTATGCTGATTAAAAAGATCATTCTTCATATGCCAGAAGGAACTACCCTCTCACCTGCCCCTCAGGATTTGTGGTTCCTGCCCTCCTTAGCTAAACAGTACCCACATCCAGGCATCTTTGGAGCCTGCCTCTGGTTCAGGAAAAAGGGAATGCACAGAAAAGGCTAGTGTTGAATTACCCGTTTGTCCCCTGCTTTGAGGAAAAGCCCCTCACAGCTTATGCACTGAGTCCCTGATATAAACAGTTCTGGGCCTCTCCATAAGCCAGGTGACCCTCTCTTGATCATATCTAACCACATACTTTTAGAGTCAAAATGTCCTTGAAGGTTGTTGGCTCAGCCTCTTTATTTTATCCATGAAGAAGTGAAACTCTTGAGGACACAGCCCATGATCCCCAGACAGGCTGGTAGCTGAGAAAGTGGCATACTTTCTGGGATATTCAGATTCAAAGCCAAGGACTCAGTTACCTCACTGCATCTTTTTATCATCTTTAGATTGACACATTCTGTTCTGCTGAGCCACTGGTTTCCCAGGGCCCGAGGAGAAACCAAGCTGTCGTCACAGGTCACTGCAAGGATTTCTTGGGAGAACAGTGAACTCCTATGAGCAAGCATCCTGTGGCACGTGTCCCTTAGATGCACTGACAGTCACTTTCTATTTCTGTTTCTAGTAGGGACTGACTGTCGATAGCTAAAATTGACATTTACTGTGACTATAACCCTACCACAAATTAAAATCAGATCCATGTCCCTCCGGGGAAGATGTTTATTAAGCTGTAAGAAGACATCTGAAATGATACCAAATTACATTTAAACTTGAAACCCCAAATACCACATTTGTTTGGGAGTATGAATAGGGCTGTCTGGGGGAATAAAATGGGAAACTGAGCAAGTCACTCTCTTTGGCAAAGTGGAAGGCCACCGGGGAAGGGAAAAGTGCCTTAGAAGAGATGCTTTATACATAAACCCCTGTGTGGCTTTTAACTAATCATTTAAGCCTAAACAAAATTTCCTCCGGAATGAACTTAAAGGAAAAATAAGCCCTTTAAAACTTCCATGCCTTTAAAGAACAGACACAGATGTTCCAATTGTTTTTATAAATATACTGAGAAGGGGTTGAAAGAAATATCACAATAAAACAAGCCTACCAAAATGCAAGCCTGCGTTCCAGAGTTTGACCCGGCTATTACAGACAAAAGCATGTTTGGGACCAAAAGTCTTTATATCACTTTTGCCTTTTAATATGTAGTTGTCTGCCATCTGTGGGTGTTTGTGTGCAGTAGATGTGTTTATGCACGTAATATGGTCACAATCTCAATCTCTGAGTTTAGAATCAACTCTGTCCAAAGGGAAGCTATAACTCAGTGGCTTCTTTGCCCGTATCCAGTCCATGTGTAGCTTTGAAAATAGCAAAAGCCCAGTTGCAAGGCCCTTTGAGATCCTTGGATGCAAAGTGCAAAGTGCATGCCAAGTGTCATTATTATGAACTTTATTGCTCCTATTTTATTAAGTGTTTCAGACTAATATCAATTTAGCTTCCTGTTAAGTACTACAAAGTGGGAGAACTTGAAAGAAGGCTTGGGAAGGATTGCCCAAGGAGGACACACAAGTTTCCTAGAAACTCTACCCTCCCCCAATCCCCCTTTTCAGCTCAATGATAAGTTGACTGTCCCTTCAGGATAGTATTTCAAGTCATCACCGTCCTTAAAAGGAAGGCCTGTCATGGATGTGTCATGGGGCTACCGTTGCCAGGAAGTGAAACACCATGTACAGGGAGGTCACCTCATTAAGTCATTCAACAAACTTCCACAAGGCTCCTACTGTGTGCCAGGTCCATCCCAGATGACACTCTCTCTCCAGTTTAAGGGAGAAACTGAGACATGCTCTGAGAGCACATAGCAGAGACTAGCCTGGGCTGGAGAAAGCAGTAGGTTTCTCTAAGAAGATGATCCAGTAGGATACACCAGGACTCACAGTAATGGGAAAGACATTCAGATGCCTCAGAGAGGCTGCATTTTTCTGTCTTTTCCCCAAACCACATCACCTTGCAACTTAGAAGAATATAGCTTTACTTTGTGTATTAAAATGACACTAGCAATAATTTTATTTTCTAAAATAGATAAATCATTTCTTGCATAGAATATACACTGACCATCCTCCAAGAGCCAAGCGCACAGTCAATACTATCTCATATATGACTGTCGGGTCATCCTCCCTCCACACCTGTAAGTGAGGGTGGTCAACCCTTTTTGCCTCTGAGAAAGTAGAGAGGCTAAAGGATTTGTGCAGAGCACACACTTGTGGTCTGTGGCAGGGCCAGCAGGCGACACAGAGCTTAGCTCCTGCACAAGGCTGCTTTATGCGATTTACTAGTTAATGATGGCAGCCAACATTATCTCTATCATTTCTGTCAGCCACTCTGACTGAAATAAGTGAAAATAATAGACCTAATTTAAGACTAGGAGAGGCCTGCCAGTTCTTCCTCCTCCTCCCTAGAAACCCTGCCAGATGGGGACGAATCTATTTCTTAAGAGTCTAATAAGAGGAAATTCCAAAACCTCAGTAAGCCATTTAATTGTTTTACACTGTTTATTCTCAGGAAATATCCTGTCTTTTGACTTAAATCCCGTGTGCTGCTGTCTTAGTATTGTTATTCTGCTTCAGTTGGATTTGAAAGTAACTGGTCACCATTCTCTAATATAGTCATTTAAAAATTTGAAGATCTTTAGCATCATCTCCCTGTCTTCTTGTTCCTTTTACTTTCCCATGTAGGTCTTCCCTTCTGGCCCTTCAGTATTTTTCAGTGTTTCTTTAGAACCTTCTCTGTTTCCCCCATACCTCCCCTTTCTCCCTCCTCCAACCCCTCACACCCTATCCCATGTATTTTTGTTATTTGATTACAGCCTAGGTTTAGAATTTGCAGCTGTCTGTTAGCATGTAACCTAGTGAGGAGTTTGCCAGACCTAAGGCAATGTCTCTTTCCTTGTATGTGTTTCCCTGGAGAACCAGTAAGTTACCCTGGAGCATTCCAGGTACTTTATCATTGAAAACAGAACTTGAGAAATCAAGCTTGCAGCAGCCTAAGGTTGCAGAGTGTGCGCATATCACAGTCTGTGGGTGTCATCTCAGCTGCCCGAACCCACTCCTACCTCCTTGACACATCCTCTCTCCCGCCAGTATATCTGTGGAGTTAATCATTTCTATCACTTCATCCTAAAGAGCTGAAATCACCCTGGCAAGTGGCTGTGGGGAGGTGGGTGGAAGGGCTGTCATAAATTTGGTTTCCCAGGAGAGGTATTTGAAAACTGCGTAAGAGACTATGCCTCACAATCCAAGAAGAGGTCAGATAAAGACATTAGTAAGGGTGACCTAGTGGGGAGGCTTCGAAATGCAAGGATGAGTACAGGTCGTCCATATGGTCTTTTCAAGGGCTCTTCTGCTTTCTCTGGCTGAAATCTTTTGCAATTGGAGCTTCTGTCATTCAGCAGCAAAACTAAGCAGTCTGTTTGGAACATTTGTATTGGGGGATTGTGCTGGGTGTGGATTCCGCTACAAATTACTCATTGAACTATTGTAGCCGACAAGCTGAGAGTCCAGAAGAAATCAAAACCAAATTGCTGACTTGAGTTGGGGGAAGGGGGTATCTCTAAGCAAAGGGAGCTCTCTGCCTCTACACAACATCCGAGCAAGTGTGTTAGTGAATGTTTTCATGAATTATTCATTTATGGTGAATGAATGCAAGCAGCAGTCCCTTGTAAACGACAAGGCTCATAATCAGAGGGCTACTTATTTGTCCCTAGGAAGCAAGGAGGAAGCTTATTAACATCTCACAAACAGGAAGAAATTTTACTTGGACAGATATGTTTCTATGGAAAAAAATTTCCCTCTAGCCAGCCAAAGAGATATATATCATTTATTTGAGCCTGCATTTAAAAACCGTCTTTTATTTTATGTCTTTTGAGTTGCATTTACTTGCCTTTTCTAAGTGTAACTTTATGAATAATTGATAACAACTGACAAGTTATTGGCTAATTGAAAAACCATCCCTTCATGTCTTTAAGTCTGATCCATGGTTAAAGCCAACCTGTTCAGGCATTTGGGATACTTTATAAAGGGTCTTTATAAAGAAAAGAGCCTTTAACTCTTTACAAAGAAAAAAATAACAGAATTTGAAAATGAATTTTTTTTTTTTTTTACAAAAGTACTTCAGAAACCAATCCAACCATGTTTTTGGTTAACTTAAATGAATCAGGCCGACTGCATGACTAATTCAGATTAATGGTGCAGAAATCAGTCATTAAAGAAGAAAAAGAGATTGATCTACTAGTCTCAGCAGAATGGCCGTAAATTCACCTCTCCCCTTCTAGTACTACTTTCTCTGTTTAAAACATTGGAAAGCATTAGTAAACACCTCCTCTGCCTGAGTAGGTGCAGCAAGCGTGCTGCAAAACCCAGCAAAGGCTCCAGCGGAATACAGCTCTGTTAGCTGTATAACATTGTATTACTACTGCCAACTCTCTTGCAGTCAGGCTTTCATTGAAAAAAAGAGAAGTTACATTTCCAAGATACCACATACTACATCTATTATATAATACAGTGCATATATTGCAGTAATACCAAATAGATTTTTCTTAAAAAAAATGGTAAGTGCATGGTAAATTTAATTTAATTTAATAAAAATTAATTTCCAATATCCCTGGTGATAATGATTACAAAAGTGTTCTTGTATTGATAAGTCAGTGCAAAGCAGAGATGTTCAGTTGACCATGGTATGGGTGTCACTGGTACCTCTGAGCCCAGAGCTCTGAACATTATAAAGTGCAACCTTGTTGCAGGGCAGGTATCCTGTTTGTTAAATATTATATAGATTAGGGACAGATGAGTATTCCTGAATTATTTGTAGCCTTTTCTTATGAAATGCCCCAAATGTAATTTCAAATGGAAGTTAATTTAATTCAGGCAAAAATAAATGGGCCTAGAGCTCACCTGAAAGCTTGAGTTTAATCTAAGGGACGCTGATTAAAAGTACAGATTACCTTGGAGGTAACCAGTTATGCTGTTCAAGAACAGAAGTGGGTTATATTAAGTTGCTAATATAAATTGGAGTTTCTCAATTTGTAAATCAATTAAGTTCATATTAATTAGCAGAGATGATTTACTGAACACTGTTCTTGCCATGTCTTTTGCTAGTCAAAGAGATCCTTAATATCTATGTTTTCATTAATTTGGGAAATACTTATTAAACATCTATTTGGTATCATGTACTTTCTTAAATTTCAGTTGTGTCTGCACAGGTAAACAAAGCAGATACAATCTCTGACTTATGAAGTATATGGTCTAGTTGGGAGCAGAGATATTTTTAAAAATTCACTCAAAATTTTTAATGAATTGTAATGGAGAAGCAGAGATGGTAAACTCCAAAAGGCCATGAAATACATCTATTTCGTTCATCATCCTATTGTTGCCAATTGGACATATGTAAATGAATTCTTATGCAAGTGATCTGATTTACCAAACAAATTTCCCCCTCTGAAATTAAAGTGTATAGGGTCCAAAATATATTAGGTGCTCAGCTGATTTTTTGATGATTGATTGAATAAATGGGGATAAGTGTTACTAGGGAAGAGTACAGGTACACTAAAGAGCACTACAAAAAAGTGCTTGTTTTCCCAGTTATTACTTCACCCATCCTGGTGTAATCACCCAGAGAAGATTGCAGGATTACTTATGTCAGCGGTCTGTGGCAGGAAGAAAGACGGTGCTTTCAGAGAGCTGGAAGAAAATCATTATGGCAGATGTGTGGAGCCCATGGCCATGCGCTGGGGAGATAGTGAGGGACCAGATGGTTCAGGGCCATGGAGCTGCGTTAAGTTCTATCACCAGGATATGGCCTTACTAGCATCTCTGATGAGCCAGAGCATTTGCTGTTTTGCTTTGGCTAGTGTACTAGCTTTTCAAGACACGATGGAGGTGAGGGGCTGGGTCTAGGATAAGATGAAAATACTAAAGCAAGATTCCCTTCCTGGATGCCCAAATGTTTTATCACCAAAGGAAAAGGGACAGAGGGACAGTTCTCTCAGGGAGATTCCCAGTCTTTATCAGAGGTCCTCTCTTGAGCCCGAGGAGGCTTAAAAAGGGAAATATATTTTAATTGAATTCTGCTGATACTTTGGTACCTTTTCTCAAGCTAACTATTTCTACTTCTTTGTAGAATTTCTACTTTCAAATTCCTTATTTGTTAAAAGGGGAAATACTGTATTTGCCAGCCAGCTTCAGGAGCTTGGCCATAAGACCTGGTACAGAGCATGAGCTCATTCTAAAAGATACAAGTAATATGATGTGTTTGAAAATGGGGGCCAGATAGCTTTCTTGTTTCCCCAGTTATTACTTCTGTTGGATTTCTGTCATTGTTTTCAGGAAAAACAAGATACTGAGGACTGATCTCTCGGGAACTAGTTTGGTTCCATTTTGAGGAAATATTTTCAAAGCTCCTTTCTGAGAAATACTGTGAAGTCATTTTGCAATTCTGTAAAATCATTGGTGGGAAGAATCCATTTGCCTTCATAGAAGAGTTTGGGATCCTAAAGTTAATGCATTTTAAAACAAATATATATGTATGGAGTTTGGGACATTTTAACATTTGTTAGATTGTAATTCTTCAGTTAAAGCTAAGGATGGATATTCTTTAAGATTTCAGCCTTAGTCACCGCTTTCACTGCTGTGGGTCTGGATTCAATCCCTGGTAGGGGAACTAAACTCTCCCCATAACACATATAAACACAACAGAAGATTCTAGCCTTAAGCCACAGTTTCTTGGTTGAGTATAGTAATTAATCTGTTGTTTGGGTAGTGTCTCAGAATAATAATAATGGAAACAAAAATAACCACAACTAATTTTTAAGCATATTCAATATAATTAACATATGATAACTCATTTAATGCCATAAATATCTCTATCACCCCATTTTACAGTTGAGAAAACAGAGGCACAGAGAAATCAAGTAACTCTGCTCAAGGTTTCATAGCTAATAAGTGGCAGAGCTGAGATTCCAGTTTCGGCAGACTAGCTCTGAAGCCCATGTTCTTCAGTACCCCATTTTATAATATATTTAGTACCTAGGAAAGAAATCAACTATATGGTCTTTCCATTTCACATTCTATTTGATTATCCTGGTAATTTGCTTTCTTTACAAAACAAGAATTTATATTTCTTTAAAAAATTTCACTTAGGAGAAGAATAAATATTTCTCACTACAAACTGCCTTTTCTTTAGATTTAAGAGTTTTGCATTCCCTCTTTAACTCTTCAGCATCTGTATCCCAGACAGAAATTAGTGTGGTAAATTAGGCCACAACAGTTCATTTAAGAAGATTCAAAAGAAACACACCTTTCTTTTCATAAGCAAATACAAAGATAGTGGGCAGCAACCTTTCTCTAATCTGTGTGTGAACTCATGTTATATTTAAACAAGAATGAAGTGTGGGCTCCATAGAATGGATTGGGTCCATTTTCAAGAATTTCTCTCACTTTTTAGGGACACTTCCTATTTGGCATTTAAGAGCTAAGCACTGTATGAGCCTAATTTCATTTAATATAGATACACTGACCACCTACTTTGTGCCAGGCACCAGGTTAAGTGCTGTGGACACACCAGTGAGCAGTAAAGAGTACCCTTATCATAATAAAACACATAGCCTCACTAGATTAAGAACATATCACTTTCAGTTCAAGTCCTAGAATCTGAATTTTAGAGCTTCAGGGGATTTCCAGATGGCCTGTAGTCTGATCCATTCATGAAACAGATGATGAGATGGAAAGCCTAAAAATTAAGAAAGTTTCTTCTCCAGAATCAGAAACGTTGATAGCATTG
This sequence comes from Nanger dama, assembly GCA_917880005.1. Classification (NCBI taxonomy): domain Eukaryota; kingdom Metazoa; phylum Chordata; class Mammalia; order Artiodactyla; family Bovidae; genus Nanger; species Nanger dama. The sequence goes on from CAKJTW010000022.1 coordinate 30,431,239, forward strand.
GTGTCTGTATCTCCTGCTCCTTGCCCACCATTCCTGCCAGTTTATTGCTTTCAAGGTTTTTTTCACAGTCTGGCCCCCCACCCCCAACACCAGGTTCTTTTGTTGTTGTTGCTGTTTTGTTTTGTTTTTATCTACTCAAGATTTCTTAGATGGCTGTGCCCTGACATTGATGCTAATATTGCTCTTCCAATTTTCCAACCTAATGTTTTTCATCATTTATTTTTTCCCTTTGCCTGCCCACATACCTGGCCTATCTGCCTGTCTTAAGAGTTTAATAACTGATCCCAGGAGGTAATGGATCTGGTGAAGAGTTGGGAAAGAAGAGCAGTCTACTGTGACTCTCCTGAGATCTTGCAAACAAAAACAATGGCCCTTACCTCCTTAAAGATAGTGGGTTTGCACAAGGACAGGGAAGACCAGCAGACTTTACTGATACTCCTAGACTGGATGACATCCTTTGGAGGGAAAAACAAGGACATGAAATCTCTTGCTGTGGTACTTATCATTCTGCTAAGGACAATGAAAACAGTCTGTCATCCCTGACATCTTAATTGAAAGAAAATCTTACATAGATTTCAGCCGTAAGCAGTATGTTTATACAAGTGTATAAAAGAGGAATAATCTGTCAAGTTGGAAAACTCTGAATGCTACAAGACTCAGTTTCATAATTGAACAATCCACCATGAGCTCACACATCTTACCTTGTTCCATGCCTCAATAATTTTTAGTAGAAATTCTTTACCTAGAGGCATATGCTTATTAAAAAGGAGGCTCGGCTTGCTCAAAGTCTGGAATTATTAGCTCATGGCAACAAGCCTGCACTGGAGCAAAACTGTTGAGTCTTTGTTTTCACAACTTTACCACAATTTGCCATCTTATTTTCAGAGCCTTGCTGATGCGTTGTTTGGCAAGTTTTTTTTTTCTTTAAAGGAATAAAACAAAATTTCACATGGATGATTGACTTCTCATGTTAGCAGAATTTTACTGCTTCACTGGAAAGTTCGGGGAGCAGTGTGAATATCAAAGGAAATGGCCCATGGATTTATTTTAGTATTAAAAATCAATAATACCTTAGTTATGGGAGGCATCAAGGTGTGATGGAGGAAGCCCTCTATTGCAAGTTGAGTGAAAGTCGTACTTTTTTCATGATCCATATGATCTTGGGCAAATGTAAATGTTTCTGAATTCATCTTACTCCTGAGTAACATGGGAGTAATAGGACCTACCTACCACATTGCATTGTTTCAAGTCCCATGAAGGTGAAAATATTTAGAAAAGTATGAAGCAATGTATAAGTGCAATATAAAAATTTTATGAGTATATTAAATAATAACTATTTTTATATGTATGAAGGGAATTAAACAATGCAAGTATTCCAATAACACTTTGCTTCAGTGATCTAAATATTCTGGACAAATGATTATTTCTCAAGCCAAGTTACATAATTACCTCATTCTAGGCCTTTGTATAGCTAGTGATTGGGTAGGCATAGGGTTTTTTTGTTGCTGTTGCAGTGTTTTTAGTTTTAAAAGCCTATGTAAGACGTCTAGGAAATTCTGTTGGGGTGGGGTTGGGGAAATTACATACAGAATCTGTGTAAAACGGTAATTCAAAATTATTCCGAAATCAAACATACAGGCTTCCCAAATAACGATTTTCCCTTCCACTATACTTTGCCAATTTGTCTGATTAGTATAATTGGTAATTATTATTATAGTCCCAGGGGAACCTTGTACCCTGAAAAGTTTTCTTAATTAATGAAGGAATATTTAATATTTAAAAATCTAGGAGATTTCTGCATGGTGTGGAAATAACTGACCTAATAAGAACACTGAATTAAATGAAACATAGTATTCCCCAATTATTCTATACAACTGGGAGTTTCCCACAGTTTGGGAGAATGAAAACTTATTTTAAATTTAATTGCTTTTGCATATTCATTTGCATCACCATTAAGTTGTTTAATTGATTTCTTTAAAAAAATAGACCGTCAATAAAAGCTGATAACCAAGATTGTCATTAATATGTTGGAAACAAATGTAAATGGTGATAATGTGTTGCCCTTGCTTATAAGAATGATACTTTACATCAACATAATCAAATATTTCTAGTTGTTTTTGATAACAGTTTTCAAGTGGCTGTAACTATCTATACTCAAACTGTTACCCTGATGACTAGAGGGGCAGACATGTAGTTGAAGACTGTATGTATGTGTATATAGATTTATGTATGATATGTATGCAAGCATATAGATATCTATATCTATCTATCTGGATATTTTTAAATGAATGGATGGATGTATATTTAACTATGTGTAGAGTCTCATTATGAAACTGGGGAGTTCAGATTATTAATCTTGTACTTAGAAGAAGTGACCATTATTAAACATGCTACACTGTGATATATAACTATTTTCTTTTTAGCAAAGGTCCCAAACAAAACATTAAGACTGGAGAATATAAAACAAAAGTTGTCTGTTGATCAAGCAGCATTTTATGCTTCTCTGACTTGAGCTCTGAGTATCAGAGACTTTTGACCCAGTGATATTTCAACTATAGAAATTTGGAGCGATTGAAAGAAGCCATATCCTAGACTTATAAAAGCTGAAGGGCTGTCAAAGACCTTACTAATCCTTACTGTTCATCTGTACTACAGAGGTCCCAAGTGTACATGTCAAGAAATATCCATAGTACTTCATTTGCTTTTCTAAAAACACCTATGTCATTGTTACAAGCTTCTCACCTTAGCCTGTCTATGTAGCCACTCATACACATCCTGTTGGTAGAACTGGTTGTAATTTGTGCACATCGCCATAAACTCTGTGTAAAACTTTTATATTTTCTTATATTTTCACATACACAACTTCCTAAACATATAAATCTAGGACTAACTTAGGACTAATCCTTCTATGATATGTGTGACTGTGATAGCTAGCTGTGTTTCCAAGGGAGATTTCAGGCAAAAAGAATGGAAAACTTAATCTTCTTTGGAATCGTAACAGCAATGTGAAGGAAGAATATCTTGGCATTCTTTCCCCCAGTTCAGGCTCCGTGAGTCACCCATGGGAGGCACGTGAACTCCAAAGAAGAGGTTCTTCATGCTATCCTTCCCTGAAACACAGGAAGGCATTGCCCTGCAAAGAACAGCTCTCTGTAATTTTTACCCAGCTCTTAGCTTAAGAGATTTTTTTTTTAGAAGATACACTAGTTTGGGAAGCACTATTTTTCTATCCTGGCATTCAGGATAAGATGCTTTAACATGGAAGACTCAGAGGTTCTGAGGGGTTATTTATTTGTTTGTTAAGTCATTACTTCAGTGGTTTGACATTTGTACGGCTCCCCACAATAAGAGCATCAGGAGATTGAGAACTGAGCCAAGGAGGTTATTTGTTTGCCATTTTTAATAAACACAAATAATTCCCCTTTTCCCTCAGCCCCACATTCCCTGGCTCATTAAATCAATTCAAGGCTCTTAAATTTTTTTTTCTGGCAAATTGAAGCAAAAGAACTATGTACTCCCCCAAGGAAAGCTTAACCGAGGCCTGCAGATCAGGCTGAAGTCAATTGCTGTCAAAGAGTCTAACACCTTGAATTATTACAAAATGAGGGGTCAGTAATTGGGGGCTGGGCCTCAGACTCGCCCCAAGAAAGACTTGTTGCATCATGTGAACCGTGATCTAGCTTCTTTGGTTTGTGACCTGGCTTTGTGTTTTTTTTCCCACTCAAAGTGGAGAATTATGAAAAAGTCAAAACAGATTTCTATTAGGAAATTATGAATGAAGTTGGCTCTGCAAATCCAGATAGTGAAAGTATATCCAGAGGAAAGCCAGGCAAGCTTCCAGGCAGAAGTATGGGAGAATGTTATAAAACAAATGTACACAGGTCTCAGGCTCTAAGATCTTCCAGAGGGCAGAGACCTCAGAGTAAACATGCAGGATTTCACTACCAGGTCCCTTCTCTTTCCTAAGAGGCAAGGGTTGTAGGAGATTTACTGGCTTGTTGTCTATTGACTATCAGTTAGATAACAGAGGTCAGGAAATGAAGTGGAATTTGATGTATTAACTAGGAAGCAGCAAAGGAAGCCAGGCTTGTATTTTATTTGTTATTATTTCCCTAATATCCTCAATTATGTGGCTCCCATCAGGGAATCTGATCTGCTGCTCATGTAATGGTATTGTCCCCACTGGTTCTGGACTGGAAAAACTGGCAGTGAATCCCCTGCCTACAGTATCAGGAATAATGTTTGCTATTTTTTTCTTTTTTCTTTTTTGTTCCCAGGCCTGTCCCAGGCTCTCTATCTTCTCTGCTCCATCTCCACAACAGACAGAGACAGCCCATGCCAGCCTCCATGCCTGGGACCCTGCCCAACCCTACAATGCCGGGTTCTTCTGCCGTCTTGATGCCAGTAAGTGCTTCTTTCTGCTGAGGCTTGCCCCATTTGGAAAAGTACAGGAAGTATGCAGATCTAAGCTGATAGGACAGAAAAGAGGCTCTTATGGATGGAGAGTGGAGCTGGGTGCCAATTTGCTCTAAGTGCCTAGTTGTGTATCCCTGGGGATCTTGCTGGCTTCTCCATCCTTCAGTGCTTCCATAATGAGGCATGGTTTCATCTTCTTGCCGGTGACAAGTGAGTTTGTAATACTCAGGGAATGGGATTTGTCCTGGGCCATGGGAGTGTATGACTATTCCAAAGTCTATAGCTTGGATTACATATAGTGTAAGGCAAGAAGCGAGCTTGGCTGAGAAGCGGTGCCATTGAATTTTGAACCTAGGAGTTCTCTCTCAACCACTACATGACCCATACATTCTTTCCTTTCCCTCTCATGACAAACCTTTGAGGTATGCACTGTTCTTACCCTTACTTTGCAGAAGAGGAAACCAAGGCACAAGAGGCTGAGAAACTTGGTTAAGTGACTAAGTCAGTAAGAGCTTATTGTTGTTCATTCACTAAGTTGTGTCTGATTCTTTGTGACCCCATGAACTGCAGCACGCCAGGTTTCCCTGTCCTTCACTATTTCCCTGAGTTTGCTCAAACTCATGTCCATTGAGTCAGTGATGCCATCCAACCATCTCATCCTCTGTGACCCCTTTCTCCTCTCGCCCTCAGTCTCTCCCAGCATCAGGGCCTTTCCCAGTGAGTCAGCTCTTCGCATCAGGTGGCCAAAGTGTTGATGCTTCGGTTTCAGCATCAATAAGAGGAAGTGAGTGACAGAAGCAGGTTTTAGATCCAGGTGGTCTGACTTCTAAGTTATTACACTACACCTCCCTGAAAACAATAGATTCACATAGAAAGAAGATTCAGACTGTTTTAGAGCTAACCTGCTCTCCTGCCATGGGATCCCCACTGTGTACATCTTCATCCTCCCTGGCATTGTGCCTCAGTGCACATGCCTGGTGTTACCTCTCAAAAGCCCTAGAGGTGACATGACAATTCAATTAAAATCCTCCCACAACAATATCGGGAATATTTTGCAGAATGTTATTAGCATTCTAAGGAACTGTCTACATTTGCTGTTTCATTTTGTCCTCACAGCAGTCCTGTGGGAATATGAGTGCAGTCATTATCAATATACTTACTTTACCAATGGAAAGCTGAGGAGTACGACATGGGAGGGATTTGTCTAATGTCACACAGCTTGTAACAGAAGAATTACAAGTGACTAGGATATGCATCTCTCCTCATGTTTTGCAGCCCAGATCATCCCAGAATGAAGAATTTGCTCCTTTATCTGGAAGCAGGGAGATGGAGAAACCCTTGATGGCCCAGGTGTAGCGACCTAGGTCTTCCCACTGTTAAGCGTCAGGTAGTTCAGGCTAGAAAGATTCTTTGCAAAATGTTGTCAGAAGGACAGCTGAGCTGGCTGACTACCTGCCCACTCACCTTGAACATTTTGGATGAAGGGAAACAGCACCACCCATACTGCAATCCCGGGTTTCATTCAACCTCACTAATTGCAAGAGACTTCTACCGCAAGCCGTTTTCATCCAGGCTTTAAATCCTTCTCATTTAAAATTGTTTCCTTTCAGAAATTCTATGCATTGTCCGGAAAAATATCACTGCAGTGACCTTTTCTCCCAATTTGAATAAACTGTGTACCATTCCCAGGGGCAAAGGTGCGGCATTTAGGCTGCAAGGACCCAGAGAAAAGGGTGCCTGGCACTGGCTTCCACCATATCACTTCATTGTACAACTTCATTGTACAATAGAGGAGTAGAACGGAAAAAGAGTCTTTAAAGTTTTAGCAGAGAAGTCATGTACTTGAAATTTTTAAAAATGTTGATGCTTCAGAATAGAAGCAAAAGATCAAGTACATGGTAAAGAGCCAGTGTAGATAAGAGTCAGAAGTTCAAACCCATGTCAGTGATGTGTATACCTGTCATGAAAATAGGGTCCATCTAGAGTAGTGATTCTTAACTGGAATCAGTTTTGTCCTCCAAGGGATGTTTGGCAATATCTGAAGACAATGCTCATTGTCATAACTTGGGGAAAGTGCTGTGGGCATCTAGTGGGTTGAGGTCAGGGATGCTAAACATTGTACAATGCATAGGACAATTACCAGGACAAAGAATTATTTGGCTCAGAATGTCAATAGTGAGATGGGGAAGCCATGATCTGGAGTGACACTAATGTAACTAATGAAAATGAATGCAAGATATCTAAAAGCACATACTAAGAGTTTTAGGGCCTAGAAATTTGGGCCCTTTCTTCCTCATTATCAGGTTGCCAGCCCCTACACTATAATTTTAGCTTGTCAAGCATGGACTTTCTGTAGAGTTCTTGTGAAAGTGAAAGTGAAGTCGCTCAGTCTTGTCTGACTCTTTGCGACCCTGTGGACTGTAGCCCACCAGGCTCCTCTGTCCATGGGATTCTCCAAGCAAGAATACTGGAGTGGGTTTCCATTTCCTTCTCCAGGGGATCTTCCCAACCCAGGGATTGAACCCAGGTCTCCTGCATTGCAGGCAGACGCTTTATCCTCTGAGCTACCAGGGAAGCCCAGAGTTCTTGTGTCCCCTGGCATAAAAAGATTAGTTTATATCTATAGGTGAAGGTGAGACTCTTAACTGATTTGTGGTACATGCTGTTAGGCTACATATTTCACAAAGCCCTAGGTCTGAAATAAATGATAAATCTGTTCATTCATTTATTTCTTAAACTTTTGTTGAGCTCCTTCTAAGGGCCAAGCTCTGTGCTAGTTGCTGAAAATGTGGTGAAGGAGAAAATAGGCATTGCCTTCCAGGAGTTCACTGGGTCGAGATTTCTGATCTTGAAAGTCAAAAGCTGAAATTATTTGGGAATATTAACACCCATTTATGATTACAAAAGCCCAGTGGACTGCAGACATTTTTGGCTCCTGTTTTCCAACTTATTTCAAGGGAAAAGAAGAAGCTCAAAAGAGATGATATCCTTTACCTGGATGTTTTACATACAGTGCTCAGTATTGCTTAGTATTCAGCAAAGCCACTCCCGTCTTCTGACCTCTTCATTCTAGTCCACTCATTAAAGCCACACTCATGGGCAGAGCATTTATTAGCACAAAGCACCAAATAGTTGTTTTGAAGAGGCTCTTGGTAACCCCATATAATTATTTACGTGGAAAAATGCAATTTTTTAAGATAGAGAAACCAGCCCTGTTTTTAGTATTCTGTTTAATTTGTGAGTCATAAGGTAGAGACAGTCATAGCCTGTAACTTTTCCAAAAAGTAGGCAGCATGGTTGACTCTGAATCCAGAAGCAGAAAGCAGGCTACTCTCACTTCTTTGTAAAATGGTGGCTCCAAAGCATGATGGAAAACCCAGGACAATCATGTGTCCTTCTGAACAATCCTCCTTCCGAAAATTGAAAGCAGAAACTCCTTTGGACTTTACTTCTGTTTGGGAGAAGGTCACTAATTTGAGTAAAGGGTCAAATGTTAATCCCATTCTCCTACCCACCAGCCTCTGGAAAGTGGAAGTTATAAGTAATAAGCATTTTTAGAGAAATCTCCATGACTTAACAATTAGAGGACACAAATGTACTTTATGGCACTGAACTGTACACTTAAAAAGAGTTAAAATGGTAAATTTTAAGTATATATTTTACGATAATATAAAAAATACTTTAAAAAATTAGAATACCCAGACTGCTTAAAGATGTAGGGGAATATGAGAATGAATGCAGCCAGCCCATATACTTTAATTCCAGACAATTCCAAAAAACATCATTTGGATTTGCAAAGTATTTACATTGTATTAGGTGTATTAGAGGATCTGGAGATGATTTAAACTATAGGGAAGGGTGCACGGAGATCCAGCCAGTCCATTCTAAAGGAGATTAGCCCTGGATGTTCTTTGGAAGGAATGATGCTAAAGCTGAAACTCCAGTACTTTGGCCACTTCATGTGAAAAGTTGACTCATTGGAAAAGACTCTGATGCTGGGAGGGATTGGGGGCAGAAGGAAAAGGGGACGACAGAGGATGAGATGGCTGGATGCCATCACCAACTCGATGGACGTGAGTTTGAGTGAACTCCGGGAGTTGGTGATGGACAGGGAGGCCTAGCGTGCTATGATTCATGGGGTTGCAGAGTCGGACACAACTGAGCGACTGAACTGAAATGAGCTGAACTGATGCCTTTTATATGATACTTGGGTACCTTGAAATTTAGTGTCAGAGGGGAGTCCTGGAACCAATCCCTGGAGAATATTGAGGGGCAAGTCTATTTTATTTTGCTGAACTGGTGCGCACAAAAGGTTTTGCTAGAGTGGTCTATAAAGATCGCCATCATTAAATAACTCCTTTTGCAGCAGTTTCACGAAGCCATACACTGCTAGATAACTGATAAACTAATTCTGGCTAAGGTATGGCTGATGGTACTTCACTGTGATGTGATAGGAAGTGTGCCCCAATCATTCATGACAAGGCTTTTAGCAAGTACTTCTGCTCATCCACACATTGGTATCCTAACAACAACCCTGCCCTTGGGGTGAACACAGCAGGAATCGCAGTGATAATCTCAATGGTGGAAGGGACCTTAAAGGGTCATTTTGTTCAACTATTACTCTCAACTCATCTGTGAGGTTTCTATCCTACACTGTTTGATGAGCTCCTTTGATAAGGAACTCTATTTTCTAAGATTACCTAGGCTAACTTTGAGCAGAAACCTGGTTCCCTAAAATTTCCTAACATTGTTTCCATTTCTATACTTTGGCAAATGGAAAACTTTTGCATTGAAGAAACTATTTCTCTCTTGAGGGAAGTCTAATTATTTTCTGTATGATTTCAGTATTAAGTACACTTGCATTATTCCTGTTCTCCAAAAAGTGTTAGTTTTCTACTAAATGGAAAATGTTTGTCAGACACAGTCTTTCTGACTGAAATAGAGATATTTTTACTGATTCATTTTTTAACAGGGACACCCTGGAGACAAAAGCCAGAACTCAATTCAGATATTGATAATCGAATGTTAATTCTAGACACGAGGGCAGGCTAGCAGGACAGTCGGGGGTGTTGACCACATGTCTTCAGTACCCACACTGCTTTCTTTACCTTTCAGAGCTCTAACCCTGCTGGGAGGCCTAAAACTACTGCTGTGTAGAGTCAGACAAAGTTAACAGGGGAGAGAAGATGTGCCAGGGGCAGCAGCTCCTGCTGGACCATTTTGATGGTAGACATGAGTTAGAGCGACAGGAAGACACACCATCTTTAAGGGAGTGGCTTTTAAAATGAATTTTTCTTACTGCTAAAATGACTCACATTGTACTATAAAATTTGGGGAGAACACAAAAGCCACAGATAACTTGAGATAACCATTTGGTATATTCTATATCCTTCCAGCATTTTTCTAGGCATGTGTTATTCTCTTTATAGCTATGAACTGGAAAATCCCATGGACGGAGAAGCCTGGTAGGCTGCAGTCCACGGGGTCCCTAAGAGTCGGACATGACTGAGTGACTTCACTTTCATGCACTGGAGAAGGAAATGGCAACCCACTCCGTGTTCTTGCCTGGAGATTCCCAGGGACGGCGGAGCCTGGTGGGCTGCTGTCTATGGGGTCGCAGAGAGTCGGATACAACTGAAGCAACTTAGCAGCAGCAGCAGAAGCTATGAAAATAAGCTTGATGAGTAGTATTCAGAGTGTTCACAGAGTGAACACTTTGTGGAAGTGTTGCATGGGTTTGTGGAAGTATTGCCTGCTTTTGTTTGGAAATGATCTCCCATCACAATGTTGTTCTCTTTTGCATTGGACTTATTCTCTAGAACATTGGATGATTCTTTGCTGTGCCTGAGTTCAAGACTTAGGAGTACCTTGCTTACCCTTTACCAAACTGCAGGTTTTCCCTGGATTTATTCACAGAAATTCTACACAATCCATTTGAAAGAGAAATGCAGCTTTGTCTGTGATCTCAACTGCCTTTCTCAGACTTCTGATTCTGTTACTTTCCTTTCTCTTAGATGGAGAGACAAATGTCAGTGAACTCCAACCTCCTGGGAATGCAAGGTCCAAATCTCAGCAACCCCTGTGCTTCTCCCCAAGTCCAGCCAATGCATTCAGAAGCTAAGATGGTAAATAACAATTATAATCATCCTTTTCTTACTGCGTGACTTTTTCTTTTGATTTCTGCTCTGACTTCCAAACTCCAGTTAAACGAGGTAGATGGCTCTGTCTTTGTTTTCAATGAATAGGTCTTTCTGTGGAAAAGCAGTGCAGAACTTGGCCCTCTTTTGAGGCTATTAGTTACTGAACCTTGGCATGAGATGCTCCTGTAACAAGCATTGGATCAGTGTGTGGCCTTAGTGAAAGGGACTTTTAGAAGTTTGGGGAGATCCATAAGAGCTGAGGTAGGATACACCCAAATATGTGTATATTTGTTCAGGAACTGAAATTAACAAAACAATCCAGAGTTTCTCTCCTTCAGTGTAGTCACCATTTCAGTGTAACTCTTCCTGTCCCCATAGCCACCAAAATAGATGTAATTTTTAAACACACAAGCAGTATGAAAATATTTTCATTTTTTGTGTTATGGTCATCAGATGTGACATTGATTTGAAAAGACCAGAGTCTTGTTTTCTCCTGGGGTAACTGCAGCTCATATTGAAATGTGCGATTTCAGGTGACATTTAGTGACTTTTAACATATGAGATTGATGTGCACTGAAGTCATTCTTTCCAATCAAAGTGATAGATTCATGCATTTATATCCTACTAAATATTAATAAAAGTGATGCCTGTTGGTCTTGGCCATATAAAGTCAACTTGCTGGTTACATTTAGCAAAATTACTTGAAGGAATAATTCAGTTTTTGTATACATTCTGACACCACAGTTGGTAAGGTGTCAGATGCCAACAAAATGCACTGCAGCAAAGTTTTTTGTATCTGATATTGGGTAAAGATAGCGTTTGCTAGAAGTTGGAGATTTTTTTGCTTTGCTGAGTGACAGCATAGGGACCATGTTGGAAAGCTGAGGTTAGATGTTATTGACATCTCTGAAAATTAGCCATCAAAATCCAAGGACTTTGTCTTTAATGGCAGTAAGTGTTTTGGACGCTGGCTTTGGTCACTTTCTCTGGAAATTTCTCTCATTTGACTTGCACCTTCTTAACCCAAGGAAGCAACTGAACTCCCAGTGTTGGCTACCCCAGGCACATAAAGTCTGTGGTTGGGAGAGGTCTCTTTGCTGAGCCACAGTCCCTGTGACATGCCAAATGGCACCAGCATCTTCAGCAAAGCTCGTTAAATCTTTTTGGAATCGGCAAATATTTTTTCAACTCAAGCCCTGCTGAGCCAAACCAAATAATTGCTGGCAGAATAAAATCCAAACTGGCATCTGTTTTGGAGACCAGAGTAATGCCATTTACATTTTTTTAGAGGAAAATAAAAAATGAACTGTGAAGGTACTTAAGAAAGAAACAAAATTAAGTTATTCATGTGTATGAATAAGTGTTCTGGGTCTAAAACATTAAATGCTACTCCTTCAGCCGGATTATTTCTGAATCATCTAGTTTAGTTCAGGGTCTGTATCTTTTTCAGAGACCCCACCAGACAAACTTGAAGGAGATTCTAAAACACAATTCCAAATGAAATTTCCCTGCCAGATGAATTTTCCTGAATTGTATGCCACTGTCCGACTCAGAAGTATCCTCTCCCTTTTCTTGCTGGCAAAGAAGGAAAACGCTTCCAAAGGGAGTCCAGGTTTACAGTTATTTATATGCATGAAATAAGAACATATGATAGGGCAGATTAATAGTGAATAATATCAGCAGGAGACAAAAGGGAATTGGGTTGTGCTTATAAAAATAGTGTTACCCTGCAAATGTTTGTCAAGTTAAATTTTGAGCAGGCATACTCCTCTGCTGATTCATGTTCTAAATGAATGAATATTTCCAGATCCATGATGTCTGGGCAAATGAACTGTATCATAGAGCTGATACAGCTTTTCCCTCTGCTCCAAACTCCCACCCCCAACCCTGTTTTTGCCAATACAAATTTGGATTCCTGTTCATCCAAAGGGAAAAATTGTAATATTGGCCACTTATATTTTGGAAGAATAGCATTTACCTAGTAGCTTGGAAAAGCATTAAGTAAATGGCTTTTAATATATTACTCAGCATCCCTATTCTGATTTCTGCTCGCTTTATTCACTGGAGAAACTAGTTATTGCTACCTACTCACTGAACAGTATTTTCTAGCAGCTTTGGGTTGCTTAGACGAAAAGTTTTTATGAAATAGAAAGTAGAGAAGAGAAAAAAAATCTTCCATGATGTTAATGTCAGCCAGAGCCTCCACAGGTTTCTCAGAATTATGGGCTTTGTTGTTCTATGCCTAATTTTCTTCCTGTGTAAAAGCTGGAATGGATTCCAGATTTCAGCTAAGACTCTTGTTTCACTGTTTTCAAGGACTTTTCCAGAGGTCACACATGGGCTATTGTGATGAAGGCACTCTGTGGGGTGTGTGCTCAAGCACACGAACAACCAGAGAGCCACCTGGGAGGTATTGCCCACCCCACAACGCTACAGACCTCTTCTCTTGGGGCCAGGGTGCCCATTTTACAGTCCCTTTTGGCCACTGACAGATGTCATCGTCCTGAATCTCTGGTGAAACACAGAGGTCCTGGAGGTGGACAGAAGCGTAAGGCAAGATTGCTTTCCATGTACAGCCTTGTTAGAAGCTGATAACTGATTGTTAGATAGAATGCATCCATTCTCCTTGCCCCAAATGGGTCATTTATCCTCTGGGAGAGAGCAAACCAGTTTCCCCAGTAAACCCTCCAGTGCATTAATCTGCAGCATCCTAAATTGAAATCACATGTGTTCCTCTTTTGATTTAATGTATATTAATATCAAGCTGTGCACTTTGGTGGACTGTAGTCACATCTGTCCAAGCTGATTTTATCATAGGTCTGGCAAATGATAATTTAGTGTTATGGATATTTCTTCTGAAGAATTAAGCCAACAAACATATGGCTTCACAATAATATAAGTAGATATGTGCATATTGGATTTTGTCTCAGGGTCAGAGCAGATTCAGAGGTGTGAGAGCCTCCTACCTTTCTAACTACACAGGACGGTAGGCTCTTCCTCCCAGATTTCTAGGATCAGTGGGTGTCTTTCATGAAAATAGGTCTGCTAGAAGGAAATTTTCACTGGATATCTGGTAGACAGTTTTAACACTCAAAAGGGAACGAGAGAGAAGGAAGGAGATGAGCAGAGAGAAAGGGAAGGAAGAAGGAGACAGAACGGGTAGGAAATGCAAACCAGACTGGGATCCTGTTTCCAGCCTCTGCTGGGTGTGCGTGGCTCTGTAATGAGGTCTCTCAGTTCTGTAGATTTGTGCTCATTCCTATTTGTGAGAATTAGACCAATTCTATCTAATTTTTTCACAGCTTTATCTTTTCTTTTTTAGAGAAGTCACTAATAGGATTTGGAAAATAAATAAAGCATGGGGAGAAATTGTCCAAACATTTGTCTGGAGTCTCATAAATGATGAGATGACAACTATCATATTGAAACTGATGATGAGGACGGCATATAAACAGCCTTTCATAGATGACGCTGGCCACTCTGCCCAGGAGTCACCATCAGTTTGGATAGGAGTAGGAAGCCTAGGAAATAGTGATACGAAGGAGAAGTTATGTATAGCTCTGACCTGATTTTATTCTCAGGACGGCCCCATAACAGGGATATTGTACCCATTTTATAACTGAGACTGAGCTTTAACTAGTTAAAAAAACTGACCCAATGACATATTACTTAGCAAAAGCTAAAGTCTCAAACTCTAATGACAAAGCATTTTCATCACAACACTGATCCTTTAGATAAAAATATACAGGTTCCAGGTGTTGGTAAGCAGCAGATTAAATCAAATTTGTTTTAGGTTAATTTATATGTACAACAAATGGGAGACAAGGATGGCTAGGACCGTGTAGACCTCTAGATAACCTGTAAAAATGTGGAGTGGTTGGTTAGTATGGACTTTACTGCTTAGTTTAACCAGAGCTCTATGGCTGTACTGATTGGTCCAACCTCACTGCCTCTTATTTCAACTCATTTTAATCGTGACATTTCTTGTTTTACATGTGTGTCTCCCTGACATTGATTGGAAGCTCCTTGAAAATAATCCTAGCATTGTGTAAGCTCTGTGTACTGAGAAAGGCCCCATGAATGAGAATGAATTTAATTGACTTGAATTGAATTAAAATTATGAGAAGGAACCAAACCCTAGCCCTGGAAATGAGAATGGGATGGAGTGGGTAGGGGGCAATGGTGGGGCTAAGAAGGAGAGGAAAACATTGTTAAAATGCTTAACTAAGTATTCAGGTTGTAAAGAGTAGCTATCTACATTTGATTTGTTTGAAAGACATCTAGAAACAATAGTTATCTTATTTTTTTCCTTGAGAGGGAAGCAGTACATCTGTTCCTTACAAAACAGAACTGGGAATATCATTGCCCTCTGAGGAATTGAGAGCAATCAATACTAAAGGCTGTTTCTTCCATTGTGATGGACTGACTGTGCTGTGTTTTGGTCACCAACAGTCAATACCTCATCCAGTTAGGTTTACTGTTCATTGAATGAATACATAAATATATGCATTAATGAATGAATGAAAGAAACCATAGGACTGGAGCGTCAAGGCCTTTTAGAGATAGAAGGTGCTTGCCCCAATTCCTCATTTCATAAGTAAAGACAGAAAAACCTGGCAAAGACTTCAGGAGCTCAAGCTATCATTTAAACACAAAGCTGGACCCCAACTCAGGCCTTCACCCTTCTACACAGAATTGTGCTTTTGCCATCAGCTGTACCAATAAATTACTAACAGTGCTTCTTTTTTGGCTAATAGTTTCTTCCTGGCAGATTGGCAGATGAGAACCAGGGTGGCATAGTGAGCAATCCATGGTTAAATCTCCACTTTGTTTTGAATGTCAACCTGGGTGTGTTTGTGTTTGCCTTTTCCCTCCCTAATTATCGAGCTGGATAACTGTTTGCCTACGGTGCCCTTTGGCCACCCACTGTCCAATAGATAAATCACAGAGAAATCTGGCTCCATATGGACTTGCCTGGAAAATTTATACACATGAAAAGACAGTCTCCAGGTAACATCTCTCTGGCACTCCTTCGATTTGCCTATTTGCTTTAATCATCCCCAGCTTCACTTCCTAATGTCTAGGAATAAAAAGCAGGGAATAAATAGGCTGTCTGCTTCTCAAAAGCTTTGTGGCAAGGCAGGAAATGCTGTTGACTTAAAAGACGCCCTCCTTCACTTGCCAGCAGCCATGTGGCCCTGTAGCCAGTGATCAAAATGTGGTGATAGGCTAATCCAAGGAGACCACTCTTTTCAGAATCCTGCTCTTTTGGTGCTATGAAAAACCACTGTCCAGTATGGAGGTGAATAGGAGTTAGGTAAGATTCTGTGACAACAACAGCAAAAATCTGAACTCTTGATGGATATCATATTAAGGGCAGTATAAAACACCACAGTAGAAAACAATAATTGTTAGCATTAATTAATCACATGGTATGTGGTGGCAGAAATTATGTTAAGCATCTTACAGTACATTATTTCATTTAATTCTTATAACAATCCCCTGAGGGAGGTACTATTCTTGATCTCATTTTATAAATGGATAAACTAAGGACGGAGTAATTTTTGAAGAACATACAAGTTGATTAAAAAGAAAACAATGATGTTGGGATGTTAACCCAGGTGTTGGGCTCTTGCTCCTGACCCTAAACAATAATGTTTCGCCAGCAGTGGGATGTTCATCTTTTGAATTCATATTAGTAGAGCACTTTTCAAACTGTCAAGTATACATTGTCTCCTTGGAGCCTGATAGCAACCCCTATAAGGTCAACAGGGAAGTATTACCATCTTCATTTTATAGACACGGAGAGTTTTCTAAGTGACTGTCCATCATGATCTAGTGGCATAACCAGGCCCTGAGCCCAAGTCTTTGATTTTTGTCCTGTTTCTACTATGACATCCCTGACCCTGGAGTCCTCATGATAACTTATTCTGAATCAAAGCAAGTCCTTATAAAAGTAAAACTCACTGGTATTAAAGGGAGATGAGACTCAAATTAATTGCTAGGCCAGGTGACCTATTACCTTCTCTAGTCCTCTTCACCTAAACACTGGAGAGAAAGCTGATTCATATTTCTGTCTGGCCAGGACAAGTGCTGAATTAAAGGACTAAAAGCAACAACACAACTCTGAGAGCTCATAGAAGCCCTGAGTCCTTTTTCTTGGCTGAAATATAACCTTTCACATGCTATTACCACTTCACCCATTTAAACTGTAGAAAGCTTAGTTGGGGAATATATCATCTTTTTTGGTACAATGAAAATGGTTAGATTGTGAGATCATTGATAGGTGCTAACAACCATTTATTTATATTGCCATAGAACAGAATAAATTCCTACAGTGTTTACATTCCATGTGCTGACCAGGATCCTAAATATATAGGATTATACATTTGATTGTATTTGTTTTGAAAATGAGAATTTGAGAGATGATCAATTGCTTATGAATCACCAAATTCCAAAGCAGGAAAGGAGCTCAGGGATTATTTTAGCAAAATTCTTTCCTTTGAGAAACAACAGTCTGAAGTTCCAGTTAATACCTGGTCTAAGGTCACATAGCTAATTAGCAAAAGAAGGGGAATTAGAACCCGGATTCCAGGTTTTCAGTTTAGCACTTCACTCTCCACGTGTCATTCCATCAGGAATTGACAGAGAAAGCCATCTGCTGGTTGCTGTGATAGTGAACTTTCTAAGGAAGTCTCCCGAAGCATTGTCTGTAGTGAGGCAAAGTACCTGGGAAGAAGAGGATCAGTCAGCTTTTCCCTTTTATATCAAATGGGAGTTGAAGTTCGTCATCCAAATGCCTGAAGGAATGGGTTCAGTTTTCTATAATTATTCCTGAGACCTGGGGGTTCTCAACATGAGACCGCTCAGCTATTCTTCTTGATCACGCAGAGTGCGGATTCACAATGAGTACTGTATCTCTTGGTACTCGGTATAAACTGCCTTGGTTTTGCCTGCCACTGAGCAAAAGTCAAGTTCCCCCATCTCCTTGCTGTGTTTTCTGGGACTGCGTGGATCTTACTTGGGCTTTTGGAGATGTGTTTCTCCTTGGTGTGCAGCAGTGACAGAGCTCTCCAAGCACCCAGCACAAAGCAGTATTGAAATGTCCCTTTCCATCGACTCTGGGCTCTCCCTTCCTCCACCCTCAGTAAAGTCTTCACATACACACATTCAGACGGTCTCCTAGGACTCATTGTCTTCCCAGTTTTCTTTCTTTCTCTTTCTGCAAGTATCCACCCTGTTTTGGTAACCATGGCAACGGGTGAAACACAATCCCAATATTTGCTCGCTGCCTCTGTCACCCAGCCCAGCACGCGCATCGCCGGCTCTTGTTTTTGTGTTTGTTTAACGTTCCCAAGCCTGAAGTCAAATGCATCTGGGCAAGGACGCTGTGCACGGTCGGTCTGGTTCGGAACACCCCCTCTCAGACAGTCTTCAGGCACGTCTTCTTTGTGTATTTGTGTACGTGTGTGTGCGCGTGTTTCCTTGTCTGCTTTGCAACGCTGTACAAATAAGTTCAGCTTGTGTAAGAATAGCCAAGGGGGAAAGAAAGAATATTTTATAAACCTTGTTACAAGGAGTTCTGCTTTGCAGTGATATATTTTCGTCTTTTTCTTGGACTTTATGTTGCTTACACTTTCCAAGATTTTTGCCAGCACAACTAATAACGAAAGTTTGCTTTGCACTTTGGGATGATGGTTCTGCCTTGATTTGGTTTTTTATGTGGCAAATACAGCAGATCTGTCAGAAAAGTTGTGCCTTGAGGGGGGATGGAAAGCAGAGCAAGGGGGCAGATAGAGGAGGCTAAGTTTTCCTAAAGGTTTGGGATTTTTCTTTTGTTAAAAAAGAAAGTAAATGAGAGAATCCCGTTTTCAAATCCAAAACTAACCAGGAGTATATTTTTCCTATTGGTATCCTTTAGAATGGTCTTTCTATCCCTTGTTTGTTGGAAAATCTAGCTGTACTATAGTACTCCATATTTTATATATTTGTTTGCCTTAGTATGAATAAGATGAATCATTAGGTGAGTGAATCATTGTTGGTGAGTCCCAACAATAAGAATAAATACATTAAGCATTTTTTATTTTGAAATCCTATTTACTGTCACCAGACAGAAGATGTGTTTAAAGACAAGATTTTCATCCAACTGTGGCCTTGGATTCTAGAGATTAAAAGTGCAGAGACAAGGCAGTAAGCTGATTTCAGTAGCAAGCCACCATCTGAGGAAAAAGAGGGAACAGGAGCACACTTGGATAGAATTTCAGAGCTGGCAAGTGTTTCACTTGCACCCTTTCCTGGACTGTCCTTCTCCCTTTTGGCACCGCTGCATGGGAATGTGCCCATGTTTCCAGGGTACCAGTCCTGTGTCCCTCCCAGCCTCTCCTGTTCCGCTCAGCCCCAAGTATCACGGTCACTCTCTGAAAGGCCCTCCCAGGAGCCTGGTGATGTTCTGAGGGCTTCTGGCTCTCTCTGGCTGCCTTGCCTCTCCTATTCTATTTCCTTTGCTCACAAATAGTACTCCACTTTTTAATAAGACTTAGTTCAAATGTACATTTCCAGCAAAGCCTTCTCAACGGCCTCAGGTAGGCAGAAGCCACGCTTTCTGCTGGGGTAGACTCCATTTGAACCTTGTTTATCGCTTCCTTGTAGAGGCTTTATTGCCTGTGTCCCTGCCTAACTGCCAACCTGTGAATTCCTTGAGTATAGAGGCCAATGTCATGCCATGTCCCAGGGCTGGCATCTTTCCTGTGTGTTCTAAGTGCCCAGTAAAAATGTTTATTGATAAAATGAAGGAAAGAAAAGCTGATAAACCAATTCAGAGGGAAATATTACTGTGACTTACTATGCTGCCCAGTACACTTGGGCTTTTTTTTTTTTTTTAAGTTCCAGGGATAAGGTAGGACTTAACTCAGATGATTGATTCACCAGTAGTAGAATTTCAGACCCATGACAAGTGGGTGGGAGAGAGATATTTGAGCAGGTGAGAATCCTCCCACAATTTCCCAAATCCCTGCATTGGTATCTGGGCTTCTTCCTAACACGGCCAAGTGCAGCTCTGCAGAGAAGCCCTGCCTGCGACTTCTGGTGTATGTCCTGCTTTTAAAATATTTCACATGCTATTATGAGCATTTGCCCATATCACATATCTTTTGAAAATATCTTATTAATTGTATAATTTATCCTATGGCTAACACATAAAAAAATTCACTTTATTTCTATTTCTAGGTATTTAGATTTTCTCTACTAGAATTAACCCTTTGATTAGAAAAATAAATCAAACAAAAAGCTGATTTGAAATTATTTAATTGTATCTTTGATTATTTCCTTAGAATAGATTCCCAGAATTAGGATTACCAAGTCAAAAGGAACATGCATTTTAAAGACTTGGTGTATGTATATATATATATATATACACACACACACACACACACACACACACACACACCAAATTTCTTAAAATTTACACTAATTTTCATTAATCCCTGTTACATAGGAGGATATCTGTCTTACAGCATTTTCAGAAGTATTAAACATTCTCATTTTTAAACAGAATCTTAGCCAGTTTTGATTTGCATTTCTTACATTATAATAAGTTTACACATCTTTTTCTGTATTTGTTTGTAACTTGATTTTTCTCTTTGGTTACATTTCTGTACTTTCAGGCAGTTTTTCTTCATTGAGGTGAGTACTGGAATGCAGGGAACAAATGATAGAGCAGGTTATCCTTTCTCTGCTGCGTTTTTCAAGTTCTTAATAGTTAAATGACATTACCACCTTACTTTACTAATTATATTTTTGTTTCTAAAACTCAATGCATGTCTGAAAATATATATAGTAGTTTTGTTTATATGACTTTTTTGCTTGGATGCACAGTGTTTGGAGGGTTTAAGAAATCTCCTTACGCTTTCTGATTTTCATAGTTATTTGACTTATTTATTGCAAAAGTGTTGGCTCCCCTGGAAATATGAATGTATTTCTTCTGCATTTTCTGTGTTTGCCTAACCAAGCCTTTGCTTATTTAAATATAAACCTGAGTACCTTAAATAAACTGGAGTTACGTTTGTGTCTCTCACATTTACCTGAGATAGGATTATATGGATCCTACTCTTATCCCCTTTAAGAGACATCAACCTCTGACCATTTTTATTTCACCCACATGAGGGAAATATATGGATTTATACTGATTGAATTTGATCATTAGTGCTGGATATATGTTACCACTGGATGGTTAAATGTCAGTGAATCTATTCTCAAGCAAGAAAGTTAAACAATATATAAAGGAGCTTAATTCTCATGGAGTGATATTAATGGCGTATTATTTTAAGGTTACATGAGTCCTGTGTTAACCAGACTGTAACCTCCTTCATAGTGCCTAGGCTCCCTCAGGGGAAGTATCTGACTACTAACACAGAGTTGGCACAAAATGTCTCTTTGTCAAATCAGTGAGTGTGAGTAACTAATTATATAATAATATCAAACAGGCACTGAATGCTGATTATGGGCCGTGTGACCGTGTGATTTTTATGTTGTAAAGATTCAGGGAGGAACTGCACATAAAGCTCTCAGGGTAGGCGTTTACAGGTATTCTCAGCTTATTCCGTCCTCAGAACTGTCCTATGAGGTAGTATCTCTGTTGTTGTTTTCTTGTGTGTTTACTGAATATAGTTGATTCACAGTGTTGTCTTTGGTTTCAGGTGTATAGCACAGTGATTCAGGTGTATACATATGTGGATATCGGATTTCAGATCTGTGCGTTTGAGATATATATCAGAGCTCCTGCATAGGCCATCAGTGTGTCTGTGCTCAGTTGTGTCCGACTCTTTGCAGCGCTATGGACTGTAGCCTACCAGGCTCCTCTGTCCATGGAAATTTCCAGGCAAGAGTACTGGAGTGTTTTGCCATTTCCTACTCCAGAGGATCTTCCTGACCCAGGGATCGAGCCCAGGTCTCTTGTTTCCTTCATTGGAGGGCAGATTCTTTACCACCAGCACCACCTGGGAAGCCCATACCTAGCATGCTAGGTTGCTTCAGTTGTGTCTGACTCTGTGACCCTATGGACTGTAGCCTGCCAGGCTCCTCTGTCCATGGGATTCTCTAGGCAAGAATACCGGAGGGGATTGCCATGCCCTCCTAATGTCAGAGAACACTGCCCAGGATCACTAAGCCAACCCAAGACAGACGGAGAATTTGAACCCTGCTCTGAAATCTGACCCTCATGCTGGATCTCTGTTTTAGCAATCTAAAAACAGCATGTTGACTATTCTAGTAGGGGTGGAAGCTGTGTTAATTAACTGGCAAGTATTTATTATTAGAGTCAACTGTGTACTAAGCCCCCCCTTTTTCTTTTTCAAGCAGTAGACTCCTGACATTTCTGAGAGTCTTGCCTGGCATTGTTTTGAATCCCCAAACACATGGAGGTAGCAAGTCACCTCCTTGTACCCAGGAAAACAGGCAGAGAAACCGCATCAGATGGAGTGTCCTTCTCAGAGCTATGGAGCAACTGTAGTTTAAATCTGCACCCCAGCAAAAGTTCAAACTACTTTAGGTCTTAGAATTTGAGCGTAATTTTTTAATATTTGAAACCTTGAATGTTAAATTAGATAATACCAGATCTCTGTGTCTTTAACAGTAATGTTAATAATGATTGATTGCTCATAATTTAAAATCTATAGAATATTTTCCCAACTTTCTTATGGTTTTATGGCTCTCAACTGGAATTAAGAACAAGATGAGTTTGCTTTTTGTCTTTTCTTTGAGAAGTAAAATAAACCATTGGTTGAAAACAAAGACCCTCCAATCAGATTGCCTGGCTCTAAATCCTAGCTGCACAACCTGATTGCTTAACTCTCTGTTCCTCATTTTCTTTTCTATAAAATGGGGATAATGGTAGGGATTCATTTATAGAGTTATTTTCAGGATTATGTGAGGTGCTACAGGGAATCATCTGACATAGTCCCTGGCACACAGTAATTCTCTTTATATATATATATATATATATTTTTTTTTTTTCCTATTTTCCCCCTGCTTCAAAGGATCCTCCTCTTTCTTTTACTGGTTTAATTCATGATATTTAAAAACATACTTGTACAAAGTCCATAGTCTCATAAAAGAGAAAACTGAGACTAAGAGAGATTAAGTACCTTACCTTTGATCATTCAGCAAAGTCGTGGTAAACTCAGAGAATTCAACTCCTAGTTTTGATTAATGCACTAAATTACTCTGCTCCTTAAAGGGACTTAGATATGGAAACCCATGGGAGTTACACAGCTGTTGCTTTGAATTCACCAATTAATTGAAATATGTAAAAGTAAAAATGACTTATAAAAAGGTTTTTAAATAGTTAAAAGCTTATTTTAGAAAGCAGAGTTCAATGCAGCATACTTTTGAATCTCAAACACATGTTCTTGTTTTATGGTTTGGACGTTCACAAACATATGAATATAAAAACATTTTTGTAACATTAAATATTTTCATGTTAAAATATTAGGGCTAAAATTACACAAAAGACGAAAGGCTCACCAAGAAATATATATTAAATTCCACTGCCTAAAATAGACTTTTAGTATGTCTGTACAAATTACTTGAAATTATACAAATATTTGGAATATGTCTAGCCACGAGACTCAACTATGCACCCTAAAATGACATGAGCAGTACCATGCCAACTTTCAACATTTATTTTCTTCCAAAACACCAAGGATCGTTATTGGTTTAAATGAGAATTTCCCTTTTGCTCTACAGATGGGTTTGGAAGAAATGCTGGGGAAGGAGAGCTCCCCAGTCAGTCACTTGGATGGAGGTGGTTGAGTCTCTAGTATGTGGTTAAGAAGGCGCTTTGCCAACATACCCTTTGGAACAACCATACCCGTGATAACAGAGTGTGAAGACCTGATTATTTTCAAATCTGATGAATGATCCCAGCTGTTCTATAGATCAGTATGGGGTATGTGAAAACTTGGGATCACAGCAAAAGTGTGTTTATCTCACTCCATCATTGCAGTGAACTTTATCTCCTGGGAATTTTCTTAGAGAGCAAGTCTGGACAGAGTCATGGCTTAATGACCAGGAGCTCTACAAGCACTGTTTCTCAGCTCCAGTGATACAGAAGACAGGGCCTGCATTTGTAAGGAAAGATAAGCTAAAGAGCCGTGCATGTTCCTTAGACAAAGATAATTTGTCACATCACCACCATCAATCTCTTAGTTTCCAGCTCACTTGGTTCCAAGAGATCTGCTTTGTAGATTTATTATATATGTAGATGTGTCTCTACCAGTCCACCAAGCCATTAGTTCTTTTATTCATCCTTTCATTGAAAACACTATGGAGCCCCTCCAAAATACCAATGTTATATTTGGTTTTTGGAGATAAAATTGTGATTAAGACTTAACTATAGGAACTTACAGTCCAATGAGGGAATCATGTAAATATATAGATAGCTGAGTATATTCTGATATATATTATGATAAAGTAAAGTACAAAGTGTATGTCAAATCCACCTTCACAGTGCTGGTGCTGAGAACTCCAGAGTGGCTCTCCAGGAGGACCTCTTGAATGAGTCAAGCTGCTGTGCTCTTCAGCACCATGGCCTCTAGCTACAAGTGGCTATTTAAATTTTAAATTCATTAAAATAAAATAAAAACTCCAACTTTGAGTTTCATTAGCTGTATTTTATGTGTTTAGTAGCCACATGTGGCCAGTGACTACCATATTAGATGATACAAATAAGGAATGTTTCCATCATCACAGAAATTTCTACCCAATAGCACTGGTCTAAGCAAATCAGAAGAGCTTTCCTGGTGGCTCGGAAGGTAAAGTATCTGTCCGCAATGTGAGAGAACCCTGCAGTGCCTGAGACCTAGGTTTAATCCTTGGGTCAGGAAGATCTGCTGGAGTAGGAAAAGGCAGCCCACTCCAGTATTCTTGCCTGGACAAGAATAGACAGAGGAGCCTGGAGAGTTACAGTCCATGAAGCTGGAAAGGGTCGAACACAACTGAGCAACTAACACTTAAGCAAATCAGAAGGGTGAGAAGGAAGGGTTTTGCAGGGAGAATAAACAAAGTGACCAAAGTCCTGAAGGTGCCAGAATATAAACAGCATTAGGAAAATAAAATTACCTAAAACATGTGTGTATGTATACATGTATGTATGTACTCAGGAAGCAAGTATTGTTTAAGCTACAGTTATAGATTTTGCAAAGGCACAGTGCCAGCCTCTGCTGCTGCTGCTGCTAAGTTTCTTCAGTCGTGTCTGACTCTGTGCCACCCCATAGACGGCAGCCCACCAGGCTCCCCGATCCCTGGGATTCTCCAGGCAAGAATACTGAAGTGAGTTGCCATTTCCTTCTCCAGTGCCAGCCTCTCAATAACATTTATTGAGCACAGTTGGGGAGAGGGTTCATAAAAAATAGAAAAATTACCAAAACCTGTATTTGAGGTCAAAAGAGAGACTATTAGGTGTCAAGAAGGAGACTTAAGAGGGTCAGGCCAGTTTAGTCTTCATGAAGTTATTGCTTTGATCTGGGTCTTGAGGAGCTATTAGGATTCAGCCAGGGAGGTAGACAAATTCCTTACCTTGGTTAAAAAAAAATTCAAGTTTCTTCCAGAGTTAGGGTCCAGCAAGCAACTGAGTAGCTGAGGACTCTGCCCACTGGCATATTCATTAATGTCTTTCTCCTAAGACTGCCATTTATACAATGGGGAGCTTATTCAGCTGTGCCAACTTACACGGAATAGTCTCCCTTCTAAATGGTGTTAGCATGGATTAGTTTAGGGAAGATTGAACTAGATCTTGTTTGCAGCCGGTGGCTGAAAAAAAGGACTTGGGGGATGGGTATTAAGGCTTATGCAAATCACTGGCTGATATGTAGGCTGGAAACTGGAGACTTTTGTAAAAGCAGCTTTTACACGCCACTTGGTGAGGGAACTTGGATACAGTTCTAGGCATGGTGACTTAGGCAGATCCAATGAAAATATCGGTAACTGATTATGTACATATATAAATGCTATTCTCTGAATGGTACAATCAGATCTCATAAAACTCACCCTTGGACACTTATTCCCTGAAGCTACAGACATTGAACACTTCCCTTTTCTGTTTTTCCCCTGAGGTCTTGCTTATCACAAAAGCCACTTGGCCTTCCATTTCTAAGATTGTGATGTACTTTGTTGTTTGGGAAACCCAAATAACATCTCTTCCTTCAAACACAGAAATCTGTTTGAAGGAAGAGATGGATTCAAGGGATCGACAAATGAAGATTTCCTTAACAAAAACTACTCTAAAGTCTGTGAAACTCATGCGGAGATCCGGTCTTTAGAAATTGTGTTAAATGATGAACAAGTAAAAGGTAAAACAGTTTTGCAGATCACTATTTAAAATCCCCTTGCTTTTTAAGTCCTTTTTTCAGTAGAAAACCCTTTTATACATCTAACTCTTAAGAAAACAAAAAGCTAATTGGAAAAATGGCGTGAATGTTTGGGGAGAAAACGAGAAATATTTTTTTCCCATTATCACTTGGCAGGTAATTTCTAAAATTTAATTAAATGTAGTTTGATATTTATTCAAGCAAATAAAATTTAAAAGAACAGAATTCTGTCTGGATTTTAGGCTTTGAGTTTCTCAAGACCAAGAACACATTATGATGAACACATAACTTGGCCACACAGTGGATTTTCTACACACTTGTTAAACTAATAGATTTCTATCTGACTGAAGCTTGTTGAGTTACCCACAGTGCTGTGGGGTTGAGCACCTTTCAAAAGTTTGTAGTGTTGACTTTGGAACTCCAAGGTGGATCTTCTGCAAGTAGTTCTGCCTTCAAGCCATTCCTGACTCTCACACAGGACTGGATTTCCCAAAGTGTGTTTAAAAGTCAGTCATTCAGAACTCAAAACACTTTTATTTTTCATAAGAAATGCCAGAGATGGTTGTTTTCCCAGGACTGCCCACAAAAGCCTTTTATTCCATAATGTATCTGAAAGAGTTCGTCCACATGTGTTGAGAGAAGAATGGGGTAGTATGAACAAGAGTCCCCTCCCACCATCCCTGGAGACAGTGCTCTTTACTTGCTGTAGAGGGAGCTACCTGGGCTGCACTGTGAAAAAAGGAAACACATTTCTCTCTCAGGGGGACATATCCTTGGAGCTATCCCTAATATAGGTATTTATAGAGTGAACCACTACAAAGTCAAGATGTACTGGGTTCACCAAAAATAGAACAACTCAAATGAACTTTTGGCCAACTCAATATTATATTTTTAAAGACAACTCAGTAATCTCCGAAGTGAAGTTTATTTTGAACTTTCTCTTCTTTTATTACTGTGAGCTCCATTATGACTATTTCACATCATTACTGGATTTAGAAACCAGAGGAATGATGATCACATGACCAGAGAAATCGGTGCCTAGGATTTGTCATGAGCCAAGACAGGCATCTATCTCTTACTGGCTTGATACTGACATATTCATAGCCCTTAAAAATAGCCACAGTGCACCATTCTCACATTTGATTGATATATTGTGACTTTTTGATGTCAGAGCAATTGGTTGATTCTTTTAGCACCAAAACCAATGACAGGAGTGATGGAGATGACCTAGAGAAAGAAGAAATCTTACCCTGCCAGGGCTGAAATAATTGAAGCGATTCTATATTCTTGTTTCCTCTCAGAGAACAAGCCCTTCATCTCCTCCTCGTCGTTATTAACACTACCATTTTCTAACATTTTTTCCACCTAGAAATTATGTCTATGAGTTCTTGAAATATAAATTACTACCCTACTAGCTGTCATTCATCTATAATGATATACTTGGGAAATTTTCAACCAGTATCACAGACTATTGCTTTTTCTTGCTTTGCTTTCACTATCTGAGTGAATGTTGAAGGCTTCCCAAGTGGTACTAGTGGTAAAGTATCTGCTTGTCAATGGAGGAGTTGCAAGAGACACAGGTTTGATCCGTGGGTCGGGAAGATTCCCTGGAATAAGAAGTGGCAACCCACTCCAGTATTCTTGCCTGGGAAATCCCATGGACAGAGAAACCTGGTGGGCTGTAGACCATGGAGCCACAAAGAGTCAGACACAGCTGAAGGACTGAGCGCGTCAGAGAGTTGAGACTTGGATGAAAGTTTAGACCCCAAAAGACTATGTCTAGTTGTCCTTAGTGAGCAAGGCTATTTTTGAAAGAAGAAAGAAAAACTGGACATTAGAACACTCAGGAAACCGTTTCTCTATTGGTTTCCTAGAGCTGCCAAAACACAGTAGTACCACAGTCCGGGTAACTTAAACAAGAGAAGTGTATTGTCTTTCAGTGCTGAAGGGTAGAAGGCCATGATCGAGGTGTCAGCAGGCCTGGTTCCTCCTGAAGGATGTGAAAAAGCTCTGTTCCAGGCCTTTCTTTTTGGCTTATAGGCAACCACCTTCTTCCTGTGCTTTCACATGGTATTTCTCTGTATGTCTGTATCCTAATCTCCTCTCCTTATAAGGATGTCAATCATATTAGATTTTAGAGCCCACTCATAGGACTTCACTTTACCTTAATTACCTCTTTAAAGGTCCCATCTCCAAATATAGTCACTTTCAGAGGTATTGAGCATTTGGACTTCAATGTAGGTATTGTCTGCACAATTCAGCCCATATTGGTTTCCAGAAGTTATCTGAGGATTATCTAAATCTTAGAATCTTAAACAAAACCCTGACCACAACCCCACGATTGAGCCTTGCAAAATCAAACTCCAGCGTAACTTCTTGGGATCCTGTAAAGCCCTGCAGTATTAGGCTGGCTTCTCCAGTGAAGAGCTCTCTCTTGGTAAACATAGAAGCCTGCAGATTGCTCCACTTTTGAAACTTGAAAGCAGAGCTAGGATTGGGATGATGAAACAAGAAGGGTGCCCAGGGTACTAATTTGAGAAAGCACTCACTCTCGGGGTTGTGAAAGTGATGACTTTGCACTGATGCATTTACACAATTTTGAGAGTGAGTATCCCCTTAAGAGTGGTATCCTGAGTACCTTCCCTTCCTCACCTTAGTCCCAGCACTGCTTCGGAGGAAGCTGTCCCTGTGTCACATTCACATAGCTCTTTTAGCTATGTCCCGGCAAGCACCTAGTGCTTAAGTGTTCTCAGAAGTAACTGAAAGTGTGATTAACAGTGGTGCAGGCAGGGAATACGGATCCTGAGTCCTCGCCTTGTGTTAGTGACAACCACTGAACCAGGAATAGATTTTGAGGTTCTTGCGCCATGTCTCCACGTTTGTGATCCAGTGGCAAACCTGCTCTTGTTTGGCCATATTCTCAGCCACGTCCTCAGTGGCCTAGAGAACCACAGAGAATTTGGGAAAATTCATTGCCCCTTTGGGGCTTCCCTGGTGGCTCAAATGGTAAAGTATCTACCTGCAATAAGAAGACCTGGGTTTGATCCCTAGATAGGGAAGTTCCCCTGGAGAAGGGCATGGCTACCCACTCTAGTATTCTTGCCTGGAGAATTCCATGGACAGAGTAGCCTGGTGGGCTATAGTCCACAGGTAGCCACAAACGGCCACAAACAGTCAAACATTTCTGAATGACTAACACACTGTTATCCCTTGGTGTGCATCTATGCCCAGGCTCAGAATGTGCTGAAGGTTTGGGGATTGTATCAGCTGAGTTTTGAGAGCTGAGAAAGAGCAGAGGCACCCTCATCTCTACCCTTGGCTGTTGCCTTGACCATGAACTTGAGAAATCTCTCTGCTGCCATGTTTCTGCCATGCCAGAGCAGAGCCCCGAGACACGGAGAGATGTGGCCACATTGCCACAGCCAGCTGCTACTCTAGCGATTGGCTTGGAACTGTCTAGACAGGAGGGAGGTTTCCTTCTTGCCCCTGCAGTGACTGACCTGACCACTGAAGCAACGCTGATGTTCTTCAAGAAGTGGCATGATCAGCAAGGCAGTGAACGCTGCTGTTTTCTAAGAGACTGGCAGGGACAGCTCAGTCCAAGGGTTTCAGGATTAACATTTTCATGCTACACAGGACCCTTCAGCTCCAGCCTCAGAGCCCACAGGAGTGCTCCTGGAGGAAACCCAGCTCCATGCTAGCTCAGTGCCTTGATGGGAATTTGTAGAGCCTAAGCGTTTCCTTGTTCTGAGGCGAAAATAAAAATTATCTCTACCCTCCCATCTAACTATTAAAAATGTACTATAGAATTTCCTTTAGAAGTTGATCTCAAAGATACAAAGCTTTCCAACAAGCCCCTTCTTTTTAGTGTTAACGTGAAAGTTTCACCAATCCTATTAGTGAAGATAAATTCTCCAGAAACATGAAGAAGAGATTTCAATGTAAGGGCAGTCTGCTGTAACTTTTTCATTCTATCTTGCCCCATGAAACGGCAAGAAAAAGTAGGTTCAACATGGCATCCCCCTGTTGTCACTGTTGTCGCCCAGTCATGTCTGACTCTTTGCAACCCCATGGACTGTAGCCCACGAGGCTCCTCTGTTCCTGAGATTTTCCCAAGCAATAATACTCGAATGGGCTGCCATTTCCTTCTTCAGGAGGTCTTCCTGATCCAGGGCTCTAGCCTGTGTCTCCTGCACTGCAGGTGGATTCTTTACCTCTAAGCCACCAGGGAAACCCTATTATAACACCATGAAGGCTACTTGAATTGTGTCCTAGGGCTAAATTATCTGAGCCCTTGCTGCTCACAGTGGTGTTTCTGAACCCACAGCATTAGCGTCACCTGGGAACTGGTTGGAGATTCAGGATTTCAGACCTCACCTCCAACTAACTAAATGCAAACGTGCATTTAAATAAGATCCCCACGCAAGTCAGAGGCCTACTAAGGTGATCGAGGAACCATTGAACCTGAGGAGATTCTGGCTCAAGACAGGAATATTTTGAATCATCCACTCTACCCAAAAGCTGCTGATTAACTTTAGTAAGTCTGTTACAGAAGATGTTTGTTCCTGTCAAGTCCTTTTGCCGTTGGTCCCTGACTTATCCAATCTTTGTAAGACCCCTTCAGTTTCTAATGAAGCTTAATTGATTAGCTCTATTTGTGAAATGCTCAGACCCTGGTAAGTACACACTCCCACTGGGTACACAACTAAATAGTTTATGAGGTAATTCGTATTTTAATGTCTTTCCTAATGAGCCCTTTCAGTAATGAAATCCCATGAGAAAATGTTACTGGTTTACAGACATTTCTTAGGATTCTACAGAGGGGAAGCTGATGGAACTCAAAGCTAGAAGCTTTAGACTTCAGTGTAGAAAATAGTTTCAGTTCAAAACAGGTCTGATTTTTTTTTTTCTCACTAAAACATGTTATACCTTATTTTTTGTACCTTATTTATAAGCTTTTTTTTCACACTTTATTTTCTAAGTTCCTATCTTCTCATTTTCCATATTAGAAATAAGACTCTTTTCCTGAGGCAGTTCTGAAACTCCTTACCTTTGCTGTAAGTAAATAATATGAGGGTTTTCCTTCTGTATGGTCTTACGTGAAAAGAAGGGTAGATGGAGAGGACGAAGAAAAGGGACATGCCTGCACATGTGCACACAGAGTACCTGCTTGATGATTTGATGATCTTCAATTGTATTTTAAATATTCTCAGCAGCATAATTTCTATAATAGACGATAGGTGCATCCATCATTAGTCGTTAAGGCTAAAGCCAGAATGAATCCCACAATGAGAAAGAAGCATTTAGAACTGCAGAGTGGTTGAACAAGATGGCTATCTGCAATGAGGCAGAATTCTATCCAAGGCAAGGCACAGCCTGTTCCCTTTAAGTGAGGGAGGCAGCCATGTCATCCGGGTTTGCTGGCAGCTGTTGGAAACCTGTGGTGGTGAAGGGACTTACCTTCCTCTTTCCACAGCCGAGCAGAGAGGACACACATACACACTCTTGAACCCTAACTTGAAACTAGATACTCAGGCAAGGAGGTGCCCACTCAAGCTAGATGTCCATCCTAGCACATTATTCCCAGTTTCATTCTCTGAGGAAGATTCAGAGATGGACTGGGCTAGCTGCTGACATAACACCTGAGGCCTGTCCTGTAATTGATCAGGAGAGCTTGCCCTTATTTTGTTTGACACAAAGATCAAAGCCTGTTAGTGGTACTGGATGATGAAAAGCAACCATTGTTTACCAATTTTGCCCTTTCATTTGTTAATGGTGCCCCTCCATAAAGGAATAAGCTTTTTAAACTGATTTTAGAAGATGGAGAAGATCCTGAAAGGTATGGGAAAAACCCTTCTAGAATTGCTGTTCCAGATGGTGTGGTATTGTCTGTTCCTCAAGGAGAAAAGCCAGTACAATATGACAATGTCAGTGGATGTATTCCAGTTGGGCCTGTGGCCATGTGGCTGGCTTCAGATGATGGCTTGTTACCTGATGGCATTGGATAAGCAGATAAAAAATAATGACTTAATAGACCATGTTTTAATAACATGTCTGTAGGTCACTTGGAACAGGGACAGTGAAGAGCTAAAGTGGAGTGTTTTGTTTTCCTACAGGCTGGGCTGTAATCTAAGCAAGTCAGAGTCTATACAAGACATATGCATGCATGCATGTGTGCTAAGTTGCTTCAGTCATGTCCAGCTCTTTGTGACCCTATAGACCATACTCCTCCAGGCTCCTCTGTCCATGGGATTCTCCAGGAAAGAATACTAGAGTGGGTTGCCACATCCTCCTTCAAGGGATCTTTCCAAATCGGTCTCTTATGCCTCCTGCATTGGCAGGCGGATTCTTTACCACTAGTGCCACCTGGGAAACCCCTCTACAAAACACATTTAGTGGTAAATCCCTTGATCTGTGGGCATCTTGGCTTTTTATGAATGAGGCAAGCATATAAATGCATGGCGCTTCTTTGAAATCCAAGTTATAACTGGCCGTCATCATGAGAAAGAACAATGTGCAGGGAGGGGAAACCTCTTTACTAAAAAACAGAGACTTCATTTTGAGCATGATGCTATTTCAATGAGAGAACACATGTCCTAGTCATGGAGGATGAGTTACTAGAGCTCAGTGTCGTAAAATAAGAATCTCAGAGTTCTGAGAAGACTCTTCAAATGCCTTGAGCAGGCTTTGTAGAGGCTACTTCATTCTTGAGAAGTAAGACTTCATTATCTATGGAGGATGCTGTTGAGCAGGGAAGCCTCTACACTTGACTTGCTATGGACAGCATGCCAGGGAGGTAAAGAAGCCTGCTTATGTCCCAGCATGCAATTAGAATTTCAGAATGGCTTGTAGGTCTTGGCTCTTGTAGACAGTGGGCTTGTGTACATCTCTGTAGATGCTGCCTGGAAAGGAGCAAAGTGAAAGAGGGGAAGAAAATCTCAATGCTTATTTTTCTTTCAGTGACACAGCTGCCTTTGTGCAGAGACAAAGAAAGCAACCAAAGAGCAGGTGGCTGTGATTTTTAAAATTTGTTTTATTTAAGAATCAAGATGGCTGTACTGCTCTGGAAATCTCATGCTTCTACTGAAGCTACCTTGAGCCAGTTGCAACTATCCTTGAGGAAAAAGATAGCAAGGGGCAATTTGTGAACAGAATTCAAGCATGGCTTTATAAGGTGCATGCTCCAGCCCCCTCTTCTCTAGGTATTTCAGCATCTGTGAGAGCCAAAGCCTCAACACAGAATGGTAATTTCAACAACTTCTCTGAAGAGTAATCTGGGTGAGACAAGTCAGTTCCTTCCCACTTACTTATGAGTTAATTGGCATTTAAACTCAAGTCTCCAGGCCAGTGATTTATTTTAATAATAAGTTAGCCCATGGCAGGCCCATGACTTCATGACTGCAGCAGTAGAGAAAGGGCACACCACCCTGATGGGTGTCTCAGTGCTACATGTGGCTGACTTACAAGGCTATCCTCTGATCTGAGTCACTCTTGCCTCTTCTGCATCAGGCCCCATGGGTGGCACCCAGCTATTAGAAGGTCTACCTGATTAAAGGGACAGTGAAAGAAGTGAGTTGGATATAAGAAACTGGGAGGAAATTATTTTTGAACAAGGAAATCACTGTATATTACAAATTATGAGGGCAATTTGTACATGGGCCAAATCTGATCAGTTTCCATATGTTCATTTATATTGCCTTTATTAAAATAAAAGCCCATAAATGCTGGTATTAATTCAGACTTTAAATCATTGTTTTGAGTTCTATCGAATGTCATCTGCATTTTATAGGTCTTATGACAACAATGTCCATGATGATGGAATCAGCTGATTTTTCAAGGCAATCTTTAAGGTTATTTCATGTTTGTTAGGTTGCTACGGGTACCTAATACATCAGTATGAGCAGAAGAAGTGTTTAATGCAGTTGCCAGATTTTTCTGCAAGATAAATAGTTTTACATGTCTCAGAAGTAGAATCCAATTGGCCAAGAAGTTGGCTAAGCATTGAAATTTGACATCATTCTTGGAAGCTAATCTTTTTTTTAATATGCATAATATAAAAAGTACACTGTATCTTTTCTAGATATAATACTAAGCCCCAAATATAACTTTTAATAATAAATCTATATATGCAAATAATCAAGTACTTTTCCTAACTGCTGGTCATAGTAATAGACATTTAAAATGGAATAAATTTTTTTCTTTTTTCTCCTTAGTATTTTTAAAACGAGAGGTTATATAGTACACATGTTTTTTACAAAGCAAAAATGATATAACAAATACTTATGAACCCACTACCCAGCCCCAGAACTAGATCACCAATCATTTATAAATACCTGTGTGCTCTTCCACATCCTGTTCTCCTGCCTCACCCTAGGACACTACTGTTCTGAGATTTGGGCTCATTATTTCCTAGTATCTAACAAAATACTTTTATTATGCATATGTGAATTTTTTAGCAATAATATTTAATTTTGCCTATCTTTAAGCTTTATTTGGAATGGTTCTTACATAGAATTATCTGGACTTGCTTTTTCATTTAATATAACAAATTTCTGATAAGAAAACTCATGAATATCATTTTAAAGAATTGCTTGGCTGTATGCTATGATATGTATGATATGATACCCCATATCATAGGTATCTGACATACAAGAAATATAAGAAATACATTTTAAACCTAATGTAAAATATGTAATTCTTCCCTATTAGATGCACAGAGGAGCCTGGTAGGCTGCAGTCCACGGGGTCCCTAAGAGTCAGACACAACTAGCGACTTCACTTTTACGTTTCACTTTCATGCATTGGGGAAGGAAATGGCAACCCACTCCAGTGTTCTTGCCTGGAAAATCCCAGGGACCGGGGAGCCTGGTGGGCTGCCGTCTGTGGGATCACACAGAGTCAGACATGACTGAAGTGACTTAGCAGCAGCAGCAGAGTTGGAGATGCTTGTAGTTTCCATGCTTATTATATTTTAATTAGTAAAAGGTGATTAAAACATATGAGTTAAGTTTTATTTTGATGTTTTTGCAATGTGGTAATTAAACCCACAAGAAGATATATTTTCCATGATATACCTAATTAGCATGTAATAATTATCAAATTAAATACTTATTTTAAATATGTAATTGAAGTGTCATGAGTTGAATATAATTTTTTAGAATGAATTTATCAGGTAATGAAATTTCAGGCTTCCATTAGCTTTCAAGGACTGTTCAAATATAGGCATCATTATCCCTATGGAATCTTTCAGTTATCCATCTGGTTGAATACAGATTCTAAAAATGTTTTTTAAGGGCTGAAATAGAATAATTGATAATCTCATCAAGAATTAAATGGCACATCCCTGGATGAAACGTTTTGGTTTACATTCTCTAGGCTTTCCCTAAATATCAAGGCATTTTTTTCCTTCCTCATTAGCCAACAAAGGAAACAATTCTGCTGCCCACAAACCTGGCAAGTGTCAGGTAGCACGAGCAGACTGAGCCTGGGTCAGTGGGGATGGAGTGGAGGGAAGAGATGCTCCTTCTTCTTTATATATATATTTATTCACTATGATGCCATTCTCAGCATTCTAGGAAAACCACAACTCTGTTGAAAGGAATAGCCACAATAATCATTTTTCAGAAAATAAAAACTGACATATTTGGAATTTACATCCTGTCCATGTGAAAATCAAATGGATTTTGTCTATAACATATTCTCAGGTTTCTATAACGACAGGTTAAATTAGCCATTTCAGAACTGAGGCTGATTTTTCTACTCAGTCATGGAGTTACTTGTAGTCTGCAAATATCTAGGAGGATTCAATGCCTTCCAGAGAGGACTTGCCTTTTATGTGAAATGTGTGTGTTAGAGGTGCATTTTTTTTCTTTTCATTGTTAATGTCATAATTTTTTAGTTTCTTCTTTTCATTTTGAAATAATTTTAGACTTACAGGAAAGTTGCAAGAATATGCAGAATTCCCATATACCCTTCATCAAACTTTCCCCAAGGTTAACATCTTCTAAACTATGGTATAATGACCCAAATCAGAAAATTAACATTGGTACAATGATACTGGCTAAACTGTAGACTATATTCATATTCCAGCCCCCTCCCCACCTACATCTTATTTCTGTTCCAGCCCCTGAAGATCTCACGTTGCAGTTGGTTGTCATATCTCCTTGGTCTGTCTACCCTGTGACAGTTTCTCAGTCTGTCTTCAGTCCTGTAGGAACCTGATATTTTTCAGTCAAACCCAATGTGTGTTTGTCTGGGACTTTCCTGATTATTAAAGTTAAGTATGTTTGAAGAACACCTAGGAGGTGATGCTGTGTCCTTTTCAGTGTGTCACATCGGGGTACATCATGATGATAAATATTACCGGTGAACCTTGAGCATTTGGTTAAGGTGATATCTGTCAGGTTTCTCCACCATAAAGTTAACTGTCTTTCCCTTTGCAGATAATCTTTGTCTCCGCAGAATAGTTTGAGACTAAGGTACTCCTCCCAGTGTCGAGGAAAATCTTCACGTAGACATCTGAACTTATGAAATAAATACTTACATAATTTCTTTCATTAACAAAGGATTCTTCATTTTTCTAAAGGATTCATCCCAAGATTTCATATTAAATAGCGATCTTAGTTCTACTACTTTAAAAATATGTCTCATCTAATAAGCATTGAATTATACATCTCTTTGAGACAGTGTCTACTATAGGGTCTTCCTTTAGGATAATATATATCTTCTCCAATGATGCATGAATATATTCTCATCTCCTCATATGATTAGAAAGATAGGTAGAATTTCTCATATCTGGTACATTGTTGAAAGAAGAAACTAGAGTTTATCTTCCATTCTTTATCCTTTTCTGAAGGGGGTCTTTTCTTTGTCACAAATAGGGGGTTAAGAAAAAAAAATATATTGGGGGATGGAGCATGTTTTAAGAGATGCTATTTTATACCAACATGGCTTATGCCAAAGTAAATAGGCTAAGAGAATATTGATTATATGCCACACATGATTCTATTCTCTGGAAACTGAATTGGTAAAATGTACCAAGTCCTTTGAGATTGTTAGTCTTGAAGATGTCTGTATCCTTCAGTTCTACCTAAAAAAAAAAAAAAAAAAAAACAATTCAACAAAATAATTGCAGAACTAGGCAGAGATTTATGTTTAGGAATAAATCATGCAGAGCTGGGGAAGTGACCAGGTAAATTGGAAATAATATAAAAGCCCCCAAATAAGGAAATAGTTTAATGCTATACAACAATTAAAATCATGTTTTTAAGAAACAATGTCAGGAGAAAATTCCTGGTGATCACAGTAATGTACTATGTAGAAAGATAGAAATATTACTATTTATGCAGTATATCTCTAATCTCTCTTTCTTTCTTTCCCCCTCTCTCTCTCACACATACATATATACACCCACCCACCTTTTAGAAATATATTAGAATGTTATCTTTAGGTGTTAGAATCATAAGTGATATCCATTTTCTTCTTTATGCTTGTTTTTCAGCTCTTTTACTCTATTTCTTTTATTAAAAAGAAAAATAAATTTTTGAAAAATTAAAACTTGCAATAATTCCACAGGTGCCATTTGGGGAACTGGATTCTTAGAAATCTCTTTCCAAGTCCTCTTTCAAACCCTATGTAAATTACAATTTTGAAAGCAACTAAATCCACTTTATGAGTTTATTCTTAATATTTAATTGCATGCATTTTCATATACACATTCAGAGACTTATATGAACTTCTTGGTTAAATAAAGCCAATGAAAGCTTAAAAATGACATTTGTCTTTTAAGAAAAAATTTCATTGTCTATATTTTCTATGGTTGACTTTCTAACAGTACACAGAAAAATCTGTGGGATCTAAGGACTGTGATACAAAAAAGACAAGAGAAGGGTAATCCTACCAAGCAGTATAGCTCCCGCCCACCCACCCCACCCCAGAAAAGGTGGAAGGGGTGCTGGATATTTATTCTATTATTTTTTTCAAGGGTAGTATTTAAAATTAAACTTATTTTTTAAAAATAATCATTTAACCCCATCAAATTACAGAAAGCCAAATATCTAGCTTTCATTTTTAATCAAACAGGCTAAATAGTCATGTTGATGTGACTAAATGAAACTTTTGTATGCAGTGTTTCACTCCATCTGCATGAATAGTAGCATTGTGGCAGGGTGAGGTCACTGCAGAAGGGAAAGTGAGGTAAGAACACAGCTGAGTCTACAGGCTTTTCTGCTGCAGGGCGCACCAGCTCCTTCTTAAAGCCACAGAACTGCCGTTCTCACACCAAAGGCCCTCAGTTTGTTTGCCCTGGGCTGCTACACGGCTTGCCTGTGTGCAGGGATGTGCCATGTGTCCTGAATAATTCAAGTGTTCCAAGAGAGAGCCAGAGGTGCAAGGAGTAGCCTGTGGCCAGAACTGCAGTGGTGTATAGTTTGTGTCCTTTGAACATCCATGTTGGCCACCTGCTTGGGAGGGGAAAAAAAGACCTAGGAGGAATCTCTGCTGTAGTTATGCTATCCCACTGTGATGTCGCCCTCCCAAGCAGTTGCAGGCTGACATCTCAAGGCTAAGCCACCAGAAGTTTGGTTAAAGATGCGTGTCTGTTCATAATTTACCTACAATTCCTACTAACTTAGAGGAATAAGTCGGTTGCCAAGAGTATGCTGGCAAGCAGTCCCTTGCCAAAACCATCTTATTAGAGCTGTGAGAACTTGAAAAAGAAAACCCACTCCTTTTGCCCCCAGTAAGCTGTCCAAAATTTTTACCTCCTGCTTTATAATGGAGAGGAATCTTTCACTCTGTGCTTGGCATTGAGCAGAATCCAATTTAAATAATAAGATATTTTGAAGATATGGATGCCAAGCCTTTGCTTGTACCTGCCTCAGTAGGTATTGTTGCTGCTGCTGCTAAGTAGCTTCAGTCGTGTCTGACTCTGTGCGACCCCATACGTGGCAGCCCACCAGGCTACCCCGTCCCTGGGATTCTCCAGGCAAGAACGATGGAGTGGGTTGCCATTTCCTTCTCCAGTGCATGAAAGTGATAAGGGAAAGTGAAGTCGCTCAGTCATGTCTCTTAGTGACCCCATGGACTGCAGCCTATCAGGCTCCGCCATCCATGGGATTTTCCAGGCAAGAGTACTGGAGTGGGTCGCCGTTGCCTTCTCCATCAGTAGATACTATGATATCAAAATTAATGACAGCTTTTAACAGCTCTCCAGAAAAACTCTCTCATCTGAGGTCCAAGCTTATAAACTCCCAACGCATAAAAATGGTAGCCCTCTCTGAATCTAAACTGTGAGAGTGGGTGAGGTTGATTCTTTAAAATTACCATGTCCTATAGATCTCATCCAGAATTCAGTGCTGAGGATAAATGAAAACTTAAGGTTGACCAGGACAGGCAATATGAGGGTTACATGATCCATGTCCCTGATAAGGTTTTAGCCCCACTAAAGTGGAGGATCAGGAAGTTAAATAATGCAGAACAGTTTCACTGTGCCATAGACATGCAATCAGGAGAAAGTGATACAGAAATTCAAAGAAGGAAAATGTACCTCTGGACATTGTGGACTTTCAGAGAGAAGGCCTGGTCAAGGAAGCAGGCAGTGTATAAGGCATTGAAGGGGGAATAGGTTTTGACTTCTCCAGTTGAGAAAACCAGTACGGTGAGAGAGGTGGTTGATGGCTTTTTTCCTAACAGTTGCTCAAGATAGCATAGACACATGTATATGTGTAACTGGATCACTTTGCTGTACACCTGAAATTAACACAGCATTGTAAATCAAGTATGCCCCAATATATAAAATAAAAATTAGATTTAAAAAGAGACACATTCCCCAAATAGATGAATCAACTGACAGGTGACCAACTCTGTGCTCTGGGATGGGGACATAGGTATACCTGTTGAGTTGAGAAGTTGCCCTCTGTGAGAGAGATGGGAGGTCTCATTGACAGGGCACTGGGTGCCAGTCAGTCCCTGGAGGCTCTAGAATGCCAGCCTCGGGAAATGGTCATTATCTTTTAGGCAAGAATGAGTCACTGAGGATTAGGAATAGGGAGGGACTCAATGAAATCAGCTTTTCTGTGAGATGAATCTTGCAATGATATGCAAAAACATATCTGCTAATCGTAATAAGGAAACCACCACACTGAGTTAGGAGTATTATAGGTTCCATGCTAGACAGTGTTAGATCATGATTAAATGATTAATTCTTGCTCATTTCTGGTGGTAGCTGCAGAACATTGATCTAGGCAGCTGCTCACTATGAGAAGAATTAAATGGATGGTGCCAGCCAGATACCCAACTACCACTCAGGTAGCCTCTAAAATCTGTATCTCTAAGGGACTAAAGTGCATTTCCAAAGTGTTTCAGAGATCTTCAAGTCCATTCATTCATTCATTCAATTATCAAATATTCGTAAGTTCAAACCCACTGTGTGTTGGGTGCCATGAGAGGCCCTGGAGGTCAAAAGAAAAACAAAAGTGTATCTGATTATTATAAATTTTTAGTGCAAAATGTTTGAAGGTACAGAAGCTCAGAATCTGAAGCAGATGTAGTCCCACTGTGTGTAAGCCCTCTTCCCTTGAGTGACTTACTCACCTGTTAGTAAGCACTCACTGGCCTTGCAGAGCATCAGTTTCTCTGTAGCCCTGCATCTAAGAGAGAGAAGGGTGGTGGAAGGCAAGTCACAGCCAGAGGAAGGGCCTTCCAGCTCCCTTCCTAGGGCAAAAGTAAATTGTGTCTAAGTAGCCCTTGTATTTCAGTGGATGGAAGCCTGTTTATTTTGCACTTAGAAAGGAATCTTTACCAGAAATTTTAATTGAGAACCCAAACTTCCTCACCAACATGTGTACCACTGGTATTCTGTAAAGTGGCCCCTCTTCCCTGGTTATTATTTTCAGCACAACCATCTACTTTAAAGTGTATAACTGATGTTCAGAGATGTTTGTTGGAAGCTAAGAGCAGTTTTCAGAGAGGTGGAAAGAGAGGTCAATTGGCTATCCTTGCATCATATTTAAATCACTGGTTATAAGTCAGTGGTTTTATGGATAATTGGTTTAGGCACTCACCTTTCTAAGACTGTACAATCAACCATTAATAAATAAAATTTGACAGTCTGCAATATGTTGTTTACAGGTCTCATGTTAAACATAGTTAGTGCCCATCACGTTACATTATTGCCGGTTATCAATTATTCATGCTAATTTTGTTAGCATACTGTTAAGTGGTGTTTTTCTCTGGGTTTCCCTGGTGGCTCAGACAGTAAAGAATCCACCTGCCAATGTGGAGACCAGGTTTGATCCCTAGGTCAGGAAGATCCCCTGGAGAAGGAAATGGCTACCCACTCCAATGTTCTTGCCTAGAGAATTCCATAGACAGAGGAGACTGGAGGCCATATAGTCCATGGGGGTGGCAAAGAGTCAGACATGACTAAGAGACTAACACTTTCACTTTTCCCTATTCTCTGACCCAGGCACTGTTCTGAATACTTATAAATATTAGCACCTTGCATCCTTATAACAATCCCTATGAAATATTTACTAATACCATCCTTATTTTATAGAAGAAGAAACTGAGGCATCAGTTCAGTTCAGTCGCTCAGTTGTGTCCGACTCTTTGCCATCCCATGAACCACAGCATGCCAGGCCTCTCTCTCTCTATTACCAACTCCTAGAGTCCGCCCAAACCCATGTCCATCGAGTCGGTGATGCCATCCAACCATCTCATCCTCTGTCGTCCCCTTCTCCTGCTGCCTTCAATCTTTCCCAGCATCAGGGTCTTTTCTAATGAGTCAGCTCTCCACATGAAGTGGCCAGAGTATTGGAGTTTCAGCTTCTGCATCAGTCCTTCCATTGAACACCCAGGACTGATCTCCTTTAGGATGGACTAGTTGAATCTCCTTGCAGTTCAAGGGACTCTCAAGAGTCTTCTCCGACACCGCAGTTCCAAAATATTCTGCGCTCAGCTTTCTTTATAGCCCAACTCTCACATTCATACATGACTACTGGAAAAACCATAGCCTTGACTAGATGGACCTTTGTTGGCAAAGTAATGTCTCTGCTTTTGAATATGCTGTCTAGGTTGGTCATAACTTTCCTTCCAGGTTAAATAGCTTTTCAAAGTCACGCAGTCACACAAAGTCATGGTCAGGAGCAGAATTGACATTTAAACCTGGGAGTCCGCTGCTAGAGCTTATGCCTCTAACCCCTGTGCTGCCATAACGATAGGAAGCAATGTGAGTAAAGAAATGCAGAGAGTAGCAGTATTAACAGTGCTGGTCGGAGCAGTTTCATAGCAGCCGCGGTAGCAGTATTGGACTCATAGTAGTTGCATGTTGCAGTCGTAGTGTTACAGTCATCATAGTGCCCCAGCTGTAGCATTAATAGTGGTAGCAGGAGCACTGTGTAGTAGTCGCATTGTTGTGTCATGGTATCCGTAACATTGTACCAGTGGCATAGCAGTAGCAGCTGGTTGTAGCGGTAGCAGCGGGTGGTAATCGTGGTGGTAAGGTATGGTAGCGGTGCTGCTGTATCGGGGTGATGGTGGTGATGTTGGTAGTGGCGGCCAGCAGTACTGCCGTGGTAGCGCTGCTCCTGCCGCTGGTAACACTGTCCTATTGTAGAAGCAGCAGTATCATGGTTGCAGCCGTGATGGTCTCCGCCATCCTCGTCACTACATTCTCCTTTCAGAGACAAGGGTATGGTGGCTTAGAAAAGTCTAATAACTAGCAAGTTCAGAACAGGGCTTGTGCCCACACGTATTGCTGTCTCTTTGGATGAACAGATGAGAAATAGCTGTTTCTGTAGCCTGCAGAAATCACTGCTCAGATACGCTCCTACCAAGTACTCAATGGCGATTGTTTTGGCGATGCCACCCTGACCTCTGTGGTGGTTGAGTGGTTTGTGATGGTTGTTATTCTTGGTTGACTCTCTGTCTTATTTAAGCTACCAGTTCGCTGGGTGTTGCTAGTGAATCGGAGGGCTGGTACGTGAAGGGGCGGGAGTCCTTTGGGAAAAGCCAGCCAGCAGCAGCCAAATTAGTTGTGACTGAACTGCCTGGCTTGTGGATTCAGTGACGCAGATCAACCCAGTAGCCTCATGTGGACCCTGCCGGGGTCTGAGCCACCAGTCTATAGGTCACCAAGTCAAGCCCCTGTGAAGTACCCCCACCCCCGCCACCACTTAGAGCGGTAAAGACTGATTAAGCACGCTTATAGGTAATTTGAAAATGGTTCTTTCAGGAAATATGTGGTTCTTAAAAGTCATTTTAAAACCTGAGGTTTTACTTTCGTTTATTTGCATTCTAGCCAAAAGGAGCCCAGGGTTGAGCACCAAGTCTCATGATGTATGGAGTCCTCCAGGAGAATTGTCAGAGCAGTTTTATATATTTTTACTCTATCAATATAGCCTTTCACAGTTCCTAATTAGTTTTGTTAGTTGACTTACAGAAAAGTGTATTTAAAGTGAGACGTCAGTAATTCCACTGAGGGAACAACATTAATGAAAAGCACACACTGTCAGGAGGCCAGTGGGAGAGCAAATGGTCTGCCCTGAGCACCCCTAATTTGTACTGGAGGTCATTAACTCGACTGCATCCATTGTAAGAACACACTTCAGTAGAAACCTCTGGAGATCATTCAAGCTGTGGACGTGTGTGTTTGTGTGAACGTGTACCAGCACACACACGCACACAGGAACATGAACGTATTATATTTTCTTAAAACAAGGGAAATAAAAGATTAATCGAGCTTTTGGAATACCCACCCAATGTGATTCTGTGAACATATCTGTCATTGAGATTGTATTGGAAACTCCACTGTATTTGGGCTAGGTACTGTATATCTTGCCAAGGAGAAAGGAAATAGCTCCAAAATAAAGAGAAGGAGCAGTAAAATATGGATTTACTCTATTCTGACAAGCACTTTTGCCAGATATGTGAAGTCTGACTTAGGTTGTTTATACTTACATGGGATTTCTTAGAATATTGTATTTGAAGAATGTTATCTCCGAATTTCAATAGCCAGAGCAGATGCACAGTAAACTTTTGAGGTTTTTTATCGTAGATATGTGTGTGCAGTCTACCAGAAATTAAAGATGCACAAGTAGATTCTTTACAGTGTACATAATCATGTCAATCAAAGTTGGTTCCTTAAATGAGAGCTCAGTTTTCTTTATTTCCTACTGAGATTACCAAGTGGAGCATTGGCTTGCCAGCACTTTTAGCTAAGTAATTTTGCTGCAAAACCGTTTCTGTTCATTTGTGCTTGGGCCAGGATGGAGGGTCGCTTGCCTTTGTATGGAAGATGCAAAATAGGAGGGTCATGTGTCATCACTCTAAATTGTCTCTGCTTCTGCAGCCCTGGCAGTGGGAACTGCTGGGAATGTACATACCACGCAATTTTTCAGAATGCATGACATGGTCAAGTTTATGTTTTTCTGTGGTGTGTCGTGGTTGTTTATTATGTGGAAGAAGCGGAAAGCTTGCCAATCCACATCACTAATGCAAGTCTGAGTAATGACATCAGCAGTAAACTGGAATTTAGCTTCTAACCACATACAAATAGGTCTCAGGCTGCTGGTTATGCTATGATGTCAACCCAGTGCCCCCTTCATTAGCTGATGTACTTTTCAAGGTAAATGCCAAGAGAAAGAATTTGGTTTTGTTTTCCCAACGCACAAAACATGTTTTGAACAATAGAAATACTTCTCTATCAACAGTTTTCTTGCTTGTTGATTTCCCAACTCTGTTAATTACACCCTCTGAGTTTGTATTTCCAGGTCTTTATTAGAACACAAAATTACCTACAGGAGAGTTGATTTCTAAATCAGATTGAGTTTCCACACACACACCTCTCTCTCCTCTCCCTGGAGACTCCGTTGGGTATCTACACGTGGCAGCAAAACCAGACCAACCAAATTATTCTGCATTTCTGATGCATCCTGACAGGTTAAGACAGTAGCCTAACCAGTGGGGAAAGATGTTTACAAGGTCCTACTGATGATACCACCTCGAAGATCCGAGGGGATGATTCAGACTC
This sequence comes from Nanger dama, assembly GCA_917880005.1. NCBI lineage: Eukaryota > Metazoa > Chordata > Mammalia > Artiodactyla > Bovidae > Nanger > Nanger dama. The sequence continues at coordinate 30,476,187 of CAKJTW010000022.1, forward strand.
GCCGAAGTTTTAGCTTCCACCAATGCTGCCTCTGCATGTCTGTGTTCATCTGATGGGCAGCCTTGCCATAGTTTATGTGGGATGTATATTATCATTTGTGGCCGTCTCTTTGTGAATCAGCATTTAGCTTGGAAGTAGCCTGTTTCACCACACACAACAACACTGTTTATTAAAAGGCCTTTCACTCCAAAATTGGACTTCCCTGGTAGCTCAGACGGTTAAGAATCTGCCTGCAGTGCAGAGACCCAGATTTGGTTCCTGCGTCAGGAAGATTACCCAGAGAAGGCAATGGCTACCCACTCCAGTATTCTTGCCTGAAGAATTCCACGGACAGAGGAGCCTGGTGGGCTAGAGTCCATGGAGTTGCAAAGAGTCGGACACAACTGAGTGACTTTCACTCTCTGAAATATTGCATTGACTTATGAATATGTGTCATTTCAGGGCAGATCTGTGTCTAGAAAGAAGAAAACATGATAAAAGAACAGAAATTTTTAAAAAGAAGAAAGAATCAAAAGCTACATTTGACTGGTGTTCATATTCATGCCTGTGTAAAGCCTACACAGCTACTTTCTTGGCACAGAAACAAATACAAATGAAATTGTTGCTGAATATAGAAGAGAGAAATTTAATTAGGTGTAATAATAGCACTTTTCATTTTCAAAGCACTTTACAAATGCTAACTAATTAATCTGTAATATTTCTAAGAGGCAGGAATGTCCACTCCTCGACTTGTGCTGAGAGCAGTGCATATAGGGTGCTCCCCTCCAGGAAGATTCTGGGGGTCTCTGTCTGTCCCCCTGCTTCCCACACATTAAACCTAAGTGAATATTGTCAAGTGGGGAACTATGGCATGGCACAGCTAACAGTGTTAGACAAAATATAAATGGATCCTGATATCCAGAAATTCCAAATAAATCAGTGTATGTCTGATGATCTCATATTCAAGAAAGAGAAAATTACCAATAGAAAAAATATATTTTTTAAAAAGTATTTGTTTGCTTAGGTGTGAAATATGTTCCTGAGAACAGGGAGGAGATTGCAGATGGGGTTCCACGTTCTCAATTACCTAGCAGTGGGCCCTCAGGCAAGTTATTACCTGCTCTAGACGTTTCCTTGCCTATAAAACTGTGAACGTCAGACAAGATCTCTGAGGTCCCTTTTCCCCTCAGATTCCTGGGTTTCTGCTTGACGTAAATGGTGAGTCAGCAGGCAGGTCTCCATTCCTCAGAAGGTTCTTGGCAGAATGTTCTATGTGGTACCTCTTCAGCTGCTGTGCTGCAATGTGGTATAAATCTCCAGGCAGTACGTTTATCTGATTACATTTAGACTCAAGTCTTAATTAAAAATTTCTCTCTCATGGTGCTATCTCAAGATGCAAATAGGGTTGGGCGATTTTTCAGCTGGAGACAGTCATGTGGCGAACATCTAACATGATGGAGAGAGATGCGTATGTTCTCCTATATGTAGTTCTTTGAAACATGGGTGATGTGTGTACATGTGTGTTTATCATTCGTCTTATGGAAATATTTGTGTGTGGAATAAAAATGATAATTTCAGGAAAATCAGCCAATTGTATATGCCAAGAATTGGGAAGATTTCAGTGATTCCTTAAGTATTTGTCATTTTTTTTTTAAGTGTATGATCTTTGTTGTTTTTGGAAGCAGACTATTTTTTAGAAATGAATTTGTGACATAATATGAAGTAGTGAGAAACATCTGTGTCTAAACTATAACATAATTGGTTGAGGATAAAACTGACCTCATTCTCAGACTTCTTGAGGAAGAAAGTTTGTAGTGAGGAGAAACGTAAGCTTGCCAGCCAAAACATTTAAATTAAAGCTTTAGAGATTTTCCCCAAATAATCCATGTATCTTTGCAATGATGCCACCCAATTTTTTTTTAAATTTGGTTACCACATTTGGCATAAACTATTATTTTGATAGTCAGTTTGGGTCAGTTATCTTAAACACCTACAGGTCAAATAAAATCCTAAGGAAAAAGTAAAGAATAATTTCACCAAATATAGAGGGTCGGGATGGGGAACACATGTACACCCATGGTTGATTCATGTGAATGTATGGCAAAAACCACCACAATATTGTAAAGTAATTAGCTTCCAATTAAAATAAATTTTTAAAAAATGAAAAAAATTACAAAAAATATTTAGTATGAACAAAATTTTACAGATTTAAATGTCAGAATGATATGCTCAAATTTTCCTGTCAGGTAGATGAAATTACTTTTAATTTTAAAGGAATTTTCAGTACATTGTGTTTGGTAGCTTGAACTTTCTGGCCAAAACTTACTTTCTTTTGTTGTTATTATCAATGTTGACAAGGACTTGAAATTGTATAGATAGCATTAAATGCAAATCTCCTGCTGAAACATGACTAATGCAGTGAAACTTAAAGCAAAATTTTAGGGGTCGTTTTAAAATTGTCTTCCACTCCATGCTCAGAATTGAGAACACTCTGTGTCTTGAACCCTCTATCCTGCTCAACACAAAAGAAAATAAAACAAAAACTTGGTAAAACCTAAGTAGATTTTTCTTTCTTTCAGCCAGTTATCTATCCTAAATTTAAATTCTTGACCATTTTCTTAGACTCTCAGATGACCTCTAGGCAGTATGAAGCTAAGAGATAGCAGATTTCTTTTCACTCACTTCACTTCCTCATACTACTTTAGAACTTCATTTTGCCTTGGAACCGAGAGATGTAATAAATCTGCTAGAAATTCTTGGCTTTAATCATTAGTTCATATAAATGCAGACTCCCAGAGGATCTTATTTATTACAGTGTTCAACTGAAATATGGGGCTTGTTTCTTACCTTTGCAGAGGGTATCTTTCCTTACCCAGGGAAGGTACAGATTGTCAGTAGTTTCAGATAAAGCTGAAATTGTAATGGAGCCCTTACCTTGCTTAGAGCATCATTCAATGCTTTCCTCAGCCCCGGAGCTTCTTGAGAGTGATCAGATCAGAAGTTCTCTTGTTTTCCCTGTAAGCTTTTCCCGATGATCTGTTCTCCTCTTTAATACGAAAACATGCTGACTCTCACAACCAAGAACAGCTTTTCCATGGTCCTCTGTATGCTTAGTACTTTGCCAACAGATATTTACATTCTGCAATGTATCTCCACTGGGTAAACATATCTGTCTTTTTTTCAGGAATGTGATAGGTGCCATTTCAAAGGGAGTCCCCTTTTCTTTCTATAATTTATTTTTCAAGACAGGTCACTATTTCTTAATGAACTTAGGATGAGGAGAAAATTTTAGTCTTTGAGAATATGAAAGTCTTGGACTTCTTAATCTTTAATATTGTCAAGAAATCTCTGAAGTTCCCCTTACAGCTAATTAAACACTCTCCACTCCCAACTCCCATTATCCTGCCAAACTTTAGCCTTTAACATTGGCACTGATGCAAGGCACAACTTTTCTTTCTCCTGTGCTTAGCTACTTTACAGCATAAAACAGACAGTAAGAAGGGCCCTTGAGGATATTTTCAGTGGATTCTTAATATCCCTATGAATTATCCTGCTCTTATTCTGGGGGCTTTCATGGTTGCTAATAGACATATTTCTGTTAGAAATGTTTCTTGACACTTTTTCCTTATTCATAAGATTTGAAAGTAGGATATAGCCAGAAATGTAGAGATTATTTTATTTGGTGAAGGTAGTATAGAAATACATTCATGGAGCTAGAGATGTGTCCTTAATCGATATAAAAACCATTTTTTTAACTGACCTGAATTTACCCCTAAGTTCTCTATCATTTTCTTATGTCACTCATAATTTTTAAAAACCTCAACCGAACTATGAATGATATAATGTTAACATTATAACAAATTGCACAGTGTTATAAGCAGAGCAAAATGCAAAGACGGCCGTGATTTTCCTTTAAGAAGAGTGACCTAGAAGTTGACACTTTCAGTCTACCACTAGCCATCTGGCCTTTGGATGGCAAACATAACACTTTGCCAAGCTGTAAAATTCATGATGTTTAAGAGAAAGATCAAAACTAAAACGAGAGGGTTTATATGTACAAATATTTGCTTAGTGCAAATATTCCTGTTGGATGGTCTTAGAACATTGGATTCCAGTGGGTTAAAAAGAAAGTCTGGGCCATACTTTATTTGTTTTCTATTTTCATAGTATGCTTTTCCACTTTTTAAAACTCTTTGGAAATATTACTGCTTTGTAAAACTGTTATCTTCCTGTGAGAAATAAAATCCCTTACCGTGGGTTGACTATTACATTTTAAAATTTGGGTCAGTTTTACATGTTTTAAAAAATAAGTGAGGATTTCTCTTATTCTCTTTCTTGCAGCTAGATATAAATGTTGATGGTAATTTCTGTTTCTCATGTTGTGAAGTATTTGTTTCTGAGAATGACAAGATTTAGAAGGGTCACTTCTACTATTGATTTCACATAAATCATCTTTAGTCACTTCAGTGTCTAATCTGACCAAACCAAAATGTTGCCTTTAAGGATCTTTCATAGATCTATACATGAAGTTTATACTTAAATTCTCTACTTACATAGCCATGAAATAGCTAAAACACTGTCATCAAAATGGTGGCAAAGATGAGTTGATTATCTCATTGTTATTTAAGTAACATTTTTATTATTTTGAATTATAAACTACCTGATAAGAGAGTTTATTGCAAATTAGCCTTTGACTATTTCACCTATTTTTGGTGAAATATTCTCACTTGTTGTCACGGTAGAAATCGTAAAAAGTGGAGGCGGTGGTGGATACGTTTACATTTCCCATGATCTGCTCCTATTTTCTGCAATACAGTCTGAGGTTTGGGCAACAATCGGTGATAACACAACAGTCAGTATTTCCTAGATGTTTTCCCCTTGTACAAATTGGCACTTTACAATTTAAAAACATTTATTCAAGATTCTATGCAAACTTTTCATTTAAAGAACTATGACTGCATTTTGCATGTGAAGTTAAATATTTGTTGTTTCTTCCTTTGGTGTTCCCTCTCAGTAGAGCAAATGCCACAAAATCACATTTGTCTTACCCATATCTTTGCGCATACATCTATTTTTAATCTTTCTTGCAGAGATGAGTTTGAGCAAGCTCCAGGAGTTGGTGATGGACAGGGAAGCTTGACATATCGCAGTCTATGGGGTCACAAAGAATCAGACACGACTGAGTGACTGAACTGAATGGGATGACTTAACTAGATAGGAAAGGTAAAAAAAAAAATAAGGAGAAAAACAGAAAAACAACCAAAACAATGAGTCAGCACTAGTAATAAAAAGAGAAAAATATTGGTCAAGACATGAATGGATGAAGAAAAGGAATCTCTTCTTTGACTGTTGGTATCTACAGCAAAAAATCGGTTTCTCATACATTTCACCAGATCTCAAACCCAGCAGTATTTATGATGGGCATTTAATATGTGTCCTTAGAGAGTAAATGGGGTAACAGATGGAGTGTGTTTCCAAATGTGGCCATCACTGTGCTCCAGACTCTTCTCTGTACCAAGCTGGTGGCATACTGCTGCAGCCAGTGCTTACAGACAGGTCATTTTGAGAACTGACCCCAAGTCATCACTGATTCTAGTCTCAGAAGTTTTCTTGGGTGGTACAGTGGGAAAAATTAACGGCTTTGAAATCAGACAAATGAGAGTTTACCAGCTTGGACAACTGACTTAGACTTGGAGCTACAGTTTTCCAGAGAGTAAACTAGAACCCCTAATTGTTGTTGTTTAGTTGCTCAGCCATGTCTGATTCTTTGCAGCCCTATGAATTGTAGCCCACCAGGCTCCTCTGTGCATGGGATTTCCCAGGCAAGAATACTGGAGGAGCTTGCCATTTCCTTCTCAAGTGGATAATCCGAACTCGGGGCACCAACCCAAGTCTCCTGTACTGGCAAGTGGATTCTTTATTGCTGAGCTACTGGGGAAGCCCATAAGTCCTAATTGCATACCCAGTGAAAAATTATATGAGATATTATTTGTATGTTCCTTACCAAACGCCTTAGTACATAAGAACTCATTTTCTTTATGTTATACATGATCTCTTTAAAGTTACGTAAAAATAATTTGATTAAATAAATGAGAAATTAAACACTTTCTAGTGAAAAGAAGAAGTGGTGCTTCATGTCCCAGGATTTTGCTAAATTCTCCATTTGGTTCTTGGTAAGGGTTTTAAGCAGACTTCTTGAATCCTTTGTAATTGTTGTTTAGCTTCCTCTGGAAAATGCAGAAGCTGAATTGGTGAGAGTACAGCAAACACTTGGAAATCTAGGTGGGGATGTCAAGTTTTCAGCCTGAAGATTGAAGATGGCCCATCATTTGTGGCTATTTGTTGAGATGAAGACCTGGGAATGGCTTTCATGAATAATTAAGCTTTAAATAACAATGAGAAAGACCCTTCTTTAGGCTCCAGGACAGCCAGAGTTGGTAAACCTGAACTTTCAGTCCCCTTGCCTACTGATCTCCACTGGAAAACATAGGGACGACCATGCCTCCTGAGCAATGTTTAATTTACAAGATAACTCTTGGAGTCAAGGTGATATAATGCTTTGAACCGTAATAAATATGAAGCATGTGGAAGTCACTTGTGCCTCCATTTAAACACCAATCCTGAACATTATTTCTATACTGATGACTAAGTGTGCTTCTTTTGTGTATTTGTTTTTACAAAGAGTAATACACACTTGGTTTTAAACTACATGCTAGGAGAGAAATTCTGGAAGGAGAATTGCTCTGGACCCTATGTTTTGTCTTCATATCATGATGTAATTTTTAAACAGTCAAAATGACTTTCTTCGAGATTTATGTACCCAAGTAACTTAGTCCATTTTAAAATTCTTTTTCTGCCCTCCTCTGTGTTTGAATTTTTAAATTTCTTTTCATTGTGACTGTGTGTACCAGACTCAGCTCAGGCAGTATGACATTACAAGTCAGAAATCATATCAAAGGGGAAGAGAGTAGACATTCTGAGATGGGTTAGCCAGGCTCTCTTCCATTGCTGTATTCACATTGCTTTCTTTGGTTGAGCTTTCCTCTATCCTTTCAGGAATCATCCTATTAGTAAATATTTTTAACAAATGTGCATTCATTTTGAATCTGGCAATAGTCCTGATTAGAAATGTTGCAAAATAACCATTCAGCTCAACCTGGCCCTAAAGACTCAGAGTTTCCAGGATGAATCAGGACAGACATAGCATAGACTGATGAACATTTTTAACCTTTAATCTGGGAGTGGGGAGAGAAGAGACACTGTGAATTGACAAACACCCTTTCTACCAACCTTGATTTTATTTCTGTGGCTTTTTCCATATGGCAGTTTCTTTTAAAATTATAAAGCTGCAAAGCATCTGTATCTATCCCAGCCCCTGGTTCCCAACTTGGGGACAGAAGCAGCCCATACTGTCTAAAGCCTCTTCAACCATGAGCAGTTTCCTATAGCACCATCTATTCATGACCCATCTAAATTTAACTCCTATGTAAGGGATTTTACATTTATTCAAGGTGGTCTACAAGTATGTTAAATTTTAGTATAAAAAGGAAAAATTAAAATGCAAAGAAAGGTACTTTAGAGAAATTCTCTGAATATCCTTAAAGTATGTTTGAAAGAAATTGAAAAAGATCCCCATCAGGATAGAAAACAGTACTGTCATTTGTAAAATCTTTGGATTTTGCATACATTAAACTCATTTGGTTAAAAATGTAGAATTAAGTCTGAATTGGATTATCATGAGAGAGGGGCTGTGGGAAGGGAGCAGGAGTCAGAGGGAGCAGATTCCAGAGTGTGGAGGGAAACATATGGAGGTAAAGACAGGGACACTTCTTCCCTTTCCTTGGAAAAGAAAGAGGAAAAGGCAGTGAAAACAAGACTCATTAGGAACGGGCACTTGGGGAAGAATGGATACATGTATAAATATGGCTTCACTGTTCACCTAAAACTTTATCACAACATTGTTAATCGCTATACCCTAATACAAAATAAATAGTTTTTAAAAAGAAAGAAAGTTAGTGTCGTTTTTAGTCATTTAGTTAGAGTTAGTGTCATTTCCTTTGAATATATAGCCAGAAGTAGAATAGCTGAGTTATATGGTAGTTCTAGTTTTAATTTTTTGAGAAACCTCTGCACTGTTTTCCTCCCACCTCTGGTGGGAGGTGAGAGGGTGTGAATATAGAGAAATTTGAAGGAGATTATGACCAAGGACAGTTGAAGGCTCTTACATCCCATGCGTTAGTCTCACAGATGTAGAAGGGCAGTGAAGTTCTGGGGGAAGCTTCAGCTCACCTGTATGGGTAGAGAATCTGAAAACCATGCTGCCTGAAGAAGGGTTGAAAGGCTCCCAATCCCTAATCTGAGATGTGATAGTTATCTTTATATATTTGAAATTCTTCAGTGTGTAGAAGAGTTAGAGTTTCGAGAAGACAGATCTTGCCTCAGGGTGGAATAAGCTGCCTCCTGGTCAGTGAGCTTTTCCTTTCTGGATCAAGGATAAAATGGCAGCCTTCTGAGGGTACTGTGTATGTGTTTGGGGGAAAGGATGCCTGAATAGAGTCTCTTCTAGTCCTAGTTCTTTATGAATAAGTTAAGGTTTCAACCACTCACTTCTGGACAGAGAGCAAGAGAATCCTACAAGCACTGAAATTTGGCCAGGAGCCCTAGTCTAGTCCCACCATTTTTGATATCACATAGAGAAATTCCTCCTACTCAAATGAATTAACCATGTGGGCCATATTCCCAGAAGAAAGCAATTTCAACCAGTTAAGGTCTAAGTTGAACAGTTTTCATTGAGGATAACCTTTGGTCAGTCTCAACTCAAGCTTCTTCTCAGGAAGCCTCTTGGGCAAAGCAAGACCATTCTCATTCTTCCAAACCATTCTTAAGACTGTTCTATAATCAGTGAGCGGAGACTTCTGACCATTGGGTGGGAATTCAGAAGGGGACGACAGAGGATGAGATGGCTGGATGGCGTCACTGACTCGATGGACGTGAGTCTGAGTGAAATCCGGGAGTTGGTGATGGACAGGGAGGCCTGGTGTGCTGCGATTCATGGGATCACAAAGAGTCGGACACAACTGGGCGACTGAACTGAACTGATACTCTAATGAGGACTGAGAGACCAAGCATTAACATGCAAAGAGTTACAGAGATTTAAAAAAGGGGCATTTATCTTCATTCCTTAAAGTACTCAATTTAAAATAAAAAACAATTCATCCATTTCTCCCTCTGCCCTCCACTTCTAGCAAACCACCAATCCATTCTTTGTATATATAAGCTTGATTTGTTTTGTTTTGTTGGTTTGTTTTTTTAGATTCCAATATAAGAGAGATCATACAGTATTTATCTTTCTCTGTCTGACATTTCACTTAACATAATGCTCTTGAGGTCCAAGATGTTGCAAATGGCAGGATTTCATTCTTTTTTATGGCTGAGTAGTATTTCATTGTGTATATATCCACCACAATTTCTTTATCCATTCATCTCTTGATGAACACTTATGTTGTCTCCATATCTAGGTTATTTTAAATGATGCTGTAATGAACATGGGAGTTCATATTTCTTTCTGAGTTAGTGTCATTTTCTTTGAATAAATACCCGGAAGTAGAATAGCTGAGTTATACGGTAGGTCTACTTTTAATTTTCTGAGAAACCTCTGTACTGTTTTCCATAGTAGCTGCACCAATTTATAGTCCCACCAATAGTGCGCAAGGGTTCCCTTTTGTCCACATCCTCACCAAAGCTTGTTATTTCTAGACTTTTTGATGATAACCATTCTGACAGGTGTGAGGTGGTCTCTCATTGTGGTTTTGATTTGCATTTCCCTGCTGATTAGTGATGTTGAGCATCTTTTCATGTACCAATTGGCCATCTGTATGTCTTCTTTGGAAAAATGTTTATTCAGGTCTTCTGTCATTTTTAATCCAATTATTTGTTTTTTTTGCCAAACTTCCTGAATAAACTATGGAAATGAGAAAATAATTTTTATTGGCTATGAAGGGATACATTTTAGACGTTTCAGCATGATTCATTTTTTTCATTTCTTAGTCCACTTACAATTTGGCTTTTATAACCAGAAAAATAACTAAGACAGAAGAGAAGAAATCCAGTTATGGTAATGACAGTCACATCAATGAAGAGACTATGAGTTGATAATCTACTGATAGTTTTTGCCTGTGAGCAAAATATGGTAGACCCTCAGTTTTGACTCACAACACTGCCAGTGCTGTTTTCTTTCTCCTACTAATGGAGGAGTTCTCTCATACATTTTAAAAAGTTATGCAGTAGTAACAGGGCCAAAAAGAAGAGCTTTGTCACCTATTAGTTTCAGTCTTTGACTAAATCACCCTACATATCTATACTTCAGTTTCTGTCTTTGTTGTGTGAAGGGGTTTGGGTGAACTGAACTCTCAAGGCATCAGTGGTTCTGTAAGCAAAAAGGAAAAAAAGGCTCTTCTTTTAGTGTGCTGTGCTTAGTCACTCTAATCATGTCCTACTCTTTTGTGATCCCCATGAACTATAGCCTGCCAGGCTCCTCTGTCCATGGGACCCTCCAGGCAGGAGTACTGGAATAGGTTGCCATGCCCTCCTCCAGGGGATCTTCCTGATCCAGGGATCAAATGCACGTCTCCTGCATCTTTTGCATTGTAGGTAGATTCTTGACCCATTGAGCCACCTGGGAACCCCTTTTCCTTTAGGGAAGGCATAAAATGTTTGAAATTCCATGACCGTAATTCTGAGAATTCTTCAGGGAAAATGCTTAGTCAATTAATGTTGCCTTGTCATGGGGTTAGAATACAAGGATTCTAATCAAATGAGCCTGAGCAAGTTCCTTTTCCTCTTAGCCCCCCGCTTCATCTTTGATAAGAAGATAATGATATCCACCTCAGAGAGTTGTGTAAGTGCACAAAATGATTCTTATCAGGCTCCTGGCACATGTTACAAGCAGGGCATCCTTCTCATTTCATGTTCTCTCTGTGTGGGCATTACATTTATAGCTCTACCCCTTCCAGAAGCTTCCAAGTATATTTTTAAGTGGCAAGTGCTTAAAAAGGATCTGTACTTAGCCCCAGACCTGGCCCTGCGTAATGTTTAAAGCACGGACTGGCAATTTGCTATGTCAGTAATGTGATTATAGTTCCCCGTGGGTAGGTGTGTGGGTATATGGGTAAGTGGGAGATTGGGGTCCAGTTTCTCAAGAGAAGACATCTTTCATGCTTGTAACTTTTTTCTTTGGTCATTTCAAAAAGTTTGAGTGCCTGTTCTCTGCAGAGTCTGAACATTCCAGGCCTCTACATGGCTGGTATTTGAGCTTCTTTTCCCCAGACAATACATTTCTCAGGGCAGGCAGGTCGCCTCTTTTTTCCTTGCCCAGTAGAAACCAGACCGCAAAGGGCAGTTCACATGGCTGAAATTTGCCCACTTTCTTGTGTAGCCAGTTACCTTTAGCTGCCTAGCCTGGGCTTTAAGGGACATGTAGTAGTTTTACTTATAAAATCCACTTCCTCAGAGAGCGACTCTGGTGGAGTTTTCTGAATTTGGCAGAATCTCTCATTAGAGAGAGGCCACTTCAGGCTGCCAGACACTAGGACATGTGGGCTCAGGAATAGAAAATGCTCAGGTTAATGGCCAAAAGTGCTGGAAGCTGTTACAAAAGAGGAATGAAGGCAGCAGTGTGACCTGGGTGGGCAGAAGCAGGTAACTGCTTGGGGAAAAACTGAATGGAAAGGGAGGGTGCCTATGAGGGCCCTGGCAGATGTGAAGATAAACTCATCAACAGAGGCCGTGAGAAGAGATCCCCTAACCCCTAACTTCCCAGGAGCAGCAGAAAGTAAAGAGAGGTGGGGGCTAGTGTGTCCACCACCAACTCACCCCAGGCATGAAACTATTAATTTATCCAGCCAAATAGTTAAGAAAGGAGTTAAGAATTGTTATGAACAAATGGAACACGGTAAGCTAAATTCTCTTTTAAAGACCTACTAAAACTACATATGGTAAAATTCTCAATTATGATTTTTCATAGAGAAAACCAGTAAAGCTTTTTGTAGAACATGATCACTCATTTTTTGATAAATTAACTGAGAACCGGAGAGACTGAAAGACTTGTCCAAGCTCACTCAGACTTAAGATAAAAGAACTCAGCTTTCCAAAGCAAGCGCTCCTTCTAAGGTTCACTGCCTGGCTGGGCACTGTGGAGAATGGAGAGCATTTGGATTTGAATATAAGTCTTATGATATGGGTCTCCTCTAACATTTTTGCTCTAAAGCTTAAGCATAAATACCTAAAGGCTGTGCCCAGTTAGATAATCATTCTGAGAAGTTGTCCCTCTAAAAGATTTTTAACAACTGAAGCTATTCCAGGTAACTGGTAAATTGAAGCAGAGGTGAGTAAACGGTTTCAGAAAAGGGCCAGATAATCCATATTTTGGCTTTGTGGGTGCCCGAAACTTCCTATATCTGCTATATCTCAAAAACAGTCATCCACAATACATGAATAAATGGGCATGGCTGTGTTCCAATAAAGCTTTATTTACAAAATCAGACAGCTGGCATATTTGGCTGAAGGGCAGTAGTTTGCCAACTCCTGTCTTAAAGAAACCCATATCTTTTCCTGATTTCCCTGTTTGGAGTGGTTTTAATTGACACCTTGAGCTCACACAATTTTACCTAGTATGGCTCCACCCTAGTGAATGGCTTGAGGGACTTAGGGAACACTTAAATTCAGAGCTAATTTTTAATGAATGTAGTCAGCCTGTAAGAGCCTTAGTCACCTAATCTTTTCCTAGCATCTTTCATTTCAGTTCCCATGCCAGAGCTTTACAATATAGGGGTGGATGGAGAGTTGTTTTCCAACATGAAGATTTAAGCTGGAATATTGCCCAGGTCATTTCTCTCATATTTCCATCTACTTCAGAGGTTGTTCATTAACTGATAGACAGAGGGGAGGGTTTCATGCTCTTGACCACTGAGGAATTCTTTCATATTTCTTTTTTTAACTGAAAGTTATCCAGTATGAGGACTTTTGGGTTTGGTTTGGTTTGGCTGTTTCCATTTCATCGTTAGTGTCAAGACTTGGGAGTTTTCTATTTCCTATCAATAAGTTGCTTCACACTTTCAGAATTTTGACTGATAGCTAAAACCAATGGCTTCCGCAAGCAGTAGTTGAGCCTGAGCTGAGATAAATGACTGGAATTTTGTCCCATTTGGGGAGGGGTTTCATTTCAGGGCCATGTCATTCCACTTACTTGGGCCTTTATTTCCTGGACCATGAGAGCATTATCAGAGGCCAAATATCATTCACAAAGTTGTCTCTGGGTCCTTTTTAAAAGGCAACTTTTTCCTCGGCTTCTTTTCAAAGACCCTGCGTGTTCTTCCCAGAATTCTACATTTACAGTATGGACATTTGTTATTCTGAGACTTACTCTTGCCATAAGGTATTACATAATTATTTTCCCTTTAGGTATAATTACAGAATTGCCAACCCTAAGACTCTGTTTTGCATTATTTCACACGTATTTTTGAGTTTTGATTTAAGTCTCTGCGTGCATTGCCATAAATCAGCAGAGTGGGGGTGGGTAACGAAAGGACATCAAAACACAGCCCCCATTGCTATAGAATTTTACTCAAGTGACACTCCATAATTCAAATTCTGCAAACCACGGGGTAGCCAAAGCAGGGCACTGCAACAGTGTGAGTTGTTTTTGTTAATAGAGATGAAATTATGGGTGTAACTAGCTGGCAGTCCTCAAACAGACTTCAGCAAACTGTTTACTCAGCTGTCCTCAGGCAACAACTTAATACTTGTGGATAAAATTATTCTCCCACCATCTCCCAAGTGGTATATTCCAGGGATCCCAACTTGTTCTCACTATTAAAAAGAAAAACAAGTTTGCCACTCTCCAAACACAGTTTGAGATTCTAGTTAGGTTTTGCTTTTAATGTATTCATAAAAATCTTTTCTTTTGTGTTCTGAGGTTGAAAAACCTATAAGCTAGAGATCTAAAATGCTTTGTGTAGCTTAAGGAAACCTTGTGGTCCCTAACTTCAGAACGTTGTTATTTTTTCCTTTGCTTACACTGTTCACTTCATCCACAGTGCCTTCCCTTCCTCTCTGCCTGTGAAAATCATGCATCCTTTTTGGTCCAGTTCAAGCACCTCCTCCTAGAAGTCTTCTCCTCTCCCCTAGTTTTACCCACTAGACACTGACCTATAAATTTTTCTCTAATCCAGTTTTTAAAAAAATTTCATGCAGTGTTAATGATACACAAAACCATACAAGAAATAATACGATCATCACCAATTTGCCCACCACCCATGGGGTAGAAACCCCCTGAGTGCTAGAAGAATCACTATCTGATTTTAGTATTTATTATTCGCATGGATGTTCTCATATAATGATATATTTTACATATTTTATATAATATAAATATAGTATGTATGATATTTATATATAGTATATAAGTATATGTTCTATATAAAAACATTATCAGATGTTTTATATTAAAGGAAAGATATGATGTTAAAATATAGTATTTTAGTATATTTTAAGCTTTATATAAATGGTTTTATGCTGTATGTATTCTTTTCAAACTTGATTTTTAGGAAAAGGCGGCTCACATTTAGGTTTATCAGATTTATCATGTTGATTTTCATAGTTTATTCATTTCTACTGCTATATGGTATTCCATCATCAAAGTTTATTTATCTCTGTTGGTGCACATTTAAGGTGTTTTCACTTGAGCCCATAAAAATTTTAAAATCACTATTATGACACTACTAGTGTATCTTAAGATTATCTATTTATATATTGTTTTATCCTCTATGAGATTAAAGTTTTCTTGAGGGCGAAGACCTTGTTTTCTTCATCTTTATATTTGTTGCGATCCCTGCTAAAATCCCATGAAGCCAGCATATGATCCATGTGTGTTTGTTCTTTTGAATCAAATCCCTACAAGAGAGCCAGAAGGCATCACTTTTTTAAAAATAAATTAGGAAACTAATACCATGTAACTGTCCCATGAGCTTAGACATTAGATCCCACAGTTCTCTTGACTAGAAAGAGCAGTGCTATCTTAAAAACCATTCTCATTTGCTAGAGAAGGCCAGAATTATTTTTAATCTCTATATTTCTATCAAACTATCTTCATAAGACTCTGAATTTTTAGTCTAGAATTTGAAACTTCTTTGAAAAAAGTTGAAAAATCACATTATCTCTGCTTTTCATCTGAAGGAACTGCATCTCGTAATAATAAAATGTGATTGAATTATAAAGTTTTTAACTGAGCTATAATTCATATACCATAAATTTTACCTGTTAAAAATGTACAGTTCAGTGGTATATTTACAGAATTGTGCATCAATACTAATTTTGGAACATTTTCAACACCCGAAAAGAAAGCCTTTATCCAATAGCAGTCACTCCTTCTTCTCCCATTTTCATCTCCTGGAAACCACTAATGTACTTACTGTCTCTGAAGACTTGCTTATTTTGGATATCTCATATCAGTGGAAACAAGCAGTATGTGGCTTTGTGTGACTGGCTCCTTCCACCTAGTATAATGTTTTCAGGGTTCATCCATGAGCCTTTTAAAGACTATATCATGTATCAGCACTTTTTTCGTTTTTACTGTCAAATGATATTCCATTATATTTATACCACACTTTATACATCGGTTGGTCAACTGATGGACATTTGGCTTATTTCTATTTTTTTACTATTATGAATAATGCTGTTTTGAACCTTCATGTTCAAGTTTTTCTGTAAACATATATTTTCAACCCTCTTGGTTGTATACCTGTGAGTAGAATTTCTGGGTCATATTGTAACTCTATGTTTAATTTTTTGAAGACTTGCCAAACTGTTTTCCAGAGCAGCTGTACCGTTTTATATAGTAGATCCTTATACGGAAGCTCAACACTCCAAAGACATTCCTAGCTTATTTATTATCAATGTGGTCCCCCATTGGATGTTCTATATTTTAAAACAATGTCTGACCTCACTGTATTATCCTGTGGTACCACTGTGCTTGTATTTCTCCAAATTAATTTCTCATTCTTACCCTTCCAGTTGTGAATTAAGCACTCTCATTCCAGGTTGCATTTATATATTAACCTCAATTTGGCATAGTTTCACTGTAATGAAAAATCCTCGTAGTAATTTCCCTCCCAAGTTTGTTTTATCTAGCAAACTTAAATGACTCTGGTATAAAAAGATTAGCACAAAAATACCCCCTGGTTTTAAAATACAGAATTTTCCATGTAACTGCATCATAGTAACCGTGTGGGCAATTCATATTTGAATGAAAACAAAAAATACGACAGTGGGAAGTGTGAAGTCCTGCATACACCACCACAAAACAATCAGAACAAGAACAAATTAATCTGCTCTCCAGATGTTTGTCCATCAAAACTTCTGGAACTTGTGACTCATCTCTGTTTTGGAGGCTTTTTTTTTTAATTGCACAAATATAAGCCCGTCACGCTGTTTCTTTTAAATTTTTGATGCTTGGTGAATTTTTTAAGTTGTGTTTATTTTTTCTGATTAAAAGATACGTGTTAATGCCAAAAAAACAATTTTTAGGAAATGCAGAAAAAATATATAGAAAAAAGTGAAAAATAAACAAAAGTAAAACCTAGAACCCAGTTACTCAGAGATGACTACTCTCAACAGAGTATTTTCTTTCAGTTTCTTATCTATGCTTAAATATTCTTTGAAAATATGGTTTCTCTGGCTTAATGACATGTCTTCATATAAATGTATTATGATTTATGGGGCCATTCCCCTGATGGAGGACAGCTTGTTGATCTTTTCTGTATTGTTTGTTGATGTTTCCATGCTGAATTGTGAATGCCTTTAACTCGTTTTCTCATTTTGGTGGGAAAGATGACCCAGGCATACAGAAGTTACCTAGTCTTCTCATGGAAAGAATAGGAAAAAGAAATTTTCATAAGAAAATACTGAAACTTGTAGGAACAAGAAAAACATCTTCAAATAGAGTTTTCTAGTAGTACTTTGTAATTTAATTGCAATTAAAAAGCTGCCTAATACTTATGTCTAATAGTGACAAGGCAATTGGTTTTAATTTAAAAGTGGAGGATTATGGTAGCTGTGCATAGAAAGAGGCCAAATAACACTTTAAGGGCTTCGGGTATTAATATATTAAAGATATAATCCCTCTCGTTCCTTTTAGAATGTCACTAATGGTTATCATTAGAACTGATTATTGTTATAAATCAGTGATTCTTGATCATGTTGGATATGTAACACTAGTTAAATTTAATAAAAACTTCATGCTTTTCTTCATGAAAACCACTTACAGATACAGGGACAATTTCCATGGGCATATAAGTAATAAGGAGTATGAGTGTGAAATGAATTCAAATTACATTTATCATTATTATTTTTGGAAACTCTTTAAGGAAATGGAAAATGTCCTAGTGTATTGCCAAAAACAATAACCAAAAAATGACTGGGAGTAGAGAATAAAGATCATTTTTATAATTAATTAATATGATCCAGAATAATAAATATCACTTGGGTAAACAAGACGGAAGAAAAAAGTTAGCAAAATAAACTTACTTCAAAATGCTGACTACTTTTCCCCTTCAGTTCTTCCCCATGAGTCAAATATATCAAATATATCTTGATTTTATGTTAAGATTTAATAGCATACTCTTATAGATTTTAAAGCTCATCTCATTCATTCTCTCCTGAAACATTTTTACTGTTGTTGTGAAATACTAGCCATGCCAAGAAAGAGTTTTTCCTTCTCATTGCATTTGCAATCTTATGAGGAGCTTCTGGTGACTCAGAAAATCCCATGCATCAATTTTCCAAATTGGACTTTATGTGATTAAAAATAAATTTAAATCAAACAGAGACTTTGGTGTGCTTCTGAGAATTCCCATGTCAGGAGTTGGCAAGTGTCAACCATGTGTAGGTGTATGTGTGCTCACTAATACTGTATGAGCCTTTAGGACCTTATTTGAAATGTTCTTTCCTGGAAGAAGAGTAAAGGGTACTGTTTTGAAACGCAGCCTGCCATATCCTGCTCTGCTTCAGAGGAAAAGAAAGGGGGTGGGTAGACACACACACAAAAAGTCCACTCACTAGACTTGTTATCCTGGGATATTTATTAACTCGAATAGTTTCTGCATAACCTGTCTTAGGTAAAGGAGAAGGGAGAAAAATGAGTATTCTTATGACACAAATAAATGGATTTTTCTAAATTATGCTGATTCCTTCATCCAAGCCTGCTTACCATGACTGACATCAGTTGGTGGCTGTGTCCAGTTTTTTCTGTTTATAGATGAAATTGACCAAAGGCATAACCTGCTTTTAGTTAGTGAAAGAGATGAGTAAACCTACATAGGTAGTCAATAGCTGGAGTCACCAAAGGAGTGCTGTTAATGAATAGAGGAAGCAAAGGGGATTCCTCCAAGAGGATCATACGGTTGGTTATCTAGATAAGGTCTCTAAGCCTTGTTAGAAACAGAATTCATCCTCCTCGAAGCATCCTGTAAGATCCAGCTGAAAACTGTTCAGCTCTGACTCACCTTCCTGCCACTGCAGATGCCGTTAGCTCTCTAACTCTTATTTTCTGTCCCTTCCACTAATCAGACACTTGATGCTTGGGCTTCGATATGTACACTCTTTATTCTTCCAACTAGACAGTAAGTTTCTTGAAGGTAGGAGCCAGGTCTTTGGCTTTTCTTCACTGTCTGCCGTCTTCCCCATGTCGCCAGCCTGTTGGTTTGGTTCCTGTATCTCAGGCAACAAAACTGCAGTCTGCAGTATAACACTTCTGCCTTGATATGAGAGAAAGAAGCTGAATGTCAATTGAACCATCCAGACAATCCCCTGATGGCTATGCTCTATAGCACACAAAACACAACTTTCCCATCCTAAATGAAGGCAATAGCCTTTAACTGAGTAATAGAAAAGGCATAATTAATGCCATATTAGAATTATTCAAAATCAAACCTGTTTAGAGCACCTGTACTTTGATTCTTAGTGGCTCTCTCCACTACTGTTCTTTGAAATATACTGAAGTATATCTCCAGCATATAAGACAGTGTTTGTTTGTTTCTCAGCATTCAGTAGCTACACCCTACTTTTTCCCCTTTTACACTATGGTTGCATTTGTGATGGCAGAAGAATAACACATATTCAAACTGTTTTAGTCAACATAGGCCTAGATTCTGAATGCATATTAAATTGAAACTTGAGGAATATAACTATTTTTGTAACATTGAACTCTGAGGGGAGGGATATTCATGCATGTCAAACATTTTACATCCTAAAAGACCAAACATTTTTACATCCAAAGTGCCAAACATTTTCCATCCTGAAGAAGAGATGGATGTGCTGTATTATAATGTATGGGAGGCCAAAATACAGCCACAGTGACCTTCCAGGGGCAGCTACCCTATAGGATCCGGAGACAGTAATGAATGAACCCATTTGGAGAGATCAGTGCCCTTTGATTATCTTCCATTCAACAACACAGATGGGATACCCATTCTTTAGGAAAACTATGAAGAGAAATCCTGAAAAATCCCTCACTTACCTGATTTAGATGGAGATTATATCTTATTTGCACAGGGCCATTAAACAGACTGTGATGGGTAAAGGAATTTCTGAAATGCTGATATGTGGTCTTAACAAATCTCCATGAATGGAATTATCTCCCAGTGTTTCCTTTTCCAAAAGGAATTGAGTTTGAAATGTAAAATTTGTCTTTAGTCATAAGAAATTTCTAGAAGTAAAGTCTAGAATTTAATCTGAGAAATACCTTTGTAGAAGTTCAAGCAGTGCTCTAGGATAAGTTGTTCACAGCCTTTCTAACCCAACGTGACAGATCTTCAGCACTAAAGTGGCTTCCACACAATAGGCTCAGAGATTAAGGCGTCTGCCTCTGATGCGGGAGACCTGGGTTTGATCCCTGGGTCGGGAAGATCCCCTGGAGAAGGAAATGGTAACCCACTCCAGTATTCTTGCCTGGAGAATCCCATGGACAAAGAAGCCTGGTAGGCTACAGTCCATGGGGTCGCAAAGAGTCGAACATGACTGAGCGACTTCACTTCACACAATATAAAGATATTTTCCTCATTTTTAGGGTATTTCTTTCACCTTTGTAAAAGTATAATGTCATCATTTGAAATAAATTGAGAAGTCAGAGAAGATAGTTACCAAGAGTAGCTATGAATTCTTCCATGAAATTTTTATAGTTTATTGTTTTATACAACATATTTACTTTTTAGAAGTAGTGTATTTGGTGCTTAAACTATGCTAAGGCAGAGGGTTTGGGCCTTTCTACAATTTAAAAAATGAACTTTAGAAACTGACTTTTACTAGAGACATTGCTGAATCCAAAAAGACATGAAACTTCAACAATGTGAAACTTTAAATTGAGCAATTTTTCCTGTATATGAAAAAACTCAACTAAAAATAGATGTGAATGCATACATGTATAGCTGTCTGTTATTTTGGTGGGAATATAGCAAGAATGTTTTTGATTAAGCCTGATGAAGAAATTTTTGGAAAGCTTAACATAGCATCTTTTAAGATATAAAAGTTGAGGAAATGCTGCCAGGATGATCGTTATGTTGTCCTCACCATCTCAAGATACAACTATCATATAAATTTTGTAAATTCTCATATTGATGCACCATCAGCAGCAGAAATTGAGATTGGCATGCTTAACTGGAAAATCTGAACATGTATGGAAACTAGACTGTCCAAAGTTAGGTAAATTATATTAGTTAAAAAAATTTTTTTTTTACTTAATTTAATCTGAAAATAAAAAGAAGAAATGAAAGAAACACTGGTGCACCATCACATAAACTTCCTTCCCATTTTTGAAAGAACCAACTCCCAACCAGTCACAGCTAAAGAGACAAAAGATGTTAATAGGAAGATTGAATTTAATTCCACTTGATTTTATCCAACTCAATAGACATTTTGGTGGGGGTGGTTAATGCTAGAAGATAAGTGTTAAAAATGTCAAGAAAAGTTTGAATTAAGGATGTGGTATTCCCTGGGGAATGTTAGAAATGAGCAAATTGGTGATGGAGAAGTTAAGTTCAATGAGTGAGCCAGAGACCGAGTTAGCCAGTGGCGGGATTTGGGGGTGGTGCCTTAGCCTCTTTCACAGGCTGTATCGAATAGAGGAGCCAGTAGAGTCATGGTGATACTGCTGTGAGGTCTTGCAGACCTCACTGGCGCACCAGCGGTTTTGTTTCACTTGGCACTTCAAGTGAAGGAAAGACGAGAAGGAGGGATGGAGGAAAGAAAGAAAAGATAAGGATGATTTGTCATTTCCAAAAGTTAGGGGGAAGCCCTTGCCCGCATATAATTAGTAGTTGATATGAACAGTGAAGAGGTTTTAACTCTTAGCATGAGACAGCAAAGCTAGCAATAACCGACCTCCAGAATCCTCAGTCTCAGTGGAATCCTCAAGTGTCTCCCTTATCTCACGCTCAGGCCTAGCCTTCATTATATAGGCTCACAGATCACATTTCCCCTTAGTAGGCAATGTCCCCACTAAAGGGGCTGACTTGGTCTTATCATTAGTACCATCTTCATGTCACATTTACTATGTTGATTAACTAGCTGGTGAACCAGCATTATTTATCACATCCTTATATTATGGTTCCTCTTCCCTATTTTTATCTAAAATATCACTTTTTTCTAAATTATATGTGAAAATAAGTAGACATATATTGGTCCTAAAGTCATCTTCCTTCAAATTGGTAAAACGCTTTATTTGTAAGGCTGATTTCATTCTGAATGAAAGCAAAATCAAATGGATACTTTTAAAATATATATATGTATTTACTTGGCTGCCCTGGGTCTTAGTGTGCCACACGGGATCTTTGATCTTCCCTGGTGTGTGCAGGATCTTTAGTTGTGGCATGTAGGATATAGTTCCCTGACCAGCTATCAAACCTGGGCCCCTTGCATTGGGAGTGTGGAGTCTTAGGCACTGGACCACCAGGGAAGTCCCCAAATGCATACCTTATAACCATGTGTTATGATTAGGTTATTTTGAAATTGTAGACATCTCTTTTTCCCCCTTCTTTTCTACTTGCCACCCACCAGATCCACAGAAAATGTGCCCTCTGTGTCACCACATAAACATTTGGCATAGACTGGCCAAGAATAGGGTCAAGAGTATAGACAGCTGCTATAAATGAGAGGGACCTTGAGGAACACCTGGTTTCAGAGCATTGAGGGAAACCTTGGGTGAATCAGTTAAAATCTCTGCCATAGCTGGTTCATGGTAAAATGGGGCTTAAATCTTATCTACCACATGAAGATCCAGTTTAACCAGTAGCTTCAGAAAAAGTGCCACAAACAGAGCTTGGTACAAGGCAGCTTACTTCCTTGGGTTTTCTTTAATAAGCCACTTATTGAATGAATGAATGATTCCTCTGATCCTGGGCCATGCTGGTCTGGACAAACTGCTGATACACTGGCAGCCTTGGGTATAAATATCCACCAGTGAATGAGAGAACAACAAAAGCAACCACCAAAATGAGTACAGAAAGGACACCATATTGTCTCTGAAAATGGCCCCGGAATGGGTGATAAATTCTCATGACTATCATCACTCAGATGACTTTTTCCTATTCTGAGCATCTTCCCACCTCTATCTTTCATTACAATTGATGGGCATCCTTGTTGCACACCAAGCATTCAGGGTAAACACAGCTAGTAAGTGCGACACTCCAAGTCCTGCAGGGTAAGAATGCGTGTCTGCATTTGCCTGCAGGGCCTGCAAGAGACAGCTTGACACGGACATCCATTGGCCTTCTCACCGCTCCTGCTAACCCAGCCCTGATAAATAAGCCAGCTAATTGAATTAATAAACAACTCTTTCTTTTTTTTTTTTTAACAGCCAGCTGGCATGCAATCAAAATGTGTGATAAATTATCTGTCACTGCTTTACCCACAGCAGGGGGAAGGGAGGGAGGGGGTGCTTGGAAAAATTAGCCACTTTAAGCCTTTCTTACTGCTCCCAGCCTTCCTGCTCCGTTTGCTTTGCTATAGGATTTTCCCCCATCCCTGATCTTCTCACTTTGGCTATGGTCCAGGACAGAGTTGCTATGGGTGGAGAAGCATATTTGGCTGCCCTTGATAATGGATCCTTAAGCCCAGGCACTGTGGTGGGATGCTAAAATGCCGAGGCAGCCTGTGGGAAAAAAAAGATTTGTCTGCTGCCCTGGCAGGGAACGTTTGGTTATGAGCCTGTGGTTTGAGCCACAAGATTCTCATTAAGGGAGGGGAGTGTGATGTGGTTCACGAGCAAAGTGTTGTGATGTCTGCTTTTTCTTGCCCACCTCTAATGCCAAACAGCTTTGGGGCCTTTCTGGAATGAATGCAAAGGGCTCGCCAGAAGCTTCAGGAATGTAAGCGGTGATAATCACTTTTTACCCTTTTTTGTACCTTGGCAGTTTTCTTTGGTATCTCCTTGCATCCTCTTTGTATCCTAAGACCTAGTATCAAGTCACTCCTGTTAAAGGTAGTGACGTTTAGAAGCTACTCTTCAGAATTAAAGATTCTGTACAATTTAAGAGGACTTTTCCTTATTCATTTCTCAGCTAGTCCCCAGTGAAGTTTCTCAAAGTCAGATAAATAAACAGTCCTCATCAGGTTAAATCCATGTGGAGGCATCATTAGGGCTTTTCTGCTTCGTCTCATTCTGTCCCAGGCGGAGACCTCCTGTGGTTCACCCGTGTTGGCAAGCGTCTGGATTGTATATCCCAGTTTAACACCGTAATTCTCTTAGAGGTGCTTTCATTTTAGGACGTTGCCTTGTGTAATAATGTACCAGTTATCCACAGAGAATGGTCTGGAACTGGCAACAGATGTAGCTGGGTGAATGCAGGGGTTCTTGATCGGTTTGATTCATGGGCTTCCAAACACTTACACTTCCAAAGAACTTTTTCCAGAACATATGTGCTTTATTGTCTGTATAGAGCAGAACCTTAATCCACTACCTTTTAAATACAGTTGCATGAAGACGAGATAAAATGGTGCCTTTTTTTTTCATCCTTTAGAAAAACAAAGCTTTTTTGGTAAACTGCATGGAGTTCCTAAAGTCATACCTTGATCATTATCAGGCAAAAAAAAATGAGCAAAAATTTTATTATAGCCTTACACTAGAATGTTTACTATAGGTCTTTTTTCTTGCTTTCATTGGTATTTTCAACCCTGGCTATGCTGGACTTCTCTGTGGATCCAACAGTCTCTTAATGGGGATGGGGGTGGGGTGGTGGAAAGAGAAATTAAAGTAATTCTGAACCAACAATGTGAAGTATTGTGCTTGTGAAACTCCAGGACATTCACACCTCTGTGGAACAGTAACTGGCTGCCCTGAAGAATGCACTTGAACTCCATGGGACAGAATCCAAAATTCCAACAAGGATCCTGTTTAAAGGGCCATAGGAAAATCTCCAGGCAGACTTGTGCATTATTTCTGGGGCCTGATCACATACCATTGTATCCTTCCTCACCCCCTTACCCCATCTTCATGCTCTACACATAACACACACACACACACATATACACTGACCCCCTGCTTTGTTCCATTTCCTTGGTCATAAGGCAGATTCCAATGGTATAGAGAGACGGACGGTGATAATTTCAAGGAGCATATTAGTGATTGTGTCAAAAAGCTGAAAGAGGAGTCAGCTAACTTACATGGTGCCTTGTGACCACCCATGTTACATGCGTCATCTCTAACACTTCAAAGAAAACATGAGACAGAAAATTCAAGCTCCCATTTTTCTTTAAAATACTTTGTTTTATTTTACAGAAGATCTGAAAAGAGAAAAGAAGGGGCAGTTATGTACATACTTCAATTTCCATATTTCCAGGCCCCCTCTTAAAATTCTTTATAGACACAAAGTAGGATGCGGGTGGGAGGGAAGGCCTCCTCCCAACTCTTAATGATTAAGTCAAGGTGGACTGTACTAAAAAGGTTTATGAGAATGTTTATTGGAATCTCTGGATTTTGGTTAATTATTTGAAAGTAGAAGTATTAAATTCACTATTGAATTCAGAGTCGACTAGGATTAGTTTTCTGCAGACAAATGAAGTATATATCTCTTCTCCCACCCTGCACACCAAATTCCATGTGCAAACCCAAGAATTTACTGAAAGGAGAATTCAGGGCTGAAGCTTTACATAATTCCCTTTAAAGACCTCTGAAAAAGTGAAGTGTGTTAAGTTACTCAGTGGTTTCTGATTCTTTGTGACCCCATGGACTGTAGCCCGTTAGGTTCCTCTGTCCTTGGAATTCTCCAGGCAGGAAGACTGGAGTGGGTAGCCATTCCCTTCTCCAGGGCATCTTCCCAACCCCAGGGTCAAACTCGAGTCTCCTGCGTAACAGGCAGATTCTGTAGCACATTTACCTGAGCCACATTTGAAAGATAACAGAATACAATCCAATAACCATTTTAGCCAGAGAAGCAAGCCCAGCTGCTAGTGGGAAAGGAGAATATTGTTAGGCCTTACCAACACTCCCCAGAAAGTCTTGGGATCTGCCCTTGCCTACTAGTGTGGCAGATCCTACCAGGAGTACCCGCCTCCAGCTGAGGAAATGCAGATGCCTGCCAGTTTAACAAACTCTGCTCCTAGTTCCCCCAGATCACAGTGGCTAATACTATCGCTGTAGCTCCTGACAAGAAGTAGCCAGCCTCAGAACGCATTGTCTCAGCACCACGGAAAATACACAGCACATGGGCTCTTAGTGTTTTCAGATGTCATCTCTGTTTCTTATTTAAATTCGAGGCGCAGCTGAATCCCATATTAGTCTCCAGAGGAAGTTTGGATTGGCAGTCAGGAGGCCTGGGTTTGAATTTACCTTCAACCTTGAACTTTGTAGTGGAACCACAATGGCTTTGTAATCTCACTAAGCCTCAGTTTTTTAATCTGTGAAAGAAATCTTAATGAAGAAATAAATAAAATGTAGTCTGTGTTTTGGTCCAGCTGGGCCCCCAAACTCTTCCAGTTATTAGGGCCAATGGTTATAGAAAGTAATTCTCCATTTTGCTCTCATCACTGCCATTCCTGAGCCAGCGTGAGTTGATGAATTTCATAAGGACAGAGAGGAAATATCACATACAGGGTATTTTGTTATTAGCTTGGATTTTACCAGCAGCTCATTTTAATATCCACATCACAATGGTCTTTTAGTGCCTCCTTCAATATAATAAAATAAATAACTGGCTGGTGATTGGCACTGAGTTCTGGTTTAGTTAACCTAGCAGTCAGGTTAGGCAGTGTTCTCAACTTCAGCATTATTGTTCTTTGGGGCTGGAGCATTCTTTGTTGTGACAGACTGTCCTGTGTATTATTAAATGTTCAGTAGTGTCTCTAGGCTGTACCCACTAGATTCCAATAGCAGCCCCTCCTCCAAGTGGTAACAGTAAAAAATGTCTCCAAATATTGCCGTGTCCCCCAGGGGACAAAATTACCCTCTGTTGAGAACTACTGAATTGAATCATGACTAAAAGTCCCAGTTTAGGTCAGGTTTAACTATATTTGATATCCTGCAATCTGAAAATGCTAGTTAGCCCTAGAACACCAGCGGTATCTATTAGGTTCATGTTAGAACAATCTAACCTTGATCTGAAATATCACTAGAACTAGCCCATTTAATCCATAATGTCCCAGGACCTCAGGATAAAGGAATCTCCTAGATTTCAATCTTTTGGAAATTAGCAGAATCATCTTTGTATATCTTACTGTGCACATAATAATTGCTCATTAATTATATGCTGAAAGAATAAACAACTTTCCCCCAAACAGTGGGAGATGGAGGAGCTGAACTTAACGCCCAGCCAGTCATCCAGTCATTCTGGGTGATCTTTATTCTGCAGGAGAAAATGAATCAAGTGTTGGCCAGTTGGAGGGGTAGAAGGAATCTTTGGGAGGGAATCTTTGCCATTACCCAGGCTGAAATGGAGCCAGGTTAAAACTCTGTTCTGATTAAAGAAAAAAATATCATGGAACATTTAATGACCAGTCATAGTGCATCAGAGCCCAAGCTATGAATATCCCCCATTCTCCCCAAGAGCATGTAAGAGCGAAGGATTCAGTTACTTTTAGTCATCATATTCCTAAATCGGCATGTATTTTGGCAGTGTGGGATGTGCAAATCTCATAGGTGCATCTAACATGTTAACCTTCTTCTTAAAATGGTAGCCTCACTGTTTTTCCTAATGCACTTAGACTATGACCTTAAATTTCATTTTAAATGTCTCATTCAGTTGTCCTGACAACTTTCTTTTCTCAGAGTAAACAGAATTCACCTGAGTCTGTCTCCAGAGACATAAGTAATACATCAAGTTTGTTTTCATGTTTGATGTTTTGAGGGTGTTCTTTGAACCAGCCTTCAAATTCTGAACAATATTAAATCTAAATTCACAGATTATTTAATGCAATCATCTGGTCTGATTCTTCACATTTGCTGCTGTTGTTGTTCAGTTGCTCAGTCACGTGCAGCTCTTTGCGACCCTGTGGACTGCAGCACAGCAGGCCTCCCTGTCCTTCACCATCTCCTGGAGCTTGCTCAAACTCATGTCCATTAAGTCAGTGATCCCATCCAACCATCTTATCCTCTGTTGCCATCTTCTCTTTCTGCCTTCAATCTTTCCCAGTATTAAGGTCTTTTCCAATGAGTCAGCTCTTTTCACCAGGTGGCCAGAGTATTGGAGTTTCAGCTTCAGCATCAGTCCTTCCCATGAATATTCAGGATTGATTTCCTTCAGGATGGACTGGTTTGATCTCCTGGTAGTCCAAGGGTCTCTCAAGAGTCTTCTCCAACACCACAGTTTGAAAGCATCAATTTCTTCAGTGCTCAGCCTTCTTTATGGTCCAATCCTCACATCCATACTTTGACTATACAGACCTTTGCTGGCAAATTAACGTCTCTTCTTTTTGATACGCTGTCTAGGTTTGTCATAGATTTTCTTCTAAGGAACAAGCATCTTTTAATTTCATGTAGATTTTAGTTAATATTATTTTGTAACCATTAAGTTCAGAAATGATCAAAATTGACTTAATATGAGGAGTTTTGCCTCTTACCTGGGTAATTATTGTCATTCAGAAGAAAATCAACCAGGCTGATAATCTTACAGCCCCATCTCCACACTTCACTGTCGAGTGTCTGTTTCAAAATTCTAATGGCAAGAGCTTTGGAAAAACATTACCTAATTAGCACAGGGTGAGAAGTTCTCTGCTGAGGTGTCTTTCTGATAATATACTTAATTGGCAACTAATGTTATGAGATCTGAGTTTTATCTGAGATCAAAACTAAGCAAAGAGCCATGGGATGGAAAGAGTGCTTTCAGAGGGTTTACCTGCACATGAAGAGTGTGCAAAATTAGGATTCAGAAAAAGGGACAAAGGCTAACAAAATGGTTAACCATCTTATTTCAGAAGATAGTTTAATATAGTAGTAAGTACCAGTGTGCTCAGCGTGTGTCTTGAATACATGTTCGTTGAGTCCCTGATTCTTATCCTGTGATACATGCTCTATCTTTAAGTGAAAAAACAGAGACTAGTTTAAAAAGTTTAAACTTGGGATGATAAAAGAAAGACTTAAAAGAACGAATATGTGCTTCTTTCCATTCATTTTCCCTCTGTCTATATGTCCCCAGTCTTCTATCCAAGAACACCAAGGAAGACAATATTGTTTATCCAGAGGGAGTTTAAAATTTGGAATATTTTTTCTTCTTCAAATCTGATTTAAAGATTCCATACCTCCACCTCAGGGGAAATAGTTGGGGTTGGTTGCAAAGAATATAATATTTGTTTATAAAATGAATTTTAGTACATATCCCTCCTACTTCTAGAAAAGATTCGAAGCTGCTAAATAATGAAATGAAATCAGCTCATCTTTAAAACAGTCCTATTCTAAATAGCAAATGTTACACAACTGAAATAAGTTGAGTGTTTGACTATTGACAATTGTCCTTTATGATAAAGTGTACAACATGTAATATCCTACTGAGTGAAGTGAGTGAAGTCGCTCAGTCCTGTCCGACTCTTTGCTACCCCATGGACTGTAGCCTACTAGACCCCTCCATCCATGGGATTTTCCAGGCAAGAATACTGGAATGGGTTGCCATTTCCTTGTCCAGAAGAATATCCTACTAAGGGAGCCTAATAGTGAAGTACTTCCTGTAATGAATGGGTTTGGGAAGGAAATCAAAGGATATTTTTGAACAGAAGAAAGAAAGGAAGTGCAAATGTAGCAGCAGTCTATCCCCTTTCTGTTTTTATATTAACATGGATTTTATTTATTTTTAATTGGAGGATAATTGCTTTACAATGTTGTGTTGGTTTCTGCTATAAAGCAGCATGAATCAGCCATAGGTATACACATGTTCCCTCCCTCTTGAGCTTCTCCCTCTCCCTTCTACTTCATCAGAGAACACCAGATACAGCAACTTCCCACTAGTTATCTGTTTTACATATGATGATATATATGTTTCAATGCTGCTTTCTCCATTCATCCCATCCTCTCTTTCCCCTACTGTTGTCTACAAGTCTGTCTTCTTTATGTCTGCATGTCTATTCCTGCCCTGTAAAGAGGTTCATCAGTATCATTTTTCTGGATTCTATATATATGCATTAACATATGATATTTGTTTTTCTGATTTACTTCACTCTGTATAACAGACTCTAGGTTCATCCACCTCACTTCAACTGATTCAGATTTATTCCTTTTTGTGGCTGAGTAATATTCCATTGCATATATATACCAGAACTTTTTTATCCATTCTTCTATGAGTGAACATCTAGATTCCCACTTGATGGGCTCGATCCCAGCAGTTGCACTTACATAATGTGGAAACTTTGGAATAAGTCCTCAATCTATACCCAGAGCTGCAACACTGGGTGAAAGGTTATCTGCTGTGGTATCTTTTTGATAATATACTTAATTAATTGACAACTGATGTTAGCTAGATCTGAATTTTACCTGAGATCAAAATTAGGCCAAGAGTAGTGGAATGGAGAAAGTCCTTTTAGAGGGCTTACCATCTCTGCACACGAAAAGTGTGCAAAATTAAGCCTACTCTCTGGCATGAGCAATAGTCTGTAAATGTAGATGACCCTTCCCCTGATCAGCTAGGCTTGCAGCCTCCAATATGCTCTTCAAAGCATGATGCCATTCTTGGAAGTCAGGCTGGATGCCGGGTGGAATATGTCACAGAAATGGAAAAACAACTCCCCATTGCTGAAGCTGCCATCACTGTTTCCACTGGGCTTAGTGGGTGACACGTTTGGTTAACCATTTTGTTAACCTTTGGTTAACCACGCATGGTTTGAAAACCTTACAGAAGTGGGAAAATGTCTATATATAGTGTTATTCATATAAAAACAGCCCTACAAGATGCGATTCTTTCCTTATCTGCCATACCAAATCCAGACTCTCTTCAGTTGGCATTTAGTGAAAGGAAGAAATTATTGAAAAACATCCTTTGGTGATTAACTTATCTGGAAAGTAGGGTGGAGTGGACAATTCTCTAAAAGGGGAATTGAGCTTGTTTGAGTTTGGAATCCTTTGATTCAATCTTGTATCCACTTCTCTTTTACAATGATCCTGCTTTATCATTGTGTGTTGATAAATACAATATCAGACCCCTTGGGTAGAGCATGTTTTCCACCTCCAGTTGAACTGACTTGCTTTCCCTCCTGCTTTCCTCTTATATATCTTTTTCCCTTCCCTCTGACTTTTTGCCTCTTTCCTTCCTTTATGCCTTTTCTACTTGCTTTTGTATTATCCACCATCATCTTCTAACTACCCAGACTGTCAGGCTGCACCACAAAGAACAACATCAAATTCAATGCCTTGTCTATGCTGGCTCTTAAGGTGACTTAGCACTTATTTCTTCAGAGGAATTTCCTACACCTTGAAAACATAGTGAATGATCTTCATCACCTACTTCAGAGGTTTAATATCTGCAGAGAACTTTGCTGTCTAAAAGGAAGGCACTGATTTAGGGCAAGCTACTATATTATTGTCAGTCACTGGTGAGCAGTTGCTTAAGAAGAAATTGGGAGTCAGAAAAGAAATTGCTTAAGCTAAAAAGAAGACAGATCATGAAAATGATATCTTAAGCTTGTTAGAAGATAAATTCTTAGACAGGCCATTTTCAATGAATAAATCAACCAGAAAGCTTTCTATTTGGTGTTTTTAGAGGGGTACTCAGTTGTGACAATGTGATTTAAAGAGATGGTTCCATATTCCCCACCCCACCATCCCCATTACTTGGGTTGTAGGCAGTAAAACAGTAGATTTAGATATCCAGTTTATTGACTTGTACACCATGGAGACAATAGAAATGAAAAGGTAAAAAGATAGCTTAGCAAAGGACTGTAGTTTCACTCTTAAAAAGCACTGAATAGTTGATGTATTCTGTTGGTCATACCTCCGGGAACAAAAAGAAAAATCAGAAAAGAGTGTAGAAAACTTATTCTTCAACAACCAGTTATCAATGGGATTTTCAAAATGCACGTGCAAATCGACATGATTTGGATGCACATTGCTCAGAAAAAAAAAGTTCCTCATTTTTGTCTGGACTCATCATCTTCTTGAGCATAATTCAAAAGTTCTCCTTAGGCATAACTTTTTATAAACACACAAGCAACCAGAATCTTCATAAATTATAAATGGTTTCTCTTGAAAATGCCTTAAATGTAGACATTCATTATAAAAAAAAAAAAAAACTGCCTTAAATGTAGACATACAACCAAAAAAAAAAAAAGAGAGAGAGAGATTTTGCATTCTGTTTGTTTCCCCGTGCACAGCTTTATTCTCCCTGGTATGGTTTGCCTAAAAACCAAAGATTGTGTTATGATAGAAGTTTTTATTAATGATGGTGCTCCTTCGTCTTGAGTCTCTCCTGGGTTATTCCTGATCCTTCCTGCTCAATGAGAACAGGCCATTGACAAATGGCATCACTAATTCTCAGTGAGCTCAGAGCCCAGGGGCTATTGGTGGATATGTTGGTTATGTTGTCCCAGGGCAGCAGAGTTGAGCACTGTCAGATCCAGACCACTCACAGGCACACCTGGAACTCTCTTTTAGGAGGATGGTAGAGCCATCACAGCAAGCTGATTGGGCTATTAGTCAGAAGCTTTGGACCACAAACTCTTAGAAAGCATCCCCAAATAAGCGGCACTTAATATTCAGAGTTTATTATACTCTCCTTCTTCCCCACTTTCCCCCACCACTCTCCTCCCATATATTTGTTGACGTGCTTGGGGAAACTCAAGCAGGGATCAGGCCAGAGGTAAAAGAGAGCATGGAGAACAGAATGTTCTGCACCATTTTACCAGGAAGAGAAACAGAACTGGACATACACCACATGATAGTTGGGTGTGGATGTTGATACCAAGGGGCAGGTTAACTTATACTTCCATACAATCTACTACCCATAGTTTAAGAGAAACACATGGACACTTTCTACCTACAATGAGCTTGAGGCCCCCTTGGGCAGACAACTAATGTCTACACCTAGAATAGCACACGTCTCGCCATCTCCAAACAAGTGGAATAAAGCTAGAAGACAGCAGTCTGGAACAGCCATCTTGAGAAGCCTTCCCAGGACCAGACAGAGGTGTGTCTAGGAAGGCCCTTTAGTCAGACATTCAGATGCAGGAATTTGAGCATCTGAGTAACTGAGAGGTGTCCTCTGGGGATGGCGTGGGGGTGAGAGGGCAGTGCCCATGGAACACAGCTGCTCTCAGAAGGGTGTGGGGAAGGATCTGATGGAGGACTGGTGATGGGGTGACTGGCTACTCCACCCAAATAGCACACCATCAAGTCATGGACCTCCCTGCTCCGGCGCTGCGGAGGGATGACTCTTCATGATGGTCACCAAGCACACACCCAAGGACGTCTGTGCATTAAAAACAGCGCAGTTGACGTAGCTAATGTTGCCTGCCATCCATCTTTCTTGGGATGATGGGAAGTGTAGCAGTGAGGAGAAATTATTTCCATCACTTTTCATTTTATAACTTCTTTTTGCCAAATAATTAGGTTACCCCACTCAGGAAGGTCCCTTGGATGTACATACGGAGTCAAGTTTGTTGTGGGAACTTGAATCTGAATTTCCTGACTTCTGTGCAATTAAAACCCCAAATTTAGTGTTGCTTTAACATGGATTTTCCATAGTGAGTTATAAATGCAAAGTTCTATGTTTCATATGTCCTTTTCTAACATATGTTACCGCCTATGTTTCTGATTAAAAGCTCGTCCAAAATAAAATAACAAAGGATTACTTTTTTCCAATAGAACTTTCTTCTTCTATAAAAGCTGGAAATAAGCCCTCACCTAAAATTACCCAGGCTTGCAGGTGCTGGGTCTTTGGGAGGTGTGTAGTGTTCACTAGCAAGACAAAGGGCATTATTCTCCCTGCAACCACCACCAGAAGGTGTTCTTTCTGTGAGGAAAATATAGGCTGGCGCTTCAAAGACATTCCACGGCTAGGCACCACTCCTGGAGACTTGCAGGCGGCAGGCAGGCAGGCAATCAACAAACGTTTATTCTAAGGCCACTGTGTATTCAGCACTTTTAAAATTGCCAGGAAACCAGCCAAGAGCATACAATATCTGCTAGGGCGTTTCCCTGGTGGCTCAGTGGTAAGGAGTCCTCCTGCAATGCAGGGGACATGAGTTCAATCCCTGGTTTCAGAAGATCCCCTGGAGAGGGAATGGCAACCCATTTAGGTATTCTTACCTGGAAAATATCATGAATAGAGGAACCTGGTGGACTACAGTCTATGGGGTTGCAAAGGAGTCAGACACAACTTAGTGACTTAAAATAAGGCCAAGTGAATACCCAAAATCATTCCACAGTGCTTAAGGAACTCAGTAATCTGAAAGGAGCAGGGGACCCTAAAGATATAATATGGCAATGTCTCACCTGGGTATGGGGATATTGATAGAATAGGAAAATAAGACCCAAGAAAAGGCTCATTAACTAAAACTGATTCTTAACAGTTGCCTCCACCCCCATCTTTTCCTTTTACATCTCCCTTAATACCAAGATACCATTCCCTACACATAACACACAGACACATATGTGCATTAACAGACATGTACAAGCTGCTAACACACAGCCATGCATTGTTCCTACCATTCATTGTCATTATCACTTCTTCCCAGAAGCTGAACCCAACAGGATGGATCAAGTCATCAGTTTTTTTTTAAAAATAATGAACACATAGAAGTAGCCGGGCAACTATGCCAAGATGTGCAAACACAAGGATGTTCCTCACAGTGTCATTGTGAAAGTTGTTCAGTCGTGCCCAACTCTTTGCAACCGCATGGATTATACATACCATCCATTGAATTCTCCAGGCCAGAATACTGGAGTGGGTAGCCTTCCCCTTCTCTACTGGATCTTCCCAACCCAGGGATCAAACCCAGGTCTCCCACATTGCAGGTGGATTCTTTACCAGTTGAGCCACAAGGGAAGCCCAAGAATACTGGAGTGGGTAGCCTATCCCTTCTCCAGCGGATCTTCCCAACCCAAGAATCGAACCGGGGTCTCCTGCATTGCAGGCACATTCTTTACCAACTGAGCAATCAGGGAAGTCTACAGTGTCATTAGAGATGGAAAAATGATAATGGCATGTGTGGAATACCAACTGAAAGTTGAGATACTCCCTTAGAGAAAATCCAACACCTATGATGCATGATGTGAGATCTCTGGGGTGGGGGTAGAGATACGAGGCATGGGCTTATACAGCGCACATTCCAGCCTGTGCAGAGGTGAACAGTACTATCACCCTCTTGCATTAAATTCTCTAATTTAGTTTTGCTGATGCAACTGAAAAGCCAGCTGTGCTTTACAAAGTCACATGAAATCCCTGCATCCTCTGATATATATGTAACTGACAAGCTACATCTCCCCTGATTTTCACTGGACAGTGCTGGTATATTTTTGTGCTTTGCTTTTGTTTATGTTAACCAAGCATAATATGTCACACTGACTCCTCATTAAATTTCTCTTATTGGATTCCTTGATGCTAGTCTGCCAAGATTTTTTTAGATACTGGTTCCTCATCCAGTGTATTAATACCCTCTATTAGCTTTGTACCATACACAGTTGACGGCTATGCCTTCTGCATTTTCTGTTTAGTTCTAAGCCAACTAGGAGATGATTGTTGTTGTTGTTTAGTTGATAAGTTGTATCTAATTCTTCTATGACCCTGTGGACTGTATCCTGCCAGGCTTCTCTGTCCATGGGATTTCCAAAGCAAGAATACTGGAGTGGGTTGCCATTTCCTTCTCCAAGGGATCTTCTCGACCCAGGGACTGAACCCACATCTCCTGCATCGGCAGGTGGGTTCTTTACTACTGAGACACTAGGGAAGCTCCAGGAGATGATAGAGTTGTTTAAAAAAGAGAGAGAGAGTGTGTACCAGTGTTTTGCAGAGAAGTCAGAGTCCATGAGATAAAGTGAAAACCTAACTTTGTCCTTATGCATTCTATGGTAAAGTATCTTTTGGCTTCTTTTGTTCCCAGTACAGTGTTCTACTTAAGGTGACATCATAATGAACATCAGTCTTTCTCAGATAAAGTCAAGAGTTTCTATTAGCACCCTCTTAAAAGATAAGAGATTCTTATTTTGAAGAATTTGAAGCTTAAAGTGACTGGCCAAGGTGGTAGAGCAAGGTATTTAAACCTAGATTTCTCACTCCAAGTCTTCTGCTCTTCTTCTGAAGTTCTCTGAAACAATTTTTTTTTCTTTATTTTAGACATGCATACAACTCACTTCTCCAATAGATTCCTATCTCTTAGCAGACATCAACTCAGACCTCTTTCTCATGGAATAGGGAATTCGGGATCTTCCTTCATTTGTTCAGTAGATTAGAACATGTAGAGCCAAGCAGTTTACTTATCTAAGTGCTTATTTAAAGCCGTCTTAACAACAAAATGAGGACTAACTCCTCCTCTCAGAACAGCGATTGGTTCTGAAATTCACTAAAATGCAGAGCCTCTTAAAATGCTTAACAGCCTGCTGAATTGTAAAGGACAGCTCTGAGCTGAAAAGATTCAGGGAAGTGGTATCTGAAATAAAACAATTCTATCAATGTGCATTCATTAATTTCTTCAGTTACCAAAAGTAAATCAAAGGCTCTCTCTTGCAGAACTATAATTAATATGTGATTTACATATTAATATAAAAAGACTGGTAGAGAAATTGATCAAGATCTCTCTCTGGGGATTGATTGGCTTTTTTTAACCACCAAAGTTTAGCATGTCACCTAGCACCTGGGTCTACTTTACCTCACTTTATAAGTTATTACCCATAAGTGGACAATGAGAGAGTGAAATCAGACATTGAATTCTCGTCCTTGGTTACTTTGGAACTGCTGAAGTTCCTCTTTTCTGAGGTACCATCCATATTTTTGAGATTTCCTTACACCATTTTCCAATGGACTGGAGTATTAATGTATAATACAATTCCTTTGTGGTTTTTTTAATTAATTATATCATTTCTACTATGTTCATAATTAATACTTTTTAATGACAAATGACAGAGCATGAATATTTTTCCTCCCAGATCCTTTACCTGGTAATCTCTACTGCCAACCTGTAGGATTTGAAATTTTACTACCAAACCAAAATCTAAAGCAGAAGAATACTTAAACTGTGAAACCATCAGAGCTGAATTGCATTATGAAAGTTTTGAAAGGAGCATATTTTATTCCAAGTAATTAAGCCAAATGTGATTTTAGTTAATTGTCTTAACAGTGATTCTGAAATAGATGTGGATTTTAAGATCCACCTGCTATTAGAGTTATACGATCATTCTCAACAGACATCCTGAAGCTGAGATGTGAATCTTGGCATTAAAACTATACTTGCCTTAGGGACTTCCCTGGTGGTCAAGCAGTTAAGACTTCACCCTTCTAATGCAGGGTATGCAGGTTCGAGCCCTGGTCAAGGAACTAAGATCCCACATGCAGCTTAGCCAAACAAGCAAACAATTTCTACTTTGACAGAATGAAGGTCAAAGTTGGTATAACTTCTCCATGGCACCCTCTCATCTCTACCTCTCTCCAACTTTGGGAAGGATTTTGGGATCCAAACTGACCACATATAGTCATAAAATTCAGCGGATAAATATAAATTATTTTTTTGTGAATTCAGAGACAGTTTCAGAAGTTCTTGATACCTACAGCAAGTCAGTAATGATCGATATTGCAGCCCTCCTTCCATGAAAAGTTCTAGGGTGTCACGCCACTGACCATTTGGGCCATTCGGAAGCCTGTGTCACACCTCAGCCGGTTTGCTGTGTTTGAGAAGGAGAAAGGATGAAGACATTACATTTACAGAAATACCTTTGGGTGGCCACTGATGGTAATTGTTTTGTATTCAAAAGGAAATAGAAAGATGGGTTTTATCTTATTTTCATATAGATAGTCTCATACTTGTGGTCACCTCACTACATTTTGATGTTACCACATTCTCTTCGGGAAGAAAACCCAGAGCTGTTTTTAATTAAAACTGCCCCCAACCCCCACCCAACTGAATTTCAAATAATTGTTTAATTTGGTTTGGCTTTCAGAGTCTATAAAGCATGAGCAATCTGCTGAGCTGAAGATGGAGAAGAAATGTTTTTACAGTTTCACAAATGTTTCTAATTGGCCAGCCTGAGTTGTTAATGGGAGATAAATTGCCCGGGGTGGGTGTGGGCGGGTGCGGCGTGCGTGCGAGCTCACGCAGGCCTACATGTATGCGCTCATGTGGAGGTGATGAGGCTTGCGTATACCTGGCCTTCACAAGACACGCTGTGATACGAAGCTAAGCTGAGCTGAGCTGGAGGGGCACTGGGCCCGGGCCATCATGGCAGCAGTTGTGCAGGGGATGGGATGAAGCAGACAGCTAGTTTCTCACCAGGACTCGGATCCCAGGCAACAGGCCCACCCTTCCATCAGGAACAGTGTACAGGGAGCTTATAAAATACACAGACTGAATGGAAATGACCCCGGTTGACTGAAACCAGCTGTGTCAGGCTTCTTGCTGTCTCTCCTGATTTGCTCTTTCAAATAAATGGATATGGTAGAGGACGAGAGAAAGTAAACAGAATCTTTTTTTTTTTTTCTTTCTTGCCATCACACCTCCGTAATAGCCTTGGTTTTTATAGTTGAAAAATATATGTTTATTTGCTCATTAATTTCCCTCTCTCCCTTGCCTTTTCTTGGCATTGGGTAGAATGTTATTTAAAATAAGACACAGTTCAGTTTCAAAAGAAAGAATCATTCTGCAAAATACAGCTTGGACTCATTTGCTGGTCATTTATCATCCCTAAGAGAGTGGGATACAAATATCTTTATTTGGTATTTTTAATGATTTACAGGGCGATGACTCTTGTTTGCACCAGAGAAGCAGCAGGCTCTTTAGGACTTTGAGAAGTGCCCCACACTGTTTAGAAATGACATGGAAAATATTAAATGTAGCATATGCAGAGCAGCTCTATAGTCATTTCTCTTTAAAGATGATGCCAGCTGCTGCTCTGGGAGTGGACTCAACCCACAGGCCTGGGATTCTCTAAGCCAGGGGTTCTCATCCTCCAGGATCTAATGCCCCATGATCTGAGTGGAATTGATGTAATAATAGAAATAAAGTGCACAATAAATATGTTGGTGGCTTCCCTGGTGACTCTGCCGGTAAAGAATCCACCTGCAATGCAAGAGACCTGAGTTCAATCCCTGAACTGGGAAGATCTGCTGGTGAAGGGAAGTACTCTGGCCTGGAGAATTCCATGGAGTATATAGTTCATGGGGTCGCAAAGAGTCGGACACGACTGAGTGACTTTCACTTTCATTTTGTTGTTCAATCACTAAGTCGTGTCCAACTCTTTGTGACCTTCTGGACTGCAGTATGCCAGGCCTCCCTGTCCCTCACCATCTCCCAGAGTTTGCCCAAGTTCATGCCCAGTCAGTGATGCTATCCAATCATCTCATCCTCTGCTTCATGGATCACAGCCTTGTCATGGCAAAAGGGCTTGCATAACTCAATGAAGCTATGAGCCATACTGTGCAGGGCTACCCAGGATGGACCGGCCATAGTGGAGATTTCTGACAAAATGTGGTCCACTGGAAAAGACTTTGATGCTGGGAGGGATTGGGGGCAGGAGGAGAAGGGGATGACAGAGGATGAGATGGCTGGATGGCATCACGGACTCGAGGGACATGAGTCTGAGTGAACTCCGTGAGATGGTAATGAACAGGGAGGCCTGGCGTGCTGTGATTCATGGAGTCGCAAAGAGGCGGACACAACTGAGCGACTGAACTGAACTGAACTGGACTGGAGGAGGGAAGGGCCAACCACTCCAGTAGTCTTGCCACAAGAATCCCATGAACAGTATAAAAAGGCACAGTAAATACAATGTGCTTGAAATCCTCCTGAAACCATCCCTCCCACCCCTGGTCTGTGGAAAAATTGTCTTCCACAAAACCCAGCCCTGGTGCCCAAAGAGTTTGGGACCACTGCTCTAAGGGATTCTTAAAAGTCTTCATTTCCACACTCGAGTGTGTGTGTTTTCTTTCCAGCGCTTTAGAAAAGCTTTGTTTTTATACATCTCCAATTTCCTTCAGGTAGTGGGCAAATAATAATATCTTAACATTAGTGCCCAGTAAATATTTGTTGAATGAAAAGTTAAATGGAATGTTATAAGCCTTATTAGTATTATGGCCTTGGCATGAAACCTGCAAGAATAGACTTGAGGCAATCAAGTAATTTCCCTTAACAGTACAAGCTAATTATTTGAGAGATGAAGATCTGGTGCATAGTATTTATTTGTCAGGCAACATTTGCACCTAATTAAAGGTGAAAAAGTTGTTTGTAGCATTGAAGGGATAACATAATGACCCACTGTTTAACAGCTTTTCAATTTTCCTTGCCGCTCTTTCAGGGAAAATATACCAAGATGAAGTTAATGCACATTCCTTTTGTGTGTGTGTGTGTATATTTTCTTTTCTTCTTTTTTTTCTGTTATCATTTTCAGAGGGCAGACTTGGGATGGAGCAGGGAGGTCTTTTGACAGTACTTTTATAGCCCACCTGCCTGTATGACTTTGCAGTCATTCTCTTGACCTTCGATGACTGGTAAAATTATCCTTTCTTACGAATACCACCACCAAAGATTCAAAATGAAAATGCTACATTCTTATCATAAGCCTTACAAAGTTTCATTCATTCACCGATTCATTTCAGAAATATGAATTGAGTGCCCCATATGTATACCAGGTTCCGTGCTAAAGTTATGAATTTAATACCAAGCAAAATCCAGTGTGGTTCCTGCTGTCATGATGCTTTTCATCTGGGATGGTTGGTGGATATTAATTGAATGATCATACTAAAAACTACAACTGTACACTGAGTTTTACAAAGAGGAATCTGGTTCTTCTGGGACTTGGTAACAATAAGAATTGGCTTAGAGCAGAGACCAGGGAGAATTTTACTAAAGAGGGTCCTGCTGCTTAAAGCTCTAGAGTGTCTGAGGAAAAGGAAAGATCATCCCAGGCAAAAAGACAATCAAATGGAAGCGTTGGTGGGAATGCCAGGCCACACTCCTCAGTGCCTATGCATATGCTGTGTTAAGGCCTTGAACTTCATCCTCTGAACATTAACAAGACCCAGAACAGTCATGTATGTGAAGGTTAGGAAGTGGGGCCAGGGAAAAGATAGAACAGTCATATACCTGAAGGTTAGGGAGTGGGGCCAGGGAGAAGATATATACCTGGACTTTGTCAGATCTGTGTTTAGGGGGAATACAAGTACCCATTCTTAATAGATATAACATGAGAGATGATGATGCTAAGCTCTGGATGGTCCTTTGCTGCATCTGAGCTGCCTGGAGATTGTTACCTCCCACCCTTACCTCTGCCAAGTTTTGGAACAAGCAAGATACACTGGGTCTCCACTTGTGTGCTACACTGTGCAGAAATAATCTTGTCATTTTTTTTTCTGGACACTGCTCTTCTTTTGCATTTCCTTTTGATGATGGGGAGGTGGCACAATACAGTTTTTCCTATTTTTGACAAAGTGTGCATGCAAGCCTTCTAGCTCCTTCTGTCCTGGTGTAGAGAACAAGTCTAGAGGTAGCTCACCTCCGCTCCTCTCCAGTGGCAAGAGCTTGGGCACATGGATTAGTCTGTCTCTGTGCCTTGCCGGATTGTTCTGAGGATTAAGTGAGTTAATATTCATAAAACACAGAATGAGGAGTGACACAGTGTGAGCGCTCAGTTGATGCCAGACATTATTATTAGCTATTATTGATAGGGCATGTTGTCAAAGATATATATTGTTGAAGTAGAAAAAAGCAAGATGCAAAATCATATATCATTATACAGAATTTACACAACATGTTCTGATAAATGCTGAGGATATGTCAGCAGATTCTTGGTAGTTACATCTGAGGAATGGGGCTAAGAAGGAAGAAGGTAGGCAGGCAGCTTTTACTTTTTCACCACATAGTCTTGTAGTAGTTTGTTTTTTTACTATGCAGCTTTATATTTTCTAATAATAAATTTATAAAGAATAGTATAGAAAATCCATCAATACTGTTTGGTATGTCAGTTTCAAAATAATGATCTCAATATATTTTTCTTAATTTTCTTCACTTTTAAGTTTGGATATATCACTTACAGAGTTTTCTTGGATTTAAGAAACATGTATCTGAAGTCCAGCAATTCATCCGATTTTTGCTTCTTTTGCTTATGTTCTCTTCAAATAAGAGTTTTTGGACACCATGTGCTATGGTGATCGCACTGTTATGAAATGACTCTACTTGTTGCTCCATCTCTACAGAGAGCTGTCTGGAATACTGTTCACCCACCAAATTTAAGCAATGCACTTGGTTCACTGGTTACTGACTTCATTGTACTTTGAAGCATCACTTAAATTTTTTATAATGAGCATTTTTATAAAAACAATAAACTCATTTCTAAAACTTGGAGGTGAGGAGTATCTGTTCACTTTTCTGTTTAGTGATAAACACAATACACAGCACCTAATCTTTCCCAGGGATTCA
Organism: Nanger dama; assembly: GCA_917880005.1. Lineage (NCBI taxonomy): Eukaryota > Metazoa > Chordata > Mammalia > Artiodactyla > Bovidae > Nanger > Nanger dama. The sequence continues at coordinate 30,518,238 of CAKJTW010000022.1, forward strand.
GGAAGCTTAACTTCTTCAGGATACTGATGCAGTTCAGCAGCTCCTGTGTAGTAGATGTTACTTGTGAAGGAGGAGGCAGTTGCACTCAGTGGTTGCTGCATCAGATGCAGGAAATGTATCCAATGATTATTGAATATTAACATATTATTGAATATTAACATATGGTTTGTCAACCTCTACCTGCCCCCACCCCCGCCCGCCAGCCTCTTTCTTATGATTTTGTTTTTGTTTTTGTTTTTTTAAACAAGTGGAGGCTCTTTATATTTAAGTAAAGATTTTTATGGATTGAATTTATTCTTATCAATAGTTTACTCTGCCCAGTTGAGAATCATTAATATTGTATAGGGCTGGCACATGGTAGCTTTGATCATTTAAATACCGCTCTTCCATTTGCAGTGATTACATGCTAAGCCATCATCAATCAGATAAGAATGCAAATCAGGAGAGAACTTTGAGTTCCCTAGTAAATACTTTATGAAGCCAGCATAAGCTTGCCAACTAGACTATCATCTCTGCAGAAGATACATTTCAAAGGAGTAACTGTATTTTACAATACTTAGTACACTGTGCCCCTCAGGGTATGACGGTAATTGTCTGTGTATAAGAGACTGCAAACAACTTGACTACCAACTGATTCTTTACCACAGCCTAATTTTGCGCAGCACAGGAGCTAAAAATGTTTTGACATTTTTAAATGATTGGAAAAAAATCAAAAGTAGCATAGTATTTTGTGACGTGTGGGAGTTATATGAAATTCAGATATCCTGTCCCTAAGTAAAATTGTGTTGAAACACGGCATGGTCATATGTTTATAGAATGTCCATATCTGTTTTTGTGCTGAACGGGCTGAGCTGAGTAGCTGTGAGAGACCTTAAGGCATGCAATGATGGAAATATTTACTATCTGACTTCTTTATTGAAAAGTTTGCTGGCCCCTGCTTAGAGGTTAGATTCAGGGAGAATATAATTGTATATATGTCTGTTTGCTTGTTGATGGTTGATGATTTTGTACCTGCCCTGTGGTATGGTCATCAAAGAAGCTGCAGAAGTGCAATGGTCCATATTCTTCAACTTTAAAATCAGAAGAACATTATTGTGTGAGAAAATTAGATTATCAGAGGGATTATGAGAAGTATCATAGGAACAAATGTAAAGATCTACATTGCCTCCCAAAGTTATGGATTTCTAATCTAATTTGAAGACTTAAGATATAGATTCCGAAATTTGAAGTTCTTTCCTCTTTAGGTCTGAGAAATCTTTTGAAAAGCAAAACTCTTTTATTCTTGTGACTCATTATCTAGTGACAGTGCCATTTCATATAGGCCCTTTGTTCAGTGACATTGCCATATTGAACGATTCCATTGGGTTTATACTTGCACTTGGCTATCAATAGGATATGGTGAACAATTGGGTAGTAGGAAATACCTTTTAGTAAAGTGTCTAGGGTATCCTGCTCATTTGCAGCGTCAGTTGAATTAATTAACATTCCTGGCTGACAGTGACACACCTACCTACTCTAATACATATGAAAATTTGAAATTTATATAAAAGCCATACTGCTACCCAGTAAGGAAAAATGTTAATAATAGTATAATTACATGTTCATGCTGAGTCCCCTCAGTTGTGACTCTTTGCAACCCCATGGACTGTAGCCCACTAGACTCCTCTGTCCATCGGGATTATCCAGGCAAGAATACTGGAATGGGTTTCCATTTTCTCCTCCAGGGGAATCTTCCTGGCCCAGAGATCAAACTTGCACCTCCTGTGCCTCCTGCATTGGCAGGCATATTCTTTACCACTTGAGCCACCCGGGAAGCTGCTAAATATTGTAAAATTGCAACTATGAGTCATTTTGATTTGAAATCCCTGTTGTATACACAGCTGACCGCGTCTGTCCCCCTCTCCTTTTGTTCTGTTTCAGAGGCTGAAGGCTGCACTGACTCACCACCCTGCCGCCATGTCGAATGGGAATATGAACACCATGGGACACATGATGGAAATGATGGGCTCCCGGCAGGACCAGACGCCGCACCATCACATGCACTCACACCCGCACCAGCACCAGACACTGCCAGCCCACCACCCCTACCCACACCAGCACCAGCACCCAGCGCACCACCCTCATCCTCAACCCCATCACCAGCAGAACCACCCACATCATCACTCCCACTCCCACCTTCATGCACACCCAGCACATCACCAGACCTCGCCACACCCACCCCTGCACTCTGGCAACCAAGCACAGGTAGACGTTTTTCATGATCTCTTTCCCCTTTCTCATTAACAGTGCCGGCTCTAATGGGGGGCTCATTGGCAGCAACCTTACTTGACAAGCCCACATGTTCTGACACTCTGAGGGGCTCTGTTCATTTCCTAGGAGGTAATGGTTACCCATAGGACCCTCCCAGATCGCACTTTCCATAACTAATATGATAAATATCAAGTCTAGTTTCTAAGGGAAAAGGGAAAATTCAAGTTCTCCAAAATCTATTTTTGTAGTATATTACAAAGTTAACCCTAAAAATGTAACACCAGTGGAGGATTAGGAATTTAAGCATGTAATGAAAGAAGTGAATAAAGAAAGAGAAAGGTAAGTTCATTCTAACCATGATTCTAGCTGCAGTGCTTTATAACATCTTAGAGATCTACTTGTGTCACCTGTAAAATGGAAATTAAATACAATGTGCAATCTTCTAAATAAGAGTAAATGTTAAAAATACAAAGAGTAACAATTTCAGGCAGACAAAGATTCGGTGATGGATGTTAGGGTGTAAGGTGCTTTGTGAATGTTGAAGAGAGATGACTCATCCCACCCAATGAGAAATGCGTTGGAGGGAGCAGACAGAGAGCCAAGCTCTGCAGATGATCAGTTCAAGAGAAAGGCCAAACCCCAGAGGTGGAAAGTCACCAGGAGTGGCTAGAAAGAAAGCCAACATTTAGACACAACTGGAAGAGGGTCGGGGGACCAGGCAGACGTTATGTCACCCAGCCCAAGAAGAGAGGCGGGTCCATGTACCCAAGTGAATTTCAGTAAGTAGATGAAGGGCATGTCTAGGAGCATGGCTCGCCCTGGGCACTTTGAACCTTCAAGTGAAATGACCTTTGTCAGTTCCTTCCACCCACCCAGGTTCCAACCAGTTGGGTCAGAATGATGTCGGAAGCTTGGGATCGCCAAGTAACACTTATTCACTGTCTCTTCCATCATCTGACTCTCTGCCTGTCATCAGGCAGCTTTTAGAGCTTGTACCTTCCTGCCTCTTCCAACACATACCAAACCTAGAAAGCCACCCACAAAATGGGTTACCCATAAGCAGCTTTCTAATCTGTTCAATATTTGTTAGGTAAGCTTACTTTTGCAAAGATTCTTAGAAGTATTCTACATGGCAAATAAGAATCAGGCTTTGGAATGAGAAAACTTTCATCCTTTTCCCACCTTACTTGTGTGATTGAGGTCAGTAGACAAACTTCCCTAAGTGTCAGTTTTTCCATCTGCAAAATGGGGCAATAATAGACTAAGCCCAGAGACTTAGGAGTATTAAATAAGAGAATGTTTAACCCCTGGCACAGTTTTCAATACATATTAGCCAGGATTAATTTCAAACTGAAATAATATGATAGAAACTTAGCACATAGTTTAGCAATCAATAAAATGCTATCCAAAGCACCTTTTTAATCATGTGCCAATGTAGGTCATGTATTTAGAAGAGGAAAAAGAAAACTACAAGATCAAAGATAGAAGATAGATTCACGTGTGTACTTTCTTTTTCTTTTTAAATGGATAGCGTAAGTTTTGGTTGAATTTATGGGCAGGTTACTTCATAGACAAGTTTAAGAGTTCATTAAATATAAAAGGCATTCATTAGCTAATTACCAATTAGCCAATTGGCCTCCATTTCAAGTCAATAAGTGGCCAATTGTATATGCAATCAGTTAATTGCTTTTATAATTGGCTACATAAAGTTGCTTTTTCAACAAAACCAGGTTAGTCTTGTTGAAATGTGAACAGAATTATTTAGAACATATTCAAAATGCTCCTCTTAAAATGTATTAACTTGGTTGATGAAATGAAATTCGGATTGTCAGAACACCAGGAGTAGAAGTTTACTAAGGTCATCCAACTCTGAGATTCTAAAAATGACTTGGAATAAATTCTTCTTGAAATTACAATTAATTGTTTTTGATCAAAATTTTCAGAGAATCTGTGTCAACGTAATGCCATTCTATTTATTTATTACTGAAGTATAGTTGACTTACAATATTGTGTTAGTTTCAAGTGTACAAGTTAATTTGGTTGTGTATATATCTATATTCTTTCTTATTCTTTTCTATTATAATTCATTACAAGAACTTGAACATAGTTTCCTGAGGTACACAGTAAATCTTTCTTGTTAATCTATTTTATATATGGTAGTATGCATCTGTTAATCCCATATTCCAAATTTATCCTTCCCACCCTATCCCTGACAGAATGCCATTTAAAAAGATAATGCTAAGTAATAATAATTATCAGAGACACAAATTCTGGTCCTAGGCTTGCATTTGCAATTTCTCCTGGCCTCTTGTAATTCACTTGCATGTCAGGATATAATTTCAGAGTCCTGGTATCACTCCTAGGTCACCAGGAATTTCACTTAACCAAGCCACACCTTGACCCTGAAACTGGACAAAGCCTGAAATCACCATGTACCTTACCCATTTGGGTTAAAGCAAAGGAAAAGAATCAAGGGATAAATGGTTAAAGTTAGCATGGGAGAATACAGCATTGAAAGAGAGGTCTCCATAGTGAAGGTTAAACCGTAGTTTTGCCTACTTGAGAGTCTTGTCTAGGGCTAGCAATGAGAGATTGTTGATTCACACAAAGAAATAGTAAAGGCAAAAATAGCCAGGTTAGCGCATTCTTTCCTAGTGCTTTGCTTTGCAGTGGTTAGCTCAGAGGTTACTGCATTTGAAATGACTAGTACTAAACATTTGCCAATAACAAGGATTAAATCTTCAGCAGCCGCTCTGGTGAGTAAGATCTTAGACAGTTTATTTTGTTATTCCTTTATGATCGTCAGGAGAGGAATTGCCAATAAACAGTTTTAGAAAATGTCTTTGCTTTAAAAAAAATTACTGAGATGCAATCCAACCTCAGTCCTAAGCCTGATTCTTTAGTAATGTATGGTTTGATAGAGTTTAGGATTAAAATATATCATTACTCAGCTGATGGGCAACCAGGAGCCATTATTAGTACAAGCATAGTCGTTCTGATTGGTTTCAATCATAGGGTTGGAATGTGGTAGAAAAGGTGGCTGGGTTTCATTTTTAAAACTTTTTGCCTGTTATTTCTGCAGGTTAAATGCCTCTTGTAAAACAAATTTATAGGTATTACACCATAAGCCTGAGTGACTGAGCAATGAGAGGGAAGGGAAAAAAAAAAACATTTATTGAGAATGAAGAAAGGGGAAGGAGTGAAGTGCATTAGGGAAGCATTAGGTGTTCAGACACATAAAGAGTCAGTCATAGAAATTTCACTAAGTGCTGAGTGTGTGCCGTATGAAGGGAAATAAAGCTATATGAGTGGGGGTCCCTGAAACCCTACATGTTGCTGAGCCTCTTGCAGACCTTACAAGGAATTTAGAAGCATAGTAAAACATTTTAATAAAGTGCTTTGCCACTCCTGGGATTTCCTTATAATATAATAGATGGTGCTATACCACCATCCCTCCATGTCAGTAGACACCATGTATTAACAGGGCTCAGTGCTGCATCGGGATGGACTTTCAAAGGTCACCCTTCCCAGTCACCTAGAAATTCACCCACTCACCATCTCCTATAATCCCTTCAGCCTTAGTCAGGCTCGGAGGAGGAGACAGACCCAAATGGAGTTTGGTCCCACAAGACCTTTGCGTTAAGAACTGTGGTGTTGTGACAAAAGAATTTCAGGTGCTTTCCAGGCTTCACAGGGTTCTTTTGATTAGAGTCACAGTGGTGATGCCATCCCTGAGGTGTATTCTAGGAACAGGGTTTTGACACCATTAGAATGAAAGGCATTCACAACCTGCCCTGAAGGAGGTTTCTGCAGATTGACAGCAGACCCATCAGTACAGTGACAGTCACTCCTCCCTCTCCGTTTTCATCCATCACCATATGTGGGCACTTTCAAGTTTTACAAAGCACCTTAAATAAAACATTTTTAACATCTAAGGAGGAAGAAAAGTGTTTCTTTCATCATGATTCAGCCAAATGCCAGTCGAGGGAGGGGAGGAGTCTACTTGACTCTCTTTTCGCACGTCATCCCTGTATCTTGCCAAAATATCATAGGAGATAGCTGGGTGACGCTTTTCGTCTTCGTGAGTGTGACTTCACTCTTAGCAAAACAAGTTTGATGTGCTAACTAAAGCAAGGGGCTGCCTGTACTTCACATGTCAACCCCTTCCCCAACCATCCCTTCTCTCTCCCCATCACCTCCTCTCTGTCTTCCCCAGCAGGTTTCACCAGCAACACAACAGATGCAGCCCACCCAGACAATACAGCCGCCCCAGCCCACAGGGGGCGCCGGCGAAGGGTGGTGGATGAGGATCCTGACGAGAGGCGGCGGAAATTTCTGGAGACGGAACCGGGCGGCCGCCACCCGCTGCAGACAGAAGAGGAAGGTCTGGGTGATGTCACTGGAAAAGAAAGCAGAAGAGCTCACCCAGACAAACATGCAGCTTCAGGTGCAGGCCACTGTCTCTTTCCCGGGACTCAAAGGCCCTGTGTACCATTGGCATTTCCTGGCCCGGCAGGCACTTGTTGACCTAGACTGCAGGCTTACTTCTCGGGCTTGATTAATTCTTAGACGCTCTGCAAAACAAAACCACCATTCAGTTTTCAGTGCATCTGCGCTGAGGAGGGAGACCCTGCCCAACTAAGTTATAGGGCTGAGAGCAGAAGCTTTGGTCAGACAGAGGTTGAAACTCTTCTTCAGCACCTACTTGCAGTGTTAAATCTCTCTGGCTCTTAGTTTCCTCATCTGTGAAATGGGAATAATAACCTCATAAAATTGTTGGGAGGAATAAATGAACTAATGGTCTGCAAAACTGTTTGCACAATGCCTGGCACATAGTAAGTCTTTAACTGGAAGGCAGCCCTTTCTGTTCCCTGGGTGAGGGGTTGCTTCAGCTTACACTAGATTGTCTGTCTTTTTGTTTAATGGAAGAAAAGTTTGTGTAGATTATTTTGCTTCATAAGAAAAGGCATGTTTCTACCTCATTTTCAGACCTGACAATATTTGAATCTTGCGTTATTTTTGCTTTCTCATGGGTGGCTCAATGAGGGACATTTCATAACAGGGCCAGTTCTAGGAGCATTTGAGAAAGTGTGGTACCTGGGGCTTCTCCAGCAGGCTTCATGTCATACAAAGATGCAGTTCAGGGCATTTGTTCTCACACAGAAAGGAGGACACTGTTCACCAGCAGAAGAAAAAAACAAGTATTAGATATGTGACAAGCAGTCCAAATTGTAGATTAGAGCCCAGTGCTTCCAGGAGTAGAGCTAACAGCTAAAGATGGAGATAAGAGGGGAAAGCATGCCCCAAAGAGAGAGTCTGCTCCTTGGGAGTTCATAGGTCACCTTCACCCACCCCCACATCCTCTGTGGATCTTTAGAAAGGAGCAATTAGGGTGCCAAACCTCCAAAGCCTTTGCATGTTTAATTCCATTAAATGGAAATGACCTTAGGACATTCAGTGTACAAATTGAAAGTGTAGGTTATTCATGGACTGACTCTTGTAATTTATGGATGTTCACTCTTCCCCGCCCCCTCAAATTTATCTTTCTTTTAATGATGGACATGAGAAAGAAACTGGGAAACATATACAGTAGATATGGGGGAAATCCCACTAGCTTGTACAAACCTCGGATAAAGGTGGAGACCCTATTCTTCCCCGCTTCCCCGACCACCTACCCATTTTTTTCTAGTGTTAAGTCTAGCCTGAAGAGTTCCTGAGTGTCTGTACTCAATATTTGTTTGTTGAATAAATGAATGAGCTCCCCATCCCTGGAGTGTCCAAGAACTAGCTGCCTGACTGCTTGGCAAAGATGTGATTTAAGGGAATCAAGCCACAGAGTTTGGCTGAACATAGACATCTCTAAAGCCACTCTGACTTGACAGTCTGTAATTCTAGAATCTGGCAGGCATAGTCATATGTGAGAAGCGTTTAGGTGGAATGTGGGTAGGCACTTTCAACATTAATAGTCATCTTTTAATTTTTATGTATATTGAAAAATGTAATCAGAGCATCAAAACTTCAGTTTCACAGATTATTTTTGGTCAGGGCCAGGCTAAATCATTTAAAAAAATGAGTTAATTTGTATAAACATGTTAAGTAAATAAAAGTTCTGGTGAATGTGACCTAGCAAATATCACAGCAGTGGTTTTCTAATGACTGAAATGTGAACATCCCTGGAATTTGCTACCAGTTCTGAAGTCTGCAAGAGGACCGTGAATGGGTACAGGTTTTCTCAGTCTTGGCACTATTACCAAGAATAATAATTGTCAATTACTTTTTGCTATCTCCTGTGCATTGTACATATTTACCAATACCCTTGACCTCTACCCACTAGATATCAGTACCACCCTCCACCCCACCCCTAATTTTGACAACCAAAAAGCCTCTAGACATTGTCAAATATCCTCTGTGGGGGGTTAAAATTACCCCTGATTGAAACCCACTGAGTTAGATGGAGGAGCCCTGAGTAGCCAGCTGACATGTAATCAGATGCTGAGAAATTTTATATCAGTTTTAACTAAAATGAGTTCTTGCAGAAGGACTCCAGGGTATTGACTGTCACCCTAGAGCCTGAAGACATGGGGCAGGGGGGCTTATAGCAGAGAGCCAGGGAGACGAAGGATGTTGGTTACTTTGAGGTCAGATGGGTTCACGCCTTTACATAGGCATATATGTTTTAGCATTTACTTAACCTATAAGGTATTAACATATAAGGTAAACATTTCCTTTATGAGAACAGGAATTATCACATTAATTATCACATTCTAAGAGCCAAAATGGCTAAGGATAAAAGATACTAGAAATCTAATCTCTGAAAACCAGGAAAAAGTCTCATTCAACAGGCACCAATATTTTTGGTTGTTAAAGCAGTGCCTGAGGAAGGATAGTCTCTGAAAAGGCTGAGTTGTTGGTGTTTTCCAACCACTGCTTTGCTTCGGAGAGACAGAAACCACAAGGGTTCCCTGTCTTCAGGGATGCTGAGAGCTCTATATCAGGCCATGTGATGCTGGAGAGGAGATGCAGATTCTGCTACCTTTGAATGACCCCTCTCCCTCTCACTGGCCCTTTGTCAAAAGAAAAAGGTGTCTCTCTTGAGGTTGATCCAGTGAGTCAAATTTTAAGTAAACAGAAATGGAAGGTGCTAAACAAACAAACTCTCGCCAAAAGGAATATCCAAGGTCTGGATGGCCAGCTGCCACCTTTGAGTTGTTTTCCAGCGTAGAACCTTCTGGTTAGGCTGCAGAGCTTCAGATTGGAAAAATCAGAGCTGAGCAAACAAAATCAACTCCCAAACTTCATTTCCTCATCTCACAACAAATCTCTGCCCAAGAGGTCAATGCAAGTATAGGAATTGAGGGGACTATTAAAAACCACCAATTTTACATTTTATTTAGGAAGAAACTGAGGCTCGGAGGACATGAGGAGTCTTCCAAAAGTCACACAGCAAGCAAGTAGTAGGATGAAGACCCAAGCAAGGCTTCTCTTGATCTAACCCACTGCTCTGTGATCTTTCATTCTAGAAAGTTCTTAAACTATGAAAGAATCCACATTCTTTTCACTGAGAGAGTGGCTAAGATCAGTTCTAACTTCACCAACTGCTACTGTGGTACTCAGTGGATTGCTTGTGTTCAGTAGATGATATGGAAATCATCTGGTCACCCATGGAAATAATTGCTTTTCTTTTTCAGTGCAAAGACACATGGCCTAAGTCGCTGCTGAAATTTTCGACACACAAGCCCAGGTTTGGGACTTGGCACGAGAAAAGGCCAGATGGGAACTGTTGCTGTACAAATCGAAAGCCCCTTGTTTTAGAATGAACAAAACCTGGCCTCAGTTAATCTATACAGGAAAAAAAAAAAAAAGAGCGGTGGGGCTATGTTGTAGGGATCATTTTGATAATTATGTTCTTGGCATGGACTACTGCTTGCATCAAAAAGCATTCTGAGTTTATCATATTAACAAAATGACATCCCCAAAGCTAAAAACTGAAAATGTAGTTATTAGGGACTTCTTGGAGTCCTTATTTCAAGTATGTTGCTATAGTGTTGAATGTCTCTATAGGGGTGCTACTTCATCCCAAGGCAACTTTATGGATTTAAGAACAGGTTAATCTAACCACATCTATGCTCTCACAGTCCCTATTTAAATAGCTAACCTTTTAAGTAGCAAACCCAAACTGCTTTAGAAAAAGACAAAAATTTAAAGGCTGATTTCAGCAGGAGAATCAATAATTAAAAAAGAAAGTGTTAGACTCTGTCATGTCTGACTCTTTGCGACCCTATGGACTGTAGCCCGCCAGGCTCCTCTGTCCATGGAATTCTCCAGGCAAGAATACTAAAGTGGGTAGTCATTCCCTTCTCCAGGGGATTTTCCCAACCCAGGGATCAAACCCAGGTCTCCCACATTGCAGGCAGACTCTTTACCTTTGAGCCACCTGGGAAGCCCCTCAATATTTATTAATACTTTGCTCTTGCAAAGTGCTTATGTATGAAGACCTACACAGGGGAGTAAAAAAATAGGTGATTTGCCTCAGTTCATAAAGCAAGGTAATTCAGAATAAGAAAATGCCTGCAGAAATCCTGTGTGTGTTTTTTTCTTAATTTCCCTACCAGAACTGCAGGCCACTTTTGATTTCTTTCATACATTTTGAAACATTTTCTGTCTAATTGTTCTCTTCCAAAATGTATTCAAGGTGACTTCTAGTAATGTTACCTTGAAAAGAATTTTTGTTTGAAATGTAGGCTAGTATTTGTGTATTTCCTACGTCATTTGGTCTATCAGTATAGATTGATATCTATTAGTACCTATCAATATGGATTGACGACGCTTGTGCACAGTGAACTCCGCTTCCTCTAGGGCAGTGCTTCTCAACCTTTCTTAACTCAGAGGCTCCCTTATGAAATCTGAGGAAGGCTCTAATGGACTCTCACAATGTACATGTGAGATATGGACTTGAAATTTTCCACAAAAGTGAAACCATAAATATTCCTTTGGAATCTGCCCTGATAAGCTGTGGAAGTCAAGGGGATGCTAGAACTGTCTCCCTTAGGGAACATAAGACTTGATATCTAAGCCCATTTGAGAATACCAAAAGCAGTTTATTAGTGAATTAAAAATCAAGAAGGAGACCTTCATTAGATTATTAGGTAATTAGCATTTTCGATAAAAAACGACACAGAAACATAGAATAAAAAACTGGGACTTCCTTAGAGATCAGTGGTTAAGACTCCATGCTTCCACTACAGGGGACACAGGTTCAATCCCAGGTCTGGGAAATAAGAATAAAAAACTTTTACAGAAAGTAATTAGAAAACTAGTGCAACCACCCTTGTTTTACACTAGGTTGGTATAGCAATTGTGAAAGCTAAACCTTGTTATTCTCAACCCTCATTTGAGAGTTCCTTTTTCTGCTGGAAGTTCCTGTGTGAATTTCTATTGTTTTTATGGCCATTAGACTTTTATTTAGTCCTTATCAGCAACATACTTATGTGTGCATGATATAAATGAGACAGAGGCTGATAGTTCTGTCTATGGAGAATATTGACATTCATTTTCCAATTATAACATAGCTAAATGATTATATATTACATTAAGAAATATGTCCATATTCACATATATCTTTAAATGATGGTCAGTCATCACTGTGATTTTAAATAATGGTTAGTCATCTCCAAGTTCCTATATTTTTACAGACTCTCACTACCCCCAGGGCTTCAGGTTCTATACTTACAATATATTGGTTTATTAATAAAGTGCTTTGCTATCCATAGACAAAAATGCCACTAAAATCATCACATTTCATTTTGAGGCCAAATATATACACATTCACGGAGAAGGCAATGGCAACCCACTCCAGTACTCTTGCCTGGAAAATCCCAGGGACAGAGGAGCCTGGTAGGCTACAGTCCATGGGGTCCCTAAGAGTCGGACACGACTGAGTGACTTCACTTTCACTTTTCACTTTCATGCATTGGAGAAGGAAATGACAACCCACTCCAGTGTTCTTGCCTGGAGAATCCCAGGGACGGGGTAACCTGGTGGGCTGCCGTCTATGGGGTCACACAGAGTCGGACATGACTGAAATGACTTAGCAGCAGCAGCATATACACATTCATACATCTTAATTTTTCTTTTTCTCATTTTCTTGTTCAGTTTTGGTCTGTTTTGTTTTTAATCAGAGGTTACCTTCTACTTGATGGTCTAAAAGTACCTTTCTTTTACACAGGCTATTTTAAGCAGGAGACCTGGGAAAAGCAAGGAAGACTGTCTGAATTTACATGAGCATAAAATCAGAGGGGAAAAAATAATCATGTTTAAGGCTGAAATAAATTGTCCTATAAATAAAGTTGTCCTATTGACCCCCCAAAGTGACAAGGGTCACTTTCGGCTTTGACAGGGCCCATTATCAATCATACTTATTTGGAGGTGGAAGCGCAGCTCACCTTCCTGAACATTCTCAAATTTAAGAGCAATTTTCCTGTGAAATTAAGTGACGTCTTCATCATTAATGCTAATTTATCAGATAGGCATTCTTTTAAGATTTTTATTATAGTTACTTTACAATGTTGTGTTAGAGTCAGGTGTACAGCAGTGACTCTGTTATACATATACATATATCCATTCTTTTTCAGATTCTCTTCCCATGTAGGTTTTTACAGAATATTGAGTAGAGTTCCCTCTGCTATAAAGTAGGTCTTTATTAGTTATTTTGTATATAGCAGTGTATTTATCCCAGTCTCCTGGTTGATTCCTCCCCCACCCTTTCATCTGATAGACATTTGTATTTTGTTTAATGCAGAGGAGAAAGAGAAAAGCCTTTGTAGATGAGATTTTTATTTTTTTTATTTATGCTACTCAACATTTGATTGCTTATAATGTATTTTGCAAATGAATTTGGAAATAGGAAGTATTCTTTGAAACAAGTTACCAAAAAAATTTTTAATTAACTTCTAGAATTCCAAACTTACTTTCCTAGGTGATAAATACATGCCTGAAAAGCCAAGTTCATATTGAAAGTGTAGATACAACCTAATGACAGCAATGTTAAAACACCTTTTTCTGTGTGCATGCTTTTTTAAAGTCTCTTTCATGTGGCATGTAATGCTTGGCAGCCACAAAGAACACTGGTCCAAGAGAGGGTATTATTTATCACAACTGTAAAACGGCTTATGTGAGCTAGTGCTACATTTACAGTTTACTTTTATCAAGTGGAAGCACCTTGGAAGAGTCTATTCCACATTTATACAGTTGTCCCTGGGTATCAGCAGGGTGTTGGCTAGCCTCAGATACCATAATGCATTTCTGCTCAAGTCCCATAGTCAGCCCTTTGTATTCGTGGTTCTGCATCCTCAGATTCAGTCAACTGCTAATCATGTCACACTGTATCTACGGAAAAATCCACACAGTAGTAGACAACTGTGCTTGTAGACAATGGTGCCAGGTACATTATTCCACAAACTGTGAACCCTGAACCTGTATTTTAAAATTACTACATAAAATGGAGATGTGAGACGCTTACCTAAGTCAATTTTTAAGATGCACACACAATCCGCAATACCCTGATATTGAGGGGGAAAGGAGTTTATAGACTGAAATTAGCCAAACTAATTAATGAACTAATCGAATTAATTCCATCATGGTCCTAAACTCTGTTGTCCTTTGCCTGCCTGGACTAACCCGATTCCACTAGTAGAGGACCAGCATTTGCACCATATCCTTCCATGCCTTCTCCTAGGTGGCATCAGGCATAGGGACATGCTCTGTTGAATTGTAGCCTATTAAGAACTTCTTTGAGGGAATCAGCTTATTCTGAGGGCATTAAGTTTGAAATGACTCATCCTGCCACACAATTCTTCCCAGTGTCTCACCTTCACCTTCTACTCATGATCAGTGTTAGCCTGTAAGGTAGCATGAAGATGATGGCTATGAGAGCTAAATTTACTGAATGCATAGTGTATGCTAGACATTGCTCCGTGTATTTGCTTCTATCACCTCATTTAATCTCCACAACAACTCAAAGAACTTTCTACTATTTTCACCCCCATCCAAGATTGTTGGAAGTTAGCTAGGTTATGTTTACCTGCCTAGAGTCACGCAGTCACTGTACAATGGAGAGTTCCCACCCAAGTAACTTTTCATAGAATTCAGCTCTTGATAGAAAACCTAGTCTCTTCAGAAAGCCCCTGGTAAGCCTGAGGGACAAATTGAAGGGAAGCTACACATTTTCAGGTGAATCCTGTTGTATAATAATAGTATTAATGTCATTCAGATATAACAGAAGTATACCAGTCCAGTCCTGAAAGTGCATGGGGCCTTTGGTTTGTCTTCTCTGGTCTTCTTAACATGATGCTTATCTGTCTCTTTCCAGAACGAAGTGTCCATGTTGAAGAATGAGGTGGCACAGCTGAAGCAGCTGTTGTTAACGCATAAAGACTGCCCCATAACAGCCATGCAGAAAGAATCACAAGGATATCTCAGTAAGTCATTGCCTTTTTTGCTTTTTTTTTAAGTGTCCAGGTTTTTGCCACTAATTTTACATTGGATTTATTGAAAGAACAAAAGTAAAGCCTAGACTGCACACCTAGGCGGATAAGGTGCTAAAATTATTGAGCAGCTGCCAGACTACTCTACCAGGGGGAATCCTCCTTTTCTGACCCCTGTTCATCACCACATCCACCACCTCTTGATCATTCATGGCTAGACATTCCCTGGCATTTCATGTTGTAAAAATCCCACCAAATTCCAATTTTGCAGCCAGTAGGAGCCCAATTACCAGTGGGCTAGCAGTTTTTATGGGCTGGGAAACAGGCTTCAGGTGAATCATATCCAGTGTCCCAGGATACGCTGCATGTTATTCACTGGGCTGGAAAGCAAGTGAGCTTGTCTCAGTTTACCAATAGGTAAAGTGGATCCCTTTTTCTAGATCCCAATATCAGCACCTGGAACATCAGTTGATTCAATGCTAATTCAGTAGGGAGCAGTGGGAGGAGTGGGGATTTACGGCTAAAGGTCATTTTCTTTTCAAATAATTTTTTAGATTGAGCAGCACAGATTCTCCCACCACATGTGAGTATTTTTCCACATTTGATATATGTATGGATCTTTGAAAAGATAAGATAGGGGCTTCACAGGCCGTGACTCACACACATCCAGTCACGTTGCTGACCTAGAAGGCATGGGTTTGTTGGTAGCTGTAAACTGGGAAGGCATAGCTTTGTGACTGACAGTTGAAAGTTTTGAAATTAACCTCCCAGAGAAAATGCATGACACACCTTCTATTTCTAGCAAACACCTAGCAACATTTTTGAGTGGTCTCTGAGCCCACCCCAGGAAAGCACTATATTGGTGTGTGTGTGTCTGTGTGCTTTTTCCTAGGTCCAGAGAGCAGCCCTCCTGCAAGTCCCGCCCGACATGCTCGCAGCAGCAGGTCATCCAGCATAACACCATCACCACTTCCTCGGCTGTCAGCGAGGTGGTGGGAAGCTCCACCCTCAGCCAGCTCACCACTCACAGAACAGACCTGAACCCCATCCTCTAAAATCTGTGGGTCACACCTTGCCTTCAAGAAGAGCTGTTGCATATCCTGCGTCCTTTCTTTTAAGGGCATTTTTAGAATTAACTCAGACCTGGAAGACTCCTCAGCCCTTCAAAGACTGGCTTTCATTTTTATAGTTATTATGGAAATGTTGTCTTTTATACTTAGTTATATAAGAAAAAAGGGAGTTATGCAATTAATAATCTATCAGCTTGGGAAATGCTTTGGTGCTTTTCTCCAATTTTCTGGTACCAGTTACTTGTTTATAAACTGAACTCTCTCTGTACATAGTCATGGTTTCATTCTTATCAGTCAAACCCTTTGCCTGAAATGTTGAATCTTGTTAAACTGCAGCTTTTAGCCAAAATGAGGCGTACATAGATGTCCGGTAAACAGATTGCAAGGCGACTGGGGGTGGAGTCTGATGACATCATAACTCATGTTGAGTTTGCGCTATGATGTCACCAGAATGCCAGGTAAACATAGAGCCTTTTACACAACTGTTTTTCTTACTATTAAAAAATATTAATAGAAGCTCCACTGATGTCCAAATAAAATCAGCAAGGATCTCACCACTCCTCCTCCTCCTCCTCCTCTTGGTCCACTTCCTTGACTGCCCAATTTTCCTTTCCATTTCCACTTTTACCTAGGCTCCCTGTTGACTTTTTATTGTTACTTTCTTCTGTTTTATTTTTTCCCTTTAGCATTGCATGTAAAGAAGAAAATAATGTTTAAAGGAAAAAAAAGCTAATGTGGACCTAGCCATGGCTTCCCTTGCATGTGACCCACAGCTGGACTTCATTCAACTCTTGCTTTTTATACAAGAGTAACCAGGAGACATTTAATGTGCCTGATTTAATGTTTTTAATAATCAGAACAAATAAAAGGTGGCTTAGCCATAGGTGAAGCACTGTTGAATGCCAGCTGTGGAGACACTAGGGAAGGGAGCTTTATAAGCCTCAATTGTGAAAGTCCAAATTACGATGCAAGGTTATAACATCACACCCTTGAATTACAACTGGTTTTATATGGCCTGTCTATAATGTTGAAAATCCATGTACTATATAATAATGCAGAAGGGCTCTATTCACTACACGGATTACATTGTTCAGTCATCAGCTGCTAATAGCCTAAGATTTATTATTGTTTTTTTCTTAAGCCTATGGAACCGTCTTTGCTGTTCTGGTGGGTGAACGTAGACAAACTACTGGAGGAACAAAGAGAGAAAGAAAACCCGGTGTTTCCGTAGAGCTGCTCTCAGCCCTTCCACCACAGCTAAAGCACTCTGGCTGTTGAAAGAATCCCATGCATATGGCTCCTCCACTCTTCTGCCAATCCTGGTTTATATTTTCAACAACTTTTCTGGACTTTCCCATTATAAAAGCAGACAGTTGTGCCTCCTTAAAAGAAGCCATTTTACTTGGTGAAGGTTTTCATATCACAACTCCCAAGTAACGTGGGCTAATGTTTTTCTCTAGTGGTCTAGGCAAGTGCTGGTGTTTCATCTCTATGTGAATGTTTGACCTCCAAACATGAATGTGTGTGTGTGTGTGTGTGTGTGTGTGTGTGTGTGTGTATGAGAGAGAGAGAGACAGAGAGACAGAGACAGACAGAGAGACAGAGACAGACAGAGAGAGGGGAAGATTATGGGATTTAAAAGAACAGTATTTTACGAAATGTGTAGCTTTTTTAAGAGTTCAGAATAAGGAAGGATGTGATTTTTTTTTCTCTCACTATAGTATAATAATCTATTTTGGAGAAAAAAAGAAAATATAAGGGTCATGAAGCATGGTTTTTATAACTAGTTTTAGTTTTATCTAATAACTTGCTTTTTAAATCAATATTTATCAACAATCTTTTCATGTATGCAGTGCTTTCAAAAGAAAGTTTTGAGTTTCCAGGAAAACTCATAACTTGGATATATGATCTAAAAAAATCAAAACAAAGACAAAAGCAAAAAAAAAGAGAGAAAAGAGGAAAAAAGAAAAAAATGCAAACAAGAAAAGGATTTTCTATTATATTTTAGACAAACATATCATTTTTAAGTATTTTAAATACTGAATTCATGATCATTTTATTTTGTTTTGAATCCCAGCAGGAATAGCTGAATGGTTGAACCAAACTGGCTTCATAAGAAGTTTAAGATTTAGCTCAAAAGTAGTTAATATCCTTATCTCTATTTTGAAATCAAAAATAATTTTTTTCTAAACTCCTTCCTAGGACCATTTAGGTGTCCCCCTAAAAAGGAGAAAGAGCTCATTGAAATATTTGTTTGGGTTTTTAATTTTTATTTTATTTTTGTTTTGCTTTAAGTAAAAAATATTTTCTTTCTTTACTGCATGCATAGCACTTAATGAAATGGATTTTTTAAAAATCCACTGGTGATATCAGAATGTCCAAGGAGTGGGCTGTCACTAAAATTATGGTTTACTTTACTTCTGTTCCACCTCTTAATTGAAATATTTAGTTGTGAAACCGAAAGCCTCTGCAGTTAAGAACTTGCCTGAGTTTTCTTAATTCAGCAACTTGACAGTTTGACTGATGTGCATTATGTATAGCTCAATTATGTCTGTTTTTTATGCTAAGTAGGCAAACCAACCACACACACGTTAGCAAACGGGCCTCAACGTATAATTAGAATACACTGTCTTCTTGTTATACTCAGGGCCTTTAGGTATGTTCATTAGCGGTGTGGAAATAGATTAAATGGAAGATGCCAGCGAGTCGTCAGCGCTTCTTGAAATCCTGAGCAGAAAGGCTCACTGGTCAAATCTAGCACTCAGCTTATCAATATGAAATATTTCACTTGAAGGCCTGGCTTTCGCCAGACCATCATAGAATCATTGGTCTGCCTGAACATCTTTCCTTCTTGCCCCACACTTTTTGCCAATCTGAGGAAACATTCTGCCCTGTTCTCCCCTCCCGCCCAGCTACTGGATCACCCACTCATATTGTCAGAGAGGGGTTGCAGTGACCTTCAGAGCACCCATGCTCAGGGGGAGGGCTGGCAGCAACGCGGTGCCTCTCCTCCTTCCCAGGTGGGTTGCTATCAGCAGGATCTGCCTTTGAAGTCACTACCAACTTGGCCTGGAAACTTCAACAGCACCTCCCCTGCCTCCTGTGATGGGAACTAGCTTCCAAGATAGGGACGCCTGATAGTGTTTCTGCCAGGTTGGTTGTCACCTACTTAGCTATTCCCATCTCAATTGTTTTTCCTAAAGACATTTTTCAACATATATGGGGACAGTAGAGTGGAAATCCTCCCTGCGGATGAAGGCACTCATTTTCATGCCTGGTGTGAGGTTGCATGTTTTGCCTTTTCCCTTCCCCTCTGCCCTCTCCTGTCTCCACATCAGTATTTACCCGTCGGAGTCTTTGCGCGGCCTGTGGGGATGCGCAATTTGTATGCTGTCACTGCGTGCGTCCTTATCACCAGGGTCACTTACTCGGCGGGCGCAGTTGCTGTTTGGAGCCTGTCGGGTTCATGAAATCAAATGCAGCACGTGTTCTGAACGGAGGGGGCATCCATGGCGAATGTTCAGGTAGTTGTGCTCTGTTAGTTCAGCAAATCGTCGTGTGTCAGTTGAGTTTGTCATTAAAATCAACCAGCTGTGAGAAAAGACCAGCCATTGGCTGGGGGTTTTAAGCATCTATAACTGCTATAAACCTAGCCATCCAGTTAGGATAGAATGTGCTTCTTTCTGGTTAATAAAAACCATCTAAGAAAATATATATGTATGTATGTGTGTATACAGTGGAATTCAAGGACCAAAGCAAAATTTGAACAGGAATCTATTAATTTAGAATTTTATAAGATATTTATTAATAAATGTTATTTTTAAACATTCCATTTGAACAATATTCTTCTGTAGGATCTACTTGTTTTTAAAGGATTAGTTCATAATTAACTGCTCTAGATATGTGTATCTTCCTTTTTCAGGGTTTCAAATGGCTATTCTCCATCATCTGGTGGAAATGACTGTTTAGATCTCTGTGCATAGAAATTTCAAGGATTTTTATTGTTCTGTGAGTTGTTTTTAATCTATGTTCGGAACAGTTTTAAATCATCTATTTCTTTTTTTTCACTTGTAAAGTAAGCTCTTTCCTTTAGGAAGCAGAGTTCAGCTAAAGGGAATCTGTAACTATAACTGGAACAGCTCTTGTTAAAGTGTAAAAACAGCTTCATCTCTGCTTCTCCCCACTGCACTCCAACTTCATAGAATGCCTTGCACTATTTAGCTTTGTTGGTGCTTTTCTTGTCCCTTCGCAAACCGTGTGCAGTAGCTTTAAGCCATTCAAGTTTCATTATGCAGTGTATCTGAGAAGGGAAAGGAAACAACATATTTAAATTGGAATAAAAATGTGCCTATGCGAACAGTAGCGACTTAGAATCTCTCTTCTGCTTTTAAAATAATTTATATTTTAAAATTGCACTTTAGCGTTTGTAATCCCTGTCAGTTTCTCTCGTTCTCTTTCAAACCTCCTCCCTGTCCTCAAACTTGCCTTCTCTCTTTCCTTCCCAGCCCCCTACCTCCCCCAAGCTTCCTCTAAGGCTCTGAACTGCATCATTTAAAATACTTTATGGAATATGTGTCCCAGGTACATTTGCGTGCATTCACCAGTAGCACAGCCAAGATGCGTTACTCACATCCGCCTAGATGAAGCCTGCTACGAGAATGCCAAGGAAAAGAGCCAGTTTATACTCTTTATCCCTTTATTCATAGCATTATTTTTTCAAATGTTATGTAACAGACGTGAAGCAGCAACTATGCTATACTTAAGAATTTTCTATCTCATCCTCCAAACCAAAGTGTCCTGAAGGAGCCAGGAGACTTATTCTTTTGTGCGTCACTGTGCATGTTGGACTGCGGTCCTCACCATCGTCTCTCTGGGCTGCTGAAAAAACTGTGGCCCTAACTATTTCATTCTTTGTTTCAAAAATACAGTGTTGCCTTGTACCATAATTAGGGACAGCACCTCTTTTCTACAATTATAATCTAAGAAAGGACAAGAAGACACTGAAGCAATAAACTTACAAGTAAAATCCAATACCAAAACAAAGAAAAGAAACAAACAAACACAAAAACCCCTTGCTCATCATGTTGTGAAATTGAAGAAGTGTATGTCCATTCAAAATATTTTACTATTTCTTGCGGAGTTTTTCGGTGATGTAATGCTTATAGCCAAATTGCTTAAAGAGCATTCATATATTTTTTTCTTATAAAATTGTCTATTAAAAAAAAAAAACTATTTAACCACAAGTTGAAGAGGGTGGGGGTAAGGCCAAATCGCCAGCATTTGTTAAAAGATTAATACTCTTAAGTGGCGCTCTGATACCTTTCCAAGTTTATCATCACAGGGGGATCAATAATTATCAGCTGTTCTATTTAGACCAACTTACAATATCTAGCTCATTAGAAGCCAGGATTTGGAAAGCTCTTCCGAAGCCATTGAAGAATTTCTTACATTGAGTTTCATTTTATAGAACTTTCTAGGTTTTTTTTAACAGAATCATTTTAGCCTCAGGACTGAGAATGTGGAGAGCCTGAATAAATTAGCTTTAAATACATCATTAAAATCTTATGCACAATAAGCTCATTAGAATCTAGTTTGCTCCTTTAGAATACCAAGTCTATAGATGCTATAGGACATGATGAAAGGTATCAATCATGCTGAAGTGGAGGGGGTTTCAGAGAAAGGGCCCTTCCCCACCAGCCAGCCAGTAGAACAGAAGACCTACTCACCCTTTTTCCTTCTTCGTTCTGCTGAATCCACACCTGCCTCATAGAGAGAGGAGTTCTGCCTTTGAGGTTTGTCTTGGAGAAAAGATAAGCTTGAAATGTTCTCCCTAGAGAGGACATGGGATTTGGGATCTTCCGAAAAGCCCCAGGGGAAAAAAATGGATCAGTTCGAATACAGTGTTCTAGGACAATTGGAATATAAATACTGTCCAAAAATAGAATTAAAAGAAGAAAACAAAGTTAGCGTTTTCCTAAGTGTTAACTACGGAAGCCCTCAAAAACGGTGCTGTCACTTGGGGCGGGTGGGCTTGTTTGGAATTGTAAACAGCAAAGCATTTGTGTTTGTTTGTCTATTTGTAAAGCAACCACCTTCCTTATTGGAAGGAGAAAAAATTGGGGGTACATACATGTAAATACTTGCAGCAGCATTTAATATGTTTAATTTTATGTTAAGCTTTTTGTTGCATCATGAAGACATTTATTGTTACCAATGGACAATGAGTTCATTAAGACTGTTCAACTAGGTCAGATTTTTACATCTCTTTCTAGCAAAAAGAGACAAGATTTTGTGCATTTGTACAAATGTTAATAATATCACTGCAATTCCAATATAATAAAGCACTTAAATGCAAATAATATATGTACTACCCTTTGTATGATGAAATTTGAAGTGGGGGATAATGACATGTATCCTCACAAGATCTTATCCATGCCTTGGAAACCAAGGCTTAGGCTTCAGGGTGACCATCATCTGGAGAGAGAAGCAGGTAAGATTTTCTCCTTCCCAAATCTTCACTGCTCACCTACTGCTTCCTCCACCCAACTTCCTAATGGAGGCCACTAGTCTAACACGTTTACAGTGGGTACCCTAACCCTAACCACACAACTAAACTTCATTTCAGGATCAGTAGATTTTAACACTCAAGAAATGCAGCCCAGTGTAAATTTGTGTTTCAGTTATGTCTAGAAACCAGGAATCACATGCTGGCACTCAAGTCCTGGCATTCTTTACTTGACCTCCAGAGAAACCCTAATGACGTGTTAGCTAGCCCTGTGTACATGCACTTGTACATATAGCCCCTACCCCCAGTCTTCTCTTCTTCCTGCCTTTCTTCCTCTCCCCTATTCTCTTATTTTTTTATTCACACTCCTCTTTTTCTTATACTCCATCTGATCTATCTGTATGACAGAATCCAGCCATCGTTTATCACCAATGTTACTGTTGCAATTCTGTCCAGACTACCAACATCTTTCATCTGGATTATCTCAGTGCTCTTCTAACTGGCAACCACAAGGAGCCTCTGAAAATGGAATTCAGATGATGTTCTTCTACCACTTAAAACCCTGCAAAGACTTCTCTACTCATTCAGAGCAAAAGCCAAATTCTTTACTCTCAGGTTCTGCAAAGGTGCCACCTGACCTCACCCTGTTCATTATCTGAGCTTGTCTCTTACCATTTTCTTTGCCCCACTCACACCTATCCATTTCCATTAATATCTTTGAGGTTCCTCAGACATTCTCACACTTCTACTGGAGAAACTTTTCACAAATTGTTCATTCCCTCTATCCAGAATATTCCTCCCCCAGATGTCAACCTCCCCCAGATGTCACTTTTTCATCTGTCTCCCTCTCAGTCAAGCCTTGTTCCATCTTATCTAAAATTATATCACCCCCACTCTTCATTCTCATTTGTCTTCTTAAGACTAAATTTTCTATAGCATTTACCACCACCTAACATAATTTATATGGCTTCCCAAGTGGTGCTAGTAGTAAAGAACCCACCTATCAGTGAAGGAGATGTAAGAGACATGGGTTAGATCCCTGGGTTGAGAAGATCCCCTGGAGGAGGGTATGGCAACCCTCTCCAGTATTCTTGCCTAGAGAATCCCATGGACAGAGGAGCCTGGCAGGTTTGGGCCCATAGGGTTGCAAGGAGTTGGACACGACTGAAGCGACTTAGCACACATGCACAACATAATTTATATTTAGTTATGATTTTTATTGTAAGTCTCCACCCACCCACCCCCACCCTCGCCCCCACCCAGTAGAATGTAAGCTCCACAAGAGTAAAGGCATTGTCTCTTTTCTTCACCCATATGACCCAAGACCTAGAACAGTGGCTATATAATGGGCACACCAGAAACATTTGCAAGATAGATGATCTGTTATTTCCTTTGTGCCTGTTCCCTTGTTGTCAGAATGCTCCAACCCAGCCACCTGATTCTGCAGGCACAGCAGTCGGATTTTAAAATCAAGTTCCAGGGCACGTCATCTGACACCTAGCCTGACATTGGGACAGGATATTTGAAATTGGGACAAAAACAATTTGGGATATGGGGGATGGCTGCTGTTCTAATGGCAATCCCATCTGTTACATTTGCATTAAGACCACTCAGTACACTCATAGTTCCCAAGAGAGGCTTTGTAATACCCATCCCACACTTATTTGCAATTTTAAAGCCATTACTATTGGTTAAAAAATTGTTATGATCCCACATTTATACTTTGAGGATAGACAACTCTAATCTCCACCATGCCTTTCATCCCTGTGTGTCTCTGGGGCTTCATAATGTCCTTTTATCTCACACTTGCTATTGTGGTTGATTATTAGTTGGTTGGATCACATTTTAGTTTTGTGTTCCATATTTTCTTATCCGAGAAAAACAGTTTTTTAGCAAGACAACCTTCCACATGATTTGGTACCTAAGTATCTTCATTATGAGATCATAAAGTCTGGAGCACAGTGGCCTCCCTTTTAAAATAATTGAAAGCAAGGCACTTTGTGAGACCTGTTATGGTAGTAACATCGATTTTAGCAGAACAGGTATGAAAATTTGGCTGCAGAAGAGAAAATATACTGATTTTTAGAAATATAGAGTTTGGGTTTAGATATGCCCACTTCCAGAAGTTACTGCCTTTTGGTAGTTGTAGATGATTTTCAAAATGACTGAAAAGTTGGATAAATAGTCTTTTAACTGGTAGATCTAGCAAAACTATTATTATTGTTGTTGGAAATGGTTATATTTAAACCTGGAAATTAAGTCATAAAACTTTTAGTAATCACTACGTTTCATTCTATACGGTGTCTTTGCTTATATCACATTTCCTTGAACAAATTGGAGGCTGAACTGCAATAATTATCAGTGATCTTCCATAAATTTCTAGAAACAAGTATGACTACAACATAGACAGAGTGGGCTATAAAATTTCTCCCATAAGTCACTTTCACCTTCTAGAATGAGAAAGTTCCTTTCTACATGTTCTCTTAAATGAATTTTAAAAGAGAAAATCCTACATTGGCAATATGTTCTAATTCCTCAATACTCTTAGAGCAAGAAAATTGTTCTGAGTATCTAAACATGATCATTTGTCTAGCATTTGCACAGGGTAAGCCCTTGATCTATTATTATTACATTCGAGTTACCTTAAATGGAGCACTTTGTATTTAAATTAGCTCTCTGATTCTGAGCCTGGCAGGCTACAGTCCACGGGGTTGCAAAGAGTGTGACATGATTGAGCACACAGCACGCACGCGCGCACACACACACACACACACACACACACACACACTGACCTTCATCCAGTCAACTCCTGGTCAGAGGAGATTTGCTTAAAGAGGCACCCTGTCAAGCAGGCTTGAGTGAAGGTGAAATCTTTAGAAGGATATAAGAGGTAGCTCACGCAGCCCAACCAGGTATGGTAACAACTGTGACAACGAATCTGCAGTCATTAAATAGCTAATCTTTCAGCTTGTCTTTGTCTCTGAGGCCAGATGTCTTCTCATTTTGCTCCATCTCTCTCTCTCTCTTCCCAAACTAGTTTGTATACTCACTAGTTTGTATACTCACTTTGTATACTCCAAAGTGACAGCCTCAGCCTCCAGCATATATATGGTCTTTCAGTTCTAACACCTAACACCAACTCCATTTCTGCATTTCTATTCCAATGCCTCAGGAGAGAGAATCTGAGTTACCATATCGGGTCAGGCTTTATCCCTGGTACAATCACCTACGGCTGGGGCAGGAGAGTTAAGTGAATGTAAAGCTCCTGCTTCTGGGGGCTTCCCAGGTTGGCTTCCCAGGTGGCACTAGTGGTAAAGAATCCTCTTGCCAATACAAGAGACACAGATTCTATCCCTGGGCCAGGAATATTCCTTGGAATAGGAAATGGCAACCCACTCCAGTATTCTTGCCTGGAAGATTACATGGGCAGAGGAGCTACGGCCCTTGGGGCTGGAAAGCGTTGGACGCAACTGAGCACGCAGACTTCTGGGGGCAGACCAAGATTTCCAAAAAGAGAATGGGGAGAAGATGATTGCTAAAGAAAAAGAGTTGTTATTTCTAAAACCACTTCAAGAAATCTAGCCATTTACCCTAAAAACTTCCAAGAGGAAAAAGTGCAGTGAGGAGATAGTGCAAAGGTGGGCACAGAGCTATGTTAAGTGTGTGTTGACTGAATTAACGGTTAATAAATCCATGTGTTATTGGAAGCTTGGGACTAAAACAAATTGAATGTTCATTAAACAATAAAAAATAATTTTACAAAGTTAAGAGTTTTTCTGGATACTATGTATGGCTCAGCTTGTAAGGCCATAATATCCAAAATATAAAAACTAGCCATCAACAAGAGTGAGAAAGGGTTTGCTTGTCATGTTTTACAACTTCCCACTCTTGCTTTAAACTGATTACACTACACTTTCCCGATAAGTGTATAGTAAGCACTACTTTTATTATGTTCTCCATAGGCGATTCCAGTGTGTCTGTGTTTGTAAGGATGTTGGCATAACGTCTCCAGAATGAGGTTAGGAAACACTCTTCTCCTAAAACTCCTGCCAGGTACTATAGTAACTAACTAAAGAAGACCTTATGATAAGGAAATAGGGCAATCCTTATCAACAAGCCTCCAAGAAAGCAAAGAGAATTTCTACCAAAAAAAAAAGGCTAGAATAAGTGAACATAACAGCCTAAGAATGAGTAAGAATGAATAGTTCTTCATTTTCATTCTAAACTGTCTATTGATTTCCTGAATAACGTTATACCAACACAGTTGTCTTTTCCTTATCTCCATTGTCAGTATAAATATACAGAGAGTTACACAGAGTGAAGTGGGGATTATTTCTGTGCTGGCTGCCGAGGGAACTCTGCTCAATACTGCTACCATACCTTTCTCTGGAAATTTCTCTTCCCTTTACTGCATCCTTCTGGTTTTGGTAGGAAACTGATGGCCTAACCCTCTAGCCATAGCTTCTTGATCTAATACTCTGCTCCTGGTGACCTATGAACAATGAGCTCCAGTGAGTAGGCTTCCTAGGTGGCTCAGATGGTAAAGAATCTGCCTGCAATACAGGAGATGCAGGTTCAATCCCTGGATGAGGAAGATCCCCTGGAGGAGGAAATGGC
Source organism: Nanger dama (assembly GCA_917880005.1). Lineage (NCBI taxonomy): Eukaryota > Metazoa > Chordata > Mammalia > Artiodactyla > Bovidae > Nanger > Nanger dama. The sequence goes on from CAKJTW010000022.1 coordinate 30,545,162, forward strand.
AACCCACTCCAGTATTCTTGTCAGGAAAATCTCATGAACAGAGGAGCGTGGTGGGCTACAACCCATGGGGTTGCAAAAGTCAGACATGACTGAGCAACTAACACTTTCACTTTTAACTGGATAAAGGGACAGGGGACTTAGAGAGTCAGCACCGCCCCCCCATATTTGAAAGATGCCAGGAGAAATATCAACAACCTCAGATGATACCACCCTTATGGCAGAAAGTGAAGAGGAACTTAAAAAAAAAGCCTCTTGATGAAAGTGAAAGAGGAAAGCAAAAACATTGGCTTAAAGCTCAACATTTAGAAAACGAAGATCACGGCATCCGGTCCCATCACTTCATGGGAAATAGATGGGGAAACAGTGGAAACAGTGTCAGACTTCATTTTGGGGGCTCCAAAATCACTGCAGATGATGACTGCAGCCATGAAATTAAAAGAAGAAAAGTTATGACCAACCTAGATAGTATATTCAAAAGCAGAGACATTATTTTGCCGACCAAGGTCCGTCTAGTCAAGGCTATGGTTTTTCCTGTAGTCATGTATGGATGTGAGAGTTGGACTGTGAAGAAGGCTGAGCACCAAAGAATTGATGCTTTTGAACTGTGGTTTTGGGAAGACTCTTGAGAGTCCCTTGGACTGCAAGGAGATCCAACCAATCCATTTTGAAGATCAGCCCTGGGATTTCTTTGGAAGGAATGATGCTAAAGCTGAAACTCCAGTACTTTGGCCACCTCATGCGAAGAGTTGACTCATTGGAAAAGACTCTGATGCTGGGAGGGATTGAGGGCAGGAGGAGAAGGGGACAACCGAGGATGAGATGGCTGAATGGCATCACGGACACGATGAACGTGAGTCTGAGTGAACTCCAGGAGTTGGTGATGGACAGGGACGCCTGGCATGCTGCGATTCATGGGGTCACAAAGAGTCGGACACGACTGAGCGACTGAACTGAAAACTTGGAAGCTACCAGGAGTCAAGTTTCTGCCAGGTAAGGCAACTAGTCCTTAGCAAGACAGAGAAATAAAACCAAAACTACAGAAGGAAGAGGCAGAAAGAGAGCTCTGGAGGTGATTATTTCCTCTTAAAGTGGTCCTTGGAGAAGGCAATGGCACCTCACTCCAGCCCTCTTGCCTGGAAAATCCCATGGACGGAGGAGTCTGGTGGGCTGCCATCTATGGGGTCACACAGAGTCAGACACGACTGAAGCAACTTAGCAGCAGCAGCAGCAGCAGCAAAGTGGTCCTTAATGGTACATGGCAAACACATCCCCTCCCCACTGCATGGTTTACTGCAAAATAGTCCAAGATCCCTTGGATAAATCTCCCCCTTTCACTTAAGCTAGGTGGATTTATTGGAAGCAGTGGAGATTGAATTAATGCTCTATCCCCAGAAGCCATGCAAAGGGCTTCTCCAGCCATTCAAGGCTCTGCTGTACAACACAGGAAAGAAGATGTACATTCCTGACCACTGTGAGCAGTCACAGCTCATTCAAACTCCACGCACCAGGGTACTGCCACACCCGAATATGCGTCATAGGTGACTCCATAGACCTACAAACTGCAAGTGCTGAAAGATACTCACACCTACGTCACAGATGATAAGTCGATTTTAAGTTCTTCTTCTTAAGGAATGTTTGCAAAACTAGCATTATACTTGCCAATGAAGGAGTTGTTTCCATTATTTTGTCAGACAGATAAAGAACTCTAATGTCCTTCATTCCCTCTATGTCTTTAGATACATAGTAAAATAAACATGTAAATAATACTTTTGACAACCATTTATGGATGACTTGGGCTTCCCTAGAGGCTCAGTGGTAAAGAATCAGCCTGCCATGCAGGAGACAAAGGAGATGCTGGTTCCATCCCTGGGTTGGGAAGGTCCCCTGGAGGTGGTCACAGCAATCAACTCCAGTATTCTTGCCTGGAGAATCCTATGGACACAGGAGCCTGGCAGGCTATAGTCCATGGGGGTCTCAAAGAATCAGATACAACTGAAGTAACTGAGCATACACACTCAACACATAGATGACTCAACACATAGATGATTCAACTTCCAGTGGCTTAAACAAATAGGGATTTAGTTTTCTTTTGCAATAGGAAATCTGGAGATAGTGTGCTTGGCATTGATCTGGAAATGAGAGCAGTACCAGCAGCTCCCAGTACTTCTGGCCCCTCCCAGATGCCTCTCACCTCTTAGCCACAAGATGGTTCCCGAAGTTTTGGAGTCCAGAAGCTCTCCCCAGTCCAGGAAGAAAGGATGGGAGGAGGATCAGTACCAAGCACATTCATTTTTGTTTCTCTTTTACTTGGAAAACAACTTGTCCCTGAACTACTCCTATTCCCAGCCAAACCACTTGTGTTTCCTTGGCCAAACTAAGTCATTTAGCCCCTCTTAGTTTTCAAAGACAGCTAAGATGACAGAGGATGAGATAATTGGATAGCATCACCGAATCAATGGACATGAGTTTGAGCAAGCTCTGGGAGTTGGTGATGGACAGGGAAGCCTGGCGTGCTGCAGTCCATGGGGTCACAAAGAGTCAGACATGTCTGAGCGATTGAACTGAACTGAGCTTTCACAGAGGCTACAATAGTGGGGAACCAAGTCATTATGCTTGCTTAGACCCATGCTTCCCAAATAGAGCACTTGTTGTGTAAGACCTATGGGTTAGAGTAAAGCCACGTAAAACTGACCCCCTCATTTCTTGGTATGGCAGAAGCCTTCTGGCTGGTTGTCCTTGGCTATTATTAGCATGGTCTTTCAGAGCTTCTTACAGGGTGGGCACCTGAAGGGCCCTCTCTTCACAAGTGCAATATCTGGTGCTTGCTGAAAACAAATGAGCATGGCTACAAACGTGCTGCCCCACCTAGCATGTACTGAAGAAGCCAGGTGCAGAGTCTGCAACAGTGCAAGGAAGAAGGAGCCTGTGGGCCACTGGATAGGTTTCTAAAGGACAAGGGGTTCAAGAGGCACCTGTATCAGGCATCCAAGGAGGAGATTGCATAACCCAAGGTGTGGTCATTAGAGGCTAGGGATCAAGGAAGTTAAATATGAGCTCTCAGTTGGCCCCACTCTGGTTGACCACCCCCAATCTCAGCCTTTACCTCTATCAGGAACTTCTGTCCTTGGGCAATTGATCTATTATTTTACTAACATCCAACTTACCTACAGGCCAGCTATACATTCTCCAGATTAGAACTTCATCATAATTTTTTGATATTTGATATGGAATGTTTTCCTGGATTTGAAGTATATTCACATTATCACATAAAACTTTATATTTTTCAAAGAAACATTAGGTTTTAAATTTTTTTCAATGATTACAATTTTGAATGGTTGTAAATATGGTTCTAATATTTTTTAGTCACCAATTTGTGTAAGCAGAAATTGTGATGACGATCAAGAACTTGAAGAGAAAATCTAAAAGAGAAATTACAGTATGTTTAACTAATGTTTTTAAGCCTAAAATCTGATTATTAAATTTTAGGTTTGTGGAAATAAGATTGAGTTTCTTATTTTAAAAAATTAGGAAATATCTTATTTGGAAATATCCAAATTTAATAATTTGTCTCTCTAAATATTTATATTCCATTTTTCTTATCATAATTACATAATATGAAAAGAATATAACAGATTTGCTTTCCTTCAAGCCTCATATGATGTCTCCAAATTTCCTCCAGGTCAGCACAGAGTATTATGCAAATTTAATCATTTTCTATGTATCAAGTCATGAAAAACATTTGGAAGCACTGGCTGAGATCCCTAGAGCTGAGCACACTACCATCTCAAACATGGTAAGGTCACTTTTGTAAAGACTTGGTGGATGAAGGCAATTGGGCAGCAAACAGCATCTGCCACAATAGTTTATGAGTTTCCATTGTTGAATTCAGAGCATTAAATAGCTATATATGTTTATTCCCTTAGCTCTCACTTAAAGATAAGGTAAGACTTGGCCTCTTATACAAAGCGATTAAATGAAGTCTTTCTGTACATAAGTTTTTCCTCCAGGTATATCTCAGGTATATGGTCCAATTACCTTAATACCAATATTACAAACTATTTTGAATAGAATATTTTTCTAGACATAAGTAAAGCTTTCTGGCTGAACTGGGATGGCTACCCTGTTTCTTGTTCTTTTGACATCTTCCAGCCTCTGAGAACAAAGAGTTTCAAGAGAACAATGTCTTGTGCAACACCATTTTATCTGCATCTCATTGTGGTGGGGTGGGAGGGGACGGTGCTGAGTCTGCCTTGATCACCTTAAATCTTGTACCTATGGCTCTTCCTTCCTCTCATTTGTCTACCTTTTTCTACTTGTCAAATGAATCATATTAAGTATAAAAAAAATCCATGAGTCAGTACAATGGACTTGAAGTCAGCATTTCCAAGCCTGAATGCTGACTCTGTTATCAGCTGCTTTACCTGGCAGATTAACTTCTCAAGACCTCAGTTACTGTATCTGTAAGATCAAGACAACAATATACATGAGCTGTCCATGGGCTTCCCAGCTAGCACTAGTGGTAAAGAATCTGTCTGCCAATGCAGAAGGTGCAGGAGAAGCAAGTTTGATTGCTGGGTTGGGAAAATCCCCTGGAGGAGGAAAAGGCAACCCACTCCAGTATTCTTGCCTGAAAACTTCCATGGACAGAGGAGCCTGGAAGCTGTAGTCCTTTGGGCTGCAAAGAGTTGGACCTGACTGAGCATGTATGAGGTGTCCATGAGACATTGCATGAAGGCCAGCACAGTGCTTAGGAAATGAGAGCCTTCAGACTAAGAAGGGCTAGTTACAAAACATAATCGCTGAATATGTTGACTATAGGAAAAGTTATAAAAATCACAAATCCCAAGGAAGTAGCCAATCTATTTTGCCTAAAATGGATGCTGAAAACTGGAGGGCTGGGAGGCTTGTGAAAGGATCAGGAGGAAGAACCCTGATTCTTACAAAGCCCTTGTTATTACACCAACAATGTGTCCTTACTTGCTGGTTTGTTGCTCAGTAGAACACACTTTCTCAGTCTTCACCTAAAGTAATTCCCCTTCCATCCCCTTCCATCCAAGTTTTTCTCCTGGGTTATAACCAACTGAAAACCTAGACTGGGGATCCCATGAGTGCCTCAAATAAATAAGGGCTATATGCTCAGTCATGTCCAACTCTTTGTAATACCATGGACTACAGCTTGCCAGGATCTTCTGTCCATGGATTTTTCCAAGAAAGAATACTGGAGTGGGTTTCCATTTCCTCCTCAGGGGATCTTCCCAACTAGGGATTGAACTCATGTCTCCTGCATTGGCAGGCAGATTCTTTACCACTAGTGCCGCTTGGGAAGCTCTCAAATATATAAAGTACTCAATAAAAGTATATTAAACCATCCTGACATTGGATACCCATCAAGCATTGAAAAAGGTTGAAATTGTGCAAATGAAGAAAGCCAGTATGTCATGTAAAAGAATCACCAGATATCAGATTTTTAGGCTAGCGACTACTAACGATTCAGTTAGCCATGAGGATCAGTTCAGTTCAGTTCAGTTCAGCCGCTCAGTCGTGTCCAACTCTTTGCAACCCCATGAATCACAGCACGCCAGGCCTCCCTGTCCATCACCAACTCCCGGATTTCACCCAGACTCATGTCCATCGAGTCCGTGATGCCATCCAGCCATCTCATCCTCTGTCATCCCCTTCTCCCTCCTGCCCCCAATCCCTCCCAGCATCAGAGTCTTTTCCAGTGAGTCAACTCTTCACCTCAGGTGGCCAAAGTATTGGAGTTTCAGTTTTAGCATCATTTCTTCCAAAGAAATCCCAGGGTTGATCTCCTTCAGAATGGACTGGTTGGATCTCCTTGCAGTCCAAGGGACTCTCAAGAGTCTTCTCCAACACCACAGTTCAAAAGCATCAATTCCAAGTCTATGCCCCAACCAGTAACACTGAATAAGCTGAAGTTGAACAGTTCTATGAAGACCTACAAGACCTTTTAGAACCAACACCCAAAAGAGATGTCCTTTTCATTATAGGGGACTGGGATGCAAAAGTAGGAAGTCAAGAAACACCTGGAGTAACAGGCAAATTTGGCCTTGGAATGCAGAATGAAGCAGGGCAAAGACTAATAGAGTTTTGCCAAGAAAATGCACTGGTCATAGCAAACACCCTCTTCCAACAACACAAGAGAAGACTCTACACATGGACATCACCAGATGGTCAACACCAAAATTAGACTGATTATATTCTTTGCAGCCAAAGATGGAGAAGTTCTATACAGTCAGCAAAAACAAGACCAGGAGCTGACTGTGGCTCAGACCATGAACTCTTTATTACCAAATTCAGACTTAAATTGAAAAAGTAGGGAAAACTGCTAGAGCATTCAGGTATGACCTAAATCAAATCCCTTATGATTATACAGTGGAAGTGAGAAATAGATTTAAGCGCCTAGATCTGATAGATAGAGTGCCTGATGAAATATGGAATAAGGTTCATGACATTGTACAGGAGACAGGGATCAAGACCATCCCCATGGAAAAGAAATGCAAAAAAGCAAAATGGCTGTCTGGGGAGGCCTTACAAATAGCTGTGAAAAGAAGAGAGGCGAAAAGCAAAGGAGAAAAGGAAAGATATAAGCATCTGAATGCAGAGTTCCAAAGAATAGCAAGAAGAGATAAGAAAGCCTTCTTCAGCGATCAGTGCAAAGAAATAGAGGAAAACAGAATGGGAAAGACTAGAGATCTCTTCAAGGAAATTAGAGATACCAAGGGAACATTTCATGCAATGATGGGCTCGATAAAGGACAGAAATGAGGATTACCACCTGCTTTGTTCTGTTTCACCTTTGTGGCCCAGAATCAAGGGGAAGATTCAGGAAACTAGAGTTGATTTCAAAACCCAAAATAAGAAGATTCATTTGAATAATGAAGTCAGACTAACAATTTAGCCTAAGAAAAATGTACATCTCTTAGAGAGTTGAAAAACAGTGAATGAGAGTATTTGCTAAGCCATCTCAAGATACAAAGTAGGCAGTATCAGGATCACTTAGACAAATAGGGGCTTCCCTGGTGGTTCTGTGGTAAAGAATTTGCCTGCAATGCAGGAGGCCTGGGTTCAATCCTGGGTTGGGAAGATCCTCTGGATAAGGGAATGGGTACACTCACTCCAGTATTCTTGTCTAGAGAATTCCACGGACAGAGGAGCCTGGCAGGCTACCGTCCATGGAGTCACAAAGAGTCAGACATGACTGAGCTGCCAAACAAAGGAGAGCAACATAACTCTGCAGCTTGGTATGTGGCAGCAGTCATGTAAGCCAAGCAACATTTGATGGCAGGGCTGTAAGCTAAGGGAAATCAGAAGAAAGTAATGCGATGCTTAAGGCTTCACCTGAAATGAAGGGATGCACCGCATGGTGCACTGACGCAGGCCCAAGGTGAGGGAACAGCCACACTGGAATCACCCGGAGCTGGCCAGAAATGCAGAATCTCAGGCCTCACCCCAGACCTAATGAACCAGAATCTTCATTTTGAGCAGTTAAAGTTTGAAAAGTGCTCCTTAAAGTAGACCTATTCCAGCTGGTTGCTTTGATTTGGAGATTCTGGTCGTGAAAGAAAGTAAAAGAAAAGGAACCAAAGGATCTAAGAAGACCACATATACTCATTGGTGCTGAGACAGGTTTCTTTCACTTGTGAACACAGAGCCTCCACTGCTTATTTTCAATTCAGCTTTTTTCTACTTCTTTTCTGCTACACTCCTACACTTGCCTCAGACTTTCCTTTCATATAATAATACCATTTAGATCTACCTTAGGCCTCCAGTCTACATAAAGGGAAATACTATCAATATTGATCACTGACTTTAAATTTTTGGTAAAGCAGCAACCTTATTCTGCTGATGAACAAAACTCACAAGTAAGAAGTTCAACAGTTAGCCTTTTTCTTGGGAATAAAAGCCAACATTTAAAGTTATATCACTCTATCGCTTTCTTTTTTACTTTTCAGTTCAGTTCAGTCGCTCAGTCGTGTCCGACTCTTGTTTATTTATAACTAAAATATGTTTGACTAATTACATTGTATAAATTGGGGTATACCTTAATCAAGCCATGTTGATTCGGAATGACTATATATTGTAGTAAGACTGCCATTGTACTGGCTGTTGTCTCCTCTATCCCGTTACATTTGTGTGTGTGTGTGTATGTATGTGTGTGTGGGTGGTTGGACTAATTAAGATCTAGTCTCTTAACAAGTTTGATGATTATAATACAGTATTATTGTCTCTAATCACTATGCAAGTGGCTTCCCTGGTGGTCCAGTGGTTAAGAATACACCTTCCAATGCAGGGGAGGCAGGTTCAATCCCTGGTCAAGGACCTCAGATCCCACATGCTGAGAGGCGACAAAATTCATGCACCACAACTAGAGAGAAGCCCAAGGGCTACAACGAAAGATCCTGCATGCCGCAGCCGAAACATGAATCAGCCAAAAAATAAATATTTAAAAATTAAAATAATCACTATGCAGTACATTAGATCTGCAGGAATTTTTATGCACTAGTTATAAGTTTGCACCCTTAAATCACATCTCTCCTTTACTCCCACCGACCCCCAGTTCATGGTAACCACCACTTACTCTATGTCTTTATGTTGTTCATTTTTCACTCGCTAAGTTATTGTCTGACTCTTTGCAACCCCATGGATTGCAACAGGCCAGGATTCCCTGTCTTTCACTATATCCCGGAGTTTGTTCAAACTCATGTCCATTGAGTCGATGATGCCATCCAACCATCTCATCCTCTACTGCCCTCTTTTTCTCCTCCTCTCAATCTTTCCCAGCATCAGAATCTTTTCCAATGAGCTGGCTGTTTGCATCAGATGGCCAAACTATTGGCGCTTCAGCTGTCTTTATGAGTTTGGTTGATTGAGATTTCACCTATAAGTGAGATGATATGGAATTCATCTTTCTCTGCCTGGTTTATCTCACTGAAAATAATGACCTCAAAGTCCATCCATGTTGTCACAAACATTCCACCACTTATACTATACAAATGCACTTGTGAAAAATCTACTTTCTAGTTGAGATCAGAGAGTTTTCTGATTAACAAGCAACCAGAAAAGGTTTCATTATTTTTAATTGATCAGTTATCATGACAGAAAAGCCTCTTCTGAGTTCACTGAATTTTCAGAGCCACTGAGAGATCTAGGAAACACCAAATTCAGTGGTTCTTAAAGTGTGATCCAGGCACCAGCTCAACAACATCACCTGGGAACCTGTAAGAAATACAAAATCTCAGGCCTCAGCTTAGACTTTAAACCAGAAACTCTGGGAGTGAGGTCCGGTTGATGTGTGTCTTTAAAAACCCTCCAGGTGATTCTGATGCCCACTTGAATTTTAAAATTACTAATATAACTTAAGAACAGATAAACCCATCAGAAAGATAGATCAGGCCAAAAAAACCCCAAGGAGCTTTCACAGAAAAAAACACAAAACATACTCACAGCAACTATTTCCAACTAGGAGCATGACTGTCATCCTCAGAGCCGGCTTAGTCAAAGGCAAAACATGAGGGATTCCACTGAGTCAAGAAGAAATACCTGTTTCCTAGGGTGATTTTAATTGGTGCAAACATTCAAATATTCATTTATATGAGGATATTTTTCAAAGCGGACACAGTTTCATAACCAGCTAGCAGCCTAGAAAAGATTAAAAAGGATCCTGGCAATTTCTCTGGTGGTGCTGTTTGCTTTAATGTTTATAAAAAGTCTGCTCCTGGGTCACATCACTTTACTCTCATTAGCGTATACTTTCAGATTACTAAACACTTAATAATTGAAGAAAGAGGCGCTTCTGTATCCTATAGTGCATTCAGTTTTTTTCAGCTAATGGATAAATTTCCACCCCATCTTCCAAGTGTTCAATTGTCAAAAAAATCATTTCAGCTTCACTTTGGTTTACAACAACCAGTCCTGCAATTAGCCCATGCTCAGTTCCCTAAACCAGGGGTAGCCCAGACACAGGTCAGGACTACATGATTTTTATGTTCAGGAGTTGATTACACTAGTTAAGAGAGAGACACTTAAGTGCACTATGCTGTAGTATCTGTCTTTATGATACAGGGAAAATCAACATTTAATACCTGCAGTCCTGTTATGAGTTAATCAAATTATTAATATCAGAATGCATGTTAATAGTAGGTCACTGAGTACGTGCCAAGACCCTTCATCCTCCCCGCTTGTCTGTTCTGCGGGTCACACAATGCCGTGTTATGAAAACTACCCTTTAAACCTGATAAAATATTCAAGACATGTGTCCTGATAGTGTTAGGTAAGCAAATACCAAGAAGAGTGCAGCCATTAGTGAGCCTGATCAGGTCCAGTCTCCAAGGATGGGGAAAATAATCCAGCAATGACTATGGACCTGACCTGCATTGAGAGATTCCCAAGTGTGGACTCCTGCAAGTTCAGGAGCCCAAATACCCCAGGCCCTTCTTGAAAAGTGATTCTTTAACTGACTCTTGTTCATTTAATTAGATTCAGGCAGCACTGAACCTAGGTAACTTTACTTAAGAAAGAGTAAATATTTAGCATTGAAATGGTAAATCACACTAAATGAAACTTTGAGGATTGCAGGATCAGATAATTTTATAAGACCTTCTCACTGGTGAACTTCCTCCTTGATTCAGTCCCCTGGCTGGATTAAGGACAATTCCTAAGTCTATAACATAGAACCTAATTCAATTTAGTTCAGTTCAGTTCAGTCGCTCAGTCGTGTCCGACTCTTTGTGACCCCATGAATCGCTAATTACTATCATGATTTCCTGACCCCAATTCCATCACTGTCTTAGTCCATTGTATCCCAGTCCCTCACTCTGTGCCTACACGTGCTCTATAACAATTTCTTTGTGCATTAATAAATGAATATGCAAATATACCAATATGAAAATATGCAGATATGCAAAGTGGTTCCTTCTTCTCCTTCCCCATCCCAGGCCAGCGTGGTGCCAAAGAGCCCCTGTACACATTTTGTATGCCTTCACCCCCTTCTCTAATCCCCAGTTCAATTATTTGGCAAACCCTGATTACTTTGCCTTCATAATAAAACTCGAATCTCCCTCCTTTTCACCATGCCCACTTGCCTCCTGTAGAACTCCAGCTTCTCTGAGCAGGGTCACTGCGATACCCTGCTAACTGGCCTTCTCTGCTTCCATCCATGTCCTCGCATGACCCCAATTGCCAACCCACTTCCTTTTTAAAGCACAGATTGCTTCTGCCCTTCCTTCGTGCATGCAGATATACACACACACACACATACACACACACACATACTCTCACACACACACACTCCTGCCCCAACTCCTACACTTCCAACAGCTCTTCACTGTGAAATAAGCCAAGTCCAGATTTAGTAACTTGATGCACCCAGATAGGGTTCCTCAGTGTCACTTTAAACTACCCTTTCCTTCCATCTTTCCGCATCCTCCTCCCCATCCCCACAGGGCTCCCATCACCTTTCTCCACACAGAGTCTGCACCTTCTCCTGGATGACCATGCAGACAGTTCCTTCTGCCAGGAATCCTTTCCCTCTTCCTGGAGGGAGCCTGCCAGCTCACTCCTCCTCTGAGCCCTGGCAGCTGCTGCCATGCCTCCACAAAGCCTTTCCCAGATGCTGCAGCTGGAGTGCACCCACACCACTACCCCGCTCTCACTGCTTTCGTCTTATTCTGATCACAGTGCACTGTGCCTCATATCAATATTTACATGTGCTGTCTCTCCCACTAGACGATGGCATTATCAGTATCATGTTTTACTCCTTTCTATAGTCCTATATGGCTTGGCACTCAGTTAATTAGCACTGAGGAAGAGCTGGGAAATGTGTTTGCATCTATGCCATGACTTCTATATAGTGTCAGAGACAAACATGTTCTCTCTGTCTCATGCACACACACACACACTCATGCACACATTTGGCCCCAAATCAAAATAAAAATTTTACCCACAACTCTCATATCCATATATCAGAATATTTCATCAAATGATGTGCAGCCCATGGCCTTTATTTTTCTCATGTAACTTCCTCAAGTGATTAATAAGTCACAGGAAGAACATGAAACTCGGAAGCTCCCTGAAAAGCACACAGAGATGGAAATGCACAGCACAGCTCCTCGTTGTATCCCTGGTGAAGGGTACTGACTCCAAGTTGGGAGAGCCATTCCAGGAGCCCAGCAGAGCTCTCCACCCCAGTCCACGTGGGTGTGCTCCTTCTGTTACAGGGAAGAACTGACTCCATGTTGAATCTGTTTCTTTCACTTTAACCTTTGCTTCAGGTTGCCTTGGTTCACTAAAAGGATACTGTCTTAGCATAATTTCCTGCCTCAGGGAATGCTGCTCCTCTACCTAAATGTTAAACCAAAAGGCTTTTGTTGCTGTCCCTGTCCACCTGTGAGTGACTACAGGAAGGAAGAAATTAACACGTTCCACCCCTCCCTGAGGCTTGCCATTCTAGGAGATATTTGTAAGATTAGTGGCCATTTTTACTTTACTGCCTCACCTACCCCAAACTCAGTTCTATAAAAGAACCTGGCATCCAGGCTCTGATAAGATGGTTATTTACAGGCATCCGTTGTTGTGCAGTCGCTCAGTCAGATTCCATTCTTTGTGACCCCATGCATTGCAGCACACCAGTTTTCCCCATTGTTCACCATCTCCCAGAGTCTGCTCAAACTCAGGTTCATTGAGTCAATAATGCCATCCAACCATCTGATTCTCTGTCACCCGCTTCTCCTGCCCTCAGTCTTTCCCAGAATCAGGGTCTTTTCCAGTGAGTCAGCTCTTCACATCAGGTGGCCAAAGTATTGAAGCTTCAGCTTCAGTGTCAAGGAATATTCAGGGTTGATTTTGTCTGCCATATTCTTGGTTACCCAGCTTTCCAAAAAGTTGTCTTCCTTGCCTCAGCACCTCATCTCTCAGATTTATTGCCCTGTCGTGCAGTATGCAGAGACAGCTTGGAGCTGGTAACATTTCTTCCAGTCAAATTGGGTTCCCAGGTTTGCATTTCAACCCTAACCGTGATTTCATATCTTTGATTCAGTGAGTGGTTTTCTCCCAAATCAGCCATTTTTTGCTTCCTACCCAACAGCTGGCCTCGGTATAACAATCTTTGCCAGATTAGCCCATGAATTGTTGTTCAAGTTGGGAAGAGCTTCCTAATTCTCCCCTTGGGTTGACCCTCTTGAATTCCCACAGATGTGGCTACAGAGCCCTGCTCAGAGCAGACTACCAACTTGCCCTTGTGATCTGGACATTCTAATCTGTTTACCAATGAGCACATACAAACATTTGTCTACATTTTCCTCAATTTAGCAAATAAACTCTTAATTCTAGATGCTGAGCAAACCTCCAAGGTGATAAACTGCAGAAATGTGATTAAACACCCCAAAATTACATTAAAACCCACTGAGTAAACATGACATTCAGTCTAAAGGAAAGAAATAGACACTGGAGAGCTGAGTATGGAATTTTAAAATTACTAAATATAAGACTGAAAATATTTATTTTCATATTTTTCCTACTCCTATTTTTGAGGTGGAGAAAATTATTTTTCTTCCAGGCCATTTCCTCTGTAGAGTTTGTGCTTGGCAACCAGAACAGTTCTAATCCTTTGATTGGTAAGAGCTGTTGAAGAGAATGTGTTTAATTAAAATCCTATTTTCTGGAAATAAATACACCAGTTAGCTGCTATTCACAGCTCTTCAACTTCTCTCATCTGTGGTGGTAGAGGTTTAAGAAGGTGTGGACTTGGTTCACCCCAGATTCCAAGTAGGAAGAAGTCTTCTTGGCCGTAGCCCCACGTTTTTCTTTTATTGGTTCTTTCAGTCAACCTACAAGCCCAAGTTCCTGGAATCAGGGTGATATTTACTCATTTATTAAGTCAATCAACATAATTCAACTGAGCTAAAACTTTAAAAGCATAGAGATCGTAATGTGGAGCTCGTGCCTCAATTCACAGACCATCCATGAGGATGGATAGGTAGCAGGAGGAGGCTGACAGGTGGCATTAGAGATGAACCCAGTGCTGCACCCTGAAGAGACGTGGCAATCTGCCTTCTGGGCTTCACACAGGCAGGGAGGCTGGAGTAGAGGTGACCTGCATGGAGACTTCACTTGGCCACAGAATCCAAAGCAGTAGAATTTATGATAGAAGTTGCACTCTGGATATTGGAATGTAAAATGAAGACTTTACAGGTCATGACTTAACAGCAACAAAACTTTGGTTTTTTTCAGTTTAAAATCATAAATCTATTTGTTTAATCATTCTGAGGGAATAAAATCAGTAACACAAAAGTGCGTGAACGATCACTGAAGTTCCAACAAAAAAAGTTTCTGAAGCATAGCTTTAGGCTTTTGTTTTCCACTATGACGGAGCATGGGGCTTCACCGGTGGCTCAGACGGCAAAGAGTCTGCCTGCCAATGCAGGAGACGCAGGAGACACAGTTTTGATTCCTGGGGTGGGGAGATCCCCTGGAATAGGAAATGGCACCCCACTTCAGTACTCATGCCTGGAAAATTCCATGGGCAGAGGAGCCTGGTGGGCTACAGTCCATGGGATCTCAAAGAGCTGGGCACAACTGAGTTACTGAGCAAACACACGCGCCACACACACACACACACACACACACATCTATGACAGATTATAGTTTCTAAAAGTGACAACAGTGTGCCCTATTCCACAAACTCCTCTACAACGTCATCTCTAATTGCTAATCTTGGTCATCTCTAATTCAGAAGAGGCGTCTATATCTACAGTCCTTGAATGCAGATAAGCCCCGGGACTGCTTTCACCAGCAGAACTGCACTGAAGTAACCTGAGGTTGTTCCAAGTGCAGGCCTTCACTGGCTTGGTTTCTTTCACATCTTACCTTTTGAAAGCCAACCCCTTGTAAGAAGTGTGACTCTCCAGGAGCCCACCACATCATGAAAAGGTCAAGCCACATCCAGCTGGAGAGACCCTAGACGATAAGATGCCAGAGGAAAGAGAAAGAGGGAGAGAAAAAGAGAGAGAGGAAAAAGAAGATAGAGGAGGAGGAGGGCTGGGGGAGGCCCAGGGTTCCAGACCCATGAGTGAAGACACCATCTTGGGAAAGATCCTTCAGCCCCAGCAGCCCCAGCTGACTTCACGTAGATCAGAGATGAATGGCCCAGCCAATCCTTTTCTGAATGCTAACTCACAAAACTGTGGAGCAAAATAAAATGGTTGGTTTAAGCCACTAGGTTTGGGGATCACTTACTGCAATACAGAGGTTCTGAGGTGGGCATAAGATGCTCAGGGAACAGAATCCTGACATGACAGGTTATCATCTTGTGAGCCCATAAATTTCGAGATAAAAGAGAAGCTCAAGTCCCTCTGTGCTCTCTACTGTCTCGTGTGTGCTTCCATTCCACTCTGGGACTGATCTCCTCCCTTTATGTAGGTCAGCGGCAAATAATACAGCAATCTGTAACATTCCTTGCTAATGTATAAACGATATTTTGTGGAAGCTACTTGGGTATTGTCTTTCCAGTGCCCAACCTTGAAATAAAGGAGCTGTTTAAGTGTTAGCCTGTCAAACAATGGAGAAAACCCTTTTTGTTCATTTTCATCTTTGCCATAAACTCCAAAGGTATACTTGCACACAGATTAATAGCAACTTGGGTATTCATCGCGCATGTGACCCCAGAAGCATGATTACCTGCTTTGAAGGCTTTTAAAATCTCCCAGAGAACACTGTAATATTTCATTGCACTGCAGGGAAAGAGTCACAAGTTTTTATGCACGGTTAATATGAAAGAGGAAAAAAAATCAGCTAAGGGCATTGAGTTTTACATTAAGCGGGGACTAGTTTTGTCTTAGAAATAGTGGAATAAGTTAGAATTACTTGCTGTGTGACTATGGGTCCACACCTCCCACCAAACGCTGAGGTGCTCCCCAGAGCTTTTCCAAATACAATGAAATCACCCCAAATGTGAGGAAGGTGGGAAAACAGACCAACTAGTTCAGCCTTCTCTCTTCTTTCCCTGCCCCCATCCAGCCTTAGCCCTAGCCCCAGCCCTAGCCTTGAGTCCTGGATTCAAGGAGTCTGATTTCACTCCACTTGGAAATTAGCAAATGGCAAGACTGACCAAAAACTTGTCATCAGGCAGGACCTTTGTGAAATGGCTCTCTAATTAGCCATTTCATATTTTTGTTATTTCTTTTGCGATTCATGTTAAAAATATGTTCCACGGATGCCAGCCTGCTAGGACCCAAGGAGCCCTTGTCACTCAGCAATAACTCAGTGAAATAATAAATAAGCACATCGCCAGCCCCACCGCGCACACCAGCACTTCCCCCATGGCCCTCAGGCCAGGGGGCTGGGCTGCCCACACAAGTCACCGTGTTCTGTGGGGGACACGAGTGGTCACCACAAACAAGGAGGGCATCCTGCCCTCCTAGGAGCCTGCTCTCACCAAAGACAGGACTCCTAAATAGTCTCCTGAATCAGAGGTCACCCAAGGACTGGGTGTAAAAGCTGTCTTATCTGACACACTGTTATCACAAGCAGCAGATCTCTTGAGTGAAATTTCAGGAATGGAGGTTCCTAAGGGAAAGATGCCATTTCATCCACTAAAGCCAGATCAGCTGGAACTGGGAGGCAACGGCTTACATGTGCGGAACAGCTTGGACCAGGACCTTGTGTTCCGTCAGCCTGTAGGTGGGGTCCCCTTGCAGGTTCTCGCCAAGATTTCAGCCGGGTCCTCGCCCCACCCTGGCCCACATTCATCGTCCTCACTGAGCATCTCAGGAAAGAAACAGTAACTTCCCCTCAGAGGCTCACCCTTCCTCATCTGTGTTAGAAAAACAGTAGGGAACTATCAAAATACGACAGAGAAAGATGCTATTCAGGCAACCCCGGGCTGGAGTCATCATGCTGATGATGGCAAGCCAACTGTGGCCTGACCCACCAGGGAGTTCTTCAGTGGGGTGACAGGCAGGAGCAACGAGGCAGGGAGAATCAGCCTGCTTCCCCGCCCCACTGAAGTCTGGAGATTTACTTAAGGACAACAGTTTTAATCCATCCTATCACTGCATATCAAAAAATAAGAAAATTCCATAACAGGATCAGAATTTACAATCAGTCAGGGACACTTAGAAACATCTTATTCTTCCTAGCATTTTCTGCACACAAGGAACAGAGCTCTGATGAGAGATTATCATTTCCCTTATGATGGTGTACCTTCCTTGGCACACCATCACCCAGCCTAGGGAGTGGGTCTTGGATGCCTTTTACTTCATAGATTGGTAGATAATGTCAGGATTCTGATCAAGCAGCCATAGGTGAATGACTACAGAGACCACCACTGAAAACTCACATCTCCTGTGACAGGAAATGAGGAGAAAGGGGAGAGCAGAGGAAGGCAGTTCTGTTATTCCTCCACAGCTCTGTGGGATGAGATAAAAAATAAAGGCAATTAGTGAAATGTTCTACTCATCCAGTTTTCTTTTACCTTTCTTGATTTTTAAGCAATCATTGTGTGACTTGGACATTTACAAAACATCAGCTCTTTCGAAAAGTCCTTTATATCCATCATGTATCATTTATAAATAAAAAGGTTGTTGTTGTTTTTTAACTTTCCTTAAACTTCATCAGTGCTGCCTGCCTGGATAACAAGAAAATAGATTTTAGAAATAGATTTTTTTCTTATATCACTATGTGGTTTCACTGGAATCTTAAATTGTCAGTATTTTCTGATCCTTTGGGGAAATCTTGCTGAGTGTGCTGCTCTCTGTACAGGCAGATTGATCCCCAGACTAATGAGGAAGGCTAGCAGAGCTCAGGCATTCCATGGTTTCTTTTCGCGACACTCCAAATATTAAAGAAATTGAATTTACTTAAGAAATATAGACCTTCAGGAGAAGATCCTTGGAATAATCTAGGAATCTACACGGAATAATGATGTGGCTACAAAAGCCTCTTGATTATTCACATGGGGTTTTTCAAACTGTCCTTTCTGGGGAGAGATGAAGCACAAAGTCACTGTTTCAAAATTGTATTTCATACCCCCCAAAAATGCCTGAAAACAGTATAAATGGTTAATTATGAAAAGTTTACTGAATTCCTTTCAGTATATTTATATGGTGTAATGCTCAAAAGCCTTTTAAAATGGCAGTGATTTCTGTTCTTGTCCATAGCAAAGAATGCTCATGATACATTGTTAAGTGAAAAAGTAGATTAGACTGTATAACATAATGCATATTTTGATGATTTAAAGGGATGTGTAGATCCACAGAAAACTGTCTGGACAAACATATGTCAAAATAGTGTTAAATGTCTAGGTAGCAACTCTTATTCCTGAGTTTTAGGTGGAATGATTAGAGTTATTTATTCTCTTCTTTACACTTTTATTTATGATATGACTTTATTTTAACTCAGAATATCTATTACTTTGTAGTAAAAATGATATTTTCAATTAAAATGTTTCCTTAAAATGAGTATTCTTAACACATTTCTAAACTGTGTTAACTCATTCTGTCATTCAACACTGACGAGTCTGGGCTGGCTAGGAAGGTGTCGGCCCTCAGACACTTCTACAGGGGAAGGCAGGGCAGACAAGTCTATAGGTGATAAAAAGAGATTCAAGATAAAAGGCTGGCAAGAAGCAGTGGACAGACCACATATCCAGAGTATTTTAAAATTCTCAACCTAAACAGTTTTGGGAACTATTATAACACATTTTATTAATTTAGATCCCGCAGATTCAGAATTTGTAAAAAGTCTTTTGGAACTGAGTGGAAGTTATCTTTTGAAAGTTCTTTATTAAGAAAGACATTAAACAACAGGTAATTCTTTAACTTTCCTAAAAGAGCCATTTGGATTGTGTCTTCCAGGAGACAAACCACATCCTTCTTATTTCTTAGGTAAGGCCATTCTGTGCGTACAAGACATTGTAGGTGCTCAACAAAAGGGTTTTATTATTATATTACATACTGCATTAATGTAATGTACTCACAGTACCTTCCTTACATGCAAATAAAGCTGTTCCTTATAAATGGAAGTTATGAACAGCCATTCTGTCAAACTCATTTGGATGTAACACTGTGAAAATGGTGGAGTTTTTTTTTAATACCAAAAAGTAATACAACTGCATTCTATGCAGGCTTTGAACTAGATATCTTACCCTGATTAACCTACAAGATTAATGGGTTATATAACTTTAGATTTGATTAACAAAATTTAAGCTAGTAGAAAAACGTCAAATGAATAGTAGTCAAATACATTTCACCTGAATATTCAGATTCTTTTCCATATTTTGCTTCTTTTGACTGCTTACTATTTGATTAGAATACATTACCATTTTCTTTTCATCCCAATCAAATCAAATAATTCTAATTTGAAATGTCATTCTCCTACAAAGTATTCTTATCGTGCAGAGCATTGTAACTGCTGTTGTTTGCGGCTGTCACTGAATTACACTCATATCAAATTTGCAAATAAAGAATATCGGGATGTAACAAAAAGTGAGATGTTATTCACAATTTCATTGTTAGCCAACAGTGATGATATTGAAAGAGAAAGAAAAGTTGTGTGTGTGTGTGTGTGTGTGTGAGGCACACAGAATAAGCCATAAAATAGAAACATTACATCTGAACAGTAATGAAACAGAATAGCCTTCTATAACTGTGACCAATGTTGAAAAAGGAAGGAGAGACTTCCTTCCCTAAAGAATGCCCTTCTTTAAATTCATCATGAGCAAGGCACTGGGAAGAGCGTGCAATATCCCAAAGCAGAGGCTTCTGCCTCCCCAGCACATCTTCGTCCTCACCCCCAACATCGCTCTGTCCCGGTTGCCCCCTTTCCCATCACACAGACACTCACATACGCAAATACAGCATTGCAGTAGCTAAGAAATCACCGAAATGTAACAGACAGTAAGATTTTAAACTGAAGATATTCACGCACTTAACTCTGAAGAATAGTCTGAAATGATGTACCAGAAAAAAATCTAGATTCAGACCTCTGGCAGAAACAGTGGGGCTTTTCCAGGCTTCATTATCTGAAGTCAGAGGTCTGCCATCTTCTGTGAAACACTAAACATCCAGCGGTGTAACTACTCCTATCTTGTTTATAGATTTAGACAAACAACTGAAGAGAGATGCAGTACTCCTTGAAGAATCATAAAAGGGACAGGGGAACCTCAGTCAGTCTTCTTTCTATTTTTGTTGTTAAATAAAGTCCAAATTCCTAACTAAACATCAGAGAAAGATTAATCCACAGATTCTGATAAATTTGTATTTGTCAGAAAATTCTGTAAAACTGAACTTATCTGACATTTTAATTTTGTTTAAAAGTATGAATATTTTCTATCTTTTTAATTAATTTTCTATCTCTTTTAATCAAAAGAAAATTAGCATCATCAAGTCAAGAAATTCCTGCATCGTCCCCAAACGTTTCATTAGGGTAGAACACCATCTCTTTGTATTTGAGTTCTTTTTTTTTTTGGATGTGGGAGGAAAGGGTGAGATTCTGATGTAAGAGAAAGGCCGTGCTTTCCAGAGGCTTTCTGCCACGCTTTAGGGCAGCTTACTTTAAAATGTACGTGGGAGAGGTTTCTAGACTCTGCCTTTCCACACCTAATAATTCACCCTTCAAGCGTTCATGCCCGTACTTATCAGGGTTGGGAACGGTTTTTTCATTATTATTTAAAAGTCTTCCTTGCAGTTACTTCCTCTGAAACAGACCACCTCTTTCATTAGGAGTATTTATGGGAAATAATATATTTGTACAGTTGAAAGCATCACCTGTTTTGCTAAGTTAGTTCTTGTCTGAATGCAAATAGACTGTTAGAGGGTTTACTCAATAACACTTGCTAATGGAAAGTACTAATCAAAACTTTTCTACAGCAGTAAATTTTTATATTTTTAACCACTGGATTCCAATTAAATGTATTCAATATAGCAAGCTTTGATTTTAAAAAAATTTAAGAGATTATATATACAGCACTGTGGAAAACAAGGCAGGCTAGGTATGCAGGCACTTGTACATTTTTAATAGAAGTCTTTACCTGAAGGTAAAACCCAATAAAGTGCACCCTATAATGTGCTGTGGACTCTATGTTGATTTACCTGGGTTACCCCGTCAGCAGAAATCAACTTTACCAGGTACACACTATGCTTATATATTTAGTGCATATAAAAATGCATATAAAAGATTCTTTTTCTTTTTATAAAGAAGTACTGAATTTCATTAGGGCACAGTTTTTTTTGAAAAAGTTCTTTGTTAACCATGGGATATACTGATTGCAAATAAAGGAAATTATGGCACTATGCTGATGTTTATAAAGGGAGGGAAAAATTTTTAGCGTGAGCCTACAATTTCAAAAAGAACAAAAGCATAAATACAAGGTTTGGCCTTACTTCAATATACATTAGCAACATCGTTCAAAGAATCTCCTTGATTTCACTGATACATAAATATTTTCCTTAATGACTCAAATGATATTATTTTATTTAAGTCTATGAGGAGAGGTCTGGGAGTAGATGACTGAAAATCATTTGAGTGTGGGGGCAGGTGGGGGGATCGCAATTTTTTTCTCATCTGAGGATATTTAAACACAACATCTTTGCACATTTCCTGTAAAAATTTCACAGACCTTTCATATGTAGTTTCTTTCCCCTATATTTCAGTTTCAGGATTAGTTGCAGTCTTAAAAAAATATTTAATTCTCTTTGCTCTGTGACATGGCTTAATGAATCTAGGTTGAGTTTCTTTAGGAAACATAAGAAGCTTCTTGACAACTGAGAAGTCTCCCAGACACTCATTCCTGTCAGACTTTTCCAAAACCACACATAAACGGAGGCCGCAAGGTGCCTACATCAGACAAGAAAAGAAGGCCGCGGTTTCCCACCCTGACCTCGGTTATGTTTGAGTGAGAAATGTGTTTATTGCTCAGTCTCGCTGAGTGTTTAAATGTCCCTATTGTGCGAATTATGAGTGCTTTGAGTGCAAATTATGAGGGCAGCAGCCACTCTTTTTAATTTTCCACTGTCTGATCTACTCTATTTGTCCTTGGTCACCATCCACCTTTGAGAGTCGCAAAAAGCCAGGCCCGTTATTATTTTTAATAATGCTGTTGCATTAAAATCTTGGTTGACGTCCTCTAGCGATTTTTCTTTCCCTCAAATCTATGTTGCTTTTAAAAGCATTTCATTAAGGCTGTGTTTTTAGGGAGGAAAGAGAAAGGAGAGACGGGTGTCATTAGTCAGCTGCCGCAGACATCCTTTTTAATCCTAAGATTAAAGAAACTGCAGGAAAGAACTGCCTCTTTGCCCTGGGCCCTGACTTTTAGCTGGGGTTGCGCGGCTGATGAGAGCTGCTGTCCGCGAGAGGCACGGATATGCCGCTGCAACCCGCAGGCGCCGGGCTGTGACTGCGCGGGCCACCTGGCTGCGCCCAGGAGGGTCCGTGCGCGCCCATGGGACAGGAACGGACGCCAGGTGCCTTCTCCTAGGGACAGCGGGCCTTCTGACGCCCGGAGCACCGAGACATTTTGCCCGCGGGTTGGTCTGACAAGTGAAGCAGGGGACATCTCCGGTCTCTCCCTTGTCCTGGCGCCGCGCGACCTCCCTTCCTTGCAAGCCCACCCTGCCGACCCTTCCAAAGGAAAGTGAATCTACTAGCTCTCTTTCCTCCCAAGAGTCTCGCGTGCCCCTCTCTAAAAGGCGTACATAAGGGTGGCAGTCTTGGTAGGGGTCCCGCGGAAGGAGAGGTACTCATGCCAGGGGTCGCCGCCCCACAGTCGGCCGTGTCGCAGCTTGGGAGCCTTGAGGCATTTTCCTCAACTCGGGCGCCCTCTGGTGGCCATATGGAGAATTCACCTGGCGCAGGGCAGGGTCGAGGGGGCTGTCGGGGGAAAATTGAGCTCTGGCTTTTGGCAAGAAAAGAAGCAAAGTGGGCGCAGTTCTGCGCCCTACTTAATACGTATGACTGGGCTCTTGCTCAGTGTGTCAAGGTGACAGAACCAAAGGTCACGGCTTCCCGGGGCTATATGTTAATCGCTAGTGACCTTCCCCAAACAGACATTCTTGGGACCCCAGATCTAAAAAGGAAAGCAAAAGATCCCACCATTTCTGGCTCCTCCAATCTCCTCACTGGCCCCACGCCCCCAGCTCCATCTAAACACGCACACACACACCTATTTTTTTCACTCATCCACAGGATCTCCCAACACAGTCTTAAATCCATATGTTCCAGACCACCTGACCTGCCACTTGAGAAATCTGTATGCAGGTCAGGAAGCAACAGTTAGAACTGGACATCGAACAACAGACTGTCCAAATAGGAAAAGGAGTACGTCAAGGCTGTATATTGTCACCCTGCTTATTTAACTTATATGCAGAGTACATCATGAGAAACGCTGGACTGGAAGAAACACAAGCCGGAATCAAGATCGCCGGGAGAAATATCAATAACCTCAGATATGCAGATGACACCACCCTTATGGCAGAAAGTGAAGAGGAGCTAAAAAGCCTCTTGATGAAAGTGAAAGAAGAGAGTGAAAAAGTTGGCTTAAAGCTCAACATTCAGAAAACGAAGATCATGGCATCCGGTCCCATCACTTCATGGCAAATAGATGGGGAAACAGTGGAAACAGTGTCAGACTTCATTTTCGGGGGGCTCCAAAATCACAACAGATGGTGACTGCAGCCATGAAATTAAAAGACACTTACTCCTTGGAAGAAAAGTAATGACCAACCTAGATAGCATATTCAAAAGCAGAGACATTACTTTGCCGACAAAGGTCCGTCTAGTCAAGGCTATGGTTTTTCCAGTGGTCACGTATGGATGTGAGAGTTGGACTGTGAAGAAGGCTGAGCACTGAAGAATTGATGCTTCTGAACTGTGGTGTTGGAGAATACTCTTGAGAGTCCCTTGGACTGCAAGGAGATCCAACCAGTCCATTCTGAAGGAGATCAGCCTTGGGATTTCTTTGGAAGGAATGATGCTAAAGCTGAAACTCCAGTACTTTGGCCACCTCATGCAAAGAGCTGACTCATTGAAAAAGACTCTGATGTTGGGAGGGATTGGGGGCAGAAGGAGAAGGGGACGACAGGATGAGATGGCTGGATGGCATCACCGACCAATGGACGTGAGTCTGAGTGAACTCCAGGAGTTGGTGATGGACAGGGAGGCCTGGTGTGCTGTGATTCATGGGGTCGCAAAGAGTTGGACACGACTGAGCAACTGAACTGAACTGAAGGAGATCAGCCCTGGGATTTCTTTGGAAGGAATGATGCTGAAGCTGAAGCTCCAGTACTTTGGCCACCTCATGGGAAGAGCTGACTCATTGGAAAAGACTCATGCTGGGAGGTATTGGGGGCAGGAGGAGAAGGGGACGACAGAGGATGAGATGGCTGGATGGAATCACTGACTCACTCGATGGACGCGAGTCAGAGTGAACTCCGGGAGTTGGTGATGGACAGGGAGGCCTGGTGTGCTGCAATTCATGGGGTCGCAAAGAGTCGGACACGACTGAGCAACTGAACTGAACTGAATTGGCTAAGCTAAAGTCCCTGTTATTCCATCAGGCACTAATCTAGATGTGACTGATAGGGGGTTTGCAGATGTCATTAAAGTCACTAATGGATCTTCCCTGTAGCTCATATGGTAAAGAATCTGCCCTCAATGCAGGAGACCCGGGTTCGATCCCTGGGTCGGGAAGATCCCCTGGAGAAGGGAATGGCAATCCACTCCAGTATTCTTGCCTGGAGAATCCCATGGACAGAGGAGCCTGGTGGGTTACAGTCCATGGGGTCCCAAAGAGTCAAAAACGACTGAGTGACTGACACTACCGCTGTTGCTGCTGCTAAGTCGCTTCAGTCGTGTCCGACTCTGTGCGACCCCATAGACGGCAGCCCACCAGGCTCCCCTGTCCAAGTCACTAATGGGTTGGCCTTAAATAATGAACGATCTAGGTGGACCTGGCTTAATCACTTGGAAGCCCTTAAAAGCAAGGCCGAGACTCTCTAGAGAGAGAGACAGAGACATGGAGAACAAATGTATCCTGTGGAAAAGTGCTTCAGCCATGCCTACACAGCCCCACTCTGCTTGCGATCATCTCTTCTTGATTGACACCCCTACGAATTTTGGAGTTACTCTGCCAGCTCCCACAGTACTATAAGCTGATTCCTCATAATAAATCTCTTAATATATAAAGGTATTGGTTCTATGCTTGGCTGAATCCCAGATGATACAAATCACATGGCCCAAATGAGAAAAAAATAAAAAGTACCAGGGAAATTCACAGTGCCAGAAAATTCCAGCCCAGTTCATCCCAACTGTCATCCAATAGATAGTTTCTGGAAATCTATTGGTGGCTGAGACAAGGTGCTGTACTCTGGAGATGTGACTGAGAACAGAACTAACAAGGTTTTTCCCTTACTTATGCAGATCGCTCTCTCTCATACCCTCTCTGTCTCTCTCTCTCTCACACACACATACAAACAAATCCAGCTCCATATGGCAACTTTGGTCTTTTCAAACCTGGGCCAGAAGCAAGCTTTAATGAATGGTTTGTTGTGGGTACCCGTGGCGTGCTTGGAGCTATACAAAAACCTGGTAGGAGGATGCCAAGGAGGAGAAGCAGACAGCAGTCTTTGCCTGTAGGGCCCTCCATCTATCACTACAAAGGTAAAATGCTCATTTATCCTATTGCCAAACATCCTGAGTCATCCGCCCCCACAGTGTGTTTTCTTTGCCCTTACTGTTTCTATATATGGCAAAGGGGTGACACGTACTGATAATGGATCAGAGCTGCAGAATGTTGGCAAAAGCAAGCTCAACTCAGGCTGGGAAAAAGAAGGCTCTTCTCTAGATTCATCAGCAGAACCTCTGGTCCTAAGCCCAACTGAAAAGTCCAATAAAAGACCTCATTCCTCCTCTAGCATCTCCTACCCCTGCCTCAAGGCTCAATGCCTATCCCATGATGGCAGGAACCCGGTGCATTTCAATCCAACAAATGTTTGACGAGTACCTTCCACGCTACAAGTTTACTTCTAGAATCTTGCGTCCTGAAATAGCTTTTGTAATCACCATTGGCCTGCAAATGAATTGCTATATTTGCTGATAATTTCATGGATATCCTATTGACTTCTCTCTCTCTCTCTTTTTTTTAATCTTCTGGGTGATTTTCTCTTTGATATCCATACCTTCCCTCAGGTTGGGTCAGAACTCTTTCCTGGTTTTACCCCCTGTTGGCTTTGTCTCAGCCCTCTCTGGAAGGATTTCCTTCTCATCCTATTACAAGTCCGAGCTCATTCTTCCCACTTCACAACAGGCCAATAAATCCTAGAGGTGAGATGTTGAGGCAAGGAATGTGACTTTATTCAGAGAGCCAGCTGACCAAGGAGATAGCCGACTAATGTGTCTAAATAACCATCTTATCAGGGTCTGGATGCCAGTTTCTTTTACAGAACTGAGAGGGAAAGGAAGTGAGGAAGTAAAGCAAAAAGGCCATTTACTCAGTAGACATGAGTTTGTGTAAACACCAGAGATACTGAAGGACAGGAAAGTCTGGACTGCTACAGTTCACTGGGTCGCAAACAGTTGGACACAACTTAGTGACTGAACAACAACAATCTTGCAAAATAGGAGGGAATGTGTTCATTTCTTCTCTGTAGCCATTCACAGATGGGCAGAGTCAGACTGTCTCTCTGTGCCCCGAACAAAGGCACTTTAGTTTAACAGTCAGGCAGAGGGGCAGGGTTCTCCTAGGCAGGCCATTATGTATGATTATAATAACGAAAGCAATGAAAAGCAAAGGTTAAAATCAAAGAAACAGATGCAACATGAAGACAGAATTGGCACCTCCCTGCAACAATTCCACTTCTCATGATTATGAAGTAAGTGTATTCAAAACTCTCTATCAGTCACCTTGTTGTCTGAATCTATTTCCTCACCTCAAAAGATGAACCATACACTGATGGTTCCATATCTCCATCTGGACGCATGCACCGCTGTCCTGAGTCCTTGTATTCTATTGCTGTGGACACTTGAGTATAGCACGAGCACCAGTTTCCCAAAAGAACTCAGCATCTTCTTTCCTTCACTTCCAATCTGTTACCCATCCTGAGAGCCCTAGCTGAGTTAATGGTGTTGAGAATTATGTCTACTCAAAAGCCTACTCTAGGAGCTCAAGAGGCATTCCAGCTTTCCTCCTGCTTACTTTGTTCATTCAGTTGGTAAGCTGGGCTTTATCAGCCCATTGGAGGATGTCTCCGGTCCCTGCTCCTCTTTCCCATACGCATTGGAATTGCCTTAGTCTAGGAGAAGGCAATGGCACCTCACTCCAGTACTTTTGCTTGGAAAATCCCATGGATGGAGGAGCCTGGTGGGCTGCAGTCCATGGGGTCGCTGAGAGTTTGACACGACTCAGTGACTTCACTTTCACTTTTCACTTTCACGCTTTGGAGAAGGAAATGGCAACCCACTCCAGTGTTCTTGACTGGAGAATCCCGGGATGACGGATCCTGATGGGCTGCCGTCTATGGGGGTTGCACAGAGTCGGACACGCAGCAGCAGCACAAACCTTACAAAGTTCACCTCTGGAGCAAATAGCCTTCTAATGATATCTTTGCCTCCATGTCTTTGCTTTCTCTTCCATTCATTTTTCTAGAATGCAAATCCTCTTGTGACATTTTCCCGTTTAAAAAGTGTCAGTGGTTTCCTAAAAGGCTTCCATGACCCTCTCCCTTCCCTTCCACATCCACCCCCGGCTAGCTGATGGGCAGCCCCCTTCTTTGTTCTCACTGCATTGTAATCTCCCTCTATGGTAGCACTTTACACAGTAACATTGTCTTCTTTAATGCACTGTTTCAAGGAGAGAAAAGTGCCAGAAATAATATGAAAAATACCAACAAACTCACCACCCAAATTGAACAAATCTTTGATGTATTGATTCCAACACTTCTTTTTCAAAGAAATTAGCCATGATAAAAAATAGTTGAGATTAATCTGTGACTCATCTAGCATTGAAGCCGCCACTGTTAAGAGTTTGGGGTTGATTTTTTTGCTGCTCTTACACTTGATTATTAACTTCCCAATGATGGTTTCCCTCTCTTGTTCATCTGTGAAACCCCAGGACTTGCCAGAGAGAAATAAAATAAAAGGACTGAGTAAACATTTGTTAAAAAATTGTATGCGTGGCTGGATCCACACTCATGACTCCTGTGGATCATTCCTCATTACAGTGAAATATTATCTTCTGAAAAGTTGCCAATTAATGTACAATGCTTTTAGGGGTATTTGATTCCACTAAGTTATCTCTGTTCTCCAGAGTCTTTACCCTTAACTAGTGGCTCTCTATGTTGACTGCACGTTGGAATCCACTGGGGAGATATTAGAGGGCTAATATCTGGATTCCACCTCCAGCAACTCCTATTTAATGGGTGAGATACCTCCTAGGCAGTGAGTTGTTAAAAGCTCCTGGGTGCTTATAATATACAGATGAGGCTGAGAACCTCCATTACCTCCTACAAGGCATCATTATCATCAGCGTCATCATTTCTACCAATGTTGGCAATTGGTGAGTACTAACTGTATGCTATTTATGTACATTATTTTGTTTATTACTCACCACAAGCTAAGTATTTTTATTATCCTCCGTTTACAGATGAAGAAAGTGACACTGAGAAGGGTTGAGTAACTTGCCCAAAGTCAAATAGCCTCTGGGTCTTGCTGCTCTCACTGCATCACCAGTTCCCATCCCTTATTAGCTATGGCTCTTACAAAGCCCAGGATTAATAGAATTTCAAATACCCCTAAAGAAAGTCATTGAAGCCTGGCATCACCAGTGCTCTCTAAAACCCTGAGCTTTCATTGCTAACCTTGCTTCTTTCTTGAGTCATTTCCTGAAGTTGGCCATAAATTCTCTGCCTGAACAGCTGCCGGAGATTCAAAAAATGGAGCCCCTCCAACCTCTGGCCGCCACACCCTCTTTGACTATAGGAAGGATTCCTCTCAATTACACATTTTAGCACTGTGTTCCTGGCCTCTCCTCATCATGCTGGACGGCTTTTTCCATTGCTCTCCATCTCTTGCTCTTTCTCTGTTGGATTGACATGATATTGCTCCCCAACATACATAAGACTTGCAATTCAAGACCACACTACTCCCCTTTATTCTCCTGCTCTGTCTTTGTAAGGCAATCATAGAAGGAAAATACACATCAGTATTTACTCTGTACACTGATTTCTTTATAGATGTAATGTATGTGCTTTCAAAAGTGTTCAATAGTGTCATTAACAGTGTCCCAACAACAGCAGTTTACTGTAGCAGAGACCAAGGTGCATTGTCTTGGAATTTTGGAACATGATGGTTTGAAAGGATCTGGGAGGTCAGCTAGTCTCTGTGCTGCCATTACAGAGAACTCAAAATGGACATCGGTGGCAGTGCCTCGGTGGTTAAGCAGTGGACAGTGAGGAAACAAATGTGAAATCTGGGGAGATGGTCCTCCGTGTTATGCAGTCCATTGGCTGCAATAACACAGGAGGCAATCATGGGGGGTCATGGCAGGGCAGTGAGCCTCCCACTCCCCGGAGAACAAGTTGCTGTCGACTCTGTGTGGCAAAGTGGTAGACGAAAGCAATGAGCTCAAGAAAGAACTGGCCATTTTACAAACAGAAAAGAAAAGAAATACATTCCAGAAACTGGAGGCCTGATAAAGTTGATCAAGGGACCACTTCTGGATTCCTAATATTTCTGAGGAAACAGTCACGCAACAAAGACCCAAAGCAACTCATGGAAAAAATCAGACTAATGGTGTGGTGCTCAGTGAAACCTTTCTGTTGGATTAAAAAAAAAAAAAACAACAACTCAGGGTAGAGAGTCTATGAAAGGAGTAGCTTTCCCACCAAAGCAGAAAAGTACCATGAAGTTGAGACATGAAGGACCATGGAGGTAAAAAAAAGCAAGGAAGGAAATAATGATTAGATCATTTCTCTTAAAGAGCAATGGGCATGATTGCTGGCTCATAGAATCAACTGGAAGCAGACAGAGGAGGAAACTGCTATTGAGTTGAAAGAGATTATTTGAACGTTAATATTCTGGAGCAGAAAATGGCCTGAGAAAGCCATGTATCTCTCTAACAGGGCATGTTCCTTAACACTCACTACATATTGGACCAAGGAAAATAATTTAAAAAGGAAGAAACTTCCAGAGGTGGAGCCAAAGGCTATGAAGAGCCTGGACTCTGTTACTGACCAGACACTACAGTGTGCTTTACAATCTTCTCTTTTCCAAAGGGAGGGTGCTTTGTTGTTGCCCTGACCCTGTACTACTATCATATATTGAGTGTAGAGAGGAGGGGAAGATAACTTGTCATTTTAGTTCACAGGTCTCTGGACCATGATGAGCTTCATCCTGACCCAAAAGAGATGCTACATAGAGCACATCCCCTGGAGATCCAGGACTTAGAGCTGGATACAGTGACTAGGTGGGACTTTACATCATCTCTCTTGGATGGGTATGACTTGTTTCATGCATGTTCAAGTGTAGACTGTTGTACAGACATTTTCTTCACCAAACAGTCATTCCCTCCTCCATATTGCAAGCCCCCTTATAATAAGTCAGAGTCTCTTGGGCAGTTCCGGCTAATGGGCTACTGTGATCGGAAAGAGAGTTTGTTGTGTGAACTGCCAGCTCTCTCTTTGCCTGCAGGAGACCAGAAAGCCATTTCCTGTCATGGCAGCATCATAGTATCAAAACAGTCTAGATAATGGAAATGCCCCATGGAGAGGAGGTGCCCTAGAGAGTGGCCCAGCCTACATGAGAGTTTGTGTGAGTTAAAACCTTTTGTTGTATTTAGTTACTGAGATTTTGAGGGTATTTCCTACTGTAGCTTTTTTTGGCCTAGCCTATCTAACACGATGGCTACGGCTTGTGGTGTGTCATTCTGTTACCCATATGATTATGAGGCCCAGAGAGATTGACCCAGTAATGGGCTGACCCTGAATGCCATTCTGCAAATCATTAACCAGGCACTAGGAGTGGATTTACTGAGGGCCCAATATATAAATGTCAGTGTGTGAACCCTCTTTCATTCATTCACTCAATGGTGTTTATTGAGGTTCTACCATGTAGAAAAAAACAGGCCCTGGAAATACAATGCCCAAAGGTCTCATGGAGCTGACATCCTGGTTGGAGATAACCAAGGGAGTGAAAAGAACAAATAAGATTATTTCAGGGAGTAGATAACTGCTACTAAGCAAATAATTGGGGCAATATGGTAGAAAGTGATTGGGTGGTCAGGGAAGGTCTCTATGAGAAGGTAACAGTTAAGCTAAGACCCTAAGACGCAGGAACCAGCCATGCAAAGGTCTGGAGGTGGAACTTCCAAGCAGAGGGAACAGTAGCTGCAAAGCCCTGAGATGGATAAGTTCTCATTTGATGGTTTTGAGTTTTCAGTTTGACAGAAGTCCGATTTGGGTGGGATGTTATGAATCAAGGATACAGAGGATAAAATCAGAGAGTAAATGGCGGATCCTTCAGGATCTTTAAAGACTTCTCGAGGTGGCTGGATTTTATTTTAAGGACAGTGGGAAGCTGTTAGATGATTCAAAAGAGAGAAGTTACAAGATTTGATTGGAGACTGATTGGTAGGAAGCTGTGGCAGCAGCTCGGGTAAGAAAGGATGGAGCTGCAGAGGAGGTGGATGACTGTGGTTATATTTTGGAGAAAAACAGCTCTTGCTGATAGGTTGGATGTTGCAAATGAGAATAGGAGAGAAAGGAATAAAGGACAACTTCTAGGCTTTCAGCTTGAGTAACGAATAGTTCATTACCAGTCGATAGTGGTGCCATTTACAAAGCTGAGAAGACTTGGAGAAGCCCAGATTCAGGGCATTGAAAAGAGTGAAAAATTCTCAGTTTGAGCTGCCATGAGACATTCACATGACGATAGGAGGGAAGCAGGTGGAGTTTCAGGGCAAGGTTTGGCCTGGAGATATAAATTTGGGGCCCATCAGTTTATAAATGTTATTTAAAGCCAGGGAACAGAATGAGATCACTTAAACAGAGTGTGTAAATACAGAAGAGGTCCCAAGTCTGGGGTCTGGGATCCAACATCTATCTCGAGGTCAGCAAGAAGACGAGTCATTCCTCCAGAATATTGAGACCTTTTCCACTCCAAAGGGCGGCTTGCTTTTTAAAAGATGTTCTAAGACATATAGATTTTCCCACATATCTTAGTCATAAATGTTACATCAGAGTCTCCTGTGAGTTTTAAGTCACATGTGTCACTGTGGGGAAGCAGCTGTGGGTTAGTAAAAAATGCATGCATGAAGCTGAGGGTCAGAAAACCCTGGAAGCTTTCAGCCACTTTGCCACTTACTAGCAATGTGATAAGTCACAGATTTGGGTTGTCGTCAGAATTAAAGAAAACAATGAATGTGAATACATTCTGAACATTCGCAGCTGCCCTGTCTCCTACTAGCTTCTAGCCACGTGTGGCTATTTAAACTGAAATCAAATAAATGCTCAGTCCTTTAAGACTAAGAAGACACGATGAGTAACTACAATATGGGATCCTGGACTGGATCCTAGAACAGAAAAACAGACTCTAGTAGAAAAAACTGGTGATATCTGAATAAAGCCTGTGCTGCTGCTGCTGCTGCTAAGTCACTTCAGTCGTGTCCGACTCTGTGTGACCCCATAGATGGCAGCCCATGAGGCTCCTCCATCCCTGGGATTCTCCAGGCAAGAATACTGCAGTGGGTTGCCATTTCCTTCTTCAATGCATATATGCATACTAAGTTACTTCAGTCATGTCCACATCTGTGCGACCCTATGGACAGCAGCCCACCAGGCTCCTCTGTCCACAGGATTCTCTAGGCAAGAATACTGCAGTGGGTTGCCATTTCCTTCTTCAGGGAATAAAGCCTGTGGGTGAGTTCATAGTATTGAATCAAGGTTGATTTCTTCATGTTGACAAGTGTAATGGGTTAGGTAAGTTGTTGATGTCAGGAGAAGCTGGGAGAAGGATATAATGAACTCTCTGTGTTCACACAATAAAAAGTTAAAGAAAACTCAGTTTCTCAGCTATGCCAGCCACATTGCAAGTAGCCATGAGTCATATCAATGTTGATTGTTGCCATCATGGCAGGAAAGTCTACAGGAGAGTGACGCCTACAGCAGTAAACAAACATACGGTTTTACTAAACAGGGCACTGGCCACAGCGCTGTGCCTTAAAATGATTTCTGTGGGAGAAAGTCAATGGCTTCAATGAAAAGATTGAAGTCATGTGTAGAAATGAAAATCCAGTCTGCCCTCTTACACCCAAATTAACTGTGTTATTTTAGACTAGCTTCTGTTTTCTCCAAAATGTGACAGGGTTAAACCAAATGATGTCTAAAGTACACTTCCCATCTAACTTGCAGTGGATCATGAAGAATACAATGAGGGAATGGCTCATTATCTTGGTAGCCCATAGAGAAGACGCTCCTGTGGCTAAATTTAAGTATGCAGTGGGGGAGGGAAGCAGCAGTTCCCCGACGCCCCCAACCCCAGATCTGCTCCAGTGCCAGCTCATTTAGCCTTATTGATGGTGCAGGAAGGACTCTGAAACACACACCCCTTGACAGAGAGAGGCTACATTTGAAAAGAGTGAAAACACACAGGGTTTTGATGAGTAAACAATTGAGAAGAATAAATAGGAAGTATTTTTCTTAATGTTAGAAGCACCTTACTTCATTGGTTACTTTTTTGGTTCATGACTGCCAGTTTAAAAAGTGAAATAATTCAGCTTAGACTAATAGGGATTTAGAAAACATTATTGACTAAGGAGTGAAAGTCATTCAGTCATGTCCGACTCTTTGTGACCCCATGGACTGTAGCCTGCCAGACTCCTCTGTCCAAGGGATTTTCTAGGCAAGAATATTGGAGTGGGTAGCCATTCCCTTCTCCTGGGGATCTTCTCAACCCAGGAATCAAACCCAGGTCTCCTGCATTGCAAGTGGATTCTTTACCATCTGAGCCACCAGGGAAGCCCCAGGTAGCCTATCCCTTCTCCAGGAGATCATCCCAACCAAGGAATTGAACTGGAGTCTTATGCATTGCAGGTGGATTATTTACCAGCTGAGCTACCTGGGAAGCCCCTACTGACTAAGGAAGTTACTATTGACTTTTTTTTCTGTCTGTCATACTCCAGTGAGTAGTCACTAATAGTAACCTGCTGTCCTAAGGAAGCACTTTCCATCCAAAGACATTTAAGACAAAGCATGGATATTACCCCATTTATTTTTACAGTGTTCATTGATACTAATATATGATACCTTAATCATTGACAGCCTTGATGTACTCCTTTTCCTATTTGGAACCAGTCTATTGTTCCATGTCCAGTTCTAACTGTTGCTTCCTGACCTGCATATAGGTTTCTCAAGAGGCAGGTCAGGTGGTCTGGTATTTCCATCTCTTTCAGAATTTTCCACAGTTTATTGTGATCCACACAGTCAAAGGCTTTGGCATAGTCAATAAAGCAGAAATAGATGTTTTTCTGGAACTCTCTTGCTTTTTCGATGATCCACCAGATGTTGGCAATTTGATCTCTGGTTCCTCTGCCTTTTCTAAAACCAGCTTGAACATCTGGAAGTTCATGGTTCGTGTATTGCTGAAGTCTGGCTTGGACAATTTTGAGCATTACTTTACTAGCATGTGAGATGAGTGCAGTTCTACAGTAGGTTGATCATTCTTTGGCATTGCCTTTCTTTGGGATTGGAATGAAAACTGACTTTTTCCAGTCCCGTGGCCACTGCTGTGTTTTCCAAATGTGCTGGCATATTGAGTGCAGCACTTTCACAGCATCAGCTTTCAGGATTTGAAATAGCTCAACTGGAATTCCATCACCTCCACTAGCTTTGTTTATAGTGATTTTTTCTAAGGCCCACTTGACTTCACATTCCAGGATGTCTGGCTCTAGTTGGGTGATCACACCATTGTGATTATCTGGGTTGTGAAGCTCTTTTTTGTACAGTTCTTTTGTGTAGTCTTGCCATCTTTTCTTAATATCTTCTGCTTCTGTTAGGTCCATACCATTTCTGTCCTTTATTGAGCCCATCTTTTCATGAAATGTACCCTTGGTATCTCTAATTTTCTTGAAGAGATCTCTAGTCTTTCCCATTCTGTTGTTTTCCTCTATTTCTTTGCTGATCCCTGAGAAAGGCTTTCTTATCTCTCCTTGCTATTCTTTGGAACTCTGCATTCAGATGTATATATCTTTCCTTTTCTCCTTTGCTCTTTTCTTCTCTTCTTTTCACAGCTATTTGTAAGGCCTCCTCAGACAGCCATTTTGCTTTTTTGCATTTCTTTTCCATAGGGATGGTCTTGATCCCTGTCTCCTGTAATAATGTCACAAACCTCCGTCCATAGTTCATCAGGCACTCTATCAGATCTAGGCCCTTAAATTTATTTCTCACTTCACTGTATAATCATAAGGGATTTGATTTAGGTCATACCTGAATGGTCTAGTGGTTTTCCCTACTTTCTTCAATTTAACTCTGAATTTGGCAATAAGGAGTTCACAATCTGAGCCACAGTCCGCTCCTGGTCTTGTTTTTGTTGACAGTATAGAGCTTCTCCATCTTTGGCTGCAAAGAATATAATCAATCTGATTTCGGTGTTGACCATCTGGTGATGTCCATGTGTAGAGTCTTCTCTTGTGTTGTTGGGAGAGAGTGTTTGCTATGACCAGTGCATTTTCTTGGCAAAACTCTATTAGTATTTGCCCTGCTTCATTCCACATTCAGAGGCCAAATTTGCCTGTTACTCCAGGTGTTTTTTGACTTCCTACTTTAGCATTCCAGTCCCCTATAATGAAAAGGACATCTTTTTTGGGTGTTGGTTCTAAAAGGTCTTGTAGGTCTTCATAAAACCATTCAACTTCAGTTTCTTCAGCATTACTGGTTGGGGCATAGACTTGGATTACTGTGACATTGAATAGTTTGCCTTGAAAACGAACAGAGATCATTCTGTCATTTTTGAGATTGCATCCAAGTACGGCATTTCAGACTCTTTTGTTGACCATGATGGCTACTCCATTTCTTCTAAGGGATTCCACAGTAATAGATATAATGGTCATCTGAGTGAAATTCACCCATTCCAGTCCGTTTTAGCTCTCTGATTCCTAGAATGTCGACATTCACTCTTGCCATCTCCTGTTTGACCACTTCCAATTTGCCATGATTCATGGACCTGACATTCCAGGTTCTTATGCAATATTCCCCTTACAGCATCGGACTTTGCTTCTATCACCAGTCACATGCACAACTGGATATTGTTTTTGCTTTGGCTCCATCCCTTCATTATTTCTGGAGTTATTTCTCCACTGATTTCCAGTAGCATATTGGGCACCTACTGACCTGGGGAGTTCCTCTTTCAGTATCCTATCATTTTGCCTTTTCAAACTGTTCATGGGGTTCTCAAGGCAAGAATACTGAAGTGGTTTGCCATTCCCTTCTCCAGTGGACCACATTGTGTCAGACCTCTCCACCATGCCCGCCCATCTTGGGTGGCCCCACAGGGCATGGCTTAGTTTCATTGAATTAGACAAGGCTGTGGTCCATGTGATTAGACTGACTAGTTTTCTGTGATTATGCTTATTTAACTTATATGCAGAGTACATCATGAGAGACGCTGGGCTGGAAGAAGCACAAGCTAGAATCAAGATTGCCAGGAGAAATATCAATAACCCCAGATATGCAGGTGATACCACCCTTATGGCAGAAAGTGAAGAGGAACTAAAAAGCCTCTTGATGAAAGTGAAAGAGGAGAGTGAAAAAGTTTGCTTAAAGCTCAACATTCAGAAAACAAAGATCATGGCATCTGGTCCCATCACTTCATGGGAAATAGATGGGGAAACAGTGGAAACAGTGTCAGACTTCATTTTTTGGGCTCCAAAATCACAGCAGATGGTGATTGCAGCCATGAAATTAAAAGACGCTTACTCCTTGGAAGAAAAGTTATGACCAACCTAGATAGCATATTCAAAAGCAGAGATATTACTTTACCAACAAAGGTCCGTCTAGTCAAGGCTCTGGTTTTTCCTGTGGTCATGTATGGATGTGAGAGTTGGACTGTGAAGAAAACTGAGTGCCAAAGAATTGATGCTTTTGAACTGTGGTGTTGGAGAAGACTCTTGAGAGTCCTTTGGACTGCAAGGAGATCCAACCAGTCCATTCTGAAGGAGATCAGCCCTGGGATTTCTTTGGAGAGAATGATGCTGAAGCTGAAACTCCAGTACTTTGGCCACCTCATGAGAAGAGTTGACTCACTGGAAAAAACTCTGATGCTGGGAGGGATTAGGGGCAGGAGGAGAAGGGAATGACAGAGGATAAGATGGCTTGATGGCATCACTGACTCGATGGACGTGAGTCTGAATGAACTCCAGGAGTTGGTGATGGACAGGGAGGCCTGGTGTGCTGCGATTCATGGGGTCACAAAAGTCGGACACAACTGAGCAACTGAACTGAACTGAACTAAAATCATTGACAATAAGGTATGGTCTGAAATTCTGAGCAATATTTATTTCCTTCTTTTCCTTATTCTTCATTAAGTATACATCAACAGAGATTCTTGGCTAAAAGGAAGAGAAAATTCTGGCAAATTCAAGGCAAAAGCATAAATCATGAAGACATAAATCACCACACATCTCCTGGGAGATTTGCCATGAGATTCCATAATATCCCCAAAGGAAACCAGAGTGCCAGTAAGAAAGGGCAGCCATAATGGAAGAATGCCACCCATAGAGTTCAACCCATTTATATTTTGTTTATTTTTAATGCATATTTATTCATTTTGTAAATTATATCATAACCTAAATGCATAAATATGGAATTTTTATTACTTAAATTTCTGTTATACTCTCACTCTCTCTGTTCATCAGATAAGTTATATATGGTCATTAATACTCATTGTCTTCAGTTAAACAGCAAATAAAGATCCTAGTGTATATGTGTATGTGTGTATATGTGTGTACACACACCCAGTCACTCAGTCATGTCTGACGCTTTGCAACCCCCAAAGGGTCCTTCATTTCTAAACACTATATTCTCAATAGAACAAATTAGATATATGAACAAAAGAATAGACATCAGTATAATGTATCATTTGCCAAGGTTTTGATATATTACTAAGTCCTATATAATAAAAAAACTCTTGCTTGAATAATCATCTCTTAGGATGAACAAATAAGTATTAATAAAAGCACTTTCTATCAATAACTTGATAAATGATGAACACTAACCATGAACTTAAACTATGGCTGGAAGAAAGATGATGAGAAGATTTTGCTATTCTTTTCAAATACACTCTTATACCTTATGTGCATATGGAATCCGAGTTCTCACCTGAAATTTAATAGCTGATGCTTATAAACTGGGTTCTATAAGAACCTTTAAGCATTTAATTCTTTCTGTCTTATCCAGGCCTAGAATGTGATATTATTTCTCTCTGCTACAATATTTGAGTTTATTTTCACAGCATGTTAGGGCAATAATAAACAGTGGTTTCATGACTTTCTCCATCTACACCCTTGCTACAATCCTATCCATCATCTATTAGAAATGATTAGTTGTATCTGTTAAAAGCCAGACTACCACGGAACTACATTTTTATGTGTCTTGAGATTAACAGTGTCTTCTTAAAAGAAATGCAAACAATTGTTGAATTCCAGAGGAAAGACTGAAAGCAGCCACTGAGATTCCAGATTGTCACTGAGCATTAAAGTATATTTCTAAGGGAGGGGTGACATTTTTTTCCACACGCTTTTCTATAGATGTTTCAATCAGAAGAGACCTAAGGAGCCACTGTTGGCCTTGAATTCCTTCTCCTGGGAGAGACAGGACGGTCAGTGACATTGAAGTCAACTGCAAATTTCTAACAGTATAGAGACTAGATCAGGAATGTGACTCAAGAATGCTAAACAGAAGGGCCCCCCCAGCCCCTTACATTGCAATATCTTTTGAACCCTTTTAAGAAGCATGCCTTTAGTTGTGGACATTACTCAAATATTTTTGACAGTGATTCCTCTGGGGGACTAACAGTAACAGTCTATCAGATAACACATTGGCAAGGATTGCTGATTGCTAAACTATCCTGGTTCTGCTCCAAGACCCTAATAAAACCTGAGGAAGCACCCCTGAGAGGGAGTCTGTGCCATGAAGAACCTGATCCCAGGTCAGGTCAACCTGGCAGCCCGGGGATGACTGTCACAGTCAAGAGATGGCAAGGGTGCTGAAGGAGATCAGGCATAAAGGGGGAGATGAAAACAACCCAAAGAGAAAGGTGGATGAACAATAAGTCAGAATGAAAACAGAATCAGCTGCAAGGCTCCCCAGTGCTCCTGGTTGCTGGATACCTTTCTAGAGAAAACTGAGATTCCTCTTGGCTTAAAAAACCACAGCCTTCCTTCACCAGGCCCAAGAGAACTCTCCCAGAGAAGGCAGGAGAGCACCCATGGTGAGCACTAAGATGTAACCCCCCACATCGGGGGAAGCCATTTGCATTCCTCTTAAACTATTGCCCCACCAAGCATGCTGCTGCCTAAGGGCCTTTGAACTTGGTCTTCCTTCAGCCTGGGAGGCTGTTACTCCAGGATTCACAAGGATTCTCCCTTTCCTCATTCAAGTCACTGCCCCATCAAAGAGGTCTTCCTAACCAGCCCATCTAAAACCGCACTTCCAGTACTGTCTCCCTCTCATCCTCCTTTACTTTTCTGCCCACACCAGTACCAGCTTAAATATTTATTTTCAAATACAGAACTCAAGCTCCCTGAAGGCAGGAATTTATAGTGGTTTGTCCATTGTTCCATCCTTAACAAGATAGGTGGAAGAAATATTATCAACCTCAGATATATGGATAATACCGCTCTAATAGCAGAAATTGAAGAGGAACTGAAGAGCCTCTTGATGAGGGTAAAAGAGGAGAGTGAAAAAGCTGGCTTGGAACTCAATATTAAAAAAACTAAGCTTATGGCATCCACTCCTATCACTTCATGGCAAGTATAAGGGGGAAAAGTGGAAGCAGAGACAGATTTTATTTTCTTGGGCTCCGAAATCACTATGGATGATGACTTCAGCCATGAAATTAAAAGATGCTTGCTACTTGGAAGGAAAGCTATGACAAACCTAGACAGCTATGAAAAACCAGAGATATCACTTTGCCAACAGAGTTTTTTAAGGTCATAGCTACGGTTTTTCCAGTAGTCATGTACAGATGTGAGAGCTGGACCATAAAGAAGGCTAAGTGCCAAAGAATTGATGCTTTTGAATTGTGGTGCTGGAGAAGATTCTTGAGAGTCTCTTGGACAGCAAGAAGATCCAACCAGTCAATCCCGAAGGAAATCAACCCTGAATATTCCTTGAAAGGACTGATGCTGAAACTGAAAGTTCAATACTTTGACCTGATAGGAAGAGCCAACTCATTGGAAAAGACCCTGATTTGGGGGAAAGATGGAGGGCATGAGGTGAAGGGGAGGACAGAGGATGAGATGGTTGGATGGCATCATTGATTTGATGGACATGAGTTTGAGCAAACTCTGGGAAATAGGGAAGGACAGAGAGGCCTGTCATGCTGCAGTCCATGGGGTCGCAAAGAGTCAGACATGACTGAGCGACTGAACAGCAACCAAGCCAAAATCCCACTGGCTGAATAAATGAAAATGTACATGGTACCAACAAATGATTCCTGGCCAAAGGCTCCAAAAAGTAGTTGTTGTTTTTTTTCCACAAGATAGCCTTCTTGAACTATCTTTCCAATGATCCCTGGATAGCCCCAAACTAATCTATTGAACGCCACTATTCTCAAATAATAAAAGAACATTCTTCAATGATTAAAAATTTTCTGTGATTCTAAGATAGCAGATGGGGAAGAAACTCACCCGCCATCTTCCTCTTATAAGATCAGCTGTGCCTGATGAGGTTTTGTAATGAAAGGCTCTGGGTTTGTTTGATCTGGACAAGCCCAGAGGCCAAGTTCATTGTTAGCATTAATTATTAATATAATAAAGAAAACTAACAATTTTACTATAGAAGCAGGAGGGCAGTTAGTGCTTTCTATGTGAGGGTCATTATCCCTCTCTGAAAGAGCCTGGGAAAATAAAATATGTTATTTTGTGTCAGACATTTCAGTTCAGTTCAGTCACTCAGTCATGTCCAACTCTCTGCAACCCCATGGACTGCAGCATACCAGGCTTCCCTGTCCATCACCAACTCCTGGAGCTTGCTTAAACTCATGTCCATCAAGTTGGTTATGCCATCCAACCATTTCATCCTCTGCTGTCCCCTTCTCTTCCCACCTTCAACCTTTCCCAACATCAGGGTCTTTTCTAATGAGTGAATTCTTTGCATCAGGTGGCCAAAGTATTGGAGTTTCAGCTTCAGCATCAGTCCTTCCAATGAATATTCAGAACTGATTTTCTTTTAAGATTGGATCTCCTTGCAGTCCAAGGGACTCTCAAGAGTCTTCTCCAACACCAGAATTCAAAAGCATCAATTCTTCAATGCTCAGCTTTCCTCACAGTCCAACTCTCACTTCCATATATGACTACTGGAAAATGTATATTTATTTATTTGACTTTAAAGTTATTTGATCTTAAAGCTATTTAAGTGATAAAGGGCTCATCTTTGAAGTTTCCTCCTGCTTTGGTGAAACATTATCAAATAAATCTGGAAGACATAATAGGCATGCGATAAAAGGAGGCAGAATTAAGATGTGAAAAGAGGATTATATCATGTGTGGTACATTTACAATATTTAAAAACTGGTTTCTTAATATGGTCTCAGACATACTTATGTTTATGTGCTTATATTATTTCTCCAAAAGTAAAAATGGGCTGAGTGGAGTTGTGGAGGCATGGGTAGGGAGACAATGTAGTATACACTCTCCTTTTGGTGAGGAGTCTCTCTGTCACCTGAAATCTCATGTGCAAATATAAAGATATAAAAAGCATGACAATTGTAGTCTGAACAATTGCCACAGTGATGTGTGCTTTCTGGGGTGTTTGGCTTCATTTTAGTTACTATTTAACATTTTCTTAATCTGTATTGCCTTTTATCTGACATCCTGGAACATTTCCCTGTTTCTTCTTTATTATTTCCTTCCCTACTAATGATGTTTCTGGAACTGAAGTATCCTCTTAATATGGGTTCTCTTCGTTAACAAAGAGAACACTGGGTTTGATTTATCTGTAAAAACCCCTGGGATGACTTTTGTGCTTAGATGTCAAAGAAATCCTCCATCTCTTTCTCAGCCATTAATTTTATCATTATGGAAATAGCTTCCATAATTGATAAAACATTGTCAACTGAGTTTGACAGACTATTAAAACACTTCTGAAGATTTGTAATCTCCAGCTCCTGTCTCTTGGGGCTTGTTTAAAACGTTCACACCCATATTTATATTCTCTCTTAAATGTCAATGGAAAAAAATCTTTGTGATAAGGTCATTGTAATGCACACAGACAGTGATCAAGGATAATTTTCCCCCAGTCCCAGCCAAGTCATGTTATTATTAATAAAACAGGGTAAGTCATTCATCTTTTCCCACTAACTGAGAAAATTGAAGCTTGGCCATAAAGAGGAAGAGGACCACCCTGTAAAAGGCATAGCCTGTTGTGAAGTCTGGGGTATCTATTTTTTTAATTAAATATTTTAATTTGAAGTAACTGTAGATTCACATGAAGTTGTAAGAAATAACAGAGCTCACATACACTCTGTACCCAGTTGCCCTTAAAAATAGCATCTTGCAAAAACTATAGAACAATATTTAAATAAGATTATTGACACTGATACACTGATATTATTCAGATTTCTCAATTCTCTTGTACTCATGTGTGTGTGCATATTAAGTTCTATGCAACTTTATGGCATGTGCATTTATTTGTGTATCTATCACCACAGTCAAGTTACAGAATGGTTGTGTAACTCTTTAATAATCACATCTACTCTTTTCTTCTCCCTTCCCTGTAGGGAATCTATTTTCCTTTGAGCTTTTATGCATAATAAGGAGAAATCAAATTATGAAAATCAGTTGCCTTCAATGAAAGCATTTGAGCTTTTAGAAAAAGGTGTCTACTTGTGGTGGATGCAGCCAGAGCTTGATATCTAAAAACCTGATTTCAGCCCCCACTCCCCTACCTGGATGGGTAGATTTATAAAGGGCCTGCACAAATGTGTGTGTGCTTTACATTCAAAGCAACAACAGTGATAAGAAATGAGGAATTATGTGTTAGTAAGCTTCATTTTTTGTTGATGTTGCAAATGCCACTGATAATATTCCACTAAAATGATAAATTTTTAGATAAATCAAGAAATTACTCCCAGTCTCAGAGGTTTCTTGGAAAGTTTTTAGCATCCAAGATGCACAACTAAGTTCTAATTAGGATGAAAATCATATGACATTCTGGAATTTTATACTTAGATGAACATGGGTCATGAGAATTTTCCAAAATTCTTTTTGAAAAGCATGTGGGAAGTCAGCTCCAATTTTTCTCCTTTGTTGCAAGCTGAGATTTTTTTAAAAATATATGAACTCCCAGGCAGACACTTTCCATCTGCTACTGTAGGCATTTTTGCCCATCTGATATAAAATACCAGCAAGTAAGTCCTCAAAGCTAACTCAGTGGCTCAATAAAATATGGTCTTCTTGTCACCCTTGGTGCTTAAATCATTTGTTGTCAAACTAGGTGGCTTTCAGAGTTGACATTTACTGCTGTTTGCTGCAAAAGAGATTGTAGCCCCAAGGAGAGGGCCAGAACTGTCATTAAGCACTGCCAGCTATGAGAACAAAGGCCTTGGTTAATTTTTTTTGTGATTCTGTTGCTGTCCTATGGTTCTTAAGACAGATGGTTTTTAAATGATGAATTTTCAACAAGAGACACTTAAGAAGTGTTTACCCAGTGGTCCCAATGGCCTCATGCATATACAGACACTCAAACCCATACAAGGAAACATTAAAAGAGCCTTTATCTTCCTTCTCTCGACCCCCCACATCTTGCTCTCTTTCACTCAGTTCTTTTTCCAAAATCTGTAGGTTAGATCCAACACGAATAGACCACATACATATGAGGAATTCATATTAGTAGTAGGAATTAATTTAAAGGAAGCTTTCACAGGTTCATAAAAGATGTATCAAATGCCTTATATGTTTATGGCACTATAGTAATTGCTTTGGTGGAAACCAAAATGAGT
This sequence comes from Nanger dama, assembly GCA_917880005.1. Lineage (NCBI taxonomy): Eukaryota > Metazoa > Chordata > Mammalia > Artiodactyla > Bovidae > Nanger > Nanger dama. The sequence goes on from CAKJTW010000022.1 coordinate 30,589,374, forward strand.
TTCTTCCCTCAAAATGAAAGAAGCTAGTATTTATCAAGCACTCCTTTGAGCCAAGCATTTTGTATTTGTCATTTCCTGCCATTTTCATGGTGACTCTGTGATATTATGGGGTTATGATTTTCCACATCAGGAAGCAGGAGCCCAGTCAGGTTCAGGAGTTGGCCCAAGGTCACAGATAGTAAGAGGCAGAAGTGAGATTCAAGTCAGGTATATCTGAAGTCCACGCTCTTTCCATAGAGTGTCCTTTAACTTGCAAAAACGGGGATAATACAAGTTCGGAAATGCAAGCATACATAAAACTGTAAAACAGACCAGATTATAATAAATCATGTAAGAAATTTCAAATCAGAGTTACAAAGAAATTCAACAGACGGTTGATGAAGTGGACATTGTCATGATTCTCTTTCAACAACAGATTCCTTGTCTCGGCTACTGGGAGCACTGATGATGTACACTCTTCAGCTGTCAGTCACTTCAGAGACTGCCCCATCTACAGAGAGCTACCTTGCCCAAAGTTACACCTTCACTCAAGAAGCCACATCCGTTGAATGTTCGATGTGGAAGCAAAAGCTTGGACATCTTGATTCAATTGGGGTAGTGCTTAAGGCCACTATGGCTCCAGAGCTCCCCATGTGTTGGCTGAATCTGTGGTTGCACCCTCACAACAGCTCCTTTCATTCCCTCCCATCTACAAGGGTTGACCCCAAAGACACTCCTTAATATAATCCTACATGCTAAGCTCTGGCTCAGAGATTACTTGCCAAAGAAGTCAACCCAAGGCAGTTGGGTAGGTTTGAAAATTCCTCACAGAAAAATGGCCCATGAAATAGATCTTGGGTGACAAGTATGATTCCAATAGGACAATGATGTGGTTATTGCTGAAAAGGCAACTGTGACTCTGCTATAGAAGGTCTTGAAAACTAGACAAGGAATTTGTACCCAGATGAGAAATGGAGTGCCATTGAAGGCTTTAGGAGAGACGCGACGTGAAGCAGGCTATAACTTACAAAGTGGTGTGGTCATTTATGAGGACAAATGCTGAAGACAGGCAGACGTTTGGGAGTCCGCAGAGGAGCTGGTGGTCCAGATAACTCTCATCAGCAGAGCATTAGATTTTTGGCATAAAACTTAGGTTTGAATCCTGGTTCTGCCACTTACTATCTCTGGGACTTTGAGTCTGGAGTCACGTAATCCCTCCAAACTCAATTTTTCCTTCTGCCAACTAAGATAATATTTGCAGTGTGAATTTGCAAAGCATTACACACACACACACACACACACACACACACACACACACACACACACACACAAAGCAATCTATAAATCCCTAAACAAATGCAGGTTTTAGCTGTGAGGATAAAGTTAGCCAAAGCAGGAGCTAGTAAGCTACAACCCACCATATTTAGTTAGCTTTTTTTTTTTTTCTTCTGCAAATCAAGTGCTATTGGAACATAGGCATACCTATGCATTTAGACATTGTTTATGACTGCTTTCAGGCGACAATGGCAGAGATGATTGGTTGCTATAGAAACCATATGACCCTGCAAAACCTAAAATATCTACTATCTGTCCCTCTACATTTAAAGTTAGCTATCCCTGACCCAGAGGATCAGAAAGAAAATGGAAGTGACTGATGTAAAAGACAGGACAGAGGTCAAATCTGTAAGACCACAGTAAATGCTTGGGCTTTTAGAGAGAGAAAGAGAAGGAACCAATAACCTCAAGGTTCTTAGCCTGAGTCGCAGCAAGATGATATTGTCATGAACTATACTAAAGAAATCAGAACAGTTTCACTTGATTGTTGGTTTTATTCTGGACCTTCTAAGTTTCAAGTGCTGGTAAGAATGTCCAGCAGGATGAAAATGTGGATCTGGTACTCTGGCAAAGGCTCAGAGATGAGGTTTTGTCTTTTGGAACAGTGTGCTTTGACGTGAAAAAAAAAAAAATGAAGGAAAATTGGGGATTCTGTAAGCAGTATAATTTTGACTTGACTCTTTCACAGTTCTGTCTCATATTTTAAAAGTTATCCAAAGACCAAGTCCTTAAATTGGATGGTTAAAGCAAGGCTTTGGTGATCATTATTATATTAAGCAGAAAATGATAAAAGGACAGAAAAGTTTTACTATCTCTAGAAAGGAAACATTCTAGAACCAGGCAAAGACTCCCCTGCGTGCAGGGCATTTGACCTTGTTACTGGCCACTAAGCAACACTTGAAAACCAGTTCTCACGTCCCAAGTGATATGGGTTCTGAGAAATATTAAATGGTTTTCTGCAAATAAAACGATTTCATGGTTAAAAAACTTTGGATAAAACCAGATTAAAGAAAGTTAAAGCTTTCTTTATTAGAGAGCTTCTCAGAGACTTTATTGTGTTAAGAAGCAATGGAATCCCCAAGAGGTAGACAAAGTAAGTAGATAAGAAAACTGGGGGTTTAAAGCAGTAACTTGCCCAGGATTACAGCACTATCAAGAAGCAGAACTAGGAATCAAATTCGAAATTACTTCCTGCTCATAGCAATTACTCTTTCCTAATAATGATGACGATAAAAGGATGGTGGTGGTGGTGATGGTGGTGAAAAGTGTGCCAAGTAGTCCCTGGGGTACTTGCTATCCCTTGGAATGCTATGGTAATCCTTAGACCAGTGTATCAGTCACACGGTGACAAAGCAATGCTGTATTAACCACTCACAATTCAGTGACATACAACAGCAAGCATGCATTCTACAACATGCATCTGCAGGTGGACTGGGCAGCTTTGCTGATCTCATTTAGGTTTTGCTCCAGCCCGTGCTTTCAGATAAGGTCCTCCACAGGGAGCTTTCCTCTGTCTGAGATGAGCAGGCTGCCAGCAGCAGAATCCTCTCATGGTGGAGGCAGAATGTTTCCCTGTGCATCACCGAGTTACATGCCTGCCCACTACTCAAGAAGCAGGGATTCTCCTTCCATCTCTAGTGAGAACTGCAAAGTCAAATGGCAAAAATGGTTGATATCAGAAAGAATGAAGAAATGGAACCAATTAGTCACTATCCCACGAGCCATGTGTAAAATCCAGGATTGGAACATACAGTAAAAATTTTAATCAGTCTGTTCAAATAATTCACAGACCCCTGGCACCATGAATTCAGTTTCAGTCAATGCAGGATTGTGAAAATAAAATTTTATTACTTTTATCCCTGCTTATTTAGAATCTGCCCAAGTCTGGACTAAATAAAGTATACACTCTTGAAACAGCTCTAAGGATTTACTGAATATATTAACTAATGGTCTACGAGTCCCCTTGTATTCTTTTGCCCAGGGCATTAGGACTGTTCAGTTGGACTGTCGGCTGATGCTTTTCTGGGTCTTGCCATGCTTGGGGCCTGCTGTCCAGCTGCTTCTCCCGGGCAATGAGACTAGAGCCTCAAGCTGAGGCAGAGGTCTTAGAGGAACTGGGTATGTCCAACTTGAATATTTATCAGTATCACTGAGGATGCAAGGATTGCCTGGGCCAAGAGTCCCTGGAGGCAGTCAAAGAGAAGGATGAAGGAAATCACACTTGGAATGTCATATTGATAATTCTCTTGCTTTAAAAAAATGTCATATCCTGAACTCCTGAATATGCAGGAGAAAATGTTTAGTTTTCCTGGTATTTGAGTTTTATAAATATGGCATCACATTACATGTAACCTCTTGTACCTTGTCATTATTATGTCCCTGAAATTCTTCATGGTTTGGAGTCACTAAGGTTTATTCAATATTAAGTATACAATATATTTTATTAGAAATATACCACAGTTTATTTATTAATTCTCCTGTTTGTAAACATTTTTAAGCTGTTTCATTTTGCTATTACAGGCAATTCTGTAATTTGGATGTGTCTCCAGATACATGTGTCTAAGAGTTTCTCTGGGATATGTTATTCAGAGTGGAAATTCTGGTTTAAAAGCTTTTAAAGCATTGTTTGCAATTTTATTCCAAAGTATTTCTTTTAGTTTATAGGCCACTAGCAAGTTATTAGAGTTCTTGTAGAATCATATTTTCACCAACACTGTGTATTGTCAGATTTCTAAATTTTTGCCAGTCGAGCAGGTAGAGGGCAATGACACCCCACCCCAGTACTCTTGCCTGGAAAATCCAATGGACGGAGGAGCCTGATGGGCTGCAGTCCATGGGGTCACTAAGAGTCGGACACGACTGAGCGACTTCACTTTCACTTTTCACTTTCATGCATTGGAGAAGGAAATGGCAACCCACTCCAGCATTCTTGCCTGGAGAATCCCAGGGATGGGGAGCCCAGTGAGCTGCCGTCTATGGGGTCACACAGAGTTGGACACGACTGAAGCGACTTAGCAGCAGCAGCAGAGCAGGTAGAAAACAAACCCCACTATAGTTTAAATTTGTATTTCTTGATTACTGTTGGAGCACTTATTCATGGTTTAATTTACCATGCACGTTTTCCCTTCAGAGAGATGTTTATTTCTTTTGCTTATCTTCTAATTTTATTAATTTATTTTAGTTCATCATAAATACTGGATACTAATCTCTTGCTAATTATACATAGTGCAGATATATTTTCCCATTGTGTGGCTTGTCATTCCATTTGTTTTATGGTGTCTTTTGACAAACAGATATTTTCAGCTTTGAGATAATTAAACTACCTCAAACTTTTCATTTTGTTTTATTAAAGAGACACATCCCTGTCCCAAGCTCATAAAGATCTATTCTTCATTTGTCTCCTAAAAGTCTTAAAGTTTTGCTTTGAAAACCTAAGTTTTTGATCTATTTGGGATTTGGGAATGGGGAGGGGTGAAGCTATGGTGTGAGGCAGGGATCTGAAAGAATTTCTTTCCATGTGTATAACCCATTATCTCAACATATTTAATGATAGTGACACTCCCACCCATCCACCTCTTTAGTCATCTGCAAAGCCACCTCTTCCAAGTAACAAGGCTGGCTCATGTACAGGGGATGTTGCATTGATCAATCAATATGTCTTTTCCTGTATCCAAATTATCACATCTCAAATACTCTGGCTTTATAATAAATCTTGATAACTGGTGGGTTGTTGTTCAGTTGTGCAGTCATGTCTGACTCTTTGCCACTCCATGGACTGCAACATACCATGCTTCCCTGTCCTTCATCATCTCCCAGACTTTGCTCAAACTCATGTCCATTGAGTCAGTGATGCCATCCAACCATCTCATCTTCTGTCATCCCCTTCTCCTGCATTCCGTCTTTCCCAGCATCAGGGTCTTTTCTAATGAGTCAGCTCTTCATATCAGGTGGCCTAAGTATTGGAGCTTCAGCTTCAGCATCAGTCCTTCCAATGAATATTCAGGACTGATTTCCTTCAGTATTGATTGGTTGGATCTCCTTTCAGTCCAAGGGTCTCTCAAGAGTCTCCTTCAACACCACAGCTCAAAAGCATAAATTCTTCAGCATTCAACCTTCTTTATGGTCCAACTCTCACATCCATACATGACTATTGGACCTCCTAGTAATTAGGTAGGGCCTCCTGGTAATTAGGTTACAACTTGTCTTTAGAGCAAAGAATGAGTTTCAAAATTATAATGAGGAGAATAAGAGAAAAGATATTAAAGATCCTAGCCCATTGTTTACTTAAAAATACTATCTTTTATTAGCTACTGTTTCTTAAGGCTATACTAAGATTGCTGTCATTGGAAATGGATGTTAGTGATTCTAGCTGATGTACAAAAGTAAGTCAGACTTTCCAGTGATTCAGATGAAGGTGGTGAAATTTGATTTTAATTTTCTATTTTTTCTTCAAGGCCTCAGCTGAGATATGTTGCAAAAATGATTAGCCCTTGATGCCCCTTAGAAAATGAGGCCACAGGAAAATGTTACTTTTGTGTTTATTCTCAAGTATCTCTAATGCTGTGGCATGTCGTTGCATTACTTCAGGGTTATTTATACAGGGCTTCATGTTTATAGAGCTAAGACAAGGTGATTGGATGAACTTGAAATTTCCTTAGCAGGGAGGAGGTCTTAGGGACTCTGCTATAAACTCTCTGCTCTCTATGGACCACACATTTTATAACTCATTCTGTATAAACAGCTCACATCTTTTGAGCATTTTCCATCCAGTGAATGTTGAATAAATTCCTTTTAGTGGTGACATTGACTCTTTAGGTTGTTTATTTGGACTTCCTCATTGGAGGTACAGTCATACAAATTAAAGAATTGTTTAAATGTGATGCCCAGGATGTACTGTAAGTCATGTTTATAAATGAGGTTTTATATTTTCTGTGAATGTGCAGAAAGAAAGGCATTATCATGTACACAGTGCTCATGATTTGGTCCAGTACCTGGTAGAGCACATAAAAAGTAGCCCTGGACATGTTAAATGTGCACCTATATAAATGTGTAGTTTAAAGAAATTTGAAAATTGGTTTACAAAGTAATATAAAAATTGCAAAGAATTGCAATATACATTTAAGAACCATCTACTAGAGAACCTACTCATGGCTGAAGAGCAGGTATCAATAGCTTAGAAAGAAGAAAGTGGATAAAAATAAGAAAATGAAATAGAGGCAAGAAATACATCTAGGCAAGAAGATAACATAATGAAAAAAAAAGCAGAATTGCAATCAGTAATCGAGAAACCTCTTCCACAACAAATGTAAGTGTTTGGATGATAGGAAGATGATTTTTCAGTAATTTTGTCTTGGGCAGGTCAAGCGTGTGTCTTCTGTAGAACAACACTTTTAGTGTACACTGAGGTGGAAAAACAGTCACAAATTAATACGCTTCAGCTGGAAGGAAGGCAGTAAGAGAAAGTTCAGTTTTGCTGTAGTTTCACAATATGAGTAGCCCAAAAACCATCCCAAAGTTTGTGTTGGGTGTTGCCTCCCACCTTCTCTTTCTACCACTCAGGTTTCCAAAGCTCCTATAAACTCGCCTCCCTCCCACTTGCAAAACTTCCTTTACAACAGCTCTCTCGTCGCCCCTACAGCCCCGGACAATCTCTTCACCCAGCAGTGTATTAGTCACACAGATTGTGCATTTAGAAGCACACTGGCCACAGTAAAATAAGTATTTTTTAAGAAGGTTTATATAGTATTTATATATACTAAAGTGTATGTGAGCACTGCAAGGAATAAATGACGGTGATGCTATGATAGTCTTCCATGTCATTTATAATTCTTATATTAATAGGATTGTAAGATTTAGCAAATAAAAATACAGGATTCCTGGTTAAATAAATTGCATATAAACAACTACTTTTAATATGTCTTGTTAAATTAAAATTAAACAAGGAGACCATTAGACAGATATAGCTCTACGGCTGTGTGACCTCTGTAAGGAAACCAAAATCTAAGCCTATAAATTCCTCAAGGTTACAAAATTGAAATGCTAAAGGCAACCAATCACAAACAGCCAACTAAATATTAAGTCAAAGCTAGTCAATAGTTTCCTTGCTTTGCTTCTGTCTTTTTCCTATAAAACTCTTTCCCCAACTCCTGGCGGTGAAACACTCCCAGCCACTTTCAGTTCCTCGCTACCCAATTAAAACTGATTTTTGCTCAAAGAAACTCTTAATATTTTTAACATGCCTCACTTTATCCTCTAATAGTCCCATGCAATATTTAAGATATAATAACCTAAAAAAGTATTTTTGTTTATGTAAAATTCAAATTTAACTGGGCATCCTATAATCTATTTGACAGCCCTAAATAGAGTACCTTCTGTGGGTAGCTGGAATAAAACTCATTTTTGCCCTCCTTCCAAAAACACTTTTCAGTGTCTTGAAAGGTAAGGTGAAAGAGGTCTTCACTTGAGCTCTCTTTCTAAAACCCCTTTTATGCCGTCTTTCTGCTGTAGATTCCACTCACCTCGGCTGGCTTCCCAAGGTTTTCTTCTCTATCCTGATGCCAAAGAAAGCCAGCCTCCTGGATTCACTTTTATTGTCCCCTGTCCACTCTCTGATTCTCTTCCAACCGCTTGTAACCCTTGTATTCCCTTCACCCACCCGCAGGTCTCAGCATGGTCTTTCTTACACATGTTCACTGAGCCCTTTCTGTCTCTTTCAGTTCTCCTCTCATGTTTCATATCAGATCTGCTCTTTCATTGCTCTTCCATTGCAAAGGTCTGTCAATATCCTGGTCCACCTCTTGCTTTCCCTGACAGACAAAGAAGCAAACTTCCTGTGGGAGTTCTTAGCTCTTCCAAGGTTTAACCACCATGAACATAAATGGTGTACCATTGGAAAACATAAACTCTCCAAAGAAGTTAGACCTTGAAGCAAAGATGCTTCTCTGTTGCCTCTGGCTCTTTTTCCTACTTGTACAAGGGAGGTGCCTGCCTAAGAAATGAAACTCTGCCTAAGTGTAAAGTTCACAAAAAGCCTTGCCAGAAGCTGGAAAGACTGTGAGATGAGGTGTGATTCTGTGTCATTGAACTCCCACACTGGACTTCCTTTGGGTGTGTCACACATCTGCAGAGGAAGGCCCCAAGGAAAGTTTTATGACCTCTAAGGGAGGAACATGAACTAACCTATCTATACAGTTTGTGAAGCCTTTTTTTTTTTTAAACTTTTCTCCATATATTCCCTTTCCTTTGTGTTTTTCCCTCCCTTCCTTCCTTCTTTCTTCCTTCCTATCTTTTTTTCTTGCTCTCATCTTTTCATTCTCAACCCACTCTTCCCGCCCCTCCCCCTCCCCGCCCCCCTGACTTAAATCCTTTAGTCTTTCACATCAGTCCCCACCTTGGCCCATGGCATATATAGGATAAACACAATTTTTCCCTTGGACAGTTTTCATATTCTGACACTTCAGAATTTGAACAATCCTCTGGAGTCTGTACTCCCTTCTCCAGGCTGGAGTGGTTCTCATTATCTTCCAGCCAGGTGTCTTCCCACTTTTATTCCTGCTGGGGCAGTTTTCTTCTCCTCTTTGTGTATTCAGAGAACCAAGAAGAATATATTTAGTGTCACCCAGCTGGTTATTTCATTAAGTTCTCACGGCTTGCTCCATATTACCTGAAGAGAAACATTTTCTGTGACTAAATTGCAAGCTAATATAAATTGCAGTATATTGGTTGTAGAAATGAAGTTTACAATGGGAAGAGATTCTAGTTGGGGTTCAGAAAGCATGATGGAAAACATTTCAGCTGTGTCATTGGTATTGTAATTTATTCATTGATCCTTGGTTTGTTACTGATGCATTCATAAGTACCTGCCTGGTCCATAGCCATTCCCTCTGCTGAGACTCTCATGACAAGAAACTTCACATTGTCCTCAGAAAAGTATGGAGAGCATCAGTTTGAAATAGATGGTACATTTAGTTAGGGTTATAAAGGCTAAGCTTCTGCAACAAAGAGACACCCTCAAATACAATGGCTTGAGTAAGATTAGATTTTATTTCTTTCTCACTTAAATCTTAGCAAAGCAATTCTGCTCAGATTCATTGAGGGGTTCATTTTTATTTTATCTTGCTGCTGGGCCATCCTTAAAATGCTATCTTTGTTTAAATGATTGAATCCAGGTTATTGGTTTGCCTAACTCTTGGAAAAGGGAAAGAGAGGAAATAGAAGGCTGACAATTTTCTTTCAGATAGGTGAGGTGGAAGTTGTTCACATTACTGAAGCTTACATTTCATTGGTGAAAAATAGCCACAGAGATATTCTGAACTGCAAAGGAGTCTGGGAAATTTAATCTCCAGCTGGGAAGCCATGTTCCCAGGAAGAAAGTGGGGAGGAATTTAAAGAGACAAATAGTGATCTGTAATAGGTACTCTGAGGTATCAGCTTTGGAGTGAGTTCTAATCATCATCAGTTCTTCAAGGCAGCATAGTCTGATCGCCAGATATTCTTGGCCTGGAGGCAGGAAAGCCATGAGTTCTAGTTTGGGTCCTCCCACTCACTAGTTGTGTGGCCATAAGCAGTTATTTAATTACCTTAAACCTGTGTCAAAGATTATATGAAGTACACAGCTGTTTACATGATAAAGTGTGGGACACTCAGTCATGTCTGGCTCTTTGTGACCCCATGGACTGTAGTCCACCAGGCTCCTCTGTCCATGAGATTCTCAGGCAAGAATACTGGAGTGGGTAGCTGTTGCCTTGTCCAGGGGATCATCCCGACCCAGGGATAGAACCTAGGTCTTCTGCATTGCTGGCAGATTGTTTATTGTCTGAACTATCATAAGTGGTCAATAAATGTTTCCTTGATATAGTTCCTTGAAGAGAGGAATTGACCTCTTGTTCATAAGACTTCCAGGCCAACAAGAGGTCATCCAAAAATATCCTTGTTTCAGCAAAATTGATTTAGTAGGAGTCTACTTTAGATAGGGCGCTAGGAGAGCAGCTATTAATTTCTCAGCTAGTTCTGTACCTCAAGTGACATAGATATTGCAATAGTCCTTTTCTCATTGAATTTAGAGAGATAAACAAGATATGTTTTTTAAGAGCACAACTCCCTCTCTGGCATACAGTAAGCACTGAATATATGTTAACTCTTAATATTACATAAGGTAAATGCTAAATATTGTTACAAGCAGTGTTGTGGGAAAACAAAGGAAGAAACAATTCTGACTTGGAGGAATAGGGAAAGTTTCGAAAAGGTAATGGCACTTAAGCTGGGTTATTCAGGATGAGTACTATGGCGTGCTGTGATTCACGGGGTCGCAAAGACAAAGAGTCGGACACGACTGAGCGACTGAACTGAACTGAATATTTCAAGAACTTGAGATTTCAAAGGGATGGTTTCATCAGAGAAAACTACAGGAGTGAAGTATGAAGGTGAGCTGTTGTGTGGCATGTTCAAGGACAGAATGTCTAGACCACAGATGCATGAAATAAGAATGGGAGAAGTAGAAGGTAATACAGTGTGAGATCAGATAGTGAATGCCACACTTGTGAATTTAGACTTCACTCATTAAGCAGTGAAGAGGTTTCTAAGGAGATTTTCATACTCTGAGCTGTGTATGAGGTTGCCCACTTCTGGTAGCAGGAAATAGGGTAGATTAAAGGGGAGACATGTGTGAAGTGAGAGGCTGGGAATCCACATGGGTGATCACTGCCATAGTCCAGGAAAAGAATGATAGGGTCTGAATCTGGGCATTATCGCTGCTAATGGAAAGTAAAGGATACAGGAGTCATTGCAGGAATAGAGACGCAGACTGGAGAGAACAAACCTGTGAACACACGACGTGGGATGAGGAGAGGGTGGGACGAATTGAGAAGTGGCGCTGAGACATATATACTACCATGTGCAAAATTGCTAGCTAGCGGGAAGCTGTGTACAGCACAGGGTGCTCAGCTTGGTACTCAACTTGGTAGGTGATAGCCTAGAGGGGCGCGATGGGGGTGAGGGTGGGAAGGAGGCTCAAGAGGGAGTAGATATATATACACTTATGGCTGATTCATGTTGTTGTACAGCAGAAACTAACACAGCATTGTAAAACAATTATACTCCAATTAAAATGCTGTTTAAATAAAAACAAAAAAGTCATTGAAGGGTAGAATCAATCATTGAAGAGATAGAATCAATAGATCTTTCAGTTCAATTCAGTCGCTCAGTCGTGTCCAATTCTTTGCAACCCCACGAATCGCAGCACGCCAGGCCTCTCTGTCCATCACCAACTCCTGGAGTCCACCCAAACTCATGTCCATCGAGTCCGTGATGCCATCCAGCCATCTCATCCTCTGCTGTCCCCTTCTCCTCCTGCCCCCAGTCCCTCGCAGCATCAGGGTCTTTTCCAATGAGTCAACTCTTCACATGAAGTGGCCAAAGTATTGGAGTTTTAGCTTCAGCATCAGTTCTTCAAAAGAACACCCAAGTCTGATCTCCTTTAGAATAGACTGGTTGGATCTCCTCGCAGTCCAAGGGACTCTCAAGAGTCTTCTCCAACACCAGTTCAAAAGCATCAATTCTTCGGTGCTCAGCTTTCTTCACAGTCCAACTTTCACATCCACACATGACTACTGGAAAAACCATAGCCTTGACTAGACGGACCTATGTTGGCAAAGTAATGTCTCTGCTTTTGAATATGCTATCTAGGTTGGCCATAACTTTCCTTGATCTTTAAGACTGACTAAATAAGACAGATGAAGAAGTGGAGAGAATTTAAAACATGTAAGGCTTCTAATCTGAGTATCATAACCCAGAGACTATGATAACTTCAAATAGATCTGCTGAAACGAAGATCTACTTGAACATAGCTATTGAGATTTTCAATATACATGACCTGAGGCAATGGTATTTCTTGCATGACATTGTTGTAATAAGTTTGAGTAAAAAAATAAATCCCCAATGTGAGTACTCAATTGTATTCAAAATTTAGACTGACAGGGTCTTCAAATGTCACCAGAGAATAACATTCACTTTAAAAAAAGAGATGATATGAAGATGACTTCTGCTTCCAGCTTAATGACACACCTGGTATCAAACTATCCCTCTTGCTGGGAACAACTGTCAAGTTGGATAAGCTGCAAAGAAAAAAAAAAAAACCTACTTGAAGCTATCATAGAGTATCCAAAGAAAAGAGGACTTGAGGTGCTCAGATCCTGGAGAGAGAAAGCACACACTGAGGAGAGCCCAGTACTTTGTACTGGTTGTCCCCCAAGGTATTTACTGACTCCTAAGAGTGGGACACAACTGAGCGACTGAACTGAACTGAAGATGTATATACGCAGGGTGAAATTTGTGAAACTGAACCCGAAGTACTTGCTAGGTAGAGACTTGACAGTTTCACAGTACTAGGGAGACAAAATTAGAGCTCTGAGCCCATAAAAAGGAGTCTCAAATGATTTTTAGTTGAAAGGCCTAGAAGTGTTACACCTTAAAATAAGAGCAAGTAAGAATTACACAGTCCCCAACTGAATCAAGGTGATTTTTTAAGATGCTGTATGCTTGCCAGAAGAAAATTAATGTCCAAGTTCAGAAAGATAACAGAACCCAGATTCTCTACACTTTTTCATATTGGGTGTCCATGATCTTTCATAAAAGATCAATAGGCATTTTCATTAAATAAGGAATAAAGCAAGGATGACCACTCTCTTTTCTATTCAACATTATACTAGAATTATCAGCTAGTGCAATCAGACAAGAGAAACCAAATGTATAAGAAGGAATAAAATGATTTCTATCTGGAGATGATATAAAAGTATACTAGCAAAGCTGCAGGGAATCAATGATGAAACTAACCTAAACAATAAAACCATTCAGGAATGTAGCAGGAGGTAAAAACAACATTAAAAATCAATAGCTTTCATATATACAAACAATCTAAAGTTAGAAACTCCTGAAAGACTGAAAAATAAATTTGATCAAAAGGAAAGATATCTTCTTTTCTCAGACAGGATAGCTTAACATTACAAAGATGTGAGTTTTCCTAAGTTACTTTACATGTGCAGTGCAATCCCTATAAAAATACCAACAGGTTATTTTATGGAGTTAAGTTGATACCAAAGTTTATATGGAAAAACAAACATCCATGAATAGCCAGGAAACATTGAAAATAAATATTTATGAGGGGGAACTAGCAGATACTGAAACATACTATAAAGTCTCTATAATTAAAACAGTGTGGTACTGGCACAAGGCCAGTAGAATAGAATAGAAAATCAAGAAATAAAAACATATCAAAATGTAATATATGAAAATAGTGGCATCTGAAACCACTTGAGTAAAGATGGATTTTTAAATAAATGATGCTGGACAAGTGAGTAGCCACTTTGGAAAAAGATAAAATTAAACCATATCTCATATCCTACATGAGAATAAATTCCAAATGGTCAGGGGACATAAAGAAAAAGAAATGAAACTATAAAGTACTACAAGTTTATATGGGTCAGTTCTTCTTAATGTAGGAAAGGCTTCCTAACTATGACTCAAAATCCAAAGGTATTATGAGACAAAAAAATAAATTTGACTAATAATAATTAAAAGGTTTTGCATGACAAAAACAAAATACAATTTTTAAAAAGCCAACAGACAACTGAAAAACTGGCAGAAAGTGTTTCTTCAATCTGTAAAAAAAGAAAAAAAGCTTAAAATTTATAAAGGTACTGATATTTCACAGTGCAATACAGATTGAATTAATTAATTCTCACGATGTTTTTAAGGTGGGAGGCCAGTATTATATGTGATACTTTCAGATGAAAAAAAGGGGCAGAAATATTAGAAAATCAGCTTAACTCACACAAAAGACAGAAGTACTTTCTATCAGCAGCTCTACTCCTCAACTAACACTTCCCTCTGTGTGCATATCACTCTCAATGGGCACACACACTCAAACCCCAAGTCTTTGCTTCTGTTTGCCTTATACAACCTCCTTCTTTCTGATTATTTCACTTCAACTCCTGGTCATTCAACCATGTTACAGAAATTGCAGCTCAAATCCCACCTCCTCTGGACAGCTCCACAATCCTGACTCTTTAATACACCATGACACATTTTTTAAATGTGGGTTGCAAATTTTTATCTCCTGAGAATCTTCATGTTATGTTGACATGAAGTCTTCACGGCTTTCTTTTGCACCTATACTCCTCCCTGTGGCAGTTTCTATGGTAAGAAAACTGTTTGGAATGAAAAAAACATAAATCTTAGTTGAATAAGCAGTGACCTTAAAAGCCATACTTGATTGAACAAACCAATCATTTATTTTTGCTCGTATTTAAACTATGGCATGTTTCATAATGACTGAACGCTATACTGCTAACTAAGTTTCTTTTGAGGGCAACCACATATATTCGGGCTGTGGGGGATAGGGATTGAAGCTTTGCCAGGCTGGGGTTCCCAGATCACCAGCTTCATTTCCTGACAAGCTCTGCCAGTTCTGAGCTTCCGGACAAATGGGGCTTAATTTAAGTCTCTGGGCCAGCTGCTGCCCCAGTCTCTTCACTGACATCTCCTGGGATCATAAGAACAGGGGTAGATGGAGAGTAACTAGAAAGACAGCAAGTCCTCCATTAATGATATCTCCTTAGAAAAAGCTGGGAGGTGTTTTCTCTAGTTACTTCTTTTAGTTTTATATCACTCTGCCAATTGATCAGAGCATCAATTCACATTCCCTGTGAAAGCAAACAGCAGAGAGAAAAGAAATTGAATTAATGTTGCTTTGGATTCTGTTAGATGGTAGAATTTTGAAAACACCCAGCAGTATTAAATAGTTATAAATTCTGTTTTGTTCAACTCAAAATGTCCTTTTGTGTATGTGCTTGTGTCAGTTTATTGTTATTAACTATTAATAAGTTAGTAATTTATTAAGTTAAGTAATTTAAAAATTAATTCCCATTATAAAAATATTTAGGGACTTCCCTGGTGTCCACTGGCTAAGAATCTGCATTCCCAATGCAGGGGGCCCAGGCTCGATTCCTGATCAGGGAACTAGGTGCCACATGACCCAACTGAGTTAGCATGCCAGAACTAAAAATCCTGCATGCCACAACAAAGATCAAAGATCCTGCATGCCACAGCTAGACCCAGAGCAGCCAAAATAAATAAATAAATATTTTTTTAATATTCAAGCAAATAGAAAACATATACAAAGTAACACAAAAGTTCATCCTACTAACAATCTTTATAAAAACAAGTTGGTGAAAATTTCATAGGAATTAAATTGAATTTTTAGACTTATTTCAGGACAAGATTATTATTTTTACAAATTATTTTTTCCTTTTCAAGAACATGGTACATTTTTGTTTATTTAAATTTTTTAAATATCTCTGAGTAGAATTTTATCATATTTTCATTTTTAAAGTCTTGCATATTTGGGGGTGCATTTGTAGGCACATGGCAGAGAAGGCACTGGCACCCCACTCCAGTACTCTTGCCTGGGAAATCCTATGGACGGAGGAGCCTGGTGGGCTGCAGTCCATGGGGTCGCTAAGAGTCAGACACGACTGAGCGACTTCACTTTCACTTTTCATTTTCATGCACTGGAGAAGGAAATGGCAACCCACTCCAGTGTTCTTGCCTGGAGAATCCCAGGGACAGGGGAGCCTGGTGAGCTGCCGTCTATGGGGTCACACAGAGTCGGACACGACTGAAGCGACTTAGCAGCAGCAGCAGCAGCAGCAGTAGGCACAAGGAAGACTGTAGGTCTTTTTCAATCCCACTATGTTTTTCAGTTTTATCCTCAACAAATAATTATGTTTGTGAATGACATGGAATATATTCCAAAGATGTATTTTACAAACATGTTTTACACAACCTGAAAGGTAGACAATAGCACTGCCAAAGGTAACAATTAGACCTCAAATATTCTTTAAACCATGAAATAGAAAACATTCCTTTATACTCTCTGCCTAAATCTTCACCATGCCCCCTATTTGGGCTTCTCTAAAAGACCAATAGATAGTGTTACTGCCAATATAAGATTATCTTTTCACATGGAAGTAAGAAAGCCCAAAAAGAAAACTATACTGTTCAACCCTTTAGCACTCATTACTGAGTACACAGTGATAATACTAAGCATTTCCACTCATTGAGCATCTCTCAGTTCCAGTGTGTTTCAGAGTGCCAGGGAACTAGCAATGACTAAGACACAAAGGGTTTATAGTCCAGTTTTGGAATCAATCTGCTAATGCACATTTGTTGTATTTTTTCTTAGATTCCATTTAATTTGTTGGCAGTGTTTGGGTAAGGCCAGATAGCATTTAATTGCAAATAATTCTTGGCAATGTAGGACTAACTGAAATGAGAGAAAAGCAAGTATACTTATATGATGAATAATATTAGGATCCAGGGGGCGTTTAGAAGATGGAAAAAAGGAGTGGGTTAATTTTGAACCATTTTCAATTTCCATACCAGTCATTACCCACATTAGTGGATTTATTATGTTCTTTTTCTTTCCCTAATAAGAGCCTTGTAAAATTCAGTACATCATCAGGCAACCTAATAATTACTGTATTTAGGGGCAGATGTGAGACCTTAGTCAGAGACTATTTATTATGCCCCATTCCCTAAAGTTTGACTGAATGGTCATTTTTCTGCTTCCTCATTAATAATCATAATAAGTAAACTGCAAGAGAGAGAAGGAAAGAACTCAGCAAATCAAACCTTAGAAAACTGGAAAGGTCAGAGCAATAAAGCATCCTGCCATTACTCACAGACTGTGTGAGATATGAGAGTTATGATTCTTAATTTTCATGACCAAAATTCTAGAGGGAACAAAAATGGCACCAAATGAATCCATTCAATTAATGTGGAAGTCCAGATGGAAAAAAGAGAGAGAGAGAGAGAGAGAGAGAGAGAAATAAATAATTCCCTGAATCTGCCTTTTATCAACTCAAGTCCAAAATTGTAGGCCTCCCTGGAGTCTAAGAATCACAAAACAAAAGCTTAATGTGACTGGTAATTTAAGTGTTTGCTAACCTTTTGTCCTTTAAGCTCTGTGGAACAACCAGAAAAACATTATGTGATGAAGTTGCCCTAGCTGAATGTGCACTGGATAATGGCATCAATCTTCCAATAGCCCCAATCCAGGATTTGAAAAGCAGAAACAACTCCACCCCGAAGATTTTTTTTTAGAAAGCTCTTTTGTTTCTTTGGATTACACTCAAAGATTTTCTTGCTGATTTTCCAAAAGTGCATTATTAATTTAGTGAGCTTTCCCCTTGTTTCATCACAAAAGATGTTATAGATACCTAAACTCTAATGCAATGCAATTACACGTCAAGGAAATATTTTGGAGCTACCACATAATTTTTTGGTTACCCGTTGTTTGGCTTTCAATTTGAAAATGCCTTTTGTAACAGACAAACAGAAAAGCCTGTTCTGAAAGATTCTGCATTTCACCCCCTCTTGCCTTTCTGTTTCCTTATCCAAATGTGAAACCAATAACTTTGTTCCCATTATAGTTTTCTTTCCTCCTCCTAAAATCTGGGCATTTTGAGTGGGTGTTTAAAGACACCTTCTTCAAGTATTCCCTAAGGCTAAAGCAACAAGAACTCACTCTCTGTTTTTGAAAAGTTAGAACAGTTGGAAACTTTTGAACAACCACTTAGTGCCAACGCTGCCCTTGATCTTCTTTTTACAGTACATGGGGTTTACACTTCATGAGCCAGATTCAATCCCAGCGGACCTCTGCTGGAGAACACAGGAAGAAATCTCCCCGTTTGTCTGCAGGGAGTATTTTCCGGCCAGAATGCATAAACCATTGAGAATATCTCCCATGGAGTCTGCTGAGAGGAAGATAATCCATTACCCTCCAGGCATTTGGCTGGGGTAAGAGGGAAAGAGGGGGGAGCCCCATCTCCAGTGATACTAATGGGAGATACATTTGAAAATCTCACAAAAGCCAGATCCTGGAATCCAGTTCTTTCTCCCCACAGGTTTTGCATTTCTCAGAAGGCAACATTAGGAGAGAGAGAGAACCAGAATGTAAATCATTATCTTTAAGAGAGCATATAAATCAAAAGAATGGAGAAATATATTCTATTTGCATAGCCACTCTGAAGAGGTGCATTAGCCAGATCAAGACAAACCTATGTGTCCCAGTTTCAAAACGCCTTTCCACGTTGGCCAAATAAAACCAGTCTCTCCTAGTGACCCTCAACTTTAACACTTCAAAGTGACGCACTGAATTACTTTTATTGTTACTATGGTATTTGACAGCAATTCAGAGAAGGCCAGTGAAAACCAGGACCAGAGAGAGTTAAATGCTTTCATAGAACAAATGCCCTTTGCTGACGCCAAGTGCCAGCACATCATTAAGGGAAGATAGGAGTGAGGCCTTCTTAAGAGCTGACATTAAAAATTGAAATCCATTCTGCAAAAGACAGGCCTTGTGTATTTTTTAAAGCCCAAAACCATAGCAGCTAAAGGGTAATAAAAACCACACATAAGAACATTATGGTGGTCAGACTGTTCCCAGGAAAACTTGATCCAGGATTCAGTATGTATTATATAAATTTGGAATATATCTATATGAAAACTCCACCCAGAGCTAGTGGAACTTTTCAAATTTCAGAGTGGGAAAACCACCAATCTGACAGAAAAATGGGCAAGTAATCTGAAAGCATGTTCTTCACAGAAAATGAGGTATAAGTAGAATACAAATATTTGAAAAGATACTTGACCATAATCATAATGAAAGAAAATCAAATTAGAAAAACAAAAGTATGTTTTTCACCAATGAGATAAGCAATGATGAACACAAGTTAAAAATGTAAGGGAATGGCATGTTTATTCTCTGTGAGTTGGCTGTGTATTTGGAGACAGTCTGAGTGGAAATAGACTTAATCAGTTTGGCAATATTTGGCAGAATAAAAATGTATATATCCTTGGCTTAAGCAGCTCTACTTCTATGAGTTTACAAATAGATAGACAGCAAGTTTTTAATAATAGGAGACAACCTAAATGTTTAGGCCTGGCTACATTAATATGATGCATGCATTTGTGAAATACGACATTGCTAGATGTGATGAGCCAAATCAACAAATATTGACTTGGAAAGAACTTCAAAGTACAGTGTGAAGTTTGGATTTCTTTTTTCTTTAAGTATGATAATTCTCTCCCTCTTGTGTAAAAAAAAAGAAAGAAAGAAAAGAAAAGAAACATACATGCAAATGTTTATATACTTGTATGTACATAGAAAAATCTAGAAGGATACACAAGAAATCACTGACAGCATATTAAAAAGCAAAGACATTACTTTGCTGATAAAGGTCCACACAGTCAAGAAGAAAGAAAAAGAAAGAAAGTGAAGTCGCTCAGTCATGTCCGACTCTTTGTGACCTCATGGACTGTAGCCTACCAGGCTCCTCAATCCATGGGATTCTACAGGCAAGGGTACTGGAGTGGGTTGCCATTTCCTTCTCCAGGTTATCTTCCCAACCCAGGGATTGAACCCGGGTCTTCCACATTGCAGGCAGACGCTTTACCATCTGAGCCACAGGTAAACCCCATAAAGTCAAAGCTATGGTTTTTCCAGTGGCCGTGTATGGATGTGAGAGTTGGACTATAAAGAAGACTGAAGGCTGAAGAACTGATGCTTTGAACTGGAGTGGTGGAGAAGACTCTTGAGAGTCCTGTGGACAGCAAGAAGATCAAACCAGTCAATCCTAAAGGAAATCAACCCTGGATATTCATTAGAAAGACTTATGCTTAAGTTCCAATACTTTGGCTACCGGATGCAAAGAGCCAACTCATTGAAAAGACACTGATGTTGGGAAAGACTGAGAGCGGGAGGAGAAGGGGAAATGGAGCATGAGATGGTTGGATGGCATCACCGACTCAATGGACATGAGTTTAAGCAAACTTCAGGAGATAGTGAAGGATAGGGAAGCCTGGTATGATGTAGTACATGGGGTCGCAAAGAGTTGGACACAACTTAGTGATTGAAGAACAACAAAACTATGGTTGCTCTAAGAAATCAGATTGTAATATGTGTTTGAGTATATGTTATATATATATATAATATAATATATACATATTATATTATACTATATATGTACATATTATATTATATATATATTCAAGAAAAAAATGCAGAGATGCTCAGATTGGGATGATGGTGGAATTGTGAACATTGCCCTGGTCCTCTTGTTTATGTGGCTAAAAAACAATACAGGACCCCTGATGGACAGCTTAGATATGGAGGGAGTGCTGTCCTGTAAGAAGTCACCAGAGGGCAAGTTCAATCATGCATATATTGTACTCCTGGAATTCTTTAATAGGAGAAATTGTCCTCAGTTTAGTTCAGTCGCTCAGTCGTGTCCGACTCTTTGCGACCCCATGAATCACAGCACGCCAGGCCTCCCTGTCCATTACCAACTCCCGGAGTTCACCCAAACCCATGTCCATCAAGTCGGTAATGCCATCCAGTCATCTTATCTTCTGTTGTCCCTTTCTCCTCCTGCCCCCAATCAGCATCAGGGTCTTTTCCAATGAGTCAACTCTTCGCATGAGGTGGCCAGATTATTGGAGTTTCAGCTTTAGATCAGTCCTTCCAATGAACACCCAGGACTGATCTCCTTTAGGATGGACTGGTTGGACCTCCTTACAGTCCAAGGGACTCTCAAGAGTCTTCTCCAACACCACAGTTCAAAAGCATCAATTCTTCGGCGCTCAGTTATCTTTATAGTCCAATTCCCCCATCCATACATGACCACTGGAAAAACCATAGCCTTGACTAGATGGACCTTTGTTGGCAAAGTAATGTCTCTGCTTTTGAATATGCTATCTGGTTGGTCATAACTTTCCTTCCAAGGAGTAAGTGTCTTTTAATTTCATGGCTGCAGTCACCATCTGCAGTGATTTTGGAGCCCCCCAAAATAAAGTCTGACACTGTTTCCACTGGTTCCCCATCTATTTCCCATGAATTGATGGGACCAGATGCCATGATCTTCGTTTTCTGAATGTTGAGCTTTAAGCCAACTTTTTCACTCTCCTCTTTCACTTTCATCAAGAGGCTTTTCAGTTCCTCTTCACTTTCTGCCATAAGGGTGGTGTCATCTGTATATATGAGGTTATTGATATTTCTCCCAGCAATCTTGATTCCAGCTTGTGCTTCTTCCAGCCCAGCGTTTCTCGTGATGTACTCTGCATATAAGTTAAATAAGTAGGGTGACAACATACAGCCTTGACATACTCCTTTTCCTATTTGGAACCAGTCTGTTGTTCTATGTCTGGTTCTAACTGTTGCTTCCTGACCTGCATATAGGTTTCTCAAGAGGCAGGTCAGGTGGTCTGGTATTCCCACCTCTTTCAGAATCTTCCACAGTTTATTGTGATCCACACAGTCAAAGGCTTTGGGATAGTCAATAGAACAGAAATAGATGTTTTTCTGGAACTCTCTTGCTTTTTCGATGATCCAGCAGATGTTGGCAATTTGATCTCTGGTTCCTCTGCCTTTTCTAGAACTAGTTTGTACATCTGGAAGTTCATGGTTCATGTATTGCTGAAGCCTGACTTGGAGAATTTTGAGCATTACTTTACTAGCGTGTGAGATGAGTGCAATTGTGTGATAGTTTGATCATTCTTTGGCATTGCCTTTCTTTGGGACTGGAATGAAAACTGACCTTTTCCAGTCCTGTGGCCACTGCTGAGTGTTCCAAATATGCTGGCATATTGAGTGCAGCACTTTCCCAGCATCATATTTCAGGATTTGAAATAGACTTCATATACTATAGTTGCCACGCTATACATTACATCCCTAGGACTTTTTAATCTTATAATTGGAAGTTTGCCCCTTTGACTACCTTCACCCATTTTACCCACCCCCAACCCCTACCTCTGGCAAAACCAATCTTTTCTCTGTATCTATGAGCATGATTTTTTTAATTCCACCTATAAGTAAGATCATATATTTGTCTTTCTGTCTGACCTCACTTTTAATTGGTGCCCTGAGTATAAAGAAATGATTTTCATGTTTTTAAATCTCTATTCAAAGTAATAATACATTGATTCAAAGTAAATGTTTTATAGCTTTTGTTTCTCAGTGAAAGTATTCATTTCAACAGATTTTTTTTTTTACCAAAAAGTGCTTGCTTTATAGGCAGAATATCCATGAGTTTTGACAAATATTTGCAAAAGCTTGCTGTCTTCAATTAATCAACTTAAGTTCTATAAATTTAATGTAAAATTATAAGATGTACGTGTTAAAACAGGAAGAGGAACTGAAGACAACTGTGTTACAGATTTTCACTTTTAAGTAAACATTTGATGAAACACTGTACTATCATTTTTCTCTTAAGAATCTATCGTCAGTGTTATTTCAAGTAATAACCTCCTCATCCAAACACCAGTCATCAGCAAACCTGGCCATCTGTCCTGCATTAGCTGCATCTGGAATACTAAAAATGAAATAAAAGAACTGAAGAACAGCAGAGCTATCACAAAACTAGGAAAAGCTAAGGTGTATCTCATATTTGTTCATAAAATTAATGGAGAAAGGAGTGAGAAGTGGCAGTGAGGGCGAGCAATGGAAGAGCATCGAGAAGCTCTTCTGGGGACTTCCGTGGTGGTCCAGGGGTTATGAATCTGCCTTCCAATGCAGGGAACATGGGCTTGATCCCTGGTCGAGGAACTGAGATCCCACATGCCTCAGGACAACTAAGCCTATCCATCACAATTACTGAGCCCATACTTTCTGGAGCCTGTGCGCCACAGCTACAGAGCTCATGCAGCTCGATGAGGAACCCACATGGTAATCCAGGTTGACTCCATGTCTCTCTCTCCTTCCTCTGAGCTTCCAAATTGGAGGAGGATTGTTCTTCCATTGTGGATACAAGTAGGGGGCTCCATGGTCAGGTTTATCAGAGATGGCTCCGGTTCATTCCTGTCATTTCTAATGTCGTACTTTCTCTATCAAAACCCTTTCTCTATCAAAACCGTCCCAGTTCAAATGATAACTTATATACTCCCTGGTTGCTCAGAGGTTAAAGCGTCTGCCTGCAGTGCAGGAGACCTGGGTTCGATCCCTGGGTCAGGAAGATTCTCTGGAGAATGAAATGGCAACCCACTCCAGTATTCTTGCCTGGAGAATCCCATGGATGGAGGAGCCTGGTGGGCTACAGTCCACGGGGTCGCAAAGAGTTGGACACAACTGAGCGAGTTCACTCACTCACTCCTTAATATAGGTGGATTAAAGTGGGGAATGAGAAACAGGGTCCCTTGGATTATGACTGTTTGCTGAAAATATTTTTGACCACCTCCTCAAAATATAGGTAATTGATAGGATATTAAAAACTTTTTTGGAAATTGACTGGATTTCTCTGCAGATACCACTCTACATGGCTCAAAAAAAAAAAAAAAAGTTCTTCTCTGTTATTTGCCCAAACTATGTTGTCCCTAGGGTAGAAAACACGTCATAGTCTATTTTATGTCCTACCATTTACTCTGTGGTGTAGGTAAATATCTAAGATAGCCTTTGATGATCCTCACCTCCTGGAATTAAGTTAATTCATTCCCTCAGTCATGTCTGACTCTTTGTGACCCCGTGGACTGTAGCCCACCAAGCTCCTCCGTCCATGGGATTCTCCAGGCAAGAATACTGGAGTGGGTTGCCATTTCCTTCTCCAGGGGATCTTCCCGACCCAGGAATCGAACCCAGGTCTCCCACATGGCAGGCAGATGCATTAACCTCTGAGCCACCAGGGAAGCCCTCCTGGAATTATACCGTATAAAATCCCCATCCCTTGAGCATTCTCATAAATCCTCTCCTTGGCTGGACCAAGGGACTTGCTTCTAATCAACTGAATATGAGAAAGGTTATGATAGGCTGGGCTGGTGGGGGAGGGGGTTGACAGCAGGGGAGGGTTGGGACTTTGTGATTAGGTTACAAAAGGTATGACTTCCTTTTTGTTCGTAGACACACTGTTTTGCTGATTTTGATGAAGAAAACTGAACCTTGAAGAGGCTCATGTGGCAAGAGATTAGGGAAGCTTCCAGCCAACAACCAGTGAGAAACTGAAGTCCTCAGTCCAACAACCTCAAGGATCTGGATTCTGCCAACAGCTCTACAAAGGAGCTTGGGAAGGGGACTCTTCCCCATGCAAGCTTTCAGATGAAACCCCGACCCTGCTGATACCTTGACTGCAGCCTTCTGAGGAGTCCTTGAAGTAGAGGGTCAGGCTAAACTGTCCTGGATGCTAGATGCACAGAAACTTCAAGATAGTAAGCTGTTTTAGGCTCCTAAATTTGGGAGTAATTTGTAACCTACATAGATGACTATTAGATTCTGTGTGATACTGGTAAAACCATTTAATACTTCTCTATCTCAGTTTTCTCTTCTGCCTGGTGCAGAGGAAGGCTGAATATACAAATATTTGTGGCCTAAATAAACATGACACAGAGGTTAATCTCTAAAATTCTCCCTAATGCAAACATTTGACAATGTTTTGTTTAGAAAGGGACAACTCTTGCTGACAGATTTTAAAATATGTATTGTACTGTTTTTCCTTTGATGCTACGTTTTTGCGTTATTTTTATATCACCTTAAATTTTTGTTTTTAAAAAGAACCTCAGAACAGAAGCCTCTTGTTTGAAAGGTTGCATCACCTTCTTTGTTTTAAAAATATTCCTACCTGTGTGTGTCTGCACAGCCTGGCTGAGGATCACTGCAAAACTTTGATGTAAATGGTCATGTGCCCTGCAATTTTTGAACAGATACGTGTGTTTTATGATCACTGTCTCACCTGGCTCCAGAGCAACACCTGCCTCTCATTTAGGATGCAAGGCGACTGCAGCCTGGCCAGAGTGTTAGACACATTTCATTTCACCTTCCTCTGAATTCACGGTAGAGCCTTTTATAAATCTTCCAGATCATTTCCAAGAACCTCTGGTACTAAAATACCACAGGTCTGTGCTAACCCTGCTTTTCTGAGGATTAAACTTTGCTTCATTGTGGGTAAAAATGGTGTTTTACAGGCTGGAAACAATGTCTTTGATGTTAAAATCATTCCCATGGTGAACTCCAAAAATCTTTCTGGAGACAACACTAAAATCTTTCCCAAAATGTCTTTGAACATTAAAAATATATATTTTATTTTTTTACGGAGTTATTTAAACAGCAAAAGAAAAGTGCTACTCTCCCAGTGCCATCTTGCACATGGATTTCTATTCAGCAATAAGAATGTTCCCTTTCTCCCTGCCACCACATGAATGGATACCAGAAGCATAACGATGAATGAGAGAGTCAAACACGAAACAGTACAACTATATGATTTCATTTTTAGAAGTACAAAAATAGGGAAAGCTGATCTTTGGAATTTTGTTGTTGGTCAGTCAGTAAGTCGTGTCCAACTCCTTGTGACCCCATGAACTGCAGCATGCCAGGCTTCTCTGTCCGTCACTATCTCTCTAATTCTTTGGAGTTAGGAGTCAAATTAATGTTTATCTTTAGTGTGGGGTTGTAACAGGGGGAAGCTTGAGAGAACCTTTCAGGACACTGGTGATATTCCATTTCTTGACCTGGGAACTGCTTACACCAGGCAGTTCACTGTTTTAAATCCATCAAGTTTTTATATTCTCATTTCTATATATATGTTATACTTCAATATATATTTTAAATGTTAAAACAAATTACAGTCAGATCTTTCTAGCAAATACAAACTAAAAGTAAGCAGAGGAAGTAATCATAACATCAGAAAAGGCTATTTCATGGCATGCAGTATCACATGAATTAAAGAATGTCATTTTATACTGACAACAGATCAGTCCACCATAAAGGTAATCAGTTGCAAACCTCTGTGCATCAAGTGAACTAAAATCAAGTTATATTAAGTAAAATCTTCAAAAAATAAATTTACCAGAACAATATTGTTAGGTATATCATGCAGATTTCCATTTATAAACACATACATGATAATTAACAGTGGCAGAGGAGGGTTTACAACTTGAATTTACACTCACTAAGGCTAATTCCACCTCTTTGATCAAAAAACTTGCAATCTAATACAGCTCTGTTTCTCATGAAGACCAACCATTTACTTGATGACGGCAGGCCCAATGTACATGGACCTGCTCTAGAGGAAGGTTGGCCATTGGTTCTCACTGTTCACTGTACACTTAGGACAGGAGGTGACACAGCAGAGATGAGGCTGTAGGGCCTCCCGATAGCTCAATGGGTAAAGAGTTTGCATGCCGTGCAGGAGACATAGGAGTTACAGGTTCAATCCCAGTGCTGGGAAGATCTCCTGGAAGAAGAAATGGCAACCTACTCCAGCTGAAAAATCCCATGGACAAAGAAGCCTGGTGGGCTGTAGTCCAAAGGGTCACAAAGAGTCAGACATGATTAAGCGTGTGCGTGCACACACACACACACACACACACACACACACACACTTGGGCCAGAGAGAATAAGAGGTTTTCAGGGCATCTGGCAGCTTTCATTTCTCCCCAATGCCAGCACTGATTTTTGGTCCATGTATGCCCACTTTGTAAAACCTGTTGCTTTTAGACCTTGATCATGCACCCATGACCAAAAATAGCTAGAGGGAATGCTGGTTTTCAAGAAAACTTCTGGTCTTGAACTGGCCCATCCATTACCTGGTATATGAAACGTAATAGACCCATACCACTTTCCTGTCTTATGTACAGGGAAACTGTAGAAGCAACGAGTGTCAGTGCCTACACTTTGGGCATTTGGCCTAATTTTCTTGTGCTGTCTGGGAAAGGAAATGTGGAGGGTTCCACCCACACCAACTCACAACTTTGTTTATTTTCCTTTCAAGTCTCCTTCAGAGGCCAAGACGCTGGTGAGATGAATAGTCCATTTATTGCCCTGGGTTAGGACATCACAGTCTGTCATTGCGCCATGTGTTTTTACGTGTGAACTTGGATGCTATATGAGCACTTAAAGTGCGGGAGGTAGTGCAGGGATGACAGCCGGTGGGAACGGACGGACTTATTTCAAGACTGATTTAAAAGATGATGAGGTGGTAGTAGACCCTATCCTGAATATCAGTGGGTGACGGCTGTAAGAAAATAAACAAGTCTAGAGTAAAATATGTGGAAGATAGCACTGGCATGCATTAAATAAAGCTAACATATTTAATCAGCTGGTGTTCACTTGTGATCTTTGTGGCCAAAGGAGAATTTGTAAATACTGTAAAAAGCCAGAGGAGATGCTAACAGAGTGAAAGGGAACAACTGTTATAAAAATGAATAATGACACCCACCTGCCCAGCTGCCACTTTAATAGAACAAAAATACACACAAATACATAGGTGGGGGGGCACAATTGTATTATTGATCTCTAGGGCATCACCAACTCAATGGACATGAGTCTGAACAAGCTCTGGGCGATGGTGAAGGACAGGGAAGTCTGGTGTGGTGCAGTCCTTTGGGTCACAAAGAGCTGGACACAACTGAGAGACTGAACAGCAAGCGTAGAAATATTAAAATGCCTTATAGTAACCATTCCATTGAGCACAGACTGGCCAGAAAGAAATGGAATATATGTCAGAGCCCAGGAAGCAGAGAATAAGTCTGGGGTCCAGATCTGGGCAGACAGGAAATGGAGACAACTAAAAACAGGCAATGAAAACTTCCGGAGGATTAAATATCAGTAGATGCCTCCCCTGAAGCCCAGGATAATGGAGTATTTCAGCCCTTGTATTCTGTCTTCCTCTGGGACGGATGAATGAGATCTTAAGTTCATCTAGAAGCCAGTCAAGCAGGGACCGTTTGTTTCTTGTCTTAACAGTCCAGAATCTGTTGTTTCTCCTTCACTCCCTGATTAGTTTGGGTCCCAAGGGTCAGGGACTCCTGGAACTTATCGTGTTTCTTCTTTGTTTCCGTTGCTAGCAAACTCCAGACTAAGCCTATGATTCACCAAAAGTTTCACAGAACCTCGTTTTCCTTAGTGAGCTCTGTGGGTTGTCTGCAGTCTGGACTTCCGTTTCATGCCCCTTTCCTTCTCTCCTTCCTCATGCCATGTACCTATTTTAATCTTCTGTTATTCTGTATTCTATATAGATTTCAAAAGCCATCTTAAATACTTTCACCCAGAGGCCTGGTATAAATAAATGGCGCCAGAATGACTTTTCATAATTGTCGTCTATAAAATATTATTTGCCTTAAAAGGACATTTTGAAACAAGATCAACAAGTATGGAAATAGTGACATTGGAACTTAGAAAAAGGAATCCAAACTTCTCGCTTGCACTGCTTGGTCACACTCCACACGGAATGAAAATATTTTAGATCTGTGGTCAAGGAAGCTTCTGTTTCACCTGAAGGAGCAAGGAAAATACTGGGGAGTTAAACAAATTCTACCAAAGCCAATATATATATATTTGAAGTTTTAAATAATAAAATAAATTACAACATTTCCCTAACCTGCCTATTGTACTTTTCAAGGTATGCTACGTTTCACATGGGCATATGTTTGGTTCTTCGTTTTTAATCTGTATATTTTATTTTAAATTATATTATTATGAAAGATATACAAGTTTGTATTAACATGTGAACGAACGATAAAGTAAAAGTCTTCATTCTGTTGCCCTCATCTTCATCCCCAGAGGTTAGGATTATTGATCACTTTATGTCTGTCATTCTGAAATTTTCTCTGTGTCCACACAAACAAATGCCAACAACAGGCATCCTGGGTGCTAGCATTTGTTATTGCATTGTGTTAAATTAGTAAATTCCCACAATCGCCACCAGAGGGCATCAACCACCCAGAGCATTCAAAGGTATTGCGTCCCCAGCACAGCAGGTACCTAGCTTGAAGGCTTGCTTCCGCTCACAATGCCTAGTTGTTGTTGTTTTTTAATTATCTTATAAAGTGTTAAAGGGACTTGCCTGACTGCACCCTCAGTTACTGAATGTAACAATGCAGGTAAAGTGTTTTACATAATGCATTGCTAAGTAAACACTTATTATCTCCACTCGTGTGCTGTGCTATGCTAAGTCGCTTCAGTCCTGTTCAACTCCGTAACTCTGCAACCCTGAGTAGTCCTCCAGACTCCTCTGTCCATGGGCTTCTCCAGGCAAGAATACAGGAGTGGGTTGCCATGCCCTTCTCCAGGAGATCTTTCGACCCAGAGATTGAACCTGCATCTCTAAAGTCTCCTGCATTGGCTTATTCCATGGTAAAAATAAATAAATAATAAATAACCAGAACCATCCCTTGCTCTTATATTCTCCCTAACATATATATCCCTGCTGTGATCTCATATTTAATATTGGTCCAATGTAGGGTTATTGCACCATTTCCAAAGTGCTCCTGCCTTGAACTGATTAATTCAAGGATAGATGAGTGAATCTAGCCGAGTCTCATTTCTTGTTAAAGATGTATTACCTTAAAATTTTGTTTTGAGTCTCATTTCTTGTTAAAGGTTTATTACCTTATGTATTTCTAGCCAATTAAAATTTATATTGTGGAATATACATATCATATATACTCTAGGGCTTCCCCAGTGTCTGGGGGTAAAAGAATCCGCCTGCAATGCAGGGAGCCACAGGAGACTCAGGTTTGATCCCTGGCTCTGGAAAATCCCCAGAAGGAGGAAATGACTACCCATTCCAGTATTCTTAGCTAAAAACTCCCATGGACAGAGGAGCCTGGCAGGCTACAATCCAAAGTGTCTCAGAGTCAGACATGACTGAGAAGAGCACGGCACAGCATCCTTTAAAAGTGCATTTTCTTAGATACCACCATCCCAGAGGCAAAATTGTGGCTGAGATGGAGCTCGTTACCACTCACAAACATTATTCAACCACGTTCACGCTAAGAACGAATGGAAACTTTCTTTCACTGACAAATAATTCATAAACGTAGCTATTAATAAATGGAAAAGAGAGTTTTCACTGAATTTTTAAAATATTTCCATATGTCCATATATTTTACAGGTAGACACAGGCAAATGTGCTTGAATTTAAGCATAAAATAGGCTTTTGATGCTTACCTGCAAATATTGTGCTAGTGCCCACTCCCCAAGTCATGCCGACTCTTGAGACCCCATGGACTATAGCCCTCCAGGCTCCTCTGTCCATGGGATTTTCCAAGCAAGAATATTGGAGTGGGTTGCCGTCTCCTTCTCCAGGGGATCTTCCCGACCCAGGGACTGAACCCAAGTCTCCTGCCTACATCTCTGCATTGGCAGGTGGATTCTTCACCACTTGATCCACCTGAGAAGCCCTATGTGCCCGTATTTGCAATTAAAAATTCAAAGGTTTAAATGAGAGAGGGACAGTACCCTGTGTGGCCACACGATGGCACTATTTCACTGACTTGAGAAATGCTAGAAACAACTCTGGTGACAACAGGAGGCATGACAGTATGTGAATAAACCACCTTCGTAGTATTATCCCAAATTGAAGGAAAGAATCCAGTAGAATTTGCCTTAAATTAATTTATATAACCTATGATACCAAAAATAAGAAGTATGAGGAAATCGCATTGCTGAAAAATGAGTTACAAATTAAAAGGCTCCATAAGGCTAACTTACACTATCGCATTTAATAGTACTATTTTATTTTACAGCTCTCTCCACATGTACAAGGAATTTCCACTAACACTGTTATATTTTGTTCTTCCGGCGAGGCAGGCAAGGGAGATTTTATACCCATTTCCAAGTAAGGAACTGAAAGATTAAGAAGTGATAGCTCCTGGCATTCAAAGACTGCAAAACCTTCTGCAGCACTGAGGAGTGCTTGGGGTCCTAACATCTTACTGATGTCTGTGAAAAGTGTTAGTCACTCAGTCATGTCCAACAAGGGGTTTGCAACCCCATGGACTGTAGCCCGCCAGGCTCCTCAGACCATGGAATTCTCCAAGCAAAGAACACTGGAGTGGGTTCCCATTTCCTTCTCTAGGACACTGATGTCTGTGCTGCTGCTGCTGCTAAGTCGCTTCAGTCGTGTCCGACTCTGTGCGACCCCATAGACAGCAGCCCACCAGGCTCCCCCGCCCCTGGGATTCTCCAGGCAAGAACACTGGAGTGGGTTGCCATTGCCTTCTCCAATGCATGAAAGTGAAAAGTCAAAGGGAAGTCGCTGATGTCTGTGAGATAGTGTAAATTCCACAGGCATTTCACCTAAGCCACTGGGTACTCTGGCTCTGGAGTGTTCCCTGAACCCCACCCAGGCAGAACTGGTTGTATCCTAAGTTTTGAATTCATTCCCCATTGGCCAGCACAGACTGTATACAGTGTTGATCATGAAGAAGACCACAGCTTCAACAATTACAGAATCCCCAAAGGAACCCATCTTCCATCCCAGAAATGTGAAATGATTTATTATCTGCACCCTCCCTTCAGCCATGGAGCTGAAATCTGCATCCTGCATCTAGTCTCGTGATAGGGGACTGCAGAAATCAAAATACCATCCCCTCATTTCTTATTCATAGAGAAGGCAACGTATAATATGATTACATACATGATGGATTGAATCCGACAGACAGTATAAAAGGAAAGCTGGAGAACATTAACTAGGGAATGGATTTTTCACTGATATTCAACGTCTCCTGTAGTCAACAGTGAAGGGAGGTGGGAGTGAGACAAATGCAAAGAGACACACAAATAACCTTCCATATCAAGCTTTCCAATAAATCTTTCCATCAGGCAAAGGCTATTTGCTCTATGCCAGGCACTTGGCTGCGTGCTTTATATACTTCATCTCTTTTAATCACCCTAGTTTTACAGATATTAAAAAGAGGTTCCAAGAAGTGAAGTTCAGACAAACAGGACTTGGAACCCATCTTGCCAAGCACAATCAGACCGCTATTCTTGACCATGAACTACACTCCCTCCCCGTGTGCTTCTGGGACAGACACTCTGATGCTGTTCAGGATCTTTGTCCCTGGTCAGAGGCTGCTTTCCAGCTGCTGACTACTCTGAGTGATGGCTCTGAGACAAGATGTGGAATTCAAAGAAGTAAATGAGGCTGACGCCTCCAACCCTCTTTAGCTCAGGCCACTGTGAGTTCTCGGAGTCACTGGAGGCTTCACAGCAGGAGAGGAAGCCAGGTTGCCATCAGAAAGCAATTCTAGTGAAGCATCTTCGGTGTATTGACTAAACAGATCTTCAAGAGGAAGGACCAAAGCCTCTAAATTTCTAATAATTTGTTGTGATTTATTTTTGCATTCTCAGTAAATATTCTCTATTGTGTCTAATTTTGTATTTATCTTTGTATAGCTTTTTAAAAAAAGAGATTTCCCCAAATTGCATAAGCTTCAAGCTCCACAGTCAGGATCTGCCCCTGCTTGTGCTTTTGATGTTAAATATTTTGCTTCTCATCTCCTAAAAGGCTGAAACAATTTCTCACAAATCTTCAAGTTGTCATGGCTCAGCTGAGTGCTCGAAACACAGCTGTCCTAGAAAAATAAAGAGAAGGAAAGAAGAAAGGAATAGAGAGAAGAAGGAAATGAACAGGCTCGGTTTGCTCCATGGAGGGAGCATCAGTACAAAGAGCCGTTTGTTGTTTTGTGTGTGTGTGTGTCAGCTACCTTTTAAGTAAACTGGATCTCTGCTCTTCTGATACTTCTAACATACTTCCAACAGTCTCAATAGACATCCAGTCAGTTTAGTTCAGTTCAGTCGCATCCAACTCTTTGCGACCCCATGAGCCTCAGCACGCCAGGCCTCCCTGTCTATCACCAACTCTCGGAGTTCACCCAAGCCCATGTCCATTGAGTCGGTGATGCCATACAGCCATCTCATCCTCCATCGTCCCCTTCTCCTCCTACCCTCCATCTTTCCCAGCATCAGGGTCTTTTCCAATGAATCAGCTCTTCGCATCAGGTGGCCAAAGTATTGGAGTTTCAGCGTCAACATCAGTCCTTCCAATAAATACCCAGGACTGATCTCCTTTAGGATGGACTGGTTGGATCTCCTTGCAGTCCCAGGGACTCTCAAGAGTCTTCACCAACACCACAGTTCAAAGCATCGGTTCTTTAGCCTTCAGTCTTCTTTATAGTCCACCTCTCACATCCATACATGACCACTGGAAAAACCGTCGCCTTGACTAGACGGACACAACAATAAGCCAAAAGTCTCACTTTATCAGGGCCTCTGTATAGCTAGAGACAAGATTAGACTCTTTTCCTGTGATTTGTAGGACATTTTGTTAACAAATGATTATATTAACTGAATTATTTTGTATGATTTTTAGTCATGTATTATTTTGCCCTCATCCAGCTGAAGGGTCTTGACATTCCTTAAGCAATTTAGCCACTTGCTCTGAAAGTTTGCAGCAGACCCCTGACTGCTTTGCCACACAGTAGCTGCCCCTAGTCAGCCTGGGTGCTGTGTTTACAAAGCTATGTGTCATTTGGCTCCTTGGATCTAAGGATGAGCAATTCCGTTGCTGTGCGTACTTCACTGGCCCAGTCTACCTGGGTTCACCATCTCTGCTGATCACACTGACAAGTTCATTGATGATAATCCTCCTTTTACACCTCCACAGATGTTATTTTTTCTTTTAAGTAGTATTGATCACCAGAGTACTGAGGCTCAAGCTTATGTCAACTTGGGGTGTCATACATGAAAGGAAAAAAACTTAAATAAGCTTCAGAAATATAAACATACATATAAAAATGCCTACTGTTCCCACTTTTTAAGTAAAGCATCTATGTATGTTTTATAGCCTGAACACAACCTGCTGCTTAATTAAGCCATTCATATTAAGAGACATGGAGAAGGCAATGGCACCCCCACTCCAGTACTCCTGCCTGGAAAATCCATGGACAGAGGAGCCTAGTGGGCTGCAGTCCATGGGGTGGCTAAGAGTCAGACACGACTGAGCAACTTCACTTTCACTTTTCTCTTTCGTGCATTGGAGAAGGAAATGGCAACCCACTCCAGTATTCTTGCCTGGAGAATCCCAGGGACGGCAGAGCCTGGTGGGCTGCCGTCTATGGGGTTGCACAGAGTCAGACACGACTGGAGCCACTTAGCAGCAGCAGCAGCATTAAGAGACAAGAAAAAACAAGGAGAGATGTTTTCCAAATGTGGGGCATTTAAAGGAAGTAGTAGAGTGTCTTCATCTGGTGTGTGTTCATATAAAGTAGAAACAAACAAACACAAGCTTATTCTATGAAGCCTGTAAATCTTAAGGAAACCCAGCTGCTGCCCATTCTCAAGGCTTCTGCAGATTCTGTGTCCATTATATCTGATCTTCCAAGCGCTTTGTTATCTATTTTTCTTTGTTAGTA
This sequence comes from Nanger dama, assembly GCA_917880005.1. Taxonomy (NCBI): domain Eukaryota; kingdom Metazoa; phylum Chordata; class Mammalia; order Artiodactyla; family Bovidae; genus Nanger; species Nanger dama. The sequence goes on from CAKJTW010000022.1 coordinate 30,623,919, forward strand.
TGACCTAAAACGCAGACCGAGCAGTAGCAGTCCCAGTATACAATTAAATTCTTTGGTCATCTGTTTTACCTAATTGTTAAGATAAATTTTAGCTCCCATAGTCTTATATAAAAATGTATTTTATGGAAATAGAAACCACCTTTTGGAAAAAGAAGACATAGTAAATAACTATCATGAATTCACCATCCAAGCTTGGGTAAGTTGATGTTTGAACATTACATTTTGCCATACATAAATATATAATCGAAGCGCACATGTAGATGTACAATTAATTTAAAAACAGCCTCCCTGAAGATGAGGTTTAACTCTGCAGAGTAGCTTTCTTTGTCTCCATTCTCTTGATTTTCATCGTTTGTTATTTTTTTCAATAAGGCTAACCCTCAAAAGCTTTATAGGATTACTAATTACCCCGTGTCACCCATTGACAGAAGAAAGCCATTAGTATGGTCTCTAGTTATCTGAAATTCAAGTTGGCTTGCCAAGCTCTTAGATGACAAATACACGCCTTTGTAGAGCTGCTCCTGTCCCAGGGGGTTAACTAAATGGTCTGGAGGAGGGTGCGGAGGGTCCTTGCATGAAGTAGCGCTCTCCACTGGGGAGGGAAGACATCCTGGTTCGTGCGGACCAGGTTAGAAACAACGAACAACAAATTATCCATGTTTTCCCAGCTGAATCATAAGTATTTTTCACGTAGCCACTCTCTTCGGGGCATTCATGAAACGCTTCTCGTCGGATATTTCTAGCCACAGGATGTTCTTTTTATTTAAAATGGAAGCGGTTTCGAATTCTCCGCGCAGGAATATACCCAGAACACCAGCGGAAAGAGTACGAGGTCACGGGGTTCTGGGACGCGTAGGAGTGGGATCGCAGGAAGACCTAGGGGGCTGCAGGAGGAAAGGGAGCGGCTGGAAGGAGACTTCCGCGGATCACAAGGAGGCTGAGCCAGAAGCTATTCGGTGTTCTTTGCACCCGCCCACTTCCCCTCCTTGGCTCCATTCTTAAAAGCATTTCTTGAGCGCCTCTCTTCCGTACGCTACAGAACGTGGTGGCCGCTAGAGGGCAGTATGGTGCAAGCCAAGAGCGCGATCTCACAATGAGGTGAATAGCCACAGAGATAAATAAAATAAAACAATTATCATAAAGCAGTGTGCTGCCTATGCTTTCCAATCCTTCTTCTCTATACACTCACCAAAATGTCAAAAACCAACTGAGTGATAAGGTACTGTAGATGTTAATCCATCTTTTTTTTGTTTCCTCCCTCTCTCTTAGGTTCTGAGAATTAGAAGGAATTTTAAAGAAAATCACGCTCCTCAAACTCAAAACAGTCTAATTTCTGGAAGCATTCTGTGCTCTTAAGTCGGAATTACACAATCAAAGAAGTGGAGCTCAACCAGCAGGGTTTTCCTCCTTAAAACGTGGAGAGCACTGAGGCCGAGGAATCATGGTCCACGGCTTGCCTTTAAATGCATTTCTTCCCAGTGCTGCAGCATTTTAAACCAGGCACATTCTCCTTGTTGTCTACATGTATCTCCTATGCACTGCACATCTTTTCCCTAAGTAGGCCTGTCAGTCTGGCTGAAATGCACTGCTCAGAGAAGCTGGTTTTGCAGATTCCTGCAAGCCCCACGAGACCTCTCCGCTGCACTTTACTCTTCCACTCCTTCATCGCAGGGGTGGTGAAGTGCCGGGGGCGGCCTCCACGTCCCTACAAGAGCTGTCACCAGCTGCCCCCTCACCACACCTGGACTCCTGGGTCCTGGACTGACAGCAGCGGATCCCCTGGCCCCCGCGGCCCTCAAGTGGTCAGGCAGTGGGCCAGAGACCAACTCTGCCCCAAGGCACCTGGCTTTCCCCACTTACCAGCTGTGTGACCTTAAACAAGTCACTTAGCCTCATCTGTAAAATGGGGATGACAACTGCACCAGCCCCGTAAGGGTGTTGTGAGGAGCCGATGAGCTCACGTACCTCCAATCCCAGTAGGTCTGCAACCACGGAAGGCATTTCCCCCTTCTGTTTCCCAGGACCCACTCTTGGAACCACTTTCTTCTCTCACAGGATTTCACCCAAGTGCGTGTGCAACCTCTGTCATTGCCTCATCATTTAATTGTTTTAAAACATACTTATTTTGTATGTCATTACTGTATGTTTTGCCTTATAATTAGCACTTTCAACTGTTTTGCCCACAGACAGTACAGAGCAGTGATTGCAAACTCTAGCCCAAGGCTGACTGCCTGAGACTGAATATCTCTCTGCCCCTCTCTAGATTTTTGCTCTTGAACTTAACCTCCCTGGGCCCCAGTTTTCCCCCTCTAAAATGGCTATGATAACCCATTGTTAAAAGATTAATATTGTTAAAGTACACAGAGCAGTGCCTGGCACATAGCAAGTACTAAGTAGTGAAAGTCACTCAGTCGTGTCCGACTCTGCATCGCCATGGACTATACAGTCCATGGGGGTCTCCAGCACAGAATACTGGAGTGGGTAGCCTTTCTCTTCTCCAGGGGATCTTCCCAACCCAGGGATCGAAGCCAGGTCTCCGGCACTGTGGGCAGATTCTTTACCAGCTGAGCTACAAGGGAAGCCCAAGTACTAAGTAAGATACACATAAATGAAAACAACAGTGATGCGGTTAATCCTGTTTCCCCAATATCCAACCAGAAGCCAAATGTGCCAGGGTGATGGAATGGCTGAGGCTACACTTAGAGGGCAAGAACTCCAAGGCCATCCCTTCTCCATGGAGGGAAAAGCTTCCCTTCCAACCATGAACATTCCTGTGCGGGACACGCATGTTTGGTCCAATCCACTAATTTTACCAAGAAGACAACTTAAGCACAGCGGAGTCAGGGTTGCCCTGTTCAGAGGGAGGCGGAGCAGGACCTGGACTGGACCCACAGCTGGCAGTTCTTCTCCCTCCATTTAGTGAATTCAATAACTGTGGTATTGATCTGACCTTGTTATTAGCCTTCTCCACAACCTGCAACCCATTTTTCTACATCCTGAAGCAGCATCACATTTATAATCATGAGGCCCTATGAGGATGTTTGATGTCTCAAGGGACACAAAATTCAAAGTATCAAGAAAATATTAGCTGAAATTTTTTCTTCTAACCACAGGTTTTGCCTTGAATTTGCTCCTGTTGTTCATTTGGTAAGTCCTGGTAAGATTCTCTGCAACCCCCTGGGCTGTAGCACCCCAGGCTCTTCTGTCTTCCACTATCTCCCAAAGTTTGCTCAAATTCATGTTCATTGAGTTGGTGATGCTATCTAAACATCTCATCTTCTGCTGCCCACTTCTTTTGCCTTCAGTCTTTCCCAGCATCAGGGTCTTTCCCAATGAGTCAGTTCTTCGCATCAGGTGGCCAAAGTATTGGAGTTTCAGCTTTAGCATCAGTCCTTCCAATGAATATTCAGGACTGATTTCCCTTAGGATGGACTGGTTGGATCTCCTTGCACTCCAAGGGACTCTCAAGAGCCTTCTCCAAAACCACAGTTCAAAAGCATCAATTCTTCTGCGCTCAGCCTTCTTTATGTTCCATCTCTCTCATCCATATGTGACTACTGGGAAAAGCCATAGCTTTGACTATATGGACCTTTGTCAGCTAAGTGATGTCTGTTTTTAATACACTGTCTAGGTTTGTCATAGCTTTTCTTCCAAAGAGCAAGCATCTTTTAATTTCATGACTGCAGTCACTGTCTGCGATGACTTTGAAGCCCAAGAAAATGAAACCTGACACTGTTTCCACTTTTTCCCCATCAATTGCCATAAATTAATGGGACCAGATGTCATGATCTTAGTTTTTTTTTATGTTGAGTTTCAAGTCAGTTTTTCACTTTCCTCTTTCACCTTCATCAAGAGGCTCTTTTAGAATACCAGAAATACCCCCGAAAGAAAAATTAAAAGGAAACAAAATCAAACAGTAAATACAACACAAGAAGGACATTTTGAAAGTGTTTAAAAACCTGCTGTCCTTCAAAGGTCCCTCTAATCCCAACTTGTACTTCCCAAATGCATTTCACACGCTGCTGGCTTGTTTCTCTGCTCTGCATTCTATGGAATCTAAGGCAGGGGGAGTCACCATGAAGCCGGTGCGCACAGCAGCCAGAACCCAGTGCCAGGCACACCACAAATCTTACAAATATCGGCTGCTGCCTTGGATGGTGACGTGGATCCAGGCCCACGAGGGCAGTGTTTCCCAGAACGTGGCACGTGCACCACTGCTGTCCCTTTAGATTTTAAGTAGAAACAGAGATGATTTTAGACAGGACATGGGCAAGGTATTGAACAACACTGGCTTATATAATGGGGCTTCCCTGGTGGCTCAGATGGTAAGGAATCTGCCAGCAATGAAGGCGATCTGGGTGCCATCCCTGGGTCAGGATGATCCCCTGGAGTAGGAAATGGCAATCCCCTCCAGTATTCTTTCCTGGAGAATTCCCTGGACAGAAGAGCTTGGTGGGCTACAGTCTGTCTGTGGGGTTACAAAGAGTGGGACATGACTGAGAGACTAGCACACACACACACCTTCTTGATAGGGAAGGGGCGTGTCGACTCAGAGGAGAATGAATGAGTTTGGGGAAAGATGAATGAGCCCTTGGAAGGATGGATGGGTGGTATGATCATTTGTGACACTGTGTCTGGATGTGGTGTTCCCCTCTTGTCTCCCCTCCTCTCCTCCTCAATCTTCCCCGAAAACTCTGGGGGAGGAGATTCACAACAATAGAGTTCCTTTCTGAGGATCTGTCTTTAGGCAGGTAAGGGAAGTTCAGAGAAAGTCTCTCCCTGCATTTCCTGCTTTGCTTTTTAAATATATATTTATTTATGCATCAGGTCCTGGTTGTGGCAGGATCTAGAGTGCTCGGGCTCAGTAGTTGCTGTGTAAGGGCTTAGCTACCCGAGGCATATGGGATCACAATTCTCTGACCAAGGATCAAATCTGCGTCCTCTGCATTTGAAGGCAGATTCTTAACCACTGGATGACCAGGAAAATCCTGCATTTGCTGTTTTTTAAGTGCGTTCAGTTCAAAATACTCAGTACATCAAAGTGGCACATTTGGGGGCAGCATGTCCATAAGAAAGTAGCATTGCAGATAGAGGGAGCCTACAAGTAAGAATCACTGTCTCAGTCATTTTCAAAATAGCTGCCCTAGAAAGTCATCTGACTCATACTAGATTTTATATAAGTGAAAAAATAACCCTTTGCTGTGTTAAGCCATTTAGATACCAAGGTTTATTTATTACTGCAACAAAGCCCCTCGTATACTGACTAATCCAATAAATTTAAAAAGAATTTAAGTATAAATGCATAAATTTAAAGAAAATATTAACTAAATAAGGGTTCAATACCTGACAAGATTTTGAAAGTGGTACTCAAATGCCACTTAGTGTTGTAGAGTCTTAGAACTGAACCTCCAAAATAGTTGAGAGCAGGACCCACCAGTCCTCACTGGATCTCCCTTGAATGACCAGGACCAGGCTGGGGTCACATGAAGCCTGGGGCTACAAAACAGAATGGAGGGAGACAGGCATTTGGGGCACTAAATCTGAGCCTCTGCCTCCTTGGAAACCAGCTGAATTAACAACTGTAAACATTAGAAGCAGTATAATTAGAATCATTAGGAGGCTGGAAGAAGAGAAAAAAATTATCTACTTTTCCTTGGGCAGCATGATACACTCTTAAGACTTTTTCTTTTGTAAAACTCAGCTTTCTTAAAGCCTTGTCATGTCTATGGACTGCATATATGCCTCAGTACCACAACTTCAAGGCTAATTTTTCATTTTTCTGTCTTCATGCTCTGATTTGGATTGAAGTCCAAACTATTTGTTCACTCTCAATACAAAAGACATGGGAATAGACACACATAGTTTCATCTCAGAGATGATTTAATATTAATCAAAACTTATATTGTTTCAAGGTAGGAAACAAGGCCCAAGGAGTCAGCTGCTTCTATATAAGCTCTGTTCTCTAAAGAAGGGCTGAAAAGATTGATCTTCAGACTTAGATATCTTTGGGGCCCAGTGACAAAGTAGGAAAAACACAAAACAAGTCTGATTCTAATGTGAGTGTAGCTGTTTGTCTTTGGGCAAGTTATTTTACCTCTTTGTGCCTGTGTTTTCCATCCCCCAAAATGGAAGATTAACTGTTACTCCAACCGAGTAACTAATACTGTTGTGAAAGCAGCTGGTGGCTATGGAAGTACAAATTGTATCACTACTGGCTAACGCATCTTGCATTCTTCCTACATGGCAGACAGGCTCCTGCACGGTCTGTGCATGTGAAGTCATTTAATCCTCAGAGCAGACAAATGCAGTGACCATGATATCATTATCCCCTTACACTGGTTCCAAATAGGAAAAGGAGTACGTCAAGGCTGTATGTTGTCACCCTGCTTATTTAACTTCTATGCAGAGTACATCATGAGAAACGCTGGACTGGAAGAAACACAAGCTGGGATCAAGATTGCTGGGAGAAATATCAATAACCTCACATATGCAGATGACACCACCCTTATGGCAGAAAGTGAAGAGGAGCTAAAAAGCCTCTTGATGAAAGTGAAAGAGGAGAGTGAAAAAGTTGGCTTAAAGCTCAACATTCAGAAAACGAAGATCATGGCATCCGGTCCCATCACTTCATGGGAAATAGATGGGGAAACAGTGGAAACAGTGTCAGACTTTAGTTTTGGGGGCTCCAAAATCACTGCAGATGGTGACTGCACCCATGAAATTAAAAGACACTCCTTGGAAAGAAAGTTATGACCAACCTAGACAGCATATTCAAAAGCAGAGACATTACTTTGCCGACTAAGGTCCGTCTAGTCAAGGCTATGGTTTTTCCTGTGGTCATGTATGGATGTGAGAGTTGGACTGTGAAGAAGGCTGAGCGCCGAAGAATTGATGCTTTTGACCTGTGGTGTTGGAGAAAACTCTTGAGAGTCCCTTGGACTGCAAGGAGATCCAACCAGTCCATTCTGAAGGAGATCAGCCCTGGGATTTCTTTGGAAGGAATGATGCTAAAGCTGAAACTCCAGTACTTTGGCCACCTCATGCAAAGAGCTGACTCATTGAAAAAGACTCTGATGTTGGGAGGGATTGGGGGCAGAAGGAGAAGGGGACAACAGGATGAGATGGCTGGATGGCATCACGGACTTGATGGACATGAGTCTGAGTGAACTCCTAGAGATGGTGATGGACAAGGAGGCCTGGTGTGCTGTGATTCATGGGGTCGCAGAGAGTCAGACACGACTGAGCAACTGAACTGAACTGAACTGACAACTGAGGAGAAAACCAAGACTCAGCTGGAAAGAGTGAGTAACTTCCTAGAAGTTCGTAAGTCAGTTGGTTACTAAGTGGTGTGGCCAGAGCTCAAAGTAAAGTGCATGTGGCCACAGAGACCGCAGCCACCATGTTCCCTTGCCTCCCAGAAGGGACAGGCTGCTAGTGAAAGCTAAGTGTGGGCTGCTATTGACTCCTCCATGTAGTTCTTTGGATTGTCACATAGCCCCATGTTTTTAAGCTATGTCCGCCATCACAGGGTTAACCTGAATAATCTGAATCAGGCAGGGGTGGACAGGCAGGCGACAGCCAGCACTGCCTGAGTGCCCAAGGCTGCTAAGCAACAGGGGAAACAAGTGGCTCTCCAGAAGGAAGGGAAATGAGCCTCAGGGTGGGTGGAGGAAGGAGGGCAGGCGCGGGAGGGGTTGGGTCCTGCCAGATCTGGGAGTGTGTGAGCAGGGTGGGCAACTGTGCTTTGACCCCTGCAGGCACCCATTTGGAGAGGATCTTGTGGGGAGGACACGCCCACCACTAAGTGTTTTCTTGTAAAGCAAGAAAGACTACAGGATGTTTTGACATCCAGATTCCGTGTCTCTTTGGTGCTCTCTCTCTGGCCCCATACGGATGGTGTAGGTGATGCTGGGATTTTGAAAGTTTAAACTTGAATGCTATTCACTTAACTAATCTGCTAATAGTAGGGTTAGTTGTTCAGTCATGTCCTGTTATTTGTGACTGTATGGACTGTAGTCTTCCAGGCTCCCTCTCTCCATGGGATTCTCCAGGAAAGAATACTGGAGTGGGCTGCCATTTCCTTCTCCAGGGATCTTCCCGACCCAGGGATTGAACCCAGGTCTCCTTCACCTCTGGCTCAGAGATTAAAGCATCTGCTTGGAATGTGGGAGACCCAGGTTTAATCTTCTTCTATTCCTAGAAAAGACACCAAAAGAAGCAAATGAACAGAAAACAAAAGCGTGCAAATGTGCCCAGTCCTTTGACTTGAGTAACTTCAAAAGAGCTGCAAATCTCAACAAAATATTCATGCCTAAAGTCTCTCTCTCCTTAACAGCCACTTTGTGAAAATTAATCAGATGACCTCATTATTAATGTGGGGAATTAGGAGAATGACAAATTAAGAAAAATTTGTTTCTGGGAAAAAAAAATTAGAGGCTGGGTACCAGGAAGCTGGAGGATGTAAAGTGCAGAAACTGTCTTGTGTCTTTCAGGAGGTCGGCAGAATGTCTTCTCAAAGGAGTTCTTTGATGGAGATAAAGTGCCATGGCGGGGAGACCAGAATACCTGGGCACTACTCTGGCCTTCGGGGCTTCCCAGGTGGCACTAGCCGTAAAGAACTGGCCTCTCAATGCAGGAGGTATAAGAGATGCAGATTCAACCCTGGGTAGGGAAGAGTCCCTGCAGAAGGGCATGGCAACCCACTCCAGTATTCTTCCCTGGAGAATCTTAGGGACAGAGAAGCCTGGCAGACTAGGGTCCACAGGGTGGCAAAGAGTTGAACACAACTGAAGTGACTTAGCACACATGCGTGCACTCCAGTCCTTGCCACCAGGTTGTTGTCTGTCTTTGAACATCTCATTTGTATGATTATTCATCAAACGACTAAAGCACCAGGGTGGAAAGAGAGTCCAAATGGCACCATCTAGCCCTGGGGTTGCTGGGAGAAGATGCTGACCAACCCAGCCTCACTTAGCGTGGTCCAGCCCTGCATTATGGAAGGCATGATGGGGTTACTGAGGCTCCAGGGGAATGCAGAACGATGAAGAAGAGAGTAGCATTTGTAGAAAAGGGAGATAAGTATTGCAAGGGGAAGAAACTGCATGAACAAATTTACGGAGGTGTGATATAGAGGTTCATGGATCTGACTTGTGGCTGGAGTGAGGGGGTGGGGGAGCGTTAGGGATGCGGCAGGGAACACAGCTGGAAAAGCAGGCGAGGCTCAGATCCACCGACGATTCTCTCAGCAAATAACTATCAGACGGGATACAGCAGCAAACAAAACAGAGAAAAATATCCGACTTGGCAGAAATTACATTGGCGTACGTAAAGAAATAGACCGTAAAGAAGACAGATGAAGATCCAGTCTATCAGCCAACGAGCTGACAAGCACGGTAGCAAAACACGCCAGTGGGGAGGGGTGTAGCGACTGGAGGCGGCGGGGGGCTGGATAAGGAGTGTCAAGGGCCTTAGTTTCAGTTTGAGTATTTGAAACATATTCTGAAGGAAGAAAGGAATGAGCTTTGCTGGTAGTTGGAGGAAGAATATTCTGGAAAGAGCTTTTAGGACCTTGCATATCAAGAGGAAAACCTTTGTTCTCACAACTATGAAAACAATGGAGTTTAATCAGAGGATCCAAACCATCAAACCACAGGTTTGTAAGGGACCATTTTCATTCGATGGCTCGCCTATGCTGATTCCCACAGAAGGGAAGGTTATAGGGCATGTTTGAGTTGGCCACCTACTAACCTTGCCCGATCCTTGGTCACGTATCTTACCACTGGGGACACAACTCTCTCATCAGGAAAGAAGGACCAGTCCATACCCAGGGCTGCCAGCAGCCACCTGAGCACAGGGAAGATTCCTCCTACTGCTCAGCATCTCTCCACACGCTACATATCATGACCTCACTCTCAGGAGAAGGATGCACCTATACCTCCAGCTGGAAATCGTGCTTATTTTAAAGGAACACCCTATCCAAAAAGGCGCATTGCAGTGAACATTTCCAAGTAGAGGAGAATGCCAGTGTCTGTTAATTACAAGAGCCACATTGTGTGTTCGATGGGGCAAGCGGCTGTACAGCCATTTGTATCCGTTCTGCTCCATTAGGCTAATTTGTTTTCAGATATAAATTAAAGCTGCTATTCTCAGCCCACTGAGCTGCCCCTTCACACAAACTCCCTGTTCCTTGGTGAATGAGTTAGCAAGCTGTGTAGATGTAGCAGGTATTTCTTTGAGTTAATATTGAAGCAAAAAACAAGAAAAACTGCCCACTGGAGTACAGAAATCATGCATTACAATAGAGAGTGGACCTGCAAAAGCTACATGCCTGGGGCAGGTCGAGGGTGTAACTGCTTCCTGATGTGACATCTGCTGTTACACTTTCTGCATCAGAAAGAGCTTGGCCACTGAGAAGATGCAACAGGAATCCTCCTGCCCTTGGGCCAAAGGTAGAAGTGCTCAAATAACAGGAATCATCTGGAAGAGCTCGTAGCCATCCAGGCAGGCAGGGCTGGTTAACATAGAATAAGCCCCCTCCAGGGCTGTCATCACCTAGAATGGCAGAAAGTTCTCTGCCCTGACATCTTTCCACGCATGTGCCTGGGTGCCACCGTCGGTGGCTTCATTAGGTTAAGACAGAGGTTCTTGACTAGGGCTCAACAGGACTGGCTGTTTTGTCCCACTCAATGAGTGCAAAGTGAAAATGTAGGCCCCTTTGTCCAAAGAGTAGGAAAAATGTGCAGTCGAACTAAAATACAACTTTTTTTCCTTCTTCTCCAGTCTCTATTTCAACTTGCTACAGTGTTTTTAATGAGCTATTTAATGTTACAGTAAGTAAATAAAACTTAAAATTTTTAACTGTTAGTTTTTGAATTTCACTGTTTATCTTTACATAATACTAGTTTTAAAGGCAAATAAGACCCTGATGTTGGGAAAGATTGAAGGCAACAGGAGAAGGGGGGCGACAGAGGATGAGATGGTTACATAGCATCACTGACTCAATGGACATGAATTTGAGCAAACTCAGGGAGATAGTGGAGGACAGAGGAGCCTGGCGTGCAGCAGTCCATGGGGTCGCAAAGAGTCGGACATAACCTCTGAACAACAACAACAATGTGTACGTTTAACTTACATACATGAGACCACCAAAATTAACAGTTTTCATTTGGTAGTTTATACATGCATTTGTATTTCATCCTCACCAGAATGGTGGAAATACTTCACCATGAACTCAAATTGCTCCTTAACCAGAGGCCTTCTACCAACTCTCTACCTTTGGCTTGCTGAGGAATAAGGAGAGAAAGAGGAACTATGGGCTGTCCTGCCTCTCTCTTTTCTTCTCTGTCCTTTCCAGGATAAGTGGTGACCTCATACAGTTCTTACTAACTAATCAGGGTTAGTTTCCTTGTTTTGATAGATATACTGTGGTTGTGTAAGATCTCAACATCTGAGGAAAATAGTTTAGGAAAGGGATATAGGACCTCTCTGTATTGCCTTTGCAAATTATATGTAAATCTAAAATTATTACAAAATAAAAAGCCTATTTAAAAAGAGAAAGCCTTTCTTAATTCCCACCTTGCCAAGACTCACTGAGTTATTAAGGGGAAAAAAAAGCCTTTAAGGCATGACAGCAGCATTTATCTAACTTGCCTGAAAACTTTCACCTGGGATGAATTCCTCTTCCCATTTCTAGAAGATTCTGATTTATTGAATCTGTAGTGGGTCCCAGGATGGGATTTTGAATAAGCACTCACCCTGAGAAGTCTTATCAGGCAAATTTGGTAAATAATGTATTAGAGTGAGTGAAACTAGTATAAAGAAGCAGGTAAACCTGAGGCTGGGTTTTCCAGGTGGTTCAGTGGTAAAAATTCGCCTGCCAATGCAGGAGTTGCAGGAGATGCGGGTTCGATCTCCAAGTCAGCAAGATTTCTTAGAGGAGAAAATGACGGTCCAGTCCAGTACTCTTACCTGGACAATCCTGTGGACAGAGAAGCCTGGCTGGCTACAATCCATGGGGTCGCAAAGAATTGGGTGCGACTAAGCACACACACACACACCACGACCCATGCCTTTTTTTCCCAGAAGATAACTAACACCAGAAAACAAACAAAAAATTCATCTCTTTCAGTCAGTTCAGTTCAGTCACTCAGGCGTGTCCGACTCTTTTCGACCCCATGAATCACAGCACGCCAGGCCTCCCTGTCCATCACCAACTCCTGGAGTTCACTCAGACTCACATCCATCAAGTCTGTGATGCCATCCAGCCATTTCATCCTCTGTCGTCCCCTTCTCCTCCTGCCCTCAATCCCCCAGCATCAGAGTCTTTTCCAATGAGTCAACTATAAGCATGAAGTGGCCAAAGTACTGGAGTTTCAGCTTTAGCATCATTCCTTCCAAAGAAATCCCAGGGCTGATCTCCTTCAGAATGGACTGGTTGGATTTCCTTGCAGTCCAAGGGACTCTCAAGAGTCTTCTCCAACACCACAGTTCAAAAGCATCAATTGTTTGGCACTCTGCCTTCTTCACAGTCCAACTCTCACATCCACACATGACCACAGGAAAAACCAGAGCCTTGACTAGACGGACCTTAGTCGGCAAAGTAATGTCTCTGCTTTTGAATATACTATCTAGGTTGGTCATAACTTTTCTTCCAAGGAGTAAGTGTCTTTTAATTTCATGGGTGCAGTCACCATCTGCAGTGATTTTGGAGCCCAAAGATTGTGCTTAATGGTTCGTCTTCTGATAGACACATGGAGACAATTGATCCCTACTGTGCCAAAAGTCTAGATAGACTTCCAGAGGTTTTTTTCTCTGAGGGAAGATTACTTGATTGTCTGCACAGAGGCCCCAGGCACAGTTGTGGTCAGAGTAAAACCCTTCTGGATGTCCCCCTTCCCTGCCAGCCACTCCAGCACAGGCCAAAAATCATGGGGCGTCGGTGCAAAGCCCTCTTCAGCAGAGGCCAGGAAGCAGTGTGGGTAAGCATTTTATTTCATGAGAACACTGCTAAGCATTTTATTTCATGAGAAATAAAAAGACAGTAAAATCCTTTGTGTGTTTTTTGCCTCTGGATGTCTGAAACTTCTGTCTTAGAATCACCCCTAATTTAGACAAGTCCTAATACAGTGTGCCACAAACTGCCAGTTCCCTCACCCCTGATGAAATCATACATTTATATTTTTATCATCTCTAATCATCTTAGAAAAAAAAATTATCAGTGTGCTGAGAAGAGGGACATGTCGCAGGAATTGCCAAAAGGCGAATGAGATGAAAAAGTGATGAAGATACGAGGCTAAAGAGGCAGCACCCAGCAGAAGGTCTTACAGAGAGGACACATACATGCAAGATTTGGGGGAAGACCAAAAGGAGATGAAGGGTCACCCTTTACAGAAGGCTTTTACTTCTACAGTAAGACCGCCTTGCTGCCAGGGCTATTTTATATCCTTTCAATATATATGTCATGTGGACCACCTGCTATATTCCACATCTTGTGCTGGATAGCCATTCATGACACTGTCCTCAAATGTCATCCAAGCCCAAGGCCGTGTTAGATGGTAATGTTGTAGTTTCAACATGCATGCGAGCACACACACCCCCTAACATATGGAGACCAAAGAAAAAGGAGACTTTATTGGGAGAGCCTTAGGGTCTCCAATGAAATGCAGTCAGGCTTCACAAGGGCCTGAAAGTAGAAAATGGACTCACTTCAAACCAAGGGAGTGACATTCCTGTCTCTCCAGGGATGGACAGTCTCTGGTATCTTCTTCCCTCAACTTCTCTGAATCATGGCAAACTTCCCCCCACCCTCTAACTTTCCACTTCTCTGGACATAAGGCTGAAAATGGAGGCCCAAACTCCAGACCTCTGCCTTCTCCAAGGTCCATCCCAACCTAACAATCAGCTCACTTTCCAGCTTTTAGAGCAAGTCTACTGTGCCCAGCTTGGGTCGTGAGTTGACCAGCCTTGTGGGGTCACATAAAGTAAGCATGATCTACACTTACAGTCCTTCAGTGGTGTGAGGGGTCAGGACCAATTCTGCAAGAAAGGGACTTGGTCTCAATAGATACCTCCAAAAGATATTTATTGTAAGTGAAAATACTGTGCTGCTAAGTCAGAATTTTTTTTTTTTTTTTGGTCACCTTTGCCATCTTACCATACCTCCTGTTCATAGTTCTGTGGTCTACACTTGGGGGTTGGGATCTAGTTGAAAAGAAAATAAGGTGAAGGAAGACAGCAATGACAAACCATTTTAACTTTAAGACTGAGTCTTCCCTGGTGGTCCAGTGGTTAAAAGTCTACCTTGCAACTCAGGTTCACTAGTTTGATCCCTGGTCCAGGAAGATCCCACATGCTGTGGAGCAACTGTGCACCACAGCTAATAAGCCTGCACTCTAGAGTCTGCAAGCCACAACTACTAAGCCTGTGTGCCTGGAGCCTGTGCTCTGCAAGAGGAGACGCTACCGCAACAAGAAGCTCATACTCTGACACTAGAGAATAGCCCTTGCTCACCATAACTAGAGAAAAGCCCACACATAGCAACAAAAAACCCAACGGAGCCAAATAAGTTTTTTTTTTTTAAGTTTTAAGAATATCTGCAAAACAGAGTCTGCAGAGCCATCCAGATTGCCTTAGATGTTCTTTCACACACTTGAAACTCATACTGGGGAAGAAACGTCAATCAATTCTGCAAGTCCCACTTATGGCATAGAGGAAGGAAAACGTGCCCTTTCCCTAAGATTGGCCTTCCAGAGCACAACTCACAGGCAAAAGGCATAAACAAGGGAGGCCATAACTTCTCACAAAGGAAGAAAGACAGAGTGGAAAGGTTAGGAATGAAAAAGGATCTGATGGCAGGAAAACTGGTTCAAATTAATGAGACAATGCGAGCCTTGACATTCTTGATGGATGTCAGTGGTTAAGTGCTAGCCGGACCTTCTGAGGTTACAACCTCCATTCAAACCTCCTCCCAGGATGGCAACCTGAAACCCAAGGCCATGGGCGGCGAGCATCTGTGAGCCCAGCATGGATTAGTGCGTGGCCTTGAGAGGCCCTCTCCAGGCGGCTGCTTCCTCCCTGTGCACCAGTTACCCCGAAGCCAGGTGGGCTCTGGGGGTGACAACAATACCAAGTAATTAACACAAAATGTCCTTGGCTTTGTCTCGGGCATATTCGTTTGTGACAAGAACAAAGGGTTAGTTGATGAACTAATTTTTGGTAGGGAGAGCAGCAGCGTCTATTATTAAATGAATGCTTAGGATTTTTGTTTGTTTGTTTTTCAATAGCCCCATTATAATTTCGGCTCAGATACTCCAAAGCTCATGTTTCCTAATTTATTATCGCTGGCTACAGTCCTCTGGGATCCAGTAATTGAATTTTACTGGCGTCATTACCATATCCACAAACAAGCAAGTCTTCCTGAACTCAATCAGTCAAAGCCTGTTGGTTGGCTCACAGGAGATGTGCCCACAGTGGGAGCTGATCTCAGTACAGAAGACTGGCTCCTGCGGTGCCAGGGAGGCTGAATGTGGTCAGCTCTGAACATCTGCGGGAATGGTAAGAGATAGAGGAAGAAGAGAAAAGAATAATACCATAAGGCTCCAAAGACCAGATCCCCTAAATAACCAGATTATTATCCTACTGCTGTCCAAAATAGATGAGATTCTGAGAGGCGGGATCTACATATTTGGTTGAGAACCAGGAAATTCCACAAGGAGATGCTGAAATTCCATCTTAATTAAAAAAAAAAAAAGGCAAATCGACAGCCTACATCCTCTCCTTTTTATATCCAAATAGGAAAACTAAATCATAATATTAGATGCATTTTAGGGCTATGTGTACCCACTGTGATCATCTGAATAAATCCAGTCTCCTCATTTTATACTGGAGGCTCAAAGGGGAAAAAAAAAAGTGAAGTCTTATCTCAGTATGGTATTTAAGATTTGTTTTTTAAAAATCCACATCTTTTGGAGATTTACCTTCAAAAACTTAAGACAGCATGGAGGAAGAGTGAAAAGAATACAGATAGAAATTGACTGTCACTTGATGCCTTTGAGCTCCTGGACAAGCCTTGATTGCTTCATCTGGAAAATGGGAATAATACTATTATGGGTTTCTCTAATGACTAACATAATACATACATAATATCTCACAAAGTATCCAGTGCCTGGTCTTAGCTACACACCAACCCACCTTGGCATTTGTTAAGGAAATAGATCATTTATTTTGAAAACACTTATCAGTTCAGTTCAGTTCACTCGGTCATGCCCGACTCTTTGCGACCCCATGGACTGCAGCACGCCAGGCTTCCCTGTCCATCACCAATTCCCAGAGCTTGCTCACACTCAGGTCCATCGAGTCAGTGATGCCATAAACACTGTACCACTAGGAAAACACTATACTACTGGGAAAACAAGTGGCTGAAATGTCAGGACTGCTTCAATGGACCTGCTCCTCAGATAGCTCCACCATATTCCAGAGCCCAGGAAAGGAGAAAGGCTCAGGAGAGCACCCCAAAATTTCTGAAGGTATCACACAGGAACTCTGGGTAATTTTGCCTGGGTGGCTGAAACTCACATACCACTGGCGAGTTTGGAAAAGTTATGGGGACTTAGGTGCTCTGACTCACGGATCATACTTCAACTCAGATACTGTCTGTGTCTTCAAAAATATGACTATCCTGAGGCACAGTGAAGGAATCTATCACTTCTCCCTGCAGGCTTCAAGCTCCCAGGTACTGATTCTTTGTCAGAAAAAAAAAAAAAAAACTGCTCCACCGTTTCCTCCCCTGTTCCCATATCCCTTCCCTATTGCCTTTAATAATCAAGAAAATACTCCCAACTGAATCAACCATCAACAGGATAAATTCTCTTAGGGCTGGGGTTGTGTCCCCCCACCCAACTCCAAAATTCAGATGTTGAGGTCCTAACCCCCAGTACCTCACAATGTGACATTATTTGGGAATTGGGTCACTGCAGTCGAAACTGCAATTAAGATGAGGTCATATGCAACTAGGGTGGGCTTTTACTTCAATATGACTGGTATCCTTATAAAAGGAGGAAATTTAGATACACACAGGGAGAGAATCACATGAAGATAAAAGCAGAGATTGAGTTGATGCATTTACAAGCCAAGGAAAGCCCAAGACTGTCAGAAAACCACCAGCAGCTGGGAGAGGGATGTGGAGCTTGTTCTTTCTCATAGCCTTGAGAAGGAGCCAGCCTGGCTGATACCTTGAACTTGGACTTCCGGCCTCCAGAACTATGTAGCAATACACCTCTATTGTTTAAGCCAGTCAGTCCATGGAACTTTGTTACAGCAGCCCTAGCAAACTAAAACATAGGGCGATCGCTTCGTTCAAGAAATAAAGCCTCTTTTATGTCCTTCACCTTGCTCCAGGACTGGTTTGGCCTGAGCACCTAGAGCCCCGCCACCCACACCCCCTTCTCCCAAATAGCTTCCTGGCAGGCTTGGTGCTGTCTGTAGACTCGTGTCCCGAAGCCTGCCTCCAAACTCCAGGCCAGGAAGCAGTTAGTACCATGCTGGGGTAGGGGGTTGGGGGAGACAGCATCAGGCATCATCCAAGGTCACATCCCTCACCCCTGGCCTCCCTAATCGGATGGCAATCATAGCCTGAGAGATGATAACACAGATTATCCATGTTTTGCAGCCTTATTCAGCTCCCTTATAAGGAAAAACTATGCCCCTAGAAGTCTTGCAGACTGGAGTATCTATTATAAATTCGAGCTTGCAGACGAGAGACTGATGTCATCTTCTCTTTTCAGTAAAAATAGGAAAAAGTTAAAAGAGGAAAGAAAATGTAAGCAACCATTTCTCACTCCCCACCCCACCATGCTTTTATCAACACACACACACACACGGACACAACACCTATACACACAAATTATTTTCAACTAGCTGTGTCTCCTTTTATGGATGTATATTCATGAGAATAGAGATATTGGTTTCTGTCCCCTAGGGTAATGATGATAAATATGCCAAGGTCAGCAGCTTCATCAGCCATGGAAGCTGCTCACTCTGGCAGCTGCAGATAATCATTTACCTGGTGAGACTGGTGGCCTACACTTCAATTCACGCTTCACCATGTCGCTGAAACATTCCTTATCTCACAAAAACACTTGTCTTATTGTGCCTTTCTGGTGCACAAAGAAATCAAACATGATTGTTTTGCCTTGGATTTTTTTTAAGTCTCAGTCATAATTTTTTGGGGAAGAAGTTACTAAAAACAGGGACCAGGTGGAAAATAACATCAGTGTGTTGACAACAATATCCTGTTCCACATCCTAGAAAGCCCAAACTCAGGCTTCGAACTCCTCCTATCATATTCCCTTCCTAATAGAACTAATGTTTAAAATTAAAAAAAAAAATTCCACTGGCATATATTGAGAACCTACTATGTGAAATGCACTATGCAGGAATATGCTATGATGGGAATACCAACATAAATAGGACACAATTCCAGATTTACTCTCAGCAACATGAAATCTCTACATAGCACACAAAGGGAAGAAACATATGTTAAATTTCCCAGATGTTCATTTTTTGAGAACTGTGTTCCTACATTAAAGGTAGAAAAAGTAGGATCATATTGTACCCCCAGTCAAGCATACCATCTTACAGCACCCAAATCAGCTTTCAACTGTTCTTATATACATGTACATTTGGTGGGATTACAGCTATTTAATGACTTGCCTCAGCACAGGGGTGCATATGATTTACGTGAACAGTCTGGCATGTGTGTCTCAGAGGGAAAGGTTGAACAGCTGCCTTGTAAACTCGTCGATAAGCAGGTAGCCAGGAACTCTAAGCTAGTCAGGCTCTGTGAAACAGAGAAATGCAAAATGGGATTTTTGTCCTACGGGAGCTCACACACTAGTGGAAAGGACTAACCTCATAGCGTAAGACAGTGACTTGTCCATGTCAAGACAAAGGGAAGCAGTTGTGGCTGTGAGATGGACTGCATGTCAATCATCAAATATTTACAGAAGAATAATGTAGCTCTGGGTATTGCCCTGGATGTATGACACACAATAAAGGGAACAGGCAACACATAAAGGCCAAATTACTTAGAGATGATTTTTAAAGTACTGTTTTGGTATAGCCTGACAGAAGAGTTGTCTCTCCTTCTGGGCATAAGGAATATTTGTCTTGGTCTTGAGTATTCTTCTGACATAAAGTCTAGCATTCAAATAAAACTTACAAGACTTATAATGCTTAGAATAAAAAAGTATGAAAAATAGCCTATTGTTTAAATGAAAAGCAATCAATAAAACTATATTCAGAGATGTCTAGATGCAGAAACTATTAGAAACTTTACTATAACTAAGAATTAATATATTAAAAGATCTACTGGAAAATTACACAACATGCATGAACAGACATGGAATTTCAACAAAAGGAAACAAACCAAAAAAAAAAAAAAAAACCCAGCTAGGAAAAAAAGATATCAGAGATGAATAATTCCTTAAAGGGCTAATTAGCAGACTGCAACCAATTGGAAAACGATCAGTAAACTTAAAGATAGGCCAATAGAGATGATCTAAGCAGAATTACAAAGATTTTAAATGTGTAAAAAAAATGAAAGTACAGAATATACAAAAGGACAAAATCAAGCAGGTTAACATATGTGTAATTAAATTTCCAGATAAAAAAGAGGAGAAAAAAAAAAAGCAGGACAGAAGAAATATTTAAAGAATTATTTCAAATGATTCAATTTCCTAAAACTACCAAAAGACAACCACAGATGCAAGAATCTCAAAGAGACGTAAGTAGTTAGAACAATGTTTTACACACATGGACATATCACAAGCAAACTGCTGAAAGACAACTTAAACAGAAAATCTTGAATGCAGCCAGAACAAAGAGAGGTATTATATAGAGAATCCAGTGTAATTAGAGCAGACCCCTTGCCAAAAGCTAAGCAAGCTAGATAACAATGGGGAAACATTTCTAATGTACTGAAAGAAAAGCAAAAGTCAATGAAGAAATCTCTAACACCCGCAAAAAGTTCCTGTAAAATAAAAACATTTTCTGAAAAAGATGAGATAATTCATTGCCAATAGAACGCCACTACAAGAAACGTTAAAGGAAGTTCTTCAGGCAGGAGTACAATATCATATAGAAACTGGGATTTACCACCCAAATTACAGGCACCAGAAATTATTTTTTTAAAGAGAACATATATGTACCACAATATGTTATACATGTAAGTATATATATTATTTTATATCTATATATACATATAGATTTATGTGTGTGTATATATATATACTATATGTGTGTGTATATATACATACTATATGTGTGTGTATATATTTTCTTTCCTCAAAAATTTTTTGAGGAAAATATTTTTTTGAGGAAAATATTTTTTTCCTCAAAAAAACTGAACTGGTTATATTTTCAGCAGGGATGGAGAGATTATATAATACAAAGGGACTATTATATAATAAGATATAACAATCCAAAACAGGAAACTTCAAATTACACACAAAAAATTGAGATAACTAAAAAGAGACATAGACAAATCCACATTTCTTTCTTGTTATCTTAATTGAGTAGGTAGACAAAAGAATCAGTAACAAAACAGAAGAGTTGAACAAAACTATCAACCAGCTATGTTTACCTAACATTTACAAGATACTTTACATGAAAATAGCAGAATATATAAATTCTTTTCATGTGCACATGGAACATTTATCGATACAGAAAGTATTCTGGGTCATAAAACAAAATTTAACAAGTTTTAAAGAACTGAAATCTTTGACCACAAAGGAATCAAGCTAGAAATCAACAACAGAATGATGTCTGGAAAATCTCCAAATATTTGGAAATGAAACAATACACTTCACCCTGATGGGAAGAGTTGACTCATTTGAAAAGACCCTGATGCTAGGAAAGATTGAGGGCAGGAGGAGAAGGGGATAACAGAGGATCAGATGGTTGGATTGCATCACCGACTCAATGGATATGGGTTTGGGTGGACTCTGGGAGTTGGTGATGGACAGGGAGGCCTGGTGTGCTGCGGTTCGTGGAGTCACAAAGAGTCAGACACGGCTGAGCAACTGCACTGAACTTCTAAATAATTCAAGGGTCACAGGAGAAACCATCTGGAAATCAGAAAATATATTCAGTTGAGTAAAAATTGAAATGTAACATAACAAAATCTGTAGGGAACTTGATGACCTTTATAGTATCAAATGACTATATTAGTAGGAAAAAAGGTCACAATAATCTAAAGATTTTACATTAAGAAACTAGAAAAAGAAGAGGTCAAAAGCAAGGAGAAAGTTGAGAATGATGATGAAGATAAGAACATAAATTAATAAAATTGAATGAACTGGCAAGGGGGATAGAGTAGTTGGGATCAGGGATGCGCTTAACCCCAGGATGTACTTAGGTCTGGGATATACTCAGCTCTGGGATACACTTAGCCTTTTCCTCTTTTCATAGCACACTGCCTGAAAATTGGGGAAGCAGTAAATGTGCAAAGGTAAGAAAAGATACATAAGTAGGTACATTTTTAATGTGTGATAAACAGCACCAAAGGAGAAACAGACTGTGCACATGTAGCAAAAGAGCAAAACACTTCAGAGACAATCGCTAGAAAATACCAAACTAAAACTGTCTAAAAAGAAAAAGAAGGCAACCCTTCCATTTCCATCCTCAGCACACACCCCCAAAGCCACCGTCATCAACAATACAACCACACCTATGTGGTTACCATGCAAAAAGAAAATGCTAAAAATAAAACACCTATATTATCCAGCTACCCACTTCTGGGTATTTATTTATTCAACAAAAACAAAAACAGTAACTTCAAAAGAAAAGTGCACCTCTATGTTCACTGCAGCATTATTTACAATAGCCAAAATATGGAAACCACTTAAGTGACCATCAACACATGACTGGATAGAGAAGATGTGATATACATATACTGTGGAGTATTACTCGGCCATAAAAAGAAAGGAATCTTGCCATTGCCATTTTTTGACAACATGGATGGAATTTGAGGATATCATGCTAAGCGCAATAAATCAGACAGAACTCTGAGAGACAGAGGAGAAACTGATGGGTATCTGAGGGAGAGGGGGTTGGGAGGGGGTTGGAGTGTGGGTGAAACGGGTGAAGGCAGTCAACTGCCTGGTGGCCACAGTAACTAGACTTGTTGTGTGACTACTCTGCAGTGTACCTGGTATACAAAGATCCAAGGATTGTGTTGTACACTTGAAACTAATATTATGTACCAGTTTTACTTTAAAAAAGATTGCTCAAAGGATAGACAAGTTAATTTATGGCATTGAGAAAGGGTAGTGGGTACAGGAGGAGGATGGGAGAGATGAAATGTATGGTTGATCTTCATTATTCACAGGTTATTTGTCTGTAAGCTCACCTATTCACCTGAACTTATCTGTAACCCCAGAATCACTGCTCTGCAGCACTTTCACAGCCTCTGGCCAACACACACAGAGTAGTGGGAAATCTGAGTGGCCTTATGTGTTCCCAGCTGGTGCTGAACAAAACACTGTTTTGCTTTCTCGTTTCATATCTCCTACTCTAAACAAGTGTCCTTTTCACAGTCTATTTAGTGCTACTTTTTTTTTAGTTTTTGTGCTTTTTGTTGGTGATTTTGTGGTTTGAAAGGGCTCCCAAGCATAGGGCAAAAGTGCTGGCTAGTGCCCCTGAAGAAGGCCTGAAAGGCTGTGATGAGTATGGGGAGAAAATAGATGTGTTAGATACACTTCCTTCAGGCATAGGTTATAGTGCGGTGAGCCATGAGTTCAAGGTTAATGAGTCAATGATATGTACTAAATATGGTATCTTTAAATAGAAGCACACATAAAATAAGGTTATATATTGATGAGCTGATGAGAAGGTTGTGGCTAGAGACACACAGGAACCTAACCCTGAATTTCCCCTGGGAGCAATAGTTCACTGTCTGATAACTTGTTTGCTGTGAATTTACACAACAAAACTTCGGTGAAAAAGGAAAGCTGACTGTCAGAAGGACACACATCAATCTCACAACTGTAGCTGGGAAAGAAAGTCAGGGGCTTTGTCAATAAAGACATTTATTAAGGCTGAAAACAAACACTGCAAAATGTGAACTGTTATTGAGTGGTGCTATGTGGGTGTTGTGATCCACATACTCAAAGGCTTCGGCATGGTCAATAAAGCAGAAATAGGTGTTTTTCTGGAACTCTCTTGCTTTTTCGATGATCCAGTGGATGCTGCAATTTGATCTCTGTTTCATCTTTTTCTAAATCTAGTTTGAACATCTGGAAGTTCTTGGTTCACATATTGTTGAAGCTTGGCTTGGAGAATTTTGAGCATTGCTTTGCTAGCATGTGAGATGAGTGCAATTGTGTAGTAGTTTGAACATCCTTTGGCATTGCCTTTCTTTTGGACTGGAATGAAAACTACCCTTTGCCAGTCCTGTGACCACTGCTGAGTTTTCCAAATTTGCTGGCCTATTGAGTGCAGCACTTTCACAGCACCATCTTTCAGGATTTGAAATAGCCCAGTTGGAATTCCATCACCTCCACTAGTTTTGTTCGTAGTGATGCTTCCTAAGGCCCCCTTGACTTTGGACTCCAGGATGTCTGGCTCTAGGTGAGTCATCACACCATCATGGTTATCTGGGTCTTTAAGATCTTTTTTATATAGTTTCCCAACAAACTGTGGAAAATTCTTAAAGAGATGGGAATATCAGACCACCTTACCTGCCTCCTGGAGAAATTTGTATGCAGGTCAAGAAGCAACAGTTAGAAATGGACATGGAACAACAGACTGGTTCCAAATAGGAAAAGGAGTACGTCAAGGCTGTATATTGTCACCCTGCTTATTTAATTTATATGCAGAGTACATCATGCGAAATGCAAGCCTGGATGAATCACAAGCTGGAATCAAGATTGCCGGGAGAAATATCAATAACCTCAGATATGCAGATGACACCACCCTATGGCAGAAAGTGAAGAGGAACTGAAGAGCCTCTTGGTGAAAGTGAAAAAGGAGAGTGAAAGAGCTGGCTTAATATTCAACATTCAAAAACTAAGATCATGGCATCCAGTTCTATTACTTCACGGCAAATAGATGGGGAAACAATGGAAACACTGAGAGACTTTATTTTGGGGTCTCAAAAATCACTGCAGATGGTGACTGCAGTGATGAAATTAAAAGACGCTTGCTCCTTGGAAGAAAAGCTATGACCAACCTAGACAGCATATTAAAAAGCAGAGACATTACTTTCCCAACAAAGTCCATCTATATTCATTGGAAGGACTGATGTTGAAGCTGAAGCTTCAATACTTTGGCCAGCTGATGCGAAGAACTGACTTATTGGAAAAGACCCTGATGCTGGGCAAGATTGAAGGCAGGAGGAGAAGGGGATGACAGGATGAGTTGATTGGATGCCATCACTGACTTGATGGACATGAGTTTCAGCAAGCTCTGCGAGCTGGTGATGAACAAGGAAGCCTGGTGTGCTGCAGCCCATCAGGCCTCAAAGAGTTGGACGTGACTGAGGAACTGAACTGAACCAGTATAGGTATTTGTTATTATTTGCACTCATTTTCATTTCCTAAAGTAAAAATCCTTAGAAGGACACCACAACTGAGAAAAAAAAAGAATAAAAGCATGATCACCATTAAAAGTGTATACATATACTAAGAATTAAGTATACAGTTAGTTGCAGGGTAAGCATCAGTTCATCAAAACCTTTAACTTGGAAAAGTGAGCAACTGCTACTTGGCTACAGCTGGTCTTAACCTAAAAAATGTGGCTGTCTCAGCATTAACTATGGCACAGGACTAGCATTTATGAAAATTTGGTGAATTTGAAACAAATTTTTATTAAGTTACAGATTCAGGAGATGCTGTTGCTTACAGCGTTAGTACATGACAATTTGTCTGTCTGATGCTAGTTCACAGCCAAATTACAAAGCCCCGTTTCTGTGCCATAAGGAATCACAATGCCTGTAGCTTAAAATCTCTCAAACAGATGCAGTGGGATATTTTGGTATTCTGCTCCAAGATAAAGCAACCAGGTATCAGGAAGCTACTTTTTCCCCTAATTATTTCAGTAGTCAAAATAAATACAACCTCTAAATACCTCTGTTTCCCATGCAAAATGAATACTATTTGCCAGATGATTGGGGAGGATAAAGTGACTTTAAATCCCTAAGAAAAAGCACTTGTGAATGCAAAGTATCCTTTTAAGTAAACTGAGTGTAAAAGGACACTTGGAGATGCTATCACTCAGTTAATGGGAAGTAGGGGGCACTATATAAGCAAGACCACTTACACAGTCTTAGTTCTGATCTAAAAGATGAATTAATTTATGTCAAGAGTTTAATAAACATAGGACATGTTGCTCAAATACTAGTATATTTACTTCTTTTTAAATAATGAGAAAATATTTCAAGAGCTATTCTTCTACACTAAATCACAGAAGAGCTTCAATTAACCAAAACAAGGAGAGGGAAGAGTCACTGTGGTAGTATTATCTGAATTTTGATTGGTTAAGGGCTTAAGCCCATCACCTGACCATGAAACTTCTAAAATGTATCATATAACTTCTAAATGTGTCATACCCTGCCAATAGGGTCATACTGCTACCAATAATACCAATAATACATCTGTTATGTATTATTGGTACATTGAAGAACTGCTTATTGAAGATCTGCCTTATAACTGGTGCTAATGCTTTTTACTTATTTATTCCTTAAAATAGCACTATGCAGTCAAGACCCAGGATCCTCATTTTCACTGCTGTAGAAGTTCAAACACAAAGCGATTAAGTAAACAGAAAGAAAGTAATCTCAGATGACTTAAAATCTTTCATCACTTCCTTAAAATCGTTCTGAATTTTAGTGATGCTATAATTCTCTGAGATGGTGAAGATAGGAGGCCTATAAGAATGTTTTGATCCTGGGTCATGGTCTGGAATTTTGAATACATCTGTGGCACTAGAATGCTTCAGTCACTTATCTCCAAGTCTCAGAAGCAGAGGAGGGAGTGGTTAAGTACAAATACCAGGTAACCCACTGTCTACTGTAATAGTTTCTTAATATGCAGTAGCTGCCCATGTTACTGTACTTCTGAGAAAAACCAGGTGTTTGGCAAATCAGTGGTGTTCTGAACACATGCTATTATTAGCTGGCAGCATCATAAAATGATCTGCCTTAGGAAAGCAATAATCCTACTGGCTGAGCTGAGGACCCCAAGACATTCCAGACTGCACCAATGGCTCTTTTAACTGAACACTCCTCTCACAAAGTTTTTTTTCTTCTTTAGGAATTTTATTTTTCATGTACTTTTTAATGGCAAAGATGGCCTCTAGTTCAAGAGAATTTATTTTTGACCTTGAGAGTGCAGGAGCTTGACTTGTAATCAGTGTTTTTTAAACGACTGGAACCTGCTGAGACCCATTATTTTGCTGTCACTGGTGTTTTGACAGCATTTTCACATCATGGCGGACCACCTGCTTCTAAAGCCATCTCATTGTTTCTTTGGGAAGAAAGTCACAAGCATTTCTTAAAAAGAAAGCCCACACTGCTTGGAAATGGAAACTAAAAAGACAGTGAAAGAGGACAGAAAGACTTCCAGTTTGTTTCATCTTCATTGATGAAAACTGCTGTATAAAAATTCAGTGTACCATTATGAAATGCTGTAAAATATTTGGAAACTCCAACAAGAAAACATCTCCATTAGTAAGTGGGTTTATTAACATAGCTGAACATAACAATGTATAACATTTATTCATTTCCCACTGAAAGACTTTCCAGTGAAAGTGTTTTTACATGGATTCAGGCATTAACTGTTTTCAGTGATTTTTGCAGTTGAAAGGGTAGGTGGTGGGAAGAACCAGAGGTCTGTTTCAGAATTTCAAAGGGACTCACTTTATTACATTGCTGGGTAAAAAATGCAAGAGCTAAGAAATGCAATTGCTCTCTGAATGAAAAAGCTAGGAGCACAAAAGGTGCAAGATAACCACAAGGTTGCAAATAAGAGCAAACTCCACTTCTCCCAAGGCTCAGAATCTGAAGCAAGCCCTGGCCACAAACTAAGAATGACAGTCTATTTCCTGTGGTTTATTAAGTTTGGGCCCCACAGATAAGACTGCCAGAAAAGCAGCTGTACTTTAAGTGGTCTGGACATTTACTCATCTGAACATAAACAAAGATCAGTTCATTTAAATCCCTGTGTTCCTACTCAGCTGTTGGGACAAGGCAGGCCTGGTTCAATGGAGACGAAACGGAAAAGGGGTGAAGCGGGGTTGAAGGATCTCTGGAATATGACAGATTCCCTGAGTCTTCAGGACCCTCGGGGGCTTAAGGCCCTAAACAGAAAATTCACTGTTAGCCTTAGCACCTTTGCAGGGGCTTCCCCAGCACGCTGCTGCCAAGGAATCTGTAACCACGATGAACAGAACCATCTTGTACATCTTCTAAGTGACTGTGTTTTCAGACCACACACAAAATTATTCATGTAAACCAAAGCACTACATCTAGTGATAAACATCTACTTCATAAATATCAAGGAATGAAAGTATTCCAAAGAGCTGAAAACAACTGAACAAATAAAGACTAACTCTAAGTTTAAAACAAAAACATTTTTAAAAATACTGCAATTATTAACTAAAAGGTAAGTTTTAATAACATGGGGAAAAAAAACCACTGGGTAGTGGAGGGATTAATTTTCAAAATATATAATTATTTCACAGTGAGGTTTAAGTATTCCTAACAATCTTCTGGTTTTAGTAGAAACATACAACCACTGATGTACATTTTCACACCCCCCCACTCTTTCATATAAGACAATAACGTGATCAAACATTACACTATCAATTGCAAGTCACCTTTTGCTCACCTCCTATCAGGAAATTACCTTGATCACTTAACTGTGCAGTTCAAGAGAAGTATGGCACAGTCAGCTGCGTGTTACTGATAAAAAGATGAGAAGTACCACATCACATTTATTCCAGCCTGGACAGGTCATCAGAGATGTGGTAAAATGAACTGGAACGATGGCATTCTCTATGGGGTCATCAGTTATGTACACCTTACATTCTTTTATGGAGTCTGGCATTGAAATTTCCTTTTCCACACAAACGTGTAAAAATAAAATTAAAAAAGCCACAGGAGCAACCCCAACAGAGAAGTCTTGCATGCAGCCTCCTCCTGAGAAACTTTGTAATCTTAGTTAACCCAAAGGTCAGCAAATGTTTTCGTGGTGTTAATGTTAAAAGGAAAATAGTTGAACTGCCCTGCTCAACTAAAACGGTCCTTGAGTTTACTGGTCACCTTGTTAAATGTCAGAAATCTTCACATTTTTGAAAAAAAAAAAAAAGTAGCATCTCTAATTATTTAAACGTTAAGTTATCCTGAACGTTCTATCAGTCAACAAGAGAGTCCCTCCATGAGTGTGTTAAACATCACCACCTGTTTACAACATCACCCTTCTTGGCAGAGACCACCAGACCAGTGGAGTCAGTTGCCAAGCTACCGTTGTAATGGTAATACGTTCTTTTTTTCCTTAAATAGAAACAAAACTCCAACAAACAAAAACACAAGCATCCAATTCTTTCATGGCCACGTAGGGGCAACGAGCACCCTTTTCTACCCCAGAGGCCAGACTACTGCATTAAACAAGTCCATTCTCACAGCTGCACCAACGTAGAAAAGAAGGCTTCCAGTCTCTTGACCCCACCATCCATTTGTCCCTTATTCTTGGTCTTGACCACCAACACCAACCATTTACTTCATGAGCGAGTCTCGGGATTTGGCGGGTGGTGCGCATTTAGCTGCTATCAGTCTTCTTTGGCCCTTCTGGCAAATGCACAAAAGGGAGAAAAGAGAAGGTCTGATAAAAGGAGATCTTCCCCTGAGGTGGGTTGCTGGGGCCCGCGGATAGGCGGCTCCCAAGGCCAAGGAGATGGTCTCCACACCCCGTGGAGGCCCTGGATCACCTAGTCCGCAAATCGCTGCAGGAGGTGGTCCTCCCGCCGGAGACTGCCGCCTGCGCCGCCGCCCCCCGCTGTCCATGAAGCGGTCGCACGGGAACTCGATTAGGTCCGCTGGCTGAGCGCGCACACGGTGGTGCGCGGCCGGTGCGACTGGAAGCCAGAGAAGTCGGCGGACACGCCAGTGCCCATGGAGCGCAGAGGTCGTCGGGTAGAGTACATGTGGCGAACGTGGACGGGAGCCCCGCCCTTCCGCCTGGCCCGCAGCTTCCTCCGCAGCCAGCGCGACGCCCAGGCTGCCAAGGCCAGGAGCACCAGCAGCGCGTTGACGGCCAGCAGGGCCAAGGTCAGCAGTTGGTAGTCAACGCCGCCCTGGCTCCCAGGCTCTGGCAGGGTGACCAGCCCCGCGCAGTGGTCGCGGGGAGCCACCGGGCAGACCCGACCACCGAGCACGCCCTCCACGCACACCAGGTAGGGGGTGTCTCCGCGCAGCTCGCGCAGAGGGGCCGAGTCGCTGCGCTCGGGCAGGTAGACGAAACGGTGGAATTTAGGCTGCTGGCCAAAGCGGTCGAAGAGCAGGCGGGAAGCGCGCGCCGCCCAGCGGCCTTGGGCTGCGGTGCTCGCGCACAGCCCAGCGTACCGAGGCGCTGTCAGCGCCCACTGCTTCCACCGTCAGGTTGCACAGGATGAACTTGTTGAAGTCACATGGGTCGGATACCAGAGGCGGCAGGCCGACCCGCCGTCGGACTGGGCTGCGCTCTCTTGCTGCTGCGCCGCCAGGCGCTGTTTCGCCGCGCGCTGCCAGGGGTCGCCGGCTGGCGCAGAGGAGAGCGTGGCCGTCTGAGTGGGTTCCAAGGGGCCAGGATCCGACGGAGTGGGACGTGCCCGCTCAGGCTTCTCGAGGAGGTCCAGCGGGTGTGGCGCCGTGCCCGCGGCACCAGCGGCGTTGGAACCCGGCTGCTGGAGGCCCGGGCCCCGCCGACTCAGCCTTAGGGCGCTGCGGTTACCCAAAAGCTCCCTGGCCGCCCCATCCCAGGCCATCCCTGGCAGAACTCGACTCCGCTGCTGTGGCTGTGGCTGCGGCAGCAGCTCCTCCGCGAGGGCACCTGCAGGGGGCGCCACTGCCTCCCCTGGAGCTGTGGGTTGGGGCCGGCGCTTGTTGTCGGCAATCGGGGGAACCGAGGACGCCGGATCTGTGCAAGACCCGTTCTGCAGTTGCTGGTCATCCAGGTAATCCAGGTACGCCCCGCAGGGCCGGAGGGTGGCGACACTGCACGAAAACGGTGAGGAGCCGGCCCTGTGAGTGCCAGTCGCCCATCCAGCGCTTCAGACCCCGCAGCCGGCAGTCACAGGTCCAGCCATTGCCATCTAGATCCAGCCGGTAGAGGGCCGGGCTGGCCGCGAAGATGTCCCCGGAGAGGGCGCTGAGCGCGTTGTCGCGCAAGCTGAGCTCACGCAGCCGGCCCAAGCGGCCAAAGACAGTGGGGTGCAGAGCCGACAGCTCATTGCCGCTCAGGTCCAGGGCCTCCAGGCTATGCAGAGGTTCCAGCAGTGCCACAGGCAGCTGGCTCAGCCTATTGCCCTCCAGGCGCAGCTCGCGTAAGGCCTCCTAACCCCCAAAAAGCCTCGGGCGCGAGGTGCGTGAGCTGGTTGCCCCTGAGTGAAAGTAGGCCGAGGCGCGACAGGTGCTGGAAGACGCGCGGCCCGGAGGTGCTGCAGGTTGTTGGCCGAGAGGATGAGGGTGGAGAGGGAGCGCAGCGGTGCGAAGGTGGCCGCATGGCGTAGGGAGGGCTGCAGCTCGTTGGCAGAGAGGTTGAGAAAGCGCAGCTTCCCCAGTTGGGCGAAGGCGTTCTTGCCCAGAAAGCGGATCCGGTTGGACTCCAGATGTAGGTAGAGCAAGTTGCCCAGAGGGGCAAAGACGGCATCCGGCAGCGCCCCCAGGGCGTTCCCGTCCAGTCGCAGCTTGACCAGGCTCTCCAGGCCCTCGAAGGAACCGCGGCTGAGGCGACCGATCTCGTTCCCGTTGGCGTAGAGGATGCGCAGCTTGCGCAGCGGGGCCAGGGTGCCCGGGGCGAGCGCCTGCAAGAGATTGTTGCCCAGGTAGAGCTCCTCCAGCCGCGAGAGCTTCTCGAAGGTCTTAGGGTGCAGCGAGCGGATCTGGTTGTATTGCAGGTCCAGCCGTCTGAGCTGCCCCAGGCGGTGGAAGTCGAAGGCCGTGATGTTGGTTGTGAAGTTGCCCCCGAGGCTGTAGGTGAGCACGTCCTGTGGGCTCGGTAGCGAGCTGGTCTTGGGCACAGCGCGGAGCCCTCTGTTGGTGCACAGGAGGTGCTGGGGGTGCTGGCAGTCGCAGCGCTCCGGACACACCGGCTGGGCCCACGGCGGGAGCGCAAGGCAGCCGCACACCACGAGGAGGAAGCGCACAGCGCGGGCAGCCTCCATCGCCGCCCGCCCTGCGTGCTGCGGCCGGATCGTCCTCTTGGCCCGCCGGCTCTGTGTCTCCCTCTGCATTCCCTTGGCCTGGCCAGAGTCGCTAAATGGCCTCTTTCGGACTTCGCAGTGCTGTCCAGCCCCCTCCTCCGCCCTTTGTCCGGTGGCTGGCCCGGGTCTCTGCAGGCGGGCTTTGCTGGGCCAAGTCAGGCGGCGCAGGGCGCTCTGCGAGCTCCGGGTGCTACTTGTTGCATTTCTGCCGAAAACTGTTTCTCCGGGTGCGCGTCGGGGTGGGGGTGGGGGGACGGAGGGAGGGAGCAAGACCTGAGCTTTTTGTTTGCAGCTTGAGTCCGGAGAGCTGGATTCCCTGGCACGGATTCTCCCTGCCGAGCGGATTCCCCAGCTGCAGGCGGGAGCCCTTCCAAGAGCTCCTCCGGGCGCGGCTTGGCTGCTGAGCCCCCGGCGGCTTAGCCCCAGCAGCCCGCGCCTCTTCGCTCCGGGTGCGGGAGCGGTAGCGCGACCTCGGTGGAACAGCCCCAGGAGGAGCCAGGGGTGTGCAGGCTGCGTCCGGAAGGGACCCAAGTCGGCGAGTGGAGAGCAAACCGGGCGGAAATTGTTCTTCCCACACTCTGCCCCCGGGGATGCAGGCGGAGAAAAAGGAGACGGCGGAGGGAGGACAGAAGCGGGTAGGGGGAGGAGGAAACGCGAAGTGGCTCCGCGTCTGGTCAGCGCTAGCCGGGGACGCCAAGTGAGAAAAGTAGGGATTAAAAACAGCTGTACGGGTCGGACACGCCGGACTGGGGGCGGGGATGGATTACGGGGGGAGCAAACGGGATTTGCAGACAGAAACCTTTTTATTTTAGACTAACACACCAGTCGCTTCGAAGCAGTGGGAGCGCAGCTCGTCTTATTCATTTTTAAGACACTCGCTCTTCCAGGTGGCCCCTTGCAAGAAGTTTGGGCAGCATGGAATCCGCCAGCGATCTCCGCGAAGTTTGGGGCGCACAAGGCTGTCTGCCAAGAGCCGCCGGTAGGCCACTGTCGGAAGTGGCTAGGTTGCGTGTTTGGGTTTTTGACATCCTTATACTGGTGGCCGACGGTCCAGGAGAGGCACCGCCCACCTTTAGGGATCTGAACAGAGTAGCTGCTTTGCCTTGCTGTAGGCAAGAACGTGAAGAAACCTCAGAACTGGTTCTACCACCGTGAAAGTGTCTTGTCACATTTTGGTGATTTAGTCCCATTAATTCTCCTGTAGTCTTAGAGCTCTTGGGACAAGCCCTACACGTACGTGTGTTTATGTGTATACTAAACTTCACAGACCCTCTGGTTACTCCTATAGCTGGGCCCTCCCCTTTATGCCTGGGCTTGCAGCAATCTTCAAAGTTTTTGGCCCCGGTTTTTCAGACCTGATTTGGTTGGGGGAAGTCTGAACATTTATTATCCAGGGCAGCCCCCACTGAGAATGAAAAGGGCAAGGAAGAGCTCTTAATTACTGTTTGTTCCTGAAAGCTATCCCTTACCTTCATCCCAGGGTGTTCAGAAAAAAGATTTTAAGGAACTACTGTATGGAAAATTAAAGCAGACATATCTTCACCTAAAGAGGCTGACAATCTAGTAGGAGGGACGAGACAGGAAAAATTAAGAAACTAAGGCTGTAGAATGAGAAAGCTTCTGAGATACCGGTGATTTTGAATAATTCCAGTGTTGATGCTGATTAATTGCCTCATTTAGCAACTCATGCAGGCAAGGGAATTTATAGAAAGATGAGACCATTGGCAGTGTAGTCAGTGAGGAGTTATAGATGAGCAGGGACCAGAGAAATGGCATTGGAAAATGGAAGGTAGGTAGGTAGTAAAATGTCCATTCAGGGCACAGCGAGCAGGGGAAGTTTGCTTGTATTTGTTGTGAGATTTCTAGTAAAAGATGAATTTGAGGAAGTAAAAAGTGTCTTTCTGAACAAGATGAAAGGAAGTTGGCCAGGTTGTTTGGTATTTGGGGTTTTAGTTCTCATTGTGAGAAACCTGTGAAATCTTTTAGTTCTTGACTCCAGTCCTCCTTATGAAGGTCTGGTGCCTTAGAGGGTAAGGCTCAAGCTTGCACCATGTAGAACAAGTTATCCTAATCTGGGCCCCAGAAGTTTCTGGAAGGGCCTCAATCCTTGCTGGCAACAGAGGTCACTTGACTTTTCAGAGGGAAAAAACTAAGAAGCTGCTAGCTTTCCAGTTGAGCCACTACCTGGGATGGAGCTGTAGCAGCATCTACTTTTGAGTTCCTAACCTGGGGATGGCAGCCTTCTGAGCAGGAAAGAGGTCAGAGCCTGAGAGGTGTGATGTGGAAGAAGCAGCAGCAGAAATCAGACCCTTCTTTTCTTCTCCTGACTCTTCCAGGAAAATATCCAGAGTGAAGGCTGTTCATTCCAGTATTCTCGGGCTTCCCTGGTGACTCAGATGATAAAGAGTCCTCCTGCAATACAGAGGACCTGGGTTCGAGCCTGGGTTGGGAAGATCCCTTGGAGGAAGGCATAGCAACCCACTCCAGTATTCTTGCCTGGGAGAATCCCATGGACAGAGGAGCCTGGCGGGCTACAGTCCATGGGGTCACAAAGAGTTGGACATGACTGAAGCAGCTAAGCGCAGTACAGCACAAAGGAGGACAGCGGGGTCATTCCCCCAGAGGCCACTGCAGTTTGGACTAATCACTTACTCAACTGAGAATGGCTTTCCTTTATATTTAGATGCCTCTTAGTGAGTTGTCCTGGAGAAGGAAATAGCAACTGCGCTCCAGTATTCTTGCCTGAAGAATTCCATGGACAGAGGAGCATGGTGGGCAGTAGTCCATGGGGTCACAAAGAGTCGAACACAACTGAGTGACTAACACTTAAGTGAGTTGTACAGTTACCAGAGTCTTGCTGTGAGGTGCCATGCTAAGTCATTTCAGTCATGTCCGACTCTTTGCAACCCTATGGACTGTAGCCCACCAGGCCTCTCTGTCCATGGGATTCTCCAGGCAAGAATACTGGAGTGGGTTGCTGTCAGACCCCTGCAGATGTTCAGTATTTTTATTGCCCAGTGCTTAATATTTCTGCCAGTAGTGCTGGATTTCAGATGGAAATAATATGTGTGGTTTCATGTCAAAGGACAACTGGTTTTCCATAGCATTCTGTTTTCTTGAAGTAACCCATCTGCCCCTTGTAGTTAACATTGTTTAAAATATAGATATAGAGTGCCAAATTTCAAGTGACTAGAAAGTTTCTGATAGGTGTCCCTAGCACCGTCAATCTAATTTCAGTAAGGGTAAAATTTTGAAATCTGCAGATGAAGTGTGTGTGTGAGCGAGTGAGTGTATGTGTGTGAGCGAGTGAGTGTGTGTGTGTGTGTGTGTGTGGGTACATATACATTCTTTATGAAGAAGCGTGATTGCCAACTTTTTAGAAATGCTTCCTTTTTTAAGGCATGTAACCTGAGGTCAGCTTAACAAATGAATGAGATTAAAAACTGCAAAGCACACATATGTGATATCTGTACGTGCCCCCAGTGGTCTCCATGTCTGCGATGCTACATGTTCAAGTATTTGATTTATTTTCAGACCATCTGTCTCTTCTAGGAGTTAAAATTTTACTTGAATTCTTTAGTAGTCAGAGCCTCTGGTAGTGAAGAGCTATAAAAGCAGCTCCATATTGCTGTTGGTGATCAGGCAAGAAGTATTTAGTGAGAATTTCGCATGTGTCAAATCCCAAGATGAGCCGTGGGAATGCAGGGCTGATAAGACACGGGGCCAGACCTCAGGGTGCAGCAATTTAGGAGGGTGGAGAGGCTGCTGGGCGGGGAGCAATTGCGGTGCCAGGTGCTAAGAGCTCTGGGAGCCCTGAGGAGGAGCACCTGGCTGGACTGAGGGCTTGAGGAAGCCTTTCAGAGGAGGCCAGTGCTGAGTACTACCTACGTGATGGCTAGCGGGGGAAGGAGGAGGCGAAACCTGGGGACCAGTGCCAGAGAGTGACTTAGAAACCTGCAAATCTTCTGTCTAAATCTTTGTTGGTGAAATTCTTTTGACATCTGTGTTTTATTGTTGTTGCCGTTTGTTTGCTTTTTAAACCTTTTATTTATTTTTATTTTTTAAACACGTTTTTGATGTGGACCATTTTTAAAGTCTTTACTGAATTTGCTGCAGTATTGCTTCTGTTTTATGTTTTGGGTTTTTGACTGGGAGGCATGTGGGATCCTAGCTCCCTGCCCAGGGATTGAACCTGTACCCCCTGCATTGGAAAGCAGTATCTCAACCACTGGACAACCAGAGAAGCACCTGACATCTGTATTTTTAAACAGTAACAAGAAACCTTGCTCATACAACAACTTCCAAATAAATAGAGCCTTATTCCCCTTTAAGGTTTTCAGCTGGGAGTTGACATAATCACATTTGCAGGGCAACATCAAGAGATACCTCTACCAATGCTCCACAAAGAAAATGTTATCTATCTAGTTCTTGACATCTCAAACCTTGGAATCTCTGACAGAGGTTTCTCTGGGGCATGTATTGATGGAACATCTCGACTAAGGTATTCACTTATATAACACACTTGCAAGCATTGTATAGATAACCACATATATGGTACCACTCCTGGACCTGCACTTGACCCTGGACTTCAGAGGGCTGTGTCCAATCCTTCTCTGATTGTATCCCCTCAGAGCAGGATGTCGATTTCAGGCTTCCAGAGATACGTACCCACCCACTGCCTACATCCCCACTCCTGTTCAGGTTCCTGAGACCCTGGAGTTCTTTACTTAATTGCCCATGTCTCTGCAGGACTTTCTGTCCTCTTGGAGACCAGTCATGCCACAAGTGAATATATCCCTAGGGCCAAGAGGATGCTAAAGGGCAGCTGTCAAAAGAATATGGAAGTGTGGGCTAGGATTTCCATTCTAATGCCTGGGAGGCCTCCAGGAAACTCCTGGTGACACTCCAAGAGCCAGAGCTAAGAGGAGGAACCATGGACCAGTGCTCTAACCTCAAGTTTTTCAAACACTGGAGACAGGTCTGTTCCTCTGTAGCATTTTAGGAGAAGAAAAAGTACATGTACTTGGATTAAAGAACAAGGAGAAAAATTACAGAAGTTGAAAGCATTTTTTAAATGTAAATTCTACTTTATTATAACATAGCCTATACCTCATTTTCTATAAAAAGCAATAATTTTTAGCCAGAGCAAGGACAGAATTGTCTCCATTTAAATGCCTATCTCTTTAAGTATGTAATGTCTCTGTTTATGGATGGATCCCAGCTTGATCAGGTTCCAGGAGAGTCAAGTATTGATTATACTTTAATGTATAATTTGCATAATCACAAGAAGAGAAATCTAGGAAGGAAAGCTATTTGTAAGAGAAACAAGAGCACTGTCATTTCACTTTTGGAAAATTTGCCCTTTAAATCTCAGGCACACTAGGGGAAATTTGCAGAGGTCAGAAGCAAAAGCAAGTCTGGGCTGGTTCCATGACGCATATATGTGGCATGAAGGATTTTGGCTCTTCTTGCCCAGACTTGGAATCTTGGGCTTGCCAGGGATGTACACACTTTCTTCTCAAGCAACTGTGCTTCCCTTGAATTTCAGCTCTAGAGGTGGGAAGGATTCCAGGCCCTGTCTTCAGCAGCCCCTGGAGCTGGTGTGAGTTGGCCCAGGCTGCTCTGGGGCAGGACAGGTTAGGGGGAGGAGAGCTCAGGCCTTGCTCCTCACTGCAGAGAGAGGTGGATTTGCCAAGCCCTGCTGGAGCAGCATCCCCAGTGTACTCAGGGAAGGCAGCTGTCTCCTCACCCCTCATGAGCCAATGCCAGACAGACACAGATGAAGTAAACCGAGAGTCCCAGTGGCCCCTTGGCATGGTATCAGATGAACCACACCCCCCAAAAAAGCTCTCTCTATCTGAACTGAGCCCCCTCTTAGCCCCAGTCGGAAAGGCAATTTTCTTTGCCTTGAGGGTTAGGAATGTGAATAAAGGAATTACTCGTTTACAGTTTATCTGCTGATTCTCTATTTCCCCTTAGATAGGGAATATAGGGATGCAGATTCCTGGCTAGATATTTAGTTCAGTTCAGTTCAGTTGCTCAGTCGTGTCCGACTCTTTGCGACCCCATGAATCGCAGCACGCCAGGCCTCCCCTGTCCATCACCAACTCCCAGAGTTCACTCAAACTCATGTCCATCCAGTCCGTGATGCCATCCAGCCATCTCATCCTTGGTTGTCCCCTTCTCCTCCTGCCCTCAATCCCTCCCAGCATCAGAGTCTTTTCCTATGAGTCAACTCTTCGCATGAGGTGGCCAAAGTACTGGAGTCTCAGCTTTAACATCATTCCTTCCAAGGAAATCCCAGGGCTGATCTCCTTCAGAATGGACTGGTTGGATTTCCTTGCAGTCCAAGGGACTCTCAAGAGTCTTCTCCAACACCACAGTTCAAAAGCATCAATTGTTTGGCGCTCTACCATCTTCACAGTCCAACTCTCACATCCACACATGACCACAGGAAAAACCAGAGCCTTGACTAGACGGACCTTAGTCAGCAAAGTAATGTCTCTGCTTTTGAATATACTATCTAGATTGGTCATAACTTTTCTTCCAAGGAGTAAGTGTCTTTTAATTTCATGGGTGCAGTCACCATCTGCAGTGATTTTGGAGCCCCCAAAATAAAGTCTGACACTGTTTCCACTGTTTCCTCATCTATTTCCCGTGAAGTGATGGGACCAGATGCCATGATCTTCGTTTTCTGAATGTTGAGCTTTAAGCCAATTTTTTCACTCTCCTCTTTCACTTTCATCAAGAGGCTTTTTAGTTCCTCTTCACTTTCTGCCATAAGGGTGGTGTCATCTGCATATCTGAAGTTATTGATATTTCTCCCAGCAATCTTGATTCCAGCTTGTGTTTCTTCCAGTCCAGCGTTTCTCGTGATGTATTCTGCATATAAGTTAAATAAGCAGGGTGACAATATACAGCCTTGGCGTGCTCCTTTTCCTATTTGGAACCAGTCTGTTGTTCCATGTCCAGTTCTAACTGTTGCTTCCTGACCTGCATACAGATTTCTCAAGAGGCAGGTTAGGTGATCTGGTATTCCCATCTCTTTCAGAATTTTCCACAGTTTATTGTGATTCACACAGTCAAAGGCTTTGGCATAGTCAGTAAAGCAGAAATAGATGTTTTTCTGGAACTCTCTTGCTTTTTCCATGATCCAGCGGATGTTGGCAATTTGATCTCTGGTTCCTCTCTCTTTCCTAAAACCAGCTTGAACATCAGGAAGTTCACGGTTAATGTATTGGTGAAGCCTGGCTTGGAGAATTTTGAGCATTACTTTACTAGCATGTGAGATGAGTATTAGCCTTATTAAGTCAGAATCTCAGGGGGCAAGGCCCCAGCACCTGCATTGATAAGCCACTGGCTGATGTTTATGCACACTTAAGTTTGAGAAAATTAATAGACACTATTTCCTGAACACCTCATGATGGACTGATCATATCCTAATAACAACAGTAGTAACACAGGCACTGGTATAGTGCTAAGGGCCAGGCAGTGGTCTGAACACTGCATGAAATAACTCATTCATTTCCACAATTACCTTGTGAGGTAGGGCCTACTTTTATCCCTATTTTACAAGGAAGAAACCAAGGAGCTTATTAAAAATACAGGACCCTAGGCCCACCATCAGACAATCTGATTCAGAACCTCCAGAATAGGGCCTAGGGATCTTTATTTAGCACATTCCCAGATATCATCTTAGGTATTGTGACTGAACAAGAATTCTTACGTGCTTATTCAAACATTTCAGTGTCTTCTTTGCTAGGAGCTTGAGGATGGACAGAGTAGACAAAGCCCATCTCTTCTGGGAGCTCAGGATGTTTGGGGAGTTAAATGTATTTAAGACGATAATTTAGGAAGGTGGTGTCATCATAAACAAACACGTGAGTGCCATATGCTATGCTCATAGCACTTTTCTCTTGAGAAGAAAGTAATAAAGTAAAATCTTTGTAGAAAATATCAATCCATATAATACTGTCTGTGTCTAAGGCCATTTACAAGGTGTTACTAACAGTTCAAGAAAATTATGTCTTCGGAAAAAGTCCAAGGATTTTATGTCCAAGGAATGTCCTTATCCATCATTTCAGAGATGCCTGATTATTTGAAACCAACATGTACAAACAGATTGCCTATCTATAAAACTACAGTAAAATGTGGGCCCTCTGGCAAGCTAGAAAGGGAGAGATGGTTATTAGCTGAGCATAATAACTTAGGAAATAAGTCAAATTCACATATTTTTGGGGCTTCCCACGTGGCTCAGTGGTAAAGAATCTGCCTGTCAATGCAGGTTTGATCCCTGGGTTTTGAAAATCTCTTGGAAGGGAAAACGGCAACCCATTCTAATATTCTTGACTGGGAAAGCCCATGGACAGAGGAGCCTAGTAGGCTACTAAGAGTTGGACACATGGAGTGACTGAACACACACACACATATTGTTTATGGTTACAGCATAGAGTATTTTTGTGTACCTGAAATTTTATAGCAGTAATTTAATGATATTCTCCGTAAAATACAATCAAGTCAGTAGCATAAGGAAATGATTTAGGTATAAAAGTGTTCCTTTTTCCTAAAGCAAGAGGAGAAGGGGATGACAGAGGATGAGATGGTTGGATGGCATCACCAACTCAATGGACATGAGTTTAAGCAAGCTCCGGGAAATAGTGAAAAACAGGGAAGCCTGGTGTAGTGTAGTCCATGGGGTCACAAAGAGTCAGACACAACTGAGCGACTGAACAACAAAAACAAATTCCTAAATACTGAAATATTTGTCATCTCCAGGAATCAGACCTGTAGTTGCATGATATGGGACAGCTTTTCACTATTCTTTCATTTGGATTTCTTGGACTATAAAGAAAGATGAGCACTGAAAAATTGATGCTTTTGAACTGTGGTGTTGGAGAAGACTCTTGAGAATCCCTTGGACTGCAAGGAGGTCCAACTAGTCCATCCTGAGGGAGATCAGTCCTGGATGTTCATTGGAAGGATTGATGCTAAACCTGAAACTCCAATACTTTGGCTGACTGATGCGAAGAGCTGACTCATTGGAAAAGATTCTGATGCTGGGAGTGATTGGGGGCAGGAGGAGAAGAGGACAACAGAGGATGAGATGGCTGGATGACATCACCAACTCGATGGACATGAGTTTGAGTGAACTCTAGGAGTTGGTGATGGACAGGGAGGCCTGGCATGCTGTCGTTCACAGGGTCGCAAAGAGTCGGACACAACTGAGTGACTGAACTAAACTTAACTGAACCATTTGCTATCCCCACCCAGCTGGAAGACATCAGCCTTGTTTTATTTCATTTTTGTGGTACCAGCAACTATTGTTGAATTGTCAAACAGTTTTTATAAAAAGCTAGAAGAAACTTTTTGAAATGTTCACAGGTGTTCTTTACATGGTGAGAAAATGAATAATTGTTCACATCCTACGCTTTGGCATTTTTCAAATGA
Organism: Nanger dama; assembly: GCA_917880005.1. Classification (NCBI taxonomy): domain Eukaryota; kingdom Metazoa; phylum Chordata; class Mammalia; order Artiodactyla; family Bovidae; genus Nanger; species Nanger dama. Next base: position 30,664,818 of record CAKJTW010000022.1, read on the forward strand.
TGTACAATTACTACAGATTTCTTTGAATTAATAAAAATTTAAAAAATGAATGCTTTCATATCTAATATCTGGTTTCAACCTCAACCTAAGTCTCATTAGGCAACTAAGTGAGGATTAGACATATCCCCAGGAAGCACCAGTGTGCTCAGTGGTAAAGAATCTGCCTGCCAGTGCAGGAGATGCAGGAGACATGAGTTCAGTCCCTGGGTAAGAAAATTTTCCTGGAGAAGAAAACTGTAACCCATTCCAGTATTCTTGCCTGGAAAATCCCATGGACAGAGGAGTCTGGCAGGCTACAGTCCATGGGATTGCAAAGAGTTGGAACTGACTGAGCAAGTAAGCACCCAGCAGCACTCATATCCCTAATTTGGAGCCAAGGATGCTAAGAATTAAAGGATTTGGCTAACTTCTGGGATGATCCACCATTGTAATGACAGAATTCAGATCACAATCTAAGCCTTTGACTTCTGACCCCAGGACTTTATATTTGGACCTTGCTGGGTGCCGTGTTGATACATGCCTATATGTACAACTAATGAGGCCAGCTCAAAGTGATAGTCAAAATACTTAGCAACTGGTCCAATAAGAGCACCAACCAACCAGGTTTGGCACTGCCCAGTCAGGGCAGACAGAGGCCAAGCCAGTGCCCACTAGCTGAGAGTGGACTTGCCTGCACTTGACTAAACTTTTCCAATGGTGCTTTAGTCTTTTTTTCCTCAATAACTACATTATCAAAAACAATTTGAGTAAGACTTGGGCACAATAATCAGTCACCATGAGAAACAACACACAGAGTCATCCTGGGTCCACATTCTTCTTCTCAACTGCAGACTTGCCTGAGGCCTGTCTGTCTGAATCCAGGTGCACCACAGTCACTTAGACTGAACAACGTGATGTTGGAAAGAGGGCAAAAGACATTCACCTTAACAGAGCACTGAGTTTTGTTTACAAATTTTAAATCAGAAATTGCCTCTCATTCTCTTTAGTGGGCTAAGAGATATATCTGAAGGGGATTTCATAAAAATACTATTTTTTCACAACTTCATCTGAATTGTTGTCAGTAATGGCTTAAAAATATTTGCAGGGGGACAGCTCTTTGGAAGTGTACTGTCTTCAAGAGTTAGCAGCTCATCCTGTAAATGTTCAAAGACTTCTTGGCAAAATCTGGATGTACACATGTCAAGTACCCCTTCCAAAAAAGAAGTCCTCCAGAACTATAGATATCTCCTTATTTTCATGTCACTATATGGGGCCAAAATAAGGGAAGCAGTTTCGAAAACTGGGACTTGATTATCCTGGCGAGAAACATTGTCAATCTCAGTAATGGAAATCATCTTGTACAGTCAAGTAATTGACTATATACAGTATAAAATACCCTCAAACTATTTACAGATTTCATCAAAAGACCAAATGTTTTTATTTAGGACCAGAGACATGGCAGGAAAGGGAAATTAGAGGAAGGAAGCCTCCATCCTCTTTTTAGTCTCTGTAATTTCTATAAAGATTTGCACTTTGATTATGCTTAGTAGCACCATATGCTGGAGTGGGACTCAAGATCAAAGGTTTCAGCCCCAGCATTGTAAGTAGGATCAAACGTTTCTGTTGGTAGAATGCTAATGGATCTGTAAGGACACTCCTCCAGCTTCTATGCATCCCTATTTAATTTCCAAAATATAATTAATATACCTCAAACTTGAATGCTTTTTTCATGGTCTGCTATGATATGTTGTAGATTGCAAAAAAAAAAAAGTAGTTGTTACCACTTAAAGATATTTAAAACTAAAAATCTTCAAAATCTTTATGTGAATTGTCAATTTTATAGTTTATATAACTAAAAATTAGGCGAGTGAGAGGGATGGCTGAACATTGCTTTGCTTTAATTGATGAGAGAACAGTTTTTTTTTTTCATTCTACTTTTCTCTGCAATCAAACTTTTCTGTGATAAGCATGTGGTTTTTCATTTAAAAATCTTTGGTAAAAACCGTACATGATACCATATTCACACTTGCTTTGTCCATTGCCCTGCCCTGTCTTCATTCTCTTATTACAAATGGGTTTTCTTACAAGCCTTTAAAAATCAGTCTTAATGATGTAAAAAGTCTTGGATATAGCCAAACAATTTACTCTGTGCAGTGTAAAAAAAATGACACCCCAAACATCTGCAGGTTTCATCAAAATCCAAAGATTTGTCCTGAAGCTCCCATATGATCAGATGGAGACCACTTGCTATGACTCTGACCTTGAACCATGTTGTAGTCTGTCTGATCAGCAGTTCATTTTCTCATGTATAAAAAGGGACAAATCATACTTGCCCAAAGTACACATTTTGGGAAATCGATTTGAAAGTGCTTACAGACTCTTAAGTGTTAGGAAAATTAGAAAAAAATATGCTTGTTGCTAGCATTTCAACTTCGTGTGTGCCTTTTCAGTGAGAATCTAAGGTCCTCCAAGGCAAGACCAAGTGTTCCATGCAGCTTTTTGGCATCCTCTGTAACACACAGCAGCATCTTTCTTAATGTAGACCTGTGACAGTGTTTGGCTGAGCAGAAAGGTGGAGAGGAGGAAGGCACATTTTCAGGTGACAGTCTTTTCTCCCTTTCCTTGTGGGTTGTTTCCATCTTTTCATTGTTCCCTTGCTCTATTCCAGGCTGCCCCAGGCCCAGGGCCCAAGGTCTACAGGACACAGGTTCTCTCGATAGCTATACAAACAGGCCTAGATTCTGACCTAGGTCTGCGAACATTTAGTTCACCCATGAATCATTTGGCTGCTCTGAGTGTCAAGCTTGGATGAAGTGTGGTCATAATATCATAATACATCAGTGTTTACCCAGAGGGTTTTTAATCATCAGTAGTGGCCCTTGTGAAGTTAAAAAATTATAAGGGCTAAAGGGAGGTTCTGTGGTTGAGATGGGTCATATAGCAAGTCTTGGTTTTCAAGAGTCACAGCGTACAAAAACATGTTAAAGGCTTGGGAAAAAATCCTGCGAAACACAAGAGAAATGAGAGGTAGCAAAGAGGAACATGAATCTAGTCTGAGACACACTGGATTAAAATGATCATTAAGATCCCATCCAGCTTTCAACGTTAAGGAATCTGTTGCATTTCTTCCATGGAACATTATTCAATATCACTAGGATTTATTAATGATAAAGTTCTTCAAATGTGGTGTTTTATTTGTGCTTGATTGGAAAAGACCCTGACTTTGGGAGGGATTGGGGACAGGAAGAGAAGGGGATGACAGAGGATGAGATGGCTCGATGGCATCACCGACTTGATGGACGAGTTTGGGTAAACTCCTGGAGCTGATGATGGACAGGGAGTTGGACACGACTGAGCGACTGAACTGAACTGATCTCAACAACTCCCAATACCCTATTGGTTTAATACTAATTCACAGTAAGCAGAATGATATATACTGAAGTTGTCTCCATTCTCTCATCCTCCTGGAAAACTTGTTGTCTTTCCCCTCAAATTGTCAAAACTAACAAATTATTAGACTTTTCTGTCTAACTAGATGCAGGTGTTAGAATCCCATAGTTATAAATGTCATTTGTCATATTGATAATTCTGGGCTAAGTAACTGTTGATGCTTCACAATTATTATTTAGCCACTGTACTAGCACTGATGGGATGTTTCTTGGGAACTCAGCCATTTGGGAAAAACTCCAGTAGTGAAACCCTCAGAGTAATTACTCTAGTATCCTGGGGTGTAAGAACCCCATTGATAATCAGTGCATGGCTTTCATGATTTTTTGAGGTGATAGACTATAAGTACCAGCACAACTAAAAATTCCAGAGTGATTTTCCATTTGAGACAGGTGGCTACAAACACCGCCAGAATAATAAGCAAAAATGACTAGCATTTACTGAGTGTTTTTTATTTGCCAGGCATAGTTCTAAGCTCTGTACAGGTTTTAAATTATTTAATCCTTCAATAATCCCAAGAGGAAAGTACAGTTATTAGCTTCATTTTATAGGTAATGAAGTGGAAGCAAGAAGAGGTTAAATAACTGGCACGAGGCCGCACAGCTGGTGACTGACAGAGCTGGGACTTGAACTCATGCTTTATGAGAATTGTCATTCATGCTTTTCACATGACTGTCATCAGTTAGAGTCATTTTTCAGATACACACCGTTTTCCAGAATATGTCATCTGCCATTTCATATACATTGTTTGAGCTGTAGCAGTTTTTAATATGATTCCATCAGTGGAAATTTTCCAAGTCACGAATATGTATTCACATATAATTAGGTCACATTTTAAAAAATTCCTACTCTAGGTGTACAGCCATGATTTCATGATATTACTGCTTATGGTATTATTTCCTCTCCATCACTGTACTTATTTTTCAATGAAGAACAGACTTTTGTCATTACAGGAATATATATGCATTGTGGAAAGCCAGATATACAGATAAGCAACAATAAGAAAATAAACCCCATGTTCTCAATGTGGTAGGCTGGTAATGGTCCTTCAAAGATATCTATGTCTGATCCCCAGAACTTGTGAACATGTTAAATTATGTGGCAAAGGGGAAATATGGTTGCAGATGAAATTAAATTTGCTAATAGCTGACATTGAGATGCGTGGGTATCCTGGGTTATATTGATGGGCCTGATTACCACAAAGGTCCTAAGAAGTGGAAAAGGGATGCAGAAGGAAAGTTGAGGGTGATGCAGTGTGAGAAAGACTCAGGCTGCTGCAGCTGGCTCTGAAGATGAAGAAAGGACCACGAGCCAGGGATGTGGGCAGCTTCTAGAAGCTGGAAAAGCAGGGAGGTGGATTACCCTTAGAATCTCTAGAAAGCATGCAGCCTTACCAGCACCTGGGTTTTAGTCCAGTGAGATGAGACCATGTGGACTTTTGACTTACAGAACTGTGAGCTAGTAAACTTTTATTGTTTTAATCCACCAAATTTTGGTTGTATGGCAACAATAGAAAACTAATATGCCACTAACCAGAAACTATTACATGTTAATCTTTTATTATATATACATTTTAGATTTTTATACACATACAAGTTTTTTTTTTTACTAAAGCTATCATGATGTTATAAACAGCTTGTTTTCCTTTAATAATCTGTCTCTTTCCCTATCAATAAAATTTCATAGCAGATAATACTGCAGTCATATTGAAATTACCCTAATTGTTCCCCATCTATCTCCTCAAAGCTGGTTTGTCCAACTCAGGATTTAGTTCTGGGCCATGCATTTTTAATGGTTTGTATGTCCCTTAGGTATTTTAAATCTAAAATAGTCCTTTTTTTCAACTACTAATTTTCCTTCTCAGTGTTTTTCTGATTGCTTCCTTATGTGGTCACCTAGCTTGCTCCTCTGTTCCCTGTATTTCCTGTAAATCGGAAGTTACATCAAAGAGCTTGGTCAGTTCACATTAATAAATTTTGTCTAGACTTCATTTTGGATGCTATTGTGTGTTTCATGTGGCACTCCATGAGGAGGTGCACACCCTTAGATACTGAAATTCAGACTTCCTTCTGGTTACATTATGGCAGCCTGAGCTTACTGCTATAGAGGGAGGTTATTCCTCTGTAACCAGAAAGTATTGTGAATGGATTTACTTTAATACCATACAGATGTGCAGGAGCTTCCCCCATGGCTCAGCGGGTAAAGAATCTGCATGCAGTGCAGGAGACACAGGAGACTCGGGTTCAATCCCTGGGTGGGGAAGATCCCTGGAGGAGGAAATGGCAACCCACTCCAGTATTCCTGCCTGAAAAATCCCTTGGACAGAGGAACCTGGCGGACTACAGTCCAAAGGGTCTCAAAGGGTTGGACACGACGGAAGCAGCTGAGCAGGCACACATGTGTGGCTTAAACAAGAGAGACTTATTTTCTCACAGTTCTGGAAGCTGAAAGTCTAGGATCAGAATACCAGCATAGTCAGGTTCTGATGAGGCCTCTTCTGGCTTTCAGATGGCTGTCTTCTCACTGTGTCTCACGTGGCTGAGAAGAGCAAGCTTTCTGGTTTATCTTATAAGGACACAAATGCCGCTACGAAGTCCTCACCTCATCACTTCCTCCTGGTTACCTCCCAAAGGCCACATCTCCAAATACTATCAAATTGGGGGTTATAGCTTCAACATGTGCGTTTCAGTGGCTCATATTCAAGCATAGCACTTGAGAACATTAAAATAAATTAGCAGTACTTGAATCTCATGCCCATATATCCTGATTCTCTTGATCTGAAGTGGAACCTGGACTCTATTTCTTCTAGTTTCTCCCATGGCATGCAGCCAGGGTTGAGGACCTCTACTGTGTACCTTCTTGTTTGAGGTGAGTTCTGTGGACCAACAGCATCAGCTTGTTAGAAATGCAGAATCTCTGGTCCCATCCTAGACTGATGAATCCAGATTTGCATGTTAACAAAATCGCCACCTGATTCCTTCACAGCATAAGGTTTGAAAAATCCTGGTCTGCAGCATCTTGCATGGACTTGCATATAAGTATTAAAATGTTCCATCAATCAATTCCTGTTTAAATTCAAATAGTTGAACATTTTGTCAGCAAATCAAATTTCAGCTTTTTGTTTTCATCTTGGAAGCCTGACAAGGTGCAGGTTTTGCCTACAAATAATTGCACCTTAGTGTAAAAATTTTATGTATTGCCTATATATCACTATTAACGAACAAAAAGCAGCAAATAGACCCAATGTTAAAAACAAAGTCCCAGTGTTTTTGAAAATATACTACCATCCCAGAAATTCCATCACAGTGAATGATTGCTTCTTAGCTTCAGATGAGCTTTAAAACTGATAATGAAACAGAATAAGATACTTGTCCTCCAACTGCAAAAGAGAAGTGGCCCTTACCACAGAGCATGAATACTGAGTGACTAATAAATCAGTAAACTGGGGAAAGCAAAAACATGCAAGTTTAAACAAACAGCGGAGAATTCCTAATGCTTAGAATACCCTTAAGGTTGGGAAATGAGAAGATTATTATATGTATGGCATAGAGTGGTAGGTTTAAAAATATTTTATTACTATAAGTATGCTTAATACTAAAAATATAGAAAGGAATGCAGTCTTACCTGATATTTCAGAAGGCTTTTCAAGGTCTTGTCAGTGTGGTCTTCAATATAAATGCGGCTCATGAAAGTACTAAATAAGAGATTCCAGACCGACACACTAAAAATGATGAATTTCCACTTTCCCTTTTCAGAAAGTACCTAATGGATATAGTTCTTTATTTTTAAGAACTATTAATATGAGAACTTTTATGTTTAAAATACCCTCGGGATTCAGTATAGGTATGTTTTTAAACTCCAGCCTCAAGGAGAATTTCTACTACTGGAGATTATTCTCCCCTTTTTCCTTTCTGTTCCTAGTGATAACTTACTCTTTGCTAATGATATGATTAAATCATTTGCTAAACTATATCAAAATGACTTCCTGCTTGAGTTCATAGCACCCTTATGTTCTTTCCAAAAACTAAAAAGAAAAGATGCTAATCTATATTAAATACACATACATATATACGCACCTACAAACTCACCTTTGAGAGAAGGGAGCTTCAATGATGTTTTGTATTTAAATCCCATTTCCCAGTGCATAGGGTTGACATTCATCTAATTAGTGATCCGATTCAACCTAAAATGTTTTTATAGGATGCCTGTTATTGCCCAACAGAAATACACTTTGAAACTAACAGTCTTTCATCCTAATTGAATTTAGTTGTCTTAAAATATATTTGAAAGTAAAAATCTTTTATAGTGGGTATGTGTGTAAGGTACGTGTGCAGTTGTGTCTGGCTCTTTGCAACCCCATGGACTGTACCCCAGCAGGCTCCTCTGTCCATGGAATTCTCCAGGCAAGAAAGCTGGAGTGGGTTACCATTCCCTTCTCCAGGAGATCTTCCCAACCCAGGGATGAAACCTGGGTCTCCTGCATTATAGGTAGAGTCTTTACCATCTGAGCCACCATGGAAGCCCATGAGAATTTATATCCCAGTATTTCAAATTATTGAATAAAGACCTTGCTGGTTCAGTAAAAATCAACTTAAAAGGATTTTTTTCCATTACTTCCCAAAACCTAAAAGATAATACCATTTCTCCATAAACATTACACAAGAAAACTTTCTTTGCATTAGTAAAGTAATGCACAGACAGAATTGGTAAATTTACTTTTATCCTTTTAATAAACTTTTTTCTTTTTATTAAATTTTAATGAAAAATAATAAATATACCTTAAAGTGAAAGTCACTCAGTCATGTCCAACTCTTTGCGACCGCATGGGCTATATATATCCTGCCAGGCTCCTCTGTCCATAGAATTCTCCAGGCAAGAATACAGGAGTGGATTGCCATTTCCTTCTCCAAGGGATCTTCCTGACCCAGGGATTGAACCCAAGTCTCCTGCATTATAGGCAGAATCTTTACCATCTGAGCCATAAACAATGGAAAACATTAGAAAAGAATATCCAGTGGGAAGTAGGTCCACATCTCTCAGAAATATTTCATGCACACATAAATATATGTTTTGTATATAACTCAAATCTTTGTGTATCATAAAATGATACTCTGCCTTTTTCCCCCACAAGTATCTTATACGCTTTACCTTGATATTTTTCATTTAAGTAATTTTGGAGGTTTCTTCCAGAACAGTACATGTAGATCAACCTCATTTTTCAATGCCTCATGGTATTCCAGGTATGAATTTAATCATCCACCAAATATCCACGTTTAAGTTTTTTCTAGGCTTTTGATATTATATAGTGGTGGTTTGGTTGCTAAGTCACGTCTGACTCTTGAGACCCCATGGACTGTAGTCTGCCTGGCTCCTCTGTCCATGGGCTTCTCCAGGCAAGAATACTGGAGTGGGTAACCATTTTCTCCTCCAGGAGATCTTCCTGACCCAGGGATTGACCTGAGTCTCCTATATTGCAGGCAGATTCTTTACCAACTGAGCCACCAGGGAAGGCTGTAGATATTATGTACACTGTTCTAATAAATAACATGAAGTTGTGTCTTTGCATCTAGATGCTAGTATGTCTATAGAATAGGATCTTGGAAATAAAACTGCTGTGTCCAAGAATATGTGCATATATAATTTTGATACTTAATGCCATATTTTCCCTTTGCTTGAACCAGTATGCAGTATCCCCAGAAGGGTTTGAGAGTGCCTGTTTGCCTGAATGGGTACCCATTCATCATTTTAGCAATTCATTCTTTACTCTCTTACATCATCAGTGTCTCCTGCACTACTGGACCATTCAGCTGAAATATGAATATGCTGTCATTTCTTGCATCTTAAAAGAAAATAAAAGCCTATTTATTGGCCCCACTTTCCCCATCCATTACTGCCCCACTTGGCTGCTTCCCTTTAACGCAAAATTACTAGAAAAAGATGTCTATAGTTGCTGTCTCTAGTCCTTCTCTTTTCTGTTTGTCTCTTTTCTGTGGGTTCTTAGTTCCCTGACCAGGGATTGAATCTATGCCCTTTGCATTGGAAGCATGGAGTCTTAACCACTGGACCACCAGGGAAGTCTTTTTCCTGTCTTCTTGAATCTTCTCCAGTTAGAACTCAGCCACTTTACCAAAACTGCTTCCAGCAACTAACCAATGCCCACTGCTATAGTGGTGAATTCTCAGTCTTCATCTTGCTCTGCTTGTCGGCAGCCTTTGATAGGATTGATGAGTCCGTTTCCCTCGACCACTGTCTTCTCTTGGCTTCGGTGTTGCCACACTCTCCTCCAGTCATATAAGCTGCTCCTTCTCAGTTACCTTTGCTGGTTTCTTCCATCTCCATGACATCTTGATGTTGGAGTGCCCCAGGTCCCAGTCTTTGGATCCCCACGCTGTGTGTGCCTCTCCTATGGCAATCCAATATAATCACATGGCACCAAATAAATACTGTGTCTGTCCCAAAGACTGCAAATTGTCTGGCTGATCCCTGACCTGTATCTCTCTCCGAAACACAAACTTGTGTGTTGAACTACGTACTTGATATCTCTACTTGAGTATCTGGGAGATCTCAAATTAGACATGTCTAAAATAGTGTTCTTCCCCTGAAACTTCTTCCTTCTACACTCTATTACATTTCAGGTGATAGTCATTCCATCCTTCTGGTTACTCAGACCAAAAACCTCAGAATTATTATTGACCTCATGCTTTTGTTCCCACTTCATATCCAGCCCACTAGGATATCTTATTGGCTCTACCTTCAGAACAGATTCAGATTCCAACCGCGTCTCAGCACTTCCACCTCCAAGACCCCAGTCCAGGCAGCTGTCATCTCTCACCTGAATTATTTCAATAACTTCCCACTTCCATTCTTGCCCTCGCCATCTGTTCTCCATAGAACAACACAGCAGTTGGAGTGATCTTGTTATTACCTGTCAAATCACATCACCCGCTGCTCAAAACCCTTCCGTGGCTCACAAAGTTTAAAGGCAGAATGTAACTCTCCCCCTTACCCCCGAGAAGATTCCTCTCTGATCTCATCTCCTGTTACTCTGCTCCTCTCTCTCTGTTATAGTCCCATTAGCCTTTTGCTTTTCTTCTTGTGCCAGTGCAGGCATAAAGCTAAGGGATCTAAGGGAAACAAAGAACAGGATCCAGAAATGGACTTATCTATATATTTAACTGCTTTATTTAAAATGTTTGCCTTAGTGTTTAATGAAGAGAGGGAAAATGATGTATTTTCCAAGAAATGGTTTTGGGACATTCACGAATGAAACACAGGCAGATCTAAAGTCTGAGCCTCCTGGATAATATTCTATGACATTGTGTTTCATTTCATCCAGTCTCCTAGTTAACACTCAACCACATGGGGGTGTTTTGCACCCCATGAGTGTGTAGGCACATAAGCAAAGTCTCTGAAACAAAAGGGTGTGAGGGAGGGCCAGGAGGGTATAAAAGTCCAAGAGTATGATTCTAGGCTACAGTGGAACCCTTAGTGCTTCAGGTAGTACCATCTGCAGCTGCCTTTTGGGGATCTGGGAAGCTGTGACTGTGTCTGGGAGCATGATGGCTTATCTCCTGCCTTCTCCATAGAGATATAATCATCTCCATGTGTTTCCACGTCATTTGCCTTTATAACTTCTACATGTAACAAGCAGGTCTCAGAAGCTTCAATTGCCAAGCAACATTATTTGTATTTATCAGTATTTTCTATAATCTACTCCATGGGATTTTCTTTACCATCACCTGGTTGGAAATTCAGGCAGACCTGTGAGTTCTCTGGTAACTCTTAAATAATACAAATGGGCCTACAGTTGTTCACTTTAAATCACAAAACCCACTCATTTTAGTAATTAAGTTAAAAAGTGTGAAAATGTTAGTTACTCAGTTATGTCTGACTTTTGCAACTCCGTGGACTGTAGCCCGCCAGGCTTCTCTGTCCATTCTCCAGGCAAGAATACTGGAGTGTGTAGCCATTCCCTTCTCCAGAGGATCTCCCTGACCCAGGGATCAAACCCAGGTCTTCTGGCAGGCAGATTCTTTACTCTCTGAGCCACCTTAAATTCCAGAACCACCTTAATTCCACGTAATAACCAGAACCCTGCTTAATCTTCTCATCTTCTAAGCAGGTAGTAGCGGTGAAGTTGTGATCAGCTTTTTCTCCTTTTGCCCAAGCAAGGTGTCTACTCTTATTACCCTATCATGCTAACCACAGTTTCTAGCTTCTCCAAGATAGAGATTTTGGGAGACAGCTCGTTGAGAAGAATGGAAAATGTCTTTCCTAATTGATATTATTGTGGTCAGTTTTCTCTAGACTCAGCAGATGTTTTAAGGTCTCTTGTGTGGAGGTTCTTATGAATCTCACCAATGAAAGAAGACACTTTCATTAAAATAGACTTCTTGATATCCATCAGTGGCAGGCTTCTGGAAGGGCAGAGCCAAGTGCAGCTCTTATCAGCTGGCAACAAGGTGGGTGCAGTTACTGTCATGGGCAGAATGTCTGGGGCAGTAATCAGAGTATTTCAGAACATAAGAATCTTTGATGTTTGTTTATTTTTCATGGTATCTTGAGGACCAAAACAGATAGGAGGTCTACTAAGAATTATTTGACTTATGTAACTGGGAAATCTCTAGGTCCAGTGAATAGAAACCTTAGTTGTTCAATGTAGAGTAATAGATCATTACCCAGTCTCAGATCTGAATCAGTTCAAAGACATAGAAATCTCCGGATGATTGATTTTGCAGCTGTGTCCGAGGAGTAACAGCAGCAACAGCACCTGGGAATTTGTTAGAAATGCAAATTTTCAGACCCTCTGCTAGCCCAAAGGGACACCAACACTCTGGGGGTGGGGGTCCAGCAGTCTTTGTTTTGGCTGGCACGTCAGCTGATTCCTATGCATGCTAAGGTTTGAGAGCTCTGATATTAAGTGAGGAAGAGGCTGGGAAGCCTTGAGAAGGGACCCTGTAACATTACTGTAAGTACCTAGCATGCCTGTGTGCAAGTCACTTCAGTCGTGTCTGACTCTTTGTGACCCTGTAGACTGTAGCCTGCCAGGCTCCTCTGTTCAAAGGATTCTCCAGGCAAGAATATTGGAAGTGGGTTGCCACATCGTCCTCCTAGATATCTTCCTGACCCAGGGATCAAACCCACATCTCCTGCAGCTTCTGCATTGCAGATGGATTCTTTTACCACTGCACCACCATGGAAGCCCAAGTATCTAGCGTGAATCTTCCTTTAACTTTTCCCTAAAGTGCACTGAGGAAGGGGGACTATCCAGGCCTTTGGGGATTTTCTGGACATTAGTTCTGAGTCAAAGCCCCAACATACTTCTGGGGCATGAAGAGTGTAGAGGTCACTTGATCAGGTGAGAAATGAAACTGTGGCCTGTGGCTGCCTCTGTGTGTCCACTTAATCCACTATGGTTATTTTCCCATCCCTGAATAGAGTTGTGATAGGTGTCCTCAATAACTAAAAGATTATTGATTCCCTGACCTGTGTGGTGAGCTTTATTATGGTAGGCAAGACCTTGCAGAAGCTTCCTGGAATTTCCTCTTACATAAGAGTAAGAGTAAACTGAAAGCAATACACATCCTTGGGGGGTTGCAGAGATTATTATTTCCATCTAACACTTGGACAGTGCAGGGGTTATCCTGCCACATCTTCATTTAACTTACCTGTTTGGCGTGGCAGAAGGAAGGTGATTATTAGAGAATGACTGTGGTTGTTATTCAGAGAAGGCAGTGGCACCCCACTCCAGTACTCTTGCCTGGAAAATCCCATGGACGGAGGAGCCTGGTGGGCTGCAGTCCATGGGGTCGCGAAGAGTTGGACAACGACTTCACTCACTTTTCACTTTCATGCATTGGAGAAGGAAATGGCAACCCACTCCAGTGTTCTTGCCTGGAGAATCCCAGAGACGGGGGAACCTGGTGGGGGCCGTCTGTGAGGTCACACAGAGTCGGACACGACTGAAGCGACTTAGCAGCAGCAGCAGCGGCGGTGGTGGTTATTGGAGAATGACTGTGAATTGTTGAAGAATTATTCAGGTACTGGACCAGATGTAGTCTCTTTGCTGGATAACAGAGCAGAGCTTCTGGCACTTTGAAGGCAACTATTGATCTGGCAGATGCTTGTGTTTTTTTTTTCTTCCTTGATACCAAACTAACAAAGAACATCAGATGGAGTTTGTTCTCAATTAGCAGGATCAGCAAAACACCCCCCTGGCTTCTCTTTGGCCCGTGTGATTCTTCTGCTGTCTGACAAGATCTACTCTGCAGGGACCTTGATCATCTTGATAGTCCCCAGAACACAATGCTGATAAATTACATTATTGACATGATGAGCAGGAAGTAGCACATGCCCTCGATGCCTTGATGAGACACATGTATGCCAGAGGGTGGGAGAGAGACTCCAAGAATAGTCAAAGGCCTGCTACCTCAGTGAAGTTTCTAGGGGTCCAGTGGTCTGGGAAATGGTGGTATTTCCTCTCCAAACTGAAAGGCAAATTGTACACTCTGTACCCACTTATCACTGAATAAGAGCAAACAGTGTTCTCTACCTCTTGATTTTTGAGATAACGTACACTCTTTTTGAGTGTATTGATCAAAGCCACATTTGAGTAACACATAAAGCTGCCAAGTTTTGTGCCGGGACTAGAGCAGAACAAGGCTCCCTAGCAGAGTGTCTCAACATCAACAGTGTGGACATCTGGGGACAAAGTTCTTTGATGTGGGAGGCTATCTGAGAATTGTAGGATGTCTAGCAGCATCCTTGGCCTCTACCCATTATATTCCAGCAGCCGCTCTTTCCTCATTTCTACTCCCAAATTGCTCCCCCATTTGAGAACCACTGGCTGATAGCATGTCTGGGTAAACCTCGAGGGAAGGACTGGCTGGCACTTGACTGCAATCTTGTGAAGAGACCCTGAGCCAGATCCTTTAAATTAACCTGGATTCCTGAATCCCAGAAACCATGACAGATAATAAATGCTCGTTGCTCAGTTTTGGGATAACTTGTTTTGCATCAGTACACGGGTCCACCAGCCATACGATTGGCGTGCACAGCAGCAATCCTCATCCAGTGTAAATAGTGTATGCCAGACTGGAGCCGAGGAGGTCCTGAATGTACAAGTGAGTTCCTACTCCCGGAGCACCCACCTCTTGTCGTTTTAGGGTTGACAGATGACTGAGGAAGAAAATGTTTGAATCAGGTTCATGGATGGCCCCTTACAATTTGAAGGCACCAGAAGGATGTGTACTATAGAGACATTAACAGTCTGGAGCAGGAGTAGGGTAAAGCAGTTGTCCATTTTGGATGGAGAGATGGCCAGAGGGGAGGGCTGTACACCAATTCACGGGTAACTAGTGGTTTGGTTGGTATATTGGTGGCACAGGAGTCTGAGGAGGAGGTTTGCAGATGAGTCTCTCCATATGGGCGACTCCATATGTGAAAGCTCACCACAGGGCACCTGCCATGAGGTCCTCAGTAACCGGCTGGACAGGATGCTCATTCTGTGGACCAGTCAGCCCCTTTCCCAGCCACCCATGTAAAATGCGGCTGTTGTGGCAGGAATGGAAGTCGTGCACGGGCTCAGCAGTATGGACTTTCCCTCCCTATGACAGTGTCACTCCAGTGACAGTGGCTCCTGCCATGGCTGGGCACCTAGCCTGCTGGACCCAGAGACCTGAAGTGGCATCATTCCCCAGGGGGAGCAGTCAGCCACCAGTCAGTTACTATATTGAACGCTTTCCTTTATAGAAAAACAATTTTTAGAACAGTATTGCAACCTGCAAGACTGTTAAAAACTCAAGACCCTTTAGAAAGGAAGGTTTAAATTATCTTGCCAGGAACGAACCCCACACAACTGAGGTGTCAGTTTAAGGCCGATGGAACATGGGCTAGACAATGGAAGAAGCTCAGTAACAGTTATTATTCAACTCTTACCATTATCATTCAATTATTTTTGTAACTGGTTACTAAAACAAGAATTATAGCAGCTCGGTGTACTTTTTGCTTTGTTAAGTGTAACACTGCGTGTCACTGGTGGTTAAGTTTACAGTTTAGTCTTTAGGTTACAGAATATCCAAGGTGCTGCTTTTGCTAAGTCGCTTCAGTCATGTCTGACTCTGTGGGACCCCATAGACGGCAGCCCACCAGGCCCCCATCCCTGGGATTCTCCAGGCAAGAACTCTGGAGTGGGTTGCCATTTCCTCCTCAAATCCAAGGTGCTATGGTGATTAAAATAGAAGAGGAAATGACATCACCCAGAGGTGAATCCAGTGACTAATGCTGCCTCCTTATAGTGGTCTCACTTTGTGTTCCCCCTTTTGGAGACAGAGTAAGCCTGAATTCATTTATATGGTCAATATCTTTGCTTTCTGTTAAGTAGAAGTATGATGTTGAATGGATACAGTGGAACATGAGCAGCAAAAGAGTAGATGTAACAGATGGTGTCTCTTGGCTGTTAGGTCCAAATTCATCCTTCTAGATAATCTCCAGCCCCTTTTCCAGACTGACTCATTTAACCGATTTCATGTTAGCTTCTTTCAACGGAAGGCATAGATGGTAGGTTTCAGTGTAGAGGAAAGAGATTAATAATTTCCCGTGTAATGCAGGAGACCCCGGTTCGATTCCTGGGTCGGGAAGATCCGCTGGAAAAGAGATAGGCTACCCACTCCAGTATTCGTGGGCTTCCCTGGTGACTCAGCTGGTAAAGAATCTGTCTGCAGTGTGGGAGACCTGGGTTCGATTCCTGGGTGGGAAAGATGCCCTGGAAAAGGGAAAGGCTATCCACTCCAGTATTCTGGTCTGGAGAATTCCATGGACTGTATAGTCCATGGGGTCGCAAAGAGTCAGACACGGCTGAGCGATTTTCACTTTCTTTCATGCTACTGGAAGCAGCAGGGACATGCAACTGTGCTTGACTGCTTGTGGTACAAGCTCCACCAGCCTGGGGGTGGTTTCAGCAACACTGGCAGCGAGTATCCACTCACAGGATCCAGCCAAGGGACAGTGGCAGCTTCCAGTCTTTAAGTTACAGCTGCCTTTTTCTTTGCTCCTCAGCCCTTCTAGCAGTTTTTAACCAATTCCCTACATTGCATCCGTCTCTACTTGAAATGTATATGGTGGTTTCTACTCTCTTGTTTGGATGCCAAATGCTACAAATTTTTCTGTATCAGAACAAAGTGAACTTCCTCATTCTCTAATTTAGAAAAATAAAGAGGAATGCATCATATTTCTGTAAGAAGACTCAGATAATGGATATTTAAGTTGCTCTCAATTTTGTTTTTTAATCTGTAAGCATAGTAGAGACATTTCCATTTTAGGAAAGCATTGTCAAGGCATGTATTTGGCAATAGTCGTCTCTTCCTCAATCTGGAATGATGCCTGCTAAAGTTCTTATGCAGGGATCTAAATAGCTGAAATGGGATTAAACTAGACTCTGGAATCTAGAGAGTGTCCACATTTAGCTAGTTATACATGCTTAATAGGTGGTCTAAAGTGTTATCCATGTATATTCTAGCCTTATCCCTTCCAAATGAATTTCAATCACCTTTTGAATATGTAAATGTGATGTGGGGGTGGGATGGGAGAGACGTTAGTAGTGCCTCTTCCCTTATGATTAATGTCATCCAAATGTGTCATCTGATTGGCAGTCTGGGAAAAGCCCTGTATCCCTTCATGTAAACATAGGGTTCCAGTTTTCTCTTGAGGTTGAAGCAGATGACACAGTCAACACTGCCACAGAGTGCAGTGGCTCAGATCGAGGTCCGGTTAATTTTATTATTGGTCTCATTCCAGATCCCTTTCATGGAGGCAGTGCTCCTTAGAAACCATTTCCCCTCAATTATGAAATATTTTAATTGATTTGTGGGCAGTGCTCTAATTCAGCCTGTGCACCCTGTCTGCTTGGTCCACCTCGGGGCTGGAAGGCTGCCCAGCTCAGCACAATGCCCTCATCTGCACGGGGCTGCCTCACTCCCATCTCAGCCATCTGATATTCTGCTTCCGCTAGACTAAAGAATGAAAGGCTCTTTAGCTCTTTGCTAACACCATCCTTCTACTGTTTTCTGATTGTATCTTCTTTAATTAAACAGCACTTTTGTTATCTTCTCATCTTTTAGGTATTCCGATCATTCTGGCATTCTCCTTCCAGCTCTTAAGGTTTGTTTGAGTTCTCTAAAATGGGAAGGTTGGGTCCTGTTTACAGTTGCCATGCCAACTCCCAATCAGCCTTTTCCTTGGGAGGATTTTTCTAGTTGCTCTACACTTTCACAGCAACTTAAAGTGTGACAGGAATCCTTAAACATTCATAAGCAACTTGGCCAATAGGGTATGGGACTGCAGTTCCTAAGATGGATAGCCAGGCTCTTTTCACAAGGGTTCTACTTTTATAATCTTCAACATAATCCCTTTAAAGCACGAATCCCTGACAAATCCAAGCTGCTATGGTGTGAAAATTCCAATTAAAGGCAAAAATCAAAGCTGCTTTTGGTGGTAATGCTGGTATACTGTCAACCTCATTGTCAGTCAAATTAACAAATGCATTTCCGATAACCCAGGTAATGCGGTAAGAAATCAATAGCCAAGTCCATTTAGCTCTCAAAAGCTTGTGTACATGCCTGCTAATTTGTTCAATTGTGTCCAACTCTTTGCAACCCTATAGACTATGGCCCACCAGGCTCCTCTGTCCATAGAATTCTACGGGCAAGAATACAGGAGTGGGTTGCCATGCTCACCTCCAGTGCATCTTCTTGACCCAGAAATCGAACCCACATCTCTTACGTCTCCTGCATTGGCAGGTCCTTTACCACTCGGGCCACCTGGAAGCAAGCTTAAATGCTGTAAATCACATTTCCTGTTTATGGGGCTGAATCTGGGAAGACATGCATGAAGTATATTTCCAAACAGTACCCCAAAGTGAGAAGGCATGAAAAGGAACAATTTTAATGTTTTACATTTCAGTAATAGTCACAAATAACAATGATTTATAATCACTCCTACTACAGTTAACAAAATAGTTTCTCCTGAACATTTAATAGATGAGACAGCAGTTATCTAAGATAAATGGTCCATTGATTTCCTCATTTTCTTGATAACCACACCCACAGGCTAAGTCCACAACTGGATCATATCCACATTTCATGGCAATTGGTTTTAAAACTATCAAAACAGGAGGTACACAGAAATACCATCCTCAAATCCTCAATGGCACATTGGAGATTTCTTAATGCATGTGCTTTCTTTTCTTGGGAATTCCATATGCAATCTGTGAGGCACTCTCAGAAGCACCAGGTCTGACATCATCATGAATTGGTTTTACCTCTTGTTCGTACATTTCCCTATGCTCAGCTTCAAAGAAAACCCAGAAAACTCTTAGATCTCCATCTGAATTTCATAGGATTCAGTTCTGCCTCTTTCATCCCAGCCCACTTTTCCTGTTGGGAGCACCACTGGTTTTCTCTCTAGCTGACAGCACGTTTGGAATAGACTATTGTTCTCTGGAAAAGATTCTACAGCAGCCTGGATTTCAGTTTATCATTTCATTATAAAAGGGAATTTTAAAAAGTCAGTTCCTAATCAGTGCACAGCCTCATCTGGAATTTGGCCAACAGTTGTTAGAGTTCTTTGAAATCAGGTTTTTTTCTAACAGTGAAAAGCAGAGGTGGAAATTTTATATTTTCTTAAATCCTTAGCCACTACTAGATCAAATAGCCAAGAATGATTAAAAATAAAACAATATGGAATATTTTTGGAATGTATAAATTCTACTTTTGTTTTATTTCCCCAAAGATGGAGAGAAGTGAGAAAATGCCATCTTAGCATGTGTATCTTGAAGTCTGCCCTTCTTTTGGAGTCCAGAATCTTCTTGTTAGGCATAGCATAAGGTGAGCGCTCTGTTGTTATTGCAGGTAGGGCTTAGCGTGTAGCTGATAGTGGAGTACTGCTCTGACACAAGATGGAATTTTTACTTGTAATGGAAGAAAGGATCAGCTTTCTAAATAGCTAGTGGTAGTTTGCACATTTAAAATAAGCTAGATAGAAATCTATTTTAAGAGTTTTGTTGCTTCCTAAGAGAAACTAGGTCAGAATTTTCCTTCTTAACCCCAAGATAGATAAACACTTGTTTCACACAGAACACCACGAATCAAAAGATGGCCAGACTTTTGGTTTCCCTGTGGGAAATACCTTGGTTCATTAAACATTAAATATTAATGAATACTTTTGAAGTGCCAGCTACTATATTAGAAACTGTAAGTATGGAGTTGAACACAATAGACCAAAGTCCTTATCTTTGTAGAGCTCGTGCAATGTCTCATAAGGGTTTCTGCAGTTTAATGTTTCATGTTTCAATTTAATTGAAACATTAAAAAGTGTTGATAAGATGAACAAACTAGTGTTCTTCACTAAATGGAGGAAGTCACAAATGTGATAAGAGCCATAAATTTTAAAATAATACATAAAAACTTCTGCAACTTTCTTGTCCTTAATGAGGCATCATTATCCCTGAATTTCTTCACTATTGTGCTGATTGTTGTGAACAGAACTTCGATATTCATTTGTCCTGTGGAAAGGGTTGTTTTCCGGAAACCATCTCGCCAAAGCAGGGGGGTGGGGGGTTGGGGGGGTTGGGGGGGGCGCGGAATCTGTTTTCTGGGGAGATTCAGACACAGAGCTGTAAATGATTCTGGCAGGATGAGTGCTGAAGGGAGAGGATATTGGCAATTGGAAAATGGCTTTGTTGCCAGAGGCTACATATGAAGGCATTAGAAGCCACATGATAGAATTAGACAGAGGATATGCACAGGTCTGGTTAAGCTCAAAGCAACTAACAGCCCACCAGAAATGGCAGGACAGGCTTAGAACAGCTGAATGTGCCTTTTATTATCCCTCGGATGGGAGTCCTATTTTGAAACCCAGAGTTTGGGGAGAATGATTGTGACTAAAGTCCTGGACGCTTTATTCCATCCACCCCTGCACCTTGGTTTTGGTGCCCAGCCCCATCTCACTGTGCCTTCGTGTTTAGAAGAGCTCCAACATGGAACATTCCCATTGCTATAGGGAAAGGGGGAAAGAGGAAGAAAAGTGGAAGGAAGAGAAAGAGGAAAAAGGAAATATTCTTTGCTACTCCAAGTGATTTGGAGGTTTGGGACTGTGCTGGCTGATGGACAGCTGTTTCTGTCCTTAGATGCGTCCTAACCGTCTGGTTACCTGGGCTCCCTCCTCCATCTGGCTCTAATTATCTCAGCCAAACTGAGGGTTGTTTGTTGGTGGTTGTGATTTTCTTAAGTTTCCCATTAATTTTGTCCTGCCTCCGTTTTGTTTTCCTTTCAGTAATGCAGGTCTTGAATGAATTAATTTGTTGCTCATGGGCAAAAAGTAGCTGCAGCAACCAGCCTAAATCATCCTCAAGCTATAGCAATGTTGATTCATTTGTAAAAATCTGCACTTACTCCAAAAACATGTAATAGGGTCTTCCTTTTGGCCATGAACACGCCCATTAGATTCCTCTGGGGGCTAAGAGGATACCCTAGCACAGGCATTACAATTTTTCCAGAAAGAGCCATTCCCAAAGCAGACGGAAGGAAAGGAAGCTGCATCAGAGGAGAGCTTAAGCTTGATTTCGATTAAGTCCTTTCTGATTTTTTTTTTTAAACCTAGGCACATGTTTTATTTTCTTAGTTGAGTTTATAATCCTGGACACTGAAAATAAATACATTTTATATTTTCTAATGTTTGGTTATTATCTTAGGAGTTTGAGCTACATTTCCTTGTGTTACAATGTGGTCTGGCTCTTTTAGAATGCCACAGGTAATAGACGCTGAATCAAGCTGAATTTTCCCTCTAGAGAGAACATTAGGAACAGGTGGGGGCAGTTATTAGAGTAAAACAGAAACCCAAGAGGAACAAAATGACTCTTTTAGGAACTGTTCCAATGCCTCAAACCCAGAGGGACAGGGGAGAATTCACAAGCACCATGGAAGCCAGGATGTTCCCTCTGTTAGCAGCGGGCATCCTAGAGCCAGGATATCCATGCCGTTAAGGCTTTCTCTGTCTATAAGTTTGGTGGCCCATGGATCCCCCTCCTCATAAAATTCAGTGGCTTCTGAGCACCCCCTGTGGCCCTTAATAAAAAGTCAGTCGCTTTGTTACCACTTTGTCCAAGAATTGAAACCAGCTAGAGATGCACGTCAGTGTCACTTCAATAAGTTAATGGATGATATTACAAATCACAATAGGATTAAGTGAAGAAAACAGGACATATGTTGTCTCAAATGTGAAAAAATCAGGATCTACAAATAATAAAAGACTAGTAGGACTAGTATTTAAATTTTAAAATTGGTTATATCTGGCTGTGAGCTTATGGATCATTTTCATGTCATATATATATGCATATTTTTATGCATTAGCTATAACTTCTCATTGTGGTATAAATATGATGCTTGATGCTCAGCTCCCCCTTCACTCAGTTAAATACTTCCTGAGCACACATTCTGAGTGTGGCACCCTGTGGAGGGAGCAAAGCTGAGAGAATTCCAGGTCTTCACCTTGATCCATTGCCCTCGTGTCTCTGACAGCAGGGCCCTCTCCTCTTGGTTCAGAGCCTGAGCTTTCTGTGGGCCGGGTGTCCTGGCTGGTCCTGCAATGTTGGTAGTGTACTTGCTCATGTATAGGTGGGCTCCCTCCTGCCCTTCCTTCAGACCCAGCTCGAATGGCAGCATGTCAGGAGGGCTTTTCCCACCACCTATGTAATCCTGCCCTCACTTCCCACCACACTGGATTCCCTGTAGTGCTTTGATTTTTTTTTTTTTTTTTTTTGGTGGCTCATGTCAATAGGTATCCCTCTAGGGCGTGTGTGTACTTGAACACTGACCCCTCACCAAAATGTAATGCCTTGGACGAGAGGTCTTCAAGCTTGTTCATTGCTATATCTCTGTCCACTTAGAAGGGTGCCTGTCACATAGTGGGCACTCAGTAAATATTGTTGAATTGAATTTTCCTCAAGGGAGAAATTGTGATATGTGTATTTAAACAAATCAAGAAGGAATATCAGTCCACAAATTCAGGTGATAAAGAGATGGTATCTCTATTTTTACAATAATTTTAAAACTCTGCACCTCTACCCTGCTGGGTTGTTGGGAAATTTCATCTCATTTTTCGCTCTGCTCCATTCCCCCATCACCAGGGATGAGGGTGGTGTGGGGGAGTTGTTGTAAGTTTTCAACAATCTTGTGCAGTAATAAGGGCTTTGGGAAAGGTCCACTGCTGAGCAACCCATCCCGTTGTGTGCCTCACCATGGTGCCTTCACATCTGTTGGGCTTCTGGGCAAAACTGAAAATGTTACTGTCCATGGCCCCAGCTCCCCCAGATGCTTCATCCAAAAGCTCTTCCTCTCAAGGTCTTTCCCTACCATGGCCCCTGCCAGGCAGCAGAATCTGCAGAAGTTGCTTCCACCCCTAGTTGGAAGAATTTCCTTGTAGTCTGATGTTTTTCTCCTGTTTTTCCAAGCCACTAACCTTCTCTAAAACTCTATCCTCCCCATGGGCCTCTGGCTTTTAAAAAGAAGGAGCCAGAAATTATTGTTTTTTATTCTGCCCCTGACCTCCCTGAAGCAAGGGATGTGGAGTCTGCTACCTGCTTAAATGGGGAACGAACAAGAACAACTTTGGACAACTCTGACACAAGACAGAAATTATGTTAAAGGACTGAAGCAGCCATTGCAGGGAAGAAAGTGGTTCTTTTCAGGCAGGAGCGGGAAGAGAGAAACCAAGCCAGGAGGAAGGCTTAAGGCATCTTGTGCTTTGGACTGAGCCTTGAACGCTTGGAGTATTTCATTTCAGAGTGTGATGGATAGAAAAGAGAGGCATGAGTAAAGATAAAATGGAGACGGTATATACCTGAGGGCAAATAGCCTGATATGACTGTTGTATTTGAGCAGTGGGAAAAGATCCCCCTCCAAAAAATAGGTAGAATCAGTTTGTGACAAGGCTTGAAAGTCAGGATGTTTTGCTATTAACTTGACAGTATTTGGCAGCCACTGGGTCAGTAGATAGATTACAGTTGTGCATTAGGAAATAGCAACACCCTCTAGGATGGATTAATAGTTGGAACTGGTGATGGGAAGGCTAGAAGCAGAAAGAACCCTTAGCAGGCTGAGAAGTAGTTTAGAAATAGAAAGGAAAAAGAGGATGGAGATGCAAAAGCTATTGCTGAAGTAGAGTAAATAGGATTTGACCACTGGTTGGAACAACAAACTGGTTCCAAATAGGAAAAGGAGGATGTCAAGGCTGTATGTTGTCACCCTGCTTATTTAACTTATATGCAGAGTACATCATGAGAAATGCTGGACTGGAAGAAACACAAGCTGGAATCAAGATTGCCAGGAGAAATATCCATAACCTCAAATATGCAGATGACACCGCCCTTATGGCAGAAAGTGAAGAGGAACACCTCTTGATGAAAGTGAAAAAGGAGAGTGAAAAAGTTGGCTTAAAGCTCACCATTCAGAAAACGAAGATCATGGCATCCGGTCCCATCACTGCATGGGAAACAGATGGAGAAACAGTGAAAACAGTGTCAGACTTTATATTTTTGGGCTCCAAAAATCACTGCAGATGGTGATTGCAGCCATGATATTAAAAAATGCTTACTCCTTGGAAGAAAAGCTATGACCAATCTAGATAGTGTATTCAAAAGCAGAGACATTACTTTGCCAACTAAGGTCCGTCTAGTCAAAGCTATGGTTTTTCCTGTAGTCATGAATGGATGTGAGAGTTGGACTGTGAAGAAAGCTGAGTGCCGAAGAGTTGATAGTTTTGAACTATGGTGTTGGGGAAGACTCTTGAGAGTCTCTTGGACTGCAAGGAGATCCAACCAGTCCATTCTGAAGGAGATCAACCCTGGGATTTCTTTGGAAGGAATGATGCTAAAGCTGAAACTCCAGTACTTTGGCCACCTCATGCGAAGAGTTGACTCATTGGAAAAGACTCTGGGAGGGATTGGGGGCAAGAGGAGAAGGAGATGACCGAGGATGAGATGGCTGGATGGCATCACTGACTCGATGGACATGAGTCTAAGTGAATTCCGGGAGTTGGTGATGGACCGGGAGGCCTGGCGTGCTGTGATTCATGGGGTTGCAGAGAGTTGGACATGACTGAGCGACTGAACTGAACTGAACTGAATAGAAGAGGGGCTTCCCTGGTGGCTCAGCAGTAGAGAATCTGCCTGCAATGCAGGAGACCTGGTTTTTATCCCTGGGTCTGGAAGATCCCTTGGAGGAGAGCATGGCAACCCACTCTAGTACCCTTGCCTAGAGAATCCCATGGACAAAGGAGCCTGGCAGGCTGCAGGCCATAGGGCTGCACAGAGTCAGACATGACTGAAGTGACTAAGCAGCAACAGCAACAGATGAAGAGAAGAGAAAGGAAAGAGAAGGATGGCGATTACAAGAATGGGGGTGTTCTCAGCAGGCAAAGAAAACCAAGAGGAGCCTCTAACTTGGGGGAAAAGAGGACCAGAATAGTCATATTAAGTCTGAGCTTCCATCAGGACAGTTGGAGCTGTGGATGAGGGGCTCAGAAGAGAGCTCATGATTTCCCCAAGGTAGAAAGAGAATATGTGTAATAATGCTGCAGCAGTGTTTTGGGGTGAAGGAGCAAAATTAAAGGATCCAGTGTCAGATTCTTTTTATCATCTCAGTAGAGTAGGAGGCAAGGCCACTTGCTGAGAATAAGGGAAACAGTCAGTGTGTCATTTGGAGTTTGATCATGGGAATAGTTTGTAACAGATGCTCTGGTGAATATACAGTCAATTCCTGAAGAACAGTAGGGCAGACCCACGCAGGATCAAGTTTTCTCTCCAGTTAAAACAGAATACCTTTATGGTAGTTTTATGAAATCTATCCAGGCAGATGTGAGAAGAAATAGCTTTCACATTGTATATCTTGTTCAAGGCATTGTTGTTGTTGTTGTTGTTGTTGTTCATTCGCTAAGTTGTGCCCTGATGCTTTGTGACCCCATGAACTGCAGCATGCCAGGCTTCCCTGTCCTTCACCATCTCCTGGAGCTTGCTCAAACTCATGTCCACTGAGTCAGTGATGCCATCCAACCATCTTGTCCTCTGTTGTCCCCTTTCCTCCTGCCCTCAATCTTTCCCTGCATCAGGGCCTTTTCTAATGAGTTACTCTCTCTGCTAGACTGCCATTCATTGGAAATTTGCTTTTTGGGGGCACTTCATAAGAGCCAGAATCCCTCATCATCGTAAACATAGAGAAGTAGTGACTGTTCATTGCCCACATTCCCAACTCTGTGCTACTTTGCCCGTGCTGTATGTCTATCCTCAGGGTAGCCCACCATCACCTGCCCTCCAGTCCTAAGGCCAAGTTGTTTTCTATGCTGATGGTGTGGGACAGAAGGGGAGAAAGAGCTCATCATGAAGACCAGCCATACTTGTGGTTTCCAACAGCTGTTGCATCTACAAGGGGAGCAGGGGAAAATGGGGGACTGAAAATACATTTCATTCCCTGGGATGGCCACCACATGCTGCCCTCTGGTGGCTCAGGACCCATCTCTATTGACCTCCTTTTGTGGTCTTTTATAAGCATGCTGTGGTGTTGGAGAAGACTCTTGAGTCCCTTGGACTTCAAGGAGATCGGTCCTGGGTGTTCTTTGGAAGGAATGATGCTATAGCTGAAACTTCAGTACTTTGGCCACCTCATACAAAGAGTTGACTCACTGGAAAGACTCTGATGCTGGGAGGGATTGAGGGCAGGAGGAAAAGGAGATGACAGAGGATGAGATGGCTGGATGGCATCACTGACTTGATGGACATGAGTTTGCGTGAACTCTGGGAATTGGTGATGGACAGGGAGGCCTGGCGTGCTGCAATTCATGGGGTCGCAAAGAGTTGGACACGACTGAGCAACTGAACTGATAAGCATGCCACCCCTATCTCTCAAAATCTGGTCTTTTTTTTTTTTTTTTGATGGTACCACTGTTGGGAATTTAGGGATTTGTGTGGAGTAAGTAGTAAGGAGTTAAGAATCAAGACCATCCCCAAGAAAAAGAAATGCAAAAAGCAAAATGGCTGGCTGAGGAGGCCTTACAAATAGTTGTGAAAAGGGAAGCGAAAAAGAAAAGGAAAGACATACCCATTTGAATGCAGAATTCCAAAGAATAGCAAGGAGAGATAAGAAAGCCCTTCTTTTTTTTTTTTTTTTTTTTACGATGCTGTGATCACTCACTAGAGCCAGACATCCTGGAATGTGAAGTCAAGAGGCCCTTAGGAAGCATGACTACGAAGAAAGCTAGTGGAGGTGATGGAATTCCAGTTGAGCTATTTCAAATCCTGAAAGATGACACTGTGAAAGTGTTGCACTCAATATGCCAGCAAATTTGGAACACTCGGCAGTGGCCACAGGACTGGAAAAGGTCAGTTTTCATTCCAATCCTAAAGAAAGAAAATGCCATAGAATGCTCAAACTACTGCACATTTGCACTCATCTCACATGCTAGGAAAGTAATGCTTAAAATTCTCCAAGCCAGGCTGTAGCAGTACATGAACTGTGAACTTCCAGATGGTCAAGCTGGTTTTAGAAAAGGCAGAGGAACCAGCGATCAAATTGCCAACATCTGCTGGATCATGGAAAAAGCAAGAGAGTTCCAGAAAAACATCTATTTCTGCTTTACTGACTATGCCAAAGCCTTTGACTGTGTGGATCACAATAAACTGTGGAAAATTCTGAAAGAGATGGGAATACCAGACCACCTGACCTACCTCTTGATAAACCTATATGCAGGTCAGGAAGCAACAGTTAGAACTGGACATGGAACAACAGACTGGTTCCAAATAGGAAAAGGAGTATGTCAAGGCTGTATATTGTCACCCTGCTTATTTAACTTATATGCAAAGTACATCATGAGAAACGCTGGGCTGGAAGAAGCACAAGCTAGAATCAAGATTGCCAGGAGAAATATCAATAACCTCAGATATGCAGATGACACCACCCTTATGGCAGAAAGTGAAGAGGAACTAAAAGCCTCTTGATGAAAGTGAAAGAGGAGAGTGAAAAAGTTGGCTTAAAGCTCAACATTCAGAAAACGAAGATCATGGCATCTGGTCCCATCACTTCATGGGAAATAGATGGGGAAACAGTGGAAACAGTGTCAGACTTTATTTTGGGGGCTCCAAAATCACTGCAGATGGTGATTGCAGCCATGGAATTAAAAGATGCTTACTCCTTGGAAGGAAAGTTATGACCAACCTAGACAGCATATTAAAAGCAGAGACATTACTTTGCCAACAAAGTTCAGTCTAGTCAAGGCTATGGTTTTTCCAGTGGTCATGTATGGATGTGAGAGTTGGACTGTGAAGAAAGCTGAGCACCGAAGAATTGATGCTTTTGAACTGTTCCAAATTTGCTGGAGAAGACTCTTGAGAGTCCCTTGGACTGCAAGGAGATCCAACCAGTCCTTCCTAAAACAGATCAGTCCTGGGTGTTCATTGGAAGGACTGATGTTGAAGCTGAAGCTCAAATACTTTGGCCACCTGATGCGAAGAACTGACTCACTTGAAAAGACTCTGATGTTGGGAAAGATTGAGGGCAGGAGGAGAAGGGGATGACAGGATGAGATGGTTAGATGGCATCACTGACTCAATGAACATGAGTTTGGGTGGACTCCGGGAGTTGCTGATGGACAGGGAAGCCTGGCGTGCTATAGTTCATGGGGTCTCAAAGAGTCAGACACGACTGAGCGACTGAACTGAATTGAACTGAAGAAGTACAAAATAATAATAGGAATCTGTCTGCATTTTAATCTTATCAGTATTGTCTTCACCAAAAGACAAAGTCCTTGGGAATTATTGGCTCTAGTGTTTTTAAACCACCCAATTCCAGTTTATAGTATCTCCAGATTATTAAAATTTTCTTGTCCCTATATTATTAAATTAAATATGTGACTGTCTATTCAAGCCCAGGGACCAGAAAAAATTTCCCTCAAGAGTTGAAAATCCCAGAAAACTTGAAATTGGAGTTGAAAATCACATCCCTGGGCTGGTACATCTTTTTAACTCTCTGACCACCCACAATGGAAGAATATGATGTAGAGGCAAAGCTACATAGAGTTTGATTTATTTACTTAAGAGGCCAAAAGAAAATTACATTTCTCAATGCATAAGAAACTGCAACTGTTGACGACCTTAGAACTAGAGCTCTTAAAGGCTCGTAGAACTTAGGCCCTAGGCTAATGGATGTTAAGATTTTCAGGGGCAGAAGGAGCTCATTTGAGGGAGCCATGTCTTATTAGAGATTCCTTTCCCTCCGTCCTTCACAGCCCCACCCAGAAAAGTATATGCTGGTGAAATTGAGCCCTCAACAAACTACTCAATTTCTAATTTACTAAACAAAATCCCTCTTCACTGTACCCTCTATCCTGCCCCAGATCAGCTTTAATTTGCCAGTGCAGCACCACTCCCGGCGGTTTTTTCTTTTGTTTTGTTTTGTTTTGTTTTTTGATAGAATGGACATAGTTTTCACTTTTGTTTATTTTTGCCCCAAAGCTTTTAGCATTTCCCTCCAGTGAATCACACTGTGGGACCATCTCAAGATGACCTCCTTACGGGATGTTTCTCTTCCCAGAGTAGATGGGAAATTGGTTTAAGACAGCCTGTCCCAATATGTTACTGAATAGCATGTGAGGATTCTAATAAAGAAATGTTATTTCATCTGTCACCAAAGCCACTTGATGGGTGGACTTACAGGGAAACAGCCTTCTAGATCTATCCCTCACTCTAGACAAGGTGGAAAAACGAAAACCAGGTTGTTAGGGGTTTACTCAAATCAGTTGAATACAGGAATCAGCCCTCCTACTATTTCCATTACAGAAGATTAAAACAGTCCTTTGAGACTTTGAACTAACAGAAGTGAGAGAATAAAAACAAGAGGAGAGAAGGCAGGGAGTGCTCAGAGTACCCCATTTCCCCAACACAGTTATACTCATGCTTTAGGCCAGGTCAGCACTATTCTTGACTTCTGGACCTCCAGCCTTCTTCCTGTCCCTCAGTTTGGAAAAATCCTCTTCCTTGTTCATCACTTCCTGTTCTCTGCTCTCAGAGCACTTTGTACCTTCTTCTACCAAAGTACTTAGCAGTCTGGGACTGTGCTTAATTGTGCAGTGGTCACACACCTTTCCCATGCTCCTCTCCCTCATTTACAGGGTCTCAGGGGCAGGGGAGTGGGCCAAAATTGTCTCTGTATCTTTGTCATCCAGAAGAGGTCCTGTCACCAGAGGTGTAGTATGACACATCCTAGGGTAACCACGATGGCAGCTGTAGTGGGGTCAGGGATCCTGGTGAACTTCTGTTCATTATGTGCAGATGAGTATCACACAGGCTCAGGAAGATCTGCTGGAGAAGGGATAGGCCACCCACTCCAGTATTCTTCAGCTTCCCCTGTGGCTCAGCTGGTAAAGAATCCACCTGCAACATGGGAAACCTGGGTTCTAACCTGGGTTCGATCCCTGGGTCCAGAAGATCCCCTGGAGAAGGGAAAGGCTACCCACTCCAGTATTCTGACTTGGAGAATTCCATGCACTGTATAGTCCACGGGGTCACAGAGTCAGACACGACTGAGCAACTTTCACTTCTCACATAATACTTTCCTCTCCTGCTCCTCAATTCTGTTGGCCACTTACTTCTTTTCTCCCTTTGGATTCATGGAAGAAAAAATTTAAGTATCAGCAAAAATTATAAGATATATGTGAGTTTTGATTATAAATATTCATTGGGAAATTAGGAAAACTACCAATGTGTATTCCTACTGCACTTTCCTGAAGAATCCCATGGACAGAGGAGCCTGGCAGGCGATGGTCCATAGAGTTGCAAAGAATCAGACATGACTGAAGCAACACATTCCTACTGCATGTCAGAATGTTGAGGCTAGCTTTACTCTTTCTGTCGAGCTTTGACTTCTATACATGGCAGACATTTTTGGCTCTTGACTGCCTGGTGTTCAAGCTTCCTTTCTTCTAGCAACAATGTCTTGTTTTGTTTTTCTTGAAGTGGGGAGGTAGTTGTCTTCCCCCATTGGGTGCAGTCTTGGTGATACTGATTTAAGGTAGCCCACCCTCCCTTAGCCTGGGATGCGTTATCAGTGGTCACTACTGGTATAGTGTGGGGTTGGGGAAGGGATGTTTTTTACTTAACTTTTACAATGAACAGTTTTCAAATTAAAGATTTAAGAAAAAGAGTAACATTGACCCAGAAGATCTGGCTGGATGCAATGAATTTTCCTGTTAAATCAGTTTGAACAGCAACCAGAGGCCTGGCCTCTTCTACTCAACTGCAGAGTCCCAGGGGAATGTAGACAGCCCACGTCACACTCCTGAAGTTGCCAAAATCCCTTTAAAATGATTGAACAGATGTCTTTCCTTGGGGTTGAGAGGATATAAATCACAGCCGACTGCTTTCAATTCCTGACTCCGTGTCTTAGGGGCAGCAGAATCAATCACTCTCAGGTTTGTTTTCTGGATGTTTTTTAAATCTCCTGAATTATAATAGCAATAACCATTACAGTATGCAAGAAAAGTAAACACATCTGTCCTGGTAGCCGTATTTCATCCCAGGATACAAACTTCCTGTGTGATGATGGAGTTGAATGGGCCCCTATCATTCATTTTTGCAGCTAATCCCATGGACAAGAGTGACCCTGAAAGGGTTCAGTGTGAAGAATGAAATGGTTTCTGAGCTTAGAAGTGGCAGCTTACATGGCATAAAGATCGACACAGCCGTGGCCCAAGTATCAGCAGTAAGAGGAGGGGTCTTTTCCAAGTTCACAAGAAGAAAGGGAATGCTAGAAATTTTCCAAAACAAATCAAGGCTCAAGTCAAGCAGTCTGTCTCAGGGTCTGTCTTTGGTTTCTGGCCTTATCTGCCATGTTTTGTGTAGCATGAGAAAAGATGGCTGAAGAACTTCACACAAACAAGTAATTATATGAAAGCTCTTAATACTTTCCAGAGAAGCAGGATTCAAATTTAAAGTAGTTCCTCTTGGGTGGAGCAGATACAGCATCTAGTTTCCAGTAACTGGTGTATGTACTGTTTAAAATGAAGCACATTTTTAATGCTGGTATACACCCTAACCCCCAGTGGGGTCACCTGATACTTACCCATTGATGTCATCAGATGAGAAAGAACTTCAGGATCAGGAGGCAGGGTGCCTTCTTCATGGAAAGAGGATGGAGTTTAAGGAGAGACATCTGAGTTTGAATCTGGACTGGCTCTGCCATTGGCTGTAGGAACTCAGGCAAGTCTCTTTGTAATAAAGAAGTTCCATGACCTCCTCTATGAAATGGGAAAACCATCTAGCTGGTGATGTCTTGGTGAACATCCAGTACATGTTAGAGGCTTTAAAGGGTAGCTGTTATTGTTACTTCTGATTTGGCAGAATTGGGTATCTACAGCTGAAGTGACCCTCCAGGGAATGCCTATTTCACCATGTGGTAACAATGTCAGAGGCCAGACCTACTTATGGGCCTCCCAATAGACTCCTTTTCAACAGAAGTGCTTTTCTGCCTGCTTATGTTTGTAACTCAAAGATCAAATCAACTCATTCCCCACCCCAACCCACCAGCACAATGCAACTATAGCACTAGGCAAACCTCCCATACTTTCTGTGTAGTGGGAGTGGGGAGGGCAGGGCTAACATTGCTTCTAGTTAAAGATTCTGCAGACTTCTAAATTTCTCTGATCTCAGCCAACATGTGGCCAGAGTCTCCCTTTTACCTCCTGAGCCCCCTCCTTTTCTTGCATTTTTGGCACCATTTCTTCTCTACTGTCAGGCTGCCCAGGGAACCCCAGAACTCCCTCTGGCCTTCTGCTGAGCAGGTTTAGTGCACGGGGCCTATCCTCTGGGTTCTGCTAACACAGAAGGAAGTTATTTCCCTGAGATTCCTGGGACCAGATTTTTAACACTTAGATAAGTAACATCTAAGTCCTGGTGGCTCAGAAGGTAAAGCCTCTGCCTGCAATGCGGGAGACCTGGGTTCGATTCATGGGTCGGGAAAATCCCCTGGAAAAGGAAACGGCAATCCACTCCAGCACTCTTGCCTGGAAAATCCCACGGACGGAGGTGCCTGATAGGCTACGGTCCATGGGGTCACAAAGAGTTGGACATGACTGAGCGACTAAGTAACATAAGCACAAAACGGTTATAAATATCAAAATATACTTTAAAAATTGTCTCTTTCCCACCCATGCCCAGCAACACATAGTCCTTCCTTGCCTACTGGTATTGGTTTCTTATTTATCTTTACTGTTGTTGTTGTTTAGTCACTAAGTCATGTCCGACTTTGTGACTCCAAGGACTGTAGCCTGCCAGGTTCCTGTCCATGGGACTTCCCAGGCAAGAATACTGAAGTGGGTAGCCATTTCTTCTCCAGAGGATCTTCACGACCCAGGGATTGAACCCGCATCTCCTGCATTGGCAGGTGGGTTCTTGACGACACTAAGCCCAGACAGTCCCTTCTTGACACCTGGGAAGCCAAAGGTGCTCTCTGTTCCTTTAAAAACTTCTGTGTGTGTCTCTCTCTCCCTCTCTCCCATATTTATTTATTTCCCTTTCTTCCTTTCCCCCTTTCTTTCTCCCTTTCTTGTAAATGAGACATAATTTAACTTAATAAAATCGGTGCATAGTTTAAGGCCACTGCTAAATTTAGACTTTTTCTGTCCTCTCAGTGTTCTCCAAACCTTTATGCTTTGTCACCTCTATCATTAAAAAAATTTTAAGGCACACAAAAAATATGTAATTATTCACTCATTTATAAAGTATAACCATGTCACTAGTAACATTTATATTATGAAATATTAATTTACTAATTACTAGTAACATATTATGAAATATTAATTAAAATAGAAAATAAAATAAAGGATGAAAATTTAAATACTTAATTTTTAAAATTTTATTTGATTAGTACAAAATATTTGTGCTTTCTAAATTATTACTATTCGTATTTTTAATAGGATCATGTGTTGAATATGCTTTGTCATGTCTGAAAATTTGGGGTGATCCTTTTGTGAGATAACATTCAACTGTCTGGTTATATGTTCAGTATATTTTGATACTTGGTTTCAAAGTCCATCAGAGCTGAAGAGATGTAGATCCAAATGGAAATAATACCTCATTAGATAAGCTTTATTAACTCCCAACATGCATTTTTCAGTGCCATCTTTCATGTAAAGATATTTGTTGAAATTTTTCCTGAGTTAAGGGTTTTTTTGGTAATACACACAGAGTAAATGGGAATTATTTCCAAACATCTGTTTTCAAAATGCTCTTGCCATAGATTAAATTTCTTTTGGAAAGAAATTACTTTCTAAGTGTTAAAGTATCACTTCTACTTAGGGCATACTATTAATACTTTACTTAAAAAAAAATGTGCTAGATGACATATTGGGGCTTCCCCGGATAGGTCAGTTGGTAAAGAATCTGCCTGCAATGCAGGAGACCTGGGTTCAGTTCCTGGGTTGAGAAGATCCCCCTGGAGAAGGGAAAGGCTACCCACTCCAGTGTTCTGGCCTGGAGAATTTCATGGACTGTGTAGTCCATGGGGTCGCAAAGAGTCAGACACGACTGAGCGATTTTCACTTAGGTGACATGTAACAATAGCCACTTGCTCATCTGCAACTCATTGTCTTTTTGTGAAAGAAAGAAAGAATGCCGGACCCACTCTCAGGTTAGTTTTACAGTTTCTTTAACTACACTGCCCTGAGACAGCTTGTGAATACGTGGCCACTCCCCATCGCATGGTGAAGAGTTACAAAGATCCTCCTAGTTGAAGACTTTGTTTTTATGAAATGAACCACATTGATAACACCCACAGGCATGTGACCTTTGGCATGGTTAACATCCTGCAGGTAATCAACGGCAGTGCACTGGACCCGGAAGCACGAGAAGACGCCTCCCCTGTCCTCAACGCAACTCCCTCTCTCTCTGTAAGTTGTCTGCTTGCAGTAACCGCAGCCATGAGGGACCCTCTGCCCACCTCTTGTCTGGACTAAGGGAGGGCACCTTAATGAACTGATGTATCCCACGGAGGGTGTGTACCCCACTTGGAGATTCTCTCCACAAAGGACTGTCTCCTATTAAATTCAAAAAGCTTTATTTTGTTCTTTACTCTGTGAACTATCCCTCTCTTACTTCTTTCTTTTTTGCCACAGCCACATGCCATGTGGGATCTTAGTTCCTGACCTAAACCTGTCCCTACTGCAATGCAAGCATGGGTCCCTAACCACTGGGCCACCAGGGAAGTCCTCCCATCCTCCTTTTAATGAAAATGCCTCCCAGACGCAGTCTCCACAGCACTCTGTCCTCAAGGGGGCTTCGCTCGGGTTGTTCTGGGAAGGTCTGGCAAGTTATCCTCAGCGGTCCCCACTGGCCCAGTCCCAGTGCCTGAGGCAGGTAGACGGTCAAAATGACAATGTCTGGCCACTTCCATTTATTAGGCAACGATTTTGTGTTGATCCCTACTCTTAAGTGTTCCATAAACAGTCCATTCTCTCTCTTCACTATAGGTATTTTCTATAACGTCTCCCTAAACACGGAATTAGTTCTGAAACACCTCTTCCAAGGAAACGCAGGATTTGTTTCTTAATAGATTCTGATCACAACATTTGGCTCAACCAAACATTAGGTAACCTTGTTTTATGTGTGTTACAGTGTTGCTGCAATAATATTAAATTCAAAGCCAACAGCATACAACACATGCCTAAACAAAATCTAACGCATGCTTTTCTCCATAAGGCACATCATAGCCTTCTTGTGCTCAAGAACACTAGACGGCACTTCAGCACTATGCACGGGAGCCCTTTTAAACAGCAAAATCACCAACAAAAAGCACAAAGATGCAGAAAATGTGGCACTGAATAGACTGCCAAAAGGACATGTGTTTACATTAGGAGAGCTGAAACAAGAAGGCAGTGTTGCCTCATTTGCCCTCAGCTGAGAATGTGCAGATTGGGTAACTCAAATTTTTCATCACTCTGCACATACTCATGCATGACCACAAAGTGAGCAAGTATTGATTTGAGAATTACAAATCAATTTTAATTAGTAAGTGATGCAAATATGGAACCCACTAATAATGAGGCTTCCTTGGTGAAATAGTCACTTTGACAATGATAACTGAGCTGGGAGGAACCTCAGAAATCTCTTCTGGCTACTTTCTTTGAGACTTTGGGAGGATAGTGTAGTGAGGTAACTTATCCAAAAACATCCAGTGCATGTGTGATACACCTGGAACGAGATTCTAGGTCTCTCATACCCAGTTGTTGCCCTTTCCATCACATGTTATCGGGACCAAATGCAACAATTTTAACTTGCTGGTGGCGCTATATGCAAAACTTTGTGCACACTTCCTCCCGATTATTCCCTGCAATAAAAAAATTTGCTTTTGATGAGAATGTTCCATTTGAGGTCTTATAGTATATGGGCACAATGAACAACATGTATATTTTTAAAAGGAAAATCTCAATCCTGAATGAAATGAGATATTAAAAGAACTCAATAAAATACTTGCAGCGAGAACAGGCTTTGACTTTTTAAAATTTAAGTTCCCCAGTGAGCCAATTCATAGATGGGTAATATGAGGGGGAAATGATGTGGAAAAAGGCAAATGTGCTGTGGAATTAGAGATGTGAGCATGTGATGTATAAATGCATAAATAGGAAAGATGTGCCGAGATGTGATATTTTAGTTGGAAAGTTACTAACATATGCATATTTATAAATGTATTTTGATGCAAGAGGATCTCATTTTTTAAATATTCCAACAATTATACAAAATTAGGCTATTCCTTATTTGGCTAAAGAAGTACAGAATTTAAAACTCAAGGTAAAAACAGCTCATAACTAATATGGCCTGCAGGCTGTTTGATAAATGTGCATACTTAAAATAAACCTATGAACTAAAAAAAAGAGAACAAAGAAAGAATAGGCAAAGATTTAGTATGTTCCCTAAATAAGATTCTCTGCTTATCATCAATAAGTAGATACAGATACATTATTTCTTTTACATATAAGATTTTTAATTCAAAGAATTGCTTGCCACCTTTATTGCTAAGACTTTCTACATTCTGAAGTCTCTTTCTCACCACTATTATAAGTTCATCTATTCATTTGGAATGATAATTCAGATGTCCTTATCTAATATTTATGCAACACCTTCAGATACATGGTATGATAAACTTTTCTGTTATTTACAGAAGAAGATAGTTACAACTCTAGTCATTTATTGTACTTTTCACATCATTAGAGAAGGAAGTTAAAGTTCTTATTCAAGGCCCCAACATCCCATTTATTTATCCATTTCTATTTGAATTGGTGTCTCAGAATCCATTCTTTGTACCCGTAAGATAAATGATGTAATTCTCACTCATGCACATTTTCTTACAGTTAATTTTGTAATGAACCATCTCTCCCCCAAAACAGAGCCTCATTTGTTTTAAGGATAATTTTTATTGATGAGGAACATTTTGCAGTTTTAAAAGGATAATTTTTTAATTTATGTAACATTTTCTGTCTTGAAAATTTTCTTTTCAAAGATTAAATGCCATGATGGTCTCCTTTAGGAAAGCAGCTTATCCATCAATAAGGATCCCATCCTCTTCCAAAAATGAATCGATTAATCATGTCAAAAGATCGCAGAGGCTGGTCATAGGGCAAAATGTGGCCTCCACCTCGAACAATTACCTTAAAGAAGAAAAACAAGAAAAACTGAAATTTAGAAAACTGGATATTCTAAATACATGGAAACTTTTAATTTGGATTAAAATGTTCTTAAAGCTTACATGAAATAAAGAACATAGTGTATCAGTTCATGCTTTTGGATATGCTGATTGTCTGCTTTTGATAGCATTAATAATAGGTACCTTAAGGTAAGAAACTTTTCAAATTGTGTAGTTATTTGATTTTACACCAAATTGCATCCATCTTTCATGTGTATGAAACTGGAAAATTCTTCTTTGTCTCTTTTTAGGAGGGAGCTGTCTGCTTCTCCATGCTGTGCTGTAACTCTTACCTTGTTAGCGCCCTGAGGTTGGCAGACCTACCCCAGACCAGCTCTGGTTGCAACTAGGTAGAGAAATGTACCTAATTCTACCGTTCAGTAAGCTGGCCCATTGGCCTTCACACTAAGCTACACCTTTTACCTTAACTACACCTTCTACCTTCTACCAGTAATAAAGGAGATATTTTGAGTCTCAAAAAAATTAAAACAACAAAAAGAACTCCTTGACATTTCAAGACTCCTTGAAATTTTAAAAGGCCTAAAATTTTTTTGAGCAGCAAAAAATTAGAATTCTATTTTTCCAAGATTTTATTATAAAACATTTTCAAACATATAGCAGATTTGAAAGAATTTCATATACACACCATTTAGATACTCTCATTAACACTTTACTCATTTTCTTACAGCTGCATCTCACTGCCCATCTATTAATCCATCTTATTTTTTTGACACATTTCAGAGTAAGATGGGGATGTCAGTATACAGCTCCCAAATTTTGTGTAAAATTGACATACAATGGGATTCTCCAGTAGCTTCCCTAGTAGCTCAGACAGTAAAGAATCTGCCTGCAATGCAAGAGATGCCGGTTGATCCCTGGGTTGGAAGATCCCCTGAAGAAGGAAATGGCAACACACTCCAATGTTCTTTCCTGGAGAATCCCAGGGACGGAGGAGCCTGGTGGGCTGCCGTCTATGGGGTCGCACAGAATCGGACGCGACTGAAGCGACTTAGCAGCAGCAGCAGCAAGGACTATGAGATCGGACTTAGCCCTCATTGGCCTTTGCAGACAACTGCTTCATGCTACCCCCCACCAGCAGTCAGCTATGCCTTGCTGCTATGACAGCAATGCCCATCTACATTTGTGTTCCAGCTTGCATTTGGAAACCCAGCATGTTCCCCGTCTTTGTCACAGACCGAAAGTGAACACATCTGTGACAGGAGCCCATGCACGTGACCCTGGAGAAAGACTTCTGCTGCCCCCCACAACCCCAGGCTAGAATTCTCCTCCTGTGGCTTCCCATCCAGTCCTCCAGCCTTGGCAGGAATCAGATGAGCGATTTTCATGCAACTTCAGCTCAGCTGAGGACACTTAACGAAGTCTTGTTTATGACAAAACCCAGCTGCTTCAGCTGGAAATGAGTTTGGCAGAAATCATCCAGAACAGTAAGAAACTGAGTACTCAAGAGCTAAAGGTCACCCCCGCCTCCCTCCCCCGACCAGGGCTACTGCTAATGGAGGGCCAGCACAGTGCTTCATGGCCTGGGCTTGGGAGTCGGAGCACAGGCGTGTGACCAGAGGCACAGCAAACTATGTGACCTTGGGCAAGCAACTTAACATCTCTGTGTTTCAGTTTTCTTAATGATACAACGGGGAATGAAATATTATGTCCTGGGATAGTTGTATAAGGAAT
Source organism: Nanger dama (assembly GCA_917880005.1). NCBI lineage: Eukaryota > Metazoa > Chordata > Mammalia > Artiodactyla > Bovidae > Nanger > Nanger dama. Next base: position 30,703,706 of record CAKJTW010000022.1, read on the forward strand.
TAAAGGAATGATATCCATGGAACACAGCACAGTGCCGGGCCTGGGATGGTTCTTGAGAAATATTAGCTATTGTAATTACTCTTCCAATAATTGTCTCTGTTCAAAATGTAAGATCAAAATTCATGTAACCAACATAACTAACCTAGAACATCGTGTTCCTATGTTAGCATAAAAGTCTTGGTTTAAGGGAGTTGTTTAAAACAGTTGTTCTCAAACCTAAAGCGGAATAACACTACCCGAGCTTGTTAAAGTAAATTGCTAGGTTCTCACCCCTAGACCTCCCAGTTCTGAATATCCCAACCAGGGTCTAAGAATCTGCACTTCTAACAACTGCAAGATAATTCTGGTGCTGTTGGTCCAAAGACTACTCTTTGAGGACCTCTATTTAAAAACTTCCTATTTTGTGACAGGTTGTTCTGTTTTTACATCAAGGGAAAATGCAAAGAAAAATTTGTGTAACATCTACTAATGACCTCACCTTAGTGTATTTTTTCTAATCATCTACTCTCCTGGTGTTTACACACACACACACACCCTACTACATCCATGATAATCAAGAAGCGAAGAAGAGATGACAGAGGTTAGGTGTTACAATTCTTATTCTCAATGACTTGCCTGATCCTTGATCCAGTTCTGAGCTGCCATACCTAATGACCAAATGACATCATAAATGGTGTCATTAAGATTGGAAAAGAAAAGCTCATTTAAGAACAAAGTCTTTTCACATGCCACAAAATTCTCAAAGTATGTTCTCTAGCAGATTCCCATATTCCCATATAGCATTTTCCTGAAGTTAACCTCAAAAATAAATTTATGAGTGCTGAGAAAATAAACCACTCTGTTGTAATAGCCAAGCCACTCACCACTCACAAATCAAGGACACAAACCACTCCAGAGTTTTCAGAGGTGTGTAAAAAAATGTGACAGGACCATGATTATATATTTAAATGTGACCAGACTAATCTTGAGGCTCCCTGGATAGAAATGGTCTCATCACCAGAAACTGGATATTTTGGGTGCTTTCACATTAGAACTGAAACTGCTAAACTCATGTGTCCCAGATGTCATGAATTTTAAAAGGGTTATACAAAACATTTTGAAGCTTCATTCCACTTCATGTTTTAGAAAAGAATATGATTCTCCATGGAACTAGAAACATGGACCAGGCAATAAAGATTTCTCAGCTGTGCCTTTTGAGATGAAATATAAGGGGAAATTCACGATGGTTGTGTTGACACAGATGTGTCATGGGAGACTTCAGGGAGTCAAGGAGGAGCAGATCACTGGACAGACAATGGTGAGTGAGGAGAGGGAAAGAAATGCAGTAAAGACAGGAAACAGCGTTCAGAAACAATGGGGCATGAAACTGCATTGCACATGCAAGAATCTGAAAGGAGTTCCGGTTATGAGGAATTAGGAGGAAAGCAGAAGGAGCAGCTGAACAGGTAAACCCCATATGACATGTTGCTGGGATCCACTGACCTTTTCATACAGGATTTGTGTGTGTGTTAAAATACACATAACATAAAATTATCATTCTAACCATTTTACTATGAACAATTCAGTAACGTTTAATATATTCACAATGTTGAGCAACCATCACCACTATCCAGTTGCAGAATATATTCATCACTGCAAAGGAAACCTGTACCCATTAGCAATCACTTTCCATTCCTGTCTCCCTGCCAGTCTCTGACAATCACTAACCTACTTTTTGTTTCTATGTTTTTGTTGCCTATTCTGGGTATATCCTTGAGAGTTTTAAGCAGAATAGTGATATGCTCAGATCTGCATTAAAGGAAGATGACTTCATAGCCACTGAGGGGGCTGATTTGAAGGAAATGATACTGGGGCAAGGAGGCAAGTTAGGAGACTAGCTGTTCAGGTGAGAAATGATGTGAAGGAGAGATGGTAAGAAAGTGAGAGAGAGGGATGTTGGGGTTGAACCTGAAAAATTAGTGATTAATCAGGTATAAAGTTAAGTGGAAAACCCTCTCCCTGCTCCCCAACACATGAACATCCTTCCCATTCCAGGCTTCTGAAACATGCAGCTTGGTTATTAACCAAGAGGCACACGGCCAAAGCAGGTCAGGAGGCAGGTGAAAGAGGACAGATTTCTTTTTTTTTGGATGACTGTGGCTGTGTGCCAATAAAACTGGACACCGAAATTAGAACTTCATACAACTGTTATGTGAAACAAAAATAATATTCTTTTTTTCAAATATTTAAAAGATATAAAAACCAAATTTGGCTTGTGTGCCATAGAAAAATAGGCAGAGAGGCAGAGTTGGCCAACCCTGGCTTTAGAACACATCTTCCTGACATCACCATGAGGCAAGTGGCTAACATCACCCTCACCACTTCATGCAGTAGAGCGTGAGAATCTGAGATTTCATCCAGATTAGTTTCCCTCTCCTCCAATTCACAGAGGAGGTTTTGGTGCCTGACTTAAGGCCATACAGCTTGTGAGTGACAGTGTCAGGCTGGAGCTTGGGTGTCTTGATTTAAGTCTTACTTACCTTCTCCCACTCGGTTCCAAAAATCAAAATTTAAGATTTCATCCACAGCCACAAAGTCCTTCTGCCATTTCTCATCAGCAGTTCATCATTTTTTTTCTCTTTAAAGGAATTTTTCTAATAAATACCTTAAAATTAAGGATTAAGTAAGCTCAAGTTATACAGAGAATTATTTTTTTAATTTATTTTTTTATTTTAAAGAGGACAGATTTCTAGTTCTTGTTTTCTACTACAGGTTGATGGAGACACTCAAGATCATCTTGTTTCCAACTTACATTAAAGTTCTTTTATTATTTTTATTCCATTCCACATTTACAAATGCTTACCTTTCCCCTTTCAGACATGAACCCTGAGTATAAATTAAATAAATAGGCATTCAAATAAAATGTATACTAAAAAGAAAAGGTACTTGGGAATAAGAATAAAAATAAGCCAAAGCTTGCTAGCAGCCACCTCATAACAAAAGAGTGAGGCAAATCACTTTCAATAAAAGAAAAAAAGCCAAGCTCAGGGCTCACTGTTGCTCCCACAACACTCTGCGAAGACTCCTTCACACTTACCACTGTAAGTTCTACTATAGCAAATGATTATGGGGGCAAAAGGTGCTTTAGCTGACCTAAATGTAGCCACAGCAGCGGCATCATTTCTGGAGGAGTCAATACATATCCTTGGTGCTACTTTACAGTTCCAAGGTGCTTTCCAGGTCCACCATCTAACTTAATCAATTGAAACAGAATCATAATTTAGGATTTCCACTTTTAATTATGACGCATTAATAGCATGTGCCAAACCAATGCCACTATTAAGAACAACAATAAAAACTTAAGGTCATGGAATCGTGAGTCAGCAGATCTAGGTTTGAGCCTAGTTCTGTGACTTGGGCACAGTGACTTAATTATCCCTATTTTCCCATCTGTAAAATGGAGATAGGAATTAAGGCAACCGGTTGTCTCAGTTTACCCAGGACTGAGAAGTTACTAGAGCACAGAACCTTTAGTGCTAATGCTGAAATCTGGACTGTTAGTCGCCCTAAGAAAAGTAAACTTTCTGTGAGAATTTAGAGAAACAGTGCATATAAAATATCCCATGGCACTCAGTCCACAGATGCATATTAAGCTCGCACCACATAGCATATAAGCAAATAATAAGCACTCACATTATCTGAATTTTTACAGTCAAAGGAGTATGTTTTCCTTTTAGGAGCAGAGAAAGATTAGAAGTTACTAAGAACTGTAAACTTTATTACTATACTTTTTCAGAAAGATAGATCACAATATTTTCTTTAGGAAGGGATATATTTCTCTTCCAGGCTTCTTTTATTTCCATGCTATAAATCCTTCTTTCCATGGGAAAGAAGGTCCCAATCAAAGTAAGGAAGCAACTTAAATAAGAAATCAAACCTTTGTCAATATGCTTACCTGTCTAGAGCAAACTATCCCTTAAGCCTGCCAACACCAGGATCCATCCCATTCTTTCCCTCCACCCCCTTTCACCACATGCAATGCCAAACACCCTTTCTCTCCACACAGAAATGTCAAGCAAGCAAGACCTTACTTGTCTTAGCAGAATGGCAAAAAGCCACTGTCTTTTTGCCTTTTAAGAACACACTTTATAACACAGGATTTGATGCAGTTAAAAAGTAACTAAATTTTTACTTCCTTCATGTCCAGTTTTTATACTTGATATCCACAAGGGAATAAAAAGCACAATCCAGTTCATTAATTACCTTACTCAATGTCTAACTTTATGAGCTACAGTTTGTAGTTTTCTTTTGGAGGAGAGACTGAGAGTGGAGGAGAGGGCAGAGGTTAGAGCGGCAAATGCTCTCTGCCAGGAGTAGTGTGAGGACTTAGATCCTGACTCACTGTCTGCTGGGTAGCATGGAAACAAGGGCCAGCCAACTTGCTAAAATTTGGCTTCCTGCAAACAGCAGTGCAGGTTGGCTCCAGCAATAGTGCTCTGAAGTTCTTTTCCACTGGCTCAGGAGATTGGATTAAAGAGCACATTGCTGATCTGCTGCACATTCAGTGACATCATGTTGGTAACCTGAAATCAGCCATAGTGGGACAACTCACACCATGGAAATCAGCAAGGACTAGAGATCCGAGACTCTCTTCCTTTCCAAGCTAGTTTACCTCAGAGCACTGGTTCTCTCATACTTTGACTCTCCTGGGGAAACATGAAATGTTAGGCCATTCTTCCTCTTTCCCAAAACAGAAGAAATATTCAAATAGGTAAATTATAAGGCCCAAAATCTCTGAAACCTTGGCTCTGGATATCAGATGGGCTGGGTTTCAAATATGTGCAAGAAGGCAAGAGTATTAATGGACTTTCCTGGTGGTAAAAGAATCTGCTAATGCAGGAGACGTGGGTTCGATCCCTGGATTGGGAAGATCCTCTGGAAAAGGAAATGGCAACTCACTCCAATATTCCTACCTGGGGAATCCCATGGACAGAGGAACCTGGTGGGCCACAGTCTATGAGGTTGCAAAAAGAGTTGGACATGACTTAGTGACTGAACAAGAAGAATATTAATATTTGCCTGCTTCCAATCTACACCGTCTTTACTGATAAACCAAAGAGTGCAGGCAAAAATAGTGCCCTTAGTCCAGCTGACAACGCAGCAATATCACAATACAACCTTATTTTGTCCCTTCATTTCTCTACCCACTCCACACTGTACCATGTTGGCTCCATTTAATATTCCCATAAGCAACTTGGTTCCTATAAGCAACCAGATAAGTAAATCTGGTTACACTTCAAATTAAAACAACAAAAAGTTACTGTTTAAAAATCAAACCCCAATTCCCTTTGTTCCTCAATTATCATTAATTTTTAAAACCCATTCTCCATGTGTGGATAATACTTTAAATGTCAGCCTTCTTAGTATTTATTCACTTTCCATAATGAAATGGTTCTCTGTTAAATTTCAATAGGTTATTAAAAAAAAAAACAACTTAGCAACTAAGAGAAAATTATGCATCATTGCTTAGCTGTTTTACCTCAGCAAATAGATCTGCTATCCAATTTATATTTTAAATAATACAATAAATTAGTTCCCTGAGTATTAACTAAGTGCATATTTGGGTAGCTTAATTTAGAAGCATTCTTTTATGCTAATCAGTCCTCTCTAATGAAATAGAATCACATGAACTAAACTGACTCTTGGCAAATAATCAGAGTAAAATTGGGAGTTGCTATTGTTTATTATTTCCTTTGTTTTCAGGAAGCAAGCTCTGTGTGTGTGTGTGTGTTTTTAAGAAAAGGAAAAAAAAATCATCAAATACCGAGAATTCAATTTTTTTGGAAAGGACACACTAGTCAGCCACTGAGATAATGAAACTTCTACAACTCCTTCCATAAATTTTTGTTTCCCAGAATATTTCTCCGTTTTTCTTTTATGTAACACAGAAAGGAAATAGTCTTCAGCGGACATAAACAATGCATCCTTTCACTTGATGGGAATTGTTTTGAACTATTCATTATCTCAGCATGTCTAGTCTATTTCCTAGAAGAAATTCTGGTGTGTACAAATGGTGAGCCACTACTACACTCCTTGAGAACTGTAGTATTTGAATACACACAGTAGTGAGAGGGGTGTGGGCATAAGGTAGGGGCCAACTTGATTTTAATTCTAATTCACTGAAATTTCCTGGGTGCTGGGAACTGTGCTATGGGGCTTGCTACAAACATAAATCAGATATCATTCCTGTCCCCAAGGAGCTCCATGTCAAATAGGGGAGAAAGGCAAATGAAACCCCAGTGGGGTGCCTGCAACAAGAGCTGTACATAGAGATGCAGAAAAGGAGGAATTCTGGGAGAGAGGCTTCCTAGAGGTGATACTGGCGTTTAGCTCTGAAAAGCAAATGCGGGTTTTCCAGGCAGTTGGAGGAGGGAGAAGGGCCTGATATGAAAAGCAGAGGGAATCCCATGGGAATTACTGGCTGACAAAATAGTAAGGTGTGTTTGGGGAACTATAACATGTTTTGCTTTGTTTTCCAGGATTCTAATTAAGAAAGAGGGAGAGTGAGAATCCAGGTTGGGGGAAGGAAGCAGAGGCCAGATCAAGTAGCTTTACTTTTGTGTGTATAGGGTTCGGACTTCATTCTTCAGGGAGTTAGTGAGAGATTTTAGACAAGGATAAAACTGGATCGGACTTGCATTTTGGAAAAAGCACAAAGAGAAGGGTAGGTTGGAGAGGAAGAAGACTAGTTAAGACCAGCCAAGGAGGCTATTTTAAAAGGAAAAAGTTTAAACAACAAGTTAAAACACATATTCAGAGTTCCTGAATAGCATCTTTCAAATTTTGTGCCTTTTCTTAAAACACCACAAAGCAAAAACTGCTTCACTTAAGAAATCATAACGTAGTGTAGCCCATTTTTTTTAAAAATGTCCTCCAAAATGCTGTATGTTTTCTAACTGGTTTGTATAAAATTAGTGTTTTTCAAGTAGTTCTTTGTGGTTTCTGTGTCAAGCACTAGGAAGTAAGTAAAATCAAGTCAGCGAGAAGGGTACTATAAACCAAATGCGAGAAAGGCTAGCTAAAGAACGAGGTGAGTCGTATTTGCCAATAGCTATTCTTAATTTTCTGGTAAGACTCACAGCAAAGCAGCTGGCTAAACCATTTTCTTGTTCTTTCAGTGGAAAAGTGATGGAAGTGTTAGAAAAAGATTCAGATTTTTCTCCCTGTAGTCCAGAGCTTGCCTGCAAATCCAGACATACGTTGAAATGTCTCTTTTATTAGTTGCTTCTTATACTAAGCCACTGTTGGTAAGCTGAGGTGAAAACGTGCTGAAGGGCTAAATTTCTAATTGTTTTAAGCTGGGTATTTTGATAGCCAACATTAACCCAGGTCATCCAAAACGAAAATTGCATCTCCCAACTAGAGGAGCACTAAGACTTAGACGTGACACGTCCATTCCATCCTTTTACTGGGTGTGGATGCTACAGTCTTTTAATTGATGATAGCCAGAGAAGAATATGGGAATGAGAGCGAGAGAAAAGGAAGCCAGACTATGAATGTGAGACATCGGGCCCCTTTCCACTTCACAAGCTCAGGTGAAAGATGCCCAGACACAAGTCCAGGAGTTGGTGATACAGTGGAATAATCAGAACTCTTGTGTATTACTGGCAAGAATACAATCAACTGGGAAAACAGTTTGGCATTATCTAAGGAAGCTGCTGCTGCTGCTAAGTTGCTTCAGTCGAGTCCGACTCTATGTGACCCCACAGACGGCAGCCCACCAGGCTCCCCTGTCCCTGAGATTCTCCAGGCAAGAACACTGGAGTGGGTTCTAAGGAAGCTAAAGAGGTTCAAACACTATTAAATCATCTGTTCTACCTCTACGCATTATTCTTAAGAGAAACTCGATTATGCAGGCCCAAGGAGATATGTGCAGCAATATTGTTCATAGCAGCAATATTTATAGTAACAGAAAGCTGGAAACAACCCAAATGGCCATCAACAGTGGAATGGATGAATGATGTAATCATACGATAGCTATTCAGCAGTGAAAAGGAACAAAGCACAATCCTGAACATATCAACATGGGTGAATCTCAAATACTGAAGAGCAAAAGTACAGTGTTGCAAAATATATATGGAAGAATTCTTTTTATGTAAAACTGGATCATGGAAAAAGCAAGAGAGTTCCAGAAAAACATCTATTTCTGCTTTATTGACTATGCCAAAGCCTTTGACTGTGTGGATCACAATAAACTGTGGAAAATTATTCCAGAGATGGAAATACCAGACCACCTAACCTGCCTCTTGAGAAACCTACATGCAGGTCAGGAAGCAACAGTTAGAACTGGACATTGAACAACAGACTGGTTCCAGATAGGGAAAGGAGTACGTCAAGGCTGTATATTGTCACCCTGCTTATTTAACTTCTGTGCAGAGTATATAATGAGAAACACTGGACTGGAAGAAACACAAGCTGGAATCAAGATTGCCGGGAGAAATATCAATAACCTCAGATATGCAGATGACACCACCCTTATGGCAGAAAGTGAAGAGGAACTAAAAAGCCTCTTGATGAAAGTGAAAGGAGAGTGAAAAAGTTGGCTTAAAGCTCAACATTCAGAAAACGAAGATCATGGCATCTGGTCCCATCACTTCATGGAGAATAGATGGGGAAACAGTGGAAACAGTGTCACACTTTATTTTTGGGCTCCAGAATCACTACAGATGGTGATTGCAGCCATGAAATTAAAAGACGCTTACTCTTTGGAAGGAAAGTTATGACCAACCTAGCTAGCATATTCAAAAGCAGAGACATTACTTTGCCAACAAAGGTCCATCTAGTCAAGGCTATGGTTTTTCCTGTGGTCATGTATGGATGTGAAAGTTGGACTGTGAAGAAAGCTGAGTGCTGAAGAATTGATGCTTTTGAACTGTGGTGTTGGAGAAGCCTCTTGAGAGTCCCTTGGACTGCAAGGAGGTCCAACCAGTCCATCCTGAAGGAGATCAGTCCTCGTTGTTCATTGGAAGGACTGATGCTAAAACTGAAACTCCCATACTTTGGCCACGTCATGCAAAGGGCTGACTTACAGATGCTGGGAGGAATTGGGGGCAGGAGGAGAAGGGGACGACAGAGGATGAGATGGCTGGATGGCATCACAGACTTGATGGACATGAGTCTAAGTGAACTCCGAGAGATGGTGATGAACAGGGAGGCCTGGCGTGCTATGGTTCATGGGGTCTCAAAGAGTCGGACACAACTGAGTGACTGAACTGAACTGAAACATGAAAAGTAAAATATTGTTTATGGAGATGTTTATCTGTAGTAAAACTATAAATTTTTAAAAAATGACGGTAGAAACAAAACCCAGGGCAGTGGTTTACCTCCAGGGCCAGTGAGGGAAGAGAATGGGACTGGGAGCGTGGGCTGCTGGTAATGCTACATTTCCTAAGTGACTTGTAAGCACAGGAGTAGTCATTTATCATTGTTTGTTTGATCTTATACAAGCATAATACATATTTTTGGTAATTCTTCAACTTTTAATTAAAAAGAAAAGAAAACCCACCTATTGATACTGCCAAACTAATAAAAATTAATCTATAAAAATTTACCATGTTCTCTGTTGTGCTTTTCCCTTCTGCCCAACACAGAGATAATGAAATGGACCATATGTCTAAACACGGTAAAGGGAAGAATATGGAGAAGCAATTGAACGAAACGAATGCAAAAGTGGGAAGTCCCCTTCTGGGAAGCAGCTCCAAGAAGACAGAACTGGTACCAGAACGGAAACCTTGGGACTCCAGTTGCTGTATAAATAATAATAATAAATAGAGGAACAAAAATAAACACCCACATCTCCATGCTGGAGAGCAGAATAGCAAAAAGTTGCCAAACATTTTTTTGTTTTGCTGGATTATTTTTATTCTTTAAATCTAAGCTCCTATATTCCCCTTCTTCCCTGTTTCTATATGTTAGAAGCTCAGTATAAGTGGGGGGCGGGGGGGGAACAGAATAAATCAAGGCTGGATGCTTCATTTATTGTCAACAGGGATGTTTCAGATCACTTTTAAACTAGAAGGGACTCAAATGCTTTAGAAACATCTCATCACTCAATTTAGCAACTTTCATATACTGTTGTTAGACTGCCATGAACAAAATGTGCAGGCCCCTCCACTTCTCCCATCTCTCAAGACTGTTTCCATGTTACGGTAAAGTAAACACTAGATACAGTGGAAATATTTCTAAGTCTATCTGATGAATAATACCCCATTTCATCATCTAAGCCTTTAAGATATAGTATCTCATAAAGACTATATTAGACAGGGCTGGGGGAGCTTCTTGTCCTGTGAAAACAGATTCATGCTAAGAGAGGTCAATAAAGACAATAAAATTAATATTTATTACATGCTTACTAGGTCCCAGAGTATCAAGGAATACATAAGCATTATCTTAATTAATCCTAATAATGAATCCTTCTGCAAGAGAATTAGGTATTAATATTACAACGAGGAACTTCTTAGAGAGGTTAAGAAATTTGCCCAAAGTCACACAGTTAGTAAATGGTGGAGCTAGGAGCTAATCCAGGTTGAACACAGTATCCACTCTCTTAATCCCTATACTTCAGAGTCACTTGAGTATGATGATAGTAGAAGTAGTGAGAATCACCAAGGTAATAAATAAAATTCAAGTTCATAACTTCTCAGCTTGAGAAGAGGGCCCATGTTTGGGTACATGGGAGGGTCTACAAATTATTATCAGCAATTCAGATAGTCTAACGCACAGGTTCTTTGTCTTCTTGTGCCATAGACCCCTATGGCTGTTTAGTGTCACCTATACCTCTCAGAACAATGTTTTTAAATACCTGAGTCACTCATATATATATTATGATACGTATGTATTGTAGATTGCAAATTAAAATTATAGATTGACATTATCAGAACAGTTAAAGATGGGACTTCACTGGTGGTCCAGTGGTTAAAACTCTGCACTCCCTCCCAGTGCAGGAGTTCCCAATCCCTGGTCAGGGAGCTAGATCCCACATGCCACAACTAAGGCCCAGCACAGCCAAATAAAGAAAATGAATTCAAATAAATATGGGAAAACACAAACCAAAATAACAGTTAAACATGAATTTGTGACACATCAACATATGTCCTTCTATATGAACACATAACAGAAGAGCAACTTGTGGGTCTGATAACTTCTATAACTTTTATAGAAGTTATCTTCTATAACTTTAGGCATAAGCATTGTTTCTCACTATTTGCAACAGCATCTGTATTTGATATGAAACTATCTCTGCTTTCTGTGGTGACAAAGTCAAAGGCACTGCTGATACTGCTGTGGTTTGTTGCCTACGTTCATAATGGAAGGAAATGCTAAATTTCATAATTCATAATAGGAGGAAATGATGTTCCAGTTAGAGGTTAGTGAAAATAAAGATGCAATTTTCCCCCTTATAAGTTCACTGACCTCTTAAATCCTAACCAAAAGCCTCACCCCAGGTTGGAAATCTATTAAAAAACCTAACTAGGAAGCATTAAGTTTACTCCTGATAAGGCGTCAGTCTAAATCACTGCAATTTTATTTTTGCTTTGGCACAGAATTAATCATATCTATCTAATATATTATTGGATCAATAATTAATATCCAGAAACAAACTGTGACTGGTGGACATCCTTGCTGAGAACTCTCTGGATGATGTTTACAGATCTTGCTTGACCTAGTTGTATCCTTGTTGGAAAGTGATAAGAACGCTGTAGTATCTGAAGACATCGCACATGAGCACCACATCATTTCGGTAAAGGACAGAACGCTGCTGGGAAAAGGAAGCTAATGTTCTGAGTAAATAAAAAGTTTTTCTATGAATCTAAATTACCAATGGTCTATCAGTGTTTTGAGAGAACAAAGACCACTTGTCAACCTACAATACACGGCAGGGAACTAAGGTTTAAAACTTAGCTTAAGGTTTTGGCTGAGGATTTCAGAGAATCAGAGCCACATCAGTAAATACTGTTGACTAGAGAACACTTTTCTAAATGTGATGCTTCAGATCAATGGCTGGTTTGTTAAGAGTAAATCTATGTTCTCAAGTTTCTGGTTGGCTGGTAAGTAAGTAAAATAGCTCAGGATTTAGAGCACCCTCTAGGAATCAGAACAGAAGTTTATCCAAACATAAGCCAGACAGGATTCCTGTGAGATGGATGGAAGCCATTTCAGTATCAATAAAGGGGCAAAAGACATACAGTTTATGTCCCCAAACCAGCTGCATATGAAATTCCCTAAGAAGCTTAAATATTGATGCTCAGGTCTTAACCCTAGATTAGTAAAGTCAGAATATCTGGAAACAGGCCTTGGGAATCTATATTTGCAAGAGGTGAGACACACTGGATTAGGAAAACATAATGGAAAGGGATGATTCCAAGTTCTTTGCCATTCTTGTTAGCAAGAGGAATCTCACCTTGCTCTGTGATTTGCTTTGACCAAGATGATGCAATGAAAATAACAGTCTGGGACTTTTGAACCCTGGTCTTAAAAGGATGGGCATCTCTTGCTTCTCAGTTTGGGAGACCTGCCACCATGTTGTGAAGTCTAGGCCAGGACACCGCATAGTTAGAGGTCATATGGAGAGAGTGCAAGAGAAGAGACTCACTTGGATGTTCCAGCTTTAGCCAAACTCAACTGAATGCAGCTGCAGGTGTGAACTACCCCAATCAGAAAAACCTCCTTGCTGAGCCCATTCCACCCACATAATTGTGAGAAATAATACACTGTTATTGGGTCAAGCCAGTAAGTTTTAGAGTGATTCCTTATTCTGTAACAAATAACTGTAAGAAGGAAATGTTTACTAAGAACTCTTTATTTTTTTCCCCTGAAAGATTTGTTATTCCTATCTTGGAATCTTGATGTAAATTGAAAAACAAGACTGGATTCATCTTTCTAATGAAGAGAGAAGACATAATGACATGACAGCTTAAGCGAAAGTGCATATTATGCAAACAAAGGAAGACTAGTACCCTATGTGGTCTTAGGCAAACCACCAGCTCCTACTGCTGTCTACCACCCCCCACCTGTGCCCCCTGCAAATCCTGAGAGCTTGCAACTGCACCATCTGGGTGGCCTTTGTGGTAGACAGAGAAATGCATCATCAGATCCTCCTTCAAGGATGGACTTGCGTCCAGCTGTGGGAAATCCAGTCAGCAGACAGCCTCCAGCTGTCAGCTCCTTCAGGGTCTGCCTCAGCTGCACAGCACCACCTCTCCCAAAATGATGCCCTACCTGGGGCATCCCACATTTGGTGACTAAGTGAGGTGGGGGGGTGTGTAAAGGCCAATCATTTTTGTCTGATGTAAGATACTCTGATGGAAACTACTCTCTTTGGACCTCCCTCCCAGGTTGGCCAAGGTTTGTCAGACCCGCATCATAGTTAGATTTCTTCCTCTGCCAGTGCTGCTTCCTACTCCTTCCTTTCTCAGGTGTTAATCCCTAATGAACATCTTGTACCCTAAAGTCTGCCTCAATACCTGCTTCTGGAGAATCTAACTTGTAATTGCCATGAAACTCTCTAGTCATTATTAGTGAGGGCAGGGGGGTGGTTTGATTGCTATATTCTGATTGTCTGCCCACAGTTTGATTCCCATAAATGGACAGAAGAGCCTTCCCCAGGTCTGGAAGATGGAGACAAAGAACCCATGGATAAGGCCTTCCCTTTTTGTAGAGATCAACACAGCTGGGATAGAGATGAAGATTCTGTTTAACAATTTCTGTAACACAGCCAAAACATTTTCCCTGGAATTAGCTGCATTTGGTAATCATTGTCTCAAATCTGTTTAACAGTTACTTTCTTCCATTAAATATTGTTTTAACTTCTCATCCCCTATCAACTAGTTGAATGCAAAAGTGACATTTATTGCTGTTTGCTTACTCTGATCGTTGTCAGTGCAACCAAGGACTTGCTGAAGACCTTTCTGGAAACTGTTGGTTCCTTCAGAAATAGTTTCTAATGCTCCCTAAGCTGTTTAAAATTCTAAATTTAAAAAAAATGAATCGTTAGCAGGAAGGTCAAGAGAGGCAGGTGGCCGACTCTCTGTCATTCCCTCTGCGGATTATCCGTGGACATGTTGAAATCCTAGCCTGAGCTTCCTTTCCACTCAAAGGACTATGGTTATTCTTTTCTCCATTTTTCAGTTGCATGTAGTCAAAGGAACAAAACAGTTAATGCTAGCACAGTGAAGAAGCTGTGGTTGTTACTGCTTTCTGCCTGCACACCAGGCTTTCCCCATCCTCCTCCTCCTTGTGAGCACTCCGCTTCCCTTTAGAAAACAGCCTCTTCTGTGTGGACTGGATGTGCTGCCAAATACACTGGCCACCACCAACACTCCACCCACATTTGTCACCACCATCACATACACACCCTGAGGCGAGACTTGTAGCTGAGGTCTGGCGGGCAACTGGAGTATTCTATCCTTCCCGCTGCATAACCTTCACAGGTATTTTAGCACGGTGGTGCAGAGGAAAGAGTAAGATGCGGACTGTTAAATCCCTGGTACGACTGCTGCTTGAAACCCTAAGCAAGTTTCTCAGGTGAAACTTCTGTTTCTTTATAAATTAGTAAATACAATCACATAATTTAGAGGGGGCGCTACAAATATTCTATAAAATTGTGGCTAAGAAAGTGTGTGGCAGACCACTGGCTTGAGGGCTTGCAAATGCTGGAGGGTCAGTAGCCATCCTTGGCCTTCCTGACACCCGCACGAACCAACCGCCACACCTAGTAAGTGGCAAGACTGAAATTCACACAGGGTGGTCTGACTCCACAGTCCACCTTCCTCTTATTACCCCAAACCATCTCCCATCGATCCTGACTCTCCAGAACAGTCAAGCTTCAAGGGTGGTGGGCTCCTCCCCCTTTGGCTTTTCTGTACGTGTCCCCCAGTGGAAAGTCTCACTCCTTTTGGAAACTCAGGAAGAAACCCCTGCGAAGAGTGTGGCAGACCATAGGCCTGAGAACTTCGTAAGGCCAAACATGAGTCAAGGTCAAAATATAAGTCGTGGCTCAGGGCTTGTGCTTTTGGAGACTGGGGGGCTTGCTGTGAGCCTGAGGAGGGCACCGGGATGACACCAGCCATGCCAGGCACTCCTTGTGGGTATTTAGCTTTCAAGTTCATTTAACTGCACAGTAAACAATATTTTTCAAACAGGAATCAGTTCGCACAGCTTGGACATTATAAAGTTTATCTCCTCTATTTTGGGACCTCAGGATCAAGCACCAAGAAGGTGATCTCGGGAAGTAGATGAAGAACCTTCTTCCAGTACTAACATGACTCTCTATTTCCTGGGGGTACTCCTATTTTCTGGGGCTTCCCTGGTGGCTCAGCCAGTAAAAAATCCGCCAGAAATGTGGAAGACCTGGGTTTGATCCTTGGATTTGGAAGATCCCCTGGAGAAGGGAAAGGCTACCCACTCCAGTATTCTGGTCTGGAGAATTCCATGGACTTTCACTTTCACTTCACTTTCTTTCTTCTCTGACCTATTTCCACCCTGAATTCATCCTACTGCTGCCAATTTAAACTTGCCAAAGCTTTGAAAATGTGTTAATTATCTTCCATGGCAACAAACACTGTATGCTTCCACTTATATGAGATACTCAGAGCACTCAAACTCATATAGTGGTTGCCAAGGGTTGCGGAAGGAGTAATGGGGAGCTGGCGTTGATAATTACAGAGTTTCAGCTTTACAAGCAGAGAAGGCAATGGCACCCCACTCCAGTACTCTTGCCTGGAAAATCCCATGGACGGAGGAGCCTGGTGGGCTGCAGTCCATGGGGTCGCTAAGGGTCGGACACAACTGAGCGACTTCCCTTTCACTTTTCACTTTCATACATTGGAGAAGGAAATGGCAACCCACTCCAGTGTTCTTGCCTGGAGAATCCCAGGGACGAGGGAGCCTGGTGGGCTGCTGTCTATGGGGTCACATAGAGTCGGACACGACTGAAGTGACTTAGCAGCAGTAACAGCAACTTTACAAGATGGATGTAGAGATGGATGGTACATAATCATATGTATGCACTTAATACCACTCAACTGTATACTTAAAAATGGTTAAGATGGCAAGTTTTCAATGTATATTTTATCACAATAAAAAATTTTTGGAAAAAAATTCTTCAATTCCCACCCTCCTGCTGCTTAAGACAATGGAACACTCACCCCTTTGCCCACTATCAAGGCTCCATGATCCCTTTCCAGTTTCTCTCCCAGCTTGCACCCTCCAGGCACCAGAATAGAAACCAGACTGTGTGCTCTGCCTGTGTCCTGCTCTGTATGCTCCCATTCTGAGGCTCTGACCACCATGCTTCTTCTCTGCTCAATTTCAGCATTGATTCTTTTACTAACATGAGAACTCCCCAGGTAAATCTATAACCCTCCTTAACACTGGATGAGCCTTGCCTCACCATCTACTAAGCACCACTTACCTTTTAAAAAAATCCCTGATACTCTGTCTATAGAAAGGCACATGTATGTAACTCAAGAACTAACACTAGAAGTAAAATACATTCTTTCTCAGGCCTGCTTTAATTATGGCAGATGTGCATGCAGGCTCCAGTTTCAAGTGTGCTAGCTTACTGCTGCCAATCCATCATTCCAGGGGTGGGTGCCCTTGTGAAGTAGAAAACTACTGAGCTGGAAGCCAGGGGACCTGAAATCGAATTTAATTTCAGACATGAAATGGATACGGGACTATGGGACAGTCATTTAACCTCCAGGCTTTAGTTTCTCCACCTGGAAAATGAGATCTAAAATTTGCTCCAGCTGGAAAATTTTATCTACAGGAGAGAGAAAATTATTTATTGAATAACCTAAGCTGATACTGACAATGAAAACAAAAATTATGATATCTCAAGTTGCAATCAGGAAAAGGAGACTTGTTGGAAATAATGCAAAATTCATGGTAGAAGAAACTGCTCAGTATGATTGCAGAGGAATGAGAACTGACTGGTGACTCATGTCTTCCTTTTAATCTCTACATGAAAAATAATTATTCTCCATAAAAATATTTTCAGTGAAATGAAGATATAAAAAATGCTTTTTCCCAGAAAATGTAGCTTCATGAAGTTTTTTCTAGAAAGCTGTTTTTAAAGAATTCATCAGTGTTATTATTCTGATGAAAATTTTATATTTATAAATGTGGCATCTTGGCATGTTTGGAGTTGATGATTCAATGATGTAAGAACAAAAACATCCTGCATTTCAAAAGCAGTGATGACATCAAAACAGATCATGAATAGCAGCTGTGATTTCAGAGAAAGACCCCAAAACGTGCAGCAGGGTGGTCTTGACAGTGATGGACATGGATTGTCACCAGCCAAGCAGAGAGAGGATTACACTGATCTATGCTGTAATGTTATTGAGTCACACACACACACACTCTCACCGAAGGCCACTATTCTGCTTGCAAACTGAGCCTCTCTGGACATTAATGAAAAATCTATTTCAGATCTTTCTTTAAAGATATCTTCCCTATGGCTCAGATGGTGAAGAATCTGCCTGTAATGCAAGAGACCCAAGTTCGATCCCTGGGGAGGGAAGATCCTCTGGAGAGGGAAATGGCAAATCCGCTCCAGTATTCTTGCCTGGAGAATCCCTGGACAGAGGAGCTTGGCGGGCTACAGCATGGGGTTGCAAAGAGTTGGACACGACTGAATGACTAACACTTTCATTTTAGAGATAACTTGGTTTTAACCTTGTAATTTACAGATGAACAAATTGAGGTTGAGAAAAGCCCATTACTTCGCAGATGATATAAGAAGGGAGAGTCTGAATCTGAGAACTGTACAGATAGAAGCAGCCAGAGCAGCAAAGGGCAACCAGCAGACTCATTCTTCATCTGATCTCTGAGGGGTGGATGGAGCTGGCTGGTGTCCCTGGGCATCCCTTGATGGAGAAATGCTCCCTCATCTCGGTACCTTGCTGCTCCCCTGGGAGAGCCGTCATTCCTCTAAGTGGACATTTTAAGGAACCATTCAGAGACAAGTCTACTTTGGTTTCAATTTTTTAAATTAAGAGCTGTGGAGTTTGGCAGAGAGTGACGTTTCTCTCTTGGCAGACACAGACCCATGCTTCTGTTTTGTGTGTCAAATGCTAAAAGCCGGATCCATGGCTGAAGCCCGTTTTTTGCATTATCAGACGCCTGACATTTGAACGGTATCCCTAATCCACAGAGAATGCCTTTGTGAACATCGGAGCTCTTTTTCCACCCTTTTTCCCCGCCCTCCTCCATCTCCACAAGCCACCTCCAATCCTACGTGGAGGCATTAGGGGAGGAGTGCTGCCAACGTTGTAAAATCACCTACATAAAATGCAGCTCCCTCACCGTGCGGTAAAACACTTCTATCACAAACATATGTGGGCCTCGCTTCTTTTGTTACCCAGCTTTTGGCAGTCGGAGGAGAACCATTTCATCTCTCAATGTGTTTTGCATTCACCAGAAGAGTCAGTGGGCTCAGTGTGACATTTGCCACAGGTTTCTGAGTGAAAGTCAACATCCCTCTTCCCACCACTGTGGCTCACGCTGCCCTGCAGCCCCAGTCTCACCCCCTATGCTGGGCATTCCATGCACGATGCTGAGCAGGACACATGTGTGATGCCAGGCACTGGAGGCATTCAGAATGCTGGTCTGGGGGACATAAGATAACAGGTGGCTGGTTCAGCCATCAGAGGATGTGGAGGACATGCTGGGCATGCCTGGTGGGCTTCTCATCATAAAGAAGTGCAGCAGATGGGGGGACATGCCCAGCATTGTGCCCTGGCCACTCGGCATGCGTCTGAATAGTAATATCCCAACTTTCCTCTACGGGTTGATTTCCTCTAAAGGAAAAATCAAACATTTTCTCTGATCTTGATTTTTACTAGTTATGATTTCCTTTTGTTATATACATCCTTATAAGTGATCCACAGTAATAATAACACTAGCAAATATTTCTTGTGAGTCAGGGGCTGCTTTACGTTGCTTAGCTTATTAAGTCCCCTCAATAATCCTATGAGAATACTGTAGACTGAGTGGCTTAAACCACAGAAATTTCTCACAGTTTTGGTGTCTGGGAAGTCCAGGATCAAGGTGCTAGCTGGCTGGGTTTCTGGTAAGGGTTCTCTTCCCTGCTTTCAGATAGCTGCAAGCTAACTAAGATGCTGCCAAGATTTCCTTGCTTCTGGAGACTCTAGGGCAGAATCTGTTTCTTTGTGTTTTCTAGTTTTCTGGAGGCTGCCTGCATTCCTTAGTTAACAGTCCTTCCTTCAAATACAGCAGTGCAGCACCTTCAAAACTCTGACTCACTTCTTCCCTCATTCACTTATCAGGATCTCTGTGATTATACTGGGCTGATCTGGATAATCCAGAATAATCTCCCCATCTCGAGGTCAGATGATTAGCAACCTTATTTCCATATGTAGCCTTAATTCCTTCTTTCCATATGATACAACACATTGACAGGTTCCAGAGATTAAGGGAAAGGTTTCTTTGTGCGCGTGTGTGCAACAAGCTGAGTGTGACATTCTCTAACCCTGTCTGCATCAAAGCAATGGTTGATTCAGGTGCCAAGAGGTGACAAAATCAAGCATAAAGTGGTAGCTAAGAGACTGGAAACTTGAAAGGAGCTTTGGGAAACAAATATTGGTGTTCGTGCTCTGCCAAAGAGTAGAGCCCCTGGTTAATACCACAAATGTCAATTTAGGGCCATGGAAAGAGGCCAGCTAAAATACAGTTTTGCTGCTGCTAAGCTGCTTCAGTCATGTCCAACTCTGTGTGAACCCAAAGATGGCAGCCCACCAGGCTCCCCCATCCCTGGGATTCTCCAGGCAAGAACACTGGAGTGGGTTGCCATCTCCTTCTCCAATGCATGAAAGTGAAAAGTGAAAGTGAAGTCGCTCAGTCGTGTGACTCCCAGCGACCCCACGGACTGCACCCTACCAGGCTCCTCCATCCATGGGATTTTCCAGGCAAGAGTACTGGAGTGGGTTGCCATTGCCGTCTCCAAAAATACACTCAGTTCCAGACTTAATAAAGGTGCTTGCCTGTATTCTAATTGCCTGACAGAAGCAAAGCAAAATCTCTTTGAAGGTAAATATCATCAGCCAAAAATTCAAACTCTCTCCATAACTTGGCCTGTTTAATGTCTGACATTCAAACTCGTAGGCATATCAGGAAAAAGGATCAAATTGCCATAAAAGGAGTATAAATAAATCTCATGAACATAAAGCTGAGCAAAAATACCACATAGGAAAGAGTACAAACTGAATGCGTCCCTTTATAAAAATTCAAAAACTTGCAAAAATAATCTAGGCCATAAGAAGTCAGGACAGTGGAGTCAGGAGAGGAGGGGATAGTGACTGAGGAGCAACAGGCATTGATTCTATTTTATTTCTTTATCTAGGTGACTGTCACATGGATATGTTCACTTTGTAAAATTTCATTTACCTGTTTTGTGACTCGTTAACTTTTCTATATTATAACTCAATAAGATTTTTAAAGTACCAAAGCAGAATCAATCTCACGTTTCACTGTTAAAATTATGTACAAAATTTTACCTGTGTACAAAGGCATCAGTTAAAATGCAATTTCAGGTGTTGAAATTGTTGATTTTTCTTTTAAAAAAATTTTTGAATTCAATTCAAAAAACTTAAAAATTTTAGGGACAAACAGACAAGAAAAATTAAGTCTAGATTATTTTCTGCAACCAAAGAGCATCCACTTGTCCAATATTTTGGAATCTGACTTTAGAGTTAACTATTTATGAAAATATGTGTGTTATTAGTCACTCAGTAGTGCCCAACTCTTTGTGACCCAAGGGACTGTAGCCCACCAGAATCCTCTTGCAGTGTGGGAGACCTGGGTTCGATCCCTGGGTCAGAAAGATCCCTTGGAAGATGGCGTGACAACCTACTCCAGTATTCTTGCCTGGAGAATCCCCATGACAAAGGAGACCGGGGGGGCGCTACAGTCCATGGGGTCACAGAGTCAGACATGACTGAGCAGCTAAGCACACGGACTTTATATTTTTCATTGTCACCTTCTCTCTTAATACCTACACTTGTGTCTGTCAACTTTTGTCTTAACATGGAGTATTTGTATGTTAATATGAACTGAGAACATCCTTCTCTGTGGAAAGGAGGGACATGTATTTTGGCTGCTGTATGTCTTTGCTTAAGGTTGACCATGCCTTAATGGGTTTCCGGGCTTTAGTTTCTTCTTTTATTTTTTTTCCCCTAAGTCTAATTCCTCTCATATATACCCTCTGTTTTATTGCTTGATTTTTCGGCCATGCCAAGCTGTGTGTAGGATCTTAGTTCCCCAAACAAGGATCAAACCTGTGCCCCCTGCAGTGGAAGCACGGAGTCTTAACCACGGGATCACCAGGGAAGTCTCTCGGGCTTTAGTTTCAGTCCCACCATCCCATTTCCACAATCTGCGTGCCCAGAAGCATTTTCCTACCTGACAGAAATTATCCACTTGCCGTACATAACCAGCCACTTCAAGATCAGATTTAAGAATCTTCCAAACTTTTTTTTCTGCCTTCTTGTACTTCTGGGATCCTTTCCAGTCCATAGCCATCAAGGAGCGCTCTGTTAGGGAAGCTGCCACAATGACGTCCAGCTGGCCATTGTAGATTAGAACCTGAAACGAAACTGAGCCGTAGGCAAATGCAGGATTCAGCAGGGGAAGCCAGTCGTGTGTCTCGGTAATGAGAGAGGGGATGAGACACAAAGGGGATGTAAGCTTCTCTGATGTACTGCTCAGAGAGGCCAGCCCAGGAACTCAGTAGGATCATTTTCTTCCAGTTGGTTACAAATACCAACAACCTGAAATAAACTCAACCTTGTCTCAACCATTGCATTCTTCCAAAAGTTTGATTCTTCATAGGAATCTTCATGTACAGCTCTATGTATACCTCTACAAATGCAAAAACATTTGTGCTGTTACCTGGCACTATAGGTTTTACTTATGGCTACGTGAAGGAAGAAGACTGTGGTTACATTTCAGTGGAACTAAGGAATACCATATTCTAGGACTTTCATGAAGCCTGCATTTCATTATCTTCACTTTCAGGCCCTGCAGCAGCTGGCAAGCTGGGAATTCCATCAGCTGATGCTAATCCATATTACTTTCCCCTCCTACATTTCAGTGGCAACTATAATTTTCTGAGGCAGACAGATAGACGCAGGTGCGTCAAGTGTCTTATTTGTTGGAGGCACCATGTCCTTCCAAAGGCCTCCATTCTTAAATATGATAGCTATTTGTCAACAATGAGGAATGCCCTTCAAAATGCCTAGAATACATTCTAAGCCAAGTTGATGGGTACTGTAGGAGAAACTCTGAGGCACCTCTTTTCTTCCCAAACAATATTTTAGTTGCTTGAACAAAAATTCCAATAGTACCCAGTGCTGCTGAAGCTGTGAAGCTACTGGGGACGGTTTACAATGGTACTACTCTCCAGGAAAGCAATGGTCACTGTTTAATGCAAAGACTACAATGTTGAGACTCTTTGTCCCAGTTAATCCCAGTTTGTGGAATAAGTTCTATGAAACTAAACCCAAAGAAATAAAAAAAAAAAACTATATTCATTGAATTTTTATAAAGACAAATTTGAACACAGTCTAAAAGTTCCTTATTAGTGAGTAGCTAAATACCCATGGTACAGATATTCTATGGGATACTGCAAAGCCACTTCAGCTGTCTGACTAAACCATGAAGCAGTGTGGAAAATACTTATCATATAATATTAAGTATGAAACCTGAATGCTGGGCTTCCCTGGTGGCTCAGTGGTAAAGAATTCACCTGCCAGTGCAGGAGACATGGGTTCAATTCCTGACCCAGGAAGATCTCGCATGCTGTGGAGCAACTGAGCCCATCGGCTGCAACTATTGAGCCTGCACTCTAGAGCCCAGGAGCCACAACTACCGAGCCCACACGCCACAGCTGCTGAAGCCATCAGGCCCCAGAGCCTTTGTTCCGAAACAAGAGAAGCCATCACAGAGAGAAGTCTGAGCACTGTGACTAGAAGTAGCCCCTGCTTTCAGCAACTAGAGAAAACCCCAAGCAGCAATGAAGACCCAGCACAGCAAAATCAATACTGAAATAAAGTTAAAAGAAAAAAGAAAGATGAATGCCAAACATATATCACAATTATTATATATACATATATACAATGGATGTATCTATTTACAAATATGGAATGAAACTTTTAAAAAGGAATAAAGTTGATTAATTTCGCCAGTGGATATGTGAATAGTTTCCCCTTTTGTTTTCTATTCTTCTTAGGCTATTTTTTTGCAACCCTTGATTCTCATGAGGTATTGTCACTCTGCCACCAACAGAGATTGTCTTCAGCTCCATGCCACCTTTCATCTACGTGGAAGCTCTGGTTTAACTCAAGTGAAGACCTCTGGTCAAATCCTCAAATTGGACATAAAAGGTTACATTGCGTATGTTTCCATCTGTGCTCTCCTGGTACAGGCGTCTTAAAAGGCTTACACGTAATTAAAAAGCCCAGGACTTTTACACACTCCAAATCCTCAAGCAGCAGTGGGCCAGGATTCAGCCTGAGATGAAAGGGCCCTGGGCCTCCTCTATAAGAACACAGGGTCTTTCATGTTATTCAGTCACCATCACCACCTCCACTCTCCTATGAAGAACCCCTCCTCTCAAAAAAAAAAAAATCCTCATGGATTTAAAGCCTCTTTAAAAAATTCAACTATAGCAATAAAAATTTGCATTGTTTATACAAAGAAATTGCCTTGAAGACCTTGAGTACTTATGGCCCATGCAAAACTCCTACAGCTGTTTTACCAACAATATGGAAACAATTACACATGATCTGTACCAGCAAACAAGACTTAAATACTTCACCATTCTAGGAAGGGCTGATTATAGCTGATTAATGAATACAATCTTTATAAAGTAATTCTGCTAGAAATCAATGAAAAGATGCTGATTAGCACACACACAAATGTACCTAACCATTTTTCCTCTTTGTCACCACTCTGTGAAGCCTGCACCTTTCTGAGTGCCACTTGCTACCTTACTTTATCAGGGTATTTACTGAAATAGATTTGAATCTTCAGTTTTGAGGGATGATAGCAAAATCCACAGGCTACAGCAAAAACAGAGTGATACATACACATTTGCTGAACTGAATGGAAATAAAGCTCATCCCTGAGCCATTTCTCTTGTTTCTCCAGACTCATCTTAAACAAAAGTACAAACTCTCCAGAGTAAGGCAGTAAAGGGCAGGACTGCAGAATTTTGTGCATATGATGTGCAGAAGCCTACTTTGCGGAGCAAATAGAAATTCTTCCTTTGCAAAAACAGCAAGGAAAACATTTTTAACTTCTACAGGGCACATAAGCCAAATATAACAGTAACAACAAAAAGAAATCAGACTAGTAACGATCAAGCGAAGTGATTTCAGAGCTGACATTTAAGGCTGCCTTAAATATAAGAATTTCAGAGCTGCCATTTTAATTTAAATGTCATATTTACTCTCTTCAGCTCCCACAGGAACACCCCAGTTGGGTGCCTCCAGGGCTGCGTGGAGTGGGCGAGATATCCCCAGATCCGGTGACAGTGAGCTAAGAAGCCAGGTGGGTGTAGCACAGGGGTGGGTGGTCCTGAAGTCAGAGGGCACGTGTTGGCCACCCACATCCAGAGAGTCAGAGAAGTGCTAGGACAAGGCTTAAGCCCCAGCGGGTTGGCCACTGATGAAGGATGTGCACACACGCCCACTTCTTCCTGGTGAGCGATCTGCTGTCCCAGTTTGCCCAGGATGGAGGAGTTTCCCAGGATGCAGGGTTTGCAGGCTAAAACTGGGACAGTCTGGGGGCAAACCTTCCCCTGAGGCTTACTGGTATTTTAAGCAACAGGCTCTAAAGATTGAGAGGAGGAGACAGAAATGAATGCAGCTTTTAGCTACACTTCCCTTGTCAGGAGTGACTCTTAACAAAACAAGGGGCAGGGAAAGCGCTGGTGGAGTAGGTTTCCAGGGACACAGCAGGCAGCACCCCTGAATAGCCAGTGTCCTCCTGAATAGCCACTTTCCTTTCTGGTCAGCTGTGAGGCCCCAGTGAAAGAGCAGAGCCAGTCCTTTTAGAGAATTTCCTTCTCTTTTACTACATGTCTTACTGGTTAGTTTGTTGAAATTGATGGTGATACAAAAACATGATAAAATACTTATTAAAAAACCAATGAAAAACTATGATCCTACTGTTGCTGCTCTATAATTGTGTGTGTATTCTTAGTCGCTCATGGACTATAGCCCACCAGGCTCCTTTGTCCATGGGATTCTCCAGGCAAGAATACTAGAGTAGGTTGTCATGCCCTCCTCCAGGGGCTCTTCCCAACCCAGGGATCGAACCGAGGTCTCCCACATCGCAGGCAGATTCTTTACTATCTGAGCCACCAGGGAAGCCCATAATTACTCTATACAGAAGCTCTATAATTACTACTCAAGCTGTAGGAAACAGTCAATGGGGAAGGAGACATCGTTCACATGTCCAGTTTAGAAACAATCTCAAGTCTTGTTTGTCGAGCATCTCTCTATAACTTTGGCTCTATGAACCAGGATGTGTGCCAGGCCATTACTCAGCTGCCGACAGAGACTTCACCTCTGTTGCAGGGAGTGGCCGTGATTAAGCAGCTGTGGAAGAGCCTCAGCTTGTAGAGAATGGAGCCCTCCTAGCCACTGGTCCACCCACAGCTCTTGCATAGTGCCAATACCCCATAAGACGTATCAACACTTACAGGGTAGAGTCAACTGCACTCTTTAAAGGATTCTGTAGTGCTTATAATGACTGTCTGCCATTCTGGCTTGCTTAGGTCCACTCGCCTGTCTCCTGGTGACTGTACTGCCAATTCCCTCAAGGGAGGCTCGTGAAGGCTGTCTATCAGTGTCCTTCCTCCTCCACGCAAGGGATGAGCATGTGATCTAAGCTAGGACGCGCAAATGCTCTTTCCCTAGGCTTTGGATTGTGAGTAGTGACACAAGGGTACCTGATTAGTCTGTCCATTAATTTTGCTACCTTGATTCCCAGAATTTTCCCCAGCCCCTATCTTTCCTCATGCCAGTTCTTCGGTTTGTCCATGAATTCTGTGACGTATCCTGTCTTCTGATCAGTTCCTTTGGTGCTTCAAGTAACCAGAGTCGCTGCTGTTGCTAAAAGCGTGAAATCCAAACACACATCATTGGACCCGTACCTCACATGCCACAGCATGAAGTGACTGGGAGTCTCTGGACACGTGGCTGACCCTCCACAAGCTGTGGTTCCCTTTTCTGGACATGTAGATGTAAGCCCTACATCTTACTACAGTGAGAATTAATGAGAAAATGTGAACAGGATTCTAAGCACAGCACAAAAACTGGGGGAGTTAGGAAAATAGAGTCCTCCTCCTTTGCAACTAGGTTGATAATGTGATAATGACTTGGAAGACTGACTCAAAAAACACTTCTTCTAAAACAAACCTTCAGAGTATTCAGATGGTCTTTCTGTATCAAATACTTGGTTGCCAATTTCACTCTTTCTGACAAAGGCCAACAGTAGGAGGGGACCCAGGCAGAGTATATCTGAACTCCATGAACTCAAATGGATGAAATAACATGCCTTTCAAGACTAATTTTACACACATTGGGCATGCTGTCTCAGCAGTCTTTTCTTTATAGTCAGAGCCATAAATCTATAAATTACCCTTTGAAAGGAATCCTTAATTTTATAGCGTGGGATTCAAGATCCCAAGGAACTTCCCCATACTTGAAATGCTAGAAAAGTATGGTTAAGAGTATAGCTTTTAATGGGACATTTTGGAATAATATTAATAGTAGAATGCTCTTATTCTTCTTACCATGCTGCAGGAACTGTGCTAAGGATTTTACATCCGTGATTTCACAATACCCCTCAAAGGCAAGTCTTATTTATCCATTTTAGGAACAAAGGGACAAAGGTGTAGGGAAGTGAGCCAACTGGTGACACGGATCAAGTTCAGATCTGCCTGAATCCAAACTGTGTGCTCCTAACCCCTCTTCCACACTGCCTTAGTCACTACCACCACCCACTGCTCCGAGGACACAGAACAGGTATTTTGTTCTTTATTTGTAATTACACATGCAAAGAGCACACTTACATGTAAGCATGACTCTTTGAAATGAAGGATACATGTTTAGAATTAAGAGCACAGGCCCTGTGCTGGGTATAAACTGAGCTCTGCCACTTACTAGCAAGATTATCTTGATATTAAGTTACTTAGCCTGTCTAGAGCTGTTTCCTCATTTGTAAAATAGAAGAGAAACATCTATGAGGGAAGGTCATTGGGAGAATTACACAACATAATGCATGTAAAGCTCTCCATATCCCAGGCAGATAGTAAGTGTTCAGTTAATGCTGAACACTTACTACTATTATTATTATCATCACGTTAGAATAATTCAACATAGCTATTCAAATAGCTTCATTATTTCCAAGTGAGATGTTGCCTGCGAATTATAATTGTGATTTGGGATGTAAGAGTTAGAATAACTCTTAAGATATGGGAGTTCTAACATAACTGCATGAAATCATCAATTTGATGAAACAAACATCAGGGGCTTATAAAAGTTATTATGACACCTGCAAAAGGAGCCTTGAACTCCAGACCTGGTTCAGCTTCCCAAAGCCTGGGCTGCTAAGTGACCCTGGCGATGTCATCTATCCATTCTGAGCCTTAGTTTTTGTCTCCTGTGAAATGGAATATCCTAGTTCTTGGCAGGACCAAATGGGATACAAGTTGTAAAAATATCCTGTAACCTGAAAAGCAAGGCTTCATTCATGTTTTTGTTACTTTATACCAAGAATAATCTGAAAAAGAAATTTCCATAGTGGAGTGCAAAAGTTTTAAATTGGCTGCCAGGGGCCTACATTTAGCTTGTAGACATATCCATCTAGTCCACAGGGTGTTGTTGTTTTTGTAATTAGATGCTGGTATTTAAATACTGGGAGATCGGACCACACTGGCCCATATTTCCACCTGGCTACTAGGGGCAAAGGCTGGGCAGTAGTTTTCCCCCTAAGGCACAGTCCTCCTCACTTCCTGAGTGTCTTCCTCCACCCCCAACAGAGGTGCAGGAGCAGCTGTCATTTATTCAGTGCTTATGCTACTGTTGCTCTTAGGAAAAAATATTCCTCTGGATCCATGTCTTTGTCATAGATAGAAAGAAAGATCAGTGTGTCACAGTCCAACACTGCACATTTATTTTATTCCCTTCCTGGATCCATAGGCAGCTAAGTTTCACTTCCATTTGAAATGGAAGGGAAGTGGCCTTTGGTCTGAGTTAGAGAAAGGAGTGTGTGCTCACTCATACATGCCAAGTATTTGCTTAATCTGCTCCCATGAAATTTCTATTTAGCCTGGTGGCTCACCTGGTAAAGAATCTGCCTGCAGTGTGAGAGACCTGGTTTCAATCCCTGGGTTGAGAAGATCCCCTGGAGAAGGGAATGGCTACCCACTCCAGTATTCTTGCCTGGAATTCCATGGACCGTGTAGTCCAAAGGATCACAGAGAATCAGACACGACTGAGTGCTTGACTTTGACTTTGACATCTTTATGGAGAGCCAAAGGATTGGGCATCAAAAGAATAAGACATGAAAAGATGTACCTCCTGTCCTCCTAATAACCCTCGATTTTAAAAACTTTTCAAAAAGTGAATAATCAGAGGAATAAAAGCAGGTTTACTCTTTTATTCTCTGAAATTAATAAATGAAATTGAAGTCGCTCAGTCGTGTCCAACTCTTTGTGACCCCATGGACAGTAGCCTACTAGGCTCTGCCGTCCATGGGATTTTCCAGGCAAGAATACTGGAGTGGGCTGCCATTTCCTTCTCCATTTCATTCTCTGCTGCTACTGCTAAGTCATTTCAGTCGTGTCCGACTCTATGTGACCCCATAGACGGCAGCCCACCAGGCTCCCCGTCCCTGGGATTCTCCAGGCAAGAACACTGGAGTGGGTTGCCATCTCCTTCTCCAATGTATGAAAGTGAAAAGTGAAAGGGAAGTCACTCAGTCGTGTCCGACCCTTAGCATGGACTGCAGCCTACCAGGCTCCTCCATCCATGGGATTTTCTAGGCAAGAGTACTGGAGTGGGGTGCCATTTCATTCTCTAAGTTTTCCTTAAAAGAGGGGTTAAAAAAGTCAGTTTCACTTTAATCTTTCTCAAATCTACTCATTTTAATATTCCAAAGCATAAACTTTTCAGGTTCTGTACGCACATAAGTCAGTAGTTTCTTCATAATTTAACTTCTCTTAGCAAGAAAACCTCCCTCTGGGAAGAATCCAGTGAACACAATCAGATGATGATTAATCCTTATTTTACACAGTAAATGCTTCTGAAGGATAAATATTTTCCAGGCAGACATAAAACAAACAACTGTGTCAACTATAGATATCTACAGACCGGTTTACTTGCAGACTCATCTAAGAAGAACTCACAGCCTCTAAACTCAGATTTTGACTTTAAGCTAAGGTGGCGGAAGGGGCACATGACACTCAAAGGAGAAAAAAGATACCTGTGCTTTTAATGGTTCCTATACAACCAAACTTGGAGGAGGCAATGGCAACCCACTCCAGGACTCTTGCCTGGAGAATCCCTTGGACAGAGGAGCCTGGCGGGCTACAGTCCACGGGGTTGCACAGAGTCAGACACGAGTGAAGCAACTTAGCATGCATATAACCGAACACTTGAAAGAAGGGGTTTGGGGCAGAAATGTATATAAATGTGCATTTTGTTATATTTTCACTGTCACCCCTATTAAAGCTTAAGACTGAAAATAAATCACACAAGGGCCAACTTTCTGATCTAAACTTTAACCGTTTTTAAAAATCCAAACCGAAACACACGTATTGATGGCAGACCATACAAAGCATTTCTCTTTATTTCCCCATTACCCCTCTACTGATTAGGAAAATTACAGAAATGCCACAAGAGGAGGCTTCAGTCTCTTGGTACAACAGGAAAGCAAATTGAGCTTTTGTGAGAAGGCTGGATTTTTGTTGTTGCATTTTTAGACGAAAGATTTATGCTTATATTTTGGCCCATTTACAATCCACCATAATACTTTGCAGACAAAGTTATGCTCTTTTCCCAATGATCCAGTGACCTTAATCTCTAACATTTTGTGGTTTCCTGTTTGGGGAAATGATTGAACAGCAGCCTAAGCTATTCCAAACTGCATAGCATTCCCAGTTGGCTGCTATCTGTCTTAGTTTTGAATGTTCTCCTGTTCACTAATAAAAAAGAAGAATTTTTTTAAAATAAACTTTCCTTACAGATGCTAAATCAATGAAACTCCTACAAAGCAGCCCTCCACACTTCCTCTTCTGGCTGCTTTACTTATCATTCTTCTATTACAAACCCCAACATACAGGGGAGTTCTTTCTGCCTGGAGCGATTAGCATGACCCACCTACAGTAACTTTCTCCTGAATAGCTGAGAATTTCACTAATATCCAACTCAACCCAGGGCAATTCCCAAGGGTTTCTCAAAAGCTCAGCTGCAAAAGAAAAACAATCTCAGCTATGGAGTATAATGTTTAGCAATGTTCCCCACTGGAGGCCAACTTGTTATCCTTCCAGGGACAACGCCTGGGCCCCAGTCGCCCATTGTTTGCACTTTTGGGCCTCTTAGTTCCTGGTGACTTTGCAGAGATATAGTGCTGTAATACTCTGGAAGCCAGAGTCCCCAGAGCCCGCCTGGAGGAGACTGGACAGAAAAATAATGCAACCATTGAATGAAACAGTAGTCATTTCTGCAACCAAGTCATTCTTCAAATGAGACAAATTTGGCTTCCAAGTTTAAGGAAGTCAAAGAAAGAGAAAAAACGAACTTGGAATAAACACTCTTAGAATGTTCCTGCCATTCTCCTTTCAGTTGGTTTTGCCAAGATGAGTGAAGAATAATGGAAGTGGGGCAGGGAGCTTGAGTGAGTGTCCAGCAATAACACAAATAAAATGTCTTTCTGTCAAAGAAAGTTATTTCTGCTTTCTTGCAGCTTTTGGTGGTGGTGTTTAGTTGCTAAGTCGCATCAGACTTTGTGACCCCATGGACTGCAGCCCATCAGGCTTCCCAGTCCTTCACTATCTCCCGACGTTTGCTCAAACTCATGTTCATTGAGTCAGTGATGCTATCCAACCATCTCATCCTCTGTCACCCCCTTCTCCTCCTGCCTTCAATCTTGCCCAGCATCAGGGTCTTTTCTAGAGTTGGCTCTTCACATTAGGTGGCCAAAGTATCGGAGTTTTAACCTCAGCATCAGTTCTTTGGATGAATATTCAGGGTTGATTTCCTTTAGGGTTGACAGGTTTGATCTCCTTGCAGTCCAAGGGATTCTCAGCAGTCTTCTCCAGCACCACAGTTCAAAAGCATCAATTCTCTGGTGCTCAGCCTTCTTTACGATCCAGTTCTCACATCCATACATTACTTACTGGAAAACCAGTAGTTTTGACTATATGGGCTTTTGTTGGCAAAGTGACATCACTGTTTTTTAATATGCTTTCTAGGTTGTCACAGCTTGCCTTCCAAGGAGCAAGAATCTTTTTATTTCATGTAACTTAACTTGAAATGAAATTGCAGCTTCACTCTAAATAATTTAGTTGCTTTTAGAATGGAACAATAAGTTAAGCCAACTTGAAAATAATCCACTAAGCCATCACTCCAATCCAGGGATCTGAGAAAAATGTTTAACTACCCAGGACATCACACTTAAAAATGAGCTTTAATAATGTCCAGAATATTTTTGTCTCATTTGAAGAGTCCTGGGGGCCCACTCTAGGGGGTCCTTTGCTCAGCTTGTTTCAGGATCTGTTCTTGTACCCCTTTCTGATCCCCTCACCTCTGACATTGCCTCTCACTTATTGTTATTGGTTGTGTTGTGCTCAGTTGTGTCCGATTCTGTGTGACCCCATGGACTGTAGCCCACCAGGCTCCTCAGTCCATGGAATTTTCCAGGCAAGAACACTGGAGTGGGTTGCCATTTCCTCTTCCAGGGGAACTTCCTGACCCAGGGATTGACTCTGTCTCCGGCATTGGCAGGCGGAAGCACTTTTAGTTCCAGCAGAAATAGACAAGAGCTGCAGGAAAACCTCTTGCCATCAGTCCCCCTGCCAGCTCCCTGTTCCCTGACATTATCATTGTCACTCAACGTGGACTGCTGAGATGCTGAAGAAACAGATGTGAACATGCAGAGTGAACAGAGCACAAGGTGAGGAAAATCAAGACAAAGACAGTCAAGGGCTCCTGCTCAGAGCGATTCTTTTTAAAGCTTGGTTGAAGGTCCTTCTGGCTTTCATTCAGCCAAGTCGTTCCACACAGGAATGCTGTGCTAAAGCACTGTTTACTTGGTGACAACATTAGAAGCTGCTCACACTCATAATAAGCAAGGAGATGGCATAGGCTGCCCCATGACGAAGGCATGGTTAGATCACTTCTACAACGCAGACCAGGCAAATTCGGTGGTGAAAAGCCAGTGGGAAAAGCCCTAGAGGTTGTGATTGCAGTTTCCTCAGGTGGTGGGAAGTATGCAAATACTGCTTTCCAGCCAACAGCCACTGGATTAAGTTACTCACTTTTACAGGGAAGGAGAGGAAACAGCAGTCAGAGTACTGCGCCTGGAGTCAGATTTTGTGGCAAATGGACTTAAATGATGATGACTATGATTAGAAAAACCAAGCCCAAATCCAAATCTTGGCTTTGCACGCTGGCTCTATCACATCTAATGTGACTATCACAGAGATAAATAAGTGCCCTAGTGCCAACCCATCTATTAAACATAAATAATGCTTACGTCTAAATTTCCTTTAAAAAATATTAATGTACACTTTTCCCTCCCATGACCCAGGGTATGGTGGTGGGCACACACTGCTTTGAAGACCACTGGTGTCCATTGGTCCAATCGGTCAGAATGTGTTATCATCACTAAGCATCTTCTGTTTTACTAAGACACAAGGAGTAAAGACTGAGAAGCTACTGCAGCATGGTGACATCTATTGCACAAGGAGTCCTCATCTATTGCACAAGGAGTCCTCACTGAATCCAGAAAGCAATACTCCTCTCACTCTTTCCATATTCATCTTTTCAAAGTAAAGTCAACTGATGTAATTGCTTGTGTTTCATGACAACTGAATTTCACAGCAACTGGATTTAAATATGCATTTCTAAGCTTGCTGATTTTTAGGTCCTTGGAATCTACATAACCAATGGTATCAGCATTTAATATCTTTCTTCTCTTACCACCCTCACTCTGCTGTATTTAGATGGCTCAAGATTAAATTCCACTTTTATGTTGCCATAAATCACAAATGTACCTTCTAATGTTTTCAGCATGAGGTACCTTTGAATGCAACAAAATAAAGCCTTGGCAAAATTATGAGTGTATTAAAAAGCAGAGACATCGCTTTGCCGACAAAGATCCGTATAGTCAAAGTGATGGTTTTCCAGCAGTCAAGTACAGATGTGACCATAAAGAAGTTGGACCATAAAGAAGGCTGAGCACTGAAGAACTGATGCCTTTGAATTATGGTCCTAGGACTTCCCTGGTGGCTCAGATGGTAAAGCATCTGTCTACAATGCGGGAGACCCAGGTTCGATCCCTGAGTTGGGAAGATCCCCTGGAGAAGGAAATGGCAATCCACTCCAGGACTATTGCCTGGAAAATCCCATGGACAGAGAAGCCTGGTAGGCTACAGCCCATGGAGTCTCAAAGAGTTGGACACGACTGAGCGACTTCACTCACTAGAAGACTCTTGAGAGTCCCTTGGACTGCAGAGAGATCAAACCAGTCAATCCTAAAAGAAATCATCCAGGAATATTCACTGGAGGGACTGATGATAAAGTTCCAATATTCTGGCCACCTGATGCAAAGAGCTGATTTGCTGGAAAATACCCTGATGCTGGGAAAGATTGAGGGCAGGAGGAAAAGGGGGAGACAGAGGATGAGATGGTTGGATGGCATCACTGACTCAATGGACATGAGTTTGAGCAAACTCTGGGAGGTGGTGAAGGACAGGGAAACTTGGCATGCTATAGTCCATGGGGTACAAAGAGTCAGACACGACTGAGTGAATGAACAACAACAACAAAATGATGACGTGCTCACCAAGCAAATCAATTTAAAATATGCCAATTCACACAGTAGAATTAGCAAATGTCTTAAAAAATAAGTAAGAGTAAATAAAAATATATGCTGGTTGTCATTTGCATATTTCATCCCAACATTAAAGGACAAATAAGAAAAGGTGTTTGGCACTAGCATGGCAATTTGGGATGAAATCAAAGTCTGTTTAATAATTTATGGATAATAAAAGAAAAAATAATTTATGGGTATTCTTTTCCCGTTTATTCACCAAAATGCTTAAAAGAGGCCTAGAAGAAGCATGCCTCATTAAATAAAAAAGTTAATGCTACTCTTGACTTGAATTATAACTAAAATAGGTGAAAGTAATTTACGAGGAACTTTGCAGTAAAACTAATTTTCAAATGCACACTTTTTATTTGCCTGCCAAGTGATCATTCCTTATTGATACTATGATTACATAAAGCAAATGTTTCAGGATTAGCTTCTCTCTCCTCTGCTCTGCTTCTCTAAGAATTATTTCCTCCTCACAGAAGTCTGTCACAGAATGGTACTGGCATTCTCCTTAAGGTCTTCAAAGGGTTTGGACGAAAAGTGATCACGTCAGATTATGGTCGTTATAGTTTGACAAAAGCTCAGAGTCCAATTTAGCTGCTGAAGAATTAGGCCCATTTAAGTGTTAAATTTTTATTGGTATGCTAGACATTTATCAAATCTAGTTTCCTGGCAATATTACCATAGACATTTTGCCATCAGAAAATGTTATTAAAGAAAATGCCACAAGCAATTAGAATGACTACTAAAACGAGTTAGATTACTAGAAATATTTACCTTTCAAAGTCCTGAGTCACATCCATTAACCAGGAATTGCCTGTTTCTAAAGAAGATCTTTTGATAGCCTAGGATAAGTAAATAAAACTCTAAGGACCTGGGTGTTAAGATTTCAGTCTGGTGGTAAAGCTGAGAAACTCTAAGATTCTGAATTCTGAAGATGCAATTAGTTGAAACTTAATGAGCTGCAGAATGATAAGTGACAGGGAAATGTAACTTTATATTTACAATTTCCTGACTAGATGAACTTTTAAACACAGCAAACTAAGCTCTACCCAAGGGCAATTTAACCTTTAAAAGCAAAAGCATATGGAGGCACTGGCCTTTGGAGATGGTCCTTCTTAAAACTGCGGTGGCCTTGCAGACAATTTAGCAACAACGGCAACCTTAATCCAAGGGC
Source organism: Nanger dama (assembly GCA_917880005.1). Taxonomy (NCBI): domain Eukaryota; kingdom Metazoa; phylum Chordata; class Mammalia; order Artiodactyla; family Bovidae; genus Nanger; species Nanger dama. Next base: position 30,739,053 of record CAKJTW010000022.1, read on the forward strand.
AATGTTTTGCTTTGGATACAAATGGCCTCTATGTATATAGCTGTAGCTCGTTTTTTGAAATAGTAGTTTCATACAGGAAATGTACCACACACACTCATGCACAATCACATTCTCTCTCTCTCTCTCTCTCTTTCTCTCGTGTCCTCTTTAGTCTTTGAAAAGAGTATATTTTTATACAGGCAAGAACTGTAGCCAAACAGAAAAAAGGAGGTTGAAAACATATTCAGAATCTTCAGCAAGAATCTTCATAAGAAAAATGTGTAACCTCTTTATCAGAAAGTACTAAAGGACCGGGGACTTCCACAAAGAGCAAGGGAGTTAAAGCCGATAGCTTTTATAGGATATGGGCTACATTTCCTAGACTTTCAGTTCAGTTCAGTTGCTCAGTCATGTCCGACTCTTCGTGACCCCATGAATCGCAGCACGCCAGGCCTCCCTGTCCATCACCAACTCCCAGAGTTCACTCAGACTCATGTCCACTGAGTCAGTGATGCCATCCAGCTATCTCATCCTCTGTCGTCCCCCTTCTCCTCCTGCCCCTAATCCCTCCCAGCATCAGAGTCTTTTCCAATGAGTCAACTCTTCGCATGAGGTGGCCAAAGTACTGGAGTTTCAGCTTTAGCATTTAGAGATGCCCTAATCTATCTATCTATCCACTTAGCTATCCATTCCCCATTGCATTTTATTACTTTCAAAATCAGGATACAACTTACTTACAATCAATGTATAAATGAGAATTACTCCTAAAGCATAAGGAATTTGGGGGAATGTGACAAAAATGTTCGAAAATTAAATAGTGATAGTGGCTGCAAAAATTTGTGAATATTTAAAAAACTACAAATTTGAATTCTGTAGTATGTGAAATATATTTTCAATAGTTGTTAAAGAAGTAGTATAAAGAAGTCCTGCAGATTCTTTATGTAGCCTTCAAAATATTAACATTTAAAATAACCATCATATAATCATCAAAACTAGAAAATTAACATTGATATAATACTATTTTCTTGCTACAAATTTTATTTTAAAAATTTTCAGTTGTTCCTTAATATACTTTTTCTGGTCCTGGATGCAATAAAAAGCACATGTTTTATATATGTGTGTATATATATATATAGTTGTAAAGTCTCCTTAATCCCTCAGTCTTTGTGTGTGTATGTGTGTGTGTGTTTCTTTCATAACCTTTTGACGAGCGCTAGCCAGTTATTTTGTGGCTAAATGTGTCCCCTGATTTGAGTTTGTCTGCTGTTGTCTCATGAGCAAATCCATGCTGTGCATTCTTTTTTAAAATTTTTATCTATCTATTTATGGTTGTGCTAGGTCTTTGTTGCTGTGAGCCCCCTTTGTCTAGCTGCGGTGAGAGGAGGCTACTCTCTAATCGCGGTGCTCGGGCTTCTCATCGGGGTGTCTTCTCTTGTTGTAGAGCATATGCTTTAGGCACAAGGGCTTCAGTAGTTGTGGTGGGGGAGCTTCATAGCTGTAGCCACCAGGGTTTATCACGCAGCCTCGGTAGTTGGGGTACATAGGTTTGGTTTCTCCATGGCATGTGGAATCTTCCCTGACCAGGAACTGAACCCGTGTCTCCTGCGTTGACAGGTGGATTCTTAACCACTGGACCACCAGGGAAGTCCCCTGCTATCCACTTTTGGCAACACACATTAGCATTGTTGTGTCCTTGGTATAACACATCAGGAGACACATAATGTAGATTTGTCCCATCACTAGGAATTCCCAGGTGGCTCAGTAGTAAAGAATCTGCCTGCCAATGCAGAAGACTTGGGTTTGATCCCTAAGTCAAGAAGATCCACTGGAGTATGAAATGGCAGCCCACTCCAACATTCTTGCCTGAAAAATCCCATGGACAGAAAAGCCTGGTGGGCTACAGTCCATGGGGTTGCAAAGAGCTGGATATGACAAACAGCACATATACATTCATGTGCCAGGATTCTCCCCTAGAAAGTTACTATTTTCCCCTTCATCATAGACATTTTGAAAGGGGATACTTTGAGATCAGGTAAATATTCTGATTCTCATACTTTCACTAACTGATGTTAGTATCCACTGATGATTCTTTCGTGAAACAATTATTACTGTACTATTCATCAGATAATAATTTTTATTCCATTATTTCTTATACATTTATTAATTGGATTTTCCTCTTTTTCATTTTATATATGTTTGCATCACTATAACCTTGATTTTAAAGAGAATGCATATTAAGTTTTATAGACCAAAATAATGCTTATTAGTAGGTTTTTGCTTTAAATTGGAGGAATGTTGTATTGGTTTCTGCTGTACAACAAGTGAATCAGCCATAAGTTTACCTATATTCCCTCCCTCTTGGGCCTCCCCTTCCAATCCTCCATCCCACCACTCTAGTCGTCACACAGTATCAGGCTGAGCTCCCTGTGTTATACAGCAATTTATCACTAGCTATCTATTTTACACATGTACGTTTTTATTAGGTCAAGAAAGTCTCATAGTATGGTAGGCTAAATACTGCTCTGCTAAAACATCTAGTCATAATCGCTGGAACCAGTGAATGTCACCTTATACAGTGTTAATTAATTAATTAAAAAATAAATATTTTGCAGATTTTATTAACTTAAGCATTTTAAGATAGGGAGATTATCCAGGAGGTCGCTAAATGCAGCCTCATGAATATTTCTAAGAGGAAGGCAATAGGATGCTTGATCACAGAAGAGAAGGTGATGTGAGCACAGAGGGAGACGCTGGAATCATATACCCACAAGCCAAGGAACACCAGCAGCCACCAGAAGCCAGAATGGATTGTCCCATTAAAGGCATCCTCCTGACACCTTGGCTTCAGCCCAGTGAGAGTGGCTTCATATTTCTAACCTCTAGATTGTGAGAAAATAAATTTCTGTAGTCACACCATCAAGACTGTGGTAATTCATTACAGCAAGCCTAAGAATCTAATACAGATACTACTATTCCTAGTTTGTTAAAAACTTTCATCCTGGGACTTTCCTAGTGGCCAGTGGCTAAGACTTCATGCTCCCAATGTAGGGGTCCCGAGTTCCATTCCTGGTTCAGTTTAGTTCGGTTGCTCAGTCGTGTCCAAGTCTTTGCGACCCCATGGGCTGCAGCACGTCAGGCTTCCTCATCCATTGCCAACTCCCAGAGTTTACTCAAACTCATCTCCATTGATGAGTGATGCCATCCAACCATCTCATCCTCTGTCAGCCCCTTTTCCTCCCACCTTCAATCTTTCCTAGCATCAGGGTCTTTTCAGATGAGTCAGTTCTTTGCATCAGGCGGCCAAAGTATTGGAGTTTCAGCTACAGCATCAGTCCCTGGTTAGGGAACTAAGATCCCACATGCAGCAACTAAGACGGTACATCCAAATAAATAAATGAATAAATAAAAAAATTTAAACTTTTATCCTAAATGGGTTTTGATTTTGTCAAATTCAGTTTTGCATCCATTAAGATGAATTTTTTTAATTTTGTCAGTGTTTTAGGTGATACATTACATGATGGAACTTCTAATGCAAAAGTGTTCTTGCATTTATGAAATCAACTCAACCTCATCTTTTTTATTCACTGGTGGATTAGGTTGTGTTACTCCTAATAAGATTTATATTTAACCATGATCTGATTTAATCATTAGTAACTCCAGTAGTCCAACAGATTATTTCTCCTTTTAGTTGTCTTGGAAACTGCTAATATATTTCAAATTTACCATACAAATATCTAAAATTACTGAAAACAAAATGACTTTAAGTACACATCCCAAGTAGGTCATCACAAGACAAGGGTTATGTCTTCACATAGTCTACACAGAAACTGATGTGCTGCAAAGAGTTCTATAAGTTTCCAGAAACCAACGAAGGTCTTCCTCAGCCCATCAGAGAATACTCCGCTAAAATGAATCTAGTACTAGAAAAAGACTTCCATGTTCTTATGAATAGAAACATGTGCACTATTTTCTAGGACAAATTAGTACTGAGTCTTACATAAATATATGCTCGAGGGTACTAATGTTTTAAGCCAGCCTAGGTTGTTCTGATTCCACTGCATACATACTGAGGTTCACCACCATGAACAGACAAGCCAAAGATAATCACTGCCCTGTGGCCTATGCCAGCTCTCGCCATGAATATGCAGCCTGTTCCAGCAGCAGCCACTTTCTGGTCTGCACTCAGACTGACTGCATACTTTGTTCTCTTTCTTTCTGGAAATATGGTTTATCTGCATCACAAATCTATTCTCTTTTTCTGCAACTGAGAGTTTGAAAGTTCAGAAAATATTCTGATTTCATTGGGATTCATATTGGCAGGCTTAGGATCCATGGGAAACAGAGGCAGATATGTTTAAATATCAAAACGTAGGCTCATCTTTAATCAGCATATTCTTCATCAATCAAGTGGACACTATATGGCGATAAGCCAGTATCAAAAGAGTTTTACATCATCAAGTGAACTACATGGCCCATGCTATCCTCACTTGGTTGAGAAAGGAATCATATCTAGTTAAATTTACAGAGCGAGAAAATCGATCTTCCAAGGGCACAAAAAATATACATGGGAACTTCTGTTTCCACTCTCTACTCAAGAAAATCAGTGTGCATTCCTTAATGTTATAGCCAATTGTTTTCATCTTGAAGACATAAATGCTAAGTAGTCTATACAGAAATGGATGTGGGTTTCTTTTTGGTTTAATAAATTTGTGGGTAATAAATATATGATGAATTATGAACAGGTTTAATAGATATATTTTTGATATAGCACTAGTTTAAAGAACTGATTTTTCATTCATCCATTTATCCATTTATGCATTATTGATGTCTGCTTGAGGCTGGTGCTACACTTGACAGCCCATAATGGTAGTACAGTGTGCTAAGCGTGCTCCCAACAGTAGAGGCCACATGGTCAGAGAGTTCAGAGAAGAGGACAACCAGCAGAGCATTGGGAAGTTGCTCAGTGAAGGCTCCAAGCAGGCAAGCACTAAGAACCACTCACTACATTTCCCCAACAGAACCAAAGATAAGAGTGGTTTCAAGTCTGACCTCATCTAGTTAGATTCTTTCTTGCCTAGAAAGTATTTTGTCAAGTTCTCCAGATTTATAATGGGTTTGTAGAGTCTGCATACCATTGACCTTAGATTATTTGGAATAAAAGTTGTATGTCCAAGGACTGGACCGAAACTCTTTGTACTACAGGCAGGACCAGAAAATAGGTCTTTTAGGTTGGGCATATTCTGAAATATAATCTAGTAAGGTTGCATTAGGCCAAGGACTCCCTGGACAGTACTAAGGGTTGTACACTGAACAGCCCCAACATAGACATTGCTGAAATGTGTATTCCTAATGTTGTAAAAAGGCAGGAAAGAGTCTTGTTCAAATAAAAGCAGTATATCAGGAAAATTTTTTAGACAGAAATAAAGTACTTGAGTACAGATTACCATCTGTCTAATTCACGTGTTGTTTACTGGCTGCCATGGTTTTTTTTCTTTTTTTTCATCCCAATCATTATTCTTGCCACTGCCAGGAAACAGAGAAAAAGCAGATCACCTCTGGTGGTGATCTTCTTTGTCATTAGCACACTTACCCTGCCAGGCTGTTCCCAAACCATGCCTAGGACCAAAGCTAACAGTCCTAGAAGATCAGAGGAGAGGGTGAGAAGAGAAGGAAAGGGCAAAGAAATGCACAAGGTAACTTTCTCTCTGTCACCTGCTCGTGGAGTCCTTCCCTCCCGGTGAGAGTTCTAGGGGTCATAGCTCCTCTGCTTGAACCTCTGGTACCTTCAGCATCGAAGCAGGCAGAACATCTCAGTCAGATACTACAGTGCTTGACTGTATATGCTTCAAACAGGGACCTTATCTCATTCATCACTTCAACCTGACAGCCTAGTACAACATTTGGCTTGAAGTAGACACTGAAGAAACTGTGGCTGAGTGATCAGAATGAATGCAATTATCAAGCAAAAAGCATTTTGGAATAACCAGTTGATTTCATTTATCCCTGACTTCATTGGGATTAATAATATAAAGCAAATAGGGGGAAATTGGTTTACACAAGGCGAGTCATCTTCCCAGCTCTGTTATCCCTCTTTTCTCAAGAAATGATGAGACGTGGCATGTGCCAAAGAGAATTTCATTTTTAGGAACTAGTAGGGGAAAGTGATTTAATTAAAAGGAAAAAAAAGAACTTTTAATTCAAAGAAATCAAACAATGCAGTGGTTGGTATTTACATTTGTAAGATATCAGAAGAGTAAAAAATGGTAGGAGTTGAATTATGAGTAAAAGAAGGTCACTTCTACTCAGGGTAATCTGAAAAGTTCCTAAAATAGATAGCAACTAAAGTAGCCCTCTTACCTTGTAATTATTCATGATTTCAGTTAACCATGGTTTCACTGACTTGACTGTATCTTCTCGCAAGTACTTTTCAACTTTGGCTCCATCACTAAAAGTCTGGTTTCCCACGTGGATGGCTTGTCTCACATGGGGGAGGGATAAAAATTTCCGAAGTAACTTTGATCGTCAGGCTCCTGGCAGAAGGGGCATCAAAAGACATTAGGAAATACAACTGGGTAGGAACACCATGCTAGGGAACACTTCAAATTTTTCCTAACATATACCACAATGAAGGTTCCCTGGTGGCTTGGGTGGTAGAGAATCCACCTGTAATGCAGGAGACCCAGGTTTGATCACTGGGTCAGGAAGATCCCCTGGAGAAGGGAATGGCTACACACTCCAGTATTCTTGCCTGGAGAATCCCATGGAAAGAGGAACTTGATGGGCTACAATCTATGGGGTCACAAAAAGTCAAACACAATGGAGCAACTGAATGACTAACATTTTCTTTTCCATACCACAATGAACAAGATATGACATGACTATTAAACTGGTCTTCATCCCAAACATTTTGACTTGGGGGTTTTGAGGAGATAAAGCGTCTGCCAGCAATGCAAGAGACCTGGGTTTGATCCCTGGGTTGGGAAGATCCCCTGGAGAAGGAAATGGCAACCCACTCCAGTATTATTGCCTGGAGAATCCCATGGACAGAGGAGCCTGGTGGGCTACAGTCCATGGGGTCACAAAGAGTCGGACATGACTGAGCAACTTCACTTCACTTCAAATTTTATCCAAAAAGTCAGGATGATCTGATACTCTCAGAGCCAATATCCAATTTGCAAGTGCTGGATTTTCCTTTTTGTAACTAGTATTTGGCCATCTGTGACTCCAATTAAAAACTCCCTTCATGACAAAGATAGGGAAGATGAAGAGGTGAGATTATCAAAGACAACTTGCTCCTTGTTGGAGGCTCTTGGGAAAGAAGGTGAAATGGACCACAAGGAGCCAGGGAGCTGATGTGGTAGATTAAAAGATGAAGATTTCTTTTTCATGTTCTGCTGTTTATTAAAAACACACATACAAAATACTCTGCTGCTGCTGCTAAGTCACCTTAGTCGTGTCCAACTCTGTGCGACCCCATAGATGGCAGCCCATCAGGCTCCTCTGTCCCTAGGATTCCATAATTTAAGAGGAAAGACATATCAAGTGTAAAAATAGATGATACTTTATGAAGGACATAAATCAAAAGAAAACATGTCCATGAGCCTTATTTTTTAAAAACATAAAACTCTCTAAGATTCATTAAGTTAAAAGGAAAAAAAGGACTAAATGCTGTTATTTTCAAAAAGTTATGAAATAATTAAAAAACTGTTAAAGTTTGAAATCAACAATTTTGTGAATCAATATTTTTTGCTGTGAATATATTACTTTGTGAAGAAAAAATATAGTTAACAAATTTTGCTTAGTTCATAAATAAGGCAATTTTTAAAAGCAGAATGCATGATCATATACCCTAGACTTGGATTATACAATTTCAAATCCCTGCTTTGGTTCCCTTTGTCTTATTCGATCAAAGCCACACAGTAGACATCAACTTTGGCATATTTTTTTGAAAGAAACTACTTGAATACTTTGAGAATATTCCAAAGGGCTTCAAGTGAGGGCCATACTAAATGCATTAAAAATCCTAAGTTAAAAGTAAGACAAAGCAAATATTTTCATAAAGGCTTTGGCCGTTTGGGTTATCCAAGCTGTCTTAAGTACAGAACAAATAATGTGGGCATTTTCAAGAAACTCACTACAAGCCTGGAGCTCTGGGGCCTGATACCCAGAGTTGCAATCCTGGCCTTTCTCCTTCACAAAAGAACTTCTGTATAACAAGCTCTACTGGGGCGGGGGGGGGGTGGGGTGGGGTGGAATTGTGTTAATCAGAGATTTTTCTTTTGACTTATCCGGAATATCACACATTCTCAATGGTCAGATTATTCAGTATACAACATTGGCAAGGTAAAAAATGATCCTATAGATTAGTAGACCAAATAATGCAATACAGTTTGGACATGTTTTTCTAGTGTAAAGTCAACTATAATATTTCCCAAATCTGAGGAAGTTTGGTTTTGCCAAAAGTTTTAAGCAAACACTATTATGGTTTTTTAAATGTTGTCATTACCGTGCACAGTAAAAGGTTGTAATAATTAGAACATCCTGTAACATTCTGGAAGTAAGAAGGTTCACTTATTAAGCCACCATCTAGTAGTCGGTCCAGTAACTAGGTTAGGAGAAAGGAGATAAAAAAATGAGGAAAACATCAGGGTAGGTAAATAAGTACAAGCATTTGCTTTTCATTTATTCAATAACTGTGTCATTCCCACATGGCTTCATTCAACAATCGTTCACCGCACATATTCTCTGTGCTATAGACACTGTCCAAGGCATTGGGGAAACAGTGGCGAGCAAGACATCCAAACTGCTTATATTCTAGAAAGAACATTAAAGAAGCATTAATAGGTAAAACATGCACCGTATTAGAGAGCAGTGAGGGCAAAGGAGAAAACTAACAAGAAGGGGAAGAGGAAGTGTCATGGGTGTGTGCGGGCATGTGCGGATGCCTGGTGCTGGGTGGAGGGGACACTGCAGAGAGGAGGAACAGGTGGCACTTAAGAGGTGGCATTTAAGCAAAGATCTGTTGGAGGGGAGAAGCAAGGCATGCAGATATTTAGGCAAAGAATACTCCAAGGAGAGAAAACAGCAGGCCCAAAGGCCCCAACTGCAAGAGTGAGCCTTGTGGGAAGGGTTATCGTAATATGACCACTGACCACTCACCCAGGTAAGAGGGGGCAGGAGACATACCTCCAGGTGCTTGAAACTGGTGGAAGTAAGCTTTGGACTGCTGGCATTGAAAACACAGTCATCAACCGGGAGTGAGAGCAACTGGCATATGGTGTGTTTTTCTCAGGTCATGCTGAGCTGCACAATGGCAGGCATGAAGTGGTGGAAAGGGGCATTTAGCCAGGATTGTGGTTTGGCCAAAGGAGCTGGAGGACGTGCAAAGGGGGCACAGGTTGAGAATATGTGGGACTGAGCTTGGGTTTACACTGGGTTAAGACTTGCAGGAGTGGGGGGCCGTGAAGGAGCAGTAGGAACCATGGATCGAAAGACAGTGCAGTTGTAGGGCGACAGTTCACACTGGTATGTTTGGAGAAATGAGCTGGGAGGACCAGAGGTGGCAGGTGGGGGAAGAGTTTGAATCTGTTGCATCTGAGATTGTGGAGTGATTGCCAGCATTTTTTTGCAGGTGGAAAAGGGAATGAGCAGCTAAGGTAAAGAGAACAAGATAACTATTCAGAGACTAAGACTGAGAGAGTGAGTGAGTGAGTTCAGTAGCTCAGTCGCTCAGTCTGACTATGACCCCATGGACTGCAGCACACCAGGCCTCCCTACCCATCACCAACTCCCAGAGTTTACTCAATCTCACATCCATTGATGCCACCCATCTTCTGTTGTCTGCTTCACCTCCCACCTTCAATCTTTCCCAGCATCAGGGTCTTTTCAGATGAGTCAGTTCTTCGCATCAGGTGGCCAAAGTATTAGAGTTTCAGCTTCAGCATCAGTCCTTCCAATGATTATTCAGGACTGATCTCCTTTAAGATGGACTGGTTGGATCTCCTTGCAGTCCAAGGGACTCTCAAGAGTCTTCTCCAACACCACAGTTCAAAAGCATCAATTCTTCAGCACTCAGCTTTCTTTATAGTCCAACTCTCACATCCATACATGACTACTGGAAAAACCATAGGTTTGACTAAACAGACCTTTGTTGGCAAAGTAATGATGGAGAAGGGAAGATAGAGAAGCTCTATACAGTCAGCAAAAACAAGACCAGGAGCTGACTGTGGCTCAGATTATGAACTCCTTATTGCCAAATTCAGACTTAAATTGAAGAAAGTAGGGAAAACCACTAGACCATTCAAGTATGTCCTAAATTAAATCCCTTACACAGTGGAAGTGAGAAATAGATGCAAGGGATTAGATCTGATAGAGTGGCTGAAGAACTATGGATGGAGGTTTGTGACACTGTACAGGAGACAGGGATCAAGACCATCCCCAAGAAAAAAAAAAGGCAGAATGGTTGTCTGAGGAGGCCTTACAAATAGCTGTGAAAGGAAGAAAATCAAAGGCAAAGGAAAAAGCAAAGATATACCCATTTGAATGCAGAGTTTCAAAGAATAGCAAGGAAAGATAAGAAAGCCTTCCTCGGCAATCAATGCAAAGAAATAGAGGAAAACAATAGAATGGGAAAGACTAGAGATCTCTTCAAGAAAATTAGAGATACCAAGGGAACATTCATGCAAAGATGGGCTCGATTAAGGACAGAAATGGTATGGACTTAACAGAAGCAGAAGATATTAAGAAGACGTGGCAAGAATACATAGAAGAACTATACAAAAAGATCTTCATGACCCCGATAATCATGATGGTGTGAGCACTCACCTAGAGCCAGACAACCTGGAATGCAAAGTCAAGCGGGCCTTAGGCAGCATCACTATAAACAAAGCTAGTGGAGGTGATGGAATTCCAGTTGAGCTGTTTCAAATCCTGAAAGATGAGGCTGTGAAAGTGCTGCACTCAATGTGCCAGCAAATTTGGAAAACTCAGAAGTGGCCACAGGACTGGAAAAAGTCAGTTTTCATTCCAGTCCCAAAGAAAGGCAATGCCAAACAATACTCAAACTAGTGCACAATTGCACTCATCTCACACACTAGCAAAGTAGTGTTCAAAATTCTTCAAGCCAGGCTTCAGCAATACATGAACCGTGAACTCCCTAATGTTCAAGCTGGTTTTAGAAAAGGCAGAGGAACCAGAGATCAAATTGCCAACATCCACTGTATCATCGCAAAAGCAGGAGAGTTCCAGAAAAACATCTACTTCTGCTTTATTGACTATGCCAAAGCCTTTGACTGTGTGGATCACAATAAACTGTGGAAAATTTTTCAAGAGATAGGAATACCAGAACACCTGACCTGTCTCCTGAGAAATCTGTACGCAGGTCAAGAAGCAACAGTTAGAATTGGGACATGGCTCATTTATCCAGAGATCTCGGGTTCGGACGCGCGCCAAACGCTGAAGGATAGCAAACCGGTCTCATTGGACATCTCCTCACCAGTCTTGAGGAATTCAACTGCCTCCCAGGGTGAATGCAGGTTGTCACAGCATTAATAGAGTCATCTGTCTTACAATGACCTCTTCATCTGCTCAGGATGACTCCTACAAAGAGTCAAGAGGAGCAGCTTGTTACTATACACACTCCTGGAAAATCTCCAGAGTTAAAAGGTACCATTGCCAGTTACCATCACTCAGGTACAGCTCCTTGTCTGGGGCCTGAGAATGATTTTAGGGGAAAGGAGTAAGCCCTATATATATATATGTCTGCTCAGCTCTAGTCTGAAGTTGAGAGATCTGAAGAAAGAACAAAGCACACGTAATGGAATCCAATGTGGAAGATAGCAAAACTGAAAAATCTTTGTACAGATTGCCTGTTCACATTAGCATACAATCATTTCAAACTTTCTAAATAAAAAAATTTTAAACCCAAAAAAAAAAAAAAAAAAAGAATTGGGACATGGAACAACAGACTGGTTCCAAATTGGGAAAGGAGTACATCAAGGCTGTATATTGTCACCCTGCTTACTTAACTTATATGCAGGGTACATCATGAGAAATGCTGGACTGGATGAAGCACAAGCTGGAATCAAGATTGCCGGGAGAAATATCAATAACCTCAGATATGCAGATGATACCACACTTATGGCAGAAAGCAAAGAAGAACTAAAGAGCCTTTTGATGAAAGAGGAGAGTGAAAAAGTTGTCTTAAAACTCAACATTCAGAAATCTAAGATCATGGCATCCGGTCCCATTACTTCATGGCAAATAGATGGGGAAACAGTGATAACAGTGGCAGACTTTATTTTTGGGGCTCCAAAATCACTGTAGTTGGTGATTGCAGCCATGAAATTAAAAGACACTTGCTGCTTAGAAGAAAAGCTATGACCAACCTAGACAGCATATTAAAAAGCAGAGACATTACTTTGCAAAGAAAGGTCCATCTAGTCAAAACTATAGTTTTTTCAGTGGTCATGTATGGATGCGAGAGCTGGACTATAAGGAAATCTGAGTGCTTTTCAACTGTGGTGTTGGAGAAGACTCTTGAGAGTCCCTTGGATTGTAAGGAGATCCAAGCAGTCCATCCTAAAGGAAATCAGTCCTGAATATTCATTGGAAGGACTGATGCTGAAGCTGAAACTCCAATACTTTGGCCACCTGATGCAAAGAACTGACTCATTTGAAAAGACCCTGATGCTGGGAAAGATTGAAGGTGGGAGGAGAAGGGGACGACAGAGGATGAGATGGTTAGATGGAATTACCAACTCGATGTACATGACTTTGAGTAAGCTCTGGGAGTTGATGACCGACACGAAAGCCTAGAATGTTGCAGTCCATGGGGTCACAAAGAGTCTGACACGACTGAGTGACTGAACTGAACTGAACTGATTACATAAGTTGAAACACATTTTCCCACTACTTGCTGACTTACCTAAGTATCATTTTATTTCCCTTGAAAAAGCAAAAGTGTTTTCATTTATCACTCAAAATTTTGGACCAGTGATCCACAGAAACATTGCACACCTTCAGGATTTTTTGGTGGGGGCAGGGGGATGGTTCTCTTTTCTTTGGTGAATCTGGTTTGAGAGAGACTCGTATGCAATTTTCTCATTGTCTCGGAATATACAAAACACCTGAACTCAGCAGTTTCACTAATTCTGTGGGTGCTTAGGCTGCTGGAGCATACACCACAAACATCTATCTGCTTTATTTATACCCCCACCTTTTTAAAAAACATATGTGGACCATTTTTCAAGTCTTTATTGAATTTGTCACAATACTGCTTCTGTTTCATGTTTTGGTATTTTGGCCGTGAGACATGTGGGATCTTAGCTCCCCCACCATGGATCTCACACCCACCATGGATCTCACACCCACCTCCTGCACTGGAAAGCAAAATCTTAACCACTGGGCTGCCAGGGAAAGTGAAAATCGCTCAGTCATGTCCGACTGTTTGCGACCCTATGGACCATAGAATCCATGGAATTCTCCAGCCCAGAATACTGGAGTGGGTAGCCTTTCCCTTTTCCAAGGAATCTTCCCAACCCAGGGATCAAACCCAGGTCTCCTGCATTGTGGGCAGATTCTTTACCAGCTAAGCCTCAAGGGAAGCCCAAGAATACTGGAATGGGTAGCCTATCCCTTCTTCAGTGGATCTTCCTGACCCAGGAATCCAACCAAGGTCTCCTGCATTACAGGCAGATTCTTTACTAACTGAGCTCTCAGGGAAGCCCCAGGACTGCCAGAGAAGTCCTTCTTTATTCCTTTGAATCTATCAAACGTTCTTGCTCTTGATATTGCTTAATCCCTGTATGCTTCTTCAAAAACACATTGCATGTCTCACGTGCAGCTGGGCCTCATCTAATGTTATATTTCATATTAATTCTAAATTCTGAAAGTTTAGTCCTTTTTACGCTTTCTGCCTAAATAGCCTAAAACCAGTCTTAAAAATACTGTGATTGCAAGTTGAAGAATGACCCAATGTGTCTTCGATAAGGTCCTTCTTCCATCACATTCACAATTGCATAAGAAATCCTGTATGTACACTGCAGCCATATCAAGGGTCCTGGAGCAGAAAGGGAGCCCACCAGCGTCCTGCAGGGTGACCCAGGACTTCCTAAGCGCCTGCACTCACACAGCTTGCTGCTGTCAGGATTCACAGCATTACTCCTGGGGATTTTCAGGTAGTGCCCTGGCACCCTATTTGTAAAACGGAGCATCATTTTGTTACCCAACGCTTCTCCATAAATTTGTATGTCTCTTGTTTTGATCTGAACCAGCTGACCTGCAGCGCCTTAAGTCTATTAATATCAGGCCTCAGCTTTAATAATAACAATGCTGTTAGGTTAACGGTGACAGGCTGTGCTTTCAATAACAAGATTAAAGGCCTCAAAATTCAGTCACACCACATTTACTGGGTCAAACATCATGGCTGTATGGCAAAGGTGGCATAACCCCTAAGGAAGACTGCTTACACATGATCTTTGTTTGCACAGGCCAGCAAACAAACAAAGTCCCCCCGCCCCCATATCCTAATATTTAGTAGAGTCTTAGGCTTTAAACAATCAAAAAAAAAAAAAAAAGGTTCAAGAACATAATCATATTATTGGATCCTTAAATTCAATTTTAGGAGAGTGATGTGATGATATTTACAAAAGCCAACAGCTCTGCAAAAGTTGCAAACGACCACACCACCGTTTATACTCTTTGTTCCAGACACAGGCACATGTGACATTTGTTAAGCTGCGCCCACTTCCCCAGCTGGAGCCCCGAGTGCGGATATTCCCCTCTGAAGGGCTTAGAGCACATGTGGACGCACATGCATCCGCTTTCCAGGCTGCCTTTCTTTTGATTTCCCTATAGTAGGGATGCCTCGAGGGCGACACAGCATGTACAGAAATCAAAACAGTTAATGAAAGACACAGTTATATAAACACCCTGAGGTGATCTCAGGTTTAAAATATTGCCAAAGTAAATTCAAAGAAACCCAGATGGTCCTTTTCTTCCTTATGAGCCCTCTCGTCTCGCCTCCTGACCTGGGACAGCACCCCGGATACAGCTTCTCTAACAATAAAACACCAGGCCAGGCACCTCGATGCTTCCAGGACCTTCTCAGATGGTGCTTATTGCTCCAGGGCAGCGCGGGACCCAGAACTCACTTCAAAGGCTTGAAGCCACTTCTCCTGGCGGATGAATTTCACGCAGTCATTGCACTGCTTCTGGAAGTACTTTTTCTCCTTCTCATCCAACAAGCCAATTTGGAACAGGAATGATGGGTAGCCCTCTATGATCTGAGAAGAAAAGAGGCAAACAGACATGACAGGGAGAGAAAGGGATGTGAGGGGAGCCTGTCTGCTTGAGAAATAACCCTCTGTAACTTGTTAATTAGTGGAGCAGGACAACACACACACACACACAACCCATACACAACACACACAATGCATACACAATACTCCACACCCACACAGACATAAAAATACAAACACACAAACATACGTCACAGGCATCACCTACCACACAACATATGCAAATACATCACACAAACACATGCACACATATACCACAAACCCACACAGCACACACACTCATATAACACATACATATACAAAATACACACACACACACCAAGCACAGGCACACACACACACTGACACTTGCACTCACAGCCAACCTAGGCCGACACAGTAAGTTGACGCCATAGAACATTTGGTAAAAATTAGAAGATTTAAATTATTAGAAAGCCATTCGAGCAACAGTATTTCCCTTTATGAAGTTAGGTCTCTAGGATTAAGAGGAGCCTCTGTCTGATTAAGGAGAAGGAAATGGCAACCCACTCCAGTGTTCTCGCCTGGAGAACCCCTGGGACGGGGGAGCCTGGTGGGCTGCCGTCTGTGGGGTGGCACAGAGTTGGACACGATTGAAGCGACGCAGCAGCAGCAGCTGTCTGATTAACGGGGATTGCATCTCCTTAAGGAACGAAACGGAAAGGAAAGAAGAGCCACCTACCGACTTGGGATCAGAATACGCATCTCCGAGAGCAATTCCCTTCAGGTTGATCTTCATGGTGGCCACAGGGCTGAGTATGTGGATGTAGTGGGCAATGGCTGGCACATACTTCCCAGCGTAAGACTGAGAAGGGCAGACATTAAAACAAACCATCACATATCGGTGCCACTAAAATGGCACAGTTAGGTGAATTAAAATCACAATCAGACAAGCAGGATTTCCACAAGACTTGCACCACGTATTTTATTCTTAACCGTACACTGCAAATTTCACAACAGCACTGAGCTCAGTTCCTTCTTTCGTCATCCCAAACAGTACCAAGTGACGTGCAAGTTACAGGTTAGAAGCACAAAAAATACTAAGTGAACATGCCCTAAGCGAACATTCTAATTTCTTTCCAAAAGAAAATAACATGAACACCAGTGAACACAATTCTGCCATCCTTAGGGTGTCTCTTACCAGAAAGTTCCATTGCAAGTTTTATTAAAAAAAAAAAAAACAACAAAACTAAAGGCCAAAGTTAAGATTTCAAAATCTGTATAATGATGCCAAAATTTGAAATCAACATGTATCAAAGGAAGAGGAAAGGGAAAAATATTTATTGGGCACTAAAATGGTCACTTGAACTTACCTCTGTTTTCAGCCTTTACAGTAAAAGGCTCTCTTTTAAATGTTGAAATATTTTGTGGACATGAACATGATAATAATTCTGCTTTTAGATTATGCTGAAAAGAGCTATTATTGGTTGTGATATTTAAAAATAGTTCTGTATTCCCTCCATGAAAAAGCTGCCTTCCTGACATCTCCACTTGTGGCTCTAGTCTTAAACTTCCTATGTTCCAAAGGAAGCTCCAACCCTCCAACCCTCCCTGCAGCCTCCTTTCCATTAATGTGAACTTTGTTCTTCTAACTGCTCAGGCCAACACACTTGGTGCTATTCTTGTCCTCTTTCACTCAGACCTCACAAAAGTCCATCAGTGAATCTCATCAACTCTACCTATTCTATCAAGACAAATGCGGAATCCAGTGTCTTTCCACATCCGTACTTTATTACCTTGCCCCAGGTCACCATCATCTCTCACCTAGATTCTTGCAGTAGCCTCCTCAACGGGCCTCTGTTTTTGCTCTTCCAGTTTAATTTCAAGACAGTGGTCTGTCAGATAAGATCAAGCAACTCCTCAGCTCAAACCTGCTAATGACTTCCCATCTCCCTCAAAGCAAAAGCCAAGTCCTTTTTCTGAGGCATAAGGGCTGACGTGATCTGGTCACTTCGCTCACCTTGTCCTCTACTGTCCTCCTGCTCATCATCTCCAGCCCCTCTCAGACCAAATCTGAACTGTGAGCTGCACTATTCCTTCTCTTGCATTATCTGGTCCCGTCCCTGGAATGCTCTTTCCCTGATAGCCATCTGGTTACTCCCTCACTTCCTTAAGGGAGGCTTTCTCAGAGTTGCCCTCCCTGGCCACCCTATCTAGAACTGTAACACTACTTTTTGATATTTTATACTCCTTTTCTCTCCTTTTTCATCTTATTCTTTATCATTCTCCAACAGACTTTTATTATCTTGTGTATTGTTATCCTCTACCCACACTAGAACAGAAGATCCATGAACACATTTTGTTTATGAATGTTTTCCCTGTGCCTGGTGCTGTGTTTTTGTGAGTGCTCAATAAACAGCTGCTGAATGAATGAATTTTGAATTAACTCACATGCCTTTGAGAATCAGCAATGCACATGTTTTAGATAGACTAGAGACATTAGGTGGGTACATATGGACCTGTAGAACTTTCAAAGTATTTCCAAGGCTTTCCAGGGCTCCAAAGTCCACAGTCTGAGAATTCTGGAAAGTTTTCATTCTTATTCCATGCCACAATCATATGCTGGAGTTATCATTCCCATGTCAACATAAGGACATTGGGGCTCAAAGAAGGTAAGTGGTAGAGCCAGAATTAAACCTCGTCTGAGTGTAGGAGTGAGTGAAAGTCGCCCAGTCATGTCTGACTCTTTGTGACCCTGTAGTCTATGGAATTCTCCAGGCCAGAATACTGGAGTGGGTAACCTTTCCCTTCTCCAGGGGATCTTCCCAACCCAGGATCGATCCCAGGTCTCCCGCATTGCAGGCGATTCTTTACCAGCTGAGCCACAAGGAAAACCCAAGACTACTGGAGTAGGTAGCCTATCCCTTCCCCAGTGGATCTTCCCAACCCCTGGATCGAACCCACGTCTCCTGTGTATCCTGCCATTGCATACGAATTCTTTACCGATGAGCTACCAGGGAAGCCCAGTTTTAAAAGTGAAAGTGAAAGTTGCTCAGTCGTGTCTGACTCTTTGAGATTCCATGAACTATACAGTCCATGAAATTCTCTAGGAGAGAATACTGGAGTGGGTAGCCTTTCCCTTCTCCAGGGGATCTTCCCAACCCAATGATAGAACCCAGGTCTCCTGCACTGCAGGCAGATTCTTTACCAGTGGCCTATCAGGGAAGCCCCAAATGTGGTCTGACCTATTCTGAATCTTAAACCACCTCCAACTTATGAAAGAAGAATGTAATTTCCATAATTTATATGAAATCACCTCACTAATGAACTCCTCTTGTAATAGTAATTATTTAGGCAAAGTGTTGAATCAAAGTGTACTCATGAGTGGGCTTCCCAGGTAGCACTAGTGGTAAAGAACCCACCTGCCAAAGCAGGAGATGTAAGAAATCTGGGTTCAGTTCCTGGGATAGGAAGATCTCCTGGAGGAGGACACAGCAACCCATTCCAATATTCTTGCCTGAAGAATCCCAAGGACAGAAGAGCCTGGGGGCCACAGTCCAAAGAGTCTCAGAGTCCAACATGACTAAAGCGACTTGCACAGCACATACTCATGAGTACACTTTAACTTCCCTATGCGGTGTTATCAAGATGTGTTTGCATGTCTGAAATTTGGCTTGTATAATTTTGTTATATTTTCTTTTTAGGGACAGTAAATGAATCAAGTAATATTTCTGTAAATTGATCCCCAAAAGCAAACATTTTTGAATAATCATTTCACTGGTAAAGATGTATTATATACTCTTCATTCAGTGGTGGTTTATCCTGCAACTTTTCTGTCAAAGGTATCATGATAGATACTTGAGTAGACACAAAAATAAATAAATCACAAAACATAATTTCTTTGAAAAATACATTATGGAAAACTTGACTCAAATGTGATTAAGACTAAGTTTACCATTTTCATGGTTTATTACTTCCACCATGTGTACATTGCCCAGCACATACTAGGTACATAAAGAGACATCTGATAAATGAATGACTCATCTGACATTTCTAAACATTTTTTTTCTCCATTGGAAATTAGCACAAATGCTAAAAAAGTATACCTTCCAGTGATGTTATCACTCAAGTTGTCTTGTTATAGGACCTGGCAATAAAACCCCTCACTTGCCTTTTTCAGAGATGAAGAGTGTGTATTTTATAGGTAGTGATGACAACTCAAGACTAAAACAGTCACATTTTTATGGCACCTTCCCCCTTGCGATCATCATGTGTTTCTGAGATATATTCAGGCAGAAGATTAAGAAAGACTACCCTCTCAGTTTCTGAGCATCTACTATGAACAGTTATTTTGCTTACTCTAATTTGAGCCAATGTAAAGTTAACATTATCTTCCCTATATTTTAAAATCATGAAAACAAAGGTCTGTGCATTTCAGTCATGTGCCCACTTGGAATTTTATCTGGGCTTCGCTGCCTCCATTCTTCCCATTTCTCACATCAAATCACATTTCAATCAATGGTCCTGAAATGACTGCGAGTCTCTGGTCCCCAAAACTGGGACCCACTCTTCGATTTAGCCACTGCATACTTGCCAAGTGGATCACTTACAGAAAATAAGAAAGTGAAATGGGTAGTTTTATTTTGTTTTATTGGGCTTCCTGGGTGGCTCAGTGGTTAAAAAAATATACATATATATATATATATCTGTCTGCCAATGCAGGAGACTCAAGAGATGCTGGTTCAATTCCTGGGTTGAAAAGATCCCCTGGAGCAGGAAATGGCAACCTGCTCCAGTATTCTTGCCTGGAAAATTCCACGGACAGAGGTGCCTGGCAGGCTACAGTCCAAGGGGTTGCAAAGAATCAAACATATATCTACAGTCATCAAGACAGTATGGTACTGGCACAAAGACAGAAATATAGATCAATGGAACAAAATAGAAAGCCCAGAGATAAATCCACACACCTATGGACACCTTATCTTTGACAAAGGAGGCAAAAATATACAATGAAGAAAAGACAATCCCTTTAACAAGTGGTGCTTGGAAAACTGGTCAACCACCTGTAAAAGAATGAAACTAGAATACTTTCTAACACAAATACTTTCATACACAAAAGAAATTCAAAATGGATTAAAGATCTAAATGTAAGACCAGAAACTATAAAACTCTTAGAGGAAAACAAAGAAAGAACACACTCTGACATAAATCACATCAAGATCCTCTATGACCCCCTCCCAGAGTAATGGAAATAAAAACGAAAATAAACAAATGGGACCTAATTAAACTTAAAAGCTTTTTCACAATGAAGGAAACTATAAGCAAGGTGAAAAGGCAGCCTTCAGAATGGGAGAAAATAATAGCAAATGAAACTGACAGGGAATTAATCTCCAAAATATACAAGCAGCTTATGCAGTTCAAAACCAGAAAAATTAATGACCCAATCAAAAAGTGGGCCAAAGAATTAAACAGACATTTCTCCAAAGAAGACTTACAAATGGCTAATAAATGCATGAGAAGATGCTCAAACTCACTCATTATCAGAGAAATGTGAATCAAAACCAAAATGAGGTGCCATCTCACACTGGTCAGAATGACTGTCATCAAAAAGTCTACAAACAATAAATGCTGGAGAGGGTGTGGAGAAAATGGAACCCTCTTACACTGTTGGTGGGAATGCAAACTAGTACAGCCACTCTGGAGAAGAGTGTGTGATTCCTTGAAAAACTGGAACTAGAACTGCCATATGACCCAGCAATCCCACTGCTGGGCATACAAACCGAGGAAACCAGGAATGAAAGAGACACGTGTACCCCAGTGTTCATCGCAGTGCTGTTTACAATAGCCAGGACATGGAAGCAACCTAGATGTCCATCAGCAGACAGATGGATAAGGAAGTTGTGGTACATATACACAGTGGAATATTACTCAGCTATAGAAACAAATGCATTTGAGTCAGTTCTAATGAGGTGGATGAAACTGGAATCTAGTATACACAGTGAAGTATGTCAGAAGGAGAAACACCAATATAGTATATTAACGCATATATGTATGGAATTTAGAAAGACAGTAACAACAACTCTGTATGCAAGACAGCAAAAGAGACACAGACATAAAGAACAGACTTTTGGACTATGTGGGAGAAGGTGAAGGTGGGATGATTTGAGAGAATAACATAGAAACATGTATATTACCATATGTAAAATAGATGACCAGTGCAAGTTTGATGCATGAAGCAGGGCACTCAAAGCCAGTGCTCTGGGACAACCCAGAGGGATGGGGTGGGGAGGGAGGTGGGAGGGGGCTCAGGATGGTGCACACCTGTGCACCCGTGGCTAATTCACATCGATGTGTGGGGAAAACCACCACAACTCTGTAAAGTAATTAGCCTCCAATTAAAATTTTTAAAAAAGAATCAGACATGACAGAGTACACATGCACTCTGTAGTCACTAGACGTGTGTATACATATATACATATATATGTATATATATGAGCACACACGCACTCTGCAGTCACTAGACGTATCTTTGTGTATACATATGTATGCATATATGAGCACACATGCACTCTGCAGTCACTAGACGTGTGTGTGTATAGATATATGTATATATATGAGGACACATGCACTCTGTGGTCACTAGACGTGTCTGTGTGTATACATATGTGTATATATATGAGCACACACGCACTCTGCGGTCACTAGATGTGTCTGTGTGTATACATATGTAGATATATATGAGCACACACGCACTCTGTGGCCACTAGACGTGTCTATGTGCATACATATATACATATGTATATATATATATATATGAGCACACACGCACTCTGTGGCCACTAGATGTGTGTGTGTGTATACATATATACATATGAATATATATATGAGCACACACGCACTCTGCAGTCACTAGATGTGTCTGTGTGTATACATATGTATATATATATATATGAGCACACATGCACTCTGCGGTCACTAGACGTGTCTGTCTGTATGCATATGTATATATATATGAGCATACATGGACTCTGTGGTCACTAGACGTGTCTGTGTGTATACATATATATATGTATATATATATATATACGAGCACACATGCACTCTGCGGTCACTAGATGTGTCTGTGTGTATACATATGTATATATATATATGAGCACACATGCACTCTGCGGCCACTAGACGTGTCTGTGTGTATACATATGTATATACATATATATATGTATTTATATGAGCACACATGAACTCTGCAGTCACTAGACGTGTCTGTGTGTATACATATATACATATGTATATATATATGAGCACACATGCACTCCGCAGTCACTAGACGTGTCTGTGTATACATATATACATATGTATATATATATATGAGCACACATGCACTCTGCGGTCACTAGACGTGTCTGTGTGTATACATACATATATATATGTATATATATGAGCACACATGCACTCTGCGGTCACTAGACGTGTCTGTGTGTATACATATGCATATATATATGAGCACACATGCACTCTGCGGCCACTAGATGTGTCTGTGTGTATACATATATACATATGTATATATATATGAGCACACATGCACTCTGCGGTCATTAGACGTGTCTGTGTGTATACGTATGTATATATATATATATATATATATATATGAGCACACATGCACTCTGTGGTCACTAGATGTCTCTGTGTGTATACATATTATTTATGTATATGTATATAGGTAGTTCATATAAGTGGCTTCCCACGTGCTGCTAGTAGTAAAGAACCCACTTGCCAATGCAGGGGACAAAAGAGATACGGGTTCTATCTCTGGGTTGGGAGGATTGCCTTGAGAAGGGCATGGCAACCCACTCCAGTACTCTTGCCTAGAGAATCCCATGGAGCCAGGAGCCTAGCTGGCTACAGTCCATAGGGTTGCAGAGTCAGACACGACTGAAGCACCTTAGCAGGCAGGCATGGGTAGTAATATAACCATGTCCAAAACAGATTCCTCAATGCTCAGTCCATATCTGCTAACCTAGCAGTGATGATGTTTCCCTCGGCTTTTGCTTTTTAATGACTCACACACTTCCTTGCCCTGTGTCAGGGTGACAAATCCTTCCCTGTTGTTTTCATTAATCATTCCACTGGTTGAGTGACTCAGACTGTCAAAACAGCAGACAATTAAAGGATTATTTTATGGAAAACGAACAGCGAAACATTATAATGAAATTTCAATTATTTTCATTCTCCTTGCTGAGACACATTTCTTTTTTTCAAGATCAGATTTGTTTATTCTTTCTGAACCATTTATTTCTCGATTTAACAGTTCTCTGACCACTGCGAGCACTTTAAAAGACAACCAGACAATAAATCAAGCGAAAAACCCTGATGCTGGGAAAGATTGAGCGCAGGAGGAGAAGGGGATGAGAGAGGATGAGACGGTTGGATGGCATCACCAACTCAATGGACATGGGTTTGGGCGGACTCCGGGAGTTGGTGATGGACAGGGAGGCCTGGCGTGCTGCGGTTCATGGGGTCGCAAAGAGTCGGACACGACTGAGTGACTAAACTGAACCGATTTGATTTTACCCAGTTTTCCCTTTTCCAGATATGATTTTAAATAGAATAGAAGCCCAGACTCTGCGGGGAGAAATTAGGTGTGGTTGTCTTATGGATCAGAAATGGACTATATGGCCCCTTAGGACTTATAGTTACGATCCTGTAATTTTATGAACTCTTGCCTCTTTTGTTCTGAGTTCTACCCATAACAACAAATAAAGCAACGACAACCACAGTTATCAGCCCTGTGGTTTCTCTGATCTCTGGCTGGGGTTCACCAGTGTGGGCAGCAGCTGGCCAAGGCAGTTCCTGAATCTCTGAGTTAACACTAACCTTCTACTTTCGGATCAGACTCTGGCCTCCTAAAAGCTCGGAACAGCATCAAAGCAGTTATAACAGGAAAGAGGAAAAGTGTGGCCAGAAACTATCTGAACATGTACTATTTTCGAATTCAGCAGTGACCTTCAAATGAGGAACTCAGTCAGATAAATATATTTAACCATCATAATAATTCAAGCTCGATTAGCAATCGACATGTCAGAATTTTAGTCTGCCCCTAGTAATTACTTCTTTCCAATATTTAAAGAAGTTGCGATTTCCAGCACTATCCTGATATGGTTTCTTTCCTCCACAGGGACCATATTTTGAGCTCCACCCCCTGGCAAGAAGGGCCAGAGATATTAGTGTATGTTTGTGCTTGTATTTGTTGGAGCTTAAAGAGGCAACAAACCTAGACTTTTCCTCTGACATCAGAAGGCTCTCAGAATTCAGCTCTCAATCTTTTATTTCTCTGTAATGTTGAGAAAAAGGTCTCAACATTACAGTTGAACAGTGGTTTTGAATCTTCGGTCTGCAATCTTTCTGAGTTCTTAAATGATATTTGGAACAGCCTAATGGAAATCATGTTAGGAGCATACTGTACTTGTAAAAATAGTCTAGAGAGAATGTAATGCTTGGTTAATTATCCAGATGTGTAAAAGCACAATGCAATTGGACTTAGAGAAACTTGTAATTGTGTATTCCGTCTGAATCTCTCCCTTCTTACATGTTTCAACAACATTCACAGCAGACTTATTGCAGCCCTGCTACCCGGTTACTTTTAAGGAAGGAAAAAAAATTATATCTAAAATTCAAGTTTCAATCAGCTCCTCCAGAAGAAAAAAAAATCATGTCAGAGAATAATACTTTAATGGAAACAATGTCCTCTGACAGAAACTCCACATATGTTAGCAGTTACTGTTGTGTAAGCTACTCTCCGTCGTCTCCATTTCTTACTAAAGTAGACGCCGTTATATTCATTCTCTGACTTGCTTCTAAGTATACCTTTTATGGTAAAACTTACAGAAACTTTATCAGTGATAATGAGTAATGGCTTTTAAATCTGGTTACCAAGTGTCACTGTTTACTGGCCCTAGCGCCTTACCTCTGCTTGAAAGTGGAAAAAGGCAGTTGTCAGCTTCAGCAATGACACAATGAGGATGGTTAGGGTCATCAACACCCTTTTCCCTGCTCTGTCACCAAGTCCCCAGCGACTCCAGGTGGGATGAACGTACCTAAAGAATTCACTTCAGGGCTGGTGAGAACCCTTCCATGCTCAGGAGAAAAACAGGTGAGCGCTCCTTGTGGACAGAGTCACACCAGTTTCCTTTCGTCTAGCTGTCCCCAAGCACAGATTGTGGTGGAGCTACTCCCAAGTATGAGGGTGATCAAAGTGAACATGCCTTTAAGAGGGGGACATGCCTTGAAGAGAATTTTACCACACATACACACACACACAAATTGGTGAAAAGCCTAAGCTGCATGGAGTCATACAGGACACAGCAGTCAAGAGGACCGGATTAAGCTAGGACAACCTTGCCTTCATCTAGCCTTGGGACAGAAGCTTACTTCACTCAGCACCATTTTTCCACTGAAGAGAGAAGAGGGGTAGCCTTAACACAGCTAGTTCAGAAAATTAATGAAACTAGACCTTCAGTTTCAACACAATAGATTGTGGTAATCTCTACAACTTCCTAGACGTTGCTAGACCGTGCATCATCTAATTTCAAGACCACACTGCTGCAATTAAAAAAGGGAGGGGAGGCTTCTAATATGATTTTATCTAAATAGCTATTTCTCTTGACTATGGGCTTAAAAAGAAATGCAGAATCTACAGGAATAGACATATTAAGAAACACTTTGATCTGTATCCAACTTTTAGTCACATAAATTTATGAAAAAGTATCTACTGCCTTCCAAATGGTATGTTTCTATTTGTTTTGAGGTGATGCTTCTTTAAAAAATAATCCCATCAGTGACTAAAATAAGTGAAAAAGATGCACCTTACCTCCCCTAACTCTGACCTCGGTGCCGATTTTAGAGAAATTCATACCCAGCTTGAAGCCAGGTGATCCAATCAGAGGAGTAAACACTTTTGTTTAGAGACTGTAGTTAATGCTACTTTTAAATAAAGAGCATGAACATACTGGACCACAGTCAACAAACTGAATCTCACTGTAGATAGAACTCAGAAGGCTGAAGCCGTGCATAATAGATTTAATTTAGTATTTCTGGTCCTCCAGCCTACACATCTCCTCCATGCTGCTTGGTCCAGCATGGTAGCTCACTTCAGACAAAGTTTATAATTACTTCTCATTTACTCGTATTCTTTTCCATGTACTAAAGAATCAGTAAACATGTGCTGACTTGATTTAGATATGCTATCCAAAAGCCTGAGGCCCAATTTGCAAACATTTCCATATGCCCCCATTCAATTCTTCAGGTTGCTGCTTAAACCTTGACTTTTCTAATATTAAACACATTAAATAGTCAAAATCCGTTTTCAATTCTAAAAGAAAATATTGGCAAGTCAGAAGAACATAACTGAAAATAGATATCTGTCATGAGCTCAAGAGTTAAAGCAGCTCAAATGTTATCTAATAAAACTCAGCAAGTTCCATGCTTTGAGAAATAATTACATTCCAAGGACCTCAAGCCTTTAGATCACTTGAAACCTCCATTTACCCCATAAAACTTTATGATCAAAGCCAAGCCTTTATGATTAAAATGAAGTCTTGGCCAGAAAGACAGAAATATCCAAGAAGCTGGGAACTTCTTTACTGTTTGTATAAGGTTAGTAACCCTTAGCGGAGAAGGCAATGGCAACCCACTCCAGCACTCTTGCCTGGAAAATCCCATGGGTGGAGGAGCCTGGTAGGCTGCAGTCCATGGGGTCGCTAAGAGTCGGAGACTACTGAGCAACTTCACTTTCACTTTTCACTTTCATGCATTGGAGAAAATGGCAACCCACTCCAGTGTTCTTGCCTGGAGAATCCCAGGGACAGAGGAGCCTGGTGGGCTGCCGTCTATAGGGTCGTACAGAGTTGGACACGACTGAGGCGGCTTAGCAGCAGCAGCAGCAGCAGTAACCCTTAGAGACCGCACAAAATTTAGAAAGGATGTTTGACTCCCTTGTACAGACAAATCTATTCTGTGGGAATAGGTGGGTTCCAGAGACAGTGCAGTGTGTGAGGAGAGTGCAGCCAGGCTTCAGAAAGCATCTCTATGAAGGAGGTTACAATCCTTAGCTTGTCCCTTGACCACAGTCCTTGGGTTCTGGAGTCCGGCTGCTTAGGTTCTAATTCTGGGCTGGATGAACTTGTAACCTCTCCAAGCCTCATTTATCTCACCTGTAAAATGGGTATGATGATAACAGTGCTAGCTTCATAAGGCAGCTGTGAGGATTAAATAAGGAAATGCACGAAACTGTGCTCAGCATCATGCCTGTCATATGATCCACTCTCAATAAATATTCTCAAATAAGGTCTACAAATAAAACAAAGGGACTAAACACTCTAGAAGGTCCCCTTTGTCGTTGTTTAGTCACTCAGTTGTGTCCAACTCTTCTGTGTGCCCACCAGGCTCCTCTGTTCTTGGAATTTTCCCACAAGAATACTGGAGTGGGTTGCAATTTCCTTCTTCAGAAGGTATGTTCACCTATGGCTGATTCGTGTCAATGTATGGCAAAACAAATACAGTATTGTCATTTAAAATGAATAAATAAATAAATTAAAAAAAAAAAAAAAGAAGAAGGTCCCTTCTAACTACCAAATTCAAGGATCACAAGGCTGGGCTAAGACAAAGGTGTGGCTTTCATAAACAAGTATAAACCTGTCACTCAGACAGTTCTCCCAGCCTGCCCCTTTACAAGTGTGTCAGGGCTTGAAATTCCCCTATTACAAGTATTCATCTATGGCTTAGGCTCTATCCTCTATTCAAAGACAAGTATGTTGGGAAGAGGCTTCCCTGGTGGCTCTGTGATAAAGAATCTGCCAACAATGCAGGAGACATGAGTTCGATCCCCGGGTCGGGAAGATCCCCTCGAGAAGGGCATGGCAATCCACGTCAGTACTCTTGCCTCAAGAATCCCATGGGCAGAGGCGCCTGGTGAATGGCAGTCTGTAGCATCACACAGAGTCAGACACAACTGAAGGGATGAATCAGCAGCAGCAGCAGCATGCTGGGAGTACACTCAATCTAATTTTCTCTAACGGACAGTGAGCTGGTAACAAGTCAGAATTGGGGAGAGAAACAGAATAACCATGATGGGGATGGAGGAAGCATGGGAGAAGTAGGACCAAACACTATACAGCCAAGGAAAGGAAGGCTGAGAGTGGGAGTCAGGGCACTGTACAGGGAGAGAAGGACCATGACAGGGCAACCAAAACAGACAAAGAGAAGTGTCATCGATGTTTTCATCTGGCAAATGCCTTGCTTGAAGCCACTCTATAACATCCATTAAACACTGCGCCTAGTACTGTATGAAACAAATTAGGCAAACCTGGGTCTTGACTCCTGGGATCCTGCCCCTCTGAACCCATTGGGCCATGATGATTTCAATGAAGAAATTAGACTCTGTGAACCCAGCAGGATTTTGCTCATGTGGATGAAGAGAAAGTATCCTATTAAGCTCGCTAATTTTTAAATAGCTTCAAAGTTTTGCCTCGAATAAACCCTGGCTGCAAACTGCTTCAAGGGAAAGCAGCCCCCCCTCCTGCTGATCAAAAGAGATGCTCAGGTTTTTCAGATGTCAATCACAAGCAATCCTACCCATTGGCACAACCGCCTCTAAGCACTGGATCTTTTCCACAAGTGGACTGAAAACCACAGGCACAGAGGACAGTGGACGGACCCCTCACTCCTGCCACCTCCCTGCCTTCATGCACCAGGGCTGTTGTAATTTCTAGCTGGGCCCACATACATTTGAGTGGATTCTAAAGAGTGTCTGAACCTCATGAAAAAGAGCAATCTCACTAATAGTTACTGGCTCAGAAAGGATAACACTTATGAAGAAAGTTAATTATGTGAATTAAATGCAGCTTGTTTCTCTGTTTGAAGTACATTTTTTCATGCCTCGAGGAGGGTGATTTACAGACACATTTGTCTCTCTTTAGAGAAAATTAATTCCAGTTGGTGTTCCGGGCAGAAGCAGAGAGAAGGGAAGGAGACAAAGCAATTCTTCCTTCTCCACTGCTTCAAATGCAGGTCCACACCACACTTTGTTGTGGCCTCACCATGGTCACACGGCAGGGGCGAGGGCCCTTGGTTGGTCCACACACATTTTGCTACTATCCAAAGCTGCTAAGGTCCACCATGATCTTCTGATGAAGTGAACAACTTCTTTTACAGATGATTTCAAAATATGAGGGAGACAATACCACACCCCCAAAACAAGTGAGCAGAGCTCTTTAAACATCTCAGTCCTTGCTTACATGCATTAGGCCATATGCTTTGGAGCAATAATATATTAATCCAACTTTTCAACATGAATGGTAGTAATAGTCATCATGTGTTGGGTACTCTCTATAGCCAGTCACTCTGTTAAATATTTGAGGAGGATTATCTAATTAAATGTTCAAAACAACCCTACACAGAAGGTACTGTTATTACTTCCAGACTTCTTTACAACAAATTCAGGGCGCTGAACAGCAGCTCAAGTTGCTTGGAGCAACAGGCTACTCTCATTCACAGCACACAAAAGTGGAAGATATTTATTTGCAATAGGCTTCCCTGGTGGCTCAGATGGTAAAGAATCCACCTGTGGGAGACCCAGGTTTGATCCCTGGGTTGGGAAGATCCCCTGGAGAAGGGAATGGATATCTACTCCAGTATTCTTGCCTGGAGAATTTCATGGACAGAGGAGCCTGGTGGGCTACAGTCCAAAGAGTCGCAAAGAGTGAGACATGACTGAGCAACTAACACTTTCATGTTTGCAATGAGAAGCAGAAAACCATTTCTGAGTTTATGCATTTCTTTTCCAAGAACAGTTCTACAAATCTAGCAGCATTATTTTCAACTTCTCCCAAAAGTATGAAGAAATTAAGAGTTCATAAGAGAAAAGATTCCCCTTTCTTGAGAATATATTACAATATTTTTCTTGGCGGTGGACACAGGGAGGGTGGGGTTGGTATTATGTTAAAACTGCATTTATATACAGATGCTTTAAGGGTATGTCTAAGGTAACTACGGTTGAACATCCAGTAAAGCGAAATATCCCTGGAAGTGATCTAATTTAAAAACCAACACTTCTGATAGTAAGATGAAATGCAGAGGCCCAGAGAAGTTAAAGAAATTGTCTGGCATCATACAGAGAGAAAAAGCCAGCAATGAACCTCAGGTCTCCTAATTATTAATGCAGAATTCCTTCCACTTCTCCATCCTTCCTCCTAGCCTTAACAAAAGACCAATGGAACAAACTAAAGAGAAACACCACATTCTGCAAATAATAAACCATCAGGCACTACTGAGTGCTCTTCCTTCTAGAAAAAGGTGTGCCCCCTGATTTAACATCTCCTGCATGGTTCTTACAGAGATGCTGCTGCCTGGAAAGTGCATCTCCACCCTAGCCCCTGCCTGCCCTCATTCCCATCTTCCTTCATCACTTTGAAGGCACCGGTTTCTTTAAAAGTATTCATCCTGGCAGCAGAGAATATAAAAAGAAAACTGTCCTTTCTTGCACACATTCAGAAATTACATGCACGAAACCACTAGACTGACATGAAGTAGACAAGTCAAGTTTTTCATTGAAAATTTGGCAGCTTTGCTGAAAAGTTCAACATCACGGTTAACAACATTGTCACATTATTCACAAGACAAGGAATTACATTCTAAGCAGATCATTCTGCTGACTGGGTGTTTTTCAAGCTTGCTACCAAAATGACAGGGGTGTCGCTTCCTTCCCCCTTCCTCATGCTGCTTCTGAAATGGGTTAAAAGGGAAGGAACAGCAGGGAATTACTGGTAGAGGTCCTAAAATATCCTAACTAGATAAAGGTCTTTTAAAAGACTTACATGTAACAAGCTAAATAGTCAGGATATCCTTTCTAGACAGTTTAGAAAAAGGAGAAAGGAGAGGGAAGATCCTAGTCCATTAATTTGCCATTCCTTTGGAAAAGCTGAGACCGGTTTCCACATTGACACCCTTACAATGGAAACCGGTGGTCTGTGCTTGCATCCTTCCAGCCCTCCCTCTGGTATCATCACTCAGCTCTTCCTCTGGAGACCGCTCATCTCCCATTCTCAAGCTTGCGGCGCAGGTGTAAAGGCTTCAAGATGATTCGCCGCTTCCTAGGCATTGCAGTGGGCCTTAGGCACCATTCCGGCCAATCTGTATACTCCATCCCCCTGACCCCGAGAATGGGCCTGGGCTCCAAATGGACAATGGGATTTAGAAATGTGGTGGAATTCTGACGAGGGAGAAGTTTAGCCTGTAAGCTATCTCTAGAGCTCTGGAGTGGATTGGAGAGGCGAGGGCACAGGTGAAAAGAACTTACCTGAGAATGAAACCAGACATGTGCAAAGCCAAACGACTAGATCAAGAGTATGTGATACAAAATCCTGATGATAAAGTTTGAGCACCCAGATCCAGCCATGCCTGATGCCAACAGTCAACCCCCTGTTTTACTGAAGCCACTTGGAATAGCGTTTTTGTCACTTGTAGGCAGAAGAACCTTGACTAATACACCCATATTCATCCTTCAAAAATCCAGTTTAATTCTTGCCTCCTCTGTCTGACTTCTCCTGTGGATCACATCTTGAGGGATAGCTATTTGCTCACCTTAAGCTACTTGTCTTTACAGCTACTTTTCTAATTGTACTTTTCATTCTGTGTTGTATTTTTATTAGACCCTCAGATTTATGGCAGAATTAATATCTTATTCATCACTGAATTTTTAATACTTGTCCAAAGCATTAGACATAGTAGGGAATGAGTTGAGAATTTTTAATATGGATTGAATTAATATTAATTTGTCTGTACACATTGAATGGATAAACCACAGGTGTCATAATATATTCCAGTCCTGATGATGTTGGAACCACACAAGAAAACATGATTTCAACTTACCTCCCCAGTGACATAAAAGTCATTGTCTCTATAGTCAGAGAACAACTCGAAAAACTGAATTAATGCACTGCAAAGAGAAAAGCAACAATAAAAAATTACATGGAATCACTATACTACCCAGTTTCACCCTTAGACAAGAGGTTTCACATTGAATTAAGATACCATTATGCTATAAGCTTCTGGAGGTATTGTTTTAAAAGTCTCATGAGTGAATGACACTCCATATTCTGTGGATGGTTAGAAAAACACTCGTAGACTTGCTCTGTGATACTCAGAAGTTCATACAAGTGAACATCAACAATCTGGAAAGGTTTCTAAATCCCTGGGTTACCAGCTTGAATCACTTGCCTGTTGAGGGGACCCTTGAGCAAAGTGCCACAGGCTTTCACCTATCATTTAGCAATTTGTGGAGTTAGCTCTACAAACATTACAGTCCCACTAACCTCAGTTTGTGGTGAGGTAATGGGAACCTCAGTTGCTTACCAACCTCTCTCTGTGGGGAACACTGAACATTCCTATATTCTAATGGGGCCCCCAGAATTTCAGTGTTTTAATAACCAAAGAACAGGAAAACTCTAAACTGACTAGGTGTGTATGTGTTCAGCCACTCAAGCGTGTTTGACTCTCTGCAGCCCCATGGAGTGTAGCCTGTCAGGCTTCTCTGTCCATGAAGTTTTCCAGGCAAGAATACTGGAGTGGGTTTCCATTTCCTAGTCCAGGGGATCTTCCTGACCCAGGGATCGAACCCATGTCTCTTGTGTCTCCTACAATTGTAGGTAGATTCTTTACTGCTAAGCCACCTGGGAAGCCCCTAAAATGACTATAGTCTAAAGGAAAATCACTAAATGCCCACAGATATGGAAGTAAATGCAAAGTGGCCTCTGGGCTCAAAATATCCACATTCACTAAAGATTGCCAACAGCCACTTTGGTATGCTGAAACAGATTTAAACAGACTCAAAAAATTATTTCATAACAAGCAAGAAAAGGGTGGATTATTAAACGATTCTCTACTTGAACAGAATCTTTCATAAAGGAGACACAAACTTGTGAAACTCCGAAGCCTTATGAATGTCTTGACCTAGATTGCAATGCCTGAGAAGCTGGGCAAGGTTTTGTTCCTGTTTCCTGCTGAGGGACTAAAAGCCATGAACTAGCCAGTGAAGATAAAAGGCAAGGAGGTCCTGCAAAACCAGGAGCAGAAAGTTCAAGGGTTACACAGAGGCAAAACTGGGTCATTACAATCACCACAATCCTGGCAATAACTTAATTTTCAAAGGCTCCATTAAGAACCCAGCATTGGAACCTCTCTGGTGGTCCAGTGGTTAGGACTTTGCCTTCCAATGCAAAGGGTGAGGGTTCAATCCCTGGTCAGGGACCTATGATCCCACACACCTTACAGCCAAAAAAACAAAACATAAAACAGAAGCAATACTGTAACAAATTCATAAAGACTTTAAAAATGGTCCACATTAAAAAAAAATCTTAACCACATTAAACTCTACTATAGAGTTTCAGTGTATTTATTTATTATTTATAGTAACTGAAATCTTTGTAGCAACTAAATCTGGAAAGTGCATTACATAGCCTCCATGTTTGTGCTGGCAATATGCTGCCTTTAGAGCTGAGATAAAAATAGGAGTTTATTCTCCACCCTTGCCTCTTTAACCTTCAGGCTAAAAATTACTTCTCTTTCTCTCTTCCTGCTAGTTGGAATGGCAATAGGCAATTTAATATAGTAAATCTCAATTAAGCCTTGTGTTTTAGCTTAAAACTTATTTCCTTAAAGAATTTGTTGGAGAGTTGTTGGGGTTGCCAGATTTAGCAAATAAAATACCAGATGTCTAACTAAATTTAAATTTCAGATAAACAACAAATAATACTTTAGTATAAGTCTGTCCCAAATATTGCACAGGACATACTTAGATTAAAAAATTATTGACTGTTTATCCGAAATTCAAATTTAACTGGCATTCTGTATTTTATCTGGTAGTCTTAGTTGAAGGAGATAATCTCCCAGCTTACTTTTAACTTGAAAAAAACAGGATTCTCTAGTTGAAGTTTCCAAGGCAAGGTCCCAATTGAGGAAGTTATCACGAAATTTTAATTTCACAGTAGGATCTGAACAAAAACTTGGCTAATCATAGCAATGCCTTAGTAGGTCTTTCTTAAATGGGAATGAAAAATGAAAAAGGTAAATTTGGTAAGTTGGAGGTACATATGCCATTTGTTCATTGAACTGTGTTGTCATCAAGGATTAGACCATTACATGGTAAAGGGTTGTTCAAAAATAAAATCTAGAATCATCCTCACCTTAAACTGCAAACCTTGTAAGTACAGCTGCTAAAGCATATAATATCAGGTTGGCCAAAAAGTTTATTTGGGTTTGTCTGTAAGATGTTACGGAAAAACCTGAACAAATTTTTGATCAACCCAATACATAGCATACGTGTGTGTGCACACGTGCGCAC
This sequence comes from Nanger dama, assembly GCA_917880005.1. Lineage (NCBI taxonomy): Eukaryota > Metazoa > Chordata > Mammalia > Artiodactyla > Bovidae > Nanger > Nanger dama. Next base: position 30,773,682 of record CAKJTW010000022.1, read on the forward strand.
ACTCCATGCATTCATTCAGGCACAGGAGCTATATGGCACACCAAACATATCTCTCTTCCATGTCTTTCCATTTGGAACCTTGCTGGCATCGTGTCAAGGCCTTGTCAAATAAGTAGAATTTTAGTCAAAGGCTACTCAGTGGCAGAAAGTTACATTAAGAGACAACAGGATGAAACACAGAAGGCAAGGGTGAATGATCAGGAGAAACCACCCCTCAGATAATTGTATTAAAGAGAAGATGGGCTCAGGGCAGAGAAGGTGGATGTAAATGATAACACAAAAGATCGAAGGACAGCTCTGGACTCCGGTCTGCTCTAGTGGAGTCAGGGTCATAGAAATACAAGACATTCAGGAGAACTGAGGTGAAAATAATCTCAGAAAAGCTCCATACCAACAAACGCCAGACAAGGTATACTTTAGTCACTGACAGTCTGGCTGAAAGAAGCATACCGACAAGGATCCCAGTGGTTTTGTTCTCTTGCGTCAGATGGGGAGCTATCCTCAGCATTCATTCATTCCACATCTAGTGTGGCCGGGCCATGATCTCACCTGCACCCTTCATTCACTGCAGTTCTCAATTTAATATATAAAACTGTTTCATAGTCACATTGTTATGAAGTTTTATTTAGCAATGGGCTTCCCCTGGTGGCTCGGATGGTAGAGAATCTTCTTGCAATGCAGGAGATGCGAGTTCAATCCCTGGGTTGGTAAGATTCCCGTGGAGAAGGGAATGGCTACTCACTCCAGTATTCTTGTATAGAGAATTCCATGGACAGAGGAGCCTGGTAGCTACAGTCCATTGGGTCACAAAGAGTCAGACAGGACTGAGCGACTAACACAGAGCAAAAAAAAAAAAGTCTAAGCGTCTTGTTTGCGGGAAAAGTTTCATTTCCAAACAAAGAAAAGCAGCCTAAATGTAAATGTCAAATGTCTTTTTAGACATCCTCTCAGCTGAGCACTAATACTAGTGAAATGGTGGGATTTTCAAAAAAAAAAAAAAAGAAAGAAAGATGGTTTTCAAAGAGAGAAAAAGAAAGTAGCTTGTTTATAGGTTTCAAAGCAACCTTCTTATTCCAAACACCCATCTGGACAGCTGGGGAGAAGAGTGCAGTCATAAAGGGAAACAAATAGTATAAACCATAACGGAAACAGCTGAAATCAGTTTTCTGCACTACCCTTGATTAGCTATTTTCCAGTACTAAGAGCCTGAAGCAAAAAGAACTAAAACAGCTATAAACAATGGATGCTTTGAAATAGGTTCTCTTTACATGTCTTGCAAGAGGAGATGAACCACATGTCAGCAGTAAATATCCACTCGCAGGGTCAACTGGAAGCTGTGACCATCCTTGGGGGAGGGGCTGGAGAGCCAGAAGAGGAAGGGCAGGGGTGCAAGGCTCTGGCTTAGAGGATCTGATGTATTTCTTTCATACAGACCCTCCGCCCTCAGGGTGTTTGCTAATTAAACAACTGAGGTTGTTTGGAGTTAAGCCAAAAGAGGGTTGGAGGAGGAGGGTATGGGGGATGTATGTTTCCCACCTGAAAAATGAGAGCTCACAGTCAGGACTAAATGAGGAAGACGTGGCCCTTGAGTTAACTTGTAAGGACTGCCGTCAGGATTATGTCTGTGGCAGGGGAAAAGGAGGTGTTTGAGCTGGTGGCAGCGGAGGGACCCCTGCCAGGATCTGGCTAAGGACCCATAGGCTCTGGAACCAGAAATGTGGGTCCTAGTCAGCTCACCTGGAGACTGAATGACTGTGTTAAAATAACGGGACATGTGGCGAACGAAAGTGTGCAAGACAGATACCAGCCATGTCATTTTCTGGGGCAGCAGAGAAGAAACATCTCTGGGAAAGAGGCTGAAAGTTAAGCCTCTTTCCTCTCCCCCTGCCCCCACCCCTCCCAGCTATTGCCTTGGGGAGAAAGAATAAAACGGAAAGCTTTTGTCAGAGATCAAAAAACACTGACTCCTATTAGATTCGCTTTCACTTTGGGGATTGGTTGGGTTTGCTCACCAATTAGCAGACGGGTGTTTGGTGAAAGTAGGGGGCAGCATAGAGGAGCCGGTTAACTGTTTCTGGTGACTAGGATTGTTTCAGCAAATTATTATAATGCGTAGGGCGGGGGGTGTGGGGGGTGCGGTGCCTAGTGATCAGAAAGAATCCAGGACCTGGTCTCTAATAATAATTTACAGACTGGGGGAAAAAAAAACACACACACAAGAAAGGTCACTTTAAGAAAATGTACTAAAAATAGCTATAATGAATGTAAGAATAGAGAAAGGAAGATATTATATGTATACTGTTTGATCAGGTTTGCAACTTCACATTTTCCTTACTTTTTGTGTAAAAGAATAACTTTGTAATCTGAAAGGAAAAGTAAGAAACTAGCTAGCAAGCTGAGCTTTCAGCTTGGAAAAGGCATGAAGGAGAAACACAGGAGTGAAAAACTGCATTTTGTGATGGCCACAAAAGGAGGACTCCTGGGAAAGAAAACAAACAAACATCTGAGATGTTGTTTCTTGGCAAATCCAAAGTTCAATATATAAATAATGTTGGAAGCAAGCAGAAACCTCTCAGGCAGCTAGTGGAAAGGTTGGAAAAGTATATTTGGTTGAATAATTCTGCTGTTTCTATTGTTTTTCAAAGGATATTTTTACAAAATTACACCTTAAGATGTTGGTTCTTCTTACTACTTTCTCTGCTGGCCACTTCACAGTTATCAATTTTAACATAACAAAATGTAAAACAGGCCGTGTGTGTGTGTGTGTGTGTGTGTGCACTCCTCATGTAGAAGTATTCTTAAAAGATCTTCAAGAACTGGACTGTGATAACTGATCAATAATACTTCTACTACTGGAAGAATTTTCATATTGAAATAGAAAATCATTTGTTTTGAAGATGGCCAAAAGAGCGCCAGGGCCTTTTACCTGTATAAGTTTCGAGCCACGTCGTCCTCATCTGTTGCATATCCGTGGACATGGTCGGTAAAACTGAAACCTGTGCCCACCTGAAGGGGAAATAAATAAGCAGGTATAAACAGAGAGAAACACACATCTTGCTGAGAGACACCACATGGGAAGGAAATCAACATTATTCCCAAGGTCATGCCTTTGGCCTCAGCTTTTTGGCATCACCCATGTGCACTCATCCATGCTCACAGAAGGATGCTGCATGTCACCACGTCCCCCTTCCCTCTGCTGAGCCCAAATAAACTAGCAGTGCAAAGCTCTTCTCTGATCCTAGAGTGGGGACCCTGCCAGATGATTATTTAAGGATGAGAAACTCACCTTTCCTGGCCTCTGCTACAGTATCAAAAGAGTCAAAGTCATCTCCTCTCTGAAACCTGGAAGGTGCACTGCCCTGTCCTGCTAAGAAGGAACTTTCTATTGGCCAAAGATAAAAGCTAGCTCTGTGTGTGTGCAGTTTTTTCCTCCATTTCTTTACTTGTGATAAATATGGCCACTATGCCCTTTCACCTTCAGCAGATAAGGGGTTTTAAAATAAAGATTAGCTTTAAACTAATAGTTCTTTATTCCTGGAAGTTCATAGTCAACTGAGTAAATCAATAGAAAAAGCTACTACTTATTTTGGGTCAATACTATGTACAAGGAATGCACCCTCACCATATACATCAGTTGTAAATATTTTTTATTTTTTTCCAAACAGCCAAGGGAACAGGACATTTAATTCGACTTTAATGTAAACATGGAATTATAGACTAGAAAAGAAGATGGCTGACAAAACATGATGGGGAGCAAGAATGTTGGATTTTTTTTTCCTTCCTATTTTTCTGTTTTCTCTTTGAACCATCTGGGAAGTGAAAGAAGTTACAGAGATTAGAGGACAGATATTTCCAATCTGCAGGAGCTGACCCTAAAGTTACTCTCCTATATTGTAGTTCATTTGATTTGATTTCATAAAACTTCCCAAGGAGAGTTCTACCTTTTGCTTTCCCTGAGATGAGGCATTCAGCTCACTCTGATAAGTGAAAGAGGTTAGTTTTGACTTTTTATATCAGAGCTCTATTTGAAAGATTAGGTGCTCCCATGCTATATTAAAAAAAAACCCAAGTTATAGAGAAACCCATATTATACTAGAGAGAAAATCATCCCTTCCTGGATGGTATAACTCAGTGAAGAGGACATTTCACAAGACCAGAAATGAGGGAAGGAGAGAAAGCAGCAAGGAAAACTCCCAAACTTGGATATAATGGTACATATTAGAAAATCTCAATTAAAAAAAAATTTTAATCGGAGGATAATTGGTTTATTGTGTTGGCTTCTGCCATACAACAATATGAATCAGCCATAGGTATACTTATGTCCCCCCCAGACTTCCCCCTCATCCTGCATCCCGTCCCACCCCCCCTGGCTGTCACGGAGCACAGAGCACCAGCTCCTTGTGTTATGCAGCACTTTCCATTAGTTAGCTATCTGTTTTATATATGGCAATGTACGTGTTTCAATGCTGAAGGAGACGGTGGGACAAATTGAATCAAATGTATTTTTAAAATGGACAATTATAGAGGCTTCCTTGGTGCTCCAAGGGTTAAGACTTAGTGCTCCCAATGCAGGGAAACCAGGTGGGAACACTGGTCAGGGAACTAGATCCTGCACGTGGCGACTAAGATCCCATTTAGGCCATAACCAAGACCTGGAGCAGCCCAATACAATTTTTTAAAAAGAAAATCAGTTCAGTTCAGTTCAGTCGCTCAGTCGTGTCTGACTCTTTGCGACCCCATGAATCGCAGCATGCCAGACCTCTCTATTCATCACCATCTCTCGGAGTTCACTCAGACTCAGGTCCATCGAGTCCGTGATGCCATCCAGCCATCTCATCCTCTGTCGTTCCCTTCTCCTCCTGCCCCCAATCCCTCCCAGCATCAGAGTCTTTTCCATTGAGTCAACTCTTCGCATGAGGTGGCCAAAGTACTGAAGTTTCATAGACAATTATATTTTCAAAAGAAAAAAATCTGGTGTTTTTTTATTTAATAAATGTACTTAATGAAAAGAAAAAAAAAAAAACTAGAGAGGTCAACACTGCCATTTCCCAAGACCCCGGGTACTTACGGGATTATCAACGTAGAGCATGGAAAACGTAGTGGTCCAAGGAAAGTCTCTGGCAAACACTAGTAAAGCAGAGAAGAGGCTTGAGACTGAGTCCTTAATAAAACATTCCACCTAACGTCTAGCTCCAGTTTGGAGCCCAACACTCCCACCTGTCCCCTCCAGTTTGGGGAACTCTTGGTGTCCCTCTGACCCCACGTCACTGTCCTGCAGCAGGTACAGACACCAGCTGTTTTTCCTCTTCCCCTCCTCTCCTTTACTTTTCCCAGAACCAGAAAATTTCTACATCTAAGATGAACGTTGGAAACAAAACCCCATGCAACTGCCTCATGCAGAAATACCCATCACCCACAGATGCAATAAAACTATCTGTCCAGTTGAGTGAATCCTCTTTAACCTCTGATTCTCCAGAATCTTCCCTCCCATCCAACACTGAAGAGACCCACAACTTCGACAGAATTGTGTACAGAGGTATACTGAGTCACAAACTCGTTCACACTCCAAATTCTGACCTGGGGAAAGTAAACAATATCCCCTCCCCTAAAACTGAAGTGGAGATAAGCCTGGGTTAGAGCTGGATGTAGCTCCTTCTCCATTCCTTCCTGCGGCCCTCAGACCTCAGCACCTTGCTTCCAAGATATCTGATCATTTGTGTGGCTGAACTACGCCATTCGGTTTGTATGAATAATTAGGGATATAATTCCACCCACTTGTCCTACACAAAAGGTCTCGCCTAGACAGTAATAAATGCCAACTGTTTTCACAAGTCTGGATTGCTTGAGTCCGCAGTAGACTAGCAGAACAAACTATGGAACATTTCACCCAAATTTCAAGGCAGAAAGCAGCCCAGTCAGGACACTCACCCTGTTGGCTCCTCCTTCTTGGACAGACAGACACCGCCAGAAAATTGCGTTTTCATAATCTGAAACTGTAAAGCTATTTCTAGGGGTTCATTGTTTACACTAAGTTATTTCTAAAGCAGATATAAGGGTCAAAGGAAAAACTCTCCATGGGAAACCAGAGTCCAAGCAATACTTACAAGTCATGTTTTTGCTGACAATGTAAGGTCCATGTTCCACAAAGAGACCAAACATGGATGAGCCTCCTGGCCCACCTTGTAGCCAAAGGACGACTGGTGCATTCTCTGGCTCTACCTAGAATGAACAGAGAACCCAGTGAATACACAGAGTGCTAAGGCTTCAGAAAATACCCAAGCAAGCTCACCTAAATCCTATTTTTCACAGCCTAGACTAAGTCGCAAACCTTCCCTGTGACCACTCTCTACAGAAGGAAAGCACGGTCATTTCTTGCTTAGAATTAGTATTTATTTCATATGCTGGTGCAGTTACATTTTTCTCGCCAATAACCAGAATACCCAGGAATGATCAAAAATTTGCCTTTGTATATCTTCAGGAGTAGCAGCCATGAGGAGCTACCCTACACCCAAGGTCAGGAGCAGCAGCTGCACTTTGCTGGAGCAGCTGTGAAGAGATACCCCATGTCCAAGGTAAGAGAAACCCAAGTAAGATGGTAGGCACTGAGAGGGGGGCATCAGAGGGCAGACACACTGAAACTATACTCTTAGAAAACTAGTCAATCTAATCACACGGACCACAGCCTTGTCGAATTCAATGAAACTAAGCCATGCCATGTGGGGCCACTCAAGACGGACGGGTCATGGTGGAGAGGTCTGACACAATGTGGTCCACTGGAGAACGGAATGGCAAACCACTTCAGTATTTTTGCCTTGAGAACTCATGAACAGTATGAAAAGGCAAAAGATAGGACACTGAAAGAGGAACTCTCCAGGTCGGTAGGTGCCCAATATGCTACTGGAAATCAGTGGAGAAATAATTCCAGAAAGAATGAAGGGATGGAGCCAAAACAAAAACAATACCCAGTTGTGGATGTGACTGGTGATAGAAGCAAGGTCCCATGCTGTAAAGAGCAATACTGCATAGGAACCTGGAATGTCAGGTCCATGAATCAAGGCAAATTGGAAGTGGTCAAACAGGAGATGGCAAGAGTGAACGTCTACATTTTAGGAATCAGCAAGCTAAAATGGACTGGCATGGGTGAATTTAACTCAGATGACCATTATATCTACAACAGTGGGCAAGAATCCCTTAGAGAAACGGAGTAGTCATCACAGTCGACAAGAGTCAGAAATGCAGTACTTGGATGCAGTCTCAAAAATGACAGAATGATCTCTGTTTGTTTCCAAGGCAAACCATTCAGTATCACAGTAATCCAAGCCTATGCCCTGACCAGTAACACTGAAAAAGCTGAAGCTGAATGGTTCTGTGAAGACCTACAAGACCTTTTAGAACTAACACCCAAAAATGATGTCCTTTTCATTATAGGGGACTGGAATGCAAAAGTAGGAAGTCAAGAAACATCTGGGGTAACAGGCAAATTTGGCCTTAGAATACTGAATAAAGTGGGGCAAAGGCTAATAGACTTTCGACAAGAGAATGCACTGGACATAGCAAACACCCTCTTCCAACAACACAAGAGAAGACTCTACACATGGACATCACCAGATAGTCAACACCAAAATCAGATTGATTATATTCTTTGCAGCCAAAGATGGAGAATCTCTATACTGTCAACAAAAACAAGACTGGGAGCTGACTGTGGCTCAGATCATGAACTCCTTATTACCAAATTCAGACTTAAATTGAAGAAAGGAGGGGAACCATTAGACCATTTAGGTATGAACTAAATCAAATCCCTTATGATTATACAGTGGAAGTGAGAAATAGATTTAAGGCACTAGATCTGATAGATAGAGTACCTGATGAACTATGGATGGAGGTTCCTGACATTGTACAGGAGACAGGGATCAAGACCATCCCCATAGAAAAGAAATGCAAAAAAGCAAAATGGCTGTCTGGGGAGGCCTTACAAATACCTGTGAAAAGAAGAGAAGCGAAAAGCAAAGGAGAAAAGGAAAGATATATGCATCTGAATGCAGAGTTCCAAAGAATAGCAAAGACAGATGAGAAAGCCTTCCTCAGCGATCAGTGCAAAGAAATAGGGGAAAACAATAGAATGGGAAAGACAAGAGATCTCTTCAAGAAAATTAGAGATACCAAGGGAACATTTCATGCAAAGATGGGCTCGATAAAGGACAGAAATGATCTGGACCTAACAGAAACAGAAGATATTAAGAAGACATGGCAAGAATACACAGAAAAACTGTACAAAAAATCTTCACAACCAAGATAATCACGATGCTGTGATCACTCACCTAGAGCCAGACATCCTGGAATGTGAAGTCAAGTGGGCCTTAGAAAGCATCACTATGAACAAAGCTAGTGGAGGTGATGAAATTCCAGTTGAGCTATTTCAAATCCTGAAGGATGATGCTGTGAAAGTGCTGCACTCAATATGCCAGCAAATTTGGAAAACTCAGCAGTGGCCACGGGACTGGAAAAGGTCAGTTTTCATTCCAATTCCAAAGAAAGGCAATGCCAAAGAATGTTCAAACTACCGCACAATTGCACTCATCTCACATGCTGGTAAAGTAATGCTCAAAATTCTCCAAGCCAGGCTTCAGCAATACGTGAACCCTGATGTTCAAGCTGGTTTTAGAAAAGGCAGAGGAACCAGAGATCAAATTGCCAACATCTGCTGGATCATGGAAAAAGCAAAAGAGTTCCAGAAAAACATCTATTTCTGCTTTATTGACTATGCTTTGTTGATTTTATTGACTATTGTGGATCACAATAAACTATGGAAAACTCTGAAAGAGATGGGAATACCAGACCACCTGACCTACCTCTTGAGAAATCCGTATGCAGGTCAGGAAGCAACAGTTAGAACTGGACATGGAACAACAGACTGGTTTCAAATAGAAAAGGAGTACAGCAAGGCTGTATACTGTCACCCTGTTTATTTAACTTACATGCAAAGTACATCATGAGAAATGCTGGGTTGGAAGAAGCACAAGCTGGAATCAAGATTGCCAGGAGAAATATCAATAACCTCAGATATGCAGATGATACCACCCTTATGGCAGAAAGTGAAGAGGAACTAAAAGCCTCTTGATGAAAGTGAAAGGGGAGAGTTTTGACTTAAACCTCAACATTCAGAAAACGAAGATCATGGCATCTGGTTCCATCACTTCATGGGAAATAGATGGGGAAACAGTGGAAACAGTGTCAGACTTTATTTTTCTAGGCTCCACAATCACTCCAGATGGTGACTGCAGCCATGAAATTAAAAGACGCTTACTCCTGGAAGGAAAGTTGTAACCAACCTAGATAGCATATTTAAAAGCAGAGACATTACTTTGCCAACAAAGGTCCATCTAGTCAAGGCTATGGTTTTCCTGTGGTCATGTATGGATGTGAAAGTTGGACTGTGAAGAAAGCTGAGTGCCAGAGAATTTATGGTTTTGAACTGTGGTGTTGGAGAAGACTCTTGAGACTCCCTTGGACTGCAAGGGAGATCCAACCAGTCCATTCTAAAGGAGATCAGCCCTGGGTGTTCTTTGGAAGGACTGATGCTGAGGCTGAAACTCCAAAAGACTCTGATGCTGGGAGAGATTGGGGGCAGGAGGAGAAGGGGACGACAGAGGATGAGATGGCTGGATGGCAATACTGGCTTGATAGACACGAGTTTGAGTGAACTCTGAGAGTTAGTGATGGACAGGGAGGCCTGGCGCTCTGCAATTCATGGGATGGCAAAGAGTCAGACACAACTGAGAGACTGAACCTAACTGAGGTGGTTATGTGCAGGCAGGGCTGAGAAGCTGTGCGGGTGATAGAGAGTTTTGCCCTGTTGGATGCCCTGGGCCCTCTGCTCTCCACTCCATCCTCCCCTGCTTTTCATGTCTCTTCCTGTGACCTGGCACAATGATGGGACTTCAGGCTCTCAGAAAAATAGGCTGACCCTGAGAGGCCACACTACAAAGTCAAGTCTGGTACCTTGGTGCCAAACATCTTTATTATGCAACTTTGAAGCACAGGACACTGCATTCTTGAAATGCTTAAATAATAAGAGATCTGCATACACACCTCCAACCTGAGCTGACCCTGCTCCTCAAATTTACTTTCCTGAAGGAGGTAAATGAGCTCAACAATCTTTGAAGAAGCTCACTTTTTAAAAAGAAAATTACATGCAAACATCGTCTTACTCTGATGTGCCAGCCAAACTGTGAAGTAAATATTGCCCTTATTTGGAATAAAATGCAAAAATCAGATGCTAGAAAAGAAAGGTTCATGTGTTCAGTGCAAAAAGCCCAAGAGTCAGTTATCCCACAGCTTTCAGACTTTTAAAATATGGCATGACATCACAAGGCTTCCCAGGTGGCTCAGTGGTAAAAAAAACCCACCTGCAGTGCAGGAGATGCCAGAGATGTGGGTTCAATCCCTGGGTCAGGAAGATCCCTAGGAGGAGGGCATGTCAGCCCACTCCAGTATTCTTGCCTGGAGAACCCTATGGACAGAGGAGCCTGGTGGGCTACAATCCATGAGATTGCAAAGTCAGACACAACTGAAGTGACTGAACATGCACACACACATGCAGACATCACAACGTCATGATACACACAGTAATTATGTCAGTAATAATGGCGTAAAGTTATGCCATAGACATTATTATTATTCTTACGTTCAAGCAGAAGACACTGAGACGCAGAGAAGTTAAGTAACTTGCCCAAGGTCACATAGCTATAAAATAGCATAATTAGAATTCAGACCCTGGTGGTCTAACTCTTTGGGTGATACATTTAGCTCTCAGTTGTCGAAATGAAGCCCTTCTCCAACCCCCCACCCCCATTTAGGAAAGAATAAAAGTAAATGAAGACACCCTGCACAAAATTGCAAAATTCAGACCGGAATGAAGTAAGAAGCAACTGTTTTACTTGATTTGTAGATTTAGGAAATGAAGGACTTTTAAAGTACTTATTATTCTGAAACTATAATTCAAGAATGTATGAAATGAGAGAGTGTGTTTATTTTTGTCAAAAACTCAAAAAATTTTACTTAAAGTTTTTCATATCATGAAGAAAATACTTATTCTTACTTTTTTCAAAGAGGGTATAAAAAAATCCCCCTTGCCCACCAATCCTATTCCCTACAGATGATCATTGGAGTATTTAGTCTTTCAGATTTTTCGCTATGCCCTACCCCACCTCCTCACATACACATATGCACATATCTCATAGATGTTACATATGTACATAAGTACCTTTTTTTCCCCAAACTAGTCTTACATGACTTAGCAACTGAACAAAAACAACTATATATAATATTCTATATTTGCTGCAGTCACTTAACAGCACGTTGTGGAAATCTCTCCATATATCAGTATATATCAGCATCTGGCTGAATAGTCTGATACTCTGAATTTACCATGAATTATTAATTCATTTAACATAAAACATCAATAGGCATTATTCTAGGGCTGGGGATGCAAGCCAGCTCCCACTCATGGACAGGAAGGATAGTTAATGAAGAAGAACATGGACTGTGGCACCAGACTGCCAGGGTCTGAATTCTAACTATACGATTTTATAGCTGTGTGACCTTGGGCAAGTTACTTAACTTCTCTGTGTCTCAGTGTCTTCTGCTAGAACATAATAATACTGTCTATTGTACAGGACTGTTGCACAGATTCAGAGTTAATATATGCCCAGCACTTGAACAGTGCCTAGAGTATCTACTTAAGTGTTATTTCTGGCTACTTTTCTGGTAAAGTGGGAAGATAGGTAATAAATAAGTAATTAAAGAAATGGGTAATATAAAAGAACAACAGGAAAATGTTAGACTGAATACTTAAAGGCAGCCTCTGGTGATGGGCTAACATTTGAAATGTGAATAATACCTTACAAAAAAGCATTTATATATTTAATTAAAAAGAAAAATATCTACCAATGACATATAGGTCAGAGTAGTGTAGCAAGAACTGACGATCAAAAATAAGGGACAAGGAAATTTTAAATATAAAAGAAGGGACAAAAGGATTCTAAATATTTAAGTGAGAAATCTCTTTAACAATAGAATCACAAATTGCCCTCTTCGTGAACAGGAAACTGTGGCTTTGCCTCAGAAGCCCTTTCAGTTCTTCTGGTGACCCCTGGTGGCCAATTTATGAACTTGGACACTCTTTCCTCAGGGTTTGTTGCTAAAGAGCCCAGAAAGAGGTAGTTTAGCAATTAATTTTTAGATCTCTACTGAAGAAAATTTCACAGTCTCTCACATTAGCGCATTCCCTTATTCATTCACTACGATGGTGAAAAAAATACCCTAGGTCTTAACAGATTGTCATTTGAAGTATTAAAACTCATGTATTTGATTTAATATTCTGTACATAAGGACTTCCCTGGTGGATCAGACGGTAAAGCGTCTGTCTACAACGTGAGGGACCTGGGTTTGATCCCTGGGTTGGGGAGATTCCCTGGAGAAGGAAATGGCAACCCATTCCAGTACTCTTGCCTTGAAAATCCCATGGAGTCGGGCACAACTGAGCAACTTCACTTTCTTTCTTCCTGTACATAAAGAGATTCTTCAAAAAACCCAGCTTCTTCCTCCTTGTTTCTAAGTGAGCATCAGTTCAGTTCAGTTCATTTCAGTGGCTCAGTCATGTCCAACTCTTCACGACCCCATGAATCACAGCATGCCAGGCCTCCCTGTCCATCACCAACTCCCGGAGTCCACCCAAACCCATGTTCATCGAGTCGGTGATGCCATCCAACCATTTCATCCTCTGTCATCCCCTTCTCCTCCTGCCCTCAATCTTTCCCAGCGTCAGGGTCTTTTCAAGTGAGTCAGCTCTTCGCATCAGGTGGCCAAAGTATTGGAGTTTCAGCTTTAGATCAGTCCTTCCAATGAACACTCAAGGCTGATCTCCTTTAGGATGGACTGGTTGGATCTCCTTGCAGTCCAAGGGACTCTCAAGAGTCTTCCCCAACACCACAGTTCAAAAGCATCAGTTCTTCAGGGCTCAGCCTTCTTCACAGTCCAACTCTCACATCCATACATAACCACAGGAAAAATCATAGCCTTGACTAGACGGACCTTAGTCGGCAAAGTAATGTTTCTGCTTTTGAATATCCTCTCTAGGTTGGTCATAACTTTTCTTTCAAGGAGTAAGCGTCTTCTAAGTTCACGGCTGCAGTCACCATCTGCAGTGATTTTGGAACCCCCAAAATAAAGTCTGACACTGTTTCCACCGTTTCCCCATCTATTTCCCAGGAAATGATGGGACCGGAGGCCATGATCTTTGTTTTCTGAATGCTGAGCTTTAAGCCAACTTTTTCACTCTCCTCTTTCACTTTCATCAAGAAGCTTTTTAGTTCCTCTTCACTTTCTGCCATAAGGGTGGTGTCATCCGCATATCTGAGGTTATTGACATTTCTCCCGGCAATCTTGATTCCAGCTTGTGTTTCTTCCAGTCCAGTGTTTCTCATGATATACTCTGCATAGAAGTTAAATAAGCAGGGTGACAATATACAGCCTTGACGTACTCCTTTTCCTATTTGGAACCAGTCTGTTGTTCGATGTCCAGTTCTAACTGTTGCTTCCTGACCTGCATACAGATTTCTCAAGAGGCAGGTTAGGTGGTCTGGTATTCCCATCTCTTTCAGAATGTTCCACAGTTTACTGTGATCCACACAGTCAAAGGCTTTGGCATAGTCAATAGATGTTTTTCTGGAACTCTCTTGCTTTTTCCATGATCCAGTGGATGTTGGCAATTTGATCTCTGGTTCCTCTGCCTTTTCTAAAACCAGCTTGAACATCAGGGTTCACGTATTGCTGAAGCCTGGCTTGGAGAATTTTGAGCATTACTTTACCAGCATGTGAGATGAGTACAATTGTGTGATAGTTTGAGCATTCTTTGGCATTGCCTTTCTTTGGAATTGGAATGAAAACTGACCTTTTCCAGTCCTGTGGCCACTGCTGAGTTTTCCAAATTTGCTGGCATATTGAGTGCAGCACTTTCACAGCATCATCCTTCAGGATTTGAAATAGCTCAACTGGAATTCCATCACCTCCACTAGCTTTGTTCATAGTGATGCTTTCTAAGGCCTACTTGACTTCACGTTCCAAGATGTCTGGCTCTAGATTAGTGATCACATCATCACGATTATCTGGGTCGTGAAGATCTTTTTTGTACAGTTCTTCTGTGTATTCTTGCCACGTCTTCTTAATATCTTCTGTTTCTGTTAGGTCCAGATCATTTCTGTCCTTTATCGAGCCCATCTTTGCATGAAATGTTCCCTTGGTATCTCTAATTTTCTTGAAGAGATCTCTTGTCTTTCCCATTCTATTGTTTTCCCCTATTTCTTTGCACTAATCGCTGAGGAAGGCTTTCTCATCTGTCTTTGTTATTCTTTGGAACTTTGCATTCAGATGTGTATATCTTTCCTTTTCTCCTTTGCTTTTCGCTTCTCTTCTTTTCACAGGTATTTGTAAGGCCTCCCCAGACAGCCATTTTGCTTTTTTGCATTTCTTTTCCATGGGGATGGTCTTGATCCCTGTTTCCCGTACAATGTCACGAACCTCATTCCATAGTTCATCAGGCACTCTATCAGATCTAGAACCTTAAATCTATTTCTCACTTCCACTGTATAATCATAAAGGATTTGATTTAGGTCATATCTGAATGGTCGAATGGTTCCCCTCCTTTCTTCAGTTTAAGTCTGAATTTGGCAATAAGGAGTTCATGATCTGAGCCACAGTCTGCTCCTGGTCGTTTTTTTGCTGACAGTATAGAGCTTCTCCATCTTTGGCTGCATAGAATATAATCAATCTGATTTCGGTGTTGACTATCTGGTGAAGTCCATGTGTAGAATCTTCTCTTGTGTTGTTGGGAGAGAGTGTTTGCTATGACCAGTGCATTTTCTTGGCAAAACTCTATTAATCTTTGCTCTGCTTCATTCTGTATTCCAAGGCCAAATTTGCCTGTTACTCCAGGTGTTTCTTGACTTCCTACTTTTGCATTCCAGTCGCCTATAATGAAAAGAACATCATTTTTGGGTGTTAGTTCTAAAAGGTCTTGTAGGTCTTCATAAAACCATTCAACTTCAGTTTCTTCAGCATTACTGGTTGGGGCATAGACTTGGATAACTGTGATATTGAATGGTTTGGCTTGAAACGAACAGAGATCATTCTGTCGTTTTTGAAATTGCATCCAAGTACTGCATTTCTGACTCTTTTGTTGACCATGATGGCTACTCCATTTCTTCTGAGTGATTCCTGCCCACAGTAGTAGATATAATGGTCCTCTGAGTGAAATTCACCCATTCCAGTCCATTTTACTTCGCTTATTCCTAGAATGTCGACGTTTACCCTTCCCATCTCTTGTTTGACCACTTCCAATTTGCCTTGATTCATGGACCTGACATTCCAGGTTCCTATGCAATTTTGCTCTTTGCAGCGTCGGACCTTGCTTCTATCACCAGTCACATCCACAGCTGGGTATTGTTTTTGCTTTGGCTCCATCCCTTCATTCTTTCTGGAGTTATTTCTCCACTGATCTCCAGTAGCATATTGGGCACCTAATGACCTGGGGAGTTTCTCTTTGTTATCCTACCATTTTGCCTTTTCATACTGTTCATGGGGTTCTCAAGGCAAGAATAAGAGGACTCTATATGAAAACACTAAAGAAATGAAACCCCCTGCCCTACGGCTTCCCACATGAGTAGTATCCTCTTATACCTCGGAGTCTTCCTTTTCACCCTGTTCTCCATAAAACCATACCCATCTTTCACTCCATCCTTCCAGGCCCCCCTCTACATCACGTGGTAGATAACCTTCTAAACTTACATAATCATTGAAGCAGTACATTTGTACACTGGGGCCGGGGATGCGGTAAACAATTGCAGATTTCAGTACTATATTGTAGACAGAGGACTTACTGGAGTAACCCTAGGGAATCTTAGGTACCCAGTAAGTATTGGAGCAATCTGCCAATCCTAGGCCTGGGGACATACTCTAGGCACTCCCTTTCTCCAGCCCCACAGAGGAACACCAGACTCTGTAAGAGAAAACAGCAACCTAACCACTATAGACCCAAACCAATGGTACCACTTAAAATAAGAAGTGCAATTAGTAAGTTAATTAAGGCTCCCTTCACACTTCTATATGCAGAGGCTGATCATTTGCTTGGTTTAAGTAATGTATTCTGTTGTAATTGAAATCATTAGTACCCCATGTTACTGTCTTGAAAATTCCCCCAAGTATGTTTGAATGGACTCCCATTTTGCCACACAGGTCCCAGTTCAGCTGATATTTCAGCTGCAACACTAATGATACTAAAGAAGGCAGAGGTTTTTTATTTAAAGCAATTGGTTTTGTGACTAGAACTGTTAACTCGATACTTAATAACGTTTTAATTATACACACATATTCCCAACACATGAAAACAGCTTACTCAAGACATTCAGTGCTTTTCAGGGGAATTTTGCTCATAGTGGTTCATTTCGAACACTCTCTAAAAATTTCCTATACTATGATAGTTGCCACTGCACCATCATATGGACAATTAACTTTTTAAAACTTTTTTTCCGTCCTGAAGCCCCTCATATCCCTTCCAAGTTCCCACTGACTCTCATCAAGCTTTGGATTGTCTCATTCATTTGAGCCAACTCACACCCCACCAGAATCTTCATTACCTTTCTCATTCCTAACCTTTCTACCTGGCTGTTATTTCTTCACGAGAAAGTTCTAGCTTCTCTGTTCATGCCTTCTTCCAAAACGCTGGACATTAGAAGAGTGGGGGAAGGGTGCTGGAGAAAAGGACTGACTTTCCTTTCTTGATGCACAGAAATAAATGGCTGAAAAAGTTTACTTGTTTCTCCATATGAAAATTTCATTTCTCAAAGGCAATGAGGCATATCAAGGTTTCTGCAGAGCCTGAGCATACCTATGGATGGGATGATCCATAATTTATCATTTTTAGCTACTTTCTTTTGATTTGTCTCACTCACCTACCTTCTATTTTCCCAGATCCCTGATGATATCAGTACATAGCCAAGAGAAGATAAACAGTCAATGTTTAAAGAAGACAAATGTCTGTGACCTCCACATCTTTACTGTATTATTGGTGTATTTGTAGTCATCAGTGGTAGACATATTTTAAGAGATTTGTCCAAATTACATCCCCTTCTCTAAGTCCATGCACCAGTAGAAAGAGCCCAATTAGCCATGTTAATTACCACATGACCCAGCACCCTCAGTCTTAGCTCACAGGACCAAGAAAGAACACCTGATCCAAACTGGGCCAGTCACACTCTGCCCTCAGGGGAAGTGCTAGTTAATTTCTGTTTACTGCATGGCCCAAGGACAGATAAACTGGGAAACTGTAGGGTAGCCATCTTCTATTAAATGCCTGAAGAAGGAAGCAAGTTCATCTGCAATGAAGCACAAATGAGTAATTCACTGGTCTTAGCAGAATAAGAGTGAGACAGAAAGACCAGCTGCTGTGGATCCTGACAACTTCTCCATAACCAGGCAGTAAATTTTAACTCTTAAATTTTTCTGTTTTTCAAAATTTTTTTTAACTTGAAAACACTGACCTTCAATACCATTACAAGTCCGAGTGTTTGCCTGGCCTCCATTAGCCATGTTCACCCAGCCCAGGACAAGGGTGGGGATGGAACACCAGAGGGTCTTCTTCCCCACTGAGCCGCTTCCTTGCTGTTGGCCAAATGCCAGCATGCTGGGTAGGCTTCCCGTGTCCATATTTTAATATGAACGGATATTCATTATAATGGAAGATAACCATAAATATGTAAAGAGAACTCTACAGGGTATCTGGGCTGAGGGGGAATGTCCACGGACGGGCAGATGGACGAACTCATAAGGTGGGGTGTGGCCCTTCCCAAGGCCACGGTCCAGATCTCGTTGGAGAAGCTATGGTTCCAGCCTGTTGAGGGGCTGAGAAATTCACTGAGGTGCCCAGGCAAAGCAGGCCAGCAACCCCTGGGCAAGGAAAGGTCTGCAGGACAGCAGGCTATGGCTGGCAGGGGCCAGGAATGCAGAGGAAGTCAGGATGTTGGGAGGCTGCTTGCTTGAAGGGCGTGGACAACCAGAAACGCATGGTGTCCATGCCAGGAAGGCTGCTGGAAGTGACCCTCTGGGAGGCAGGTGGTCCAGGCTGACGAGAGGGTGCCAGAGAAAGTAGGGAAGCCTAGGCTGTAGGAAGCCTGCTCACTGGTGAGACCTGTCTGTGAGGGGCACAGACAGGTGGTCACTGGGATGGAGTCCAGTCTATAAACGTGCTGAGGGTATTCGTGGTCTGGGTGCCCAGCTAAGGGCGAGCACCACTGACTGTCCTTCCACATACACTGCTGACGGACTGGGCAGCAGGGCCAAGAGAAAGCAAAACGCACAACAAGGGACCAAGAAGAGAAGTCAACTTCCTCCTGCCATGTCCCTCCAGCACCCTCTACTGACAAAGCTAAATATCGTGTTCGCTGAAAATTCAATACTTGTTAGGTTGGTCAGATACCATTTGAGCTCAGGGAGAATGAGAAAATATGTCTGGAGATTACACTAGAGAAAGTACCCTGACCTTTAGTTCTCTCTTTCCAAATTGAAAGAACTGAGTAGCTGCCCTGGAATCACTATGGAACTTGTTAGAAACACTGATCCCTGGGCCCTCTCCAGACCAAACAAATCAGATCTCCGCTGGGAGACGTCACATACTGGGCTGGAGGATCTGTCATATTTGTAAAGCTCCCAAGTTATGTCTGACGCGCAGTTGCAAGTTTGGCAGCTACTGCTCTCTGCCATTCTGTTACTGAGTCTAAACATCCAGAGGAGGAAGAGAACTGAGTGCGTGCGAAGGCCCTGTGTCTGCACTCCCAGGGTCGGCTGTCTGCTGGCTTCCAGGGACCCTTGGGGACCTGCTCTCCTGCTCCCAGAGAGAATGCCTTTTGCTTTGGCCACAAGCATCAGAATGGCTCATTGCCTCTGCACCGTACTGTGGATGCATGCACTGTGGATGCATGAACTGTGTTCACCTAATCCCCCGCACTCATGTTTTCCTAGCATCCGGGTAAGCAGAGTCATCACCTGCAGGACCCTGAGAGGGAGGGATCATCTCAAATGTTGCCTCCTGGCACCTCCATGCCTCACCCTATCCCGGCCTTGCTTACTCCTGAATATGATACTGACCTGTCTCCATCACCAGATAGTCAGATTCCAGGAACCCCAGTTATTCTCCTTGGCCTGAGGAACGAGGTAGGGACCTGAGTAAGGGGGTGCTTGAGAAGGCACTGGCAACCCATTCCAGTACTCTTGCCTGGAAAATCCCAGGGACGGAGGAGCCCGGTAGGCTGCAGTCCATGGGATCGCTAACTTGGGCAGGACTGAGCAACTTCACTTTCACTTTTCACTTTCATGCATTGGAGAAGGAAATGGCAACCCACTCCAGTGTTCTTGCCTGGAGAATCCCAGGGACGGGGGAGCCTGGTGGGCTGCCGTCTATGGGGTCGCACAGAGTCGGACACAACTGATGCGACTTAGCAACAGCATCAGCAGCGTGTACGTGTGCTCAGTCATTAATTCATGTCTGACTCTTTGCAATCCCATGGCCTCTGTCCATGGGATTATCCAGATCAAGAATACTGGAGTAGGTTTCCATTTCCTACTCCAGGGGATCTTCCCAACCCAGGGATTGAACTCGTGTGTCCTGCCTTTCCTGCAGTGCAGGTGGATTCTTCATTGCTGAGCCACTAGGGCAGCTCAAAGGGGCTTAGACTCAACTCTAAACATCTCAGATTTTGACTCCATGGCAGTTGAATAATCTACAAGTTTTAGATAAATGCATCCCACAAATTACTCCTGTATCTATAAGAAAAACTTAAATGCTGGATACTTTTTCTAATGAAAAGGATGCTAATTTCAAAAAAATAATATATGATTTTTTTACCTTCTTAAACATGAAAAATCCCAATTTCACTTTATAATTTCCTTTCCCAGTAACAATTAATCCACATTCTTGGCTGGGAGCCGACTCCTTCCAATTTGGAATTGCTCCTTATCTCCTGCCATCTTTAATCTCCCCAAATTATGTCTGATTTTGCTCTGTAGAGTATTTGTGTTAATACTAGGAAAACTAGTAATGACAGCGATGATCCTGCTGCTGCTGCTAAGTCGCTTCAGTCGTGTCCGACTCTGTGCGACCCCATAGATGGCAGCCCACCAGGCTCCTCTGTCTCTGGGATTCCCCAGGCAAGAACACTGGAGTGGACTGTAATGAAATAATAATAATAACAATTCTATTTATTAGATATCAAACACCATTCTGAGACTTTATCATATTATCTCATTTTCCCAAAACCATTGTTCAGTAGGTATTTTGAGCCTCATTTTAAAATAAGGAAACCAATGCTCAGAGAAGTTAAGAACGTGCCTAGGGTCACATATGGCATAAGGAGTGGAGCCAAGGTTTTATCCAAGCCTGACTCAACAGCCATACTTTTAACAATTGTAATTTATTGCCCTCCATGATTTGTTTTCTCACAATCAACCTGGGGTGATCAAGAGCAAATATTTCTCTAACAGAGATTTTGTTTTAAAATCTAATTTTGCCCAATTCTAGTTGGGAAACTTGGAGCTAATTGTCTAATCTCTGCAATTCTCTTCCAACTGTAAAATGAAGATAGTAATTCCTTCCTCATGTGGTTTTCATAAGGATTAAAGAAAAATGCACAGTACTTATTAGCACATAGTCAAAGTTCAATCGAGAGCAGCTATTATAATTGTTACATTTTTATTGGTTTCAGTGTACTTTTATTCTACGAAAAATGACTGTTCATTTCTCATGTTGATTGTGTCCCCCAACTGCACACCAATTTCAAGTTCTGGAACACGTTATTCATTGATTTGTATATAAGAGGGGAGACTCACAGAAATAATAGAAACACAATTAATTTGAGAAACAGCAGTCCAAAAAAATTACCCAGGGGCTATTACAAGTGTAGCATCCTTCCTGGGTCTCTTATTTTCTCTACCTTCAATTTTCGTAAGGGGTCATTTCTCTCCTGATGATCGTATCAGCTGTTCCCCTGTGACAGGCAACAAACTATTATTTCTGCCAAATGAAAGGAACTGTCTCCCATCTCAGTGACCACTGCTTCTCCTTGTCGCATGCTTTATCTCCTTCACCCAAAATGGCCTGGTCCATAATTTATAGCCTGACTGCCTCGACAGGAAAGGTTGCTTTGGGGCCTTGGAGACCTGGCTGTGTGTGTGGGCTTCCCTGAAGGAGGTCTTGGAACTATCTATCCCAGCTGCCATGTGGTGATAACCTGTCAACAGAACCGTCTTTTCATCTCGCTGTGCCTCTCTCCTGAAGCACAGTCTATCACTTCCAATAGAACACCATGTTCTTAAGCATCTTTCACGCCGCAGTGGCCTCAGTTTCAAGTCTTCTGGGATCATCTTAGAATGTGTTTAAGGCTACAATTCTGGACCCCCAGAGAACATAATTTGGGGGTGCATAGGCAGGTCTTCTTTAACTAAAGGGGGGCCCCAACAGTCCAGTTATTTTACTGCAAGGGGTTTCAGTCTGGCAACTAGGAGTGAGTATAAACCCTAAGCCCTTTTCCCTGACCAGTTTTACCTTCCCAGAGCAACACCAGTCTCCTTGATAAAGCTGTCCACCTGCTTAGAGGCAACCTAAAAAGGAAAAGACTGAGTCTTTGTTTTGTTTTTGTTTGATCACGTCCCTGTTTTCACAAATCTGGATCATTACCAAAAAAAAGACATCATGCAGAAATCAATGAGGAGCTCACTGGTATCATAACCAGCCACCAAAGCAAAAGAGAGAGTAAGGAATCAGGCAGGAATAGGGTGAGAGTGGAGAGACAGAGTGCATTGGATCTGGAGACCCGGCAGTGGCAGGATTAGGAGAGCAGACCTCAAAGGCTGCATTCACCTCCTCAGTCCCCCATTCTAGCCTTCATCCTAGGTAAGTGCATGGGATAACACAACCACCTCCATCGGGGTTTGCCTGCTCTGGCTTTTTCTTTCTGGCAAAAGAAGTGTGAGTCACTTTGGGATCAGGAACACTGAATCCAGGGTAGTAGCCTATAGGCTGAAGCAATAATTTCTGAAGCATGGTCCACCTGCTAATCCTACAACTTGCTAGCCACTCCTAGTTTATGAGTCAGAATCTCTGGGAAATTTGAAGATCACTCTTAAGTACAATAAAATAAAAGAATATATTGTGAATCACTAATCTGGGTAAATTTTTCAAGTATCCATTTTGCACAGAATAATGGCCTTCAAAGATGTACACATCCAAATCCCCAGAACATGTGAATATGTTAATTCTTAAGAAGAATAAGGTTGTAGACGGAATTAAGGTTGCTATTCAACTGACATTAAAATAGGGAGATTTATCCTGCATTATCCAGGTGGGTCCAAAGTTATCCCAGAGTCCTTATATGAAGAGAGAGGCAAAATACAAGAGTAGGGAAGGTGATGAATAAGGAGTTGGCCAAAGTGATGCAATGTGCAAAGTATTCAGCTCACTGATGTGGGCTGTCAAGACAGGAAAAAGAGCCATTGATTCAAGGAATACCAGCAGCGCTAGAAACCGCAAAAGACAAGGAAACCGATTCTCCCTGTAGCCTCCAGAAGGACCACAGCCCTGCCAACAACTTGACTTTAGGCCAGTGAGACCTGTATTGGACTTCTGATCTCTAGAACTGTGAAATAATAAATCTGTGTTGTTTAAGTGACTAAATTTGTACAATGGCAATTGAAAACTCATACAACTGCTATTCATGATAAATGCCTGCATTTGCATATTATATAGACAGATGTGATATCACAAACCATACAATATGGTTTCTGAAAGGCATAAAGTTTAAGAGATTTCTAAGAACACAAGGAAATTTCCCACCTGTCAAAAATAGGTCATCTTTCTAGGCTTAATTTATACCAGTTGTCCTCAACATCATTGTGCTGGATATTCGGATATTTTTTTGACTACTTCTGAAAATCCAGTCTCCACTTGGCTCCGTGCCCTGGTAGGCAGACCTCAATGGGCCAGACTCCCTTGCCCTCTGGTTTCCAGTTGGGTTCCCCCAAGAGGGGTTCCAGCAGGAGTCTAAAGGTCAGTCAAGTGCCAGCCTTGCACGTGAACACCCATGAGTTCAGTCTAATTCAGTCGTGTCCAACTCTTTGTGACCCCATGGACTGCAGCACGCCAGACTACCCGTTCCAACACCAACTCCTGGAGCTTGCTTAAACTCATGTCCATCAAGTCAGTGATGCCATCCAACCATCTCATCCTCTGCCATCCCCCTCTCCTCCTGCCTTCAATCTTTCCCAGCATCAGGGTCTTTTCCAGTGAGTCAGTTCTTCACATCAGGCGGCCAAAGTATTGGAGCTTCAGCTTCAGCATCAGTCCTTCCATTGAACTTTCAGGACTGATTTCCTTTACAATTGACTGGTTTGATCTCCTTGCAGTCCAAGGGACTCTCAAGAGTCTTTTCCAACACTGCAGTTCAAAGCATCAATTCGTAGGTGCTCACCCATGAAAGTGAGTCCTTAAATTTTGTGCTTTAGGAACCTTACGTGCCTCACTGAAGAATACAGTGAGGAAGAAATAAGGGGTCCAGGAGAGGCCTCCCAGAGTGGTAACAGCCTGAAAACTACTATCAGCCCCAGTCACAAAGAACCTGGAATTCCTCACCATTTCCTACATGCCTTCTCCACACTCCACACACAACCACCTGATGAACAATCAGAGGCCATGGCTGAGAAAGCAGAAATGAAAAGTCAAGAAAACATAACCCCACAGTACCAAGAGAAGAAACTTTGTTTAAGCAATTTACGCAGTCATTACATATACAGTGCTGTTATATGCAAAAAATTTGCAAATTTTATGCAAAAATAAACACTACCCTCCACAGGGATAATTTTTCTTTGTTTTCTCTGGCTTCTGAAGCAAACTCAATTTGGAAAATAAAAACAGAAAATTACCCTGTGGTGGGATAAGATTTATGTATTCATCTCAGTACCTCTTACAATAACCCCCAATAGCATCTGTAAGCCTAAAGGGACTTGTCCATGCTGAAGCACTGTGTAACCTTGAACTGAGCTAAACACAGCTGGTCAAGTACAAGGATATATGTCTGTATGGATGTGAGGTGAAAAGACTCCTCCTTGGAAGCTATCCTGGGTCACCAGTCCTTCCCAGCCCTCCCTAATGGCCCACAGAATGAGTTCAGTTCTCTTTCCTTTGTGTCCCCACAAAGTTCTACACAGTTAAGTGGGTACTAGATGCACAAAGGAGTATAAGAACAATAATCGGTACAGTAAAATCCATAGACAGAGCAGCCAATCCCTGACTAAATGTAGACAGGCTTAGACATGCATTACCTGTGAACTTCAGGAATCCCCCCACTCCCTGGCCTTCCTTGCTCCCCACCACCCATCCCTGCCCCCAAATATTTTTAGAGTAAAGCAACAAAAAGATAGGAAGAAGATCGTGGCAGGAAGAGGAGAGCGGCACTGATACTCTGAATAAGGCTGCAAGGAATTTACAAGCTGGACCTCCCCGGTAGCATTTGTCTCCTGCACATAAACAGGAACACTACAAGGAATCACTGGCACTTATTTTTAGGAGGAAAAAAAATCTAAAAGATTAAAAACAAAAACAAACCACCCTTGGGTTGATTGTAGACAGACGTTTCCACCTTTCCACCTGGAGCAACAAGAGTTAGCTCTTGAGCACCAGGGTCCTGTGTGGGCACTGCTGCAGGCCTACCTTTGCCGGAAAGAACCAGAAGAAAATGTTGCTGTTGTAAGTCTTATTCACGGTGATGTAACCAGAATAGCTCGTCAAATTCCATCCTGGGAAAGGAGGTACCAAACTCAACTGTCTCCCTAGTGGGGGAAAAAATGTATAAGGATTAGACAAAAATAAATGCAGCGCTGGCCATCTCCATCTTGGCCAGACTTCTCCCAGGGGCCAGGTCTGGAATCAGTGATCAGAAAGGCTACAGGCGGATTGCCATAAAGGCGCTTACTGCCCTGGCCAGGTCCACATATTCAACATCCACCTTTTAGCCAAGAAGACCATCAGCTATACTCAACACCGCTCTAAAGTTAAATCAAGGTGTTCACATTGGGCCACCTGGAAGGCCAGGGCAGGATAAAGTCACCTAATTCCAAAAGGTGGGGGGGGTGAGGGGTACAAGAGAAATAACACAGCGAACGAGCTCTCAGCCTAGGGAAGGCTTGTGTTCTCCACACTCTTCTGATGGTGGGAAATGAAGTGAGGCGTGTGGGGCGTGGGGATGACTAGGGACGGCTAGGGAGGGTGGGGGGAGGCAGGCAGTGGGACTGGGGGTGATCGTGAGGCCACCCAGAGGGAGCCAAACAGGACAGGGGAGAGCTGTGAAAGGCACAGGTCCTGGTTTTCTTATGGCAGCAAAAGGACAGGGAGGGAGAAAGAGCTAACACTCAGATAGTTGAGGCCGCCCAGGAGTAAACAAAACCAATAGAACTAATATTTCCAAGGCCGACATAACAGGGGTTTTATATCATGTGGCATAATTATTACCCCTACTTTACAGATGAGAAAGCTAAAAGCACAGAGGGGTTAAGTAACTTGCCCAAGGTCACATAGCTAGTAAAAGAGGGCTGGAATTTAAACCCAGCAGTCAGGCTGCAGAGTCAGCTCCTGCCCCTCCCCTGCTACAAGGCACCTCAGCTAGAGAGTCAGTCAGAAGGTGTAGGCAGCAGGGAGTGGAGGGGGAAGCAGTGAATAAGAAAGGAGGGAGAAGGGATAGTAAGCAGGTAGGAAGCAGGGGGTGGTGGCGAAGTCTGGGCGAAGAGGAGACCTTTAGGGGGAACAAAGCCAAGTGTCCCTGCTAAAAATGGATCGTTCAAGAATAGCTGCTTAAGTCTGAGACTTCCTAAGTTGGAGACTGGCTAGTAGAGAGTGGATAAGGAAGCTCGATCCTATACATGTGCTACCAACTAGAGATGTCTCCAGTGGGTTGCTGGAGCCCACGGGCCCTGGAATGCCGATTGACAGCGTCTCTTCCCAACTTGGTATTCAGTGACATCACTGATAGTGCGTGGTAAGCCATGGTGTAAAGGTGGATATTGATCTGTCCACCCTGGACTTCATGTGAGGATCAAATGAAAGCATGCATATGACCCCTGAGCACAGAGATGCACATAAAATAAGGGCTTGGGCAAAGAAAAGCGTGATTCTCATAAGCCTGTGGGCCACTGCAAGAATAGCCTAGAAGACTTTGCCTTTTTGGACTCAGTGCAGTTCCCCCAGGAAAGATTAATTCAACCTCTCTGCCTCTTCCCCATTTTCTTGCCCATAAGATATATCCCTCCCAATCAAAAAAAAAAAAAAAAAAGGCAAAGACAAAAGAAAGATTTTACAGAAAAGGAAGATGTTAGGGGAAAATAGTGTGTACCTGCCCATTTCCATTCCCCCACCGTTCCCTCTTCCCGTGTTTGCTTTCACTCTCAATTAGCCCAAAGAAAAATCAACTCCAGGGCTGGGCAGTCTTTAAAACAATTCTTTTGGACATTTTTCTGAGATATAATTGACATACATCATGATACTGGTTTCAGATGTACAACATGATTGAATATTCATACACTATATGTTGTGAAAAGATCACCACAGTAAGTCTAGTTAACATCCATCACCCCTTACAGCTACAATTTTTATTCTTGTGATGAGGACTTTTAAGATTTACTCTCTTAGCAACTTTCTATGCAAGACAGTTTATTAACTCTTCTTACTATGACGTAGATTTCTTTGGAAGGAATGATGCTAAAGCTGAAACTCCAGTACTTTGGCCACCTCATGTGAAGAGTTGACTCATTGGAAAAGACTTTGATGCTGGAAGGGATGGGGGGCAGGAGGAGAAGGGGACGACCGAGGATGAGATGGCTGGATGGCATCACTGACTCGATGGATGTGAGTCTGAGTGAACTCCGGGAGTTGGTGATGGACAGGGAGGCCTGGCGTGCTGCGATTCATGGGGTCGCAAAGAGTGGGACACGACTGAGCGACTGAACTGAACTGAACTGAACTATGACGTACATCACAGCCCACATCCCATCTTTTGGAGTTGGAAGTTTGTACCTAAAACACTTTTGAACTATTTTTCACAAAACTATTAACCTTCTCAAAATCCAGCAGAGACCCTCCCCCAAAAAAGGAGAGCAGAGAACTGAAGACTGAGGGGTTGGGAATGAGTGAGAAGTGAATCCCAGAGGAGTAAATGGGCATTTAAGAAAGACAGAGAAAAATGAGAAAGGTCAGAGTAGAATGAGAAGAAGAGAAAACATATAATAGAAAGGAGCAGGAGGGAATGGACTTCGGGAGATGGGTGATTGAATCAATTTATCTCTCTGAGACCAGCACAACACGAGGTCCGCTGGCCTGCTCTGAAGATGACTCAGATGCTTACTCGGTCCTCTCTTACTGACGCTTTCTGAGCATCTCGAAGTTCTATCTCTGTTGCCTTGAACTGACGGGGATATATTTTCTACCTTCCTTTCTAGATCAGGGGCTACTGGAAAGCAGGGAATTTGTTTTGCTTACCTTTGTACTCCCAGGGACACAGCATGCTGATTGAAACACTTGTTAATGAATAAATGTGGATTAACCAACTAAAACATGACACATTGGCAATGCACTTAGACTAGCTCTTTCTACAAAAACCTCCTAAGGCAGGCAGGCCTTATTAAGATCTTAGAAATTCAGAAAAACTTTTCTCTGGCCCACAAGGAAGTGTTTCACCTTGTTTTGAATTTTAAATTTCCTCTATACCACAGTAAAATGATTAAAAGTTTTCTCAAATAAATTGATTTTTTTTTTTTTTTGGCACTTTCAAATGTCCCATTCATCCTTTCAGAATCTGTTAATGGAATGTGGAAAATAAACTCCCAAGATGTAGGAGTTTCTTTCTTCCTGGAACCATGACTCATAATACAAATGTTTGAAACAGCTGAAAAAAGGAAAAAGGTTTTCTTTGAAGCGGCTTTACTTCCTACTTCTTACTGTGGTGACTGGTGCTTGTGATAGTAACACTTCCAATCCAAAAGGTTGCTGCTGCTACTGCTGTTGCTGCTGCTAAGTCGCTTCAGTTGTGTCCGACTCTGTGTGACCCCCATAGACAGCAGCCCACCAGGCTCCCCCATCACTGGGATTCTCCAGGCAAGAACACTGAAGTGGGTTTCTCCAATGCATGAAAGTGAAAAGTGAAAGTGAAGTCGCTCAGTCGTGTCCGACTCTTAGCGACCCCATGGACTGTAGCCTAGGAGGCTCCTCCGTCCATGGGATTTCCCAGGCAAGAGGATTGGAGCATGACCAACGCAGGGCTTGAACCAGCTAATCAGGCACTCCATATTTGCAAAGACTTGCAACATCATCTGGATGGACAGGACACTACCAGGCCATAATTTTTAACAAATTAAGACCCAATAGCAAAATAGTCTTTAAAGTTTATGAAAAGGCAGCATTTGGAAGTACACTAAAATTATTTTAATTTTATTTAATTTTAATCATTTTTATTTTAATTAAAATTATTAATTTTATTCATTTTCTTCCAGGGAGTGACAGTTTATTCTAGCTGCAGAGAAAGCAAACACATAATTACGACGACGTAAAACTAAGCTAGTTCACTGGGAATTTAAAAGAAATTAAAATTTTCTGTGTCTTATTGTGAACTACTGTTTATCTCAGAAATGTTTTGTTGCTATATTAAGACTCACGTCCCTAAGATTTCAACAGACCTGATGCACAAAAGGGATTCAGGGGAGTGAGCTGACCTGACCATCTGTCCAAAGCTTCCTGAACTTTCAGTAAAGCGAATGAATAAAATTATCCTTAATTATGTTGTCAGAGCTACATTTGAATACCCAGATGTACCAGACTTTGGATCAGCCATTTAAAATTCCATTTAAAGTTTTTTTACTATGTAACAGAACTTTAGAAAGTGATGTTACACCAGATTTAATATTTTAAATGTTGTCACTTATCAGATGGTGATCTAACAGGGTTGGCACAAAAGAGTAGAAGATAAAATTATTTCCCCTGAAATCTTTCTTTACTACCGTTAACATCCATAAGAGGGAAATGCTCATAGGCAAGAAAGCCAAGAATGGGTGGGATATGAACAATCTCAGGCAGATTTCTCTATATTCTCTGCACTTGGTTCTACCTGATGTACAATTCAACGACACTTTCCCTTAACGCTGTTTAAGCTGTCTTCCTCTCTCAGGATGTGCAGGCTCTTTCTTACTTGTCCAAATCTTACCCTATATCTTCAAGTCTGGCCGCAGAGCACAGTGGTTCCTACTGTGAGCTGTGAGTCAGCAGTGTGTGTGTGCGTGTATGTGTGCATGCACACAGGTGTGCATGTGCTCGGTTGTGTCTGACTTTTTGGTACTCCACAGGCTATAGCCTGCCAGGCTCCTCTGCCCACAGAATTTTCCAGGCAAGAATACTGAAGTAGATTGCCATTACCTATTCCAGAGGATCTTCCTGACCCAGGAATCATGAGTCAGCAGAAAAGTTTTTAAAGTCAGATCTGCCACTTACTAGCTTTACATAGCTCTGGGCAAGATACTTAATTTCTCTAGGCCTCAGTTTTCTCATCTATAAAATGGGAACAATAACTATCCATCCTTTATTAGGGTTGCTCTAAGGATTAAAAGAGATAATGTGTGTAAAGCATAATTCCAGGAACATAGTTAGGTCTCCAATTCTACCAATATTTATTGAGTGCCTATTACATACAGGCACTGTGACAGGAACAGGGGATATAACTACTACTAAATGTTAGCTATTTATTCCTTACTACTACTATTACTGTTACTATGATTTTATACCTGGATCATGCCAACCAACAGGGATAGCTTCCTTCTAAAAATTTACAGCATATCTACCTCAAATGTAATCCTTTAGCACTTTCGCATGCATTGCCTGATTCCTTATCTCATGTGTGTGCATCTGGTTATTCCAGAAGAGGACACGTTTTTTTTAAACAAAGGGAAATAAATTATAGTAGGCAAATTACAGAGCAGAAGGCAGAAAATTTGGGTCTTGATCCCATCTCTGCTACTATTACATGTGTCCTCTTGGGCAAGTCATGTGAAATATTTGAGTCTCAAGCTCATCTGTGGATTGGTAGGGTTTGGTGATGAGTATCTAACTCTGCTATGTGAATGAACATAATCTCAGTCATCAGTACCCACTTATTAAAGAAGCTAAAAGCAATGCACATGACTCAGTTGGGTGGATTTATATTAATGATAATCTGCCTCTTCATTTATGTTAAGTGACATCAGCCTATACCACTGGGCTGCCATATTTTCATGACTTTTATACATCAAGCAAAATTGAGTCTTTTGAAAAAAGACTGCATTGCCTCATTATATTATCAGACTATATTATCAAAGTTTTTCATCTTTTCTTACAAAAAAAAACATGATGAAACACAGAATCAATGAATATTTCAGGCAAAGATATATGAACAGAACTCAAATGCACCCATAAGAAGGGAAAATGTTTTGGCTTTAAATTAAAAAAAAAAATGACAGTCTAATGACTATGAGATCTCTTCAAATGAAGAAAAGCTGCTTTATTTTAAACTTCCATACAGAGTATGTGCATTTATGTTTTATCTTTAAAATGATCATTTCCCTAAAATTTCTAGTTTCAGTTCTACATGCCCATGAAATCTACCAGCATATCAGCTTCACAAGCATTAAGTCTGCCTTCCTACATGTCACTGGGGATAAAATCCAAAGCAAACACCAAGACCTCCATCTGTGGATGCTCATTTCCAAGATACGCTCCACCAAGAGATGTCCCATCCCATCACCTTTCCCCTCTCTAAATGAAGAAAGTGAAGTCGCTCAGCCGTGTCTGACTCTTTGCAACCCCATGGACTGTAGCCCACCAGGCTTCTCTGTCCATGGGATTCTCCAGGCAATAGTACTGGAGTGAATTGCCATTCTCTTCTCCAGGGGATCTTCCCAACCCAGGGATTGAACCCAGGTCTCCCGCATTATAGACAGGCGTTTTACCGTCTGAGCCACCCTCCTACCCTCTTAATAACCCTTTCTAACTCCATAACTCTCCTCAGCCACCACCCATTTCTCTGCTTCCTTTCACAAACAGCTCTTCAGGATAGCTGTCTATATACTATTTTATAGTTTAGGAGCATCGTAAGGTCCAGAAAGATTGCATTATTTATCTTATACAGGATTTCCCTAAGCATGAAGAAGCATTAAGAGTAGAGGCAGGTCATAAATTTTAGACTCTGATGACACCAAATGACACTTTTCGTACTGGTATTAGGACAATCTCTAAATAAAAGCCATCAGTGAATACAGGTATTTAGAGAGCAACTTATAGGTTACAAGAGTTTTCATGTACATTTTTTTATTCTGATATTTTTAACATCTCTGTGACTTGGGTGAATTGTTTTATCTCCATCTAATCAATGAGGAAAATGAGTCCTAAGACTCAGATAACTTCTCAGGCAAAGGGGCCAAGCACAGTGGCTATGAGCTTAGACTCTGGAATGAAGCTGTCTGGATGTGACCTTTGCATCTACCAGCTGCTGTCTACATGACTGACAAGTAACTTTATTTCTTTCTGCTTTAGTTATCTTCTGTGTAAAGAAGCTTAAATAGGTTGTTGAGATACTTAAATGATTTTATATCAAATGCTTGGAAGCAATAACTGACACAGAGTATGTTCTAAGGTTATTGTTAGCCCTATTAAATGAGCAGGCTTCCCTGGTGGCTAAGAGGTTAAAGTGTCTCCCTGCAATGGGGGAGACCTGGGTTTGATCCCTGGGTTGGGAAGATCCTCTAGAGAGGGAAATGGCAACCCACTCCAGTATTCTTGCCTGGAGAATCCCATGGATGGAAGACCCTGGTGGGCTACAGTCCACACGGTCGCAAAGAGTCAGACACGACTGAGCGACTTCACTTTCACTTTCACTTTCATTAAGTGACCAGTTGTAGATAGGCAATATACTAGTTTTATAAATAGATAGGTGGAGACTCAACTACTAGTTAATCTGACCCTGATGAACTTTCTTTTTGGCTCAAAGCTCTGATACTATATGATATCAAATTGTTAATATATGAAATGAAACAATTGAGTAAAATATCATATTGTCTTTTGGATCCTGTGAGACATCTGCTAAAACAACAATTGTTGAAACTATAGTTTCAGCGGTTTCAGATTTAAGCTTACCTTCTGCAAGTTTCCCAGTTTCAATATAAGGAGTCAGAAATAACCGCTGTCCTGGGTCTCCTTTACGTGGTCTGGAAACATGGGCTTTTCTGTACAAGGAGCGAAATAGCCCATCAACACCAGGGCTGAGCGCCAACAAAACCAGCAAAAAAGTGCCTTCCGCATGGCACCAACCGTTCCCTCTGGGCCTAGAATGAAAACAATAACTTTCCACAGATGAACCCAAACAGTAAATATTTACCAAACCCCTTTATATGCAAAACACTCATTTAGTCACTCAAAAAATACATATAAAGCTCTTTGCTAAGTACCTTGCTGCTGCTGCTGCTGCTGCTAAGTCGCATCAGTTGTGTCCAACTCTGTGCGACCCCATAGACAGCAGCCCACCAGGCTCCTCTGTCCCTGGGATTCTCCAGGCAAGAACACTGAAGTGGGTTGCCATTTCCTTCTCCAATGCATCAAAGTGAAAAGTGAAAGTGAAGTTGCTCAGTTGTGTCCGACTCTTAGTGACCCCATGGACTGCAGCCTACCAGGCTCCTCTGTCCATGGGAGTTCCCAGGCAAGAGTACTGGAGTGGGGTGCCATTGCCTTCTCCGGCTAAGTACCTTAGATACAGCCTAAATAAGATCAACCCAGTTCTTGCTCATCCTGAAATTAACAGTCTAATGGAAGGCTATTTAAGTGATTGGCAATATAACTAGAGCAACAACTATTTCTAAAACTGTGGTCTGGAAAATAAATTCTATGAAGGATTACAGGAAGCTTGAAGACAACAGGGACTCTAAACAAATCACAAAGTGAGTGGGAGGGACAGTCATCCACTCCAGGCAGAGGACTCAGAACATATTTCAGGACAGGAGAACCTAGGAAGGAAGGCCTTACCAAGGTAGGTGAGTAAAAGGTGGGTGGAACTCAGTTAGGCAGGAGAAATGGGCATCACTGGTGGAAGGCAAAGCTTGAGAAAAGGTGAGACCTGACTTGTCCACGGGTGTTTTGCAGGGAAATTTAAAATAATCAGAACAGATTTCTGGCCAGCTTTTTATCTCTTACAAATCACTAAACTTTGCATTCAAAAACAAAAAGAAAAAAGAGACAGAAGATCCTACAACCATCTACAGGCCCTTACCCCTATAGCAAGCTGCCCAGTGAACTCAAAAGTTAGACCTCACACTTTGTTAACACAGAGCTCTTGAAGGATCCTCTAACCTGATGTTTGCTGGATAATAATAACATTAAAATGTGTGGTTAATTCCCTAAACTTGTAAACATGTAAACTGTATTTACAATGGGTTTTTCCAATGTATTTTTAGCTGATCTGAACTTCCTGAGAACTCAACCAGGAAAACAAGGGTTATCATCATCAATCTTAGACACAGAAAATTTGACTCAAAGGAGTACCTTATCTACAGACATCAAAGCAGAGAAATCAGAACTAGTATGCAGTCAGGGCTGGGCTGAGGGTAAGGTGAGTCTGACGTAGATGTAAAGTGGGACCTTATCTTTTTTTTAATTTTGAAATTTTGTCCATCAAGGATTTTTTTCAGTTAATTTTGATTTTTTCAATATTGCATTAAATATTATTTATCTTGATTACTGAGTTTTGGGGCACTCTTAGATTTCACATCCAAGGCAGGTGCCTCAATTGCTTCTGTTAATCCTGACTCTATTAAGTAATATGATTCTTGCACCAGTGCTATTAAAGGACTCTGTACTACTGCTAGTTAAATACTCTGCTCACTCAGATTCTGGATACAAAGAGAAATATACAATATAGGCAAATACAATGCTTGCCCTGATTGTTCATTGCCTTAATATACCAAGTCATTAATATACCTTAAAAACATGCAAGGTATTGTAATCTATTAACCACATGCTAATCACAACCCAATTTAGGATAATAGGAAAATATTGGTTCTAGCAAATTTACAAAGGTTCTCAGCCACATTTTTCCAATAAGATAAAAGGTTATAATTACAATTTGATTGAATACATAACCTTTGTCAAGTCTTTCATGGTTAACTTAATAGAATTCCCCAGACTTAAGGTAAACAAGCCCAACCAAATAGACCATGTACTTAAAGAGTGGTTTTGTCTATTTACTATAATAAGGAACAAAATGAGTTTAGAAACTGAAATTAAGTTCCCAAGAAGCCCAAGTGTTATGACAACTACGGCACTGATGAAAGATTTTTTTGAATTATAAGAACTTGTTATGCTAATATTTTAATAACAGCGACTTTCAAGGAATGCTTGAAGTCAACAATCTTACTCTCTAGTTCACAAGGAAAAAAAATCTGTGGTATTAAAAACATATTCGAAGGAGCTCTTCCATTAAGAGGCTTTTTCCTGCAGGCAGAAACAAGGAACTAATCATCCCATCTAATTTCTCAATCATTCTGCTGTAAACATCCAGCCTCCTTTAATGGAAATCATTAATATTTAATGATTTAATATTTAAATTTAATATTTAAACAACATTTGTCAGCAAATGTTGACTCAAAGATGTTAAAGAAAGGAAAGTGAAATTGGTCTTGTTTTAACTGACATAAATCTAACACACAAAAGCAAGAGTTGGGTCAACTTAGGAGACCCCATTAACATTTAATCAAATAACTATTAGAGTCATGGTTTCCCATGTAGGTGAATTTAAAAAAGCAACATACTTCATTTCACTGTTTCATTTAATGGTCAGAGTTCCTGGACTGTGCTTAGCTGTCATCTCTCCTGATGAAAATGAAAGCCATATCATGAATGGAGTATTTTCTTTCTTCACATCTTTCACTAATGTATTTTGCCTATCCTAAATTAGCCAAAATCTTTTCATTTATTGAACATTTATTGAGTCCTTTCTAAACTAATAAACTCTGTATTGGAAGTTATTGCCCACAGAGAGTGATAAAATTATTAACCCTACACTGTATTATGTATCTACTTGAAGTGATATGAAAAAACATTGGTGTTATTTCCAGTTCAAATATATCTTACTGAAGGATACAGGAAAACTGCTCCTCTTAAATGCTCAGAAACAGAATAAAATATATGCAAGTACAAAACAATATTGGCAGAATCAAATATGCTAAAGGTCAAAATCTGTGATTCACTATAACTGTCTTACTTCGTGTGTGTGCTAAGTCACTTCAGCCCTGTTTGACTCTTTGTGACCCTATGGACTATAGCCTGCCAGCCTCCTCTGCCCCAGGGATTCTCTAGGCAAGAACACTGAAGTGGGTTACCATGCCCTCCTCCAGAGGATTTTCCTGACCCAGGGACTGAACCCACATCTCTTGTGTTTCCTGCACTGGTAGGCAAGTTCTTTACCACTAGCGCCACCTGTGAAGCCCA
Source organism: Nanger dama (assembly GCA_917880005.1). NCBI lineage: Eukaryota > Metazoa > Chordata > Mammalia > Artiodactyla > Bovidae > Nanger > Nanger dama. The sequence continues at coordinate 30,809,323 of CAKJTW010000022.1, forward strand.
AAACCTTACTAAAAACCTTAAATATTACAACTGGAAATCATGTGTACAAGATACAACTTTTTTATATCAACAAAGGTATTTATCACAGTATTATTTAGAATAATAAACTGTCAACAATGTAAACAATTTAAGATAAGTTACTGTACATTAAAAAAGTGGAATCATATACAGCAATTAAAATGACTCTACTGAGAATGCTTTATAAAATATACTAAATAAAATATTAGGTAAAGAAAAGCAAGCTATTAAATTGGGTGTAAAGTATATTGTCCTTATTTAATAGTCATTAATAATTTCTAAATTTTCTACAATAATTAATCTTATAATTAGAAGAAAGCCATTTTTGATTTTGTTTTTTATCAGTGAAGCAACTGGTAGGCATGGCTTGTTCCTTATTCCTTATTACTACCTGGTTATGACCTCTTGCGTTTCCTAGGAATAAGAGTTCTGTTTGTCCTTTTAGAATAGGTTCTGCTCTCGCTAACATTCTGTGAAGATGTGTCCTGATCTCATACTGTCATAGAACCTCAGAGACTCAAAGTAAAGTTTCTCTTTGTTGAATTAAAAGGCTCTGCATTAACATGGGATGCTGTTCTAATAATAATTACTCTGATTGCATTTATATCGAGTTCTGCCTGGAGTAGAGTCCATAATAAATGTGAATATAATTGGTTCTAAGCAAATAGCTGTTGAACTAATGGGTCTAAATAATGAATCATGATATGTTAGACATGCAGGAGGTAGTATATGTTCATATGGTCCAATTACTTCATCTCACAGTCTAGACAACTGGAACTAGAGAATAAAATATGTTGTAAGCTGTTGAGCAGCAAAACCAAGACTCAAAGCCAGGATTCATTTATGGCCCTAAATCTAATCGGCTTTCCACTCACCCGTCTGTGGTTGTGATTATATATATTCAAATATTTTGACTCTTATTGTCTCAATAGATAGTAATGGTCTGCTACAGTCTAAATTCCTTTCATTAAATCTTTAAAGCATGTAATACAAATAAATAAACAAATGAATAAACAGATACATCAATAAGTAAGTCTTTCCAGAGAAATTTCGGTTTTAGAAATAACTTGTACTAATCCAGATTCTAACATGACTCATTCACTGAACCTTGGGTAGGACAATGACTTTTCCGGGTCCCAGTCAATATGTTAAAACCAATGGTTAGATCTCCAGGAACTGTGAGAGTCAGCTGTTCAATGCAGCTATTGTTCAAAATTAGAGTATAAAAGCTTTACCATTAAATATGTTATATTAAAAAATAAGTGATTAAATACTCAAAACTCATCACCACTTAACTTTTACCATGTTTACTAGGTTTTCTATCATCTATGCCCTGGAGTTATATTTTTCATATTTATCTAATTGAAAGATTATATAATGGCTTGCTACTGTGCATTTCTTTCCAACTTGGTGTTGAGTAACATTTTGTAGCCCGAAATCAGCCATGATGGGAATATTTATACCATAGAAATCAGCAAACACCACAAATCAAGGCTTCCTGGCCACCCTACACCAGAGAACTCTGATAGTCAACATTTTATTACCTGCTCATGTGAGTCTCATGTTTCTTACTTGAAAACTGATCTGGAAACTACTTTCCATCAACTCATATCCCAGTTCCAATGGAAATGATTAGAAGAGACAAAAGGGGGAAATCCTGCCAAGCTGTCATCTGTGTGTAGAAGCAACCAGTTAATATGCTCAGATAGGCAAGGCTTTGATAAAAGAAATCCGAGAAAGCCACCGGAAAGTGTGTATTCCACCAGTGAAAAGAAGAATTAGAAACAAAAACTCCAGAATGAGGACAAAGAGCAAACACATTAAGTAGCCCTATGTTTTCTTCTCTCCTTCCCACTTCTGCATTTTACATTATAGGTAATTCTAAAGGATAAAAGTCATTCATGTAATAAATGTCATAGCTGCAATTAAAATATTTATTTGGAGTCCTCTCACATATTTGAGTGCTCCCCAAACAAGAAAAACATTCCCCTGGACAAACAAACAAAAAACAGGCCAACTAGTAACAGACATTTCCATAAAATTTGCAATTAAAGAAAGGTACATAAAAGTGGTCCCCCTATTAAAAAGGATTCAGTCACCTCTCAAGATTATTCAGGCATAGCCAAAGCATTTGAATCTTGAAGGGCTATTGTGCAACCCTGAATTAAATACCAACCCAAATCCCAAATCTAGCTATTTTTTGCTAGGGATTTCCACGAAAACAAATGGTAAAAGAAAACCTTTATTTCAAAGGATCCAGTATTCATTTTCCTTAAGGCATCATTTTAATTTCTAAAATTGATATTTGAAGCACTGTTTCCCCAGAGAGGACATAGTACACGACCTACAAGGCGATGGGCAAGCTTCTGCTGAAGGGGCCCTGAGACTTACATGCCTATCTCCTTTCCACAGGACCCCCTCTGGCATCAGACAGTGGTGTCTCATCTTGCTGATTGAATTAGTCATCCCTATCTCTGCCACCATATCCTTGGGCTCACAGGAAAGGGAGACAAATTCAAGTTATGTGGCAGGTGGTGAATGAAAAGAATCAGGAAGAGGAGGAACTTAAACTATCTGACACTATAGTAGGGAACTTTACTTTGAAATCTCATGCTAACCACAAAAAAAATTTGAATGGAGGTAGGAAGTGAAAGTAGCCAATGTCCCAAAACATTAACAATAGTTTTGAAATAGGAAGGCCGCCCCCATGATCCAAGGCATACTATGATAATGATATCAGTAAAAGTCCCCAGTCATTAAATGCACTCCATGTATCAGAACTGTGCTACTACTTTATATTTTTATTTCTAATCTTTATCAGATAAGTACTATTGTCCCATTTTACAGATGAGAAATTGATCCTCAGAGAATTTAAGTTACTTGCCCAGAATCACACAGGTAGTAAGTAGTACAGCAAAGAATTGAGGTCAATACCAATCAATTTTCAAAGACCATTCAATACTTCCAATATTGCTAATGTTGTGTTAACTTCTTAGTTATGTCTGACTCTGTGACCCCATGGACTATAGCCCGTCAGACTCCTCTGTCCGTGGAATCTCCAGGCAAGAATACTGGAGTGGGTTGCCATTGCCTCCTCCAGAGGATCTTCCTGACCCAGGGATCAAACCTGGGTCTCCTGCATTGCAGGCAGATTCTTCACCATCTGAGCCACAAGGGAAGCCCATAATACTATTAATAGCATCTCCAAAATGAGCAATGTGCACCAGGATCTTATTTCCCTATTCAGGTGAGTTTGTAAATAACGTAAGAAAATAAAATTTTTGCCAGAAGGTAAATGAGGACAAGGGAACATTCTTCCCTAAAGGTTTCAGAGGGAACAAGGCCCCACCAACACAATGGTTTTGGACTTCTAGGCTGCAGAAGTCTAAAACAATAAATCTGTGATGAGTTAAGCCATCCAACTTGTGGTACTTTGCTATAGCACTGCTATAAAACTACTACCTGGGTAGCTGGGATGACTGTGGAAGAAGCCAACGTGGAGGGGATAAAGGAATAAATAGTAGAACTTAAACAGTTCTACCTTAAGTTAGTATTAAGCATCTGGGTGAAAATTCTGAGAGGCCAACAATAAAATGGGAAAAGGAAGATAAATGGATTTTACATTTAAGATATGTCTGGCATTCTGGCATAATCCTCTATAGAATACTGATTCAGCAAGATATTATTAGGTTTTATAAGGATAAAAGTTTAGGACAATCTGGGCCAAACAAATTAAAATGGGTTTCCTGGTTATATAATGAACGTTTCAGAGCCTCTCACTTGCTCATGGACAGCATGTGTTTTATTTATTTCATTTATATCTGTGTCACTCTTCTTAGAAAGGCCTTAAGTCTCAAGGTTTATATAAGACATACTCAGATGAGGAAACTTAATCTTAGGCTGACTAGTTTCTCAAGCGCGAGGTTAATTTTTTCAACCCCTCAACTCAACCATTAAACAGTAAAAGCTCAAATTTGAAGCCAGATCTAGATGAGTCCAAAGTCCATACACTTTTCATATTGTTGTTGTTCAGTTGCTATGTCGTGTCCAGCTCTTTGCAATCCCATGGACTGCAGCATGCCAGCCTTCCTGTCCTTCACTATCTCCCAGAGTTTGCTGAAATTCATGTCCATTGATTTGGTGATGCCATTCAACCATCTCCACTCCCTTCTCCTCCTGCCCTCAATCTTTCCCAGCATCAGGATCTTTTCCAATGAGTCAGCTCTTCACATCAGATGGCCAAAGTATTGGTGCTTCAGCTTCAGCATCACTCCTTCCAATGAATATTCAGGGTTGATTTCATATATATCATTATGTAAATGACATAATACAACAAAATCTGCCTCCATGCAACTTTTGACAAAAAGCAGAATTCTGGGTTAACTGGATTATCTTGGCATGGCATTGGCAAGATTTATAGGTGCTGAAATAGTGAGTGATTTAAGGGCATGTTTATTTGCAAAAAGTGAAACTCACATGCTCAGAAATTGCTTCAAAATTAATTTCTAGCTTCCTTCCACTTGGAAAATAAATTTAAGACTCATGGCAAAAGAAATGTTTTCCGCTGAGAAATTCTTGTTGTTGAAGTAAATGTAGTCCTATTTTTTAAGAATGAACCTCCTTTTTGCTATCTATTATGACTAAATTTTTCATAAAAAAATCAGGATATACAATGTGGCAAATACAAGGTTAAAACTGGGTATAATGGATAGAGTATTTTGTGTGAGGGTGGTCCTTAAGCCATCACTTGTCACTAAGGTGACAAGAAACTAACTCCTCCCTGATTCCAAAAGAGACAGTGTTGTCATTGGGAGCAATCCCTATGCAAGCACTTAGATCATTTCAGTGCTTCCCTCATCTCTTCTGCACACATTATCTCATTGGATCCTCACCACCACTCTTGAAAGGAGTTAATGCAGCTCTTCAACACTCAGGTGGATGGAGCAAATTCCCAAGGAGTGACCCTCTAGTCAGTAGCAGAGCTGGGACAGACCCCAAGTTCACTGGAGTGGTCATTCATTTGATAAACAAATATATGGGCTTCCCTGGTGGCTCAGAGGTTAAAGCGTCTGCCTCCAATGCGGGAGACCTAGGTTCGATCCCTGGGTTGGGAAGATTCCCTGGAGAAGGAAATGGCCACCCACTCCAGTATTCTCACCTGGAGAATCCCATGGACAGAAGAGCCTGGTGGGCTACAGTCCACGGGGTCGCAAAGAGTCGGACACAACTGAGTGACTTCACCTTCACCTTCACCTATGGAGTTTAGCTCCACTATGCACAAGACTCCAATGCGGGCACAGAAAACAAAAGAGACAAAGTGTCTGCCTTCATGAAGCTTCCCACATAAAGGAGACAAGAAAGAGGAAAGCTATTAAGAGTATCAAAGCAGGGTAAAGGGTTAGAGAGAGATGGTGGGGGAGTGGTATGTTTAGGTCGGGTGATCAGGGGAGGTCCCTCTGATGAGGTGACACATGAGAAGGTCTGAAGGTACTAGAGAGTTTCAAGTGACTATCTAGAGAGAAGAGAGTTTCAGGCTGTAGAATGCTGCTGCTGCTAAGTCACTTTAGTCGTGTCCAACTCTGTGCGACCCCATAGACGGCAGCCCACCAGGCTCCTCCATCCCTGAGATTCTCCAGGCAAGAATGCTGGAGTGGGTTGCCATTTCCTTCTCCAATGTATGCACTCCTGCTAAGCCACTTCAGTCATGTCCGACTCTGTGCCACCCTATGGACAGCAGCCCACCAGGCTCCCTCTGTCCAAGGGATTCTCTAGGCAAGAATACTGAAGTGGGTTGCCATTTCCATATCCAAGGCTGGAGAATAGTGACTGCAAAGACCCCTTAACTAGAGCAATCAGGATGGCGGCAGTCTGAGAATGATGGGGAGGGTGGTACAAATGGGATCAGGTATCAGATCACGCAGGGTGTTGAAAGCCAATATGTATTTGGGGGGCTCACTTCTTCCCAGCTCTGATGTTTCCATCATTGATAAGGCTGGCCTCTTGCCACCCTCTTGTTCATTCTGAGGAGGGTAGGATGAGAGGTAGAAAGAGTTATCGGATACATAAATGTGGGTAAATTGGGCATGTTGGGCTCAGCTCTCCTGGTGTTTCCCCAGGAAATAGTGCTTTCTGCCTCCGCATGTGGGCTGTGCATGTCTGTGCAAGTCTTCTCTAGTCTGGGCTTTAGTCCACTTGCCTAGAAGTAAGAGCACCAGCCCAACCCAGTCACTTTTAGTAAGAAAGGTAATATTTTACTCTCGACCTGCCTTGCTCTTTTGCCTTCTCAATTACCCCAGACCTCAGGCAACAGCAAAATGTTTGCTATTTGGGGAGGCTCCTTCAGAAACTCCAACAGAATGGAATTTGGGCTTTATGCTAAGGGTAATGGGCTGGAATTTTTCCCACTACAGCCCCCTGTCTCTATTATTCTGCAAATATTTCATCATATATGTGATTGAAAAAAGAAGTGGTTACTAGTATCAGCTTCACTCACATATCCAGAATTTGAAGTACCCTACAGTTTGGCTCGCCCACACCGGCCTTAGAAAGTTATGAAAATGGATGGTGAAAAATTATTTCTAAAATCAAACCATCCAAAATATCTACACACAGATAATAAAAGGGCAACAAAGTCACAACCAGACTGTTCAGCAATAACAAAAGGATGCAGTTCTGAATCATCTCATTAAATATCCTAAAATCAAGTGTGACAGCATCCCAAGTGGAGACAACAAAAAATCCCACAGACTTGTTCATCTGGTTCTTGAACCATGGAAACACCTCCTATTACTGTTTCTTTAGCAATTACTGAAAGCCAAACAAAACAAAACTATTTTCATTCTTTTATTTGCTGCATTCGGACTTGTCCACACCATCTGCCAAAGTCATTAGTGATGTCCACGTTCCCCACTTTGCAAAAGAAAAAAAGTCTTGGCCATTATCTCAATTGACTTCTTTGACACATTGACATTACCCCTTTGGTAAATTCTAGAATGTTCTCTCTCATGGTTCCTTCTTCTTCTGTCTTCCTTTAAATACTGGGTTTGTCAGGAATCTATTCTTGGTTCATAGCTTATCTCACTCCACACACTCTCTCCATGGTGGTCTCATCACTTTGAGTAGCACTTTCTATTGACACCACTCAAAATAATAGTTCCTCTTAAAAGCTGTGGGCTCATCTATTCAACTGCCTGCTGAACATTTTCACCTGATGTCCCACGGGCATATTAAACTCAGCTTGTCAAAATGGAGCTTAATTTGTCTGTTAAAACAGTGAACTGAACACATTTGTTTCTGCTCCTTCATGAAACCCTGTTAAAGTGAAAAAGATACTTTTAAAGGTATAAATCCCATGCCTGCACAAATAGAAAAAACAAAAGCAAATACAGCACATCAAATTTTGTTGTTGTTAGATGGAGTGTGGGACTAACATGTACATGTGTGTGCTTAGTCGTGTCCAACTCTTTGTGATCCCATGGACTGTAGCCCACCAGGCTTCTCTGTCCAGGGGATTTTTCAGGCAAGAATACTGGAGTGGGTTGCCATTTCCTCCTCCAAGGGATCTTCCCAACCCAGGGATCAAACTCATGTCTCCTGTATCTCCTGCAATGCACACAGATTCTTTACTACTGACCCACTGGGAAGCCCTCACACATACGCATTGCTAAATTTAAAGCAGATAAACAAGAACCTGTTGTATAGCACAGGGAACTCTGTTCCCTGTAATATCCTAAATGGGAAAAGAATTTGAAAGAGAATAGACATGTTTACATAAAACTGAATCACTCTGCTGTACACCTGAAACTGACACAATATCGTTAATCAACTATGCTCCAATATAAAACAAAAAAAATTTTAAGTGAACAAATCATTTGCAGATAATGAAACCACAATACAAACGAGAAACAAACTAATTAATTCACATTACAAACACAGAAAGGTTCAAAAATAGTACTGGATACAAAGAGGGTAAAAGTGAGGCATGCGGCTGAAAACAGAGAAATTGATGAAACTCTGTAACAGCAGGTAGAGCTTCCGATGCCCTTCCCCACTCCATCATGGGGAAAGAAGAGAGTCTATAGAAAAATTATTCTTTGGGAAATTAAACTAGGGAAATTCTTGTATTGGGAATATGAAACAGAAAAAGTTGGGAATGACGCAGTCAATTGAAAACTAAGAGAAAGTCTACCTACTGACATACCCCAAAGTGAAGTCACTCAGTCTTGTCTGACTCTTTGCGACCCATGGACTGTAGCTCACCAAGCTCCTCCGTCCGTGGGATTCTCCAGGCAAGAATACTGGAGTGGGTTGCCATGTCCTTCTCCAGGGGATCTTCCTGACCCAGGGATCGAACCCAGGTCTCCCACATTGCAGACAGATGCTTTAACCTCTGCACCAGGGAAGCCCTTAAATACAAGAATCCAAGTACTAACATTAAAGATTTCAAGGGAGGAAAGGAAGCCAGGCTGAAATAAGAAGGGGGAGGAGGCGGGAGAGGAGGGGTGAAAGGGGTGGCCTTACAGACGTCTCCTGCCACCTACAGATGCCCAGGCGTTATAGGACTTTTCCCTGGGCCTCCAGAGAAGGGAGGACTGGAACTCGGCCCTACCAGAAATCAGACCAGACCAGAACCAGAATTCGAGTTCTCTGCCAAGAGGAGGTGATCAGTCTCCAATCCTCAGCTCAGGCTGAGGGCCCTTCGACCAGATTCCTACGTCCAGGACCGGGGGACTAGAAAAACAAGGAAGGATAGGAAGGGTTAAGGAGAGGAAAGAAAGAGGAAAGGGGAGAGAGGTCAATAAAGTCTCTTGTTCCTTACCGGTTGGGGCACTCTGACCAGTTGTCAGTGTCAGGAGGAGACCAGGGACAAAGGGTCCCATTTGTGGCTGCTGGGTCTGGACACACCCCAAACATGCCCCTTAACACTCTAAGAAAACTGTCTCTGAAGCTCTCCATGTCTCGATCCCTCACTCCGTGCAGGAGACTGAAGGATTCTTCTCTAGAATAAGTGAAGCATCTTAGAAAAAGGACCTATACATGTGGACATGTGAGGTCCTCCAATGAAAATTCTTAGACTCACTAATCAATTTCAGGGAATTTCTGAAAAATCCCTTCAACACAATGGGGCTTCCAACCATGAGCTCAATTTCTCATACTTAAATATAAATCAGACTGCAAAGAATCACTGGACATTGGAAGAAAGCCTCTAATTTGAAAAAGAAAGAAAGAAACTATTTGAAGAAAAAAAACTTGGGGAAAAACTGAAATGCATAGAACTGAATAGCTTTTTGAAAACAAAAAATATCTTTCAGGAGGTAAGAAAAGACATTGCATTCATTAAATAATAGAATGTTATATGAAGAAGGAATAAACAGCAAGAATGTGCTCCTGAAAATTAAAACTAGGTCATAGTAATTTTAAAATTTTGATAAAAGAGTGGAACGCTAAAGTCAAAGAAATCTTGCGGAAAATACATCTAAAAGAGAAAACAACACTTAAAAAAACAGGAGGAAAAACAATAAGAAAATTAAGAAATCGGTTCTGGAAGACCAATCTCTGACTAATGGAAGCTCTAGAAAGAGAAGGCAGATAAAATTCAGGGTATGAAATTATTAAAGAAATAATACAGAGGTATAGACATAATTTCCAAATTTAAAAGAATCATCAGGTTCTTGGATCAAGGAACAAAAAGACATAGAACAAATTCCCAAAATAAAGAGACTACAGCAAACTTGAGAGGAAAAAAGAGAGACAGAGGAAAAAACAGAGATAGTATATAGAAAGAATCAAGAACAAAAATGGCACCGGACTAAACAGCAGCAATGGCAGCTAAAAGACACTGTAGAAAAAATGCCTTTTAAATGCTTAGAGGAAAATTATTTTCAAACTAGAATTGTTTACTCAGCCAAACTATCAAATAAAAATGTTTTTAAATTAAAGAAATATTCAAGTACACATAAAGCCTCAAATATTGACTCATCTCAGAAAGCTACCAACATATACGTTCCACCAACACGAGAAAGTGAAACCCAAAGGGGAAACACATGGGATCCCACTAACAGGCAAACTAACAAAGGAGAGGTCCCAAGATGACAGCTATATGCCTGAAGAAAAGCCAATGCAGACTGAAGCAGTGACACAGAAGAATCCAGGGAAGATCCTTAAGAAAAAGTAAAATCAATACATATTGATATGGTTCCATCCCTGGGTCGGGAAGATCCCCTGGAGAAGGAAATGGCAACCCACTCTATTATTCTTGCCTGGAGAATCCCATGGAGAGAGAATCTGGTGGGCTCCAGACCATGGAGTCTCAGAGAGTTGGACAGGACTGAACGACTAACATTTTCTCACACACACACACACACACACACACACACACACACGTATATGAATGTATATATATGACTGATTACCTCATGAGTTTTGTGAAAAATCATATCTAAGGATACTAGAGTTCTCTCAGTGATCAGAAGTTCTGATAGTGGCATAGAAAACTAAACAATCTGAAAAGAGGCAATTATTAATTCAATGAAGAATATCAAATCATACAAGAAAGGCATTGCAACCAGTGTACACTACTTAGCTCAGTAGTGAGCGATACTTACACAAGCAGTATAGTAAACAGAAGATATGGACTATTGCAACAACAAAAATTCTGTAATGCTTTGAACACAGCAGAGGGTAGGAAAGCTGGGGTATAACGTATGTTAGAATGCTAAATTCTGACTTTGTTTGGTAGGAGTTAATAGAAAATATCTCAGACTGATAAAAAGTGTAACTCTAAAACCAATACATGAAGAAACAGACTAAGCACATTACTTAGAAATGTGAAGTTAAAGACTAGAAGAAACATATTGGTCAATCTAGAAGAAATGGATTGATTCCTAGAAACATAGGAATCTTCCAAGACTGAGTCAGGAAGAAAGAGAAAATCTGGACAGACCAATTATTAGTGATGACATTGACCAGTAATCAAAATAAAAGAGTATGGAAGGAGACCTCAGAGATAAGGGAAGGTTGGGGAGTGGTCAGACAGAGGACTAAAATTTTTTGTTATGAAAATTTTAATAAGACTTGGATTTTTAACTTATGTAGTGAATTATGGAGAAGGCAATGGCAACCCACTCCAGTACTCTTGCCTGGAAAATCCCATGGATGGAGGAGTCTGGTAGGCTGCACTCCATGGGATCGCTAAGAGTCAGACACGACTGAGCGACTTCACTTTTCACTTTGATGCACTGGAGAAGGAAATGGCAACCCACTCCAGTGTCCTTGCCTGGAGAATCCCAGGGACGGGGGAGCCTGGTGGGCTGCCGTCTATGGGGTGGCACAGAGTTGGACACAACTGAAGCGACTTAGCAGCAGCAGCAGCAGGTGAATTATACTGACAAACATCAAAATCAGAAAAAGAAGAATATTAGGGCGGAAATAAATGAAATAGAGACTTAGAAAAGATCACTGAAACTAGGAGCTGGATTTTTGAAAAGATAAATAAAATTGACAGACTTTTAGCCTGATTCATCAAAAAAAAAAAAAAAAAAGAGAGAGAGAGAGAGATAAGTCCAAATAAGTAACATTTAAAATAAGAGAGGAAGACATTACTGTCAATATCACAGAAATACAAATAAGAGAACACTCTGGATAATTATATACCAACATATTGGTCAATCTAGAAGAAATGGATTGATTCCTAGAAACATAGGAATCTTCCAAGACTGAGTCAGGAAGAAAGAGAAAATCTGGACAGACCAATTACTAGTGATGACATTGACGAGTAACCAAAAGCCTCCCAATAAATGAAGGTCCAGGACAGATGACTTCACAGGGGAATTCTAACAAACATTTATAGAAGACTTTATACCTGTCCTTCTCAAACTATTCCAAAAGTTGGAAGTTCGGTTCAGTTCAGTTCAGTCATTCAGTCGTGTCCGACTCTGCGACCCCATGAACCACAGCACGCCAGGCCTCCCTGTCCATCACCAACTCCTGGAGTTCACTCAAATCCACGTCCATCGAGACTGTGATGCCATCCAACCACCTCATCCTCTGTCATCCCCTTCTCCTCCTGCCCTCAATTTTTCTCAGCATCAGGGTCTTTTCAAATGAGTCAGCTCTTCACATCAGGTAAAGAGGAGAGAATATTTCCAGACTCATTCTATGAGGCTAGCATTACCCTGATACCAAAACCACTCTGTCAACAGGTACATCCTTGGGCAAATCAATTCACTTCTCTCTCTAGACTTCACTTCCTTCATTTGCAAATTATGGGGATTAGATGTACTATCTAATTCCCAACATGCCCTCCTGTCTAGGAATTTCTAGGATTCTAAAAAGTAGCCAAGGATAGGGGTAAAACTGCTGCAGGTTCTGAGTCACAGTGATGATTCCTGCAGGCTACCTCAAGAAAAGAACTTTCATGTCTGTGTTGGATGAACTTAACATTTGCGTGTCTGCAAGGCTGGAAATCAGTGAAAGGCTATTTTTGGTCTATGCTACAAGACGTTTATGTTTACTGAGCATAGAATTTTTTTAAAAACTTATCACCAAATTCCAAATCAGTGGCTTCCAGTAAGTTTAGAAACAGAAGTCTCAGACTTTCTAGATACTAACATTTAGGTGCTGGGTTAGAGTGAACTGCAGAAAGAATCTTGGTTTCATAGCAAGTGCTGTAGTCTCCTGGTTCTGAAAGTGCCTGTGCAATAGTACAAGGGGTTCACTCTCCTCCAAGCCAAGTTAATTCTACAAACATTCCGGTACTCAGAGGGGGAGAAAAAAAATTATTTCCAGTTATTTCTTGATTGCTAATAACATTCTTTGAAGGAAATGGCAACCTACTCCAGTATTCTTGCCTGGGAAATTCCAAGGACAGAGGAGCCTGGAGGGCTTCAGCGCATGGGATCACAAAAGAATAGGACATAATTTAGGACTAAACAACAACAATAACATTCTTCATCAAGAAATTTATGCAGAAAATAAATAACTTATGCAATAATAGCTAGTTCTGAAAAGAACTAGCTATTACTGCCTTCCCCATGTATCAAATATAAACTCTACAAGGCTCCAGATTGGTTCATCTTTTTTTTTTTTTTATTCTATGTAGTTTAAAGTGAAAGTTAAATATCACACAGATAAACCACAGACACTTTAGATACAGTGTTGACCATTATTAGAACAGTAATGGCAAATAATCAATTTACACAGACTCGTTATTTCTAATTTTATATCTCGTTATACAAAGGTTAACTTTCTACATTTTTGTGGCCCACCTTGGGAGCTTACCGGCTTTACCCAGTTAGGGCTTTCCCTGCCACAATCACATTTCTGGATCCTGCAAAGATGGAGGCCTCTCCACATTCTTTCTCCATACAAAGAGTTTTCTCTTCTTTAACAGAACTCAATGCATTAGGGATTTTTCTGGGCATAAACTAAAGCACAAAATACTTTGCTAAAACTTGTGGGGGTGTCAAAGATTAAAAAGGCATATAACTTACCTTCAGGAAAAGAAGGCAGGCATGCACAAAACCCAGTATCTGCAAGCAGACTGGTTGAGTTCTGCAATAAGGGACAAGAAACATCATCCTCTAAGCCACTACTAATAAACGCAAAGCTTACTCAAGTCCTCATTGGCTGATTACCTCACTCCCAATGCCAAGCCTATTGCTCACTGTACCACTGGCTACTTACAATTTCAAGAACAAAGGATAAAGAGAACAGATAGACACATCAGAGTCAATTATAATAAATTACAGAGTATAAATTCTGCTGTAAGCCCCATATCCTATCCCACTCTCTGTCCAAAGCTTTGGGATGGAAGGAAAGTAAGGAAAGAAAGGGGAACATGACTTTAGGTATGTAAGCAAGTGGGACAATGGGAAAAGCAGAAGACTGATGGAATAAAACAAGCAGGTAAACAAATAAAAAGAGAGTTTTTCTCTCTTAGCACTCCCCCAGGTGGTGCTAGTAGTAAAGAACCTGCCTGCCAATGCAGGAGACTTAAGAGACATGGGTTTGAGCCTCGGCTGGGAAGATAATCTGGAGTAGGGTATGGCAACCCACTCCAGTATTCTTGCCTGGAGAATCCCATGGGCAGAGGAGCCTGGGAGCCTACAGCCATAGGGTTGCAAAGAGCCAGACAGGACCAAAGCAACTCAGCATAGCACAGAGGACTGAAGGTGTGATCTTCAGAAGAATTAGTAAAATGCTTGTTAAACTGAACCTTAGCAGGTGGGATTTCTGAGAAGGTCTGACTCTTCCTGCAGAGTTAAAGAAGCTGGGTGACACAGACAGCGAGAACAGACTGGTAGTTTCCAATAGAGAAGTGGGTGGGGCTGGGATGGATTCAGAGTGTGGGATGCAAACTATTACATACAGGATGGATAAACAAGGTCCTACTGTATAGCACAGGGAACTATATTCAATATCCTAAGATAAACCATACTGGAAAAAAGTGAAAAAATGTGTATATATATAACTGGATCACTCTTCTATACAGCAGAAATCTGCACAACAATGTAAATCAACTATATTTCAATGAAATACATTAAAAAAAAAAAGAAGTTAAGTGAAAATAAGACAATGCCAGAGGGCAGATACCTCACTAAAAAAACAATTTTGATTTGAGCTTTCCTCTGACTTATCTGCTAAACCAGAGAGGTGATAGGAAGGAACTCACATGTTCAAACATGTGATATAATGCCAGGCACACAGTCAGTCAGCATTTGGGAAGGTAATACAGTCCAATGGGAGGAACACAAAGAATTTAGACACAACTTCAAATGTGGCTCTGCCACCTAAAAACCCTGTACCATTAGACAAGGTACCTGCGTACGAGTGGACCTACACGACCACTCATTGTTATGATGACGGTGATACATGTACATATATGAATTCATACTCAATACTGCAGAGAGACAAAGACAGTCCCTGCCCACACTTTCTAACTGAGACCGAAAAACAGCCCCTAACCACGGAATAGATGCTAATTAAATCTAATTTCCCTTGCTTAGTCAGTGGTAAATCATAATAAGATGGGTTTACAGAGCTGAGCATTTATTTATTCATCACATAGAGCACATACACAAGTACTAATATTAAAAGGGGGAGGGAAGTTTTGGTTGCCAACCAGTTGGATAAAGGCTTGGTGACCAGGCATTCAGAATGCGTGTCCCACCTGAGGTTTCATCTGGAAAGTATGACCACCATCATGACAGGCTGATATGGTTCCCAGATTAAGTAGGAGCTGCTTTGTGAAAAGATAGACAAATTCATTAGATTACCTAGATGCCTGGTAGTCAGAAATGGCTTACATGGATAGGGCACTGTATACTCTAAAAGTCTTAGATAAAAAAGTATTTCACTTTCTCTCTTCCCTATCCTCTGTCACTTCATTCTCCACCCTCTCTTCACAGCCTTTCTCCACACCGTGCCTCCTGCAGTGGGAATAGGAAAAACATCCCTTTACTTATATAGGTATGTTCTTTAGGTTGACTGTTGTAAGCTGTCAAGAACAGTGGCTACAACAAAGCTGTAGATAGAATCATCATTAAAATATTGAATACAAATTGATCATTGAAAATCTATATGTTTTTCTGTTCCAAGAATTCATATATAGTCAGATTTTCTTCAAGGTCTTGTCCTTTTTTTCTCCATCTGTACACTTTCATTCAACCACATCCTGGATCACTAACTGCTAGTCCAGAATTTTGTTTTCGTCCTAACTTTGCTACTAACCTTACTAGTGGGTTCCCCACTCTGAGTAGGGGGCTCCTCCACATGGGTACTCAATTGGTCCCTCAAACCCATGGAGTCTTATGACAAAACAGTAACATCTCTCTTGAACTCCCCCTCCTCTGACTTTCCGATTCTTAATGACACCCAAGGCTCTAAAACCGAGTCCAAATGTCAAGTCACAGGCAAAGTCCCGTCTTTCTTCCTCTTTTTCACATTTGGTGTACAAGTCAACTTTCACTTGCCCTGAGGACTTATGTCAAGCCTCCTAACTTGTCTGTAAGACTTCAGGTCCGCTCCACACCAATTCAGCCTAACACTGATGCTTAAGGGAATGGATACAGGAGGGCCAAGAGGAGCTACTCCACGTTCAAGGTTAGGAGGGGTGGCGGTGAGGAGATACCCCTCGTCCAAGGTAAGGAGCAGTGGCTGTGCTTTGCTGGAGCAGCCATGAAGAGATAGCCCCTGCTTAGAGTGGGGAACCCACTAGCAAGGTTAGTAGCAAGGATAGGACAAAACAAAATTTTGGACTAGCAGTTAGTGATCCAGGGAGTGGTTGAATGAAAGTGTACAGATGGAGAAAAAAGGACAAGACCTTGAAGAAAATCTGACTATATATGAATTCTTGGAACAGAAAAACATACAGATTTTCAATGATCAATTTGTATTCAATATTTTAATGATGATTCTATCTACAGCTTTGTTGTAGCCACTGTTCTCCTTGACAGCTTACAACAGTCAATCTAAAGAACATACCTATATAAGTAAAGTGATGTTTTTCTCTTACCTCCAAGGTAAGAGAAACTCAAGTAAGACGGTAGGTGTTGCAAGAGGGCATCAGAGGGCAGACACACTGAAACTATACTCACAGAAAACTAGTCACTCTAATCACACGGACCACAGCCTTGTCAAACTCAATGAAACTAAGCCATGCCGTGTGGGGCCAACCAAGACGGGGGTCATGGTGGAGAGGTCTGACAGAATGTGATCCACTGGAGAAGGGAATGGCAAACCACTTCAGTATTCTTGCCTTGAGAACCACATGTATGAAAAGGCAAAATGATAGGATACTGAAAGAGGAACTCCCCAAGTCGGTAGATGCCCAATATGCTACTGGAGATCAGTGGAGAAATAACTCCAGAAAGAATGAAGGGATGCAGCCAAAGCAAAAACAATACCCAGTTGTGGATGTGACTAGTGATAGAAGCAAGGTCCAATGCTGTAAAGAGCAAAATTGCATAGGAACTTGGAATGTTAGGTCCATGAATCAAGGCAAATTGGAAGTGGTCTAACAGGAGATGGCAAGAGTGAACATAGACATTCTAGGAATCAGTGAACTAAAATGGACTGGAATGGGTGAATTTCACTCAGAGGACCATTATATATACTACTGCGGGCAGGAATCCCTCAGAATAAATAGAGTAGCCATCATGGTCAACAAAAGAGTCCGAAATGCAGTACTTGGTGCAATCTCAAAAACGACAGAATGATCTCTGTTCGTTTCCAAGCCAAACCATTCAATATCAGAGTAATCCAAGTCTATGCCCCAACCAGTAACACTGAAGAAGCTGAAGTTGAATGGTTCTATGAAGATCTACAAGACCTTTTAGAGTTAAAACCCAAAAAAGATGTCCTTTTCATTATAGGGGACTGGAATGCAAAAGTAGGAAGTCAAGAAACACTTGGAGTAACAGGCAAATTTGGCCTTGGAATACAGAATGAAGCAGGGCAAAGGATAATAGAGTTTTGACAAGAGAATGCACTGGTCATAGAAAACATTGTCTTCCAACAACACAAGAGAAGACTCTACACGTGGACATCACCAGATGATCAACACCCAAAGGAGACTGATTATATTTTTTGCAGCCAAAGATGGAGAAGCTCTATAGAGTCAGCAAAAACAAGACCAGGAGCTGACTGTGGCTCAGATCATGCATTCCTTATTGCCAAGCTTAGACTTAAATTGAGAACGTAGGGAAAACCAATAGACCATTCAGGTATAACCTAACTCAAATCCCTTATGATTATACAGTGGAAGAGAGAAAAAGATTTAAGGGCCTAGATCTGATAGACAGAGTGCCTGATGAACTATGGATGGAGGTTCATGACAGGAGACAGGGAACAAGACCATCCCCGTGGAAAAGAAATGAAAAAAAGCAAAATGGCTGTCTGGGAGGCCTTACAAATAGCTGTGAAAAGAAGAGAAGTGAAAAGCAAAGGAGAAAAGGAAAGACATAAGTATCTGAATGCAGAGTTCCAAAGAATAGCAAGAAAAGATAAGAAAGCCTTCCTCAGTGATCAATGCAAAGAAATAGAGAAAAACAAGAAAATGAGAAAGACTAGAGATCTCTTCAAGAAAATTAGAGATACCAAGGGAACATTTCATGCAAAGATGGGCTCGATAAAGGACAGAAATGGTCTGGACCTAACAGAAACAGAAGATATTAAGAAGAGGTGGCAAGAATACACAGAAGAACTATACAAAAAAGATCTTCACAACCAAGATAATCACAATGGTGTGATCACTCACCTAGAGCCAGACATTCTGGAATGTGAAGTCAAGTGGGCCTTAGAAAGCATCACTACAAACAAAGCTAGGTGAGGTGATGGAATTCCAGTTGAGCTATTTCAAATCCTGAAGGATGATGCTGTGAAAGTGCAGCACTCAATATGCCAGCAAATTTGGAAAACTCAGCAGTGGCCACAGGACTGGAAAAGGTCAGTTTTCATTCCAATCCCTAAGAAAGGCAATGCCAAAGAATGCTCAAACTACCACACAATTGCACTCATCTCACATGCTAGTAAAGTAATGCTCAAAATTCTCCAAGCCAGGCTTCACCAATACATTAACCGTGAACTTCCAGATATTCAAGCTGGTTTTAGAAAAGGCAGAGGAACCAGAGATCAAATTGTCAACATCCACTGGATCATCAAAAAAGCAAGAGAGTTCCAGAAAAACATCTATTTCTACTTTACTGACTACACCAAAACCTTTGACTGTGTGGATCACAATAAACTGTGGAAAATTCTGAAAGAGATGGGAATACCAGACCACCTCACCTGCCTCTTGAGAAACCTATATGCAGGTCAAGAAGCAACAGTTAGAACTGGACATCGAACAACAGACTGGTTCCAAATAGGAAAAGGAGTATGTCAAGGCTGTATATTGTCACACTGCTTATTTAACTTATATGCAGAGTACATCATGAGAAATGCTGGGCTGGAAGAAGCACAAGCTGGAATCAAGATTGCCAGGAGAAATATGAACAACCTCAGCTAGCAGATGATACCACCCTTATGGCAGAAATTGAAGAGGAACTAAAAAGCCCCTTGATGAAAGTGAAAGAGGAGAGTGAAAAAAGTTAGCTTAAAGCTCAACATTCAGAAAATGAAGATCATGGCATCTGGTCCCATCACTTCATGGGAAATAGATGGAGAAACAGTGGAAACAGTGTCAGACTTTATTTTGGGGGCTCCAAAATCACTGCAGATGGTGACTGCAGCCATGAAATTAGAAGACACTTACTCCTTGGAAGAAAAGTTATGACAAACCTAGATAGTATATTCAAAAGCAGAGGCATTACTTTGCCAACAAAGGTCCGTCTAGTCAAGGCTATGGTTTTCCCAGTAGTCATGTATGGATGTGAGAGTTGGACTGTGAAGAAAGCTGAGTACCAGAGAATTGATGGTTTTGAACTGTGGTGTTGGAGAAGACTCTTGAGAGTCCCTTGGACTGCAAGGAGATCCAACCAGTGGTCCATTCTAAAAGAGATCAGCCCTGGTGTTCTTTGGAAAGAATGATGCTAAAGTTGATACTCCAGTACTCTGGCCACCTCATGCAATGAGCTGACTCACTGGAAAAGACTCTGATGCTGGGAGGGATTGGGGGCAAAGGAGAAGGGGAGGAACGAGGATGAGATGGATGGATGGCATCACTGTCTTGATGGACGTGAGTTTGAGTGAACTCTGGGAGTTGGTGATGGACAGGGAGGCCTGGAGTGCTGCAATTCATGGGGTCTCAAAAAGTCGGACACGACTGAGTGACTGAACTTCTAAAGCACAAGACATTTCTCTCCTCATATGCCTTCACTAGTTCCCAAATGCAACCAGAATAAAGTATAAATTTCCTGCCATGAAAATCAGTGTCTCCCACAATGTGATTCTAGCATAACTTTGTAGGCCAAAGTGATATGACCCCTTCATAAACTGTATTCTCGTACCAAATCAAGCCCTTTTTGTTCCCAGCTTTACTTTGCTTTTTATGTCTTTACAGGTAAGCATAGCTCTAGGCAAATAGGAGACATTAAATCAGTTATCAGTTGAATGACAATAGAATCTACACTGTAAAATTCTCTCAACCTTTCTGAATGTTTGAAAACGTTCATAATCAGACACTGGGAAAAATATTAGTCCATGTAAGACGAAGGAATGACTATCTTGGGAGCTGGGTTCTCCTCTCCAGATAACCATACAGGTACAATAAGATATGCCAAAGGGTCTTTCTGACAGATGAGTAACAAAATATGGAGTTCCAAGAGGGAAAGGAGGAAGAGCTAGTCCCGGGATGCCTAAATAATTATTTTGGCTGGAAAACAACCCTAGCAATTTAAAGACTGCCACTAACTAAGAACTAAAGAAGCATTTCTCCAAAGAAGACATATGGATGGCTAACAAACACATGAAAAGATGCTCAACATCACTCATTATCAGAGAAATGCAAATCAAGACCACAGTGAGGTACCATTTCACACCAGTCAGAATGGCTGCGATCCAAAAGTCTACAAACAATAAATGCTGGAGAGGATGTGGAGAAAAGGGAACCCTCTTACACTGCTGGTGGGAATGCAAACTAGTACAGCCATTATGGAAAACAGTGTGGAGATTCCTTAAAAAATTGCAAATAGAACTGCCTTATGACCCAGCAATCTCACTGCTAGGCATACACACCGAGGAAACCAGAACTGAAAGAGACACATGTACCCCAGTGTTCACTGCAGCATTGTTTATAATTGCCAGGACATGGAAACAACCTAGATGTCCATCAGCAGATGAATGGATAAGAAAGCTGTGGTACATATACACAATGGAGTATTACTCAGCCCTTAAAAAGAATAAATTTGACTCAGTTCTAATGAGATGGATGAAACTGGAGCCAATTATACAGAGTGAAGTAAGCCAGAAAGAAAAACACCAATACAGTATACTGACACATATATATGGAATTTAGAAAGATAGTAACAATGACCCTGTATGTGAGACAACAAAAGAGACACAGAGGTATAGAATGGACTTTTGGCCTCTGAGGGAGAGGGAGAGGGTGGGATGATTTTGGAGAATGACACTGAAACATGTATACTATCATATAAGAAACAAAGTGCCAGTCTATGTTCAATACAGGATACAGAATGCTTGGGGCTGGTGTACGGGATGATCTGGGGAGATGGTGTGGGGTGGGAGGTGGGAGGGGGCTTCGGCATTGGGAGATCGTGTACACATGTGGCTGATTCATGTCAGTGTATGGCAAAACCAATACAGTATTGTAAAGTAGGAAAAAAAAAAAAAGACTGCCACTAACTAGAATCAGAACACAGAGAAAAAGTTAGAAGGTAAGACCTAAGGATATTGGAAAGATGTGATGCTAAGAATTTGCTTTTTCAGGTTAATGCATCTAAGGACATAGTGAGGTATTCCTCCCACCCCCATCTTGCTCTCAGATTCTAGTTTAAAGCAGTAAAAGTAAAGCATGTGGCAGTACCTACAATGTTTCTAAGGGAGAGGAATCTCAATACTCTGGTTTTGGTTCGCTTATACTCAGCAGCATAGGTTTTATGAAGAAAGCACCTGATCACTCTCCTATGAACTCAGTCTATTGCTTAAATCTTTGAACTTGCAACTGCATAGCATGAAAATTCAAATTCTATTACTGATTTTGACCAACAAAGTATAGTTTTTAGCCCTCTTACAGCTTACCCCTCTCCCAAATCAATATAGATATTAATGATTTGTTTTTCTAGAAGCATCTTTCTAATTATGCATGAATTTATTCTTGCTTGGAGAATTCTATGGACAGAGGAGCCTGGGGGACTACAGTCCATAGGGTCACAAAGAGTCAAACACAAAACTTTCACAGACTTCCCTACTTAAGTTCTTTTAAAATGTTCTTAGTTGAGTCCCTGAAAATCCCACATCATTAAACCCCTGGGAATGTTAAATAAACATGTTTGCTCTTTGAAATGAACTATAACTATACTTCATGGGAAAATAGATGGGGAAACAGTGGAAACAGTGTCAGACTTTATTTTTCTGGGTTCTAAAATCACTGCAGATGGTGACTGCAGCCATGAAATTAAAAGACGCTTAGTCTTTGGAAGAAAAGTTATGACCAACCTAGATAGCATATTCAAAAGCAGAGACATTACTTTGCCGACTAAGGTCCGTCTAGTCACGGCTATTTTTTTCCTGTGGTCATGTATGGATGTCAGAGTTGAACTGTGAAGAAGGCTGAGTGCCGAAGAATTGATGGTTTTGAACTGTGGTGTTGGAGAAGACTCTTGAGAGTCCCTTGGACTGCAAGGAGATCCAACCAGTCCATTCTAAAGGAGATCAGCCCTGGGATTTCTTTGGAAAGAATGATGCTAAAGCTGAAACTCCAGTACTCTGGCCACCTCATGCGAAGAGTTGACTCATTGGAAAAGACTGTGATGCTGGGAGGGATTGGGGGCAGGAGGAGAAGGGGACGACAGAGGATGAGATGGCTGGATGGCATCACTAACTCGATGGACATGAGTCTGAGTGAACTCTGGGAGTTGGTGATGGACAGGGAGGCCTGGCGTGCTGCGATTCATGGGGTCACAAAGAGTCAGACAACTGAGCAACTGAACTGAACTGAACTGATAGTTCCTATTAAGTAAGAATGGGTCGGTACCTCTTCAACTTGGGTATTTGGAGAAATAAGTTCTTCCTCTCTTACTGTCTTAATTCCACCCATACCAGGGTAATAGTCAACACAATTTCCCCGCCAACAAATCAAACATTTTCCACAACAAAAAGTCATTAACAAAATACTATCATGGTGTTTGCATCTTGTTTCCTCACCACCCCTGGGACCCGACCGACCGCAAGGGAAGTGAACTGCTAGACCCAGGGGACTTCCCTTAACACTCTTCTAAGTCATTTGAACTGCCTGTCAGTCAAAGCTCACTTATTTCTCAGGCTATAAATTAAGCCTAGTAGAACTCCACTGAAAATGAGTTTATAAACGGGATTCACATATTGTGGAGCCACTTAAGCCCATCCCAAAGAACCAACTCCTGTAAAAGAAGAATAAGACTGCTTCTTGCTAAGAACACTTGCACTACATTATAAAGGGTTTCCACTGGACTTAGATTAGCCTGGAGTACAAGTATCGAAAGCCTAATCAGCTAAAGGGTTTTGACAACTTTTCAGACTTATTCATATGCCAACAAAGCCAGAGCAGTTACTTTCCCAAATCCCTATTTTGAACAACTTTCTTAAAAGTATTTTTCAAGTTAATCAAAGTCCCACTGGATTTTTTTTTCCTCCTTAAATCTGTTCTTACGCATCCCACAACAACAACAAAAAGAAAAAGTAAAAAGTTTTCATTGCACATTTACGGGGGATGTGGAAAGGACAAGTATCTTTCAAATGGAGAGACAGAAGCTTAGTAAGCATAAATAATTTGCTCAAGGTCACCACTTAGCCAAAGGCAATGCTAAGATTCAAATCCATACATATGCCAAAGTACTTTCCCCCAGGACACCAAGGGGACCTAAAAGGCACTGGACGCTTCCATTTCACACACATCTCTACATGTACCCCTGGCTCCTATGAATTCCCCTGCGAGGACCATATCCATTTGGCAGGGAGCTGTTTCCACCTGCCCCATGTCCTTGGTTTCCTCCTAGTTCTGTATTCCAGGAAAAATAGCCTTTTCGTGTGCCTTCCTTCCTTCGCTCAAGCCAAGTCTCCTTTTGTGGGACACGCACTAATCGAAGGCATTTTCCACTTTCTTCCGTAAGATCCATGAAATCAAAACATCCCAAAGAGACTTGCTGAAGGAGGAGGGCGTGTCTCTCCCACCCCTCTTACTGAGAATGACTGAGGACCCCACACAGCTTTGAGCTTCCTTGAAGCGCCCATGGCTTGGAAGAAGCCCAGGAGCGATGTCCTCGGATTGCACTAAAATCAGGAGCCTTCGGGAGCGTGTTCCCGGCTGAGCGCACGCAAAGAATTATCCAACTTGAAAACTACTAGCCAGCCAAGATGTGCCGACTCCATCTTACCCCACCGAGCTTTCCTCCTTTTCGGTGCCAAAGGCAGATGAGACCGCCCTCCCAGCGCCTGTGAGTCCCGGGACTAGCGACCCCTGCGGAGCCGCGCACTTACGCAGGGCAGACTGCGCTCCTCCCTGCTTCGGAGTGCACGCAGAACCGATTTCTCAGGGTTCCTGAGTCCGGAAGAAGTAAGGCGGCCGTCTCCCTTGCCCCTCGCACTCCCCAGTGTCCTTCAGACTTACAGTACCCCTCTCAGGAGGAGGAGACCCACGTGACCTAGACCTAAGGGGACAGAGGTACGTCCCCACCCATTTTTCTCCGCGATCTGGCCGCGCCCCATCAGCGTTTTTCCATCCTGAAAGAAACCAGCAATCTCAGCGTGAGATATTAACGATGAACCGAGGAAGACTGTGCGGTGCAGCTCCATTTGATTTGTTTGCTCCTTTGTGCGTTTTGATTTTCTCTCCCACCTTTTTGAAGCTATCTTAGAATTTCTACAGTATTTTGAAATAATTTCCCCAAGCTGGTGCTTGCAAACGTGTTGCTTGCATTGGTATTTTACTCCCCTGTTTAAATGCCCAGCATACATTCCTAGCTAGTTATTCCACATGGTAGTAGCACTAATGCTGGGGCCCCACTGAGAACCAGCACTGTGCATTCTCTGCAGTACTGCATCGGAATATTAGAGCAGCTGGATGTTCTCTGTGTTGTAACTGTCCCCACTTTGCACTCTAGAAACTGAGACTTGGAGAGCTTAAGTAGCCCATTCAGGGCCATCTCTTTTAAGGGGCCTACCTGAGTAGGTAGGTTTAACCACCATCAGGTTCAGGCCACTGAGCCGGACACTGGGGGAAAGACAGAGGCTTGTTTAAGAAAAAGAAACAACAGACTCACCATGGTGTCCCTTGTGCTAAGCTCATGTCACCAAACCAAGACTTAATACCTAACCTAGTTGCAAGTCCAACTTTCCCTTCCTTTTAACATAATCTCAACCAATCAGTCTGGAATTCCTTGGTCAGTGCCAGTGAGATAATTCACTTGGTAGACTCTTTTGTCCCCCCAAAGTAAGAGACCTTGCCTGAAATAATTCATTTTTTTTCATCTGGGACTAGTCCCGGGACTCACAGGCACTGGGAGGGCGGTCTCATCTGCCTTTAGTAAGCATGAAAAAAATGGACGCTTCCATTTCACAGATGAAAAAAAGCGTCTATTTTTTTCATCTGTCCCTCCCTTCCTGTGCCTTTAAGAACCTTTGCTTTTCTGCAGCTTTTTGAGACTCTTTTCTTTTTGTTAGATGGGATGCTGCCCAGTTCAGGAATCGTTTAATAAAACCAATTAGATCTTTAAATCTACTCAGTTGAATTTTGTTTTTCTTAAGACTAAAAGATAAGGAGATTGCAGGAGCACAGAAATAAGAAAAAATACAGGAGTGTCATCATTCCCATGTCCCCCACATGTCCCGTGGTTCAGAAATGGCAATTATGAAAGCATCTTAGCCAAGCTACCTGGCTTTGAATCCTGGCTCTGCTCTAGAGCTACTAAGTCTGATCCATTGTTTTTAAAGATGGCCAAAACAAGGTCACCATGCTCCTTTGCAAGGCGACTTAGCCATTCCTCCCATCAAGAGGTGAAGTATCTCTTCCCTCCCCTTGAATCAGAACTGGCTTTGGCACCTGTTTTGACCATTAGAATGTGGGCAAGTGCCAGTTCCTTCCTAGGATCAAAAGGCCTTGCAGTTTCTACCCTGAGACAGCCTTGGGAGCACCATGACCAGAAGCTGGTATGGCTCCTGTAGAGTGAGAGGTCAGGTGCAGGAGAACCGAGGCATTTCAGGGACAAGAGCACCAACTGGGAGCCTGATGAGAGAAGCCATTGGGACCTTCCAGCTCAGCCCACCCTCAGCAAGAATGCAGCTGCATGCGTCAGCAGTGAAACAGCCCAGCCAGCCCTCCAATCAGGAAAAAAATTCACTGTTATTTTAAGTCACTTCAGTTTGGGGGAGTTTGTTATGCAACTAAGGGTAACTGTAGCATTAACTTTCAGATCTGGAACAAATTGCTTAATGTCACTGAGTCTCAGTTTTCTCATAAGTGCTTACTTTATTGGGTTGTGGTGGGCACTAAATGTAATGTACCAGAGTATGTGCTGGGGCCATCACTATCTCTTATGTTTATGAACTGTGGTGTTGGAGAAGACTCTTGAGAGTCCCTTGGACTGCAAGGAAATCCAACCAGTCCATCCTAAAGGAGGTCAGTCCTGAATGTTCATTGGAAGGACTGATGTTGAAGCTGAAACTCCAATACTTTGGCCACCTGATGCGAATAACTGACTCACTGGAAAAGACCCTGATGCTGGGAAAGATTGCAGGCAGGAGGAGAAGGGGACAACAGAGGATGAGATGGTTGGATGGCATCATAAACTCCGGGAGTTGGTGATGGACAGAGAGGCCTGGCATGCTGCATGCAGTCCATGGGGTCTCAAAGAGTCAGACACGACTGAGTGACTGGATTGAACTGACACTATGTAAGGAACTAAATTCTACACACTTATCTTTTTCTGGAGAAAAATTTCATTGGTGGAAGACCAAGATCAGACCACCCTTAACAAACTATTAAATAAAATAGATTCAACCTTCCTACCTTGACAAATATGACTTTGTCGTGACCTGAAAGACCAGATTCAAACTCCTTGATGATCTGCACCTCCATTCGGTGATTCAGGGAGAGCTGTTTCCATAGAGGTGCCTCTTGTTAAATACCTGATTGCTTGCACTGTAAGTCTGGGGAGCCCACCTAAATCAGCATCTCCTGAAGTGGGTTTAACTGAAGTGACCTATTGTCAGAACTAAGAAACTGGTTCAACGAGATAGAACAGTCTACCAACTGAACTTCTGGACTGTGAAACTTCTTGAGGAAGTTTCAAAGGCAAAACTGTAAGGAAGCCAGATTTGCCAGCCTAAATTGTGTTTCTTTGGCATGAATTTATTTTAGGTTGATTGTCTTTAAGAAGCAGAAGACTCAGGAAGTCTTAAAAAAAAAAAACTCTTCCTTAACTTGCCTAAAAGAATTTAGATCAGGGGCCTGTCCAGGAAGAGCACCATCACCAGAGATATCAACAAAGAATACAGGTTAGGGGTGGTATGGAAACTGAGTAGGGCCTTAAGATTAAACATTTGCATAACAAACATTTGTTTACCAAACATTTGTTTTCACCTCCTTGTGAATTTCCTTTCCTTGTTCTGAGATCCCAAATTCCTACTCCCTTCTCTTTCTCTCTGATGGCATGTAACTCTTAAATTACCTAACTTGTCTATTCACCCCATTTTTCTTATGGGACCTCTGTCTATACATAATTAAATTTGACTTTCTCCTATTAATCTGTCTTATGTCAGGTTAATTCTTACCAATCAGAAGAACTTACAATGAATTTTTTTTTCTTTTTCCAACAGTGACATTCACAGGTTCTGGAAGTTAGGATTCAAACATCTTTGGAAGGAGTGGCATTATTCAGCCTATTGTAGTCATAATGCAAATTATATTTTATACTAAAAGATGTGGTCAAAATAAATTGAAAGCCACTGAACTGGAAGTCTTCTGAATTTTTCAAGTAAGTTATATCGCTTATTTTTTTATTATAAGTGTAACACATGATCCTTATACAACTATGAGGCTATATTAAAAGATCAGATAAAAATCGCATTGTGACTCCTTCAGTTCAGTTCAATCGCTCAGTCGTGTCCGACTCTTTGCAGCCCCATGAATCCCAGCACGCCAGGCCTCCATGTTCATCACCATCTCTCAAAGTTCACTCAGACTCACGTCCATAGAGTCCGTGATGCCATCCAGCCATCTAATCCTCGGTCGTGCCCTTCTCTTCCTGCTCCCAATCCCTCCCAGCATCAGAGTCTTTTCCAATGAGTCAACTCTTCCCATAGGGTGGCCAAAGTACTGGAGTTTCAGCTTTAGCATCATTCCCTCCAAAGAAATATCAGGGCTGATCTCCTTCAGAATGGACTGGTTGAATCTCCTTGCAGTCCAAGGGACTCTCAAGAGTCTTCTCCAACACCACAGTTCAAAAGCATCAATTCTTTGGCACTCAGCCTTCTTCACAGTCCAACTCTCACATCCATACATGACCACAGGAAAAACCATAGCCTTGACTAGACAGACCTTGGTCGGCAAAGTAATGTCTCTGCTTTTGAATATACTATCTAGGTTGGTCATAACTTTTCTGCCAAGGAGTAAACATCTTCTAATTTCACGGCTGCAGTCACCATCTGCAATGATTTTGGAGCCCCAAAATATAAAGTCTGACACTGTTTCCGCATCTATTTCCCATGAAGTGATGGGACCGGATGCCATGATCTTCGTTTTCTGAATGTTGAGCTTTAAGCCGACTTTTTCACTCTCCTCTTTCACTTTCATCAAGAGGCTCTTTAGCTCCTCTTCACTTTCTGCCATAAGGGTGGTGTCATCTGCATATCTGAGTTTATTGATATTTCTCCCGGCAATCCTGATTCCAGCTTGTGCTTCTTCGAGTCCAGCGTTTCTCATGATGTACTCTGCCTATAAGTTAAATAAGCAGGGTGACAATATACAGCCTTGACGTTCTCCTTTTCCTATTTGGAACCAGTCTGTTGTTCCATGTCCAGTTCTAACTGTTGCTTCCTGACCTGCATACAGATTTCTCAAGAGGCAGGTCATGTGGTCTGGTATTCCCATCTCTTGAAAAATTTTCCACTGTTTCTTGTGATCCACACAGTCAAAGGCTTTGGCATATTCAATAAAGCAGAAGTAGATGTTTTTCTGGAACTCTCTTGCTTTTTCCATGATCCAGCGGATGTTGGCAATTTTACCTCTGGTTCGTCTGCCTTTTCTAAAACCAGCTTGAACATCTGGAAGTTCACGGTTCATGTATTGCTGAAGCCTGGCTTGGAGAATTTTGAGCATTACTTTACTAGCATGTGAGATGAGTGCAACTGTGCAGTAGTTTGAGCATTCTTTGGCATTGCCTTTCTTTGAGATTGGAATGAAAACTGACCTTTTCTAGTCCTGTGGCCACTGCTGAATTTTCCAAATTTGCTGACATATTGAGTGCAACACTTTCACAGCATCATCTTTCAGGATTTGAAAGAGCACAACTGGAATTTCATCACCTCCACTAGCTTTGTTCGTAGTGATGTTTTGTAAGGCCCACTTGACTTCACATTCCAAGATGTCTGGCTCTAGATGAGTGATCACATCATCATGATTATCTGGGTCATGAAGATCTTTTCTGTACATTTCTTCCATGTATTCTTGCCACTTCTTCCTAATATCTTCTGCTTCTGTTAGGTCCATACCATTCCTGTCCTTTAACGAGCCCATCTTTGCATGAAATGTTCCCTTGGTATCTCTGATTTTCTTGAGAAGATCTCTAGTCTTTCCCATTCTGTTCTTTTCCTCTATCTCTTTGCATTGATTGCTGAAGAAGGCTTTCTTATCTCTTCTTGCTATTCTTTGGAACTCTGCATTCAGATGCTTATATCTTTCTTTTTCTCCTTTGCTTTTCACCTCTTTTCTTTTCACAGCTATTTGTAAGGCCTTGCCAGACAGCCATTTTGCTTTTTTGCATTTCTTTTCCATGGGAATGGTCTTGATCCCTGTCTCCCGACAATGTCACGAACCTCAGTCCATAGTTCATCAGACACTCTATCTATCAGATCTAGACCCTTAAATCTATTTCTCACTTCCACTGTATAATCATAAGGGATTTGATTTAGGTCATACCTGAATAGTCTAGCGGTTTTCCCTACTTTCTTCAGTTTAAGTCTGAATTTGGCAGTAAGGAGTTCATGATCTGAGCCACAGTCAGCTCCTGGTCTTGTTTTTGTTGACAGTATAGAGCTTCTCCATCTTTGGCTGCAAAGAATATAATCAATCTGATTTTGTTGTTGACCATCTGGTGATGTCCATGTGTAGAGTCTTCTCTCGTGTTGTTGGAAGAGGGTGTTTGCTATGACCAGTGCATTTTCTTGGCAAAACTCTAGTAGTCTTTGCCCTGCTTCATTCCGCATTGCAAGGCCAAATTTGCCTGTTACTCCAGGTGTTTCTTGACTTCCTACTTTAGCATTCCAGTCCCCTATAATGAAAAGGACATCTTTTGGGGCTGTTAGTTCTAAAAGGTCTTGTAGGTCTTCATAAAACCATTCAACTTCAGCTTCTCCAGCATTACTGGTTGGGGCATAGACTTGGATAACTGTGATATTGAATGGTTTGCCTTGGAAACGAACAGAGATCATTCTGTTGTTTTTGAGATTGCATCCAAGTACTGCATTTCGGACTCTTTTGTTGACCATGATGGCTACTCCATTTCTTCTGAGGGATTCCTGACCACAGTAGTAGATATAATGGTCCTCTGAGTGAAATTTACCCATTCCAGTTCATTTTAGTTCGCTGATTTCTAGAATGTCGACGTTCACCCTTGCCATCTCTCGTTTGACCACTTCCAATTTGCCTTGATTCATGGACCTGACATTCCAGGTTCCTATGCAATATTGCTCTTCGCAGCATCGGACCTTGCTTCTATCACCAGTCACACGCACAACTGGGTATTGTTTTTGCTTTGGCTCCATCCCTTCATTCTCTTTGGAGTTATTTCTTCACTGATCTTTAGTAGCATATTGGGCACCTAATAACCTGAGGAGTTTCTTTTTTGGGATCCTATCATTTTGCCTTTTCATACTGTTCATGGGGTTCTCAAGGCAAGAATACTGAAGTGGCTTGCCATTCCCTTCTCCAGTGGCCACGTTCTGTTAGCCCTCTCCACCATGACCCGCCCATCTTGGGTTGCCCCGTAGACATGGCTTGGTTTCATTGAGTTAGACAAGACTGTGGTCCTAGTGTGATATGGTTTCAGTGTGTCTGCCCTCTGATGCCCTCTTGCAACACCTACCATCTTACTTGGGTTTCTCTTACTTTGGGTGTAGGGTATCTCTTCACGGCTGCTCCAGCAAAGCACAGCCGCTGCTCCTTACCTTGGACGAGGGGTATCTCCCTACTGCTACCATTCATGACCTTCAATGTGGGATAGCTCCCTTAGGCCCTCCTGCGCCTGCGCAGCCACCACTCATCGGGTTGCTCCTCCCAGCCGCCGGCCCTGGCCTGGGGCTCCGGGTGGCTCCTCAGGTTCACCGCCCTTAGCCTCGAGCGTGAGGTGGCTTCTTCCAGTCACCCCTGACCTCGGATGGGGGAAAGGGGGGGTAGCTCCTCCCAGCTGCCACTGACCTCAGACGCGGGGTAGCTCCTCTCGGTCGCCTCCCCGACCTCAGACACAGGGTTGCTCCTCTCGGCTGTTCCTGCGCCCAGCAGCCTGGCACTCTAGGCTACCGCCCCAGACCTTGGACGTGAGGTAGCTCCTCTCGGCCACGCTTAGTGCGCCTGCCCAGCTCTCGCAGCCGTCCTTAGATATAACCAAATGGTATATTTTTGTCTAATCTTTATCTGTACAAACATTTTTAAAACAAAATTGGAATCATATAGAGATATGTGTTCTTCTTTAGCAGTTAGCATATTATATCCCAATTATTTTCACACACTGTTAATTAAAAATTCATATTAATGGCTACATAATGTTCAATTATATGAGTATACTATGATTTAATCAACCATTTTCCAACATTTGGTCATTTGGGTTTCTTCCAATTTTTCCTTGCTATTAATTCACTAAAAATAATCCCGTGCAAAAGATGAGGGGAACTTCTGTAATAAAGGACCACAAATTAGGTGCTTTAAAACAACAGAAATTTATTCTCTCAGATTTCTGGAGAGGTCTAAAATCAAGATGTTGGCAGGTCAGCTCTCTCCTGAAGCTCTGGGGGAGGATCCTTCCTTACCTTCTCCAGCTCCCAGAAATCCCTCAATTTTCTTCCCTGTAACTGCATCACTCCAATCTCTGCTCCACGTCTGCATGGCTTTTTCTCTGTGTGTCTCAGGTCTTCTCTTCTTTCTGTGCAGACACAAGTCATGGGATATAGGATCCATTGTAATCCAATATGACATCGTCTTAACTTGTTCCGTCTACTGCGTGTCCAATGCTTTTGTGACCCCATGTACTGTAGCCCACCAGGCTACTCTGCCCACGGGATTTTTGGGGCAAGAATACTGCAGTGGGTTGCCATTTCCTCCTCCAGGGGATTTTTCCAGCCCAGGGATTGGACCTGAGTCTCCTGCATTGGCAGGTGGATTATTTACTCAGCCATGAGGGAAGCCCATTCCATCTACAGAGACCCTATTTCCAAATAAGGTCATATTCTGAGATTCCGGGTGGATATAAATTTTAAGGTGGTAGGCATTAGTCAACCCACTACAGTCCCTTTGGAAGGAGGGTACAACTTGGAAAGGTACTTAGGTACATTGAGGGGATTTGGGGATGGCTTTTAGAAAAGGCAGAGGAACCAGAGATCAAATTGAAAACATCCGCTGGATCATGGAAAAAGCAAGAGAGTTCCAGAAAAACATCTGTTAATGCTTTATTGACTATGCCAAAGCCTTTGACTGTGTGGATCACAATAAACTGTGGAAAATTCTGAAAGAGATGGGAATACCAGACCACCTAACCTGCCTCTTGAGAAATCTGTATGCAGGTCAGGAAGCAACAGTTAGAACTGGACATGGAACAACAGACTGGTTCCAAATAGGAAAAGGAGTACGTCAAGGATGTATACTGTCACCCTGCTTATTAAACTTCTATGCAGAGTACATCATGAGAAACGCTGGACTGGAAGAAACACAAGCTGGATTCAAGATTGCCAGGAGAAATATCAATAACCTCAGATATGCAGATGACACCACCCTTATGGCAGAAAGTGAAGAGGAACTAAAAAGCCTCTTGTTGAAAGTAAAAGAGGAGAGTGAAACAGTTGGCTTAAAGCTCAACATTCAGAAAACGAAGATCATGGCATCCGGTCCCATTACTTCATGGGAAATAGATGGAGAAACAGTGGAAACAGTGTCAGACTTTATTTTGGGGGCTCCAAAATCACTGCAGATGGTGACTGCAGCCATGAAACTAAAAGACACTTACTCCTTGGAAGAAAAGTTATGACCAACCTAGATAGCATATTCATAAGCAGAGACATTACTTTGCTGACTAAGGTCCATCTAGTCAAGGCTATGGTTTTTCCTGTGGTCATGTATGGATGTGAGAGTTGGGCTGAGCGCTGAAGAATTGATGCTTTTGAACTGTGGTGTTGGAGAAGACTCTTGAGAGTCCCTTGGACTGCAAGGAGATCCAACCAGTCCACTCTGAAGGAGATCAACCCTGGGATTTCTTTGAAAGGAATGATGCTAAAGCTGAAACTCCAGTACTTTGGCCACCTCATGCGAAGAGTTGACTGGCTAGAAAAGACTTTTATGCTGGGAGGGATTGGGGGCAAAGGAGAAGGGGACAACAGAGGATGAGATGGCTGGATGGCATCACGGACTCAATGGATGCGAGTCTGAGTGATCTCCGGGAGTTGGTGATGGACAAGGAGGCCTAGCGTGCTGCGATTCATGGGGTCGCAAAGAGTCTGATACAACTGAATGACTGAACTGACTGAACTGAACTGAACCATGGGATGGGCAAAAAGTATGAATCTGTACATTTTCATAAAATAATAATTTCCCTGTCTGTATTAACATCCATTCTCTAGTGACCTGCGGCTTCTGAAATAACCCATTTAGTGAACCAATGAGTAAATTCTGTTTGGAAACCACACTTCAATGGAGGAGATCATGTGTAAGCTGTGCTTGCATCCACACTGCACAGGTATAATCAGCAATTAAGTGGGAGAGAATTGGTGCATTTCTTTCTTTAAGGATAAACGTATTATTCCTTTTCTACATTATTCACTGGCTTATTTTGTCATAGCTCGTCAAATATTTCTAGTACTTTAAGAGTATTTCTTTACATTTCTTTCGAAATGACCGTAAATGTAATCAATTTCACAGCTGAAAAATCAACATATGTGACATGCAGAGGAGGATCAAACTGCTAGAAATAATATTTTTCACCCATTCTTTGTATCAAGAGTTCTCAAAGATGGGCAAAAGAATGGCTTTGTAGCAAGATTGATTAAGGCTGCTTCTCTGATTGACTTTTCCCTCTTTTTTTTGTACTATATATTTATTTGGTTCTGCCAGGTCTTAGTTGTGGCCCTTGGGATGTTTGGTCTTAGCTGCAGCATGCAAACTCTTAGTTTCAGCATGTGGGATAGTTTCCTGATCAGGGATTGAACCTGGGCCCCATGCACTGGGAGCGTGGAGTCTTAGCTACTGCACCATCATGAAGGAAATGCTTTTCTATGCATCCAGATACAGTGGAAGACGCTGGGGGAGAAGACACAATTCAGTATCTTTTAGCACAATCCAGAGGGAAGTCTCTCTGATTGGCTTTTCTGAGAGCAGCTTTAAATTGGCCAGTTGATCGGTCCAGATGACTTCAGGGTTCCCCTGAGCCCTGTGTTCTCTGTACCTGCACATCCTAGGAGAGCTTCTGGTTTGTCAAGCCCTGTTGGTTCAGAGCATGAGTTGGACCCTGGTTCAGATCTAGACCCTGCCATCTGGTGACCTCAACCAAGTTATTTAATCTCAGCTTTTTCTTTCATTCATGGTAAATAATAATATTAGCTATCTCACAGTGTTGTTAAGAGGGTGAAATGAGAGAGTGTCCATAAAGTCCTTGTCATATAGAATGGGCCCAAGAAACCATAGCTATAGCAATAGTGATGATGACACTCTGTGAGATTCCAGGCCTGGGACTGTCATGCTTTGACTCACCCCAGACACTGAATTGTGTCTTCTTGCCCAGTGTCTCCCACTGTATCTGGACACATAGAAAAGTGTGTCCCTCACTGATCTGTGACCAGAGCTTTGCAGTCTTACTTTCCAACTAAAAAGACACAGAATAGCTCATTGCCACAACTCAAGCAGATAAATGCAATTCCAGTCATCTTGGCTTTCACATTTGCAGCTGCTGCTACCAAGATAATGCAGACCTAGAATGAAAATCAGAGGAATTAACCTTGTACAGAGCCATGTCCCTGTTGGAAGTGGCTGTGTCTTTCCCTTCACTTGTCATGGCTTCTGCCATTGCTCCTTTTAAGTATTGTTATGTATCTCCTATGGCCCCTCATGGCTTGAGAACACGGCTTGGAGGCAGCATCAGAAACAGGAACATCACAGTCTACCCACTGTATTGCTGTTGTTGTTCAGTCGCTCAGTTGTGTCTGACTCTTTGCGACCCCATGAACTGCAGCACGTCAGGCTTCCCTGTCCTTCACTACCTCCCAGAGTTTGCTCAGACTCATGTGCTTTGAGTCGATGATGCCATTCAACCATTTCATCCTCTGTTGCCCTCTTGTCTTCTTGCCCTGAATCTTGCCCAGCATCAGTGAGTTGGCTCTTTGCATCAGATGGCCAAAGTATTGGAGCTTCAGCTTCGGTCCTTCCAATGAATATTCAGGGTTGATTTCCTTTAGGATGGACTGGTTTGATATTAACTTGCTCTATAAACATGTTGCTTCAGAAAAGAAGTCAGATGTGTCACATTCACACACTTGCAAATTTAAAAAAAAGTCACTGTGCTATGAGGAGAAGAGAGCAGAATGGATCCAGTGGAAGAGACCCCACAACTGTTCTGCCATCAGCTTTGAGAAGTAGGCCCAAGTGGTGATGACCCAGCTGTAAGGCACAGACGCATGCCCTGATAAATTGATGGAAACAGTCTCCTTACAGTTAGTAAGGAAGGGCCACCTCCTAAAACCAGCAACATACTACAGACTCAGGGAACGTGAGGATAATTACATGGTAATTATTTATAATAAGTGCTTCCACTCTCAGCACGATTATCCCTCCCTGGATTGTCTGCCTCCTTGTGCCTGGGTTATGTAGGGAAATAATGTCCAAATTAATCTATATCTTTTGTAAGTGAATCTATTCTCCTCTGATTATCCAGCTCCTTTTGGCAGCAGGTGTTAAATCTTTCTTACAAAAGCATATTTTCAACATCCCTTCGGTTATAGAGAAAGCCAGCCAAACAAGACTTCGGCGGATTAAGGATGAATTATGGGATTAATATAGATTTGGCCACTAAGGACAGCAGAGCTGGCTCTGTGTAAAACTGTGAGAAGTAATCACAGCGAAGCTTTGCAAGGACTCATGGTTTGCTGAACACTTTTCATATATATCACCTCTTTAATTTGCATGCCAGCCCTGCAAGGTATATATTGATATTATGATGAACCTGCCAGTATGATCACTAAAATATCTGATTAAGGGCACAGCCCGGCTGATAGAGAAGATGGATGGGGATTTGAATCCCAGCTCAGCTGCTTATTAGCAGTGTGACCTTTGCTGGGTTAATTAACCTCCCTAAGCCTTTACTTTCTCATATATGGAAAGAGGAGAGCCCTACAGGGCTGATTTGAGGATTTACTAACTTGCACATAGAGCTAGTATGTGCAATACCTGACCCATAGCAAGCAAGTCATTCATTTGCTGAAGACAAATTTTACAAATGATAATCAGAGATCAAAGAAATCAAACCAGTGAAGTGGCATGTGGTGTCACCTCTTTTTCTTTTATTTAGGTTTTATTTTATTTTATCCATAGTGATTTGTTCAGGCTCGCCTTACTAACAAAATATTGTGCCTATAATTAATTGCATGATTCAATGCAGAGATGGCCTAGAAAAGTGACTCTCTACCTTTCTGGTTTTATAACCTCTTGAGACTTTCAGGAGTTTCAAGAATTAAGTGAGATTATAGCCTTTCTCTCAACCTTGGTTTCCTCATCTGAAAGCGGCTGTTGTAACAGCTCATCAGTTCCTTCTGCCCTCACCACTGTGCTAACCCCAGAGGGTGGTAATGGACGACTAAGTGAACTAGGGAGTAAGAATGCGCTGGGCTAATTAACTGTGCAGTGCATGGCATGGATGGCACAGCGATCACCAGTGTGATGGAAACTGCCTGAGCTTAACTGGTCCTCCACCCGACACAGAGATGTCAGCAAAAATGAAAAGACGTGATCCCTCTCCTTCTCGGAAGAACTCAACACTAGACTATTAAAATCTGGGCTCCTCTGCACCAGGATGGTCAGAAGAGTTAATATCCCCACCTTGTCTCTTTCTGTGTACCCAGTTGTTCTCTCAGGAAATTCTAGACACACAGAAACAAACAAAACAAAATACAGTCACTCGTCATTCTTTGTGGATTCCGTGTCTGCAAACTCACCTCCGTGGTTTAGAGAACAGGGCTCTCAGAATTCCTTGCCCAAAAGTCTACAAGTCTGATTCCAGAGTCTGCATGCTAATCTTTTCTGGTTTTATGCTCCTTTTGGGAAATGTCAAAGAGCACTTCCAGATCTTGCATGTATAAGATAAGGTGTCAAGGAGCTGGACAGACTAAAAGGCTATCATGCTGTTTACTACCAAGTTCTAACACAGAACTGTAAGAAAGCATCTCAGAACTCTAAATAAAAGTCTTGTTTTGCAGGTTATTGTAAAGGTACATTTCTCAAGATAAGAAATATCTGAAATCAGAGGGAACAAAAAGTACCCATCACTGAACTAAGAAAGTATCTTGAGACCGAAAACAAGGTAGGCAATTGCACATAGTCAATGGATCGATTTATTATAGCATGAATTACATACAGAATGGAAATAGAAAGACAGCAGTATCCCTGATTGTACTGTAATTCTCTGTGCAGCCGAGGGGCCTCTGGGACATTTCTGTACTTAAACTAGGATATTTGGCCTTGGAGTAATGAAACAGGACAAACGTTAATAGAGTTGTGCCAAGAGAATGCACTGGTCATAGCAAACACCCTCTTCCAACAACACAAGAGAAGACTCTACACATGGACATCACCAGATGGTCAACACCAAAAACAGATTGATTATATTCTTTGCAGCCAAAGATGGAGAAGCTCTATACAGTCAGCAAAAACAAGACTGGGAGCTAACTGTGGCTCAGATCATGAACTCCTTATTGACAATTTCAGACTTACATTGAAGAAAGTAGGGAAAACCACTAGACAATTCAGGTATGACCTAACTCAAATCCCTTACAATTATACAGTGGAAGTGACAAATAGGTTCAAGGGATTAGATTTGATAGTCAGAGTACCTGATGAACTACGGTTGGAGGTTCGTAACACTGTACAGGAAACAGGGAGCAAGACCATCCCCAAGAAAAAGAAATGCAAAAAGCCAAATGGTTGTCTGAGGAGGCCTTACAAATAGCTGTGAAAAGAAGAGAAGTGCAAAGCAAAGGAGAAAAGGAAAGATATACTCATTTGAATGCAGAGTTCCAAAGAATAGCAAGAAAAGATAAGAAAGCCTTCCTCAGTGATCAATGCAAAGAAATACAAGAAAACAATAGAACAGGAAAGACTAGAGATCTCTTCAAGAAAATTAGAGATACCAAGGGAACATTTCATGCAAAGCTGGGCTCAATAAAAGACAGAAATTGTATGGACCTAACAGAAGCAGAAGGTATTAAGAAGAGAGGACAAGAATACACAGAACTATACAAAAAGATTTTCATGACCCAGATAATCAAGATGGTGTGATCACTCACCTAGAGCCAGACATCCTGGAATGTGAACTCAAGTGCACCTTAGGAAGCATCACTACAAACAAAGCTAATGGAGGTGATGAAATTCCAGTTGAGCTATTTCAAATCCTAAAAGATGATGCTGTGAAAGTACTGCACTCAATATGCCAGCAAATTTGGAAAATTCAGCAGTGGCCACGGGACTGGAAAAGGTCAGTTTTCATTCCAATCCCAAAGAAAGGCAATGCCAAAGAAGGCTCAAACTACCACACAATTGCACTCATCTCACATGCTAGTAAAGTAATGCTCAAAATTCTCCAAGCCAAGCTTCAGCAATATGTGAACCATGAACTTCCAGATGTTCAAGCTGGTTTTAGAAAAGGCAGAGGAACCAGCAATCAAGTTGCCAGCATCCTCTGGATCATCAAAAAAGCAAGAGAGTTCCAGAAAAATATTTATTTCTGCTTTACTGACTATGCCAAAACTTTTGACTGTGTGGATCACAATAAAGTGTGGAAAATTTTGAAAGAAATGGGAATATCAGACCACGTGACCTGCCTCTTGAGAAATCTGTATGCAGGTCAGGAAGCAATAGTTAGAACTGGACATGGAACAACAGACTGGTTACAAGTAGGAAAATGAGTACGTCAAGGCTGTATATTGTCACCCTGCTTATTTAACTTCTATGCAGGGTACATCATGAGAAACACTGGGCTGGATGAAGCACAAGCTGGAATCAAGATTGCCAGGAGAAATATCAATAACCTCAGATATGCAGATGACACCACCCTTATGGCAGAAAGTGAAGAACTGAAAAGCCTCTTGATGAAAGTGAAAAAAGAGAGTGAAAAAATTGGCTTAATGCTCAACATTCAGAAAACGAAGATCATGGCATTCGGTCCCATCACTCCATGGGAAATAGATGGAGAAACAGTGGTAACAGTGGCACACTTTATTTTTCTGGGCTCCAAAATCACTGCAGATGGTGATTTGCAGCCATAAAATTAAAAGACACTTACTCCTTGGAAGAAAAGTTATGACCAACTTAGACAGCATATTCAAAAGCAGAAACATTACTTTGCCAACAAAGGTCCATCTAGTCAAGGCTATGGTTTTTCCGGTAGTCATGTATGAATGTGATAGTTGGACTATAAAGAAAGCTGAGTGCTGAAGAATGAATGCTTTTGAACTGTAGTGCAAGGAGATCCAAGAAGTTCATCCTAAAGGAAATCAGTCCTGAATGTTCATTGGAAGTACTGATGTTGAAGCTGAAACTTCAATAGTTTGGCCACCTGATGCAAAGAACTGACTCATTGGAAAAGACTGATGCAGGGATAGATGGAAGGCAGGAGCAGAAGGGGACGACAGAGGATGAGATGGTTGGATGGCATCACTGACTCGATGGACATGAGTTTGAGTAGACTCTGGGAGTCAGTGATGGACAGGGAGGCCGGGTGTGCTGCAGTCCATGGGGTGGCAAAGAGTCAGACACGACTGAATGACTGAACTGAACTGAACTGAAACTAGGATATGAGGGTATGTGCTCAGAGACAAAGAGTGTATTCCTATGTCATAACTGTATCTGACCTATGATGGGTGACTAGTTTTGTGGGTGCCAGAAATGTGTCAGTATCGTTGTTTGGGGACTAACAGAGCATAGAGGCCATCCACAACTAATGAACACTAAAATCTATCTATTAAGGGCAAAACCCTTGACAATAGAAAAGAGATTTACTACACAGTACAGACCTAGGTAGGGTTAATGGAAGGACAGGAGGAACTGAACAAGCCCAAGATGGTGTTGGTTATGCTAACAGCCATACCAGAGGATAGGACACATTTCATTTGTTACTTTGGTTGACAAGTTTTAAATACTTAGGCATATGATACTTGGACCGCCATCTGTACTTTGGGCTTAGAAAGAAATGAACCTTTGTTGACTCAAGTTACTTATATTTGGGGCCATCATAGCCTGGTTTATCTGACTATCACATCACTATAGTGGGTTTCTCAGTTGCAGAACCTCTAAGGTGTAACTGATCAGGTGAAAAAATGGCAGCATGGATCTCAGTGCAGGCTAAACCCAACAAGGAGTGCTGGGAGCCTCTGAGAATGTGACTGTGTTCCGTGGTGAGGGCTGCCCTGGGGCCTCCCTGTAATCTGTCTGGGGCAGGATGTTGACACATGGAGAAGGGGCACCAGTCAGCTTTACCAAGTAACCAACAGAACAAGGGCCAGAGAGATTGATTCCGGAGGATTCTATATTCTATATATTCTAATCCTTTCCCTTCTGTATACAAGGAATAGCCGCTAGCATGTTCTAAGGTCTAAGTGGGAGGAGGGTAAAAGGAGATTCCCCATCCCTTTTCCCTGTCCCTATTAACCAGTCATTTTTGGACATCTCTTCAAATTCAGCAAGGGTAAGCTCAAACTGGATTCTTTTCCAACAATATAAAGACATAGGGCATTTCTTATACTCCAGGTGTGACCAATCAGTCCACATCTGACCAACATATAAAGTGCTATTATTATTGTTTAAACTTGGTTTATACAATTTCAGAGAAAACAAATACATTTTAACAGCCTAAATAAAAAGCAATTATGAAAAAAATTCTTTTCAAAGCTAGAAGGGAAGACAAAGACCCTCTGGTCCTTGAATATTAAAAGGTATTGCGCTCTAAAAGCAAAAAAAAAAAAAAGGTGTTGAGCCCTGCCGCTGCTGCTGCTGCTGCTGCGTCGTCGCTTCAGTCATATCCGACTCTGTGCAACCCCATAGACAGCAGCCCACCAGGCTCCCCGTCCCTGGGATTCTCTAGGCAAGAACACTGGAGTGGGTTGCCATTTCCTTCTCCAATGCATGAAAGTGAAAAGTGAAAGTAAAGTCACTCAGTCGTGTCCGACTCTTTGCGACCCCATGGACTGCAGCCTACCAGGCTCCTCTGTCCATGGGATTTTCCAGGCAAGAGTACTAGAGTGGGTTGCCATTGCCTTCTCCGGTTGAGCCCTAAAAAACCCAAATGATATTGAGCCCTGACTATCAGTCAAAAACCGTGCTTAATATATCACCCACGTTATCTCATTTAGACCTCACATTAACCTTAAAAGGTAGGTATCATATTCTTGATTCTATAACAGAATTAACTGCAGAACAGAGATAGTCAAGGTCTTCCAAGGTCAAGTGTTAGAATCAAGATTCAAATTGAGGCCTATCTGATACTGTCTTTTCACCTCTATGTCTAGTAGTCTCCATTCTGAAGCTTAAAATAAATAATTGGATTATTTACTTCACCTGCTTTACTTCCCTATTTCTAGAGCCTGTCCCTTTAGCAAATCACCAGCACACAGCCCTCCCTCATCTGGGACCAGAAAGTTAGTCTGGCTGGAGGGGACCAGTTGACTTCTTTTTTTTTTCTTGATGTTTGTCTTATGTTTTTTTCTTGTGTTAAAATTAGATGTATTAGTCTCTTCTTTGTGGTAAATTTCTTATAAGGTACAGAGCGGCTGGAGAGGACACTTCTTAAATACCCTCTGTGTTGAGACAGTATTAGGGCATCCTGTCAGGGTCTGAGCGCCAGGCAAGAAGCCGTGAGGTGATGGGTCCAGAGGAGCCCACACACTCCTACTGAGTGGATCAAGCATTCAGCTTTTGGCTGTTGGTTAGCAAAGTTACTTGCACATTTAACCTTGTTTTTCCCTCTTAATTCTAAAGAGGGACAGGGATTGAACAGTGAAGCATGATAAAATGGAGGAAAGTTTACATAAAAGGTTATTCCTAGACTTCAGAGAGAGGCACTTTGAAAAATCATGCATGTACTTAGAATTGACATTGAGATCTTTTCTTTCCCTTACCCTACCACACTAGTCTATTTTCCCTCTGTAAAATCTCATGTGGCATGTCACCTTCCTAGCAAATCTTTTGCAAAGTAATCACATCTCTGTATTAGGTTTCATGTTCTAAAAATGTCAAAACAAGTCCAAATGATTAAATGCCATGGATTAAGCTTGTAACTTCTCTAAAATTGATATAAAGGATACATTTTAATTAGAAAATTATAAATGTAAGCCACTGTATCAGTAAACCACCTCCAAAATATGTATAAAGCTCTAACTTTAAAAAAAGTTCAAATCTGTGTAATGACAATGATCTTGCTAAATAACCAGCCACCTCTCATTTTATTTCATTTGGGTTGAAATTTTGCCCTCAGGCGTTTAGAATAAGCCATCTCTTAGAAATGTTATCTAGGAAAGAATCTTTGAATTTTTCTCTGTCTATAAACTCTAATTAAACATGCATTTATTGATATGATTTTGACCGTGGAGCTTTTTATTAGTATAGAAGTGACTATTACTTTGTGACTATACTTTACCCAAGGCATTCTGCTAAATGTTCAGATTTTTCGGTTCTGCATAGCTAAAGACAAAATCCAAGTAGTCAGAGCTGTCTCTCAAAATTAACGCTTGATTTACGCACCTGAGGATCTGTGTACCCTGAATTCTCAGTGTTAAAATCCTGTCGCTGCCAGTCACCAATACATCTAATTTTAACGCAAGAAAAACCGTCTCGCCACCATCAAAAAAAAAAAAAAAAAAAAAGCTACCCTTTGAGGTTAATTTTCTTTCTCCCGCATTTGTCCATCCTGCTCCCTCTTGGTGTCAGCAGGAAGTAATCTCATCTACGAAAAGGAAGCCGGCATCCTAGCCGGCTGACAAATTGTAGGCAAATGATTGCTGAATTGTATCCCTTTTTATTTCCAAAAGAAGAATAATGAAGAGCTCTCTTTTCTTCCACTTAACATCCTAATCACCCACATCTACAATATACATGGTGGCTACCCACACCTCTGCACAGGAAGAAAAAAAATGGAAGAAATGAGACGTGACACCCCTCCCCCCACCCCCACCACACCCATTGAAACCTGTCTCTAGTACATCCTTAATCAATCTGAAATTGCTGTGGGGACTATACAGTCCTCCCCTAGTCAATGCCCAGCCCCTGCTGGTTCAGAGAGCTACACAGCTTGCGGTAAACTGCTCTCCATTATTCCTCTATATTTAGAGCTTCTCTAGAGAAATGGCATTATCTCACTCACTAAGCTGAAAGCTGCTTAAAGTTAGTTTTTCACAGTTGTTTATTCACAGTCTGTTTCCACCCTTCATTCACCTTGCTTTAAAAAAATATTCAGATTGATGCAGAACCACAGAAATGTAAACTATTGAAATACCGCCTCCCGTAAAATTGACTATGATTTGCATTTTGCTAATGTTGGAGTAGGTCAAAATGTTATTTTCCCTCTCTTCTCAATAATATTTCATTAAAGGCAAATTCTACTCCCTTCTACCAGTGAAAAGCCACTCAATGACCTGAATAAGATCTAGTGATAGGAAACATATTTTCAGTAATACTGAACTCATTTTTCTGCCAGAACAAATTAGTCAGTAGCTATTGTGTATGTCACAGAGGTTTTCAAGAGGCACTTAGGAGAATGCTGAAAAAAAAATCCTTCTGTGTAGATTATTAGAAATGTCATGGTGCTAATGGAAAAACGCTGTGGTAATCTTTTTGTTTTACGTTTCTCTCCTAAACTACTCTTTCTCGTTTGCAGTTCTGCTCCTAAAAGAGAAGATGTCTTTTGGAAAAATAGTTCCAAAGAGAAGCAGAAAGGAAATTTTATAATTTATCCTGGGAAAAGGCAAGATAGAGGGGTAATCAGATAATGGAGGCAAATATACAACAGAGCTAATCATTTCTCTGAGTTCCCATATTCAGTGAAAACTGAGTAAGAAAAGGGAAGTGGGCGGGTTTAGAGGATGCTTACCTGAAAGCAATATATGTTAGAAATAGAAGTTTCTATTTGA
This sequence comes from Nanger dama, assembly GCA_917880005.1. Classification (NCBI taxonomy): domain Eukaryota; kingdom Metazoa; phylum Chordata; class Mammalia; order Artiodactyla; family Bovidae; genus Nanger; species Nanger dama. The sequence continues at coordinate 30,853,792 of CAKJTW010000022.1, forward strand.
ATGAATAAATGAATGAATGAATGACTATGATCAAGGACTATCTTAATGCTCTTTGGAATTTGAAGGAAAAGCAGTTTACAGTATACATATAACCTGTTGGGACCTCAGTTTCCACTATCTTGTAATAGGGCAAACAATTATTACTTTTATGGGCTACTGAGAAGATTAAATATATACTGTGATATGACTATAGCCTCTCAGGCTTCTCTGTCCATGGAATTCTCCAGGCAAGAATACTGGAGTGCTTAGCCATTCCCTTCTCTGGGGGATCTTCTCGACCCAGGGATCAAACCTGGGCCTCCTGCATTGCAGGCAGTTTCTTTACTGTTTCAACCACCAGGGAGGCCTGGTGGGATAGCTAAATCATGAAAATTCAAGCAGAAAGTCTGATTTTTCTACATGATCCACTTTCTTATATGTAGTGTTAATTGTGTATTTGTATGGACAATTTATGCATTTCCTCCAACTCTCTGTTACAATTTGAGTTATTAGAAATTATTTGAGTTAACAGTTCAACCTCAAAGTGTTCCTAGGATTTTGTTCATTCCTTTTGGCTTCTACTCAAACTTAAAAGAGATTATTAGAAGTAGTGTTTGTGATTTCAGCTTGTCTTAAATATTTACAGATGCTTAACTCTTAGATACTTTTCATATTCCAGTAGATTTAAACTCTAAGTATAAACATTCCTTTGGGGGTTTTCACTTTGTTCTGAAAGTGAAAACTATCAAAGGAATGTAACTGAAGCCTGATTTCCAGATGAAATATCCTCCAGCAATCAAAATATCTTATGCTGTTATTCCACTGGATAGTACACTTTACTTGAGGGAATGTTCTATAAAAGGAAATCAAAATCTTGCTGCCCAAATTAAGTGGGCTTCCCAGGTGGTGCAGTAGTAAAAGAATCTGCCTTCCAATGCAGGGAACATGGGTTTGATCCCTGGGTAGAGCAGATCCCCTGGTGAAGGAATTGGCAACCCACTCCAGTATTCTTGCCTGGAAAATTCCATAGACAGAGAAGCCTGGTGTGCTATATATAGTTTGTGGGTCACAAAGAGTCAGGCACAATTGAACATGCATGCACACACAGTCATTAGATGGCTCTTTAGTATTTGTGGCTTCCCTGGTGGCTCAGAGGTTAAAGCGTCTGCCTCCAATGCGGGAGACCCGGGTTCAATCCCTGAGACAGAAGATCCCCTGAAGAAGGAAATGGCAATCCACTCCAGTATTCTTGCCTGGAGAATCCCATGGACGGAGTAGCCTAGTAGGTTACAGTCCACAGGGTCACAAAGAGTCGGACACGACTGAGCGACCTCACCTTCACCTTAGTATTTGTGAGGTTCTTCCGAGCTGCAGGGAGTAAGGATGTCTTCCAGAGCAGGTGAGAAGAGCCTGCTGCAGATTCCTGTAAGCAGGAGTGTGATTTATGCAGGAATCACAGACTTAAGTATCATCCCCTTCAGCTCCCTCAATTTGTGGAAGAGGAAACTGAGCAAAGAGGTTAAATGATTTTTCCAGGATCCACAGCTGTTTGAATAAGACTGGGATTTGGCTCCCAAATCTCTATAGCACCCTGAAATCACAGAGCCCACTAGTCCTGAACGTAGGGTGAATTTCTCTAGATGCATGTGCTTTGGATGGTGGAATATGAAGACTCTCTGAGTTGATGGCTGCATCAGAAGGAATAAATTTTAAAAACCTACTGTTTTTAAAAGCTAGAGCATTTAAAATGGGTTTTATTTTGTAACATATCATGTACTATCATTGAATCAATTCTGAATCCCATGGTGTTGTGATATGCAATGTGATAACAAATTGCTAGTGATCACTACCTTAAGACTAACAGTTTGGAGAGCAAGCAAGGTAACTGGAAGTTATAAATTTGAATCTTTTGAAAATGCAGTTTTGGCCAAAATAAATGTCTCCTTCAAAGAAGCATGCATATGGGCTCAGTCAAGTCCTACTCTTTGAGACTCTATGGACTAGCCCACTAGGCTCCTCTGTCCATGGAATTTTCCAGGCAAGAATACTGGAGGGGGTTGCCATTTCCTCCATCAGGGATTTTCCTCATCCAGGTATCGAACCCATATCTTCTGTGTCTCCTGTATTACATATGGATTCTTTACCACTGAGCCACCAGGGAAGCCCCTTAAAAGAAGCAGAAGGTGGAATCTGTGCATAGCTTGATGAAATGATTATTTAGAGTCAAAGGATCTGGGAGCTGGAAGGGATCACACAGATCAACCAATCCAGCTCTTTGTTTCACAGAAAAGGACTCTGAGGCCCATTGAGTTTACCTAAAACACAGTGACACAACTGGAAAGTGTAGGACTCACACCCAAACAAGACTGTTTTTTTTTTTTTTCCTACTTAACTGGAAAGTCTCACTTAGAGAATGTCAGAGTAGAATCATGACAGCTTCACGAATGTTTTCTAAATTTTGGTAGAATTTATAATTTATCCAAATCTTAAATAGAGTGCATTTGATTCAGCTTACTTTTCAAGGACTATTCATTCCCATGATGTTGTCCAGATTACAGTTCTCACAAGCAAGCATTAACTGGAAATGACGTATTAACGTGATAATAACAAGCAACAATAAAATTAAGACAATTCACCTTTACTTAAACACAAGCACTGTATTTTGGTGTTAAATGTGAAATGGCAAAAGATATGAAATCCACATCAGTGCACAAAATTGAGATGGACACACAGAGTCTCTCAACTTTGTTTCAAGGAGAAGCAGTGGCTCACCTCCCTGGCAGGCTGAGATCTCTCAGGGAAGGTTTGGGAACCCCATAGTTCTAGAAGGCTGGAGGCAGGGAAGGTGCCAATAATAAAGTCCCTCAGCACAGTGGAGAAATGGAGTATCTAGTATTAAACACAGTTTTCCCACAAGTTCTCTTGGCCCTCGTTCACCTCCTTGGAGAATTTCCTCAGTTGTCACCTTCTCAGTGAGATGTCCTTGACCACCCTGTTGAACCCTTCTCATAGTGCCCACCCCAGTATTATTGGCATCTTTGACCCTGTTCTGTTTATGTTCCATAGCACTTATCTTCTGCTATCTTAATTCCCTTTGCTAACTGTAACTCACTCTTTATTATGCTAGAATATAAGTTCAAGGGAGTAGGACATGTTTTGTTGTTTTTGTTCAATAATGTATTCCAAGTACCCAGAACAGCACCTGATTTATAATATAGTCTCAGTAAATATTGTGGAAGGAATTAATGTGCTGTCCTCAAATGGCATTCTTTGAGCTATCAAAGGTTCCCACCTTTAAAAAAAATTTATTTATTTATTCATTTTTGGCTGTGCTGGGTCTTTGCTGCTGCACGTGGGCTTTCTCTAGCTGTGGCGAGGGCTGGCACTACTCTTTGCTGCAGTGTGTGGGCTTCTTGTTGTGGTGGCTTCTCTTGTTTCAGAGCTTGGGCTCTAGGCTCATAGGGTTCAGTAGTCATGCCTTGCAGGCTCTAGAGCACAGGCTCCATAGTTGTAGTGTGTGGCATTAATTGCCCCACGGCATGCGGGATCTTCCCAGACCAGGGATCAAACCTGTGCCCCCTGCATCGACGGGATTCTTAACCACTGGACCACCAGGGGAATCCAGTGCCCACCTTTTTTTAATCTCATTGGCAGTCATAGTCTTCTCCCTGGATATGCCCTGTCCACAGCAGCTAGTCATGGTGAAGAGCCAGGCTTCATTATTATCTTGCCCTCTTGAAAGATAAACATTGTGGCTTTTTAGGCTTTCTGATAATGATGAGTGAGTGAAGTCGCTCAGTCGTGTCTGACTCTTTGTGACCCCATGGACTGTAGCCTACCAGGCTCCTCCCTCCATGGGATTCTCCAGGCAAGAGTACTGGAATGGGTTGCCATTTCATTCTGATAATGATAGCTCACTTTTTTAATATCAGTGTTGCGGGGAGCCAGCGTGAGGAACTCTGCCCATGGCAAAGGTCATGAGGAAAGAGGCTTGGCTCACGCAAAGGTATGATCAAGCCTTAGGAAACCCCCTGCTCCTGAGCATCTACCCCCAAAATCAGAGTCTGTTTTATGCTCTCATCTACACCTCTGATTTTACAGGAGGCTCTCCCTCATAACCATTTCTCTCAGAGAAGGAGTTAACTTGCAGCTCCTGTTAATAAAAATTCCTGGGTGTGACAAGAGTGTTTCAACTTACAAACTCCTTTGAACTTCCTCTAGTTTCCCTGATCAGGTTCATCAGGCCACATGTGATTGTTTACAGCCTCCCAACTGTGAGAGGCATGAGATGCTTTAAAACTTTCTAAATACAGACTCTTTTGAAAAGTTAGAAAATTATTAGTATAGTATAGTGGGTTGATTAGAAATTATATTGGTGAAGGGTTTTTTCATTTGTCGTGCCAATAACTACTGCTAATTCCCTGCCCTGGGTGTGACAAGGGTATCTCAGGTCAAACCTCTCTGCTGATAGACTAGGTTGTGTGACAACCTCTCAACTATAAACAGCACAGAGAGTTTGGAGTATTAGCATAGGGCTTTTCTCATTGTTGAGTCAATGATTGCCACCAGGCCTCCATATCCTTAGCCACCTGGGAATATATTAATCAATGTATTTGGAATATAGAAAAGGAAATATAGTAGTTTTTGATGTTAGCAATACTAGACTTTTTGAGTTAATGAATTTTCTCTTTTGTTATAGATCACTGTATTTGTTATAAATCACTGTGTCCTTGCCATGTAAAAATGTAACTTTATCACTATCTTAAGACTAAATAGATCTTAAGGGGAACATTGGTGAAGGGTTTTCATTTGTTGGGCTGATGTTTGCTGCTAAATCTCCATATTCCCTGCCCTTATAATGAATATAACTAGCATATAGGAGAAATAAGTATTAACCTTTAAGATTAATCATGTTAAACCTTAGGCTAAGTAAATTCCTTTCTTAGTTGTAACTCACTACACCCTCACCCTATAAGAATGCAACTTTATTTGAAGGGTGGTGCCTGATTTAAGAAAAAATCACCCCTGGAAAAAATAAGTTTTCTCGTTAACTGACCATTATCAGAAAGGGCCATAAAATGTCAGCAGGCCTCATGGTCAGAAGATGATGTAAAACCCATAAGACCTTTGTATAATTTTATATGAAGCACCTGACTGCGACAAGGGTCAGGTCTGCTGATCCCCACGTGAGTCTGTATTCATCCCTATGTATAACAAAAGGTATATAAACAAACCTGAAAAATAAAGAAATCGGATCAGTTTCTGGAAAGACTGATTCCCCCATGTCATTCTTTCTTTCCCCTTCTGGCTGAATTCTCATCTGAAATGTGGGTACTCACCAAGCCTGCTAATTCTGCCTGTGCTTCTAAGATCGGACCGGGGAGGCCTCAGTGCCTCCTCTCCTTCGGGAGAATGGAAAGACGCCTGTGGCCTACATAGGTGATGATTGGTATTTCACGTAAACCAAGTTATTCAGCATCTTTTTCTCCACTAATTTTCCTGCTACACTATCTGTTTCTAATCTCTCTATATATCTGTAATTAAATAGCTTTTTTCCTAGGACGCCTACTCCATCTCCCCTTCGAATTACCCTGGATCCACCGGGCTGGACCCCGGCACAGTGTTGTGATTTTTCAGCCCTTGTAAATATTTCTACATGTTTAAATTCTACTCAATTTGCCAACTTCTAGATTCAGTTAACCTAAAACGTGTCCTGAGCACCTGTGATATGTGCACTTGTTGCCAGACGTTCAAAGCTGAGAGCAGATATGAGTAGTACATTCTGGAATTTATTAGATTCCCTTAAAGCTTCTCTTCTTTGGCCACCTGATGCGAAGAACTGACTCATTTGAAAAGACCTTGATGCTGGGAAAAATTGAAGGCGAGAGGAGAAGGGATTGACAGAGGATGAGATGGTTGGATGGCATCACCGATTCGATGGACATGAGTTTGAGTGAACTCGGGAGTTGGTGATGGACAGGGGAGGCCTGGTGCGTTTCAGCCTGCAAAGACTGAGAACTGAACTGAACATGACTGGACACAGCTGAGCAACTGAACTGAACTGAGCTGAATTCCCTGATATTCCTCTGGTAAATTCTTCTGTATTTTTCTGGGGCAGAGAAGGTTACTTGCTTATCCATCAGTCATTCCCCTTCCTGTTTGCTGTCTCAGTTTAGTTAGGGCAGGGCCACAATGTGCTAGGACTTGAGTCATGCTTGACCTTAGTCATGGCCATATATCCTATTTGCCAATGACTGTTCTATAAGTGACCATCCAACCCAATCCTGGTTAGTGAATGTTTAAAGTTCCATTATTAAAATAATAATAAGCTCATTATTCCAAAACAAATATTACCAACACCTGATCAGTCCCTCCCTGATCACACCCCTTCCTTAATCCACTCAGAAGTTATATCTATCTTGATTCTGTGTTACATTCAGTTCAGTTCAGTTCAGTTGCTCAGTCGTGTCCAACTCTTTGCAACCCCATGAACTGCAGCGTGCCAGGCCTCCTTGTCTATCACCAACTCCCAGAGTCCACCAAACCCATGTTCATTGAGTCAGTGATGCCATCCAACCATCTTGTCCTCTGTTGTCCCCTTCTCCTCCTGCCCTCAATCTTTCCCAGGATCAGGGTCTTTTCAAATGAGTCAGCCCTTCGCATCAGGTGGCCAAAGTATTGGAGTTTCAGCTTCAATATCAGTCCTTAAGGTGTATTTATTTACTGATTGATATATCCTTATTTATATTCCTAAAACAGTATATTATTTTTGATTATTTTAAGCCTTTCCCAAAACACCACAATTCTTGACCTTTATTTTTCACTCACTATGATGTTTTTGCTGCTGCTACTAAGTCGCTTCAGTCGTGTCCAACTCTGTGTGACCGCATAGACGGCAGCCCACCAGAATCCCCTGTCCCTGGGATTCTCCAGGCAAGAACACTGGAGTGGGTTGCCATTTCCTTCTCCAATGCATGAAAGTGAAAAGTGAAAGTGAAGTCACTCAGTGTCTCTGACTCTTAGCAACCCCATGGACTGCAGCCCACCAGGCTCCTCTGTCCATGGGATTTTCTAGACAAGATTACTGGAATGGGTTGCCATTGCCTTCTCCAATGATATTTTTGAGATTCAACCAAATAAAAAAGTGTATATTTTGTTCATTCATTTTCTATACTGAATGGTAGGTATCTCATAAAAAAATATTCCCCAAATTATCTATTTTACAGTTTGTGGATGTGAGAGCTAGTTCCAGCTGGATTTTTATTTGTTTGTTTTTCAACAATGCTGCTGTAACCACATTTTTAGATATCTCCCTTTCTAAGCACGTAGAAGGAAGAATTACGCTTCCTGACCCCTCGTGGTTGGGTGAGTTCAATAACTTTTACTGAGCAATGAATCGTGAAAAGATGTGTACCTCTTCCAGGCTGGAGCAATTAATTGCTAATGCAGATACCTCCCTGATTCTCCTTCTGGAAAAGAGACCTGCAACATTCAGGAAGTGACTGCTGTGTGACCTTGGGAACATGAGTGACTATGATGGATATGTTTCCCAATTGACCTACAGTGGATAGCTAGTGTGTGTGAGATATAAAATTTTGTTAGTATAAGATTCTTGAGTGTTGGCAGCAACAATCTAACCTAGCCTATCATGATGTAGCAAATATATCATTGTGGTTTTAATTTGCATTTTCCTGTTTACATGATGAGGCTAAACATCTTCTGGTATTTTGTTGGCCAGTTTTCGGCCTTTCATAAATGCCTGTTTATGGCTTTTATATTTTTCAATTGATTTATTTGTCTTTCTTTTATTGATTGATAGGAGTTCTTAAAACATTTTGGATTCTTATCTTTTTGTTGGTTTTCTTTCAAATTTATTAACCACAATTTATGGGTTTTCTTTTAATCCTATGGTTCTTAAAAAAAAAAAAAGAGTATTTTATTTTAGAAAATTCCAACATATACAAAAGTGGAGAAATTAGTGTAATAAACCCCCATGAAGCCATAATTCAGGTTCGTTATTGACTCAAGGCCAATATTGCTTCATCAGTCATTGCTACTCATTCCCTTCACGGGTAGATTATTCTGGAAGAAAATCCCAGACATCATATAACTTCATCTGTGTGTCTCTGAAGAGAAAGATCTCTTCTATTTGTAGACGCAGCTTTGTATGAACTCTGCTCCCATCTCCCACCTTGCAGAGGCTTAAGGCATTTCCTCCTTCCTCTCAGATCCAAGTGGTGGGCTTCTGAGGAGCATTTGTGTTTCAGGCAACCAGGTGGCTTTCATCATCCTTTCCATTATATTGTGTTAAAAGCACTAGAACTAATTTAGTTTAGTATATACTCATGTTGCTTGGGGAGAAGGCAATGGCACCCCACTCCAGTACTCTTGCCTGGAAAATCCCATGGATGGAGGAGGAGCCTGTTGGCTCCAGTCCATGGGGTCGCACAGAGTCGAATATGACTGAAGTGACTTAGCAGCAGCAGCAGCAGCAGCAGCAGCAGCAGCATGTTGCTTGAATATTTACTAGTAGGTGTGTTTTATGCTTGTATGTTTTTCACATGTGTATGTGTTTACCACTGTTTTAACCTATCAGCTTCTAGAATGCCTGAACTGTTCCTATTTGCCTTGTTTAAAATAATGCCCAGTCCAATGTGATTCAGAATTAAATATAGAATAAATTATATTTGGTAAAAGTAGATATCCTAGTAATTGTTAGGATATCATGAGGAAAATGAACTCAAGTAACAGCTTCATTTTTCACTGATTATTCTAATAGGTATAAGAATAAATTTATTTCACGTGGAACAAAATGTGGGATTTTCCATTCTACTCATTTCAGTTTTCTTTTTACCACACCTATTCTAGGTAGTCTATGTGTTGTATCTTCAGCACTGTTGCTTTTTAAAAGAGGTGTGTGTGTGTGTTTGCATACTCAATAGTGTCTTGACTCTTTGCTTGCAACCAGGACTGTAGCCTGCCAAATTCCTCTGTCCATGGGATTTTCCCCACTAACTCTTCCAGGGGATCTTCCTGTGGCTCCTGCCTTGCAGGCAGATTCTTAACCCACTGGACTTAACTGAAAACATGTGGTCCTACTCTGGATAAAGGCACTATACTGATATTACCATTCAAGAAGAATCTAGAAAGAGCATTCTATCATTCAAACTTTTCCAATGTATCATCTAATCAAGTTGTTTCTTCTCAGTTATTCATACACAGTGTACTTTGTCTCCAGAGTTTAACAATTTCATTTGCATACCTCTCAAAAATAATGATTTAATAGTTATTTTAAGCAGCACTCTATTTGTGATTTCTGTCTATATTTTTTATAAATGTCCAAATACAATGATTTCTGTTAATGAAAAAAATAAATACAACTATTTTATTGCTATTATATTATCTTTCAGTGTAAAAAGGAGGAAGAGCAGATTAAGTAGCTAACAGTATATCAAAGAGTAACTGAAAAGACCAGTACAGGATCACTGACTTTTCCTGCCTTTTCTCCTTTGGTTTCTGCCACTTTGTGTCCTTTGTAGGGCCATCATTGCAATGCTGTCTCTTTTCCTCGGAGCTTGCTTGATACCTTTGATCCAAAAATGCCCCTCCTTTCCCTCTGACTGCTGCTTGTACAGTTGGCATGCCTATGGCTCTCCTTACCTTTATTCCATGGTCATCTGACAGGGTTAAGAATTGTGCACCCCTTTGATCCTTGTATTTGACCTTCTTGATTAACCCAGTGCTCCCAGACTTCCGGCTGAAGCCCATGGTCTGGAATTGTGCTTTAAGGAGTCTCACAGAGAAGAAGGACTTCCCTGAGCTCTGGTTCTGATGTGCTTTCTTGGCCATTTTATGTTTAGCAATTGATGGCTAATGATACTAATGAAACTTGTCCTTTGTTTTAATGTCTGACAAATTTCTTTCCAATCTTCATTACTAGAGCAACTCTAGAGAATAAAGAATCTTTAAATGCAAGATTTTAATATGCCTTCTGTATTAGTCAGAGTTATCCCAAGAAACAGAACCAATAGGATGTGTGTGTGTATGTGTGTGTATGTATTGCTCTTTGGGAGAAAAGCTATGACATACCTAGACAGCATATTAAAAAGCAGAGATGCCACTTTGCTGACAAAGGTCCCTATAGTTAAAGCTATGATTTTTCCAGTAGTCTTTTATGGATGTGAGAGTTGGACCATAAAGAAGGCTGAGCGCTGAATAACTGATACTTTTGAACTGTGGTGCTAGAGAAGACTCTTGAGAGTCCTTTGGACTGCAAGGAGATCAAACTAGTCAGTCCTAAAGGAAATTGATCCTGAAAGCAGGAGGAGAAGGGGACGACAGAGAATGAGATGGTTGGATGGCATCACTGACTCAATGGATATGAGTTTGATCAAACTCCAAGAGATGGTGAAGGACAGCGAAGGCTGGTATGCTGCAGTCCATAGGGTCGCACAGAGTCAGATACGACTGAACGACTGAAAAACAACGCGCTCTCTACACACACACACAGAGGACAGAGATTTATTATGAGAATTGGATCATACCGTTATGGAGGCTGAGAAGCCCCACAAGCTGCCCTCAGCAAGTGGGAGATCCCAGAAAGCTGGTGGTGTAATTTAAGTCAAGTCCAAAGGCCTGGGAACCAGTGAAGCCAACTGTAAATCCCAATCCAAAGGCAGGAGGTGAGGTGTGCTCTAGTTCAAGCAGTGAGGCAGGAAAAAGGGGGCAAATTCCTCCTTCCTCCACCTTTTGTTCTATTCAGACCCTCAGCCTATTGAATGATGCCTAATTACATTGGAGAGGGCAAGCTACTTTCCTGAGTCCACCAATTCAAATGCTAATCTCATTTGGAAACACCTCACAGATAGAGCCAGAAACAATGTGTAATCTAGGCATCCAGTGGCCCACTCAAATTGATGCATAAAATTAATCATCACACCTTGCTTCATGCCCATGTTTCTTTTATCTGCATCCCTAATAAAACATTTGTTCTATTTGATCCCAGGGGTTTGCCCTTCCTTTAAATTAACTTGGATCCTGTGCTAGTCCCCCATCCCTCACATTGTTCATATTTTCTCCAATGGTTCATCTGATGGCTCATTTAAGTAACTTGTACCTGTCCCTACTTTATAATGGCTTTTGCATATTTAGTGAGTATTTTTAAGAATGACCGATCATTACATGACAAACGTATGTCTTCTAGTATCTTTGTTCCCAAGCTCCATGGAATCCTTCTGACTTTCTATAATACCTAACCTCCAGGCAAAATCAACTTACAGTGCTCTGTAACTCAGCAGATCCATTTCTCTGATGGATTCAAACTCACATTTCTCTTATTAAAAGTGACTGTTCACCAGGTGTGTCAATCAAGATGAAAGGGGCTGAACATAATGAACTGCCAGTTCAGTTCCCAGTTCTGACCTGACTGCAAAGCCCTGATGCTGCTTACATATGCAGTGCTCTTTACCAGGAAATAACGGGCACTGACAGCACCTTATAAGCTTCCCACCACATTCTTTCTGCCACACTCCCAGAAACGAAAAAGTCCTTAGGAGCACCGGGGGATTTCACAGGTCTGTAAGAACAACCTGTTAATTGGGCTTGGTTATTCTGTGGGGATATCATCCAACATAATATGTACGTAATGGAATAACTTACGGCATTAGCCAGTTCAGAGCCCTCAGGCTGAGCTTTGCCAAAAGGAGCATGTCTGTTTTTCCATATAAGCACATGCCAGAAAGGAATGGGCCTAATCTCAAGCCATTACCGACTTAGAATGCTAATGTTGCTGTTTAAAAGTAGCCATTCCTTGATTTGGAAAATATAAACGTGGTTCCTTCTCTTACATGGCCTTTGTCTCTAGGGTATGTAGTGTGACAAATAGAAAAACAAGTAGGTTCTACAAAAAGTTCAGTTCAGTTCAGTCGCTCAGTTGTGTCTGACTCTTTGGGAGGGACCCCATGAATCGCAGCACGCCAGGCCTCCCTGTCCATCACCAACTCCCAGAGTTCACTCAGACTCACGTCCATCGAGTCAGTGATGCCATCCAGCCATCTCATCCTCTGTCGTCCCCTTCTCCTCCTGCCCCCAATCCCTCCCAGCATCAGAGTCTTTTCTAATGAGTCAACTCTTTGCATGAGGTGGCCGAAGTACAGCTTTAGCATCATTCCTTCCAAAGAACACCCAGGACTGATCTCCTTTAGAATAGACTGGTTGGAACTCCTTGCAGTCCAAGGGACTCTCAAGAGTCTTCTCCAACACCACAGTTCAAAAGCATCAATTCTTCGGCACTCAGCTTTCTTCACAGACCAACTCTCACATCCATACATGACTACTGGAAAACCATAGCCTTGACTAGATGGACCTTTGTTAGCAAAGTAATATCTCTGCCTTTGAATATGCTGTCTAGGTTGGTCATAACTTTCCTTCCAAGGAGTAAACATCTTTTAACTTCATGGCTACAATCACCATCTGCAGTGATTTTGGAGCCCCCAAAAATAAAGTCTGGCACTGTGTGCAGAGTGAAAAACCTAGCTAGAACCTTTTCCAGTCTTAGTTAAGGGTTTTTTTTTTTTTTTTTTTTAGTTTTTCAGATACAAACATAATGGAGTGATAATCTTTTCACATAAAATTTAACAGATACCAAAGAATGGCCAGTCCAAAATGTTTTCTCCATATCTGTATCACAGTGCCTGAAATACACTATGCACTCTTGGGAGCTAGAGTACCTCCCAGATTGTAGTCTATAATAGTTTTGATGCTGAAAACTCAGCCTCTGTGCACTGGTACCAAACCAAATCTGAGAGACAAGAGTTTTCCATGAAGTAGTAAAGGATAGCTTTATCGCTTTTCCAAGCAAAGGAGAACATAGTGAAGTCGTGTCCCTCAAAATTGTGTGTCCCAACCCAGGAGGATTTGGTGAAGAGTTTTCTAGCAATGGTTCAAGAGAGGAGTTGCAAATAAGGATCAGGGTGTGTTCAGGGCCTATAGTCCTTTAATCTGCCTTCAGGTGGTCTCCTAATGAGTTTATCTGGTTCTTAAGGGTATAGGAGAAGGCAATGGCAACCCACTCCAGTACTCTTGCCTGGAAAAGCCCATGGAGAGAGGAGCCTGGTGGGCTGCAGTCCATGGGGTTGCGAAGAGTCACGACTGAGAGATTTCACTTTCACTTTTCACTCACATGCATTGGAGAAGGCAATGGCAACCCACTCGTGTTCTTGCCTGGAGAATCCCAGGGACAGGGGAGCCTGGTGGGCTGCTGTCTATGGGGTCACACAGAGTCGGACACAACTGAAGTGACTTAGCAGCTAAGGGTATCAAACCATAACCTTCTCTCTGGAATGAGGAATCCTTCATCAAGTAGTTTTTCTTTGATTCCTTGGGGATTTTATTTCTATCTGTTCAGTTCAGTCACTCAGTCCTGTCCGACTCTTTGTGACCCCATGGACTGCAGCACACCGGGCTTCCCTGTCTATCACCAACTCCTGGAACTTTCTCAAACTCATGTCCATTGAGTTGTGATGCCATCCAACCATCTCATCTTCTGTCGTCCCTGTCTCCTGCTGCCTTCAATCTTTTCAACATCAGGGTCTCTTCCAGTGAGTCAGTTCTTTGCATCTGTTGGCCAAAGTATTGGAGCTTGAGCTTCATATAAGTCCTTCCAGTGAATATTCAGGACTGATTTGACCACACTTCAAACATTAATTCTTCAACTCTCAGCTTTCTTTATAGTCCAACTCTCACATTCACACATGACTACTGGAAAAACCATAGCTTTGACTAGATGGACCTTTGTAGGCAAAGTGATGTCTTTGCTTTTTATATGCTGTCTAGGTTTGTCATAGCTTTTTTCCCAAGGAGCAAGTGTCTTTTAATTTCATGGCTGCAGTCACCATCTGCAGTGAAAGAAGAGCTCAAAGACAGTGTTCTGTGTAAACCTTGAGGCGGAACCAAGGCTGTGCACCAAGGCTTCACTTTTGTTTCTTGACTGCTCCTCCCTTCTTTCCTGACTAGCAGCTGTTGCAGTCTGCCCTTTGAAACTCAGGGCAGGTCATGAAGACTGGAGTCTATTCCCTACAGACAAGAAATGGGGGACATGGAAAGGTTTCTGCATCCAGGAGCCCCACAGGTTTCAGTTTCAGTGAGAAAGGGTAATTCATGAGAAGATTCATCCACATTATTATCGTGTGTAAGATTTTCCATGGTTTCCATGTCTCCTTTCAGAGTCCTAGGAGTTTGAGATTGGAGATGGGTATGGGGAGGGCACATCTGAAACATGAGGTTTTCCTTGGGAAGGACTGAAAATAAAGAAACCTAATGTTTTGAGGCCTATTATGTTCCAGGAATTGTGCCTGAGGCCAACATGACTGAGTACACCCAGCAATACAGGGACATCCAGACTTTTGTACTTTCATTTGCCAAGCCTCTTGTGATGGAAGGGGAACACATTCAAACTTAAAGGGCTCTCTCTCTCTCTCTTTTTTAAGACCTTCTAGAGCTAACACCAAAAAAAAAAAAAAGACATCTTTTTCATCACTGGGGACTAGAATGCAAAAGAAGGAAGTCAAGAGATACCTGGAGTAACAAGCAAATTTGGCCTTGCAGTACAAAATGAGACAGGGCAGATTTTTGCCAAGAGAACACACTGGTCATAGCAAACACCCTCTTCCAACAACACATGAGACCACTCTATGCATGGACATCATGACATGGTCAATACCAAAATCAGATTGATTATATTCTTTGCACCTGAAGATAGAAAAGCTCTATACAGTCAGCAAAAATAAGACTGGGATCTGACTGTGGCTCGGTCATGAACTCCTTACTGCAAGATTCAAACTTAAATTGAAAAAGTAGGGAAAACCACTAGATCATTCAGATATAACCTAAATCAAATCCCTTATAAATATCTAGTAGAGGTGGTGAATAGATTCAAGGGATATGATCTGATAGAAAGAGTGCCTGAAGAACTATGGATGGAGTGAAATGCTGGGCTTGATGAAGCACAAACTGGAATCAAGACTGCCAGGAGAAATATCAATAACCTCAGATATACGGAAGACACCACTGTTGTGATGGAAAGCAAAGGGGAACTTTAGAGCTTCTTGATGAAGTTGAAAGAGGACAGTGAAAAATCTGGCTTAAAACTCAACATTCAAAATCTAAGATAATGGCATCGGTCCCATCATTTCAGCAAATAGATGGGGAAGCAATGGAAACAGTGAGACTTTATTTTCTTGGACTCCAAAATCGCTATGGATGGTGGCTGCAGTCATGAAATTAAAAGATGCTTGCTCCTTAGAAGAAAAACTATGACAAACCTAGACAGCATATTAAAAAGCAGAGACACTTTGCTGACAAACATCCATCTAGTCAAAGCTATGGTTTTTCCTGTAGTCATGTATGATGTGAGAGTTGGACCATAAAGAAGGAGGAGCTCCAAAGAATTCATGCTTTTGAACTGTGGTGTTAGAGAAGGCTGTTGAGAGTCCCTTGGACAGCAACAAGATCAAACCAGTCAATCCTAAAGGATAGCAACCCTGAATATTCATTGGAAGGACTAATACCGAAGCCCCAATACTTTGGCCACTTGATGAGAAGGCCAACTCATTGGAAAAGACCCTGATGCTGGGAAAGATTGAAGGCAGGAGCAAAAGGCAATGACAGAGGATGAGACAATTGGATGGCATTACCAACTCAATGGACAAGAGTTTGAGCAAGCTCTGGGAGATGGTGAAAAACAGGGAAGCCTGGTATGCTGCAGTCTGTGGGATTGCAAAGAGCTGGACATGACTGAATGACTGAACTGAACTGAACTGAACTTAAAATTCTAGAGGTTATTTTCTTTTAGGTATAAAATAGATCTGGATGCTTGAGCTATGCTTTCAGAATCTTGTAGTGGTTTTTTCTTTGAGTTATCCTTGTGAGATCTCCACGTTTACATGGCCTCTATTTGGTTTGTCATCTCAAGAGGAGAAACATACTACCTCTCCCAGCAACCCTATCAATCCCAAATGGAACTTAGAAGGGACCTGATTGGCTGTGCTTAGCCCTGTGTTTTGCAGTGGGGCTCCCTGGACCATTAAAACAGCCATGAAGGCTCTGGAATACACGAGTAGAGTCAGAACAGAGTAAAGCATCCAGTGGGTGCTGAGAGACGTGAAAACAGGAGGCTGTGCTATTTTCCTAGTGCTGCTGTAGCAAATTACCATAGATCTAGTGGCTTTAAGGATCTCAAGTATATTATTTCATAATTCTGTGGGTCCTAGGTCTGAAATGACTCTCACCAGGCTAAAATCAAGATGTCTATAGGGATGCATTCTGCTCAAGGCTTCTGGGAAGAGTCTGTTTCCTCGTTCATACAGGTGTTGGCAGAATTCACAAGTTGTATTCATAGGCCTGAAGTCCTCATTGCCTTGCTGGCTCTTGGTCATGGTCGTTCTGAGTGTCTAGAGGCTGCCTGGGTTTGCTGTCTCATGGCCTCTTTCTCATCTTCAGAGTCAGCAACCGTGGATCAAGTCCCTGTCTTGCTTTCAGTTTCTCCTGACTCTTCTTCCCTTGGATTTCTCTGACCATGGCTGGCAAACAGTCTTTAAGTACAGTGTGTTAGTCATTCAGTCGTGTCCGACCCTATGCAACCCCATGGGTTGTAACCCGCTAGGCTCCCCTGTCCATGGCATTCTCTAGGCAAGAATACTGGAGTGGGTAGCCATTCCCCTTCTCCAGAGGGTCTTCCCCTCCTAACCTGGGTCTCCAGCGTGGACTCCACCATCGGAGCCAGGACAATAGTCCTCCTTCTATTTGTAGTTCCCCCTACCATGATTGTTACCCAAGATCAAATACCAGTGAAAAATATTAAATGGAAAATTCCAGAAATAAACAATTCATAGGTTTTAAGTTGCACACCATTCTGAGTAGCATGCTATAATCTTGAGCTCTCCAGCTCTGTCCTGCCCAGGATCTGAATCATCCCTTTGTCTGTGTATCCTGGAAGTCACTTAGTAACTGCCTCAGTTATCAGATCCACTGTTGCAGTTATCAGATTGACTGTCACAGTATCTCAGAGCTTCAGTTCCAGTCACTTCTATTTTACTTAGTAATTGCCCCAAAGTGCAAGAGTAGTGTTGCTGGTAATTCAGATGTGCCGAAGAGAAGTTATACAGTGCTTCCTGTAAGTGAAAAGGTAAAATCTCTCCAATTAATAAGGAAAGGAAAAATTGTATGCTGAGGTTGCTGAGATCTGTGGTAAGAACGAATCTTTATCCATGAAATCGTAAAGAAGAAAAAAGAAATTTCTGCTAATTTTGCTGTTGAACCTCAAACTGCAAAGTTATGGCCACAGTCATAATTGTTTTATTTTATTATTGGTTATTGTTGTTCATCTCTTATGGTGCCTATTATATAAATTAAATGTTATCATAAGTATGTATGTATAGGACAAAACATGTATGTATAAGGTTCAGCGCTATCTCCAGTTTCAGGCATCCACTGAGGAGTCTTAGAATGTATCCCTGTGGAGCAGGGAGGAACTACTGTCCAATTTGATTAAATTGGACCCACTTGGAATCTAGGTTGGGCTTTCCAGGTGACACTAGCCGTAAGGAATCTGCCTGCCAATGCAGGAGACACAAGAGACGCAGGTTCGATCCCTAGTTCGGGAAGATCCCCTGGAGGAGGGCATGGCAACCCACTCCAGTATTCTTGCCTGAAGAATCCCATGGACAGAGGAGCCTGGTGGGCTACAGTCCATAGGGTGGCAAGAGTTGGACATGACTGAAATGACTGAGCACGCATGTACGGAATCTAGGTTAATCTTCAGATTATCTCACATCCACAAAGTTCCTTTGGCCATGTAAAGTAACTTATTCATAGGTTCTAGGGATTAGAGTGAAGACATCTTTGTGGAGCCATTATTTGGTCTGCCCAAAAGGAGTAGGGAAATGACAAAAACTATCAAACCCACCATTTTAAAGAAATGAAATATGGTAATGAAGCTTTCAAGTATGCCCTCACACATAGATAGACAGTGAAGTCACTCAGTCGTGTCCGACTCTTCAACCCCATGGACTATAGCCCAGCAGGCTCCTCTGTCCATGGGATTCTCCAGGCAAGAATACCGGAGTAGGTTGCCATTTCCTTCTCCAGGAGACCTTCCCTACCCAGGGTTCGAACCTGCGGCATTGTAGGCAGACGCTTTACTGTCTGAGCCACCAGGGAAGTTGCCCTCACATATAATTCCTACAAATGAAACTTAAGAGCTTGTTTGGAGGGAAGCTCTATATTCTTGACAGTAAAGGATGATCAGTTCTATCGGAAGAGGTTGTCCTCCTCAATTTAGCACTCAGTGTGCACAGAGGAAAACTCACTGAATAACAAAGGAGGAAGAAGACAACCAGCCAGCCAGCCAGATCAGCCAAATCAGATTGTAGGCTCTGATGGATCATGTTAACATACTGGGATACCATTACCTCCTGAATGGAACCCAAGAAGCAACTAGCTTTCTTATTTGGGGAATTATGCAGTGATTCAGCCCCTGAATAAAACGTCTTACTGTAGGTCATTAAAGCTCCGCATTATCTTTTTTCCAGGATCCAGTCCTACAGCTGTCTTGATAGCATAGGTGCTGTAGGCATCTGAGCTGATTTCTGTTGTCTTATTTGTTGTATCTAGTTTATCAACTTTCTGACCCCCAAATCCTCTGACTTCACGTAACCATCCATTCATCATGTGTCAAATTTTAAAAAATATATAAATAAATTTTTGGATTCAGGAAAATCCTCAAAATCAATTTTCTTTCTCCTGCAGTTTGAAAATGAATTTTAAATTATTCATGTTAACATCTTCTAGATAAATTGAATTTTTAGTATGTAAGAAAAGCTTAGTAAAGTCAATTTTTTACATTAACGGATTCCATTTTTAAAATATTAATTTCACATTTAACCATTGCTTTTTGATTTATGCAGCCTTCTAATCAACAATTTGGAGAACCGTTCATCTTAATAAGGGAAAAAAAGTGAATTATTAACATTTTAACATTATGAAACACTTTTTTCCAACTTCTGTTTTCTAGCTATAGGACTTACTGTCTGGAGGAGATTATGTTATGTGTCACTAAAAATGCTGGATAAGGTAATTTTTTTTAAGGACATTTTTTAAATGCACGACTGAGCTTACAGAAAAATAAGGGAAATCCTCTCAGGCCTGCAAAATAAGACAGCAGGAACCCAGAGAGGCAGTGAGCCCTGCAGCTGACACTGCCATGAAGGTCTCTGCCGGGTGCTCCTGGCTTTGAGCTTGTCCTGACCTTCAGCGGCCATGTAGTGATTTATCCTCCCAATCAGAGTGCTTGGGAAGTGAAAGTTAGTGCTGTTAGGGGTAGAATGGGAATTCTGCTTCTGTTGGGGATCTGGAGCATGTCATTCCCATCCTAACAATAGGAAAATGCTGAACGGTGTACAAAATCTATCTTAGCTTTCCTGAACCCATCAGAGGCTGAGGTCATCAACAATCAGGAAACTGAATCTCAAAGAATGAAAAGTCCCCCTCTAGGAGGGCAGGACACATGGATTATTTATTTATTTATTTTTTACCTCTGACAGTGCATGGGAGGAAGAGGTGCCTGCCATAGCGTGGGGAAGAAATTTAAACATGAAAAAAAAAAAATTTCCTAAAGGCAGAGTAGGCACTACTCTATCAGTTTAGAATAAATGGGATCCCAGACACGTGGGGATTTGTACCTACTCCCAAGCTCCTCTCCATGGTCTCCGCTGGGTGCTTTTGAGAACGTTTTTGGGTAGGAAGTCGCTGTAGCTGTGCACTGATGCCCCTCTCATGGTCCATAACCGTGCCTTGGCACATAGCAGGAGCTCAGTTATTATTTGTTGAATGACTCTGACATTAATTCCACAACCTGAGGCAAAAAAATGGTTACCTCGTTTCATGTTTAGGAATCAGATAATCTGGTCGGGACCCCCATCTGCCAGAGCTAACAAGAATTTCTACCCTCTTGGTCACTGTTAATTGGTCTCTTGACTCCTTAGGGTTACAGAAGCCCCAGGGGTGTCAAAAATTGAGACCATTCTCTAATCTGTGCTGACGCACTTCCAGCCCTCATAGTCCCTTTGAAAGCAGTGCTTTCAAGTCTGGGCATGAGGCTTCTTTGTGCTAGGTCATGCTGGCTCTGTCCGCTCACAGAACATTGTGTGACGGGGGGTGGGGGGGTGGGGCATGGGGGATGGGGTGGGAGTGGGCTGCCATCCTTGAGAATCACCAGCCCCACTCCAGGTCACGAGGAAGTTTGCTCTCTTCACTCCCTAGAAAGATCACATCTGTGCTTCCCATCTCTCCACCTCCCAGCTCCAGCTTCTCAAAGAGCCTGACTGGAGAAAGGAATCCTAAAGGTTCTGCTCAGAAATCTCAGGCTTAAATTTTATTAATACCATCTAAGAGTTATTTGACCACCTTTGGACACTGGGGGACTCAGGAACCCAGGCTCAACACAAAGGCTTCCTGCAGTGGGAAGGGAGAATTCTCACCCTGATCCTGTCTCCTTCAGCAACAAGAATAAGGCAGACATTAATATGTCAATAGTTTATGTGTGTTTTTTGTCAAATAAAATTATTACGATATATGTCAATAAAAATTCTCCTCTTCTAAGCAGAGGGACCAGAAATAATTACTATGTATTCACTTCTCAAATGACAAAACACAAAATATTTATTGTCTGTTCTGTGTCATAAGAATGCAAAGTACAGTTGAGAACAGAACATTTATTGGGACTATTTACTGGAGAAGGCAATGGAACCCCACTCCAGTACTCTTGCCTGGAAAATCCCATGGACAGAGGAGCCTGGCAGGCTGCAGTCCATGGGGTCACTAAGAGTCAAGACACGACTGAGTGACTTCACTTTCACTTTTCACTTTCATGCATTGGAGAAGGAAATGGCAACTCACTCCAGTGTTCTTGCTTGGAGAATCCCAGTGATGGGGGAGCCTGGTGGGCTGCCGTCTATGGGGTTGCACAGAGTTGGACACGACTGAAGCGACTTAGCAGCAGCAGCAGCAGTGTTAATTATGTTTATTTTTTTCTTATACTAGACCTTCAGTGAATTAGTGCACATGAGGATATATTTATTATTTCCAGCAAATTAGCTTGGGTATTACAAACCTAATCTAATCACCACCTTACTTTTTAAATATTAGAATAATTTACATTGTTAAGCATTTGATTGATCTGTTATTTGTCTTATACTTTTGATTTATTATTTCCCCCTAGAGATGGTAGAAATACCACTGAGAATTAAGATGACCCTTCACCAATGATGTATATTATTTGATTTGCAAATATTCACATATTGTGGTGACATGTGTTACATTCTTAGTATTCAAAATTGGTTCTTCCTGCAGTAGCTTTGTTTTTACTTAGGAAGGAAAATATCATTTCCCACCAAGCATTTTAGTATCCGAAACAAATTTTAAGTATTTAGAACATGTGACAGAGGGCTAATACCATTGTTATAGAAAGAAGTCTGGTAGGTTAACACGAAGAAAGACTGAAATCTATAGTATATCAAGTTAAGGCAAGTAGTGAGCCAAGAAAAATGTATTTGCACAAATGTGACCAAATTTTATTACAATTTCTATATAAAGAGTTGTTACAAGCTAATAAGAACACTGACTTAGCAACAAAGGAGCACTATCAGTTCAGTTCAGTTGCTCAGTCATGTCCGACTCTTTGTGACCCCATGAACCACAGCACGCCAGGCCTCCCTGTCCATCACCAACTCCCAGAGTTCACTCAAACTCACGTCCATTAAGTCGGCGATGCCATCCAACCATCTCATCCTCTGTCGTCTCCTTCTCCTCCTGCCCCCAATCTCTCCCAGCATCAGACTATTTTCCAAGAGTCACCTCTTCACATGAGGTGGTCAAAGTACTGGAGTTTCAGCTTTAGCATCAGTCCTTCCAAAGAACACCCTGGACTGATCTTTAGAATGGACTGGTTGGATCTCCTTGCAGTCTAAGGGACTCTCAAAAGTCTTCTCCAACACCACAATTCAAAAGTATCAATTCTTCGGTGCTCAGCTTTCTTCACAATCTAACTCTCACATCCATACATGACCACTGGAAAAACAATAGCCTTGACAGGACGAAAAGGTCAGTTTTCATTCCAATTCCAAAGAATGGCAATGCAAAAGAATGCTCAAACTACCGCATAATTGCACTCATCTTACATGCTAGTAAAATAATGCTCAAAATTCTCCAAGCCAGGCTTCAGCAATACACGAACCATGAACTCTCTGATGTTCAAGCTGGTTTTAGAAAAGGCAGAGGAACCAGCGATCAAATTGCCAACATCTGCTGGATCATGGAAAAAGCAAGAGAGTTCCAGAAAAACATCTATTTCTGCTTTATTGACTATGCCAAAGCCTTTGACCGTGTGGATCACAATAAACTGTGGAAAATTCTGAAAGAGATGGGAATACCAGACCACCTAACCTGCCTCTTGAGAAATCTGTATGCAGGTCAGGAAGCAACAGTTAGAACTGGACATGGAACAACAAACTGGTTCTAAATAGGAAAAGGAGCACGCCAAGGCTGTATATTGTCACCCTGCTTATTTAACTTCTATGCAGAGTACATCATGAGAAACGCTGGACTGGAAGAAACACAAGCTGGAATCAAGATTGCCAGGAGAAATATCAATAACCTCAGATATGCAGATGACACCACCCTTATGGCAGAAAGTGAAGAGAAACTAAAAGCCTCTTGATGAAAGTGAAAGAGGAAAGTGAAACAGTTGGCTTAAAGCTCAACATTCAGAAAACGAAGATCATGGCATCCGGTCCCATCACTTCATGGGAAATAGATGGGGAAACAGTGGAAACTGTGTCAGACTTTATTTTGGGGGCTCCAAAATCACTGCAGATGGTGACTGCAGCCATGAACTTAGAAGACGCTTACTCCTTGGAAAGAAAGTTATGACCAACCTAGATAGTATATTCAAAAGCAGAGACATTACTTTGCCGACTAAGGTCCGTCTAGTCAAGGTTATGGTTTTTCCAGTAGTCATGTATGGATGTGAGAGTTGGACTGTGAAGAAGGCTGAGGGCCGAAGAATTGATGCTTTTGAACTGTGGTGTTGGAGAAGACTCTTGAAAGTCCCTTGGACTGCAAGGATATCCAACCAGTCCATTCTAAAGGAGATCAGCCCTGGGATTTCTTTGGAAGGAATGATGCTAAAGCTGAAGCTCCAGTACTTTGGCCACCTCATGCGAAGAGTTGACTCATTGGAAAAGACTCTGATGCTGGGAGGGATTGGGGGCAGGAGGAGAAGGGGACGACAGAGGATGAGATGGCTGGATGGCATCACGGACTCGATGGACGCGAGTCTGAGTGAACTCCGGGAGATGGTGATGAACAGGGAGGCCTGGCGTGCTGCGATTCATGGGGTCGCAAAGAGTCGTACACGACTGAGCGACTGAACTGAACTGAACTGACTAGATGAACCTTTGTTAGCAAAGTAATGTCTCTGCTTTTGAATGTGCTATCTAGGTTGGTCATAACTTTCCTTCCAAGGAGTAAACGTCTTTTAATTTCATGGCTGAAATCACCATGTGCAGTGATTTGGAGCCCCCAAAATAAAATCTGACACTGTTTCCACTGTTTCCCCATCTATTTCCCATATAATCCAATGTTAATGAGTCCAGACTCTAGAGTTAGAGCTAGGTTCTAATTCAAGTCCTATCACTTGCTGAAGAACCCTGGGCAAGATCCTTAACTTTCATGCATCTCTTAGCATTCTAATGTGGGATACAGAATTACTAAAAGTGATTGCTTCAACGTAACTGAGAAGAGTAAATGAGGCTTCCCAGGTGGTGATGCTGGTAAAGCCCTCAGCCAATGCAGGAGACGTAAAAAACCCAGATTCAACCCCTGAGTTGGGAAGATCCCCTGGAGTAGGGCATAACAACCCACTCCAGTATTTTTGCCTGGAGAATCCCAGGGACAGAGAAGCCAGGTGGGCTACAGGCCATATGGTCTCAAAGAGTGGGACATACCTGCATCCATGTAGCACTTACATAAGATCATACATGCTCAACTGTTAGTGTGATCACTGGAACTCAGTAGTTATTGTGATATTGGCATGAATAAGCAGCTTGGAAAAGAAGAAATACAAGTGACTAGTAGAAAGGCAAAAATTTTAATCTCATTAGTAATCAAGAGATAAAAATTTAAACAGCAATGATATATCATTTTTTCCTAGCAAATTTGAAATGGTAAAATATGTTCTCATTTTTAGTTTTGATATGTATGCGATGAGTCCTGGAATGAATATAAATTGAGACAATCTTTCCAGAAGGAAATTTGGCAGTTTTTATTAATAGCTTTAAACATTCCTATCACCTTCGATGATGCTCAGCCATTGTTCTGCTCCAACAGACTCAACTCACATTGTGGTCTGAATTTGCACTATTTATACAGAACACACTGTGTCTGGTGCCCTCTAGAATCATGCCTCTGGGGCCCCACCATTAACATGCCCAACTTACAGCAACCAGACTTAAGAAAATAAACAAGAAAATTACCAACAGATTTATGTCCAAGGATTTTTATTCCACTATAATTCACAAAATGCAAAATCTGAGAAATAATCTAAATTTTAATCAATAGAGGAATAATGAATTAGGTTATTGTAGACTCATTCAATGGAATTTTAGATAGCCATTAAAAATCACATGACTATGTAATGACATGAAGAATATTCATACACCTTTATTCCAAAACAAAAGGAGCATTTTATTGTTTCTGATATCAAAGTAAAATATAATCATTTTGAATGACATGATATAGAAAATTAAAAATCATAATAATTTTAACATACAAAGAGATAGCCATTTTTGATAAATGTCCTAAAGAACATTTTATACATGTATATTCATATTCCTACATAAACTGCAGAGAGAAGACTGCTAAACTGCTAATCCCCAAAGGAAGAAAAATACAACAAAAGTATTAACATACTTATTCATGCTGTTGGGAATATGGACAATTTGTCTTTTCTTTGATTTCTTTTCTTTACTTCTAACACATCTACAGTTAGCATGATTGCTTTATAAGAAAAACATTTTAAATAACAAATGCTGTAAATGACTTGATGTTTAGCTAACTTATAACTATTTCTTTTGGTGCTTTGAATGCAGAATGTAAAAACATAGACATACTTCTTTTACAAAATGAGAAATAACGCTCATTAATCACTTTGCCATCTTCCTCTTAATGAAGACATGCAAATGCATATGCAAATGAGCTGAACTTCTATTCTGGGGCTATGACAGGATGCTCTGCAGAAGAGAAGGTAGTGATAGAGCTGGAAAAATAGGAGGGCAGAGGAAGGTTAGAGGTGGTAGAAGATTTCTATTCTGAATGCCTTAAAAGAATTGTATGAGCCTATAGTATTCTGTCTAACAATAATAAATGAGATCACAAACTGCTTTAAGAGACAAAAGCTAGTCATTGTGGTATGACACACAGAGTATAGCCAAAAGGGGAAATGAAGACTCAGATCAAAATGAAGATGTATAAAGTTGCAGTTTTGTTCAGCTCTCTCCCTGAGTCTTGCCAGATCATCATATTCAGCTACTTGACAAGTTCAGTCAATATTACTCATGTATCAGTCAGTTCAGTCATTCAGTCATGTCTGACTTTTTACAACTCCATGGACTGCAGCTCATCAAGGCTTCCCTGTCCATTGCCAACTCCTGGAGCTTGCTCAGATTCATGTTCACTGAGTCGTGATCCCATCCAACCATCTCATCCTCTATCATCCCCCTTCCTCCTGCCTTCAATCTTTTCCAGCATCAGGGTCTTTTCCAAGGAGACAGTTCTTTGCATCAGGAGGCCAAAATATTGGAGTTTCAGCTTCAGCATCAGTCCTTCCAATGAATATTCAGGACTGATTTCCTTTAGGATTGACTGGTTGGATCTCCTTGCAGTCCAAGGGACTCTTAAGAGTCTTCTCCAAAACCACAGTTAAAATGATCAATTCTTCATCGCTCAGCTTTCTTTATAGACCAACTCTCATATCCATATATGATTACTAGAAAAACCATAGCTTTGACTAGGCAAACCTTTGTTGGCAAAGTAATATCTCTGCTTTTTAATATGCTGTCTAGGTTGGTCATGCTTTTCTTCCAAGGAACAAGTGTCTTTTAATTTCATGGCTATAGTCACCATCTGTAGTGATTTTGGAGCCCCTAAAATAAAGTCTGTCACTGTTTCCATTGTTTCCCCATCTATTTGTCATAAAGTGATGGGACAGGATGCCATGATCTTAGTTTTCTGAATGTTGAATTTTAAGCCAAATTTTTCACTCTCCTCTTTCACTTTCATCAAGAGGCTCTTTATTTCTTCTTCGCTTTCTACCATCAGGGTGGTGTCATCTGCGTATCTACTCATGTATAATCCTAGGATATTTTTACCCAGTATTACACATTTGGATCAAAATTGAAAAAGTCAGTTCAACTTTTACTCATTTTGTTTATACAACTCCATATACTCACATGTCTAGAAATACAACCTGAGTAAATTCTGTATCCTCCAACACCATTAGTTTTCAATAGAAAAGCCTTTAATGCCAAAAGAGGTTATGAAACATTAAGGTTCTTGATACAACTGTCCTCAAAAGAATTAGAGCTAGGCTTATAGAAGATTAAGTTCTTTGGACAGGGAAGAAGAGAATATCAGACAGCATCCAATTATGTTCATTTTGCTCCTGCACTTTGGTGTGGAAAATCAGAACAGCCTGCCTCCTTCAAATGGCTTGGGAACCAGAACAAAGATTTTCAAATAAAGTCAGTTGGATTTTACAAACATTTTTCAAATTTCCAATTTCAGTTGGATTTTGTAAACATTTTTCAAATTCTATTATAAGAAAGGTTCTTGGATTGGGGAAGAGAGATGAAAAAATTGCAAAACATCATTGTTGCCCTCCAGAATCTTCCCATCACATGAGCGTGCCAGGTAGAAAGAAAACTGCAAATCACCATGGAATTTTTTTTTAAATGGCTGAAACAGTGGTATAAACACAGGAAGTGGAGATTAAAGGACAGTTTCCCAGAAAGGCGCTGTGTGTGATCATTATTACAGTGATCGTAGTCCTTGTCACTCAGACCAGGCTCCGTGGAATAGCATCTCCCAGGAGCTTGTGAGAGAGGCAGACACTCAGCCCCTCCTCCCTGCCCAGACCTCCTGAATCAGAATTTCTGAGACGGGATCCAGTTTTAACAGCTCTGCAGATAATGTTCATAGACTCTAAAGTCTGAGAAGCAGCATTGCTCTGAAGTATAGACCCTTGTGATGTAAGAGGCTATAATCCTTCCAGTTGTCCATTTAATTAGCCCACAATTTAAAAATCAATGATTATACAATCTCATTATAGAAACATTTGAAAATCTGGAGAAATACAAAAGGTGGAAAAATTGCCCTTGTGGATTATTAGTCAAAGTTCTCCAGACAAACAGAATTCATAGAAAACATATGTAAATATAAATATTTATTTATGCCAACCCAATTCCTTTATATATGGAGCTTGGTAGTTCCAGATCTTCAGTGAGCACACTGGAGACCCAGGAGAGCTGATGGTTTATTTCTAGTCCAAAGACTGTCAGGCTTAAGACCCAGAAAGAGCTGAGGCTCTGGGGACAAATTCTCTGTCACTTAGAGAAGAATCAACCTTTTGTTCTATTCAGGCCTTCAACTGATTAGATGGGGCCCATCCACACTAGGGAAGACAATCTGCTTTACTCAATCTACTGTTTTAAATGTTAATTTCATCTAAAAACAGCCTCACAGAAACACCCAGAATAATTTTTGACCAAATGTCTGGGCATCGCATGAGTCAAGTTGACATATGAAATTAACCATCATACCTCAACTAACTGTTGAAAACATTCTGGTTTACCTTGTCACCTTTTCAGTTTCAACCCTGAGAAATGGGAGTGTCCCTCAGTGAGGATAAAGTCTTTGGGTATAAGAGTTAGCTAAAATACTTTCTGCCTCTCTGCTGTTGCCACATAAGAAGTGGAAGGAAGTCAGGTTCATTCACCTGTGATACTACCTCTTTCTGTCCCAGTGGAGGATTTCATTTTCATATATTCATAGCACATAGGAAGTTGAGGGGTTATATTTTTACCCAAAGCAATTTTTCTCGCTGTGGCGTGAAGTATTTCTCTGGCATAA
The DNA here is from genome assembly GCA_917880005.1 of Nanger dama. Lineage (NCBI taxonomy): Eukaryota > Metazoa > Chordata > Mammalia > Artiodactyla > Bovidae > Nanger > Nanger dama. The sequence continues at coordinate 30,882,010 of CAKJTW010000022.1, forward strand.
ACATCACCCTTCAGCCCCATCTGAGCTGAAAATCCCATCTCTAATCTTCTTTCTGATTGAGAAATGATAGAGTGGATTTGCTGGCAAACATCTGCCTCCCTGACAGCTGGTGGCCCTTGTGGGAGTGGCTCTAAGGTAAGAGCATATTGTCAATGTTTATTCATTGAGAAGTATATTTTAAAAATCACAACATGAACTAAAATTTGAAGAAGAACTGCCCCCATGTTGATTGGAGGAAATTTTATCCTAATGTTAGATCATATTCTGTTTTCTTTCACCACAATTGCTGGAGTCACGTGGTTTTATAAAAGGTCTTGACAAGAACTTGATTCTCTCTTCTTCTTTTGGGACCAGAGACAGTCCTCAAAGTATCATTAAAGCAATATTTTCCCTTGACACTCCCAACTGACTCCTTTGACAATATGATATGTTTTCTAAAAATCTCATCTTTCCCATAACTGGCTTAGCAGTACATTGGAATCACTAAAGACTTATGAAAGAGTACTGATGTTTGGTTCCCACCCACAAAGATTTACAATTTGACTGTCCTGGGGTGCAAGCTGGGGATTTCTGAAAGCTTTCTAGGTGACGCTGACATTCAGCTAGAGTTGCAAGCCATCACCTTAGGATCCTGTTACTCAAGGTGTGCTGATGTACCATCTGCATCACCTGGGAGCTTGTTAGACATACAGAATCGGAGCCCATCCCATACCTGCTGAATCTGAATCTGCATTTTAATGAGACTCCCAAGTAAGCTGTAGACATCTTCAGTGTTGCACAGCCCCATCCTATGTATTGGTATTAAAATCAATTAAAATTGGTATAAAATCCCTGGGTATTAGAATCAGCTTGGGGGTGTAGGGGAAGCTCACTCAAGTGAAAGTGGTTCTGCTTTAATGTCTTAGGTCCCCCAAAGGTGATTGAATTTTAATAGCTATTCACAGCACTGTTTGATTAAGTCAGATTGTGAAAGTCCTTACCTGAAGCTAACACACAATTGTAGATTAACTATACTTGAGTTAACATTTTCTTATTGAAAAAAAAATTTATTATAAGTTCTAATCATGAGACTTCTAGCATCTGAAAGCTGAGATGCAATGGGGTTTCTGGTCAGGAGCACTCATAGTCCCCTGAAATCCCCCACGTGGGTGAATGCTTTCATATCCCTGACACAATGCCTGTCCCCGCCCAGACCCTTGGAGTCAGATCACAGGGTTACCCTATGAGTTGTCTAGAACCCAGCCTTTGCAAAGGCAAGGACAATGGGACTATCAACGTTCAAACAGGGATACACGAGTGAGTAAAGCAAAGAAAATGTATTTTAAAGACTTCCTTTCTTACCTAAACAAAGGCTTGAACTGGAAAATGTTTAACAAAAAAAAAAAAAAAAGCAGAAAGATTCTTCAAACAAAAACTAAGTGTTTGAAAAGAATTTTCATGTATTGTGCAAAGAATCAGCCAAAGCTGGGTTCAAACTGATGCGTATATGCATGATAAATGATGTACCCTCTCTAACTTTAGGTTCTCTTAACCAGATAAAGAGGGGATGATACTACCTATTACTAGGGTCACCGTTCATCTAGATTAAGATGTGACATAGCTTTTTGGCCTCAGTTTCCCCAGATGGAAAAGGGAGCTCAGGATTTTCACTTCAGGATTGTTGTGAATATAGAACAGCGTGTGCAGCACGGGCTTGGCACACAGTAAAGGATTACTGAGTGGAAGGTGATTTTTCTGCATCGCCAGCGGCAGGGAATGCTCCGAGTGGTGGTAAAAGCAGCAGCACTAGTAGTGGCAATGTTAGTTTTCTCTCTTTTTTCCTATAGGGGCCAGGTTTTGTTAGAAAAGTGGTCTGCCTGCATTCTTACACTGACCCCTACTTTCAAATTCTACCAGGATTCTTATCCAGAGAGGCTGTGCGAAAATGTCTCAATACGAGGCATTGCTATCTTGTGTAGGGTACGTGTGTATATGTGTGTGTGTGTGTGTGTACGAGAGAGAGAGAGAGAGAGAGAGAGAGAGAGAGAGAGAGAGACAGGAAGAAAAAAAAACAAAACTTGAGTAAACAGTTTAATATTACACATGCCACTCTCTGAAGATTCTGAAACACTCTCCTTCCAGCAAAATCACTCTGTCTCCAGAAATGACTACAGGTAAAAACCTGCTGGACGTTAATATTATTGAGTACTAAAATAATGCTGCATACACTAACATCAGTGCCTTTTACATAAAAATGAGAATAAGAGTTAAGCTCCTTGTCCAGCGTTACCACATGAGACGCAGCAGAACCAGGATTTGAACCGGGATCAGTCTCCAGAGCCCACCAGGCCTCTCTCACCTGCCTCACTGTAATCTCACACAGGTGACTGAACGAAGGCAGAGCTGGAAGCGACTTTCAGACATTCTTCTCCCAGACTGCTCTGGAGAGTCACCACACTGTATCTTGCCCTCAGGAGCAGACACCCAGAACTCCTAACTGGGCTTCTGTGTGGTAGATGCTGCGTTATATCTGTTTGGTTTGGGCTTCACAAAATTGTTCACCCCATTTTTAAAAATCAGGAGATTAAGAAGTAACTTGCTGAAGGTCTCACAGTTAATATATGCCAATTCAGACTGAAATTCAGGTTGGTCTGACTCCACAGATACACATTAAACTTTTCCGGAATCATTGCATACCTCATTTTACAAAAAATTTGCAAAAGGCTAAATATGTTTTTTTTAATATCAGAAAATTGCCAGATATTGTATCTATTAGCTTTCTTCCAATGCTCACTTACCCTCCCTCTTTAAAAAAAAAAAAGATTGTTCCATCTGTAGCTGCCACAGGAATTGATTCGGAACTTTTCTGGAAGGTGAGGGGACAGAACATTTAGAGTACAGTATTTAAAAACACCACAACAAAAAAACCTTGCCCCAGCTAAAATGTTAATGTTCCAGGGAGGAGTGGAGGCGCCACACTGTAGCACACCCCAGGGCAAGAATGTAGTTTTCCTCTTATCTTTCTTCCTTGGGCCTAACATACACCCAGACACACAGTGAGGGCTTAGTAAACATCACTGAGTAAAATAATGAATGCACAAATGAATGGACAGTTAGCAGAGAACAAATCCATAGGATACTTTTGTGAAAGCAGATTTTGACAGTGAAAGAGCATCAAGCCAAACTTACCCCAGAAGACATGAAAAACAAACTCCTTACACACGTTTACCCAGAGCAGACTTACAACTCTCTCCAGTTTAGTTTATGCTAGATTTCTCTTCAGACATTGAGGGTAGAAAAGATTTTTGTTATCTTAAACGTCAGGGAACAAAACCAGAGAGGTGATCTGCAGAGGAAAGCATATTCAACAAATTTTGGAACTCTATCACTGAGTTTCTGAACTCTTCATTTTTATTTTCTTTAGATAGTAAGAAAAGTCATTTCTCAATTTCTCTCTCAGTCTTTCTCTTTTCCTCCCTTTGTCTCTCTCTCAAGTCAAAGAGGTTGTAGCTGACAGCCGTGCCATACGTTATTTGGTACTCCCAAATTATGCCTCCAACAAGGGAAGCTTAGAGTGATGTCCCTGAATCCCTCCGCATTTCAGGAGATTCAGGAACACCTGTGCTTGCGGCGTGTGGCCACTAGGGGTCTCCCGCAGCAGGCAGTGTGAACTGGGAATTGGGTAGCCGAGGCGGCCTCCTTTGTCTGCACCCCAGGTGTGGACTCCTTTTGTTCAGAGGCTGGGCTGCTACCTGCGGCGTCTGAGCCGGCTGCTCTGTTACCCCACCTTGGGCTGCCGGCGCACTTCTTTGGAGGAAATGCACTGTTTCTCAGCGTCTGTCACTAGTTACACTTGACATTACCCCCGGAGGAGCCAGTGTTTTCTCTTTAACAGGACTACGCATGTTTGTATTAGAAACACAGTTTAAACTACAAAGGGAAATACTTCTCACTACAACAAAGAGTATCTCTATGTTGAGAAATTGACGGCAAAGGACCCATTTCCTGTGTAGCGTATTTGCCATAAAATATTTAAAGCTAGTTGACAAATAGCTCCACTGTTCTCCAGTGAATGCTGGCCACTGGATTAATCTTGGAAGTCAGGAATATTTCATTCTAGGCTTATCACAGAGAAAAGGAATGACCTTCACAAACACCCTGGAGTGCCTGAAATACGGGAGCCCAGCTCCAGCCAAGGCAGCCACATTCACCCTGTGGTGTTTTCATGTCTGCTTTTCAACTTCAAAGGAACGAACAGTTAAGCAAAAATAAACAAATTACAGTAACATAAGAGCTACTCTGTAAACAATAAATTACACGAGCTGTAACAGCTGTGATGGGAGTGGGGGTAGGGATGGCAAACATTTGCTCCATCAAAATTTGTTCGTTTTCACCATTTTAGTTTCTCTTGTTCACAGCAAAAGTGTGTTCATCAGGATTTTGTGTGTGTGTGTGTGTGTGCTCCAGATGCATCACTCATCACCTTGTTACTCAGTGGTCACAGCTGCTGATGTGAAAATTAATTGGTGTCCAGGAGAACCACTTATTCCTTGGTTTACTCCTATATTCAACAAATATCCACTGAACACCTATTGTGTGTCAAACATGGTAAAGAATGCAAATGCCAGCCAGAAAAGAAACCTACCCCTAGGAAGCCTTTTCATACAGTAGGGAGATCAAATATATTCCACAATTGTGACCAAGGCAAGACAGAGCATCTGCCACTTGAGAGGTAGAGAGAAAAGACTATAGGAATTCAGCAGGAGAGCTGGTTTCCAGCATGAGAATCAGGGATGATTCCCCAAGAAGAAACATTCTTCTTGAACCTTCAGGAGTATGTAGGACATCCAGCAGGGAGGGATGGGAAAAGGCCAGTGCTGGCAGCCCCCAGTGGTGTGATGTGGTGGGGTTACGTTTGTGAAGGGGACAACAGGAAATGTGTTTGGAAAGGGAAAGTGGGAAAGCTTTACATGCTAAACTAAGCATGTAAGCGAAGTTAAAACAAAATGGTAATAGACCACATTATCGACAAGACTCCTTTCATTCCATACGTATTTTACAATTTGAAGAAGGTAGACATGTCTTGAAAAACTCCCGCTTGTCAAACAGACTTAAGATCTTTGCAGCACCAATATTCCCTCTTTACCAGCAAACAGGTATTACCTAGAAATAGTGCCATATGTGAGTGAATAAAACACACAGACGAATGATGGTTTCACTTAGAGAAATGCTTTGGAAGGTTCACAAACAGGTTCCTGGGCCTATTGAGGAGGGGGTTGGCAAGTTGTTTCAGCAACCTGCTGCTAATTTATTGATATTAAACATTTTTACAAGTAGCAGCAAGCCATTAGCCTCTGCATCTAAGAAAAACAATAGTGATCGTGCCTGCCGAGTTTTCTCCATTGGCTCTGACTTTAACAATCCAAGTTATTGATCGTCTTTCAGATTTTAGTTCTAAATTTAGAGCTTTCCTTTTGTTCTTCAAAATAATATATTTCAGAATTTCCATCCATCTCCTACCATAAAGCTAAGCCTCCCCAGTCATCCCATTTCTACCCAGCAAGCACGTATGTTGGTCTTGTATTCGTCCGACTTCTGGACTCAGTGGACAAAGCTATTCTCCATCTTAGACTACGTTTGTGCAGCACAGGGTGGAGCCCTGGGGTGATGCCTTCACAACGGGTGTCCTGCTCTCCCTTCACCTGTCAACTGGGAGTAAGAAAAATGACCTGCTTCACAGAATCATGGTTGACTTTCTCCAACTAAGGACTGTAAACCTCTTTGAGTGTAAATGCTATCATCCCAACTGCAGAAATAGAATGTGACATCCCTTTGTGAGACTTCTGAGTCATGAAACCTGTTGCATGTTGCCCAGTGTGGGACAAGAAATGTACAAACCTTGGGCCAAAGATGAGCATTTCCCCTGGTAGAATAAGCCACTACTGATTAGTTCCCTCAGTTATCTCCAGATGCAATGGAGAAAGCGAAAGTTGTTCAAATCACACATTCCATCTTTCAAGTAAACAATTTACTATCACTTACAGAGCACAGACTATTGGCCAGGTACTGTGGCTTTGTATATCTCATTTAATCTTCACAACACCTTAGTTATCAGGAGTATGGTTGCAGGTGGAGAAACTGAAGCTCAGTGAATGTGAGTCATTCGCTTGAGGTCACATAGCAAATAAGTGGCAGAACCAGAGTTTGAGTCCAGATGCTGTCTCCTTCCAAGCCCAGAGAGAGACAACCCTACTTAGGTGACACAGCCAAGTTAGACAGTCCACCAGCTAAAGATCTGGAGGGATACACAGATCACTAGTCAGAGAGGAAGATGATGCCTTTGATCAGAAGAACTCTGGAAAAAATAACTGGAAGTTACATTCTGATAGAATGGTCAAGGTTTTGATGGGCCATATGTCTTTGAAGGGCACCACAGTAAACTGCATCAAGGTTGCATCATACAAAAAAGAAAAATGGAAGAGGGGAGGGAGAGGGGGTGCTTGGGTCTCCTTATACCAGACAGGGATGTTTCAAGTACCATGTAGATGAGGGTCAGGAAGACTTAGTCCTGTGTGACTGGAGAGAGCTCAAGAGCTGTCAACTATTCAGCAAGCTGCCTTAATGGGAATGTCACTGGGATGGCATTCTGTTAGTGTTAGTTGCTCAGCTGTGTCCGACTCTTTGCGACCTCATGGACTGTAACCTACCAGGATCCTTTGTCCATGGGATTCTCCAGGCAAGAATACTGGAGTGGGTTGTCATTTCCTTCTCCAGGGTATCTTCCCTACCCAGGGATTGAACCTGGGTCTACCACATGGTGGGCAGATTCTTTACTGTCTGAGCCATGAGGGAAGTCCATAAGAAAAAAACTGAGCCCTATTGGGAACGTACACTGGAATGGTATACTGGAGGGCATTAAAAAAAAAAAAAAAGTTTAAATCAACTAGAAAATGTTACATGGGTGCATATTGTGATTGTTCAACATTTATTCACGTGTGTTAGGTGCTTGGTTGAGGTGGACCCCCTAGGATTGGCTGCTGTTCCTGTGTCACTCCTTATAATTTTTAAATTGACTATGTCCTTTTAACCGTGTTTTTAAAATTGAACTACTCCAATGTGAACACTTTCCACTTTGCTACATAATGAGAGTACTTTCATCCCTTTAATGTTTGCTTTTTCCTTTGATCTAACAATTTCTGTTCAAATTTCACAGTTTTCTGTGGCTTCAGGAATGAAAGAACTGATTGCCCTGCTGGGAGCGTGAAATAGACTTTAAAAATCGGCATGATATTTCCTCCCAGTGAAATTAATTTAGGTTTAAATACAGGGGTAAGGTACACACCTTGTGCCGGAGCCTCTTTCTCTCACACACCTAAGCAGTTGCTTAGCGCACAGTTGGACCTGCTGCCAAGTCTTAGGTCTTTTGTGAGGATCCTTTGCAAGACACAGGCTGAGAACCTTTCTGTTTGACTGCTGGCTTTGTGTGGGCCTGATGACATATCTGGAACGTCTCTATTTCTTTGAAGGCCCATCTCAAAAGCCTAGTGGTCCCGTCGAGCAGTCTGGTGGCTGGGGTACTTAAGTGCAGCCCGACTGGCTTGCGGAGTGTTTTGAGGGTCATTTAGGAAACGCACCTTCTTGCAGGGCAGGGATCCTCGGCTCCAGAGCAACAAAGGACAATTTCGAGGGGAGTGGAAGGAGCGCTCTACAGCCTCTCTGGCATCCCAGGCCCCCTTCTGCCTAGCATCGTGTCCTTAGTGACCCCGCCTTCATTCTCTGCATCCCACCCGGGCTGTCTCGCTGCTCCTTAGTCTGGCCGGGGGCGCCGCGACTCACCACCTTCCCCCACGCCCCACTCGGGGGCGCCCTTAAACCCTTGGAGCAGCGCTGCGCACCGCCGCCACGCTCGCCCCGCGGCCCCCTGCGGCCTCTCTGGTACCTCCGGGTCCGGCTCCCCGGGCCAGTGTTCCCCCCGCCTAGTGTTCCCCCGCCCAGCAGTCCATAGCCGCCTCCTCCAGCCCCCCGTCGCAGGAGCTGTCAAGCTCGCAGCCGCTGAGCCAGCCGCGGAGCTCCCGCGTCTCCTCTCCTTCCTTTGTGTGCGCGCGAGAGGAGTTGGGGCGGAGGGAGAAGGGGGGAGGTCGCTCTGTCTGTCTGTCTCCCGCTGCCTTTGCCCGGGCAGCTCGAAGTGCCGCCGGGGAGGCGGGAGCCCACGGGGAGGGTGCGGGGAGCTGGTGGAGGGACTGTGGGCCGCCCGGGAGCCCGGGTCCCAGCCGCGCGCTGGGGAGCGCGGACCGCAGCTGGGGCTGGGCTGGAGGCACGATTCGTCCGCTCCGGCCGCCCCTCGGCCTCCCTCCGCTCCCACCTACCCCCGACACCCGGAGAACAGCGTGCGAAGGCGCTGAGAGGGACGGAAACCACAAATAAATAGCGGCGGCAGCAGCGCGTCATCTGGCGGAGCAGGAAGTGCAGGCAGAGTCCGGAGGCTGGTGCTTTCTGCGCGTCCCCGGACTTTGCCATGGGCTGGGGGCCGCGGAGGCTGCGAGCAGCCGGGCCAGGGCAGCGGCGGCGGCGTCCGCTCCGGGGCTGAGCGAGAAGCGTCGCGCGGGGCGCACGGAGATGGCAGCGTCCAGCAACTCCAGCCTGTCCGGCTCCTCGGTGTCCTCCGGTGAGTTTCAGCCCATCGGGAGCGGCTGCCCCGCTGGGTCTCTCGCCCCCTGCCCGCGCCGCGCGCTCTGGGATGGAGAGAGCCTACCTGTGGCCGTTCCGCCCGCTCTCCCGGAGTGAGGGCAGCCGGCCGCTGTGACACTTGTTTGGCTGGCCGGCACCCTTGGGCGCCCACTGCACCTTCGCGCCAGGAGTCTGACAGCGCAGAGGTGGGAGAGCGGGGGCGCCCTTGGTGTGCAGAAGTAGGGGTGTTGGGGATTTGTGGAGCAGCAGGCAAGAAGCGAGGCGAGCAGGGCGGGCTCGCACTTTCTAGCGCCGCTGAACCAGGGCTGGCGGGTCAGGGAAGGTGAGGGTGCCGCTGGGCGCCCCGACCCGCTGGCTGTGCGGTGCCCATTCCACTGGATGCTCAGATTCAAGGCAAAGGGGAGCAAACCCTCGCTCTTCGCATACTTCAGTTTCTTTGTTTGTTTCAGAAATTAGCTCCGTGTAGACGCACGCTTGGTGTATGGGCTTGAGATAGGGATAATACAGGGATTCTGTCATTCTGGTTCTGATTGAAGTTAGGGACCGGCGGTCAAGCCCAGCCTCTGACCACTTGCCCAGTTGCAAGTGTGCGTGTGTATGTGTGTGTGTGATTTTCCTCTGTGGCCTCTTAGAATACATTCGGTAATTTTACTTTCCCGGCATACATTTTTTTTTTTTCTTTCTTTCAAGTGTGGCTGAGCAAAGGGAGGGCTTCTTTCAGCTTTTCTATGGTTGATCAGCGGGTCTAATTGAAGAGAAGAAATCGCTAATGAATCTGAAGGAGTAGGAATCAATAGCAGTAGACCCTCTGGATTCTGAGTATGACAGGTTTCTAATCAGGGTGATGCATTAGGTAGAATGCTTCTACCGCTCTGGTCATTGGAAACTTTAATAACAAACCCTAAAGGGATAGCTGACAAGACATTTACTGTAGTTTACAGTATTCAGGGGTCAAGAAGGTCTTGAAGTCCTAATGGAAATGCTCAATATATCAATATTGTATTAATTTCTATTGTGTGTCCGCTTCAAATTATTGCTCCAAAAATTAAACTCAGAGAAAGAAACGTTCTATTGGAGGCACTGGACAGCAAGCCAGGCATTAAGGAACCCTATCTCTAGATGTGTGACTAATTAAATCATAAATGCAAGGTGATTTGCCTAAGGTGCAGTTGTGACATGGAACAAGGTGATTACTTGAAAGTCATCTATTATCTTTTTGGCAGGTTTTAGTTCTAGTGAAATAGCACTTCCTTTCTTGATCATTACCAACTGATAAAAAAGCGCAGTGTTGTTACGTGTACAAGGTAGTCGAAGTTTCTGGTAGTAGCAGCCAGTGGGGCAGAACAGTCATATCTTATTAAGAGCAGCAACAAGTTGACCGACCGCCTGTGGTTTTAATTCTGAGAACTCAGCAAATGCTACAGCTTATTTTTAGTACCCTCAAACCACTGATGCTGCTTTTCAATTCATTTTGGTTGACTAACATTGAATTTAAAATACAGTGATGTTGGCTTATGGTTAACATATGGTTACCTCTCTTTGAAAATGGCCCACAAGATGAACTGGTGGGAGAGGGGTAATGAAGGGAAAGAAGACAAGAGAAAGGACAATAAGGCAGTATTATCATATGATTTACTGGTATATGAATTACAGGTGCTGTGGCATCTGAATTTTCAGATCTTGATGAAATATCTCCTTAAGCTTAAGGAGCCTTATTGAAAAATTTAACTCAGCCTCAGGAAGAATACATGGGTTTGAAGCAGCACAGTATAAGCTTTAGATGACGTTAATTGCTTTGTAGATAGGATAGAGATGCATGTGAAGGTTCTATTATATTTTTTGCTTTAGTTACCACTGTTTTAAATCCTAATGAAAACTGAGAGATAACAGGAAAGCTGAGATTCAAAAAGTGGGCAGGGATATGTTGTTTAACATGAATCAACCTAGCCCATGAACTTATATTGGCTAATTCACCAATTAATCAGGTACTGTGTCTTGAAAAATATGAGAACCAGAATTCTCTTTTTTAAGCACACTTACCACCATGTGGATCATGAATAATTCAGAAAACACAAGCAATTCACACCTGTGAGAAGTGTTGGGTAGGAAAGAATAGAGCTTGTTTGTGACGGCAGCTGGGTTCTCAGGCAAAGGTCAGAGTCTGAGAATAGAGGGCACTTCATCAGTCTATTAATCACCGTTTTTTCAATAGTGGGTGGACCTACTATGTGCCAGACCTCAGGTTGGCCTCAGCCTCAGCTTCAAGGAGGTTAAGTGAGGAAAATAATTTAAGGATTCTTTAGAGCTTCCCTGGTGGCTCAGATGGGAGAGAATCTGCCTGCCATGCGGGAGACCCAGGTTCAGTCCTTTGTCACGAAGATCTCCTGGAGAAGGAAATGGAAACTCACTCCAGTATTCTTGCCTGGAAAATTCCATGGACAGAGGAGCCAGGCAGACTATGGTGCATGGAGTCTCAAACATTTGGACCCTACTAAGCGACTAACACACATATTCCTCTAGCTTTGAAGCTTTGTGATATTGTCCTTGAGTTTGGCTCCATCAGTGGATAAGTTGGAGTGTGTTATTTAACTTCTCCAAGCCTCAGTTTCCTCATCTAATGCTAATAATAATAACTATTTCATAAGAATGTCATGGAGATGAAATGAGGTAATGTGTATAGAGCATTTAGCATAGGGTGTGGCACTTAATGAATGCTCACTGTGAATAAAGTTTGTTCCTTGGAGGAAGGAAAAAATAAAAAGCTTTCACTGGCGCAGACTTTAGGTACAGAAGTAAGTCCAACATCAAATCTGCCTCTTGCATTGCATGTTAGATTTGGTCTTGAGGTTTGCGCTCCATTAAACAAGCATTTATTAAGTTTCTTTAGGCTTCAGGCATAATTCCAAGTGTTTGGAATAGGAAGATGAATCAAGACCCTTTCCCTCCCCATCCAGCAGCAGAGATGGACAAACAACAATCCATATTCTATTTTGAGAAAATGAGTTATGGGGAGGACAGTACAGGGAGGAGACGGATGACCTCAGTTGTGAGGGGTCAGTAGGGGTGACTTATGACTTGGGCCTTATGAGTGGGATGTTTTCAGAAAACAGAGAGCAGGAAAGGCATTTTAGGGAGAGGGATGATCTTAGGCAAAGGCCTGGAGATAGGAAAGTTCATAGCCTAATTTTCAACTTCTTAGGGCTATTCATCTGTTTTTTTGGTGGTTCCTCTTCTCTGGACAGCTATGTTTATAGGCCTATCAACAGCTTCAGTCATGGAGCTGCCGGATCACCCAGGCTGCTGCTGTGGGAGAATTTCTTTCTGTTCAGGAAGCAGTGGGTTTGATGGTACAGCTCTCCACACCTCAGGATGTATTTGAGCAATTGAGAACTAAGAAGGGAACAGTTGATTCTGTATTCTCCAGTACATGGAGAGGTGAACTCGAATAGAATACCATGGGTAAACTTCTCTTAGAGGCATAGCTGTGGGATGCTTACGTTTGGATGGATCTGTGTGAAGAGTAAAAATCTTCACACAATTTACAGTTACAATTTACAATTTACAGTTTACTCAGTATTAAGCTTAACGTTATCTGATTTTCCTGTGAATGTGTTCTTACTTGCTATTGGTGGACCACATCGCCTAAGCATCTCATTTATTCTACATTACCAGCTGGGACACAACAGACGAAATAATCAGGTTAAAATTAATTTTAAAATACATTTTCTGAGAACTCTTTAGAAATTTGCTTCTGGAATATTCAATTATGTGTAAAAGAAATTGCTTTGCCTTTGTTTTAATGATAACTGCTGGTAATTAAATTTCACAGTCACCTAGATTGGCAGGAAGGTTTGATTACCTTTATTATTTTAAATGGAGGGAGGGAAGGCGGAATCCCTATCCTTAAGCTTTTAATCTAGCCTGTGGCACTTGATGATATTCTGAAATAAACAACTGTTGATTTGCAAATACTTTTCTTAATGATCTTGAGTCAGATTTGCTTTTATAATTGAAATAGGAACTTTGTGCGTATTACTTATGTGATCACCAAATGGATAATTTCACAGATGAAAGAAAAAAAAAAAATCAACCATAGGTATACAAATATCCCCTCCCTCTTGAACCTCCCTCTCATCTGCATCCCCACCCCACCCCACCGCTCTAGGTTGTTACAGAGACCCTGTATGTATACCTATGGCTGATTCATGTTGATGTTTGGAAGAAACCAACAAAATTCTATAAAGTAATTATCCTTTAACTAAAAAAAAATAAATTTAAAAAAGAAGAAAAATCAACTCAAGTAAAGTAATAGATAAAGAAACTTTGAGATTTTTTCAATAACTGAACAAGGTAAAAAATTAATTAAAAGGATTCTTGGGATAAGAAGTTAAGATTTTGAGAAAATAAATGGACTGGATTATAGAAATGAAATTGACAGGGACTTTTGAAATTAAAATGCAAATATTAATAGAAAAAGTAAAACTCAGTGTTATGCGCAGTCTTTGAAACTTTAATTGGGAAAAGAACATTCCTGAATAGACTGAGGGATTTATTTTTCCAGATTCTTCACAAAAGTAATTCTCGGGCCAAGGAAATAATGCCATTTTCTGCTGTCAAACTGGTGTTGATCCTAGAAATGATAAATAGGAATTTTCATTACTTGTTATTGACGACTCACAACCAGTGGCATATACAAATCTTTCACATTCCTAGATTCAGAAGGCAAAACTGAACTGTAACCATGCTGCCAAGACTTATGTAGGTGTAATTAGAAACTCCATGGATCTAATATCTAATACAGGATATCTTTGTTGAAACAGAGAAGTTCATATTGAGAAGTCTTCTACACCTTTAAACTTCAGAAATATTCAATTCTGTATAAGCCAAATATCTTTACCTTTGTTTTAGTGTTAATTGCTGGTGATTTAATCTCAATTACCTAGAATGGCAGGAGGAGTTGGTCACTTTTATTTTAAATCGTGGTGCACAAAAAATTGCAATTTCAGAAACATTGCAAATTTGCAAAACTGAGAATTAATGCCCCTGAGAGAAATCATTTACTGATGAAAGCTATTTTTTTTTTTTTTTTTGCTGTTTTTCTGGTGACCTTTCCACACCTCATTTTAACTTACTAGATTTTCACTGTCCTTAATGGCAATCAACTCCAGCACTCTTGCCTGGAAAATCCCATGGACGGAGGAGCCTGATAGGCTGCAGTCCATTGGGTCGCAAGGAGTTGGACACAACTGAGCGACTTCACTTTCAATTTCACTTTCACTTTCTTTTGTGGTACCTGAGATGAAAGTGAAAGTGAAGTCGCTCAGCCATGTCTGACTCTTTGTGACCCCATGAACTATAGCCTACCACACTGTCCATGGGATTTTCCAGGTAAGAGTACTGAAGTGGGTTGCCATTTCCTTCCCCCAGAGGATTGTCCAAGCCCAAGGATCCAACCTGGGTCTCCCGCATTGTAGGCAGACGCTTTACCATCTGAGCAACCGGGGACGTCAACCTGAGATGAACCCAGTGATATAGAATCTGAGAGGAAAGGCGGCTCTTCCTAGGCATAACAGTTTTTTTGCAGTGTTTGACAAGGGCCCACTGATCTGTGTACTTTTGCTAAAATGCCAGATGCCTCCCCTGCTCCCACTAATCCCATGAAGAGTTCTGAATGACCTTCTCTTTGGGGGTCAGCTTTGGGGGATGCAAACCTGCAGTATTTTCCAGGCCAGTCTATGCAGGGTTTCACTGGAAAGTGACCTTTGTGCTGCCACCTGGGGCTTGGCCAAGTGTCTGTCCTGCTGAGGGCCGTCTGCTGCCCTGCAGGATGCCTGTTTTCCCACAGTGGTGAAGATAACCGGACTTTGGGATTGGAAAACCTGAGCAGTGTCATCTTGGTATGGTTTGGGGGAAGAGTTTTGGGCCAGAAGATCAAGATTCCTGCCAAGATAGTTAGATATAGAGAAGGCAAAAGGAACCTAGTGATAGACCTAAGATTAATGGTACGCAGCTGTCACTCCTCTATGATTTATCTTTTATGAATGTGTTCACATTTCATGGCTCCTGAAATATGTCATTGAATTTTCAAAATGAATGGCTCCTTCCCTCCCTTCCTCCCTTTGTTCTTTCTCCCTTTTTCTTTTCTCATCTGTTTTTATGTTGGTCAGATTGCTATTTAGAGATGTTTCAGAAACCCTGCCTTTGGTCTACTTTCCTGTTAATCATTCCCGAATCCTCCGGGCACCTTGCTGCTTCTCTTTCCACTTGCTCAGTGGGGAAAGGAGCTGCTGTGCTGTTTTGCACATGGATTCTGGTCACAGGGTCAAGATGGACGCGTCCATCTGTGGGGCAGCTTCAGGGCTGTGACAGAGCTCACTCCTCATGTGTCTCAAAGTTACCAACAAAAGCAGAGGTTTGCTTAAAGTCTCCATGGTTAGAGGAAACCCAGGTAGGAATGTGTTGGACCCACACACAATCTGCTCTGCCAGGGCACTTAGGGTCTGAGTCTGAAGATGGAATGTGTGTACCAGGGAAGAGCTATTCACCGGATGATTGTGCAAATAACCTGCCTCTTCCTTCAGTTACTAGAAGTTGAACACCTTTGTGGGGACTGGTCTTCATATATAGTCTTTACAGTGTGGCCTTATGACAGCATGGCCTTGCTTCAACTGTCACCCACGTCACCCAGCTTCAGCCCATTCACAGAATCACCTTAGCAGTTTAAAGTGTTATCTTCAATCACCCAATGTCTGAGTTCCAACAGACATTCTCTAGAAAGGTGCTCAGTTACTAACCTTGTTTAAAATGTCATCAGCACCACAGATGAGAGGGGACATTGGTGTATTCCTGGAACTGAGATATGTGTTACATACTGTGCAGGTCACCAATCACCCCATGCCCTGGTGGCCTTTGGAGGAGAATGCTCTGTTGAGGAAAGAGGCTGGATGCCACTGGCCTGGCAGGACTGCTAGGTGTGGAGAAACAGTCTGCTCCCTTGAGCTGGAGAGAGATCCCAGCTTCTGAAATATGCCTACACTAGATGTTGTAGGAAGCGCCCTAAATGTGGAATCAGAAGATTTTGGACATTTACGCCTTTAGCTGGGGCACCTACCCTCTTAACCAAGGCTCTTAAATCCTGTCAGAACTGTTAAGCCCTTTACCAGGACTCTTAAACCATTAATTAAGGCCCTTGAACCCTTTACAAAACTCCTAAACCCTTTACATCGGCACTTTGACCAGATATTTAACCAAACCAACCAGCTAGCTATGTGGCCTTTGATGAAGTTAGCTCCTCCGAGCCTTATATGTCTCGCTGCAAACTGCAGTTGTGACAGCCTGCTGCCTGGAGTTGAGGTGAGCATCCCCAGAGGTGATAGAGCATTCCCTCCGCAGACCTGGTCAGCACGCCTGCTTATTAGAGGCCAAGTATCTCTCTTTCCTCTCTCCTTCCCTTAACATCTCTGAGCCCCAGTTCTCTTAGCTGTAAATCAGAAATAGTGATATCTGACGAATTTATCCCACAGGGTTGTCTTTGCTGAGACTGTTTGGGAAAACACTTAGTAAACTGTAAAAGCAACTGACATGACGGAGTGGCTGCTATGTGTCGTTCTGTGTACATCATCTCACATGTTTCTCTGAGGTAGACGTTATATCCCATTTTGTAAACAGAGAAATAGATTTAGCAAGGGCACAGGGCATGGATTTGAGGCAATAGGATTGAAGCAAAGTCTTGCTCATTTTAAAGAGTGTGCACTTCCCTTTTGAAACATGAGGAACTGGTTTGTCTCTGTCTCTGTTCACAAAAGTTGCTGACATTAGAGTTTAATGTCATGGTTGACAGAGCAAATACAGTTATATTCTTATGCTTTATTTTGTTGCCCCCAGTAGTTATCCAGACCGTCACCCCAGTTTGACCAAAGCTCATTCTCTTGAGTAATATGAACTGGAAGATGTTACCAAGTCAGTACTCTGTAGAGTGAACACCTAGGAAACTGGGCTTGTATCTGTACCTGAAAACAGTCTTGCAAGGTGAAGGGTATATTAGGTGTTCATTGTACTATTTTTGCAACTTTTCTAAAGGTTTGAAAATTTTCTCAATGCCAAAAAAAAGGTGCAAATAAGGGAAAAGTGCTACTCAGCATTCAGTTGGTTTTCTTCACTGGCATTACAGAAGCATCGTTTTTGTGTGAGGATATAAGTCCTATTATCAACTCATGAAACTCCCAGATTCTGAATCGTCAGGCAGCAGAATGTCTATTCCTTAGTTTATATCTTAAGTGAACATATAAAGGAGCTAAAATTACAGAAGGTGTTCAGATAAACCACATACAATTTCTGCCTGAGAATTTTTTTTTTTTTTTTAACCCCCTGAACTGGATTGACTTAACATTTTATTGTAGGTTTGGACCAAAGACAGACGTTGGTTGTTCAGAAGATTCTGGCATTTGTATAAGGAAGAATCAGGATCTAAGTAACTCCAGGAACTGCCTGCCCAGTGCCACTCGGCTAGTTGGTGGTAGAGCTGAACCCATAGTTGGTGGTAGAGTATGGACGACCCATATTTCCAGAACATTCATCCTCCATCCTTCTTACTGGCTCGTCCTAAAGAGTAGTATCATCCTTAGAGAATTTCTGACAGACATTTTATCTGACTTTGTAAGGCCATTCTATGTAATTATTTTTTTCAAAAAGGAAATCATCAAGTGCTTTGTATTTTAAATGGGCCTTAGAGCTCAAGGCTGTTGTGTCCATAGAGGCAGAGACTTAGGTGGTCTGATGTCTGCTTTAACTATGTATAGTTATGCTGTCCAATACGGTAACCACTAACCACATATAGCTGTTTAACTTTTTTAAAAATTCAGTTCCCCAGTTGTCCTAGGGACATTTCAAGTGCTCAGTAATACATATGGCTAGTGGCTACCATATTAGACCGTGCAGAAATGGAACATTTTCACTGTTATATAGAGGGTTCTGTTGGGCAGCGGTGTCAGTAGTTCTAAGACAGGGACCTTACTAATGTAAAATTAGTTAGCTAGGGATAGAAAATTTGATTAAATGTTCTTCCATTCTTGTGTTTGCTTCTTATGCTGCTTTGGTTGTATTTTACTAATTTTGCAAATTGTTTTTTTTTAAGTAATTTTTTCATAACTTTGAGGCAAGCTGTGGAATGACAGATGGAATATGATGTTGGGGAAAGTAATTAAAATGTTTGTAAACCTTACTAGTCCTGAAGTTTGATTTAAACTTTTAAAAAAATGGTCTGTCATTTCCTTAATGGGAACCCTACTTCTTTTTGAAATAAACCCACAGTGAGTTGTAATTTCATCCTCAAAGAGGAAAAAATGCCTTTATCCAGAAGAAATTTGGCTCTTATAATTGTGTTTCTTTCCCCAGATCATAAAGAAAATAGGAAAACTGTGAATGTGTGGACTGAGGTTGCTAAGTGGCATATTTAAGATATGCTATTTAAAGGAGATTTTCTACCACCCTGACCCACAGTAAACCATTTGCCTAGAAATGTTTTGCTTCTGCAAAAGGCCCATACAAGGCAAAGAAAAACACACTGATTTTTAGAAAATAAAGTTAGCTTTTGGAATTTATTTTAACTGGGGGAAATGTATGCAAATAAGATACAGGAACATGACAGCTCCTATGGAAAGGAAACTGCCCTCCTTCTTGAACTTCTGTTACCATCTTCAAATTAACCAAAAAATGGAAAGGTGGAGGGTTATCTTTAAAATGTCAAATAACTGTCAAGAAAGAGGTGGATACTGAGATTCAGCCACTAGATTCAGAAACTGTACTAGCCAGAGGCAGGTGGCATGCATGGCTTATTCTTTATTGACATAACTCAGATCACAAATTTTGGGCGGTATCAATCACAGAATCACTTGGATAATGACCTTAGGTAGTTCTTTTCTCATCAGAAACCCAGTACCTAGACTTCATCATGTCCCACCACTACCCTCTGTACCCTCAGTCCTGTCCTCTTCAAGAAAAGGAAACCTAGCTCTTTCTAGTTATTTCACATAATGCCACTCTAATGATATAAAGTGCTTATTCTTAAATAATTTCCCTTGTCAAGAATAAACCCGAGTGAGATCATTTAGGAGACAGGAAGTAAGCAGGAAGCAGGGAGCATGGTTTTGAGGGTAAATCTGAGGCATCTACTAGAGGGTGAGGGCTGCAACGCCTCCCCTAAGGGACTGATTCTCCACCTAGACCGGCAGGATCCAATATGGCAGCCACCTGGGCTGTTTAGCCCTTGAAATGTGGCTAGTCTGAGATGCTATGCAAAGTGAAATGCGCATCACAATTGAACAGTTTACAAAACAAAGAGAAGGTAAGATGTCTTATGAATAACTTTATTATATTGATTATATGCTGACATGATAACATTTTTAGATATTAGGTTAAAGAAAATTTATTTTAAAAAATTACTTCTACCTGTTTATTGAAAATGTTTAATGTAGCTGCCAGGATATTTAAAACTACATAGGTAGCTAATATTATATTTGAACCAGACAGTACAGGTCTGGACAACTTCAGCCTTTGTCGCAGAATCTACCATACAAAACCTGCTGATTGACTGATCACAGGTTCTCACAGTTGCCACCATATCTACTTTCCAGGCCAGAAACATAGCCTGCCTCCCCTGACGTCCAGTTCAGCCCTGATTCTCAATGCCCTATTTTGGTTTAGTCTTAGACATTGAAAGGTGTCCTTCATTTTTCTGGGTCCGCACAGTGATTTTGAAATGAAATGCTTTTGAGAGGGACAGGTTGAGATTTTCATCCACTTCTTGTTTATATAGGTTTTGTGCTTCATTTTTTGTTTTTGCTTCACTGTGATTCTAGACTTTACATATTTATTTGTGAGTTTTATGTATACCCCTCTTTCCAAAGAAAGCCGTCAGTGTGATAAAGCTGTGAAGTTGAAAAGAGAAACTGAGAGAACAAGGAACACATTTTGTCTTGACCTGAAGCTTCTTGTCATGAGTATGCATGTGTGTATATATACACACACATACATAATGATGTATGTCTGTATGTGTGTGTGTGTGTGTGTGTGTGTGTGTGTGTGTATACAGAAAGCAGAAGTAGATTGGGTTTCAAACAAAAGTTATTTTCAACCAAATATATGTTAATATCCATGGAAATGAAAAGTCAAACCTAGCATTACCTTTAGTAATGAAACAGTTCACTTGGGATTTGGCTAATGATGTGCAAATATTAATACACATAATTTGGCTGCCTAATATTGATTTAAGTTGTTCATTCAAATTCATTTTATTACAGAAAAATGAGCCATTTGTTTTACAGTGTTTGTCCCTGCAGTCAGTGAGATCGTAAAAGCATGTTTATTGCGTAAATAATACTCTTTTGCTGACTTTCTGATGCAAAGAGAACCTTGTGATGACTCCTTCAGAAAGTTCTGTGAGCTCATAAGGTTCTGGTTGGAGGCCTGGTTAATTCAAGCCAAGTGTCCTCTGTTTATCTCCCTCGTAATCAATATCTAGGGTTGAAGGTACTGTCAATGATCTGGGCACAGAGAGTTTTGTTTACATGTAATGTTCAATGCCTGAGGGTTGAACTTTGTCCATGTGAGAGCCCTATGTTTGTTTTAAGCAAACTAACCCACATGCTTTTTTTTTTTTTTTTTTTAAATCAAGTGTGAGTTCTTCTTTGGGGTGGGGGGAGCATTTGACAGGGGCTTTGTCAACTCTTTTGAAATAATATCAGATTCAGATTAGGAGCATAACCACAACAAATCCTTGGGAATTATGAGCGGAAGACATGATTTGGAACTAGACAATGTAATTTGTCATAAGAACATGATAATTGCCATAGTCCTTATTTGGATCTATAGTCTAACCCCAGGAATAACAGTAAGGGGTATTTTGTAAAAATGCACAGCAATCTTTCAGGGAAGAGATGCCCTGCAGATATCTTAATTTTCACAAATAGCTGAGTGTAAATCTGTCATTTAGGAATTCATGTAAACATGTTCCTGAGAGTATATGTAGTTTTAGCTTGTGCCTCTTATAGTAATGAGATCTATCCATTTTCTCTTCCCAGAGTGGACTTGTATTTCTTTTCACTGCTTTAAATGTAACTCTCTGAGACTTATTTCTAATGCTTATTCTTGACTTCGTAAATAAATGTGGGTTCATGTAAATCCTGAACTTCAAGCATTGTGTGTCTTGTATCACATGCTGTGAAGTTGAAGATTCAGCCCAAACACTAGCACCACTGGCCGTGCTAACTTGAATTTCCATTTTCTCATCCATAAAATGGGCTAATAATACTTGTTGTAGAATCAAATGGGAACATGCCTGTGAAAGAAACCTGAAAATTAAAAATTTGTTAACAAAACATCTAGTTTCTTGAAGTTCCCATTCTAATAGATGCTCCATTGATTGCTTTCCTGTGTGCTAAGTGATCACCCAGAATTCACGATCATCTAATATAACTGGAAAAATCTCTTCTAAATATATTACCTTGCTCTCTTCAAAAGCCTTTCAAAACCTTGCAGCATAATCCCACAAGTTTAGAATTTCTCCACGCAGTGTCAGACTCCACTGTGCATCCCATATTCCTCTAGACATAGTAAATTAGCCCGGACAAATCTCTTATCCAAAGGCATGCCACTGTTTATACTTTCCAGTCCAGAGGAGTGGCTCAGATCAAATTTGATGTAGTAATCAGTATGTGCAAATGAATATCTGTAACAGACATGCACGTTACAAAGCACAACAACCGTAACTCTCATTAAAAACAAAACAAAACAAAAAAACTACCACTCAACTTTAGGAACATTTTATTCCCTTGCATCCTCCTGGTGCTCTTCTCCCTTCCCTCCTCTGTCTTCTTTCATTCCCTCCCTCCGAAGTAACCAGTACTTTGAATTTCCTGCTTTTATTCCCTTGGTTTTCTTCCTTTAAATTATCGTACTTCGTATCACTAAAATACATGCTTCATGATGGCAGATATTTTTTCCCTGTTCTGTTCAATCTGTCCCCAGTGTCTAGAACAGTGTCTGGCATGTAGCAGGCTGAGCGACTGAGTACACACACACACACACACACACACACACACACACACACACACACACACACACACACTTAGGCACTCCGTAAGTAGTTACTGAGTAAATGAATATGTCAGTGTCCCAAGTCTATCAAAGGGATGCTGCTATACACACACACACACACACACACACACACACACACACACACTTAGGCACTCCGTAAGTAGTTACTGAGTAAATGAATATGTCAGTGTCCCAAGTCTATCAAAGGGATGCTGCTATAGTCCCTCCTTTATCTCTTGCATGTAAATCAGCTCTGTAAGTGACGTAAATTTCATCGTAGTTTCTTATTAGCTGCATGCCTCTAATGATTTTTAGCAAATTAGTATTTTTTAAGTGTTAATATAGATTATTTGCATTTAGTTGCACTAGGAGATGCCCAGCAAAATCACATGGACTTTTCTGAACCAGGACTTCTTTTTAAAATTGATTTGTATTTCACAAGCATTTTTCAGGACTGAATAGTGAACACTCAAGGAACATAAGCAGTGAAGCTTGAGTTCAGCAGGGAGAGCTACAAAGAAACTTTTTTAAAGAATAAAATATACATGCTACAACAAAAATGAACCTTGATAATATTATACTAAGTGAAAGAATCCAGCTACAAAAGACCACATATTGGGCTTGCCTGGCAGCTCAGCAGTAAAGAGTCTGCCTGCCAGTATAGGAGACATAGGTTAGATCCCTGATCTGGGAAGATCCCACATGCTGAGGAGCAGCTAAACTAAGCCCCTGCGCCACAGCTATTGAGCCTAGGCTCCAGAGCCCAGGAGCTGCGAATTACTGAGCTCACGTGCTGTAACTACTGAAGCCTGCGCCCTAGAGTCTGTGCTCCATAACAAGAGAAGCCAGCACACAATGAGAAGCTGGCACACTGCACCTAGAGAGTAGCCCCCGCTCGCCACAACTAGAGAAAAGCCTGCACCAGCGACGACAACCCAGCACAGCCAGAATTAAATAAATAAAAAGCTTGTTTTAATCGTATGTATTGTATGATTCCACTTATACGAAATCACCAGAATAGGCAAATCATAGACAGAGAGTCGATTCGTTATTTCCTTTGGCTGGGTGTGGGGATTGGAGGAGAACCAGAGTGACTGCTAATGGGTATGTGTTTCTTTGCAGGGTAATGAAGTTGTTCTAAAATTGATTGTGATAATGGTTGTACCTGTGTGTGATTACACAAAAAGTCACTAAATTATACACTTTTAAAGAGGTGGATTGTAGGGTAAATTAATTATATCTCAATGAACTCATCATTTTGAAAAGGCCAGAAAATGAATAGAGTAGGCAAGATAGGGTGAAAAGACCATAAAAAACTTAAATATCGAGTCATTCCCAGATAGGATGCTTGTAATCAGATAGGAAACATTAACTCCCTATTTACTGATATCTTCAACAACATTCGGAGATAGCCCTCCTATTCCTGCTTTCATTTGCACACTCATCTTTTTCTGCTGCCAGTCTTCGATCTAAAAGTTCCCCAGAATTGTGTTCTCTGTGGCTGGTTCATAGGGTCAGCTCTGCCTGCTGCAGCAGACGCCTTCTTCCCCTGTGCCCCCTGGAGACCATGGTGTCCTTTCTCCTCTGGCTGAAAAATGAGGAACAGCAGCAGGTCTCTGCTGTTGCTGGACAAAGCAATTAATGCATTTCTCATGACTAGTTAATTGGATTTTTATGCAGCTTTTCAAGCCCAGGGCACAACTCTTATGCCCTCCAATTGAAACGCAGGTCATCGGGGAACCAAGTTTCCCACATTCCCTCTGTATACGTGGTGCTGCTGAGTGTTACCAGCGCAGTGACGCTGCTGTTCCTCTCTCCCATGCCCCATTAGATGGATGTCTGTGCCAGTGTTTCCAAGAGTATCGTCTGTTGGCTCTTTTGTTGTTTCTAATCAAAGAGCTGACACCCTTTGATCATGTCAGATCACAGTATTGTACTGTAAATACTGTTAGGAAGACTAAAATATTACACAGATACAGCTGTCTCAGATCGTCTCATAGCGCTTACTTTCACACTGAACAAGTAAAGAAAGTGTGTTTGATCCGATTCACTCTAAAATATGAGTATTACAAATACGAAATTTTCTAGAACCACATATAGTTCAATACAGTGAATCCAATCAGTGAGCATTTTAAAAAGTCCTGCTGGGTTTAAGTGCCAGCTTGTTATAGAAATCCTCCTTTTCACCCAAGTTTAGAGACTCCTAGAGCAAGATAGACTTTGCATCGGTTAGAGGAAGATCTGGTGGGGAAGCTTGTGGGGATAGAGACTGGTGTCTTTGGGGAGCAGAGTCCCTGGGTGGCCACTTTCATGGGCAGGCTTCACTCTCCAAAGGCATGTATGCGTGTATAGGACAACTGGTTCTCCTTTGTGGCCTGTCCTCTTTCTTCTCCCCAAGGGACAGCTCAGGTGGGTCCCCACACAAAATTCAAATAAATAGCCATTCATGAGAGTACAGAGGCAAAGCAAATCCCAAAACTAAGTCTTCCGTAGTTCTTTCTTTTAAGGTCTGATTTGCAATATTTTCTTGGCACCCAGAGGAGGAAGTGGGTGTGGGCTATAGTGGATTTGTTATTCTGTGTCCTCCCCTTAGGGAAATTTGGCTGCCCTGGGTACCCTGCAACAACGTGGGCAACGTATGTGCCTTGTGCTGGCCTCTGCAGCTGCCCTCATGTCTCACCCCAGGTGTGCCATTTATACCTTGGTCCTCCAGCTTGCTAATATCACCGGCCAGGCTTTCTCTAACAAAAGACCCACTGTCCCTGGGACATGCCATGCATGTGACTTTTCTCATGCTGACAACAACATGCCTAATGCATTCACACCTCCTCACTTCCTGACTAGACCATTCCAGGGTACAAGTATTGCATGGACTAGGATGCTTCTGCAGAAAACCCCAAAGAAGTGGGAGGTAGGCATGGTTTACACTGTAACATCTGACTGAGTCTGCTTCTCTGCAGTTGTGTGGGCTCTCCCTCTGGGTGGATGGGCTTTGTCCTCAGCCTCACTCTTCTTTCGGTGTCAGGATGACAGCAGCAGTCCCTGGCGTCACATTTAGAAAGAGAAAAAGGGTAACATCTTCCTACTGGTTTGATGGAAAGTGAAAACACCTGTCTCAGAAGCATCCCTCCCAACAGCAGACTTTCCCTTGTCTCATTGGTCACAGTTGTGTCACATGCTCTCTTATGAGCCAATCACTTGCAAGAATAGGATTTCATGGTGTACTCAGTCCAGTCATGACCCCCACTTCCTGGCTGGATGGAACAGGTTTTCGTGAAGGAAGCTGGAGGAACCCAGGGTGTCTGCCGTAGGTATGTCATGAATTTTCTCAGCCCTTGAAATCTCCAAAGCCATCCAGAAATACTGAGAGTCCTAAGAAACCTGGCCTTTCCCAGGCAAAGGACTCAATTATAGTCTAGTTGAGAACCCAGTTAGTGAATCTATCCATTCTGTAATAATATTTCTCCCCTGAAAAAATATATATCTGCTTCCCTTCCAAGTTAAGGTGGCTGACAGCTTGTACTGATGCATTGTTTCACGTGTTAGTGTTTTCTGATTTGAAACATCTTATTTTATGGTTCTGAGCCATTCATTCGAAAAATGTGTAGATTCTTCAGCTCTAATGAAAAGTAGGACAGTGAGGGTGGAAGGTTTTGAATCTCGACCGACTTTAACACCTCTGAGTCTGGTGTAAGTTGGAATTGTTATATTGGAAATTCAGGGAATAATAGTAGATGATTCAACCACTCCTGGTTGCTATGGTGAGGAATTTTTAAAGCTTTGATTTGTGAGAAATAGTGATCATTAGTAGCTCTTTGTTTTTTAAAACAGAGAGCCCTGCAAATGGTAAAGGCTTGAGTGGAATAAATGACTGGCGCCTAATTGGAGAAAGAATCTCAGGTTATTTCCAAATAAATGAAAACGGGCAGGGGCTTTTGGAGAGCAGATTCTTATATTCCATTTTTATGTCAGGCCAGAGTATGCAAAAATTATTGGACAAGGAGTCATGTGACTCCCATCTATGCTAGTACTGTCTTGGCTTTTACTTTGCATATGGCCTGGGGACAATTTCATTATCATTTTGTAACTTTTTGATGCTCATCTGTTGAATTATGAGGTCAGACCAGATCATCTCTGAAGGTCTTGAAAATTTTATGATTTTGTGACTCTGCTGATTTCCTCTTGCCAATTTTCAGTGCTTTGGTGGTATGCCCACACAGCCCTCCTTCCTCCCACACATACTTCACATAGCAGTTATCATTGGCCTCATTTGCTCCCGGCACCCAGTCTATAAGATATGAAGAACTACTGGGTGCCTGCCTGCACTCAATTTTCAGTCCTCACTCCAAGTAAGCCCAGAGACATCTCAAGTGTGCTATAGGAAGTACTATACAAACCTTTGGGAATTTCTTACATCTAGAAATATATTTTGCATCATAACTCAGCACACACACACACACACACCATGCTAAGTATACATAATTCAGTGTATACTTCTCAAGCATTTACTGTGTTCTCGGTTCGGTGTTAGAAATATTACAGAGGTGAACAAAAGGGACAAAAATTCTGGTGCTTATGTAGTTTCTGAATATGGAGAAATAGTAAACCAAAGAAATTATATGTACTCTTTATATTTACAAAATATATGCATCATTATTACATATAATTTATAATTTACATAATATATTAGAAGGTGATAAGTTCTATGCAGAAAAATAAAGCAGAAAGGGAGATAGGAAATATTGGGAGTTGAGGGGGGCTCTGATTATTAAATTGTATGGTCAAGGAAGGCCTTATTGAGAAGAGACATTGATAGTGAGGAAACCAGCATGTAGATATCTGGAGGAGGAGCATTCCAGACAGAGGGACCAGCAGTTACAGACACCCACCTGTGAGCGTGTGCCTGGTATGTTCCAGGAACAGGAGTAATGTCATGGATCTGGGGTAATGAAGGGTAAATAGGACTGAGCAGAAGGGGTGGGGGTGGGGAAGATCATGGTGGGCTGTGTAGACCATTGTAGAGACTTTTGGCTTTTACACTGAGATTAATCATCCCTTGATAATCTGTAGGCTTCCAGAAGTAACAGAGGACCCGGGCGGGCTACAGTCAGTCCATGGGATTGTAAAGAGTGGGCTACAACTGAACACACACACACACACACGAGTGACATGATCTGACTTGGGTTTTAACCAAGAACCATCCTGGCTGTTATATTGAGAGTAGACTAAACATGAATTCTTTGTGTAGGTGTAAGCTGTGCTTACCCCTTCATGTGTGACATGCTCTATTTTCTTTTCTATTGCATTTTAATTCATCTAAAAACTGATCAGTGCCCACAAATTGATTTTACTATAAAGTGTCAATGGGCAATTTGAAAAAACAGATTACAAATTGGGTTAGAACCGCAAAGAACTGAGCTTCCTTGCTCAAGGCATGGTTGTGGTATACATGGCACATACTTGGAACCTTGTATTCATACTCAGTAATAGCTTTCAAGGAACTTTTGTTCATTTTTTAACTTACATCGAATGTGTGCATGCTAAGTTGCTTGTTCAGTTCTTTGTGACCATATGGATTATAGCCCTCCAGGCCCATTTGCCCATGAGATTCTTCAGTTAAGAATCCTGGAGTGAGTTCCCATGCCTTCCTCTGAGGATCTTCCCTATCCAAGGATTGAACCAGCATCTCTTACATTTCCTGCATTGGCAGGAGGGTTCTTTATCACTGGCACCACCTGGGAATCTTAATTGAATAACACTGTTTTATTAAATGCTGATTTAAAAGTTTCACTTTTCGTACATCTTTAGCAGGCTTTTATTACCAATTTAGATTTTAAATAAGTTTTTTGTTGTTGAAGTATAGTTGATTTACGATATTATGTTAGTTTCAGATGTACAGCACAGTGATTCAGTTTTTTCTGATTATATTCTATTATAGATCATTACAAGCTATTGAATATAGTTTCTTATGCTCCTAATTTGTTCCTCCCCTACTCACCCTCTCCTTTGAAAATGACTTTTTCTACAGATTATTTTAAATATACTTAAAGAGAAAAGTACAGTGAATCAACTTCAGTAATTATAAACTCATGGCCAGGTGTCATCTAAACTCAACTTCCATAGTTTGAATTACTTTGAAGCAGGTCTCAGGCCTGGTATTATTTCATCTGTAAATATTTCAGTTGTTATCTTAAAAGATAAAAACTCACTGCAAAAATATGCTGCATTAGTATTCACACGCAAGTGTATGCATGGGCACATGCACACCAGCAATAATTCGCCCTGTTTAGTCTGATCAGCAGTGTCTCTTCATCCATCTAAGGGGGAAATGCAAGTAACTTTCCTTAAATGAAGCTGTGGTCATATTTTCTTAATGCTGAAGATGGTGTTTCTGGACACTGCCAAGCCCCTGTTGAAGAAATACTTTCTTACTGTCAAAAATGAATCACTTCAATCCTGTTCCCCTTTTATACTTTCATTTCTTCTTAAGTGGGGCCTCCTTTTCTGTGACTTTGATTAATCAATGGTAAGAGCCTTGAGAGGTGGTCCTGGGTCTTATGACCCTTGTACCACATAATGACTTGACATGGTTTCCCACACACAGCCGCCATCACACTTTTGTTAATGTTTTTACTTCCTGTTCTAAAGTCAGAATTGGGGGAAGCCTCTCTTGGCCCTTTGACCCCTCACTCTGTTGGCCAAATGTTCAGTTCAGTTCAGTTCAGTTACTCAGTCGTGTCTGACTCTTTGCGACCCCATGAATCACAGCACACCAGGCCTGCCTGTCCATCACCAACTCCCGGAGTTCACTCAGACTCACGTCCATCGAGTCAGTGATGCCATCCAGCCATCTCATCCTTGGTCGTCCCCTTCTCCTCCTGCCCCCAATCCCTCCCAGCATCAAAGTCTTTTCCAATGAGTCAACTCTTCGCATGAGGTGGCCAAAGTACTGGAGTTTCAGCTTTAGCATCATTCCTTCCAAAGAAATCCCAGGGTTGATCTCCTTCAGAATGGACTAGTTGGATCTCCTTGCAGTCCAAGGGACTCTCAAGAGTCTTCTCCAACACCACAGTTCAAAAGCATCAATTCTTCAGCACTCAGCTTTCTTCATAGTCCAACTCTCACATCCATACATGACTACTAGAAAAACCATAGCCTTGACTAGATGGACCTAAGTCGGCAAAATAATGTCTCTGCTTTTGAATATGCTATCTAGGTTGGTCATAACTTTTCTTCCAAGGAGTAAGCGTCTTTTAATTTCGTGGCTGCAGTCACCATCTGCAGTGATTTTGGAGCCCCCAAAATAAAGTCTGACACTGTTTCCACTGTTTCTCCGTCTATTTCCCATGAAGTGATGGGACTGGATGCCATGATCTTCGTTTTCTGAATGTTGAGCTTTAAGCCAGCTTTTTCACTCTCCTCTTTCACTTTCATCAAGGGGCTTTTTAGTTCCTCTTCACTTTCTGCCATAAGGGTAGTGTCATCTGCATATCTGAGGTTATTGATATTTCTCTCGGCAATCTTAATTTCAGCTTGTGTTTCTTCCAGTCCAGCCTTTCTCTGCATATAAGTTAAAGAAGCAGGGTGACAATATACAGCCTTGACGCACTCCTTTTCCTATTTGGAACCAGTCTGTTGTTCCATGTCCAGTTCTAACTGTTGCTTCCTGACCTGCATACAGATTTCTCAAGAGCAGGTCAGGTGGTCTGGTATTCCCATCTCTTTCAGAATTTTCCACAGTTTATTGTGATCCACACAGTCAAAGGCTTTGACATAGTCAATAAAAATCTGACTTGTCTATGCTGCTGCTGCTGCAAAGTCACTTCAGTCGTGTCTGACTCTGTGTGACCCCATAGACAGCAGCCCACCAGGCTCCCCGTCCCTGGGAATCTCCAGGCAAGAACACTGGAGTGGGTTGCCATTTCCTTCTCCAATGCATGAAAGTGAAAAGTGAAAGTGAAGTCGCTCAGTCATGTCCGACCCTCAGCGACTCCACGGACTGCAGCCTTCCAGGCTCCTCTGTCCATGGGATTTTCCAGGCAAGAGTACTGGAGTGGGGTGCCATTGCCCTCTCTGGACTTGTCTATACTAATGGCTAATAAACACATAAAAAGATGCTCAACATCATTCATTGTTAGAGAAATGCAAACCAAGATTACAGTGAGGTATCACCTCACACCAGTCAGAATGACCATCATCCAAAAAAAATTTACGAATAATAAATGCTGGAGAGGATATGGAGAAAAGGGAACCCTCTTGCACTGCTGGTGGAAATGTAAATTGATACAGCCACTATGGAGAGCAGTTTGGAGATTCCTGAAAAACTAGGAATAGAACTGCCACATGACCCAGTCATATGGGTAATAGTAGTAATCTCAATACTGGGCATATACTCTGAGAAAACCATAATTGAAATAGACACAGGTAACTCAATGTTTGTTGCACACTATTTACAAAGGCTAGGACATGGAAGCAGCATACTTAGATAGATGTCCATCAACCAATGAATGGATAAAGAAGTTGGCTATTAATATATTTAAACAATGGAGTATTACTAAGCCATATAAGATTCAGTTCAGAGTGACTGAACTGAACTGAACTGAGGCCGTATAAAGAACACATTTGAATCAGTCCTGATACAGTGGATGAAACTGTATAACAGGCAGTTTATAGAGAGTGAAATAAGTTATAGAGAGTGAAATAAGTCAGAAAGACAGAAACAAATATTGTATATTAACGCGATGGTACTGATGAACCTATTTGCAGGGCAGCAGTAGAGAAGGAAACGGCAACCCACTCCAGTGTTCCTGCCTGGAGAATCCCAGGGATGGGGGAGCCTGGGGGGCTGCCGTCTGTGGGGTCGCACAGAGTCGGACACGACTGAAGCGACTCAGCAGCAGCAGTGGAGATGCAGACATACCGAACAGACTTGTAGATGCAGTGGGGGAAGGAGAGGGTGGGAGGAATCGAGAGAATGGGCTGGGAACATGCACATCACCATATGCAAACTAGACAGCCCGTGGGAAATTCACTGTATGATGCAGGGAGCTCAAACCAGTGCTCTGTGACATCCTAGAGGGGTGGGGTGGGGTGGGAGGCAGGAGGGAGGCTCAAGAAAGGGGAGGGAGCCTGTGTACACCTATGGCTGACTCATGTTGATATATTGCAGAGACCACCAAAATACTGTAAAGCAATTATCCTCCATTAAAAAAAAAAAAAAAAAAACTGACTTGTTTAAAAAGCCTCACTTCTACCAGGATGGGAAGCTTTCTGTATCAGTATTGACTCTGACAGGAGCCTTCAAGTTGATCTCTGTTCTTATAGAGCCTTTCTGTCCCTTCTGTTCCTTGATCTCTTTATCCTTAGTGTGTGGTGTTTATTTTCCTCTGGTAGCTCCCCTAATCTCCACTAATTCATTGATTAATTTGATATGGGTTACATTACTGGAAACTTGGTCATTTCTGAATGTATATAATAATAATTTCAGAGAAGGAAGGGTAAGTAAATATTTGTATGTTTGAGTGTATGGTGTGTACGAATCCAGTGCTGAGTATTCCTTATTTACCTAATTAATTACCCAAATTTTATATCTATAAAATTGGCAAGGGAAGTGGCCATACTCCAAGCCTTATTCTTTTCATCCATGCTTTCTCCAACCTTTCTGCTTTTCTTTTTCATAAAAACTGAGTGCATACTTGTGCCAAGCCCCATGTGTGGCTTTGGCAACACGAAGAGACGGAAAGCAGCCTCTTTGTAACTTCTTATTCAGAGTCTGTCCCCAGTGGATTGTCACTCCATAAAGGCAGACGCCCTCAGGTCACCAGCTACTAGCAGAGGCCCATCCTCTATTGGCTTCTTAAGAACAGTTTTGCATGAATGGCTGAATGACTGGAAATATGCACCTCATCACAGAGGAGTTTACAGCCCAAGATTTGGTCAGGAATGCGAACTTGGTGCATCTTGGTAGAACTTATAAGGTCATCATCAGTTATATTTGCAGTTACAGTGAAACTCTTCCCTTAAATTGCTACCTCTCCTGGCCACAGTCTTCTGAGTTTTTAGTACCCTCTTAAAGATGCCGGAAGTTTGACATGGTGATTCTTACATGCAGTGGCATGGGTGTGGCCTCTGGAACTGCAAGCAAGAAGAAACGGGGAGGGCTCCGCTTTCTCCGCTGTCTGCCTCTGCTGCCCATGTAGTTCTAGGAAGTTCTAGCTGGATGAGACTTCTCATCTTCCCTGGGTCTGCAAATCTCAGAGTCTTGGGAGGCCTCCCGGATGTCCTGATTATGGGTCTCGTTTAGCCTGAAGGCAGGCCGGTAGTTATAACTCCTTACCACAAGGAAAGCATTTTTAAAACTAGCACACAAATCTGTTTTTTTTCTTCTGAGTTACAATTTTATGTTTATGCTCTGCCAGGAGACATTTACTACTGGTTAAAGAGGAATTAAAAATACTTGTTGCTGTTTTTCCAGGGCAAGGATTTACTCTGGTGGAAAGTAATGTCTTGTGTGTGTGTGTGTGTGTGTGTGTGTGTGTGTGTGTGTGTGAGAGAGAGAGAGAGAGAGAATGTCTGCATTTATGAATGTACCAGGGTGTGTCTGTGAGTTACTGTATGTGTGCACATGTGTGTGTCTTTGTCTGTCTGGGTTTATATTTGTGTGTCAGTGTATGTCTTTGTGGGATGTGGGGTGTACATGTATGTCTTTGCATCATAAGGCAGATTCAGCACCCAGGGGAAAGAAAACTTTCAGAGGACCACAACCCATGGGATAACTTTTCAGCTATTGTCTTTTTTGTGGTTTTAAATTATTTGTTCCTCCTCTTGAAGTGACTGATTCAGAATATGAAAAAGTTCTTTTAGAGAATGGAAAAAAGATATCCTTTAACATTTTCATGGTTATATATAATTAATCTTACTGTGCAAACCAATTATTTTTAATCCCCAGGTGGAGCTTGTAACTCAGCCTAAGTAGTTCTCCAGGTATAATGAATGACAAGCCATAGAGGCAAATGTCAGAGAAGCCACTATTTTGGGGGACTGGATCCTTTTTTAAAAAAATAGACATTTTAGTTGCTGAGAGAGTCCTTGTAGATTCCCTTCAAAATTAAAAAAGCAAGAGGAAGAGGAAATTACAATTAACAGTCTTGAAATTCCAATTAATCCCTCAAATAGTGATTAATTTCCAGAGACATGGAGACGCTGCAGTATATCCGAGAGAAAGGAAAAGACAATTAGGATTGGAGAAATTGGTAGAGGACACTTGGGTAGGTGGAACTCCCACCAGGATTGAAGATTGTGCTAGGACTGAGATAATTGACAAGGCTGGATGCCTGCCAAAAACTATCTAGCGTTGACTTTTCTTAATGGGACAAATGTGCCCATTTGGAATCCCACAAACCATGTTTTCTAAAACAGTCTACTGTCTCTTTAGGGAAAACTTCAAATAAAATCTGTTATCAAATCAGAGTGCTTTCTATGTCACTTTTAGCTAGTTCATCATTTGGCTGAAATGTTGGTCCCCTGCCCTTCGTTGTGTTCACTGTATTCTTGGGGCTCCCCTCTCCCTACCAATCAGCATCTCAGTGAGTTACTTCAAATCTGTGTTGGTTTAAGATAGTAGATGTTTTACATGTCTGAGACTGCTGCTGTGGCCTGGAAATCACAAAACCAACTGATGCGTCAACTTTTCCTCTAAAAGGTAAAACAACACCATTGCAATTTTGGGGTGCACATTATTGAGGACATGATAAATTGGAACAAAGAGAAAATGAGCATGTTCTCATAGAGCTGGCTATACTTATGAAAAGAGTACTTACTTTAGCATACAACTGCTGAGTTCAAGTAGATTCAGTTTTAAGTCATTTGGAATTTATTTGTATGTATTAATACCTGAAATTTTAATTATGTGGTAATGAATATGGTGTTATATTTTCATGGTAGCATAGCTTTTGATCTTTTCCTTTTTTTCAGTCTACTAACAGTTCTTATTAGAA
Source organism: Nanger dama (assembly GCA_917880005.1). Classification (NCBI taxonomy): domain Eukaryota; kingdom Metazoa; phylum Chordata; class Mammalia; order Artiodactyla; family Bovidae; genus Nanger; species Nanger dama. The sequence goes on from CAKJTW010000022.1 coordinate 30,915,765, forward strand.
GGAAAAACTCTCTAGAGAATGAGGAATAAACATCAGAGTCCCTTAAACTTTTAAGTACATGCAGCACTTTATAGAAATAATGTTAAGTGAGGTAACCATTTGTGGTCAGCTGAAAAACATAACTTTCAGAGCGATTTGACCAACTATACTGACCTAGAAAACGAAATAAGCAGTTTGGAAAATCTGGTTTGTATGTATAATTATTTTTATATTATCTCGGGCTGTGCCTTGCAAAGGACAGACCACAGTAGTTATCTGACCTATTGCTCTACCCTTGTCTTTTTTCAACACAGTAATTATGTAAGACTCAGCATGTTTTTCATTAACTATATGCATGAGGAACATTCCTCAACTTCAGCAGCCCTCTATCCCAAGATGGCCCAAGTGCTCTGTAATCTCTCAGTTTGAATGGAAAAGATACCTTAATTTGGGATCTGTGGTAACTTTTATAGACCCGGACGGCCATTAGGAAAATAAAAGCATTTGACACTTTTATTAGGTAAAATGCCTGGAAACTTGTGATGTCTCAGCTATTTTTAATTAAAACAGAAAATTAATCTTTAAGATCAAAGGGTCCTAACAATGCCTTTCATTTGAATATAAATATTTAGTTGGGATATAGGTTACAGGATGTCTTTAAGGCCCTAAGGTCCTTTGGGTTTACTGTTGTTAATTCTGGTTCTTCCTTTGGTTGCTTGGAGCACAGAAAAATGATTTCCTTTAGATTGTATGCATGCTTCTAAAGATATCTGAATAAAAGATACATTTCTGATAATTTGCCATCTCAGCTTTATCTCTTGGGCAGCAGGCTGGAATGCAATAACTTAACCTGAATGTGAATGAACACAAGAGGGTGTGTGTCTCTTCCTGGATTTGAAGGAATTGGCATTGAAGCAGTTTAATCAGGGTACCTTGAATGGCTTATCATCTTGATTAGCTAGAGTTGCAATTAGAAGATGTTGAACTTTCATTTAAAACGTGAAAGTGACTGGTGGAGTTCAGCTATTAATAAAACTAGGCTTAGCCTCTAGTTTTAACCCTCTAGTGTCTGTGCTTTATAGAAGGTTCTTGCTGATTATCTATTTTATATATACTAGTGTGTATATATTAATTCCAGTCTCCTCATTTATCCCTGTCATCTGCCCCCTTTCCTCTTTGGTAACTGTAAATTTGTTTTCTAAGTCTGTGAGTCTGTTTCTGGCTTATAAATAAGTTCATTTGCATTATTTTTTAAGGTTCTTCATGTAAGTGCTATGATATTTGTCTTTGACTTCACCTAGTCTGATAATCTCTAGGTCCATCTATATTGCTGCAAATGGCATTATTCATTCTTTTTATGGCTGAGTAATATTCCATTATATATATTCATCACATCTTCTTTATTCACCCTTCTGCTGATGGCCATTTAGGTTGCTTCCATGTTTTAATTGTCGTGAACAGTGCTGCATTGAACATTGGGGGTGCATTTATCTTTTGAATTAGAATTTTCTCCAGATATATGCCTAATTGTGGGATTTCTGGATCATATGGTAGTTCTATTTTTAGTTTTTAAGGAACCTCCACACTGTTCTTCATAGTAATTGTACCAATTTACATTTCCACCAACAGTAGGAAGGTTTTCTTTTCTCCATACCCTCTCCAGCATTTATTGTTTATAGATTTTTTTTTGATGATGGCCATTCTGACTTGTGTGATGTGACACCTTATTGTAGTTTTGATTTCCATTTCTCTTATATGCCAGCAAATTTGGAAAACTTAGCAGTGGCCACAGGAATGGAAAAGGTCAGTTTTCATTCCAATCCCTAAGAAAGACAATGCCAAAGAATGCTCAAACTACTGCACAGTTGCACTCATATCACACGCTAGCAAAATAATGCTCAAAATTCTCCAAGCCAGGCTTCAAAAGTGCATGAACTGTGAACTTCCAGATGTTCAAGTTGGATTTAGAAAAGGCAGAGGAACCAGAGATCAAATTGCCAACATCCATTGAATCATTGAAAAAGCAAGAGAGTTCCAGAAAAATGTCTGCTTCTGCTTTACTGACTGTGCCAAGGCCGTTGACTGTGAAGAGCACAACAAACTGGAAAATTCTGAAACAGATGGAAATACCAGGCCACCTGACATGCCTCCTGAGAAATCTGTATGCAGGTCAAGAAGTAACAGTTAGAAATGGACATGAGACAACAGACTGGTTCCAAATTGGAAAGGAGTGCATCAAGGCTGTATGTTGTCACCCTGCTTATTTAACTTATATGCAGAATACATCATGAGAAACACTGGGCTGGAAGAAGCACAAGGTGGAATCAAGATTGCTGGGAGAAATATCAATAACCTCAGATATGCAGATGTTGCAGAAAGTGAAGAAGAACTAAAGCGCCTCTTGATGAAAGTCAAAGAGGAAAGTGAAAAGGTTGGCTTAAAACTCAACATTCAGAAAACTAAGATCATGGCCTCTGGTCCCATCACTTCATGGGAAATAGATGGGAAACAATGGAAACAGCGGCAGACTTTATATTTTGGGCTCCAAAATCACTGCACATGGTGACTGCAGCCATGAAATTAATAGATGCTTGCTCCTTGGAAGAAAAGTTATGGCCAACCTAGACAGCATATTAAAAGCAGAGGCATTACTTTGCCAACAAAGGTTCATCTAGTCAAAGCTATGGTTTTTCCAGTAGTCATGTATGGATGTAAGAGTTGGACTATAAAGAAAGCTGAGTGCCGAAGAATTGATGCTTTTGAACTGTGGTGTTGGAGAAGACTCTTGAGAGTCCCTTTGGACAGTGAGGAGGTCCAACCAATTCATGCTAAAGGAGATCAGTCCTGAGTATTCATTGAAAGGACTGAAGCTGGAGCTGAAACTCCAATACTTTGGCCATTTGATGTGAAGAATTGATTCATTTGAAAAGACCCTGATGCTGGGAAAGATTGAAGGCAGGAGGCAGAAAGGGATGACAGAAGATGAGATGGTTGGATAGCATCACCGACTCAATAGACATGAGTTTGAGTGATTCCGGGAGTTGTTGATGGACAGGGAGGCCTGGCGTGCTACAGTCTATGGGGTTGAAAAGGGTCGGACATGACTGAGTCACTGAACTGAACTGAATAAGTAGCAATGTTTAGCATCTTTTCATATGCTTTTTGGCCATCTATAAGATTTTGGAAAAATGTCTATTTAGATTTTCTGCCCATTTTTGATTGGGTTGTCTGTTTTTTGACATGGAGCTACATGAGCTGTTTGTATATTTTGGAGATTAATCCCTTGTTGGTTTCTTTGTTTGCAAATATTTTCCATCAATTTAGTCTTGCCTTTTGCCTAGAGCCTTCTCATATCACCCAGGTAGATATAGTCAATCTACTCAGGCCTTCCAATGAAACACTGATTTGTGATTATTGCCATTCCCCAAGTTAACCACAATTCTGATTTCTTACCATAGATTAATTTTGTTTGATTTTGAAATTTATTTGTATAAAATCATACAATATGTACTTATATACTATTTTATTCTCAACATTACATCTTGAGATTCATTCATATATGATGCCTACCCATGGTACATTCTTTTTCACTTTTGTAGAATGTTCCAATTCCTATATGTTTATCTCTACTTATGTATTCTGCTATCGATGAATTCTTTGGTTGTTTCTGATTTGAGACTACTATCAAAAAATGCTGCTATGAATATTATTGTTTGTGCACCTATGTACATTATCTATTATGTATATACCTACATGTAGAATTATTAGGCTGTGAGGTATGAATGTATGTATATATGTTTTACAAGATACTGCCAAATAATTTTCTAAAATGGTTTTACTAGTTTATATTTCCATCCAGCAGTGTGTGAAAATTCTGTATCTAGTCCACTTTCATATCCCATTTCTTCTTGACTTAAATTTCTTTTGGAGATGATCAATTTGACTAGACTGTTAAAGCCACTGGGGTAGCAGAAGCAGCCAGCAAACATGATGGAAGAGACAGTACAACTGATATTCCCGAGTCAGACCATCCTGAAGCCCACGCACTGAAAGAGAAACTGTTAGGTGAGATTGCTGTACCATTCAGAAGCCACTACCACTTAATCATTCACTTAATTCTTATTGTCCCCCAGAAATGTCCCAATGATGAAAATTTATGATTCTTGATTAAGTGACCCTCCTGTGAAAACAGTAAATAGTGCTGAAAAAGAGTTTTAGGCCTAGTCAGATGCCACAGTTTTAATTAAGTTACATATATAAGGAAGTAATGTTACTAAGTTATGATGAGAAGAACTCTCACAGTGCAGACATTTTTTTTTCCTATTTGTTGAAGGCACAAACTGGGTGTATTTCTAAAACCCTGCTTTTCTTAAGGAGAAATCACAGAAGAGAAAATCAGAAGCCATTTCTGCTGTTCCTAACTTGGTGATCCTAGTCACTTAATATCTTTTGTCTGAGTTTCAAGTGTCTGCAAAAACTATGGAACATTATACCTTCTCTATTTACCAAAAGATTGTTGTGAGAAGCAATTGAAATGCCTATAACAGCTAATCCATATGAAGATTTAAAGTCAACACAGCATGTTCCACATATTCTCATTTCTATATTTAAAATAACCTTATGGTGGGTAAAATGCTATTCCAATGGAAGGTATGGTTTTTTCATACGATAAATCACATTTTTTCCTATGAAAATGTCATTTGTTGTACATCTTGGGTTGTAAGCAGAGCCCAGTACAGGGCAGTCTAAGCGGTGCATTTGCTCATTCTCCTCTGCCTTAGTAGAAGGAAAGGAATGAAGAAGATGATTCATAATGAGTAAAACACAGATCATCTCCTGGAGATAGAAAATAAGGATAAAGGCAGATTTCTATTCAGGAGAATTTATTTGGGCTTTGGAAGTAATTTAAAATGGCTATTCCCTCTGTTGGCAATTTGTAGCCTGCTTGAGTTGACACCTCCATTTTCAGTCACAGCCAGATTGCTTTTAGTTGCAGGGAATTGCTAAAGCCAGAGCTCTGAAACCCTGAATCTGAGCCCTTTTTCAAATTCCTTATAGATTTAAAGCAGATAGAATAAAAATAGGATCTTCTTTCATGATTGTCATCATATACTTCACAAATTATTTAAATTAATCTACAAATTATCTAAATTAAGAGAGGGAAATAGGGCCCAATTATAACTTTGATTATGTTATATTGGGTATGGGAAATTTAACCCTGAAAGATATGGTAGCTATCAAATTATGCAAACTTAATGTAAAGTATTTGTTGTGCTTTTATATGCATATGAGATCTAAGAAAGACAGTATTACAGACAGTGGTTAGTTGAATTCCCATATCAGTTGATCCAAACCACTGTGTATGTGTGTGTGTGTGTGTGTGTGTGTGTGTGTGTGTGTGTGTGTGTGTCGCACGACGCGCGTGCACATGACTTCTGACTGTTTATCTATATGGAGATATGTACATGTCTGTTTAAGACAAAATCTCCATGGAATCTCTTTGTAATACTGAGTTAAATTCTGGAGGACATTAGTGGTACAGTGTGGCATCTCTCTGGGTATCCTATCCATATCATGGAAAATCTAGTCAAGGAGTCCAGCAAAGATGGTAATCCTTACTACCTAAGGCAGGAGACTGAAACTGATCACTTGCTGTGAGCTCTTTGAGACCTGTTTTGAGAAATCACCGTTAATCACACTAGGAAAGGCGACTTACCTAACACGGGGAACAGTTATAATTACTGAATGGGTGTTACAGTCACTGAGCTTTTGTGTAGTTAAAACATTATTCTGAGACATGTCCTACAAGCCATGGGATTAGGCCTTTATTAATAAAACTCCCCAAATGATATTTTCAATGTGTCATTCCACTTGAGAAGATAAATAGGATAGAATTAAACTAACAGAAAGATTACTTATCTTATAATTAAGAACACTGTACAAGAATGAATTTTGAATTTATAGCAGATCCTGGGTTGACCAGGGAGACATATTAAATAACTTTCCTTTTTAAAAAATATCTTTTGAGGCATAAATTCTCTGTGGGGAAAAAATATAGAACAATGAGCTGTCTTTTCTCAATTGATTGCCTAGTGTTCCAAATGCTTTGAAAAATGAAGGGAAATTTAACATCTTAAAATGATCTTTCAGAAATCTACTATTAGGAGTGGGGAAAAATGAACTAAAGTCCTAAAGTGTTTAGACTTCTGGGAAATTTCCATGATGTAAGCTTAGGTACATCTGAAATAGTTCAGCCCACAAAGCATGGTGGCATAAAATGCAAACGTGAGTCACTGATTTTTATAGTCAGCTAGAAAAGCAGCACATTTGGTGTGATTTTTAAAAAAAGAAAAATAGAGAATATTTCCTGATGTGAAGACAACTGCTATATTTGTTTCTCCTTGGAAACTTCAAAGAACTTTATCCTGTTTATTTACAGTGCAGCAGTGACCATGTGTATCAGCTTGGGTCTATATTTTAAGATCTTGGCTAAAATGTCATATGTTCTTAAGCAAACCAAAGTAGAGAGTTGAGCAATCTCTACTATTAAGGTAAAAAAAAATCAACCATACTGTTTATCTTTGATATGAATTTTCAAGTTTTCACTTAAATTATCCTGGGAATCATAAATTGACTCATAACTTTCTCAATGTATACCCCCAAATAATTAACACATAGAAAAACTTTTATCATAAGCACAGAAAATAGATTTTGATGACCCAGCTTTTCTTTGTTCCTCCTAAAATGAATTTCTTCAGCTTGTCTTTACTTTTCCCATCTACAAAGTGGAGAATATAAAGGTTCCCTGAAGCTGTGATATATGTAAGGGCATTCATGTTTTCGGAAGCAAGTTGGAATGTATTATTACACACAGTTCCTGGCATTCTGTGCTTATGAAAGGAGTAATAGCAGTTCCCTGATCTCAAGTCATTAGATCTGTGGGGAGACGTAATGTGATGTTGCCATTTGTTAGAATATTTTAGGGCTATACTACTTCACTGTTTGGTTTAGCATTACAACGGGCGGCAACTGTTTTGGCAGAGTTAATCAAACTTGTTTTCCCCTGGCTCCCACTATAACAGCATTCCACTGGCAGCAGGGAGCTTCTTGAAGGAGATGTCTTCATGCCTTGCTGGGTACCATAGCCCACATCAGGCCATCAGCTTTTCCATTTTCAAACTTTTCTGACTTGGAGTGATTTTCCTAACTCAGTGATCTCCTTTCTGCCATTAGTCACCTGCATCCCATTACGTTATCTGTTCCCTACAGACAGAAGTGTTACGGTTTGCAATAAGGGCTCTCCACTGTCCAGCATTACCCTCCCTTCTTGACGAAAGCTCCCAGCTTCCTTATGGGTGGCCCATTTTCCCTAACTCTCATTCCCTGAAAGTTCAGAGTGTCTGCGGGCGGCTTTTAACTCCAGCTTCAGAGAAAAGAACTTCAAGGATTGGGTAGGAAGGGGCTCAGGGGCCACCCACCGCTTGCTCTGGCTTTTACTTACCAGATTTAAACTGTAGTCACCTTGCCGTCATCCACGTGGGACCTGACAGACAGCAGCCACCTTGGGGCAGAGCTGAGAGATGGAGAGGTGGGCGCGGCATCAGTGTCTGAACCTGAGTCCAGGTTGTGAAGGTGAAGCCGAAGGCCTCCCCTGGCCTTCTGGTTCTCACAGCTTTTTTTCTTTATCTCAGACCAGTTGGAACTGGGGCTTCTATCATCTGCCACTCTCAACAGAGATAACCTTGAGTAATCCAAACCTGATTAACTGTGGTCCAAGTTCAAGAGAATTTTACCCTTTTGTTTTATCCCAGGATAAAAGGGTACTTTGAAGTACAGGGTGCTTATAAGTCATTGCTTCTAATTGGTAGAGAAGCTGACTTCAAAAATGTATATATGCATATATTTACACATACACAAACACAAGTATAGATATATGTATTATACCTTCATAATGTCTAGGTCAACTATTTAATTAAACTTGTTAAAGAAAAAAAAAAAAGCTCCCCATTGGGCAATATCAGGAAGTAAATACACCAAGGTAGAGAATTTGTTGTGATCAAAGTCCAAGATGATTTGGCTGCAGGTACAGTAGCAAAGGGGGTTGTTTGTCCCTTATGACCTCAGGTTTCAAGAAGGCCAGTCCACCCACATAACTCAGGGCAGGGTGCCAAATAAATGAGCCTCTGGCACTGGAGCCCAGTTCTCCTTCCTGAATCTCAGTTCACGCCTACTCTTCCTTTTGCTCCCACTCTGTTCCAGTTTGGCCTAATTTCCAGGCATAGTGACATGCTTTCCTTTCTGGCCCATGGACTCAAGGATGGAGTCACTATCCAACTTTAACCCTTAAAGCTCCCAGGCCTACTTGCTTGGTCTGACCAGCTCCTGGCACTCTTGACTTCCTCCCTGGGCTGGAGGTGCTGTTTCAGTCTTCTTTGCAAGAGGAAGGTGGGGGAGAGGAAGAAAATTGAGATGAAAGAGTAGCAGATAGAAAAAGGGAAAAAAAAGGTAGTATATTTGCATACATGTCTTTGAAGTGAAGTGAAGTCTCTTAGTCGTGTCCGACTCTTTGTGACCCCATGGACTGTAGCCATGGGATTTTCCAGGCAAGAATACTGGAGTGGGTTGTACATGTCTCTGCTGCTGCTAAGTCACTTCATTCGTGTCCGACTGTGCGACCCCATAGATGGCAGCCCACCAGGATCCCCCATCCCTGGGATTCTCCAGGCAAGAACACTGGAGTGGGTTGCCATTTCCTTCTCCAATGCATCAAAGTAGAAAGTGAAAGTGAAGTCGCTCAGTCATGTCCGACCCTCAGTGACCCCATAGACTGCAGCCTTCCAGGCTCCTCCATCCGTGGGATTTTCCAGGCAAGAGTACTGGAGTGGGGTGCCATTGCCTTCTCCGGTACATGTCTTTACCTTGTTTAAAAATACTCCCCACTGGCAGAAAAGATGAAGCTGAACATATGGCACATGCTTCTTACTGCACCAGATTGTAATATTATACACTTGGATTACAAAATCTGGATATTACAGCCATAAACATATGTAAACATTTTTATGTTTTGCTTAAAAGGAAAAAATCACCAATAATATATTTATCCTAATGAGTTGATTACCAAGATCAATTAACAGTATTCCCAGGTTCTAGGCAGAGAATCCCTTGGATAGCAAGGAGATCAAACCAGTCAGTTCTAAAGGAAATCAGCCCTGAATATTCATTCATTGAAAGGACTGATGCTGAAGCTCCAATACTTTGGCAGCCTGATGCGAAGAGCCGACTCATTGGAAAATACCCTGATGCTGGGAAAGGTTGAGGGCAGGAGGAAAAGGGAGTGACAGAGAATGAGGTGATTGGATGGCATCACTTGTTCAATGGACATGAGTTTGAGCAAGCTCCGGGATGTAGTGAAGGACAGGGAAGCCTGGCCCAAAGAGTCGGACATGCGTTAGCAACTGAACAACAACAAGATAGAGAGAAGGTCACCCACTTCAGTGACATACTACACAGCAGCAGTAGTGATGATGGTTATTTCTCATTGGTTTGATGGTCACTGTTTGCCACAGCTGTGTTAGAATTTCTAGGATAGAATCCTAGGACTGGAAGGAACCTGTAGATGAGGGATTGGAAAACCGTAGCCCCCTGACCAAATCCAGCTTCCCTGTTGTCGAGTTTATTGGAACTCACCCATGCCCATCCACTGAAGTGTTGTCTGTGGTTCTTTTGCATACCCTGGCAAAGGTGAATGCTTGTGGCAGCGACTATAATGTTGATAAAGCCTAACGTATTTGCTCTCTGGTGTTTTACAGAGAAAATTTGCTGACTTTGCTTTAGAAGGTAATTTAAATTCATTCTGATTGTGTTTTTGTAGTATCAGAAAAGTGTTTGCCCAGTTAGTAATGATTCCTAGGGATAAAGATTGTGTTGTCTCATTGCTATACCAGCTCTTCCTAACCAAAAATTCTTTGCAAAGTAACTTACCTAAAACCTTCATGACACAAGGTAGACCCAGTTCTTCTTCTTTCGTCTGTTTTTCTTTTAGCTGCTCAATGAAAACTTTTCATATATTTAAAGAAATTGCCTAATTTTTGTCTCCCCCTCTCCCAGCAAAACCCACAGGATAAAATCTATCCCTTTGAATGTTAAAAAATTTTGGATTTTTGTGTGTGTGTGGTTTGTTTACAAAACCTTATCCATTCTCCTTGATGACTTTTCTTTATTATACTGAGAACTGGACATTTTACTTTGATAATATTTACCTGTTACAAAGTACATTCAGGTGCATAATCAGTTTGCATCTCAAAATATCTTGGGAGGTCAGCTAAGGTTTTTACTATGCCCATTTTTCAGGTAAGGGACAGTCCGCTATTTAAATATTGTCACTGTGTTATGCGGCCACAGCAAGCAGTGGAGGAGAATGTGGTTAAATTAGCAAAAATCCATCACTGGCAGGAGGAAATGTGTGTGTTTTTCAGGGAGGAAGATGTTCAATGGTGTCATCTTTCTGTCCAAAGGGCAATATTATCTACTTATCTTTTCTGTATTACTAGAGCCAGCCTACCTCCTTCCCTGTTTTATCTGTACTGTTTGTTCTGATGTGCTAAATTTAGTAGTCCAGTTTGCCCCAATACGCTGATTTTGGAGTCTGTCTTTGAAGATATTCTCTGCTGTCCTCTTTTCTCATCATCATTTGATGTTAACATGAAACTCTTCTTTGAGTCATTAATGAAAATATTAAGCGACAGAAACAAAGTGGTATCTCCTTAATAGTTACATATCGTTCTCAACCAAGCACAAAGATCATGTAGGAGCAATGCTGTGGAAATATGAAAAACAGTCGTTACTGTACTTTGGGGGTGGTTATTTCCCAACTTATTTACTTTAGCCTTTTAGATGTCTCTTTGGGGACCAAATTGTAACTCTGGTTTTATCGTTAGCACTTTAGATGATGGGTTGCAATGTATCAGGGAGAGATGTAGGCTGCTTCTTAAACATTCTGCATTTGTAGTTAAATTTAACAGTGTTTCCTATTTTGGTTGTATGTTGCCTGTTGTTCACCTTTTATCCTGGCAAATGATCATGATTCCTATACACACAGATCATCTTACTAATTAAGTTTCTCATTGTGTGGCTTCAGGTTATTGCAGTTTAAGTACTTATTTTTATTACTAATAATATTAGTCAATCATTTGAAGCCTAAACCATTTTTCTTTACACAAACAGCAGCAACTTTTCCTTCAGCGTATTTGTTTCTGAATCATACAGTTCCTGGTGATTGTGTTAGGAGCAGAAAGGGCCCACTTGGGTTATGAGGCCCCAGGCTGGAACTGAGAGATGCTAGTAAGGACATTCATCCTCGGATTTGTAAACAGATTTGTAAACTAGGGCATTTTATGAGGACATTTTGGGGAGAGAATAGATTCAGGACCTTGCTGTCATCTTTATAGTCAGAATTAGAGTGAGATGGGACTTTAAAATAGGAATTTCTCTTTTCTTACCCTTTCTTCCAGTCTTCCTTTAAAAGCAACTTTAAAAAAAAAAATGTCCTTTGTATTTTCCTAACCTTTTCTCTGGTTTGGTGGCCAGCTCTTATTCTCATCTCACCAGAATTTCTTCTCATCCTTTTATGTGCACAGCCAGGAAGCCTTCCTAAATCACTCTCTCAGCATCACAGCTGCTTTCTCCCTTTGAGAAACAATATACTCTAGCTCTTCTTTTTTTTTCCCCTGTAGAGTTACATTCAACAGATACAATTTCCATGTCTAAGAAGCAGTCACCCTTGAATTCTGCAGACTTAATTTCATTCTGGTAGCTTCAAACCTGCAAACAAAACGAGTGACCTGATACATATTTCCAGTCGAGAACAGAGGTGCGTTTTCTTCTTTTTTGTAGTGCTGGGGTTTGGCTGAGGCCATCACTTTCCATCTGAGCTGACCATGTGTCCTTTTGTGTGCACTCACATATTTTAGAGTTATCGAATGTCTGTTGAATGCAAGATGCCGTTAAATTTTGCAGGCTTCTAACTGTTATTTATACTCCCCATGAAAACTTCAGTTATCTTTATGACAAGCGTTATTTTAAAGGGACAGTGGTGGCAGTGGCTATTCATTGATGATTTTCATTCCGTGGTCCGCATGCATCTATAACAGGTAGCAGTCTTTATAACATTTCTTATATGACTTCATTTCCATTGTCCTGTTTTGTTTTTTTTTTTTCTGGGAGATTTATGTTATTTCTATAATTTGTATTGTTTTTATTTGCCCAACTAGTGTCCTTTTCTAAAGAACAAACTGGTCATAGAGGTTCAGAACTTGGGTTCCAGAGTCTGTGTGCCTGTTTTTAAAACCCATCCTGCCATCAAACTAGTTGTGTGACCTGGGCAAGATATAGTGTCTCTTTGTGCCTTAATTTCATTTTCTCTAAAATGGTGTTAGTAATACTATCTAACTCCTGGGGTGGTTGAGAGATTAAATGAGTTAAGTCTATTATGTGTTTCAAAAGGAGCCTGATACACGGTGAATGCTCAACAATGGCAGCTATTACCATATTTATTGTTCTCTCCCAAAGAGTAAGAACTACTTGAAACATTGTTTTTCTTCAAAATCCCTTGCAAAATAAATAATAAAAATGAGTACTCAAGGAACGTGTTAAGTAACTGTGGTGGGCAGAATAAGGGTCCCTCAAAATGTCTATATCCTATTCTTTGTAACCTGTGAATGTGTTTATATTGCATGACAAGGAAACTTGAGGTTTTGAAGATGGAATTCAGGTTGCTGTCAGCTAACTGGGATGGGGAGAGTACCTGGATCTTCCCACTGGGCCCAGTGCATCACAAGGATCCTTTAAATATGGAAGAGGTAGACAAAGGAGTCCGTGGCAGAGAAATTTGAAGTAAGAAAAACTTAGTGAGCTATCACTAGCTTTGAAGATGGAAGAGACCACCAGCAAAGGACTGGTGGGCAACCTCCAGAAGCTGGAAAGGACAAGACAGTGGATTTTCTTTTCCCTTGAGCCTCCAGGAGGAACACATCTCTGACAGTGCCTTGATTTGACCCCACTGAGACCCATTTTAGGCTTGAGAACAGTCATATAATAAATATATAATATAAATGTATGAAATGTATGATACATTTATGTTAAACAATTGAGTATGTGGTAGTTTGTTAAAGAAGTAATAGAAAATTAATACACTGACCAATGACTGAATAAAAAGATGAATTTTTGAGACAATGAAACCAAAAAAGATACCAGTGTAAGAATTTGTCCTGTAAGAAGACATAATGGCTAGAAACATTTTTTAAAGCAGTGGATTCTAAACATTCTTTGGTCAGAATCATTCCTTTAAAAAACAGCTCACATGCAGGTAAACATAAAGTTTTGCATAAAATTTAGCAAGGCCCACAGACCACATGGAAACCCTCCATTGACCCCAGGTTATAATCCTAGGTTTGTTCAGAATTTGATAAGACTCAGCCAATGACAAGTTTTAATGATGACCTAGGAGCATTTACTATTGGATTGTCAGAGTTGCCTGGTACTTTGAGGTTCTTCTGAATCCCTGAAGACTCTATAAATGCTAATTAGAGCTACAAGGTAATTTAGACATTTGGGCCATCTTTTCTGTAAAATTGAAAGTTTAGAATCTTATTCGCTGTTTCTCAGTTTACTGTGGTAATGTTATCCCCAAGTCACATGATCCTTCTGTACTCATATTCTCCAGGTTTAGAAAAGAGTCATCATAGCTTAAGCCATTACATTGCTGTTTTAAAAGGTGACTTGGATGCTACAGTAACATTTGTGTGGTGGTTACCTTTGTGCTGTGCTTGTGCTTAGTCACTCAGTCATGTCTGACTCTTTGCGACTCCATGGACTGTAGCCCACCAGGCTCCTCTGTCCATGGGGATTCTCCAGACAAGAATACTGGAGTGGGTTGCCAAGCCCTCCTCCATGAGGGAGGAGGTAAAGATAAAGCATACATTTAGTATACCTTATTCCAAGGTTTTTTTTTTTTTGGAGCAGTCATGAAAACATATTTTATCTTTGTATTATAAGAAGCGCTGAAATCTATAGGAGATTGTATAGGTGTTCTGTGTGCTGGTTTCATTCATTCATTCAATAAGTTTTGATCTAAGACCAACTGAATTCCAGGCATGGTACTGGGAATGAGGAATGCCAATGATAAAGAAACTACACAGACTCTGTTCTTGAGTTTACAGTCTTCTTGTGAGCTTCATTAAAAAGTAAAAGACTGCTTGAGGTATGGTTTAAATGTCACAGCCATTGTGCACTTTATAGTGAGTTGAGTTTACTAGATCTTGTCTAAAAATAAGTTTTCACTGGAGGAGGAGAAGAGGTTAGAAGTCCAATAAGAGTCAAAGGGGGAAAAGTAAGATTTCTGTAAGGAGATAAGAAAGAATGACAAGAGCATCATGGAGTCAGTGAATAATCATTGTTGTTGTTGTTCAGTGACCAGATTGTGTCCAACTCTTTGCCGCTCCATGGACTGCAGCATGCCAGGCCTCCTGTCCTTCACCATCTCCCAGAGTTTGCTCAAACTCATGTCCATTGAATTGGTGATGCCATCCAACCGTTTCATCCTCTGCAACCCTCTTCTCCTTCTGCCTTCAGTCTTTCCCAGCATCAGGGTCTTTTCCAATGAATCAGCTCTTCACATCAGGTGGCCAAAATTATTGGAGTTTCATTTTCACCATCAGTCCTTCCAGTGAGTATTCAGAGTTTATTTTCTTTACAATTGACTGGTTTGATCTTGTTGCTGTCCAAGGAACTCTCAAGAGTCTTCTCCAACACCACAGTAAGCATCAATTCTTTCACTAATATTGGATCTCTTCCAGTGGATCCAAACTGTTCTTTAAAAGTTCTGGTAAAGAGTAGGTAAGTGACAGAGAGGGTGTGGGATGGACAGAGGTAGCTGATGTGATCCACTCAGACCTGGCTGGAAGCCCGTCTTTGTGACTCACTGAAGACACAGGTTGCATTCGCAAGTCTGGCATTTCCCACAGGCTCTCCTGGACCTTGTCATGGCTGTTTGTAAGACTGAGCCTTTAAGATGATTGAGAGCTACCACAAAAGGAGCTGTGATTTCACAAACAACTTCACTGTCTCTGCTTTAGCTTAGTTGCTAGAACCAGAGCATGTAGAACAGTCTCAACCATGATTTCCTGAAGGACTGGATGAGGGAGTGAGAGAAGAGACATATATTAGTTTCCTGTTGCTGCTGTAACAAATTACCTCAAATCAAGTGGCTTAAAACAACACACACTTGGTTTCTTATAGTTAGTTCTCGAGGGTTATCATTCTCAAATGGGTGAGCAGAGCTGCTTTTGAAGATTCCAGAGGGAAATCTATTTTCTTGCCTTTTTCAGTCTCTAGAGGTTGCCCCCATTTCTTGATCCCTGGTTCCACATTGCTGTGGTGTCTGCTCCAATTCTCATGTCTCTTTCTCTCTGTCACCCTCCTGACCCCCTCTGACAAGGACTCCTGTGATTATGTTGAACCTACCCTGGTAATCTAGGATAATCATCTCATCTCAGAATCCTTAACTTAATCACCTCTGCAAAGTCCCTTTGGTCATGGAAGGTAACATTTTTACAGGTTCCAGGGATTAGAAGGTGGACATCGTGGGGCCATTATTCTGCCTACCACAAAGTATTGACGATGTTGGCACCCAACAGCCAAAATGTTTTGCTTAAGGCCTTGAAACCAAAACCTCAGTCCCATCCAATTTTGGAGCCAGACAAGCCTTTATAACCCCAAGATGGACCGTTTTCCATTTCCCATTATAATGAACGTGATATGAAATGTTTTAATGTGAATAGAGTTAGCAATGTCTTATCTCACGTTTGGCTCAGTGGGGAAAGTTGGTGGAAAACAGCAGATTTCCAGGCTATTTGCCCTGCCTTTGCAGGTCTGTAAATTCCTCATCAGATTCCAGACTGTTTCAGTAAGTCCTCATCCCATTGCCTTTAGAGTGAACTTCACACTGTTTGGATTTTGGACAGACATGCAGACCTTTTCAGTACATGTTTTTCTAAAGTTGTTATGAAGATTTTAACTCTCTGTTCTCATAGTTAGGTGTCATCACAAAGCTTTGCTTTTTTCCCCTCGGATAACTCCAAAAGTCTGGTAGAAAAGAGAAGGGTGGGAGGTGGGGAATGAGCATTTGACTAGAATAAAGGCCATTGCCAAAAACCTCCGTGGGTTCCTTTCTGTCTAACATCTACCCTCCAGGCTAAAGCAGTGAGAAAAGCAGGTCTCAAGGCCAAGCCTGGAGGCCAGAGATCAGCTTTGAGCCAGGAGATTAGGTAATGGACCAGCAGCCTCAGGACCAGACAGAGGCCCCAAAGCTAGACAAGCAAAAGCTGCAAATAGGAGGACAAAAGAGAGGCTGAGTAAAGGGTGGTGCAGAGTGGATAGTCTTGTGCAAGAAACATTCTCTCTATGGTATCTTTTCTATATGATTCCGGGGGGCCAGAGCAAGATCTAAAAGGAGCAGGCCTGGGCTTTGTATTGCACAGCATTGTTTATATGGTGTTTTAAGTTGCTGTTACTCCATCATTTGAATCTTTGTCACTTTTACTTTGACATCTCCCCTTTTAAAGCTAAAGCTAATATTAAAGGCCTAATATGTGTATTATCTTCAAATTTAATATTGTCAGGCAAACTAGTAAATAGCTTTTTCCACTAGGAATGATCATATGTAAGTATGATCTTAAGAATATAGAATATGTGTGTGTGTATATATATACACACACACACACACATTTTATTTAACAGTTATTTATTGATCATCCAACCTTGGTTGAATTATGTGCCAAGGATTCTTCTAGGCACTGATGATACAGTATTTAACAAAACACATCAAAATCCTGTCTTTGAGATGCTTATGTTCTACCTGGGAGTGACAAGACTATAAACAAAAACAGGTTCAAGTTAGTGAAGGAGAAATAAGACATGGACAGGGATGTAAAGGATTGAAGAGAGCTGAGTCTGAGATCAGGTGATCAGAGAGGGCTTTCCTCAGATGGAGGCATTTCTGTAAAGTCAGAAGGAATTGAGGGTGATGGCCAGTGGATATCAGAGGAAAAGAACGAACCAGACAGGGAAACAGCGAGTACAAAGGCTCTGAGGTGGGCATATGCCTGGAGCTTCAAACAACAGCAGAACAGCCATTGTGGCTGGAATAGAGTGAGCAAGGCAGGGAGGGTAGTAAGAGATGAAGGCGGTCCGTGTGAGTGGAGGGTGGTTCACAGATCTTGAAGATCTAGCAGGAACTCTGTTCATCTCATTGGCAGGTGCTGAGCAGAGCAATCATGCAACTTGACTTTTATTTTCACAAGATTGTTCTGACCTCTGTGTTGAGAACGAATGGCAGGGTGCATGGGTGAAATTAATGGTAACATTAATGGGACTATTTCAGTAATCTAGGAGAGAGACAATGGCTTGGACTAGACTGATGGCAGTGGGGCTGGTGACACAGGGTTGAATTCCTGGGATGGTTTGAAGATAGAGCTAGACAGAATTTGCTGATGGACTAGACGTGCGAATGAAAGAATGTGGAGTCAAGGGTAACAGCAAAGTTTTTGCCCTGAACAACTGGAAGAATGAATGGAAAAGATGGCAGGAAGAAGAGCTTGGGGGAGACCATCACTGGTTCAATTTGGATATTCAATTTGATATACTCATTGGACATGTCAAATAGGCAGTTAGATTTATGGGTCTGGAACTCAGAAAAGAGATTCTAGCTGGAGATATGAATTTATATTTATACATACACGTGTACCATAAAGCCATCAACTCAGTCTCCACCATCACACTTCCTACAAACCATTAATTCTAGCCTACCCTTGTCACTGCTCTTCACTACAGTACCTTTGCCTAAGTAATGAAGATCTTATAGAAAGCTCTTGGCCTCTTGGTTCTGGACTTCTTCCCATATTCTGATCTGGTTCTTCCAGTTCCCATCTCCTTCCGTCAGAGCTTGTATTCTCTTGCTGAGCCTAGCCCCTGAGGTTGCAAGCTTAGTTACACTCCAGAGACATACACTCCAAACTCAGTGCCCAGGAGGTTAACACAACTGAGTGAAGCGGGGAGTGTGAAGAACTGCAGAGGGCATACTCCTAACTATGGACAGCAGCATGATTCAGCTCCCACAAGGCACTTCTACCAGGGAGGGGAACCCGCTGTAGCCAATTCTTCTAAAAATCAAGACAGAAATCTGTGATTTTAAAAATGTTTTTAAACATTGGCTGCTAACTTACACATTTTTTTTTCAAGACTCTGTGGGCCAAGCAGAATATATCTGGGGACCAAATCTAGTCTACAGGCCGCCTGCCCATCAGTGAGGAGCCTGTTGGACAGGCTGACTGGTGGGGTTTGGCTCCTGGACAAAACCACTTGGATTGTCCAGCTTGGTTTCCCGCAGTGCAGGCAGAGGGCATGAACTATGCACCCTTGGGAGGTTCCCAAGGCACCCTGTTCCCTGGGCCTTGCTCCTTAAGGGCCTGCTTTTCTGGAAGGGACAAGATACTTTCCCCAGCACGTCTCTGGAGAACATTTTATGGTCTGGTTTCCTTCATCCCTGTCCCTCCTGATGTTGCATCTCATTTCAAAAGCAGAATGAGTATTGATCCCATCTCATAGGTGAGACAGGTAGAGAGTATTGAATCAGTTCCTCTGTCTGGAATACTTGATGGTAAAAAAAAAAAAAAAAAAGATTGCCAAATAGTAGCTGAATGACAATCTGAGAGAGAAAGTTAGTGTGAGGGCAGGTAGAAGAAACTATATATTTTTTCAACAATTATATATTGAATACTTGCTAGGTGCCAGGGTTTGTTGTTGTTGTTGTTGTTGTTTTCCACTATGTGCTGTGTGTACCAACAACAACAACAAAAATGCAGTCTGCTCCTAAGAGAGTCACAGCTTAGTAGAGGAGATAAATATGAAAGGAAAAAAAATGTAGCAGAGTGAGGAGAATGGCAGGGCAGGAATGCCGCAGACCAAAGACCAGGGATGGAGGGAGGGTCAGAAAGGCTTTTGGGGGTAGTGAGGGCTGGGTCAAATTTTGAAAATGAGAAGTTTACCAGGTAGACTACTGGGGGACGGCATTCTAGAAAAATGACTAGCATGTACAAGGTTTCAGAGGTATGGTATAACATGATGTTAAAGAATTGTAGTCTTTGCGACATCTTAAAGTGTGAAGGGAAGGGCAAAGCTCAGCATGAAACAGCAGGGTAGGAGAGAGTACTGGAGACCAAGACCTGGAAGGCTTTGTCAAAGAGGAAGAAGGAAGACTTCCCTGGTGGTACCGTGGTTAAGAATCTACCTGCCGATGCAAGAGACGAGGGTTTGATCCCTGGTAGGGAGGATTCCACATGCCGCAGGGCAGCTAAGCCCAGGAGCCACAGCTACTGAGCCCGAGCCCACGTGAGTCCGTGCTCCACAACCAGAGAAACAATTGCAATGAGAAGAGTAGTCTCTGCTCCCCAAAACTAGAGAAAGCTCTCAAGTAGCAAGGAAGACTCAGTGCAGCCAAAAATAAATAAATCAATTAAAATTATTTTAAAAAGAGGAAGAAAGAGGGTTTCAATGTGTTCCCATCTTCACTAGAGGGCTGCTGTGGCAAGCATAATCTTGGTTGAGAGGCAAGCAAATGAAAACTCTCTTTCTTCTTCCAAAATTTATGCCAAGAGGAGCACCACAATCAATCTGAATCCACTTAGAAAGTTTGATGTAACCTTCATTAATTCTCTTGAGAATTCCCATTCATATAAGACATAGAACATAATAATATCAAACACTCACATGGTGTTTACTCTGTAAGACATTATCTCAAGGGCTTTATGTATAATGCATTCCGGTAACTCACTGAATTCTCAAAACCACCCTATGATGTAGTAGATCCCTGTGTAGTTAAGTGACTTGTCCAAGGTCCTATGGCCTGTAAGTGACAAAGCAGGAGTGGAACCCAGGCAGACCTTGCTCTTGACTGTTTTTTTATAATGCTTCTGTCTGCAACCTCGTGGTCTTTCTCATCAGAGGCTTTGGAAGGCAGGTAGCAAATGTCCAGCAACCAGAAATGGGGCTGTTGTGTTTGTATAAAACCATCTCTTTGGCATTGTTGGGAGTAACAGTTATAAATGTGAAAGGTCAGAGACCCTGCCTCCATTCAAAGGCAGTGGGAGCAGCACATTTACTCGTGGCTGCTTGCTGCAAACTGCTGACTTGGATGTCGCCATGTTTATAAGAAATTGAGCAGCCCATGGCTGCATCTTCTAAGGCAGTCAGCAATCTGTTGGAAACAGAACAGGTTTCTCAGTATTTTAGATAATTTTCTGCAAGAACTCTGAAAGTGTTAGTCACTCAGTCATGTCCATTCTTTGTGACCCCATGGACTGCAGCCCACCAGGCTTATCTGTCCATGGACTTCTCCAGGCAAGAATACTGGAGTGGGTTGCCATTTCCTTCTCCAGGCAAGAACTCTGGAGGGCTGAATTTAGGTGGGTAGACTCTTGCCTGGAAAATCCATGGACGGAGGAGCCTGGTAGCCTGCAGTCCATGGGGTCGCTAAGAGTTGGACACAACTGAGTGACTTCACTTTTACTTTCATGCCTTGGAGAAGGAAATGGCAACCCACTCCAGTGTTCTTGCCTGGAGAATCCCAGGGACGGGGGGAGCCTGGTGGGCTGCCGTCTGTGGGGTCGCACAGAGTCAGACACGACTGAAGCGACTTTGCAGCAGCAGCAGCAGCAGCCAACTCTTAAAATAGAATAAGTACCCATTATGTTCAGAAAGAACTGCAATTTCTCTTTGATGCATGTTGTGTGTTAGTTAAGAGCTGTCTTGGATAAAGAAAGGTAGAAGCTTAAATGCTGAAATCCTGAAATGAGAGTCTTTGATTGTTGTCTGAGAAATCTGTTGCAGTGACTTCCTTCTTAAAAAAAAAAAGGCCAAGACTCAAATGGTATATTTCTATGAGGAAAGCAGTAATTGTGGTTCTCAGGGTGAATGCTAGTCTTTTTATAGCATGACAACTTTTTTTGAAATAAATTTCAAACCTTCTATACATGTTAAAAGTATTCCCAGGTGGAGGGAAACAAATCTGTTTCATTAATGCCTTCATTATTTACATAATCAAAAAAACAAGCATGGGAATTAATATCACTGAGAGAGATTTGTAAAAACAGACATATTTTGTGTCTTCTTTGAGATGGCTTCATTTTCTTAGAATTCCATTGTAATCTAATCAGTGAACAACTACATTTTTAAAATATGGCAATGGTAGGAAATTACCTTTCAGAAAGCATACCTTTTTTCAGTGCCATGAAGAAACAGACAAAAGCAACCAAAAAAGCAGCCTTCTACAAAATTGCTACTTCTGTTCTTATGTCTCATTTTTCATAGAAAAAAATCCCATTTCTGGCATTTTCCACCAATTTGAGACCATTGTAGTTCACCTAATGTAGGTGCATTTCACTTTGGGTCACAGGCATAATCCTGAGAAGTTATATACAGATCAGAGTTTCCTAGTTGAACCATTCAGTACACACTCAGCTAGAAAGAGCTCCTCACTTGAAAGGGGTTCTATAGGGAGTCCTTTGGGAAATGAATAAAACACTTCAGATGAAAGTATCTCAATATCCCCATTTTTAAAATTCAGATTTCAATATACCAGTTTACCATAAAGTAGGCATGCTTGTATATATAAATGACATTGTTTTACTTTGTGTATGTTATACAGATTCTGAACTTGTGGATCTTAAAATACTCCAGAAATTGGCTTGCGAAACTTGGACAGATAGGTGTTACCACTCATTGGGTTGGAACAATGACAACAGGGAGCCAAGAAAAATTTTGCCAAGTCTCAAGACTGTCGAGGGAAGAAAATCCTAGTTCCCACATTTGTTGTCAGTGTGCTTGCCGTTATATCTTTTCCATCTAAAATTACATAATTTAAATAAGTCTGAAGTTAATTGCAGTCCACTGCTATCACATATCTATTTTTAGAAGCCAAAAGTGCACCCACGTCGGATGGGACTACCAGGCAGAGTCTCAGCAGGATCTGAACATTCAGTGCCTCTTTTTAACAAGAAGTTACCCTGAGTAACAGCACACTGGATTGTTCTATTGTTAATGCTAAGGAGGGAACTTCCTGAGTTTTTTTCATTTTTATTTAGTGGTTTCTAAACTAAAAAGGAAATATTGAATGGTGCTTAATTTCAAGTCTATGGGTTATATATTATTTGTTTCCCCCACACCCACTTTCCCCTTTCCCTGCCATTTCAAAAGTGGTGTGTTTACTTATTTATGCTCTGGTGCTCTAAATTCTGAGGCTGGGATTTCCTTCTCCTTCTTGGTTCTGATTTTAATGTAGAAGAGAAACTGCTGGGGAGAGAAGCTGGCAAAGAGAGCAGGGGTAGCTGTGGTTAACCATCCTCATTGGCTGGGGGCAAAACGTCTGAAGCTACGAAGGACACAGCTCACCTCCCAGATGAAGGGATGCCCCACCCAAGGGACTCCAGTAAAGTGATGGAATCCTCCCCAGGCATTTCCATTATTCCCTGCAAGGATTTCAAAGCAGCCATGATAGTATTAAGGCAGCAGGGTTGAGCCCTTGGGTTTTGTGTCCAGGAGCAGCGCAGCCTCCAGGCAGACTGGAAGGCGGTGTTGAAGTGGTGAGGCTGGGTCTGGACTCAGTAGGAAAAAGTGCCCTGGTCGATCAGAAATGTCTGCTCTGGAGTGAGGGATAAGGAGGTGTCTTGCATATGACATATGTTGTCATCTCTCTGCAGTGGGTGTTCTAGCTCTGATTAATAATTAGGAAAACAGCATGTTCATCCCAATTCTGTCTCTAATGAGCAGTGTAACTTTGGGCAGGTTAACTTCCCTTGGACTTGCTTTCCTGGCCTTTCTGAGCGGAGTAGACTATATGAACCTTCCAGGTCTTAGAGTTTGTGAACCCAGGCCAGGTCATGTGTCCTGTCCATTGTTCATGAATTTTCATCTTGGCCTCCAGGTCTCTTTTCCAGTCTGACCTTGTACTACTTTTCAGGCAGTGTCTTCAGGTTTTCTACACTTATGTTCCAGGCCAGTTATCCATGTTTTCTTCAACATGCTCCATACTTTACTGTCTTGATCGCTTTTCTTCAGTAATATTGCTAAATGTCATGCCTCTGCCTTCCCTCTGTTCTTTGATTATCAAAACCCACTCATTTTCTAAGACCTCGAGCCTCATATAACATTTTTTTCTCATGGGACTTTTAATATTCAACAACTTATTCCAACTGGCTTGCCTGCATATCCTGCCTGAAATTCACAGAGAGCAGGATTTGTGTTTCATTCATTCACTTTACTGTCAAATCAGACTAATAAATTGTGGTAAACATTTCTTTACAAAGAGAAACAAAACTAAGGAACAAGGATAGAGATAATGTGGCAAGGAGATTCATTTAAAGTAGTACCTGTTGAATTTGAGCAAAACAGGATGCCAGGTGCTTCACTGGGGACAAGAGAGGTAAAAAATAGTCTGTGTTTTCAAGGAGCTTGTGAATCAATTATCATGACCACCATTACCGTCCCTTCCATTTATTTAATGCATATACTTTACCACATCCTTTACCTTTATCCTAAATTCTTAAAACAAACTTGCAAGGTGTTATCATCTCTAGTTTACTGATGAGGAAGCCAAGACCCAAAGAGTTTAAGGGACTTGCCCAAGGCCACATAGTTGGTAAGGGTATGACTGGCTTCAGCACTTCTGCTCATTATAATATATCCTCTCTAGTGGGGAGCGTATGATAAGGAGGGGCAGTCCCTGAGAATACTCTACTTTCTCATCTTCAGGCCTTTGCTCACACTCATCAGGTCACTTGGAACACCCTCCTTTCCCATAACTCTCAGCTTGTGAAAAGGTTTTCCATGCTTCAAATGCGTCTCAGATATCTCCCTCTTAAAGTGTTGCCTGCCTCCCTTTTCCAGCTGGGGCCCTGATAATGTGTGAATCTGTAAACATGTAAAATGAATGAATGCATTCATGCCAACTTCATCTCTTTTTCATTATGAAGTTTCTAAGAACATCTCATGCAAAGTGAGCAGAGAATTCTTTTCCGTTCAACAAACATCTACTGAGCACTTGGCAGGACTTTGATAACATACAGAGGAAGACTCCCAGCGTTAAAAACAACTGTTCTCTGCTTTACAGGAGAAGAGGTTAGGGTGACACCCATGATGAGATCATCGTCTGGGATTTATGTTCCATGGAGAGAATTACTTCTTGCCTCGGGCAGAAGCAGAGAGGTTTCCAGACTTCTCTTGTCCTCTTTCTGGTCCTGATCCACACAGCCCAGAGGGCTGGGGGGGGGAGGGAGATGGGCACTGGGTTGGAGTGGACAGTCTCAGAAGGAACTGATTTGCTGAGAGTTGTGCAACAGAATAGGTTTCTGGAAGCATGTCAGAGCTTCTTCCTCTACTCAGAAGTGAAGGGTCAGTGTAAGGCTGCTACTGGCATAGTGTATATTCATTGATCTTCCTGTGAGTAAGTGGTGAGGTTAGTCTCTCTGTCTTCCACAGAGGCTTAGTTTTTTGAGCTCACAGTGCTATGGATTCAAAGGTTAATAAGGCATAACTGCAGCTGGAAAGCACTCACATAACTTCAGTCTCACGCATCATGTGTGGGTCATGATGGGTGTGCATCTAATACCTTTAGAGACCACAGGAAGGAGCGATCTGTCACGCCCAGAGAGTGTAAGAGAAGAGTCCATAAAAGTGGTGATACCTTTGCCAGAACTTGAAACATGGATAGGATTTGACCAGTCTCACAAGAGGTGAGGGAGGGACACTTCAGGAAGGGGGACCAGCAAGTGTGAAGAGACCAGGTTGGCCTAGCGGGGAGTGTGGGGAATGCAGGACTGAGGTCCAGTGAGAGCCACAGATTCTGGATCTTTTGTATCAGATATTGCTGCATGTGTACATGCTCAGTCGCTTCAGTCGTGCCCGCCTCTTTGCGACCCAGTGTACGGTAGCCCAACAGGCTCCTCTGTCCGTGGGATTCTCCAGGCAGGAATACTGGAGTGGATGGCCATGCCCTCCTCCAAGGGATCTTCCCAACCCAGGGATCTAACTCATGTCTCTTACGTCTCCTGCACTGGCAGGCAGGTTCTTTACCACTAGTGCCACCTGGGGAAGCCCATCAGATATAGCTGATATTTATGCAAATAGCACGGCCACCCAAAGATGCCTCTTCTCCCTGCTGCATCAAGCACCCAGGGCGTGCTGTTGGCGCCCTCCCTCCCCCCTTCATCATTTATGAAAGTGGCTGCCCAACACCCTCCAGAGAACAAGTGCCCGTTTGTCCTGTGACCACATGCTTCCCCGGCCTTCACCCCATGACCAGGCTGCCCCACTTCCTGAGCTCAGCGTGCCAGAAGGATGCAGGCTGCTCCGCCGTGCCACTGCAGGGGCTGCCATGCACACAGACCACCCCGGTGGCCCAGCATTGTACAGTGGCCTAGAAGGGGCCAGAGCTTGTTTGTCCCGCCCCCTTACAAAGATTGCCAGCCCCTGGGTTACAGAAAACAAAACAAAACAAACAAAAGCCTTACTGACTGTGCATCACAAGTCCTGACCTTTACCAGCCAGTCTTAACCTTCATCATATCACAGGCTGATCCACTGAGACAGGAGCGCTGACAGATTTCTATTGTTTCCTTGGCCAGCCTTCCCTTTTCAGGGCTTTGCTCTCCAGTGAAAAACAAAACAAAGCAAAATGAAACTCTGGCAAGCCCCAAATCCTTCCCAACTCCTAATCCTCAGGTGGTCAGCTTTATGCTGCTTTGTATTTTGGTTTAGTTCTTGGTGTTTTGTTTTGTTTTGTTTTAAGTGGAGGCATTGTGTGTGTGTGTGTGTGTGTGTGTGTGTGTGTTTAAGAAAAGCGTTACTGCATGAGGAGCCTTGGATTTGTTCTGCCTTGTTCAAGTTCTGTGCCTGAGGAATTGATGCACCAGCCTGGGAGAGCAGAGCTGAGACCAGGCAGCTAGAGGGGCTGTTTGACTTGGGGCTGAAGGGTGCCTGGGGCTTGGAACACAGACCCTGTCTATTGCAGCCAAGCACAGCCTTTGGGTCTGACTTTGTTGCAGGTGATGGCAGGACATCTGGCTGGAGGAGAGGTCTGGAGGTGAGGTGAGGTCTGGAGGGTCTGGAGAGGTGATACCAGAGAAGGCAATAGTGTTATCAGGAAGAAGCAACACCTGATACCTGACCCCAGACCTGAGCTCTGAATTGACCACCTAGGACACTGGGCCTCACCATCATATCTGCCTTCAGACTACTCACCTGCCAGTTTTTAGGTCTATTCTGCCTCCAGGTCATTAGCCAAAGCTTCTCCAATTGTCTCTAGCATCCCTTTCTTCCTTTCCGCTTCTGTGGCCATGACTTTCATATAGGCCCTATATCTCCCCTAGGTTACCATTATTTACCCAGTGATGAATTCATTCCCCGCCTGGAGTCTCTCCCATCAGGTCTGCCTTTTGGACCACCACCAGTTGTCTTTACCTGAAAAATGGCTCTGGTCATGTGACTCCCTCCTTGCAGATCTTCAAGGGGTTCCCACTGAGTAAAGCTGCTATTTCGAGGCCTCAGTCAGCCTTGCCCTTTCTGCTACTTCCTATCTCATTCTCTGTAAGGAATATGACCACTGCTCGTACCCCTGAACATTTCCTGTAGCTCCTCCCCTCTCATCACTTTGCCCAGGGAATTAACAGGAGAGTTTATCAACTGTTAAACATGTAGTATTTTTAGGCCCCACCTTGAGGGACACACAGCAGTAAATTGGGGGCTGGAATCAATGCTTCATGTTTAAGACTGGCCCTGTGGCTCTGTGGATGGGCCAGGTGGGACAGCCAGCTCCTTGGCCGCACCGTTCCCGTGTGCTGGTGTGTTCTCTCCCATCACCAGAATCTTGTCTGTTTTTCAGTGTCCAGATCAGATGTTACTTCCTCCTTGAAGCACTCTCTGAGACCAGCAGTCAAAAATGATTACTTCTTCTACTCTGTGGGCTGGGCCTGTAGCCTTTGTATTTTAAGCTGTTTGTCTTTTACCTACTTGATTATAAGTTTTCGAGTGTGGGAAGGGCGTTTTATTCATCCATGTGTATTCAGCTTCCAGGAAACCAACTTAAATTTAATAGCTGCTCAGATGTGAAAGATAGTATGCAATTGAATAACCATGTAAAAATGTAAGGTTATTACATTTACTTACCTGCTATTCTACACCTACCAAAAGAGAATGACAGTGGCATGAATACCTGTAATTGACTCCTTTTAAAAAATCTTTTGGAAATGTGGATTTAAGCAAGTAGCATTTTTAGTTGTTAAGCTTTGTATAAGAATATTTTTCTTCACTGTCTTGCCTAGTAAGAGAGGGTAAGGCTTCTGAGACTATCTGTATTGCCAAGACTTTGCTGACATATAATGTTTATGATTAGCTGGTTTGTCTGCAATCATTTTCCCTGTGACATTTGCTTTTGTTCACCAGCACAAACACCAATTAGTTCTGTTAACAGGCATAGTTTTATGGAATTCTCTGAGATGAAAAGAGTACATCAGGAGTCAGTTGTTCATAGCTGTTACAGCAACACCTTTATTGATATGTGTGCGTATTTTTCATATCCTTTTATCTGCATTGCAAAAATGAAATTATATATCCATTACCAAAATTAGATGGGAGATATATTGGATTAGAAATGCTTTCTTTCTAATCCTTAAAAGACCAAGAGGCTCTTCTTTGATAATTCTATAAGAGTTAAATTTCTTTTTTTAAATTTTCAAATGTTACAGATAGGAGATTAACCTAGTTATGCTTCGCTTGTATAAGGAGTGCATGTCCCAAGAAACCAGGCAATACCAACAGAGATTTCTGATTCAGGAATGTACGAAAGATATGTGACTTTCATGAATTCTGGCACGACTCATTAAAGGATATAAAAGTACTTTGCAAGCAATTAAATATTTTAGACTAGGGACTCTGATTTCCTGTTAAATCTTAAGATGCTTCCTGCTATAAAGAATCTTCCCTTTTTTGCATGACTGGAATTTCTTTACAATTTAGTTATATTTCTAATGCATGTTAATTATAGGCAAGGAGGGCAAGATTGAAAGAAAATACCAAAATTAACAAACCAACGTTGTTATGTATTTACTCTGCAGGACACCTTGTAAAGGACTGGGACTTAAAGTACTTGCCGCTGATAAGACCACTTTTTAGGGTTGTTATAGAGCTGAGAGGTAGTAAAGCACCTGGCATGGTGAGTGCTGAATAAATGCAGTAGTATTCTTTAGAAAGCTGTGTAACGTGTGCGGAATTTCAGAGAGAAAGAGTTAAAGCCATCCAGACACATTAGTAATGTTTGGATAAACAGAGATTTCACTTTTTCTCTACACAGTGTTTTAAGCTTCTTCATATGGGGAGAAATGTGTCAGTATGTGTAAACTATGAATGTTTGTTTTCAGCTATGAACATGAAGCCAAGCTTGGAATTAGGAAGATTTTCATCATAGAAACAGAGCTAATTATGTGCAATTCAAGACAATATAAGACTTGGTGTGTGACACTTAAAAATTCAAGCAATTAAAATCAGGTGACAGTGGTTTGTTTGATTAGCTTTTTGAAGATGCTTTAAATTTTACAACTCTCTCAAGAATCTTACAGAGAAGACAATGGTAACCCACTCCAGTACTCTTGCCTGGAAAATCCCATGAATGGAGGGAGCCGGTAGGCTGCAGTCCATGGGGTCTCAAAGAGTCTGACATGACTGAGCGACTTCACTTTCACTTTTCACTTTCATGCCTTGGAGAAGGAACTGGCAACCCACTCCAGTGTTCTTGCCTGGAGAATCCCAGGGATGGGGAAGCCTGGTGGGCTGCCGTGTGTGGGGTCGCACAGAGTCGGACACGACTGAAGCGACTTAGCAGCAGCAGCAGCAAGAATCTTATTGCTGTACATATGGGTTTAGACATAAATGCATTATCTTTAACCTCTAAAGAGCCTCAGAAAACTCCTGAATCAAGGCCCTGCCACTGTTGTAGGTCAAATGGTTGCACCCTGCCCCAATTCATGTCCAACTAGAACCTCAGAATGTGAACTTATTTGGAAATATGTTCTTTGCAGATGTAAGTAGTAGTAAGATGAGGTCATGCTGGATGAGCATGGTTCTTAAATCCAAAGTGACTCATATTCTTATAAGAAGAGTGGAAGATGCAGATGGTCACACGGAACGAAAGCCTTGTGATGATGGAAGCAGACATAGGTGTGATGCTGCCACAGCCAAGTTACACCAGGGATTGCCCTCAGCCTCCAGGAGCTGGAAGAAGCAAGAGGAGATTTTAACCTGGAGCTCTCAGAGGGAGCATAGACCTGTTGACACCTTAATTTCAAACTTCTGGCTTACAGAACTGTAAAAGAAAAGTTCTCCTGCTCTAAGCCAGCCAATTCATGGTGCTATTACGGCAGGCCAAGGAAACTAATAGAGCCCATCAGAGGTGCAGCTAAGTGCCCTGAAGTGCTATTTTCTGTCCTTAAGGTGAGTCTAGTAAAACCCACCACACATGAAGATTACACATGATCGTGTATGTACAAGGATTTGACACATGCTTTTTGTCTTAAATTTGGTTCTTATGCAGCAAAGAGCTACCCCTTTTAGAGAGTGAGGTTACAGCTTAGGGAGGGAGAACTGTTTTCTATAGGATCACACAAAAATGTGAGTGACATCTTCTGGGCAGTCAATTTCCCCTTAAGGGAAAGATTTAAGATCCAGAGTGTGGAGTATAGTATATAAGTTATAAACTGCACTTCAGTCCAAGTAACAGAAACCCAATTATAGTGGCTTAATCAAATAGGGATTAGCCAACAAGGCTCTCATATAATATGATGTCCAAGATTATGCCTCTGGATTAGGAAAGAAGCCCCAGGGTGCCATCAAGGACACAAGATTCTTCTCTCTTTCTGCTCTGATATCCTTCCTTACATGTTCTTCATCCTTGCTACCTGAAGTCAATTGCCCTGCTTCCAGCTCACACAGTCAGGAAGAAGACTGTGTCAAGAAGGAAAGGACAGCCCATGTTAAGAAAGCAGAACTTCCAGAAATTCTCAATACACTTTAATTCTCATTGGCTAGAACTGGGTCTCATGAACTCCCTAAATGTGAGGGTGTATGGAAAATTTAGCATTTAGCTGGGCTTAGTGCTGCTTTGAACAAAATAAACATTCTATTTGTAAAGAGGCATGGGATCATGGGGGTCTTCCCTGGTGGCTCAACAGTAAAGAATTCACCAACGATGCAGGAAACAGGGTTGATCCCTGGGTTGAGAAGATCCCCTGGAGAAGGGCATGGCAACCCACTCCAGTATTCTTGCCTGGAAAATCCCATAGACGAGGAGCCTGGTGGGCAACAGTCCATAGGGTTGCAAAGAGTTGGACACGACTGACGTGACTGGGCATGCACACGTGGACTGGGGACAGCTAATTAGCAGAGTCAGCCATAAAAGTGTTTCTGGAAGAGGTAAGAGGTTAGACTAGATGATTCTTTCCAAGTGTGAATTTCAAAGATGCAGTTAAGTGATCTTTTCCTACCCTCAAAGCATTTACAGTTTATACTGGAGGCAGATTCTGGAGTCAGCTATGTGGAGTTCTAGCCCTGACTAGATAAAAAGATCCTGAATGTGGGAAAGTTATTTATCCTCCCTAAGCCTTAATTCCTTCATCTGTAAAATAGGAATGATAATATCTACTTTATACTATTATTTTGAGGATTATATAAATTAAATACTTAGTGTTAATTTGCTAAATAAATGTAGCTACTATTTTCCCACTAGAGAATGAGCTCCCTGAAGACAGGAATGGTATCTGACATGATCACCTGGTGACTCAGTACCTAGAATGTAGTCA
Organism: Nanger dama; assembly: GCA_917880005.1. Classification (NCBI taxonomy): domain Eukaryota; kingdom Metazoa; phylum Chordata; class Mammalia; order Artiodactyla; family Bovidae; genus Nanger; species Nanger dama. The sequence continues at coordinate 30,946,696 of CAKJTW010000022.1, forward strand.
CTCTTTAACAGATCTTTGTTAAGTGAATGAATGGATGAGAGCACCAGTCCTAATGCTAATATGTGCTAAGTTGCTTCAGTTGTATCTGACTCATTGTGACCCCATGGAATGTAGCCCAACCAGCTCCCTGTCTATGGGATGATTCAGGCAAGAATACTGGAGGGGGTTGTCATTTCTTCCTTTAGGGGTCTTCCCTACCCAGGGATCAAACCTGTGTCTCCTACATTGCAGGTGGATTCTTTGCCAGGTTTTCTAAAAGGGATTGTAAAGGGTGCTTAGCTAGCTAATGCTCACTGAGCCACCAATACAGCTGACCCTCGAACAACATGCTTTTGAATTGTGCTAGTCCATTTATATGTGGATTTTTTCAGTAGTAAAGACTACAGTACTGTATAACCTGTGGTTGCTTGAATCCATTGATGTATTTAATAGAATTGTTTACACAGAGGGAAGACTGTAAGTTATGTTTAGATGTTTTACCTTGCAGAAGGTCAACATCCCCTAACCCCTGTGTTGTTCAAGGGTCAGCTACGTAAAGATTACTCAGAATAACTGAGATTTGTCATTTCTCAAGTGAGGTTTTGGTGCATGTAGAACACTCTACATTTGTTGTAAGGTAGTAACACTCTACGTTAATGGAAAAGAATGAAAGTTTAAGGATAAGAAGTTGTTTTGATGAGTGTTATTAGTTACAGACGATAGAAATCACTCTAACAAATTAAAGCAGTTAATGACTTATCCTAGGATATTAAGAGCCTTAAAGAACCAGAACTGTTCTAGCAATAACTCCCTTGCCATCACTGCTCATACTCAACCTTGGTGTTGTCAGGTAGTGAATTGAGAATCTTTGCCAAAGCTGCCCCAGACAGATCACACACATCAGATCTGTAAGAAGAGCCGATCTCCCAGGACCGCCACTACTCCTTCCAAATCTCTTATGAATGTGTCTGCTAGTCAGTGTCTAGGTCACAGGTAGACCTGTAACTGCAAAGGAGCCTGGAATTGTAGTTTTTAAGTGTCAAACTTCCAGAGAAGGCAATGGCACCCTACTCCAGTACTCTTGCCTGGGAAAATCCCATGGATGGAGGAGCCTGGTAGGCTGCAGTCCATGCTGAGGGTCAGACACGACTGGGCAACTTCACTTTCACTTTTCACTTTCATGCATTGGAGAAGGAAATGGCAACCCACTCGTGTTCTTGCCTGGAGAACCCCAGGGATGGGGGAGCCTGGTGGGCTGCCGTCTCTGGGGTCGCACAGAGTTGGACACGACTGAAGCGACTTAGAGCAGCAGTAGCAGCAGCAGCAGCTGTCAAACTTATGTAGTCAGAACAGGTTTTCTAAAAGGGGATTGTAAAGGGTGCTTAGCTAGCTAATGCTCAGTGTCTAGCACCAAAGTCTGTCTGTGCCGCTGCGTGCAGTGGCCCCACTAAGACTGCCTACAGGTCACGGGAGGGTATGAGCCACTGCGTGGAGGCTTTGGGAGACCAGAAGAACTTATTGAAGAGTTCAGGCCCATGTAGCCCAGAAGCCTGCAAAAGGCAGCTAAGAATGCATAATAGGATGCTGATAGGGAGTACACAGAGAGTCAGGAGAGGAGGAACACTGGGAGCAGTTGTCTCTGGAAATCTGTGGGTGGAACGTATGCAGAGGGAGACCTGTGCCTGAAGGCTCATGCTGGCAAGCTCACCTCACTGCCCAGCCACCCCCATTCATCCCCAGGCAGGGATGACAAAGGAAGGGTAGCTGTGTAACGTGGCACCCTGACACAAGCTTTATGACCCTCTAGCCAGCCCTAAGACACAGGCTGTGGAAAGAACCAGATCAGAAGACAAGGAGGAGCAGGAGCATCCTCCACACTGAAGGGACTTTTATTAGGACTTTTCAGGCATGAGATTAGAAGGAGGGAGCTGAGTGATCTCTTAAAAAAACCAAAAATTTGATTGAAGATGTGATTTTTTCCAGTCTTTCTCTTCTTTCTTCTTTCCTTTTGTCTTTTCAATTTGTGTCATGTTTTATAGACTGTGTAACAGAGGTGGTGGGACCGCTGAGTAATTAGCTGGAATTGATCTTGTAGAGAATCAATATGGCAATCTGATAATTCAAGTTCAGAAAGACTCTTTTACAGAGAAAAAGCCCCCCAAATAGCCATGATTTATCCTCTCTTCCTTTATTTATTTTTGTAGGCCTTGTGAAAGGTTTGGCTGATTTACTGACATCTTTTCTTCCTTTGCAGGCCACATCCACATCAGTCCTCCACTCAGGTATACATTCTGTAAGGATGAAATCTATCTATGCAACTTGCAGTATGTAAAAACCAGTTTCTAGAAACTGATTCAGTTTAATGCCATTAAATGCAATCAGAAGTTACCAAGCATCTTACTGGAACTCACTTCCAAATGTAACCTAATCCAATTTACCTTTCCTTTGGTATTTAAGTTCCTGACAGCCAGTGTGGATATTTCTCAGACACGGCAGTCTGGCTTGTAATAGGTGCCTTTTCTTGCTTGCTTCTTCTTCATTTGTTTCCTGTTAGCATCTTGGTATGATGTTAGAGTGAGCATTCACCACTGAATTATGGTCGATTCTAGACACAAAGATGCTGCCATATCCTATATGATCCCTTGATTTCAGTGTCCCGGGTGTGTCAGATATTTGTGGGCACATGAGTGAAACATAGCCCTGTTATCATGCCCAGGTGACTTCTTACTCTATTTTAGAATCACAGTCATGTGATTGTGTGAGAACACTTTATCTCTAATAAACCTGAAGTTTAATGACTCTTTCCCGTGTGATTTTAACGTTTCTTTTTCAATTGAGAATATTCTTTTGAAGAAGAAAAAGTTTGCACATGAACATTTAAAAGGAGGGAAAAAGCCATTTCCTATTCTCTCAACTTGAACACAATTGCAGTATTTTAACTCTCACTTTGCAGTTTTGAATGTATGCCTTGAGGTGATTTAATTATCTGCTTCTGATCTCATCACAGAGAAGTGGTGGAAGCCTTGGGGGTGGGGAACTTTTCATTCCCCAATATCTTCTGCTAGAAAGCTGGTGCTCATGGATCATTTATTCAAGAAATTATTTGAAAACTCATTTTCTATTTCACATAAGTTAAAGCTTCATCAGACTGGTCTGGCAAGGCTGCTGCTCTTCGATGATCTTGTGAGACCTGGACACATGAGCTCTGGGTTAGGGGACTTGGATAGTCTGGGAGCCAATTCTGTAACATTTGAGGAGGAGTTGACATCCCCTTGAGCCAAATCTACCTGTAAGACCCTCCATTAATCAAAGATACTCTAATAATAAAGAGTTCTGGCTGTGAATCCCTTTTTCACTGGGGAAATTCAAAGAAGTTAGTTGTGGTACTTTCTTGGAGTCAGGGCCATCCAGTTATAGGTGTAGGTTTTCCTTAAATACATCTTCAGTAAAAGCAATTGATTTCCTTCAGACCCTTTGGAGGTAAAGACTGGGACTGTCAACTCGCCTTGCCCAAAACCTACTTGCTTTCCCAGACAGTCTAACCTGAAACTTAGTCTCTCAGCCTTTGTCTGCTCACTTGTCTTTCTCCTCATCGTCTTTGACCATACCTGAGTATCATGCATGATGACCAACAACCTGCCCTGAGCCCATTTGCTAGAAGTCTCTTAAGTGTGGTCCAGTCTAGCCCTGGTTTCCATTTGGCTTGGTTTTATCACTGTGCCCTCTTTGATATGTATCTTTAAATCACCACTTCAGTGGCCTCCTGTCCTTTCAAATAGAGTATGCATGAAGCTAACCTCATGTGCTGTCTCACAATTCGGCTCAGTGGTCCACACAGCTTCTACATGTCAGTGGCAACAACTCTGCTGTCCTTGTCACCTCTGCTCAGCTATTTCGACTGTTCCCTGTGCTTCACCATTGCGTCATTTTTTTTTTTTTTCCTTTCCAGTCTTCCATATATCCATGCTACAATTGATAAATTGTAGCAAAAATCTCCTAGGCCCATAAGTATTAGATCTGAAAGGGCACTTTTGCAACTAAACCAGTATCTTCAGTTTACAAATGAAGAAATGGCAGATCCAGAGAGGTAGGCTGCCAGCTATGGGGTCGCACAGAGTCGGACACGACTAAAGCAACTTAGCAGCAGCAGAGAGGTTACGCACATTACTTTGTGTCAAACTAGGAGAGTCAAGCCTAGCATCCTTCCTCCTGGTCCCATATTCTTGCTACCCTGCCTGCTGAAAGAGGCCTACCACCAGCCCCTTTCCCTTCATCCATTCTGTGCACTCAGCATTCACATTTATTTTCCTGAAATATTTCTTTCATCACTCTCTCTCTCGTCCACAGAATTTTGGTGGTCCCTGTTGCTAGGATGACTATAAAAATTATCACTGGGACACTTGAGAGTGAAAGAAATGCTAAGACAAACATAAACCAGGACGTATGGTCATATTTCATGTAGCATAAATCATAAAGATCAGAATTTTCCCTCTGGAACTTAGGGTTTTCCGTATTCAGGTCCCAATTGCATTTCTTAAAAAAAAAATGATTTATTTATTTGACCACATGGCATATGGGACCTTAGTTTCCAGACCAGGGATTGAACCTGAGCCCCCTGTGTTGGAAGCTCAGCGTCTTAACCAATGAACTGCCAGGGAAGTCCTCCCAATTATATTTTTATGCTCTGTCCTTAATAACTCTCCAGCACTTTGCCCCAACCAATGTGCTCATCCTTCTTGGTATACTTCATGTATATTTCTGCTTTGGAACCATAACACTTTTCTCTGCTTACTAAGCTTCTTTGTGTTTTTTAAGGGCCTAGTTGGGTCCCTTTTCTTCCATAAAATCTTCTAAGTTAGTTACATCTCCTGAGGATGTCTAGCTCCTCTTAAATCATACACTTACTGTCTGTACTTCTAATCTAACACTTACAAGTGATGAAATGAGGTGTTTTGACTTTTTTCCTCTGTAGTGAGGATGTAGTCTCTGATCAGCTCTCAGTGTAAATGTGTCTGCCTTAAAAGAGGGAGACCCAAAAAATAACAAAAGTGGACAGAAGTTTCAAAATGGATGTAGGAACTTTATTGATGAATATGGAAAACTGTACAATGTCTGCAATGGAGAATGTGGCCTTATGTAACCAAAGTTTAAATACACTCCCATTTCTGCCTGCACAGTGTACAGTAACATATGCATAAGGTTATTGCTTGTGTACTGTAATCCCAAAAGGTTGGAAGCAACTAAGTACCCAGCAGTAGGGAACTAGCTGAACAGACTATGATATAGCACATAGCATGCAGTAGAAGAGCTGTGGAAAAAAAGAAGAAGGAAGATGTCTGTGTATGAATATGGAAAGATGCCTAGGACACAGAAAGTATAAGGTACAGAAGAGTGGCTATTATGTACTACCCTTTAAGTTCCTTTAAGTACTTTTAACATATAAGTAGTTTAATTGCATGAATTTCTTTCATAAAATAGTATACAGTGTAATTAATTTTGCTTTCCCTCATTGGCGGTATTTCATATTTGGATTTGTGGAATTCTAACTATCCAGGGAGGGACATCAGAGTTATGCTTTAGAAAGCTCTTTCTGCCACAAGTTAAGACACATTGGTACAAGAGGGGAAACCTGGTGAAAGGGTGACCTCCAGGTGTGATCGTGGTGCCCAGCACTCCCAACCTCCAGCCTTGAACGTTGCTCTGTCAGCTGGGTTTCTTTATAAGAAGTTCAGCCATTTGCTGGCTCTGTATCTCAGCGTGTGTGCATGCTTAGTTGCTAAGTCATGCCCAATTTTTTGCGACTCCCTGGACTGTAGCCCGCCAGGCTCCTCTGTCCATGGGATTCTCCAGGCAAGAATACTGGAGTGGGTTGCCGTGCCCTCCTCCAGGGTATCAAACCCGCAATCTTTGCCCCAGGTATCAAACCCGCAACCTTTACCTCTCCTGCTTTGGCAGGCAGCCACTGAGCCACCTGGGAAGCTCAGCATTTCAATCTTATTGCCCTTGACCTTAAAGAGTTTCGAGGGGTTTTTTTTCAGGTGAACATTTATTCAGAGGCATGAGTTTGCAGCCTGGTAATTTTGAGCCCCAGACTTGTTTTATTTGCTGATGTATGTGGTAGTATCTCTCAATAGTAGAGGGAGGGAGGAAACAGATCTTTTGTTCCACTCATCACGTTTCATTCTGACAGTGTAATTTACAGCTCTTTAAGAATGTCATTTAGAAATAACACCCAATTAATAAACCTCTTTGCAATGATATTTTATTTTCTTTCTAACACACTTTGAATCTTATGGGCGGAGCAAAGTTAGAATATGACTTTTTAATGCAGACATCTGAAATGACCCATTCTAATAGAAACTCTGTAGGCAATAATGATTCCTCTCCCAGCCCCCACATCCAAGCAGTTATCAGTCATAATAATAGATGTTTTTAATGAAATGTCTTCAGGAATGCTCTATACAGCTGGCTTTTAACTTTTCTTCTGTTTTATATGTCATCTCATATCATTTTCTTATGGGGCAGGAAGCTGAGGCTCAGAGAGGTTTAATAGTTTGCTCGAGGTCACCCAGCCTATGTCATGAGAGGCCAGAGGTTGAACTCAGTCCTCGGGCTGTGAAGCTGGTGTTTGCACTGTATTCACTGCCTCCCTAACTCGGCCAAGCTCTGTCATTTCTGCCTTTGCTGGTGTTTTTCACATCATTTCCAAACCCCTGAGAGCAGTTATGATCACCCTCATTGCCTCTCACCTGGAGTATTGTGACTTCCTCCCACAGGGCTCAGTCTCCAGGCTTTTCCTCTTATAACCTGGAGATCCTGCTTACCTTCTGGAGCTCTGTCTCCCTGAAGGGCCACAAGTATCCTTCCTCCACTTGGTACACCTCCCCAAATATATGGTTTTTTTTTTTTTCCTTCAAAATGTCATTCCTCAAAACATATGATTTTGTTTTTAATTTGAGTCCTTAAAAGTCTTCCATTTTCACTAAAATGAAAATTCAGTTATTTACTTGGAACCGCAAACATTGTTGGAGCAGACACATGAGCTTGAAATTACCTAAAATAAATACCAGTACTGGGTGCTCATAGCGGTCAGCTAATGGAATGATTTTTTAAAAGGAAGCAGATTTGTACGGCTTTAGTGATTTTTCATAGGCTCTGCCCTCACATAAGTGCACATTAGATATCATTGTACACAGGACTTTTCAGGTTGCTTTAAAAAGCAGTAAAGTGATTTCCACTAATTTTGTGGTGCTCATGAATTCATATCCACAGACAATCAAATAAAACCAGTCTTGTGTTACATAAATGTGGCTTTGTGGCTAGGATAAAATTTCAGTGACAACATCGTACACAGATTCTGGAAGTGCTTTGTCTCAAACTGTGTAAGTGGGTGTGAAGATAGTGCACTCCAGAAATATGTTAGACGATGCAAAAAGTGACTCTAATGATAACTAAGATACTGCTGACAAAGATGTGTGTCAAGAGGTATTAAAATTGTTTCAAAATATGGGAATGAAAAAGAGCAATATTTCTAAATATAGCATCTTATGCTATCTGTGACTGTGACTATGTAAATGTAAATAAATAAGTAAATTAAAATTAACTACTTCATCTTTAGCCTTGAAAGGTTACATATTTAAACTAACCAAAACCCTTTCCCCCATATTTTCTCATTGTAAAAACAGTTGCTTCATTTTCAGGGTCTCCTTATGGTCATGTCTCAATACTGTACTACTCACAGAAAATCAGATATAGACCCTGCCCTCAGGACACCTATAACCCAGAAGAGAAGAGAAGTGTAATAATAACCACTGACACAGAACCTCTCAAATTTAGTGGTATGAAACAGCAGCCATTTTATTAGGTTCACGGAATGTGTGGATTAGAAATTCCAGAAAAGCACAGAGGGGAAGACTTTGTTCTGTTCCATGACGTTTGGAGTCTTAGCTGGGAAGACTTAAAGGCTCAGCTGGAATCATTTAGGCTGTCTTTACTCACTGGCACCGAGCTTCCTCACAGTATGGTGGCCTTATATTAGTCAGATTTCTTACATGACAGCTCAGAGCTCCAAGCACAAAAATTGCACTGGACAAAGTAGAACCTGCATTGCCTTTTTTTCTGATCTGGTCTTTTCTGATGATGACTACCCATTTGTTAATCCAGCCACAGTCTTGGTTATAAGAAAGTCAGAATTCTGACTGAATTCAGGGGACAGACTCTAGACCCCACCTCTTGTGGGATGAGTGTCAATATCACATTGTAGGAGATTGTGTAGGATGGGAAGTATTGTTGTGCCAACTTTTGACAAAGCACAACTTGACCTCAAGAACTTTACCACGCCTATATATAATAGTAAGTGAAGATAGAAGACATAGTTTAAGTTCTTTGACATTAAAGAAAAGTTATTTATGGATGATGAGGCTTGGGCAAAGGAGAAAGGGCAGAATCTGAATATATGAAAAAGTAGTTATGGAAACCAGATACAGAATTAATAAAAACTACGCAACTGAATTCTTCCCTGGTAGCTCAGATGGTAAAGAATCTGCCCGCAGTGCAGTAGACCTGGGTTCAATCCCTGGGTTGGGAAGATCCCCTGGAGAAGGGCATGGCAACCCACTCCAGTATTCTTGCTTGGAGAATTCCATGGACAGAGGAGCCTGGTGGGCTACAGTGCATGGAATTGCAAAGAGTCCGGCATGACTGAGTGACTAATAGTTTCTACTTTTAGGCAACTGAGTGAAGCTACAGAGTTAGGGAGAAAGTTGACTGGATGCTTTGGAGTCTGGATGTCAGGAGAAGGGTGTGCCTCAGTGAAAAAAGGAAATAGAGACAGATAAGTATAAGTGGGAAGAAGGTCCAGCAGCTTTTCAGTAGCACTTACAGTGCCTGAAATCTCATAACCTCAGTCCACCCCTCCTCACTCTGCATTCTGGCCTCTGAATCAACACTGCCTTGAGACTCCAACATAGATACCTCTTTGTGGTTCATTCTAATGCTGCTTCCACTGGGCTTTCTGCCCTCCTGTGGCATCTCCCCCAGGCTTGTCTTCCAGTGGAGCATGCTGCTCTACTCTTAACCATCTACTGCTCCATCATTTGACCCATTCACAGCCTTTGCCTCTGCACCACTGTCTTCTCTTGAAACTCTCCAATCTCTTGGCTTTAGTTGGTTCTCCTCCTACCTCTCTGGCTGTACTGTCTTGGCCCCCTGGTCTAGCTCCTTTATCTCAGGCAGCTCATTATTTGTTGTTGTTCCCCAGGGTTTCCTCCTTGTCTATTGTCCTGCACTCAACATTGCAAAGTGAGTTTCTTGTGGACCATGAACCCCTAAATTGGGCTGTAAATTTTGTGAGCACATGTGAGTAAGCATACGTATCTCTAGGAGGTGATCCATAACTACATGGAATTCTCAAAGTTGTCTCTGATATAAGGAAAACAAAAGGCTGAGACCCACTTCTTTCTGCATATATGGTCCATGGCTTTATCTTCCTTAACTCTAGGGTCCCTCCTTGACTATGTGTGAGTCTCTTTCAGTCGGTTAGTTCAGTTGCTCAGTCGTGTCTGACTCTTTGCGACCCCATGAATCGCAGCACACCAGGCCTCCCTGTCCATCACCAACTCCAGGAGTTCACTCAGACTCAGGTCCATCGAGTCGGTGATGCCATCCAGCCATCTCATCCTCGGTCGTCCCCTTCTCCTCCTGTCCCCAATCCCTCCCAGCATCAGAGTCTTTTCCTATGAGTCAAGTCTTCGCATGAGGTGGCCAAAGTACTGGAGTTTCAGCTTCAGCATCATTCCCTCCAAAGAAATCCCAGGGCTGATCTCCTTCAGAATGGACTGGCTGGATCTCCTTGCAGTCCAACGGACTCTCAAGAGTCCCTCCAACACCACAGTTCAAAAGCATCAATTCTTTGGCACTCAGCTTTCTTCACAGTCCAACTCTCACATCCATACATGACTACTGGAAAACCATAGCCTTGAGTAGATGGACCTTTGTTGGCAAAGTAGTGTCTCTGCTTTTGAATATGCTATCTAGTGAGTCTCTTTGGGGAAGTTTAAAAATACTCATGATCAGGGCTCAACCTCAGACCAGTTGAATCCTGAGACTAGAGTCCAAAGGTTAATACATTTAAAATAACGTGTTAACCCTGCTTTGTGCCAGTCATGAAGATAACCCCCATGATTAATACTTAAAACTATTTTCTCTTTACTAGGCTAAATAGATTTTAATGGATGAAGTTTTCAGTTTTGCAAAATGAAGAGTTTTGTGATGGATGGTGAGGATGGTTACATAAAAACAAATATGCTAAACTCTCCTTTTATACATTTAAAATGGTTAAAATGGTACACCTTATGATATATGTATTTTACCACAATTTTTTAAAATAAGAAAAGATTTAAAAAGGCTGTTAACCAAAAAAGTGCAACTAGATTTGGGTGAAATAGAATCATTGGCCTTTTAAAAGAGATTTGTTGTTTCTTAATATAAATTCAGTCCATTGAGAAATGATTGTATTTATACTTGAGAGATGACGTCAAAATTATTTCTTTCAAATCACAGTGAAATCATGAGGGTAGAAGGTAGCTATTATGGAGAATTCCACAGAGGTAAAAGTCAGAAAAATGCCTGTTTCTGTCTGATTCAGTTAATGGTAATTAGACAGTAACTTTTGGGCTTCCCTGGTAGCTCAGATGGTAAAGAATCTGCCTGCAATGCAGAAGACCTGGGTCCGATCCCTGGGTTGGGAAGATCCCCTGGAGGAGAACATGGCAACCCACTCCATCATTCTTGCCTGGAGAGTCCCCATGGACAGAGGAGCCTGGCGGGCTACAGTCCATGGGCTTACAAAGAGTTGGAAATGACTGAGTGACTAAGCACAACACAGACCATAACTTTATTTTTCCTTCTTCAGTGTTTATTACTTAGACACAAAATTAAAATTACATATTTGATTTAAAAACACTTATAATGTAAGGATCAGCATGATTCCTAAAGATATACTTTCAGCTGAGGTTGATACATTATTAAAAAATGATCAAGAAATTACCTAGAGGGACTTTACTCCCTATGCTTTGTGTGGTGTAGTAGTTGACTTCACAGAATCGGGGGCCAGAATATCTGGGTTTTCTTAAAATAACTTTAAAAATGTTTGTGTGTTTTTGGCTGTGCTGGGCCTTCATTGCTGCAAGGGCTTCTCATCACAGTGTCTCTCTTGTGGAGTATGGGCTCTAGGGATGCTCGAGCTTCTCTAGTTGTGGTTCCCAGGCTCCAGAGCACGGGGTCCGTAGCTGTGGCATGCGGGCTTAGTTGCACCGAGACATATGGAACCTTCCTAGTCCAGGGACCAAACCATCTCCCATGCATCGTCTGGTGGATTCTTAACCACTGGACCACCAGGAAGTCCCAGTACCTGGGACTTAATCCAAAACCCACTATCAGTTATTAGTGTGAAGTTAATTTAACTGATTATACCTGTTTCTCCACCTGTCATATTTGCCCCAACCTCATAGAATTTCAACTCCTGGGTCGGAAAGATCCACTGGAGAAGGGTTAGGCTACCCACTCCAATATTCATGGGCTTCCCTGGTGGCTCAGATGGTAAAGAAGCTGCCTGCAATGCAGGAGACCTGGGTTGGATCCCTGGGTTGGAAGAGTCCCTGGGAGGAGGGAAAGGCTGCCCACTCTAGTATTCTGGCCTGAGAATTCCATGGACTGTATAGTCCATGGGGTGGCAAAGAGTTGGACATGACTGAGCAACTTTCATTTTTCATAGAATTTAATGAGATAATACATATAAATGTTTAAGATGGAGTCCAGAGCTTTTATTATGCTCCATCACATTGAGTTTTAGGAGTTTCCAATTCAGCAAACATTTCCTGTGTGTTGGCTATACATCACTGGAGAGAGTCACAAAAATACCTTGAAACTGACTTACCTTTGAGAACCTCAAAGACCCAATCCCAGCTCTTTGTACTCCGACCCTTCTCCTAATAGGTGTCACAACTATATATTTTACCTGCATAGTCCATGATGCAGCCCCTATGTCTTCAACTTCTCCCAACTCCACAGAACATTCATTTATTTACTGAGCTTCAGGTTTCTTGAGGGCTCCGACCGTGGAGTCTCTCTGCTTACCTGGGCACTCATTCTCCCACCTGGCTTCCTTTACTGTCGTTCCTTGGGAGCTGCTCTGCTTCAGGGCCCTGGGTTTCCTTCCAGCCTTACATTCACAGAACATGTTAGTGTTCATTCTGTTCATTTTGAGTCTTAGTGTTTCAGTCATAAGTTGGTTGTTCCCCTTGGCATCCAGTGATGCTTTGAGAGAAAGTTTATAAAGTGTGGACTCTAAGTCAAGACATGATGAAAAGATTTGCAAAACAGTATCGCTGTTACAAAAAATGTGTCTCAGAAACTAATTGAGATTCCAGTTTGACAAAAGAGAACAGAAAAATGAAAAAAAAAGTTGTGAAGGGCTAGGACACAAGGGAAGAAGGAAAGCAATGCTTATGAAACCACCCATTTTCATCCAGGGAGGAAGCAGCCAGCACAAAGTTACAACCTGATGCGAAGAAGAGGGCATAGCTTTCATACGCTCTTCTGACCAAACTCACTGCCCTGAATCCTCTTGAGACCATGGTCTGTTCTGAGTTTTTACCTCTGCCACCTTAAGGATCCTGTCTTCCAAGTTATTAATTACCTAACAGAGCTTTGTAAACTGCTTAAGATATACGGGTAGGCAATCGGGACTCCTAGAGCAAGGATGAAACGATTAAATAAAAATCTTCTCTGATTAGGTTTGAGATACCTTCCTTGTCACCCTGAGTCCAAAGAACTTTGCTGGAGATGAGAGGAGGCTTCCTAGGAGAAATGAGACAAGTAGACTCCTGTCTCTGGGTCTGAGAGACACTTCATCTCCCTCTTGCTTTCAGGGAGGAGAATCCCGCAGCCTGGGCAGTGAGTTATGGCTGAGGAATAGAGAAGTTTGATCCCAATGAGGTTAGGACAGAGGATACTCTTTACTGGGGTGGATGAATGTAATGAGAAGAAAACGACTTAAACAATTTTTTTTATTAAGCTGTAGTTGATTTACAATAGTGTGTTAGTTTCAGGTATACAGATTTGGGTTCTTTTTGTTAGAATCCACCTGTCAATGCAGGAGACCCAGGAGATGCGAGCTCAATCCTTGGGTTGGGAAGATCCCTAGAGAAGGAAATGGCAACCCACTCCAGTATTCTTCCCTGGGAAATCCAATGGACAGAGGAGTCTGGTAGGCTGCAGTCCATGGGGTCACAAAGGGTTGAACATGACTAAACACAACACAAAAACAACAACAAATATGTGCTATATAGTAAATCTTGTTGCCCATCTATTTCTATAGAGTAAATATTAATATTTATAGAGTAATATTATAGAGTAATATTTATAGAGTAATATTAATATTCTATAGAGTAATATTAATATTTATTAATTCTATGCTTGAAATTTGTCCCTCCTCCTCCCCTTTCCCCTTTGGTAATCATAATTCATTTTCTATGTTGTTTCTGTTTTGCAAAAACGTTAATGTGTATTATTTTTGTAGATTCCACATAAAAGTGATATCATATAGTTGTCTTTCTGTGTCTGATATTTCACTTAGTATGGTAATCTCTAGGTCCATCCATGTTGCTGCAAATAGTAATGTTTCATTCTTTTTTATGGCTGAGTAGTATTTCATTGCATACATGTACTTCATCTTCTTTATCCATTCATCTGTCAATGGACATTTAGTTTGCTTCCTTGTCTTGGCTATTGTAAATAGTAGTGCTGTGAACATTAGGGCACGTGTATCTTTTGAATTAGATTTTTTTTTTTTGTCTTTTCTAGATATACTCCCAGGAGAGGAATTGCTGAATCATATGGTAACTTTATTTTTAGCTTTTAAGGAACCTCCAGACCTGTCTTCTCTGGTCGCAGTACCAATTTACATTCCCACCAACAGTGTAGGAGGGTTCAAAAAGCCTTAAGTTTTGAGTCAACTCATGAAGTCTGTTTCAAATAGTAAAACTGTGACTGCCACATGAATGAAGTATCATCTCAAAAGGCCTGATTTAGATATTACACATACCATTGGCTGTGTGACATATTGCCCAAAAGACAGTGAAGATGTGTTTGTCTTCTACAAAATAAACTGCGGATACACTTACAGCCTGAGATCTCCAAGCAGAGTTTCCTAGGAAACTGGGCCACTGATAGGGCTATCTCACTGAGCACTCACTAGAAGGGAGACTCATTAAATATTTCCATTTTCCCCTAACTTCTCTCTCCTCTCCTCTCTATTCTTTAAGTCCTCCCCCACATTAAAAATATCTAAAGAATATGTGATCCAATAAGATATTAAACAGGCAATATTATTAACTTTCACATCGAAAGAATATATTTGCTAAATCACAAATTGACCTAATTGTCTATCAGAGGGACCGACAAGGCATGAGTTCTGAAGCTATGCATTTTATGGAAAAATCCATGACCAGTGATCCTAGTCATCTATTATCCCATTGTGGGGCAAGACGATATGAATTGAGTCGGGTGGGATCTAGTATTTATTGCCTATTTGTGTACAAGATAATTGTGCTCCAAGTTTTAAAGGCATTCTTTAGTGCTAATGAGCGCCTTCGTGGCAAGCATTTACCCCATTTTACAGTTGAGAGAAGTAAGGTTTGGGGAGGACTATAACTTACCTAGAGTTACCAAGTCAGGAAGAGTGGAGCAGGATTTTAAGCCCGGTTCTTTCCACTCGAGCACATCTTCTGTATGACTGGCAAGTTGGTTTTGAGCACTGTGCTTCCTTCCTCTTCCTCTCATCCCTTCCTTCCAAACTGCTGACCACACCACCAGCAAGAACCAGATCCCCTTCAATAAGCCCGCATTTCTCCCAACCGTGACATTCTTCAAATCCAGCCTGGACCTCAATGATCAGAGTTGGAAAAGGAGCAAGCTGGCTGTAGTGGCCCTTCTGTCTTTCTGAAATGAGAAGCTAAAGTCATTTTCTGTTTTAAGTCCTGCCATCTCTTAATGGAAGCACTCAATATGGGTCAAGTCCTTCCTTTCCCTTTGATGCTTTCCCTGTTTGTCTCTCGCCCCACTCACCCCTCAGCTCCAGGGCAGCTTGAAACTTTTGTGCTCACTTAGCATTTCTCACCAAGTGCCTTCTGCCCTCACTTGCAGTTCTCCCTGGCTGTCATCAGGATACATTTCCCTGTATCCCCAAATCTTTGGTATATTAGGCAGTTAATGCATGTCTCTCAATGGTTTATAAAAAGATACGAAAAGCAAACAACCTTTCCCCAAGGATGTGGATTCTAACAGCCAGAACAAAACCCTGGTTCCCCTTTGAATTTCCTCTAGTTCTCCATGACTCGGGCATGTCAGTGTGTCCCTGTTCTGGGAACCTGGTATTCGTCACCTGCATAAGCAGTCTGTGCACGTGCTAAGTCGCTTCAGCCATGTCAAACCCTTTGCTACCCTATGGGCCGTAGCCCGCCAGGCTCCTCTGTCCATGGGATTCTCTAGGCAAGAATACTGGAGTGGATGGCCGTGCCCTCCTCCAGGGGATCTTCCCGACCCAGGGATCAAACCCATGTCTCTTACGTTTTCTGCATTGGCAGGTGAGTTCTTAACCACTAGCACCACCCAAAACAGTTTAAGCTGAGTCAGATCACAGGATCCTTGCCATACCACAGGGCAAGAAGGAGCTTCAGAGCATTCTGTCGTTGTGTGCCAGTATCACCCTGCTTGTATTTTGGCTTATCTGTAATTTGGATGACTCTCTTTGAAGCAGGGCAGTCAAATCAGCTTCTTGCTGATAATAGTAATCAGATTTTATAGCAAGGACCCCAGGTAGGCAGGGCAAATAGAAAAGCAGCCCAAGTCAATGATTTGTGCCTGCATTGAAGGGTGAATATTGTGTAGCGAAACTTGTTTTCTCTGTACCCAGCATTTTTCTCCTATGCATTTTATGAGACAGAAATCCTTTTGAGCATCTTCTTTATTTTATTTAGTTCATTAAAACTCTGGAATTAAGATTTGGAAAACCAATTATCATATTTATTTATTCATTTATTTTTTTAATACTTTATTCTACATTACAATACTGTATTTGTTCTGCCATACATTGACATGAATCAGCCACAGGTGTCCACGATCTCCCAATGCCGAAGCCCCCTCCCACCTCCCACCCCATATCATCTCCCTGAATCATCCTGTGCACCAGCCCCATGCATCCTGTATCCTGTATTGAACATAGACTGGTGCTTCATTCTTACGAGATAGTATACTTGTTTCAATGCCATTCTCCCAAGCCATCCCACCCTTTCCCTCTCCCCCAGAGTCCAAAAGTCCGTTCTATACCTCTGTGTCTCTTTTGTTGTCTCACATATAGGGTCATCATTACTATCTTCTAAATTCCATGTATATGTGTCAGTATACTGTATTGGTGTTTTTCTTTTGGCTTACTTCACTCTGTATAATCGGTTCCAATTTCATCCATCTCATTAGAACTGAGTCAAATTTATTCTTTTTAAGGGCTGAGTTTAGTACTCCATTGTGTATATGTACCACAGCTTTCTTATCCATTCATCTGCTGATGGACATCTAGGTTGTTTCCATGTCCTGGCTATTATAAACAGTGCTGCAATGAACATTGGGGTACATGTGTCTCTTTCAATTCTGGTTTCCTCGGTGTGTATGCCCAGCAGTGGGATTGCTGGATCATAAGGCAGTTCTATTTGCAATTTTTTAAGGAATCTCCACACTGTTTTCCATAGTGGCTGTACTAGTTTGCATTCTCACCAGCAGTGTAAGAGGGTTCCCTTTTCTCCACATCCTCTCCAGCATTTATTGCTTGTAGACTTTTGGATCGCAGCCATTCTGATTGGTGTGAAATGGTACCTCATTGTGGTCTTGATTTGCATTTCTCTGATAATAAGTGATGTTGAGCATCTTTTCATGTGTTTGTTAGCCATCCGCATGTCTTCTTTGGAGAAATGCCTATTTAGTTCTTTGGCCCATTTTTTTATTGGTTTGTTTATTTTCCTGGAATTGAGCTGGATAAGTTGCTTGTATATCTTTGAGATTAGTTGTTTGTCAGTTGTTTCATTTGCTATTGTTTTCTCCCATTCAGAAGGCTGTCTTTTCACCTTGCTTATAGTTTCCTTTGTTGTGCAGAAGCTTTTAATTTTAATTAGATCCCATTTGTTTATTTTTGCTTTTATTTCCAGTATACTGGGAGGTGGATCATAGAGGATCCTGCTGTGATTTATGTCGGAGAGTGTTTTGCCTATGTTCTCCTCTAGGAGTTTTATAGTTTCTGGTCTTACATTTAGATCTTTAATCCATTTTGAGCAATTATCATATTTAGTGTATGCAATCAGCTCAAAAGTGTCACCTATCTTAGATAACATAGGAAATATTATTTCATAGTGTGTTAATCATTTTTGGTGATATTTTTCATGTCGTTTGTATTTCATAC
Organism: Nanger dama; assembly: GCA_917880005.1. NCBI lineage: Eukaryota > Metazoa > Chordata > Mammalia > Artiodactyla > Bovidae > Nanger > Nanger dama. The sequence continues at coordinate 30,964,181 of CAKJTW010000022.1, forward strand.
CATTTAAAAAATAATTTTTCCCTGTGTACCAACATTAGCTACAGGGTGTGTTTTTCCAAATAAAAATTACTAACTATGCCATGCATTTTCTACTTCTCAGCCTTTGCATTTAGAGAATGCTACCTACTGTCTAGGTAGCTTTGAAGCTAATAATACACATGAGAATGCCCGGATGCCTCTGTACGAATCCCAAGGAGGGCTTTTCCAGATGTGGAATGCCAATGGGGAGTTGATCTGGCTTGGGTAATTGACAGCTGCCAGCTTGTAATCTTTGTGCTAAATTGGCGGTGGGGCCACAGAAGGCAACACAGCAGCTGGGCTTCTGGGATTCAAGTCCCTGCACATGGCCTGGCTCCCCTTCCCCACTCCCAGCCATCTGCAGGGACCCCACCCCCCAAAGCAGGATGCACTGCTCCTGGAAGGGAAGACAGCCTGTAACTTTTGCCTGGTAGATAGGAGAAAACATCTTGATTCACTCAGCTAGGGTTAGCTTGTTATTGCATTGACTTCAGCATTTTAGTCTTAAATTATTCAGAGACCAGTTCTTAAGATGAGTTGTTGCTGTTTAGTCACTCAGTCGTGTCTGACTCTTTTGCGACCCTGTGGACTGTAGCCCGCCAGGCTCCTCTGTCAATGGGGTTTCCAAGCAAGGATACTAGAGTGGGTGGCCATCAGGTCCTGGTTTACCAAACAGGATAATCCTACATTAGCTTCACAGGCTCATTCCAGGGAACAGCGGAGTTAATGTCAATGCTCTGTCCTCTGTCAAACCAAGTGAAATAGAATGCACAGATGGATTAAGAAGCAGAATCTGATAGGCGAGATCTCTGCCTTTCTAATTTTCTTCCTCTTCTGAATGACGCCCTCCATTGTAAAGCCTTCCTGATAATAATAATAGCTATCATTTGCTAAGCAATTTTTCATGCTAGGCATTGAGCTAGATGCTTTACAGGCCTTGTTTTATTTAATCCTCATGATAACCTTGCCGATTAGTACTCATTCCTTCAGTTCACATAAGACTGGGTTCTGGATCCATCTTCCTCCCTCTAGACAAGCCCATGGACTTCCTTTAATCCGTTTAATAAGTGAAGAAGTTACTTTCTTTTTTTCAATCTTGACACTTTTAAGATGACTAAAAACATCAATAGTCGAATCACTTTTTGTATGTTTGAATGCATCATAAGGACAGAAAGCATGGGTTGTAATTGTGGTTACTTAGCAGAGAGAGAGGGAAAGAGGAAGAGGGAGGGAGAAGAAAGAGACAGTGACAGAGAGAGAGAGAAGAGAGCAGAGAGTAGAGGTAGAGAAGGGAGGGAGAGAGAGACTGTATGATGGAGACAAAAAGATGGAATTTTATGTGTGTAATAGGAATAGTGATTTTCTAATAGTATACATGCAGATAATCCATGAAAGCATATAATTAATTAGTTAATGGGTTTTTGATGTTCATAGAGCAGGAGATTTGAAAGTACATGATCTTGATAATCTTCACAAAAGATTAGAAGATGCTTAAAGTAAGACAGTACCCAGGATTTCAAAACTTTGCTGAATGAGAAATGATTACAGTTGTGGGGAGGGGAGGAGGAAGAGGCAAGAGGAGGTGGAATAAAAAGGGCGATTAAGATGAAAAATGGCTTGATAAAATCCTTTTGCGAACAACACTCCTTTCAGTCATCTTCTTGTTCTTCGGGAATCCAATGCAGGACTTTGCAGGACTTTGCCTTTGGCTGTGGCAGGTCACTGCCTGATGCTGACAGCAGACAGACAAATTTGAGGAGCTGGCTGTTGTCTGCATTAGTGAAAGTCCTCTGGTTGTTTGCTTCTGGCCATGTTAAGTAAGCAGGTAATGATTAGGTTGCCCATTGTAACATAGAACTTAGTGATTCTAGAGCCTGCTTTAAAGATAAAGCATTTTACAATTTTAAAATGTTCCAAGTTCCCTTCCATTTCTAATATGCCCACCTAGCTGGGAGGCTCTCTAGCTGCATGCCTCCAAAAACTTCATGGGTGGATCCTGCCTGGGGACCTGAGGATAACCAGGTCAGACAGGAGAGTTTTCGGTTTGGTCAGAAGTCAGTGTCTTTCAGTCCAGGCCAACAGTTGAATTTAAAGTTAGGAAATAACATGTAGAAAAAGGAAAGAGAGAGTGGTTTCTTCTGCAGAATCAGTTCTTGTATTTCTGATGTTGATTATCCAGTCTTGTGAATTATTTAGGGCTTCTATTTCTCCATTTTCTCTAGTGGCTTTGCTTTTTCTTCATGTGCAGTGTCTAGTAAACAGGCAAGATACAAGACATGAGTTAAAAAGTCAAGTCTGATCCTTTTGCTGCTGATCTGAATCTCCACCACAGGTTTGTCCCGCTCCTGGAGGGCAGGGATGGAGCATTTCTTAAGAATCTTTGCACTTCTCCCACCAGTACTTTATACCATGTCAGGATTTGTTTTTAGGTGGCTTTGACTGAAGTGAGTATTTTACTGTGATTTGCAGGAGAGGGAGAGATAGGGCTTTTGAGGTCCCTGGAACCTGCAGAGAACATGGCCCTGCCTGTGACTTTGGCATCAGTCATATGGTTTTTCACGTATAGAGGGGGCCCTTGATCTGTATGGTACTGCCTGCCCCTCACCACAGGCCTGGGGCTCCCTCCCAGTCTCTGCAGTCCAGGCTCAACATCCCGACCTCCCGGGTCTAGATGCAGCTCCCTCCCACTGTCAACCATAGAGGTGCACCTGTCTCCCCTGCCCTCTTCTGGCTTTTGCGGGTTAACAGCCCAGGCAGAAGCGACAGTCCTCACATGCTTGTGGACACCACCTGATGGAGAGCTCAGAGGCTTGCCAGGGAGGATGAACAACTGGGACCTCCCCTCCCCAGACCCGTGTCGTAGGCAGAAGAAAGACAAGTCAACGGTAAGGATTTGGAGGCTATGAGGGAGACAACCTGTACCCAAGACCCCAGAAACTGGGGAGTCTGAGCCAGAGGCAGGTTCTTGACTGCTGAGCAGAGAGGGAAGGGACTGCTTCCCCAAGGGGGAAAAAAATTATCAGATCAGTGATCCTAAGCAGTGGTTCTCCAGCTTTTGGGGCTCAGAACCTTGTCATTCCTTCAAAACTGAGGGGCCCAAACACTTTTCTGTGGACTATAGCAATCAATATTCACCACAGTCAAAATGAAAACTAAGAAATGTACAAAATAATTTGTCAATTTATTTCAGACGATGTGCCAGATGTATGTTAATATAAATTATTTTTTATCTTTAAATATACTTTTTTTCTTAAAATAATTAGTGATAATAATGTCATTGTTTTACTTTGCTGCGAATCTCTGTAGTGTCTGGCCTAGTGGGATATTGTTGGATTCTCTTATCTGCTCATGCGTCCAATCCAATGCCATATTCCATGTCATGTATCTTCTGGAAAACCCACTATACACTTGAGAAAGCGTGAGAGTGAACAAGGCAAATAATGTCTTAGTGCTTTTATGAAAGTAGTTTTGACCTCTCAGATCCCAGGTCTTAAGGATACCCAGGGGTTCCCCAGTCCATCCCTTGAGAACCACTGCCCTAGGCACCAGCTCCCAGAAACACACCTCCCTCTGTGTTTAGCATGTGGCCATCTTGCACGATGACATTTCTGCATTAGCAGAAAGTGGGTAATGGTGAGCCAAGCGGATAATTCGCTTTCAAGCTTTTGTCATTTGAACAGTGTCTGTGAACATTCCACAAAGCATCCCAGAGACAAGCTAGGATAAGATTGACGGTGAATGTCCCATTGGGCAGTCTGGCTCAGTTGCTCACTGACTGGCAAAAAGATAATCCAGAGTATGAGACAGTCTCTCTTCCACACTTTTCAAATTGAGAACCTCGAATGCATGAGCCCCCTTAGTCTGGGCAACACACATTTGTCCTCTTTACAGTTACTGCAAGCTTTATAAGAGAAGCAGCTGCTCCACAGCCTCTCTGAGCTTTGTTTTTCAGGGCCCTGGGGCAACTGAAATCTGCTTTCCAAGTGACCGATAACCGGGCAGTTTACCGACTCATCTGGTGTCTCCTGGGCAGCCCAGATTTACCTCACTTAATTGTGACTCCCTTTTCCCTGCGCTAATCAAGACAGTGACAGAACTGTGACACCAGCAACATGAGCATGGATGGAAAGTGATGATTTATTAGGACTCTGATCTTGCTTTGCTCAGGCCCAGACGTGGCCCACCAGGGAAGAGCAGTGGACATAGCCAGTCTGCAACTAACCTGCAGATCAAAAAAAGACTGTTAAAAGACAAAATAAGACACATTTTTATGTTTTTCTAAAGCAGGAACATCATTTCTAATGTGGCTAGGAAAATTTCAGCTTCATTCTCTCTCCTTTGGGAAAACTACATGCATCAGTGCTCTGGCCTCTCCAAAACTGGCAGCAGGATGGTCTCTGTAGACTTGGTTGCAATCACAGAATTGTGTAGTGAGAAGGAGAGTTAGAGATCATGCAGTGGGAAGGGCAGAAGTGTGTGTGTGTGTATGTATGAGTGTGTGCAGGGTGTATACAAGGGAGGGAGGTGCAGAGTAGGGACAGTGTCACTGTAGTAGAAGCTCATGGGTCTTGTCTCTCTGTGTTCTCTACCAATCCTTGCTGTGAACTCAGGCACCACTAAGGAACTGAACTTACCCAGTTCCCATGATCTCTGAGATCTTTGTCACATTAGGGGGTTACTTAATCTCGGTATCTCAGTTTCCCCATCTGTAAAATGGGTATAACAGTAACACCTATTTCATAATGTGATTTTGAAAATTGAAAGATTGTATACCTAGATGCTTCTTAAAACAGTGTATAATACATAGGAAGCACTGAATAAACGTTAGTCATTATCATTGAGTGTGTGCTCAGGTTTTCAGTCATGTCTGACTGCGACCCTGTAGACCGTAGCCCCCCAGGCTCCTCTGTCCGTGGGATTCTCCAGGCAACAATATTGGAGTGGGTTGCCATTTCCTCCTCCAGGGGATCTTCCCAACCCAGGGATCAAACCCAAGTCTACTGAGTCTCCTGCACTGCAGGCGTATCCTTTTCCACTGAGCCACTGGGCATCATCATCTTATTACTGTTATTATTATTTGATACCTCTGAAACTCAGTTTTCTCATCTGCAAAATTGGGTTGGTGTGGGGATTAGCTTAGAGAATATATGATCAAGTCTTGGTAAAGCTGTCAAGTGCCATTAAAAGTAATGCGCTCTATGTAGGGGCCAAGTTAATAGAACAATTGTTGACCCTGGGTGTTTTTCCATGAGTAAGACTCCAGTCCTGGAGGAGTGACATGTGATTTTCTGTACTGTTTTGAAAGAGTAAGGCAGTTAATTTTGATGAAGTGAATATATAGTAACAACCAGAAGAGAAACAGCAATATAATCACAACTGGTAATAACAGTTGTATTTATCTTGTGCCAGCATTGAGCTAAGTACATATAATATATCGTCTCACTTCTCACCATGGCCCCTTAAAAGAGGTGTTGTTGTTACTCTAGGGTTGCAGATGAGAAAAGTGGAGTTGCTAGTTCACCCAGCACCACTGAGGATCCCAGGCAGGTGGGGTCCCTAGTCAGGACCCTTACGCAGCGCAGGAGCAGGGTTAGGTGTCCAGGAGGTGCACGGGGACACATCCGAGTTTGAGCTCAGTGGACTAGTGTTGTGTTCTGAAGGTGAATTAGGTCTTCTGTCCTCTTTAGATGAAAGATATGATGCTTTATCAGAACTATTTGGGGAGAGGAGCTGGCTGCTGCTTAGGTGAGTAAATCATTGACCAGACATAACCCAGGGGTGGAGCCAAGAATCCATCCTTTGGATGAGGGGAGATCAGATGCAAGTCTCCAAGAACTCTCCAAGGAGCAGCCAAGTGGGAGAGTACAGGGAGAAACCTGAAACAGAAATCCACAAGCGGGTTCTGAAGGGATCCTGAGAGCCTAGAAAAACGGTGCATGGGAAGATCCCCCATGCCACGGAGCAAGTGGACCCGTCCGCCGCGACTGCTGAGTGGTGCTGCTCCACAACAAGAGAGGCCGTCCCTATGATAAGCCCATGCCTCACAACTAGAGTATCCCCAGGTCACTGCAACTCGAGAAAAGCCCCACACAGCAATGAACACCTGGCACAGCCAAAATAAATAAATTAATTAAAAGTGTTTGAAAAAAATTTTTTTAATTCTCCAAGTCTTCATAGGATGATTGTAAAGAATAAATAAGAGATTGCATATAAATAAATAAATCACCAGGCACTTAGCCCCAAATAAATGGAAGAAGCCATTAGTATCATTGGTACCTTTATAATTAGATCTTCTCACTGGCTAGTTCTTGGATTTTCTAGTTGTATTGAGTGGTTGTCCCTTAATCGTGGCTTGACCCCCAGCTATTTTAGATCATCATATATAATGCCTATTTTTGCACAGGCCCGTGGATAGGGGCCTGGAATGATATTAAGCTACCCTCTCTTATGAGGCTTCCCTGGTGGCTCACAGTAAAGAATATGCTTGCAATGCAGGAGACCCAAGTTTGATCCTTGGGTCAGGAAGATCCCCTAGAGAATGGAATGGCCACACACTCCAGTATTCTTGCCTGGAGAATCCCATGGGCAGAGGAGCTTGGTGGGTGACAGTCCATGGGGTTACAAAGAGCTGGATACAACTGAGCGACTAACACTTTCACCTTTCCTTACACAAGTATTACATTCAGGATAGTAGTGGTCAGGCTTTTCTGAAACTGGCCACGAAGCTTGATCTTGTTCTACCCCAGGCTTTAAACCAATATGCAGGAAGAGATGGCTGATTGCAAACAGTCATGCCCCTGGCTCAGCTGATGAAGGTCATGGTTTACTGTTTCCTGAGTTGATGGGTCTCCAAACCTTGCCAGGGCTCCCACGGAATCTGGACATGCCTTTGAGGAACCTCTCATCTTTATGCCAGATGGGAGAGGTTACTAACTCTGAACAAGACCCAGGACTGTCTGTGAAATGCAGGACCACTCTCCTTGCTCATTGTAGGTCATTAGCTGAGCAAGCAGCCCCAGGAATTTTACAGTATGCATGCCTTTTCCTTATGAATTTAATGGTCAAGGACACATATTGTTGGAATATATTTAGGAAGCAGATAGTCTGCCCAAAAGAGAAGCCTTCTGTGCATAGCAGGCCTGAGTCCTCCTCGTGTTCCCTGCATATAAGTTTGGCAGAGTGCAGCAGACTGTTTTGAACCAGACTGGCATGGAGGCAGGGCAAAGGGGGGTGGGAAGCAGGAGTTGGCACGGCAAGTGTCAGGTGCCTACCACAGTCCAGTGTGCAGTCCCAGCAGCAGGTTTCAGGTTTTGGTATTGGAGGTCTCTAAAAAAGCTTTCACCAGCAGCTACCAGAGTCTTCCAGGGAGATTCTGCTAGCATCCAACATGTGAGCCAGGACCCAAAATGGGGTGTGCCAGGAGCAGAAGAGACATCGGCAGAATTTAGCCATGGTGTCTCTCAGGCTCTCCTGGACCATGCCCTCAGTGCAGGCTGGGTCACTGCACATGCACATGGCTTTCCCAATAGCATCTTCAAGATGTTGCTCAGCTTCCAACATGAACCTCTCTCTTGTGGCACCACGTGTGACAGCCTTGAGAATTTCTCCAGACTGACTCCAGTTGGAGTCAGTCTCTCAGCCCAGCTCTCGCCCGTCCCTATTTTAGCTTCCTTTTTCACATTACCTGCCAGGCTCAATGCTGAAAGCTCTATAGGTATTCTCCCTTTAATCTTCTCAGTCACTCTGTGAGGTAGGTGTTGTTATTATGGCCATTTTACAGATGGAGAAACTGAGGCATTGAAGGGTTGAGCTGTCTAGGTTAGATAGCTGATAAGTGGCAGAGTGAGGATGCAGATTAGTGCTCTCTTCCCTAAAGCTCAAGCTCTGAACCATCCTTCCCTGTGACTTATTCAACTGAGGTGGAATCCTATCCTGTGTTCAGCTGCTTCCCAAGAGTTGCTTCATTAGGCAGGACCAGTGATTTGCAACCTTGGCTGCACACTGAAGTCACCCGGGAAGCTTTAAGAAGTACTCATGCCTGGCTCTTGCCACTAGAGATTCTGATTTCGGTTGGTCTGAGGGATATCCTGGGCATTTTCTGGACCAAAAGTTGGCAGACTTTTTCTCCAGAGGACCAGCTTGCACATATTCGAGGCCTTGCAGGGCCATATGGTCCATGTCACAACCACTCAGTTCTGCCTTCACGGAGCAAAAACAGCCATGGACAGTGCATGAGCAAATGAACGTGGCTGTGTTCCAGTAAAACTTTATTTACAAAAACAGGTGGCTGGCCGGAACTGGCCCATGAGCCACAGCTTGCCAGTGCTTAACCAAGTCAGGCAGTTCCTTAGTAGATTCTACCCGTCACCAGTGAGATGAGAATTTATTTTTCTTCTGTGGGTCAGGTACCTATCTGTGGTGTGGTGTCTCCCCCCCAGGCACCTCCATACCCTTCAGTCTCCTGCTTCCTTGTGGGGTTGGTGGCCCAGTCTCTATGATTTGTCTCCTTTTGTCAAGGACCCGACTTCCCCCAGGTCTGAAATCCTGACAGGAGCCATCCCCATTTGGAGGGGCTCCTTTCTGCCTTGCTAGCCTTCCCCATGAGGAGTTAAAATTGTCCCCCTTTGTCCTGGCTGGCAGCCAGGCCTGCTGCAATGAGGAGGATTCGCCGGTTCTGCAGAGCCGCCACCTGTCTGACGGGGAGGGCTGCCCTGTGAGCATGCTTTGCTTTCTGCCCCACACTCTGCGCCCCCAACCCCTTTCCCTACAGAGCCATCTCCTAGGGAGGGCTGGCTCTCCAGCCCCTCCTCACTCAGACCCCCGCTTCCTTCCCTTTCCAATCGACCTTCCACGTCTGCCCTGTGCTTGTAGTTTGAGTAATAGCATCATTTTCGCCAGAGGAATTCAGTCTATCAATTAATTTTCTTTCATGAAATATTAATAGAGTATTCCCTGAAATTGTGGGTTGTGATTATTTACAAAGTCAAAAGGGCAACTGGAAAATGAAGCTGCTGAATCGCTTGTGGCAATTGGAGTTATGCCCCAACCCCCTAAAAATAGCCTGCTTTCCTTATCTTCCCTCATATGTCAGCTTGTGCTTGGTAATGGGGGTGTAGAGACACCACGAAAATGCCAGACTGAATGGAAACTCTTAATATAGGTGACACCTGAGATGGTAACAGTTCATATACACAAAGTCTCTTTGTAAGTTAGTTGTTTAGACATTGAAATGCATTTGTTCCACAAACATTTATGGAGACCCTCATTTGTTCCATGTGTCAGGGGATACAGGATAAGGCTCCCGTCCTCATGAGAGAGCCCATCACATAAACAAATAACTCTGTAACCATATCAGATGTGCCATAAGGGGAGGCGTGTACACAGCTTTGTGAGAGAAAGGCTGGAGTCAGTGCCTGAGGCTACAGGGAAAGCTTCTCCTAGAGGGTGAGAGGCAATTGTTTAAATAAAGTTCCCCACCAGGAACAGGAGGAAAGGGCATTCCTGGGAGAGGCCCCAGTGTGTCAAGGCAGGAATGGGATGCGGTTCTGTGCCCGTAGTGTGGTTCCTGGGGGAATGGTGGGAGCTGAGACTGGAAAGGGACAGGGGATGTATAAACCATTTTTGGAAGTTCTAACTTTAATGGGCAATATGGACCAATACAATACTTTTAAATAGAGAGAGAATGCTGGCTAGTTTCTGTTTTAGGAAGAGCTTCTGGTAAGCAGTGGCAATCCTGAATTGGGATGAGGGGAAAGGAATGAAGGAGGGGTTTCCTATTAGGAGCTGGTGTAGAAATGAAGAGATTCTCAACTAAGAATGTGAAGCTGGGAAAGAAAGGAGCAGGAAGGTATGATTGCGCTAAAGAGATGTGATTAGATAATAAACATGAGAGAAAAGTTCTTTATGGTTAAAAATATAGAAGAAAGAGTGGTGCTTCAGAGGGGTGGGGAGATTAAGGAGTTGAGTTTGGGACCTGTTGAGTTTCCATTAGTCTGCAGGTTATGTGGGATGAAACTCAGGGAGGAACAGTGGAGGCAAAAGTAATGCATGGCTGTAATTAAATCCATGGCAGTGAATGAATTAACCAGAGTGTGTGAGAGAGAAGAGAAGGGAAGGGAAGAGATGGGACGGGAAGAGAAGGGGACAGGCCTGCAGCAGAATCTCAGGGAACGCCAGTATGTAAGGAACTGAGTGAAGGATGTGCCAGCAAAGCAGACCTGCTTTCTGGACCAGTTATGAGTTCAGCAGTGCTGAACTGAGCAGGGGACCTATTGACACCTAAGACGGAACGAACATGTGCCATTGGATGAGCTTCAGGATGTGTTAAATACCTTGGAAATTGCCATTACTCCTACCATTAAGGATATAAAACTCCATGCATCTGCTCCTTCATTTACTAATTGAACAAATAGTCTACTGAGTACACGACACTGGGTATAAGGTATAGATACAGGGTATATAATACTGGGCACAGGGTATAGATGTGGTTCCTATGATCTGTTGCTTATAGCTTAGAAGAGAAGACAGACATTCAGAATAAACTTGGAAACAGATGTTTTCATGAAAATGACCTGTCATTTTTAGTTGTTGTGTTTGTGAGCAATTCACTTACCTTCCTCAGTCTCAAGGTCTTCATTCAGAAAAAGTGGATGAGGATATGTAGAAAAAGGAACGCTCCTATACTGTTGGTGGGAATGTAAATTGGTGCAGCCACTATGGAGAACAGTATGGATATTCGTTAAAAACTAAAACTAGAGTTCAGTTCAGTTCAGTCGCTCAGTCGTGTCCAACTCTTTGTGACCCCATGTATCGCAGCACGCCAGGCCTCCCTGTCCATCACCAACTTGCGGAGTTCACTCAGACTCGCGTCCATCGAGTCCATGATGCCATCCAGCCATCTCATCCTCGGTCGTCCCCTTCTTCTCCTGCCCTCAATCCCTCCCAGCATCAAAGTCTTTTCCTATGAGTCAACTCTTTGGATGAGGTGGCCAAAGTACTGGAGTTTCAGCTTTAGTATCATTCCTTCCAAAGAAATTCCAGGGTTGATGTCCTTCAGAATGGACTGGTTAGATCTCCTTGCAGTCCAAGGGACTCTCAAAGAGTCTTCTCCAACACCGCAGTTCAAAAGCATTAATTCTACGGCGCTCAGCCTTCTTCACAGTCCAACTCTCACATCCATACATGACCACAGGAAAAACCATAGCCTTGACTAGACGGACCTTAGTCAGCAAAGTAATGTCTCTGCTTTTGAATATGCTATCTAGGTTGGTCATAACTTTTCTTCCAAGGAGTAAGCGTCTTTTAATTTCATGGCTGCAGTCATCATCTGCAGTGAGTTTGGAGCCCCCAAAATAAAGTCTGACACTGTTCTACTGTTTCTCCATCTATTTCCCATGAAGTGATGGGACCGGATGCCATGATCTTCGTTTTCTGAATGGTGAGCTTTAAGCCAACTTTTTCACTCTCCTCTTTCACTTTCATCAAGACACTTTTTAGTTCCTCTTCACTTTCTGCCATAAGGGTGGTGTCATCTGCATATTTGAGGTTATTGGTATTTCTCCCGGCAATCTTGATTCCAGCTTGTCCAGCGTTTCTCTGCATGTAAGTTAAATAAGCAGGGTGACAATATACAGCCTTGACGCACTCCTTTTCCTATTTGGAACCAGTCTGTTGTTCCATGTCCAGTTCTAACTGTTGCTTCCTGACCTGCATACAGATTTCTCAAGAGGCAGGTTAGGTGGTCTGGTATTCCCATCTCTTTCAGAATTTTCCACAGTTTATTGTGATCCACACAGTCAAAGGCTTTGACATAGTCAATAGGGGAGAAGTAGATGTTTTTCTGGAACTCTCTTGCTTTTTTCGTGATCCAGTGGATGTTGGCAATTTGATCTCTGGTTCCTCTGCCTTTTCTAAAACCAGCTTGAACATCAGGAAGTTCACGGTTCACGTATTGCTGAAGCCCAGCTTGGAGAATTTTGAGCGTTACTTCACTAGTGTGTGAGATGAGGGCAACTGTGCGGTAGTTTGAAGAGTTCCATGGACAGAGGAGCCTGGCGGGCTACAGTCTGTGGCGTCACAAAGAGTTGGACACGACTGAGTGACTAACACTTTCACTTTTGCCTTTTTTCAGAGTTACCATATAATCCAACAGTTCCATTTCTGGGTGTATATCCAGAGAAAACTAATTCAAAAGTACACTACCCCAGTGTTCGTAACAGCACTGTTTAGAATAGCCAAGACATGGAAGCAACCTAAATATCCATTGACAGATGAGTAGATAAAGATGGGGTACATACATACATGCAGCGGGACATTACTTAGCCATAAAAAGAACTCTACTGAATATCTTGTAATAACCTATAATGGAAAAAATATGAAGAAGAATATATGTGTATATGTAAAATTGAATCACTTTGCTGTACACCTGAAACTAACACAACGTTGTAAATTAACTTTAGTTTACAATTTTTTTTAAAGTGGGTGTTAAGACCTAGAACAATACCTAAGGCATATATAGGGCTTATGGTTATAGCACCCTTACACATTTTATCTAATAAACTGAAAACCCTGATGCTTTAAAAATTATATATGTTGAATAAGCTGTGTATTCAAATGGTTCAAAATTCATGAAAGGGTAAATAGTGAGTCTCCCTTTCATCCTGTCCCCAGTTTTCAGTTCCTCTTCCCAGAGGACACTGGCGTTAAGTGTTTCCTTGTGTGCCCTTTCAGGGGTGTTCTCTGCACGCACAACTTATCATTGTGTGTGTGTGTGTCTGTATGCATGCAGTTATCTTCTTTCCCTTTTTTTTTTCTTTCAAAACTGGTAGCATGCTAGTCACTATTCTCTCTCTTGCTTTTTTCATATAATAAAGTATATCCATTCTATAGCAAAATTTTTACTTAAGTAACCACCTAGTTTTGGACATCTAGAGCAAACCAGTACTCTGTTACTATAAACAATGCTGTCTCAGTTCCACGTGTGCAAGCATATCTATAGCATAAATCCCTAGGAACAGGATTGCTACATCCAAGAGAATGCATATTTATAATTTTGATGATGAAGAACAAATTTCTTTCCATCACGGTTCTACCAAGTTATGCTCTTATCACCAAGCTCTCCCTTGGTTATGAGGATCATAAAGTAATATATTTAAACACCTTTGTGAGCTGAGGAGGGGGTCTGTATTTTCACAGGGTTCTCATCCCCCTCCTTCCCTACATAGTAGCTCTTTGGCCTTCTGTCAACATTGTGAAAAGCGACAGTTATACATAAGGGGGCAATTCCTTACAGTTCTGTCCATCGGTGGCCTCTGGGAGATATTCATCAGTGGGGTGTCTTGGTGTGGGAGATAACCCCTGCATCCTCATCATCCTTGAAGTGCAGATGCTCTTGGGGCCAGTCCTGCTCCCTGGGCGTCAGCTCCTGGGACACATCCCATGCTCCGCGCAAGTGTGTTGAATATCAGGACACCAACTGACAGCTTCTGTGGCTGGCATGGGGTGGCTGGGCTGTTAGGGCTGCTCCAGACTGACTCCTGCCTCCCTACATAAGCAGCCCAGAGACAGTGTGCTGACTCCCAGCGGCATGATAGAACAGGTCAGAATGGGAGCGATGACCTCAGCCGGTTTCGGTTAGCGCTGAAGATGTAACTGATAATGCATGTCAGCTCATTTGTCCATGCAAACCGTCTGTGTGGAGCTGTGTTCATTACTACTGGTTCTTCTGTTTGTTTTGAAAACTCTATTTCATGTTGGAGTTAGGTATCAGGGAAAAGAAAGGACACTAATTAAGTGAATCCATGATAGTCTTTTACTGACTGTTAGTATTAGTCACTCAGTCATGTCCAACTCTTTGCGAATCCATGGCCTGTAGCCCGCTAGGCTCCTCTGTCCATGGAATTCTCAAGGCAAGAATACTGGAGTGGGTAGCCATTCGCTTCTTCTGAGGATCTTCCTGACGCAGGGACTGAACCCAGATCTCCTGTATTGTGGGCAGACTCTTTACCATCTGAGACACCAGGTAGCTCTTCAATTCAACTCAGAAAATGTCTATCTACTGAGTACCTACTAGGTGCAGAGCACAGAGATGCAATGTATTGTATTTTGAAATACTGCTGACAGCTCCAGCTGTGTTGGCTATTTGCGTTGACTTTGGGAGACTGAAATTGTTTTGCCTTTTCCCTTTGCTAGCCTCTCATTATAATTTTCTTTGGCAAACTGGTTGTAAACCAGAACTGATTCCCTTAGTGTAATTAGGAGGGTTCCTGAAACTTATTTTTGCAAATGAATTGTTATAAAATGAATAATGTTTTAACTGTACTGGGGGGTTTTCTATTGAAAGGAAATTCTAAATTCTGATGCTGAATAGTTTTGAAAGGTGAAACATTATTTTCTGATTTATCTGTTTGGTAAAGGAGAAAATTTAACCTAAAGGGGAAATAAGTCAAAATTTAATAACTTCAGAAATCTAAAACAATAGCAAACACACAAAAATATATTGAAGATCTGATGAGTAGTGAATAATAACAAAAAGGATCACAAGACAGAATGCTAGCTGATCTGAAGCAAAGACATAGTCTTATTTGCTGGGCTAGTAATAGCAGATCTTGCCAGTGTAAAAAATAAATGAGAATATGGAGAGAAGCAACAGAGAAAGAAGAGAAAGTTTGAAGGAAAAAACCCACGCACAGGGAGAAGAGGAAGAAGAATAGCAGGTGGTAGACACCTGAAGTGGCAGAGGAAATTAAACCCAGATAGTGAGAATGACAGCAAAGAGGAGAGCTGGCCCGTTGGAGAGGAGACAGAAGCCACCTCTCCATGAAACTGCAGATCTGACCCACTTTAGCAGCTCCTGCCTGAGAGCACATTGGCCATAGGCTATCTGACTGCCAATGAGTCCAGTCCTTCCTAAGGATACCGAGTATTCTGCACAACAATACGTTATAAGTTTCTTTGGGTGAACCTGATGCCAGGTTGCTGTTCTAAGTGTTTTATATATGAACTCATTTAACCTTCCTAGCAACCCCATGGGGAATCATTATCCCCACTTTATAGATGAAGTAACTGGGTCGCAGAGAGAGGCTGAGCAGCTTGCCCAAGGTCACAAGCCACGAGTGGAAAAGCTACATGTGATTGGTAGAATTCTGTGATGGCCCCCAAGATTCCCTTCAGTTAGTGCATAGACCCTGGGGGTCCTCTCTCCTTTGGTGTAGACAGGATTTTTAAACATGATGGGATTTCAGTCTCTTGAATGAGTTCCATTGAATAGTAGGATGGAAGGGATTTTTGAAGATATAAGTAAGGTTTCTCCTGAATAGATTTTGAATTAATCAAGTGGAAGATTTTGCTGGATGGGCCTCACCTAATCAGGCAAACCCTTTGTAGGAGGGTCCAACCTTTTCCTAGAGAGAGAGAGAGAAGTAAAGCAAAAGCATCTTCTGATGATCTCAAAGAAGCACACAGCCAGGTTGTGAAAGCCTATGGTGGGAGTCCATGGCAAGAACCAGTGAGTGGCCTTAGAAGCCAACAGTGGTCCCTGGCCAGCAACTAGCAATGAAGTGAGGAGCTCAGCCATCAGCTTCAGGGACAGGAGTTCCACCAGTTTGAAAGAAGACCCTGAGCTCAGGAAGGAACATGGTCCAGCTGACACCTCAGCTTCAGTCTTGTGAGACCCTGGTCAGAAGACCCAGTTAAGCCCTGCTTACACTCCTATTCTGCAGAGAGGGTGAGCTGGTAAGGACATTGTGTTTGAAGCACCAAGTTTGTATTCATTTGTTAAACAGCAGTGGAGAATGAATATGCTGGAATTTGAACCCTGTGATTCTAGCTGCAGGCTCACCTGTTTCCTGAGTTCTCGGTCTGCCTCTTAGGAAAAGTCATATCTCAGAACACATATATGGAATTTAGAAAGATAGTAACGATGACCCTGTATGTGAGACAACAAAAGAGGCACAGAGGTATAGAATGGACTTCTGGCCTCTGAGGGAGAGGGAGAGGGTGGGATGATTTGGGAGAAGGACACTGAAACATGTATGCTATCATGTAAGAAACAAAGCGCCAGTCTGTGTTCAATACAGGATACAGGATGCTTGGGGCTGGTGTACGGGATGATCCGGGGAGATTGTGTGGGGTGGGAGGTGGGAGGGGGCTTCGGCATTGGGAGATCGTGGACACATGTGGCTGATTCATGTCAATGTATGGCAAATCCAATACAGTCTTGTAAAATAGAATAAAGTATTTTAAAAATTTTTAAAAAATAAAATGTTACAACATAAAAAAAAAAAAAAAGAAACACCGATTGTTCAAACTTCCAAGTTAGACAGGGACCTTTGAGATCATCCAGTCTTGTGGCGTAAAGCAGCCTTTCCTTCACAGCAGAAGCCTGTTGTGTGACAGGTCAGGGGAACTTCTGTGCCTATAATGAGGTACAAGGGCAGGAAACTTGTACCACAATGGAGCCCCACTACCTCAACTGCTTCTGTCTCCTCTTCCTTGAGGCAATTCTGAGGAACACAGTTTAAGAACCACTGGTCTGATCCAACAGTGCATCTGGTCTTTATACTTCCCTCGACCACATCCTTACCCTTGTCATCTGCTGACTTCTTTCTGTTTGAATGCCTCCCTAAAATTTTCTTTCCATCTGGGGACCATTCCTTTGGAAAGTTGTCTTTCTGTTGCATTAAAACTTGTTCTTCTAAAATTCCCATCATTAATTTACGTGCAGCCACAGGTGATGCATGGGACAAATGGACCCCTTCTTTCTCAAGACAGATTATTATATCATTAAAGACAGCTCTGCTGTTTCACATAAGCCTTCTGTTTTCCAGGCAAGACGTCTCCGTGTCCTCCTAGGCACTTCCAGGTCCTTCATCATAATGGTCGCTTCTCTCCTGAACTCCAGTTTGCTCATGTCTGTCTTGGAGTAAGGTCAGGAACCAAGCACCGAACTCCTGGTGTGGTCTGCTTCCACATGAGCTACAGCTCACCTCACACCAGCCACAGTAAAATGTTCTATTTTCATCAATGAAGCATCAGACCACACAGTAGCTTCTTGGCAACCACAGTGCAGAGTTGACTCATACCATGTGTAGTGTCAACCAAAGCTCCTTTTTCACACATGTGGCTGCTAAGGTGTAATAACTGACTTGTGTGTGCATATTTTAAACCAAACACAGGCTTAATGTGCATCACTCTTCTGTTTCATCAGGGATCTGGAATATATCTTGCTTGATCCTGATTAGGTCATCCAACAATATTACTCTTCTTCCCAGCATCACCTCAACTCTCAATTTGATCAGTATGCCATAAGTATCCTCATTGGGGTTATTGACAGAATTTTGGAACTGAACAGAGCTGAGGTCATAGTCCTACAGCATCATACTGATGGCCTGCTCCCAGTGTTTGGGAATTTTCAACAGTTACCAGTCCAACTCATTGTATCACCTACTGGCAGTCCTCCAGCTCATAAAGGTACCCTCAGAAATGTAATGCAACATTTCTTGAAGTGTAGGTACAGGGTGTTGAGTCTAGTTCTCTGACCTCCCAAACCAGGAGGTCACAAGAGCTCCTAGTGAGCACTCACAAGCCCTGTATAGCATCTTTTCCAGGTGGTGTGGAAAAGATGCCATCTGTAGTTTGGTCCTTCTGAGATAAATAACGTTTCATCCCACAACTCTGTTCTCTCTCATATTATTTGTTTCCACTCAGACTTGCATGAGGAAAGATACAGACTCTTGAAAACATAATGGATCTTGGGATGCCTAAAAATTGAGGCAAGGTTCATCTTTATTTCAGAGTAGGAGCTGATCCTAAGTTTCCGTAAGAAGTAGGATAGTAGCTTTGGTAGGAAGATCAGGGCAAGCTGAGATGTGTGCAGTTAGAGGCAAGGTCTGCATGTGGGGATGGGGTGATGAGAGAGGTGCAGCGGTGGGTAAGATGAGTGTGGTGCTGCGGTTTCCACAGAGCATAAATGCAAGCGTCTGCAGCATCAACCTTTTTTTTTTTTTTTTTTTGCCTGTCCTTTTGCCCTTTGTCTATCAACCATACTATACACAATCACAGGGCAAGGTGAGAAACAGACCAGCCTGCTAAACTTAGTGGAGGCCATGGGCCTTGGCACCACTGGGTACACCCTCTGATCCATGTAGGATCTTAGAGAGAACGATGAGTGCTGATCTCCACCTTAAAGTGAAGATTCACTGATTTTAAAATTCATTGAGGAATCATAAAACTGATAGGGATAGGCTTGGTGGAGGTAGTCCATGATTATAAAATTAACTATGATTGTCCTGTCTTGATTCATTTTGTTCATATACCTCTCTCCTTTATAAAAATGAAAGTTGCCACATTTCTCATAGAATGACTGTGATACCCAAAGACCAAGAGCTGCTATCACATCATTGTAAAAGAAGTATTTTAATTATTGTGGTGAAATTTTACCATGTAACATTCACTGTTGTTTTTACTACCCAGTATTTCAGTCACCATCTCTGACAACTGTTGCAGTATCTCTGGGAAGGAGGTCTACTCACCTCCTCTACCTTTTATCTAGATGTTTCTGGTAGGGTGGAATCCACATTCTGCTCCATGGGGCTGTGTCACTGGGTTTGTCTGGCCAATCAAAACATTAGCATTCTTCTGCAGATGGTGACTGCAGCCATGAAATTAAAAGACCCTTGCTCCTTGGAAGAAAAGTTATGACCAACCTAGACAGCATATTAAAAAGCAGAGACATTACTTTGCCAACAGAGGTCCATCTAGTCAAAGCTATGGTTTTTAGTAGTCATGTATAGATGTGAGAGTTGAACTAGAAAGAAAGCTGAGTCCCAAAGAGTTGATGATTTTGATGTGTGGTGTTGGAGAAGACTCTTGTGAGTCCCTTGGACTGCAAGGAGATCCAACCAGTCCACCCTAAAGGAAATCAGTCCTGAATATTCATTGGAAGTGCTAATCTTGAAGCTGAAACTCCAATACTTTGGCCACCTGATGCAAAGAACCAACTCGCTTTAAAGGACACTGATGCTGGGAAAGATTGAAGGCAGGAGGAGAAGGGGATGGCAGAGGATGAGATGGTTGGATGGCATCACCAACTCAATGGACATGAGCTGAGTAAACTGGGAGTTGGTGATGGACAGGGAGGCCTAGCATGCTGCAGTCCATGGAGTTGCAAAGAGTTGGACACAACTGAGTGACTGAACTGAACTGAACTGATGTTTGGCTCAAGTAAGTGAGATGTAGGGAGACTTTACCTGGGACTTTTGGAAAAGAAGTCCCAGGAAAAGTCTCCAAAGAGACTTTTTGCTGGACTTGGAATTGTCAAAACTGTGGAAAATTCTGAAAGAGATAGGAATACCAGACCACCCAACCTGCCTCTTGAGAAACCTATATGCAGGTCTGGAAGCAACAGTTAGAACTGGACATGGAACAACAGACTGGTTTCACATAGGAAAAGGAGTAGTACGTCAAGGCTATATATTGTCACCCTGCTTATTTAACTTCTATGCAGAGTACATCATGAGAAACGCTGGGCTGGATGAAGCACAAGCTGGAATCAGGATTTCTGGGAGAAATATCAATAATCTAAGATGGGCAGATGACACCACCCTTATGGCAGAAAGTGAAGAGGAACTAAAAAGTCTCTTGATGAAAGTGAAAGAGAAGAGTGAAAAAGTTGGCTTAAAGCGCGGCATTAGGAAAACTAAGATCATGGCATCTGGTCCCATCACTTCATGGGAAATGGATGGAGAAACAGTGGAAACAGTGTCAGAGTTTATTTTGGGGGGCTCCAAAAATAACTGCAGATGGTGATTGCAGCCATGAAATTAAAAGATGCTTACTCCTTGGAAGAAAAGTTATGACCAACCTAGATAGCATATTCAAAAGCAGAGACATTACTTTGCCAACAAAGGTCCGTCTAGTCAAGGCTATGGTTTTCCCAGTAGTCATGTATGGATGTGAGAGTTGGACTGTGAAGAAAGCTGAGCGCTGAAGAATTGATGCTTTTGAACTGTGGTGTTGAAGAAGACTCTTGAGAGTCCCTTGGACTGCAAGGAGATCCAACCAGTCCATTCTAAAGATCATCCCTGGGATTTCTTTGGAAGGAATGATGCTAAAGCTGAAACTCCAGTACTTTGGCCACCTCATGCGAAGAGTTGACTCATTGGAAAAGACTCTGATGCTGGGAGGTATTGGGGGCAGGAGAAGAAGGGGACGACAGAGGATGAGATGACTGGATGGCATCACCAGCTCGATGGATGTGAGTTTGAGTGAACTCCAGGAGTTGGTGATGGACAGGGAGGCCTGGTGTGCTGCAGTTCATGGGGTGGCAAAGAGTTGGACACGACTGAGCAGCTGAACTGAACCTAGATTTAAGCTATTTTGGCAATCTGCTTCTAGGAACAGAGAATCTCAAAGATAATGGCACCACAAAGGAGGATGAGTTGAAAGACAGAGCAGAATTGGACTATGGTGATGTGAGGAAGTGCTCATTATGTGAGGAGACACTGATTAAAATCTAGACCCTGAAGTCAAAATGTTTGCATTTGAATTCCTTGGTGGCTCAGCAGTAAAGAATTCTCCTGCAATGCAGAAGCTGCAGGAGATACAGGATTGCAGGATCGTCCCGGGTTGGGAAGATCCCCTGAAGGAGGGCATGGCAACCCACTCCAGTGTTCTTGCCTGGAGAATCCCATGGACAGAGGAACCTGGTGGGCAATAGTCCATAGGGTGGCAAAGAGTTGGGCAGGACTGAAGTGACTTAGCAGGCACTCCATTTACTAGCAGGGTCCCTCATGACTCAGTGCCTATTTTCCTTATCTGTAAAATGGGAATACTTACAGAGTTGTGAAAATTGGATGAATCAAGTGAGATACTGAAAAAGTACCCTGCATTTGGTATGGACCATATAGGTGTTTGTCACTATTTGAGCTCTGTGTTCAGCCAGCTGAAACCAGACCCTCCTCTCAATTTTTCAGCTCTAACAACAATATAGTTGCTTTTTATAATTACCCATTTGGACTTTGGTTATGGTCAATTAAGCCATAACTAGTAGATTCAATGAAATCAAATTTTTATTCAACTTCAAGTTTTGTTCTCCTCGCTGAGACTAAGATAAAAATAAAGCAAAGTCAGATTGTTACCCACTGGTGAGTATGACCTCAGAAGAGCCTAATTCCTTCGCCTTCCCATGTTCTCAATTGCATTTGTTTGAAATTCACTTTTCAGAATATCCTTTAAAAATACTGTATGTCATGGTTATCTAAGAAAACTCAAAATATTGTCATCAGATTTTTCACAGCAAGAGATACTCTACCTTCTTTATCCCCAATTCATGAAATATTTTTAAATGTTGATATAAAAGAACACTGTGAATGTGTTAGAAAATAGTTGGCTGGGGCCATGGGTGGGGGAATGGAGAACAAATCAGAAAACCTGGGGATTTACCTTGTCTTCAGCACCTACCTGGCTCCGTGGTCTTGGACATGTTATTCTCCTCAGTTTCCTGGCCTGTAAAATAGGCAAGGTGATGCCTGAGATTCCTTCCTTATTGATTTTGAAATGTATGAAAACTTTCTTAAGCATCTTAAATAATAGATTTAATTGTCATTGAAATGATGAAAAGGAAATGAGAAAAATAGTAAATCTTAATGAGACCCTCTCTGTATTTTGTGATAGCTACCTTAGAATTGGTAGTATATAGTTTAAGGTTTATTCATCTGGATTTGAGGGGTTTTGTTTCATCTTGTCTTGTTTTTTCCCTAATTTCTTCTGTCTAAAAATCCGTGTGGTCATTTCCCTGAGCCCTGCGCATCCGTGGTAATCAAGCAGGATCTTGGCCATTTAGGCTGAGAATTGGAGCCGAGGCCCTGGGCCTCTGGTCTGCTTTAATGAGCAGGCGGCACACAGAGAGGAACAATAACGTACGAAGAGTAGCATACAAATAGTAAACTAGAGAAAATGGAGACCAAGACATGCAGACAAAGCAGATGAGGATTAGCGGAGGGAGCTGGGAAGAGGGAAGCCAGAACTGTGTTAGCCTTCCTTTTTCTTAGGCTGTAAAGCCAGGCCTGACGTGTCACGGGCACTCGATGGATGCTTGTGGAGTGGGAGGCGAGTGATGAATAGATGCAAGCGTTTGGCTGCATGTGGACACACTGGCTCCTGCCAGCTCAGCTAGCCCAGGGACAGCAGAGGAAGGAAACAACAAAAGAAGGCTCAGGATACCGATGTACCAATGCAAAATGCGCTTTCCACCACAGAAGGGAAAATACCAGAAGAGGCGTTGAATGAGGAACAGTGAGACATTTGAGCAAGCCTCTAAGTTGCAAACTAGCTCACACCAATGCATTTGTTCTTGAAATGTGGCGCTTATTTGCAAGTATTCATTTCATGCCTCACTATTTGGCTTTTAGGTTGGACTTAATTAAAAAAGCTGTAGCATCTTTGAGTCCAATTTCCTCTTTTCACATAGCATCTGTCCCTGACAGCTTGTGTGGAGGCTCGACCACTTGTTGAGGCCCGGGCTAGAGGAGGAAGTGGCAGGGGAGAGGCGAGGTGGACAGACGCCTCTTGTTGGGGGTGGCACTCTTCTGATGCCATGCAGCCCCGTCACGTGCTTCTGAGGCTTCTTGGTTTCAGCACGGCAACAGATGTCTCCGAGAGGGGGATGCTGGCAACCTCACAAAGGCCAGCATGACTGAGGGTAGGCATGAGCGCACTAACAGTAGAACAGGGCACACATGCCTGTGCCCTCTGCTCAGAACTAAAAACAGGCCAAATTCGCATAAGAGCAAATTCTAGAACTGAACAGTGGGGCGGATTGCAGAGAGAAGGTGCTTATTTGGAATAAACAGTATCCCGAGGGAAAAAGCTCACTATTTTCGGAGGCAGGTATGCCCCCATGCTTTCTATGTTCAAATAGACGGCACAGAAGATAAAAGTCAGTCCTGGGCTTGGCTTTCCTTAGATGTGGTCCTATTTTGCTTTGCAAAGCATAGCTACCACTTGGTACATTTACCTGGAGGTTTGGTTTGGAATGTGACTGAGAAAGAGAATTGAAGCTTTCTCCCCTTAGATCTGTCATTCTCATTTATCAGGACAAGCCTATCAGTAAATCCAAACAAACCTGTATCTCATTTTGAAACAAGTAATTGAGTTTGTCTTAAGCAAGCTCTTACAGATGGAGCATGCACTTAATCCACTTTCTGTTTGATGTTTTTAGTGTTGCTTTTATAGCAGTTTGTTTGAAGTTCAAGATATCAGGATTTAGGTCTTTGGAGACTTCATTCTTAATTTAAAGGAATCTTTGGAAACTGCTTGGGCCGTGTATTGAATCTTGTTCCTGAAATTAGCCGGAATTTCCCTAACTGTGCTTGTGCTATTTTATAGCGTGAGGTCTGTTTAACCAAATGTATGCTGGATTCTTATTTTCTTCCTGGGGCTTTGCTTGCCTCCTACCCTCCCTCCCCCATGCTCTGGCTGTATTTTGTTGCTTTGTTGCAAAGGCGACCGATGCTATGACGCATCCTACTTGAAGCTTATGGTTAAAGCCTCCTTCTCTGTGGTTCTGTGGGTCTTTGAATCTCTGCTGCACTCCTCATTTTCTGGCAGTTGGTGCCTGAAGAATCCAGTCGGCTTGATTGCTGAGCAGATTGTCACAGATCCGTGGAAGAAGGCCATTACCAGGCCACACGAGGGCTTAAGCACTGCCTCAGCCACATGTCTGGAAACCAAGTGAGGTCAGGAGCCACAGGGGGCCTTTGGCCAGGCAGCCTTCTTGTAAGCCTGGAGTGCCACCATGGATAGTGTTTAGTCACTTTTACTGACAGGTTTCCAATTACACAAGTAACAGAAGGATACTTACGGGAAAATTAGAACAAAGCACAGATGAGCAAAAAAAAAAACCTCCCTGAAAATCCTTCATTTAGAAATAATCACATAACTTTTCTGATGTTTATGCCTCTAATCTCCTTCCATATGCATATATACATGTAAAAATGTATTTTCTTTCAACAAAAATATGATCAGACCATCCATATTAATTTTATTTCAAAATCCACCATGAACATATTTCCACATCTTTAAGTACTTGAAATCATTTTTAGTGACTCTAAGAGTTCAGTTGCACGGATGGGACTGTTTTTTAACCAGTCACCTATTGTTACACATTTAATAACAGTTTTTCTTTCTAATAAATCAGGCCATGATGAACATCCTCGCAGCTAAATGTTATTGCATCTTTAATTGTTTATTTAGTATTAAATTCTAGAAGGTTAGTGGTAAAAACCCACCACAATTCTTTTTTAAAAATCTTTATTGCGGTATAGTTGATTTATAATGTCTTAGTTTCTGCTGTACAACAAAGCGAATCAGTTACACATATACATAGATTCACTGTTTTTTAGATTCTTTCCCCATATAGGTCATTAACGTACTGAGAACAGTTCCCTCTGCTACAGAGTAGGTCCTTATTAGTTATCTATTTTAAATATAGGAGTATGTATATGTCAATCCCAATCTCCCAATTTATTATCCCCACCCCCATTTCCCCCTGATAACCATAAATTTGTTTTCTGCATCTGTGATTTTGTTTCAGAAACCACTGTGAGTCTTCTAGGAATCTATCTTATATGCCCTTTGTTGTTGTTGCTCAGTCATTAAATCTTGTCTGATTCTTTGCAACCCTTGGACTGCAGCATGCCAGGCTTCCCTGTCCTTCAGCATCTCCCGGAGTTTGCTCAAACTCATGTCCATTGAATCGGTATATGTTAGGATAGCACAGAACATCTGAGTGACAACAAAAGCTAGCAGTTAATATTTCTCAAACAAAACCTGAGTCAAGGAAAGAAGTGAAAAGGGTTTTCTGCTCTTTACTCTCTCTACAGTTTTATGTCTATTATTTCCTGTTACAAATCTGAAGGGAAGGGGACTGGGTTCCTCATATATTTTCATTGTTCCAAGCCCTGTATTAGAGGAAATATATTTAAAATAGGCCTCGTGAATGACCAGGAGTGGATGTTTTTATAATGACACTTTCACCTTGCAATGCAAATTTGTACGTTCCAACTTTATCTGTGAGATTATCTGTAGCTATAGTTATAAGTGGCAGAAGAGGAAGAGAAAGGATAGTTGTGGAAAATTACTGTAAAATGCAGACTAATAGTGTTTCAGTGGAGAATAGAAAATACTTAGTGAGAATGGTGAGCTTTGAGTAACTTCACAATCCATTTATCAAAAGAGCTTATAATGGAACTCTCATTTCAGGGGAGGTCAAACACTAATAAATATTGAGAAAAGAAAGTTAAAAGGACATCAAGTTAATATTTTACTATCCATTCTTTGATCTTGAAAAGCCTGAAATATTTTTCCACACTAATTCTGTGATTTATTGATTCACTCTTAACAATTGGCTTATTGGAATAGACACAGATGCCTTGCTTTTAACTACAGCTTCAGTGTCTATAATGCTTTACAATGCCAATGGATTTTATGTATTTACTAGAGTCACTTATTGATATTGTTCTGGAATAGTCTTTGTGAGTTAAAAAACTGGATTGTTGTCAGTAAAAGCAGCTGACATGTTACTGATTTTTGGTTTAAATGCTGTAATAACCTCTCTTGGTTTTGTTGTATTGGTTTGGGAGTTAGTGTTAGTTGCCCAGTTGTGCCCGACTCTTTGCAACCCCATGGACTGCAGCCCACCAGGCTCTTCTGTCCATGGGATTTTCCAGGCAAGGATCCTGGAGTGGGTTGCCATTTCCTTCTCTAGGGGATCTTCCTGACCCAGGGATCAAACTTGGATCTCCTGCACTTCAGGCAGATTCTTCACCATCTGAGCTACGAGGTTTGGGAGGAAAAGAGTAAAACAACCTGGAGTTCATTAACTCATTCATATCTACCGAAATTCAAATACATTCAGAAGCTTATCTTGTACTCACTTCAACTGTACATCTCTGTTCTATTTTTATTTTTAAGTTTAGGCCTCACCCCAAGGTGTGTGGGACCTTAGTTCTCTGACTCAGGACCAGGGGTTGAACCAGCACCTTCTGCTTTGGAAGGCAAAGTGTTAACCACTGGACAGCTGGAGGGAGTCCCTGGTCTACTTTTAAAACACCCATAAACATCTCATCTCTATCTTGAATTATTTTAATAGCCACCCAACCGGCTACTCCTCTGCCACCTTTGCTTCCCTTTGTTCTACTCCCCAGAAGCCAGAGGAGCTCCTAAAATGTGAGTCAGATCACGTTGCAGCCCCTCCTCTCTCAGAGTCAGCACCTTAGCCCCTACATGGCTCTCCCTAGTATTCCTCTCTGACCAAAGCCCTCATCTGCCCCCCAGCTATTCCACTGAGAAAATGACACGGCTGGCTGGAGAGGATCTGCGTAAGCCCCCGGTGCTCATTTGCACCCAAACCTTGGTGCCGGGTCTTCTGCATTCTCTTCTTTTCCAGACCAGAGGTTGTGCCTGTTGCTGCCTGTCATGCTCTTGTTCACTAGACCCTGTCCTCTCCCACTCATTCCCCCGCTCCTTCTGACAAATTTCCCTTCTCTCTTCAGCATCGCCTGTGTTTCCCTTTACTGATTCATTCCTAACAGCCTGTTATTGCTCTCATTTAAAAAATAGGTCCAAAAAGTGATCAATCAAACAAAAACAACCTTTCTCTTTTCTTTCTCTTTCACTCTCCCTCCCTCCCTCTCTCTTTCTTTTCTTTCTCCCCTTCCCCACCAACTTTATTTAGCCATAATTGACAAAGAATATTGTGTAACTTTTCGGCATACCATGTGATGGTTAGATATGCATATATATCGTGAAATGATGACCACAAAAATGCTAGCTGACGCATCTCTCACCCTCAAATAGTTACCTTTTTTGGTGTGTGGTGAGAACATTTAAGATCTACTCTCTTAGCAAATTTCAGGTATGCAATACAGTGCTATAACTGTAGTCACCATGCTGTACATGTTTCTAGGAATTTGGCTCTTTTAGATTCCACATAGAAATAGCATCATGTAGTATTTTTATTTCTCTCTCTGACTTATTTCACTTAACATAACTCCTTAATGTTTCATTCATGTTGTCAAGAGTGGCAGGATTTCCTTTTATGTGACTGAACAATATTGTATCATATATATATATGCATATATATATATATATATATATCACATTTTCTTTATTTGTTCATCCCTGAGGGACTCTTCCATTGTTCCTCTCTCATGACTATTTGAATAATGCAGTGAACATGGGAGTGCAGATATCTCTTCAAGATAGTGATGTCATATCCTTCAGATATATACCCTGGTGGGCTGCCGTCTGTGGGGTTGCACAGAGTCAGACACGACTCAAGTGACTTAGCAGCAGTAGCAGATATATACCCAGAAATAGGACTGCTGAATGCTCTGGGGATTAAATTTTTAACTTTTTGAGGAACGTCCATACTGTTTTCCATCATGGCTATACCAGTTCACATTCCCACCAACAGTGCACAATGAGTCCTTTTTCTCCACAGCCTCCCCAACACCTGCTCTTGTGTCTTTTTGATAATAGCCACTCTGACAGGTGTGAGGTGATATTTCACTGTGGCTTTGACTTGTGTTTCCCTGGTGATCAGTGATGTGGAGGACTGTTTCATTTACCTGCTAGCCATTTGCATCTCTTGTTTGGAAAAATGTCTTCTCAGGTCCTTTGCTTCCATATTTAAATCAGATTATTTGCCTTTTTGCTATTGCGCTGTATGCGTTCCTTATTTAAATAAAAAAACAACCTTTCTTTCCTTTCCTCCTCCAATGATCACTCCATTTCTCTGCTTCCTTCTCAGTAACTGCTCTGTTGTCCAGTCTTTCCCTCCCACTCACCCTTTAATTCCTTGAAGTCAGGCTTTTGCCCCCATCCCTCCACCTATCACCTTCTAGTCGGGGTCCCCAACAGCCTCCACAGTGTTAACATCAAGAGTCCACTCTCCATCCTCACTTGACCCAACCGCTCAGCCGCACTTGTTAATATTGATTGCTCATTTCTTTTCCCGTGAAACGTGTTTCTCCTCCTGGCTCCCACAGTCCCCACTCTACTGGTTACCTCCCTGCTCTGGACTACTGACGGCTCGCTCGTCTCGGTGCCCACATGTTATTACCATCACTCAGCTCCAGGCGCACTGGCCTGCTTATGATCCCTCAGCCATGTGGGGTGTGTTTCAGGGCCTTTGCACTTGCTGTTCCTTCTGCCACAGATGCTCTGCCGTACCTGCGTGAGTCTCCACTTTTCTCCTCCTTCGGGCATCGGCTCGAATGTCCCCAGTGTACCCCAGGCCCTTTTCTCCGCAGCCCATACCATCTAGTGCACTATTTTATGTACTTGCTTCTTTTATTGTCTGTCTCCACCCACTGGACTGTAAGCTCTCTGGGGGACTGGCTATCTGTTGTGTTCTCCACCACATTCCCAATGCCTGGGAAGTCACCTGCCTGAGAGGTGCCTGAGAAATGTTTGTTGAATGAATGATAAAAACTGTACTTGGTAAGTAATGTACTTGGAGAAATACTTCAGTAGAACCACTTGGATCTCATAGCTTATATTAATAGGAGTTTCAGATTCCTAGTTTTCTTTGAGTTATATGGCTTGGGAAAAACAAGGCTGTTTTGGGAGATGGAATGCCTTTCTTATTTTGCCAACCTTTCTGTATACATAGAAACACTTCCCCAGAATGTTACATTCCAAGTGTATTTTTAAAGTCTGTCTTGTAAACACAAGGTGCCATTTGGGGGCCAAATTGAATGACAGGGGCAGGATGAGAGAGAAGCGGCTGAGAACTGGCCTTAATGAGCCTCATTTTGCTTCAGAAGCATAGTCTAAGGGCAGGTTAAGAGACTGCCGAAACTACAGCGGCCTGCCTGTCTCTGATGCCTCCTGCCTAGGTCGGGCCCTCCCCTTTAGCTCCTCTTCCCCACTCACATGAGCGCGTGGCACATGCCTGTACAATCCCCTCTCTCTGCCTTTTCTCAAGTATTTCTTTCTTTCTCCAAAAATCCCTTCTCCTCTGTTTCTGCTGACTGAAGCTCCTTTCCTGTCAAGGCCCAGGACAAACGCAGGCTTGTCTGTGTAGCTTTTCCCGGATCCCTTCCTGCCAGCACGAATACCCCCTGTGGACTGTGTCCCTTAGAGCAGCAAGCCACAGTGCACCTCAGTTATGCTCTGAACAGATACACAGACACACACAGACACACACACCCTCAGGCACAGACATACATGCACGCACATAGGTATAGCGCAGACAGAGAAATACACACCAAATATAAGCACATTGAGGGCAGGGATTATATTTTACTTTTCTGGAGTTTCCAACACACACAAAATGCCCTGGAGAGTGAAAATATTCAATATAATCAGAAATGTGATAAAATGGACACAAATCCTTTTTCAGTAGATAAATGTCATTCTTATAAATTCCCCGCTACTGGTTATTTTCCTTTTCCTCTTGCTTTGTGTCTGTTTAGACATTCTGAAGAAAATTCCCTTTCACCCCATGAAGACCTCCTGTTTAGGCCAGGGCTTAACTGTGTGCCTAGCCCAGCACCATGGGCGTGACCCCGGGCCCTCGAACGTATCCACAGATAGAGGCTGTTCTGTTGGCAAAGGAAAAACCGGTTAAACAACTTACAGAAGAATGTCCTGCAAGGCAGAGCTAAATTTCAACCTCACTGCTTCTCAGAAATGCTAGTCTGGTGGTCTAAGCATGATACTACACTGACACCAGGCCAGTTCTTCAATCAGAATCGACACAAATGCCAATCTCAGAATTCAAGAAAGGAAGGCAAAACCAGTCATGGTTATTGAGGGTTACTGAGGTTTTTCTTGGGCTTCCCTGGTGGCTCAGATGGTAAGGAATCTGCCTATAATGCAGGAGACTCGGATTTGATCCCTGGATTGGGAAGATCCCCTGCAAGAGGGAATGGCAACCCATTCCAGTTTTCTTGCCTGAAGAATTCCGTGGACAGAGGAACCTGTAGGCTACAGTCATGGGGTTGCAAAAGAGTCGGACATGACTAAGCAACTAACACACACAACACCTTTTCTATCAATACTTTCACCTGGTGACACAGGTGAATCCCAAGGTCTCTGAGCCTCCCTTCCCACCTCCTTTCCTGATATTTTGTCAGTGAGGCCGGAAGAAGAAAGGGACTGAGAAGCGGATCACTGAGTCATGCAGACCTGGCCTCAGTGGCACTACTGCCTGTGCCAGCAGAAAGAATTAGGCAAATTAGACAAGGGCCGCAAGCCAGCGGGGTCTTGTGGGAGCCTCACTGATGTCTGAGACATTGGGCATTGGGTCCCAGAGGAGGGAAGGTCAGCTTGATCTTGGCTGGGCTGTCCGTGGGCACCGTGTGCTGGAAATCGTCCATGTTGAAAAAAACATATGTTAGCACTGAGAAACCCACAACTAGGATCACTCCAAAAAAAAAAAAAAGGAAAGAGTATTCCTATTTCATCACCTTAAAAAAATCTAGTTATATAAGTGTATTTTATTAAGCATAAGCTAAAATGCTCTATTTGTAAGGAGTCCAGTGATGCTGAGTAAATAACTTGAATTTTTCCGAGTGCTGTGAAGTAAAGAAAACAACAGCCAGCTGCTGGGCACTCCAGCTGGGATGAAACGTGCTTCCAAGAGACCATTTGCCTAACAGACTCTGATAGCTCTGGCCTGCCAGTATTTGCATGCTACAGGGCCTGGGTCCCTCTCCATTGTATACTTATTTAAAAGTAGTACTTATCTAATGACTTACATACACTCCATTAAAAAGTGAAGGACAAAAGAGATGAAGTGGTCCAAATCAGTTTAACAATCCAAGAGGCATAGTGGAAATCAGATATGGAATGAATGTTTTATGAATTGCCTTGTAGGGGTGCAGAGTAACTTATAACAGGTAAACACTCCTTGCAACACTTTGCCACTAGCCTGATTTTGTGCCCCAAGTTACCTAAAGGTAACAGGATCCTGGCTGGAGGCGAAATTTGTGCTTGGGAGCAAGGTAAATCCAGGAAATGACCAATTACTGACTCCTCTGGATTAAGAAGGGCAGTGTGTCCTAAGGAACATTACTTACTCTAGTGATCCGTGGTGATTTCTGTTGTCATGAGAGAGCATGACATTTCATCTGTCGTCTTGTAGATCATGCGTGTTTGTGTTGATCCACGTAAGTCAGGACATTCCTGAGCTCATAGGTAGTGCTGTCTGGAGACCATATCAAAGGGCCCACAGTCCACAGGTTGAACTTCA
This sequence comes from Nanger dama, assembly GCA_917880005.1. Classification (NCBI taxonomy): domain Eukaryota; kingdom Metazoa; phylum Chordata; class Mammalia; order Artiodactyla; family Bovidae; genus Nanger; species Nanger dama. Next base: position 30,995,460 of record CAKJTW010000022.1, read on the forward strand.
TTTTTCCAAGTGCTTTATATTTTTCTAGCACTTTCACTAATTCCTGTTCACCCAATACAGGTTTTTCTTCTTCCTGGCCCTTTGCTTCGTTTTGCTCATATGTCAGATAAAGATGGAGATGTCACCTCTTCCAGAAGTCTTGAAATAAAAGATAATGGACCTGGAAACCACAAAATATGTTTAGTGTATAATTTTATTATATTGTGTGTAACTCAAAATGCTAACTTTTATAAGAGTAATGCAGTTATGAAGCAGGGTTATTGATACTGCCTTGTATCCCATGATAATCCCTATATTTTCCTTAGTCTTTTTAGGTAAGAGGCAGAGGACTGAGCTATAAACACAAATAACTGATACCAGGAACAGAAAGTGACAAGCATTTTAAGAGACAAATTAATAACCTTTATGAGAGCACAGATGAGAGCATCAGTGTCTAAATGAAGTAACAACTCAGAGGCAAGAATACAGAGGGACCCAGTGGGAGTAGGTTTCATTAGAACTCTGGGCACCAGAGGGACAAGAGCGCAAGTTAGATTAGGACAAAAGATGGGGCTCAGATTACAGAAGTCCTTACATGTTAGATGGCAGAGGATGGACTTCAGGATGGAGGCAGTGGTGAGCAGTGAAGAGAGAGACTGGAAGCAATACATCAAACAAAACTTGATGATGTCTTGAACAAGGACATTTCAGAGAGAACAGAGAGGAGGGTGAGGCAAGAAATACCCTGCGTGGAGAAGAGACAGGAAGGGACCATGACCATGGATGAAACAGAAGTAAAGGTGAACTGGTGAGAGGAGGCGGGGGGAGGGGTCAGGAGGTTCATCAGAACATGTGGTATCTTCCTGGTCTTTAGGCACTGGTTTCTGAGTAGACAAGCTTGAGAAAATATTGCCCTTTTACATTCTTTCTCAATTTTGTGTGATGCTATTTTCTACTTTTAAGTACACTCAAAAATAGCCAAAGATACAGCATTGTACTTTGAGCCAACAAAATAATACGATGAGTCAAACTGGTAGAGTTAATAAAAAGAAAGCAGTGATTCATTTTTCAGGCTTGAAGAATTTCTCCTTTTCAAAAACACCAAAACAAGAAACTCTTAAGCAGATAAATTAGCAGGTGCTTATTTGAATAACAAAAGGAATCTTTTCCAAAAGCTTTCCTTCAAGGATTCTTTAAATAGTATACTAGGACCTTGTCTTCACTCATTTAAAATGTCATTTATTTGTAGGTGTTTGATAAAACACGGGAACAAGCTTATCACATAAAGCATGATATCCCCTAGAGCTACATTTTAGCCTGTGCAACATTTTAAAAATACTTATTTATATATGTATGAAGTAGCCATCACATAAATACCCTAAGAAGCTTAATGAGTATATTTTCGTTTTCTGTTAGCTTTGGAAAATTAAAGCTGTAATTTTTTATTAAACATATAAATGGCGAGAGTAAAATTTGCTAATTATTTTGATTACTGTCATTTGTAGTCTCCTAATAAATAGAGTCTAGAAGTTATTTGTGATTTTTTTTTCTTAAAAGGCTTATAATAAGAAAAGCTTTTATAATGCCAGCTCTGTAAAACCCTAACAATAGCTTCCTTTTAAATCCTTAGAAAGAGATAAATTTAACTGTTTTAGGCTTTTCTAGAAGTTCCTAGTTTTCTTCTAAAGAATGCTTTTTAAAATTACTCTCTGTTATCCAAAAGACTTGAAAGGAAGGATTTGAACAAGTTATTTGTACGCCAGTGTTTATAGCAGCATTATTCACAATATCCAAAAAGCAGAAGCAGCCCAGTATCAGTGAGTGAATGAATACACAAAATGGAACATTATGCACCTTTACCAAGGGTGGAATTCTGACACCTACTACAACATGGATGAATCTTGAAGACGTTATGCTAAGTGAAATAACCCAGACACAAAAAGACAGATACTGCATGATTCCACTCATATAAGTACCTAGAGCAGTCTAATTCACAGAGACAGAAAGTAGAAAGATGGTTGCCAGTGGCCAGAGAAAGGGGAAAGGGGAGTTAGTGTTTAATGGGCAGAGGTTTAGTTTGGGAAGATGAAAAAGTTCTGGAGATGGATGGTGGCATGGCAATATGAATTTACTTGGTTACACTGAACTATACACTTTTTCACTTTTTTGGTAAAGATGGTGAATTTCTTATGTATATTTAATCCCCCTAAAAATCCACAAGAACTCTCTGCTAAACAGTAGTTCTGTAGAAACTGTGTAGAAAAGGACAGCAGCAGTGGCCAATCTGGAACCAGCTGGGTGTCCTTAGGGCTGTGGTCTCCCAGCCTTGATGGTTGGCCGTTCCTCAGGAGTCCTCTGGCTTTGCCCCTGATCCCCAAGGGGAAGTGCATCTCCTTGCCGTCATATGTTGATGTTGACCTCTGTTTCCTGGTTGACATTGACCTCTGTTGCCAGGCAACCTTTCCTTAGAGCTGTTGATGTGTTCACCTATATTCTCCACAACAAGGTGGCTTAAGGTCTGCCTCTCTGTCAGTTACTTTCATGACACACTTCATTCACAGAGATCATTCTTTTCATTTTTCTCATTCTTGGCCGTCTGTGCCAGGCTTGCCTCCGCATACATTATCCCTCTGGGGCCCCAAGGAATCATTCACCCATGATGTGTAGGGCTTCAGGACTGATCTGGGGCTGCTTCAGTCATTTGCCCAGGCACACCATGCAGACATCTCCATGTGGCTTTCTCCCTCCTCCTTCAATCTACCGGGACAGGTGGGGTAGTGCTCCCTGCCCTCATATTCCCCAGCCCTACCTGAGGGTTCCTTTATCCACTCCTCTCAGGGCTCTGCCTGAAGGTGGTTGGGGATTAGGGTTGCTTCTCAGGGCACCCCCACCCCACGCCAGCCTCTAATACCTTTCTACCAACCTCTACTGGTCTGCTAGCTTCCTGAGCCCATGAGACTTTATTGGAGCCTTTGCTTACTTGACACCATCTTTCCAAATCTTTAGCCCATGCCGGGACCCAGGGTTTAGAAACAGAAAAGGTTATCGATTGCTTTGTTTTCTGCCATTGTGCTATGTCATCCCTTCTCTCTAAAGTAATGAAAGCAGTGGTTGTAGCTGATTGAATGAACAAGGGTCACTGAGTACCAAGCAAAACCCAAAACAAACACACAGAGAACCACTGGAGTGCATGCTTCCAAATATTCTCCTGACTCTAATGTTTCAACTCCACGGTTTAATAGAAGTTCAAGGAGAGCAGAGGACATAAATTAGTGAACCAAACCAAATTTGCAGATGACTAAACCTGATCCTTTGGTATCTCCAAGAGATTTATAGGATGTGGAGTGTAGCTGAGAGTTAAGAAACCAAAAATGACTGAGGGAGCAAATGAATAAACACATTCAGAGAGTCTTAGCCAAGCTGTAATTGTAGAGAGAGATGATATCTCATAATCAAATTGCATTAAAAATTGTAAAATGTGATCAAGTGAACAATAACTGTCTTGCTTAAGCTGCTTTGGAAATCTAGATGTTCATATTTTAGGATAAAATGGAATATTCTTACATAGTGTTATGTGAAAATGGAATTATTTTCATTTCAGTGTTGAAAAAAAAATTTCAGTGTTGGCTGGGTACCCAATAGAATAAATCTGCCATTTCAAAATTTGAGAAGGACGCACACACTCTGGTTTTGTGACCCTGACCCCTTCTCCACTGACAGTGTAACAAGATAGAGAGTTAGCGTTTTGGAGCAAACCATGTGCTATGCTCCAAATATCACCACCTCCAAAAAGGCATGAAGTGTGCTTGCCTCTTTCTTCATGCACAGAAATAGCAGCTTCCACTGGACCTCTTTCAGGGTTTAATAAGTGTCCTCTACATTTAGAGGGACACAGTGAACAAGAGGCTTGATCCACACCCAAGGGAGGGGAGCCTCTGGATGGATTTTGGCAGCTGAGGAAGGAGCCCTGAGGCACTTGTCTGCATGCAGGATACCTCAGATGTGAGATCCTCCTTGATTGCGGGGGAACCCATGAAGTCACTCCAGAAGAATATTCTGTATTTTGTTTTGTTCTATTGCACTGGACTGAGTAAGTAAGAAAGTAAGTGTTAGTCGCTTAGTCATGTCTGACTCTTTTCCAGTCTCATGGACTGTAGCCCACCAGGCTCCGCTGTCCATGAAATTCTTTAGGCAAGTATACTGGAGTGAGTTGCTATTTTCTTCTTTGACACTGGACTAAACACATTAATAATTTCACTTTGTGTTGTGAAAGTTGAGTTGGTGACAAACTTCTTATTATCCAAAAGGCATCTGAAAGACATGGGATTTGCTCTAAATATCTTTCAGGACAGGGAAGAGTTAACTTTACCAGGATAAATTTAAAGTTTGGACGATGGGAGACAAAAATAATGTTGCTTATAGCCCATTAATTTTGCTTGTTCAAGATAGTACTTACATATATTAAGGTTTCAAAGAGACATACAATGTCCATAGCCAACAAATATCTTTAAGTTCTTAGTATGTCAAGCAACCCTGTTAGATGCTGGGCTAGAAATTACATAGAAAGCGCATTCCCATTCCTTTATCTGCTGTTCGTATTCTACATGCTAAAAAATCATAAAATAATTATTCAGCACCCAGCATTTCGATAGGGGTTAGTTTCTTCCCTAACAGAGATAACTTTTTTTTTTTTTAGTTTTGACACTTACTCTGATTTATTACAAAGCTTGTGATTTGTAAGAAAAAATTGCATCTGTTATAGCTTAAGAGACATAATAAAATGAAAAATTGAGTCAATAGCAGGATAATTTTTAGAGATGAAGTAATCAAAGCAATTGTAGACTTAGCTATTTAGTTTACATTGTACAGAGTGCAAAGTCTGATAAAGTTTACTTGTATAGAAGAAAACCACATGGGCTGCCCAGAAAGTAACTCTGCACACTCACGTTTTATTCTTCTGAATACAAAAGCACACCCACACGGTATGGATCTCTTTGCCTTCTCTCCCTCTTCTTCTTCCTCCCGCTCCTCCTCCTTTTCTGATTCCCTTCCCCTGTCTCTCTTGATCCCCCCTCTCTCTGCCCCCTCTCTCTGCCCCCTCCCTCTCTCCTTCTCCCTTTCCCTCCCTCACTCTCCCCCTTCTTCTTCCCCTCCCTCTCTTTCTCTCTCTCCATCTCATCTCTCTCTGTCTCCCTTTCTCTTTTTCTCCCCTCTTCTTTGAACCCCCTCCCCCAACCCTCACCACAGCTTTTTAGTCACATACTTATTTGAATCTTTTCTACATGTTAGATTTCTGTATTTCATGTCTAGAATGCTCCCATCTAGGAGGGAAAATGCAGAATGACTGTCAAGCAAATATCTCAGAATGTTCCCAGTATTGTGATTTGCTTTTAATCCCGTTGTGAGGTAGGATTTTTGTCTGGAAGCTGGTATGTTCATTGATTAAGTAGCACACAGTGTGAGCCAAGAAATCTTTAGTCCCTAAACTAGCAGCATATTAAACAGATCTGAAAGCATCGTATTGCTCTGTCAGTTTCCTGGGAGGGTGTTTCAAGCTTAAAAACTGTAGTCAAAGTAAACATTTCCTGAGAAGTTAATTATTAGCATCTCCTGAAAATGGAAGGACTGGCATCATGTAAAAGAAAGGAGAATGTTCAGATTAAGTAGCTTATTTAATAAACAATGAGGTGGATCCACAAAGCAAAAAGTGTAGAAGGAGAAATAGTGATGGGAAGTCAAAGTCTCTCTATGATGTATCACTAATGAGAGTGCCGATTGCCAATGAGAAACTAATGCACTTAGTGTAGTATTTTTTCTAGATTTTGTTCATTTACTTTTTAAAATTTATTTTTAATAGAGGATAATTGCTTTACAATGTTATGTTGGTTTTTGCCACATAATAACGTGAATCAGTCATTTGTTGTTGTTGTTCAGTTGCTAAGTCTTGTCCAACTCTTTCCAACCCCATGAACTGCAGCACACCAGGCTTCACTGAATCAGCCACAAGAATACTTACGTCCTCTCTCTCTTGAGCTTCACTCCCACCTTCTGCTGCTGCTGCTGCTGCTAAGTTGCGTCAGTCGTGTCCAACTCTGTGCAACCCCATAGACGGAAGCCCACCAGAATCCCCTGTCCCTGGGATTCTCCAGGCAAGAACACTGGAGTGGGTTGCCATTTCCTTCTCCAATGCATGAAAGTGAAAAGTGAAAGTGAAGTCGCTCAGTCGTGTCTGACTCTTAGTGACCCCATGGACTGTAGCCTATGAGGCTCCTCCGTCCATGGGATTTTCCAGGCAAGAGTACTGGAGTGGGGTGCCATTGCCTTCTCCGTCCCACCCTCTACCCCATCCCATCTCTCTAGGTCATCACAAAGTACCGGGTTGAGCTCCTGGTGTTATATAGCTTCTTTCCACAAGCTATCTATTTCACCTGTGATTATGTATATGTTTCAGTGCTGTTTTGGTCATTAAGTAAACCAGTTAACAGTATGCTCTGAGCACCATGGCATACAGATAACTGTGCAGGGAAGTTGTACAAGTATAGAGGAAGTAAGATAAATCCAGACTCCTTACCGTGTCTCAGTGTCTGCATCATCTGCCCTCCTGCACTCCAGCCTTTCCTTCTGTTCCTTCTCTGCAGTTGCAACTCCAGCACCTCCAGCTTTTGGTCAGCTCCTAGACTTCCTGCCCTGGTGCTTGGTTCTTGGTTTCTTGTTGCTTCCTCTGCCTTGAATGCTTTTTTTCCAAATTCCCCTACAGCTGGTTTCTCTTCATCCTTCAGGCCTTAGCGTAACCTTTCCTGTGTTATCAGAACACTCTGTCTTGTACAACTCCAGATCTCAGTGGCTTAAAACAATAACATGTATTTGTTCCTGGAGTCACAGCCCGGGGTAGTGGATGTATGTGGGAATCAGTGATAAGAATGGAAGTCCCATGGGGCTTCCCTGGCAGTCCAGGGTTTAAGACTGCATGCCACATGGGCAGCCAAAAAAAAAAAAAAATTAAAAGAAAAAAGAACAGGGACACCTTTGAGTTCCACATGGCCACTGAGCCTATCATGTGTGCCCCTCCAACACCTTGGTCTTCTTGGAATCCTCTGCAGAATCACCTTTCACCACTTTCACATGGTGAGAAATCAAAGACCTGTGGAGGATTATTCAGGCCAGGCCTGGAAGTGAGAAGTGTCACTTGACCCAGCCTAGATGCAAAGGGAGTGGGCAGTCTTCCTGTGTGCCCAGATGGAAAACTCACCGCCTGAGTGACTAATTGCCTGGCTCTGCCCCTTCTCAGAGATGCTTCCTATCACATCCCTAAGCAGGTCTGTCTTGTTAGTCTCGTGATGATTCCTTATATGATTCTCCACCATACTTTATCCTTAATAACTTATTTGCCTCTTTGTTAACTGTGTTCTTTCCACAAGACCAGAGCTATGTGAAGACAGAGATCGTTTGTTTTGTCACGACCATATGCACAGCACTTGGCAATTTTGTGTCCTGCAGAATAGCTTCCCAGTCAATAATGGTTAATCAATGTGTGATGAATGGATGAGCCAATGACCCAATGAATGGATGAAGAGAAAACAGAGCCTTTATCTAGAAGATATCCACTATTGCAGCAAAGACAGAATAGTTCATGTTCTTTTATAATAATCAATTTTAAGAAGCCACCAAAATATTTGAATTAAAAATAGTAGACCTTGTGTTGAGGAGGGCATGGCAACCCACTGCAGTATTCTTGCCTGGAGAATCCCCATGGTAAGAGGAGCTTGGCGGGCTTCAGTCCATGGGATTGTGAAGAGCTGGACATGACTGAGCGACTAAGCACAGCACAGCACAGACTTTGCACTAGGGTTCATAAAAGTATTTGGAATGACACTGCTCTTTTGGTGACGTTCAGCTCTGCAGAGGAGCAGACTAGTGCTCTGTCTTTATTTTGGTTGATACTACCGCTATATTTCTGAGTGAGCTTCAGACCCTTCAGACACCCTCCCAATTCACTCCATCCCAACCCATCTCTACTTGCAGAAGCCAAATCACTTACTCCTCCCCCTCCTCTCCTCTGCCAGTATCCTCATAGTGGCCTAGGGGATGGAAACATGCCATTTCAGATGCCTGAGGTTTCCCTTTTTAAAATCTTTTCTTCTCTTTTCCCTTCCTATTGTCCTTTTCTGACTTAGCAGGCACTAGGAGAATATGACAGTCCAAGACACAGAATGCCCAACCTAGGGCTTCCCTCGTGCAGTGTGATGCTATAGCTCTAAGGACGGATGCTATGGTGTGTTGGCTGCTTTGCTAGGAAGCCTGAGCTGTTGCCTGTCTCTTGGATGGGGACACAGGAAGTCCACCCTGCCTTGCTCGTTTGTGCTGCTCTGGCTCTGACATGGCTCCTGATTGCCCAGGCTTTATGGAATGTAGCAGAGTGATGGGGCCAGAGTGCTGATTCCTGAAACCACTGGCTAGGCAGGATGCTCCCTACCATGGATGGGTTTCTCCCATCTCTCCTTTCATCTCCTCTCGTCCATGGGGCAGGTGTTCGGCATTTCTGGGGTTGAGGACCAGGGACTTGTGGTCGGAGTCATTCCTGTGAAGAGTACAGTGTGTATTTACTTCACTTTCCTCCCCTCACTTCGATGTTTTGGTACAGATGAAGTACATTAAAATAAACACGAAAGTCAAGGATATGTCCAAAGATGTAGCAACAAAGATGATCAGGAATAGGAAAAAAAAATGGAAAACAACTTAAACATTCACATAAGGGAGTAGATAAAAATGAATTATGGTATATCCGTATAGTGAGATACTAAAAAGTCATTAAAATTGATCCTGTAGAAGAGTATTAAATGACATGCAGCGTGTTCACATTTAATTTTTAAAAATCAGGCTATAAAAGAAGGGCCACTATGTGATCCCATTTTTTCCAATTAAATTTTTTTTTATTGTTTAATATATAAATAACAAAAAAAGGAAGATCGAAATGGGGTGGCTATTGTGTAAATGTGATGACAGGTAAAATTTTCTTTTATTCTTAGTATCCAATGGTGTTTTAAAATTTTTCTATAATAAACACACATTTCTTTTGTAAAGGGACACAGACATCTAAAATGTGATTTTACAAATTAGATGGCTAAGTTCCCAAACCAACACTTGTTTCTAAAAATGGCTATTGATAGAAGACTAAAGAACAAGCCATTGAAGTGCAATGAAAAAGCCCAGTAACCCCGCTTTCTTGCTGCTCCCCAGCAGCTCTCCTAGCCCCTGCCTCTCACTTTCCCTCCCACCCACGCACACTAAATGCTGAGGCCTGCTTGGCATCTGGAGTGGCTCCGTCTCTGATCACCACACCCTCCATCCCATTCCCACCACCGTGGCCTTAGTGTAGCCCTTTGTTATCTTCTGATAGGACTTGCCTCCAGGCCTTGGTTCACACTGTTCTGGGTAATGGCACCCTATCCTGACAGCCTGACCAAGGCGGACCCATCTCAGGAGACTCAAAGATCACACATTCTCTGACTCTTCCTGACCATCTCCACTTCTCTTCCCAGACTCAACCCTCCTTTATGCCTTGCTCTTTGTTCGAAACTCTCTTATGGAAGCTTTCAATCTCTGCTGCATTTCTTTCTTTAAAAAAAAAAAAAAGAAGAACACTTTATTGAGGCATGATTAACATGGAAAAACTGTGCATGTTGGATGTATACAATCTTATGAGTTTGGGGATAAGTATACAACCCCTGAAACCATTACCACCAAGGCCAGTGTCATATCCATCCCCCCCAAGTCTCCTCCCATCACCTTATCATCATTCTTATTTTTACACTCTATTGCCCTTCTTGACACTTTGTATCAGGTATTTTACACTTCCCCTGTGGTAATTTGTGTGATCCTAGCAACATGTACAGGAAGGTTATAGCCCCACTTTACAAAGGAGAAAACAGAGGTATAGAGAGGTCAAGTAACTTGTCCAAGGCACCACAGGTAGAAACTGACAAGCCTGGAGTCATCCTGAGGTAGTACAGCTCCAGCATCTCTACACTCAACAGATTTATATCCTGCTGTTTCTCATATTTATGAGACCTTTCACATGTCTGTCTTCTTCCACCATATTGTAGGGGAGGAATCATGTTTTAAATGCATCTTTATTTTGTTTGATGCCAAGCCTGGGATGGTATAAAGCAATCTCATCGTAAATATTGACTCTTTATACAATGTGTTTATTGAGCCTTTGCCATATGCCAGGCATTGTTTTAAGCACCTGAAATACATAAATAACAAAGCACATCAAGATTTCTGCCCTCAGTGGGAAGCAGAGCAGTGACTTAGATTCTAGTAAAAATGTCAAGGGCAAGTTGGGTGAATGATTCAGGTGTTATTTACATGACATTTTTACTTCTTCTGTATCCATGCTTCACTACATTACATTTTAAATTGGGGGATAATTTGAGGCAATGACAGTGCTGGAAATCAATATAAATCCTTCCTTTGTCACATGAGAGCTCTGCAACTGATCAAGTGATAGAGATCTGTCGATGGTCACATGGTGTCTGCCTGATGCATCTTGATGCTTTGAAACTTTTTTTTTGAAAGTTCAGTACATATCTGAAAATCTCATCTTTTCCTCATTTCTTTATGTTCTTCTTGCTTACATTTTTACTTTTTTCTGTTTTTCTCCCTCAAAACCATCTCAAAGCCTCTTGCTGCTTCCTCCTGAACCCTCTGCCAGCCCCTTCTTACTTTTCTTCTCCCTCTAACTCCCCAAATGTACATCTTTGAACAGTTGATCAAAACTTATGAAGAAAATATGGTTTTATCTTTCAAGAGGTTAGGCAAAAATGGCAAGGCATTGATCCGATCAAAATTTGTGTCATCGGCAACTATAGATTCATTTGGGTGCAGAAGAAAGAAGAAAGGCTAGCTCTAGAGGTCAGAATAATCTCATGAGGTAGACTTTATTTCTGTTTTATTAATAACAAAGCAGAGGGAGTTCCCTGACTGTCCAGTGGTTAAGACTCTGCGCTTCCAATGCAGGGGGCATGGGATCGACTCCTGGTCAGAGAACTAAGATCTGGAATGCCGAGTGGTGCAGGCAAAAAGTTAAAATTAAAAAGCAGAGATTCAAAAGGATGAATTATCTAAAGTCATGTGATTGTGGGCTCAGTTGCTCACTAGTGTCTAACTCTTTGCGACTCCTATATAGTCCACCTGGCTCCTCTGTCCATGAAATTTTCCAGGCAAGAATACTAGAGTGAGTTGCCATTTCCTACTCCAGGGGGAATCTTCCCCAGTCCAACAATCAAACCCACATCTCCTGCATTCCCTGAATTGGCAGGTGGATTCTTCCTCCTGCACCCTCTGCCAGCCCCTTCTTACTTTTCTTCTCCCTAATAACTTACTTTTCTTCTCCTTTATTACTATCACCAAATAATAAAGATCATGTTAAGTTCTTCTATACTGTGTTGTTTACCACCTTATACAGAGGGGGGATTCTGATAAAAATTTATTTTTGCTGCTTAGGGGATGTATTTTTCTGGGGTCTCATGTATTAAAAATGAAATTGAGATATTAAGAAACTCAGACTATTCCCAAATAATGGCATTATTTTAAAACAAATGAGGCCTTACAGGAATAGAAATAACCTATTATACTTGCAAAGCACTAAATTAAAAATGTACCACCAGAATATACTGTTTCTTCATTTCCCCTCTCTACACTCCAGCCTCCAGGATTGGAAATTACTCATTCTTTAGAGTATACATTAAATTTAGATGTTCATAGCATGACCATAGAAAAGCCTCTGCACTTATCAATAGTTTTCCCTGTATCTTGAGCAATCACACAGCCCAGATTTCCAGAATGTTATCTTTCACAGATACTTTGTCAAGCTCTGTTCTAAAAATATAGTCAGTACTTAGTACCTCTGTTATTTCACTTGCAGTTGAACTTGAGCATCCCCTCCATTGGCTCACAGGTCACCAAAGACATGCTCACCACCAAGGTCATGCGTTTTGCTCAGTCCTGGTGCTTTTCAGCCTTCCTGAGATATATGCAGTTGTTGGGTTAATGCTTGCTTTCAGGTTCCTCTCTTCTCCCAGGAATAAATCTCTATAGTTTAGGAAGGATTGGAGGAGAAATACCCAAGACCCTAGCCTCTTATTTGCGGATGTGAACCCAAACTGGAAGGATCCCCAGGAAACAGAGGGCCTATGGACTAATGAGAAAATGTTCACAAAGCAAGTGGAGCAAATGATTTGCTGGTTGAGCTCCCAGAGATGTCAGCTCAGTCTCGGGGTAATGCCATTGCACCCCTGGCCCCCACCAGAGGCTCCCTGTAGCACCCTACTGACTGCTAACGTGGGACAGCACCTCATTTAAGTGACCAACACACTCTGGGAAAGCAGTGGATTTAGAGAAGCGCTGTCCCTGAGGACCATGATACTTGGCCAAGCCAGAAAGCAAAGATTAAGCTTCCTAAACGCTCATTGATACCTATAATGCTCCCCTTAGGAAAATTTCTCCCAGAAACTCTTATTGGTACCTTGATTTTTCATCTCTCCCTCTTCTCCCTTCTGGATCTTCATGACCATACTCTTACTTCCTCTAGGGCAGAGGGGGTCTTAAGATAGTCCATGGAACATAACTCACTGTGGATGTTTATCATTTTTAGAAATGCATTCAATGTAAGAGGTCCTCAAGGTCACAGAATCTCAACATTCTGTCTGAGGAGGTGCCACTCCCTATTTGATTATAGAGTCTTTCTGCCCAGTGTCTTCTTGGAATCCTTCTTTTTGTCTCCTATTCAATATATAAACTTGAACTTGCCAGTGTATAAACTAATGTTAACATTAGCCTGGGACAATTCCACTTCTGGTCATATATTCAAAAGAATTAAACGGAAGATCTCAAAGAGTTATCTGTATACCCATGTTTAGAGAAGCATTATACACAATAGCCAAAAAGAGGAGACAGCCCAAGTGCCCATCAGTGCATGAATGGATAAACAAAATGTGGTATATACATACAATGGAATGTTATTGAGACTCAAAAATGAATGAGCTTCTGGCACATGCTGCAACATGGATAAACCTTGAGGATATTATGCTAAGTGAAATAAGCCAGTCACCAAAACACAAATGTTGGATGACTCCACTTATATGAGATGCCTAAAATAGTCTAATTCTCAAATACACAAAACAGAATGGAGATTGCTAGAGGCTGGGGAAAGAGGGAAAGGAGGAATTGTTGTTAAATGGGTATAGAGTTTTAGTTTTGAAAGATAAAAAGAATTCTGGAGCTGGGTTACACAACAGTGCAATGTACTTAATATTGAAATGTATGCTTATGAGTGGTTGAGATGGCAAATTTTATGGTATTTTGACACAATTAAAAATAAAGTACAATTTTAAAAGCTCAGTGGCTCAGCAGTAAAGAATCTGCCTGAGATGGAGGAAACATGAGTTCAGTCCCTGGGTGGGGAACATCCCCTGGAGAAGAAAATGACAACCCAATCCAGTATTCTTGCCTGGGAAATCCCATGGACAGAGGAGCCTGGCAGGCTACAGGAGAAATACCCAAGACCCTAGCCTCTTATTTGAGAATGTGAACCCAAACTGGAAGAATCCCCAGGAAACAGAGGGCCTGTGGACTAGTGAGAAGATGTTCACAAAGCAGGTGGAGCAGATGATTTACTGGTTGAGCTCATTTCAAAGAATCAGATGCATCTTAGTGAGTAAGCAGCAACAAACCTAGGAAGATGAATTGGAAAGTTACACCACCACCACTAACGATAATAACAAAAATTCATATAATTCACTGTCAGCTGGTATTTCTTAGTGGTTACTCTATACAGTATTCCTGAGCTGAGAGCCAAGAAGGATATTAACATGAATACAGCATGGTTCTTAACCCCAAGGAGATGCTGGTATGGTCCAGGAGATGAGACATGCACAGAGTATTTTTCTTAATTTAGCTACACCAGGTTTTAGTTGTGACACGCTGCATCTTCGATCTTCACTGAGGCACATGGGACCTATTTTCCTGACCAGGGATTGAACACAGACCCCCTACATTAGGGGCTTGGAGTCTCAGCTACTGGACCACGAGGGAAGCCCCCAGAATATTAATTGAATGAATATTCCAAGATTGCAAGTTGACATTAGGTGCAGGGTAGAACATTTGAGGTCATCACCTAAAGTGAACTGAAAAAACAGGTGAGAGTCTAAAGCCAAATAGAAACAGTTTTTTAAAAATTACCTGCACTTGTGTTAAAGAATGAATTATTAAGTATCTATGGCTCTTTATTTTTCTGAGTTCTTATAAACTGTTCTGAGATGGAATAATTCCAGGCCTCCTCTCTGTAAAGTGTCACTTGATTAAACCGACATTGTGCGTTATATGGACAAGACAGCTCTAAGTATCAAACCCCTCAGAGGTTTTAAACACCAGCCTTCTCAATATGAAAGAGCCAACCTTCCTGTAATTTAGCACTCAATTGTGAAAATATTGTATGATTTCTTTAATTCTTATGAAATTATTTTTATCCTATTCTTAGAGAACAAAGCCGTAGATTTATTTCGCCTTTTTGACTACCTCAAAAAGTATGCATGCTTCTAATTTAAGGATCTTCCCATAGACAAAGTGCTTTCCTTTGTGATGGGAAACCTGAAAGAGGGAATATGTCAGAACTGCTGGCCAGGCATGCTGATTTTGATCTGATCTATCTTTCTCAGCACTGGCAGGCCAACATAAAGATGGCAGCTTCCCTCCTGTATAATCCTAGGAAGCCGATTGCTGAATCCTAAGAGTCCTAACTTCAGGCTGAAGGTAAAAGTAACTCCTTCAGGGAGTAATGTCTAGGTCCAGTCTGCAGAATTAAGCTGATAAGGGATGACATTGCATTAGGAGGTTGCAATAATAGGATCACCTTAAATTAAGCTCCCTGAATGAATAAAATAAACCTATTACTCTGAACTTCACCTCAGCCTTGTAAAAAGCCAGGCACATCAGAGGTTCTGGAAAAAAATGTCAAACAGATGACATGAAAAGGCAGTATTGTGATAGTGCAGTAATATTTTTGAGGGTTATCATATATGATTCATTTTTCTTAATTTAACAAATTTACTTACTTCTTACTTTGTGCTGGACACTATTCTAGGTGGTATAGCTGTGAAGAAAAGATAAAAGATCTTTGTCCTTAAGAATCTTACCTTCAAATTGAGGAGACAGATGATTTTTTTATTTTATTTTAATTATGAGAATGTCAAAGAGAAGAGATAAAGCAGGCAGGAATTTCTGAAACATAGTGGTGGGTGTTAAAGTATTAGATAGGGTGGACCATACATGAATTATGAAATTTCTAAAAACTTGAACGCATAAAAGATTACTATATTTAATACCATTTAATCAGTATAATGCAAAGACTATGTGTGGGGATAGGAGGAAACTGGGTTCCAGGCCTTGCTTTCATTCATGAGTAAGTTTTTCACTCCTCTGGACTCAGTACATAACTGTCAGATGTGCATTTTGGACATTTTCACTCCAAATCTCTTTCAGCTCTAAAATTCTGTAAGTATTAATATTTCTTTAATAATGTAGAAGACCCTTCAGGATCTTTCAGTTCCCTGGAATTGTCAATATGAAAATCAGTTACTATCAAACACATTTTTATTGGTGCTTTCTGGTCATTTGGATTTTGGATAAATAGGAATACTTGCCATATATAGTTGTTGTTGTTCAGTTGCCCAGTTGTGTCTGACTCTTTGCAACCCCATGGACTGCAGCATGCCAGTCCTCCCTGCCCCTCACCATCTCCCGAAGTTTGCCCAAGTTCATGTTTATTGCATCGGTGATGCAATCCAGTCATCTCATCCTCTGATGCCCTCTTCTCCTTCTGCCCTCAGCCTTTCCCAGCATCAAGGACTTTTCATAATGAAATCAGGTTGCTGTGGTCTGAATGTTTATGTTCTGCCCAAATTCGCATATTGGGATCCTAACACCAGTGTGATGGCATTAGGAGGTGGGGTCTTTGGAAAGTAATTAGGGCATGAGGGTAGAGCCCTTCTGAATAGGCCTAATGCCCTCAGAGGTCCCTAGCCCTCTCTGCCATGTGAGGATGTAATGAAATGTCTACAGCCCTCACCCAGCCAGGCTGGCACCCTGATCTGGGACTTCCAGCCTCCAGAATGGTGAGGAACAAATTTCTGTTCTTTATAAGCTATCCCGTGGGTATTTTGTTATAGCTGCCAGAACGGCCTAAGACATAGGTATTATAAGATGTTCACCAGTTATAAAACTGTCATATTTTTGTAATCATTTTTTTTTCTATAATTTCAGGTGAGGCAGTTTGACTCCTTCCATTGAAATAAATACAGAGAGAGGGCCATTTATGTAGAATGAGGTGATTATAGTGTATTTTACTGCAATTTAGTAGTGAAAAAACCCAGTTAGAATCACATATTCACTATGACACCAATTTTATGACACAATTCAACATGCTTAGAAATTGTCAGAGGCGACGGAGTTATCCGAAATGCTGAGATTACCTGGTATAAACTAGCCTACAGCCTACTTGTTACAGATCTGTGGCATCTTTATGCTAAAAGCTGGTTTCTAGTCAAAGCTGCATGACTCGAGCTGCTGCCCTCAGTGTGGCATCTAACTTTACTGAACTCATACAGAGAAATGTGATTTTTGCCACTATGTTAAGATTACACTTTTAACTTGCCAAAACAAAGAGCTCAGCTTTCATGGAGTATAACGTTCCTCTAGATAAACTTGGTATATTCTTCTTCTGTCTCTCTCTCTCTCTCTCTTTTTTTTTTTTTTTGGTGTGTGTAGGAGTTTGATGGATTAGGGAAGGTTGGGAAAGGTGGAGAATCATGTAGTCCCTGGAGCTCTGTAAGCTATTATTTCCCCTGCTGATAAAAAGTGTTTTGTTGCTATAAAAGGGGTGTAGGTAGCCCCAAAATAGGTTTTGATTTGGTCATTGTACTGGAGTTCTGGGAAAAGAGACTGTTCTTTTGAATTTCTAAACAATAATAATTTGTTTACGACATTTGCACTGTTCATGATAAGTAGCACAACTTGGTAAGAAAGCCTTGCATTGGCAGAGCATCTGTAGAAAAATCACAACACAGATAATGAGAATAGTTATGTTTAAATTAAATTAAGTGGGCACCAAGGGATAGGAATAAATAGGAAAGGAGGAAGTAATTGAAACAGCAATAGTCTGAGGCTTAGAAATGGAATTGTGTGTAAACTCTGCAAATTTCAAGGTCATTTGGGTGCCATAAGCTATGTTATTAATTTCTCTGGAGTTTTGAATAGGTGCAGCTAATGAGTTAATGAAATGATCATGGAAAGAAATCAACACATGCACTAATATGGTGAAGAACTCTCTTAGCATATGCCACAATGGGACCAAAGGATATTTCCCAGATTCTTGCTACTCAAAGTGTGATCCGTGGACCAGCAGTATTTAGCATCCTGGGAGAGTGACAGAAATGCAGAACCTCAGGCCGATTCTAGACTGAGAATTCTAGACCTACTGAATCAGAATCTGCAGAATAAAGTTGCCAGGTGATATATATGCACACTGAAGTTTAAGAGGCACTGCCCTAGAGGTTCATTCATTCACTCAGTGAACATTTTGGGGGAGCCCCTTCCATGTGCTAGAAATGAGAGTAGACCATAGGAATGCATGGTCCCTGCACTCAAGGAACACATATTTGGAGTGGGACAAATGGGATAAATTAAAAGTTAGGCTTTGTACTTGCCTCTGGGCTTGACAGGGCTTCCCTGGTGGCTCAGAAGGTAAAGCATCTGCCTACAATGCAGGAGACCTGGGTTCGACCCTAGGTCAGGAAGATCCTCTGGAGAAGGAAATGGCAACCCACTCCAGGACTCTTGCCTGGAAAATTGCCTGGAAAATCCCATGAACTGAGAAGCCTGGTACTGAGAAGCGTGGTAGGCTACAATCCATGGGGTCACAAAGAGCTGGACACAACTGAATGACTTCACTTTCTCTTTCACTTTCTGGGCTGTCAAGGTGGGGAACGTAGCTAATGCCCCAACCCTGGGGCACACAAGTGTTGGTGGTGTGTCTACAGCTAACTGACAGTGAAAGAGACTGTGTCTAGCCTTGAAACATTGAGTTTGGAGGCACCTGTGGAATCTGTAGGTGGAAATGTCTAATTAACTGGCACTTGAAGTTGAGAGCAAGGGTCAGCAAACTGAATGCACAGACCAAACCCTGGCTCCTCTTTGTTTTTGTAAATGAAGTTTCATTGACCTATGGCCAGGCACATTGGTTTAAACATTGTTTATGGCCCCTTTCGCCACCCTATGAGGGTAGGTGCCTCAGAGAGCAGATGCCAAGTGGCACCAAAGTCTGAAATACTTTGTCTCAAGCCTTTGATCTGAAAAGTTTGCTGAGTCCTGTTCTGGAGCACAGTGGAGAAGTCTGCATTAGAGACAGCCATGTGGAGTTCACAGCAGCCAAGAGCATAGATGAAGAGCACCCTAGGAGCTGTCAGTGAGCAAAAAGGGGGCAGGAGCAGAGCCCTGAGACAGACCTTCTTCAGGTGCTTTTTGTACTCAGGGTAGCTCCCCCTGCCTTTCAAATTTTTTCTTTCTTTCTTTTTGATAACTTTTTAAGCAGTTTTATTTGTGTGAGTATGTATATGTGTGTGTGTGTGTGTGTGTGTGATGGGTGCCTTGGCACTTGCAAATGTATTAAACCAAGTAACTTGCATTAGTTCAGTGACCTGTCCTGTAGGTAATTTATGACCCTGATAATTCAGCAGATTCTATAAGGCAACAAATAATGCTTACCTTTCTATGAAAGCTGTGAACCAGTGACGTGCTCAGTCGTGCCCGACTCTTTGTGATCTCAAGGACTGTAACCTACCAGGCTCATCCATCCATGGAATTTTCCAGGCAAGAGTACTGGAGTGGGTTGCCATTTCCTTCTGCAGGGGATCTTCCTGACCCAGGGATCGAACCCAGGTCTCCCACATTGCAGGCAGACACTTTACCGTCTGAGCCACCAGGGAAGCTATGAAAGCTGTAAGGAACATAGTAGTTTGGGCCTAATAACAGAGAAGAATCTCATCATCTCATGAAATAGAAAGGAAATTTTTCGTTTCCTTATAACTCTGTCTTGCCTGACTCCTGTGGCTGGCAGGGCTGTGCAGAGATGCTCACAGCTCCTGCAAGGCCCCTGTTCTCTTAATCTGGTCCCCAAACCATGTGGCCACAAGCTGACATGTTGTCTGTGCTTCACCAGGCTATTATTCCCCACCGGATACACAGAAGTGTGTCAGAGGGGAGCTATGAGGGCAAGCAGGATGCCGCTGGAGCCAGGACATAGTTCAGGGCATAAAGGGAACTGTGTGTGCCAGTGTAAAAGTCTGCCAATGTAAAAGCCATTCAATGCCGTGAACTCTTATGTACTGCTCAGGAGCTGTGCATGAAACATTTTACATGGAATCACCACAAACAGTCAAGGACTCAAGCCTGTTCTTAGCCCACCTTTATTAGATAAACAACATAGATTGTGTTAAGTCCTGGACTCCAAGCAGAGGCTGAGTTGAGGCAGGGAGGAGAGAAAGGGCACAGGTGGCAGTCAGCCCATCGGTGCAGAAATCCTCTGATTACCTTTTTTTCACACCAGAACGAAGGTAGTCCTTGTACTCCCCAGTGCCAGACATGCTGTATAGTGCCTTCACAGGCAGCCTCTAGTTTAACAACCCTGTGAACACAATTCAGGTATAACGGAGCTGCCAAAATTGTTGATTTCGCTTTGAGGTGTAAGGTGCTCACTTCTGAGAAGCCCCAGGAGTCTTTGGATAAATCTACAGTTGCAGGTTGCATTTCTCCATTAGGGGTGCTGATTCCATCTCTATTTCCACAGAACGACTTCATTTTCAGCCTTTCTCTCCAGTCCTTATGAGGGCCCAAAGCTATCTGTTCACAATATTGAGTGTGGGGTTTTCTTACAAGGCCACAGCTCGTCTGGGCATTTGTTTACTCTGGAACCGAGTGGCACCAGACTCTTCATCACATCTCGCTTTCTCAGGGTGAATGAGCCAGTGTTGAAATGTCCAGTTCCTTTGTGCAGCCTCTCCTCCCTCTGCTGCCCCTCCTTGGCCCTCCCCCAACCCCAGTCTGTCAGTTATTTCTGTATTTTTGTGACTCTCCACTAGAGGATAAAGTAGAGGATTGATGAGTGGAATGACAGGCATCAGTATTTAGTGAGGACCTGGGCTCATGAACCCTCCCTGGCCCCCGGAGGTAGGTGCTATAGATTTCTCTATTAAAGAGGAAGTAATGGAGATTTAGAGACGTTAAGTCATTTCCCTAAAGTTACAGCCAGAAAGTGCTAGAACTGCATGAGAACCACACCTCCTGTGTCAGTGGACTCTTCACTACCACACCCATCACCAAACTTTATACACCAGAGACTGGAGTCCCAGAGCCACCAAACTGCGGCTTCTAAATTTTGCACTTTTGGCTCTGGAAAGATAGTTACGTGTCATTCGCCTTCCCTGTGCTCTAGATACACTGCTAACCAGGTTGACAGAACCCGGCCATTGTGCATAGCAAGGGCATCCTCCCGAAGGCTTGCCAGTGAGGCTTTGGGCTGGCAACCCAAAGATCTGTGACTGTACCCTTTCTACAACTTTATTATTAAAAATTCTCTTTACTGAAAGAAGTAAAGTCAAATATTAAAGAAACGTCAAAACCAACAGAGCAATTTCTAGGATGTGGCAACTTTCCTCGCTACCATCTAACAACCAGCGGGACTCCAGACTCTACTTGGAACAGCAATGGTAATGATGGTTCCCAGGTATTAACCTGTCAACCAGTCTGTCCTGCCACACCTAGATATGCATTTCCTTGTGGGCCTTTCCTTCCTGAAGGGTCTCTTTCTCTTTCCTCTAGTCTCTCTGAGTTATTCATTCTGGGCCTTGGAAGAGCTTGTTCTGTCCCTCAGTCAGCATCTGGCCCTCTCCCTCCAGCCTCCTATGTGTCCCTCCTTTCTTTTGCTTCACACCCTGTTTGCAGGGGCATGTCTGCTGCAACCAGAGAGACCACACTGGTCTCATCTTTACTTGTTCTCCAACACCACAGTGTAAATTACTTAAAATTAGACCCGATGCTGGGAGCAGTTAGGTAAATTTCTCCCTCATGGGAGAAAGTGACTGCTTTTAAAACTTATTTTAGAATGACATTTCTTTATAACACCATTATCTCTTCTACATACTGTTCATGGGGTTCTCAACAGTATGAAGAAGAGATAATGGTGAAAAAAAGTACGAAGAAAGGCAATGCCTGCCAAAGAATGCTCAAACTACCGCACAACTGTACTCATCTCACACACTAGCAAAGTAATGCGCAAAATTCTCCAAGCCAGACTTCAGCAGTACGTGAACCGTGAACTTTCAGATGTTCAAGCTGGATTTAGAAAAGGCAGAGGAACCAGAGATCAAATTGCCAACATCTGTTGGATCATCAAAAAACAAGAGTTCCAGAAAAACATCTTCTTTTACTTTATTGACTACGCCAAAGCCTTTGACTGTGTGGAACACAACAAATTGTAGAAAATTCTTACACAGATGGGAATACCAGATCACCTGACCTGCCTCCTGAGAAATCTGTATGCAGGTCAAGAAACAATAGTTAGAACTAGACATGGAACAACATATTGGTTGCAGATCGGGAAAGGAGTACATCAAGGCTGTATGTTGTCACCTTGTTTATTTACCTTATATGCAGAGTACATCATGAGAAATACTGGGCTGGAAGAAGCACAAGCTGGAATCAAGATTGCCGGGAGAAACATCAATAACCTCAGATATGCAGATGACACCACCCTTATGGCAGAAAGCGAAGAGGAACTAAAAAGCCTCTTGATGAAAGTGAAAGAAGAGAGTGAAAAAGTTGGCTTACACTCAACATTCAGAAAACTAAGATCATGGCATCTGGTCCCACCCCTTCATGGCAAATAGATGCAAAAACAGTGAAAACAGTGTCAGGCTTTATTTTTTTGGCCTCCAAAATCACTGCAGATGGTGACTGCAGCCATGAAATTAAAAGATGCTTGCTCCTTGGAAGAAAAGTTATGACCAACCTAGATAGCCTATTAAAAAGCAGAGACATTACTTTGCCAACAAAGGTCCATCTAGGCAAAGCTATGGTTTATCCAGTGGTCATGTATGGATGTGAGGGTTGAACTGTGAAGAAAGCTGAGCACCAGAGAATTGATGCTTTTAAACTGTGGTGTTGGAGAAGACTCTTGAGAGTCCCTTGGACTGAAAGGAGATCCAACTAGTCAATGCTAAGGGAAATCAGTCCTGAATATTTATTGGGAGGACTGATGCTAAAGCTGGAATTCTAATACTTTGGTCACCTGATGCGAAGTGCTGACTCATTTGAAAAGACTCTGATGCTGGGAAAGATTGAAAGCGGGAGGAGAAGGGGATGACAGAGTATGAGGCGGTTGGATGGCATCACCGACTCAAGGGACCTGAGTGTGAGTAAACTCCAGGAGTTGGTGATGGACAGGGAGGCCTGGCATTCTGCAGTCATGGGGGTCACAAAGAGTTGGACATGACTGAACAACTGAACTGAACTGATCTCTTCTTCAGAGATCTTCAGCAATTCTGGTACAAAGATTCCTTGGTGAAAATAATGGACGTTTTTAGAGAGAGGAGGTTTCTGGATTATCTGTGCCTTTTCCTTACACCTGCTTTCCTAATATTGCCCTGTGGTGTTGACAGCCTGAGATTTTAAGGCAGGTGATGAGAGAGTAGAGTGGTTCTGATCACTGAGGTGAAGATTTGCTGGGCTCTGTGGTGCAAATAGTGCCGGGTTAATGGAGGTTAACCTGGGAAGCACATGCCAGGGGCCTGACACTCATGGATTCACTGATCTATTCCTCATAGACCTCCTGTGAGGGAGGAGGTGTGCCGAAAAGTCCCAGTTTTGTGGATAAGGAAGCGGAGTACAGAGCAGTGAACTGATTTGCCCAAAGTCACACAGCTCATGAATGTTAGAGATGGGATTTGAACTTAGGCAGTCTGGTTTCAGAGACTGCGCTCATATCCTCTCTTCTATACTTCTTGACAAAGGGAGAAGGAAGACTTTTCATTGTTCAGTTGCTAAGTTGTGTCAGACTCTGCAGCCCCATGGCCTGCAGCATGCCAGGCTTTCCTTCATTTTCTCCTGGAGTTTGCTCACATTCATGTCTGCCGAGTCAGTGATGCCATCCAACTGTCTCATCTTCTGCTGCCCTCTTCTAACATTCCCTTTACAGATCTTATAGATTCATTGGAAACAATTTGCCAATCTAATTTAAGACATACTGTGTTAAATACCACACAGAAACACAGACTAGGGTGCTCTTAAGTCCTGGATATTTTCATGTGGTGTAAAAAGCTATTTTGGGAACTGCCTTCCATCTCAGAGAATTATCAGCCCCTCAGATAATTGAGGAAAATGAAGTAAAATGAGAAGAAGGGTCCTATCCAAGCCATTTTCCCTTGTAATTCACCACTAATCAGGGTCAAATGGTTTTTCTCACACTGATTCCTAACAGCTCCGCCTCTCTCCCCCAATGGGTTCCTGCTTTTCCTGCAACCAAACGTTCTTCCCTGATTACTGTTGCTTCTAAATACATTGTAACAGAGACCAGAAGGATAGAAACCAGCTCTACCTTTAAAAAGATATTGCTAAAAAAACAAGATCCCAAGTACCAGGTTCCCATCAAGACAGAATAACCTTCCTCAAGTCTCCTCACACTTCCCTGGCTACAAAATGGGCAAAATCAAACTTGCTTCCTCTTGGTCCTCACCTGGTGGGAGTATTGTGAAGATAAAAGGCAGTAATTGGTATGAAA
Organism: Nanger dama; assembly: GCA_917880005.1. Lineage (NCBI taxonomy): Eukaryota > Metazoa > Chordata > Mammalia > Artiodactyla > Bovidae > Nanger > Nanger dama. Next base: position 31,019,326 of record CAKJTW010000022.1, read on the forward strand.
ATGCCCTGAGCTCCATAGATGAAAAGCTCTGTATAATCCCAGTATATTATTAAACTGGCTTTATTGGGATTTGGATACAGTTCTGTGGCTCATAGAAGTCAATCTTTCAGCCAGTAGTAGGGAGTCCCCAGGGCTTTATTCCAGAAAGGGAGTGTTTACGGCAAATACGGTCAGGTTAGCATTATCCATCCAGGTCACAGACAGTGACCTGGATGGAGAGACTTCTATTTGGGAAGCCCTTTGGCCATGCTTGACTGGTTCCTGCCAATGGGAAACTCCCTATCTCCTGAAGTCACCACTGGAGACCATTAGGAATCACTTCCTTGGATTGGTGTTTATTCTGTTTCTCTGCATTCCTGGACTATGCAGAACACGTCCACATCTGGCCCTTTAGCTGTTTGAACACATGCATCCGGCTCACCCAGAGACACTGCTAACCCAGCCTCCTTCAGCCTTGTTTTGCCTGATGAGGTTTTGAGTCATCTCATTTTGCTCTTTCTCTTTCAGATATGTTTTAGTCCATCCCTAACATAGAGTGTGGCTCCCAGAACCACGTGACACTCCAGAGAGTCTGACCGAAGCAGATGGCTACTTTGCCATCCTGTTTAGCACAGTCTGAGATCAGAGTTTGCTTAGTTACTCTACAATAGCTACTGATATTACACCAATTACAATCTTTACATCTATACATTGTATATACCCCTGCTAGGTTGTGTCTCCCCAATATTAGCAGTGATTTTTTAAAATTCTTGGCCAAAAGTTATACTTATCCCTCTTAAATGAGATTTTAGTGAATTTGGTGCCAGCCTATTCAGATTTTTAAAAAATCTCCTTTTTACCATCTAACATGTTATCTATCCCTTACAGGTAGCAATCCAAGCTTCTGAGTCTTTATTCCAGAAAGGGTAAAGAACATACTTTATGCTTTTTCAAATATAGTGACCTTTAATTAGATCTCCTACATGGATAATTTTGATTAAAACTGCTCTCATTTTTGGTTAAAATATTCATGAAAATATTGCCTAGGGTAAGGCCAAGAAATATTCTTATATCAACTGATTTGTTCCTTTTCTACATTTCAATCATCAAATTATTAATCTGCCTAATTGTACTGGTCCCTGTCCTGTGTTTTGTAACCTTGTCCAAAATGCTTTGCAAACAGCCTTCTTGTCTGCTTCATTTGCTCTGATATGCCAATCTTTCTGGAAAGAAATGATTGGCATCACTGTGACCTGACTTGTTCTTAGTGAGACTGGATTGGCTTTTATGGCACCGCCGTTACCAACTTCTTTTCCAATCCATCCCATTTTTAATTTCTGGGATCCATTCCCAGCTCCACCACCTATATATATCTTAGAGAATTTTCCTTCTCTCTCTTTAAAATAATCAAGGCATTTGCCTAATTCCTTGCTCTGGTCCCATTCTCATAGATCATGTCTTCTTTCAAGGTCTCTGTCATCAGGGCTTCCATCCCATTTGCAATCCAAAGACTGGTCTCCGTGGCAAGGAAGCCAGTGGCAATTGGCAGAGGAACTGTGCCTCTTTTGGACATGCATCAGCATCACACCTTGGATGCCAGGCAGTTGCCTCAGGCCTTCTTTGATCTCCTTGGTTCTGAGCCTCACCAAATTCTTTAAAATGCTACTTTTAGTCTTTAAGTGACTTATTAAGATGCAAATGTCTCTTAGAATATCTCTTTGAAGGGTTATAAAGTTAACATCCTGTGCAGTTTCAGGGGCAAGGGTAAGGGTGGGTTTTAAAGGAAATCATCCTTAACTCCTCACTTACGGCTGGGCTAAAACATCAGACCTTCCTCAGACACTTTACCTAGTGCCACTGAATGGAAAACATCCCAACTCTGGTTCATTTTGGGAGAGCTGCTCCATTTCTGTACTGTTGGATGATACGCATCCAACAGTATAATAATCATCATCATTAAATGAACTCTAATTCCATGTCAAGAATTCAGTGCTTCAGTGGATTACATCTTTTTCAGTGGGTTACCTCAATGAACTCTTAAAATAAACTTAACAGGTAGTTGTTATTTCCCCCATTTTATAAATGTAGCAATGGAGGCATTAAGACTTGAGTAGAGTAAGACAATTTGATATATGTATCAGAACCAGGGCTCTTAATCACCTTCTAACACAGCCTCGTTTCTGTCTATGGGATCTACTGAGTAAGATGGATGAGCAAGGCCAGTGGGATGGGGAAAGCAGAGCACCGAATTGATGCTTTTGAACTGTGGTGCTGGAGAAGGCAGTGGCACCCCACTCCAGTACTCTTGCCTGGAAAATCCCGTGGATGGAGGAGCCTGGTAGGCTGCAGTCCATGGGGTTGCTAAGAGTCGGACACGATTGAGTGACTTCACTTTGAATTTTCACTTTCATGCATTGGAGAAGGAAATGGCAACCCACTCCAGTGTTCTTGCCTGGAGAATCCCAGGGATGGGGGAGCCTGGTGGGCTGCCGTCTGTGAGGTTACACAGAGTCGGACACGACTGAAGTGACTTAGCAGCTGCAGCTAGAGAAGACTCTTGAGAGTCTCTTGGACTGCAAGGAGATCCAGTCAATCCTAAAAGAAATCAGTACTGAATATTCATTGGAAGGACTGATGATGAAGCTGAAACTTCAATACGATGCCACGTGATGTGAAGAACTGACTCGTTGAAAAATACCCTGATGCTGGGAAAGATTGAAGGCAGGCAGAGAAGGGGACAACAGGATGAGATGGTTGGATGGCATCACTGTCTCAATGGTCATGAGTTTGAGCAAGCTCTGGGAATTCATGATGGGCAGGGGAAGCCTGGCGTGCTACAGTCCACGGTGTCTCAAAGAGTCGGACATGACTGAGAGACTTTACTGAGTGGGAATCGGCAGTGTCCATCTGCAAATAAGAGCTGCAGAGAGGGTAAGGGAGGAATGGTTCAAGGTGTATGAGAAAGGACTGAGATGTGAGGTGGAATATCATTTCTACAGAAGTGAGTTCCTAGACCACCGGTGTCAGCATTACCCAAGAACTTCACAGAAATACAGATTCTCAGGCCCATCCCAGACCTTCTAAATACAAAAAGCTGGAGGTGGGGCTCGAAATCTGCTTGCTAAGAAGCCCTCCAGAAGTTTCTGATGCATGCTGAGAATCACTGCTATGGACCACCTTCTGAAGGTGGTGAGGCTTCTGGTTTTCTCACTGTTGGAATAAAAGTTATAAATCAACACCAGTACTTATCTGTTTGATTTTTTTAAGATGATGCTCCACACGTTGTCTGCTTGGACTGAGAGACTAAGTGTCATTTTCCTTCCCTACCTTCTGTCTAGTCTGTAACCTGAGGCCCATTACTTAGCTCCCGATTCTTAGCCTGTAAAATGTGGTTAATGAAGCCTGTTCCCTATTGGAGTAGCCAGAGAAATGTGTAATTAGCAGTTGCAAGGCACCTGGAGCCCAGAGGCACCTATAAGTACTGTAGGATAATAACCAGTTTATGGCCTTAAATGCTGCCTGCAACATGACGCATTTAACATTTCTTCTCTGAATTGGAAAGCTGAAAGTTCATTTAATAGTTTAGTTTTTGCACTTATTTTTTATTCATTCTTTAGCCCCAAATCATGTGTGTGTGTGTGTGTGTGTGTGCTTCCTTTAACCTTCCAGAGAAAATGAGTAAAAAAGAAAACATTAAAAAAAATCAGGACCTTCTGAAAAATGACCTCTCAAAACATGATGCTGGATTGATTGTCAAACAGATCCTTTGATGATTTGGGCTGAAAGGTGAGAAACTGCAGGGGCAGAGATACCAATAGCTGGTGCCAGAGGGGATGCTGGTTCTTTGAGATTCCAAGCTGTGATTATTTAATAATAGTTTGTCTTTTGATTTTTATGAACCTTTTTGTGTCTGCTCCTCTTTCTAACAGTAACCCTCCTTTTCCTATTCAGAATCCCAAAAGTCTGAATAATATTTTCTACATGGTCATTCTTCATTCAACTGAGGCAAACCCTTCCTTTTTTAGGCAAGTCTGCTTGTCTTATGTATACACTCAGTTTAGATTAGATTTATAAGGGTACAGCCTAGTTTGTTTTACTCTAGAATAAAGATTTTTTTCCCCTCACCTTCATCTTAAGCAAATGAATAACCAAAAAAGACTCAGATGGAGACGCAACAAAATTATTTCTTTTGAGAGGTTGACCAGCGCAGAATTTACATGGAGGATACAATGTGAATAGATAAGCAAAGATAATGCATGTAAAAGAGGCTTTTGTACCAACAGTGTGGTATGGAGAAAATGTTTTTAACTGCCAGATAACTGTAGTTTTTTTATTTTGGATGTTATAACTTTAATATTTGAGCATAATTATGGGGTAGAGAAAATACCTTCACCCTTTTATTATCGTATCCTGACATTTTAAATTATACACTCGCTATTCCTGAATTAAAAAAAAAAAAAAAAGAACAGCAGAATAGGGATCATCAGGACCCTAAATCAACTCACTGTTTTATAAAACAAGTCTCAAGTAAACAGGCTTGTGTCTCCTCATGCCTTATGCTGGAGGTCAAATGCTCACAATAGCCTAAAATAACAAGTTGAGACATGTTTTCATAATTGGAAATAAGAAAGAAATTCAGCCATCTGCTAATGGAAAGAAAAGTTTTGCAATAAAGCTAACAGCTGCTGTCATTTCTGAAGAAACATCTCTAAATTTTTCAGAAGACAGTAATGGTGCTTAGGACAGCTAAAAACCATTCGGGGCACCATTAACTAATTATGAATTACCTGGGAAATCGCGTTTGCACTTAGAAAAGCCGAGGGAATCCTTTTAGAAGTTGGTCTAACTTTACAACTGTCTGGGGTTATTCATCGCAGACTGGAGTGTTTCCTTTCAAGTCCAAATAAGTCGAAATAAATTGGACAGCGGATTCCCTGTAAGGGATAACAGGGAGGGAGAGAGATGGTGCCCTCCCTTTCCTTGAAAAGCACTAGCTGAACCCAGGAGTGGCTCCTGCTTCCCACGCGCTTCAGAACTCTCTGCCGAGCTCTTCAGTGAAATGAAATAGTAGCATGTCTGGCAAATGATGAGGCTTGACAGCAAGCAGAAAGGCAAGAGTTTAACTCCTCCTCATCTTCCAACGCTGGCATTAAGCCTTCAGATAAGGCAAGAAAAATGGTTCACTGTTGGGACTGCCTGCCCCCTCATAATAGAAAATGGCCTGGCCAGAGATATTTTCTCATTTTTCTAATCACCTATCTTCTCGGGGCCTGTCTTTTCTTATCGGGTGTAAATTATTTGTTTGCAACATTTCTGAGATTGCTCTAAGAAGATCAATAGAAATGTGGTGAGGAAAGAGAATATAATTTCACTGCCTTCACTTCTCCGAAAGCCGGGGGTTCTTACAGTCTGTGTACTTCCTGCCCAGCTTGGTAATAATTAATGTAAAGTGTGTGCGTTTAATCTGCAGAAACTGATCAAGAAATAAGTGCTTTTAATCATTGTTTGGATGATCTCAAAGCATTTTAATATTACAGTGTTTAGTCGGCAAACCTCTGTAATAAAGGAAACATGTTGTTTGATTGAATTAGGTAATGTAAAGCTTCCTCTTATAATTTTTAAAATGAGAACTGATTCTTTTGAGAAAAAAAGAATGTTTTTCTTGAGAAATCTGGATTGGTTCCTCTCTTTTCTGGCCTCTCAGAACTTTCAGTATCTGAACTACTCATTTCTTATCTTTCAGTGTCTACTTTCATGTACTGTTAATTGTCTTTTTATGTCCTAACCCAGCCAGATTATAAACTCCTTGAAGGTAAGCATTGTCTTTTATCTTTCTTTATTTTTGAAAGTGCCTAAAGCAGTAGGTTGTCAGGCAGCTGTAACAAGATTTCCTGTATTTCTGTTCAATTCGGTTGCTCAGTCATGTCCGACTCTTTGCAACCCTATGGACTGTAGCACGCCAGGCTTCTCTGTCCATCACCAACTCCCAGAGTTTACTCAAACTCATGTCCATCGAGTTGATGATGCCATCCAACCATCTCATCCTCTGTCGTCCCCTTCTCCCTCTGCCTTCAGTCTTCCCCAGCGTCAGTGTCTTTTCAATGAGTCAGTTCTTCGCATCAGGTGGCCAAAGTATTGGAGTTTCAGCTTTATCATCAGTCCTTCCAATGAATATTCAGGACTGATTTCCTTTAGGATGAACTGGTTGGATCTCCTTGCAGTGCAAGGGACTCTCAAGAGTCTTCTCCAGCATCACAGTTCAAAAGCATCAATTCTTCAGTGCTCAGCTTTCTTTATAGTCCAAGTCTCACATTTATACATGACTAATGGAAAAATCATAGCTCTGACTAGATGGACCTTTGTTGGCAACATAATATCTCTGCTTTTAAATATGCTGTCATAGCTTTTCTTCCAAAGAGCAGTCTTTTAACTTCATGGCTACAGCCACCAATTGCAGTGATTTTGGAGCCCCCAAAATAAAATCTCTCGCTGTTTCCATTGTTTCCCCATCTATTTGCCATGAAGTGATGGGACTAGATGCCATGATGTTAGTTTTCTGAATGTTGAGTTTTAAGCCAATTTTTCACTGTCCTCTTTCACTTTCATCAAAAGGCTCTTTAGTTCTTCTCTGCCTTCTGGCATAAGGGTGATGTCATCTGCATATCTGAGGTTATTGATGTTTCTCCCAGCAATCTTGATTCCAGCTCATGCTTCATCCAGCCCAGCATTTCTCATGATGTACTCTGCATATAAGGTAAATAAGCAAGGTGACAATATACAGCCTTGATGTACTCTTTTCCCAATTTGCAACCAGTCTGTTGTTCCATGTCTAGTTCTAACTGTTGCTTCTTGACCTGCCTACAGATTTCTCAGGAGGCAGGTCAGGTGGTCTGGTATTCCCATCTCTGTAAGAATTTTCCACTGTATGTTGTATTGGCTTAGTCAATAAAGCAGAAGTAGATATTTTTCTGGAACTCTCTTGTTTTGTAATGATCCAACTGATGTTGGCAATTTGATCTTTGGTTCCTCTGCCTTTTCTAAATCCAGCTTGAACATCTGGAAGTTCATGGTTCATGTACTATTGAAGCTTGGCTTGGAGAATTTTTCACACTACTTTGCTAGCATGTGAGATGAGTACAATTGGGCGGTAGTTTGAGGTTCTTTGGCTTTGCCTTTCTTTGGGATTGGAATGAAAACTGACCTTTTCCAGTCCTGTGGCCACTGCTGAGTTTTCCAACTTTGCTGGCATATTGAATGCAGCACTTTCACAGCATCATCTTTTAGGATTTGAAATAGCTCAACTGGAATTCCATCACCTCCACTAGCTTTGTTCATAGTGATGCTTCCTAAGACCCACTTGACTTTGCATTGTCTAACTCATTTTGTCTCTGCCCAGGTCAACAAGCTACAACATGCTGTGTCAGTTCAACAAGGATATGTAAAACTACAGCCAACCATGGAAAATATCACTCAACCTTATATGGACACCACCTATAATGACCCTCAGGCTTGAGACTAGAAGAGGGGGAGGCCCAATGCCCCTTGCCATCCCAGTTCAGCAGGAAGTAGCCAGAGAGACCTCGATGCCCCTATTCCCAAAGAATTGGGCCTCCCACTCTTGAAGGGGGAATGTTAGGTAGTTAGAATAGGAAAAAGTAGTCCAGAATGGTGGTGGCTACAAGACAAAGAAGGGAACAGCCCATGAAAATAGATCAAAGGAAGGTCAGAGGATGGAAGTGAGGCCCTCAGGTAAAATAAACAGCCCTCCTGGCTAGCTCAGTTTACATAGGGCAGGCTCAGTGGAAGGAGAAAAAACATATACAGTGAGGAGCCACTGCTCAGGCTCCAGGTTGCTCTGTGTCATGCAGGTCAGAAAGGCTGCTATCAAAAACTCTACAAGCAATAAATGCTGGAGAGGGTGTGGAGAAAAGGAAACTCTCTTACACTGTTGGTGGGAATGCAAACTAGTACAGCCACTATGGGGAACAGTGGAGATTCCTTAAAAAACTGGAAATAGAACTACCATATGACCCAGCAATCCTGCTGCTGGGCATACACACTGAAGAAACCAGAATTGAAAGAGACACGTGTACCCCAATGTTCATTGCAGCATTGTTTACAATAGCCAGGACATGGAAGCAACCTAAATGTCCATCAGCAGACGAATGGATAAGAAAGCTGTGGTACATATACACAATGGAATATTACTCAGCTATTAAAAAGAGTGCATTTGAATTAGTTCTAATGAAGTGGATGAAACTGGAGCCTATTATACAGAGTGAAGAGGTCAGAAAGAAAATGCCAATACAGTATATTAACACATATATATGGAATTTAGAAAGATGGTAATGATGACCCTATAAGTGAGACAGCAAAAGAGACAGAGATAAAGAACAGACTTTGGACTCTGTGGGAGAAGGTGAAGGTGGTATGATTTGAGAGATTAGTATTGAAATGTGTCTTACCATATGTGAAATAGATCACCAGTCCATGTTCAATGCATGAGACAGGGTGCTCAGGGCTGGTGTACTGGGATGACCCTGAGGGATGGGATGGGGAGGGAGGTGGGAGGGGGTTTCAGGATGGGGGACACATGTACGCCCATGGGTGACTCATGTCAATGTATGGCAAAAACCACTACAAAATTGTAAAGTAATTAGCTTCCAATTAAAATAAATAAGTTAATTTTTTTTAAATGAGGAGCCAAAATTGAGCCGGGGTTAGGGGGTGCTTCTTTTCTCACCATGTCTTTTGGGTCAGCCCACCCTCATGCCTTTATTTTCCTTTATTTGCCAAATAAAACTGAGCTGTAACACAGAGCTGTAACACTGGTCTGTCACTTCAAATTTTTGTTGCAGCGAGACAGAACCGAGGAAATTACAGACTTCCCTGACATATCACATTTTATGATCTGACCCATTTTTTAAATTAAAATAGTGAAGTGTACCTTATTCTATTTTAATATCACAAGGTCATCTTGAAAGGTAGTGTGTTTGACAGTCTGTCTTCTAAAATGACCCTGGCCTTCCTCAGCACAGTGGTCTGCGATCCTGAGCTCTGGAGATATAAGATTATTTGAGTGTCACACCTAGTAAGTGTGATGTGAAACAGTGTCACTCTATTGAATGAACTTAATCACAGTGCATAGAGTCAGACTGATTAATTTCTGTGTGAGTATAATTGAGAATTGTACCGACTCTAAGAATCTTTCATGACTGGAGAACGTCAGAGAGAATGCCTTGCTTAGATGGATATTCATTTATTTATCTTAATTCATAAAGGGTTAATGAAGTTGGCTTTTCTGAAACCTGCTTATAAAATTTGATTTTGGTCACTGATTGACATTCAAGAGACAAACTCATGTTCCTGGATGTTGTTTATGTGTGTGTGCATTTCTGTGTGTATGAAAAACAAAGGAATTGAGTTAGTATCTAGAACATATTATTTAAATTCTTAGAAACCCCATAATTGCAGGTTTTGTGGCATGCGTATCATATGAAGACAAGAAAAAAAGCCCACTAAACTTGGAGGCCTTGCTTAGGCTCAGACTACATCACCAAGATTAAATAGGGACATGTTGTTAATGTTGTTATCATTTTTATTTTTAGAAAAACCCAGAGGGCAGATGAGAGCTTCTTTGCAAGGAGTGAGTTTAGAAGTGGTGTGTAGTATAGCACAGGAAGTTCATTACAGATGTGAAATTATGCAGTACGTAGCAAGGGTAAATGTTTATTCATATTCCAGATTTAACCCACCAACATTTAAATGCTGCAATGAGGTTTCCTGTTTCAGCTTATGGGATTCAGAGTCTCCCTAGATTGTAACAAAGGCACAGCTGGGGAAACTCGAAGTATATCCAGGCCCCCTTCTCACCTTTGGACAACGTATTTGATTCCAGTTTATAAGAAGTGAGTCCAAAGTCCCTATAAAATTAAATGACCTTCATCCTCTTCAGATCTTGTTTAGGGCTCTTTTTGCCTTTCCTTTGTTCTGGGGGGTGTTAAAGGGTCTCTCTCGGGTCCTGGCAGGGGAAGAAGGTACCCTCAGTTGGGAGTTGAACAGAAGTTAATGAAGGGACTTTTTTTTACAGAAGCATCAGTGGGCGAAGGGAACCAGAGATTCTGAAGCACCCAGGGCTTGCCAGCGGTGGGTAGCCATGAACACTCCCAGGTCTGAAAGGGAAATAGGAAGAAACTGTGTTACTACTGGAGCCTGGGGAGGGCACAGGAGAGGAGGCTGGACCGTGCTGGCCATGAGGGTCTTCCACTGAAACACCAGAACAGGAGAGAGCAGGAAGACATACCCCAGCAACTCTCTGCTCCCTCCTTCCCTTTCCTGCCCAAGGCTCCCATTGGCTGAACCTGATTGGAAGCCTGAGGCAGGGGAGCCTTAGGACTATAGTTCTGCGATATTAATCTCCGTACCACACATAGACACACACACACACACAGACCCACACACTCACTGAGGAGACCTCTGGGAGAAGCAGAGACTACTCCCGTCAGAGTCAGTTGTTCCCTTCATACTTAGGATTACCAACACAGTCTTTTTCACTGGATTGGCTGTGGGATGGAGATGCAAAGGCTGGATGAAGTCAGAATTCAGGTGGAGACCTGGCTTCTATGATCTGGAAAAAGAAACACACATGAATAGTACAATATGACATATCTCCATAAAAAGAAGAAAATAAACAAACGGCCCCATGGAGAGGTGGTTCTGAGCACCTGCCCTGGAGTGGAACTGTTCATATGTGACCTCAGCTTGGCCTCTTGGGCTGTCTGGGGCCAGTCTCTCTGAGGCTCTTTTTCGTGTCTTTCATTTCAGTTAGTTTACTGTGGCCTTTGGCTGCACTGGGTCTCCGTACAGCGTATGGGCTTCTCTAGTTGCGCTGTGTAGGCGCCGAGCTGTGGTGTGTGGACTTCACTGACCCCTGGCATGTGGAATCTTAGTTCCCTGTCCAGGGATCAAACCCATGTCTCCTGTGTGGAAAGGTGGATTCTTAACTACTGGACGACCAGGGAAGTGTTTTTTTTTTTTGCCCATTTTAAAAGTAAGAATAATGATCATGCCTATCCATGGATAGGCTGAAGTGAAAAGATAATTGTAAAATTCTTGGCTCAGGATGTAGTCAGCAGGAAATACAACTGCTAGCTGCTAACCTGAATCACAGAGAGGAAGGCTCAGACTTGGCAGTGGTCCTGCCCCGGAAGATGTCCTTCCTTCTACAGCAGGAGTCAGATGTGGGGAAGGATGAGGCATGAGGTCTTTATGTTTATTAAGAGGGGAGTGTGAGCTGCAGTTGGCTGAGAAACACCCACTCTTTCCTCCCTCTTCAGCGCTGAGTTGAAAGCCTTGTTTATCTCTCAGATGTTGGTAGTCTATGGGACTTAGAAGTAGGATTCAGAGAAAATGACGAAAGGATGGGTGTTAGGTTCCCACCAGGTCAAGGCTGGGTGGGGTATGCAGAGCAACAGCAAAACAAGGAGGCCGACCCGGGCTGCGTGAACACATTCTTCACCAGCCTCCCACACTTTGGGTCCTGGCCCACTCTCTTCTGAGCCCACAGCCTCCGTCACTTCATGTTGGAGTTGCTGTTAAAAGCATTCACAGTCCCTGCTCAGAAAAAAATGACCACTCTTGGGAGAAGAGATGACAGAGTAAGTGAGAGACGTACACACAGAGAATAGCAGATCAAGAAGATACTGGGGTCCGCTGAGGAGAAAAGGGTCCCCAAAAGAATCTAAAGATGCAATTGGTCCTTTAAGTTAGCTGGCTTTCCCTTACATTTATGTAGGTTTAAAAATAAAAACTGGAAGCAAGTTGGATGAACATGAAAATACCGGCAGCCTTGGGAATTCAGGGCAAAATTCTGCTCTAAGAAATTACGGCATGGTTTTATATTCGACCTGGCTCTGTTTCTTCCACTAGTATTTTTCTGGCTGATTTCTTCACCCCTGGACTTCTTTCTGGTTTTCCAATTTATGCACCTCATCCCACACCCTCCATCCCGGTCTCCCCAGCCCATGAATAAGCCTGTGGTTACAGAGGCAGCATCTTTTGTACCAGTAATCTCTGGACTTTCAGCAGTAATGGATAAGAGTCAGGGATGAGATGAGTGTGTGAGCTGGGTGAGAAAAGACCAGATAATAAAAAATAACACTGTGTTATGAGGTTGGCAGCCCTTGACATTTTGAAGATTACCTGGCCTTTGACAACTCGTATATCTGACCACCCTGCCATCAGAAAAGACTAAAATATATTTAAAAAGTCAGATGATAAATAAATTCAATCTCGTAGTTACTAATTCACCACACAAGATGAGTGTAGAAAAATTTGGCAGATAGAATTGTGGCAATTTGACATCACAAAGCTACAATGGTGAGGGACTAGAAACATTCTTCCTATAATTCTATTTTAAAAGAAATTCTGTTTAGAAAATGACCATCAGATTCCATGCTTGTCATGTCTGTGTACCTTAGCTGTAAGAATTAGGGTCAAAGGACTAGGCTGGGGGAAATGTCAAATGCGGAAATACACCTCTGGGTATATACAGGAAGCTCCTGTCTTGGAGGAGACAACTGTGTACCCTTATTATTGATACCTTGAGTCATTTACTATGTGTAAGAGATAAGTTATCTAATCAGTAGATACATTTAGAATATTTTTAATGTAATAGCTTTGAAAATACTGGTGATATAAAATGCATTTAGAAAGCCATCCAGAATTCCATAGACAGTCTCAGTGGTGGTCAAGATCAAGTACGCCTAATTTCCAGAACCTTGTATTCAGTGCATCGGTGCTCATGGAAGTGAAACAGTGGAGTCCTTCCGGCATCCTCTGTCACTCAGAGGGGGACTGGAGGAAAGCCTTTTACAGTGTAACAAATGAACTCGGAAAAGAGAACCAACCCCTAAGCAGCTAAACGTTGCATATGAAAAACCTACAAACAGCTGCTGCTGAAGGCTCAGCCTCTTGATCCAGCAAATTGTTACTGGTTTGGTATGTGCTCTCTTAGAGCCCAGAGGAACACCCACTTCCTACCAGAGGGTAGGAAACCCTAGACAAGGGAAGCTCCCACCCAGTGCTTGGACTCCGACATTGAGACCAAGGACCTTTTGCTCTTATTTAGACTCTCCAGAGCTAATCATTTCTGGCTGCTTTCTTTGCTTTTTCCTTTTCTCATGTTTGAGTTCTGACAGTCAGATCCTGGCCACACTAGTTATTGATCAGTATGCATCAGAGTTTGCATGTCAGGTAGGGCACACTGTACATCCTAGCTTGAGAATGCTTCCCGTATGCTCCACTCTTCTTTTTAATCCCATCAGCCAGCTTGTGACTGGCCACGTGGACACTATAGGCAGTGAAGAGGACTTGCCTTGCTTGAACCTGGGGTCCTGAAAAGGCAGTACTGATGGCTGCAGTAGACATTCTAAAGAAAGATCTGGACTTTTCTTCCTCTCCTTTGATAGTGGTCATTCAGTTGATCAGTTACACAAACAAGCATTTATTGAGCACCTGGTGTATAACAGAGCTCTTCTTTGGGAGGTGCTGAAGAGAATAAAGCTGCAGGGGAGCACTGGGGTCTGGGGGACACTAGGGTGGCTTTCCACTGGGTTCACACTGCACTTGCATTTCACCAGAAGCCACAGGGCACCCACTGGAAGTACTCATAGAAGGAGCGCTGCCCTGAACAGCAAGGGTTAATAGGCCACATGCTTAGAAGAGAAGGTGAGACAGCTGGTCACCCTGAAGGAATTTCCCTGTGACCCTCTCCTTACCCCTTGACAGGATGCAAGCAGTCCTTCCATTCATAGGCTGCCAGTCCGTCTTGTATCTGCCTACACATTCACTATAGGCAGGGAAAGATGGCTTTGTTAGGGCCCAGACTCCGTGGAAATGATGAGCCACCTTTTGTGAGAAAACACTCCTTTGTCAGAAACACGCAATGAACAAACAAGAAGTCTCCTTCCTTCTCAGAACTCTGAAAGGGAAACCAGTGTCCCCGTCCTCCCTTTCACCCCCCACCTTCCTTCCTCTTCCCTATAATGCAGAGCCCAGCGAACTCCTACTTATCCTTCAGTGCCCAGCTCCAATGCAGTCTCCTCTGTGTTGGTTTCCTCATCTTTCCCACACACCCCTGCTAGGGGCATGACACTTGCACACACACACACACCCGCCATAGACTCCATTCAGATATATTCCCTCTGGAAGTGGGAACTGCCTGAAGGAAAGAATGTTCTTCCTCTGTGTGCCCAGCACCAACATGAGCTCAAGAACAGAATGACAGGTAAATATTTATCTGGACAAATGATCTTTTATAACAGCACAGGTGTGTAAATACACTATTTCTCCTTATGCCAGTGCCATTAAACACAGATAAACAGAAGTCACAAGTACAAACATCTTCAGACAGGATAATGTTAAGGAAAGATTTGTTTTAACGTTTGGTTTCTGATTCTGGTCTTGAGGCAGGAACTTTCACATACTGCGATTAGGAAGACAAATGTGCACTGTGCAAACAGTAAGAGGATATGACTCTGCTGCCAGCACGCGGACGGCTGTCCCAAGTGTGGTGAAGACAGGCGACACCAAACAACAGCGGGGGCTGGGGGGCGCGTGGGGGAGGTGTCTATCCTTCTTGCTCTGTTATGTAACGTAAATACTTTCTCTTCCAGCAATCATTGGGCCTGCCTGTTGTTTGTCTTATTCCTCACCCTTTAATTATAGACCTGCCAGGGCTGTCATCCACCCTGCCACGGTGACAGGAAGGCTTTCCTTCCTCCGTATATTTGTTCGAGCGTGCGGCATCCAAGTGATAAAGACACGCAAATGCCGAGTTGAACCCTGGGCTTTAAATGAGCATCTTGCAGACTGTGAAGGGCTGCTCCGGCTCTTGTTTCTCCTTCCTGTGCCCTCGGTGGCGCTTCCTGTGCTGTTTCTGTTGCTTTGTGGTGTGGTGGGTGAGATGTCTGCAGCGTTGCTGGTGTGCATGCTTGTGATCTTTAGAAAATACTTCTGTTGAGAAGTTATTTTTAAAGCAAGTGATAAGAAACCGCAGAGCACTGAAACCCAGGAGGAGAGCAGCGCTGGAGGCTCTGGTTTTCAGGAGGCTGCAAGGATCTGAGCCAACAGCAGCCCCACCAGACAGCTGGGCTGGGCCTCATCTGTCTTCATTGTTTACAGTAACAGGTGAAGTTTAGGTTGGTTGTAGATGAAGACATGATTAATGCAACCTTAGATCAGAGTAAACAGATTTAACCTTGTGAAGCAAATGTGTTTAATGCTTGTGATAAAATAATAGGTTGGTCCTCCTAAGATGACCATTAGGTATACAGAGTATAGTTTTTATGGCGTACGAAGAAGATGGCCAACTTTGGGTAGAGTGTGATCCCCTTGGATCCTCAGCTTCCATTATGTGTAAAATGGGATAGTACTACCCACCTCACAGCACTGTTTGAAGATCCTGCGTGATTATATATATTTGATGTCCCATGATGTACCAGGGCTCAATGGAGAGGCAGATTTTCAGAATTGGACAGACCTCAATTTGAATATTTAGTCCTGTTACCTATTAACTCTGTGACTCTGGGCAACCTCACTATTCCTCAGTTTACTCACCTGTACAATGGGACTGATAATCCGTATTTTCTAAGCTTGTTGTGAGTATTAAATAAGACTGCACCTGAAACACCTAACAACATCATGTAATGAACGCTTCTCAAAAGGTCAAAACACTTGTGTCTATATTATGATATATGCCCCAGATGGCTGGCTGTGCCTCCTTTTAAAACTTAACATCTTAGAGAGCTTTTCACATCAGCCACCTTATTCCTTTAGCACCTTCATAGTTTTCATAAACAGGCTTTTTAAAAATCGCTTGAAAAAATAATATAGCCAGTCATTATGTTGTAGAGACCACTTATAGGATGAATGAACAGCCAGCTGTTCTCATGAGTTGTGATTTTGTGGTGGGGGGCTGGAGAACATATCCAGCGGCCACATTGTGTTACATGGATCTTTGCTTTTTTTTCCTCCGCAAAGAGCAAGGAATAATATGATGCACTTTAGGAAAAAAATGTCTTAGATGAACCAAAAGTGTCAAAGCTATACGTAGAGAGTGGGCTTCCCTGATAGCTCAGTTGGTAAAGAATCCGCCTGCAATGCAAGAGACCCCAGTTCTATTCCTGAGTCAGGAAGATCTGCTGGAGAAGGGATAGGTTACCCACTCCAGTATTGTTGAGCTTCCTTGTGGCTCAGCTGGTAAAGAATCTGCCTGCAATGCAGGAGACCTGGGTTCAATCCCTGTTTTAGGAAGATCCCTTGAAGAAGGGAAAGACTACTCACTCCAATATTCTGGCTTGGAGAATTCCATAGACTGTATAGTCCATGGGGTCACAAAGAGTCAGACATGACTGAGTGACAAAGTAATTCATAGAGAGATTAAATAAAGTTATCCAATGAAATCTGAGTAGATGAAAGTACTATCTCTTAATCGATGTATTACTTTATACTTGGTTTGAAGTACATATGTATAATTGAATTAGTGAATTAAATAGTAGTAGTAGAATCCCCATAGACAGAGGAATCTGGCGGGCTAATAAGTCCATGAGGGCTTCCCTGATAGCTCAGTTAGTAAAGAATAAGTCCATGGAATCGGGAAGAGTCAGACACGACTGAGTGACTAAGCATAGCACACAGTAAATAGCTGATAAATTCATTGATATGTCTAAAAGTTAATATATTCAAAAACTTTTTGTAGAGGATCTGCTCATTAAGAAAATGGAGGCTGCCTTCTGCTGGGGAACCCCCAGTATTTAGCAGTTCTAAACAAACAGAAGCCAAGCAAAGTAAAGCAGGCAGAGGCTGGAGTGTCGGCTATATTACTAAGGGCAGGCTTGAGGGTGACTTGCACATTGTTGAACCCCAGAATTACATAGGCTTACTTATCCCCCAGGTACTGTAGAAGGCAGCCGTTCACCTCCAGGTGAAGTGCTCCCAGGAGCTGGCACAAAGCCCGGAGACAAATGGCATCCATCTTCCCCAGGACACAACATAGGCCCTGATAGAGGCCAGGAGTTCCCTTACTGAACACGTTTCACAGTGCAGCAGTGGGGAAGCCTTCCCCACTAACACTGTGTATTTGGGCATACGGCATCCACTCACTCTAATTCTCCCCACACATGTGAGGCTATTCAGTTATTCCATGGTGGGTGAAGGGTCACTTGTTCATCATGGGGCAAAGGATGGCTGCACCAGGGCTACTGGTGTCAGCATGCTGCCTTTCACCTCCAGGCCCCCGTGGACCAGCTCTGTGCAGAGAATACTCAGCAGTGGGGAGACTGCAGCTGCTCCAGGACTCAGATAATTTCAGGAATTCTGGAGCCTCCCACCAGGAGATTGGGCATCCAGCCCATTCATTCCCTGTCCATCTGGGTTTGGGTTGGGCAAGCAGGGGAAAATCACCCAGTGAGCTGAGAGTGGAGCTGGGGTGAGAAGCTCCCATCATTAACAAGAGCACAGTTTTCTGCCCTTCCTTGAGCTGCCCATCATGAGAAATCTCTAAATTCTCCATGTTCCAGACCGGTTCTCTCCTTCACAGGTGACTGCCTAGCCACTGGCCCTCTGAAAGGCAGATTTCACTGCAGTCGATTCTGTTTCAGCTTGTAAAACCAACAATGACCTGGCAGACGTGGCCAGAGCTGGTGGCTGCTGACATATCCATTCCTGACATCACTTACTACAATTATATTAGCCGTGCCAATTGGTGTGAACTGAACCAGTCGTGAAGAGTGGCGGTGTTAAACCAGAGGGCCCATTTGTTGCCATAGGTTGCTAATAAGCTGGGTCTAGGCATGGGCTTAATATTTCCATTGATAGTGAAACTGAGGAAGAATCACCGATAGAACCTAATACATAGAGCACTCTTGAGGTAGAAGAGCAGAAGTGGACGGTGGGAGGAATAGACAGGAAGAAGAGAGAGAGGAAGGGAGGGGAGGAGAGAGAGAAAAGAGAGAGAAGAGATTCCAGTTAGTGAGATTTCACTCTTTTAGGTATTTTTAAAATGGCAGAAAATGGAATAATGTCCTAAGTATTCTTTCTTCTCTAATGCTGCTTTCTACAGTGTTCAAACCATGTTACATCACTGAAGCAGAAGAGAAATAAGAAAGAACTGAAATTTTCACTTTCGCTTCTGCACTGCTGATTCCTCTATGGGACCAGGGTGATGGGGAGAAAAGTCAGTTGGCTCTGAAGCAAAACAGACCAGGATTTGAATTCTTTTCCACCAACTGAGTGACTTTGGGGAAATAACTTAATTTTTTGAGTCTCAGTTTCCTCATCACTAGGAGATAAAAATACTTACCTTGCAAGACCCCTCTATATGCTTCCTTAAATAGCACTTTGTCTATCATAACACTTTTTCTAGTTTATTGAAATTATTTTTACAAAATGTTTGTTTGCTTTCATTGCTGGACTGAAGGCACTTTGGAATCATAGACTGAGTTTACCTTGCTCATTGGGTATCTTTATCATGCAGTGCAGTGCCTGGCACATAAGTACTTGCTGGAAGGATGGGTTAATTGATAGATGGATAAGTGGAGGAGATGAGTGGATAGATGATGGTTGAATGTGGACAGATGATTCAAGAAAATCGTGAAGATTAGATTTGATGTATTTAAGCGACCTACTCCCAAATCTAGAATCTACGGGTACTTAAAATTCCTTCCCATTCTCGATAGAAGACCCCACTTCCTCTAAAGTTCCTCTTTTGACTCTGAATATAATCTGGGCAAAAACTTTCTTTCCTTGCCAGTAGCAACATTTCCAGGGCTATGACTTATGAGCTGTTCTCATGAGAATTTAGTCTGTCACTGCCACTACCACTGTGTATCTGAAGAGACACAAATACACACAGTAAGCGCATGAAGAGAAAAGTGAAAGTGAAAGTCGCTCAGTCGTGTCTCCAGGCCAGAATACTGGAGTGGGTAGCCTTTTCCATCTCCAGGGATCTTCCCAACCCAGGGATTGAACCCAGGTCTCCTGCATTGCAGGCAGATTCTTTACCAGCTGAGCCACAAGGGAAGCCCAAGAATATTGGAGTGGGTAGCCAATCCCTTCTCCAGGGGATCTTCCTGACCCAGGAATTGAACTGGGGTCTCTTGCATTGCAGGCAGATTATTTACAAACTGAGCTATTAGGGAAGCCCCAAGACATACAAGGAAGGTATTATAATAGGAGAAGAAAATGGCTTTTCTGAATGGCAAGAGTAGAGAGCTGGCTGAAGGCATCCCTAAGTTGTCTTCTCTAAGGAAGAAGACCTCTCCTTCAGGTCAAGAAGTAACTGAGTAGTGGGAGAGGGAATGGGGGAAGGGCAAGATAGGGGTAAGGGATCAAGAGGTGCAAACTATTATGTATAAAAATAAGCTATAAGGATATGTTGTACAACACAGGAATATAGCCAGTTTATAGCTATAGCTATAAGAACTATAGATGAATTATAACCTTTAAAAATGTACAATTTTATGTTGTATACCTGTAACTTATATAAAATATTGTACATCAACTGTATTACAGTGAAAATGCTAAGTCCTGACCACAGGACTACCGGAGAATCCCAAGAAAAGATTTTTAAAAGCCATTTTCTACTAAAAAGAGAAGTAACTAAGTAAAGTAGCTTCTCTTTCCTCTCCATTTTAACAGCACTTTCAGTCTAACCTTTCTATATAACATACCAGTTTATACCTTATGTTTTGCTTGCATGCATATGTGACCAGGAGTCTGAAGCCCAGCAGGCAGAGCTTGTTGAATGAGTGAAAGAGCTGATGTCTTTATTTCATCTCCTAATTGATTTCTTGTGATTAGATTCTGTATCCAGCCTTGATAGCTCCATCAATGCCTAGTGCAATATTTTGTGCCAAGTAGTCTGTAAGCTTAGGTAAATATTTGTTAGATGAGTAAATGAATGCCCAAAAGGGCTTCTGGAGGAAAGCCAGGAAGACATTCCTCTGATGAAAAAAATTTGTAAGGAGGCAGGAGAATACTGGAAGGGAGGATGTGGGGGGTGAGGATGGCGGGTGGGGAGAGAAGAGAGGCTTCCAGGATGAATGGAAGTTGTGGGTGTGGAGTTGTCTCTGAAGAAACAGCAGAGGAGGAAACACGTGATGTTAAAGAAGGAAATGGTCCACGAGGAAAGCAGCTCTGTCATGCTGGGAGGAACTTAAATGTTGGAGAAACTCAGAAAGTAGGGAGAAGGCCCTGGAGGAAAGAGAGACCAGGGACATGGACAAGAGGTAACGACAGTGGCATCCAAATTAGAGCTCCTTTGTCTTGTATCTGTCATCTCTTCTTTTTTTAAATGTTCTGCCATGTACTCTTGTTATAAAAAATAATTCAACTCTTTTTGCAAAACAAAAACAAAATAGTACATACTATAAAGCAAGCTGAGCACTGAGAATTGATGCTTTTGAACTGTGGTACTGAGAAGACTCTTGAGAGTCCCTGGAATGCAAGGAGATTTGACCAGTCAATCTTAAAAGGAAATCAGTCCTGAATATTCATTGGAATGACTGATGCTGAAGCTGAAACTCCAGTACTTTGGCCACCTGATGCGAAGGACCAACTCACTGGAAAAGACTGAAGGCAGGAGGAGAAGAGGATGACAGAGGATGAGATGGTTGGTTGGCATCACTGACATTGATGGCATCACGTGGCATCAATGGACATGAGTTTGAGTAGGCTCTGGGAGTTGGTGATGGACAGGGAAGCCTGGTGTGCTGCAGCCCATGGGGTTGCAAAGAGTTGGACTTGACCGAGCAACTGAACTGAACATACTAGACACATACATCACATTTTTCTTCTTATCACTTTAAGTCCCTCTCTCCTACTTCACCAAAAGAGACACCCCCAATAAGGTCACCATAAATAACTCTGTCTGACCACAAACACAGAAAGTAACACCAGGACACACTACAAAGCAGAAAGAGGTGTCATCTGCTCTGTGTCCAAAGGTTTCTTCTCCCTGTCTTGTGTGAGGTGAGTAGCCATCATTGAACATGGCGGTGTGCAAAATCCCAACATAAGTTCAGCACACGTCAGGTCTCAGGAGAGATGGTGAACGTTTCTTTATCTCTCTTGATCACAGTCCCCCTTTATTGGAAAGATATTTTCGCCCCCATGTCACTGCCACACCTCTCAAAAAGAGTTGTTCATACTCACAAGTTCAGTTTTCTCAGCTTCCATTCACCCTTCATCTTACTTAACTGTGGCTTCTGCCCACAGTCCACTGCAAGGTCATATAAACTGCTTGCTGCTGAAGCAGAGTCCTCCTCAGGCTTATCTCATGTGAACAGCTTCTGGTACATTCGACCACTTCTCCTTTTAAAAATCTTTTTGTCACCTCATCTCATGCTTTCTCTCTTATCTCTTGGTTCTCTACTTACTCTTTTTTTTTTCTCAGCCCTTAAATGTTGATGTTCCTGGAGATTTCTCTCAAAGGCCTTGTTGTGTCAACTGTTGGCGACTGCAGTCGCCATCTGTATGTTGGGGCTTCCGTTTCCAGATCTCCTGGCCAGATCTCTCTTCTGAGCTCCAGGCCCCTTAGATAGGCTCACTTGGGTGTCCCATGCATGTCTCTTTCCAACAGGGAAGAGCCGTGTGCGTCACCATCTGCCAAACTTGCTTCTCCTCTGGTCTGTCCTATATCTGTGAATGGCATCACTATCCGTCCAGCTCCTTGTGCCCAAAACCATTCATCTTCTTCCATCAGAAGTCATTTTTCCTCCTCTCCGTTTACATCCACTTTATCACCAAGTCCTGTAGATTCTGTCTCCTCAACATCTTCCAAACCCATTCCATTTTCTCCATCTCCACTGCCACTGTTTGAATTCCAGCCATCAGTGTCCAGCCTACTTAGGTTGTGATCCAGCTCTGGATTGGTCTCCACCCTGCTTACCTCTCTCCCTCCCATCTTCTCTTCTTCCAATTTGACTTCACACTGCAGTTGGAGTGATTTTTCTAAAATACAAACTGGGCGCTGCCTCCCTGCTTGCTTATATTTCCCTTTCCTTCTAGAACAAGGGCAAGCCCTTAGCATGATTTAAAAGCCCTTAATTATCTGGTCCCTGCTTGCCTCTTTAATTTCATCCCCAGCCTCTCTGAAAACGCGTGCGCGCGCAGCACACACACACACACACACACACACACACACACACACACACTGTTTCAGCAGAGTCTGAACCACTTCTAGCTCTCAGGGCCGTGTTCTGTCTTGCTTCTGGTCTTGACAGGCCACACCTTGGTCTAACAGTCATGATCATTTGTTCACAAGGCACTGCTTGCCATGGGTGCTGTAAGTAGGTATCTAGGTGATCGTATACCTCTTTGACTAGGCTTAACATACTAGAAGTTACTTATGATTCCCTCAGTCTTGCTAGGTCTTGCTGTTTGACTCTGCTTCTCTAGGAGTCCTGTACAGAGCTGCTCAAAGCCAGATGTAACTGGCCCAGGCCCCATTCAGTCTTCCGAAGTTTGGGAAATTTTGCTAGATACTCCTCTTATATACAGTCTTGCTGCTGGGTTGCCTCCTTATTTCTTTGTATCCCTGTTTTGAGTCATGAAACAAATCTGTCTCTCACTTAACCAATGCTTTGTTGAGCACCTGCTATATCCTGGGGATACCATAGTCAGGGCCATTCTGCTCGGGCCATTCCAGTCATGCTGTTGGTGCCCAGTCAAGGGGATGAGTGAAGGCAGAACCCAGCCTGGACTCCCCTTGCCAGGCCTGTGCTCTGATTCAGGGTTCTGTCTCCTGGATGAAGCGTCTTCTTCACACACAGATGCTGTCCAGTGGCCAAGTCATGCACCTGCCTGAAACGGGTGCCTTTTAAAAAATTAATCAAAGGTGAGGGTAACCCAGGCATCAGAGAACAAGATACATGAGGTTCTTGCTCTCATAAGTAGCTCTGTCTAGCCTGGCCTATACTTTTGTCTCCAAATACAAACAAAGAAATACATAAGCACGTAATTTTTAAAAATCAGATAATAAAGAGGCTCTGCCAAGAGTTAAAAAGGCATCCAAAAGACAACTTTGGGTTGAATAGTATAGGAAGATGTCCCTGAGGAGCCAGAACATCTAAACTGAGATCCAAATAATAATGAAGCCGGCCATGTGAAAATCAGAGGAAAGAGAGTGTGTAACATCGCTAAGACTGGAACAATCTGGATGGATATGCAAGGATCAAAGAGAGGCTGAAACAATAAGGTCCTTCTGTATGGCATGGGGAACTGTTTTCAATATCCTATGGTAAACCTTACTGAAAATGAATATTTTTTAAAAAGTATATATATATATATTAAAAGTATACTTTAAAAAGTATATATAGATATATGAAAGCATTAGTCACAATTGTGTCTGACTCTTTGGAACCCCATGGACTGTAGCCCACCAGGTTTCTCTGTCCATGGAATTCTACAGGCAAGAATACTGGAGTGGGACTCCAGGGAGTCTTCTGGTCCCAAGAGATCAAACCTTGGTCTCCTGCATTGTAGGCAGATTCTTTACTGTCTGAGCCACCAGGGAAGCCTGTGTATAACTAAATCACTTTGCTGTAGAGCAGTAACTAACACAGCATTGTGAATCAACTATACTTCAGTAGACATGAAAAACAAAGGCTGGAGTAGTGGGCAAGAGAGGAGACAAGTGAGATGACCAGGGCAAGGTGGCCAGGGTCCACATCACGCAGAGCATGAAGCCCTACCTGCCTTGTTCACAGAGGCATAGCCAGGGCTTGTCTCACTGTATTTATTCAATAAATACCTGTTCAACAGGCGCGTATCCTCCTGCCTCTGCATACGAAGGGGCCCTGAAGCTCCGTGTGGCCCTGGTGCCCTCTAGTGACCACAAACTCCAGCCCAAGGCCCTCAGTGGATGGCTTCATCATCTTCAGAAAATCTCAGCTTAGCCTTGGCCTTGGGGCCCAGCCTGTAGGCCCATCAATAATTTCCAGAATATATCTTATTAACCATTCTCTGCAAGTAGGGCTAAATCAGTTACAAAAAATCCCCGAAATGAGAGGAACAGATGCACACCAGGCCCTCGTTCCTTACCACAGGCAGCATTTTTCAAAGCAAATACATGGATGTCTGACTTCTCTGGGGAATGCATGGGGCCTGTGCGGGTGACAAGCGTTAGAACACATTTCTGTATATTCCTCAGCCAGGGTGACAGCAAGGAAGCCCTTTAGCAGCCTTGACATCTCAGTGTTCGGTGGCAGTTAGGATGCTCTTCAGGTCAGCGGTGGGATGCCACCGCTCAGCCGTGACACCATTGGCTGGAATGGCTTGACAAGACCGTAGCCGCAAGCTGCCTGCTTTGGCCCTTCACACACTTCCCAAGACCCAAGCTTGGGTATTTTGTGTGTGTGTGTGAAGGACATGTTGCAGCATGTGCAGAAACATAGCATACTCCTCAGGCTGTGCTTACTTGCTTTCACTTGGATCCCAACCCATTCTGGGCCCATTAAACTAATCACCCACAAATTCTGAACTGCCATCTCATTGTGTAGCTGTCCCATGGCTGATTGAAAAACTGTTCCCACCCAACTTCCTTGGAAAAGGCCCATGAACTGCAGCCCATTTGCAAATGTGCATCCATAAATCAAAAGTGACAGCAGAGACCTGGCTCTTCTGGGCAAGGGGATGGCAGAGGGAGGGGACCCAGTTCTTCCACCCTCTGCTTCCCAAATGATCCCCCTGATGCAATATAGGCAGCTTTGTCTGACATGTTCTGAAAGGCGGGTCATCTCCAACCTCCTTGGTAGATCATTCTTGAAGTCGGTGAACCTTTCACTCCTCTTGTTTTCCAAAGCCCCTGCTTGTATGTTTCTGTGAGTCTAGTCATCCTCCACTGAGCCAAGCAAAAGAATCTGGCTCTTCTGGATGTTTACAGGTATTTCCTCTTTAGTTGTCACTTACCCAAGTGTAGCACATGGCATTCTCTAATTTTTCTTCATTAATCAGTCCCCAAATTCCTTTACACTTGCTCCTGAAACCTCCAGTATTTCTGGAGCTGGAAATGCTTAGAAGAATATAACCTTCCAGCTGCAGTCACCAAAATGTGGGGGGAGGGGGGTTAGCAAAAACCTGGGGGATGAGCATGTTTTTGTCTTACTGCTCGGCCATGTTTTCACAGGTTCATTCTCAGGAGCATTCTCTGCAGGTGTTTGCTTCTCTGCAAACAGAGTTAATTTCATTTGTATATTTTTCTAATTGAGTCTCTTTTTTTGAGATACATGTTTTTATGTGGATCATTTTTAGTCTTTATTGAATTTGTTACACCATTACTTCTGTTTTAGGTTTTGGTTTTTGGCCTCGACACATATGAGATCTTGGCTCCCTGACCAGGAGCAAACCTGCACCCCCAGTATTGGAAGATGAAGTCTTAACCACTGAACCACCAGGGAAATCCCCTAATTGAGTCTAAAGGCATCAGAAATTAGAATACGTATTGATAACAGCCAGTGTTTGGTGAGGGTGTAGAGAAGTGGGCATTTTGTCACACATGACTAAGAATTCTAACTGATACACCTTTTTGAAAGCCATTTTCACAATATCTTTGAAAATCAAAAATACACCCTTCAGCCAGAAATTCAACTTTCCAGAATCTAAACTATGCCTATAACCTATCATTGCAGCATTGTTTCAAAACATTGAAAATAACTCAAATGTCCATCAGTTGGAAATATCTACAGAACTGAATTATTCTGGTACACAGATATAGTGGAAGACCAAGCCACAGCTTTTAAAAAGGAAACCATGATCTATATGTACTGACATGGAAAAAAATGCTAAAGAAAGATCATTAAATGCAAAAACTGATTACATGATAGTATATATGATATGCTGCATGCCAGATGCTTCAGACGTGTCTGACTCTTTTGACCCTATGGACTGTGGCCCCCCAGGCTCCTCTGTCCATGGGATTCCCCAGGCAAGAATACTGGAGTGGGTTGCTCTGCTCTCCTCGAGGGGATCGTCCCAACCCAGGGATCAAACTCATGTCTCTATGTCTCCTGCATTGCAGGTGGATTCTTGACCCACTGAGCTACCTGGTAAGCCCATACATGATATGAGACCATTTCTATAAACTCTGTTCTAGCCATTTACAGGACAAAATCTGGAAAGAGTCACATAAGTCTATTTATGGTGCTTTTTTCGGAGGTTAGGAACTTTCTAAAATACACATTTTTAAAATTGTTGGGGTTTTTCTGCTTTTCAGCATGCTGTGTATTTTAAGAGACATATGAAATTATTTTTCTGTCATGCTCTTGATCTAGAAGATGACTCTTTAATGGCACTCTTTATCGCCCCTGTCGTGTGTTGATTCCAGAATTCCCATCTTCCTCCACAGTTCACAATGGCAGTTCTGTCTTTTCAGGGTTTAGTTACTTTGGCACATAAGGTTTTCTTCAGACTGTTTCTAAGTTTTAACCTGTATCTCCAGGCCCTTTAAACCAACTGTTCTTTCCTTTTGTTTCATATGTTCTAGTCTTTATAGGTTGGAGAAGGCAATGGCACCCCCAGTACTCTTGCCTGGAAAATCCCATGGACGGAGGGGAGCCTGGTGGGCTGCAGCCCATGGGATCGCGAAGAGTCGGACACGACTGAGCAACTTTACTTTCACTTTTCACTTTCATGCATTGGAGAAGGAAAGGACAACCCACTCCAGTGTTCTTGCCTGGAGAATCCCAGGGACGGGGAAGCCTGGTGGGCTGCCATCTATGAGGTCGCACAGAATCGGACACGACTGAAGCGACTTAGCAGCAGTCTTTATAGATTATTTCATTTATGTGGTGGTCTTACCTATTTTTGTAAGGTTTTGATAGTTTTCTAAGCATCTATATCTTTTTTCTCTTTCCCATCCATCTTTAATGAGCACATTGTCAACTTGCTTAGAATTGCTCATTAACATTTATTTCACAGAATTTTTAAGAGAGCCAAGGGAATGGGGCTTAGCCTTTGAGAAGCCCTGATCACTTTTCTTTTGTCTTCATCCTTAGCTCCTCCTGGATAAATACTGTTCGTGCCGCATGTGTTATTATAGGAATTACTTTTTGTTAGGCCTTTTCACTTGTGCTTAATTTTCAAGGTGGTGATTTATTTAGAGAGCATGTTCAAAAAGAGAAACCACCTAGCAATTATTTCTCATACGTGTTAATTTTTGTACAAGCAATATGAATATAAAATTAGGAAATACAGGTGGACAAAATAAAAGAAAATTAGAAATCTCCTGTGTTAACAGGTTTACAGTCTTATAAATAAAACATTTTTATGTATATAATAGATTTGGCCACCTGATACGAAGAACCAACTCATTGGAAAAAACCCTGATGCTGGGAAAAATTGAAGGTGGGAGGAGAAGGGGACAACAGAGGATGAGATGGTTAGATGGCATCACCAACGCAATGGACATGAGTTTGAGTAGGCTCCAGGAGTTGGTGATGGACAGGAAAGCCTGGCGTGCTACAGTCTATGGGGTCGCAAAGAGTTGGACATGACTGAGTGACTGAACTGATGTATATAATTACTTATCTTTTTCTTAAAGTGGGATATTTATTAAATTATTCTGTGACCTCATTTGTTTAGTATATAACATAGCATGAATATTTTTCTGTGTCATTAAGGAAAGATAATAATGCAAGCAAAGATATACTCATGCCAGACAAACCATCCTATCTTCACAATATGCTGTATGTTGGATAGTATTATTACTCTCATATAGACTGAAAAACTAAAGGACAGAGAGATGAGATGACTTATTTAAGGTCACACAGCTAGTAAGTAACAGAGTTAGGGTTTTGAACCTTGTCTAGCTCTAGAGACCATGCTATGGATCACAGACCTCTGACCAGTACCATCACTTCCTGGCTACAGCATGTGGTCATTTATTTTTCCACTCCTTTCGGGGTTATTAGATTCACTGCTGTACCCAAAGCAGCAAGGAACACTTTGTTCATATATTCATGTTTGTACACATGTTCAGTTTCTACCTTAGGCTGAATTCACGTGAATAGAATTGCTGAGTACAAAAGGCTACACAGTTTTTAAAGTTGGACACCTATTTGTCAGAGTTTTAAGCAATTTGTTTTTAAGCCTCTCTGACCTTTTGAAAAATGTATAACTTTTGAAAAATTTAACTGTCCATCTGGATTCAATGATAGTTTTTTTTCTTAGAACAAGGAAGTTTTTTGGTTCTGCTTCCTCCCTTCTGCATTATATCTGTTTCTCTAAAATGTTTAATAAAATGATACCCTTCTTCAGAACATAAAGGCTTTTGTTTTCAGTACTTCCTGTATCTTGCATCTCCTGGATTTAACTATTAGCTATGTGCTCACTTGCTTCATTGATGTCTAACTCTTTGCACCTCAATGGACTGTAGCCTTCCAGGCTCCTCTGTCCACGGGATTCTCCAGGCAAGAATATTGGAGTGGGTTACCATTTCCATCTCCAGGGGATCATCCAACCCAGGGATCGAACCTGGGTCTCCTGCATTGCAGGTGGATTTCTTACTGACTGAACCACAGGGAAGCTCTATTAGATGGGGTATGTGTATTGATAGAATAATGTCCACAGTTGACTTGATATATAAATTTTCTTTTTATTGTTTTTCAGTTTTATTTTATATTGGCGTATAGTTGATTTACAATGTTGTGTTAGTTTCACATGTACAGCAAAGTGATTTAGTTATACAGATACATATACATAAGCTTCACAAGAATTGTAGGATCAAATCTGTAATATAATATACATATATCCATTCTTTTCCAGGTTCTTTTCCCAATTGGTTATTACAGAGTATTGAGTAGAGTTCTCTGTCCTATACAGTTGGTTCTTGCCAGTTATCTATTTTATGTACTGCTGCTGCTAAGTCGCTTCAGTCGTGTCTGACTCTGTGCAACCCCATAGACGGCAGCCCACCAGGCTCCCCCGTCCCTGGGATTCTCCAGGCAAGAACACTGGAGTGGGTTGCCCTTTCCTTCTCCAATGCATGAAAGTGAAAAGTGAAAGCGAAGTTGCTCAGTTGTGTCCGACTCTTCGCGACCCCATGGACTGCAGCCTACCAGGCTCCTCCATCCATGGGATTTTCCAGGCAAGAATACTGGAGTGGGGTGCCATCGCCCTCTCCAACTTTTTATGTATATTAATTCATACTATGTATGTTAATTCCAATATCCTAAAATTTATCCCTCCTCCCTCACCTTTCCTGTTTGAACCATAAGTTTGTTTTCTAAGTCTGTGAGTCTGTTTCTGTTTTGTAAATAAGTTCATTTGTATCATTTTAATAGATTCCACATGTAAGTGATATCATATGATATTTGTCTTTTTCTATCTGACTCATCTGACTGCTTTTCTATTTTATTTTTTCTTCCGAGATACACAAGAATTGCAGGATCAAGTCTGTTATATAATTTGTTTTCCTTGCTGTCACTTTATGTAAATTAGGGTGGATTTCCTGGCAAGGATGACAATGTGTCAGAGGCTGGAGGGCAGAGCTCCTTGCTCTAATCCCACTGCTTCCTCTGACTTATTTTATGACCTTGAGAAAGCCACTTCATCATTCTCATTTCGTTTTCCTCATTTGCCAAATGAGAAAGATGAACTCAATGACCTAGAAAACCTATTTCAGTTTTTAAAAATATATGGTATCAGGCTATTTAAGAATATGGCAGATTTAAAAAATATATTGTGTGAAATTGGGGCAAATGTGATGTTGGTGGGACAGTGTTGAAGGCAGCTAAAGATTTGTTTCAACATATTAAAAATATTTTGTGCCTTGTTGCTTGACGAAAACCTCCTAACAGTGCACTTTAGTGGCTTGTGAAATGAATCTCTAAGACCAAGGTAATTATAGTTGCTCCACTGAAGCATGACAAATGGCCTCTCACTTCGGATTCTTTTATGAGAAAGAAAAACCTTCCATGACAACAGCACTGGAGCTTAATTACAGCCTCCAGATCTGGGGGCAAGAATACAGATTGTTACTGACTGTAGTCAAGGGAGAGGAGGCATGAGCCTGAGTTTACCTGGGAAGAATCAGGACAGGGTGATGTAACCATGGCAACACAACAGCGTTAGTGGGGCTTCATGGAGAACTTGCTATTTACCAGGCTCTGTCCCAAGAACTTTATATATATTATCTCATTTAATTGTCATAGTAACCACAAGCAATCAGTTATACGGAAGGTACATTTATTTTTTGGTTTAATGAAGATGAGTACTGGAGGCTCTTAAAAGAAGTTGGCTTAAAACTCAACATTCAGAAAACTAAGATCATGGCATCTGGTCCCATAACTTCATGGCAAATAGATGGGGAAACAGTAGAAACAGTGACAGACTTTATTGTTTTGGGCTCCAAAATCACTGCAGATGGTGACTGCAGCCATGAAATTAAAAGACGCTTGCTCCTTGGAAGAAAAGTTATGACCAACCTAGACAGCATATTCAAAAGCAGAGACCAACAAAGGTCCATCTAGTCAAAGCTATGGTTTTTCTAGTAGTCATGTGTGGATGTGAGAATTGGAGTACAGAGAAAACTGAGCGCCAAAGAATCGATGCTTTTGAATTGTGTTTTGGAGAAGACTCTTGAGAGTTACTTGGACTGCAAGGAGATCTAACCAGTCCATCCTAAAGGAAATCAGTCCTGAATATTCACTGGAAAGACTGATGCTGAAGCTGAAACTCAAATACTTTGGCCACCTAATGCAAAGAACTGATTCATTTGAAAAGACCCTGATGCTGGGAAAAATTGAAGCAGGAGGAGAAGGGGACGACAGAGGATGAGATGGTTGGAGGGCATCCCTGACTCAATGGACATGAGTCTGAGTAATGGGATTTGGTGATAGACAGGGAGGCCTGGCGTGGTGCAATCCATGGGGTCGCAAAGAGCTGGAAACAACTGAGCAACTGAACTGAACTGAAAAGAAGTCGAGTAACCTGCTTCATGTCATTCAGTCAATAGTTGTCAGAGGTACAGTCTGAGCCCTGAGAATTCATTCATTTATTTAGCACATGCTTTTTGAATGTCCATTATATGCCATGCAAGCTTCTTAAGGGTCAGTAAGGCCTAAGTGAATGAGGCAAAATTGCTGCTTGTGTGGAGTTTAGCTAATACTGGGATGAGGCCAGGAATAACAAGCCAAAAATCAATAAATAATTTCTGATGGTAATAAGTGCTATGCAGGAGAGTGGGAGGTGGGAGAAGGCTGTTTTACCTAAGATTGGCAAAGACGACCCCTGGGAGGAGAAATTTCAGTTGAACCCCACATGCTAGAGCAAGCCAGCCATGCAAAAGTCTGTTAGAGGAGAATTTTTACTTGGAGGGCCCACAGGAGCAAAGGCCAGGGGCCTTGCCTTGGCTTGGCTTGTTCTGGGAAAAGAGAGAAGACCAGTATGGGTGGACAGTACGTGAAAAGCAGGGAAATGCCTGCGGTGGAGTGAAGAGGAGGGCAGGACCGGAGCCCACAGTATCATGTTTGTCTGTATGTGTGCTCAGTCACTCAGTCGTGACAGACTCTTTGTGACTCTATGGACTGTATAGCCTGCCAGGCTCCTCTGTCTCTGGAATTCTCCAGGCAAGAATACTGGAGTAGATTGCCATGCTCTCCTCCAGGGGATCTTCCTGACCCAGGGACCAAACCCACATCTCCTGTATCTCTTGCACTGCATGTGGATTCTTAACAGCTGAGCCATCACGAAAACCCTTGTTTGTATTTTATTCCAAATGCAGATGAGAGACAATGGAGGATTTTTAAACAAGGCAGCATTATGATATCCAGTCTCTATGGACAGCTTTCTTCACCTCTATGTGACGCTACCAGCAAGGAGTAATGCAAAAGGGATAAAGTGTTTATGTCTGCTGCTGCTGCTGCTGCTGAGTCGCTTCAGTCGTGTCCGACTCTGTGCAACCCCATAGACGGCAGCCCACCAGGCTCCCCCGTCCCTGGGATTCTCCAGGCAAGAACAGTGGAGTGGGTTGCCATTTCCTTCTCCAGTGCATAAAAATGAAAAGTGAAAGTGAAGTCACTCAGTCGTGTCCAACTCTTGGCGACCCCATGGACTGCAGCCTCCCAGGCTCCTCTGCCTATGAGATTTTCCAGGCAAGAGTACTGGAGTGGGTTGCCATTGCCTTCTCCGTGTTTATGTGTAGGGAAGCCTAAATGCGAGTTTAAAGGATAGGAGCCAATATTTCAGGTGAAAATTCTAGGTTTTTCACAGAGCGAGACTGAAATGAGCAGTGAGCAGCCATTTAATCCAAACTTCTGACTTCAGATAAGAAGCCCTTTAGGAGATCCAAGTTGTGTATCTGAAACCTGAATTAAGGAGACTACTTATTTTGCAGGGAACTTCCCTCAGCATGGGGAAGGATACACTTTTCGGTTCTGAATATTCTTGATCATTTCTTGGTCTGGAGGTTCTACTTAGCTTACAGAGTAAATCTCAGCTAAAATAATAAAGACATCTTTGGGTAGATGGCATCTGAGGAATTCCTACTACTATGCTGTCTGGTGTATGTATATGTGTGTGTGTTGGTTCTGTATCTTTGAAAAAGATTTTTGAAGGTGTCATCAGTGTTTTAACATACAGGACCTGGCTTTTCTGGTGAGGTAGTATTGTATGAATGGTTCTAGAATTTTGTTGTAAATTCAGCAGTATGATTTATTTTATTTGAGAGTTCTTTATAAACAAATACCGTATTAATCCATTAAAATTGGTCTGTGTTACATATAGGATGGGCTTCCCAGGTGGCTCAGTGGTAAAGAATCCACTTGCAATGCAGAAGACACAGGTTCAATCCCTGGGTCTACAAGATTCCCTGGAGAAGAAAATGACAACCCACTCCAGTGTTCTTGCCTGAAAAATCCCATGAACAGAAGAGCTGAGAGGGTTACAGTCCATGGGGTCTCAAAAGAGTCAGATATGACTTAGTGACTAAGCAACAACATATAGGATGAAATTAATTGCTTGTTTAGGTTAAAAGCTCACTATTTCATTGTCCAGTTTGGCTAAAGTATTAGAAGTTTCACTTTTTAGCAAACAAAGTTTGCATAACAACATAAACCATCATTAATACACTTTTGTGTGTGTGTCTATGTGGCTGATTATCCATAGAGAGGTTCCTGACTAGGTAAGCCTAACTATCCAGATGTTTTTGTATGAAACTGTCTTAGGAGGTGTTTAGTTGCCTCTGTGATAGGATGGGTCCCAGAGAGTAATTAATTGCAAAAGAATTTCATTTAAGCTACAAACTGTGATTAAGTAAGATTTGGAGGAATTTCACCACTCCAGTTTCTTTTTATGTATAGTAAGCATATTTGTTTCTAGGAGGGGAAAATTTCTCAAACTGTATTATTGCATGAGATTAGAAAGTTTCTATTCCTTTGCATAAAATCTTAGTATGTGACAGCAAAAGAAGGACAAGAGCACATTAGGCTGGGTGAGTGATGCCATACACGTGCAAGATGACAAAAACAGTTTCCTCATTGAAAACTGCTGAACTAAAAGAACTCTTAAAAGTTCCCCAGCTCAGTATTCTGTGAGTCAGGGAATGAATTTTTCCCTCTGGCTGTTTAAGCTGGAGTATGTTTTACCAAGACCTTAGCTATGAGCTCAGGAGAACTCTAATAACTCCATCAGAATTATAAAATTAGCTGTCAGCATTGGGATTGTTGAGCTGACTGAACAAGCAGATTTTCTTCCATTGTCTGCTTTCTAGTTTGATGAATAACAGTTTCGTCCTTTCCATTTTGTTGCATCTCTTTCACTCTGACACTTCTGATTGCGGAGAGGTTTTCTGGAAATTTCCTAAGTCGCACACTGGAGTAAATTCAAGGACATGATGAGATTCCAATTGAATCATCAGTGTCTCTGCTGTCAGACC
Source organism: Nanger dama (assembly GCA_917880005.1). NCBI lineage: Eukaryota > Metazoa > Chordata > Mammalia > Artiodactyla > Bovidae > Nanger > Nanger dama. The sequence goes on from CAKJTW010000022.1 coordinate 31,053,236, forward strand.
TAGTATTCTAGGAGTTCAGCTGGCTGAGTGGTACAACTTCCCAGATTTAATATTACATCCTTGCCACTGTGCATCTTGCCCTCAAGTCTAAATAAATGGGCTAAAGGTCTGATTGGAACCTGTGAGATAAATTATATGTTTATTATGCCAAGTTAAGTAAATACTGTTTGAAAGGATTACTAGAGAGTACAATCAAGTTAATTGCTTTAAAAATCTTTTTTGATTTACTGGGCTCTATGAAAATGGTTAAGCAATTGATTCGGTCATGGTAAGTGACCTGGACAAAGCGGTGTTGGGTCCACAAGGGTCGCCTTTCCCAATTCCCCCTCTTGCCTGGAACTGTCCCGTAAATGAGCTGAGAGGACCCTTGGGACTGGAAGGCAAGGACTGCTGACAGAGTATTGTTCCCCCAGAGAAGACACATGTTAGCAGTTTGACATTCAATCTGACGGATTGATTTCTTTCTTTTTATTCTAGATGCTGAAGAATACCAGCCTCCAATATGGAAATCATACTGTGAGTATCTAAAATGAAAATCTCCTCAGAAATCTTTAGCAGGCCTGCCTTTTGAACAATTTTTGCTGTTGATTTAGTGCACACACAAGCTCCCTCATCACAGCCCTGCAAATCCAAATTTCTTTTTCTACTAAGGAGATATATCGGTCAGAGAAAATAGAAAGAGCCCTCTCCCTGGCCAGGACCTATGAGAGCCAACTGCCATGACTCACTTAGGAATGCTTAGGGGAAAAAAAAAAAGATGGATATTCTGACTCTGACTTTCTTCAGGGTGCTCCTTGTCTCCCTTCCTTTCCTCTTTCCTTCCATCCTTCTTTCCTTTTCGTCCTTTTTTCCCACAGCTGGTCATCAAGGGTAAGTATGTTGACTTCCATGAATTATGTTCTTGACTGTTTATCCTATAGCTTAATATCATATGATATTTACCACCAAATAATTAACAGGAAGGGAAGAATAATGTTTGGTCACTAAGGGTGACTCCTTAGAAACAGGGTTCATTATCTGATCATCAGTCATCAATCTGACTCCTCTCATGAAGGCAGGCACTTGTCATCACCTCAAGTTCATTTTCTCTTTTCTTAGTATCACCCACCTAAGTAATTCTCCAGTGAGAAAGGGGAGGGGTATGGTGTGGAGAGACCCTGGGAGAATAGGCTCTTGTTCAAGCTAAGCTTCTAGACAATAGTGATAAGGATAATTATTTCTGTCATTATTGATGTTGCCCTTGTTTCTTCTGTCCATTGAGACCTGCCATGTACCAGCTACCTTGCTAGCTCTGTGCCTGAATTCCCAAATCCCACCTTAGCCCTCAGCAGCGGGTACCACTCTTATCCCCATTTCACGTACAATGGAACCAGAGATCAAAGAGATTCAGTAATTTGGCAAAGGTTTTACAGGAAGCATTAGAGTGGCACTCAGAGTGGAACCCAGAAGCAAACCTGACTCACAGCCTGCAAGTTTTCACGATTTTTTTCTTTCTATTTAAAATTGTATACGTAAGTACACAAAGAAGTCTATACATACACACAGACACACACAGCATATACCCATGTATGTATGTATCTGTAACAAAAGCAAAACAAAGCCATATAAAAGACAAACATTAGAGAAATACATAAAGCTGAGAGTAAAAATTTCCCATAAACCTCATACCATCCCCACCCCATATTCCACTCCTCCCTTCCACTTGCTGACCACTGTCCATTTTGGAAAGCACATCCTTCCCAGTGTTTACAATACACATGCCTGATATTAAGGCATTTTTGTGGTTGGTCTCTTCTGTGAAAAATGGGTTTATGCTGTACCCGGTGTCCTTCAACTTGCTTGTTTCACTTCACAAATACCTTGTTTTGATCTTCCCATGTCAGCATATAGAGAGGCGCCTCATTCTTTATTACATGAGTCTGTTCTTCCATCTGTGAAATAAAGGGGTTGTGCTGGGTCTCTAAGGGCCCTTCCATTCTAATGTTCTGCATTCTGATCTTCTATTTTAAAAGGCAGTGCTAATGACTAAGTAATTGGATGTTTTTGTTTGTTTGTTTCCTAATGGAGTGTGAAGTGCTCTGACAGTAAATCAACAAAATATCTGTAGTGAGAGGCATTGGGAGGGTCGCATGACTTACTGTTCCTTGCTCACCTTCTTGCACAGAGCCTTGCATATGTTAACTACCCAATAAATATTTGTTGAGTGAATGTCACCACAGAGAGCTTTACTGAAGCGAGAAGGTAGCACTGGCTCAGAGTCATTTTGCTTTTGCAAGAGACTTTGGGACACCCAGTGTACCTCTTAAAAGCACTTTTATGTTCTAAGGAAGACCAGAAAAGGTGCTATTTATTACGTGTTCATACTATTAAATTTACCAGAGTGTATTGGTTTTGATTTTTAGATCTAATCAAGTTTTGTGTGTGTGTGTGTGTGTGTGTGTGTGTGTGTGTGTGTGTGTATACTTTGCTCTTTAGATATACAGAAGGGACAATTGAGGCCATTTAATATAAACCTAATGACATAGATGAAGTTCCTCTTTATTATACTCAGCTAATAGTCATCCAGGCTCTATTTGAGAGTCTCCAGTGATTCAAAACTGCACCCTGCAGTTCTGAGGGGAAGATTCCATCAGCAGAGCCATCCACAACATCAAAAACACAGGTACTACTGAGAATTCTCTTTGGTTGTCCTGAATCCACTAATTCTTTGAGTTTCTATATTGGACTACTTATAAGCTCATCTAACACTCATTGCCAACTCATGCTACTCCTTCTTCTTGTCAAGTTTATCATCTACTCATTTGGTCTTTTAGTAAACATACATTATAAGCATTATTAGAAGCACTAGGAATCAACAGTAGCTAAAAATGTGGTCTATGCTTTCCTCCAATTTACAGTCAGAAAGAAAGACAGATGTATAATTAATATGCAAATGGACTGAAGCAACAATATACTACTCCTCTCCCTCCTGGGATTACAGAAGACTTTCTAGAAGAGGATAAATTTGCATGTAGGTCTTAAAAGATAAATAAGAAATTGAGGGCCTTCAAAACTTCATGCTGCTGCTGCTGCTAAGTCGCTCCAGTCGTGTCCAACTCTGCGATCCCATAGACGGCAGCCAGGGTCCCCCATCCCTGAGATTCTCCAGGCAAGAACACTGGAGTGGGTTGCCATTTCCTTCTCCAATGCATGAAAGTGAAAAGTGAAAGTGAAGTCACTCAGCGACCCCATAGACTGCAGCCTACCAGGCTCCTCCATCCATGGGATTTTCCAGGCAAGAGTACTGGAGTGGGGTGCCATTGCCTTCTCCAAAACTTCATGAGGTCCATGTTAATATACAAATATGCTAAAACAATAGCATTTTCCATATCTGAAAATCCAATAAACCTATCAGAATATGAAATTTGTTTGGCTTTAAATAACCTATTGGTAAACACCAAGTGTTTCTCTTCGGAATACTCACAAACCATCCTTTGAGAGATTAATTTTAGGTGTTGATTCAAACTCATTAACGTATCATTTATGGAATCTATATTTTTCATCACACAATTAACTTTTCAACTCCAGTGATTATTTGGTACTTTGAAATTTCTCATACATTTGCTGGATGCTGTTCATTTTTGCCATATTATAGGACTTGATTTAAAAATTGGTTGTTTACAGTGATCATAGAAGTATATAGATGTGTCTTTTCTTTCATCCATCATCTATTGTTGGTTTTAATATTGACTTATTAGATACTAGATTCTTGTTATGACGCTTTTGTCCCAATTATAACATTATTCCTAAAGGAAAATGTGTCTGCTTCATAATGATCCACATTAAGAAGCTGTTTAAGTTTTAATGCTAATTGCAATGCTCTTTCATACAAATAACAGAATATTCCACTTAAACACATTGATTGACATAAGCAAAAAGTTGAGAGGCACTGGCTTTAGGCGTGACTTGGTCCAACAACTCAAAGACATTATTGGAGCCCAGTGCATATGTCTTCCTTTCTCGGTTCTGCTTTCCTGGGTTTAGCTCCATGCTTAGTAGGCTTTTCTCATATAACCCACAAAGAGCTACCACATTCTCATCCAAAAGCAACTAGCAAAGAGATAGTCCACTTCAAACAAAAGTATTAGAATTTGTTTCAGTCTGAGTCCCTTTGCTGTCCACCTGAAACTCTCACAACATTGTTAGTCATCTGTAATCCAATACAGAATTCAGTTTTTTTCAAAAAGAGAGACTATTGGCACCCAAATTCAGCTTTGATGTTAGACACAATTAAATTTTGTTTGGTAATTGCTTTCCTGGGCATTTAATATGATTACCATTGTCAATGTGCCCAGGAGAGCAGTGCTTTCTATTAATCATAAAGTAACAAATATTACCATACTGTTCATGGCGTTCTCAAGGCAAGAATACTGAAGTGGTTTGCCATTCCCTTCTCCAGTGGACCACATTCTGTCAGACCTCTCCACCATGACCCACCTGTCTTGGGTTGCCCCGCAGGCATGGCTTGGTTTCACTGAGTTAGACAAGGCTGTGGTCCTAGTGTGATTAGACTGACTAGTTTTCTGTGAGTATGGTTTCAGTGTCTCTGCCCTCTGATGCCCTCTTGCAACACCTACCGTCTTACTTGGGTTTCTCTTACCTTGGACGTGGGGTATCTCTTCACGACTGCTCCAGCAAAGCGCAGCCGCTGCTCCTTACCTTGAACAAGAGGTATCTCTTCACTACCGCCCCTCCTGACCTTGAATGTGGAATAGCTCCTCTAGGCCCTCCTGCACCCGCGCAGCCACTGCTCCTTGGATGTGGGGTTGCTCCTCCCAGCCACCGCCCCTGGCCTCTGAGGTAGGGTAGCTCCTCTTGGCTGCTCCTGCTCTGTCGCAGCCTGGCACTCTCGGCCGCCGCCCCAGTGCCAAAAAATTGATGCTTTTGAACTGTGTTGTTGGAGAAGACTCTTGTGAGTCCCTTGGACTGCAAGGAGATCTAACCAATCCATTCTGAAGGAGGTCAGCCCTGGGATTTCTTTGGAAAGAATGATGCTAAAGCTGAAACTCCAGTACTTTGGCCACCTCATGCGAAGAGTTAACTCATTGGAAAAGACTCTGATGCTGGGAGGGATTGGGGGCAGGAGGAGAAGGGGACGACCGAGGATGAGATTGCTGGATGACATCATTGACTCAATGGACGTGAATCTGAATGAACTCCGGGAGTTGGTGATGGACAGGGAGGCCTGGCGTGCTGCGATTCGTGGGGTCACAAAGAGTCTGACACGACTGAGCAACTGAACTGAACTAAGCAACTATATTACCAAAAAAAAAAAAACCACCAAACCTGTGTCTCAGCCCTATTTGATGTGAGTCCCCAACCTTGGCTACATGACTATGGTCAGAGAGTTGGGGTACACTAACTGCCTGAAACCAATCAGGGCATATGGCTAGAACTCAAGAGAGTTCACTCCTATGTAATCTCCATGACTGGAAACTTTGGAATATGGTTGGAGTGGGAAAGATGGAAATGGATGCCTAGAAGACAACCAATGCATGTCTGATTTAAAATCAGCTCTCTCAATATTTTATATAAAGTAGATTGCTCATTCATTCAACAAATGCATATTAAGTCTTTGCCTTAGACAAGACTGTGTGCTTTGATCTGTGGGGCCACAAGGATGAAAACTCCATCTTGACTCAAAGAACAATGATACTACATGCTTAAGTTCTTGCCTTTTCTGCTCCCCCATTTTTCTTAGAAGCTAATGCTATTACTTCCATAGAATAATCTTGCCTCAAAGTATCATCTATCTACATGTAGTCCTTCATACTCAATACCATACCCCAAAACATTGGCAAATATGAGAAATATTTGATTTCAATTTTAAAAAGACTTTTCAAGTTTAACTTGAAAATAAAGCCACCTTCTAAAATTTCAGCCAGAACTGTATGAACTGCATGCCCTAAGCAGACGAGTGTAAAAGCCAACCACCATGGGTATATTCTGAAAGATTTTATTGTTTAAGAGGCCAAGTGCCAATTAGGCAGCAGATGCCATGGCCAGCAGCTCTCCCCAGAGACTCCCCTGGGCAGCAGGTAAGGCAGTCACAGCTTGTGCCTGTTTTTCTAAAGAGAAGTGTAGAACCTCCAAATTCTGGCCCACAGACCTCCTGCATGAGAATTACCTGAAGAGAATAGTTATAATAACTGTTCCTCAGCCTGACCCCAGATTTCTGAATCAGAAGAGTGGAGGATCTGCAATTTATCACACCCCACAGGTGCTTCTCATGCACTTAGGCCTGAGACCCCCTGATTCAAGTCTCCACAGCCTCATCCTCAGATTTTTCAGTGTGCCATGGACAAGAGGAGAAAACTTCATCCCAAGCAAGACTGGACATTTTCGTTAGCAAGACAAAGCCTGCACATAGCAGTCTGGAGATGGGGTTGAACTAAGAGGCCATCAAAGCCCCCGCTGTTGGTTACTCACACCCGTGAGTTCTTTCCTACAAATAGTGCAAAGTCAGGGGCAGTGAACAGGGCGGCACTGGCTCAGGGTCACAGCCAAGTGTCCAGGTTTGGCTCCTGGGTCCACATGCCTTCTTAAGGGACTTGAGGCTGTTAGAGGACATTGCTGCAGGGTCTGTTAAGAGCTGATGGGTCTGGACTGGGCTTCACATCACCCAGGCCACGGTTTTCACTTGGCATCCAGGGGAAGATTGTGTTACCAGAGGATGAGCCAAGTTTTACTTTAAATTATTATTTATTTTTGGCTGCACTGGGTCTTCATTGCTTCAGGAAGTTTTCTCTAGTTGTGGCAAGTGGGGGCTACTCTCTAGTTGCAGTATGCAGGCTTGTCAGTGAAGTGGCTTCTCTTGCTACAGATCACAACCTCTAGAGTTGTGGCACATGGGCTTAGTTGCCCCACAACATGTGGAATTTTCCTGGACTGAGGATCGAACCTGAGTCCCTTGCATTGGCCAGGCAGATTCTTAACCACAGGACTACCAAGGGAGTCCATGCTTTACGGTTCTCTCAGTGAACTCTTTATTTCTCAACCTGCTTCAGATTTCTCAGGGAGCAGGGATTCCTCTTCCCTACCTCCAGGTTTCCTAGAGACCATCCCCTCACCCTGGTCAAACAGCCTATTCCAGTGCTCAGAATTTTCTTCTGTGTGTAAGGGCCCAGGGTGGGGAAGAGCCTGGGACTGATTTGAAACATTGCCGTAGAAGCAGATTCCATCTTCTTGCCCCTTAGTGCACAGAATCACCCAAGAAGTGACATATATTACTGCATTCTGCTTGTGACGTGTGTTTGGTCAACAACAACAAAAAAATTCAAGAAACTACATTTTCAAGATTACATGACATGTTTCAGTTACATTAAATGGGCCTCACGGATGTTTGTTTTGTTACAGCCAGTCTTGAGAAGGAGGGACAGGGACTGAAGCTGAGATAGAGTCTAAGGCCCTATTCCCGCACCCCCCCCATGGCTGCCATTGCAGTTGGTTGTCATCTAATTATCTTCATAGAGACTTAGAATCCAGATGGCTAACAGGCTTTGTCAGTTTCTGTTGCTTAGAACAGCACCAAGTAGATCTGTAGCTCACTGAGAAATGGTGGTTGATTTCTGATGTGTGCAGCCCAGGGACCAGCAAGGAGAGGTGGCATCTCTGGCTTGAGGAGTTTGCAGGGACCCCCCTCAAAGTTACTCCTGGCTGGAGTAGAACAAATGGCTGTTTCCATTTGTAAGACAGTGAACAACCACACCTCTCTTTACTCAGAGGATCCCTAGAGTGTATAGCTATGGGCTGTAGTTTGTTAACACAGAGGAACTGTCCCTTACATTTCCTCTCCTGTAACCTCTATCTTTCCATCTTTCCTGGCCCTTTCCTCCATTCCATTTGCAATCAAGCCCTGCCAATCCTCCTCGGCAATCAACTCCCTTCTCATCCACATTCCTACCAGTGTTGTCCTGACTTACACTTTCAAGATCTCCTTTACAGACAATGAAAATACTCTTATTTTTTGTTTCCCTGGGCTTCCCACATGGCATTGGGGTAAAGCATCCACCTGCCATTGCAAGAGATGCAAGAGACGTGGGTTCGATCACTGGGTCGGGAAGATCCCCTGGAGTAGGAAATGGCAACCCACTCCATTATCCTAGCCTGGAGAGCCTGGTGGGCTACAGTCCATGGGATCACGAAGAGTCAGACATGACTGAGCGACTAACACTTTCACTTTACTGTGCCAAACACGGTTCAAAGCACTGAGCATCCCACTGTGGACAGAACCACGTCCCTGCCCCCAAAGAGCTTATACTTTAGTTTAGTTAAGCACACGAAGTAAATAAATACAGTATGTTGATGGTGGCGAGTACCGTGAAGAAACATGAAATGATGTAAAAGGGAGCAGAGTGGGATGATGATGTGGAATTTTATTCCAAGCTGAGGAGGTCAGGGAAGACCTGAATGAAGGAGCGGGGAGGGAGCCATCTAAACATCTTGGGAAAAAGCAATCCAGGTGGATGGAGTAGCAAGTGCAAAGGCCCTGAGGCACAGAAAAATAAACCAGGGCTTTGGAGTCAAAAGGACCCATTTTAGCTTGATGCCCTGGGGCAGATATTTCCCTTCTAGGCACTCCTTTTTTCATATAAAATTGAGAATGATAATGATATGTTCTTTCTTCTGAGCTCTTGAGAGGATTCAATACAGCATCGTTCCTGGCATGTAACAAGCACTTGATATGCTGGTTCCCTTCTCTTCTCCCTTCCCCTCCATTCATCCTCAAAGCCTCCAGGTAATGCTGACTGTGGTATCTGTTTTATAACCGTGTTCAAATGTTTCCTGATATGAATTACGAAGGTACGCGTAGCTAAAAGTGCTTCTCTCTTATAACAGCTGTACTTCCTTTTCTGCCTTCAAGGGAGGCATTAAAAATGGTGTTCACAAAACCATTCCAGCCATTTCCCCCACATATAACTGCTGGCTTCAAAGGGTGCTGGTGATAGACGGATAAGAGGAGATAGGATTCTCTGGACATGGGTTCTATGATTGCTCATGAGCTCTGTGATTCTAAGAGATGCCCCGTTTGGTTCCCTTTACACTCATTAACAGCAAAACCCTGCTGAAAAGCAGCTAGTTGGTGTTGGGGTTGATCTGAGAGGAATAAAGGATTCCATGAAGGCTCTCATGATTTAAGGAGAGTGTGGACTCTACTGGAATTGTCAATAGAGTGTCCAAAACTGTTTCTCTGTCTTTGGCCAATTTTTCCTCATGTTTCCTCCTGTACAAGAAGCCTTCTCTGACCTGTCCCTTACACATGGCAGCAGTTATTCTTAAGTGTCACAGGCACCATCATGAGTATGGGCAACCTAAGCTTAGAAATGGGGTGAGTTAAAAACACCTATATGAGAGTTAGATATTTCTTTGTGAGGAAGCTGAGTGGTCTACCCTTAATTAGGTAAGAAAATAACCATTTTGAGGTGAATGCTTTGGGGAGCCATCGATACAAAATAAGTTCCATCATTTCTACCTCTGTTTCCACATGACTATCTCTTTCAATTAAAATTTCTTTTTTATTTTTAGACTGAGTAAGCCAGAAATTTTCACTTCTCTTATTACATTCTCTAGAAAGACTTTATACAATTGAATTTTTAACCTTTTGTAGATGTATTTATGATATGATTCATAGATTTACTTAACATTAATTATTCCCTCTTCACTACTCTGAAGATAACATCAAGCAAGTTTGTCTTCCGCTCCCATTTCCATGAAAGTAAAACTTTAAGGTACATGCACAGGGTAGCTTTTCCTCTTAAGAAAAATAACCAAACTAGCTAAGCAGCAGACAGCCACTCATCATAGTCTAATAAATCACAAATAATAGTCTGATAAATTATATTTCTGTATACAATTACCTGCTTTCCTCCATGCCCAAGCTGAGAGTGGTTATTATTTAAAATACTGAAGGGCCCAAGGAAAAGGAATGACAATGGTTGGAAAATAGTCAAGAAGCTAAGAATCCATGGTGACGGGCAGGGCAAAAATGGAACTCAGGAAAAAGAAATGACTTGGAGCCTCATTCACTCACAGAATCAATTGTGTCTTTGTCTGTAACTAACATTTCGGAGAATGCCACTTGTCTTCTAAGGCTATTCTTTCCCTGGTATTCTCATCAGCATTGAGACGGAGGGATCCTATTATGTGATCTTACTACTTAGGTACTCACAAGTAGAATTTCATCTTTAAAACTGTCAAAAGAATTTTAGTCTTATCTAGTCTTCCAAGAAAGCTATAACATGAACAATGCCAGTAACAATTATGAAACTAAATTGTCCTTATGAGAATTTTTAAAAATTAATTTTACCAGTTTATATTCATTGTGACTCATTTCCATATAAATGATCTGACTTTATTCTGTCTAAAAATGGGTATCTCCTTTGTTTTTTTGGTTGAGAAATTTGCAGTTCTTGAAAGGTAGTTAGGTTGAGCTATTTGAAGCCATGTTGGTATGTGCTGTGTTTTGTGTTTTTTTTTTAATTATAATTCTCTCTTTTTCTGTTTGGCAGTGTATCAGTTACAGCAAGAGGCCCCTCGTCCCAAGAGGATCATTTGTTCTGGGGAGGTCAGTACTCAGCTATTTCCAATACACCTCATTAAATATGATGAATGGTCAGCACTGTGTTCATATTGGAGAGCCTTCAGATTTACTGAGAGTTGATTTCTATTAATGTTTAAGTGTCATCAGATTTAACATCTAAATAATCTATATTTTGAAATCAAGTGTTATTTGAAAATACTAACTTGTAATCAGAAGTCTTACATTTTTCACCACTGCAAAGGTAAATTAAGCATCTTTTGTAAATTCCCCAAAATGTATATTCTGTTTTTTCTTTGCTTCTGCAATTTAATACTTTTACTGCTTTTTTTTTTTTTATGAAATGCTTCCAGCAGAGAAAATGCAGAGAATGATAAATATCTGGACTCTCTCAACACCCATATTTAGCAAACCTCTATGCTTTGTCATATTAAAAAAATCCCTATGAGAAGAGTGACTGGGTTTTTATTCTTGGAGATAAGCTTAAAAATATATTGACTCATAAAAATGCTTCCTAGCCACAGAACTTTCCCTGGCCCACCTTTACTTGTCAGTTCTCTTATCATCTGGGATGCCAGCAAAATTGGAAAGGCAAGATGAAGGCTCTGTTTTCTGGTTTTATGCTGACCAGTTGCTTTAATAGCCAGACTAAAATCCTTCAAACAAAGTTCTACGGGTCCTTGCTTGTTTTTGTTAGTATGATTTTGCATAAATAGAGAGTAGCAAATTTCTTTTAAAGTGTCACATCTGCCTGATCGGGGAAAGACTCTTAATTCCAATAACCTTGAGATTCATCCTTGACATCAGGACTTTCTGGCAGACTGACTAGCTCTGGTTTGAATCTGTGTCAAAGACTTAGGTACATATGTACTCACAACCAGAGCCAACTTACTACTGTTTCATAAATGCTTCTATAGCAAGTCTTACTTCTGTGGAAGGGCACTGAAGTTCATTGAGTAGTCTGAATTTTAACAGAGTGAATATTCTCATCCCAGGAGTATCACTTGGGAGGAGAAAATATTTGATCTGAGAGGAAAAATTCAGAATGAGGTCAGATCTTTACTTGGTGGTATGGTCTTGTCTGTCACTTACCCTGCTGACTGATGTCCCTTGGTTTTTCAATAATATCCAAATAAGAGAAGATTGGGATAAATAACATAATTTTTTAATGAGAAGTTTTAATTAGGGTATTTTGGGTGGGCATTAAGAAACAAGTTATTAAAAATTCCTTCAGTCTTACTTTATACTTTATACTACTACTTTATAGTGTACTTTATACTAAGTACTTTATAAAGTATAAAGTATACTTTATACTTAGTATTTTGCCATCAGTAAAAAATATAACCATGTATAGAGAGTTAGACTTTAAGTGCCCATGAAAAGAATGTTTGTGAAATTAGAATTCAACTGAAGTCTCTTCCTCACTCTCTTAGTTGCGCCGACTCTTTGTGACCTTTTGGACTGTAGTCCACCAGGTTCCTCTGTCCATGGAATTCTCCAGGCAAGAATACTGGAACTGGTTGCTATGCCCTCCTCTAGGAGATCTTCCTGACCCAGGGATTGAACCTTAGTCTTCTGTGTCTCCTGCATTGTAGGCAGATTCTTTACCCACTGAACCACTGGGGAAGCCCACAGTCTCTTCATTATCTGTGGGGGGGAGGGGCAGTATACCTGTAAGCCAGGTAGAATGTTAGCAGTGGAGATGGGTGGATTCAGATTAGCTTCATGAAGGCTCTTCACAGAGCTCCACTGAAACTCTTCAGCCATCCAGTGGACCAAGGGTCCACTGCCTGTTTCTTTAATGTCACACTTGCATCGTAAGAGAGTGCCCCAGAGGCCTTAGCAGAGCAGAACTGTGTGCCACAAGCCACCGCTGTCTGCTATGACTGAAGGATATGCTCACGTGCAGCTGTTTTCTTCCTTCTCTCTTGTCTTCTAAACCAAGCTTTTCACCTTTTGACATTAATCAATCCGATTCATTAATAAGTTATGTCTGGTGGATGCTGGATTCCTAGGTAACTTTGCCGCTAGGAATTCCGTGTATCTCGTTTCTGCCAGGAAACCTAATGCGAAATGGACGTTCGTCGGCTCTATTTCCTCAGCAGGTGGCGCGGGGCTCATCCACTCAGGCAGGTGTCGGGCGATAAAGGGCCAAATGTGCTGGAGCGACAGGTGCTGCTGAGATGAGCGCCAGTGCAGCTTCAGGGCCCTTTGTCCTTCCGTGCAAATAATCCTGCACACACTGCTCAGTCTCCCAGGACGTGGCCTCCTCCTAGTGAAGGCCCTTCTTGGATGCTGGTGAAGTCATTGCTTCTGCTGCAGAGGGTGTCTGAGCAGACAGCTCTGTGCCTTGTAGTACACCTGTGTGCTCAGGGGACGTGCCTAATGAAGACAGAAAGCCTTTCAGCTTGAGTGTGTGGCCAGAGAGACTGAAGCTTTATTAACATATTTACATAAAGCCATAAAAGCGGTTTCTTTTGAAAACCCTTCTCCTGTCAGCCACCTTGTCCCTGGCATGTCACCCCGGCCGTGTTGCTCCAACACACTCCATCTATTTTGTTTCTCTGATGACTAATAACCTCCCAGGCTGTGGGCCCCTCTCAGGTCTGGGTCCTCCCACTGAATGCGATAAATTCCACATTGGAACACCAAGTGAGTCTGCAGTTACCATCATGGAACACTGCTGTTCAAGGGTACAGACACAGGCCAACCCGACTTGCATGCTTGGTGGCTCTCGATGGATACTGACCACTTAGTGGACTTTGTTGGAGAAGTAGCTGATCAGACTGACTGAGCAGGCGAAATCCCATGAGCTTTGCAAACCCAGGAAGGGGAGCCTGGCTGCACAGTCATGTGAACTTGTCTGCAGTCCTTGTTCTACCACTTTCTAGCTACTTGAGTTAGAGCCAAGCACCTACTCTCTGAGGGAGTAAGGTCTACCCCCAGGGCAAACAGCTACTTTGCAGGGTGTTATAAATGGGATCTATGCATCAGGCATCTAGAATGGTGCCTGGCACACTGAATACTCAGTGTTCACTCATGGCAGATTCAGAAATCTGTGAAGAGCAAGTTCTGAGAGAGTCATTAGGGACATAGAGCAAGGACAATATTTGCTGGATGTGAAGGCAAGAAAGACAGTGATCAAGAACAAAGCAAGGTGCCTGGGTCAGGGATTAAGCCTCAAGGTAAAAAGATACTGAGAATGAGGGACAGAGTACAGGCTGAACGACAGCTGTGGCACTGATTGAGTCGGGTAAGGTTAGTTACTGAAATATCAGTTTGTTGCTTTCTTGAGGTTTATTGCAGTAAATTAATATTTACTGAGCAGCCCAGCACCTGGCCTCCTCTACCAGCATTTTCTAAGTGTTCCATGCCAAGAGATGCAAAACATCTTCCAGGATGCAAAGTTTCACTTCCCCTTTCTGTCAGTTGTCAACCAGTCATCTCCTAAGCATTTATTAATTACCGAACAGGTACCTGGGTGGTCTGCCAGAAATTGTGCAGAATATTGACTCTCAAATGTGTGTCTCTAGCTGAGACCTCTCCCGTGGGCTCCAAACACCTCACTCCATCTGCCTATTTGATCTTTTCAGGTAAATGTCCTACAGGTCTCTAGTCTAGTATTCAAAGGAGAATTTTGAACAAGGACAAAGAATAACTTTGAACAAGAACAACTTTGTCCTTGGACCCCACTCCATTAAACGACACCTAACTTCAGAGACCTGGATACCTGTTTTTCCCACATTCACCCTTTTTCGTGGCAAGCTTTGGTTTTGCCTCCAAATATATTTGGCATTTGTCACTGTTCTCTGTCGCCAGGACTACCCTGTGGTTTGGCTCATCATCATTTCTTACCTGGATTGTTTTTTAAATCTATTCATTTGGCTGCGCTGGGTCTAAGCTGCAGTATGCAGATACTTAGTTGTGGCATGTGGGATCTAGCTCCCTGACCAGGGATCAGACCCCAGCCCACTGTGTTGGGAGCACAGGGTCTAAGCCACTGGCTCACCAGAGAAATCCCTCTTACCTGGATTACTGCCACTCAGCAGCCTCCAGTTTCATATCCCCGCTTCCACTGTTGGCACTCTTCCTGATACACAGACACACACACAGACACACACACACCCCATTCTTCAAACAGGAGCCCAAACCATCACTGTTAGCTATAAATCCAGCAGCTTCCCTTCACTCTTAAAAGGAAGACCTCACCCTGCCTATGAGCCCTGGTGTGGCTCCTGCCTTCCTCACAGTCCTGCCTGTGCCACGATTCTCTGAGTGCACTGCCTTGCAGCCCCATTAGTCCTTGCTCCTATCCATCAAACAGACCCCAGTGCCCCTACCATAGGGCCTTTGCATTTGCCCTTTGCCTGAAATTCTTGTTCTTGAGTTTTCGACATGTCCAGATTTCAGATCAAACTTTACTTAATAACGGAAACCCTTCTTGAACCCTTGAAAAATTAGTACCTTACAGATCTTCTCTCTCATATCACCCTTCTTATTTTGTTTATATAGTTAATCTCTAATACACTTTTGATCATATTTAATTGTTTCCTTGTTGTCTGTACATCTTTCTCAGGAGAATACAAACACCAGGGACATCACTAGTCTTAATCATGGGTACTTCCCTGGTATTGAGCCCAGAGCCAGGCAGCAGTGGGCAGTCAGTAAATATATGGTAAAGTGATGAAAAAAAGAGACTGCTATCTTAAGGAATTTAGAACTCTCAGACTGTTACTAATAGCATATCAGATTTACTCAATGCTGTTATTAGGGAGTCAGTTGGACTTTTGGCTGTTGTTAAGGTTCTTACGTAAGCACAGACTAATATTTTTTCCTGGAACATTCTAAATTTCTTTTGACCTTTCCAAAAGGCCAAAATGTTAAGATTTACTTGTATGGCTAAAGCCAACTTCCTCAGAATTACATGAAGAATACAAAATATGCAGAGATACTTTTGTGACTGTAAATGACTTGGTGTCTTGTGTCATTCTTTTTTGAAATTGCTGTAGTGAATATGGGATTCTAAAAGACAATTTCAAAAAGGGAAATAAATTACATACTATCATTTTAAATTGTTCTCCATTTTATGCAGCTTTACTGCCCCTCTCCCTTACCTTAGAATAATCTATTTTGGAAAAAAAATATTTTAATGCAACAGTGAATTCTAGAATTGAGGTTTCTAGCATTTATGATCAGAACCAGTTTTTTTTTTCTTGATTATCAGAGGTTAAGCCAAATACAGAGGATAGTGATCTATCTTAAATTTTTAGCAATAATCCCTTATTTTACCTCCTAGTGATTTGTACTCACTTTTTAAATATTACCTTTTGTGCCCCTTCTCCTTTTCTGTGCATTTTCTCTAGTTTTTGGTGTTTGTAAATAGTTACCCATTTAATCCCTTCTACTTTATTTGTAAAAACTGTTGTTTTAAGCCTGCAAAAGCATTTTATTTTATCATTAAACTTTTAAAAATCTGATTCACCATACCTAGATTTCACAGTCTCACAATCTTGTAGCTTTAGGTATTTATCTTATCCTGGGCATGTCTGGAAGATCTTAACCAGCCATATTGATTGGCTGTATCATTCTCAACTAACTCTGCTGCTGCTGCTGCTCCTAAGTCGCATCAGTCGTGTCCAACTCTGTGCAACCTCATAGACGGCAGCCCACCAGGCTCCCCCGTCCCTGAGATTATGCAGGCAAGAACACTGGAGTGGGTTGCCATTTCCCTCTCCAATGCATGAAAGTGAAAAGTGAAAGTGAAGTTGCTCAGTCACGTCCTACTCTTAGTGACCCCATGGACTGAAGCCTGCCAGGCTCCTCCATCCATGGGATTTTCCAGGCAAAAGAGTACTGGAGTGGGGTGCCATTGCCTGCTCTGCTCAACTAGCTCAGTACATTTCAAATCACAGATTTAAAATAAACTCAGAGAGGTTTTTTAATATTCTATCATCTTCCCCACTTTCTTCTTCTATTCATTGAAAATAAGTGTTTTTGGGCAAATGTGCATCAGAGGGAACAAGAAAAGTCTACTGATTCAAGGCATCAAGATAAGCTATGTCTTGTAATGAGACTGATTCTATAAGCCACAAACAAAAACCAATTCTATTACCTTTTTTTTTCTTTATAATATTATAAATAGATCACAAGTCCCTTGAAAGTATATGATCCGATAGACTAGGTTAGTACTTCTAATTCCCAAGGAGTTATGCAATGGTCAAAGAGACCGAAAAGTTTGACCGAGAAAGGAGAGTTCGGTCCACACGCTTTGCCCATTTCTGGTCGGTTCCCAAAGGAGACCTTGGGTGCCTCTTGGCCTTGGCAGGTTGGTAGAAACCTCCGACAGGTTTTTGCCATAAGCGCATGAGATCACCATGGAACCGCAGAGCAGGGCTCCTGACTTGCTTCACACAGGGCATGTTATCCATTCAAACAAGCACACTGTAGAGTTAGTAAAGCACAGCAGAAAAACGTGTTCGCTAAGAGAACAAAGAACTAGAGCTCCAAGCATCCTTACCTTGTCCTGAAGGATCCCCGGACGAGCCCCCAAGATGAAAGGTTGTTGTTGAATCACGACGCCGGGATTCTTGGCCCCCGGAGGAGAAGAATTCAATCCGGGGCCAGAGACGAGGCTGGATCGCTCAGAGCTTTTGTGTAATAAAGTTTTATTAAAGTATAAAGGAGACAGAGAAAGCTTCTGACATAGGCATCAAAAGGGGGTAGAAAGAGTACCCCTCTATTACCTTTTAATTGGCTTTATGTGTAGTAATCAGAAGGCTATTCCTTCCCTGATTAGAAATATTTCTCTTTTTTATCCTAGACTTTCTCCACCAGTCTCTTTTTCCTCCTTAATATTGACACAACCTAGAATAAAGGGCTCCTGCCATCATTATTCCTTTCAGACTTTCATCTCACTCCTTAACACAGTAAGGCTTTTTGCTTGATGTGATTTTATCCTGAGCTAGACTTGCTTGGCTTGTAGACCCACTGTTGTAAAGGAGGAAACCTTCTCATAAAACTAATGTTTAAAATTTTTTTAGACATATGAGTTTTATTGTTTTCTAAAGTTAGAACCAAGAGTTTTGCACTTCTTTAGATAAAAAGCTTCTTTTTATTAGCAAGTGATGCTGTCTACCAAAATACATGAACTTCCCTCCAAATTTACTCTCTTTGGAATATTTTGAATTTCTTCTAATAGGGCATAGACTTTGCACATTTGCACCTAGAAAATATTTATTCATTTCCAAGGTGATAGCGTGAGCAGAGGATAAGGGCTCTTGAGGACAAGCTGCTGTAGAATTGAGAGGCTCAGGAGCTCTGAGTTGAGGGGACAGATGACTAAACTGGAGAGGGCTGCCAAGGAACATCCATGTAAGGTGGGTATGAACTGAGGCAAAAGTGGAAGGTTTTTTTCCCTTAAAACAGAATAAGGAAAATGAAGGGGAGATTGATAATTTATAACATTTCTTAAGAAGTTACTTGTTTTAGTCCTTCAGTCATGTCCAACTCTTTTGCGACTCCATAGACTGTACTGGCCAGGCTTCTCTGTCCATGGGATTTCCCAGCCAGAATACCGGAATGGATTGCCCTTTCCTTCTCCATGGGATCTTCCCAACCAAGAGATCAAACCTGCATCTGCATTGCAGGCGGATTCTTCACTGCTGAGCCATCAGGCTAACCCTGAGAAGCTACTGCTAGAGATGAATTACTACATTGTGTGCATGCATGCTAAGTCACTTCATTTGTATCTGACTCTTTATGACCCCATAAATGTAGCCCGCCAGGCTCCTCTGTCCATGAGATTCTCCAAGCAAGGATACTGGAGTGGGTTACCACGTCCTCCTCCAGGGAATTTTCCTGACCCAGGGATTGAAACACGCATCTCTTATATCTCCTTCACTGGCAGGCAGATCCTTTTGCCACCAGCACCACCCAGGAGGCCCACACTGTGTAGTTAGTGTCTTGTTTTTGATAAAGGAATAACTGACAGCACCATGGATCCTGTCATCCTCACTTCATCTGTGATAGTTATAACCCAGGATGCCATCACTCACAGATGGGGGCAGGAGAGGGGTGATCCAGACTGAGGGCATGGTGGTTATGAGGTAATGCCCCCACACCAATAGCTGTCTGGCTGGTATGTCTGCTGCGTGACTCAGAGGTCAGGTGCATCAAAATTTCAGGTGTGGCCAGGACCGTCTGGGATAAGTACATAGCACTGGATGCATAAGTGAGATTTTAAAGACATGCTTCACATTTGACTCATCTGATTAAACATTAACTGAGAAATAATGCTCATCAAGGCAGTTACACTTTGCTCCGAGCAAGCCATGTTTCCTAGAGTAGTGTGGTCTGGCTAACCAAGCAGTGAGACGTTTGGGGAGAAAAAAAAAAGAAAGAAAAACACATGGATGGCACCATCTCCGACCGTGCAGATTTGACTGTAGCGACTATAAAGGATATGGCCTAATTATTCGCTGCTGTCCATCTTTCCATAGTAATAAGTGCTAACACATATGAGTGACTTACTGTACACCGAGCGCTGGGTTAGAGTTTCACATACGTAATTTCTCATAACAGTGCCATGCGATTGTTATCTGTCTCATTTTACAAGAGGAAATGAGACAAAGAGCACAGGAAGGGCAGAGCCAGTCTGTCTCTGATGGTCCAAATCCAGGACTTGGCTTCTAACCCAGAGATTCTGAAAGTGTGGTCCCAAGACCAGGAGCAGCAGCAGCATCACCAGGGAACCTGTCAGAAATGCAGATTCTTCTGGCCCACCCCAGCCCAACGATCTGGGTCTTAACAAACCCTGCTGGTCATCCTGATGTTCGCTCAAGTGTGAGGACCGCCTCTGGGGCCATTGTTCTCACTTCCTCTACTTTCTTTTTTGTTTCTAATTGAAGTATAGTTGATTTATAATGTTGTGTTAGTTTCTGGTATATAGCAAAGTTATTACATTTTACAAATATATAATACATATATTCTTTTTCAGAGTCTTCTCTATTATAGGTCATTAAAAGATATTGAATATAGTTCTTGTGCTATACAGTAAATCCTTGTTGTTTATCTATTTTGTACATAGTAGTGTACCTCTGTTAATCCCAAGCTTCTAATTTATTCCTCCCTTGCTTTCCCCTTAGGTAACCATAGTTTTATTTCTGTATCTGTGAGTCAGTTTCTTTTTGTAAATAAGTTCATTTTTATCATTATTTTAGGCTCCATATATAAGTAATACCATATGGTATTTGTCTTTATCTTTTTGACTTATTCACTTAGTATTTAATATGATAATGTCTACGTCCATCTATGTTGCTGCGGTGGCATCATTTCATTCTTTTTATGGCTGCTACTGCTGCTAAGTCGCTTCAGTCGTGTCCGACTCTGCGTGACCCCATAGACGGCAGCCCACCAGGCTCCCCCATCCCTGGGATTCTCCAGGCAAGAGTACTGGAATGGGGTGCCATTGCCTTCTCCATTTTTATGGCTAAGTACCTTCCATTTATGTATGTACCATATCTTCTTTATCCATTCATCTGTCAGTAGACATTTAGGTTGTCCCCGTGGGTTGGCTATTGTAAATAGTACTGCCAGAAATATTGGGGTGTGTGCAATTTTTCAAATGAGCCTCCCTCTCTACTTTCTGTTTCATGCTGCTTTTCCTGTACCCTGGAGTAGACAGAAGAATCAAGATGCTTTCTCTCCTGGTGATGTTTACTGTTTGCCCAGCATTGTACTAGACTTTTCATGAATTTCAAAGTCAATGCCAAGTCATCCCATGGCTGACTTTTCATTTCTAGATGTACTTCCTCCTTGATGTTATTTTCCATTCGTTAAAAATATTTTGCCTTTGCCTCTCTTCTGAACTCCAGAAGTTGGTGATGGACAGGGAGGCCTGGAGTGCTGCGATTCATGGGGTCGCAGAGTCGGACACGACTGAGCGACTGAACTGAACTGAACTGAACTTTGCTATGTCTAGCTTTCCCATGCCCTCATATGTTGCTGGGGCCAAGTATGAATCTTTGTTAGGGGAATGGTCAGTGCTTAATTTAACCTGGTTTTCTACATCCACCACTCCTTTCCCATAAGCTATTCTCCTCAGTCTTATGCTTGTATGACTAATTAACAAAAATGTTCAAATTCAGTTCTAGTCAGGTGATTTGTACTTGTGTTCATCCATATTCAGTATACATTCTTATGAACTCCAGCTCTTCTTTGATGTTTTCCTTACCTTGTTCAGTTCAGTTCAGTTGCTCAGTTGTGTCTGACTCTTTGCAACTCCATGACTACTGGAAGAACCATAGCTTTGACTAGACAAACCTTTGTTGACAAAGTAATGTCTCTGCTTTTTAATAGACTGTCATAGCTTTTCTTCCAAGAGGCAAACGTCTTTAATTTCATGGCTGCAGTCAACATCTGCAGTGATTTTGGAGCCCCAAAAAATAAAGTCTCTCACTGTTTCCACTGTTTCCCCATCTGTTTGCCATCAAGTGATGGGACCAGATGCCATGATCTTTGTTTTCTGAATGTTGAGTTTTAAGCCAACTTTTTTACTCTCCTCTTTCATTTTCATCAAGAAGCTCTTTAGTTCCTCTTCACTTTCTGCCATAAGGGTGGTGTCATCTGCATATCTGAGGTTATTGATATTTCTCCTGGCAATCTTGATTCCAGCTTGTGCTTCTTCCAGCTCAGCATTTCTCATGATGTGCTCTGCATAGAAGTTAAATAAGCAGGGTTTCAATATACAACCTTGACATACTCCTTTCCCTATATGGAACCAGTTTGTTGTTCCATGTCCAGTTCTAACTGTTGTTTCTTGACCTGCATACAGATTTCTCGGGAGGCAGGTCAGATGGTCCTGTATTCCCATCTCTTTCAGAATTTTCCACAGTTAGTTGTGATCCACACAGTCAAAGGCTTTGTTGAAGGCTTACCTAGTAGACGTGTACAAATCCCAGCTAAATTTACTCTTCCTTTCAATGAACCTTTGAATTAATAAAAGTAATAAATCCATTATCATTATGTCAGGAGTACTTTGAAATATATTTCTGAAATATTTTTCCAAGTGCTGGTCACTTCACTCAGTGAATCAGCTGTGTGCTCATTGAATAGCTCTCAATTCAGAATTGTAGGCAACTCATTTATCAGTGAAAGCCAGTCCAGTGCTGATGCTGTCTGGGCCGTGCCTCCTTACCTCAGTCTACCACTCCTTTTGTTGTTCCCAGCTTGACTGGCATCATTGACAATCAATCATCTTTGGCTGTGTCCTCTGACAAGCCACAGTCTTGGAATTAGCTCTCAGTATGCCATATCTCCTTGTCTTGTTGGCAAGCTTTGCTTTCGTGATAGTATCTCTTTCTTCTTCCTGTTTACAGGGCCAGTGTCATCTCCCCCATCTACTGTGGGAGGAAATTAAATATCCTTGGCACAGCCCCACAAAGGCATGTTGGTTACCATCCAGCACCTTGTGTCCTCCTAGGTAATTACACATCAATTGTCTGATGAATTGTTCTTGTATCTCCCTGGGTATTTCTACTGCATCTATAATTATACTTTTCTGGTTGTCTCTTTGCTCTGCTGTGATCCTCCAAGTTCCATGACTTCTCAAAGACCATGTTTAATGATGGTGCAGCAACACCGTTCAATTCAAGGATGCAGATCAGGTCCCTTAGGGTTTCAGTATTCTTTGATTGTTTAACAGTATAATTCAACCATTTGCTGTCTTCCCTCACTTTGATTTTTCAAATTGGCATCAGGAGACCATAGGTTAAAACTTAATGATTCTTTCCTCCCTTTGCAGTAAGAGACAGCAGGACATGAACATAAATAGGTCATTTGACCACCATTAAATAAAAAGGCCGTTTGAGGCATTAGCAAATGCCCTGAGTTTTGAGCTAATTATA
The DNA here is from genome assembly GCA_917880005.1 of Nanger dama. Taxonomy (NCBI): domain Eukaryota; kingdom Metazoa; phylum Chordata; class Mammalia; order Artiodactyla; family Bovidae; genus Nanger; species Nanger dama. The sequence goes on from CAKJTW010000022.1 coordinate 31,075,715, forward strand.
AGATGTCCTGAAAATGATTTTTGAGAATGAACTCCAATGTGTGTTAGTCTAGAATAGCCATTGGCAAACAATTGTCTGCCAGCTATTTTTGTAAATAAAGTTTTATTAGAACACAGCAATGCTCATTCCTTTATGTATTAACTATGACTGTTTTTATGCTTCCATGTTGAGTCCTGGAGACAGATTGTATGGTCCTCAAAGCCTAAAGTAGTTACTATCTTATTCTTGCCAGAAAAAGTTTCCTGACCCCTAGTCTTGTATTAGAAGTAACTTTGAAGAGTTAATACATGCAAAGCACTCAGAACAGTGATATTTATCTGTGGGAAGTATTGGTCTTTAATTTCTACCCTTTCCCAAGCACTTGTATAAATGTTAGCCAGAAGAAGTTTAGTTCTGTAGTTTAGAATGGATTTGACCCCAAGCCATTATGAGAAACATTTTGACCTTCCTGTTTGACACTCTTATATTGGTGAAAGAAGCCCAGGCAGTTACAATAAGAAGTTGTTGGTTCACCTGCTTCCTCACGGCCACTTCTTCCCTGTTAAGAAATGGTAGCCTGTTTAAAAGGTGGCCCAGTGCTCCATAAGCAGGAAATTTAAAAGGTGTGTACAATCTCTTTATTTGGGAACACCATCTGAACATGTAAACTAAGCTCACCTTCTTTAATTTCAGGCCCAAACCATTTGAGGGAAAGAGTGCTGTGTCTGCCACTTACTATGAAATACACTCCCTCACCAAATTTGGATTAGTGGATAGATATAGTGATGAATAAATAGATATACCATAAAGCACACATATATAGCACATATTATAGAATTTAAATTGTGCATATATGGGTGTTGGCTGTTAACTTTTTCAGCATTTCTGTCTATCTGAAAATTTTCATAATAAAATTTCAGAAAGAAAAACTAAGTTCATTTGTGCACGAAGAGCAATGTCCAGGCAGGCTCTGACCCAGGGAACAAAAACAATCTCTTGGGTATGCAGCCCTGAAAGGCAGGAGTATGGCTCAATGTCAGAGCTGCTGTAAGCACCGTAAGCTCAAGAATTTTTAACATGGAATAATTTGTCAGAAAAAGAATTTGAAAGCAAGGACAAACATGAATAAAGCACTTTCACTCTTATTTATTACCATACTGGGAATTGTTTGGGGGGAAATTTCAGAAGTGCTGTTTTTCAGAAGTGCTGAATTAAGTAATTTTTAAAAATAATCGAGGAAAGGTTTTTAGATTTTATGGCATCATCACCATATAGCAAAGTGAATACTGGACCTGAAAGCAGCAGCTGGGTTTTGACCTCGAATCTGCTGCTAGCCCTGGGTAGCACCGGGAGCAGATTAACTTATCACACCAAACCACAGCCTTCTCATCTATAAAAAGGAGGCAAAGATATTAATACATAGTCCACCTTCCTGGTAGAAGAATAAATGTAGAAGCATTCTGAAAGCCATGAAGATGTCACCAGACAATGAGTTCTCAATGGAGCCAGTATCAGGCCCAAGGTGGGGGTTGGTTCTTGAAGGAGCACATAAAAATCTTTACTATTTCAATCTATGAAGCACAGATAAACATATAGAACAGAAGCAGATATACAGTCTATCTGCAGTACTGAAATTTTGCTGGGAAGGAATGATTAGGAAAGAAAAATATGTGTAAAAAAGCTTCAAAGGAAGGTTATAATACGAACAATATTGAGAATGTTTTGCCAAATAATCTTTAATTTCTACCATCTCCCAAATTATGTTCCCTTTTTCTGCAGGTAGGTTAATTTTATCCTTCAGTTTGAGCACATTCAATTGAATACTTGGATTGAATACTTACATTTGAATTTTTTATTTCTAGGAGGAGAGAGTTAAAAAAAATACTTTTGGGAAGAATAAGACTGATGGACATTCTTTGCCTTTTCCAAAGTACATATCGTACCACTTAACCCAAATACCATTAGGCTTTGAAGGAAGGAATTTGCTAACAGGAATGAGGAATTAAATGAGCATACTCACCCGATATTTTTTGCCTCCTAGAAATTTATCAGCAGCATTAGTTTTCCCTTGATTTAATTCAGTTCAACTGCATACTTCAAGCTCTTTGAGCCTAAGAGGTATGTGGAGAATTTAAAGAGTTCCAAGGAGAATAATGAAGATGAATTAAGGATTGGAAAATGGGATCTGTTGGGAAAGATTCAAAGAACAAGGATTATTTAGTGTGAGGAAGAACAGGCAATCAGGTGGCTTCTAATAGTGGAAACCTGCTCCTTGGGAGAATATTCTCCGGTTCTTATCTGCCCTGAAGACCAAAGGAAGGGGAAGAGTGTATTTGAAGCAAGAGGGGCATGAGATTAGATATCAAGATAAAATATCTGTCCATGATTGAATCCTAGACTCTGACTCACCTTTATGGTATTTTTTAAAAATAAAGTGTCTGTCTGTAGGAAGTTATCAGGAGGAGAAATAAGTAAACTCTTTACATTTTATTTTCTTGCTCTGGTTGGAGGCTGGCCAGCCAGCATGGCCAGTGTGGCCTCCATGGTATTCGGCTTGATGGGAGGAAAGTTATTATTCCTGGTGCTGTGGTTTCAGGATGGCAGAGTATGAGTACCAAGCCCCAGGTAAGAGAGCAGAGTTGGAGCAATACACCCAATAGCATTGTCCATACAAGCAGGGCTGAAAGTGGATGTTGAGAGCCCACACGTAGAGCCAGGGAATCAGTGTCAGAGAAGCAGCAAGGAAGAGTGGGCCAAAGTGAGCTGCTGGGAGGATGATCTGGGCTAGTTAGAGGAGAGAAATGGCCACGGCCAATGGCACCCCACTCCAGTGCTCTTGCCTGGAAAATCCCATGGACAGAGGAACCTGGTAGGCTGCAGTCCATGGGATCACTAGGAGTTGGACATGACTGAGCGACTTCACTTTCACTTTTCACTTTGATGCATTGGAGAAGGAAATGGCAACCCACTCCAGTGTTCTTGCCTGGAGAATGCCAGGGATGGGGAGCCTGGTGGGCTGCCGTCTATGGGGTCGTACAGAGTTGAACATGACTGCAGTGACTTAGCAGCAGCAGCAGCAGAACAGCAGTAACTAGCGAAGCACAAAAATCTCTGCCCTTGTGTAGTTTCTATTTGAATGGGAGAGACTGGCAAAAGCACACAAGTAAAATATATAGTATCTCGGGTGATGATAAATGTAGTGGAAGAAAATGAACCAGAGCAGAGATATGGGTTATGTCAAGGAGAGGAGTTTCCACTTTTAAGAAGAATAGTCTGGGAGAGCCCACTAAGTTGTGTGGTTTTGACCATGTGGCAGTGGAGAGCCAGTGAAGACTTTGCAGTAACGTGATGAGATTTATATCTTCTGCCCTCACTGTGAAAGATAAATTGGAGGATGGTTAAAGTATGGGCAAGAAGACCTGTAAAAAGATGATTTCAGCAGTCCAGGTGGATAGATAGTACAGTGAACATGGGGAGAAAGCAGGAGCACTTCGAGAGCAGTTAAAATCCTACACCCAATGAACAGGACTTAATGACTTAGGGGTTGGGAAGGAGGAAGGAGGGAAAGTTTTGTTTCCAACTCAGGAGTCAGAGCAGAGTTTCAAAGTAACATGCTGTGAGGTGTGGAGACCCACAGAGTAAAGGATTTAGATATTAGCTCATATATGCATATCATGATGGATATTCTTGTTGTTCATTCACTCTGTCATGCCTAACTCTTTGTCACCACATGAACAGCAGCATGCCAAGCTTCCCTGTCCTTCACAATCTCCCAGAGCTTGCTCAAACTCATGTCCATTGAGTCATGATGCCATCCAACCATCTCATCCTCTATCACCCCCTTCTCCTCTTGTCCTTAATCTTTCCCAGCCTCAAGGTCTTTTCCAGTGAGTTGGCTCTTCGCATCAGGTGGCCAAAGTATTGGAGTTTCAGCTTCAGTATCAGTCCTTCCAATGAATATTCAGGGTTGATTTCCTTTAGGATTGCCTGGTTTGATTTCCTTGCAGTCCAAGGGACTCTGGAGAATCTTCTCCAGCGCCACAGTTCAAAAGCATCAGTTCTTCAGCACTCAGCCTTCTTTATGGTCCAACTCTTAACATCCATATGTGACTACTGGAAAAACCACATCTTTGACTGGATGGACCTTTGTCGGCCAAGTGGTGTCTCTGCTTTTTAATACACTGTCTAGGTTTGTCATAACGTTCTTCCAAGGAGCAAGTGTCTTTTAATTTTATGGCTACAATCACATCCACAGTGATTTTGGAGCCCAAGAAAATAAAGTCTGCCACTGTTTCCATTTTTCCCCATCTGTTTGCCATGAAGTGATGGGACCGGATGCCATGATCTTCGTTTTCTGAATGTTGAGTTTTAAGCCAGCCTTTTCACTTTCTACTTTCACCTTCATCAAGAGACTCTTTGGTCCTCTTCACTTTTTGCCATTAGGGTGGTGTCATCTGCATATCTGAGATTACTGATATTTCTCCTGGCAATCTTGATTCCAGCCTGTGCTTCATCACATGATGTAGCCTTCATGTAAATTAAATAATCAGGGTGACAATATACAGCCTTGACATACTCCTTTCCCAATTTTGAACCAGTTCATTGTTCTATGTCTGGTTCCAACTGTTGCTTCATGATCTGCATACAAGTTTCTCAGGAGGCAGGATATTCTTGAGTATGTCTTAAATTTTTTTTCTTTAATGTTTTTCATATTTTTTACAACTTTTCCAAGAGTGGAGGCAGGTTGGTTCCCTTATTAACCTTTCTGAGTTGTTAGTCTGTTTTGTTTTGCATTTATCTGAGCTATTTCCCTGAGTAGCTAGAGGTATTTCTGTCTCTGCTTAAAAGCTACTCTTATCAGTATTACCAAAAACAAATATTCCCTCTTACCTTCATTTTACTCCATTTTGTGTCTTTCAAGTATTTGTTACTTATTTGCATTTTAGTTTAAAAAACTGTTTTAATAACCTTCCTTGGGAATACTCCAGTCCAAAGTTCTTTTAGTTTAAAGCAGCATGATAGATGTTTTGGGTGTACCTGTGTATTGCAGGATGCGTCCCACGATGCCTGGACTCTACACCCACTGGACGCCAATAGCATCCTCCTGTTAGTCCTGTCAATCAAAATGGTCTGTAGATATGGCCAAATATCCCCTGGGGCATAAAAAACCCTCCCCTCCCAGTTGAGAACCACTGGTCTAAGAAGAATCTTTTACTTTTTATTTGTTCTAATATAATCACTTATTTTAAAAAGGTAGCTCAGTGGTAAAGAATCTGTCTAATGCAGGAGACATGGCTTCAATCCCTGGGTCAGGAAGGTCCCCTGGATAAGGGAATAGCAACTCACTCCAGTATTCTTGCCTGTGAAATCCCATGGAGGTGCCTGGCAGGCTACAGTCCATGGAGTCTCAAAGAGTTGAATACCACTGAGCAACTGAACACAGGCACACATATTTTAAAATCATAATCCCTGGGAAAATATAGGGAAAAAAAGAGAAGAAGACAGAAAACAAGCCAAATGAATGGGAACTGCTTTGATCCTGAGCATCCAACCTGGTATTGTGTGCATCTGTGAGTTAGCAGAATGTTTATAGCAAGTTTCTAAGGAGCCTGACTCATGGTTACTTACCTAACTTAGCAAAACCATTGGTAACCTTTTAAGGAGGTTTATTACAGAAAGACTGGCTGGTAGATTTTTTTATAATCCACTCTAATCAAGACAGGAAGTAAAGCACCTCATTAGTGCCCCATAAAAATCCTGGAGAGTTTAAAGTAATTCCATGAGGAAAACTAAAGAAAAGAAAAGGAGATTTCCAGTTTACTCAATTTTCATTTTATACTATGTGATCTGACCACTGAATGTAAATTTTTTTTTTAATTAGTTAATTTTTATTGACGTTTAGTTGCTTTACAATATGTTAGTTTCTGCTGTATAGCAAAGTGAATCAGCTATACATATACATATATTCCCTCTTTGTCCCCACAGGGCATTGAGTAGAGTTCCCTGTGTTATACAGTGTGTTCTCATTAGTTATCTATTTTATACATAGTCATATATATCTATATCTATATATATGTCAATCCCAACCTCCCAATTCATTGCATTCCCTCTTTTCCCCTTTGGTATCCATACATTTGTTCTCTCCATCTGTGTCTCTATTTCTGCTTTGCAAACAGGTTCATTTTTACCATTTTTCTAGCTTCTACATACATGCGTTAATATACGATATTTATTTTTCTCTTTCTGACTTACTTCATTTTGTATGACAGTCTCTAGGTCCATCCACGTCTCTGCAAATGGCATGGTTTTGTTGCTTTTTATGGCTGAGTAATGTTCCACTGTGTATATGGGCCACATCTTCTTTATCCATTCATCTACAATGGATGTTTGGGTTGTTTCCATGTCCTGGCTATTGAAAATAGTGCTGCAATGAACACTGGAGTACAAGTATCTTTTGTAATTTTGGTTTTCTGTGGGTATATGCCTGGGAGTAGGATTGCTGGGTCATATGGTAGTTCTATTTTTACTTTTTAAGGAACCTCATACTGTTTTCCATAGTGGCTGTATAAGCTAACTTTCCTACCACCTGTGTAAAGGAGTTCCCTTTCCTCCACACCCTCTCCAGCATTTATTGTTTGTAGATTTTTTTGATGAGGGCCATTCTGACTAGTATGAAGTGATACCTCACTGCAGTTTTGATTTGCATTTCTCTGAATAATTAGTGATGTTGAGCATCTTCTCACAAAGAATATAAAATTTCAGTACCTGCATTTTATTTCTCTCCCTTTCATAGAGATCTTTGATTTCTAGTTAGATGGAAATTACCCAAATTTATTTTTTACTAGGGCAATGAAGTTGCCCTAGTATCACCAGTACAGATTCTCCCACACTTGATCTGTACCTTAGAGAATCTAGCAGTCTAGCAGCCCTATGTAGGAGGTTGCTAAATTGGGTTTTTAAATTATTTCTATTAAGCAAAAACTTAACACATACCAGCTGCTGGGGGATTATAAAAGCTTTGTTGTTGTTGTTTTTTCAATAATTGGAAACCTTGTTTACAGAGGGCTCACAATATTCTTTAAATGCCTTTGTGTTAAATATAAAAGAACTTGTGTTTATCTAGGCAATGATAATCTGACTACAAAGCCAACTTATTTAAGGATTATGCTTCCTGTCTCTCACTATGCAGCTGTCACCCTACTGTTCTTTCAGGCTTTGCAAAATGCTGAAGATGCTTGCTTAAAATTAGAAGAAGGAATTGGAAAACAAAACAAGTAGTTTGAAATACACCTAATTCTAGATCCCACGGAAATCTTTGAGAGACCCCAAATATCACTACATCTAGGCAAATTTATTCTAAGTTCTCATTTGTTAACTCATTGGCAGAAGTCAGTTCCTTCCAAAGGAATTTAAGGTGCTCAGTTCTGGCAAAAGAAAAATCAAGGACAACTCAGGTAATTTAGTCTGAAGCTAGATTGTAGAACTTTGCTAGTCAGTGAAGGCATCCACGTTGATTGTCATCTGCTCTGGAGAAGATGGGAAGTACAGTGGTTAAAGGTGTGTGTGCTGAGTCCTAAGCCACTTACTAGATCTGTGACCTCAAGCTAGTTGTTTAGGGACTCTCTGAAAAATAAGTGTGCTCACTTTCCTCACAGGGTTGTTTGGAGGCTTAAATGAGAGAATACATGAAACCCTAAGGACAGCTCCTGGCAAAGAGTTGTTGTTCATTCATTCAGTCGTGTCTGAACTCCAAACAATCCTGGCAAAGAGTAGCCGTTCAATGAGTGTTATCCTGTTACCACAACATTCCAAGTCCCGTTGTTTTTCACATGTATTATCTCATCTAACCTTTGGAACAGCCTTATTAAAATAGTATATTTTTATAACTCTAGTTTTATTGAAAATCGAGAGAAATGAGATTCAAAGAAGTTTAATAACCCACTCAGGGTCACACAGCAATTGAATTGACAGCAGGGCTCTGCGTTCATAATCTCTGTCTCATTCTGCAAACATTTATTGAGTACAGGCACCCTTTGCTCTCAGAACAATCACTGTCCGAATATTTGCTATAATGACTCACAAAACCTTTTGGCCAAAATCAGTCTCCCAGTTAAAAACCTGCTATCACAAGTTCTCCTGTGTGGGACAGCTTCTTAAACTTCCACGTGTACATGGCTCCCCTTCAAAATGCACATTCTGCGTTTCTCACGGGCTCCAAGGTGATGCCAATGCTGCTGCTCCGCAGGTCATACTCTTTGAGCAGCAGGGAAGCCTGATGATGGAAGAGGGGCTCCTTCAAACCTCAGAGCCCTCCTGATTGGCCTCCTGTTTAAACATGCATGCTAAGTCACTTCAGTCATGTCCAACCCCTGGCAACCCCTGGTGATGGAGTGTAGTCCGCCAGGCTTCTCTGTCCATGGGGGTTCTCCAGATGAGAATCCTGGAGTTGGTTGCCGTGTGTTCCTCCAGGGAATCTTCTCTACACAAAGACTGAACCCATGTCTCCTGCAGCATCTGTAGGCAGATTCTTTACTGCTGAGCCACGGGGACGCCCCCTTGTTTAAACATACTGAACATTATATTCATAACTCTCCCCATTTCTCCCCTGAGGGTTTAGTTCCTCAGTCTTTGTTTAGGCCAGGTACCTTGGGGCACTACCAACTCAGGTCTAATTTAGATAGTATCTTTCAAATCTGCAGTAGTGTCTCATTGTTTACGATAGAATATGCTCAGTGTAGACGGGTAGCAAAATTCCTGTTGAATTCAACCATGGGCTGCACACAAACATACCTAGTCATTATGTTATGAAGTGTTAAACAATTTTATAATTAGTGTTTAAATATTTCATATTATGCAGAAATTCTTAAATTGTTATATAATTATTTTAAAGCATTTTAGTAATGTCTGGGACATTGATATTTTTGGATGTTTTACAAATGAATTATTATTTTTTCCATTTAAAACAGTAGGATATAGACTCTTGTTATTTGAAACTCTAGTGACCAACACATTTTTAGAAATGGATTAGGTTCAGATAACAAGAGGTGCCTGCATTCACTCTGTGCCAGACATCGGGTGAAATTCTAGGAACACAATGGTGATGGAGACAGAAATAGCTGCTTAAAAAAACTCATGGAATAGTTAGAGAGGAAACAAGCAAGTTAAGATTTAAAATATGGTGGGATGTCAAGTTTTTCAGCAGAGATAGGTAGAAGGCGCTTTAAGAGCATGGGAAATAATGGGCTTGCCTCTTTCTTTGGTACAGGGGAGGCTCTTTCTGGATACTAATAATAGCTAATATCCATTGTATATCTAGGTACTCCAGGCGCTGTTGCAAACATGTTTTGTGTATTTACTCATTTAATTATTAAAACAACTTAATGAAGCAGATACTTTTGTTACCATCTCCATTTTAAAGATGAAGAAACTGAGGTACAGAGAAGTTCCTGCTAAGTCACTTCAGTCGTGTCCGACTCTGTGCGACCACATAGACGGCAGCCCACCAGGCTCCTCCGTCCCTGGGAGTCTCCAGGCAAGAACACTGGAGTGGGTTGCCATTTCCTTCTCCAGTGCATGAAAGTGAAAAGTGAAAGTGAAGTCGCTCAGTTGTGTCCGACTCTTGCGACCCCATGGACTGCAGCCCACCAGGCTCCTCCGTCCATGGGATTTTCCAGGCAAGAGTACTGGAGTGGGGGTGCCATTGCCTTCTCCAACAGAGAAGTTAGTAACCTGCTTATGGACACACTGATATGGCCTTAAAGCCAGGCAGTCTGAGTCTAGAGCCTGCCTTTCCAACCATCTTGTGATCCACCTTTATTTTATTAAAATGAAGTTCAGGATCTTAAAGTAAGAACATACCAAAAAATGATGGATGTGTTAGGGGTGCATTTATAGAACTGTAAATGACTTGCTTTGATTGGAGCCTGTGATGGTTCTGGGCTGATGAGGCCATGAGTTGGGAAGCTATGACACTTGCGTTGGCTTCACATGTAGAGGAACATGCTGCATGGATCCTGTGGACAGGGCTGGACAGGACTAAAGCCGTCTTCAGTAGTCACAGTAGTGGCACTAATTATGTATGAGATATGATGTACAGTCATGAAATAGTTTACTCTACCATATATATATTACATGAGTGTTGTCCCTTTCCAATCAGTCATCTTGGGAAGCTGTGCTTTTATTCCCCCAGCTTGGCATTGCTCAGAGTGTCCTGGGAATGCTCTTCTAAAGTGCCTTTAGAACAAGTCATAGTGCACATCTTATTACTAGAAAATCATGCTTCATTTTTGTCTCAAATGGATTTCCTAGTTGGATCATTCACCCTATTACTAAAGTTGGCTCTGAATAACTTTTGCCTGGTTGTTATAATAGCATCTACTCTCAAATCCATTTTCAAAAGACAAATGTATGTTTCTATTTACCAGTGATTCTGAAACTTCAGTATATGCTTAAATGTCATCCAGGGGGACTTCATTAAATAGCACATCAAAACCCCACCTTCAGTATTTCTGATTCAGTTCTTCTTAAAAGGGATCCGGAATCTGCAGTCTTTAACATGCATCCTAAAATTTCTGTTTTGAATGACCAGACCACACTTGGGGAGATGAAGCCGTTAGGATATTCAAGAGAAGGGTAACAATTCTTAAGGCCAGTTCCAAAAAGAAATTCCAAATGTGTTCTGATCAACAGTGATGTCAGTGGCAAATACTGCCCTCCTTGGGGACTATTACCCAGCTGTTGTTGTTTAGTTGGTAAGTCACGTCCAGCTCTTTACGACCCGTGGACTTCAACACACCAGACTCCTCTCTCCTCCACCATCACCTGGAATTTGCTCAAATTCATGTCCATTGAGTCAGTGATGCTATGCAACCATTCACCTTCTGCATCCCCTTCTCCTTCTGCCCTCAATCTTCCCAGCCTCAGATCTTTTCCAAAGAGTTGGCTCTTTACATCAGGTGGCCGAAGTACTGGAGCTTCAGCTTCAGCATCAGTCCTCCCAGTGAATATTCAGGGTTGATTTCCTTTAGAATTAACTGGTTTAATCTCCTTGCTGTCCAAGGGACTCTCAAGAGTCTTCTCCAGCACTGATTCTTTGGCATCCAAAGCATCAATTCTTTGGCGTTCAGCCATTGTTATGGTCCTGCTCTCACATCCGTAGATGACTACTGAAAAATCCATAGCTTTGACTAGAGAGATTTTTGTCAGCAAGGTGATGTCTCTGCTTTTTAATACACTGTCTAGGTTTCTCATAGCTTTCCTTCCAAGGAGCAAGTGTCTTTTAATTTCATGGCTGCAGTCACTGGCCACAGTGATTTTGGAGCCCAAGAAAAGAAAATCTGTCGCTGCTTCTACTTTTCCCCCTTCTATTTGCCGTGAAGATGGGACCAGATGCCATGATCTTAGTTTTTTGAATGTTGAGTTTAAGCTAGCTTTTACATCTCCTCTTTCACCCTTATCAAGATGTTCTTTAGCTCCTCTTCACTTTCTGCCATTAGAGTGGTTTCATACATATCTGAGGTTGTTGATATTTCTCCCAGCAATCTTGATTCCAGCTTATGATTCACCCAGAGTGGTATTTCACATAGTGTACTCTGCATAGTAGTTAAATAAGCAGGGTGACAATGTATAGCCTTGTCATAGTCCTTTTCCAGCTGTGAACCAGTCCATTGGTTCATGCCCAGTTCTAACTGTTGCTTCTTGATCTGTATTATACAGGTTTCTCAGGAGACAGGGAAGGTGGTCTGGTTCTCCCATCTCCTTAAGAATTTTTCAGTTTGCTGTGATCCACAGAGTCAAAGGCTTTAATGTAGGCAATGAAGTAAAAGTATATGTTTTTTTAGAACTCCTTTACTTTCTCCATGATCTAACAAATGTTGGCAATTTGATTTCTGGTTGCTCTCCCTTTTCTGAACCCAGCTTGTACATCTGGAATTTCTCAGTTCATATGCTACTGAAGGCTAGCTTGAAGGATTTTGAGCATAACCTTGCTAGCATGTGAACTGAACACAATTATACAGTAGTTTGAACATTCTTTGGCATTACCCTCTGAGACTGGAATAAAAACTGACCTTTTCCAGTCTTGTAACCTCTGCTGAGTTTTCCAAATTTGCTGACATATTGAGTGCAGCACTTTAACAGCATCATGAAATTATGAAATAATTTAGGATTGAGAAAGCTCAGCTGGAATTCTGTAACCTCCATTAGCTATGTTCATAGTAATGCTTCCTAAGCCCCAGTTGACTTCATACTCCAGCATATCTGGCTCTAGGTGAGTGGCCACACTATCATGGTTATCCAGGTCATTAAGACCTATTTTGTGTACTTCTTCTGTGCCTTCTTGCCACCTCATCTTAATATCTTCTGCTTCTGTTAGGTCCTTGCCATTCTGTCCTTTTCTCACTCATCCTTGCCAGAAATGTTCCCTTGAGATCTCCAATTTTCTTGAAGAGATCTCTGGTCTTTCCCATTCTGTTGTTTTCCTCTATCTCTTTGCATTATTCATTTAAGAAAGGGAGGTTGGAGGGAGGAGGGTACAGGATGAAGGGGACAAATGTATGCCTATGGCCAATTCATGTTGATGTATGGCAAAACCATCACAATATTGTAATTATCTTCCAATTAAAATAAACAAATTTTTAAAAAAGAAGGCCTTCTTATCTCTCCGAAACTTATCTCTCTGAAACTCTGCCTTCAGTTGGGTATATCATTCCCTTTCTCCCTTGCCTTTTGCTTCTCTTCTTTCACAGCTATTTGTAAAGCCTCCTCAGATAACCACGTTGACTTCTTGCATTTTTTTTCCTTTGGGATGGTTTTGGTCACTGCTTCCTGCACGGTGTTATGGACGTCATCCATAGTTCTTCAGGCACTCTGCCTACCAGATATAATCCCTGGATCTGTTTGTCATTTCCACTGTATAATCATAAGGGATTTGATTTAGGTCATACCTGAATGGCCTAGTGGATCTCCATATTTTCTTCAATTTAAGCCTGAATTTTGCAATAAGGAGCTCATGATCTGAGCCATAGTCAGCTCCAGGTCTTTTTTACTGATTGTATAGTGCTTCTCCATGTTTGGCTGCAAAGAACATAATCAGTCTGATTTTGGTATTGACTATCTGGTGATGTCCATGTGTAGAGTCGTCTCTTGTATTGTTGGAACAGGGTATGCTATGACCAGTGTGTTCTCTTGCAAAACTCTGTTAGCCTTTGCCTTGCTTCATTTTGTACTCCAAGGCCAAACTTGGCTGTTACTCCAAGTATCTCTTAACTGCCTACTTTCGCATTCCCGTCTCCTATGATAAAAATGATATCTTTTTTGGTGTGAGTTCTAGAAGAGGTTGCCAGAGAAGGCAATGGCAGCCCAATCCAGTGTTCTTGCCTGGAGAATCCCAAGGATGGAGGAGCCTGGTGAGCTGCCATCCATGGGGTCACACAGAGTCGGACACGACTGAAGCGACTTAGCAGCAGCAGCAGCAGCAGCAGAAGAGGTTATAGGTCTTCATAGAACTAGTCAACTTCAGCTTCTTCAACATCAGTGGTTGGGGCATAGACTTGGATTACTGTGATGTTGAATGATTTACCTTGGAAATGAACCAAGATCATTCTGTCATTTTACAGATTGCACTCAAGTACTGCATTTCAGACTCTTTTGTTGACTATGAGTGCTACTCCATTTCTTCTAAGTGATTCTTGCCCACAGTAGTAGTTATAATGGTCATCTGAATTAAATTTGCTCATTCTCATGGATTTGGGGCTTCCCTAATAGCTCAGTTGGTAAAGAATCTGCCTGCAATGTAGGAGACCTGGGTTTGATCCGTGGGTTGGGAAGATCCCCTGGAGAAGGGAAAGACTACCCACTCCAGTATTCTGGCCTGGAGAATTTCATTGATAGTATAGTCCATAGGGCTCGCAAAGAGTCAGACACGACTGAGTGAGTTTGGCTTCACATCAGTTTTAGTTCACTGATTCCTAAGATGTCAATATTCAATTTTGCCATCTCCTGCTTGACTACATCCAATTTACCTTAATTCATGGACCTAACATTCCAGGTTCCTATGCAATTTTGTTCTTTACAGCATCAGACTTTACTTTCACCACCAGACATATTCACAACTTTCTGCATTGGTCCAGCCTCTTCATTCTTTCTGGAGCTATTTGTAATTATCCTCTGCTATTCCCCAGTAGCATATTGGACACCTTCCCACCTGGAGGGTTTATCTTCCAGTGTCATATCTTTTGCCCTTTCATACTATCCATGGGGTTCTCGTGGCAAGAATACTGGAGGGTTTTGCCATTTCTTCCTCCAGTGGACCATGTTTTGTCAGAACTCTTCATCATGACCTTTCCGTCTTGTGTGGCCCTGTACAGCATGGCTCATGTGAGTTACACAAGCGCTGTCGCCAGGATAAGGCTGTGATCCATGAAGAGGAGTCTCCTGTAGATGGTCCTTATTTAGAGAATGATGTTCAGTTATACTTATTCTTTTAAAAAAATCAGCCACCGTTTTGCACAGTCATGCCACATAACCGAAGTCACTTATGTCTTGGGGAGATAGAGCAGACACACACATTTCGGGTGTGTGTGTGCTCACTGGTTGGCTTAGTATCCTCCTTTTGCAAAGAATAGGGCTCCTTTCAGAATCAAGTAGATCATGAAAGGATCCAGCATTGGAAGACAGAGCAAAATGCCCACAAATTATTATTTTTTTCCTAAAAGGTTGGACTTCTTTCACTTCTGAAACTGGATCACTAAACCCCAAGAGCCAGTCACACTCAGAGTGACCAGCTTCACCAATGTGATGGGCTGTCCAGCTTTAGCTGTTGTCCTGGCAGGTGACTTCCCTTTATGTTGGGATAGGTTGTGTTTTTGTCCCTTCCTGAATCCGTGTGACTACCTGAATTAGCTCTCCATTTTTCTCAAGTTGCCTAATTTTAATGACGTAATTCTCAATGAAAAATGGAGGAACTTCAGAGCTGCTTTACTTATTATTTATCAATTGTCCTCTGTCTCATTCACGGAAGAGAATCTCATACACCTGGAAATTGAAACTCAATGCTATGGCTTCTTTAATAAAACAAATCTGTGTTTCACAGGTACATCATGATCCCATCAATGTTTAATATGAAGCAGTGCCTGGGGCAGAGTAAGGCTCCTTTAAGGCAGCACTCTCTCACAAGGAAGACATTAACTGTAGTCAGATTGTTTTGTCAGGGTCTGAGGATCCAAAATAACCCATCTTAAAAAAATGTGGATATTCTATGATTTTTCTGTCATCATTTAACTTAAATTTAGCTCTTGACTGCTCAAAAGCTCAGTGAGAGGTGGAGAGAAAAACCATGTTTAGATTCCTGTGAGCGAAAAGTTTAGGAAAAGGAAGAGGTGATTGTTATAGCTTTTTATCCCAGTCATTATTATTTCTCTCTTTAACACTAACGAGGACAGCTATATTTTCTTAAGAGCTACAAAGACAACACCAGGAAGAGAGATTGAATCAGATCACTATCAAAACAGCTGGGACAGTGGGAACCATGATTGGATGTCTGTCCACATCCTCTGTCTTCACTCTCTCTTACTTCTACCTTTCCTCTCCCCCATGTGTGGCTTTGCAAGATTTAGAAGAAAAAAAAAGAAAGAAAAACAGGATGTCTAGATAAATTTGAATTTCAGACAAATGAAGAATAGTATTTTAGTACACATTTTGTGTGATATCGGGTGCCTATTCCATGACAGTATTCCACATGGAGTCTCTCCCACACGATTCCATGCTCTTGTTTTATTTTCTTGCAGTTTTCATATGCAGATTTGTTCTCAGTTGGATCAAAGGGTCCTTCAGGCAGGATCTTATCTGATATTTTTCAAGGCACCCTAAATATTGATTTCCCTATTTGAGGGCCTATGTTAGATTATTCAAAAGTTCCCTTCTACTGTAAGTACAGAACACCCCTGAGCTCCTTATATCTTTCCTATCACATCTCTGAGGTCATCACTTCATGAACAATGACCAGCCTGAGCACAGAGCTCTAAGCATAAGTGTGCTATGTATTTTTATGAGTGGTAGATGAACTACTGAAAGCAGTTTGTTGTCTTAAGAGGCAATTAAATTAACTTCCCTGCATGCCAGGAGTTAGCAGTAAGCTCTATCTGCCATGCTGTCCATCTGGGAAGTTAGGTTAATTCCTCTTCCCTTTTGGAAAGATAAGAGGATAGAGGAAGGGAACGAGGTTGGGAGCTATACCTAGTTTTGTAAACATGTGTCCTAAGAGTAGGAAAGGACTGAGAAAGCTAATAGAACAATATAAATGACAAAATGTGCAACTCACATTCAAAAGCTTCCTAGTATGTAGAGTCATGGTATACATCAGATAACAAGGTGCCTTTTTACATACTTTGTGCTTCGATTAATGCTATTATTTAGATCATCCTTTGTAAATGACACCTAGCAGGCTTCAAACCTTGAAGATTAAGAGTGATGAATGCCCTCTCTTGGTTCAGTGCTTTTTGGGTGTAAAATGCACAGAAGAGTGAACACATATTTAGAAGTATCTAGATGATTAGTTTTATGCCAGCTAGGCTTGCCCAAGGCAGGCTTGTCAAGATGGCCCCCTAGCTAGCCCTTTTGAAAGTTTTCCTCTAGTGCATAGCTCCCTACTGCCCAATTCAGTTCAGTTCAGTCACTCAGTCATTTCCGACTCTTTGTGACCCCATGGACTGCAGCACCCCAGGCCTCCCTGTCCATCACCAACTCCTGGAGTTTACCCAGACCCATGTCCATTGAGTTGGTGATGCCATCCAACCATCTCATCCTCTGTCATCCCCTTCTTCTCCCACCTTCAATCTTTCCCAGCATCAGGGTCTTTTCAAATGAGTCAGCTTTTCACATCAGGTCCCCTGCATCATTTGGAGGGTAGAGGTAAGCTAGGAAACTGCCTTCACATACCACCACTCTGCCCCGCTGAGAAAACTGCCCATTTGACTATACATAGAAATGACTATAAATGAAATAGCTGCCCAGCTCATATTCTACTTTAGCAAATAAACATGAACTTGCTGTTTATAAGCTTCAGTGAAAATCTGCAACTTCTTGTAGCTCTACATATCCTCAGTGTCTATGGAATCAGACTAGAAGAATAAAAGCTGAACATGGGAATTCATGTTAATTTCTCACCAACTCCAACACCTTTAACATAAGAAAACAAAGTTTGTACGAAAGTAGATTATCACATATATGTGGTAGAAATCCAGTGTGATTACCCCAAGGCTCAGGATATGATTCAAACATCTTTTCTGGAATATTTATGCTTTTCAGTCAACTCATAAATCTGATTCTCCAAAGTTTATACCTCTGATGTCAAATGAATTTTAGCCCATTAGCCATTTGTTGAAAAAATAATGTTAGGATGTAGGTTTTATCTGTAAAGAGACCAAATTAAGCTTATTTTTAATCCTGATGTACACCCCATTTTTATTACAACCATATAATGAAACAGTTAGAGGAAGATTGAAATAAATATTTATGTTTTATTCATGCTAGGAGTACTTATTCTGTCTTTCAGGATGAAGCCTTGTAATACTGTTATCAATTCCTTAATATTAAAATAAGTCTCATTTTATTTCCTTTGAAAACTTTTTTACTGGATGTTTGAGTTTGGGTGGGAATGAGCCTAATGATTAGAGAAATATGGCAATTCTAGATCATTTTTACTGAAGAAAGTTGAGTCTGTTGATTAACTCCAGAATGTCTTAGATCTCTGATTTGGGGAATAAAAACTGTAATAAAATTATTTCCAGGACTTTAGCTCTGTTTATTTGAATAGTAGTTTTATCTACCTGATTTGAATTCAAATGCATTATTAATACTTTTCTTCTTTTTTAATATAGGTGGAAAACAGACCAAAATATTATGGAAGAGAGTATGTATTCTGCTATTCATTGTTTTAATAACATAATAAGTAGTCATTTTCATATGTCATTTAAATATTAAATATTAAAAATTTTCCAATATATAGTCTTCATCAAATGTCCATTGTGCAAGAGTTTAATAATAAGGATAAATGCAATCAGATCCTTTTGTATTGAATGTTTCTTATAATATTCAGGTGTTTGGCTTTCACAAATGTGGGAGGAACACTATCTTCTGCTACATTCAGTTCTTCTCACAAAAGCAGCCACTGAGTGCCTGGAAGTTTTTGAAACATAGGCAGCATTTTCCATAGCTGTGGCTCTCTTAGTCTTTCATTTCACTTTCTACCTCAATACCACATAAACAGCTTGAGTCAAAGATTGCAAACTGAGGCCGAATTCCTGGCTTTCACGCACCTCAGTAAGTGCAGCACTCAGGAAAGTCATCCCATTTCCTTGCAGTCTCATTAAACCAAAATCATGATTTCTCTTGATGTGGGTCTATTAGCCAAATTACCTTAATACCATAATTATAATTTCCTCCATTTTCCTGTTAATTTCATCTCTTGTTTTACTTTCTGAGAAACCTACTGCAAAGCAAATATGAATTACCATAAAAACAACCAGCAGGCTGGGGCTGTGGCCTGGTGCACAGCTCACAGCAGGCAGAACTGCCCAGCACAGAGTCAGGGTAGATACACAGTTCACTCTTCTTCCCACGTCCAACCTGGAGGCATTCAGAGGCAAAGTCTCTCTCAAGTCCACTGACCAAACTAAAGCCTCCTTCCTCTGTTCCCTTACCCATCAGAACTTCACTCTTGTGATTAATGATGCTATTATTTGTCCCAGTTCAGCAGCTACTTCCTAATTGCCATGGCTGCATTTCTGAACCTTCCTACTGGGCCTTGAAAATTTAGCTAGGGCTTCTGGAGTACCTGCCTGGACCACTGGCCTCCTCTCTTCCACCCCCACATCCCTAACATTCAACCTGGATATAAGATGACTTTTTCTTTCTTCAGTATACCATTTTGGATTTTGCTCTAGAACAACAGCAAATAAAGGAATTAAAAAGAAAATGAAAACCTAATATATACTTCTAAAATAGAACACTTTTGTACACGAATTCCAAAAGGAACTCTATTCATTGTCTTTTCCTTGCATAAGACTTTTATTGAATAACCTAGTTCTCATCCTCAAATACCCATCCACATAAACTGTGTAGTGAGAGAACAAAGAAACTACAAAGAAGGAACATTTCCTATTAGAGGGAAGTTAGCTTAAAAACTTCAGATTCTGTGTTTCCCTTTCTTTTTAAAAAGTTAAAGGTTTTTTTAATGCCATTCAAAATATAAGATATGCTCTATTCAGGAAACATTTGTACATATAGTTTCTTAGAAAGAATCACAATAAAGTGTGGACAATGGGTGTCATTAGTGAAAAGGGAATTTGTATTTCTCTACTGTATTTCCTTTGTGCCTTTTAATTTTCCCACTGTGGATAGGTATTACTTTGGTTTTTAAAAAGTTAAACGATACCTAATTAACTGGGGAAAATTAAAGTGCAGGGATGGAACCCAGGGCTCCTGCATTGCAGGCAGATTCTTCATCAGCTGAGCTACAGGGAAGCCCAAGAATACTGGAGTGAGTAGCCGATCCCTACTTCAGTGGATCTATATATATAATATATATATATATATACACATATATATATATGCCCCACCCTGTCTGGTTGTATCCTGGACATCCCAGCCTAAACATCTTGTGGCACCAGCTTCTGCCCTTTCTGTCTCTGATATGGGAAACTTTCCAGTGCCCTCTGCTCTTCTACCCTCCCCAAGTCTGTCTGTCTGTCTTTCTCTCTCTCTGTCTCTCTCTTACTGGCCTGGTAACTGCAGGCTGCCCTCAGGTCCTTGCTCAGACCATCTGTCCAGTCTTCTCCAGCCTCAGCTCTTGCTACCAAGAAGGTCTCCAGTCTACGGGCGTACCACCCTAAATGCGCCAAGCTCGTCATCAAAGGAGGCTTCTCCACCTCCCAACTCAGACCCACTGAGTCTGGGCTCTGGCCAGATTTCTCCCAATTTCCCTCCCAAAATAAGTGGGGACACTGGTCTCCTTTCGGGCAGTATTAGGCAGGAGGATTACTCTTACATCACACAGTATGTTTATCCTCACCCCAGAAATGCACTGCTCCAAGACCTCCATGTGTTGGCTCTCAAGATTTAAAACTAAAATTTGAGAAGCCACAGCCCCTCTTTTTCCCAAGCTATCACTGCCCTAGACTTTTGAGAGTTGATTTGAGAACTCAAAGCCAGAACATTGGGACCTTGCTCCCCTAAGACTAAAGCTTCAGCTTGTAAGATCTAGCAGTACAGAATAGAAGGGAATTGGGACATAAAAATTGTGACACATGAACTTCCCTGGTGGCTCAGTGGTAAAGAATCTGCCTGCAATGCAGGAGGCATAGGAGACTCGGGTTTGATCCCTGAGTTGGGAAGATCCCCTGGAAGAGGGCATGGCAACCCATTCCAGTATTCTTGCCTGGAGAATCCCATGGACAGAGGAGCCTGGCAGGCTATAATCCGTAGGGTTGCAAAGAGTTGGACATGACTGAAGCAACTTAGCATGCACCCATTGTGATAGGTTTGTTTTTTTTTTTTCCAAAAAATTATCCTCTAAATAATCTTTGCATTCCTGGGGAAAAACTTGTGTAGCCAATTTCCCTCCCTCCCCTCTCCCTTCCAGGAAGGTAAAAGAGGATTATTTGTCCAGAAATTTTTTTCTCTGATTTATTCTTCCAAATTCTCTAAGATTGGGTAATCCTAGAAAGAGAGTGTTGTTCCCTCTCCCAAGAGCCCAGGGCCCCTCAGTACCGACCTCACCCCGCAACCCAGCTCCCACCTTGCTCTGTAACACAGAATGATCAAATCTCTGAAAACAGGGTTGAGCAGCTGTCAATGTTTGAAGGTGACAGGGAGCCGGCTGGTTGACTGTCCCTAACTGCTGTCCTGTTCTCTTCTCCCCTGGCATTACCATACTTTCTCTAGGGCTCAGACATCCCTTCCAGAGCGAGGCAATCTCTGGCTAAGCCTGAAATCCTACTGAATTTTCTACATGCATGTGTATTACTTTGAAATAGCAAGAGAAAAAATAAACATTATCTTTAAAAAAGAAAAATAGGTACATTTTCCAAACACATCCCTAAGCGATTGCTCTCAAAATTTAAAGAAGTGGAAGACTGTTCATGACTGCTGGCTATTCTTTCCAGCGAATGAGCCTCTTAAATGAACAACACCCCACACCTGAAGTAAACAGGGTGATAATCAGTATGTGTTCATTTGCAATCAGGATAATACATAGTGAGCGGAGAGCTAAATTAGTAAGTGCTCTTTTGTTATTCCCCCATGGTTAAAAGAGGAGTCATAACCTGGCTTTTGGTTCTGACTTTAATTTTCAGCTTGTGAGCAAAGACAATAGCAGAAAGCCAGGTGGACTTGGCCTTCTTCCTTTTGTTTTGCATATTTTCTGTTTGGGTGCATGCTGGGAGGTGGGTCTGCCCATCTGGAACTATACATTAGTCACTTCCTTTTTCATTAAGGTGAGGAGCTGTAAATTCCAGGTGGCCCCAATGTCTTTTAACCAGCTCTTTGTGGTCCATACTTGGTGTATGGTCTGTTCAGAACAAAGATGCTCTTGTCTCTTCTCAGGTTCCACGGTATCATCTCCCGAGAGAAGGCAGATGAGCTTCTTGGAGGCGTAGAGGGTGCCTACATTCTTCGAGAAAGCCAGCGCCAGCCAGGATGCTACACGTTAGCACTAAGGTGAACCCGATTATCCACAGTTGCAACTGCTTTACAAGGATTTACTTATTTTTCCCTTTCTTATTGTGGTAAAATATACATAACATACAGGGCTTTCCTGGTGGCTCAGCTGGTAAAGAATCCGCCTGCAATGCAGGAGACCCTGGTTCGATTCCTATGTCGGGAAGTTCTCCTGGAAAAGGGATAGGCTACCCACTCCAGTATTCTTGGACTTCCCTGGTGGCTCAGACGGTAAAGAATCCACCCACAATGCGGGAGATCTGGGTTCCATCCCTGAGTTAGGAAGATCCCCAGGAGGAGGGCATGGCAAACCCTCTCTAGTATTCTTGCCTGGAGAATCCCTGTGGACCAGAGGAGCCTGGCAGACTACAGTCCATGGAGTCACAAAGAGTTGGACACCACTGAATGACTAAGCACAAGCACATACATAACATATAATGTATCATTTTAATTATCTATAAGTGTGCAATTCAGTGGCATTAAGTATATTCTCAGTGTTGTACAGCCATCTCCACTATCATCTCCTAGAACTTTTTCATCATCCCAAATAAAAACTGCATTAATTAGTTGTTCCCCATTTCCCCCTAATTATTATTTTTTTATTTTCATGTCATTTACAAAGTGCCCAGCAGCATATTACAGGTTTACATGTGTCCTGGGTCACAGATGTTATCAGTTGATGGACTCCAAGGCTCTGTTTATGCATGCACAATATTTCTGGGAGAATTATCTGCAAATTTAGTGCTTCTAGAGCTGCTTCTGCTGAAACATCAAGCCAGTGAATTAAGACATACCTCTGCCTCCTTTTTCTGCACAAATTCTGTGCTCAGTTGTGTCTGATTCTTTGCAACTCCATGGACTGTGGCCCGCCAGGCCTCCTCTGTCCATGGGATTTTCCAAACAAGAATACTGGAAAGGGTTGTTATCTCCTCCTCCAGGGGATATCTTCCTGACCCAGGGATCGAACCTGCGTCTTTCTGCATTAGCAGGCTTCTTTACCCATTAAGCCATCTGGAAAGCTTGCCTCCCTTCAGTTCAGTTCAGTTCAGTTCAGTTCAGTCACTCAGTCGTGTCCAACCCTTTGCAACCCCATGACTTGCAGCACGCCAGGCCTCCCTGTCCATCACCAACTCCCAGAGTTCACTCAAACTCATGTCCACCAAGTCGGTGATGCCATCCAGCCATCTCATCCTCTGTCGTCCCCTTCTCCTCCTGCCCCCAATCCCTCCCAGCATCAGGGTCTTTGCCAATGAGTCACTCTTCACATGAGGTGGCCAAAGTACTGGAGTTTCAGCTTTAGCATCAGTCCTTCCAAAGAACATCCAGGACTGATCTCCTTTAGGATGGACTGGTTGGACCTCCTTGCAGTCCAAGGGACTCTCAAGAGTCTTCTCCAACACCACAGTTCAAAAGCATCAATTCTTTGGCACTCAGGTTTCTTCACAGTCCAACTCTCACATCCATACATGACCACTGGAAAAACTATAGCCTTGACTAGAAGGACCTTGAATGGCAAAGTAATATCTCTGCTTTTGAATATGCTATCTAGGTTGGTCATAACTTTCCTTCCAAGGAGTAAGTGTCTTTTAATTTCATGGCTGCAATCACCATCCACAGTGATTTTGGAGCCCCCAAAAATAAAGTCTGACACTGTTTCCACTGTTTCTCCATCTATTTCCCATGAAGTGATGGGAGCAGATGCCATGATCTTCGTTTTCTGAATGTTGAGTTTTAAGCCAACCTTTTTACTCTCCTCTTTCACTTTCATCAAGAGGCTTTTTAGCTCTTCACTTTCTGCCATAAGGGTGGTGTCATCTGCATATCTGAGGTTATTGGTATTTCTCCCAGCAATCTTGATTCCAGCTTGTGCAGCCCTTGTCAAAAATCTTCACCTCACATTGTGGGTGTGTGATGAACAAACATGCATTTGGTCCACTGGGTTCTCTCTGGAATCATATTGACCCATAGACCTCCCACTAGTGGTCATGACACTTCATGCTAGCAAGCCATCAGACCAGAGCTCTCATTAGAACTTTGCCATGAAATCACAGTATTTTTTTTGAAATTTTACTTTATTTTACTTTACAATACTGTATTGGTTTTGCCATACATTGACATGAATCCGCCACGGGTGTACATGAGTTCCCAACCCTGAACCCCCTCCCACCTCCCACCCCTTATCATCTCTCTAGGTCATCCAAGTGCACCAGCCCCAAGCATCCTGTATCCTGTATCGAACCTAGACTGGCGATTTATTTCTTACATGATAGTATACATGATTCAATCACAGTATTAAAAATCATAGCACCCCAAAGGCATTGCCTTTACTGCACTTTTCTAACCTGCATCAAACATTTTATATCCTTCACTCCTCATGACAGTCCTGCAGGCTTTGAGGAAACTTTTCAATTTCAAAATCAGATTGTCTTCCAAAAGTTCACCTGTGAACTCTTTGGAATTAGGAAGTACTGTCTCCGTGGGAAAAAATGCTGTCAATGAAACACTTCCCAGGTCAACCCGCAAAGATGTGTTCAACCCACCATCTCGGCTGTGACTGTAGAACGATGCTTTCCCAGCTGCACTTGGGATGTCATATCTTCAGTGGTGTCATCATGAGGAAGCGCTTTAAGAATAGCAAGTGCTTTAGGGATGCAAAGTTTTTTCTCAGCTTACCAGCATCCCCTTCAGTAGGAGCTGACAGTCCCAGTGGGAAACCCAGAAGTGGCTGTGAGCTGTAGGACCAAGGCCAAGAGGGGACAATCAGCACTAGAAGGGGAGAACCCTAGTGATTAAGTCTCTGGGATGCTGTCACTGATGCTCAAGCAAACTGTGCTGCACAGCTCCCCTGTTCCACTTCCGCTGGACCAACTAGGGTGGAAGGCATGGGTGCTCTACTGATGACGGTCAAAGATAATAATAAAAGGACCCAAGGCCAGTGGTCATAACTTCCCCTGCAGAGATAATTGCCTGGTAGAGGGGAGTGAGTGGACGGGCATGGCTGGCTTCCATTAAGAAATTTTTAACATATTTGTGAGTCAGGCAGTACCCTCTGGCTATACAAACGAGGATGACTATGACCCCATGGCCATAGTGATTTCTAAGACCAAATGATGCCATAGGACTGGCTGGGGTTAAACCCACCTTTGCATCTTTTCCAGGGGTATATCCTCAAGCAGGTACCCCATCTCTTCCAGTCTCAATTCCCTCAGCTGTCAAACAAGAATAATAATTGTACTTGTCTTGAAGGGTCTCCATGATAACCTAATGGGGAAATCATGTCAGGCCCTTAGCCCAGTGTCTGGCATTCAGTACAGATCCCAGAAGTGTTAGCTGACACTGTCACCCACTGACCTGGTTTCTAAAACTCTTGTGATCTCTCCTTCCTCATGGGCAGGTTTGGAAACCAGACCTTAAACTACAGGCTCTTCTATGATGGAAAACACTTTGTGGGTGAGAAGAGGTTTGAATCCATTCATGATTTGGTCACAGATGGCTTGATAACACTGTACATAGAAACAAAAGCTTCAGAATACATTTCCAAAATGACAACAAACCCCATCTATGAACACATTGGATATGCCACTCTACTCAGAGAAAAAGTATCCAGAAGGCTTAGCAGGTCTAAAAACGAATCAAGAAAAGCCAGCGTCACAAATGAAGAGCACACAGCCGTCGAAAAGGTAAGCCATGTGTGGGACGAAAACAGTCTCTTTGCGTCTAATTTATGCTGAAAACCCAGATGCTTAATTCAATATGTGATTTGCCAAACTGTTGCAGGAGACCAACCCACTCCCAACCAAAAACCTTAGAAATTTTGTGCTAAAAGAGACCTTGGAAATCTGATTTCAGTTCACCTCCCTCATTTTCCAGATGAGGACAGTGAGGTCAAAAATGTCCGATGATTTGCCAGAACTCATAAGTCAGAGCCAGGACTTCCACTAATAATTGTCTGTGAGTTTATTTGAAATTTGAAAGAAGAAAAATTCTTTAAAAAATTAGTGTTTTATGATGAAAATGGTCACCTGTATTTTTAATTGCCATTTGCGGTGTCACTGGCTCCATCTCCAGTTCAACCCAGCTGGCCAAATATATAGTGTTCGTATTTGCTTCTCTTAGAACTTGATGACCATGTGTGATGCACAGGTCAGTAATCCCTCTTGAAGGTTGTCTTACCTAGATAATAGATTTTATTGACAGATATGGGGGCATTGGCCATGATGATGGCTATATCTCTAGGAGACTTGGACAGATAGAGTCAGCATCAATGCTAATGCCTCCATCTCTGGCTCTGTCTCTGGGAGGCTTGTCCTTGCCCCAGAGGAGGAGTTGTTGGGCATCATTGAGGATGAGACCCTCCCAAATGGGTGATGCTCAAGCTGGTGGCACCATGGCAGGATGTGGCGAGGAGGGTCTGATTTTCCTCTCCAGTAAGTTGCTGTTTATGTGAAAGACGCTGCTGCAGTTTGCTAGCAGATTTTTTGGATGTGTCCCTTTAGGAACCATCTGCTTTGACTGGTCTTATCTGTTTTCCACTGAAACAAAGTGACAGCCAGCCATGCCAGTCAGCCCCCTGAGTCTGTGCTGAGGCTAGCTTCTAAGGCGAGCCTGAACTGGGGCAGATAGAAATGAGCGGGGTTGAGCACGATTCTTTCTGGTGTTTGTTAATCCTTAATTAAACCAGAACAGCCCCCTACTCCCCCTGTTGTCCAGTGTGAGCAAAAAGCAGAGGAACCTCAGGTTGACTGACCAGGCTTCAGGTTTGGCAACGGGGATGCACCAGAAAGCATCGGGAGCAGGAGAGCAGAGGATGGCAGGCGGGCCTGCTGGCAGACAGGGCGTGATCCTAATTGATTTGCTAATTGAGCTTTAGAGCCTAGGAGAACCTTCCTCAGAATCACGTCAGTTGAGCAGCTGGCCCATGAAAAAATCATTTGCCATTTTCATTTTATAACTCCCGAGTCTCCAAAGCACCTGTTTATTCTTTGGCGAATAATTGATTTGGGAAATGATAGGGTTCCTGATTGTTTATGTTTCAACAAAAGAGAGAGGACTTGAGTCCCAGCTTCCTGGGAGTTTGTTCTAGTCTAAGCAAAAGCCGTTCCTTAGTCTGTTTGCAAAAATCTGTTCAGAAAGTAATTTAGAATAGAAAATCCAGAAGCTGACTTTCCCGGCTGTGACAAATTAGAAGATGAATTGTAAAATAAATCTCTGAAGTAGTGTTTATATTTCTGAATTGGAGAGAAAGGCCACCCAAAAGGCAATCTGTTACAACTGCAGACAACGCATTAGAACATTTCCAGAAGAAGTGAATAGGAAGTGATTCTGGTGTATTTGGGATGAGAGTTTAGATCCTGGGTATTGGAATTGATATTCGTAGATTTTTGTCATCCCCCAAGAGGAAAGATGGGTCACTAGGAACTGATATTTCTAGATGGTAGTCCCATAAGGAAGCTTACATGAAAAAATATGTCCTTTCTTGTCGGGCATTTTGTATTTATTTATTAAAATAAAATTTTAGAGAGAATCAATCATCAGATTATTACTTTGAGTGAGCCGCCTAGTACACTTTCACCTTTTTCAGGAAAAGGTAGATAAAGAAAACATTGAAGGAGGAAGTCCATGCTCAGCGAAAGGTTTGATGGATGGGCAATGGTGGCGCCCGATTTCTTGGACGTTAATGATGCAGTGGGTGACTTTCCTGGAGGACGCTCCCAGCACTGGGTCTGGTCATTTGCGGGGGGGTCACTCATTTTGTTAGTGGATTGTGAAGTAACTTTGTACGACTCCATCTGTTTCTTTCTGACCTTATTGACAAGTTATTAAAAGTCTCAGTCTTGCCAGAAATCCTATTTCCCTTAAGGGCAGGTCAGTGGACTGTTGCCATGGCGGCCATGACTCAAAAAAGAGGTGGCAGAGACTTGAATGGATTGACTGAGAAATGCCCGGGGCACCTGTCTGCTTCAGTAATGGCATGTCTTGAGGGTTTTAATGAGTGAAATGAGTAGGCTTCCTAATATTTCTCAAATCCAGACAGCCCAGCATTTCATTTTCCAGAGTACTTAAACTTCATCTCCCCACTTATTGTATTGATCATTTTCTAATGAATCCAGAGATATGTGTAAATCTGAGAATATTAACACTGTTAATTGGCAAAAAGATATTACCTACCCTATCAGATTTGAGTGGTTTCCAGATTTACCTCCTGTCAAGGTGGTTAGCTGTGAACTTGATTTTAATAACTGGAGATGAGGCAGGGAGAGGGGAGGGTGCAAATGAAAAACAAAAAACACTGTGGTGGTTAGCCAACAGGGATCTGTTTCCTTTCTGATTCTTTAATTGATTTTTAAAACATTGCTATATGTAAGTGCCACCATTTGGTACATTTAATTAAAATGTTCATGCCCAGCATCATTTCTTTTATGAAATTAATTTCAGAAATTATTCCGTAGATTGCTTGTCTACTAATCTCCAGAACCTGTACTATAAGCAATGTAAGAGTAGCATCAGGATTCAACATCAGTTCAGACTTTTGCAGTTGGTAAACAGATTTCACACATGTGAAATAATTTTCCACTTTATCCTCAGAGCAGCTTTGCCAGGTACATACGGCAGGAATGATTATCCCCATTTTATTGAAAAAGTCACAATGGCAAGACAAGGAATCAAACCCAGACTTCCTAACTCCAAGTTCAAAGCTTCTTAAATCTGTGGAGCAGCTGGACCTCATTCTGTTTTTATTGCCTTAAGCAAAGACCTTTGCTTTTTACCATCCTGAGTCAATTGATGGTAAGAATCTCTTAATATTTACATGTGTTTTTAAAAATACACTGCTGTTACTAGCTCTAATAAGTAAATTTTCTTGTAATGAATTTTATTATTAGTGAAAGTTGCTCAGTCATGTCTGACTCTTTGTGACCCTATGGACTATATAGTCCATGGAATTCTCCAGACCAGAATTCTGGAGTGGGTAGCCTTCCCTTCTCCAAAGGATCTTCCCAACCCAGGTCTCCCACATTGCAGGTGGATTCTTTACCAGCTGAGCTACAAGGGAAGCCTTGTAAAGGATACCTGACTGAATCAAATATATGTGACAACCATATTTTCAAAGAAAAGTAAAAGTGAAATTGTTAGTCACTCAGTCATGTCTGACCCCATGGACTGTAACCCACCAGGCTCCTCTGTCTATGTAATTCTCTAGGCAAGAATACTGGAATGGGTAGCCATTCTCTTCTCCAGGGCATTTTCCTGACCCAGGGATCGAACCCCAGTCTCCTGCATTACAGGCAGATTCATTACCATCTGAGCCACCAGGGAAACCCCAATATTTTCAGTAACACATATGTATTAAGTAAAGTTACTTGCTGAATTAAATTGTATTTATGATTTACTAGAGAAAAAAACATTTGTACTCTTGGTATAATACAAGCACACTAAAGAATATAGTTTACCAGTTAATAATTTCCCTAATGTTTATACTAGCAAATGTCAGAAAATGATCTAAAATGCCCATCAGTTGGGGATTACTTAGAATGAATTATGGTACACCCATATACAGGAATATCATGCAACCATAGAAAAGAAAGAGGATGTTCTCATATGGATTAATTTGAAAGTTAATTACTCAGGGTTATCAAATGCAAAAACAGATATAGTATGCATAGTATGGTTTTATTTACGTAAACCAGAAAAAAAGATTTTACGTTTTTTTTCCTAGGAAAATTATTTAAAAAACCCCGGATGATGAGCTAGTATGAGGACTGCCAGTGGGGAGTGGGAAGGGGGTGTCTAAGATATAAGGGTGGGAAGGAGACTCCTGATAATATTTTTGTACTCTTTGAATTTTGAACCATGATAAATCCTATTCAGGAAATTAATTAAGAAAAGAATGCATTATGTCCTAAATTCACATACATTAAAGCGAACTCTGAGTAAAACATCCTCCATACTCATCATCGTGTTACCCCCCACCCCCACCCCCACCCCACCCCCTGCCCCTGGACCCAGACTGTTTTCCCATCCCTTCTTACTGGTCCCCCTCCCCATCCTGTTAGCTGTTGGGTTTTTTTTTTTTTCTTTTTTTCTTTCATTTCTCTTTTGGATTGTTAGCAAAGAGGCTGTAGTTAGCAGCCTTTCACTGAAGGTTGAAGATGGTAATTATAGCTTAGGACCTAAATCACGAAATAGAGTGTGGCGTGACTATGCCTGGAAATGGGCTAACTATTGCTTCCTCCTGACCTTGCCCCCTGCCCACGTACAGAGCCCTCAGAGATGCTCCCCTGGGGCTCTTCCCAGCCCCCCATTTTACATGCCTTTTCACCCCACTCTACCCTCCTTTCTCAAGCTGCCCCAGGCCAGCTCCCAGATTCCTCTCACTTTCCTAGGCAGCAAGGAAGGCTTTCTGGTTTCTGCTTGCGTTGCTGTGAAACTAGGAGAGTGGCCTTGTGTGGAATGAAGGACTCTGAGCCCTCACCGTGAGGAGCGGCACATCTCAGGACACCAGGATGGTGTATCTCCCTCCGTGTTCTCTCTGCGCGGCTCCTGCCACCCTGAGCTGAGCCCTGACCCGCTGGGGCACTGTGAGAAACTAGAGCCTGGAGGAGGAGGGTACCAAGACCGCCTCGTGCATCCCCTTTGTTTCATACAAGAGGACGCTGAGGCACCCAGCTCCTTGGTCTGGGTATTTCAGAGACATCTAGAGGTCACAGCGGCTTGGATAGAGAAAAAAGAATGCTTTAAAATAACCTGCCCCTTAGATGTTCTCTTAAAGTTAAGATCTTTGAGGCGCACAAGTCATATGTACAGGACTCCCAAGTGAATGACTGAAAAGTGAAAAATGAATTCAGAAGGCAGTCTTAAATGTGTCACAGCCCAGCAGTAAATAGAAGACAGGTTCACTGGGGTTTTGAAGAGAAGTTGATTAGCAAGAGATCTTTCTCGAGGACTAGCAATGGCGGGCGGGAGCTGCTGCGGGGACTGGGGGAAGGCACTGGGGTTCCTGGAGCCTGATGAGAGCTGGAGCTGAGACTCCCACCAGAGGGGGCTGCCACAGAAGTGGGGGTGGGGGAGCAGAGGAGAGGGGCTCCTGTAGGGGGCGCTGCTATAAAAACAGAGCTCCCTCAGGAGGGCCATAGCGAGACCCCTACAATAAAGCAAGGGTGTGAGCCTTGGGTGCTGTGCCACTCAAGAGGGAGAGGTCAGTGGAAGAAATACCTCCTCTTCTCTCTCCTCCCACCCTGCCATCTCCTGCCTTTGTCTCTCACTGGACAAACCCCACTGGAAGCCAGAGGACAAAGGAGCCAGGGATACAGTTAATCAGTTTCCCCACCACAGACGAAAGCAGGACAGGATTGAATTTGACACAGGGATGTGGCAGAGAGTAACCAATACAACTGCAAGTGATGAACAGAATAAAATCTGTGCAAGCAGTGTGTTAACCTTGTTCAAATTCCATTAGAATGTTGGTTCACCAGGCTCAGAAACCATGATTGGCATTAATGCAAGGTTGCGAGGTAGCCCTTTACGTGGATGGGCTCCACCACTGTGCCCTTATGGAAGAGGTCTTGGTCCTGGAGGGTGGAGAGGCTTTATGACTTTATCAAGGACAGTTGATTCAAGCATGGTGTCACCCATTGCTGTTCCCCAAGCTGAGACACTGCATCCGTATGCCAAAGAGCCTGCATTGTTCACGTGTAAGGCATCCTGGGGCTGGAAAAGACATTTATATGACAGGCTCTGGAAAACCTGTAGAACTGCTCTGCAGGTGGTCCTTTGGAAATATGTAAGTGGCACAACCAGTCTTTTCTCGGGAGAAAGGATAAATGAAGATGAGCATAACTTAGCTAGTAAAAGTGACAGGTGCAGTAATGACTCTGATCATCCCTCTTCCTCCTTGCACACACGGCATCATAAAATGGAATGGGATATAATGCTGTAAGGATGAATGGATTTAACTTGGATTACATTTGCTCATGAAACCAGGTTTTACCAGAGTGTTATTTTAAATCAGAATCTCTGAACAGTGTGAAACTTATGCAGTCTGAAAAAGAGCTGATTTGGCTAGGTCAGTGGATCTCAAACCAGCTTCAAGTTAGAATCATTCTGGGAGCTTTTTTAGAAAAGACCCATGTTAACCCCTCCCGACTTAACTGAATTAAAGCCTCTGCTGGTGAAGCTCAAGCCTATTTTTAAGGTTCTCCAGGTGAGTCTAAAATTCTCAACCCCTAGTTAGATGAAAGGTCAGATGGGGAAGTAAAGGTTATCAGATACTTCGGGAAGCATTTTTTTTAAGGACACCTGTCCCACTTTCTCTAATGCCTCTTTTTTTTTTTTTTTTTCTGAGACTCTTTTTGTCCTAATTTAGGTACTGGAATTCTTTCTCACCTCTACCTCTGCATAAAATGTCCTCCATGTAAAAATGCTTAAGAGTAGACTCTGGTGGTTCTGGTTACTAAGTTTGATTCAAAGGTTTGTGCATTATTCCTTTTTCCCTGAGTCCTTTATCGGCTAAAATTTAAATGATAGGGAAAATCAAATGTAGGATGATTAAGAGAATTTAATGAAGAAACAAGGAGAAATCAGTGTCTCTTCTTTAGGTGCTATGTGTGTGTGCTTAGTCGCATCTGACTCTTTCTGACCCCATGGACTGTAGCCCACCAGGCTCCTCTGTCCATTGAATTTTTCAGATGAGAATACTGGAATGGGTTGCCATTTCTCCCTTCAGGGGATCTTACCAACCCAGGGATTGAACCCAAGTCTCCTGTGTCTTCTGCATTGCAGACAGATTCTTTACCCACTGAGCCATCGGGGATGCCCTCTTTGGGGCTAGTAGGTGGTTTTCTTAAGACAAAGTTTATAGGACAAGGATTCTTATCTGCCCACTGGGGATTTTCAAAAATACCAATGCCTGGGACACATCCCCAGAAAACAGATTTAACTACTTAGGATAAGAGCTGAGCATCTGGAGTTTAGATTCTCTGGGCGATTCTGATATGCAGCTAAAGCTGAGAACTTCTGCTGTAGAATAACAAGTAAAATTGAGTTAGGTTGTTTGATTCACTATCTTTTATCAGAGAGTTACTCTTTTTTTTTTTTCTCTTTTACCATCCCCTTGCTATCAGTGGTCTCAAGGTAAGAGCTTTACAGGAACAAAAAGAAAAGTTATCCTAATACATTCAGTGTGTGTTAGAATAAGACGGTCCCAACTCTCCTTATTCATCCCCATCCTAAATCTCTCTAGAAAAGAGCTCAATGCAATCCTTGTTGGAATATTGTCTGTGCAAACAGTGCCATCTAGTGGCTTAGAAAAGAGTAACATGCTGGCTGCCATCTCAAAAGACCACACTGAAACAGATGTGGAAGTAATGAGCAAAAACAAATTTTTGCAGTGAATCCACTGAATTGACCCCATTTCCTCAGATTTTGTGACATAGATCGGGCTATGCAATGGCTAGGGAGTATCTGTTTTGTGGTTCATGCTCATTCTTTGTGTAGGCAGATAGGCAGTTCTACCAGCCTGGGACTCTTGTACAAAAAGCCTCAGTGCTCTTACTGAGATTCTGGTCTAGAGATGCTGGAAAATTTTTTGAATTTGTTTATTTTGGCTGCACTGGGTGTTCATTGCTTTGTGCAGTCTTTCTCTAGTTGCGGTGTGCAGGCTTATCATTGCAGTGACTTCTCTTGTTGCGGAGCAGGGTCCTAGGTGCACAGGCTTCAGTAGTTGCAGCTCCTGGGCCCTAGAGTGTGGGCTCAGTAGTCGTGGCCCATGGGCTTAGTTGCTCCACAGCATGGACCAAGGATCAAACCTGTGTCCCCTGCCTTGGCAAGCAGGGAAGTCTAAGATGCTCAAACTTTTTGACCTCTGGGTCCTTTTGTACTTTTTAAGTTACTGGGGACCCCGAAGAGTTTTTGTTTATGTGAGTTATATCTGCTGGTACTTCCTGCTTTAGAAAGTAAAACTGAGAAAAAAATTAATTCTTTTCAACGTCACGATAGTGAAGTCATTTTGTGTTTGTATAAATAACGTATTTTTGTGACGAATAACCCCATTCCCCAAAAGAGAAAATGAGAATATTGTCCTTGTTTCACAATTTGTAAATCTCTCAAATGTCTGGCCTAACAGAAAACATCTTGATTCTCACATCTGCTTCTGTGTTCAACTTGTGATTTATATTGCTTTGTCTGAAGTATAGGAAGAAGCGCTGGCCTCAGACATTTGTCATTGGCAAAAGGAAGATTTTTTTAACTTTTTATTTTGTATTGGTGTATAGCCAGTTAACAACATTGTCATAGTTCCAGGTGGACCAGAAAGGGACTCAGCCACACATAGGTACACATTCTCCCCCAGACTCCCCTCCTGTCCAGGCTGCCACATAACATTGAGCAGAGTTCCATGTGCTATGCACATGGTCCTTGTTGGTTATCCAATTTAAATATAACAGCATGTACATTTGGGTTTTTTTAACCTCTTTTTTTTTTTTTTACAACAGAACAAAACAAGTGTAGTTTCTCAAAGGTTACTTACAATGTCAGTCAGTTGGAACAGGCAATTAATAAAAATAGTTTTGACAGAGAGGATCACCCAAACATCAGTGGACCACACTTGGAGAAGTGCTGCTCTGGGGAACCACTTGACAGACAAAAACACATGTTTTAAAGAAGTTTCTATTTGTGCATCTCCAGTGAGGTGTTTGGGAGGAATGATTGTTCCACTTGTATCCCCTTTGACTATGAGGGTGAAAGCTTCTGTCACCCGGGACTGTTGTCCAGCCTGGCAGGGACACTGCTGAGTTTGCCCTGTTTACAACCTCTGAGTTCTTCCTAGGGGCCTTCCCTGGGGGTGGGCAACAGAGCTGAGGCGGGGGCCTCTGTCACTTAGAAACAGCTTTCCAGGTAATTCTGATGCATATTCCAACAAGGAACCAGCCACCTGCTCTTACCCGTTCTCTGTACAGATGAGAAACTGAGGCCCACGTCTCCAGGTTACATGGTGACATCGCACTGATGGGACGAGATGCCACCTTGGGGAATCCCATTACTCTCCTTCCTTGGCCTGGCGCGGGGAGTCACCCTCTTTCTCACTCCTCCGGCGCCTGTCCTCCAGCCTGTGCTTCCGTCCGGTCAGGACTCCCCGGTCTGCCCACCTCAACTCCCACAGTGAGGAGCTGTCATTTTGCCACCTAGCACTGTGCACTGTCTTTGGAAAACTGCACCCCAAGCCAACCCCCGCACCCCCGCAACTCTCAGTTTAGGTGGGTGGTTCAAGGCTGATCCAAGGGGTCACATTTCCATGGCTTCTGTGGTTGGTTCAAGAGTAGGCATGCAATCAACTCACATCCCATAAAACCAATAAACTTGCACTGTGAGTTCCCTGAAGAAGGCCCTTCTGCCCTCTTTCTTCTGAGCTGGAGTCAATAGGAAGTAGAGTCTGGGTGGCTGAAGCCTTCTAACCATCACTTAGAGCCAGAGAAAGTGGAGCTGGGAAGTGAGGAGAAAGAAACTGAGTCCCAGCCAAGGGAATGTTTCTGCTGAGTTTAGGTGTCTGCTGTATTTGTAACCAGAACCGCCCCCCACCCCTGCCCTTCACACACTCATTCTGCACTCACTGCTTGTTAGTGTTATTGAGAAAGCTCAGATAGTCACACTTAGGGTCCCTTTTAATCGAATCATACTCACTATTCTTTTCCATGATGACATTAAATCAGAAAAAGGGACATCTTGTGTTTACTGAAATGGGTAAGAATGTAGTACCTGGATTACCAGGTGGACATGAGAAATAACCCCCAAACCACCTCTGGAGTTCACCTCTCCTTCTCTTGGCCCCTGGCTCTGAAGAAGTGGATCTGTAGATTTCTTAATAAAGACATGCACTTAAATAAGATTATGGCAATCTGTTAAACAGTCCTAGTGAACTCTGATGAACCAAATTGTTATCTGCTCATGGCTTTACCAGGAAATCTTTTTTTTAACAGAATGGGGAGAAATGTGGCCCCATCTATAGCATAGGATCTGACCAAAGAGAGCCTCTATTGTACAGGAGACCTCTCAGGTTATCAGTAATACAGAGGATATGAATTAGAAACCTGCAGACCCTTAAGAAAGAAAGGTCAAAATTCCAGTCTGGAGTCTATGAATTTTAAGCTTAGCGTATAAGAATGTATCAGATTTTTTTCTAGGCCATGGAGAAAAAGGATTTTTTCCTGGATAATTTCTACTGACATTAATGGAAGTGAGATTGTCAGAGCTACCTCTTAGGTGATTTGTGTCTGTTGCCTCTGGAGAAGGCCATGGCACCCACTCCAGTACTCTTGCCTGGAAAATCCCATGGACGGAAGACCTGGTGGGCTGCATTCCATCGGGTCGCTAGGAGTCGGACACGACTGAGTGACTTCACTTTCACTTTTCACTTTCATGCATTGGAGAAGGAAATGGCAGCCCACTCTAGTGTTCTTGCCTGGAGAATCCCAGGGACGGGGGAGCCTGGTGGGCTGCCGTCTGTGGGGTCACAAAGAGTCGGACACAACTGAAGCGACTTAGCAGCAGCAGCAGCAGCAGCAGCCTCTGGAACAGGTTGCAGAACTGGCATTCCTCATTCCTCAACAATGAAATGTCTGGCTGGGTTTTATGACAACAGTTTATAAATGTCCTCATTGGTTTTGTCTCTCTTTACACATAATCACTTTGAAGTTTCCACAAAGTTAATAATTCACTTTGTACCTAGTCCCCATTTATGAAGCTGATGGTGTCTAACCATCAGAAGAATGAAGCTTACAAATACAGCTTTTATGGCTCTCATATGATTCAGTGACTTAAACAACTATTAAGGAGTCAAATGGCTGTCTTATGTAACAACAGATTCTTCTTTAATACTCAAATTGAGAGTCAGAAATAAGATACAGAAAGATCCCCAACATCCTTTAACAGAGTAGGGCTAGTTATAATTTATCAGTTTATATAAAACCTATGTAAAACAATTCATGATATAAAATAATTCTAATACTTGTAATCTTGAATGATTGTAGGAAATTTATAGTTGCCAAAAGAGAACTTTGAATTTATCAAGCATGGCATAGATTTTAATCCATTATAGAGCTATATGATTTCATTCAGCTTCGTAACAATCTTTAAGTTTTGAGTTCCTATGCTTTACCAATAAAAAAGAAAAAAAATAATACATATATATATAAACTCCTAGTTGGGGAGGCACAGGGATGGCCTCTAGGTCATAGCAGTGCTGCTGCTGCTGCTGCTGCTGAGTCACTCCAGTCGTGTCCGGCTCTGTGCGACCCCATAGACAGCAGCCCACCAGGCTCTCCCGTCCCTGGGATTCTCCAGGCAAGAACACTGGAGTGGGTTGCCATTTCCTTCTCCAATGCATGAAAGTGAAAAGTGAAAGGGAAGTCGTTCAGTCGTGTCCGACCCTCAGCGACCCCATGGACTGCAGCCTCCCAGGCTCCTCTGTCCATGGGATTTTCCAGGCAAGAGTACTGGAGTGGGGTGCCATTGCCTTCTCCTAGTAACTATTAATTAGAACCTGGGTTGGCTGACTTCAAGGCTGCTGTCCTGTTTAGTCTACACACTGACAAGGTAAATTATCTTGCTTTGTGTCTAATGTGAAAACTAAACAAAGCGCTATATTGGGAATTGTTTCCCTCTTTAGATACCAGTCCTCCTGTCTCTCTGTGATGTGATTCTAATCATCAGCTGCTCTGGACTAATTTGTTCTTAGGAAGAAATATGTCTGGCTAAGAGAGTTCCTTAAGAAGACAAGTGTTCATTACAGACAAATATGCCTACCTCTGTGATTTCTGAATGAAAATCCCTCTGTGTCTCTTTAACCTGACAGTCTATGAATTTTAAAATGATTCGGCAATATTGTCAAGCTCAATATGTGGACCTCCCTAAATCCCAGAGTGACAAGTATGAAATGCATGCTTCAGCAGCAAGCCAGCATCTCACACCTTCCAGCTGTGATGGAATAAATTGGAATGAGAGGAACTGAAGGCATAGTTACCCTCATGAATATGAGGAAGTACTGCCTGACCCAGTCTCCCAGCTTTGAAACACTGGCTGAACTGTGGGATTGTAAAATGAGATACATAGAGTTTTTAATTTACTGGATTTTTTTCTTCCTCCAGTAAAGTAAGTGTAAAAATCAATAAGGTAACAAGAAAAGGAAGAAACACTAGCATTTACTGAGCTTTTGTTGAGCTTCTATCATGTACAACGTGCTGGAGAGGGTGCTTTGGGTTTCTGCCCTCATAATGGCTCTGGGGTGAAAGAACTGGGGTGATTGAAGTAAATTATTCATGCCCACAGGCTTCCTAGGTGGCGCTAGTGGTAAAAAAACCCACCTGCCAATGCAGGAGATGTAAGAGATCCTGGTTCAATCTCTGGGTTGAGAAGATTCCCTGGAGGAGGGCATGGCAACCCACTCCAGTACTTCTGCCTGGAGAATCCCATGGACAGAGGGGCCTGGTGGGCTACAGTTCATAGCGTCGCAAAGAGTCAGTCACAGGTGAAGTGATTTGACACACACGCACGCATGTATTCATGAGTACTCAGCTGGTGTGTGAGCCAGAACCCAACCCTTGTCTCTTTTGATGTGGAAGCCCCTTCAAGAGCTCCCTGCTACCTGAAAGTGAACTCTGGGGTGGTACACAGAGCCTGTGATGACTTTGTCCCCTTAGCCAGTCAGTCTGCACACATCTCTTTGCCCTCATCCACTTCGTCTCCCCAGCCTGATCCATGAGGTGAGCACACGTGAACCATTAACATGTCCTGAGCACACCAGCTGACGTCATGCCCCTCAGCCTTTACTGATTTCCTCCACCTTTCTACAGTGCCACCTTACTCAGCCAGCCCCTGACCCTGACCCAGGGAACTCCACCTATCTTTGTGGATCAAGCTCAGGCATTTTTCTACCTACAAAGTCTCTTCCCATACCTCACCCAAGCCTTCCAGGACATGCTTTCCTTTGTCCACCTCACTATCACTTAGATATGACTCTGAATATACATAGTACGCTGCACTGAAGAGTTTGCTTGCTCATTCATCCTTAATTATCTATAATCAATAACAAATAAATATTCACTGAGTACCCAATCTGCCAAACACTGTTCTTCTCAAGGCTGACAAAGCACAATTACAATGCCTAGCTCAGGATCGTAAGTGACTTGAGCACAGTAAGTGAGCCCCTGGGTCTTTGCTTGAAAACAAACAAACAAACAAAAAACTAAGGAACTCTGCTTCTCTGGAGTTGTTTTGTGTGTGTGGGGCAGGGGGGAGTTGGTCAAGACAGACAGGTTATGGTGGAGAGTTCTGATAAAATATGGTCCACTGGAGAGGGAAATGGCAAACCACTTCAGTGTTCTTACCTTGAGAACTCCATGAACAGTATGAAAAGGCAAAATGATAGGATACTGAAAGATGAACTCCCCAGGTCAGTAGGTTCCCAATATGCTACTGGAGATCAGTGGAGAAATAACTCCAGAAAGAATGAAAGGATGCAGCCAAAGCAAAAACAATACCCAGTTGTGGATGTGACTGGTGATAGAAGCAAGGTCTGATGCTGTAAAGAGCAATATTGCATAGGAACCTAGAATGGTAGGTCCATGAATCAAAGCAAATTGGAAGTGGTCAAACAGGAGATGGCAAGAGTGAACATTGACATTCTAGGAATCAGCGAACTAAAATGGACTGGAATGGTTGAATTTAACGCAGATGACCATTATATCTACTACTATGGGCAAGAATCCCTTAGAAGAAATGGAGTAGCAATCATAGTCAACAAAAGAGTCTGAAATGCAGTACTTGGATGCAGTCTCAAAAACGACAGAATGATCTCTGTTCATTTCCAAGGCAAGCCATTCAATATCACGGTAAGCCAAGTCTATGCTCCAACCAGTAATGTTGAAGAAGCTGAAATTGAACAGTTCTATGAAGACCTACAAGACCTTCTAGAACTATCACACAAAAAAGATGTCCTTTTCATTATAGGGGACTGGAATGCAAAAATAGGAAGTCAAGAAACACCTGGAGTAACAGGCAAATTTGGCCTTGCAGTACGGAAGGAAGCAGGGCAAAGACTAATAGAGTTTTGCCAAGAGAACGCACTGGTCATAACAAACACTCTCTTCCAATGACACAAGAGAATACTCTACACATGGACATCACCAGATGGTCAATACTGAAATCAGATTGATTATATTCTTTGCAGCCAAAGATGGAGAAGCTCTATACAGTCAGCAAAAATAAGCCTGGGAGCTGACTGTGGCTCAGATCATGAACTCCTTATTGCCAAATGCAGACTTAAATTGAAGAATGTAGGGATAACCAGTAGACCATTCAGGTATAATCTAAATCAAATCCCTTACGATTATACAGTGGAACTGAGAAATAGATGTAAGGGATTAGATCTGATAGATAGAGTGCCTGATGAACTATGGATGGAGGTTCGTGACATGGTACAGGAGACAAGGATCAAGACCATCCCCAGAAAAAGAAATGCAAAAAAGCAAAATGGCTGTCTGAGGAAGCCTTACAAATAGCTGTGAAAAGAAGAGAAGCGAAAGGCAAAGGAGAAAAGGAAAGATATACCCATTTGAATGCAGAGTTCCAAAGAACAACAAGGAGAGATACGAAAGCCTTCCCCAGTGAACAGTGCAAAGAAATAGAGGAAAACAATAGAATGAGAAAGACTAGAGATCTCTTCAAGAAAATCAGAGATACTAAGGGAACATTTCATGAAAAGATGGACACAATAAAGGACAGATATGTTATGTACCTAACAGAAGCAGAAGATATTAAGAAGAGGTGGCAAGAATACACAGAAGAACTGTACAAAGAAAATCTTCATGACCAAGATAATCATGATGGTGTGATCACTCACCTAGAGCCAGACATCCTGAAATGTGAAGTCAAGTGGGCCTTAGGATGCATCACTATGAACAAAGCTAATGGAGGTGATGGAATTCCAGCTGAGCTATTTCAAATCCTGAAAGATGATGCTGTGAAAGTGCTGCACTCAATATGCCAGCAAATGTGGAAAAACTCAGCAGTGGCCACAGGACTGGAAAAGGTCAGTTTTCATTCTAATCCTAAAGAAAGGCAATGCCAAAGAATGCTTAAAATACCATACAATTGAACTCATCTTTCATGCTAGTAAGGAAATGGTGACCCACTCCAGTACTCTTGCCTAGAAAAATTCCATGGATGGAAGAGCCTGGTGGGCTACAGTCCATGGGGTCACAAAGAGTCGGACACAACAGCTTCATGCTAGTAAAGTAATGTTTAAACTCCTCCAAGCCAGGCTTCAGCAATACGTGAACCGTGAACTCCCTGATGTTCAAGCTGGTTTTAGAAAAGGCAGAGGAACCAGAGATCAAATTGCCAATATCTGCTGGATTATCAAAAAAGCAAGAGAGTTCCAGAAAAACGTCTACGTCTGCTTTATCAACTATGCCAAAGCCTTTGACTGTGTGGATCGCAATAAACTGTGGAAAATTCTTAAAGAGATGCGAATACCAGACCACCTGACCTGCCTCTTGAGAAACCTGTATGCAGGTCAGGAAGCAACACTTAGAACTGGACATGGAGCAACAGACTGGTTCCAAATAGGAAAAGGAGTACATCAAGGCTGTATATTGTCACCCTGCTTATTTAATTTATATGGTGCGTACATCATGAGAAACACTGGACTGAATGAAACACAAGCTGAAATCGAGATTTCTAGGAGAAATATCAATAACCTCAGATATGCAGATGACACCACACTTATGGGAGAAAGCAAAGAACTAAAGAGTCTCTTGATGAAAGTGAAAGAGGAGAGTGAAAAGTTGACTTAAAGCTCAACATTCAGAAAACTAAGATCATGGCATCTGGTCCCATCACTTCATGGCAAATAGATGGGGAAACAGTAGAAACAGTGACAGATTTTATTTTTGGGGGCTCCAAAATCACTGCAGATGGTGACTGCAGCCATGGAATCAGAAGACACTTACTCCTTGGAAGAAAAGTTATGACCAACCTAGATAGCATATTGAAAAGCAGAGACATTACTTTGCCAATAAAGGTCTGTCTAGTCAAAGCTGTGGTTTTTCCAGTAGTCATGTATGGATGTGAGAGCTGGACTATAAAGAAAGCTGAGCGCCAAAGAATTGATGCTTTGAACTGTGGTGTCGGAGAAGACTCTTGAGAGTCCCTTGGACTGCAAGGAGATCCAACCAGTCCATCCTAAAGGAGATCAGTCGTGAATATTCATTGGAAAGACTGATGTTGAAGCTGAAACTCCAATACTTGGCCACCTGATGCAAAGAGCTGACTCTTGAAAAAATGCTGATGCTGGGAAAGATTGAAGGTGGGAGGAGAAGGGGATGACAGAGGATGAGATGGCTGGATGGCATCACCGGCTGAATGGACATGAGTTTGAGTAAACACTGGGAGTTGTTGATTGACAGGGAGG
The DNA here is from genome assembly GCA_917880005.1 of Nanger dama. Classification (NCBI taxonomy): domain Eukaryota; kingdom Metazoa; phylum Chordata; class Mammalia; order Artiodactyla; family Bovidae; genus Nanger; species Nanger dama. The sequence goes on from CAKJTW010000022.1 coordinate 31,117,866, forward strand.
CCTGGTGTGCTGCAGTCCTTGGAGTCCCAAAGAGTCGGACATTACTGAGTAGCTGAACTGACCTGGTGGGGGTGGGTGCAAGGGTACGCTGTGCAGCATATGGAATCTTAGTTCTTCAACCAGAGATCAAACCCTTGCTCCCTGCATTGGAAGCATGGAGTCTTAACTACTGGACCATCAGAGAGATCCCAAGACTCTTACTCTCTTAAGTGGATCTTTTGAGCAGCTCCAGCCTTGGTTTATGAGCTGATACACTTCCCGTTCTTTTTGTTCTAGTGCTGGTTTGGGTAGAATTTCTGTTTTGTACAGTCAAAAGAGTTTTAATGGAATCACAAGGTAAGAGGCCCATGCCTGGTAGAAAAGATCTTCCAGAAAAGGGAGATGTGTGGGCAGAACCTGTAACAGGGTTGTAAACAGCAGGCTCCCAGGAGACAAGAGGGTCAGGAAGGGGAGAGGAGGCTGATGAGATGGGTGAGCTGGAGAAGGGCTTTGGAGCTTCCAGAGATGCACGTTTTAGAAAGATGAGTTGATGCCAGCACAGAAGGCGGACGGGACGGAGGGAGACGAGGGTGGTGCAGGAGGCAGACGCAGTAGCACTTGCAGCCACACTTTCAGTTTCAGAAGCCATGTTGCTGTTTAGTCGCTATGTCATGTCCAGCTGTTTGCAGCCTCACTGAACTGTAGCCTGCCAGGCTCCTCTGTCCATGGGATTTCCCAGGTAAGAGTACTGGAATGCGTTGCCATTTCCTTCTCCAGGGGATCTTCCTGACCCAGGGATCAAACCCGCGTCTCCTGCATCTCCTGCACTGCCGTTGGATCCTTTACAGCTGAGCCACCTGGAAAGCCCTCCCAGGAGCCAATAGCTGTTGGCAAACTTTTTAAAGTTTGCCTTTTCCATTTTTTAAGTGATGACACTATCACTAAAGGTAGTTATCATCCTACTCTTCCCAGTTACAGAAAGTGTAAGTTTGGTGAGTGATTTTTCACAAGGTTTTCAATGTTGGGATGCAAGGGGAAGACTAGAAGCCCAGTGCTGCCCTTCTGTGCAAGAGCTGGCTCCCACTGAGCTGCATCAGCCCAGAGGGCTAATCTGTTCAGGACATGACCTTCTCTTGCTCAGAGCCCTCTCTCAAGGTCCTTTAAACAGACACTCAGAATAAGTGCCTGTTAAATTAATGTGTTTGTATTCTTCCCTCATCCCCTTCCACACCAATAAAGAAAGCAATCAAATGCATGTCTTTCTTAAAAAAGCTGTGGCCCTGAAAAATAATCAATGTTGAATTTGGTGAGAAACTAAAAATACTCATTAACGTGGACTTCACAAATCCTAACCTCTAACATCTACAAAAAATTTACCTACTAATTAAATAGTTTAGAGGATATTAAAATGTAAGTGCTTATTATTTAAGAGAGCAAAGGTTTTCTTCCAATTTGATGAGTGTGTAACAGCTCAGAATGGGATAGTAAGAGGTCAGCAATGTTTTGGCTGCTAATCACATTTTCTCTAGTCCAGTGTTTCTCAAATTTTAGCATACATGAGAATAGTCTGGAATGTTTGTTTACACAGATTTTCAGGCCCCCTCCATCACTGGTGATGCAGTAGGTATGGGCTGAGGTCTGGCTTCCCAGAAAATGCAGAAACTGCTGATCCAGGTACCACACTTTGAAACCACAGATCTAGTCAGTAGAGTGTGTGTATGAGTGCTAAACTGCTTCAGTTGTGTCTGACTCTGTGACCCTATGGACTGTAGCCCACCAGGATCCTCTGTCCATGGAAGTCTCCAGGCAAGAGTACTGGAGAGGGTTGTCATGCCCTCCTCCAGGGAATCTTCCCGACCTAGGGATTGAACCCATGTCTCTTTCATCTCCTGCATTGGCAGGTGGGTTCTTACCACTAGCACCACCTGGGAAGCCTAGTCAGTAGAGTAGGACTGTTATATTATATAAGCTTACTTTAGAACCGGGAAAAATTATATTTGATAAGTAATAATCATTATATATTATATATAGAACAAATATTATTGATTGTATCTATTATTTATCAACTATTGTTTTCCATATTTTCAGAATTAATAATAAATATAATTATATTATTATATAATATATATTACATTAATATAATATAATTAATAATACATTAATATATAATAACACTATATTATTATATTGTCATTTTTATATAATAAATGCACAAATATTGGAGAAGGCAATGGCACCCCACTCCAGTACTCTTACCTGGAAAGTCCCATGGATGCAGGAGCCTGGTAGGCTGCAGTCCATGGGGTCGCTAACTCGGACACGACTGGGCGACTTCACTTTCACTTTTCACTTTCATGCATTGGAGAAGGAAATGGCAACCTACTCCAGTGTTCCTGCCTAGAGAATCCCAGGGATGGGGGAGCCTGGTGGGCTGCCGTCTATAGGGTAGCGCAGAGTTGGACACAACTGAAGTGACTTAGCAGCAGCACACAAATATTATATGAAGAATATATTAACAATATAGACTACAATATATAAACAGTATATTTCTATATTGTATATCACATATATATTTATATATTATATATTACACACATATAATTATATCTATTATTAATAAACTATTAATACTTTCCCTAGTTCGAGTTGCCTTATATAACTGTCATGTATATTACATTATTATGTTATACATTCTGTTATATATACAAATATATTGTGTATAATATAACATATATTATCTGTTAATATAAATATATTATATATGTAATGTAATTATTGAATATTATAATACATACTGTGTGTATAATTGGGCTTCCCAGGTGGTGCAGTGGTAGAGTCTGCCTGCCAATGCAGGAGGTGCGGGTTTGATCCCTGGGTCAGGAAGATCCCCTGGAGGAGGAAATAGCAACCCACCCCAGTATTCTTGCCTGGAACATTCCACGGACAAAGAGCCTGGCATGTTACAGTCCATGGGGTCCAAAAGAGTGGGACACAGCTGAGCGACTGAACACACACATGTGTATAATTATATGTGTGTGTATATATAATTCCCAGCATTTTTATACCTACTTTCCTAGAATATAAGCAAACTGCATCTTAGGTGTTCTCTGAACAGTCAGTGCCGTATTCCCCCACAAAGCTGATTCTCAGCAGCGGCAAGGACTGTTAGAGTCTCCTTGTGGCTCTCCCGAGCCCCCTTTCCTGCCTTGTCCCCCACTACGTATGTCTCACCTACACCTTTTTTAGAGCCCGGCTGTGTGCTGCTGTGAGTTGTTTCAGGCTGGTCTCCCCTGCTAGTTAGGAGCCACTCATGGTCCAGGTCAATGTCTTACTCCATTTTGAGCTCTCACAGGACTGACAGCCAAGGGACTTGTTCTTAAAAGATGATCAATGTTTCCTGAGAGGTGAAAAGAAGCATGGAAGGATGGAAGGAAGGAATTTTCCAAGTTGGCCATTTGTCTGTGAAACATCCTTACTGTAACTTTCAAAACTAGGGAAGATCCACTAGGTAGAAAACCTAGGAATGATTTAGGTTAAACCATATGAAACTGTTGATAGTCAGTAGTTTTTTTAACTACAAGAAAGGCACTTTCATGTGGCTCAAACTAATATCTATTTAATAAACTAATATCTATTTAATATCTATTTAAATAATATCTATTTAATATCTATTTAATATCTTTTGAACCATGGTAAATATAAGACAGTAAGATGCTGGTGGACTGAAGACCTGAATTCTAAAGAGCCACACAGGATAACATCAGAGTAATAATATAGGTTTGGCACTAGGTGGCAGTTTTTTTTTTAATTTTCTAAGTGATAACTATAACTCCATTTGTGTGTGTGTGTGTATGTGTGTGTTTGTGAATGTAAAAACAATATTCAGGGACAGACACTTTGAGGGTTTGCTGGTTACTCGATAGTTCGAAATAAGCATCCCTGTTCTCTAACCAGCCCCGTGTTCTGAACCTACCACCAGATAACACTCAATATAGGAGAGCAGATGGATCCTGTATCTTTCTTGCACTTTCAGCAAAGGTCAGCTGGGTTCCTTTCTCTTGCACAGGAATCCTTCTGCCACAGCCAAGTCTGTACTGCTGGGCTGCTCAGGAGACCCTCTGTCTATTCAAGGGCAGACCCCTGCCTTCTGGCTTTGAGGCTATTTTACTGCCTCTGAGACAGGTCGGCTCTGGAAGGACATGAAAATCAAAGTAGAGCTGGTAATAGGCTTTGTGCACAGAGGAAGTTGAGGCCGTTGGTTTCAAATAACTGAGCTTCATGTTATCATGCTCCTGTCACCCTAACCACACAGAAGAGAAGTGACTTTGGGCACACGAGAAGCTCCTAATGACCATGCCTTCTGCAGCTTTATTTCCTCCAAAGTGCAGGGTGGTCCAGTGACTTACTTTGGCAGAGACATTTCGCTCAGAAGATGAACCGAAAAATCAGAAATAACTGTGTAAAGAGCTCAGAGGGGTGTATTGTTAGCATGTACGCAAGCACCTACGGAGGCAGGTACTTGCCTGTGCAAGTGAAACACTTGGAAGGTGCTGGAGAAGGTCACCGAGGGGGTCTGATTCTTGGCCCCTGGTGTGTATGAGAGCAGTCCTGGTCCTTACCATGGCTGTGTTAAAAAGAACACAGATCCTTGAAAATCAGCCAGCATTTTGATCTTTCTTTCAGAAGGATGACCTAAAGGACTTAAGGAAAGTCAACAGCTTTTACAATTAAAACACTGTCAGAAAGGCAGAATACAGAACTTGCTGTCAAATGTTCAGTGACTATTAACATGGTGACTACTGAACAGGGATGAGTATTTACTCCACATATGAACATAAAATTCCTCACTGTGACAGAAAAATGTGTAGAGTTCGTCTTTGAAATATCTATATTCAATTTTAAAAAATTTTAATTGGAGGATAATTGCTTTACAATGTTGTATTGGTTTCTAACATACAATAATGTGAATCAGCCAGTAAAGAATCTCAGATGGTACAGAATCTAAATAAATAAATACACACACACACACACACACACACACATATATATATCCCCTCCCTATGGAGCTTCCCTCCCCACTGCACCCCCATCCCAGGCCTCTGCGTCATCACAGAGCTCCAGGCTGGGCTTTGTGTTATTTAGCAGCTTCCCCACTAACTATCTCTTTTACACATGGTAGTTAAATTTCAAGTCAGCAAGTATTAAAGGTCAAAGTTCATATACTATCTGTAGTAGTTTCCCAAGTGAGGGATTTTTAAGTGTTTTTCTCTTTGAGGGATATGTTTTGTTAGTTTTATTTTAAGCATGATTTTAACCCTTGCTGTTGTCAATCCATTTTTAAAAGAATGATGGAGGTGCAGTTGAGAGCTTTCATGGAGTATAACGTTCCTCTAGATAAACTTGGTATATTCTTCTTCTGTCTCTCTCTCTCTTTTTTTTTTTTTTTTTGGTGTGTGTAGGAGTTTGATGGATTAGGGAAGGTTGGGAAAGGTGGAGAATCATGTAGTCCCTGGAGCTCTGTAAGCAGTTATTTCCCCTGCTGATAAAAAGTGTTTTGTTGCTATAAAAGGGGTGTAGGTAGCCCCAAAATAGATTTTGATTTGGTCATTGTACTGGAGTTCTGGGGGAAAGAGACTGTTCTTTTGAATTTCTAAACAATAATAATTTGTTTACGACATTTGCAGTGTTCATGATAAGTAGCACAACTTGGTAAGAAAGCCTTGCATTGGCAGAGCATCTGTAGAAAAATCACAACACAGATAATGAGAATAGTTATGTTTAAATTAAATTAAGTGGGCACCAAGGGATAGGAATAAATAGGAAAGGAGGAAGTAATTGAAACAGCAATAGTCTGAGGCTTAGAAATGGAATTGTGTGTAAACTCTGCAAATTTCAAGGTCATTTGGGTGCCATAAGCTATGTTATTAATTTCTCTGGAGTTTTGAATAGGTGCAGCTAATGAGTTAATGAAATGATCATGGAAAGAAATCAACACATGCACTAATATGGTGGTGAATTCTCTTAGCATATGCCACAATGGGACCAAAGGATATTTCCCAGATTCTTGCTACTCAAAGTGTGATCCGTGGACCAGCAGTATTTAGCATCCTGGGAGAGTGACAGAAATGCAGAACCTCAGGCCGATTCTAGACTGAGAATTCTAGACCTACTGAATCAGAATCTGCAGAATAAAGTTGCCAGGTGATGTATATGCACACTGAAGTTTAAGAGGCACTGCCCTAGAGATGTTTTAACAGTTCATTCATTCACTCAGTAAACATTTTGGGGGAGCCCCTTCCATGTGCTAGAAACGAGAGTAGACCATAGGAATGCATGGTCCCTGCACTCAAGGAACACATAATTGGAGTGGGACAAATGAGATAAAAGTAAGGCTTTGTACTTGCCTCTGGGCTTGACAGGGCTTCCCTGGTGGCTCAGAGGGTAAAGCATCTGCCTCCAATGCAGGAGACCCGTTTTCAATCCCTGGGTCGGGAAGATCCCCTGGAGAAGGAAATGGCAATCCACTTCAGTATTCTTGCCTGGAGAGTCCCATGGACAGAGAAGCCTAGTAGGTTACAGTCCACGGGTCGCAAAGAGTCGGACACGACTGAGCGACCTCACCTTCACCTTGTAACTTATGCTGTTATGGTTCTTTTAATGTACTTTTATATTTATGTGATTTTTATATATTTTACATATTTGCCTTGTTAATTCCACTTCCTCCTTCGGTCTGCTGCAGGCCATGTTCTTGACTGTGCCTGTCCATATGAGGCCTTAGCATAAACACAATGGAAAATAACTTGAGACTGAAATAAGAGCTCCAGAGGAACGCCTATGTTCTCTGAATCACAGGACTTCACAGGACTCACAGTGGAGAGAAGAGAGCAGTGATACTGGCATTTATTTCATGCTTATTAGAGATCATTTCAGGGATGGCCCCACTGTGCAGAGTTATCTCACTTGATAACTGATTGTTGCTTGATGGCTCAGTGAGTAAAGACTCTGCCTGCAGTGCAGGAGGTACAGGAGATGTGCGTCCGAGATCCCCTGGAGGAGGACGTGATAACCCTCCCCAGTATTCTTGCCTGGAGAATCCGATGGACAGAGGAGCCTGGTGGGCTACAGTCCAAAGGTTTGCAAAGAGTCAGACATGACTGACCATGTTACTTAGCTTAGCTTATAATGTACCACGCACTTCCCCAGCCCTGAGTGGGCTACTGACAGAAGCCCTCTGCTGAAGAAAGGGGCTTTTGCCCAAAGCCACATCTTCCTTATTAGAGGCAGTCCACATCTGGCCAGTTAACACAAAGACATAAAATCTCAGCTCATTGCCCCAGTTCAGGACAACTGTCAGGACCAGCTGTGCTTCAGAACTCCCTGGGTTGGCTGAGGCCTTTGTCAAGATTGCATCGTAGCAGCAACATCTCCCCTGCCCAATCCTGCTTCCTTTCCTCCTCCTTAGGCACTGATTCTGAGAGTGCCCCCTAATAAACTTCCTGCACCTTTTGCTCACCTTGGGGTCTGCTTCTCATGGAACTTGACCCATGATAATCTTACAGGAAGAATGAAATCTCAGGCTGCAGACTAGAGGTGGATGGTAACCACTCTATCTTCTTTTTGACTTCCATCTCAAGCTTCCATGCTGCCTCACAGTGGTATCTTAGTCTTTTTCAGTTCAGGGATTCCTCTTCTTCTGAGTTACATCCTTTCCATGGGACTTCAGGAGTTACCACCTCTCTGTGCCAGCATCCATGAGACACTGTGTTCTATCCGCTCCCTGGTTTCTGGCCCATACCCCATTTGCAGCTATCTGCTTCTCGGCTCAACCCCCAGGTCTCTCCCTTCTGGCCCCTTCTCAGTGCCACATCCTTGTGTGGGCTGCATGGGAGAGGCCATTCTCTTACCTCTCATCCATGCTCAGCTACTTTGAGATACCATGAAACTGCTGAATCTTCCATTACAGACATAATTTCCTTACCTCAAAAATAAAAAGTGCCATGTGGTTAACATTTCATTCTTTAGCACTAAAAGTTCTGTTCAAAGTAAACCATTTAGAGTTGTGCAGAATGTCCTGAAGAAGCAATTATTTCTTGGTGTCCTTGGGTGTAAAAAGGCCATCACATATGTTCTCCTTCTGCAGGAACAGATTTTAAATTAGCTCCATGCAGTCGCCCATGTTCTGTTAGCATATATCTATTGAGCATCTTCCATTTGCTGGATGTTCTTTGAGACTCTGAGGACACAGTAGTGAACAAACACAGGGAAGGCCTCTGGTCTCAGAGGGTTTAGAATCTGCCTCCCTGGACTTTCGTGGCAGGCATTTGGTCCCCACTAAGCCAAGACTTCTTCAGCAGTGATTTCAACATTGAGGGTGACCAGTGAGATGGCATTTGTCCCTGCTTCCTGTGTCATGGTTATGTGGGATCTCATACTCCATGGCCCCCTCCCAAGGGGACATCAATGCTCCTTCTGCTCAGTTGATTGTCAAAACCAATGTCTCTGTAAGGAGTCAGCGGCTTACATAGAATATCTCCACGAATTGGCAGTACACAGGCCGCATCTGGCTGACAGATGCATTTTGACTGGTTTCCACATTGTTTTTAAAAGTTCTAACTTTGGAGATTTTATAAACAAACCCACATTTCCATTTTCTTTTTAAAAAATCAGAATATCTAGTAGTTTGAGGTTTACAGGCTCACCCGGCTTCTCTGTCCATGGGATTCTCCAGGCAAGAATACTTGAATAGGTTGCCATTTCCTCTTCCAAGGGATTTTTCCTACCCAGGGATCAAACCTGCATCTCCCGCATTGGCAGGTGAATTCTTTACTATTTGAGCCACCTGGGAAACCCCTCATGTAGCAACAAACCTAGAAAGTTAGTAGCCACCCCCACTCCCATGGGGCAGATGCTTTGCAGTTTATTACAGTTAGATCAGCCAGCCAACTTCTCTCCTCTGCCTTCCCTCCCTGGCCTCTGGAGGCCTATTCCTGCAGGATTTTATCTTCACATTAACCAAGACTAACAAAGCTGTATCCTGGGCCTTATTGTATAGTCCCCACATAGTATAGTATTTAACTGACTGTGCTTTGGCATAACGTTTTCTACTCCATGGTGACTCAAATGGTAAAGAATCTGCCTGCAGTGTAGGGGACCCTGGTTCAATTGCTGGGTCAGGAATATCGCCTGGAGAAGGGAATGGCAACCCACTCCAGTATTCTTGCCTAGAGGACTCCATGGACAGTGGAACCAGGTGGGCTATAGTCCATGGGGTCACAAAGAGTCAACTGAGCAACTAACACTTTCACTTTTTTCTACCTTTATTAAGCAGTTGTATAAAAAACAGTCATAGGACACTCGGTATTACTTGTGAGGTGGTACACCACATCATACACTTTATAACAACATCTATGACAGTCACTGGTGCTCTTCATGAGAGACTGGTTGTTCATGTCTTTTCTGGGCAATACTAGAATGCACAACTTGGTCCCCATGTGGTTGAGTGGATAGGAAATAATGTATAGGATTTAATCTGTGATGCAAATACATTGTTTCCAGGCCCTGGCATGATCTGCCAGTGCAAGATCCTCCAGACATTTTCCTCCAGCAGTGACAACCAGGATGCACCCAAGATGATATCTGCTGTCAGCCTGTGTCCCAGAAAGAAGAGGCATGGAGCAGAGTCCCCAGCCAAACAACAGAGACTGTGTAGCATGAGTGAGAAATAGATCTTTGTTCACCCAAGTAACTGAGATTTGAGGAATTTTTTTTATTACTGCAACAGACCCTAACTTATATTGAGTGGTACAGTCCGTGAAAGAGATTTCTCTTAGAGAACTAGAAATAATCTTCTTCTCAGAAACTAGTTTCCCTTATCTTAAGGACTGTAAGAATCTTCTTTAGCATCTAGGAGTCTCAAAATCATCTCTTACCGAAGTATAGGACCTTGTGGTATTTGGTGGATATTCTAAATTTTCCCCTAACTCAATATTTTTTAAATGTCTTATCTTATTTTAAAGAGGCTTTTTAAAAAGAAAGAGCAAGATATAAAAATAAACAAATAATTATATCCATAGAAAAGAAAGAAAGTGAAAGAAAGAAAAGTGAAGTCACTCAGTAATGTCCAATTCTTTTTGACCCCATGGACGGTAGCCTACCAGGATCCTCCATCCATGGGATTTTTCCAGGCAAGAGTACTGGAGTGGGTTGCTGAGGTTACTTTCAAATATATGTATGTGTCTGTTGGAAAAAAATTTTTTTAATCCCTTAAAATATATAAAACCTGAGAATTTGCTACACACATTTTCCAGGGTCTGTGGTGAGTGTGGAATTTAATTCCAGGACTTTCTAAGATATAAAAGTAGATTGTGAGAAAGGTTAGTAGAGTACATGAAACATGTCACCTTAAAAAATTTCTTAGTGTTTCTGTAACTTATCATTCAAACGATTATGAATTACTAGCTTTAAAGTTCCCAGTGGTAGATTGAAAATATTTATGAGGAAATATGTGGTTTGGGTTTCTTTTATTTATTTTGGTTTTTTTTTTTTTTTTTTTGGTGTGTAGGAAAACTTACTGGTCCTTAGGGTTATTTGTCACAGGAATAGGGACAAAAATAGCAGACACAATTTTGCTTAAGCAAGTACCCTGGGACAGACACTATGTCTCCTGATTTACCCTCTCTGTTAGTTTTGTACTGCTATGTAACAAATTGCCATACATTTAGTAGCTTAAAATCAGATATCCAGGTGGATTCAGTCAAGTCCCTTCTCAGAGTGGTGCCAGGCCCAAAACGGTGTGGGCAGGTCGAGGCCCTGGGGAAAAATTCACTTCTAAGCATTCAAGTTGTTGGCTGAATTCAGATCCCTGAGGCTGTAGGTTTGAGATTCTCATTTCCCTGCTGGCTGTCAGGTAGGGTCTGGTCTTGGCTCCTCAAGGCTATCATTACTTCTCACATGGTCCCTTCATCTTCACATCCAGCAGTTCAACACCCAGCCCTTCTCATACTTCAGATCTTCCAGACTTCTCTTCTGTTGCCAGCCAGAGAAAATTTCTACTTTTAAAAGGCTCAGGATCATCCACCCAAATAATTTTCCCATCTTAAGATAAATTGATTAGTAGCCGTAATTACAGCTGCAAAATCCCTTTTACCACATAACATAATTATGCAACTCACTGACGTGTAAAGAAACAGTTAAGTAACACCAAGTGGTAGGGTCATGGGGCCACCTAGAATTCTGCCTACCAGCCCCCAAACCCCAACATTGTACCACTAATCTCCCAGAACCCTCGGGAACTCCTTTCCACCTATTTATTTCCACCAACCCTCATCTTTTCTGGAGAATCCAAAGCTAGTTGCTACCCATATATCTGTTTCAAGCAAGCAAGTCATTAGTGCAAGTACATATTTCTTATTTATGTCTGCTTTTCTTGTCTGGAGTATAAGGTATAAGGTGGTACTGGATAATATGTAGGAAAGGTGAGTAGGCAGTATGATGACGTGACTGGGAGTAAGAACTCCAGAACTAGACTTGTGTATTCACTGCACGACTTTGACTATTTCATTTCACCTCTGTGTGCCTCAGTTTCTTCATCTCTAAAATGGAGACTATAAAAGCAGCTACTTCATAGGATTGTTAAAAGATTGAATGAGTTAGTATGTATAAAGTACTTAAACAGTGCCTGGTATAGAGTTGCCGCTACATAAATTAATGTTTTAATTAGAATAATGGCAGCTGCTAAAACACAGAAATCCCCAAATCTTAGTGGCTTAATGCAATCAAAGGTCATTTCTCATTTGCATCAGTTTAATGGGGGTGTTTTTGGTGGATAGCCTTCCATGAGGTCGTTCAGGAACCAAGACTCCCCATATCCTGTTGTTCCATCTTCCTCTAAATCGCGGGATCTCAGAATATAATCCAAGGACCCTAAAATCCCTGAGACCCTTTCAGACTAATTCCACAAGGCCCCCTTTTCTGGCTTTTCATCTGGAAAGGTTTGGCTTTTTTTCTTTTTCCTTCAGCAAACACAACATAACAGGTAGAATAAAAAGCATATGTGAAGGCTTCCCTGGTGGTCCAGTGGTTAATAATATGCCTTGCAATGCAAGGGACACTGGTTCAAGAAGATCCCACATGCCTGGGAGTAACTAAACCCATGTTCCACAACTATTGAGCCTGAGCTCTAGAGCCCATGAGCCATAACTGCTGAACCTGCGTATTACAAAAACTGAAGCCCACACACCTGGAGCCTGTGCTCTGCAACAGGAAGAGCCACCGCAATGAGACGCCCGGGTACTGCAACTAGAGAACAGCCCCACTCACCACAACTGGAGAAAGCCCATGTGAAGCAAGAGAGGCCCACCATAGCCTCTTGGCTATGATAATAATCAGCACATGTAAGAATCCAGCTGTCTTCTAAGTTAAACATTAGAGTTTCAAAAAATGTGAAGTATCTAATGGCCACTTTTGCCACTAGATATTTTTTGTTTGGGCCAATAGGGTTGATTTTTATAAAAGCATTTTTTATTAATAATTAGGGATTATGGTGTTTATAATATTTATATTTTTATTTTTTAGCAAATAGGATTCTAAAATATTCTTGAGATGTCCTAATAGATGTAACCCATAGAAACAAAAAAATTTGGGGGTCCTAAAAATGTTAGGAGTGTCAAGTGGTTCTGAAAACCAAAAGTGGAGGATCCAGTGATACAGATGCTGGGAGACTCTTCCAGTCCTCTGGCAGAGCAAACCCAGAGGCTGGTGTCAGGAGGTTTTTATGGTCCTGGAAGTGGCATATGACCTCTGCTTACTGTTTGCTAGCTGAAACTCAGGCACATGGCTGCACCAAACCAGAGGGAGTCTAGGAGCATTGCAAGCTTTTGTTCAAGAGACAGTAGAAAAGGGTTTAATCACCATCACACAGTCTTTACTGTATTTGACCATTGTCAAAGGTTGTTTGGTTTGGTTTGGTTTTTGGTTTGTTTTACCCTACATATGTATCTCACATATCTTGTTTAGTATTTTCCAAGAGCAATAATATTTGGCTAAACATACTCAGACAACTTCAAAAAAATTGGATTGTAACATGAGCCTACTTTTGCCCTAGTAGTTTAAAAGTTGGCAAAGACTTATCTGAAATAGCAAAGCATTTAGCCAAAGAAGTAAAAGAAATCAGTCTTTTTTAGAACCAAACTCAACCAGGTGATTAAATAGTAAGAGTGAAATGTTCTATAAACATTTCTGATCCCTTTTAAAGCCAACAGTGAGGGATAACTAGAGCTAGATTGAGAGGTTCTTTGTTTTGTTGTGGGTTTGACTTGGTTTTTGCTTTGATATCTTATACCACTCACAAAACCTGCTTTGTAAATTGAGAAATTGATAACCTCTGGCCACCTACAACATGATTTAGCCTTCTTACACTTTGAGAAACAAAGCCTGAGTTACAGAGAAAGAGAGGGAGACCCCTAGCTCAGGGTTCAGTTGCCTGGAGTTTGTGATTAAGTTCTAGAACACTAAAACTTTGAGAGCAAGAGTTGAGTGGGTACTAGTATTTGTTGTTGTTTAGTCACTAAGTTGTGTCCAACTCTTTGTGACCCCATGGTCTGTAGCCCACCAGGCTCCTCTGTCCATGGGATTTCCCAGGCAAGAATACTGAAGTTGGTTGCCATTTCCTTCTCCAAGGGATATTCCTGGCCCAGGGATGGAATCTATGTCTCCTGCTTGGCAGGTGGATTCTTTACCACTGAGTCACCTGGAAAGCCCCAGGTGCTAGTATAGGCTTACACAAAATTGTAAGGTTGAAATTTGAGTTTGAAATTTGCTGGGACTAGAGTAAACTTAGATGTTTATATTACCTATGTGTGAAAACGTGTATGTAACAGTATGCTTTTGTGCTATATGTGAATTTTATCATATGGTAGAACCTCTTGTATAGCTTGCACGTTGTATAGTAATTCGTAGCTGCATCTTTGCTTTCACATGTTCTTTGTGCTCTAGCTTATTGGAGGTATAAGACCTTGCTAAGGAACATCAGCACACCGTTCCTAGGAAAAAGTCAATCTACTTATGAGTCTTCCCTTTGTGAAATCACTTCTATTGTGTTTAAAAGAAAAGCAAGCTTTGCCGAGGATATAAAGTTTAGTATTTTCTTAGTGTTTAAAGGTCACAGTTCTTGGTAAATAACAGAGTCTGGCTAACAGATTTTAATCTTCAGGGCACTTTTTGTTTCCTTAACAGAGGCCGGTGTAGGTGGTTTGAGGACAGTTTAGGGCAGGTGGTTTCATCATGTACCCGGGCTCTTTTATTCCCCCTCTGCCAACCCTCACCCCCACCACCCCATGTATGGCCTTCCCTCTCCGTTTGGTCAGCCAGTACACAGCAAGGTCATTGTTCCATCACAGGTATCACATGACAATGTTTAAAGCACAGGGCAGCAAGGGAGGTGATAGAACACAGGGACTGTTCCATTCCTCCCTTCACAGGAGAAAATTCTCCCCGGCAAACTTCTCATCATCTCACACTGACCAGCACGGGACCTAGGCCTTTTCCTACGCCAGTCAATGACAAAAGGGAATAGGGAGCTGTAACTGGCTTGGACCAGTCTTGACCAATTCTCTCTGGATCTGGGTATACTGTTACCCAAACCAAATAAGGGTCGGGTTGGCAAAAAAGTGGCTGTGAGCAAAGAATGAAGACGATTTGCCCCAGAGGATAACCAGTATAAGTGCTCCTTGTGTGTGAAACAAACACAACTCAGAGAGGCTGAGCAGAGTACAGCCGCCCAGTTAAAATGCCTACAAGGGGACTTCCTGGTAGTCCAGTGGTTAAGACTCTGAGCTCCCAATGGAGGGGGCATGGGTTCAATCTTTGGTCAGGCTAAGATCCTGTATGCCATGCTACATGACCAAAATAAATAAATAAATAAAATGCCTGCAGTTAGGGACGTTTTCTCCTGCTACTAGAATAAAAATTCTGTCATGCCCCCTGACTCGTCTAGTCACTTGCAGCTAGTAGAAAATTCCACCATCACTTTCGATCTCAAAGCACAATCTGGTTTTTTGTTTGTCTTTTATTTTTTAAAAAATGTTTGTTTATTTAGTTGGGGTTCCCTCACAGCTCAGTGGTAAAGAATCCGCCTGCCAATTCAGGAGACACTGGAGACGTGAGTTCAATCACTGGGTCAGGAAGATCCCCTGGAGGAGGAAATGCCTACCCATTCCAGTATTCTTGCCTGGGAAATCCCAGGAACAGAAGAGCCTGGTGGGCTCCAGTCCATCAGGTCGCAACAAGTCGGACACAGTTAAGCGACTAAGCATGGACACATTTATTTATTTACTTGGCTGCGCCAGATCTCAGTTGCAGCATGCAGATTCTTTCCTTTTCACCTGCAGTGGCCTGTGGGGTCTAGTTCTCTGACCAGGGATCCAGCTCAGGCCCCCTGCATTGGGACCTCGCAGTCTTAGCCACTGGACCTCCAGGGGAGTCCTGACAATCTTGTTTTCTTTCTTCTTCTTTTTTTAAAATCATACTTATATATTTTTGTTTATTGATTGGAAACATTTACTTGAATTTGTGTGTTAATCAAGTTTCTATTTTGAAATATCCCAATCAATTCATTTCAAGACCTTTTCTAATCCACTTGTTTAAGTCTCCAATCTGGTTTTAATAGTTAGAATTCCCAGTCTTGAATCATACTAGAAAGTCCAAGTGTCTCTCCCCCAGCCCTGGCTGACAGAGAGGATGCCTGCTGCATTGTAAGGACTGTGATCAGCTTGTTTCTTCCCTACACTTGTACCCCAGCGCACTGCCCGCAGCGTAGGATGCAGACATGGGGGAGAGCTCTTACTTGACCGGTATTATCATAGGAAGGCTTCACAATCAATGGGCCTGGTAAGCACATTTGTGGGTTATGGAAGTTGCCCATCTAGACTCTTCTGAATGCAGTTCTTATGAGGTGGGTATTAGACAGGTGACCGTATAACTGATCTTCCAAACTAGACAGTGAAAGTGAGAGTGTAGGGGGTGAGGATGGAGGAGTATTCCTTTAACCAGACCAGTTGTCATGAACTGGAACCATCGATGGTCTGGAGCCATCAGGGAGAGTAGCCAAAGGTCCACCTTGGCAATGCACCTGTGCCTGCGGTGGCCTCCTGCCCCACAGCCCCTGCTTTCCCAGCTTCCCCTTTCACCAGGAACTCTCCTTTCAAGTTCCTTTAACATTCCAGATTATCCTAATGGCCTGAATCGGAAAGATTCCCTTTCCGCTCTGTGACCCACTTCTGGTCCTCAAGTAGCATTTACTTACAGTTGCCCAGAGTTGGATAGAAATGCTATTTCTTCCAAGATGGAGCCCACCAGTCTCACCCTGCAGACCCACAGACCCTAGGATCCATCTTGAGATTGTTCTGGTTGCCTCAGCTTCAGTCAGATATACCTCCATTGCTGCAAGAGCCAGGGGTTTGGGACTTACAGCTGAGTCAGCCCAAAGAGTCTGCTCTTGAATCCTTTCCCAGTGTTGAACAACCTCCCATTTTCTTATCCTGCTCTGTGTTGGGAAGGAAGGGCGTCTTAGAGTTGAGAACTGGTTTTCACTGGTTCCTTTGACTCTCTGTCTTAATTCTGTATTTACTCCTAAGGACAAACATTCAGCAATAACCTCTTGACCCAAGAAGCATGAATGATGTGTTTTTCTGTAACATGTGTTGTTCCTAAAGGCCACTGGAGTTCTGTAGCACTGCAGACTCCTACCGGGTATTCTGATCAACTGCTGCTTGCTTCTCTTCCCCTTGTCAGTTGTGAACTCTAACCACCACATCTTTCTCCCTGTAAATTCATTGTCTCTAGTTTGCTGGTCAAAGAAAACCAGAAAGAAATGAAGTTTTTTAAGGTTAGCCAATTGAAAGATCCCGACTCAGAAATCTACTCACCCACTACACCAGAGGTATAGGTGAGCTCACTGCTCAGAACTGCCACCTCTTGTTTTTCCTTTGTGCTCTGAGTACATGAAACTCTTGGAACTCTAACCACCAGTGAGTTGAGGCATAGTTACAACTTGAGGCCTTACCCAAAGTGCAACTGGGGCAGCGAGAATTTCCCTGAAGTCCCTGTGTATA
Source organism: Nanger dama (assembly GCA_917880005.1). NCBI lineage: Eukaryota > Metazoa > Chordata > Mammalia > Artiodactyla > Bovidae > Nanger > Nanger dama. Next base: position 31,134,953 of record CAKJTW010000022.1, read on the forward strand.
CACACATGCATTGATGAATTCATTCTGCTCTTGTATTGGGGAGCCAACCAGAGGAAGAGAGAGGGCTATCTGTGTGATTGTGGGTGTGGGAGTGTGGCTGTGTGTCTGTACTGGAAGGAACCAACACTATTAGTAAATACATATGGAAATAGAATAGATTGAACTGTACCTATCAGTTAAACAGCCTGACATTAACTAATATTTTTAAAGTGAAGATCAGAAGACCAAAAAATGTAAAATCATTTTATAATAATCCCTAAAATATTTTGGATTAGCTATGCATCATGGGTTGTTGTTGTTGTTTAGTTACTAAGTATTATCTGACTCTTTTGCAACCCCATGAGCTATTGTCTGCCAGGCTCCTTTGCCCATGGGATTTCCCAGACAAGGATATTGGAGTCAGTCGTCCTTCCCTTCTCCAGGGGATCTTCCTGACCCAGGGATCAAACCCACATCTCCTGCATTGGCAGGCAGATTCTTTACCACTGAGCTGTATGGAAAGCCTACATGCATCATGGGTAATCTTCATTTATTTCCTGTTATTGTTTTGTTCATAGAGTATTTTCAACAGCTATCCCTGGTTGTTTGGAATGTAATTATGTTTTTCTCTTGAGCTATAATTTGGCTGCTTCAGCCAGAAGGAAAAAAAAGGTTTGTGTGGAATCAGAGCTGACAATGGGGAGTCTGCCATGCCTCACATGTCATGACTCACAGCTCTGTGACTCCTGGTGCAGAAAAAGTCATTCCAGAGCACGGTGACCAAAGAGAAGTGCAGTTCTTGCACAAAACTTTTCCATCAGAGGAACCAGCTCTTACTGGCAGAAGCAGCTTTTTTTAGTGCTATTTCTGCTATTCAGGGTTTATGCCAGAAAATATTTGTTCTGCACCTTGAGTGCTGAATGCACGTGCTGTAACACTGTGGGCATAGATTTCTTTTTCAGATATACTTTGAGTGGCAAAAATGATGCACACACAAAGAAGTAAAATTCAGGGTATGGTTGACTTATGCTCTATGTGATTATCATGTTTAGAAGCCTAAGTGGAACCTTTAGGGTAGCAAGGAAAGACCTGCAGGGGGAATGAGATTGAAAGATATGTGGAACTGGGATAATGAGACTGAAGGGAATTGGCAGGAATCAAAGTCATGGAGGTAGGAAGTTCCAGGTTATTTTCCTCGGTTGACTATATATATGATCATCTGTACTAGGAGGAATATTAGACGTGCACCTAGACTTTTTAAAGTTAAATGAGACATATTGAGTAAACCCAGCATTAGGATCACCTGATTAAGAAGGAGCCTTACAGCTCTCTTCTAATCTCAACAGCAAAAAGATAAACTGAGTAACATGTCTTCCTGTGCAGTGAGCATTGATTTTTCACTGAGAATCTGCCTTCTTCTCTGCTTTTTTCTTTTTAAATCTGGTATTTGTTTTCTTGATAAAATGAAAAGTGTATTAAGATAAATTAAGTGGTTAAGAATGTTATACCTGACCAGAAAAGTCTATGCAGTTTCACCTTCCTTTTTAAACATCTTCATTCTTTGTCCTGCGTCATCACACCAGCCAGCTGTGTGTTACTCGTGTGTTGCTGGTCATCTTGGTAACTTCTCTACACCCCAGTGGGTCACTGACTGTAACCCACATTTTCTGCCCTGGGAAATGCAAAAGCCTGTATTGGTTTCCCAGGACGACCATAACAAAACACTTGGGTGGTTTCAAAAAATAGAGATTTATTTTCTCAGTTCTGGAGGCTAGAAGGCCAAAGTCAAAGTGTGTGTGAGGCTGTGCTTTCTCTGAAGGCTATAGGGAAGGTTCTTTCCTTGCTTCTTCCTAGCTTCCGCTGGTTGCCAGCAACTCTTAGTGGAATGTTAAGGCTTATAAGACACATCACTCCAATCTGTGCCACCATCTTCACACACGGCTATCTCTCAATGTATGTCTTTGTTCAAATTTCCCTCTTCTGCTAAGGACACCAATCGTTGGGTTAAGGGCCCACCCTAATCCAGTGTGGCCTTCTCTTAACTTGATTACATTTGCAAAGATCCTATTTTCCAAAAAGGTCGCTAACACAGGTTAAAGGGGTGAACGTATCTTTTTTGTGGGGACACAGTTCAATCAACAATAGACCTAAAGACACAATACTTGCCCTCGGGAAACTTGCCATTTACGGTATTCGGAAAAGATACAAACAGACCATCCATAATGAGAGAAAAACAAGAGTAATCAGTAAGTATATCCTATCCAGTCAATTTTTTTAAAGGGCCAAATGAGGGAAAGCAAAAATCAGTTCTCGAGGGAAAGAGACTAACATTCAGTGTGTGTTCCAGGGACTAACAGCATCCTCATTGCGTGGAAACAGGTTAGAAATGCAGATAGTCTGGTCTCAGCCCAGACCTATGGAATTAGATACTCTGGGGTTAGGCCCAGCAGTCAGTATCTGAAGCTCGGTGACTGTCCTGCAGGCAGAGGATAAGAACCACTCAATGAAAAATTCAGAAATGTCACCTTCCTCAAAGCTGGAATGGATAAGACTTTGTGCAGCATCTCAAGGCTATGGTTTTTCCAGTGGTCATATAAGGATGTGAGAGTTGGACTATAAAGAAAGCTGAGCACCAAAGAATTGATGCTTTTGAACTGTGGTGTTGGAGAAGACTCTTGAGAGTCCCTTGGACTGCAAGGAGATCCAACCAGTCCATCCTAAAGGAGATCAGTCCTGGGTGTTCATTGGAAAGACTGATTCTGATGCTGAAAGTCCAATACTTTGGCCACCTGATGCGAAGAGCTGACTCATTTGAAAAGTCCCTGATGCTGGGAAAGATTGAGGGCAGGAGGAGTAGGGGACAACACAGGATGAGATGGTTGGATGGCATCACTGACTCAATGGACATGAGTTTGGGTGAACCCTGGGAGTTGATGATGGACAGGGAGGCTGGTGTGCTGTGATTCATGGGGTCACAAAGAGTCAGACACAACTGAACTGAACTGAAGGAAATCATTAAGCTGAGACAAAATACATGCACATTTCTCCATATCCTAACTAAAAAGCCTCTTGATGAAAGTGAAAGAAGAGAGTGAGAAAGTTGGCTTAAAGCTCAACATTCAGAAAACAAAGATCATGGCATCCGGTCCCATCACTCCATGGGAAATAGATGGAGAAACAGTGGAAATAGTGTTAGACTTTATATATTTGGGCTCCAAAATCACTACAGATGGTGGCTGCAGCTATGTGATATTAAAAGACGCTTACTCCTTGGAAGAAAAGTTATGACCAATCTAGATAGCATATTCAAAAGCAGAGACATTACTTTGCAGACTAAGGTCTGTCTAGTCAAGGCTATGGTTTTTCCTGTGGTCATGCATGGATGTGAGAGTTGGACTGTCAAGAAAGCTGAGCACCAAAGAATTGATGCTTTTGAACTGTGGTGTTGGAGAAGACTCTTGAGAGTCCCTTGGGCTGCAAGGAGATCCAACCAGTCCATTCTGAAGGAGATCAGCGCTGGGATTTCTTTGGAAGTAATGATGCTAAAGCTGAAGCTCCAGTACTTTGGCCACCTCATGCGAAGAGTTGACTCATTGGAAAAGACTTTGATGCTGGGAGGGATTGGGGGCAGGAGAAGAAGGGGACGACAGAGGATGAGATGGCTGGATGGCATCACTGACTCGATGGACGTGAGTCTGAGTGAACTCTGGGAGCTGGTGATTGACAGGGAGGCCTGGTGTGCTGCGATTCATGGGGTCGCAAAGAGTCGGACACGACTGAGCGACTGAACTGAACTGAACTGAACCTACTGGAAGAGCCTGCCACACTTTTTTTTTTCATGCTTTGGATCATAGTGAGGGGTGAAAACTGGATTGGTTAATTCTAGAATAGACTTAGTTAGCCCAGCCTATTCACTAAGGTGCAGGATGAAATCTGCTCACCCTAAAGTTGTGACATCTGTACTGCAAGGTCAAAGGCAGCGTGCATGCCAAGCCTTGGGCTGGAGAATGCTGAATACTGGAGCTGTGACCCTCTAGCCTTCATAATCCCACCAGTTCTGGGAATTTCCTGAAGGGGAAGATTTGGATTCAGTGGGCCTGTGCTGAGGTCCAAGATTCTACATCTCTAATAGCAACCAGAGATGCTAAAACTACTGGGTCCCGGGATGTCCCTTCCCTGGCTCTGTCTTTAAACAGTATGGCTAGACAGCATGTTAAGGACCTCACTATTTATCCACACTTTTAAAATGGGTAAATTACCTTTAATACCACTATACTTCAATGTGGGATAGCTCCTCTAGGCCCTCCTGTGCCCACGCTGTGGGCTGCAACCGCTCCTTGGGTTGCTTCTCCCGGCCGCTGCCCCTGACCTCTGACGCAGGGTGTCTCCTCCCGGCCGCCCCTGACCTCAGACTTGAGTAACTCCTCTTGGCCGTTTCTGCGCCGTGGCAGCCTGGCACTCTTGGCCACTGCCCCTGACCTCGGACCTGGGGTAAATCCTCTCGGCCGCACTTAGTGTGCCGGGTTGCAGCCGCCCAGCGCTTTGTGCGCTGGGTCGCAGAAAAAGATAGGAGATACCCCTCATCCAAGGTAAGGAGCAGCAGCTTTGCTTTGCTGGAGCAGCCGTGAAGAGATACCCCACTCCCAAGGTAAGAGAAACCCAAGTAAGATGGTAGGTGTTGCAAGAGGGCATCAGAGGGCAGACACACTGAAACCATACTCACAGAAAACTAGTCAATCTAATCACACTAGGACCAAGCCATGCCCATGGGGCAGCCCAAGATGGGCGGGTCATGGTGGAGAGGGCTGACAGAATGTGGTCCACTGGAGAAGGGAATGGCAAACCACTTCAGTATTCTTGCCTTGAGAACCCCATGAACAGTATGAAAAGGCAAAATGATAGGATACTGAAAGAGGAACTCTCCAAATCAGTAGGTGCCCAATATGCTACTGGATATCAGTGCAGAAATAACTCCAGAAAAAATGAAAGGATGGAGTCAAAGCAAAAACAATACCCAGTTGAGTTGTGGATGTGACTGGTAATAGAAGCAAGGTCCAATGCTGTAAAGAGCAGTATTGCATAGCAACCTGGAATGTCAGGACCATGAATCAAGGCAAATTGGAAGTGGTCAAACAGGAGATGGCAAGAGTGAATGTCGACATTCTAGGAATCAGTGAACTAAAATGGACTGGAATGGGTGAATTTAACTCAGATGACCATTAACTACTGCGGGCAGGAATCCCTCAGAAGAAATGGAGTAGCCATCATGGTCAACAAAAGAGTCCGAAATGCAGTACTTGGATGCAGTCTCAAAAGCGACAGAATGATCTCTGTTCGTTTCCAAGGCAAACCATTCAGTATCACAGTTATCCAAGTCTATGACCCCAACCAGTAATGCTGAAGAAGCTGAAGTTGAACGGTTCTGTGAAGACCTACAAGACCTTTTAGAACTAACACCCCCAAAAGATGTCCTTTTCATTATAGAGGACTGGAATGCAAAAGTAGGAAGTCAAGAAACACCTGGAGTAACAGACAAATTTGGCCTTGGAATGCGGAATGAAGCAGGGCAAAGACTAATAGAGTTTTGCCAAGAAAATGCACTGGTCATAGCAAACACCCTCTTCCAACAACATGAGAGAAGACTCTACACATGGACATCACCAGATGGTCAACACCGAAATCAGATTGATTATATTCTTTGCAGCCAAAGATGGAGAAGCTCTATACTGTCAACAAAAACAAGACCAGGAGCTGACTGTTGTTCAGATCGTGAACTCCTTATTACCAAATTCAGACTCAAATTGAAGAAAGTAGGTAGGGAAAACTGCTAGACCATTCAGTTATGACCTAAATCAAATCCTTTATGATTATACAGTGGAAGTGAGAAATAGATTTAAGGGCCTAGATCTGATAGATAGAGTTCCTGAAGAACTATGGAATGAGGTTCATGACATTGTACAGGAGACAGGGATCAAGACCATCCCCATGGAAAAGAAATGCAAAAAAGCAAAATGGCTGTCTGGGAAGCCCTTACAAATAGCTGTGAAAAGAAGAGAGGTGAAAAGCAAAGGAGAAAAGGAAAGAAGTATCTGAATGCAGAGTTCCAGAGAATAGCAAGAAGAGATAAGAAAGCCTTCTTCAGCGATCAATGCAAAGAAGTAGAGGAAAAGAACAGAATGGGAAAGACTAGAGATCTCTTCAAGAAAATTAGAGATATCAAGAGAACATTTCATGCAAAGATGGGCTTGATAAAGGACAGAAATGGTATGGACCTAACAGAAGCAGAAGATATTAAGAAGAGGTGGCAAGAATGCATAGAAGAACTGTACAAAAAAGATCTTCACGACCCAGATAATCATGATGGTGTGATCACTAATCTAGAGCCAGACATCCTGGAATGTGAAGTCAAGTGGGCCTTAGAAAGCATCACTACGAACAAAGCTAGTGGAGGTGATGGAATTCCAGGTGAGCTATTTCAAATCCTAAAAGACAATGCTGTGAAAGTGTTGCACTCAATATGCCAGCAAATTTGGAAAACTCAGCAGTGACCACAGGACTGGAAAAGGTCAGTTTTCATTCCAATCCCAAAGAAAGGCAATGCCAAAGAATGCTCAAACTACTGCGCAAGTGCACTCATCTCACGTGCTAGTAAAGTAATGCTCAAAATTTTCCAAGCCAGGCTTCAGCAATACATGAACCGTGAACTTCCTGATCTTCAAGCTGGTTTTAGAAAAGACAGAGGAACAGAGATCAAATTGCCAACATCCGCTAGATCATGGAAAAAGCAAAAGAGAGTTCCAGAAAAACATCTATTTCTGCTTTATTGACTATGCCAAAGCCTTTGACGGTGGATCACAATAAACTGTGGAAAATTCTGAAAGAGATGGGTGTACCAGACGACCAGCCTGCCTCTTGAGAACTCTGTATGCAGGTCAGGAAGCAACAGTTAGAACTGGACATGGAACAACAGACTGGTTCCAAATAGGAAAAGGAGTACGTTAAGGCTGTATATTGTCACCCTGCTTATTTAACTTATATGCAGAGTACACCATGAGAAACGCTGGGCTGGAAGAAACACAAGCTGGAATCAAGATTGCTGGGAGAAATATCAATAACCTCAGATATGCAGATGACACCACCCTTATGGCAGAAAGTGAAGAGGAACTAAAAGCCTCTTGATGAAAGTGAAAAGAGGAGAGTGAAAAAGTTGGCTTAAAGCTCAACATTCCGAAAATGAAGATCATGGCATCTGGTCCCATCACTCCATGCGAAATAGATGGGGAATCAGTGGAAACAGTGTCAGACTTTATTTTGGGGGGCTGAAAAATCACTGCAGATGGTGGCTGCAGCCATGAAATCAAAAGATGCTTACTCCTTGGAAGAAAAGTTATGACCAACCTAGATAGTATGTTCAAAAGCAGAGACATTACTTTGCCGACTAAGGTCTGTCTAATCAAGGGTATGGTTTTTCCTGTGGTCATGTATGGATGTGAGAGTTGGACTGTGAAGAAGGCTGAGTGCCAAAGAACTGATGCTTTTGAACTGTGGTGTTGGAGACTCTTGAGAGTCCCTTGGACTGCAAGGAGATCCAACCAGTCCATTCTGAAGGAGATCAGCGCTGGGATTTCTTTGGAAGGAATGATGCTAAAGCTGAAACTCCAATACTTTGGCCACCTCATGAGAAGAGTTGACTCATTGGAAAAGACTGATGCTGGGAGGGATTGGGGGCAGGAGGAGAAGGGGGAGGACAGAGGATGAGATGGCTGGATGGCATCACTGACTCAATGGATGTGAGTCTGGGTGAACTCTGGGAGTTGGTGATGGACAGGGAGGCCTGGCCTGCTGCGATTCATGGGGTCGCAAAGAGTCGGACACGACTGAGCGTCTGAACTGAACTGAACCACTATACTTATATTTGAATACTCTGTTTGAAAACTAAATATTTGGACATTATGTTTGACATTGAACATGTTTAAACATTGATGAAAAAGAGCTGTCCTTTTTTTTTTTAATTTATTTATTTTTTTAATTACAATACTGTATTTGTTTTGCCATACATTGACACGAATCAGCCATAGGTGAACACAATCTCCCAATGCCGAAGCCCCTCCCACCTCCCACCCCACATCCTCTACTTGAATCATCCTGTGCATCAGCCCCATGCATCCTGCATCCTACATTGAACATAGATTGGCGCTTTGTTTCTTACAGGAAAATATACATGTTTCATTGCCATTCTCCCAAACCATCCCACCCTTTCCCTCTCCCTCAGAGTCCAAAAGTCCACTCTATACCTCTGTGTCTCTTTGTTGTCTCACATATAGGGTCATCATTACTGTCTTCTAAATTCCATATATATGTGTCAGTATACTGTATTGGTGTTTTTCTTTCTGGCTTACTTCACTCTGTATAATCGGTTCCAGTTTCATCCATCTCATTAGAACTGAGTCAAATTTATTCTTTTTAAGGGCTGAGTAGTATTCCATAGTGTATATGTACCACAGCTTTCTTTTCCATTCATCTGCTGATGGACATCTAGGTTGCTTCCATGTCCTGGCTATTATAAACAGTGCTGCAATGAACATTGGGGTACATGTGTCTCTTTCAATTCTGGTTTCCTCGGTGTGTATGCCCAGCAGTGGGATTGCTGGGTCATAAGGCAGTTCTATTTGCAATTTTTTAAGGAATCTCCACACTGTTTTCCATAATGGCTGTACTAGTTTGCATTCCCACCAGCAGTGTAAGAGGGTTCCCTTTTCTCCACATCCTCTCCAGCATTTATTGCTTGTAGACTTTTGGATCACAGCCATTCTGACTGGTGTGAAATGGTACCTCATTGTGGTCTTGATTTGCATTTCTCTGATAATGAGTGATGTTGAACATCTTTTCATGTGTTTGTTAGCCATCCGTATGCCTTCTTTGGAGAAATGCCTATTTAGTTCTTTGGCCCATTTTTTTATTGGTTCGTTTATTTTTCTGGAGTTGAGCTGCATAAGTTGCTTATATATCTTTGAGATTAGTTGTTTGTCAGTTTTAAACCATCCACGAGCATTTGTGAAGGTAGAGTTTTACCTCAGAGTTCCATTGTAGCTATAGGCCAAATGAGAGAGGCCCCAGTGTCCCCTACTTGGCTCTCTGAAGAGCAGCCTGATGCTGGGGTGAATTAATGCAGCCTTACCTTCTGACATTTAGCTCTATTTGGTCTTATGCACGTGGAAGTGTTGTGCCTGCTGACTCACCATGTGAAACAACAGGAGGAAGTATCCAAATTCTTCATAAATTATGAGGAACAACATTTGTCCCCAGAGTTGTTTAATTAACTATATCTGTACAACCCAAGTTCCTAAGGCTTCTGATTCTTTCTTTAATGCACAGAGGGAGAGTATTTGAGTAAACAACTTTATTTCAAGTGGATATGCAATGAAATCGGTTCCTATGTATGTGTGTTAGTCGCTTAGTCATATCCAACTCTTTGTGACCCCATGGACTGTAGCCCACCAGGCTCCTCTGTCCGTGGGATTCTCCAGCAAGAATACTGCAGTGGATTGCCATTTCCTTCTCCAGGCGATCTTCCTGGCCCAGGGACTGAACCCAGGTCTACTGCATTGCAGGCAGATTCTTTACCATCTGAGGTATAGGGAAGTTCCTATGTATGGGGTCCCAATACGTTTGAAGTGAATTCCCTGGGTTTCAAACGCTTTTTTAAAGTATAGTTGCTATATAATATTATAGTTACAGGCATACAACATAGTGATTCACAATCTTTAAAGGTTATACTCCATTTATAGTTATCATAAAATATTGGCTATATTCCCCATGTTATAGGGTTTCAAATTTTTATAACCCAATTGCAACATTTTTAAGTAGAAAAGTTGTTTACCATCTGAGCCATAAGGGAAACCCTAAAGATAAAAAGAGGATAGCACGCCTGAACAGGGACTTGAACCCTAGACTTTCAGATTAAAAGTCTGATGCTCTACCAACTGAACTCCTGTCCCCTGCTCTATTTCTTCCTAACATTTGCATATAAAGAAATATATACTTGTCCTATTTTTAAAAATTAACTTAAATTTAAAAATAATTTTTGTTTTCTATTTTCTTACCATATAATTCAAATATTACATTTTCATTGTATAAAATTAGAAAACATACATTTAAAAATCATTTGTTGTATATCCCTAACCTGGCCTTGCAGAGACATGTATCTACCCAACACTTAAGCTATTTAAAACCATAATAGACCCCAGTGGCTTCTTCCTGCTAAGGAGTTTAGCATAATCTCTCTGGGTAGATAAACCTTTGTTTAGGGAAATATCTTGACAGGTCATTTATGAAATGGAAAGCTCTCAAGAAGGGTTTGGAAAAGAAAAAGGAAAAATGGAAAGCTACCTTTTTCTTTAAATGTTTCAAATTTATATGTATATAAAATGTATAGTAATAGTATACATAAAATTGTTTTGGATATATATATGTGTGTGTATATATATATACACATATATGTAGAGAGAGAGCGCAAGCTCCTGGATTGTTGAGGAGGTGAGATCACAGCAAGAAGCTAGAGCTTTGTGAGGCCAGTGAGAATGGTTCAGGAACTTCAAAGAGCACAGACTTTTGATAAACAATTTTGAATGGTTTGCTAGGTGTTCCTTTAAAAACACTGTTCTTCCCCAACCCTTACGGTGGATCTTTAGTAAAATCTGCTACACACATAGTTTCAGAGTAGAACATGGGGGAATAAAGGAAATGTGGTGATGGATAATATAGGACAATGGTGGGCAGAAAAGGGATAATCAGTGCAGATATAAAACAAATTGTAATTTTAGCAAAAACAGAGAATCAGATCCTGAGTGATAGAGAGGCATACCCCACAATGCCCCCTCTTCCCTGCTGCCCAGAAATATTTGAAGGGCCACTGACTGATTCTCCTGCTGGTTGCAATAAATACCATTCAGATTCAAGAGATTCACTCTGCTTTACTTCAGTGCTAACAGTCAAGTAACCCTAACACTCATTACCTGACAACTCAAGTCTGCTTTTTCTCTCATAACTATTTATTATGAACATTTTTCTAGATTACTAAGTAATCCTTAATAAAATCATTTCTAACGACTGCATAGCAATCCATTGAATGGATGCACTGTAATTAATTTAACCACCCACTCTAGTTAGATGTTTCAGTTCTTTTTTTTCTTCCGTTTTAGAAACAACTCTGCAATGAAAATTCTTGTAGCTAAATCTGTACAAATGGGTTTAACTATTTCTTGAAATTAAATTTCAGGTGCCTACTTTACACTTTTGCACACAGATAGGAATGTATAGCCTGTGTACGTTTCCTTTCTTGGCACTTTGTTTTTGTTTTTAGTGACATTTATTTTTGACTGTGCTGGGCCTTCACTGCTGCATGAGCTCTCCTCTAGTTGCAGAAAGCAGGGGCTCCTCTCCAGCAGCAGTGCATGGACTGCTCACTCGTGGCTTCTCTTGTTGCCAAGCACGGGCTTCAGAGGGCTTGGTCTTCAGTAGTTGTGGCACGTGGACTCAGCAGCTGCGGCTCCCAGGCTCCAGAGCACAGGCTCAATAGTTGTGGTGTATGGGCCCCGGTGCTCTGCAGAGTGTGGGAATCTTCCCTGATCAGGGATTGAACCCGTGTCTCTTGCACTGGCAGGCAGATTCTTTACCACCGAGCCACCAGGAAAGCCCTTGAACAGTGTTTTGTAAACCTCTTTCCTCAAATATTATCCCATCAAGATGATATTTTTGTTTTGTTCTGCTTTGAGGAAATATCTTTACACTTTGCATCTCGCTTTGGGATCTAATTTTGCATCTAAAACAGAAGTTTTAGATGACCATTACTGGTTGATTGAACAACCTTTATGGGGAGCCATAATAGAAACCAGCATAGTAGAAATTGTGCACAGCTATTGAAAATGTCTACTGAGGGACTTACAGTCCAATGGTTAAGACTCCCTGAATGTAACACATGGGGTGTGGCTTCTGTCCCTGGTTGAGGAACTAAGACCCCACGCGCCACATGGCATGGCCAAAAAGGAGAATCTATTGATTTGTTGCCCCCACTTCTTGCAAAGGAACAGATAGAGTTTCACTATAATTGCAATTCTCTTAATCCACTGACTGGCCTTGTTACCAGAAACACCTATTTTCCTGAAAGCAGAGAACTAATGAATGGGGCGTTTGCCTCATTCATCTATTATTGGGCATGAAAAGAACTAATATTTCTGAAGAACGTTTACTAAGCATATTTGGAGGTTTACCTGTATTGGATTTCAGTGTATGAAGAAAGAGACTTTCTTGGCTGTGCAGAAACTGAATAACAAGGAAGTCTTGTATAGTGAGATTGTCACCATGAAACCCTTCATTGCAGGCAGATTCTTTCCTGTCTGAGCACCAGGGAATTCCATGAATATCTACACATATGTAATGGCCATTGGAATAGCACACTGGACATCAGACAGCAAAGGACAGTGTCTGGAAACAAAGGAGGGGAGCACTGTGACTGGCCCAGCGTGCTGCCGTAGCAAGTGCCCAGGCAGTGGTGTCAGGAGAGACGTTCAGGCAGAACCCAGAGGACTGTGAGGTGAAGAGACGGAGCTGAGAGTCCAGGGGCACCAAAGCAGCTGGAGCTCACAGGACCGAGTGAGGAGGTGGGAGAACTGCACAGAAAGAGGCATCCGGAGATCTGGGTTCCTGATGTGGGTCTCCTGACGTCATCAGCAGGTCTCAGTGCAGCAGAGGCGGCAGCAGCAGGGCCTGGGTGTGAGGAAGCTAGCCGAAGCCAGGGAGGAGCCAGGCAAAGGGTTAAAGGAAACACTGCAGGTGCCCATGCTGGGCCAAGAACAGTGGCTCTTTCCACCAGCCAGGCTTGAACATCTCATAATTCATGAGGCATTGAGCTGAGTCCTCAGGGCATTGCTGCCTCAGGAGCGGGGCAAAATTTAGCTCTAGACTGAGCCCCATGCCAGGTCTGTCTAGCAAATCCTAAAAGCAAGGCACAAGAGGATTAAGTTTCAGGCAACTTAAGGTAAGGTAAAGTCACTCAGTCGTGTCCAACTCTTTGTGACCCTGTGGACTGTAACCTACTAGGCTCCTCTGTCCATGGGATTCTCCAGGCAAGAATACTGGAGTGGATTGCCATTTCCTTCTCCAGGGGTTCTTCCCGACCCAGGAATCGAACCCAGGTCTCCTGCATCAAAGGCAGGCACTTTAACCTCTGAGCTACCAGGGAAGCCAACTTAACAGTTCAGGCAACTTAACAGTGTGCAAGAACAAAGCTGAAGAACATTTACAGGAATACTAAAAGACTGAGCACCCAACAAGGGAAAAATCAGAATATCTTTCATCCAGTGAAAAATCACAGATATGGGAAGAGACGAAAAATACAACCCATAATGAGGGAGACATATCAATTCAGAACTAACAGAGATGTTAAATGAGCAGACAGTGTCATTGAAATGGGCACTGTAACTGTATTCAGACTGTATTCCATATATTCAAAGAGTTCATGATATGTATATAAAAGATCCAAGTCAAACTTTTAGACATGAATACTACCATGCTTGAAATGAAAAATACACTAGACGGTAATATCAGCAGACTAGAAATGACAGAAGGAAAAAGAGAAAAATTGAAGACAGAAATATAAGCTATCCAAAGAAGAATTTTTTTAATGAAAAAAGTTTCAATGAGCTATGGGACAATTTCAGCTGGTCTGATATAGTTGGAGTTCCCAAAGAGCTGAAAAAGAAAGAAGGGACAGAAAAAAATCTTTGAAGGAATAATGGCCAGAAATTTTCCAAATTTGATGAAAACTGTAAACTCAGGGATCCAAGAATCTCAACAAACACCAAGCAAGCACCAAAATCTACGCCAAGATATAGCAGAATCGAATGGATCAAAATCAGTGACAAGAAGGAGGGTCTGTCAAGCAACATGAAGAAACTTTCTGGGGTGGTGGATACAAATACATTCATTTTCTTAAATGTGGTGGTAGTTCTCCAGCTGTGCAATTATGTTTGATGTGTGAGATCAGTGATAAGTGAAAATATTTCAAGTGGTATGCTTTGAATTTGTGCGAACTGTTATATGTCAATTATATTACAAAAAAAGCTGATCAATTTTAAAAAGCAAACAAATAATAATTCAACTGTGGCTTCAAATGAGAATGATGGGGAACTTTGTAAAAATACAAAGCAGTGTCCTTAGAGGTTCTGGTTCACTTAGCCTGGGATGGGACCCAAGATCCATATTTTTTAAAACCTGGCAGACAGTTCTTATTGGCAAGCTTTTTGAGAATCATTGCCAGCAGGAAATTTCAGAAACTTCCCCCATTAACCTGATCTAGAGGCTAATGACCTTTATTTTGAATAAGTAGCTTTATATTTCAGGGATGTGGCCACTTGACACACACTGTTAACATCTGAGTTCTGGGCTCCCTGTGTCTGCTCTTTTTCCTTATAGGCATACAATAAGGAAAACTTTAGGGATGGATTTTTGAAACCTTTTTCCTTATCTTTTAAACTTTCTAGATTTTTTTTCCCTTCTTAGAACATTAACAGCTTCCGATATTCCCAGGACTTTGTGATAATCATGCTCAAATTGGATCCTTTGGTATTTAGCTCCAAGAAGTGACTTCTTAGAAGTACATTGTTGGTGTTGCAGGTCAGAGATGGTTTAGACAACTTAGAGAACATCTAAACTCCCCTTGAAGAGGCACATGGCAGCTTATCCTCATTCTTTCATTAGTTTCTACCTTATCATTTATGCATCCTACTATGTCACTTCCCAGACAGCCTACCCCAGGCTTTTAGATATGGTCCAGTCTCCCTAATATGTGCTGTAAATTTCTATGTGAGCTAAGCCTGCCTGCCTCACTTCCTTACCTTCTTATTTCTAGCCACACTTCTATGATGGATCACCCTCTAACTCACTTTCAGCTCCTTGAAAATTCCATTCCCTTTGCCTGGAATACTCTCCTGGACTCATTCTACTACGTGACTATCTCCTTCTCATCCTTCAGAGAAGGCTCTGTGCTCCTAGATCACATTACCTCCCCATCTTAGCAATTAATTATAAAATTATATGTAATACATACTAATTATAACTATGCAGCATACAGTTATATTTTATTATGTAAGTAATATATAATTTATATTTATATAGTATAGCATATAAATATATTATGTGAATATAGAATTATATACATAATTATATTAAAATTTTTTGTTAACTTGTATTATCGTTAATTTGACTGTAAACTCCTTGAGGACAGGAGCCAGTCCTAGCTTCCATCACAGGGCCTAGACTGGTGAGCTGTAAATCAGAAATGTGAGGATTGATAAAGGGCAGGGTGGCACCATTTACTTACAGTACATTTGTGATTGGCAAATCACCAGTTTAGGTCTAGGAAGTTACCACTGAAACTCAGCCATCGGAGCCTCATACTATAAGAGAGACTTGATAACTTTGCAAAGTTAAGTTCTTTCTGTCCACTCAAGCTGAGCAGAATAAACTCAGAGGGGATAAATGAAATGATTTCCCATTTTTTCACACACAGAGAGAAGCAGACAACTGGAGAATCATAGGAAAAATGAAAGTCTCTAAAAAAATTAAGTTTTATTAGGATTATATAAACCCAATGAGTGTCAGAAAAATAGTCTATGTGTCAGGAAGCTCAGTTTGGAGAGGAGATAACAGAAAGTAAATTTGAAGTTGTACTTAAATCAGAAATAGTTAAACTTCTTATGGTGGGGAATAACTTAGAATCTGTCCTTTGTCCCTGGAACAGGAATAAACTTTATTTTGTAAATAAAGCTTTATAGGAACACAGCCATTCCCATTTGTTGAGGAATAGACTTGTTTCAGTGTTGACTAAAGCTATTGTCCTCCAATGGCAGAGTTGAGTAGTCCCAACAAGACAGAGACATTTGGCTTGTAAATCCTAAAATATTTACTTCTGACACCTAACAGTGGCTGGCTCTCTGCTTGGGAATGAGTGATGCTGCTTACATTCATTCCAAGTCATTGATGGAGCTCTACTTTTGCACTGAGCGCATGCCTAGCACATAGTTAACGCAAATAAATGTTGGCTGTGATTGGTAGTGTGGTGGCTGGGCACTGAGGACAAACACTGGCTATAGGCAAAGCTGCAGACCCTCTGCACCAGGCGGGAACACGGATGTCCATGGCCTGTGGAACAGTTTGGGCAGCAGCAAAAGAAAAAAGACTACAGGTGGGTGGTAACCCGGTGTTTACACTGCTCTAAAGAAAACCACTCTTGGGGAATATTTGTATCACTTCCTTTTCTCCACCTCCAGAAAAAGAGGATGGAGGGCCAAACTCAGTTTGTGGTTAGTTCAGTATTTCATTCTGAGTTTCATGAAGTGGCTTCTTGGATCTTCCCCAGTGGACGTGGTAGAGAAGTCCAGGGTGTATATTTTACTTTCACCTGATGGATATCTTTAAGGCAAATAGGCAGGTTTGTTTCATCTGTTTGCAGGGCACACACATCATCATTCTCCTCACGAAGCTCCAAGTAACCCAAGAGGGAATGCTGCAGGAGGCCGCGGGGAGTGAGTGGGTCCTTAGGATGTTGTGGGAGGTGGAGTAATGACACCAAAGATAGCAGGTTACTCCCTGGAGACTGAAAACTTTTTTGAAAAGAGATCTTTGAAGGTGTGCCTAAATTAAGGCTTTCAATGAAGAGCTTATCCTGGATTATTCAAATGAGTCTTCTTATAAAGCCACAAATGTCTTTATAAGAGGCAGAGGAGATTTCACAGACAGGCACAGAGCAAAACTCAGTGTCAAGATGGAGCACCAAGAGATCTGAAGATGACGAAGTGATGTAGTCAGAAGCCAAAGAATATCAGCAGACACCAGAAACTGGGAAAGGCAAGGAAGAGATTCTCTCCTGGAGCCTCCAGAAGGAGCATAGCCCTTGAGTTTGGCCCAAAGAAACTGATTCCTGACTTCTGGCCTCCAGAACTGTGAGAGAATAAACATGCATTGTTTTAAGCCACCAAGTTTGAAGTCATTTATTACAGAGCCATAGAAAGCTGATTTGATGAATACTGTGTGCCTTGCTTTTTTACTTTGTGTACAATGATAAACTAGAAACAGACAGAGAAGCAAAGGCCCCTCCACTTTTTCTCTATCCTTACAAGTAGGGACAGATATTATATAGTACTCATTACTGAACTGGGATCTATAGAAGTTGAAAGGACAAATAGGAGACTTGGAAAGGAAAGCTCACTGAAGCTTTAGGTAACTGGGAAAAGATACATGGCTCAGCCATATCCGCTGTCTGCTTTATTTTTCTCCATAGCACATCAGTTCAGTTCAGTTCAGTCGCTCAGTCGTGTCCTACTCTTTGCAACCCCATGAATTGCAGCACTCCAGGCCTCCCTGTCAATCACTGTCTCCCAAAGGAGTTCACTCAAACTCACGTCCATCGAGTCGGTGATGCCATCCAGCCATCTCATCCTCTGTCATCCCCTTCTCCTCCTGCCCCCAATCCCTCCCAGTATCAGAGTCTTTTCCAATGAGTCAACTCTTCGCATGAGGTGGCCAAAGTACTGGAGCTTCAGCTTTAGCATCATTCCTTCCAAAGAAATCCCAGGGCTGATCTCCTTTAGAATGGGCTGGTTGGATCTCCTTGCAGTCCAAGGGACTCTCAAGAGTCTTCTCCAATACCACAGTTCAAAAGCATCAATTCTTTGGCGCTCAGCTTTCTTGACAGTCCAACTCTCATATCCATACATGACCACAGGAAAAACCATAGCCTTGACTAGACAGACCTTTGTTGGCAAAGTAATGTCTCTGCTTTTCAATATGCATCTAGGTTGGTCATAACATTCCTTCCAAGGAGTAAGCGTCTTTTAATTTCCTGGCTGCAGTCACCATCTGCAGTGATTTCAGAGCCCCCAAAATAAAGTCTGACACTGTTTCCCCATCTATTTGCCATGAAGTGATGGGACCAGATGCCATGATCTTCATTTTCTGAATGTTGAGCTTTAAGCCAATTTTTTCACTCTCTTCTTTCACTTTCATCAAGAGGCTTTTTAGTTCCTCTTCACTTTCTGCCATAAGTGTGATGTCACCTGCATATCTGAGGTTATTGATATTTCTCCCAGCAATCTTGATTCCAGCTTGTGCTTCTTCCTGACTACAGCATTTCTCATGATGTACTCTGCATATAAGTTAAATAAGCAGGGTGACAGTTTACAGCCTTGACGTACTCCTTTTCCTATTTGGAACCAGTCTGTTGTTCCATGTCCAGTTCTAACTGTTGCTTCCTGACCTGCATACAGGTTTCTCAAGAGGCAGGTCAGGTGGTCTGGTATTCCTATCTCTTGAAGAATTTTCCACAGTTTATTGTGAATCACACAGTCAAAGGCTTTGGCATAGTCAATAAAGCAGAAATAGATGTTTTTCTGGAACTCTCTTGCTTTTTCCATGATCTTGCAGATGTTGGCAATTTGATCTCTGGTTCCTCTGCCTTTTCTCAAACCATCTTGAACATCTGGAAGTTCACGGTTCATGTATTGCTGAAGCCTGGCTTGGAAAATTTTGAGCATTACTTTACTAGCATGTGCAGTAGTTTGAGCATTCTTTGGCATTGCCTTTCTTTGGGATTGGAATGAAAACTGACCTTTTCCAGTCCTGTGGCCACTGCTGAGTTTTTCACATTTGCTGGCATATTGAGTGCAGCACTTTCACAGCATCATCTTTTAGGATTTGAAATAGCTCAACTGGAATTCCATCACCTCCACTAGCCTTGTTTGTAGTGATGCTCTCTAAGGCCCACTTGACATACCATCTATTAAATATATTTGCTTATTTGTTTAATGTCAGTCTCTCCTTACATGAAGACATCATCTCTGACATAAAGTCAGAGACTGTTATATATTATGTTCATTGTGTCTCCGGTGCTGAGAGCAGAAACTGGAACAGAATAGATCCTCGGTAAATAGTTGCTCAACACATGAATGAAATCAAGGCAGGTAAGATTCAGGATTAACTGTAAGCTCGAAATTGTGCTGGGACCCAAATTAATGCCCTGATTAAAGTGCGATATGTAGACAGATGTCTTCTTGAGGATCATTTGCCATCAGTCCAACGTGAGATAAGTACAGTAATACAGAAGCCTCCAGAAGTACTTCTTAGTGCTTTTTTAAAATATCACTGATGGAGAAAATAATATAGATGATAAAAAACACCTATAAATTTGATGATGTTTTTCAGTGAATTTGTGTTTTTATTAATCACAACATATTTACTTACTTTTATTTTTCTAAGCATAGTTGATTTATATTATTATATTAGTTTCAGAATGTGTATATATATATATTTTTAATTCTTCATTATAGTTTATTATTATACAAGATATAGTTGAATAGAGCTCCCTGTTGTTTTTGTTGTTGTTGTGTAGTGACTAAATTGTGTCTGACTCTTTGTAACCCCATGAACTGTAGCCCTCTAGACTCCTCTGTCCATGGGATTTCCCAAGCAAGAATACTGGAGAGGGTTGCCATTTTCTTTTCTGGGGGATCTTCCAGAACCAGGGATCAAACCTGCATTTCTTACTTGACAGGCAGATTCTTTACCACTAACCCATCAGGGAAGCCCAGGCTGTACAGGAAAGCCTTGTTGTTTATCTGTTTTATATATGGTAGTATATATCTGTTAACCCCATACTCCCAATTGATCCTTCCCTCCTTCTCCTTTGGTAACTATAAGCTTGAATTTTCTATGTCTGTGAGTCTGTTTCTGTATTGTAAATAAGTTCCTTTGTACTATTTTTTAAGATCCCACATATAAGTGATATCATATGATACTCATCCTTCTCTGTCTCACTTCACTTAGTTTGATAATCTGTAGTTCCATCCATTTGATGCAAATGGCTTGTTTCATTCTTTTTCGTAGTTCATCATATTCCATTGTATATATATATAACAGAGCTGCTTTATCCATTCATCTGTGGATGGGCACTTAGGTTGCTCCCATGTCTTGGCTGTTGTAAATAGTGCTACTATGAACATTGAGGTTCATGTATCTTTTTGAATTAGAGTTTTCATGTTTTCTGGATATAGGTCCAAGAGTGGAATTGCTGAATCATACGGTAACTCTGTTTATGTTTTTTTAAAGAAACTCCATACTGTTTACCATACTGACTGCACCAACATTTCTCTCATTTTAAGATGGTCATAAATATAAGAGACAGATAACTGGGGTGAGGGGAAGGATTGCTGTATTTTTTCCAAATTAGGATAATTCTCCAGCTACATAGAGTAAACATGAACCAGTAGGACTCCATAGGCTAAAGTTTCAAAGTTATAAACAAACCCACATAAGGAAACCAGAGTGTGAAGCCATTCTGTGGTAATGACCTAATCAGCACCCGAGACAGACCCAATCCAGGATTCTGCCTTCTGAATCCCATCCCAGGGCTATTTCAGTGGCCATTGAGGAGGCTTCTCCAGGGACTTCCTTAAGGCTCTCTCCTAGGTAACTTCTAGTGCGCTTATAAACCTGAGCCTGGCTAAAGGAAGAGGCCTTGAAGGCCACATCCCCGACGGAGGACAGAGGAGCATTAGGACACGCCTGCGTGCAAGACCAGCTTCATGGGCGTGAAGCCTCACAGAGCCTGGTGCTTAGAAAGCCCTTGCTTGATCTAATATTCTTCCTTCATTTGAGATTCTTAATAATTTTTGAAAAAGAAGCACACATTTTCATTTTGCGCTGGGCCCTGTGAATGATGTGGCCAGTCCTGTCCAAGCAGGACAACTTGAATTTAACTGTATTTTATTCCTGGCTTGTTTCTAATTGCCTTCTGGGGATACAGCGTTCATTACTCAGGATTTGACAGACCATTCGATCTGGGATGAGGAGACTTGGTATTCCAAGTTTGAGATGTGGGCACAGAATGTGAGGAAGTGCTTACTCTTAGGGTTCTGCAGACACAGGGTCAGCACCTGCGAGTGCGTGCCCCTTAGACCTTGTACCTCACTCGCCTCACCCAGGCCCCACTCTGCACCGCACCTGCAGCATACCTGTACTACACTGCCCCGCATCTACCATACACCGTACCCTCCTGCTTCCTTTATCTTTAGAGTGAGTGCCTCTACGGTCACTGAAGTTTCATCAGCCAGATCAGGTGGCATGCAGAAACCTACACTATTGACTTTTTCTTAGATTTTTTTTTCTGACAGTCTTTATTTCTTCAGCCTTTGTTGAGGGAGAAATATATTTCCTTTTCTCTGCAAGACTGGCCATGCTGGCAGGTGAACACTCTATTGTGTAAATGTAATTTGATATAAAGCTGAATGGTCAATACCATGAAACATTTTATAGGAAGGGTGAAAGAGTCAGTGGCCCTACTGGTCACATTCCTTGTGTCACCGGAGAGTGAGAGAGGCATAATGGGAAGACAGATAACCTTGGTTTTCGTCCGTCCTGAGACCCCTACATCCTTGCCGCATGGCCCAGGGCAAGGCTTTGTGCCCTCTTAGCCTCTGTTTTCTCACCTATAAAATAGGGATAATAAAGTACTGTCTCCCATGATTATTATGATGGGATGATTAATTGATATGTCTGAACATGCCTTGCAGATTATAAAATGCTAGCTGGTTGTTGACACTATTACTCAGCTTTTGGAGGGCAATGGTTTTGCAGGATGGGTCCATTCTGAGTTGCCATCTGCCACCCCCCAAAGTTTAGGGTGAATTTCACAACATCAAACAGTATGAGCTAAGCCTTGGAGTTGCTTTCTTGAAGGGAAAAAGAAACTTCCAGAGTCAGCCAGATAAGATGGAAAAGTCCTGTTGGGGCTACACACTCTTCGACATGGATTTATGTTCCAAGGAAGAAGCCACCCCACCCCCATTTATCTCCCTTTTCATGGGGCAAGTGTGAGAGCAGTTTTGTTGGTGGGGAGATAATGAAGCTACTCTGGCACCAGACAGTCTGGACTTGGGTGCCAGCTGTTTGCAGGAATTATCAAGCTCTCAGCACCTGAGGACCTTGGAACCCAAGTAACATTACCCTGGAGGGAGGACACAGCTTGTCCTAGGAGAAAGGAAGTTTGGGCACAGCCTCTGTGGCTGAAAGGGGGAGTTAGGATCCCACCCCCATGGCTCCTTAATCAGATCACCTAGGTTGAGCACCTCCCAGCATTTTCAGACATCCCTGCTGTCTCAGGAGCACCAAGGACATCATGCTAAAACCCCAGTGTTAAACTAGGTCTTGTCAGGTGTTTTGGTGGTTGCTTAAGAATTGATAGAGAGATTGAGGTTCATCCGTCCTAACTCCAGATGCATCTGTTACTGCAGATTCTTTACAATTTTAAAAGATTCACTTGGACTTTATAAGTCTAAAATGCAGTTATAGTTGATTCCTTTAACCAGCCTTGTTCTTGCTTCTGTGTGATTGATGTTGAGAGCTTACCCACCCAAATGCTCCCCTGGCTCATCCTTTCCTCCCTGGCCTGAAATCCCGCCCCCCATATAAATACCACAGCAAGCAGAGAACCCAGGAATGGGGACAGGGTGGGGGGAACCGCAGTAGACAATCAAAACACAGGATCAGTTTTGCACACATGCTCAGGAAAGCTTAGTAGCGGAGCAGTTACCTTTATCAGAGAGTGTCATGGACACTTCAAAAAGAGATAACATTTGAACTGCATCATAAAGGCTAAGTGGGCTTTCCAGGTGGTGCTAGTGGTAAAGAACCCACCTGCCAGTGCAGGAGAAGTTAGAGACACAGTTTCAATCCCTGGGTCAGGAAGACTCCCTGGAAGAGGGCATGGCAACCTGCTCCACGATTCTTGCCTGGAGAATCCCAGGGACAGAAGAGCCTGATTGGCTACAGTCAATAGGTTCACAAAGGATATTATATGACAAAGAAAGAAGAGAAAGGAACGGAAAGTAGAGAAAACAGAGAGCAAAGGTGTTGTACTTCAGATGAGCTGATATCTGTGAAGTGTTTAGAACAGTATGTGGTACATAGTATTTGTGCTTAGTCGCTCAGTTGTATCTGACTCTTTGCAACCCCATGGATTGTAACTCACCAGGCTCCTCTGTCCATGAGGATTCTCCAGGCAAGAATATTGGAGTGGGTCGCCATGCCCTCCTCCAAGGGGTCTTCCCAACCCAGGTCTCTCACATTGCAGGCAGATTCTTTATCCTCTGAGCCTCCAGGGAAGCCCATAGGAGGTACTCATTAAATAGTAATGGGACTAGCAGTTGCAATTACATGTTCAATAGAATTCAAATACCAAGTGTGGCTCAAGTACAGAAAGGAAAGTTTTAGAAATGAAACTGGAGAGGCAGTTTGAAATCTTTTTTGTGTAGCTCCTTGAACAGTATGCTAAGGGAGATATTTTTATTTGTAACACATTTTAGCAAACTAATCTATTTGCTTTGTCACTCATTGGTAATTTTAGGTGTGTCAGTGGGGACGGTCTGCGTTATTATTGTTCAGTCTCCCAGTCATATCCGACTCTTCACAACCCCATGAAATGGTTGTATAAACAAACAACCCCCAGATGTCTGTGACTTAAGGCATCAAACATTTATTTCTTACCCACATTACATGCCCATCACAGTATTTGCCCAGCGCTGTCCTTTTCTCTGACCTGCTGCTTCAAGCTTCTGCCCAAAAGTGATACCTACCACTATTTCCATTTCATTGGCCAAAGCAGTCACAAGGCCATGCCTAACTTCAAAGGGACCAGGGCAGTGCAGTCCTACCACATGGTGATGGATACCTAACTATGTATATTTATTAATACTCATAGAACTCTATGCTTAAGATGAGGGGATTTTACCATATGTAAATTATATCCCAACAATTCTGATTTTAAAAAACACTTCAGTGCATTTTTTTAAATAGCCAGCTTTTAAAAGCTATGAAAATCATGATTCAGACAGCCACTTAAAATATTATTTGATCCCTAAAGAGTAATTTTATGGATCCTTTTTAAAAATCATAACTTATGGTATGCTGATAAATGTCTAGCAACCAGAAATGTTTTCTCTCTGGGAGAGGGAAGGAATCCTGGTATTCGCCTATTGCCATGGTATAAATATCCCTACAATGGCTGATTTCAAGCTACCAATAAGACATCACTGAACTGAGCTGGGAGGAGACACACACATGTTAAGCCAATCCCAGCATACCACTAAAAATATTAAAATATGCTATAATTTCACAGTACAATAAGCAGCAAGATAATGACTGCCTTCCTAATGTCCCAGGATTGTCTTGTACGAATTCCCAATTTGCTAGTAATGCAAAATTAGTAATAGTAATAATAATGCCAACCAGATACTGCAATTATGAAAAAAAATATGGCAGTATCATACATGTAAAGCTAGATGGCGTCTTGGAGATTATCTAGTCACTTGACAGTTGAAGATGCTCAGAAATGTAAAAGCTGTGCCCGAGGTCACCTGGCCAACTGGTGGCAGAACCAGAACCAAAGCCCAGGTTTCCTAACTTCCTATTTAATGTCTAGGTGTGGTTTCCCCACCACTGCAGGAACTGTGGGATTCCAGTTTTTCAATGTGTACCATTGTTCCTAGTCTACATCCATCTTACAAGTGTTGTTCTTAAAAGGTCAAGACATTCAGTTCAGCCATGCCTGTGGTGAACAAGTGGCAGGGACCAGGGGGTAGGGAGGGGTGTCAGGTGTTACTTGATAGCTATTTGATCCAAACAATGCATTTTACCCTGGGAGAGCAGAGAATAACCTGGCACCTTATCTGAAGGCTGTGGCTCATCCCTAGCCCCAACTGGAACCAGTTTGCATGGGCTCCCTATCCTTGTGCTGCCCACTTCCCAGCTCACTCCACCTTGAAGACATCAATTCAGTTCAGTTCAGTTCAGTTCAGCCGCTCAGTCATGTCTGACTCTTTGCAACCCCATGAATCGCAGCACACCAGGCCTCCCTGTCCATCACCAGCTCCCAGAGTTCACTCAGACTCAAGTCCATTGAGTCAGTGATGCCATCCAGCCATCTCATTCTCTGTCATCCCCTTCTCCTCCTGCCCCTAATCCCTCCCAGCATCAGAGTCTTTTCCAGTGAGTTAACTCTTTGCATGAGATGGCCAAAGTACTGGAGTTTCAGCTTCAGCATCATTCCTTCCAAAGAAATCCCAGGGCTGATCTCCTTCAGAATGGACTGGTTGGATCTCCTTGCAGTCCAAGGGACTCTCAAGAGTCTTCTCTAACACCACAGTTCAAAAGCATCAATTCTTTGGCACTCAGCCTTCTTCACAGTCCAACTCTCACATCCATACATGACCACAGGAAAAACCATAGCCTTGACTAGACAGACCTTTGTTGGCAAAGTAATGTCTCTGCTTTTCAATATGCTGTCTAAGTTGGTCATAACTTTCCCTCCAAGGAGTAAATGTCTTTTAATTTCATGGCTGCAGTCACCATCTGCAGTCATTCTGGAGCCCCCAAAAATAAAGGCTGACACTGTTTCCACTGTTTCCCCATCTATTTGCCATGAAGTGATGGGACCAGATGCTATGATCTTCATTTTCGGAATGCTGAGCTTTAAGCCAACTTTTTCACTCTCCTCTTTCACTTTCATCAAGAGGCTTTTAGTTCCTCTTCACTTTCTGCCACACAGCAATGGCAGCCATGTATTTAGAACCAGACTACCAAGCATTTTCCCATCTCAACCAAACTTTGAGGTAGTGAGAAGTGTCTTTGGGGAGAATGAGTCCATTCTACAAGTCTCAGGGTAGAGTCAAAACCAATCATAATAATAACTCTGCATAATCCTGACTGATTGGGGACCGGGCCAGACTTGTTCCCCAACATATCTCAGGCTTGTGTGATTCTCTTAGGTCATATATTTCAAATGCCTTTTTCTTCTTTCTCAATCTAACAAATTCTTGCTATACCTTCAGGGTCCATTTCAATGTCATTTCTTGTTTAAAGACTTTTCTGACCTTAGTCTAAGCTTGAATACTTCCCCAACCTACCTAGCAATAGATTTATATTGCTTCTACTCTGTTCCTGGAACATTTTGTGTCTACTTTACTATGGCTCATATCAGTGTTCTGTGATTATTTGTTCAGCTGTTGTCTCCTCAGCCAGACTGAATATTTGCCCCTAGAAGTCAAGACCCATGTCTTACTTTTAGTTTTCTGAACCCACTATAATGCCTGGCCTAACCCATGGCTGATACCAAAGAGAGAGAGTGAGGCGAGAGGAATAGAGGGAGAGAGGGAGGAGCATTCTGGGCCATTCTAGACTGAAAGCAAGGTCAGAGAAAAGTGAAGTCTTTTAATGCCCCGAGTTACCAGATGACTGTGTACGCCTCAGGGCAACAAATCTGCCATGCTGCTCAGGAGAGTCACCAAAGCATACTTGTTTAAAAGGGAGATTCCTGCCTTTCTGCCCACACTCTTATTCCCATTTTTAAGGGTGGCAGGGCAGAGATCTGTGTAGTTACAAACATTCCTGGAAATACACTACTCAAGCAGTCTGCAGGACACTTCTGAGAAGCACTGGTCAGACCATTTCCGGAATGCAGACAAGAGCCAGGTGGGGAATGCAGCCTCAAGTCCAGTGTAGCCAGCAGGCTATAGAGGGCACTCCACCACCTGCACCAATTCTCCAGAATCTCAGGGAACTGGAAGGTTCTAGAGGAGTCCGCCCAGAACCCTTCCTGACTGGCTGAAGCCACGGTCACACAGAGAGACACTGGTAGATCTCTTGTACCTCTTGTTCCAGAATATGTAGCAGAGTTTTGGCATATTATGGACACATCTGAATGTTTCCAATTCTAGTCCGTTATTTGATTATTCTGGGCTGTGGAATAGCCACATAGGATCCTGGTACTAGCCGTGGTCTGACTCAAGAACATGAGTTGTGACCCTGGGCTCCAAGACCTCCAGCAAAGCTACAGCTGCAGCCAATGTCACTGTCAGAGCACTTCCCAGACTGGCTTGGGCCTCCTTCAGGTTGTCCTGCCCCAGCCTCAGTCAAAGCGGTGTCCTCTAGTCAGGTCCTGTGTGTGTGCGTACACACCACACACACACCCAACATGCACACACACCCGGAGCTGCCATGCACACCATGCCAACAACAGCCTCTGTCTTTGAGGCTGAGCTGCAACAGGGCTGTCACCTCCTTGGAAAAGGCCAGTTCCTGGCATCCTCAGCCTCTGAGCCCTTCTCCAGGCATCTCGCACCCGTCCAGATCCCACCCTAGCCTGCCTCAGAACTGAGCCCTAGAGCTAATCTGACAGCCGCCAAGCGCTGCATGTCACACTCAGTCACCTCCCAGGGTACAGTTGTTTCCCAGAAGACGATCATTTCATATTCCTTCTCATTAAGCAACTATAATTATACTTACTTGGAGTGTAATTGATTTTAATTTTCACTCTGAGGTAGCATCAGGTTACAAGGAGAGTCTCTCGCCTTGGAGAACTCGTTCCCTTTATTTAGCATTTAAATGAGTATCCGGAGGGACACGTAAGAAGTAATTATAAGGAGAAACCAAGTGTGGAAAGGGCCAGCTTTGGAAGTGCTTTGACATCCTGACACAACGGGTACATGGTTCCAGTTTGGTGCTGGGAAGTCAGCTGGGCGGCCCTGGGTGGCCCGGGGAGCATGACACCCTGACGCTGATGAATTGTGCAACTGTGCTGGGACCCAGCCTTTCCCTCGGTGCCGGCGTCATTCCCACGCACTGCTTGTCTATGACTCATAGCCTCTGTTTATGAATTAGCACATATTTTTAAAAACCTTACACATTGCTCTACCTAAAGTTTACAAATAGTAGTAGTGCCACAATTCAATTGCCTACTTTTTTTTTTTAAACGATTTTAGTATCTTATATTCATAGATCCCTTGTTAATCTTTCAGAGACCAGGTCCCCATTATTATATGTCACAAAGGCAGTAATGCTTAATTTCAAACTTTTCTAATGGGATGCAGATACAGTAATTTGTGATTCAAGGATATTTGTTATATAATTGAAGCATAAATGTGAAAGAAAGTGTTAGTTGCTCAGTCATGTCTGACTCTTTGTGACCCCATGGACTGTAGCCTGCCAGGCTCATCTGTCCATGGGCTTCTCCAGGCAAGAATACCGGAGTGCATAGCCATTGCCTTCTCCAGGGGATCTTCCCAACCCAGAGATCGAATCTGTGTCTCCTGCATTGCAGACAGATTCTTTACTATCTGAGCCACCAGGGAAGCCTATAATTGAAGCCTAAATCTCCCTTTATTTTCAGATGGTGAAAATTCTAGAAGTAGTGGGATGTATTCATTCTATTTGAGTTTCTAAACTGTGAGCCAAGTTACACAAATAATTGGTTTACTAAAAGAATGCCACGGGAGCTGTGTAATACACACACACACACACACACACACACACACACACACTTATTACAAATAGACCTAGAATTCTAATGTTAGCTGTCCCATCTCTGTTCTCCCGTGACTCCAATATCATATAATTATCCTGGATAGTTGGCTGACCACCATCCCCAGCTTCTAACTTCACAAGAGCATCTGTATACCTACAGCCGGGAGTTAAGGTTTATTGAACATTTGAAGGTGGAAAGTGGTCCTGACTGAGACCTTGCTTGGGCAGAGAGAAAACCAAGGCCCAAATACATCAGATGATTTAGCCAAGATAACAGCAATTGCAACAACAACAAAAAAATGAGACATGTAAAATACAAGTGCATGTGTAATGATCAGGAGAATTTTTAATCAAATCAAAATATTTATCATATGTCTCTGATCAAAATTCTTAGTTTCCCTCAATCAGTTGGATATTAGAAAGGATGTGCTTTCAGTGTGGTAAAAACATCCAATAAGATGACATTTGCTTTGGCCTTGCCTTTTGCCTATCTCAGCAGCAGAGTTCTTTGTGTAATGATCCAAGGGTGTGATGAAGTATCAGAATTCAGGAACCAACAGATGTAATGCCTGGAAGACACATTGGTGAAATTCAACCGGTTAAGAACTCTGTTGCCTTGAATTTGACAGTGATTCTTTCACAAACAGTCTCCCCTGGTTTTGAATTAAGTTACACTAATACTAGGAGAGACCAGTTTCTTGTTTTCTTTCATGTAGTCTCAAGTTTTCTCAGAAATCCTCCATCTCTCCTGTAGCCATGCTCCTTGCCAGGAACATGGAAGATCGGGGGTTACAAATCTCCCCTCTGAAGGCTGTGAAGGGCTCACATTCACACATTTTAATTACTTTTTAAAAATTTATTCTCAGCTATCTTTTCAAAGACTTGCAGGGTTAGGGGAAGAATTGTCATATTGCTTTCCTCCTGTGTTTTTAGTCCTAGCTTCTTTTCACGTGGCACTAATTCTCTTTCTCTCACTCTCCTTCTCCTTATCTGGTTTCCCGTGTAATCTGGAATTTTTCTTTTCCACTGGGGAGCCCTAGAGAAGTCAGGGTGAGGTCATCCTGACTAACCCTCCTCCCCACACAGATCAAACCTGGCCAGCTCATCTCTCTTCCCAGTTCTTCATCAGGTGAGATAGCCATGGACTAGCCAGAGAGGCCCTAGTTGCCTTGGGAAAGAAAAAAAAATCTAAGTATGCAGTGGGAAAAGAAACAATTCTTTTCTGAGGTCAGGCAGCCAATTGCAGGAGCTGACCCAGCCTCACAGAGCAGCCCACAGCAGCAGGTGGGAACCTCTGCTGGGATCGCTGTGCACACTCACTGGCCAGGTGTGACATCAGCCTGCAGCCTAGGAGGGCTCCATCCCACCCTCCTCCCCTGCCTGCCTGCCAGACTCCGAGGTATCAAGAAAAGCAAGAACAAACCACCAGCAAACTCACAAGTGGTGTAGGAGAAGCCTCTAGAAGCTTGTGTGTACCATGCATTCGAAAGTCCTTAGATTTTACTGCTATCAGTAGAAACCAGGCAGCAGCAAGAGGAAGAGGCCAAGAGCAGAGGAACATAGAGGAGGAGGGAGAGGAGCCATCAACACATAAAATACAATCAACCACTCCATCTGCATCCAAACATCAACATCTGTTCTCTACCTCCTCCTCTGTGTCACTAAGGCAAAATGCAGCTGTCCTTCTTCTAAACCAGCAGCCACAATCTCACCACGATCCTTAGTGTTCTTTTGAAGCGAAATTTCTCTAGCTCATGCATATTAGAATCACCTGGGTATCTTGAAAAACTACTATTGCTACCTGGCTTCTGGATTTTTGAAGTTCCCCAGGCAATTGTAATGTGTAACAAAGTTTGGGAACCACTGCATTATTAGCCAGGCAGTTCCTGGAGCCCATGCCCCACACATCCTCAGAGTAGATTTTGGTGATAGGCTCTACTTCCTCCAAGCTACACTTCACCCCTTTGTAACAATAGAAATTTGAGGGCAAATTCAGATCCAGGCAATATTTATTGTGTACCCATTATATGCCATGCCTTGCACTGCTGCCTTCATATGTATTATCTAACAACCCAGCTTGATGATAGTTGTTTGGTTTGTTGGTTCATTGGTTGGCTGGCTGGCTGGATGAATGCATGGGTGGATAGGCTGCTGCTGCTAAGTCACGTCAGTTGTGTCCTACTCTGTGCGACCCCATAGACGGCAGCCCACCAGGCTCCCGCCCCTGGGATTCTCCAGGCAAGAATACTGGAATGAGTTTCCATTTCCTTCTCCACTGCTTGAAAGTGAAAAGTGAAAGTGAAGTCACTCAGTCATACCTGACTCTTCGAGACCCTATGGACTGTAGCCTGCCAGGCTCCTCCATCTGTGGGATTTCCCAGGCAAGAGTACTGGGGTGGGGTGCCATTGCTTTCTCTGGGGTGGATAGGAGAGGGGGGGATATAACGTGTCTAGAGCAGTGTCTAACATAATAAATTTTAATTACATATTTATATTGTCCTGTCGCATAAACACTAAAACAGTTGTGTCTATAAATCCCTACTCATTTAACCAATTTTGATACCTGTCCTTTAAATAGTGTTTTTCTCATAATGGAAAAAATATGACCAGTGTTGCACGTATGATTTTTGTGCAGAGAACTAAAATATAAATGCATTCTGAATAAAAGCTACCGCCATTTGTAATTCTGCTGAGCATTAATCCTTTAAACAAGACTTGCTGATTTGGCATAAATATGAATAAACAGATGTGCTTGGCCCCCTGGGACATTGGCTTATTCACTTTGGGAGTAGAAGGGACTTTCACAGGCCATGTTACCAAAACCTTGTTTTGGATACTATTGCTGGGAAACAAACCATTTTAAAACTTAATTGTGTAAATTATCTGTTGTGTTATATTTACAGGTTCAGTGGATCAGGACTAGAACAGGGTATGGAGGGATCCTCTACTCCATGCCATCTGGCTTCACGTTGGGGAAGGGTCAGAGGCCAGGGAGACTGTGATGATTGGGGACTGGAATTGTCAGGAAACTCCTCTCTTCACATGTGTGGCCCCTGGGTTGAAATGACGTGAACACTGGACTTAGCAAGACTGTAAATCAGTGTCTCCATGAGTCCTCTCCACAAAATGTGTTTCCCTCAAACTTGGCAGCTTCAGCATAGCGGAACTTCTTCTAAGACAGCTCACAGCTCCAGTGTATGGGTTTCCATGGACAAGCAGAAGCCACATTGCCTTTTATGACCCAGCTTCAGGAATCATACCATGTTACCATCATATATTCTACTGGTTGAAGTAGACACAAGTCCTTCCAGCTTTGCTGGAAGGGGACATCCAGCCCATATCTCGATAGGAAGAGTGTTTTGTTTTTCATAGGAGTTTTATAGCCATTGTTAAAATACTACATGCCCAATTCTTAGGAACTGAACCCTAGGTAGGACTCAATAGAAGGAATTCTTACCAACCCATTTCATCACCATTTGTGCCTCATTTTTATTGACATGTATTATTCGTTTTTTGTGAAGGAAGAATTAGATCTCTAACCTCCCTTCCTACCTGAAATGTGCTGGTAACATAGTGACAGAAAAACTCTCCCTCCTTTCCTAAATTCAGTGCTCACCTTGAATGATGTCAATTTTGAGAGAAAAACCCTTGGCACCAGCTTTCAGTTGGACCAATGGCAGGAGACCTTCGTATTTCAGCAGCAGAACTCATGTTAAATCCCAAGGCCAAGCAGTTGAGCCCAGAGTGCTGGTTGGTAACCCAGCAAGGGTGCCCAGCACAGTGACAGCCCCCAAGCTTCCGCCTTCTCTGCACATGCACTCCTTCTCCTCTGACCTTGCCAGTCAGTTGTTTTGTTTTGCCAAAGTACCATGATTTTCTGGAAGAATCCAGGGCAGCAGATAAGTGGGCAGATTCCTGTGGATTCAGATCATTTAGGACATGATGTTTGGGGCTAAGATGCTGTTTCTTATCCATCAAGGAGCTCTGAAAACAAGGTGGGTGGATGCCCGGACCTTGCGTCAGAGCCCAGAGATCTTGGGACTTCAGACTAACTGGCACCAGTGAGCTGAGAGGTAAGATGTGGAATGCTGGGGTTCAGATGACACCCTGGGCTCTGTCCAGTAAGTCATCATGGCAGCTTTAAGGGACCCATAGGAACCCTTAGTGACATTGTGTTCCATTTTGGCTAGTGTACAGACCTCGGAGTGAGCCCCTAGAAGTGGCGCTTCCTGCCCTACCCGCCAGGAACGGACACCCTGCAGTACACTTTAAGCCATCAGCTATGGCCAGTCATCCTGGGCTTACTTTGCCTCATATGGCACTGGATGACTCTCCACTTGGAAGGGAAAGAACCACCTCCACTCCCTGTGGTGCTCACCTCATTCCCCAAGAGCCTGAAAGGCTCTTTCTGAGCGCCCAGGACCAAAGTGACCAGCCATATTTTAATTCCCAAGGTCAATAAGTTCAGTTCAGTTCAGTTGCTCAGTCATGTATGACTTTGCAACCCAATGGACTGCAGCACACCAGGCCTCCCCATCCATCACCAACTCCAAGAGCATACTCAGACTCATGTCCATTGAGTCGGTGATGCCATCCAACCATCTCATCCTCTGTCGTCCCCTTCTCCTCCCACCTTCAGTCTTTCCCAACATCAGGACCTTTTCAGATGAGTCAGTTCTTCGCATCAGGTGACCAAAGATTTGGAGCTTCAGCATCATTCCTTTCAGTGAGTATCCAGGACTGATTTCCATTAGGATGAACTGGTTGGATATCCTTGCTGTCCAAGGGACTCTCAAGAGTCTTCTCCTACACCACAGTTCAGAAGCATCAATTCTTTGGTGCTAAGCTTTCTTTATAGTCCAACTCTCATATCCACATGACTACTGGAAAAACCATAGCTTTGACTAGACGGACCTTTGTTGGCAAAGTAATGTCCCTGCTTTTTAGCTGACTCTGCTGTCTAGATTGCTCATAGCTTTTCTTCCAAGGAGTAAGCATCTTTTAATTTCACAGCTGCAGCCATTATCTGCACTGATTTTGGAACCCAAAACTCTAAAGTCTCTCACTGTTTCCATTGTTTCCTCATCTATTTGCCATGACGTGGTGGAACCAGATGCCATGATCTTAGTTTTCTGAATGTTGAGTATTCACTTTCCTCTTTCACTTTCATCAAGAGACTCTTTAGTTCTTTGCTTTCTCCCATAAGTGTGGTGTCATCTGCATATCTGAGGTTATTGATATTTCTCCCGGCAATCTTGATTCCAGCTTGTGCTTCATCCAGCCTGGCATTTCTTATGATGTATTCTGCATATAAGTTAAATAATCAGGGTAACAAATATACAGCCTTGACTTACTCCTTTCCCGATTTGGAACCAGTCTGTTGTTCCATGTCTAGTTCTAACTGTTGCTTCTTGAACTGCATACAGATTTCTCAGGAGGCAGGTGAGTTGGCCTGGTATTCCCATCTCTTGAAGAATTCTCCACAGTCTGCTGTGATCCACACAGTCAAAAGCTTTGGCATAGTCAATATGCAGAAGTAGATGTTTTTCTGGAATTCTCTTGTTTTTTCAATGATCCAACGGATGGTTGACAGTTTGATCTCTGGTTCCGCTACCTTTTCTCAATCCAGCTTGAACATTTGGAAGTTCATGGTTCACATACGGTTGAAGGCTGGCTTGGGGAATTTTGAGCATTACTTTACTAGCGTGGGAAATGAGTGCAATTGTGCGGTAGTATGAGCATTCTTTGGCATTGCCTTTGTTTGGGATTGGAATGAAAACTGACCTTTTCCAGTCCTGTGGCCACTGCTGAGTTTTCCAAATTTGCTAGCATATTGAGTGCAGCACTTTCACAGCATCATCTTTCAGGATTTGAAACAGCTCAACTGGAATTCTATCACCTCCACTAGCTTTGTTCATAGTGATGCTTCTAAGGCCCACTTGACTTTGCATTCCAGGATGTCTGGCTCTAGGTGAGTGATCAAACCATCGTGATTATCTGGGTCATGAAGATTTTTTTTTTTTTTTATAACTCTTCTGTGTATTCTTGCCACCTCTTCTTAATATCTACTACTTCTGTTAGGTCTATAACATATCTGTCCTTTATTGTGCCCATCTTTGCATGATAACTTCCCCTGGTATCTCTAATTTTCTTTAAGAGATCTCTACTGTTTCCCATTCTATTGTTTTCCTCTATTTCTTTGCATTGATTACTGGGGAAGGCTTTCTTATCTCTCCTTGCTATTCTCTGAAACTCTGCATTCAAATGGGTATATCTTTCCTTTTCTCCTTTGCCTTTCACTTCTTTTCATAGCTGTTTGTAAGACCTCCTCAAACAACCATTTTGCCTTTTTTGCATTTCTTTTTTGGGAGATGGTCTTGATCCCTGTCTCCTATACAATGTCACAAATGTCCATCCATAATTCATCAGGCACTCTGTCTATCAGATCTAATCCCTTGAATCTATTTCTCACTTCTACTGTATAATCATAAGGGATTTGATTTAGGTCACACCTGAATGGTCTAGTGGTTTTCCCTACTTTCTTCAATTTAAGTTTGAATTTGGCAATAAGGAGTTCATGATCTGAGCCACAGTCAACTCCCAGTCTTATTTTTGCCGACTGTGTAGAGCTTCTCCATCTTTGGCTGCAAAGAATATAATCAATCTGATTTCAGTATTGACCATCTGGTGATGTCCATTGTAGAGTATTCTCTTGTGTCATTGGAAGAGGGTGTTTGCTATGACCAGCGCATTCTCTTGGCAAAACTCTATTAGTCTTTGCCCTGCTTCATTCTGTACTCCAAGGCCATATTTGCCTGTTACTCCAGATATTTCTTGACTAACTACTTTTGCATTCCAGTCCTCTATAATGAAAAGGACATCTATTTTGGATGTTAGTTCTAGAAGGTCTTGTAGATCTTCATAGAACCATTCAACTTCAGCTTCTTCAGCATTATTGGTTGGGGCATAGACTTAGATTACTGTGATATTGAATGGTTTGCCTTGGAAATGAAGAGAGATCATTCTTTCATTTTTGAGATTGCATCCAACTACTGCATTTCAGACTCTTTTGTTGACTATGATGGCTGTTCCATTTCTTCTAAGGGATTCTTGTCCACAGTAGTAGATGGATGGCCCTACATGGCATGGCTCTTAGTTTCACTGAGTTAGACAAGGCTGTGGTCTATGTGATCAGATTGGTTAGTTTTCTTTGATTGTGGTTTTCAGTCTGTCTGCCCTTTGATAGCAGAGAAGGCAATGGCACCCCACTCCAGTACTCTTGCCTGGAAAATCCCACGAACGGAGGAGCCTGGTGGGCTGCAGTCCATGGGGTCATGAAGAGTCGGACATGACTGAGCGACTTCACTTTCACTTTTCACTTTTATGCATTGGAGAAGGAAATGGCAACCCACTCCAGTGTTCTTGCCTGGAGAGTCCCAAGGATGGGGAAGCCTGGTGGGCTGCCGTCTATGGGGTCACACAGAGTTGGACAGGACTGAAGCGACTTAGCAGCAGCAGCAGCAGCCCTTTGATAGGGAAGATAAGAGGCTTATGGAAGCTTCCTGATGGAAGAGACTGACTGAGGGGGAAACTGGGTCTTGTTTGGATGGGCAGGACCATGGTCAGTAAATCTTTAATCCAATTTTCTGTTGAAGGGCAGGGCTGTTCCCTCCCTGTTATTTGACCTGAGGCCGAACTGTGGTGGAAATAGTGAAGATAATGGCACCTCCTTTAAAGGTCCCATGCAAGCACTGCTACACTCAGTGCCTCCAACCCTGCAGCAGGCCACCACCAACCCACGCCTCTGCCAGAGACTCCTGGACACTCACAGGCAAGTCTGGGTCAGTCTCATGTGGGGTCCCTGCTCCTTTCTCCTGGGTCCTGGTGCACACAAGGTTCTGTTTGTGCCCTCCAAGAGTCTGTTTCTCCAGTCCTGTGTAAGTTCTGGTGGCTCTATGGTGGGTTAATGGTGACCTCCTCCAAGAGGGCTTATGCCATACCCAGGTCTACTGCACCCAGAGCCCCTGTTCCTGTGGCAGTCCACTGCTGAGCCCTACCTCCTTAGGAGATACCCAAACACAGTTCTGTCTCAGGCTCTGTGGGGTCTCTGGGTCCTGGTGCACACAAAGTTTCTGTAGTGGGTATGGGGTTTGATTCTAAATGCGATTTTGCCCCTTCTACCATCTTGCTGGGGCTTCTCCTTTGCCAGGGTCAATAGAAGCTCCAATTTCTTCCTTCATTCTGTTTGTTTCTTTATAAATTCATATCCTAAAACACACCCCTCTTACCTTTGTTCCTTCTGGATATCATCAAGATATTTCAGGAGGCAAACCTACTTTTGCAGCATTTAAAAATCTTCAGTGTGTAAATGTGGGCTTCTCTTGTGGCTCAGCTGATCCACCTGCAATGTGGGAGACTTGGGTTTGATCTCTGGTTTGGGAAGATCCCCTGGAGAAGGGGAAGGCTACTCACTCCAGTCTGGCCTGGAGAATTTCATGGACTGTATAGTCCATGGGGTCACAGAGAGTTGGAAACAACTAAGTGACTTTCACCCACGCACTGAGTATGTAAATATAAACCCCTGTGTGTTCCACCATATGCCTCGACTACCATCTGTGGCCAATATACTTCAACTTTATGCTTAACTCTCAATTGAATCTGCTTTAATTTAAATGACCATGTGGTTTTTAATTGTGGCAGGTCAGAAAAGATTTTTTTTCTCCATATCACGTCAAGTAAAGGCAGTCTTAGTTAAACTCAATTGTCAACACCTTCCTAAGATTAGGCCTTACTTTGAAAGCATCACATGCATAATCGTTAATTTTGTCATTAAATTATGTATACATATATGCATATAAAATGACACCAGGCATGGATCTTAGCAATTTACAACTCACAACTTAAATTGTACATTTAATCATCTGTGAAGAGCTACTGTTATTATCCACACTTCACATTTGAGGGAAAGAGGCACAGTGGTTAAGTAACTTGGCATGAGGTCTCCCAGCTGGGAAGTGATGAAGCAGGATTTGAACACAAACAACTTAGCTCCAGAGACTTATTCTGAATAAGGAATTCTTGGCAGACAAAAAGCCTTCTCCATTTCTAGAGTTTGATTGCCATTTCTATGACCAAGGGGTTTGTAAGCACAAAGCATTTTCAACTGAAATAGCACAAGGCCAGTTACTGTGTTAGTTTCTTACACAACATTTTAGGAGATGACTGGAAACCTTTGTTGTTGATAGAAATTAAAGACAGTACCATGTTTCATTTTTATAATTAGACTGAAGTGAAAAAAATTAAACTAGAAAACATTTTAATTATTTAAAATAGAAGCTCCTTGTTCCCAAATCATTACTGAAATATTATAAAAACTATAGTCTCATAGGTATATTATACATGTTAGGATGTAATTTTCTGGATTTGAGTAAGTTTATTTAGAGAAAAATCTGTGTCATACAAGCTTGACATCTATTCCTTCTTCTTTTAACTCCTGACTTTTACAAACAATAATATTTATGATATAAACTATTTTTATTTGAAAAATTTATTTCTTTTGGCTCAAGAGAGATTTCCTTGGCTCTTCAGAGGTTTAACCTAAATCATGTTTTTATAGAAGTAGTATTCTGTCTTGCATTTTGGAAAGATTTTAATTTATATCAAGAGATGCCTGCTGTATGACACAGGGAGCTCAAACCTGGGGCTCTGTGATAACCTAGAGGGGTGGGATGGAGTGGGAGGTGGGAGGGAGGTTAAAAAAAAAAGGGGAAATGTGTATTCCTACAGCTGATTCATGTTGATATATGGCAGAAACCAATGCAATATTGTAAAGCAGTTATCCTCCAATTAAAAATAAATAAATTTTCCAAAGGTGATGCCATAAAATGGAAGGTATTAAGCCCCACAGAAGGCATATCCTTTCTTAATGCCTGCTAGAATAAGAGTTTTCTTTTCTAATAATGTTACTTAACCACTTGTTTTGCACGTCTGAGTTTCTTTAAATATATTATAGTTGTGAGGTCCAGACCACAGAAAACTCTAATATTTTAGATTTGATTTCTAGTTATGTTTAAAACTTACCTAATTTTCCCTTTAAGGTAAAGGCCTCCTAGTACAAAACAAAACTGATGCAGACTGAGGGGAAGAAAAGGTTTTTGTTTCTCTGTGGAAAGCATTTCCTTTTTTTTTTTTTAATTTATTCCAATTATAAAGGTAATT
Organism: Nanger dama; assembly: GCA_917880005.1. Taxonomy (NCBI): domain Eukaryota; kingdom Metazoa; phylum Chordata; class Mammalia; order Artiodactyla; family Bovidae; genus Nanger; species Nanger dama. The sequence goes on from CAKJTW010000022.1 coordinate 31,173,557, forward strand.
AATTCAAGAAATTCTGAAAGATACAGAAAATATAGTCATGGGGCTGTTTCCTTACAGTGATTTCCTATGCATTGGAATTTTAGAATATATTTGTAAGCATAGTACATTTGTAATTTTGTGTGGTGCTTTATTCAGGTAGTATCTTATAATCATGTTGCTGTGCACTCCTTACAAACATCATTTTTGATTGTTGCATGAGCCTCATATTTAGCTATTTCCTAAGGTTAGGACATACACAATACATTCCAATTTAATATGAGAAATAATGCTGTCATGAATGTCTTTTGTATTTAGGATCATTTTCTTAAGATAGATTCTTAGAAATTGAATTGCAGAATCTTAAAGCATATTAAAGAGAAGACTCTTGAGAGTCACTTGGACTGTAAGAAGATAAATCCAGTCAGTCCTCAACGAAATCATTCCTGAATATTCATTCGAAGGATTGATGCTGAAGCTGAAGCTCCAATACTTTGGCCACCTGATGTGAAGAGCCAACTCATCAGAAAAGACCCTGATGGTGGGAAAAATTGAAGGCAGGAGAAGAGGTTGAGATGGTCGGATAGCATCACAGACTCAATGGACATGAGTCTGAGCAAATTCAGGGAGATAGTGAGGGACAGGGAAGCCTGGCATGCTGCAGTCTGTGAGGTCACGAAGAGCTAGACACAAGTTAGCAACTGAAAAACAACACCAGTATGACCTATAGAAGGAACTGATCCTGTGTTTAAATCCCACATGTTATTTCTGCAAGCTTGAGCAGTGAAAGCCCTCTTAGCTTCAGTTTCCTCGTCTATAAAATGGAGGTAACAGTGTCTGTGTCACACAGCTGTCATGCAGGTTAAACGAGTTAATGTGTCTGGTGCAATGTGTGTCCAATAATTATTAGGGTTATATTTTCCTATTTAGTTGCTGATGTGAATTTAATATATCTGTTAAGTTTTAAGCAGCAGTGAGCATGCGCACAGAAGCATGGCTTCACAAAAGAACATTATGAGTTCAAAGAATGGTCCTGGGTTCTGGGCCCTGAACAGATATGGAAGAATGGGAAGTGGCAGGTAGAAGGTCAGGGTCATGGGTCACATCAAAGGTGCTTTTCAGTTCTCAACAGCTGTTACATTCACTTCACAGAGGTGGACGGACCCTCCCCCACCCAAAATTTGGCTTGATGTAGAGACCAATTGTTGGAGAAGGAAATGGCAACCCACTCCAGTATTCTTTCCTGGAGAATCCCAGGGACAGAGGAGCCTGTGGGCTGCTGTCTATGGGGTCGCACAGAGTCGGACACGACTGAAGTGACTTAGCAGCAGCAGCAGCAGCAGAGACTAATGGTACCACGTGCCCATCCAAGAGGATATGAAGTTTTTTACTCATAAAAAGTACGGCTTTCTGGGGAGAGCAGGTCTGAAAATGGCCTGAGAGAGCTGGGAGGGATAGCTGGCTTAGGGATTTATGGTGCTTGGGCTGGGGCTGGAGGAGGTAGCCCCACCCCCAGAGGCTCCTGTGGTTTTGAATCCCCACTGGCACCAAGGGAGGTGGCATGAGGCCTTCTGACTGACACTCAAATCCCCAAATTGGAGTCAGAATCTTCATTGCACAGACTGTGGTTTTATGATGGAAAAGGGAATCTCAGTGGCTTTCTTCCCTTCTTAAAAGAAAAGGCATTCCGTCTGGACCCCGCCTCCCCCGCCGCTTTGGTCAGCTCCCCCTCGCTCCCCAGTTCTCCAGTCCTGGCTCAACAACCATCTCTGCTCCCAGTCCTCTCCTCTTCATTCTCGGTCTAAAGTGTCCGCAGTCGAGTCTCGCCCACCACTCCCCAGAAACAGCTGTTGTCAAGGGGATCACTCGCTTGCCTCAAAGCTGCTGAATCCTTGGTCCTTTCTCGGTCCCCATCACAACCGACCTGTCAGGGGCACTGGCCCCAGTTGGTCATCTTTCCCTGGGCTTTCAGGATATCAAATTTGCCTCCTCCTTCTCTTTGCCTAGTTCTGTCTCAATTTCCTGGCCTCATAATTATTCAGGTAGCCCAGGGCTCAGCCCGGGGCCTCTGCTGTCCTTTACCACTTGCACTCTTGCTGTAAATCCATCTGATTACAGTAACTCTCAGGGTGTATCTCCAGCACCCACCTCTCCCTGGAACCCAGGTCTGTATGTCCAGCCACCTACTCAGAGTTCCTACAGCCCACACCGAGTTCTGCCCTTCCCCTGCACTCTACCTCTTTCATAGTCTTCGTCCCTGGTAATGGAAGCTTCATCTCTAGTTGCTCAGGGCCTGAACTGTGCCATTGTCCTGGAGCCTTTCTGTTACTGACCAGGGTTCTTGGCCTCCTTCGTCAACAGAAACTGATAGGAGGGCAGACAGGAAATTCAGGCAAGGCTTTACTGGGGCCCCTGCTGTGGCAGAGGGGAGTGAGAAGCTTCAGCAGGTTGCCTTGCTGGGTTGCTCCCTGAGGGCAAGGAGTAAGCTGGTCCCTTGTATGGGGTGAGGGTAGGGGTGTGTCCAGAGGGCTGGCTTAGGTGGTTTGCCCATGCCTTTGGTGGCGCTGTGTGCGGGCAGCCAGTGCCCGGCTTTTGCTCCTGGCTCTGCAGAAGTGGCAGCTGGGCTTTGGCCTTTTTGTATCTCGTAGTCCCTAATTTGCCCCCAGTGCACACGCATGCAGTTATTTTAGCCCCTGACAGTTTCTCTGTGTTTTCTTGCTCAAGGAGACATTAGTCCAGGTGCAAGCACTGCAGCCAAGGGTCCCACTGTCTCAGTTACTCTTTCTTCTCTCTCGCCTGGCATCCAACCTGTCAGCTGGTCCTGAGGGCTCCACCTTGAAATGATATCCAGAAGCCTGCCCCCACCCGCCACCAACCCTGCTCCCAGCCCGGGCCAAACCACTGTCTTCTCTTCACCTGGGTTTCCTTAATAGCCTCAAACTGGCCTTCCTGCCTCCACCCTTGCCCTCCTAAGTCCTCCACACAACAGCCAGAGCGATGCCTTTTAAAGGTAATTCTGATCATACCACACGTCTGTTCAGAGCCCTGCAGTGACTGCTCACGCCACTCAGAGTCAAAGCAGAAGTCCTTTCTCTCCCGCCAGGCCCTCACTTCTCACGCATGCCGCTCTAGCCACTCTTGATGTTTGCTGTTTCCTAAACCCACCCTTGCTCCGGTCTCAGGGCCTTTACATTCGCTGTCCCCTCCGCTTGCAGTGCTCCTCCAGGTATCAACACGGCTCACCCGTCACCTCCTGCCAGGCTTTGCCCAAGTGCCACCTTCTCAGCAAGCCTCCCTGGCCATCCTGTTTTAAATGGCATCCTCACTCCCCATCACTCTCTATCCTGTGTCCCTGTTTCTTTGTGACATTTATCACTTTCTTGAATACTATGTAATATGAGTTTTATTTATTGTCTGGTCTCTAAGTGCAGAGATTTTGTCAGTTGTTCACTGCTGTTTTCCACTGACCTAAAACAGTCCCTGATATCTGATTGATACTTAGTAAATATTTGCTGAAGGAAGAAAGGGAGGGAGGAAGAAAGAATGAGGGAGAAAAAGAGGGAGTAAAGGGAGGGGGGAAGAAAGGAAGGAAAAAACTATATTTGAAACACATGATAGAGTCCTTCCATTGTGTTAAAACACAGCTAAGATCAAACTGGATGTGGTCATTTCACACTGAACTGCCCCTCTGCAGGATGCACATGTACACGCTAGGATGACAGAGTCTCTTCCCAGAGCTGGCCAGTAGCTGGCAGAAGTGTCTGCATCATCACACATACGCTGACATTCCACCTGGGAAGGGGCTCCAGGGCTATATTCTTGGCATAAGGCTGGTCTTCCCAGCACACAGATAGGAGGTTCAGCCGAAGAATTCGAAAACTCCATCCACCTCTCACACAGGAGGCCAGAACTCATTTTAGATTCACATCTGGAATGTGCAGGCGTCCATATTTCAGAACTTCTGAGTTGGTAAATATCCCCAGGAACTGTATTGCACAGGATCAGCTGCGAACGGCCCTGGGGACTCTTGTGTGTGGGTGATTGCTCACTGTGAAAAGCACAGTAGGGGGTTTGAGATTTCGTGTGTGTGTGAAATTTTGAAAAAATGTTTAATAGGTGTCTCTGTCATTTATAACATGGGACAGTTTGCATGTGAAAAACAGCTGGTTAATTTGGTTTTTCCCTTTCGGGAAAGATGCACCCTCATCCAACTGCTGACCAGAGAACCTAGCAGAAAAGCAACTTGAGGCTCTGTCTGGCCCACTCTGCCCTGCAAACTGCCAGACTGCAGTTGGGCCATGCCATGAGTTGCTTCAGTCATGTCCGACTCTGTGTGACACTATAGACAGCAGTATGGCAAGAAAGTGCAATTCTGCAAACAGCCAGCCTCTGGCTGAGATTTCTCAGGCCCAACTGAGTGAGCAACAGTGCCAGGGAGAGGGAAAGAGAGAAATACATTTGGATTCTGCTCTACTGTTGTGTGCCATGGCCAGAAATTGAGTATCTCTGACTTTTGTAATAAAATCCCTAAGTCAGTCATTTCGGATACCTACCTCCTTGGTGGGAGATGGGAAGGTGCAAAAGAAGGAAACAACACAGAAAAGGACATTAAATACTGATTAAGAGAAAAGAGTCACATAGGGCCAGAAGGAAAATAGCTGGAGACTTTGTAATAGTCGCTTCTCCCTTAAAACCATTCCCTATTTTGGGTCTGAGTTTTATACAAGGTCAACTAAAGTGTTGCAAGGCAGTTTTAGCAATGTGATCCCACAAATGCTCCAATCTCTCAAAAGTAACCCTGCTGTCTTCTCTGAAACTCAGTGTTTGAAAACTGTGACTCCCAGTTTTAAAGTTCTTGCATAAGAAAATGGGTTACTACTCTCTGACAGAAACCTCTTTGTTTTTCCTCTTTCAAAACTGTGCACAAAACCAGAACACCAACAACTACACATGGAAATGTGTGAAATGCTTAACACAACCTGAAAGGTCTTTCTCTGTAACAGGGAGTATCTTGTGTGTCTACATCTAAGCAGACTGTGAGAAACAGCATTGGTGAGCCAAGATTGTTGACATCAACCTCAATAAAACAGGTGGAGAAACAAAGTGGGAAGGCCATAGTGTTAACGTTGCACAATCAGCCAGCCCCAGAAGCATCAGACTCGTTATGTGCTTCCAAATAAGGTGGTTTTGGTCTATTTTGGAGACCCAACAGTCCTTCAGTTTGGGATGAACACTTGTGGATGAAGGAGATGAGTTGTAGGACAGGCAGCAGGACCAGTCCTCTGGCCTTTTTGGGTCTCCTGAATTAAGAGTGGCCATCTGTTCCTGGAGAACAATTGGAGCAGCAACTGGGCATGTTATGCCATCAAAGGCTCAGGACACAGCAGGTTTGGAGGTCACCAGGAGTTTTAAGAGTCAGCCAGGTCAGCCCTTGATACCTGATGCTGTGATAGATTCCAATAAAGCCAGGATTATTCCACTTTTAAATGAGCATGTTGGCTGGAAAGATGGCAGGGTCCCACCCTGGTCTCTCTCATTTCTTTTGCTGTCATGGGAATGAGTTTGCAGTTTAGTCATATCTTTTTGTTGTCTTTCTCCTCTTTCAGGACTGAAAATGAGTAAAGACTATAACACACACTGACAGGCAGTTATTAGGCAAAGCAACAGAGATCGGGCAGTATGGGGTTGTGTTCAGAGTTCATAGGATCTAGCAGGCTGGGCTTAGGAGTGTTGATAAAACAAGCTACCCCTTGGGTTGTTGCTGAGTTGCTAAGTCATATCTGACTCTTTGGGACCCTACAAACTGTAGCACGCCAGGCTTCCCTGTCCTTCACTACCTCCCAGAGTTTGCTCAAACTCATGCCTGTTGAGTCAGTGATGCCACCCAACCATCTCATCCTCTGTCGTCCCTTTCTCTTGCCCTCAATCTTTCCCAGCATCAGGTCGTTTCCAGTGAGTCAACTCTTCACATCAGGTGGCCAAAGAACTGAACCTTCAGCTTCAGTGTCAGTCCTTTCAGTGAATTCTTAGGCTTGAGCTCCTTTAGGATTGACTGGTTTGAGCTGGTTTTATCATTCAGCAATTTGGGCTTTTTTAATTCAGTGTTTGTAGTGTTTTCTCTTTCAATCAGAAATGGAGAACCAGAAGCAGGACACCACAGGAAAGACCACAGTGAAAAGCTCTCAGCCCCTAATCATCTGTCCTCTCTTAAGCATTCTCATTCTCTCTCTCTCTCACTCACACACACACACACACACACACAGGGGTGAGTATTTTAAATACTGAAATATTAAGTAGTATGCATACATTTAATAAACCAGTATCCAGCCATTAAAAATATGTATGTGACCCAGAGAGAGTGAAAACAAAGGAAAAACCAGATTTCTTACTAACCTTCTGGGCCGAATGAATGATTGCAGCATTTTGCTGGGTGTCTTTGCATCTAGCCTGACTTTAATATTTTGTAACTTTAGGGAAATAACATGCAGTCCAGACTCATTACTCAACCCCGGAACCTCAGACATATGTGTGCAAAGTACACTGAAGGCTAAAGCAAAAAAAAAAAATAAGAGCAACTTTTTAAAATTAGAAGTCATTTGGATGGAAGGCAAGAAAAATAGAAAGACTGCAAAAAAAAAAAAAAGGTTTATTTTGTGAAACAAAACTTTCATGAGAACTAGTGTTGGCCTCATGCTAGTCACTGGAAGTATACTGGGAAGAACAACTCAGGAGAGGGCCCCATTTTAAAAGCTGGTAATAAACCCTCTAGGAACAGAGAGGAGGGAAGGAGCCCCAAGTCAGTCGTGAGCAGTTTCCACTATTGATGGGCTGCAATGGTCAGGGATTTCCAGGAGAAGAAAGTCAGGAGACCTGATTGTATTCCCCACTTCCATTAGGACCTTGGTTTTTGACTCTGTAAAATGAGAATAACAATGCCCGCTCTGCCTTCCTCACTAATAGAGACTTTACTGAACCAAACTTTTCATTCACCCTCAAGCAGTAAAGTCCATCGACTGACCCCAGTTTGTGGTGAAGGAAAGTGCAGCATTTATTGTAAGGCGCCAGAGTCCAGGGCAGCTAATTCTTGAAAGGCTCAAACTCACCAATAGGTCCAGGGAGGCATTTTTAAAGGCAAGGGGAAGGAGGGGAGTCACAGGGTATGTGATCATCTGATGCACAGTCCTCTGACTGGTTGACGGTGAGGTATCAGGGCAGTGTCATACGCGTTAGTAAGATCAGTCCTTAGCCTCCAGCCAGTCTGGGGACTACATGCTTATGGTATCATGTAGTGAACTGCTTTCATTCGGGGCTTCAGTATCTGCAAAATGACTCAGGAATGTTTGTTAGATACTGTTATTGATGTACTTATGGGAGGAACTGAAGATTCTATGACTGCCATATGGCTGATTTATCATTTAAATTGTTACCAGTGCTCCTGGCCCAACTGCTATTTTTGTTTTTACATGTTCACATTCTTACAATCGTTAATTCCTCAGCCAGGGTTTTGTGGCTCAGGGGACACCTTGAAGACTAGAGGTTTTCTACAAACAAGAGGCAGGCAGAGGACATGGATGACAGGGTGTCTGTCTCAGGCCCCTAGGGGTCTGCTTGATTACAGAGATACCATATAATATAATGTAGACCACAAATATGCGATGTTACTTTTAATATTCTGGTCCTGAATTTGGTTGTGACCCTTAGGACCTGACCCTGGGGCAGAGTCCCCCTGTTTCTAGTACCCCTTCTTGTGATACCAGAAATCTGATAGCTTGGTCAGAAGGAAACCCCAAAGGGCATGGGCCCTGGGAGTTATGTCAGACTCACAAGAGGAAATTGACTGGATGGCTGGGTTTTGATGATGATAAACCTCTACAGTGGTACTTTGACTTCAAGATATTTTGTAGCTGTGAGCATTCATTTAGCAAAATTTATCAAGTACATACTTTGTGCCAGGTTTGAGGTATAACACTGGGGTCACTGCTTGTGGCCCGAGCACATACAGTATCTGATCTCATAAAGCTAGAAGTCTTGGTTGAGGGGGGAGGGGGATGGTCATAGGTAATAATTTAAAAACCGTACTGTTCGTTCTTGGTTATATATTCTTAAGGTGGCCAGAAGAAAGGGTGGGAGGAGAGGCTGGAAGGGTGGCACCACACAGGCCCGTAAAGGCCATGGTATGGATTTTTGCCTTTGAGAGTCTGTGGAGTTCTAAGTGGCATGACGGGAGGTGAGGGTGGAGTGGGCACGAATAGCAACATTTTCACATTCTGTGTTTGAAAAGGTATTGATTCCTATGGCAGGGGTGGTTTTCAATAGCATGTAATCAATCCATTCATACGTCTGTCTTCTCTAATAATCCCCCTGAAGTGAAGTGCTTCAGATTAGTGCAGTGGTTTCCAATGGCAGGAGTACATTAGAATTCCCGGGGTGGGGGGTGGGGGGTGATTTTTAAAGGTCCAGGCCCATCCACAGAAATTTGGATATCATTGGTCTGAATGAAGCTTGAATGTGGCTTGTTTGTTCATTTGTGTTCCCCGGGTGATTCTAATGATCAGGTAAGATTGAGACCCACAGGTACAGAGGAAAGCATGCAACAGGGATCCTCAAAGTGTGGTCCCTGGACCAGCAATATCAGCGTCACCTGGGAGCCTGTCAGGGATGCAGATTCTTCGGCCTGATCTCACACTGACTGAGCCAGAAAGCTTGGGGCCCAGCAGTCTGTGTTTGAACCAGACCTCCGGGGGTCCTGGGATCCCAGAAGTGTAAAAGTGCTCGCTTTCAGAGGTTGCGGGCAAGAGAAACTGGAGTTTGGATCTGGTTCTAGATCTAGTTGTGGAATAGCTCTCTGATAGGGGAGGGGGCACAAATCATTAAACTTCCCTGATCCTCAGTCTCTCCAGCTGCAAAAAGAGCAGGTGGGATTAGAGGAGCTCAAAGGTTATCTATGATGTTAAGAATGTATCTTTTGTGCACACTAAAGCTAATAAATTTGAGGTCTTTATAATGTACTTTAAAATTTGTATTTTTATATAATGGAACCAGAACACAATCACTGTAGGAAGCTCAAAATATACAGGAAAGAATAAAGATGAAAATGTGAATTAAAATTTCTCTACTTAGAGATAACTGTTGCCTTATCACCAATATTTGGTATATTGAAGATATTTTGGTGTGTTTTTTGGTATTTTCTGCATGATTGAAGTCATACTATATTAGGTTTATGAGCCTACTTCTCATCTAACATATTAGGTGAGAATATCCCTTCTTCACTAAAAGTTATTTTAATCATCTTTGTTAATATTCTATTGCATGTTTATACCATAATGTATTTAACCTTACCCCGTCCTCAATGTTTAAGCCTTTTCTTATTTCTTATTATTATTATGATATGTATCTATCTACTAATTCTTTGTTTGAAGACCTGCTTAAGAGAATCCTAGAAATAGAATCATTGGATCAATGTACATGAGGCATTTGATACACTGACAGTTTTTTTCCCCAGCAATGGGCCACTTATTACAAACAGAAGCATTCTATTAGCGAGCTGTCCCCATGATATCCTCACCAGCATCAGTAATACTGATCTTCATTTCATATACTACCATGAGGCAGCAGACGCCTGCATCTACAAGGTAGTAATAGGGGTATAGCTCAGGCTTTCAGCCCCTTAGAGGGACTCAGACCTGAGATGGACGTGAGTGGGGCCCCAGGAGGAGTAGGACTGGGATTGGAATAGAAGCGGAGAGACTGTCTTGGGACTGATGATGACATTTTCAAAAAGCCTTCCTTAAAATGTACCATAGAAATTTACTCAGCGCCTATGGAAGAACTACAGATTGACGTAAATCAACTTTTCTAGAAATTGGCACTAAAAAGGCAGAATGTTGTGGTCCCCAGAGGCCAAGATACAGGTCTGCCTGAAGCCAGGTGGAAAGGGGACCTTTGATTAAATGAGCTTCCGAGATCCCTATGTTTTTAAGATGCTCGATTACTGAAGTCAGAGCAGAGGGAAAGGCTTCCCCTTTCTCCCGCCATCCTTGAGCGTGTCATACGCGCATGTGCCCCAGTGCGCTTCTTTCCCCTTTTCCTGTCCAGTGCCTCATTCTTTCTCGTCTTCATCTGACAAGACTTCCACTGCCTTCTGGCTACCTGACGCCTCCTTGGGTGCAAGATCCTCATCACGGAGACAAAGAGCAGTGAGAGGCCATACACAGAAAATAGAATCCCAGCCCTTATTTAAAAAGGAAAAGGGAAGTGGTGAGCTTATTTCACCGTTTATTTATAGCCCCACCTACTAACAGAAGTATCTTAAGTCGTGTCTGCTTCAGCAGAGGTCCCAATGAGCACAAAAGTCTCCTCAGTGAAACCAGACCAGGCCACACCAGTCCTTGGAGTTGTTAACAAGTTAACTATGGGGAAGAGAGTAATTCTGGCATTTTAGCCTCTGAATATTTCAAAATGTGAACAATAATATTCGGATGAGAGGCAGTTTAGAGGGTGGTTAAAAGCATAGATTGAGTGTTACACCCAAAAGAACTGGCACAGGTGTTCAAACAAAAAACCTGTTCAAGAATATTCTTAGCAGCAGTAGTCACAGTAGCCAAAGGTGAAAGCAGCCCACATGTACCTCCCCTGGAGAATGGATAAACAACATGTGGACCATCCGTAGTAAGGCATGCAATGGATTACTACTGAGCAATAAAAAGGAAGAAGTCGGACACAAAAGGCCACAGACTGCATATTTTATTTATATGAAGTATTCAGAATAGCCAGATCCATAGAGAAAGCAGATTAGTGGTTGCCAGAGGCCGGAGGGAGAAGGGAATGGTGAGTGACTGCTTAATTGGGTAAAAGTTTCATTTTGAATGATGAAAATGTTCTGGAACTAGATAGTGGTAATGCTTGCAGGACATTGTGAATGTATGTAATGCCACTGAATTGCTGAACTATACTTTTAAATTGTTAAAATGATAGATTTGCTGTTATGCTGATTTTATCACAATAAAAATAAACTGATTTTGGGGAACAAAAAACAACCAAAAAATAGCATAGACCTAGGCATTGTGCCTGGGTTCTAATCTCAGCTTTACCACTTATCAGCTGTGTGACCGTGAGTTCCCATTTTGTCATCTGTAAAGTGGAGGTAATTATAACAGTACTTACCTCAGAGGGTTATAAAACTTAAGCCAATTTATACAAAGTGCTTAGAAGGGCCCAGGTGGCTCAGTGGTAAAGAACCTGCCTGCCAGTGCAGGAGATGTGGCTTCAACGCCTGGGTTGGGAAGATCCCCTGGAGAAACAAAATGCAATCCACTCCAGTATTCTTGTCTGGAGACTCCCATGGACAGAGGAGCCTGGAAGGCTACAGTCCATGGGATTACAAAGAGTCGGACATGACTGAGCAACTGAGCATGCGCGCATGCAAAGTGCTTAGCATATTAAATACCTGACACAGAGAAAGTATGCTGTAAATGTTTGTTGTTAATCTAACCCCTGTATTCTCAACTGGGGACTGTTTTTCCTCAGAGGAGGAATGTGGCGGTCTGGAGAGATTTGTGATATCACAATTGAGGGGGTGTGACTGGCATCTAGTGGGTAGCGCCAGGGATGCTGCTGAACATTGTACAATGCGCAGGACAGCCCCCCACAACAAAGAATTATCCAACCCCAAATTTCAGTGGTTCCAAGGCTGACAATAGGGATTGAACCCCCACCTCCTGCATCGGAAGTGCTGCGTCTTGACCACCAGGGAAGCCGGACAATCCCTGATTTAAAGAGGTTGTAGGCACAGGCACTTTCTCTTATAAATATATAATTGAAAATAGGTCAGATAGAAATTTTTGTCAGAAAAAGACAGCCAGCCTGTCTCTGTATATTAGAGCACATGTGTTAGACTTTATAGGGATATAGAAGAGACCTATCCGCGGTCCTGGAGGAGGTTGGATAAGAACTCTGTGTAGCGGGGCTGTTTAAGAGGCAAGTTTTTACCAAGTGACTTTTGTAAGCATTTTTCCTTTAATATGAGGGTGACCTGGGGTCATCCACACTTCGCAGAATAATGTTTGCTCAACTGCCAACCTTAACAGTTCCCTATAAAGGTGCATCTTAAGTGAACAGTGTCTGTTTACATGCCTGAATGTATCTTGTGTTTGGGTAAATTCTATTGAACAAATATCTGAAAAAGAAATCCCTGTCACAAATAGAAATAAAAAGTACTTGTTAAGAGTAAAAGCACAGACATGAGAAAAATGTTAAAGCTTGTATTCAACCATTCACACACCAAAAGGTAAAGGAGACCCCTTTTGCCTATTTTCCATTGAAAGAGTTATTTTATTCAGATTCTAAAACCATGTCGCCATACAATTAATCTAATTCGGATCACAGAATATGTGCTCACACAGAATGACTTGCTGTCAAAAGCTCTGTCTTGATTTGCTAGCTGGGACGTTTAGAGAAGGGACCCTTTTTCTTCCTCTCTGGCTTTTTGCCTTTAGGCTACGGGCTAGAAGACTGTTAAAGGCATGCCAGACCTTCACTCAATCCCTGTGTGTGGCAGATGTCCTTTAGGATTGGGCAACAGGAAGGAGGGCTAAGGAATCTGGTGGGAGGGCAGACCCCTGGGGGTTTACACCCTTGGAAGCTAAAGCATGGTGATGGATGGGGCAAGAGACCCACTCCATGCAGCCACTTCTGCACACCTTCCTCCATTATTCTGGTTTCCTACATGTGTAGGTGCTTTCTGACAACTTATTTAATGCCTACTAAAGGAATCCTATTAGACATTCTTGTAGGAGGAAAAAAAAGTGAACCAGACATAAAATGTATCCCAGTGTATTCTCAATATGGCAGAGTATAAGACCTGTTAAAAGTCACTCTAAGAGAGAAAGTGATTAAGTGCAATAAGAAAAATGTGAGAAAAACACCATGGATTCCAAAGCAGTGTTTGCCTCCAATGGGGAGTTTGGAGAAGTCTTTTTGGAGTGGAAGGTATTTGAGTTAGAATGTGAAGGTTGGTGGATATGTAAAGATGGAAATGGTGCTAGAAAATGCTAAAAGACAGAGCAAGCTACCAAGGTGGAAAGTTGAGTATGTCAGAGAAGAAATTTTGTAGGATTTGTGGTGGGGAGTATAGGGAAATAGATAAGATAGATAGGTTGAGATGAGCTCATTGTAAAACCCACAGTACAAGGATGCAGTCAAGCCAGGGGGAATCACTGACATTTCTGAGCAAAGGTGGAGTGGACTAAGAAGCCTGTTGGGTAGCTGTGTGTAAGGTAGACTGGACAGAGATCTAGGCTCTGAGTTATTGTGGGACAAGAATGGTAAGGAGGGCACAGACTTGACCAATATTTCAGATAAAGCATTTGGCAAAACTCAGTGGATGATGCAGCACTGCACTGCTTACCTAGGTGCTAGGGTATGGGCTTCAGAACACAGGTGCTGGGTGCAGATGTTTCGGGTTCTGGTCCTGGCTCTGCTGCCTAAACTAGTTACATGTCCTTGAAATATCTCTTAATCTCATCTGCAAAATGGAAATAAAAGTCTTATTTTGCATACACATGAGCTGCAGATTAAATGAGTCAGTGCACTTAACACATTCTGAATCTTGTCTGGCTTAACAAGTTAATGTGTTCAAAAGCCCAATATAAAAACTGATTGTTATTACTATCAGAAGTTAAAAGGAGGTGAAATGAGAGGCAGGACATCTGAACCAAGTTGGAATTTAATTGCCAGGAATAAAGAATTACACAAGGAAAAGATTGATGTTTTGTTACTCTCCCCGTGGCTGCTTGGAAGGGCTGGAATGTGGGGCCACATAGAGGATGGGATGAAATTCATGGACAGTCCCATCTGCATCATGGCCCAGCCATCCATGTTCTTGCTTTCCAGTTCCAAAAACATTGATTTTATTTTCTGGCATTAGCTGCATTAAACTTTGCCAACAGATTAGGGGTACTCATTAAGAGATAATGATTTCCTCTCTTCTGTTAATGCAGAGACCTGGAACCAGAAAACCAGGGTCCCAAGAGAGACCATCAAACAGATGATGCTTTTATGAGCCAGGAGGGCATTAGCTTGGATACTAACAGAATTAACATTGAAAATGTTTTATTTAAAAGGAAAAAAAAACTATGATGTTTTAGTTTTAGTTAAGGAATACTGCCTTCTTTGTATGGGAGGGGTTGTTTGTGGTGGGTGAGAGAGTCAGTGAGGGTATCCTGGGGCAAGACATCCTCTCTTTTATTTTAAACTTGTAACTGCAGATCCCAGAGCTGAAACACTATATACAGTTCTTGTATGCCCCATTCAGTGGTCAGACTGTTCTAATTCAGTGTAAGCATAAGAATAAAAATTAAGCTTTCAAGTGCTGGGGCAGATTTTTTTTTTTTTTTTTTTTAAGAGACGCAGGCTTTATCCCCTATATGATTAAACAGTCATTAGGGTTTAAAGGTTTAATCTGCTGGAATTCAGCCCAGAATGGGGTTCAGAGCCCCAGAATAATTGGATACAGCCTCAGGCTTTGAAGATCAGAGTTGTGTGGGTGTGTGTGTGTGTGTGTGTGTGTGTGTGTGTGTGTGAACTAGCAAGTATTTGAGGTCTCTCCTTTGCAATGCGCTGTGGCAGGAGGAATAAAGCTGCCAGCCCCTGCCTCCTCCATTGATTCCTCAGGGGCTGACTGGATACAGCTTCTGGGGGTGCTGTGCTCATGAATGTGTGCTATTGTTCCAGGCACACGTCGGCCTTAAGAAATAGCACAGAACAAAACAGGCCTGTCCTTATTCAGATGCAGAGCCCTCTCCATCACTCAAACGGGCTCTTCCAGGTCACATGCCCCAGGCCTCTGCAGACAGAACGCAGCTGCCTCGAATCTGCTGCCTAACATTAGCCGCAGTTCAAAAAATCTGACGGCGCTGCACTGCCCAGGCTCGGGAGAGGAAACCAGAAAGATCTGGGGTCTGGTCACTATGTTCTCCGAGGAACTGTGGCTGGAGAATGAGAAGAAGTGTGCTGTGGTTCGGAAGTCTAAGCCAGGCAGAAAACGCCAGGAGCTGCTGGCCGTGGCATTGGGGGTGAAGGTGGGAGTCAAAGGCGCCTTTCTCTGGCCCCCTCTCAAACTCTTTGCCTGTCCACAGATCTCCTCCCTGGTCCGAAGGGCTGCCCTCACACACAACGACAACCACTTCAACTATGAGAAGACACACAACTTTAAGGTAAGCGAACCTCTGCATCCTTTCTTCTGTTACACAAGGGCAGGTGGAGAGCTCCAGGCCATGGTTTCTGTCTGGGCTTTGGTAAAGTCACGAGACGGCAGATTTTCTGCTTTCCACGCTGAGTTACTTGCTCTGAATCAAATCAAACGGGAGGTTTCAGAAAGCAGGTGGCTTGATGCTAATGCTCAGAAACACCTTTATGTATGTTAACCGAGTCCTAATGAATTCGGCCCATTTCCTCTCCACATTCCCATGTCCAGTGAAAGAAAAACAGAGCATGCCTGATCTTTGGCATTTAGAGGTCATCTGGGGAATATCAAGCAGTACTTTTCCACCCGAGTAGCAGTAAAGAATATTGTTATCTGTGAGCAAGTGGAAACAGTTGCCCGTTTCACATTTTGTGTTTTGTCTTTTGTTTTCAGGGATGCTAACTCTTTGGGTTTATGTGTAGACAGCTGTGAAAGCAAATGATGACGGGAGATACCATCCAGTAGCTTTTGTTTGTGCTCGAGGTGCAGGGGGCGCCTGGCAGCTTTGCCAAGCTCCTTCTGGTCCCAGCTTTGGTCTTGCTCACCAGACCAAACAAAAGATAGAAAGAGCTGGCGGGGGGGTTAAGTGGATTTTCCCATGTGTATTTATAAACTGGAAATACCTCTATCTTCGTTTCAGACTAGCACTTGGAGAAACGGCCTGCCGTCAGAAAATTATGGCCTGTTTCCTTTGACCTGATGTGTTTTCCAAGAAGGGCCAGGAGGAGGTTCTGATGCCAAATTGCCTGGTTTGAGATGCCCTTGAGTGCAGGAGAGACAGGACAGAGTTAGAGGTTTCACACCAGCACAGGGGCTGAGCCTGTGGAAGTTGGAGAGAATGGAGATGAAGGATCTAGGAAGAAGAGACAGGAGCAGCTAAATGTAAATTGTATTTTTTTTTTTAAATTCTTTTTCCTTTAGAGTCAGTAGCCCAAGAAACTTTTGAAACTGGAGAAGCATTTGTCAGAAGTGACCAGGAAAACCTAGTTCATTCTGTTGCTTTCCTACCCTTCATACAGACAGATGTGTGTCTATTAAATATACATTTGTGTTCGTTTGGTCTGTTTGCCCTGCTTCTGTTTTTAGAAAGCAAGGAGCTCAGACATTTGCATGCTATAATTGAACTGAGGCATGGAGTTATCCAGCCCTCCGGATTTAGCATGAGAGTGAAGAATTGCATTAGATAGGTCCTTATCCATGCCAAGGCTCTTGTTATTTCTCCCACCACTGAGTAGTGACAATTCTAATTTGGGGGATCACTGAATAGTGACAGGTCTAATTAATGTTTTTTTTTTCTTTTTCCTCTTTTCTATCTTTACCCTAATTAATTTTTTTTTAATTTTAAGAAAGTGTTTTTCTGACTTTTGGCAGAACTTCCTGATCCTTTGCCTCCTGTATTTGCACTACCATGAATGGGAGGATGGATCTTGGACTTGCTTTTTTCCTCCCTCTTGAAAATTCTGATTCTTTTGGCTTTAAGATCCAGCTTGACTTTTGCCCTATTGCAATATATGTTTGCATGGAATAGCTTTCCTCTATAGATACTGTATCCAAGTTTGTGTGAAGAGCACACAAGTGTATTTAGTTGATTGGTACTTCAAAATTAATTTCAGTCTTTTTTTCATCTTAGATCTCGGCATGAGACATAAAAACATTTAAACCAAAAGGATAGTTGAACCTTATCTTCTCAAGTAGTTCTGTTGCTAACATGATCTATGTTAATTATTACTGAAAAACACTAACAGCTTTTTAAATGTTTGTTTAAAAAGTCTGTATCTATTGACAATATCTTTCCTAACTTACTGTTATTGAGAGAAAAGAAAGAGAACAGATGAGTTGTCAGAGGGTAATGCAAGCCAGACAGGACCGTTTCTCTTCCGTGTTTTAAATAGCCATCTTTGAGACATAGCAGACCCTGAGTGCTGTGTCCGTTGATTGTGGCTTTCAATGGTACTGCTCGTGCCACTGTCCTTAAGAATGAGAGGCTGGGGCAGAAGGGGGTGCCTCCCTCTGTCACTCCTGGCTCCTTTTATCCCCATTCAGCCCTCTCCTCATCCCCCACCCCTACCCACAACCAACTTTAAGTGGGAACTCTGCATGGTCTTTAGAAGAACATTCTAAAAGCAGGTCCCTGCTATAAATAGAGCAGTAAGGTTTTAGTAACATGACCTAACCAAAGAAAGAAAGTGCTTATCAAAGGCCCCTGACATCTGCCTGGAATCTGTTTTGTATCTTAATTTTGCAGTAACTTTTTATTTATATTCATTTCTAGTAGGCTTTGTTCTGAAACTGTCTTGATTTGTAAGTTGGGTTATTATTTGAGGATATTATGTGTCTGGCATAAAGTAAATGTTTAAAGAGAACAAGTAATCACATTCTCATGCTTATCAACAAATAAGCTTTACTAGGCCTTGTCTGCACTCTCATCGAGAGGCCTCCTACCAGAGCCTTGAATCTGCCTGCAGATCTTGATGTCTCACTTCAGAGCAAGATTTCTTTTTGCCCCCATCAGGACTATTCCCTGAATGAAAAGCCCTTTCCTCCCTCTCCCCAGGAGCTTCATCACAAGCAATGAATAGATAACTTATCATGAAAAAAATCACTTTGCCACACACCTGAAACTAACACATCTTTGTAAATCAACTGTACTTCAAAATTTAACAAATAATGCAATAATTGCAATTTTTTGTATTTTGGCCTTGCCATGTAGCATCTTAGTTCCCCCATCCCCCTGTATTGGCAGCATGGAGTCTTAACTGCTGTACCACCAGGGAAGTCTCAATAATAACAATTTTTAAAAATAGCAATGGCTAGAAACTCCTGACTTGGTTGAAGTCGGAACCCCTCCCACTCCCTTCTTGGAGAAGACTCCCATCAGTACTCCTGAGGGCATATCTACTGCCCTTGATTTCCAAACAAAGCATGTCTGGGAAAAACTGAAATTCTGCTCTGGAAAGAAAACCTTTTGGAAGCAAAATAAAGTTGCTCATTTCATGCAATAATTATATACTTTTCAACAGGTATACAAATGCACTTGTTGCTGGTTTAAATGTCAAATTCTCAGGATTACTTGTACATATTAGAAACTAAGAGTATTTGTTGGAGGAGTGATGAAATTAATAGGCTTCTTTCTACAATGAAAGCTGTCTGATAAACAGAGAAAGGATTCTGTTATTTAACATGTTTTATGTCTGCGTCTCTGTTTATCTACTGGACTGAAAGAGGCACTCTCTAGTAGGTAGAATAGCTCTGTTTTAGAGGGTCTGCCCTAAGAACACCTGGTGGCTGAGCTCTGAAACCTTTAAGAACCCCTCAACCCCATCAGCCTGGATAACTGTCTTTCTTTCCCCCACCTAGCACAATGATGAGGTAGCTGTGGCCAGCGTGGTGCCACTGGCCACAACATGCTCTTTGGCAAGTAGCTTAACTCTCTGAGCTTCAGTTTCCCCATCTGTAAAATGGGAGTGCCGTAAGGTTTAAGATGCATGAACCAGGGCACTCAAACAGGGCACTTCTGGTGCACTGGGACACCCCTGAGGGATGGGATGGGAAGGGAACTGGGAGGGGGGTTCAGGATGGGGACACACATCCCCCACGGCTGATTCATGTCAGTGTATGGCAAAAACCGCCACAATATTGTAAAGTAATTCGCCTCCAATTAAAATAAACAAATGAATCAAAAAGAATACTTGTAAATCCCTGAAGGTCATTGGTACCCAGTAAGCTTGTCTTCTATTATCATTTTATTGTTCATCTTTTTGTGTCTGTCATCTTCCTTGCATTTTGGTGTGTAGCTGGCTCTGTATTTCTTATTTTCTACCTTCACTTCTTCTTGTCTCTCATATATATATATATATAAATTTTTTTTTTACCACCTCTTTCTTCTTCCCTGGTCACTGAGATGTAATTAAAAACTGAAATAGCAGTGCAAAGACATGAATCAGAACTTCGGAGTCAGAAATGAGCCAGGGGCGAACAGGGTGCAGGAAAGAGAGGATCCAGGAGACAGAAGTGCTCGCTGCACATCTGGAGAGTCAGCTGGGGTGGGTTGGATGGTCACAGGCTGCTGATCCATGGGCCCTTTTCCGCTCAGCTGGCTCGTGCTCTCAGCCTCCCAAGGCTGCATGTGTGTGCACATCACTCATTCCTTCTGAAAGCTCTCTCCACCCAGGGACATCTTTTCTCCCTGTATGGAATATGGATGGAGAGCAGAGGTACAAAAAGTTCTAAACATTGGAGAGCAGACCACCCCACCCCACCCCAACCTCACCTGTGTTCCCCACCCCTCCCCTAGTCCTGCCCGTCCATCTGCCCTTCATTCCCTTCTGTCCCCTGTCCATCCCTTTCCTAGCCCTCTGCCAACTTTACTTTCATCCCTATCACTGAACACCAGCTGACACAGTACACACATGTACTGATGTGTTTTTCCCTTATCAGAGAGAAACACCTTCCTGGGTCGGGGGAAAGGGGTAGAGACAGAGATTTTGTCTGTTTTACTTTCTGCAGAAACCTCAGTGTCTTGATCAGGGCCTGGCCCAGAGTGGGCTGTCAGTGAATATGTGGAGAGCATGTGTAGCAGGCATCTCCCCACCCTGATCGCCTAAGCTTGCACTTTCCTTCCTTGCTTCCTGCCCCAGAGTTTGCTTTCATTCAAGGCTCATGTTAGTTGTGTTGCAGTCCTTTCAGTTAGTGGGCAGCAGTCTATGCCAGGGTCACCTCCTGTGCCGGGGAGACAGAGGCCAGATCCAGGCATGTCAGGCCAGCTCCCCGTGTGGTCAGAGGATCTGGCTGTGCCAGCTACCCAGGATTTTGCACACGTGCCCAGGTTTATTCTTGCTGTCCCAGCTTCCTGTGTGGTGCCTCTCAAAAGTGGCCTTGTCTGGATTTAATTTAAACAGTTGCCCGCCTTACCCTTTTCTGTCCCCACACTCCACAGATGAGGCTGCATCAGCAGCATCGTATTCCCATGGTACACTATGCGTATATGCGTGCTCAAGCAGCACACACCTTCTAAACACACCTCCCACTCCTAAGACTCTGGGCACCAGGACAAGAAGGTCAGAAGGCTGAGAGTGTGTCCTGGTGCCATGGCTGGGACACCCGTCTAGGATGTGGCACCTCCCTGTTTGGGTTTTGTGGTTCCTTGATGGTTTCTATCTCTGTCCTCCAGTTTCCACGTTTTCATCAGTGGAGTGATCATTTGCTTTGGAACTAGCTACTTTTGCTTCCCACATGCAAGCCCCTCTTTTCCTCATCCTTGCTGACTTCATAAAATGTGCCAGCTCTCTCTCCCCAGTATTTTGCCTGCCCTGTGTTCTCATGGGTGTGCAGGGGCCCATCAACTGTCCTGGTCCCGCTTCTGTTGGATTTTGCACCTGCACTTTGTCACAGGCAGACAATGGCTTCAGAAACAGTTGTGAGTTTTGTTTCTTTTGTTTTATAATCAGAAAAGGCTGTTTTGGCAGAAGCAAGTCTGGAAGGAACAATTCAAAGGGAAGGCAAGCTTCATCACCTTGACTATAAAACAAGGAACTCAACATGAGACTTAATAAGTAGGCTTGGAAATACTAGACTTTATGAATAAAATATGGCTTCTGCTCCAAGAGGGCTATGAAGTTGCATCATTTTAATCTACTTCCTAGGGCTTCCCTGATAGCTCAGTTGGTAAAGAATTTGCCTGCAATGCAGGAGACCCCGGTTCGATTCCTGGGTTGGAAAGATCCCCTGGAGAAGGGAAAGACTACCCACTCCAGTATTCTGGCACAAAAGTTGGACATGACTGAGCAACTTTTACTTTCAATCTATTTCCTACAATTGTCTGGCCGTTGTAATTTTTAGAACCCCTGGATACCATCTCAAGTGAAATAGGCAAGTCTCATAGAGCCCCCAGGGACTGTTTAAAACTAGGCAAGGAGGAAGCAGGAACTAGGGGTATACCTGGGCTCAGTTTCTCTGCCCCCTCTTTCCCTCTCTTCCTTCCTTTCTCTCCTTCCCCCTTCCCATCCCTTCACTGCTTTCTACTCTCTGGATATCAGCTTCATTATTCTCTCCCTGCACAAAAACATCTTAGTCTATATGGTCTGCACAGCATGGCTGATGATAACTCTCTGGTTTATGTTTTATAAAAACCAACCACAAAATCCCAATTCTAAATTTCCATAGAAAAAGAATCAGTCTAGCCTGACTTGGACCAAGTGTCTGCTTTGCTCAGGTAACTTTGGCCATGGAGGTCAAACCGCCCACCCCTGTGTAAATACATGAGTGGGGCTATAGGATGTCTGGAGGATGGGTGGTATCCAGGTTATATGTGAAAGAAAGGAATCCTTCCAGGTAGAGGGCCTGGAGATGTCAGCTGTAATCCTTTCCTCCTTGTTTTGAAGAATTCCACTTCAAGTTTCACAACACAGTCCAACTCTTTCCACTGGGTTCTGCTTGAAGGAAGTCATGAAGCTGTCCTGAGCCTCGATGTTATTATTTAATATTACTGTCTGACAGCCTGGGTGCTCTGCAGCACAAGTTAGCCTTGTCACCTACACTTTTGGCTCCATCTTTTGTAAAGTATACCCATTGCTCTTGTCCCATTTTGGAGCTATTAATAGGACTAGCATTCAGCAAACCTGCAAAATAAATGAGGTTTGTGTCTGGCAAACTCTCCACCCTTTACCCCTGGATTAGTTCTTGCTTGCCTCCTGTTGTTCCTGTCTGCCAAGTCACTTCATGGAACCACCCTGTTAAGACCTACCAGCCTTAGTTTCTAGATCTTAGCTTCTCCTTCCCCAGTTCATCGCCAGGCTTTGCATTCTACAAATAGGCTACATATTATGATTCATATGAAATAGCACCTGTCAAACCAACCTGGTAGGTTGCATGGAAACCCTTTCTTCTGAGATTCTCCAAGATTTACTATTACTTTACAGGTAGTAGATGCTTGGTTTTAAAAGGGCTTGTTCTTGAAAATGACAGCTTATTTAATCTAGTAATCTGTTTTTATTTTATATTTTTAAGTATATATTTTATTTTAAAGTCTATTGAATTTTTGTTACAATATTACTTCTGATTTATGTTTTGGACTTTTGGCTATGAGGTGTGTGGTATTGAACCTGCACCCTTGCATTGGAAGGTAAAGTCTTAACCACTGGACCACCAGGAAAGTGCCAGTAATTGTGTTTTAAATAGTCCTTTTGAGACCAGCAGCATAATGCCTTTTCCCAATGGAATTTCATTCATGGGATTTTGACCAAGTTGAGGAAAAAGTTTCTGGACAAGGTTCTCACATAGGTGAGTGCTCTCTCTGACTGGCAGAGTCTAACTTAAACCTCATCTTATACCTCCTTGACATGATTTTATGTAAATATTGGGATACTGTCATTGTAAATCCTTTATAAACCAGCAGAACCTGCTGCAAAGAAAATAGTCTTTGACAGCAAACCCAACAGAGACTCCTTGCTTGGCCAAGATGTTCTACTATTTTAAATTATTTATTAACAAGTCTGGCCCATATAAAATGCTTGGTTGTTATTAATTTTATGTTGAGTTTGTTTTATGCCAAGAACGTATCATTCAAAGAGACTATTCTAAATGACTAAATGTTCTAAGAAGAGGTAACTGTTTAGACACTTTTTTTTAAAATTCAGCAAATACAGACTGAGGGCCACGTATGTGCCAGGCACTGCCAGGTATCAGAAAGATGGTGGTGGCATAAGAATGTGAGCTCTTTCTTTGCTAGGTGGTTCTCAAACAAGTCAGTGGTGCTCCCAGGGGACATCTGGCAGTGTCTGGAGACATTTCTCATTCTCGTGACTGGAGTCTAGCAGAAGCCAGAGATGCTGCTAAAGATACTACAAGGGCCAGGACAGTCCCCACCACAAAGGGTTATTGGCCCCAGTGTCAGCAGTGCCAGGGCTGAAAAAACTTGCAGTCGACAGTGGGGGACCTGGTAGGCTTTGAGCAGAAAAGTGTCAACGGATGTGGGTGCGGATGCCTTCATCAACCTGAGAGGAAGTCAGCAGGCAAAAGGATATCTCACCATATCAATGGGGAGACTGCCCAAAAGCTTTGTGGCAACAATCAATGTTTTAGAATTGAAAATCCTGTTTTAGATGTATTAGAACAGCTGCTGAATGGATGCATCTGGGGGCTCAGTGGTGGAGAAACCCAGCTGTCCCCCCACATCTGCTCAGCTGACCTTGCAGGAAAACCCAGAGTCTTCGGTCACAGCCCCAGTGATTCCCCTTGGCTATTTTCCTGCATCTGAAAAGGTTCACTTCAAGGCCAGTATTTCATCTGATAGTGCAAGAGGGAAAAGTCCAAAGTTCCACCTAATTTCTCATATAAGTTCAGTGTCACATGATGATGGGAAATGCAGTTGGTTATAGGAAAAACCCTCGGCTGAGAGTGGGAGGTAAGTGCTGCTGGCCGTCTGGGTGACCATGGACAAGCTGCCTGTCCTCCAGCCCCAGGGAATTCTGGGGCAAAAGCTCAACCAGCAGAGCGCCAAGTCCAGAGACTTACTTGTTGCTGGAAGTGACTTTAGTCTCCCAGCCCCCTCTACTATGCATATAAAGCAATTAAGAAAAAACTGCCTTTGATACATGAGTCCTTTTCAAATAAAAGTATAAGAATAAAGTTATAAGTAAGAAAAATGACAAACTGAGGTGATATGGTTTTAGTCTGTACCCACAACTCTCTGTTAGGTTTGCTTTGTCCCCAAGAGCATATGTGGCACTATCTGGAGACATCTGTGGTTGGTCCAACTGAAGGGTTGCTACTGGCATCTATTAGGTAAAGGCCGGGGATGCTGTTGACTACCCGACAGTGCATGAAGACTTACCAGCCCCAAATGTCAGTAGAGCCAAGGTTGAGAGACTCTGATGTGTACTGATAAGGAAAAGCAAAATTCCTCAACTGTAGCACATCATGAATAGCACTTTCTGTTTCTTACGGTCTAGAACTGGGCTGAGCTGGTTATACACTTGGGCGGTGTCTATACTGACCCATCAAAACAGACTTGTTATGAAATCACCAGGGAATACTGTTTTCCAGATTCAGCAGATATGAGACAAATAACATCCTGCTCATTGAGAAAGAGCCAAGTCGGGGGATACTCACTAAACGCCTGAGATTTTTCTTGACAACTCTCCTTGCTCTTGTTTTTACTGGGTGGCTATTCCTGGGCTATTTGTCAAACAGACCTTATCTCCTATAATATCATCTTTTTTCTGTTTGGTGTGGTTTTTGAATTCCAGGCAGACCAGGCCTAGTATAATAGTCTTGGACAGACATTCTTCCTGTCTGGGGTATTTTCTTCCTGTCTAGGGTATTTTAGTTACTGCCCTAAAGTTTGCAAAATATTCTTTTTTCTGAAAAGATATTCTTGAAAATCAATATCGTTTAGAGAATGGAAAAAGCTGATCACTGACTTTTCAAGATATGGGACATTTCAATGGGAGAATAAAAATCATAATTCAATCCCAAATTAGAAGACTCCAAAGAGCGTACTCTCAGCATTTACATACAGCCTACTGTCTAGAGATTGTTCTTGTGAACCCAAAAGAAAACCCAACAATCTATCTGCCATGAAAATAAACAGCAGCCCATCACAAAGAGGAAATTAGGCAGTGGGCCTAAAATAATGTTTAACTAACTTTACATTCCCTTCTGTCGCCATTTTGCTGATTTCTGGGGAATGTGTATTTGTGGGGACAATAAATAGAGCTCTTTGCCATTCAGAAGTGCCTGCCTGCATTTGTTTGGCTGAAGAAACGGGACGGAAGGCAGTGGGGATACATCATTGATGGGAAAGGATGTTGTTGAATAATTATTTTTTAAATATGGCAAAAATTTTAGAAAATCTATGATTAGCGTGTCCTGGACTTTCTGAAGCATTCAGTCAACTAGTTTCCATCTTATCAACGGATAGTAAACACTATATAATAGCTATTCTCCCAGTTCCTAAATATTGCATTTTTATTTTTACCCTAAGGTATGTAGTTATTTCCCGTGTGATTTCTTCAACTATGGGAGGTGTTCCAGATAGGAATTTTTCACTCCCTTTTTTTTTTCTTGCATGACCTACAAGAAAAGAATGCCTTTTAAAAGTCAAACTCACCTTCATTGGCCTTTAGCTGTGCTGTTTCCTCTTCTTGGAATGTTCTCCCCAAGTTATCTGTCTCCCCAGTCAACATCATCAGTGTCCCATCAGCCCAGTCTAGTGAACTCGTATCCATCCTTCAAAATCCGATTCAAATTCATTTTCCCCAGCCTTCTCAGGAAGAATTTATTACTCTTGCACAGTATACTACCACAAGATACTTATTTATGTTGCCTGATTATTCTTATAGGTGAAACCCTTGAGTGCAGGGAAGGTCTCTGTTCCTCTGATCTATTTTTACTTTGTATTTCTGAGGACTAGTACAGTACCAGGTTCAAAGTAGGCAATCAGCAGTTAAGCATCAAATAAATGAGTGAATGATGAGTGGGTGAATAGGTAGATGAACTGGGAAATAGTTCCTCTCTCTGACATCCTTCCCCTACTAATGTGTAACGCCACTTCTGAGAAATACCAAGTCTCCATATATGTGTGGTTTGGTTTCTGTCATTTCCTCTCTGTTCCACTGGTTTGTTTATACTGCATGATGCTGCATGGTGCCTTACTTTTTTAACTACAGAAATCTCAAAATATAGTTGAATATATTTTCCTACATTCTTTTACTTATTCAAAATTATCATGGCTATTTCTTTCTGTTCTATTCTTCCATGTAGGTTGTAGGGTCATCTTATCAATTTGGGGGAAAGCATTATGAAAATTTTGTTGAAACTGCATTGGATTTAAAGCTTCATTTGGAAAATAATTGCTATATTTATAGTATTGAGCATTGACATACATGAATATAGAATATCTCCTTATGTTATTAATTATTTTATAATTATTTTAGATTATTCCTCATGCTGTGGAGTCTTTAATTTTTATGATTTAACAAAATGAGTAACTGCTGATATGTACTGATTTCTTGTTATTGCTCTTATATTAAGTAAACTTGATAGCTTTGGTCTTTCTTCCAATTACATATGGTGTATTTCTTTGTCTTGTTTTAGTACACTGGCTAAAACTCAGCAGGATAATGCCCAAGAGAAGCTTCTATAGCATGCAGCCTTATCTTTCTGCTGAATCTTAAGGAAATTACTCTGATGTTTTATCTTTAAATGTGATGTTTGTCATGTGCATATCATAGACATCTTTAATCAACCATTTTTAGAAGTTCCCTCTTTTCCTAGTATGCTAAGTGCTATTACTATAAACAGGTATTGAATTTTGTTAACTGTTGATATTCTAATTTTTTAAATGATTTTTGTTTTCTCTCTCGTTATTCTTCTGAATTCTAATAATACATCAACTACCTTAAATCCCTGAAATAAGCCCTCCTTTGGTCATGACATTTAAACATAATGCTACATTCAGTAGGATTTTTAAAGGATTTTTACGTTTATGTTCATAATTGAATAGATGTATAGTTTTACTTTTATGTGTCATTCTTGTATGGTTTTTGAATCAAGATTAGCTTCATTAAGTGAACTGTGGAACTTTTTTTTTCTCTGTAATAGTCTGTATTGGCTAGAAATTGTTGGTTTAAAAGTTGGTTAAATCTAACAAGATTATTTGGGATCACTGGCTATTAGATTTAAGTATTTAATAGGTATAAGTGACTTTAGGTTTTTTATATTATTTTGAGTCATTTTTGATAATTTATATTCTCTAATAAATTATCCATTTCACATAACTTCTAATTTTGTGGATAGAAAGTTCTCAAGGTTTTGTTTTTACATCATTATAGCATCGGCAATTATGTACTCCCTTTATTGTTTGTGCCTTTTATCTTGATCAATTCCCTAAGGTTTGGCTATTTTGTAAAACTTTTTAAAAATCACCTTTTAGTTTCTTTAATCCTTTTGAAAACTTTTCGATCTATTTCATTATATTCTACAATAACCTTTTTTGTTTATTTGTTTTACTGTTTGAATCTTCCATGTCATTTTTTTCAACCTGTTTTTAAGTCCTCTGAAATTAGTCATCTTGTTATTGTTTTTATGGAGAGGCTTGATTATATTGGCCCATGTTTCCCAGTTTTCTTGCTTACTGTGGCTTCTTGAATCCTGTACTTTCTCATTAGGTTCAGTGTGCTTCTTACAGAATAATATAATCCCTAGGTATATCTTTGAGTGAGGATCTGTGAGTGGAAACTCTTGGCATTTGTCTGAAAATATCTTTATTTCACCCTTGCTTTTGAATGGTAATTGGCTCTGTATAGAAGTTAGGTTGACAATAATTTTCTCTGAGGACTTTGATGAAATGACTCTGTAATTCACTTTTCTCTTTTTGCTGAGGAGAATTCTGTTTTCATCCTAATTACTGTCCTTTCACAGGTAACCTGTTTTTGAGGATTTTGCTTGTCTGTTTAGTGTTCTGCACTTCCACTCTCATCTGTATAGGTCTAAATTATTTTTATTCATCAGTTTTGAGACTCAGGTGTTTTTTAACTTGAAGATTTTGTGTCTCTTAGGAATTCTGGAAAGATCTCAACTGTTTCTCTTTTTGAATGTTGCTTATATAGATATATATATATATATGCCCTTAATGCCATCATCTCTCAGCTTTTCAGGATCATCCCTCTTTTGTTTCTTTCCTTTCTGCATCTCCAGTCTCTTCTACCTATCATATCAATCTCATTGACAAATTAAAATATCCAAATGTCTCCCAAAGTCAAGTGGGCCTTAGGAAGCATCACTAAGAACAAAGCTAATGGAGATGATGGAATACCAGTTGAGCTATTTCAAATCCTAAAAGATGATGCTGTGAAAGTGCTGCACTCAATATGTTAGCAAATTTGGAAAACTCAGCAGTGGCCACAGGATTAGAAAAGTCCAGTTTTCATTCCAATCCCAAACAAAGGCAATGCCAAAGAATGCTCAAACTACCACACGATTGCACTCATCTCATACACTAGTGAAGTAATGCTCAAAATTCTCCAAGCCAGGCTTCAACAGTATATGAACCGTGAACTTCCAGATGTTCAAGCTGGATCTAGAAAAGGCAGAGGAACCAGAGGTCAAATTGCCTGCATCTGTTGGATCAGAAAAAGCAAGAGAGTTCCAGAAATACATTTACTTCTGCTTAATTGACTATGCCAAAGCCTTTGACTGTATGGATCACAACAAACTGTGGAAAATTCTTAAAGAGTTGGGAATACCAGACCACCTCACCTGCCTCCTGAGAAATCTGTATGTAGGTCAAGAAGCAACAGTTAGAACTGGACATGGAACAACAGACTGGTTCCAAATTGGGAAAGGAGTATGTCAAAGCTGTATATTTGTTGCTCTGCTTATTTAACTTATATGCAGAGTACATCATGAGACATGCTGGATGGATGAAGCACAAGCTGAAATCAAGATTGCTGGGAGAAATATCAATAACCTCACATATGCAGATGACACCACACTTCTGGCAAAAAGTGAAGAACTAAACAGCCTCTTGATGAAAGTGAAAGAGGAGAGTGAAAATGTTGGCTTAAAACCCAACAGTCAGAAAATTAAGTTCATTGTATCTGGTCCCATCACTTCATGGCAAATAGATGGGGAAAAATGGAAACAGTGAGAAACTTTATTTTGGGGTGCTCCAAAATCACTGCATATGGTGACTGCAGCCATGAAATTAAAAGACGCTTGCTCCTTGGAAGAAAAGTTATGACCAACCTAGACAGCATATTAAAAGCAGAGACATTATTTTGCCAACAAAGGTCTGTGTAGTCAAAGCTATGGTTTTTCCTGTAGTCATGTATAGATGTGAGAGTTGGACTATAAAGAAAGCTGAGCACCAAAGAACTGATGCTTTTGAACTGTGTTGTTGAAGAAGACTCTTGAGAATCCTCTGGACAGCAAGGAGCTCTAACCAGTCTATCCTAAAGAAAATCAGTCCTGAATATTCATTGGAACAACTGCTGCTGAAGCTGAAACTCAAATACTTTGGTGACCTGAGGTGAAGAACTGACTCTTTTGAAAAGATCCTGATGCTGGGAAAGATTGAAGGCGGAAGGTGAAAGAGACAACAGAGGATGAGATGGTTGGAAGGCATCACTGACTGAATGGACATGAGTTTAAGTAAGCTCAGGGAGTTGGTGATGGACAGGGAAGCCTGTTGTGCTGCAGTCCATGGGATTGCAAAGAGCTGGACATGACTGAGTGACTGAACTGAACTGAACTGAACGTCTCCCGTATTTTTAAAAAGTCCTCCCAGGGCCCATTCCTTACCTCCCTGGAGCTCTCTTGTTGCTCTGCTGGACATTACAGCCAAACTTCTTGATGAATTTGCCTCTATATTTCTCTCCTTCCATGCCTCCCAGTTATCCTCCCAGTTCCCTCAAGAATGACTTCTGCCCTCAGTGATCCAGAGACTTCTTTGGTCAAGGTTTCCAGTGACTTCCATGTGTCTGAGTCACAGTTGAACCCTCAGTTGACTGGACTTCTTTGGACTTCTTTCCTGCATTCAACCTGGAATTGGCCACTCCTTCCCTAAAACACGCTTCACCTCTTGACTTCTAAACCACTTTACTCTCTTGGTTCTCTCCAAATGCTGGTGCACCAAGGGCTTGGGATTGGGCTCTATTTTCTTCATTTTCTACTATCTCTAAGAGGTTTTATTTTCCCTATTCACACAATTTTACATACCATATTTTTGTCACATACCACATACTTGTCAGGGATGGCCAAATGTAGACCTCCAGTTCCTCCTCCTGTGAGCTATTGAATTTGATATAAATTCCTGCTTAATTCTATCATTTGGAACCTCAGCAGCATTTAACCTTTCACTGCTCAAAACTGAAGTCTTGAATTTCTCCCAAAAGAATGTCTTCCATATCTCAGCGAGTGGCATCACTATCTGCCTGCTTTCTAAAATATGAATCTAGGAGTCACTCTTGATTACCCTCTCCTTCAAAGACCCACATTGATTCTACAATCAAGTCCTTTAAATGGTAACTTTAAAATAGATCTCAAATCCATTCACTTCCCATCTCTGCCTCCAACATCCTGGTCATGGCCTCTATCGTTTCTCACCTGAACACTATTACCTAGTTGCTGAATTGTTTCTACTATTAATACTCTCCCTTCCATTTTCAACACAGTGGTCAGAACATCTTTTTAAAAAAATCATCATCCTACTTGAAGTCGTCCTCCAGGAACTTCCTGTGGTACTTGATGCCAACCAAATCCACACTCATTAATAAAGCCTTCAAGGTGCTGTCCTATTTTCAGCCTCAACTCAGTCCCTCTCCCCTTCACTCTGGTGTTCTGGCCACCCCTGACCTTCTAATTCTTCAGTCACACCAAGCTGTTTTGCTCCTGTAGGGCCTCCATAGATTCCTTCGGCTTGAAATGCTCCCTTCAAAGCCCCCACCAGGCTGGTTTCGTCTCTTCCTTCAAGCAATTTGAGGTCACCCTTTCAAAAGAGGACTTCCTGACTGTCTTAGATAACACAGGGGCCTTCTTTTCCACGCCATTTTTTCCCTTTTCTTTTTGAGATATATTATTTTACATATTATATCAACCTTGCAATTTCCACAGTATATGAGCAATCAACTTTGTTGCCTTAATTAACCAGCAGGAGTCCCTCACCTCCAGGATATAATGCCTGATGATCTGAGGTGAAGCTGACATAATAATAATAGAAATAAAGTGCACAATAAATGTAACGCACTTGAATCATCCTGGAACCATCCCCTGTGAGTCTGTGGAAACACTGTTTTCCATGAAACTGGTCCCTGGTGCCAAAAAGGGCTGGTGCTTTAGAGCATCTCTGCTAAAATATTAAGGAGCCTTTGATTGCTTAATTTGTAAACTGTTCAGCTTTCGGTAGGACACTTTCCTGAGGAATTCTTTTAGAACCACGTTTCATGTGAGTGGGCCTCTCGATGAATCGTGTATTTTGGCTCTGAGAGAATGCAAGCGCTCCCTCAGATAGAGTCTCTGCATTCCAACAACGGGTGCTTTGTCATATCTTGGTGTCATTTCCTTGCAGCACTATTCTCCATTTTAGTCAAAACAATTCTGAGAGGTTTTTCTTTTCCCCTATCATGTTTCAAAGCAGAAATAGTATAATGGGGGAGAGTTTGCATGTGATAAACTGCAATACCAAAAGACTATTATAACACAGTTTTATTGCATAAAACCATGGTCAGAAGTTTCTCTTTTTGATTGGCTAATTGATCACTTTCTCTGCCCTGACAGATCTGTAAGTGCCATTAGGAGGGAACCAAATCTGTTTTGTCACTTTATATATACCCAGTTAGTAGCATATGTAAATAAATGAAGATCTCCAAGTGATGCTATTTTTTTCTGAAGTGGCGCTCTGATGAGCATCTTTGCAAATTGTGACTGTAGTTGTCATCTTGACTATATAGGCCTATTCGGGCCTCCCAGTCTCTAAAAAAAATAATAATAATATTGTCTGCATGTCTTTTATCTATTAATGGAGGTTTAAAACTTTGAAAGTCCTTATAGAAACCATACAGTCTCATAATATTTTAATTTTGTAAAAATTCCAAACCTCTTCACATTGATATATGTGCCCCCAGATAGACTGCCTGTGATGGTTTCTGGTTTAACCACAGCCGCATTTGCTTTCAAGGCATCCCTTGACTCTGTTTCTTGATGCTTACTGGTGCCAGAGAACATATATTTTTGTTTTTGTTCTGTTTTTGTTTTAAAAATCATGACTTAATATATAGTCCTGTCACAGGAGGTTGTACATAAATAATTAGAAATAAGACCGTCTTTACATCATGATTTGTTCAAAATATTCAACAACTGAGCTGGGCGCCAACCAGCGAGGCTGGCACTCTGGCCAATCAGAAGGAACTTGCAACTTACACACTCAGAAGCTACACGGGTGCCCTTCATTTTCAGAGTCACCTCCCTCCTTTGTTTCGTTTTGCTCTAGCCATGCCATGTGGCATGCAAGATCTTAGTTCCCTGACCAGGGATTGAACCTATGCCCTTGCATTGCAAACCCAGAGTCATAACCACTGAACCACCAGGGAAGTCTCCTCTACCATTTTTTAAAGACTTTTCTTGTTGTTGCTCAACTGTTATGTTGTGTCTGACTCTTTGTGACCTCATGAACTGCAGCACACTAGGCTTCCCTGTCCTTCACTAACTCCCGGAGTTTGCTCAGACTCATGTCCATTGAGTCAGTGATGCCATTCAACCATCTTCTGGAAGTGACTTAAAGCCTTTGAACCTTGTAATTATCCTATGTATGTATGCATGCATGCATGCATGCATGCTAAGTCATTTCTGACTCTTTGCAACCCTCTGGACTGGACAGTAGCCTGCCAGGCTCCTCGGTCCATAGAATTTTCCAGGCAACAATACTGGAGTAGGTTGCCATTCCCTACTTCACTGGATAGGACAACTTTGGTCAAAATGCCACAGTAACTGAGTTCTGCCTTCCAGAACTTGCTGAATTAAATGCAGGTTATAGCGACCGGCTCAGGCTATCTTCCGTTTGTCCATGTAGTGCTTTTTTAGGGGTAGTGTCTCGTTCCATAGCTGATGGCATGGCCCTGTAATTTTACCATTTCTCCACATCCCTTTTTGGCTGTAGCTTGGGGCATGAGGCTAAGTGGAGAATTTTCAGAAATCAAAGTGCATCTGTTTTCTCCAGGTCTGTTTGCAGCTCAACATCACTGGAAAGAAAAAGCCCAGCGAGGGATGCTTACTCCCACACAGGCGTTTGTTTCTTGGTGTCATTCATGTCCAAGGCCACCTGCCTCCAGGTGACTGAATTTTCTGACACTTTTCTTCATTTTGGCTTACAGGTCCACACGTTCCGAGGCCCTCACTGGTGTGAATACTGTGCCAACTTCATGTGGGGGCTCATTGCCCAAGGGGTCCGGTGCTCAGGTAGACATGGAACTTTCTTTCTCCTTTTCCATTTACATAAAGTGTCATCGTGGTTACATGGAGGACATCTTTTCAGAGCTGGGAAATAGGCTCAGATTAGCTCAAAAGTCTAGCTTTCTGGAAGACTCAAGTCATCTCTGTCCTCCGTGGAGAAACTGTTCTAGGTGTTTGCCAGAATGAGAAGGAATATCTCACATTTATGCAAGAAAAAAAAAAAAATCCAAGTGAGTCTATTTTCTTACGCATCTACCTGCCACCCAAAATAGGTAGTTGTCCTTAAAAGAAAAAGAAACTTGATTCCAGTGGAATTACATAGGTAGAAAAGTCACAGTGCTTTCCCATCCCTGTTTTACTACAGAAAGCAGGGCATAAAAATAGTAATATAAGTGAACAATTACTTCATACCAAGCACTGAGCTAACACTTTCTATTCATCATAGCATTTAGCCTTACCAACAAACCTTGTGTGATCAGTCGTTCAGTCGCGTCCAACTCTTTGCAGCCCCATGGACTTTAGCCCCAAACCTTGTGGGAGATGCAATTATTCTCCCCATTAAATAGATGAAGAAACTGAGCCTTATTGATAATTGTTCATTGCCCTTGGCCACACAGTAAGTGGTGGAACTTTGATTTGACTCCAGAGCACAGGTCCAATATTTTTCTGCCATCAAATTAGCAGTGAAAATACACACATTGATTGCATATCACATATTTTGAAAGTACTTTGAAACCCTAGGTGTTTTTCCACCTAGAACTGGATTTATACACCCATTGCTAACTGCGCACAACACATCTTATTAAGATATATATAACAACACAGAAAAGAATTGCCAAATTAATGTGTAACCGGGCTTCCTAATTCATTATGTCAGGCTTTTTCTGGCAAACAATTCTGGCTAGGAGCAAGAACAGCCTCCTGTGATATATTGATTGGGTTTCCACTGATAGCTTAACTGATTTGTTTGTTGCTAGAGTATGATTTTAAAGAAACAATCTGTGTGAAGCATTTAAAATAAAATAAGTGGGCTCCAAAATCACTGCAGATGGTGATTGCAGCCATGAAACTGAAAGATGCCTACTCCTTGGAAGGAAAGTTATGACCAACCTAGATAGCATATTAAAAAGCAGAGACATTACTTTGTCAACAAAGGTCCGTCTAGTTAAGGCTATGGTTTTTCCAGTGGTCATGTATGGATGTGAAAGTTGGACTGTGAAGAAAGCTGAGCACCAAAGAATTGATGCTTTTGAATTGTGTTGGAGAAGCCTCTTGAGAGTCCCTTAGATTGCAAGGAGATCCAACCAGTCCATCCTAAAGATCAGTCCTGGGTGTTCATTGGAAGGACTGATGCTGAAGCTGAAACTCCAATACTTTGGCCACCTCATGCAAAGAGTTGACTCATTGGAAAAGACCCTGTTGCTGGGAGGGATTGGGAGCAGGAGAAGGGGACGACAGAGGATGAGATGGCTGGATGGCATCACCAACTCGATGGACATGAGTTTGGGTAAACTCCAGGTATTGGTGATGGACAGGGAGGCCTGGCGTGCTGCGATTCATGGGGTTGCAAAGAGTCAGACACGACTGAGAACTGAACTGAACTCAGTGACATTACATTAATATGATCTATTTCCCACACTTAAACTTACTTAACAAACAGAAATAGACTCACAGACATAGAAAACAACTTATGGTTACCAGAGGGGAGAGGTGGGAGCAGAGGGATAAAGTAGGAATTTGGGAGTAACATATACACATTTCTATATATAAAATAAACAACAAGGACCTACTGTATAGCACAGGAAACTCCACTCAGTATTCTGTAATAACCTCTATGGGGAAAGAATCTGGAAAAGATGTGTATGTGTGTGTGTGTATATATACATATATAAAATCTGGAAAAATATCTGAATCACTTTGCTATATACCTGAAACCAACACATTATAAATCAGCTATACTTCAATAAAAATTTTAAAAATTAAAATTAAAAAAGATGATGTATTTCCCCATGCTGCCCATTTTGGTTCACAAGATCATGGGACTTTAAATCCTTCCTCTGCCTGGAAAGGGCTATTTCAGCTTCTGTATAGATGCAGCAGTCACTGGTGGTGGTACCTGGATGGGTCCAGGAGTGCTCATATAGGCCGGTTACTCTACCTGCCCCCACCCCAGATCTACGACGCAAGCAGGAAACATAAGTTTGGAGACAGACTCTCCAGAAGTGTTCCAGAGACCCAGATTACCATGAAAAGCTTAGTCATCAAGAGTTACAGAGTATTTTACAGCTCAACCACTGAACAAAGTGTTCAAATATCTGCTTTACTCAATGTTCATTAATTCAACCTGTTTAGAGTATACCTACCAAAAATATCCCTAATTGCTTGTATTATCCAGTTTCAGCAGGAAATTGGTCCAAAGTCAATATTATGAGAACAAAACTCTGGAATTCAGATTAGCTGTGAACAGCAACTTTCTCTGGGATAAGAGGATTTGGATTTTTTTAATCAAACATATTCTAAGTCTATGTTACTATTCTCCAATGACCACGACCTAACCTCATACTTCCTCTGAGCAGCAGGAAAACTGAAAACTGACCATTAAATGTTTGGTAGATACATCATTGCCTCTCAATATTTTACATATTTCAAGTGTTTTAAAAAATTAACTAGACTTTATAGCATGTAGAATTGTATTAGTTTGCAAAAACTGAGTATTTCTGTATTTGTTATAAAACATCTTTATTTTAATAAAATATCAGTATTTAACTCTACATAAAAACACTGTCATTTCAGACCTTAAAATGAAGTTTATAAAGAAATTAAAACTAGAATTATCATATAATCCATCAATTCCACTTCTGGGTATATACCTGAAACAACTGAAAGGATTGAACAAATATTTTTACACCCATATTGATAACAACATTGTTCATGATAGCCAAAAGGTTGAAACAAGCCAACTACCCATCAGTGGATGAGCAGATAGACAAAATGTGGTACATATGTATAGTGGAATAGTATTCAGCCTTAAATGCAATGGTCTTCAGGAAATTCTGTCATGAACTACGATATGAATGAACCTTCAGGGCATTGTACTGAGTGAAATGAGGCAGTCACAAAAGGACAAATACTGGATGATTCCACTTATATGAGATATCTAAAGGAGTCGGATTGATAGATGCAGAAGGAAAAATATGGTTGACAGGCTCACGAGGAAGAAGGCCCCAGGAGTTATTGTTTCATAAGTACAGAGTTTCTGTTTCAAAAGATAAAAAAGGTTTGGAGATAGTGATGTTTGTACATAGGATGAAGGTACTTAATGCCACTGAACTGTATACTTAAATGGTTAAAATGGTGAACTTTATGTATATTTTACCATAATTTTTAAAAAATGTTTTAAATGAAATTTGTAAGAATTCACAGTTAGTAAAAATGACTAATGAAATCACTTAAAAGTGGCTAAGCGGGCATCCTTGTCTTTTCTATCATCATATTTGCTGTTTCTTCTATTTGACTCTCACGTAGCACTCCCCATACTTCAGACTTTGCATATATTAACTTATTTGATCCTCATGATAACCCTAGGAGTAGACCATTATGCAAACAAGAAAAGCAGCCAACTCTATTTAGTTCAGTTCACCAATATTTATATTCAGTAGATCAAGTGTTATTGACATTTACTTGAGCTTTGTTAAACTTCTCATGTTGCTAAAGCTAAGATAATTAGAAGTGGTTTTGTTTTTAGAAAGGGATAGACAGAGAGAACTCACCCAGTAAAACATGACATGAAAAGCATATATATAATGACAAAATCATTTATTGATGATTTCACAAAAGTTTATATCCTCTTGAATCCTTGGTGCGGTAAGTGCTTTTTAAAAAACAGCAAAATTATAATATTCATTATGATGTGTTTATAACATGTATATAAAATAGAAAAATGATTTTATTATTACGCTTTACACAATATTAGAAGGTATTTTGAATAGACACCAAGTCAACTTTGAACATCTTCAGCATTAAATTTTTATTTTCCAGAATGTAGACTGTGCCTTGTTGTTGTTAGAGACATGCCATCAGTGGATACCAACTGCTAATCAGGCTTTTAATATGTGCATTGAACTTAAAAGCACCTTTTCTGCTTTGGATCTTGATATGAGCTTTATAAATAATTGCTCTCATCATCACATTACATGGCATTGTTCTACATTGTAAACTCTTGAGTCCTCTCCCACCAGTGTCCAGTTAGACAGTGTTTCCACTCACAGGTGTCAAAATAGGCAAGCAGGAAGGACAGTGGCCTACTCAAACTGCTCAGCAAAGAAGACAGGAGCGGAAAGCATGGGCAGTTCTCCAAGAAGGCAGAAGAGTGTGCCAGTGGTCACGGAGGTCTCAGCCCAAAGACGAGAAAGATTCCTACAGACAGTGTAATCATGTCTTTCAAAACAGGAGTGCCACACAGTCCAGGGGAGCACCCTAGCAGAAGTCCTAGGTGCCCTTTATGGGACGTGATTTGCTCTGGGAATCTAAACCCAAGTGCCTTCAAACAGACCCAAAGGTTCCCTTCCCAGAAGGGAAAAAAAACTTAACAAACAGCCTAGAAAATGGAATTATTTAAGTTTCATGAGTGCAGATAGATTTCATACTCATCTGTGGACAGCATCACCTCTAAGTGGCATGGATGTTCCAGCGAGATACAACAAGCCCTGGGGGTGTTGTCTTCTTTTTATTTTTGGTAACATATAATTTGTGTGGAACTTTTACAAAACGGCCAGGCAAGACTAATGTGAGTTCTCTTTTTACAGACTGTGGATTGAACGTACACAAGCAGTGTTCCAAGCACGTTCCCAATGACTGCCAGCCTGATCTCAAAAGGATCAAGAAGGTGTACT
The DNA here is from genome assembly GCA_917880005.1 of Nanger dama. Lineage (NCBI taxonomy): Eukaryota > Metazoa > Chordata > Mammalia > Artiodactyla > Bovidae > Nanger > Nanger dama. The sequence continues at coordinate 31,211,612 of CAKJTW010000022.1, forward strand.
GCTGTGACCTCACGACACTTGTGAAGGCTCACAACACACAGAGACCCATGGTGGTAGACATCTGCATTCGGGAAATTGAAGCAAGAGGTTTGGGAAAAAAAACTCCTTATTATAGTGACTTTCTTTTTAGTGTTGTCAAGGAGACTTTATTCTTATAATTGTTAAATTGACTCTCCACTATTGATCGTAGGGAAATGGTCTGCATGCACAAACACACACACAACACAAACTAAATCCAACCAATGACATCAATTTCTGTTTCATATAAAAACCATGAACGCAAGCATTCATTATGTACTGCACACTGGGGACATAAAAGTTATAGTTCATGCCTTTAAGAAATTCATAGGATAGTATACAGAATCAGGGGTGCAAATAAATCTATGAGTGCATACATGCATGTGTGCTAAGTAAATGCTGTGAGTACGCGTATCCAAAATACCATGGAGTCACAAAGAAGGACATTTTAATCTTATCTGAGGAGAACTCAGAAAGGGTTTATGGCAGAGGTGAGGTCTAAATCGAGTCTTTTAAACTGCTTCTTTTAAAAAAGTTTAAAAGTTATTGGTCCACACATGTCTTTTCTACCACATAGAAATTTATTCCTAGTATTGATTCTGTTTATTTCAAAGAGGAAAGCTAAAGATTGAAAGATTTGTCCACCAAAAACTGAGAATACAAGGAAGATGGGAACATTTCAAAGAAAAGATTCTTTATATTATGCTTGAGTCATCTTCCATTTGAGCTTTGTTTGGCCACTTTTCAGTATCAGAATGTGCAGTGATGTGGTGGTGATAGTGTAGTTGGAGAGAATTTGGATTGTTGGATGTAATTTGGGTAATTGGGAAGGCTTTTACAAGTGATGCCGTGTATGTACCCTACTATAGCTGGTACCATTGTTGTGTCCAAATTGGCTTACTATATGCTACAGGTATTTATGCATTTGCCAACTATCCCATTCTTTCCAAAACAAAAGATGATATTATAGCTTGTTTTCCCAAAGCTTTTAGAGATAGGAAATGATTCCCTCTTCCATGCAGGATGAAAACTACAGCTAATCTGTTCCCTTAAGACTCGCTCATTTCATCTCAGATTGTAAGAAATGCCTCCTGCCTATTGCCTGCTGGGTCTGTTAGAGCTGAGTAGGGGCTTTGGGATCTGGTGAGTTCTTGATGCAGGACTGAGGTGGGTACGAGTTGAGGGGGTGCCCTGACTGTGGATGAGTGGCTGGGAAGAGCAGCCCTGGGTACTGCTGTTTTGAGGGTCCTGCTACCCCAGAGGATCAGATAATCAGCCTCTCCAGAGCTTTCCATCAGGACTTGCACTTCTCTGAAGAAGCTGGGATCATCCCATGGTGATCCTCATCAGAGACTGCCAACAACTGGAGACATGTGACTACCACATCTGATGGCTAATGTGTCCACAGAAAGCACAGCACTAAGCATGTCTAGTATAAGAGCTAGAATAGCACAAATTAGGAATCTGTGCTAGGCGTCACAGCACAGGGACTGGAGCTACAGGCATTAGGGTCCCATGCATGTGAGCAGAAACCAGAGAATGGGCTGGAGGAAATTCACGCGACGCTTCCATTTCCAGCTTCATTGCCACCACTGCCAACATCTTATCCCATCTTCAATCCATAGTCAATTTCTTATTGTTCTCCAGATGCCTTTATGGCCATTTGTTTCTGCATAATGTGGCAGAGTGAAAAGATCATGAACTTGAAGTTAGTCCCAACCATTTCTCTCATATCAGCTACAGTATGACCTTGGGCAAGTTACTTACTCCATTTGAATATCTGTCTCCTCACCTTCAAAGTGAACAGAATCAGGTGCTCATAAGGTGACTGATTCATGCTTCCATGATGGTTCAGATGGTAAAGAGTCTGCCTGCAATGCAGGAAACCTGGGTTTGAACCCTGGGTTGGGAAGATTCCTTGGAGAAGGGAATGGCAACTCATTCCTGTATTCTTGCCCAGAGAATTCCATAGACAGAGGAGCCTGGCAGGCTACTGTCCATGAGGTTTCAAGGAGTCAGACACAACTGAGTGACTAACACTTTCAGTTTCTTTTCTTTCATCTTCAAAGTGAACAGAATCACTTGTACCTCATAAGGTGCTGATCCAGATAATCAGCCCAGTACAGGGCCCAACATATAAGACTCAACTGTGTTATCTCTTTTTACCTGGTATGACCCAATCCTTTAACTCCACCTCCAAATCTGTGTGTCTGACCAATGTACTTAACCCAGATGCTTTCATGCTATCACAGAGACCCCAACTAATAGTGACATCAACAAGATGGAAACCTCTCTCTCCAGCAGCAGTCCAGGGCTGGTGGGGCAGCTGCCCAGAGGCAGGAATTCAGGCCCCCAGCTTATTACCCCATCATCTCTGAGTGCTGCCCTCCTCTCTATGGTCCCAGATGGTTATCACCATCTCATCTGCATTCCGGCCAAGAGCAAAGGGCATGCCCTTCAAGTCCACGGGCAGCACTATACACATCACTTCTGCTCTCTTCACATTGGCCAGGATTTAATGGCCTCTGCAATGAGTGTTGTTCTAAAAACCAAAGGTTTCATCACAGCAGAGGAAGGGAGAATTAATATTGGAAGGGAGGCGGCAGCCTCTGCTAACTCTGGCCAAGTCCAGCTCATCCCTCATGACTTCCTCCATTTATTTACTTATTTATTTATTCTTACTGTGGACCATTTTATCATCTTTATTGACTTTGATACAATATTGCTTCTGTTTTATGTTCTGGTTTTTTGGCCACGAGACATGTGGGATCTCAGCTCCCTGTCCACAGATGGAACCCACACCCCCTGCATTGGAAGGCGGCGTCTTAACCACTGGGCCGCCAGGGAAGTCCCATGACTTTCTTAAAGGCAGTTCCTCAGTAAGACCTTCCCTGTATCAAAAGGCAGGGTTAGTGTCCACTGCACTGTGCTCCCAGTGCCACGGTGCACTCACCTCTGTTGCAGGGTGGGTTACAACTGGACCAAGGCATGCTTAATGCACCACCAACTAGAACCAAATCTCATCTATGGGCCAATTCAGGTGATCACTAGTGGCACCCTAGACAACTGTCCTGAAACAAATTCTGAATCTGAGTGGGGCTCAGTAGGAGAGAAAGCTGAGGTCAATGAAGAGTGTCTCTGATGGCCATAGGAGAGAGGAGGGGCAATATCTGTGCCATGCATTTGCTGTCTCTGATGCAGACCTAATGTTGCTTTTGTTCAGTTGCTAAATCACGTCCAACTCTTCATGACCCCATGGACAGGCCAGGCTCCTCTGTCCTATCTCTCAGAGTTTGCTCAAATTCATGTCCTTTGAGTCAGTGATGCTATCTAAACATTTCATCCTCTGCCACCCTCTTCTGGTTTTGCATTCAATCTTTCCCAGCATTGGAGTCTTTTCCAAAGAGTCAGCTCTTTGCATCAGGTGGCCAAAGTATAGGAGCTTTAGCAGATCCAGTGCCAACTTTTATATATGGCGGATAGTATACATGAAAAACAGAAATGTACTTTAGTTACGTTGCTTGACAGACTGTACTGCAGCAGCAGTAGAAACTTTTATTTGCTTATTATGACTGTAGCTATAGTTTGATAGCAGCTGGTTTTTGATATACAATGTCTGAAATCTTATCCTCTATCCTTTCTGATATTTTGAAATATCCTAACAAATCAATAAGGTCTAGGAGCTGCACCCACATCTTTTTCTTATCCTAAATATACAGTGATCAAGTTTCTAGACTCATTCATTAGAATTTTATTTTCCTGCATCTATTTGTATAATCATTTATTTGAAGGTATACCAATTAAATCAATCATATGTCGTTAAACATTTAACATACTGTCATTATTATGATAAACACATAGGCTATAAAATTTGGATAGTTCTAGTAAAATCAGGATAAGATGTACCACACATATACATACTCGTGTACCGAGCACTGTGCTACATGCAGTATGGCATATGGATAGAGATGATGCTAGGAGAAAATAGTTTGCTGAAGTAAAGTCTCATCCACTGTCAGATGAACAGAGGAAGCAGGACATCATGACTGATGAGAATCTTAACCTTGGGTTCACTCTGCAGAGCCAGGCAGGAGGAAGACCAGACCCCAAGGTCTCCACTGCCACACAAGCAATGAAGACAGATGCATGGAAACTGAGATGGACATTTCAAGTTCTGATGTGATAATATGTAATATATAAGAGCGTGCTTGTGTGCATTCGTTTCTCAATCACTCAGTTGTATCTGACTCTTTGAAATCCCATGGACTGTTGCCTGCCGGGCTCCTCTGTCCATGGAATTTCCCAGGCAAGACCACTGGAGTAGGTTGCCATTTCCTCTTCATGGGATCTTCCTGACCCAGGGATCAAACCTGTGTCTCCTGCATTGGCAGGCAGATTCTTTACCACTGAGCCACCGGCGAAGCCCCTAATAAGAGCACTGACTACATTCACTCCTTTCCTGATAGCATGCAGTGTAGATAGGAAATTATATTCATTTTTAGGTGCTTTAGGAAGCTACAGTTAAAATCCATCTTTTTTTTTTTTTTACAGGATTAAAGTCAGAAGGCCTTTATAGAGTCTCCGGGTTCACAGAACACATCGAAGATGTCAAAATGGCATTTGACAGAGGTAGGCTTGCCCTTTGCATGTATGTATGTGTTAGTTGCTCAATTGTGTCTGACTGTTCATGGACAGACCCCATGGGCTGTAGCCCACCAGGCTCCTCTGTTCATGGGATTTCCTAGGCAAGAATACTGGAATGGGTAACCATTCCCTTCTCTAGGAGATCTTCCCAACCCAGGGACCTAACCAGGGTCTCCTGCATTGCAGGCAGATTCTTTACCATCTGAGCCACCAAGGAAGCCCCAGACTTGCACTTTATTGAGTGCTAAATGACTTATCCTTAGCATCTTCTCTTTAGAACCAGTTTTATTCATAATGGAAATAGGGTTTTAGAGCTACCAAGAGCTGTTCTTTAGGAAGCCAGGAAGTAATGTTTTATAATCCATAGTTCTCTCATAGTTCTCTGATTCTCTGGGAAACATGTTTTTTAAAAAGTCTTGGACAGTGACTACATGGAGAAGTGAGTTTTAAGTACTCCTTGAATGATCAGGCAGCCTTTGGTGCCATTAAGCTTCTTGACTTTGTTGCCTAACATTTATGATCTGTCACATGGCACCATGGCACATGGTACCTTCTGCATCCTCTCCCTCAGATCCCATTTACTCTTCTCCTTCTCCCCGAGATCCAAAGAGGGGAGCATAGGGATGGGGGTACCCTGGCACTGAACCAGGGGAAGTTTAGGAGGTGACTCCTTTTCTTCTTGATGACTGTGCCATACTGTCCTCCAGGCCATATTCTCGCTTAGGCCAGTTATCATGAGCTAACTAGGGAACTCATTAAAAATACAGATCAGCAGGGGCCACCCTGGGAACTCATTCAGGAAGCTGAGCCTAAGAATCTGTATTTCCTTTGAATGATCCAAATAATTCTGATACAGCCAATCAGAGATGGAACCTCTGGCCCACGAGATAGGTCCTCTGCTCTGTAGAATTAAGTAGATGAGGTCTTTGATGATCTAGCTGCATGCTCATAGCCACAGCCTCCTCTCTATAGACTTTGTACCCTAGCAATACTGAAGTACTTCCCACCTCTCTTCATGAACAAGCACCTGGGGTCACCTTGCTCTCTCCATCTAGAATGTGTTCACAATTCTGCCTGGCAAACACCTAATTGTTTTGTCAACGTCAGCTGAAGTCCTCCCTTCTCATGACTTTTCCCTGGCCACCCCACACTTACCTAAGAATTCTATTTCCTTTTCCTCTGTCCCCTTCCACGTTTCCACATTTCTCCAGCAGAGCTGTCTTCCCATTTCCTTGCAGTTGTTGAGCTTCATGCAAAAGTACCATTGGCCTTCTGTATCTTCAGGTTCCATATTAGTAGACTCAACCAATTGTGGATCAAAAATATGTTTTTTAATTCCAGAAAGTTCCAAAAGAAACACTTGAATTTGCCATAAGCTGGCAACTATTTATGTAGCATTAACACTGCATTAATATTATTTACATTGTATTAGGTTTTATACATAATATAGAGATGATTTAAAGTATACAGCAGAATATACATAGGTTATATGCACATACTAAGCCATTTTATATAAGGGACTTGAGCATCCGTGGATTTTGATACCCATGCAGTTGGGAGTTCCTAGAACCAGTCTCCATGGATACTGAGGGACAAATTTATGTCTTTTCTTCTTTAATTCACTAGAGCTTAACAGTGCCTGGCCCATGGTAGATTCTCAGTAATTGTTTGTTAAATACATAAATAATGCGATCAGGTGGCCTATCTGCTACACTCTGACTGTCTTCTGTACAGTAATGGCACCCCACTCCAGTGCTCTTGCCTGGAAAATCCCATGGACGGAGGAGCCTGGTGGGCTGCAGTCTTCGCTAAGAGTCAGACACGACTGAGAGACTTCACTTTCACTTTTCACTTTCATGCATTGGAGAAGGAAATGGCAACCCACTCCAGTGTTCTTGCCTGGAGAATCCCAGGGACGGCGGAGCCTGGTGGGCTACTGTCTATGGGGTCACACAGAGTCGGACACGACTGAAGCGACTTAGCAGCAGCAAGAGCATTTTAATCCTCAGAACCACATTTACTGAGACATTTGTTCTTTCTTTCAATTCTCTATAAAAAGATAATGCTGCTGCTGCTGCTAAGTCACTTCAGTCATGTCCGACTCTGTGCAACCCCCATAGACGGCAGCCCACCAGGCTCCCCGTCCCTGGGATTCTCCAGCAAGAACATTAGAGTGGGTTGCCATAGATAATGCTAATAGTCCCTATATGATTGAAAAATTTTATAGACTGTGACAGTTAAATTGGACTGATAACAAAAAGTCAAAATATGTCTTCAGAAAGATTGCGAAAAATAGTAAGAAATATAACATTACCTACACATGAGGGAAGGTTTAAGTTTCCCAGATTAAAGTCTTAGGGATTAAGGAAGGAATAATCAAGTGAAAAGAAACTTTGGTAAGCCTGGAAGAAACATTAAAACCTGAATATATTCAACTTATTTTATGTATGTGATCTTCAAATCCAAATCCAAAGAATACTATATGAGATTCTTGATTTTCTAATTTCAAATTAGATTGTTATCCTATTATAAGCTTTGTGTCTAGAATATAAATTACTGCGCTAGACTTCTATTTAGCAAATTACCAGGGGTTGGCACCCAAAGAACTGTTTTAAGTCTATTTCACTACTTTTTTGGCTGTACTAACCCTCAGACCCAAAATCCCTCTTACCAAACTTCTTTTGTTACTTCCTTCATCTCCATGTTATTAGATGCCAAAGGAGTCAGCTGAGACTTGTAAGGAGCATTCATTATTGGATCTTTTTTTTTCTCTCTCTTTCTGGGCATAGTTTAACTTGGTGAAATAAGATCCTAATTAGGAATTGGATCATTGATTGTTTTTCAGATGGTGAAAAGGCAGATATATCTGCCAACATCTATCCAGACATAAACATCATCACTGGAGCCCTCAAACTGTATTTCAGAGACTTACCCATTCCTGTCATCACCTATGATACCTATTCCAAATTTATAGAAGCAGCAAGTAAGTATTGAGAGCTAATTTTTTAATGGCACCAAATTTTTAAGTGTGATGCTTTTGACTTCAAGAAAATGAAAACTCAGAACCTGATTAAATTATTGCATGAGGACTTGCTTTGCCAAGTGAGGGCACAACGGTACAGTTAGTAGAGAACCAGACATAGTCCCTAGCTGAATGGAACCAGTGCTAAGCCAATTCTACTCGGCTGATGCTGGGTACCAGGCAGTTCTGTCTTTCCCCACTGTTTCGTCTATGCTGGAAACCAGCACAGTCAGACTTACTCTGTTATATGTTGAAAGTGAAATGCTTTTCTAGTAAGCAATCAGATATTCTTCAGTGAGGGCTGTATAGATTAACTACTTTCATCTATTAAGCAGAATTCCCTTGCTAAGTGATTAAAGTCATACTCTATGTTAGGGCACATTGATGCTGTTCAAAATTAATAACAGGTCAAGAAGATACTGTATCAAATACTATCCTAGGAACTCTCACCAATATCTCCTTTTTAACCTTTTCATCTAGCTGATGAGGCAAATATTATAATCCCATTTTACAGAGGAGGTAAACTAAGCTTAGAGAGCTGAGCTCATGGGACCAGAAATGGAACATTAGCATTAGTCTTCCCTCAGCCCAGAGCTGCTCCTTCAGGGTTTGGCATTTGGGTCAGTGCTGTCAGATGAGAGGACCTGTGTGTGTCTGTTGGGGTTCAAGGGAGTTGCATTACACTTTGTCCAGGACTATAGTGAGGAAGGGAAAATTCAGGTGCTAGAATGCATGACACAGAAGTCAAGCACACTTTGAGGAAGTTTTTATTAAAAACTATAATCTTTAAAGGTAGATGTTGCTAAATATAGTAACAAGATACCTGATGGGGAGAAACGTGGTCAGACTGGAATCGCTCAGAGTGTACTTTCCAGATGAGCTGTGGCTATACTCCCTGGTAAGAGCATTCTTTCCTGGATCCCAGTGGTCTTGTGGGGAAGGTTCTGACAGCAGGTACCCTCTGCACCAGGAGGAATGACCAGAGAGCTTTGAGTGGCTGCCAATACCTATCAGAGTCCTGAAAACAGAAGCTTGCATGCTTCCTCCCATTGTTAACATGCCTACTATCCACTTCCTAACCTGGACAGCACCCTAGGGTTCACCATGCCAACATTTTGACAAAAGTGCCAACAGTGCAGCCTGAATTGGCTGGCTCACCTGCCAGTGCCCTTGCATTATAAAGTGGATTCAGTTATGCCTGCCAAGAAAAGATTTGGTAGACAATTTCAAGAGAAAGCTCCCAAGTGTGGTCCAGCTTAAATGAAAGCTAGTCATAGTTTCCAGCAAATCCAGTGTTCAGAAGATGGGCAAAGCACAGTCTGTGCATGTGCCACCAGTAAGTATCTACAAGGCTGCAGAATCCTGGAGGTCAAGGACCACAGGCAGCCTCCTGCCATGCAGCCAGCGGACATTCAATACCCATGTGGCTCCCAGCCTCAAACCCTTTCTGGAGTAAGACAAGACATGAACAAATGGATCACTTTAAGTGAAATATTATTAGGCATCCCCTTCATTTGTAGCCTGAACAAACAAAACTTCTTGTAGTTTCTCTGAAAACTTTAATGTTTCAGCACTGCACTGATACTCGTTATGTGCGATCTTCACAGAAATCTCCAATGCGGATGAGAGGCTGGAAGCAGTCCACGAAGTGCTGATGCTGCTTCCTCCTGCCCACTATGAGACCCTCCGATACCTGATGATCCACCTCAAGAAGTAAGCTGACACCTCCTTGGCGCCCGCCTCCACACACTCGATCTGCCCTGCACTGTTGATGCATTAGGAAAAGTGCACAGCCTCCCCAACCCACTGAGCGGACAGATCCTCCTTTTAAGTGAATTAGGTTACCTTCTCCAGGCCAGCCCCGTTGATAACCCTAGACACTCACCCTGTGTCTAGGAGACAGCAGGAGCTGCTCCCCACACTTTAGATGTGTCCCGTCTCTGAGGCTGGTACTGTTAGGAGCCTCATGTTACAGATAATTCTTCTGAAGCTCAGGGACTTCACACAGCTGAGGCAGAGAGGCGAGGCAAAGCCAGGATGGAAACCCAGAGTGGCCCGTAGCCCTTAATCTGTCTTAACCATGTGTCTGTGCTGCCCCCTGCGTCTGCACCCTCCTCCCGCCAAGCCTTGAATTCTGTGTTCTGTCCTTCCTCCTGTTGCTCACCCTAAACCCAGACTCCTGAGCTGCCTTCTTTCTGGGCAAGCAGATTTCCACCCTAATTTCTTGTTTCATCTGATGTATTAATTATCTGTCATGTGTGTGTGTGTTCAGTCATGTCCAAATCTCTGCAACCCCATGGACAGCCCACCAGGCTCCTCTGTCCATAGGATTCTCCAGGCAAGAATACTGAAATGGGTTGTCATTTCCTCCCACTGACTGACAGATTGCCCCCAAACTTAGTGGCTTGAAACTGTAAATGTTTATTATTGCACAGTCGCTGTGGACAGGAGTCCAGGTGCCTTTGGCTGGTTGCCTTTGGTTCAAGGTTAATAATGAGGCTGCAGTCAAACTGACAGCTGGGCAGCAAGGCTCGAGTAGGGAAGCGTCTGCTTCCAAGCTCACTCACATAGGCTTTGGCAGGATTCAGTTCCTCAGAGGCGACTAGCCTGCAGGTGTCACCTGCTGACTGTTCTCAGAACAGGAACCCTGTCTCTTGTCATATGGATCTTCCCATAGGCAGCTCCCCACATGGCAGCTGGCTTCTCTTACAACAAGCAAGCAAGGCACCCACGATGGAAGACAGTCTCTGTGTAAGCTAATCTCAGAAGCCATACCCCACTGCTCTTGCTGTCACTCCATGTGTTGGAAGCAAGTCACTAGGGTCTGCCCTATGCCCTAGGGAAGCAGTCACCAGCCTTTTGGCACCAGGGACCAGTTTCATTGAAGACAATATTTCCATGGACCAGGGTTTGGGAGATGGTTTTGGGATGATTCAAGCAGATTACATTTATTGTGTACTTTATTTCTATTGGTCTTCTCTAATAGCTCAATTGTTAAAGAATCTGCCTACAGTGCAGGAGAGCCTGGTTCAATCCCTGGATCAAGAAGATCCACTGGAGAAGGGATATAGGCTACCCATTCCAATATTCTTGGACTTCCCTTGTGGCTCAGCTGGTAAAAAAATCCACCTACAATGCAGAGACTTGGGTTCAATCCCTGGGTTAGAAAGATCCCCTGGAGAAGGGAAAGGCTACCCACTTCAGTATTCTGGCCTGGAGAATTCCATGGACTGTATAGTCCATGGGGTCACAAAGAGTCAGACACGACTGGGCTTCTTTCACTTTCACTTATTTCTGTTATTATTACATCAGCTCCACCTCAGATCATCAAGCATTATTAGATCCTGGAGGTCAGGGACCCCTGCTCTCAGGGAAGAAGTTACAGAAGGGTATGGAGTCCAGAAGACTGAGCTCACTGGGGGCCATCTCAGAGGCTGCCTGCCACAGAGGGCTACACACTGGGTTATTTATGTGAGGGCTTGTGAGATAGACAGAGATGGCTGTTTATAGTACACTGGAGTCTCTGGTTCCAGATTCTTTTACCTAAACCACAGATCTCTTTCCTTCACTGTACTTGTGAAGTCAATATATTGGTCTTTGAGATGTTGGCAGGATCAGGGTACTTCCGTGTGCCTTCCTCTGTGTTTTGTGGGGGATACATGGTAGCAGCCCATTTTTAGATAAAATAAACCAAAAATATCTATACTGACCAATTTACAGACCAATTCAGTAAATGAAAGGAAACAAGTTGATAAAACTATAGAAACACTTAATGCATTGAGGTTTTAATTTTTCTACCTTTAAAACATATAAATACTCTTGTTCATAATCAAGATTATCAGAAATGTAACAGTTATCTTAGAGTCTCATTTTGATTAATTTATTGAATTTAAGAGTGCAAGTAAATTTTGGATAAAAAAATAGGCTTGAAATGTCAGTCTTCCTTTTAATTAGCTATAAGTTATTTCTTTCAGTGTGCAATTATGATACTTTGAAAGGTAAAGTAAAAAATGCTGACACATTCCAGTTGAGTCTTAAATGCCAATTATTTAGTATTTTTACTATGGAGCGGTTGCTATCTATCTTGTCTGGTCAGGTGTGGTGACTGACTTGATGGACAGCTATGAGCAGTTTGAAAATGAAGAATATCCTCTTCCTCACCCTCCTCTTAACTTAGCAGTGTGAAGGTAATGCAAGCTGAGTTGACCTTTCTAAAATAATGCTAGATGGCTAGTCTTAGGAAGGTCAGTTCAGCTTCATTACCTTCACATTGCAAAGTTAAGATGGCAACCTACTCCTGTATTCTGGCATGGAGAATCTCATGGACAGAGGAGCCTGAACAGCTATAGTCCATGGGGTTGCAAAGAGTTGGACATGACTGAAGCCACTTGGCATGCACGCACGCACAGCTAGTCTTAACTAGCTTTAAGAGAATAAACACAAAGGGATAGCTGTTTGTAAAAAACCTAAACATATGTCAATCCGATTTTGCTCTTCTTTGAAGAATGTACTCCCTTTTAGATCTATTATGAACATCCTAAAACCTTAATTCCTTGAAGCAAGAATCTGAGAGTTCATAATTTTATTCTACCTAGGAAGGTTTTTAAGCCAACTTTGGAGTTTGAACTTCACGTTTAAAGGCTTTGCAGTTCTTACTTGGGTGTTTTTTAAATTATTTTACTAGAGTATAGTTGATTTATGTTTTGTTACTTTCTGCTATACAGCAAAATGAATCAGTTATACATAAGCAAATATTCACTCTTTTATAGATTCTTTTCCCATATAGGTCATTACAGAGTGCTGAATAGATTTCCCTCTGCTATACAGTAGGTCCTTATTATTTATCTATTTTATATATGTAGTATGTGTATATCTAGTAGTATGTGTATGTTAAGCCCAATCTCCCAGTTTATCCCTCTCTACCCCCATTTCCCCAGGTAACCGTAAATTTTGTTTTCTACATCTGTGACCCTGTTTTGTAAATAAGTTTATTTGTGCTTCTTTAAAAAGATTCCATATATAAGTGATATCATATGGTATTTGTCTTTCTCTGACTTGCTCAGTGTGACAGTCTCTAGGCCCATCCTTGCTCCTGCAAGTGGCATTATTTCATTCCCTTTACAGCTGAGTAATGTTCCATTAGGATCCCTGGTGGCTCAGATGGTAAAGAATCTGCCTGCAATACAGAAGACCTAGGTTCAGTCCCTGGGTTGGGAAGATCCTCTGGAGAAGGGAGTGGCAACATATACACATATTCCATTGTGTATATGTACCACATCTCCTTTATCCTCTGTTGATGGGTATTTAGGTTGCTCTCATGTCTTGGCGGTTGTAAATATTGCTACAGTGAACACTGGCGTGTATTTTCTTTTCAAATTAGAGTTTTTGTCAGCTATATGCCCAAGAGTGGGACTCCTGGGTCATACGGTAGTTCTATATTTGTTTTTAAGGAACCTCCATACTGTTCTCCACAATGGTTGTACCAGTTTACAGTCCCATCAATAGTGTAGGAGGATTCCCTTTTCTCCACACCCTCTGCAGCATTTTTTCTTTCTAGATTTTTTGATCATGGCCATTCTGATTGGTGTGAGGTGATACCTCACAATACTTTTGATTTGCATTTCTCTAATGATTAGTGATGAGATGAGTATTTTCAATTCCAATAACAATTACTGCTCCAGACCTCATCCTGTGGGAACTAAAAATAATGTCTAACTGTGTTCCCACTTGGCCACCTTCCAGCCATTCTCTTATCCCTTGACAATGCCTTGACCTTTCTCCTTGGGCAGTAGCCCTGCCAGCAGGCAGGGAATCTGCCCTCAGCTTCCTGGTTTGCCAGCATACAGACCAGTGGACAGCAAGAAGAGGGAAATGAAGATAGTCATACAAGCCTGGATCCACCATACAGACCTGTGGGGACAGCACGATGAGGGAAGTGAAGACAGGCATACAGTCCTCCAGCATACAGACCAGTGGACACCAAGAAGAAGGAGAAAAAGACAGTCATACAAGCATACAGACAGTGGACAGCAAGAAGAGGGAAATGAAGACAGTATACAAGCCTCCAGCATACAGACAGTGGACAGCGAGAAGAGGGAAATGAAGACAGTATACAAGCCTCCAGCATACAGACAGTGGACAGCGAGAAGAGGGAAATGAAGACAGTATACAAGCCTCCAGCATACAGACCAGTGGACATCAAGAAGAAGGAGATAAAGACAGTCATACAAGCATACAGACAGTGGACAGCAAGAAGAGGGAAATGAAGACAGTATACAAGCCTCCAGCATACAGACAGTGGACAGCGAGAAGAGGGCGATGAAGATAGTTATACAAGCCTCCAGCATACAGACAGTGGACACCAAGAAGGAGATAAAGATAGTCATACAAGCATACAGACAGTGGATAGCGAGAAGAGAGAAATGAAGATAGTATACAAGCCTCCAGCATACAGACCAGTGGACACCAAGGAGATAAAGAGTCATACAAGCATATAGACAGTGGACAGCAAGAAGAGGGAGATGAAGATAGTTATACAAGCATACAGACAGTGGACAGCGAGAAGAGAGAAATGAAGATAGTATACAAGCCTCCAGCATACAGACCAGTGGACACCAAGGAGATAAAGAGTCATACAAGCATATAGACAGTGGACAGCAAGAAGAGGGAGATGAAGATAGTTATACAAGCCTCCAGCATACAGACCAGTGGACACCAATAAAGGGATAAAGACAGTCATACAAGCATACAGACAGTGGACAGCAAGAAGAGGGAGATGAAGACAGCCATACAAGTCTAGACTAAATCTGTATGCATTATGGGCCACCTAATAATCTTTACTGCGCCTTCAAGTCAATATTCCTTCAATGAGAGTTCCATGTTTATTTAGTAAGAAGGACTGATTTTACAGTGTTCAAAAGTGTGTCTATACCAGATTCACTTAGTAGCTCACTTCTGTGGGCTGAAGACAATGTCAGTAATCTAAACAATTAATCTGAAAATTCAGTTCAGTTCCGTCGCTCAGTCGTGTCTGACTCTTTGTGACCCTATGGACTGCAGCTTGCCAGGGTTCCCTATCCATCACCAACTCCCAGAGCTTGCTCAAACTCATATCTATTGAATCGGTGATGCCATCCAATCCTCTCATCCTCTGTTGTCCCCTTCTCCTCCTGCCTTCAATCTTGCCTAGCATCGGGGTCTTTTCTAATGATTCAGTTCTTAGCATCAGGTGACCAAAGTATTGAAAGTTTCAGCTTCAGCATCAGTCCTTCCAATGACTATTCAGGACTGATTGCCTTTAGGATTGACTGGTTTGATCTCCTTGAAGTCCAAGGGACTCTCAAGAGTCAACACCACAGTTCAGAAGTGTCAATTCTTCAGTGCTCAGCTTTCTTTATAGTCCAACTCTCATGTCCATACATGACTACTAGAAAAACCATAACTTTGACTAGATAGACATTTGCTGGCAAAGTAATATCTCTGCTTTTTAATATGCTGACTACGCTTGTCATAGCTTTTCTTCCAAGGAGCAAGCATCTTTTAATTTCATGACTGCACTCACCATCTGCAGTGATTTTGGAGCCCCTCAAAATAAAGTCTGTCACTGTTTCCATAGTTTGGCCATCTATTTGCCCTGAAGTGATGGGACCAAATGCCATGATCTTAGTTTTCTGAATGTTGAGTTTTAAGCCAGCTTTTTCTCTCTCCTCTTTCACTTTCAACAAGAGGCTCTTTAGTTCTTCTTCACTTTCTGCCATAAGGGTCGGGTCATGTCACCTGCATATCTGAGGTTATTGGTATTTCTCCTAGCAATCTTGACTCCATCTTGTGCTTCATCCAGCCTGGCATTTCACGTGATATACTCTGTATATAAGTTAAATAAGCAGACAATATACAGCCTAAGGTCCATCTAGTCAAGGCTATGGTTTTTCCAGTAGTCATGTATGGATGTGAGAGTTGGACTGTGAAGAAGGCTGAGTGCCAAAGAATTGATGCTTTTGAACTATGGTGTTGTAGAAGACTCTTGAGAGTCCCTTGGACTGCAAGGAGATGCAGCCAGTCCATTCTAAAGGAGATCAACCCTGGGATTTCTTTGGAAGGAATGATGCTAAAGCTGAAACTCCAGTACGTTGGCCACCTCATGTGAAGAGTTGACTCATTGGAAAAGACTTTGATGCTGGGAGGGATTGGGGGCAGAAGAAGAAGGGGACGACAGAGGATGAGATGGCTGGATGGCATCACTGACTTGATGGACGCGAGTCTGAGTGAACTCCAGGATTTGATGATGGACAGGAAGGCCTGGCGTGCTGCAATTCATGGGGTTGCAAAGAGTCGGACACGACTGAGCGACTGAACTGAACTGATACAGCCTTAACATACTCCTTTCCCAATTTGGAACTAGTCCATTGTTCCATGTCTGGTTCTAAGTGTTGTTTCTTGACCTGCATACAGATTTCTCAGGAGGCAGGTCAGGTGGTCTAGAATTCCCACCTCTTTAAGAATTTTCCACAGTTTGTTGTGATTCAGTCACACTCAAAGGCTTTGGCATATTGATAAAGCAGTAGATGTTTTTCTGGAATTCTCTTGCCTTTTCTATGATCCAACAGATGTAGGCAATTTGATCTCTGGTTCCTCTGCCTTTTCTAAATCCAGCTTGAACATCTGAAAGTTCATGGTTCACATACTGTTGAAGCCTGGCTTGGAGAATTTTGAGCATTACTTTACTAGCATGAAAGATAAGTGCAGTTATGTGGTAGTTTGAGCATTCTTTGGCATTGCCTTTCTTTGGAATTGGAATGAAAACTGACCTTTTCCAGTCCTGAGGCCACTGCTGAGTTTTCCAAATTTGCTGGCATATTGAGTGCAGCACTTTCACAGCATCATCTTTCAGGATTTGAAATAGCTTAACTGGAATTCTATCACCTCCACTAGCTTTGTTCATATTGATGCTTCCTAAGGCCCACTTGACTTTGCATTCCAGGATGTCTGGCTCTAGGTGAGTGACCACACCATTGTGGTTATCTGGGTCATGAAGATCTTTTTGTATGTTCTTCTGTGTATGCTTGCCACCTCTTCTTAATATTTTCTGCTGCTGTTAGATTCAAGGGATTAGATATGATAGAGTGTCTGAAGAACTATGGACAGAGGTTCATGACATTGTACAGGAGGCAGTGATCAAGACCATCCCCAAGAAAAAGAAATGCAAAAAGGCAAAATGGTTGTATGAGGAGACCTTACAAATAGCTGAGAAAAAGAGAAGCTAAAGGCAAAGGAGAAAAGGAAAGATATAAGAATCTGAATGCAGAGTTACAAGGAATAGCTAGGAGAGATAAGAAAGCCTTCCTCAGTGATCAGTGCAAAGAAATAGAGGAAAACAATAGAATGGGAAAGACTAGAGATCTCTTCAAGAAAATCCAAAATTACCTTTTAAAAAATACTTCTCTATAATTCCAGTCCTCAATTTTCTTTTGCAAATTCCAAAACCAGAGAAGCTCTCAGGGGCCTATGTTCATAATCAGTACACAAATCCACCCTTAACTCTGTATAATTTCCCTCTGTGTATGTTTGTTTTGCAGGGTGACTATGAATGAAAAGGACAATTTCATGAATGCTGAAAATCTGGGGATCGTGTTTGGGCCCACCCTGATGAGGCCTCCTGAGGACAGCACCCTCACCACCCTCCATGACATGCGGTACCAAAAGCTGATCGTGCAGATCTTAATAGAAAATGAAGATGTTTTGTTTTAATTCACCAGGGAAATGAGTTGAGTGGCCCCAGCCCCATCTAACTTGATAAGGCTAAAGAAATAAAAACATCTCTTGCACTTGATTTGCTTTCCAAACAAGTGATGGAATTTCCTGGACCACAGTGGATGGCCAGGTTGGCTACTGTGTCTCATAGACACTGGCCCACAGGAAAACAGCAAGGATGAGGGCGAGAAAAAGTCCTCACCTCGGGTCTTTGCCGTGCCTCGTATGTCTGTTTTGTTGGAAGAGTGATTAATAAATCTTTAACTTATTAAAAAATCAGTGTAGACCTTTAAACTTCTGTCTTATCAGTAATAAAAGGGAACTTAATTCATAGAGGTACTTGATACAGTTATACATTTTCCACTTACAAAAAGAAGACAATTCTATATGTTAAATGTTAAATGAAACTTATATTGTAAGATGTATTTTTATTTTAGCTTCAAGAATGTTACTTTATTTTAGCAAATAGAACTCAATGCAGTGCATTGATTATTACCCTGTATACCTTGTCCTGCCTTCTTGCTGTGATCCCTGAAAAAGTTTCCCATGAATGCAGTATTATCTTGACATACCTCTGTCCTTATCAGTGCTTTGCAGTGAAATTTCACCTCCCACCTCTGTCCCTGCTTTTAATAGTTTTTGCTGTTAAGCACTGGCATTTTGCTATCGTGCAGTATATGTTTATAGCAATTGTAGGACGGTCTGTCACATCTACAATTTTCTTTCTATAGAAATTTTGTGAAATCCCAAAGTATGTTTCAGAATTGGTCACAGTTCTTCCATATCATGTGTATACATCACAGAACACGCAGAACATGGTCATTTTACATAAAATGATTTGGAAACACTGGTTATATCTAGGCCACGTAAAAGCACTTTTCCTCTTCATTTCAGGCAAGCATTCTGAATTCCTCTGTTAAAGGCAAGTTGCATTTTCACCATATGTCTGTATTTCTGAAAAATGAACCTGCAGAGTCATTGTTGTTTTTTTCATTTTTGTTTTATAAACAAGCCTATTTTTTAAAGAATGAATAAGTTTGGTTTTTATGAATATGTGTACCTCCTTGATCAAAGTAGCTTTGATGGATAATTTAATATGATTTGATGACTCTAGTTTTATCTTATTGGTTCTATTTATCTTATCATGAGCTTTCCACACCAAGATTTCTATATTTTGTAACATAGGTAAGATATTTAAAATGTCAAAAGACTGTAAACCTAAATTTGTTTTTCTTAAACCTAACTACAGTGTCTTTTCCTCTGATTCTCTGCGATGATTCATGTTGTTTTTCACCAGTCTTGTTTTGGAGTGTCCAGAAGAGAATTACTGTGTGTTAAGTGAGCAGGAAGGGGAGAGGTCAGTGCAGCTGTCATTCCGGAGATCCCGAGGGCCCTGTGCAAGGCCTCCACTGGCACTCGGGGGTCAGGATGGCTCTGCTTGGTCCCTGTTAGCATCGTTCCTCCCAGCTGTACAGGCTTGTTTGTTGTGGCTTATGTACTTCTTGATACTGTCAAAAAATTATCTGGAAATGGTTTTATTTTGTGAAGTGAACAATACTTTGTAATTTATGATAGTGTAAATGGAAGGAAAAGCATTAAAGGTATTAAATTCTCTGTCTGTCATTTGGGAAGACATGAAAGAAATTGGTGTTGAGGGAAAGAATATTCACAACACTGCTCCCAGATGGATTTTAGACAATGAAATTTCTATCATTGCCAAAACACAATAAGAAAAGGAAGATCCCACAGAGTCTCCACCTCTGGTCCCACTACCTCCTCCAGTTTCCTCCTGGGGAGCCTGCCTGCGATTAAGGTTCCAATACTCTAGCTTCCCTTTCTGTAAGACCCACTGTGCTTATGGCCTTCATTGAGTTATGTGGTCTTTAGAGCAGATCACCCTAGGCTGCCTGCAGGAGGGCAGAACAAATGGAGTCAGAAAGACTCATGTTTGAGTAGCAGAAAGTAAAAGTATTAGTTTCTCAGTTGTGTTCAGCTCTTTGCAACCCCATGGATATTGGCCCACCAGGCTCCCCTGTCCATGGGATTCTCCAGGCAAGAAAACAAGTGGGTTGCCATTCCCTCCTCCAGGGGATCTTCCCAACCCAGGGATCAAACCTGGGTCTTCCGCATTGCAGGCAGGTTCTTTACCATCTGAGCCGCCAAGGGCCTGTCTGTTATTGGCTGCATATGACCTTGGGAATGAGTTTGCTCCTCTAAAAACTGGGGAAATATTCTGATTGGGTTTTAAGAATAATGACTTAGGGAAGGAAAGGGTATAACATGAGGTGGAAAAGACACGTGAAAGAAAAGGATTTGTCCCAGGTTAAATCCAAGTCCAAGTAATCATAAGGGGTATTATTATAACAGGGCTCTAATGTGTAACGAGGGTCACTTGACTCCTTTGCTCGAATGTGATTACAACACTTGATCCCCTCTAGTTTGCTTTAGTCTGAAGCCTGCTCACTCATGCCTATCTTCCCCACCATCTGGCAGCCTGACCTGGCTCCTCTTACCTGGCTTGAAATTCCTGCCCTTGGAATAACTCTAGTACTTAGACCTGAAAGGAGGCAGTGTTGTTTCCAGAACCCACTGTTAAACTGTCCACAGGTGGGTTGTAAGAGGTGGGACAGGGACAGGGTGGGTAGAGAAAGACCCTTTCCTTTCTCCCATTAACATAAATGGGCACCTGGTCTCCAAGCTTGGAAAGGAGCTGGTGCAGGATTTCAAGAACAGCAGCCTAGAAGGAGCCAGGGAGAAGAGATTTGAGGAGTTGAAAAGCAACATAGCACACAGGAGTGCTACCTGGGCCATCCTGCCTGCAACTGAAAACCCAACTCAGGTTTCCAAGATCTACCAATCCCCCAATCCACAGTCAGTCTTTTGATTTTAAAAATGTGATATTCATTCATTTTCAACAAATACTTACCAAGCACTTATTAACGGGCCAGACACTGAATACTGGCAATGAAAAGGTTTACATCACTTGCTGTGCTTCAGTTCAGTTCAGTCGCTCAGTCGTGTCCGACTCTTTGCGACCCCATGAATCGCAGCACGCCAGGCCTCCCCTGTCCATCACCAACTCCTGGAGTTCACTCAGACTTACGTCCATTCAGTCAGTGATGCCATCCAGCCATCTCATCCTCTGTTGTCCCCTTCTCCTCCTGCCCCCAATCCCTCCCAGCATCAGAGCCTTTTCCAACAAGTCAACTCTTTGCATGAGGTGGCCAAAGTACTGGAGTTTCAGCTTCAGCATCACTCCTTCCAAAGAAATCCCAGGCTGATCTCCTTCAGAATGGACTGGTTGGATCTCCTTGCAGTCCAAGGGAAGTCGCTGTCATGTCTGACTCTTTGTGACCACATAGACTGTAGCCCACCAGGCTCCTCTTTCCATGGGGATTCTCCAGGCAAGAATACTGGAGTAGGTTGCTATGCTCTCCTCCAGGGATTTCCCCTCCCGGGATTGAACGCATGGTCTCCCACATTACAGGCAGATTCTTTACCAGCGAGCCACCTGGGAAGCCCAAGAACACTGGAGTGGTAGTCTATCCCGTCTACAGGGGAACTTCCGACCCAGGAATCAAACCAGGGTCTCCTGCATTGCAAGTGAATTCTTTACCAGCTGAGCTAACCGGGAAGCCTTTATGTCACTTGGAAGAATTAAATAATAGGTTTAGTTTGGCTGGATAGAGAAAGCAGGTCATGTAAGGGATTTTAGACTCTAACAAAGTCTGGTGCTACTGTTTTGTTTTTTTTTTTTTTAATTAACTTAGTTTTGGAGTAGTCTTATATTTACAGAAGAGTTGCAAGGCTACTGCAGAGGGTCCCTGTGCCCTCTTCACCCACTCCCCTAATGTTTACATCTTACATAACCACAGTAAACTAACAAACCGACATTAGTACATTACTATTAACTGAACTCCAGGCTTTATTCAGGTTTTATGAGTTTTCCACTAATGTCCTTTCTCTGTTCCAGGATGCAATCTAAGTCACCACATTGCATTTAGCATTAATGGGTTTTAAGAAACAAATGACACAATTGGGCTTACATTTTTAAAAGATCACTTACTTGACTGTGGATCCATCAGAGAATATGTGAGCAGATGAATGTAGTGAGGCTAGCTGCAGGGGGTCACTTAGATGCTGTCATTTAGAGGACTAAGGTGATATAAGCAGAGATAAATAGAACTGAGTTACATTTAGGAGACAGAATTGTAAAAGTTTGGTTATAGATTGGATTAAAGAACCAAGAAGGGGGGTTCCTTGGTGGCTCAGTGGTAAAGAATCAGTCTGCCAATGCAGGAGATGAGTTTGATCCCTGGCATAACCTCCCAGACTTCCAACAATAGTACAAAGCTACTGTAATCAAAACAGTGTGGTATTGGCATTAAAAACATACATAGGGATCAATGGAACAGAATAGAGAGACCAGAAACTCACACACCTACAGTCAATTACTCTTCAACAGAGGGGGCAAGAAGATACAATGGGGAAAAAAAAAATCTCTTCAGCAAGTGGTGTTGGGAAAGTTAGACAGTCACATGTAAACCAATTAAGTTAGAACACACCCTCTCATCATATACAGAAATAAACTCAAAATGGCTTAAAGACTTAAACATAGAACATGAAACATAGAACATGACACCATAAAATTCCTAGAAGAGAACATAGGCAAAACATTCTCTGACATAAACTGTACCAGTGATATAAACTGAGTGACCTTAGGAGGCTAGATCAGTCTCCTAAGGCAATAGAAATAAAAACAAATAAATGGGACCTAATCAAACTTATAAGCTTCTACACAGCACAGGAAACCATAAAATGAAAACGCAACCTACAGAATGGGGGAAATATTTGCAAATGATGCAACCAGCAAGGGCTTAATTTCCAAAATATACAAACAGCTCAAACAACAAAAAACAACCCAAATCAAAAGGGCAGAAGCCCTAAAAAGACATTTCCCCAAAGAAGAAATATAGATGGCCAATAGACACATGTAATGATGCTCAATATCGCTAATTATTAGAGAAAGGCAAATCAAAATTATAATAAGGTACCATCTCACCAGTCAGAATGGACATCCAAAGTCTACAAATAACAAATGCTGGAGAGGGTATGGAAAAAAGGAACCCTCCTTCATTGTTGGTAGCAATGTAAATTTGTACAACCATTATGGAAAACAATATGGAGGTTCCTTAAAAAACTAAATATAGAACTACCATATGATCCAATAATCCCACTTCTGGGCATGTACTGAGAGAAGATATATGCATCCCAGTGTTCACTGCAGCACTGTCTGCAATAGCCAAAACATGGAAGCAACTTAAATGTCCATTGACAAAAGGGGATAAAGAAGATGTGCTACGTACACACAATGGAATACTACTCAGCCATGAAAAGCAACACAATAACATCATTTGCAGCAACATGAATGAACCTGGAGATTACCATACTACATGAAATTAGAAAGACAAAAGCCATATGATATCACTTGTATGTGGAATCTAAAATATGACATGAATGAACCTGTCTATGAAACCAAAACAGAAGCACAGACATAGAGAACAGGCCGGTGGTTGCCAAGGTGGAGGGGGTTAGGGAAGCGATGGACTGGGAGGTTGGGTATAACAGATGTAAACTTTTATATAGCAAATGGATAAACAACAAGGACCTATATAGCACACAGAACTATCTTCAACATCCTATGATAAACCATAACGAAAAGAATATTAAAAATATATATATATACACACACAAGTATATATATGTATACACCTGTATGTGTATGTAACTGAATTGCTTTGCTGTGCAGCAGAAATTAACACATTATAAATCAACTATATTTCAGTTAAAAAAACAAGAATGGAAAAGAGTGGCCACCACTGCACACAGAACCAAGGATTTTTTTTCCATTTTTTACCCACCAGGAGCTTAAATACTGGTGACATGGGAGCTGATATTACTAATACATATATAATATTATTAATAGCACTCACTACTTGGGGAGGAAAACCCAAATTTCTGTGTAAAAAAAAAAAACACCTTCTCAAGTTCAATGAAAGGGAATACGGCAACACAGTAGCAAACACAGTCCACACCACAGAGGTAAGGAAAAATCAGGCAACTTAATAACCTCACCTGTTTTCCCTTGTTCTTCATGAAGAATTCTCTCTGCTCTCTGATACAGGTAAGCAAAGTCCGAGGCACAAACTAATGAAAAAACATATATGTTATACCCCAGTCATAAGTGTGACCTCAAGTGTTGTGTGACCAACAGAACCCAACAAAGCTTCTACCTTAGAATACAGCCATCCCATGAGGCTTATGGTTACTGTACTTCCATTTCTAGCCATGCTAAGTTGGAGCCCAAACACCGAGTTTAATTCTCTGCCTTTAAACCAATTCACAGCATACGTATTCTGAGCAAGTGTTAAGGACTCCTCACCAGTCCCAAACACAAACTGTCCAAACTCCAACTGTCCAAACTCCATCAGCCAAAAAGCATTAAATAGTCCACCCAGAGCAAAATAAGCTGCCCAGTGCAAATAAAGCAACTAAAAATAATGGCTCCCTATCATATTCCAAATACTCAGTGGATAAAAAGCCACCAAAGAAACATAAAGCTACATTGGGTCAATAATACCAGGCATACGGCAGCATGAACTCTGTGGTGCTCACCCGAATATTCCGTTTAACCTGAGTCCGAAGGGCAGCAGGATTATCACAGCCAAAAATGCTGCCGAAGCCAAGGACGTACATCGGAAACAGCACCGAGAGCCAGTGCGCCAGGCCACTGGGGACGCAGAGGGCCGCAGCACCCTGGGGGCCAGCACGGGTGGTGGGGCCGCCTGGCAGTGGCGCCCTCAATTCCTCCTCTTCCCCCTGCTCCCTAGGTCGGTGGGAGACTAGAAGCAACACGCAGCTCCGGGAGGAACCCACTGTGCTCACAGGACCGCGGCCACCACGTGAGGATGCCTCACTACCTGTTTAACAAGCCCTCCGGGTGATTCCAGTGTCTGCGTTAGAGCAGAACCGGTTTAGAGCAATCAGGGTTTCACCTGAACTGGGAATCAAGCCATTCTCTCCAAGGTGTTTGGATACCTGAAGAAACTTGGGAATTAGTAACAAAGAAGGGAAAAATACCTTTGTAGCATTGGTCAGGTTCAGAATTTCAGAGGCTGAGTAAGACCCTCCACAGCCATAGTCTAAGGTCCCCGTAGGCTTCTCACCTCCATAACCACAGAACCAACTTAATCTCATATGACACTGTCCAGCCTGTAAGCTTCATGAAAGCGGGAATCTGGTCTAGGCCGAGCATACAGTACGCACTCTTTTCTAAGTTAATAGCATAGTCCTTCTACAAATACTCAAATGCCCTGCAATATTTCAGTTTCATGGAGGAGAGGATGATTGCAGAAGCAGAAGAATCTGAAAATGCACACTGACTCTTGTCCACCATTTAGAGTTCTATCCAATGTCTGAACCCTTAAGTTATTGAAGCTTTCTGGGAACTAGTTATCCATTTCTCACCTAATCTTTACCATATTCTTTCTCCTTCTATCCAGAAGGAATGATTAAGAATCTCAAAATAATTCATTTTGGAGAGTCTGAAGATCTAAGTCTCTAGTTCAATTGCCTTTCATATGTGTGTGTGTTCAATCCTCAGTCCTCTCCTACCCTTTGTGACCCCATAGACTATAGCCCGCCAGGCTCCTCTATCCATGAGGATTCTCCAGGGAAGAATACTGGAGTAGATTGCCATGCCCTCCTCAAGGGGACCTTCTCGACCCAGGGATCAAACCTGTGACTTTTTACACCTCCTGAATTGGCAGGCGGATTCTTTACCACTGAGCCACCAGGGAAGCCCCCAGTTGCCTATTATACAAGTCAATTACAGGTTACAACCCCCTTGTTTCAATCTTGGCTCTTAACACTTTCTGATAGTGTAATTTAGGGAAAGTTACTCTACTTCTTAAACCTGTTTCCTTGTCATTATCATGAACTTGTATTGTTACTGATTGCACAGAGTAACTGTGAGGCTTAAGATAATCTGCATACAGCACTCAGTATAGTACTGGAGGCACAGAGTAGGACAAATGTTTGTCTAAAAACTCAACAGCTGGAGGAGACTTTTATGAGAAGGCTTACACCATTAGTATCCTTCACAGTTGAGAGACATCATCACTTATTGTTACCTAGAAAATTAGAGAGTTACAGCAATTTTAGCAATTCACTGCCCAGTAAGTTTTTAAAACCAAGCCACACTTGCCTGTGCTGTGATATGGTGGAAAGGTATCATGGGAACCCTACAATAGCACTGGATTTATTTCTTTAATTAATTTATTTTAATTGGAGGCTAATTACTTTACAGTTTTGTAGTGGTTTTTCCCATACATTGACATGAATCAGCCATGGGTGTACATGTGTTCCCCATCCTGAATCCCCCTCCTACCTCCCTCCCCATCCATCCCTCAGGGTCATCAAAGTGCACCAGCCCTGAGCACCCTGTCTCATGCATCAAACCTGAACTGGCAATCTATTTCACATATACATGTTTCAATGCTATTCTCTCAAATCATCCCACCTTCTCCTTCTCCCACAGAGTCCAAAGTCTGTTCTTTACATCTATTTCTCTTTTGCTGTCTCACAAATAGGATCATCATTACCATCTTTATAAATTACATATATACACGTTAATATACTGTATTGGTGTTTTTCTCTCTGACTTACTTCACTCTGTATAATAGGCTCCAGTTTCATCCACCTCATTAGAACTGATTCAAATGCATTCTTTTTAATAGCTGAGTAACATTCCATTGTGTATATGTACCACAGCTTTCTTATCCATTCGTCTGCTGATGGACATCTAGGTTACTTCCATGTCCTGGCTATTGTAAACAGTGCTGCAATGAACACTGGGGCACACTTGTCTCTTTCAGTTCTGGTTTCCTCGGTGTGTATGCCCAGCAGTGGGATTGCTGGGTCGTATGGCAGTTCTATTTCCAGTTTTTTAAGGAGTCTCCACACTGTTCTCCATAGTGGCTGTACTAGTTTGCATTCCCACCAACAGTGTAAGAGGGTTCCCTTTTCTCCACACCCTCTCCAGCATTCATTGCTTGTAGACTTTTTTGACGGCAGCCATCCTGACTGGCGTGAAAAGGTACCTCATTGTGGATTTGATTTGCATTTCTCTGATGATGAGTGATGTTGAGCATCTTTTCATGGAGCACTGGATTTAGAGCCACAAGACCCAGCCCAGTCACAGATCAAGGCTTCCAACATTTCTGAGCCCCAGTTTTCTCCCCTCTGAAACTTAAAAATTAGTGCCTGTCTCTCTGACGCAGCAACCTCACGGGTTGCCACTGAGGCCAGATGGCACAGGAACAGCTGTGGAGGTGCAGTGGCACACCTTCACGCCTATAGGTCCAGCTACAGCCCCTGTGCTCCCCACAGGGTGCTCTTCCTGGAGCCCCACCAGCCACACTGAGACTCCGGGTCTCTGCTTGCTTAGTTTCTCATTTGCAGGCACAGTTGACCACTCCTTTCTTCTCATACTCCCTCTCTCTTGGCTGCTGTGACACCACCTCACCCTCATCATGCCAGAGACAGGCCAGTCCCTACAGAAGCAAAAGGAGGTGTCTAGGAGGGATATTTTTAGGAAAAACAAAATGGAACATATGTATGTATTGATATGACAGCGCTTGTAGAAAAGTGTACCAAGAAATCATTGGAAGGTATAGAAAAAATTAGAAATAGGACCCAAAACAAGCAGATTGAAAGGACTGAGGTGGAGGGAGAGTGGACAAGGAGAAGTCATTATCAACTTTAGAAAAAGACAGAAAGTTGGAAAGCAAATATAATGATCTGTGTATTATAATGCTTAGCCTGAACAATATCTACAAAGGCACAATAATATCAAAATGGACTAGTCAATTAAACAAAAGCTGTAATATGGCCCTATTGGGATCTGTGAGAAGGGAAGCAGAAGGCATGATGGTATAGGAGAACAAAATCCTCAAATATCATAATAGGAAATTAAAAGAGGTCAAATATGGATTAATCAAAGAGAGACTACACATATTATTTGGAAATACAGAGATGTGCATGTGCCACAAATAAAAAGCCAAAATTGTTGAAGGTGGTTGGGGAAGAGAACTAAGAGAAGAAATGAGGTAAGAAATTCGTGTGGGGACTTCCCCCGTGGTCCAGTGGTTAAGACTTTGTTTTCTAAGGCAAGGGGGTGCAGGTTTGATCCCTGGTCCAGGAGCTAAGATCCCACATGCCTCACAGCCAAAAAAAAAAAAAAAAAAAAAAACCCACAACATAAAACAGAAGCAATATTGTAACAAATTCAATAAAGACTTTGAAAAACGGTCCACATCAAAAAGAAAAGAAAAGGAACCCCCTGTTGGTTGCTATGATCACTTTAATGACATTTGACTTCTGAACGTGGTGTGCAATATATTCAGTTCAGTTCAGTTCAGTCGCTCAGGCGTGTCCGACTCTCTGCGACCCCCACGAACCGCAGCACGCCAGGCCTCCCTGTCCATCACCAACTCCCAGAGTCCACCCAAACCCATGTCCATCGAGTCGGTGATGCCATCCAACCATCTCATCCTCTGTCGTCCCCTTCTCCTCCTGCCCTCAATCTTTCCCAGAATCAGGGTCTTTTCCAATGAGTCAGCTCTTCGCATCAGGTGGCCAGAGTATTGGAGCTTCAGCCTTAACATCAGTCCTTCCAAGGAACAGCCAGGACTGATCTCCTTTAGGATGGACTGGTTGGATTTCCTTGCAGCCTAAGAGACTCACAAGAGTCTTCTTCAATATTACTTTAATAAAATAAAAACCAATTTCTGGAAACAATAGTGCTGTGTCTGCATAGCAGAGCCATGCTGCTCCTGTTGTCTCCCGCCTCGGGGTCTGATTCAGTGGTGTGGGTTGTATACTAAGATTCCAGGAGCTAATGGGGCAGCACCCCATTAGCTTGTGCCTCAGTCACAGTTCAGTAGGGACCTTACTGCTAAGGATTCTGCCTGTGACTTGCTAAGCCTTTTCTGGTAACATTGCTTTCAAGCTAACGGAGCACACTTCCTCCTTTCACAACAGGTAATGCACTTGCGGTGCTGAAAGGATGAAGAGCATTCTTGAATCACATACAGAAAACTTCTGCTTGATTTGATTTAATCATTAGGTATGTTTCTGAAAAAAAGTTTCAGAGCAAATTGCGGCATATTAAATACTCTCCAGTAATTTTTAACATGATATTCTTCTGAGGAGTGGGGTGGAAACAACGGGCCCCAACCAACAATAATGACAGTGAATTTTAAGACTCTCTACTCATTATTTTCCAAAAGCACTTGGAAGTGATTGACTTCTAGAGTCTGTTCACAATGCTTTCCTACACAGCCAATGAAAGAAGTTAGTCAAGGAGAAACTAACATTTACTGAGTGCCTATTACGTGTCCGGCACTGTGCTGGGGACTTAATAAATGTATTGTCTCAGGCAAAGGAGAAGATGGGATGAATTGAGAGAGTACCACTGACATATATAACTACCATGTGTAAAAAAGATAACTAGTGGGAAGCTGCAATATAACACAGGGAGCCCTGTGACATTCTGTGATGACCTAGAGGGGTGGGATGGGGCAAGGAAGCTCATGAGGGAGGAGATGTGTACAAACTTATGGCTGACTTGTGTTACTATACGACAGAAACCAAAACAACTTTGTAAAGCAATCATCCTCCAATTAATAATAAATTAAAAAATTTTTAATATATCGTCTGCTTGAATCTTGGCAACCATCCAGAGAAGTAGATACTATTATCCCCACTTTACATTTAAGGAAACCAGAGCCTAAAGATATTAAGTAATTTCCCCAAAGCCACACAGTTCGTAATTCAAACCAACCATCAAGTCTTTACACAAGAAATGTATATAATTACAATTCCCAGTGTTAGTCTGAGCTTTGAGTGCTCTGTGATTCCACTGGGCTTTAATATGCAAGCAACCACATATGATTTAGCATTGTTCTAAGTGGGAAACTTAGAAGGTGATGACCTAATTCAAATTTTTTCAGTATGACTACCTCTTTTGATATAATAGCCTTGATACCAACAAACACTTATTGATCTAATGATGAACTAAATGGCAATATGAGATTCAAATAGAAATATAAGAACACTGTATTAAGGAAAGAGTAATTGAAACTGAGTCAAAATAATTGTACCTCTTATGCTCTTGTGACCTTGAGCAAACTGCTTCAACTTTCTAAGATAAAACTGTAGAACTTGTAATCTTTCTCTCAGGGTTGCTCTGCCATTAAGAAAAAAAAAAAGTGGGAAGAACAGTAACCACTTTGGGATAAACACATAGCAAAGTGAAAGCCCAGAGGAAGCATTTAAAATCTGAAGCTACCCACTCCAGTATTCTTGCCTGGAGAATCCTATGGACAGAAGAACCTGGTGGGCTACAGTCCATGGGATCACAAAGAATCAGACACGACTGAGCAACTACTACTTTTACTTTCAAGTTTGACGCTGGCTTTGAAGCAGGTGAGGAAACCAAAAGATTCCCTCCCTGCATCATGTTACCCTCCCATCAGATATCCACCTCATGCCTGTACACATGTGACCTAATGAGCTGACACATCAACACAGCACACAAGAAAAAATAAAATCTGACAAATGGAGCATAACCAAATCGACTCTTTGAAAAGGGAAACGAACAACCACAGAGAGCAAATCACCTTTTACAGGACCTAGTTTACCGTGTCCCTGACCTGGATCCAGGTGACCAGCCAGAGAACATTACACACGACTTTTATTTACATCAGTGATTTTCTGATAAACACTGAAGTGGCATTATCTTTGTTTCCTGAGAGAGTCATGAGCATCTCCGGTGGCTCAGATGGTAAAGCACCTGCCTACAATGCGGGAGACCCGGGTTCAATCCCTGGGTCGGGAAGATCTCCTGGAGAAGGAAATGGCAACCCGCTCCAGTATTCTTGTCTGAAAAATCCCATGGATGGAGGAAACTGGTAGGCTACAGTCCATGCGGTCACAAAAAGTCAGACACAACTGAGCGACTTCACACACTCACACACACCTGAGAGAGTCAGGATGTGCTGTGGAACCGTGTTCTGAAATGTCATGTCCTCTAAATCATTCATTTATTCCCCAAATATAATATTTAATAAAATACAAACCCTACTCCAGTACTCTTGCCTGGAAAATCCCGTGGACTGAGGAGCCTGGTGGGCTGCAGTCCATGGGGTCGCTAAGAGTCAGACACGACTGAGCGACTTCACTTTTACTCATTGGAGAAGGCAATGGCACCCCCACTCCAGTACTCTTGCCTGAAAAGTCCCGAGGATGGAGGAACCTGGTAGGCTGCAGTCCATGGAGTCATGGAGAGTCGACATGACTGCACGACTTCACTTTCACTCACTGGAGAAGGAAATGGCACCCCACTCCAGTACTCTTGCCTGGAGAATCCCTGGGATGGGGGAGCCTGATGGGCTGCCGTCTATGGGGTCGCACAGAGTCGGACACGACTGAAGTGACTTAGCAGCAGCAGCAGCAGCCATCCTCTGGTATTACACTGTTCTGCCCAATCCACACCTTACCCCCAACCTCATCTCCTTCGATGTGTATTGCAACATGATAGTATTCTTCCAGTTTTAAGGAAAACACCAAAATGTATCAGGTAATTTGGCATACCTACTGTTTTCACTCCTCAGAATGAAAGAAAATCAGGCTATTCCTTTTTTTATATAACTTTTTAAAATTAATTAATTTGGTTTCATTGGGTCTTACTTGCAGCAGACTCAATCTTTGTTGCATCAGGCAGGATCTTTCACTGTGGCACAGACTCTCTAGCATACTGGCTCACTTGCTTCACGGCATGTAAGATCTTAGTTCCCTCCAGGGATCGAACCCATGTCCCTGCATTGCAAGATGGATTCTTTACTACTGGGCCACCAGGAAAGTCCTCAAATCAGGCTATTCTTATGAATAATAACCAATTAAAACTTTATTTTACTGCCACTTTTAAAACATTTCTTTTTATAAGTCAGTCATATTATAACCAAGAAAGCATTTCTATTTATGCATTGGATGGTCACACATTCAACAATATTAAAAACTATTATTGTCAGGCAGATGCCAAGTCCTAAAGACTCATAGTAACCTGTTCTAATACCCCCAGGTGGCACTAGCAGCAAAGAACCCACCTGCTAATATGGGAGATGTAAGAGACATGAGTCCGATCCCTGGGTTGGAAAGATCCCCTGGAGGGGGCACAGCAATCCACTCCAGTAATCCTTGCCTGGAGAATCCCTTGGACAAGGGAGCCTGATGGGCTACAGTCCATGGGTCACAAGGAGACAAATAAAGCAGCTTAGCACACATGCATGCCAAGTGCTCACGGAGAGGCATAGCACAGTGCTAAGTCAATCTCCAGACTCGGAAGCCAGTTTTCCTGGGGTCAATGCTGACTCTAGTACTTACTGGCTGCGTGACCTTGGGCAAGTAACTTCGGTTCTTAGTGTCTCAGTTACCTCATCTATAATAATAATAGTGCCTGTTTCATAAGGGCTTTTAGGAAGATTAAATAACTTAGTATTTATAAAGCAATTAGAACTATACCTAGTACCTAGAAAGTGTTCTGTAAATGATCACTAAATACACTGGAACTCATTTTCTAATGACGGAGTCAGACAATAAATAAATATGAAAATTACAGTCGAGTCATGGGGACAAACACCAAGCAAACAATTTACAATAAAATGAAAACACACCCACTCCTGTCAGTGGCACGCCAGGTTTTTGGCTGAATTCTCCTGTTGGAAACAACTGGGCACCAAACCAATTGTTTTGGTTTCCTCCTGAAGGAAAAGGGACAGAATTTTAAGTGAGTGTAGGGCTCATTCAAAAAGAGCAATTAATAGAACATCCTTCCCTTGATAAGCATTGGCCCCCAAAGGTTTTGAGCAATCCAGAAGTAAACTATGCTTATCCCCCAACAGGTATTCATGGAAAGTTAAGCTAATTTGGAGCAGAAAAGATCTGGGGAGAGTAGGGGGGCTTGTCCCAGGTGTGACTATGGGCTGCTGCTGCTGCTGCTGCTGCTAAGTCACTTCAGTCGTGTCCAACTCTGCGCAACCCCAGAGACGGCAGCCCACCAGGCTCCCCCGTCCCTGGGATTCTCCAGGCTAGAACACTGGAGTGGGTGGCCATTTCCTTCTCCAGTGCATGAAAGTGAAAAGTGAAAGTGAAGTCGCTCAGTCGTGTCTGACCTTCAGCAGTCCCACAGACTGCAGCCCACCAGGCTCTTCCATGCATGGGATTTTCCAGGCAAGAGTACTAGAGTGGGGTGACATTACCTTCTCCACACTATAGGCTAACAGTCTCCTTTTTGGTTATCCCAAAACATGACTTATACTAAGCCATGAACTTAGTATACAGTGGCCCCTAAGATCTTGAAAAGAATTTCTAGAAAAAGTGACTTTTGATTAGGTCTTAAATTTTCCTACAAATAATTTTTTTAAGGAAAATAAGGAGCATACAATAATATCCAAGAATACTAAGGAACCAGATTCAGAAAAGAGGAGGCTAGGAGAGTTGGGAAGACTCAGCTGGTGATGGCTGAATTTCAGAGAGAGGCTGAACTGTACAAACTAGCCTTACTTAGGTCAAGTTGAAACTGACATGATTAGTAATATTTTGGGACTATAATTTTTATACTTCTAGATATGCATTCACGTTAACCTGACAGGGCACAGGATGAGATGCTATGAACAGTGGATTCCACCATCAGGCATGGGTGCAATGTCCTCTCTTTAAAAGTTTACAGACTAAATCCAACAAGACTGATGTGAATACACAGAAACAAGAAAAAGAAATATTAAATTACCAGTACATGGATAACTATAAAGGAAAAAGTCATGGTAGTGGCAAATCTAATTTTCAAAGAATGGAAGAGTCCATAAAAGACAGGGATGATAGAAGGAAGGGAGGGTAAGGAAGGGAAGGGAAGAGAGAAGGTGAATGGAGAAAACGTGAAAATAGGGGGCAAAAAGAGTAAAAGGACTAACACTCAAACATCAACCATGGTCATTCCTGGGTGAAGAGAATATAAATGATCTGTATTTTCTTCATTTTGATTAGCTGTATGTCTTATATTTTCTCATCACGTGTTTTCCTTGCCCTAGTTGACACCATAAATGCTTTAAAGAGAGAGCAATTTCTCAGCCTCTATGCAATGTCAGATTTACTAAAATTGCAAATGCAGGTTTAAATTCTAAAGTTTCTCTTTTAATTTCTAGTATGCAAACCTTGTTCTCTAGAAATTCATTTTCTGTTGTCTTTTAATGTAATCATTTATTGCACTTAAAGGTCACCTGAGAAATAAACAATATAAATTTTTTAAAAAGAAACTGTCTTTTCTCAAACCATCAACACATTTCTGAAAATTTTTAAATGACAAGAAAAAAATATTATGAAGAAATGTAAGTACTGCCCATCTAAGCATATTTAAACTGAAAGTCAGGACTACTCACTGGGTAGATAAACCAACTTTTAAATGTATCTACACTGTATTCATGACTCACCAATGTAGAGGTTTAGGACCCACCCTCCCCCCCGCCCCGACCCTCCCTCTCCCCCCAGCCCCACCCTCCCCCATGTTCTCTTTATAGAAACAAACTGCAAGATTCCTAGATCAATAGTTACATAATAAAACCATATTTGTTTAACACTAACTCTTTTCTTGTTTTTTTTTTTTTTTGCATGGGATTGGTTATGAAAATTTTTATAAATTTAAACAATTCTAGATTCAAAAATAGAGGAAAATAAGTTTTAATTGTTTAGACTTAAAACTCTGTCTTTAAAAGTCAAACTACCATGATATCTCAGATAGTCTGATTCACCTCATCTTTTGATAGTCTGATTCACCTCATCTTTTGGATTTACCCAGGTTTGTACACATACCTTTATCTACTCACTTCCTTAAGTGAAAGCCTTTTCAATGAGAGTGCCTTCTTTTGCAGATGCATCCCCCACCTCTAAAAACTTCCCCATTACTTAAACACTTTACTAAATCATTCTTCCAGGAAGAACTGTTCAGATTGATCAGGAAAAAATGTGACAACACTACCTGTTTGCCTTTTGAAAATATATCTCTTTTTTTTCTATAATCTACTAGATTATATCAAAGAGGAATGTTTTGGACTGCAAGTAACAGAAAACTGTGGTTTGTAAAGCTGTGGCTAAATCATAGGAATCCATATTATCTCACTGAATTAGTAGTCAGGAGATAGATCATTCCAGCACTCGTCAGGGGCTCACCCATATCACAGAAAATACTTGTTCTATTTGTCCCACTCCCATGTCATCATCCTTAGTGTGCTGGGCTTTATTCCCATGTCTGTTGCCTCACTGTTGCATGACGGCAGCTGTACACTCTCACACTGTGCTGCAACATAAGAATCAAGGATACTGCAAAAGATGTTCTGTCAGAAGGCTCTGTCCTCTATTCAGAAAGGAGCATTTCCAGAAGTCTTCCTTATAGCCCCTGAAGTCAGAACTGGATCATGTGTGTGCTCCTAGTTACAAGGAAGTCTGTAAAGTATCTCTCCTTTAAGCCTCTAATTAAACTCAGGCTCCTCTTTTGTATGAACTGAATGAAAGAGTGTCCTGTTGGTTTTACCTCCTAAATCTCTTTGGCATAAATCTTATTCTCCTCAGTGGTAAAAGAATCTGCCTGCCAGTGCAGGAGACACAGGAGATAGGAGTTCGTTCCCTGGGTTGGGATGATCCCCTGGAGGAGGAAATGGCAACCCACTCCAGTATTCTTACCTGGAGAATTCAATGGACAGAGGAGCCTGGTGGGCTACAGTCCATGGGGTTGTAAAGAGTGGGACACGACTAAATAGAGTGATTGAGCATGTACACATTCTCCTCACTATTCACACTTCCAGCACTCTCCCACCAGCCATCAAAATGAAGCATTTTGGAATACCTGAAGTATTCCAGCAGTTCCCACCTGGTTTTCCCATAGCCCCATCTTGTTTCCTCTTCCATCTACTCTGTACAGCTTCAGTGATATTTTAAATGCAGATCTTACCATGTTACTTTCCCTTTGATAAATTACGTTCAAAAATCCTACAAGTGACAAGGTCCTGAATGGTCTGCTCACACCCACCTTTCTAGCTTCGTCTCTTGCAGTGCTTCACTCACTCTGCACTCAGATCACACTGGCCTCTTCACTCCTTAAAAATCCTAAGCTCCTTCACAGCTCATGGTTTTTGTGTGTGCTCTTCCCTCTGACTAGAGTGATCACCCATTCTCCATCTCCCTAGTTCCTTCTACCTCATTTCTTCTTAGTTCTCAGGTCTCCATTTTAATGTTTTTACTACACTCACAGGTTATGTGTAAGGTGTTGTCAAACCAATGAAACATAGAAATATTCCAAAAGTTGTTAAACACAAATGAGAGTGATGTAAGAGACTGAACTTCTTTAATTTCAGCAGCTGGATGTTGATCTATTAAGAAAATGCTGGCCCTCTGTTCAGTCACGCTAGGTGAGGAGCCATTTGGCAGGACTCATTTTCTTTTCCTAATTTTTTTTTTTTTTTCCTTCACCCATTTGATCAATAAACAATGTAGCAACCCAGCTCTACCACTTTCCAGCCTCCAGGGTTCCTCAGACTGGGCCTTCCTCCGTGGTCCAGTGTCTTCTCTGTAACAGAATGGGACTATGACAACTTGTCCTGTCCTCCTCTCTCAGTTGGTGGCTTATCTTTGTTCCATTCTGGTGCTGTGATTATAAGTTTTCTCTCTAAAATTATTTCCAATAAATATATGAAAATGCATCACTTTCAAATACATGCTGCTGTGGTTATCATTTTAAAAATCCAAGAATGCTAAACTAAGAAGTTAAAAATATAAAGTATTTGTATTTTTACCATATTTCATAAATTGAAACCGTCTATAAGAATTTCTATTAATTCCAAAATTTAACTTATGGAATACCTAGGTATCATGTCTTCCAGTACTTCCACCCCTTCGGCAAGTCCTCAGAACCAACATGCTGGGATGTCAGTTGCTCCAGTCCTTCAGAGAAGTTACACACTGAGCTCAGGGAGCAGCAAAACAGTTCTTTGGAAAAGAAGTGCATCCTGGAAGATGAAGCCGGTTGCACCTCTGCCTTTATTAGTGAAAATTCTCTATGTCAAAGCCTTTCTGTCCAGGTAACAAAACCACCCATTTGTTCCTGGGAACAAAAGCCTCCTGAAACTTGACCGGCAATGGGCAGGGTCACTTCACTTCCAGATCTGGGATGGATTTGTACTCCCCCAGTGCAGTGGCGCTCCACGGACTTCCAGACCCGAGAAAAGGTCATTTCCATGCTCACTGAGTCGTGCTGAGCCCCACACTGAGGGACAAGCTGTGTATAAGGCGCCGATAAAACCCCCGGGAGCCGGAGTCAGATCTCCGGGGTACAAATACAGCTCTGCCAGGTACCCGTGTAACCTTGGGCAACCGTTTACCTTTCACAGCTAAGTTCTCCTCGCCTGTCAACTGAGGATAATCATAGTTCTTACCTCCTAGGGTTGCTGGGAGGAGGAGTAAATGAGTTAATCCACAGAAAGCGCTTGGAACAGCACCTGGCTAGCACATAACGAACTTGTTAATGTTACAGCATTTCAACCCAGGGCCCCTGCAGCTCCGCAATATTTTGCCTGGTTATGGAACGGCGCCTGGGAGTTACAAAACTTGAGATTCCAGGAGCTGAGTGGCCACAGCCAGTGAACCGGAGAGTAAAGGAAAAAAGAAATTGGGGTAGGGGCAGAGGGAGAACAGCGACGACTTCTGTCCACCGGCGCCCACCTGCAGCCTTGATCTCCCGGCCTCCGTTTCTTCTTCCAGGAGTCCGGCTCCGGAGCCGCGCACACGGAGCCTTTCTCCAATCAGACATCCCAAGGCTGCGCCACGTATGCGACCTGGTCCAATCTCGTCCCTGGAGGGCGGGAACGCGAACTTTCTACCTGCACCTGTGGCTGTAGTAGCCGCCTCCTGGGTTCTTTTTTTTTCTTCTTCCTTTCTTCCCGCTGCCCCGGAGTTCTGGTTTCCAGAATCACTTGGCGAATAACCAGCAGGTGGGCAGATGTCTTCCCCGCTGGGCCGACGCGGTAGGGAGGTTCAATGCATCATAGTGAGCAGTTGAGGTTCCATCTTCCGGCCGCGGTGCTACCAGGGAAAAGGGACGCGTCCGAGAATGAAAGACTACTAGTCGGGAGAGCTTGCCTGGCCATTCACCTGGGACAGTGAGCCTGGCACCCACTCACCGCGGGGCCCTCCAGCCGGATCCAACCACACTTGGAGCTCCGGGCTACTGTCGCCGCTGCGCCAGGAAATCGGAGGCGCCAGGGAAGACCAGCCGCAGCAACCGGCTTAGCTGGACTGCAGCGATTTCTGCTGGCACACCTTTCAGAAAGCCCAGTCTCTCCAAGACCGCACAGAGGAACGCCGCTCCCGGACTTCCAGATTAACCCAAGCGCTCGCGCTCCCGACTTTGCCTGGGAAGAGAGGCGCGGAGCCACGGGGTCAGGGAAGCCTAAGCAGGTGAGCGATGGGGTGATTCTCCGACCTCCAAGACAGAGAGGTTATTCCGGGGTGTCACCCTGGGGAGCTCCCCAGCTGTTAGAAGCAGGCGCTCTGCGTAATTTGCAATCTTTTCCTTGAGCAATACGTGCATAGCCCTTCTGTGCATACAAAGTTGATTGTAGAGAAGACAGCGTAGGGTAGGACAGAAAGCAGCATCAGAACAGCCACCACTATCACCATCACCACCTTCAGTGAACAGCTTGGGGGTGCTTTTCAGATCTATAAAGTGGAGGATGTTTGCAAACCCATTGCAAACTGTGCCAGAGGGTGTGGGTGCCTTCAGCAAGGAAAGAACTTTTGGCCATTTTTTTCTTCTATTGTTTTCAAGTCGCAGCCCGAGTGTGCCCTCGGGGAGTCTTGGGGAGAAGCCGGTGCCAAGGTCTCCCCGCTCAGCCGAGGCCGCGGCGGCCTCTGGCGTAGGCGTTCGGGTTCTCTCTCTCCCGGCGGTTTGGGGAGGAGAGTTTCTAACCACAAACACCGCGGAAGTTTCGCTCTCCAGCGCCGGCGAATCCAAGGAGCGTCGCGCGCGTGGGATGGGGAAGGAGCCCAGTGGAAACCTGGAAATGAGCCGCGGCGCCAGCGAATCCTACTCATTCGTGGAGTTAGTGCGGTGTAGACCCAGCACAGAAAGTGGGCAGAGAAGTCTCGCTTCTGATATTCGCACCTTAAGTCCTAGTAACACTTTTTGCCTTTTCGTTCCGCTGGGAGCTGTTTTAAAAGCTGGGAGGAGGGCAGATTGGAGTTCCGTTGTGCGCCCTCTCCTTTGGAGGAGGGAATTGCGCAAGGAAAAGAACAGAAACCTTTAATTTGAACTAAAAATCCCGAGTTGAGTTGCCTAGTACACACAGACTCGGTGCATATTTTAATACAGAGCTAAGGAAAGAGGTACTTGGGCTCATCTCAACTGCCGACCGGGGGGTGGCTTCAAAGAGACACAAGATTGGTCTTTGGAGAATAAAAGGAAGAGTAGGACGGCGGTTTTCAAGGGAAGTCTAGACATGCTTCTCTGAAAGTCACAAGGCAGACGTTTTGTCAAAAGCAGAATTTAAAAGAAACAAAACACCACGAGCTTGTCTCTCAATCT
This sequence comes from Nanger dama, assembly GCA_917880005.1. NCBI lineage: Eukaryota > Metazoa > Chordata > Mammalia > Artiodactyla > Bovidae > Nanger > Nanger dama. Next base: position 31,250,794 of record CAKJTW010000022.1, read on the forward strand.
TGCTGGTCTGTAAATCCCCAGCCCCCGCCCCCGAAAAATGACATCGAAAAAGGATCCCGGGACAAATGTGTAGGGAGCAAAAACCTTTGAGGGAAATTTCGGAACTGTCCGCGGTCTACTCTTCGTGCCCACGTACAGCGGGGACGCGCTTGCGTCCGGGCGCTCTCCTCCCACGTGTTGTTCTGGACCGGGTGGGTCACCTTTGGGCGTCGTTTACAATGGGGCAGACTGACAGGACGGGCCTTTCCCCTCTGGGACCTGTTTAATCCAGAAGCCCCGGCACCCACCCCCCGGGTGGCCCTCGAGGGCGGACCACTGCCCTATCCTGGCAGCCGGGGAGCGCCAAGACTGTCTCCAGACCAGAAGGCGGCGCCCGGGAGGCGGTTCGTCCGCCTGCGCTCTGGGGGGCGCGGCGAGGCTCTTTGAAAGCCCGCAGCCATCGGACTCCAGCCGATCCCGTGCCCGCTGGAGCACTGGAGAGGAAGTGGGATTGGGGCGCACGTGACTTCGACAAACCCAGTAACCAAGTTTTGTTTTCTTCCCCAGCACAAGCCGCTGGCCTCTGCTCCCAGCCCGCAGCCCGCTTGCGAGAGGCCGGGGCAGGGTCGGGTGGACCCGAGAGCGGGTGCTGCCGCCAAAGCCCTTCCCCGCGCCCCCGCGCCCCTCGGCCGGCCTGCCATGGCCGACGGCGGCAGCACCGGCAGCTCGGGCTCCTGGTGGAATTCGCTAACGAACAGCAGGAAGAAAAACAAGGAGGCCGCCGGGGGTGCGCAGCCGCCAGCCCAGCCTGCCCCCGGGGAACCCGCGCCGCCCGTCCAGGACTGGACGAGCAGTTCCCGGGAGAATCAGCACCCCAGTCTCCTCGGGGGCGCCGGCGAGCCCCACAAGCTAGACAAGTTGGGCGGGGAGAAATCGGGCAACAGCCGCCGAAATTTGAAGATCTCGCGCTCAGGCCGCTTTAAAGAGAAGAGAAAAGTGCGTGCCACTCTGCTCCCCGAGGGAGTCAGGTCCTCGGAGGAAGCGATCTTCCCTGGTGACCCCCACGACGACAAGCAATAGCCCGAGAGCTCCAGGACTCTCTTCCCACTACACCTCCTCAGCCCCCAGTTCTAACCCCGAGAATTCTGACCTTCTAGTCTCATCCCAACTAATTCAGAATATTCGCACCAGGCCTCTAGATTTTATTGTCCTGGAAACTGAAGTGACAATTGAGTGTTCCGGTAGCTCACGACTCAAGGATGCATTAAATATTTATTCGTGGTAAGAGAAGATACCACAGAGGAACCTGGTATAATTATTTTTTTTCCCAAAAACTTCCGTGGCGTTTGCGTCCCCCATGGAAATGAGAATTCTTGCCTGGAGAATCCCATGGATGGAGAAGCCTGGAGGGCTACAGTCCACGGGGTCGCAAAGAGTCTGACACGACTGAGCGACTTCACTTTCACTTTCACTTTATGGAAATGAGAAGGGTACTTCTCTAAGAGACCTTAACTCAACTGAAACTGTGCAGCCTTCCAACAAGGTTGGCATGCTCAGATTCCGGACTTTCCATTGGAAAGCAAATCCCAGTGCTATCTTTAATGAGAAATGAAATGCACTTTGGGAGCATTTCTTCAAGCTTATACCTTAAGGGATGGCAGAGAGCAGGAATCATTCTTAAGTAGAAGCGTTTTAAATAAGGCAAGATTGCTTTTAATGTTGACCTGCTAAACTGTACTGCCTATTTTAGCGAGGACTATTAAAACTGTTGCATTGTAAGACTTAAGGTGACTTTTGTATTTTTTCCATTGCAAGACTGAAACCCATCATACTTAAAAGAAGGCATGCAAAACCCAAAGTGACAGACTTAATCATTTGCCGCATAGCCTGACAGCTCCTCTCAAGAAACTGCAGGGAGGAGAACATGTCTAGAAACTACCAACACCCAAATTGGAATCAGTTAGTTGAAGATTCCTATTTATCAACCAGACTGGAGGAAAAGAGGGAGAGGTGTCAACTCATTATTCCTGAATTTTCTTTTTTACTTCAGTGTATCTTCATAAGGTAGAATAAGTCACCATGCTAATAACAGCTCTTTTAAGTATGTTATTAACCTGACTCACAATTATCTAAAAATACTTATTCAAACAGGTGGACTGAACTCTAAGTTTGTGCAGAGCCAGCTTTTTTTCCTCACTCACTTTGCTTTAAAAGCTAATTTCTTTATTCTAAAGTATGAATTTATCTAGTTGCAAAGCCTTAAAGACCTACCAACTTGAAGATTTTTAATAAAAATCTACCTGTTTGCTTTTGTTACAAACTTTAAGCAAAGGAGTAAATGAATACCACTAGCTTCCAGCAAATTATAAGAGCGTTATTGTAGTTAAGATCCCCTGGGACCTTTTCCCATCACAATTCAGCTCATTAATAAACATCTAGAAATGCATGGGGGCTTCCCAGGTGACTCAGTGGTAAAGAATCTGCCTACCAATACAGGAGGCACTGGAGACAGGATTTGATCCCTGGGTTGGGAAGATCCCTTGGAGGAGAAGAATGGCAACCCACTCGTTTTCTTGCTAGAAAATCCCATGGACATAGAAGCGTGGGGGCTATAGTCCATGGGGTTGTGAAGAGTCGGACACAACTGAGCATGCACACACCCCCAAGAAATGCATAGCAGGGAAATTATAATGATCAAAGTATACAGATATAAATATATACGTAATGTGGATAATGAGAGACAAGAGCTTGATTGGATCTTCTGAATTTATTATATGTAGTTTTTCTCTCAAATTTGTAACTTATAAAATAACAAAGCATGTTGATTGTCTAAAGAGATTTAACAAAGAAACTTGATGAAAATGGCTTAAATGGATTTAAATTAGTGAATCAAGCTTGGATATCAGCAAAGTCATAGTGTACCATTTGATACATGAGCGCATAACTAAAAATTTACTCCAAAAGAAACTGTTTTCATGGGGATTCTGAAAGCCTTACCTTCTTAAAAGAGAGTTTGTGAGGTGGTTTTCTTTTTTTTTAATCTTGTAGTTTTTTGGTTTTATATTTGGTATGTGACCAAAGTCTCATCAGGGTGAGCTTTCTGAATGAGGAGGACATTACAACAATTTTAAATGGGCCTACCTAGTGGCTCAGATGGTAAAAAGTGCCCGCAATGCAGGAGACTGGGTTCGATTCCTCGGTCAGGAAGAGTCCCCTGGGGGAAAAAATGGCTACCCACTCCAGTATTCTTGCCTGGAAAATCCCATGGATGGAGGAGCCTGGTGGGCTATACCCCATGGCATTGCAAAGAGTCGGACACGACTGAGCGACTAACACACCCATACACACACCTACAGCCTCTAGACTTTAATGAAGATGAGGGAGTCAGGATCTTGGACTCATAGAAGTTCATTGTAAGGGAGGAGATTGGGGGCTGACCAGCATTGGGAGTCCACAGAGCAGAAGCTGTCATATCAGGCTTTGAAACACCTTCATAAAATATTTTAATTTCTATAAGTAATCAAAATTAGAGTGGATAACTACCCCAAATGCTTTTCCCCTCCTGAGAAGACAAATAGATTAGATCTGTACCCATTTATAAAAGTAAGCTGGCCATTGTATACTTTTAAAATCCTATACTAACTCTTTCATCCACAGTTTTAATGTTTTAAAGAACTTTTTTTTCTTAAAAATTCCTTTAATTCACAAAACATTGTCATTTTCCCAGGTTCTGTGTCTAGTTTTGGATCCCACCCAAGTCTATAATTGCCGCAGATAATCAATATCAGACATACAGCAGGGGAACTTATTAACAGAACATCTTTCCCCACAGTTCTAAAAGAATTTAAAACCATGCTAATGGCAGTTACAACAATGAGTGCAATGTACAATCGGCAGTTGAGGTTTGTAATTACATAGTTTTAAAGCAGTCCTAATTATGCAGTGGGAGGAATTCACTGATTTAATCCCAACTCAGAGAAATCAGAAACCAAGCAGAATTGGTGAGATACAAAGATCATGAGTAAGATGAGATAATTTGACAAAGTGTCTCTGCTGGGATTCATGTGCTCTGCAGATGATTAATTACATTCCCATAACATATATACAGATTTTGAAAATGTATAAACTTTAAGATATTTTATATTAAATAAAGGGAAAATGTTTAAGTTTGGAGTTAATTACGTTAGAGACTTTTGTTCTCTTAAAGCCCTTTACAAATGAAATTTCACTCACAAGTTTGGAAAAAATTGAAGAAATTCTCATGCCATGATTTCAAATTATATGGAAAAAGGGACAATAATTTAGCAGTGTGTTTGCTAAATATTTTCATAACCACGATAATTATTAATATATACACAAGGTAGTTTTGGCCCCAGTGACTGCCCTTGCAGTCAGTGGCCAAGCTGTAACTCATATTACAAGTCATTGAATGTCCTTTTATGTCCGTGATTCTGTTGTTCATCCCATTGTGACTTGCATTTCAAAAGCAGAGACTCTGTTTTGTATACACTTAGGACATTCTGGTTTATTTAACACTTAGAAATAATTTTTTCTGCTTTGAAATGTAATGCAAACCCAGAATGCTGATATTGCTGAGTCCTTAGAAGGGAACTAAAAACTTAATGAACAGTAAGTTTGAAGGCTGAAGCTTTGTCAGAAAGAGTTCCCCTGAGATACACCGAAGAAAATTTGGGTGGTTTAAAATAAATAAATAATAAAAATGGGCAGAAATAATTTTAAACAAAAGTCTAACTGGAGGGATTTTTGGTGGTCCAGTGGCTAAGACTCCCTCCTCCCAATGTAGGGTGCCCAGGTTTGATCCTGGGTCAAGGAATAAGATCTCCTAGGCCACAGCTAAGAGTTCGAATGCCATGACTAAAAGATTCCACATGCCACATCTAAGACCCAGCACAGGCATACAATAAATAAATAATTTTTTAAGGTGAACCAGAAAGGAATAAGAGGGGAAAGTGGGGCAGTTAATATCCAGTGATCACAAGGCACCTTTTATGAGGAAAAGAGAATATTATTTTTCCTTTGCTGAGAAGAGTCACCAGACCGGAAACAAACACAAAAAGCTGGTCTGATAATATAAGGGTAAGCAATCTTTAAAAACTCTACTTTATCTGTGGAGCATTTTATGATAATTACAAAGAAATGGAAGAGATTCTGGGGATAAGCATGAGTTATTATCTCCACGGTAAGTAGAGAATGAGACTATTTTATACCCTTGGGTATCAGTATAATAAGTGTCTTAGAGTAGAAACAAGTGTGCAGCCCAGAGCAAACTTTGTCATTGATAAGCTGGCTGTCCCATCACAGCTTTGTTTTTCTCACTTGTTTTCTATTTCTCTAGCCCCATTCACCTTGCCTCGGAGCCACGGCAAGTACATTCCTATCAGGCTCAGAGATGTGGAAGAGGGATTGCTGGGAGGCGCAGGGCCCTCCCCCAGCCTCCTGCAGGCATGGCAGGTCAACAACCAGTTTGTTGAAGGATGGCCCTGCACATGGGATGAAAAGCATTCGTGGTGAGAGAAGATTATCATTTAGGGGACAAGGTTCTAAGAAAACTTCACAGGTCTTGCCCTAGCAGAGGACAGATGACCCCTGTATAGACGTGGTAGTAGCATTCATGCATGCTAAATCGCTTCAGTCATGTCTGACTCTCTGTGACCCTATGGACTATAGCCAGCCAGGCTTATCTATCCACGGAGTCCCTAGACAAGAATACTGGAGTGGGCTGCCATGCCATCCTCCAGGGTATCTTCCAGACCCAGGGATGGAACCCATGTCTCTTATGTCTCCTGCACTGGCAGGCAAGTTCTTTACCACTAGAGGCAACTGGGAAGCCCAGTAGTAGCTATAAACCATGATAAATAACAAAGACAAAGTTTATCAGTGATACTTCCAGGTATTCAAAACAAGGAATTCAGCCATTCTTCCAAACCAAATTGTGCTGCAGATGACAAAGTGATGGATTTGTAACTATCATATGAGAGTTGCTGACATAACCTCATGCAATTTAAAAAAAAATGGAGAGTCTTTATTGCTGACATGTGTAATAAGACTGCTTACCCACAAGACAAAAATTTCTGGCCCTTAAACTAGAAAGATTCATGTTGAAGAAGATGAAGATTCCTACCTACCCCTGAAAGGAACTGCTGATTGACCTGCTAGTTGAGAAAGGAATACGGGCCCATCTGGGACCTCCCTGTGGTTTTCTGAAAGGATATCCCTTGAGTTACAAGTACCCTAGATTATTCTTTTGTTTTTCTAGTGGCGGTCCACAACCATGTGGCTCAGATGGTAAAGAATCCACCTGCAATACGGGAGACCTGGGTTTGATCCCTGGGCTGGGAAGATCCCCTGGAGGAGGGCATGACAACCCACTCCAGTATTCTTGCCTGGAGAATCCCCATGGGCAGAGAAGCCTGGAGGGCTACAGTCCATGGGGCTGAAAAGAGTTGGACACGACTGAGTGACTAAGCACAGTGCACAAAGACGGCAGCAAAGAGCGCCTGCAAAATCTTCCAAAACACCTGATTGTAATTCTCTCTCTCACTTGCTCTTAGACAAGTCTTTGATGAGCTGGTGTCAGTTTGCTCTTCTGTAAAATGATGAGATGGAGTCTATATTCTCACTTTAAAACTCTTTTAGGAGCCTGCTATTTTGAGCAACGGGCTGTAAAAGCAAACTTATACAGTCCTCATTGTTTACTATAAAACACAAAGGCACCAGCTTTCTGGCACTGATGGTCAGGTGGGGAGCTGGGAGGGAGGTAGAGAAGTGTAAATTGCAATAAAGCTACCACATTAGCATACGATGCTGTCACCACACTGTCATCTGGCCCAACGATCAGAATAATTTTACTGTGTAGGAGCGTGAAGCCTCATCATTCACTGAAAAAAACAAACAGCTGAAAGTGAAAGTCGTTCAGTCGTGTCTGACTGTGACACCATGGACTATAACCCACCAGGCTTCCCTGCTCGTGGAATTCTCTAGACAAGAAAACTGGAGTGGGTAGCCATTCCCTTCTCTAGGGAATCTTCCCGACCCAGATAGTGAACCCAGGTCTCCTGCATTGCAGGCAGATTCTTTATCATCTGAGCCATCAGCAAAGCCTCTAATCATCCTTCATGCTTAGAACCGAATTGCAGCAAGGCTATTTAGTTACAGATATTATCCAAAATGGGTGTTTTCCCAGCTACTGTCTCATCCGTTCCTCGTAACTAGCCCTCACCGTCCCCCAGTCCTGCCAATCTGCCTGCTTCTGTCCTCTTGTTTAAACTCATCTCCTTCCATCCTCATTGGAGAAGGTCAAACTCCTTCTCTAGAGCCGCCACCCCTGCCCAGCCATTCTGTGTTACTGACAGTTTCTGAGAGTGGCTGTTCCTTGTCATGCCAGGCCTCTGTCTGTCCTGATGTTTCTGCTTGGCGTATTCTTTTCCCACTACCTGCCTGCCAAAGCCTCAATCACCCTTTAAGATCCAAGAGTTTCTTCCCATGTAACTGTTATGTTATCTCCTTCGCTCTATTGGAAAACACTTATGAGGAATATATTTAAGTCTGTGTTTCCCACCCCCAGTGACCATATTTTATGCATGTGTCTCATTGCCCTTTAAGTCAAGGAACTCAGGGAAATTAAAGGGCAATGTCCATTCTTTATGTCCTTTCATTAACTCCCGGCTAATCTACAAGGACACCGGCCCTCCAGGTGGCACGTGCAGCTAGCATGTAGTTCTTGGTAGTGCCATAATCTTTTTTCCTCTAGGAAAGCAGGCTGTGTTTGGCTGCTGGTGAAATTTAGGGGGTTATGAATCAGTAAGAGTCTTTTCAGGAGAGAGAAATTACACAGCGTATTTGAACAGGGAGTGTTTACCATACAGAACTATTTTCCATGATAGGGACTGGCATTAAAGGGATTGACTGGTAACAAGTAACAGGAACCTAGACTTCCCTGGTGGTCCAGTGGTTAAGATTCCATGCTCCCAATACACTGGGCATGGTTTCAGTCTCTGGTTGTGGAAGATACTATGTGGCACAGCTTCCCCTTTACCCCTTGCCCCCACAAAAAGAGAGAAGTAACAGGAACTCGAAAGAACACTGGAATACTCTAAGTGGCAGCCACTACTCCAGAGCTGAGATGAAGTGCTCAAGGATGAACCTTCCCTCCAAACCCCTACACCTTGTTGGAAGGGACATGGCTGGGACCCACTAGTAGGCAGAGAACTCACATCAATGAAACTTGCTGGAAATCCACCTGCTAGAACTGGTTTCTGTGAGCCAATTGGTACTTAAGCACGAATCACTAAATTCTTTGAATAGCAAGGGTAAAATACAAGTGATACCACTGTGTTAACACAGTATATGACAAAATTGGTGTTTCTATAGGCTGGGCTACATTTATCTCAAGAGGGCAACTCCTTGCCTATAAAGTGCCCATGAAAGACTTCCCAGGTGGCCCTAGTAGTAAAGAACCTGCCTGCCAATGCAGGAGAAAGAAGAGACTCAGGTTTGATCCCTGGGTCAGGAAGATCCCCTGGAGGAGGGCATGGCAACACACTCCAGTATTTTTGTCTGGAGAATCCCCACGGATAGAAGAGCCTAGAGGGCTACCAGTTCATAGGGTCACAAAGAGTCAGACACGACTGAAGTGACTTAGCACACACACACGCAGGCAAAGTGCCAGTCAGACTTGGAAAAACTTGCTACTTCCTCTGGGTGGACTTTGGCCCAATCATACTCCGTGGCAGCTACCCTGGTCCAGTAACTGACCTACACAGCCTTATACAGCAGCTGTGAGTCCATGAACAAATGGAACTATGCTCTGAAGGTGATGGGCTTGGGTAAAGGACAGGCCTGCCTGCCTGACTGAAGGGAAACCCGGGTTCTAGACCCACTTTTCAAACCAGTAACTGTGTGGTCTCAGGCAAATCACTGAATTGCTCTGGGCTTTCATTTTCTTATCTGTAAAATAAGAAGTTCAGATACTTCAAGTTCAAACCTTCTGTTCTTATAGTGTCTGTGTAAGAGAAGTGGTGTTTACTTTTATATTCAAAACAGACCAGATCTCCGATTACATGCAACAAATTTTAAAGTAGGATTGCAATCAACACTGTGTCCCTTACCATTGACATGATGTTTTTCTGGCCTGTGATCAGATCGATCAATACCAGATCTTCCAGCTAACTTGAAATTCCTCCTTTGCATGCATGCCTGCATGCTCAGGCGCTTCAGCTGTGTCCCACTCTGCAGCCCCTCGGACTATAGCCCACCAGGCTCCTCTGTCCATGGGGATTCTCTAGGCCAGAATACTAGACTGGGTTTCCATGTCCTCCTCCAGGGGATCTTCCCACCAGGGATCAAACCCGAGACACTGTATCTCCTACATTGGCAGGTGGATCCTTTACCTGTCACGCCACTTGGAAAGCCTGCCTCTTCTGCATGTATGTCATAAATAGACATATAATTCCTACTGTTCCTTCAAGTGTTAACAGTGACATTGGTTGCTTCAATAAGAGCCCCCAAGATAGAGTTAGATCCCCTCATCTGTGTCCCTGCTGAGGACACAAAGACTCTGGCCACAGTCCCATCGCAAGGACAGTATGTTCACCATCTCCACCAACAGATGGGAAACTCTTAAAAGGGAAGGACTCTGATTTATGCTGGCTCTGCTGTGGCCAGCACAGTGCTTAGCACACAGTACTCACTAAATATTTGTTAAGCCAATGAGGACTTAAATCAAGCTTCTTGCTGGAGCAGTGAAATAATATAGTAGTTAAGACAGTGGATTCTGAAGTCAGATGAGTTAGACTTAAATCTAACTTTTCTATTTACTTTAATAGAAGTAAATCTAGACTTAAATCTAGCTTTTCTATTTACTGTGTGTGCACCTATGTGAGTTATACAACCTGCCTTGCTTTAATTTTTGCAGTTGTTATTTGTTTTGTTTTTGTGTTTTTAATCCCAATATTGAGTTATAATTGGTATATAACATTGTATTAGTTTAAGGTGGACAATACAATGATTCAATAGATTTATAGATTGTTAAATGGTCACCACAATAACTTTAGTTAACATTTACCATCTCACATAGTTACAATATTTTCCTGTGATGAGAACTTTTAAGGTCTACTCTCTTAGCAATTTCTAAATATATACTGTGGTGTTGTTACCTAAAGTCACCATTCTGTACATTACAGCCCCAGGACTTACTCATCTTACCGTTTTGACTACCTTCCTCCATTTTCCTCACCCTCTGTGGCAACTACCAATCTATTCTATCTATTCTACCAATCTATTCAGCTTGTTTTAGATTTCATCTAGAGAAGAGAATGACAACCCACTCCAGTATTTTTGCCTGATAACTCCCACGGACAGAGGAGCCTGGCAGGCTACAGTCCATGGGTTTGCGAGTCAGACATGACTTAGAGACTAAACGACAACAATGATGAGTGAGACTATAGTATATGTCTTTCTGTGTGATTTATTTTACCTTACATTCTTTACCTTCAAGGATGATTGAACCCAATTCATTGATTCATTTAGAAAGTTGCATAGGAAGTATACAGAACTGACCTCCTTATATGGGAAACTCTTAATAAACATTAGCCTACTAATTATTATCACCAATGTTCAATTTGACTCATGTAACATTTATGGAGGGAAGTTGGAAGGTAAAATGCATCTTGTCCCAGGTTCTTCATAACTTTAAAGAAGACAACTGGAGCAGTTTAGAAGTTCAAAGCCTGTCTTGCCAGGGTCTAGCCCTGGTGGGTCCAGGGAATTGCACTGTCCTATAATTTTATAAATCCAGAAGTGCTCATACCAACTCACTCTGTCAGCTGATCATAATCTGAAATAGCAGTCAGTTTTAGAATGATTTGCATATTAGAAGACTCACAGATGTAAGGTCCCTTCCTTGTCTGGAAAGAACAGTTGTCCCCACTCTTCAACTACTGTCATTGTTATACTCTTCCAAGGTATGATTTTATTTTTGCTGATATTTTCCTTTTCATGTTGTTAATACAGATTGATCATGAATCCGTTAGAAAATTTAATAAAACTTCTTATAAGAAGTGCTTATACACCCAGAGTAAGCTCTTCTGGGTGTACTTTCTTCCAGTAAGTTTTAGTGCATGTCTGGTAGGGGTGAGTTTGTGTGTGTGTTTAAAAATCCTGAGACAAAGTTTTATTTAAAATTTTTCCCCATTTGCAGCCACTTACTATCACGGACCCATATTAATAAGTCTGAACAGTACAGAATAGGTGAAGGATGGTGGAGAACAAGGGGTTACCACTGATCTAAGATGCTTTTGTCGTACTAGTTGTGTTCCTTTGGAGATCAGCCCCTAAGAAGCCTCTCTGCACTGCTGAACCCCGTTGACCGGTGTCCTACCTGCAGTGTTTCTATCAGTGGCTATGACTCAACTGCTCCCGAATTTCTTCTCACGCCCTTGCTGCGCTTCCTTCAGTATTCTTAATCACTGAGGCCAGAAAACTAGAACTCATCCTCGGTTCTTCCTTCCTCCTAACTCACTGGCTGTCTTCATTGAATCAATCGATCTGTTCTGTGTCTCTAGTAAACTCTTTCAAATCCATCCACCTCTCTCCATTTCCCCCCACCACAGACAGAATCGAAGGCACCATTTCTTCTCCCCTGGCCCGGCCCAGCAGCCTGCTCTCTGGTCACCTCTCTGTATCCACTCCTGCCCCCTACTGTAATTTGTTCCCCAGCCCACTACTGAACTGAACTCTGTAAACAGTAAGATCTCAAAACTCTTTAAGCTAGGAAGCTAATCCAGTATCTCCTTCCCCTGGTTAACTTTCTCTGATGCATGATGAAGCAATATTTTCCAGATAGAATTCTCGGATGTGAGAGTTGGACTGTGAAGAAGGCTGAGAGCCAAAGAATTGATGCTTTTGAAGTGTGGTGTTGGAGAAGAATCTTGAGAGTCCCTTGGACTGCAAGGAGATGCAACCAGTCCATTCTGAAGGAGATCAGCCCTGGGATTTCTTTGGAAGCAATGATGCTAAAGCTGAAACTCCAGTACTTTGGCCACCTCATGCGCAGAGTTGACTCATGGGAAAAGACTCTGATGCTGGGAGGGATTGGGGGCAGGAGGAGAAGGGGACGACAGAGGATGAGACGGCTGGATGGCATCACCGACTCGATGGACGCAAGTATGAGTGAATTCCAGGAGTTGGTGATGGACAGGGAGGCCTGCTGCGATTCATGGGGTTGCAAAGAGTTGGACACGACTGAGTGACTGAACTGAACCGAAAAGTTCTTTAAGATTTTAAGTTTAATTAAGTCCTATTTGTTTTTATTTTTCTCACTCTAGGAAGTGGATCAAAAAGATACCGCTGCAATGTACATCAAAAACTGTTCTGTTTTTCTCTAAGAGTTTTATAATATCTGGCCTTACATTTAGGTCTTTGATCCATTTTGAGTTTATTTTTTATGTATGGTATTAGGGTGTATTCTATTTTCATTCTTTTACATGTAGTTTCCCTGGCACCATTTAATGAAAAAACTGTCTTTTCTCTATTGATATTCTTCCCTCCTTTGTCATAGATTTATTGACCATAGGTACATGGCTTAATTTTTTTGTTGGATTATAGTTGATTTAAAATGTTGTCTTAGTTTCCAGTGTATAGCAAAGTGATTCAGTAATACATATACAAATACTCATTTTTTTCAGATTCTTTTCTTATATATGTTATCAGAATATTGAGGAGAGTTCCCTATGCTATATACAAGGGCCTCGTTGGCAATCTATCTTAAATATAATAGTGTGTGTACGTTAATCCCAAGTTCCTGGTTTATCCCTCCCCCACATTTCTCCTTTGATATCCATAAATTTGTTTCCAGTATCTATAAGTCTGTTTCTGTTTTGTAAATAAGTTCATTTATATCTGTTGTTAAAGCAGATTCCACATATGAAAAAATAAATAAAAGTGTTTTAATCATCCTGCTCCAGAAATGAAGAGGATGAGCCAAAGTAGAAACAACACCCAGTTGTGGATGTATCTTGTGGTTAAAGTCAAGTCCGATGCTGTAAAGAACAATATTGCATAGGAACCATGAATCAAGGTAAATTGGAAGTGGACAGACAGGAGTGGCAAGAGTGATCATCAACATTTTAGGAATCAGTAAATTAAAATGGATTGGTATGGGCGAATTTATTTCAGAGGACCATTATATCTACTACTGGTGGGCAAGTATCCTTTAGAAGAAATGCAGTAGCCTTTATAGTCAACAAAACAGTCCAAAATGCAGTACTGGGGTGCAGTCTCAAAAATGACACATGCAGATGGTGATTGCAGCCATGAAATTAAAAGACACTTACTCCTTGGAAGGAAAGTTATGACCAACCTAGATAGTATATTGAAAAGCAGAGATATTACTTTGCCAACAAAGGTCCGTCTAGACAAGGCTATGGTTTTTCCTGTGGTCATGTATGGATGTGAGAGTTGGACTGTGACGAAAGCTGAGCATCAAAGAATTGGTTTGTTTCCAAGGCAAACCATTCAGTATCACAGTAATCCAAGTCTGTGCCCCAACCACTAATGCTGAAGAAGTTGAAGTGGAATGGTTTTGCAAATACCTATAAGACCTTCTGAAAGACATGGGAATACCAGACCACCTGACCTGCCTCCTGAGAAACCTATAAGCAGGTCAGGAAGCAACAGTTAGAACTGGACATGAAACAACAGACTGGTTCCAAACAGGAAAAGGAGTACATCAAGGCTGTATATTGTCACCCTGCTTATTTAACTTATATGCAGAGTACATCATGAAAGCACAAGCTGGAATCAAGATTGCCAGGAGAAATATCAATAACCTCAGATATGCAGATGACACCACCCTTATGGCAGAAAGTGAAGAGGAACTAAAAAGCCTCTTGATCAAAGTGGAAGAAGAGAGTGAAAAAGTTGGCTTAAAGCTCAACATTCAGAAAATGAAGATCATGGCATCTGCTGGTCCCATCACTTCATGGCAAATAGATGAGGAAACAGTGGAAACTGTGTCCGATTTTATTTTTTGGGGTTCCAAAATCACTGCAGATGGTGATTGCAGCCATGAAATTAAAAGACGTTTACTACTTGGAAGGAAAGTTATGACCAACCTAGATAGTACATTGAAAAGCAGAGATATTACTTTGCCAACAAAGGTCCGTCTAAACAAGGCTATGGTTTTTCCTGTGGTCATGTATGGATGTGAGAGTTGGACTGTGAAGAAAGCTGAGCGCCAAAGAATTGATGCTTTTGAACTGTGGTGTTGGAGAAGACTCTTGAGAGTCTTTTGGACTGCAAGGAGAGCCAACCAGTCCATTCTAAAGGAGATTAGTCCTGGGTGTTCATTGGAAGGAAAGATGCTAAAGCTGGAAGTCCAGTACTTTGGCCACCTCATGCAAAGAGTTGACTCATTGGAGAAGACCCTGATTCTGGGAGGGATTGGGGGCAGGAGGAGAAGGGGACAACAGAGGATGAGATGGCTAGATGGCATAACTGACTTGATGGACATGAGTTTGAGTGAACTCCGGGGAGTTGGTAATGGACAGGGAGGCCTGGCGTGCTGTGATTCATGGGGTCACAAAGAGTCAGACACGACTGAGGGACTGGACTGAACTGAACTGAACTGAACAAGACCTTCTAGAACTAACACCAAAAAAAAAGATGTCCTTTTCATCATAGGAGACTGGAATGCAAAAGTAAGAAGTCACGGGATACCTGGATTAACAAGCAAGTTTGGCCTTGGAATATAATATGAACAAGGGCAAAGGCTAATGGGGTTTTGTCAAAAACTGGTCATAGCAAACATTCTCTTCCAACAATACAAGAGATGACTCAACACGTAAATCACCATATGGTCAATACTGAAACCAGATTGATTATATTCTTTGCAGCCAAAGATAAAGAAGCTCTTTACAGTCAGCAAAAAAAGACGGGAAGCTGACTGTGGTTCATATCATGAACACCTTATTGCAAAATGCAGACTTAAACTGAAGAAAGTAGGGAAAAGTGAAAGCCAGTAGGCCATTCAGGTATGACCTAAATCAAATTCCTTACTATTATACAGTGGAAGTTACAAATAGATCCAAGGGATTGGATTTGATAGAGTGCCTGGGGAACGAAGGATGGAGGTTCGTAACATTGTACAGAAAGTGAAGTGAAAGTCTCTCAAGTCATGTCCAACTCTGTGACCCCATGGACTATATACTCCATGGAATTCTCCAGGCCAAAATACTGGAGTACATAGGCATTCCTTTCTCCTGGAAATCTTTCCAACCCAGGGATTGAACCCAGGTCTCCTGTACTGCAGGTGGATTCTTTACCATCTGAACCACGAGGGAAGACCAAGCCTTTTTCCCAAGAAAAAGAAATGCAAAAGGCAAAATGGTTGTCTAAGGAGGCCTTACAAATAGCTGAGAAAAGAAGAGAAGCAAAAGGCAAAGGAGAAAAGGAAAGATACGCCCATCTGAATGCAGAGTTCCAAAGAATAGCAAGGAGAGATAGATAAGAAAGACTTCCTAAGTGATCAATGCAAAGAAATAGAGGGAAACAATAAAATGGGAACAACTAGAGATCTCTTCAAGAAAATCAAAGATACCTAGTGAACATTTCAAGCAAAGATGGGCACAATAAAGGATAGAAATGGTATGGACCTAAGAGAAGCAAAAGATATTAAGAGGTGGCAAGAATACACAGAAGAACTATATTTAAAAAGTATTAATGACCCAGATAACCACGATGGTGTGATCACTCACCTAGAGCCAGACATCCTTGAGGGCAAAGTCAAGTGGGCCTTAGGAATAATCACTATGAACAAAGCTAGTGGAGGTGATGGAATTCCAGCTGAGCTGTTTTAAATCCTAAAAGATGATGCTGTTAAAGTGCTGCACTCAATATGTCAGCAAATTTGAAAAACTCAGCAGTGGGCCCTGGAAAATGTCAGTTTTCATTCCAATCCCAAAGAAAGGCAACACCAAAGAATGCTCAAACTACCTCATAATTGCACTCATTTCAGTATTGACCATATGGTGATTTACATGCTAGCAAGGTAATGCTTAAAATCCTTCAAGCTAGGCTTCAGTAGGATGTGAACCAAGAACTTTCAGATGTACAAGCTGGATTTAGAAAAGGCAGACGAACCAGAGATCAAATTGTCAACATCAGCTGGATCATAGAAAAAGCAAGAGAATTCCAGAAAAACATCTACTTCTACTTCATCAGCAATGCTAAAGCTTTTGACTGTGTGGATCACAACAAACAGTGGAATATTCTTAAAGAGATGGGAATACCAGACCACCTTACCTGTCTCCTGAGAAACCTGTATGTGGGTCAAGAAGCAACAGTAAGAACGGGACAGGAAAACAACAGACTGGTTCCAAATTGGGAAAGGAGTTTGTCAAGGCTGTATATTGTCACCCTGCTTATTTAACTTATATGCAGAGTACATCAAGCAAAATGCCAGGCTGGATAAAGCACAAGCTGGAATCAAGATTGCCAGGAGAAATATCAACAACCTCAGATATGCAGATGACACCACCCTAATGGCAGAAAGTGAAGAGGAACTAAAGAGCTTCTTGATGAAGGTGAAAGAGGAGAGTGAAAAAGCTGGCTAAAACTCAAAATTCAAAAAACTAAGAGCATGGCATCCAGTCCCATCATTTCATGGTAAACAGATGAGGAAACAATGGCAACATAAACAGATTTTATTGTTCTTGGGCTCCAAAATCACTGCAGATGATGACAGCAGCCATCAAATTAAAAGATGCTTGCTCCTTGGAAGAAAAGCTATGACAAACCTAGACAGAGTATTAAAAAGCAAATTCATTTCTTTGCCAAGAAAGATCTGTATAGTCAAAGCTATAGCTTTTCCAGTAATCATTATGGATGTGAGAACTGGACAATAAAAAGGCTGAGTGTCGAAGAATAATCGATACCTTCGAAATGTGGTGCTGGAGAAGACTCTACAGAATCCTTTGAACAGCAAGGAGATACAACCAGTCCATCCTAAAGGAAATCAGTCCTGAATATTCATTGGAAGGACTGATGTTGAAGCTGAAACTCTGATACTTGGGCCACCTTATGTGAAGAACTGCCTCACTGGAAAAGATCCTGATGCTGGGACAGATTGAAGACAGGAGGAGAAGGGGATGACACAGGACGAGATGCTTGTATGGCATCACCCACTCAATGGACATGAGTCTGAGCAAACTGCAGGAGACTGTGAAGGACAGTGAAGCCTGGTGTGCTGCAGTCCATGGAGTCGCAAAGAGTCGGACATGACTGAGCGACTAGACAGCAAAATCACCTTGCTGGGTCCATCCTCTGCCCACTTCCCCCAGCTCTCTCTCTCCCTGCCATCCCTTCAAACACTCCATTCCAAGAAAGCAGGTTCATGTCATAGCACTGACCACCATCCTCTCTTCTCCCTCCCAGTCTTACCATATGTTCTCCCCTCTGCCTCGTGTTTTCCAAGATCTCAAGAGCTTGATGAGCCTCTTTAGTTAGACCCTTTCTTTGCAGACTTTTGGTGCTTTTGAAGATATTTCTGCTGCTTGAACAGCCACATGGAATGGAACTGGAGTGGAAGACTACCTTCTCTACCTCAGCTTTCCTTGTGAATAAATGCAAGTGGCGAATTTCACGTCATGGTGTTTTGCTTGAACTAACCGGGAGTTGGTGATGGACAGGGAGGCCTGGCATGCTGCAGTTCATGGGGTCACAAAGAGTCGGACACGACCAAGCGACTGAACCGAACTGAACTGAACCACATATAAAAGTGTATCTCTTAGAGATAAACTGCATAGCCCAGGGAAGCCTTAGGTAATATCAGCTGTCTATTCATACTCCTGAGGGATGGGTTGAGACTGGCCTGAAAGATATATTCCAGCAGTTTCCTTTCAACACTCTCTGGAATGTGGAGGCTCCATTTCCTAGGAGAAAGCCAAGAGGTGTGCGTTTTGGAAAACTAAGATTATGTTCTTATTTCAAAAATTCAATGATGGGAGACATCTTGGAGAAAAGGAGAGAACCACAGGTCCAGGGATGACAAATAAAAATAATTGGATTCTGTGTTGTCATCTATATGTTTAAGAACATACCTTGGACCTGGGGTTAGATAATGAATGCATTTAAAGTGTTGCCAGATCCCTCAAAAGGGAGATAAAATCAGGAAGTGAAGAAGGCAATTAGCTTAGTGGGGAAATGCAATGGGAAATTTCAGGAATGCCTAGTGAATGGCTTAAGGTATTTACGGAGATACCACACTGTCAACAATAAAAACTCTAAAGCCCTGGGAGGGACCATCCTCCCTGCATTTCTGATCCTAGATATGGTGGAAGACTAGGAAGCAGCTTCATCCTGATGATTCACATGCTTTCCTTAATTTGTCCACTGCTGTATTATTGCACATGGGGACTTTCACGAGAAAACTTTTGGAAAATCAAGGCAACCTTAGGTAACTCATTGTCAGGTCCATGGAATATGTCAACACCTATGAGCCTTGACAGACTTCTTTTAGAAAGAAATCTCTCAGTCTGAGTTTGCTGAAGCATGTGTTTTGATTAAAGGTAGTTGTTCACATCTTTATCCTTGGACATATTCTAAGGTTCTTTTACACTGAAGCCAATTCTCAGGAATTGGAAATGTAACCTAGTGAGGGTTCCAATAGACTTGAGTTTTAAAAGAAAGCGCCCTGTCACCCCCTGTTGATTGTAATGAGAATGTGGGGACTTGTAGATGCCCCTGACCCTGACATAGCCAAGGCTACAGGCACTAGGAATTTTTGGAGTGAAGATCACTCTTTCCAGTCTACAGGGGCATAGAGCGCTGGTTTTTAGGAATGAAAGGTAGAATTTTTCCCATTGCAATTTTTAGTTGTGGGGACACTTAGCTGTCTTATATCTGTAATGTAATATTTAATTTGGGGCTAGATAACTTCAGCAAAAATCAACACTTATTGAGTATATAGTACAAGGGCTTTGGGGCAAAAAATAAAGTAGATACAGATATTTTAGTTCTTCACATATTTCATAAATTTAAACCTTGACTGTGTCCTTCACTTTTATTGATTTATCAATTTATTGAACAAAGTTTTGTTGAGATCATTCATTCTTTTGTTTATTCAGTGTGCCAATTAGGTACCCGGCAATGAACTAAACTACAGATGTAGGAGAAAGTAAGATCTTAACCTATACCTACTTATAATCTTACTGGAATATGGTGTAACACAAACAATAATAGTTTAGAGACTGATATTGTATCATTCAGGAACCTTTCAAGACATTTTGATGAATTAATTACTTTGTGAGTAAACTGAAGGTGTTAAATATGCTCCCAATCCGACAAATCACGCCCTTTGTTTCTGGAGCAGCATACCTGCCTGCTCGAGTGAATACATAGGAGAAACCACCAGCAGAGTATGAGGTTCTGCCTCTAAACTCCTCGTGTTTGCAGAGTACCAGAGCCTGAAGCTGCCTTTGCTAGGAGCAGGGATACACCTGAAGGTTCAAGAGTCATGCCAAACTCACTTCTCTTCAGCAAGAGAAAGAAAAATTGCTCCTTTATCCTCTCAACTCTTTGACTTTTCAAGTACATAGATCCACTTCCCCAGAACCACTATGCCTCCATCATAGCATCAGAGCACCAAGATGGATGAAATGTGCTATGCTGTATAATTTAACCTGTTTGCAGTTGGAGCAAAATCACCAACTGGCTGGACTACATTTCGACAGAATCACCTCTCTTTATCACAACTGTCAGTAGGATTTCTGCTTGTAGTTCTGTGTGAGGACAGGAGATGATCTGCAAAGAAAGTGTCCATCTAAAGAGGCTCATCAAGCTCTTGAGACCTTGGAAAATCTGATCTCCAAGGCAGAGGGGAGAATATATGGTAAGACCTGGAGGGAGAAGAGAAGATGGTGGTCAATGCATTGAAATGAGCCTGCTTTCTTGGAATGGAGTGTTTGAAGGGACAGCAGGGAGAGAGCGAGCGAGCTGGAGAAGTAGGCAGACGGCGGAGCACCACCAGCAGGGTGATTAAAGCACTTTTATTTATTTTTTCATACATGGAATCTGATGTAATAATATGAACTTACAAAACAGAAAGAGACCTACAGATACTTAATGTGGAGAAAGGTTTGTGAACCTGCACACCGTCTTTCGGACTCATGGACAGGTTTTTCAATGAGAAAAGAGTCCAATGCGATAGCCACACATGTTCCTTCCTGGGGGCTGCCTCCTTGACTCAGCAGCCTTGTCTTTCCCTCAGTCTCTCAGGGAACTGTGAGCATGGGTGACTACATTCACTAAATCCAACCTGATTTGCATCCTTCTTTTCTACTATTCATCTAGCTTCAAACTTCCTGTTCCTGAACATTTTGAGTGGGAAACTCATTCAAATATTTATTTTCAGACTTTTCTAGCTATGAGAATGCAGTTTTGCTTTCCTAAACCATCCTCTCTGGTTAATTACAAGAATTATAGGACTTCAAAAGGACAAAAATAAATACACAAAATTTTCTAAGAAAGAGTTATAGAACTTCATTCATTACTCAACAAATTTTACTGACTCCCTGAGAACAATGTATGATTCAGACACATCTGTACAACCATATTACCTGGTACTTAAGAAACAGCCACAACCACTACAAAATGCAGCAGGCAGCATATCATAGTTAACACTGTTTTTTTGTCGCTATTGTTGTTTAGTCACTAAGTTGTGTCTGACTCTGCAACACCATGGACTATAGCCTTATAGGGCTTTATAACTGAGAAAGTACTGTCATATCCATAATTTCACGTGATCCATACGAAACCTGTGTGTAGCAGATGCTTTAGATTATTATTTCTATGGCCATGCTCCTTCAGTGGGGGACTCTGCAGCTCCTCCCGTCAAGATGTGGAGTCTAGGCACTTCCCTGGTTGTCCAGTGGCTAAGACTCCATGCTCCCAGTGCGAGGAGCCAGGGTTCAATCCCTGGTCAGGGAGCTGGATCTCACATGCCAAAACTAAGACCCAGCACAGCCAAATAAATAAATATTTTTTTAAAAATGTTAAATCTATTTCCTAACCCTTTGCCTTCGGGCTCATTTCTAGCGTCTTGCTTTGGCCAACAGAATGTGATAGAAGTGATATCGGGCTTCCCAGGAGGCTCAGTGGTAAGGAACCCACCTGCCGATGCAGGAGACTCAGGAGATGCAGGTTTGATGCCTGGGGTCAAGAAGCTCCCCTGGAGGAGGAAATGGCAACCCACTCCAGTGTTCTTGCCTGAAGAATCCCATGGACAGAGGAGCCTGGTGGGCTCCAGACATGGGCTCGCCCCAATCTTGACTTAGCAACTGAGCACACGTAAGAGGATATTATGCCACCTCCAAGTATATCAGTCTACTCAGCTGTCATAACAAAACACCACAGACTGGGTGCCTTCAGCAACAGAAATTTATTTGCTCACAGTTCTGGAGGCTAGAAGTTCAAAATCAAGGTGCTGTCCCATTTGGTGTGTGGTGAGACCTCTCTTCCTGGCTTGCAGACCTTCTCATCTTATCCTCACACAGCCTTTCCTCTGTGCTTGTGAATAGAGAGAGAGAGATCTCCGATATCTCATAAGGACACTAGTCCTAGTAGATTAAGGCCCTACCTTTATGACTTTATGACTTTATTCTTTTTACTTCCTTATAGGCGCTATCCCCAAATATAGTCAAATTGGTGATTGGGGCTTCAAACTATGAATTTGAAGGGAGGACAGAATCCACAGCTCCATGACTAGGTCCCAGGGGGCCTTGTGAGCTTTGATTATCTCTCAGAAATTGTCTACAACTTAAGACAAGCCCAGGCTAGTCAACTGGAGAGAAGAGACTTCAAGGAGCAGGGATAAGCTGTCTTCCTGAGACTACCAGAGAGAGACCAACTGCAGGCTCAGGAGATGGCCTAGATGGGACAGAACCACCTAGCTAAGCCAGATCAAATGTGACCTGCAGAACTGAGGGCAAAATTAATTGCTTTAAGCCACTACATTTTGGATGGTGTGTTGGGCAGCAAAAGCTAAGTAATGTCACAGATATTACTCTGATTCCCATTTTGTTGATGAGAAATAGAATCTTAAATCAAGTGATCACCCAGGGTTTTATGGTTAGTGAGTACTAAAACACTACATCTTCTGAATTCAAATCTTAGCTTTCTCCATTGTCCTCTGATTTTACACCAGAAAATATGGACTTGGAGTCCATAGATATAAACACATTGAAGTAGGCCAATTTATGATCCTTTTCCTGGCTGGACTTTAGAGTGGATGAGTGTGTATGAGTATGTGTGCCTGTGTGTACATGTACCTGCATTTCCTCTGAAGGGTACAGACCTAGGATTTATCAGGTATTTTATTCCAAATGAATAGTTTCATTGGCTGTGATGGATCCAGGCCCTACATACTCATGTCAGCGTGACTGAACTAGCCTCTGGATAAAAATGACAATGAGCTTCAATATGCTCCTACTGTGGACCTCAAAGAGAATATTTCTGAAACCCTTTCTTGAAATGCTGAATAGAGGTCAGAAAGAAAGCAAAGCTGCAGAGAAACCCTCACTGAAATGGAAGATGATTGCTATTTGAGAAGAATGAAAGGGCCAAAAAAGAGAGGCTTGAGTCATGAGACACCACCCACCCCCCATATAAGGACTTCCCAGGTACCTGTTTTAACAGTCATATCTCCCAGTCTGCTATTGTGAAATCTCAGGCTTATTTACAATATTTTGCTCTTTCAGATAATGCTATATAGATATTTTGTATACAGACCATTTTGCAACTGAGTAAATTTTTTTGTAAAGTCAAATCTTTGAAGTAGGCATTCTGGATCAAACAATATATCCTTCACATTCTTATAGGTAAATTTTAGAGATATTGTCTAATTGCCACTGTCGGGGTTGTGTCAATTTATACTTCAGCAATGTGTACGAATGACTTTCTCCATAGCCTCACCAAGAGAATATTACCAAACTTTTGGATTTTAACTATAAAATAGATAAGAAAAAGTATATCTTGAAAGTAGTTTTAGTTTGCATTTCTTTTCTTACAAATAAGCTTAAGCATCTTTGGGAACATTTAATTTCTATGTCTTTTATGTGAACTCTCTGTTCACATCCTTTATCCATTTTTCTATTATGTTATCAGTTTCTTCTTTAACCATGAGATGTATGCTAGTCTTGACTAACCAGACTGTTCTCAACTACATTTTACATGACATTTTTGAACTATTGTGCTCTTTGACTTTCTTGTGTTATATTTTACATGTAGGGTTTAGGGAGAGGAGATATTGAACATTGCCTACCACACTGTTGTTCTCTAAGTACAGGACTCATGAATTGCATTTACTTCTTACTTGCTCTATTCCAGTATGAGTCCAAGTAATAATTCATCATCAGTAACTACTCGGCTTACTGAATGTAGTTACCCTACCCTACAGCCCTTAGAGGGTTGAAGCCCTGCCAATGCCTTGATTTCAGACTTTGGGCCTCCGGAATAAGTCTGTGTTGTTTTAAGCCACCAAATTGATGGTAGTTTGTTATGGCAGCCACCAGAACCTAACAGCCCTTCACACCTTTTGTCCTGTCTCTGCCAAGTTCCCTAAATGGATGAGAGGGAGTCATGAAGGAGATACAGAAGCACAAGAGAGGAGGGAATATATGGGGTTGGGTGTCAGGGGGAGGATGAAAGGAGAAGAGAGAGGAAAAGGAGGAAAAGAGAAAGAAAAAAAAGGAAACAAAAAAAAGAAAAAGAGATAAGGGTGGGTTGGCATCTGCTCAGACATTTGACCTTTTTCTGGGTCCTCATCTTTCTCCGCAGGGTGTCCCTTCTACTCTCCCTCAGCCTCTCCCAGCCCCTCAGGCATTCGGCCTCACTAAGCAAGTTCATTTTTATACTCTTTACATTTTTGTCCCGTCCCACGTTTCTGGTTTCCAATCTGCAGGCACCAGTGGGCGGGCTAAAAGCCTGAGCAGAGACATGTTCACCCAGAAAGCTCCCCTCCACCATCCACCCCATCAGTCACCCTTAGCCATTCCAGCATCTGGGGTCTGGGGCATCCCAGGTCTCAAGGCAGGGCATTCCAAATCTACAACCACCCACTTGGGATGCTTCTGAGGTCACAGCAGCCCACTCTTTCTGTCGCCTACAACACAAGTGAGGGAAACAAAGGAAGTAACCCAGAATGGCCAAGTGGGCCCTCTGAAGAATTCCAAAGGCGGGAAGAAGGTTGTGATTAATATGCCATTTATCTTCTGGGTTTGACTATAGTGCTTTGGCCTTCCCTGGTGGCTTAGTGGTAAAGAATCCTCCTGCTAATGCAGGAGACACAGGAGATGTAGGTTCAATCCCTGGGTTGGGAAGATCCCCTGGAGGAGGACATGACTACCCACTCCAGTATTCTTGCCTGGGAAACCCCATAGACAGAGGAGCCTAGTGGGCTACAGTCCACGGGGTTGCAAAGAGTTGGACAAGACTGAGAATGCACACACCGTGCTTTAGACATCTCTGTATTGCCTCTTGGAAGACAATGGCACCCCACTCCAGTACTCTTGCCTGGAAAATCCCATGGACAGAGGAGCCTGGTAGGCTGCAGTTCATGGGGTCCCGAAAGAGTCGGACACGACTGAGCGACTTCACTTTGACTTTTCACTTTCATGCATTGGAGAAGGAAATGGCAACCCACTCCAGTGTTCTTGCCTGGAGAATCCCATGGACGGAGGAGCCTGGCGGGCTGCCGTCTATGGGGTCGCACAGAGTCGGACACGACTGAAGTGACTTGGCAGCAGCAGCAGCAGCAGCAGCGTACTGCCTCTAGTGGTCGCCAGCAGTTGTGTTCCCCTAAAGGATCTCATGGCTTGTAAACTCCTCACCCACTTTTTAAAATTTTCTCTGTGTTTTTAGTTAGGAATTTTATTTAGAATTATATTTACATAAAGAAAGATTTAAGTAGTTTTGGAATCAGTTCCATTTTTTCTTTTGTGATATCTATTTTCTAAATTATTTTAAATTTTCATTCCACGAGTTTTGATGAAGTATAGCACGGTGTAACAACCATCACAGTCAGGATACAGACAGTTTCTTCACTCCAAAAATTCCCCCATGCTGCAACTTTATAGTCAAACCGACTCCCCAGACTTCCCTGGTGGTCCAATGGGCATTCTGGGTTACTTCCTTTGTTTCCCTGCCAAAGCAAGGGACACAGGTGTTCTGGTCTGGGAAGATTCCATGTGCTGTGGGGCAACTAAGCTCGTCTGACACAGCTGAAGCCTGCACACTCTAGAACCTGTGCTCTGCAGCAGGAAAAGCCACCGCAGTGAGAAGCCCGAGCACAGCAACTAGAGAGCAGCCCAGGCTCACCACAACTAGAGGAAGCCCACGAGCTGCCAACACAAGCAATTTTTTTAAAACCACTCCCTGCCACAAACACACCCTTAAATCATAGTAAACAATTTTTGATCTTATTTCTATTCCTACAGTGTTTTTCCCCCAGATTTTCATATAGTGGAATCATGCAATATGTAACTTTTTGAGCTTTGTTTCTTTCATTTTACATAGCATATTGATAAACATAAGGTATCAATGATTTTGAGAATGTTAATAGTTCATTCTTTTTAATTCCTAAGTAGTATTTCATTTAATGGTGTACCACTTTATCCATCGCCCAAATTTCAGTTGTTGCAGGTTTTTTTAGTTATGAACAGCACTGCTACAAATATTTGAATATAGGTTTTTGTATGAACCTAAGTTTACATTTCTCTAAGGTAAATACATAGGGGTAAGCTAGCTTGCTACATTTATATGGCAAATATAAGTTTAACTTTACAAGAAACTGATAAACTGTTTTCCAAAATAGCTGTACCATTTTTTATTCCCATAAGTAGTATATGGGAGTTCCATGCACTCCACATTCTTATCAGGACTTGGTACTCTCAGTTTTTGTTTTCATATTTCATGTTTTAAAAGGTGTGTAAAGGTATCACATTGTGGTTTTATTTTGCATTTCCCTAATGACCAATAATGTTGAGCATCATATTTTGTGGTTATTTACTATCTATAGATCTCCTTTGGTGAAGTGGCTGTCAAATCTTTTGCCCATGTTTTTAGGGATTTTTGTTGTTGTTGTTGTTGAGTTATGAAAACTTTTTACATATTGTAGATACAATTCTTTTGTCAGATATATGATTTGCAGATATTTTCTCACAGTCTGTATCTTGTCTTTCATTCTGTTAACAGTGTTTTAGTACACAAATGCAATAAATTTAGTTCTTTTTTATTTCTTTCATCTGTATTTTGTAGTCTTTTAGCATGAAAATTCTGCCAATATTTGTTATTTATGCTTAAATATTTCATTTTGGGGGCCATAGTAAGTGATCTTGAGTAACTTTTACTTTTCCTTGCCTTATTGCACTGACTAGAACTTCTAATATGCTTCTAAATAGGAATGGTGAGAATCTTATTTCACTTGAATGTTTTTCCAGTATGAATGCAAAAGTATTATTCTTCACCATTATATATAATTTACAACACATAATTTATAATATCTAATTATGTATCATTTAGCTTTAAGCTTTAGGAGATGCTTTTTATCATATTGAGAAAAGTCCCTGCTAGTCCTAGTTTGTTTAGAGTTTCTATCATAAATACAATTTTGTCACATGATTTTTTCTATATATATTGAAATAATTGTGTAGTTTTCCTTTTCAGTCTTTAGTTAATGTAATCCATGTTAATTTTGGAATGTTGAAGTAGCCTGCCTTCTTGGCCTTCACCCCATTTTCTCATGATGCTATCTTTTGCATATGTTGCTAGGTTTAACTTGCTAAAAAATTTTTGAGAATTTTTGAATATATTCATGAGAATTGTTGCCTATAGTTTTCTTTTCTTATGTCTTTGCTGGTTTTGGTATCAGAGTAATATAGACCTCATAAAATGAGCAGAGAAATACTCTCTCCTTTTCGATTTTCCTAGAAGAGCATTTGTAGAATTGGTA
The DNA here is from genome assembly GCA_917880005.1 of Nanger dama. Taxonomy (NCBI): domain Eukaryota; kingdom Metazoa; phylum Chordata; class Mammalia; order Artiodactyla; family Bovidae; genus Nanger; species Nanger dama. Next base: position 31,277,795 of record CAKJTW010000022.1, read on the forward strand.
TTACTTCTTCCTTAAATTTTTGGTAGAATCCACCAATAAGCCATCTGAGTCTTGAGTTGTCTTTGTTGGAAGGTTTTTAACTACAAATTTAATTTCTTTAATAGATATATGACTAGTCAGAATTTTGTATATGAGCTCTGATAGTTTGTGTCTCTCAAGGAATTGGTCCTTTTCATTTAAGTTGTTGAATTTATGAGCATAACGATGTTACAGTATTTTCCAATTATCCATTTACTGTTCACCCCTTCTTTGTCCAGGTTTTGCTTTTAGAATAATACTTTGTGTCTTCTATCTATTTTTCTTGGCCATTCTTGCTACAACTTCATCAATTATATTGATCTTTTAAAGAGCCAGTTTTTGGTTATACTGACTTCCTCCATTGTTTTTGTGTATTCAGTTTTCTTGATTTCTCTTCTCATCTCTATCTTTTTCTTTCTTTGCTTTGGGCTTAACTTGCTCTGCTTTTGCTTATTACTGAAGATTACTGATTTGAGACGTCCCCCTCCCAATACAACAGTAAAACTGTTTTAACTTCATTGTCCAAATTTTGATATGCTACATTTTTCTTGCCATTCAGTTCAAAATATTTTCTAACTTCCCTTGAGATTTTTGTCCCATGGAATATTCAGAATATTTCTAAATATTGTTGTTGTTTAATTTCTAAATATGAGGGGATTTTCTAGATAACTTTACTATTATATTTTAGTTTAATTTTATTTTAGTCCTGATTTCAATTCATTTGAAAGTGTGTTACTTTGGGCTTCCCCAGTGGCTCAGATGGTAGAGAATCTGCCGGCACTGCAGGAGACATGAGTTGGATCCCTAAGTTAGGAAGATCCCTGGGAGAGGAAGTGGCAACCCACTCCAGTATTCTTGCCTGGAAAACCTCATGGACAGAGAAGCCTGGTGGGTTAGTCCATGGGGTCACAAAATAGTTAGACGTGACTTAGCGACTAAATAATAACAAAGGTTTGCTTTACGGCCGAAAGTATTGTCTTTTTGGGTGAATGTTCTATGTACTCTTGAAAACCATGTGTGTTCTCCTGTTGTTAGGTAGAGAGGTAGAGTCTGAAAATGAAGATATTTCAGTTCAGTCAAGTTGCTTGAGAGTGTTATTTATGACTTGTATCATTTTGATGATTCTGTTGAACAACATGGGGGTTAGTAGAGTCATTGACACCCCACTGAGTAAAAATCTGAGTACTGATATCTCTGCCTTGAAAAACAGAAGAATTGATAAATGACTCACCCAATGGCAGGAGGCCAAAACAGTTCAGATAGAATCAGGACTCAGACCCTAGTTTTTTGCTTCCACATATTGTGATCTCTTACTGAATGCAAACTTCCCCCCACATTTAGTTAATTTAAAGATCTTTAAAATGAAAATACAGGTACTGTATTTTTTTTTAATCTGCATATAAATCAGTTCAGTTCAGTGACTCAGTCGTGTCCCACTCTTTACAACTCAACGGACTGCAGCACGCCAAGCCTCCCTGTCCATCACCAACTCCCAGAGCTTACTCAAACTCATGTCCATTGAGTTGGTGATGCCATCCAACCATCTCATTCTCTGTCGTCCCCTTCTCTTCCTGCCTGCATATAAATGGACCTACACAATTCAAACCTGCATTGTTCAAAGTTCATTATCTGTCCCTCCCTACCAGAATGCAAGTGTCCTAAGTATAGGACTTTGTCTTCAGTTCAGTTCAGTTCAGTTCAGTCGCTCAGTCGTGTCCGACTCTTTGCGACCCCATTAACTGCAGCACGCCAGGCCTCCCTGTCCATCACCAACTCCTGGAGTTTATCCAAACATGTCTATCGAGTCAGTGATGCCATCCAGCCATCTCATCCTCTGTCATCCCCTTCTCCTCCTGCCCCCAATCCCTCCCAGCATCAGTCTTTTCCAATGAGTCGACTCTTCGCATAAGGTGGCCAAAGTACTGGAGTTTCCGCTTTAGCATCATTCCTTCCAAAGAAGACCCAGGACTGATCTCCTTCAGAATAGACTAGTTGCATCTCCTTGCAGTCCAAGGGACTCTCAAGAGTCTTCTCCAACACCACAGTTCAAAAGCATCAATTCTTTGGCACTCAGCTTTCTTGACAGTCCAACTCTCACATCCATACATGACCACTGGAAAAACCATAGCCTTGATTAAACGGACCCTTGTTGGCAAAGTAATGTCTCTGCTTTTCAATATGCTATCTAGATTGGTCATAACATTCCTTCCAAGGAGTAAGCATCTTTTAATTTCATGGCTGCAATCACCATCTACAGTGATTTTGGAGCCCAAAAAAATAAAGTCTGACACTGTTTCCACTATTTCCCCATCTATTTCCCATGAAGTGATGGAACCAGATGCCATGATCTTCATTTTCTGAATGTTGAGCTTTAAGCCAATTTTTTCACCTTCCTCTTACACTTTCATCAAGAGGCTTTTTATCCTGAGTGTCTTTGTGCCTGATCTGACCCATAGTCAGTATGCAGTAAATAGATGGCGGATGAAAGAAGATGTAGCAAAAATAAACAGGCAAAACACCATTCTCTTGTATATTTTAAAGAAGCTGATTTGCAATAATAGGCTGTTGAAATATCCAAGAGTACATGAAGGATTTTGAGATCATCTAATCTGGGGGTTATCAATCGTTTTTTTTCTCTGAGTATATCTGAAGGAGACAGAAAAACCAATGTTACAGACCTTAGCTGGAAGGGATGCCTTTGCTGGCAGGGATGTCAGAATAAGAGGGAGGAGAAGGACGCAGGTAGAGTCTATGGTCTGAGGAACCCTTCCAGATGATAGCTTTTCTCAGGATACATGTTTGTTTATGCTCTTTTTTTTTTAATACTTTATTCTACATTACAATACTGTATTTGTTCTGCCACACATTGACATGAATCAGCCACAGGTGTCCACGAGCTCCCAATGCCGAAGCCCCCTCCCACCTCCCACCCCACGTCATCTCCCTGAATCATCCTGTGCACCTATCCTCTTCTTTTCTAAGCTCCTTCCACTCTTAACTCCAAAGCCTCTTTGAAAAATACCAATCTGGTCTACCTCCTTCCTTTTAAAGACAGTAACTCTGGAAAATTAATAATTTTCCCAGAGTCAAGAAGTGAGTGGAACAGCTGAATTAGAAACCAGTATCCTGACACTGTCATATAGGATTAAATTAGAAGCACTAAGAGTCCAAACTGTCAAAATCCATATCTCTAGAGAAGAGTTTTGCACAGATTTGAGGAGTGTATTACAAAAGCATGCTTAACAGAATTTGGAGCTTATACTGTCATGGGCTCAAATTCTGCTGTGTGATCTTGATCAAGTTGTTAACTTCATTCAGTTTCACTTCCTCATATGTAAATTCTGGATTTACTTGAATATTCAATAGCCGCCTAAAACTCAGCCCATCAAAAGTACTCTCTTTTCCCCTACTCCAAAACCTGCTCCCACTCCTTTGTTCCTAATTTCATTAAATGTCAACTGCATCTCCCCCAAATCTTTCTCCTCAATCTCTCTCCTTTGAGACCTATCAAATCTACACCCTAAATGTTTCTCAGTTCAAATCACATCTTATTCATTCACATTATCACTCTGCTAGTATTAATCATTTTTGCTTTCTTTTGTTTTTGCCAAATGACTGCAAACTTTCTAACTTATTTTATTGCCAATGGTCTTGCCTTCTCCCATCATTCATCTACGTAGTTCAGTTCCTCAGTGTGGCTTTCATGGCAGCTCAAACTTTCTTCCCAAACTTGTGCTTTATTTTGTCCATGTTCGTACTCTCTGCTCCTGCAACACTGAAAAATTTTCAGTCCTTTTGGAAGCATCATGCATATTCCACCCTCTGGATATTTCTTCAGCTCATTTTTCTCCTGGGAATATTGTTGAATTTGTGTGTGTGTGTATGTGTGTGGTCAGTTCATCTTTTTATATCTGTTTTGATGTCAGTTCATCCAGAGAGTCTTGTGTGACACATACCTTCTCTTTATGCCTCAATAAAATTGGGGTCAGACATCCCTCCAGTGTGCTTCTATAACACACATACTTCTCCCCACACAGCCCTCACCACACTATATCATAACTATTGATCTGTTTACACCTCATCACTAATCTTAAACTCTTAAGATCAGGGATTGTGCCTCCCATTTACACTATTATATCTTAGGGGCCTCACAGGTAGTGGCACATAAGGGCCACATAACAAGCAACATCTATTGTCATTTTCATCATTATCATCATCATCATGACTAAATAAAGTTGTGATTTACAAAAAATGCTAAGCATAATGTCTGCTTGATAGCAACACATAGCAATTTTAATTATTTAATATTCTTATTTTCTTCACCAAAATTTAATATTTCTGAGCACATATAATAAAACTCAAAGCAAAACACAAGTCTATCTCTTTGACATTTTATTGTAAGCTAACTTGTAATAAAAATATAAATACTTAGTATACATGGATGTACTAGTGACTTTTCCCATCAAATTCAGTGATGTTCTTAAGGATGAGCAAAAACATGACTGGAAGTTCTTGTACTCTTTTGATTCATATAATAAAGATCAAATATTACTCTATGCATTTAAAAATTCTTTCCGTAAACAAATCATTTAAACTTTAACTACTCCTTGACGATACCAAGAAGAAATACATTCTTAGTTGATAAACAGCTTGTAATATGCATTCTTATCTTTCCTAATTCTCTAACTTTGAACACAGTATTGAATGGCAAAGGTCTTATAATAAGAATTGTTCTCTCTTCTATAAAGTTGGGAGAGGCAAGTTAATTATGATTATGTTTTAAGATAATACAAGATCACTAAGGGACTCAGCTTAAAATACTGACTAGCTGAAGCAGAAAAAGATTAGCTTAATCATTTAGCAAAATTTCATTTTCTTCGGACTAATTCTAGAAATATACTTAAGACAAATAATTTTCTTTCAGTGGGAATTAAAATATGAAAGAAATATTAATTTTCCCTCTGGGTAGGTTCTGGGAGGAATTGTAGATTTTAGATTCACAGTGAGTGCCACAGTTTTTTCTTTTTTCCCCTAATTAGCAAAATTAAAAGATAAGGGAATTCCCTGGTAGTCCAGTGGTTAGAGCACTGCACTCTCACTGTCAAGGGCCTGGGCTTGATCCGTAGACTGAGAAATAAAACCCACAAGCCGTACAGTGCAGCAAAAAAAAAAAAAAAGAGAGATAAAAATGTCATAAAACTCTACTTCTATATAAAACTTAGTTTATTTCACAACAAACATTATACATTGATATTAACAAAAATCTTGTTTTTTATTAGTTCAATTCCATGAAGTAAAGTTACATGACCTGTGGTCTTGATCTTACATACCTGGCATTCTGCTGCTAAGTCACTTCAGTTGTGTCCGACTCTGTGCTCCCATAGGTGGGAGCCCACCAGGCTTCCCTGTCCCTGGGATTCTCCAGGCAAGAACACTGGAGTGTGTTGCTATTTCCTTCTCCAATGCATGAAAATGAAAAGTGAAAGTGAAGTCATTCAGTCGTGTCCGACCTTCAGCAACCCCATGGACTGCAGCCTTCCAGGCTCCTCCGTCCATGGGATTTTCCAGGCAAGAGTACTGGAGTGGGGTGCCATTGCCTTCTCCGACCTGGCATTCTAAGTAATTAAAATATTTCTAGGGTGAAATCTCAATCTCTGTATTTCAAGATTTTCAGGAAAATATTATTTATCAAAAACTTACATTTCTAGGTATATCCCAATATAATAAACTGTAAGTTAAGAAAAGTTTGAAAAGAACAGAACAGATGACTTAGGGACAGAAGTGGTGTTTTATTACCAAAATTCTCTACTAAAAGATTTGCCAAAAATATTATTGAATTCAGAACTACCATGGTGTTTATAGATATAGAGAAGATGAAAGGGAGGTGTTCCCAAAATGACAATAATGAAGCTCCAAATTGAAGATTAACTTACAAACAAACAAAAGTGACTTGACTTTATAATGTAGCTAATAGGAAAATCTGATTTGCTTTGCCAATTTTTGTTTATATAGGAGATAGTATAGAATCTAATAAAAGGAAACACAGTGCTTTACATAGCAGATTAAAGTTTATTTAGAAGATTTTTCACCTTAAAAACAAACAAACAAACAAAATTTAGTCACAGTTAAATATAAACAGATACTAAATGCTAGCTAAACTGATACATAGAAAGTCATGATGTTGATTAAACTAATAGTTTATTTCTACCTTATTTTGTTTTATAAACAGTGTTGAATAGCTTATAAAAATGACACAAGCAATAAAATATCTAGACACCCAGAGCAAAAGAAATCAGTCTTATAGTAATTGCTTAATAAACATTTTCTGATTTTATTTGATAATTATTAAAAAAAAAGTTGTAATCTGTAATCTTCAGTGGGCGAGATGCAAGGGTGGCCAGTGGCTCATGGAGTAGCTGCTTTGAATGAGAGGTGGCAGGTTTTGTGGGGTTTTTTTGGTTGCACCATGGAGCAGGCCTGATCTTAGTTCCCCGACCAGGGATTGAACCCACAACCCCTGCATTAGGAGCATGAAGTCTTAACAAATGGACCACGAGGAAAGTCCAGTCTGGTTCCTAAAATATGTCTAGAACTCAGCTTGCCATGCACAGTTTTCTTATGGTGAAATAGAAACTGTTGTTTTTCAGTCGCTAAGTCCTGTATGACTCTTTGCGACCCCATGGACTGCTGTATCCAGGCTTCCCTATTCTTCAGTATCTCCCGGAGTTTGCTTAAACTCATGTCTGTTGAGTCAGTAATACTAACCATCTCATCCTCTACTGCCCTCTTCTTTTGCCTTCAACCTTTCCCAGTATTAGGGTCGTTTCCAATGAAAAGACCAGGCTCTTCGCATCAGGTGGCCAAAGTATTGAAGCTTCAGCATCAGTTCTTTCAGTGAATATTCAGAGTTGATTTCCTTTATGACCGACTGGTTTGATCTTCTTGCAGTCCAAGTGACTCTCAAGAGTCTTCTCTAGCACCACAGTTTGAAAACATCAAATCTCTGGGGCTTAGCCTTCCTTATGGACCAACTCTCACATTTGTACATGAGTGAGTGAGTGAGTGAGTGAGTGATAGTCACTCAGTCGTGTCTGACTCTTTGAGACACTGTGGACTATAGCCTGCCAGGCTCCTCTGTCCATGGAATTCTCTAGGCAAGAATACTGGAGTGGGTGGCCCTTTCCTTCTCCAAGTCATACATGACTACTAGAAAAACTATAGCTTTGACTATACGGACCTTTGTCAGCAAAGTGATGTCTCTGTTTTTTAATATGCTGTCTAGGTTTGTCATAGCTTTCCTTCCAAGGATCAAGCATCTTCTGATTCCATGGCTGTAGTCACCATCTGCAGGGATTTGGGAGCCCAAGAAAACAAAATCATTATTTCAACTTTTTCCCCATCTATATGCCTTGAAGTGATGGGGCTGAATGCCATGATCTTAGTTTTCTGAACGTTGAGTTTTAAGCTAGATTTTTTTCACTCTTGTCTTTCACCTTCATCAAGAGACTCTTTAATTCCTCTCCAATTTCTGACATTAGAGTGGCAAAATATAAATTGGATTTATACCTTTGAGTTAAATAGAAAACCATTTCCCTTTGGTGCTGGCATTTCCTTTTCTCATTACTTAAAATGTTAAGCATATTTTAAAAGAATAAGATATCAAATTGTTAACCTACTCTGGCACCAAATTTTTATCAAACTCTGGGCTTGCACACATCTTGGTTTGGCTTAAGGATGGGGACCATATCTTGCTTTCAACATGCTACTACAACATAATAGGGGCCCAATTATATGTATTGAATGCATAAATTAACAACTTAATAGTACTTTCAATCTCTGAGGATGATGTGGAAAAAAACTAACACATTCTTCAGCCAATTAGAACTGAATGGGACTATTGTCAGATTTAATATGATGTGTTATACTCATTAATTTCCATTTTCAGGCTCGAAAGCACAATAAAAGTCATTCTAATGACAATGTGATCTGGAAAACCTCAAGACTATCTTGAATAGTCCAGGTAGAAGCATAGGGTCCAGGAACTTTTCACCTACAAGAGACTCCAAAGGATATTTTGTGCAACTTCAATCTTTTCAGATAAGGAAATTCAGGCCTAGTTGAATTACTTGCCTAGATGACACAGGTAATTAACATTATGGATGAACATAATACCCTGATTCCCAGTCTAAGACTCTTTCCACTATATAGGTTGCTTCTCTTTTTAAAAAAAAATAATGATTTTTCTCTATTTCTTTATTTTTGGCTGTCCTGGATCTGTGTTGCTGCGCAGGCTTTTTTCTAGTTGTGGTGAGCCAGGGGCTACTCTGGTGTGGTGTGCAGGTTTCTCCTTGCGCTGGCTTCTGTTCTTGGCAAGCATCGGCTCTAGGTGCAGAGGCTCCAGTAGCTGCCTCATGTGGGCTCAGCAGAAGAAGCTCCTAGGCTCTAGAGCCCAGGCTGGACAGCTGTGGCATGCTGACTCAGTTGCTCTGCATCATGTGGGGTCTTCCTGGACTAGAAATCAAACCTGTGTCTCCTGCACTGGCAGGCAGATTCTTTACCACTGAACCGCCAGGGAAGCCCAGGTTGCTTTTTCTAAATCAATTATGGAAATGATCAAATAAAGAACAAAATTTTTGCCTTATATTTTTAAACTTTTTTTTTAGTTGATTTCTTTCCCGAATCAAGATATGCTGAAACTGGACCTAGTCAAACATGGAGAGCAGGAAGATGCTGGGAAGTCCCTGGAAGGCAGTGGCGCAGAGAGGTAAATGTGCCGGAACTGTCTTGCTCCACTCTCCGTGGCAGCGGGAGGGGAGTGGACTCGGGAGGATTCAGGTCTGACTTTCGCAAAGGGTAGCACCCAGCTCCAGCAGGATCTGACTCAGTTTGAGTGGCTGTTTGACGTTATCGGCTATGTTGACATGGCCAAAGAGACCGGAACAGAATATTATGTCCAAAAGTTCATTTATCAACTTGATAACAAACTCTTGAATAGATTTCTGGAGTGAAAATGTTGCTTGGAATGCAGTCATATTCCGAGTAAGTGTTTTTGCAATAACATTCACAAACTCTTATGGCACCCACATACACCCATTCTTGAAAGCAGTAGTTAAGCAACAGTATTACACTGGTGCAATTAAATGATCGCTGATCAAAAATATTGCTAGTGAAACAAAAGATGAATCATAGGATCCTTAAGCCCTAATTTCAAAAAACATACTTTTTAAAAATGTCACGTATTTATTTTTGACTGCACTGGGTCTTTGTTGCTGCATGGGCTTTTCTCTAGTCGTGGTGAGTAAGGGCTACTCTCTAGTGGCGGTGCTTGGGCTTCTCATTGCAGGGGCTTCTCACTGTGGTGGTGTCTCTTGTGGATCACAGGCTTCATTGCTCTGAGGCATGTGGGATCTTCCCAGACTAGGGATCAAACCCATATCTCCTGCATTGGCAGGCAGATTTTTACCACTGAGCCACCAGGGAAGCCCCTTAAAAACATACTTTTTGAATGGTAATAGTTTTTTCTAAGTATCATTTATCACTGAGTAACAGTTATACTTGCAGGGCCTCAGTGAATTAGGATACAAGATGCTACACACACACACATGTGTATATGCTACTACACACTATATCTATAAACATACAGTTGATTCGTAGAGTTATTCATGGTGCTTATGCCCTATAAAGTTGCCACAAACACTGAACTGGCAAATATTGAACCACTGATTCTAAGGGAAATATAGAGTTAGATCCTGTGAGTCTCTTGTTACAATGCTTAAGTCAGCTAAGCAATACATAATCTTATTCTACGTGTTTGCGTTTAAAGACCTCTTATTTAATATATACTGTTGTTTCAGTAAATTTTATTTTTCAGTATATATACTTCAGTATAGATGAACTCATGGCCAACAACAGTATAAGTCATGCCTGAATGACTTAATACACATCTAACACGTATTTTCTCCGAAAGGCACATCATAGCCTTCTATGCTCAAGAATACATTTGGAGGCCGTTTGAACCAGCGAAATCACCAACAGACAGCACAAATATTTGAATAACATGATATAGACTATGTAAAGGATATTTGCTTATAGTATGAGAGCTGAAACAGGAAGGTAAAGAGTCACTTTGACCTCAGCTGAGAAAGAGCACAACAGGCAACTCAAGTTTTCCACTGCTCCCTGCCTGTCTGCAAGTGACACCAAGGTGCCCTGAGTATAAATTTGGAGGGTTACAAATAAATTTCATCAAGTGGGAAAATTCATAAGTATGGATTCTGTGAGTAATGAGGACTAAGCACATATCCTGTGTGTGTACATGCCTGTGTCTGTGTGTTCACATGGGCGTTTCTCTGGTGACCAGATAAGTCTGGGCCAGTGTTGTTGGCAACTGTGACTATTTGCAGTCACAGTGTCATTTCTAAAATGTAACATGAGCACGTGATTCCTTCACAGCAGGTTGACTATGTAGGTCCCCCTGTGTTTTGGGGGTGGTTAGATAGTTACAATGTTTCCACTCTTCTCCTGCGCCTCTCACTCGTTAGAATTGTACCTTTCAGTTCAGTTCAGTTCAGTCACTCAGTCCTGTCCGACTCTTTGCGACCCCATGAACCGCAGCACACCAGGCCTCCCTGTCCATCACCAACTCCTGGAGTTCACTCAAACTCAAGTCGAGTCGGTGATGCCTTCCAGCCATCTCACCCTCTGTCATCCCCTTCTTTTCCTGCCCCCAATCCCTCCCAGCACCAAGGTCTTTTCCAGTGAGTCAACTCTTCACATAAGGTGGCCAAAGTATTGCTGTTTCAGCCTCAGCATTGGTCCTTCCAATGAACACCCAGGACTGATCTCCTTTAGGATGGACTGGTGGGATCTCCTTGCAGTTCAAGGGACTCTCAAGAGTCTTCACCAACACTACAGTTCAAAAGCATCAATTCTTCGGTGCTCAGCTTTCTTCACAGTCCAACTCTCACATCCATACATGACCACTGGAAAAACCATAGCCTTGACTAGACAGAACTTTGTTGGCAAAGTAATATATCTCTGCTTTTTAATATGCTATCTAGGTTGGTCATAACTTTTCTTCCAAGGAGTAAGTGTCTTTTAATTTCATGGCTGCAATCACCATCTGCAGTGATTTTGGAGCCCCCAAAAATAAAGTCTGACACTGTTTCCACTGTTTCCCCATCTATTTCCCATGAAATGGTGGGACCAGATGCCATGATCTTAGTTTTCTGAATGTTGAGCTTTAAGCTAACTTTTTCACTCTCCTCTTTCACTTTCATCAAGAGGCTTTTTAGTTCCTCTTCACTTTCTGCCATAAGGGTGGTGTCCTCTGCATATCTGAGGTTATTGATTATTTCTCCCGGCAATCTTGATTCCAGCTCGTGCTTCTTCCAGCCCAGCATTTCTCATGATGTACTCTGCATATAAGTTAAATAAGCAGGGTGACAACATACAGCCTTGACATACTCCTTTTCCTATTTGGAACCAGGCTGTTGTTCCATGTCCAGTTCTAACTGTTCCTTCCTGACCTGCCTATAGGTTTCTCAAGAGGCAGGTCAGGTGGTCTGGTATTCCCATCTGTTTCAGAATTTTCCACAGTTTATTGTGATCCACACAGTCAAAGGCTTTGGCATAGTCAATAGAGCAGAAATAGATGATTTTCTGAAACTCTCTTGCTTTTTAATAAAGCAGAAATAGATGTTTTCCTGGAATTCTGTTGCTTTTTTGATGATCCAGTGGATGTTGGCAATTTGATCTCTGGTTCCTCTAACTTTTCTAAAGCCAGCTTGAACATCTGGAAGTTTATGGTTCATGTATTGCTGAGGCCTGGCTTGGAGAATTTTGAGCATTACTTTACTAGCGTGTGAGATGAGTGCAATTGTGCGATAGTTTGAGCATTCTTTGGCACTGCCTTTCTTTGGGATTGGAATGAACACTGACCTTTTCCAGTCCTGTGGCCACTACTGAGTTTTCCAAATTTGCTGGCATATTGAGGGCAGCACTTTCACAGCACCATCTTTCAGGATTTGAAATAGCTCAACTGGAATTCCATCACCTCCACTAGCTTTGTTCGTAGTGATCTTTACTTGAGAATTTTTCTCTTTGCTAAGCTTGAAAGAAGATAATACCAGAGTTCCTATTCTTTGAACGTAGAAGGAAATCTGAAACTTAAAATCTGCTCTATCTTTCTGGAGTTGGGAAGAGTACAAGCCTATAGCTTTTCCCTCATCAAGAGTTATCAGGGCCTTTTATTTTACTTGGCATAAATCCATATAAAGAGGGAAGGGTCAATAGGCTAGATCTGTTTATTTCCTGGCTCTATTTATTTCCTGTGTGGTATTCAGCTGTGAAATGAGAATAATAATGTGCACGTCCTGGTGGTGTTGTAAAAAATAGAAATGATGTATGTTTAGTACTTTGCATTTTGTTCTCATTATCACTAACAAGAGCAATAAAAATCATACTCATACTAAACATGGAGAACATCGCAAATTCAGCTCCAAAAGGGACTCAAAGGCAATTTAACAAAATAAACATCTCCCTCAGTCACTGTATGGTTATTGTATGTCCCTATAAACCTTGTTATGATAAGCTTGAGCCTATGGCAGGACTAGTCTCTCCAACACACTTGCGTGCCAATCATTCTGGGCTATCAAAGCCCTTAGTTCTTTCAAGAGCATTAATTGTCACACCACCCTCTGAAGAGCTCTAGTGGTCAAGGTCCACGTAAACGATTCCACCAAAGACAGCTGATCTTAGCTTAAGACCAGGGAAAGGGACGCTCAGTGCTAGTGAGGTCTCTTTTGTGCCCCTTCTGTCTGTCCGTCACTCTTTTGGGTTTGCTGTACCACCTGCACCCCCAAATTCACCTCTCAGGTGTTCCATCTGCTATTGCTGAAGCATAAAGAAGAGAAAATTTTGAGACTAAGGAGTATGATAGGAAAAGAAGGTTGCCTGAAAAGAGGAGAAAATCAGAAGAGAAATCTATATACTAGACATATGTTAATAGATGGTTCATATTTAATATATGTATAAAAGACAAAGAGAAATCCAAACATTTGCTCTGAACATTTATCAGAAAATAAAAGAAGGATAAAATTATTTGAAATAAATATTTTCCTATGCAAAAGCATGGGGGTTGTCCACAAAGTTTCCAGTAGTCTTGTGCAGTACTGAGTTTCCTATCACTTGAGATAATCCAGAAAAGACCAGGGACAACTTGTCAAGGGCCTGGCAGTGAGTGTTGGCTCCCTGTCTCATTGACTCTGTCATCAGTCACAGAGCATCTGTGGTGTGGCAGGCACTGTGGGAAGCATGCGGTCTGGAGGCATCCCTTAGATGACAGGATTAGGATTAGGGATTTCATAAGAGACTGCCAGTTTCTATAATTCTGTATCTTTACTTTCAGTACTGACACTTAGCAGATGTGTGAGTGCTGAGTCACTCAGTTGTGTCTAACTCTTTGCCACCCAATAGACTAGCCCACCAAGCTCCTGCAGCACCTATAGCTCCCCGCATCCCACCTAGTAAGCTAGTAAGACCCTATTTGCTGTTAAAAATATTGAAGTATTTCCATACTTGTTGATAAACAGCCAACGTGCACCGTACTACGTGCTCCCTTCTCCCAGGAGCCCTGAATCTCTTCAGGATCCCTGAATCTCTTCAGGATCCAGCACTAAAGAGTTAACATCTATGGGGAACACATGTACATCCATGCAGTTTCATGTCAATGCATGGCAAAACCAGTACAATATTGCAAAGTAATTCACCTCCAATTAAAATAAATAAAGTTATATTTTAAAAAAGAGTGAATATCTGCCCCAGGAAGGGGACTCTAGGATTTGTCTCCACTCTAATAGCTAGAGTCACCAATTGCTAAGTAGTTTCAACATTCCATATTACTCTTAAACATTACATATTACTTATTAAAGACTTTGCAAATTAAACAATAATAATATATTATTTTCACCTATAAATTGTAAAACATTTAAAACATTTGATAACTCCTCATGTTAGTGAGGTCATAGAGAAAGAAACATTCTCAAAAACAAGATAAAAGTGTAAATTAGTGTAGTATCTTCTAGTGGCATTATGGCAACTGCAGTATGGTTTATAATATAGAAAATTTAAAACAACCCAGATGTCCATTAATAGAATACTAAAGGAGATCAGTCCTGGGTGTTCATTGGAAGGACTGATGCTAAAGCTGAAACTCCAATACTTTGGCCATCTCATGCAATGAGTTGACTCATTGGAAAGAATCCTGATGCTGAGAGGGGTTGGGGGCAGGAGGAGAAGGGGACGACAGAGGATGAGTTGGCTGGATGGCATCACCGACTCGATGGACATGAGTTTTGAGTAGACTCCAGGAGTTTGTGATGGACAGGGAGGCCTGGCGGGCTGCGATTCATTGGGTCGCAAAGAGTCAGACATGACTGAGCAACTGAACTGACCTGAATAAGGAAAATTATAGTGCATTAATAAAAAAATCTATTGAGTACTTAGAAAAATGAGATAGATTGTATATATGGTGACACAGAGAGATATCTAGAATATATTGATATATTATAAAGTTAAAAATTAAAAGGATAATGTAAAATACTTTGTACTCTCTATATAGACTCTGTTTAGTGTAGGGGACTAATCAGTTTCTGAGAAGTAGCTGAGTCAGCTGGTTACACAAGTCCTTACAGCCCTGCCCTTAAGGGAGCTCAAACTCTTATGTTCTACCCTGGCTACTGCTTTTCCTGCTCCTCACATACCTTGAAATGATTCCAGGTACAGTGAATATAATCATAGGTCCATTCTTCCAGTCTAAGTTGTTTATGACGCTCTTCATGATGTCAAAATTTCCTATAAACACGAATTGCCCATTAATCCTTATACTCTGTTTCCTTGACTGTTCTCATGAAAGTATCTTGAGGTTTTGGACTCCCTAGGTGGCTCAGTGGTGAAGGATCTGCCTGCAATGCAAGAAACTTGGATTCGATCTCTGGGTGGGGAAGATCCCCTGGAGAAAGAAATGGCAACCCACTCCAGTATTCTTGCCTGTGAAATCCCATGGACAGAGGAGCCTGGAGGGCTATAGTCCACAGGGTAGCAAAAGAACTGGACACAACTTAGCAGCTAAACCACAGCACTGTGCCTTCTATTCTCCCTGCAGCAAAAGGGCATCACAGCTAAAATCCAGGTTTGGTCTCTATCCACACCAGTAGATAGGTATTTAAAATGTGGGGTTTTTCCATACCACCAAGCAATTTTCTCACACCAGCTGAGTGTCCTACCATTCAATGCTCCCTCCCTGGAGGCAGCATCCGATCCCACAGGTGAAAGGTTCAGTCCTCAAGACCGTCCCCTCTTCAGATGCCAATTACAGGTCCAGTTTATCTGCTTCTGACCAACCGGAAATGTCAGAGGTTCCAAGGCCCCATCTTTGGGTTTGATTAATTAGCTAGAGTGGCTTACAGAACTCAGAGAAGCATTTTACTTACTAGATTACTGGTTTACTATAAAAGGAACTCAGGAACAACCAGATGGAAGAGATACATAGGGCAAGGTATGGGGACAGGGCCCGGAAACAACATGCTTTCTCCAAGAGTGCTACTCTCTCCAGATCTTCCCCGTCCACCAACCCAGAAGCTCTCCAAATCTGTCCTTTGGGTTCTTATGGAAGCTTCACTACACAGGCATGATTGTTGAAATCATTAGCCATTTGTTAGTGGGTTCACTCTCTAGTCCCTTTCCCTTTTCTGGATGTTGGAGGTAGTGGGTGGGGGACAGGGACTGAAAGCCCCAACACTCTAATCCTGTGACTGATCCCTTTGGTAACCAGCCTTAGTGCTTAGGCTACCTAAGGGCTTTCCAAAAGTAGTCTCCTTAACATAACCAAGACATCTTGCTCACTCTCCTCACTTCAGAAATGTCAGGGGCTTTAGAAACTCAGTGCCAGGAATCACAATGAAGACTATATATAGATATTTCTTATTATAAATCACGGGCTTCCCTGGTGGTTCAGAGGTTAAAGCATCTGCCTACAATGCGGGAGACCAGGGTTCAATCCCTGGGTTGGGAAGATCCCCTGGAGAAGGAAATGGCAACTCACTCCAGTATTCTTCAAAAGGTGTTAATCAAATGGATCTATAAGCTGTGATAAAGGTTTGAGGGAAAGTAAGGGTGTTGTGAGAGCTCACTGGTGAAAGAGATTGGGTGTGCATGCTAAGCCACTTCAGTTGTGTCTGGCTCTTTTCAACCCTATGAACTATAGCCCACCAGGCTCCTTTGTCCATGGGATTCTCCAGACAGGAACACTGGAGTGGTTTCCATGCCCTCCTCCAGGGGATCTTTGTGACCCAGGGATCAAACCCACGTCTCTTAGGTCTCCTTCATTGACAGGTGGGTTCTTTACTATCAGCACCAGAAATGGCGAGAGGGAGTCTTTATCTTTAGGCCTTCAATTGATTGGATGAGGCCCATTTATATTATGAAGAGCAATCTGCTTTACTCAGAGTGTATGGATTTAAATGATAATTCCATCCAAAAAAAAACACCCCTCCACAGAAACATCTATGAAATTTGACCAATATATGGATGTCATGGCCTAGTTAAATTGACACATAAAACTAACCATCAAAGTCTCTATAATTCAAAGCACTGCCATTGTGTATTTGGACTTCTTTTAAAAAATAAGCCCTTCTTCTCTGCATATATGGAGAATTTTTCACATCAGAAGATTGTTTTCTCAGTTATGAGTTATTGCTTCCATTCTCACTGATCTTTCTTTCTCACTTAGAAACACCTATAACTCCTTAATTAGAGTCCTTCACACTAATCTTTGTATTTATCATTCTTCCATCAAATTTTCATATCATTTTTACTTTTCTCTTCATTCTGTTTAAAGCTTTCTCTTTCAGTTACTGGTTTGATTTTCTATCTTTCAATTCTGCTCTTAGCTGCCTTAAAGAGATTTTAATTTTTAAAAATTTTTTGTTTAAACATAATCTTATTTTAATCCTAACCAATTGAGCCTTTTATCTCTCCCATGCCTCACTGTCCTTTTATCTTGGCCCATGCCTTCCCACGTCTCTTTCACAGGGACCCTGTCAAGTCATTTTCTGGAATTTTCTCCTGTCTCTTGTTTATTATTTTCAAAGTCTGATTCAAAGATTCACAAAAAAACTTGCCCCCTTTCTTTTTGCTGCGATGTGCTTCCATAAGCCCCATTTTTCACATTCATTTATCTTTAAACTATAAGAGGTCTATTCAAGTCCATTCTTTACTAGTGGTCAGTGTGGAGAATAACAATGGTCTTGCTCTGTGTCACTGTGGATACAGGATGGCAGCCACAGCTCCTGCCCGATTCTTCACACTCTGTATTATATATATTTATCTTGCATAACACTTCCGGATCTCTGGCTACCTGGCATTGTCCTGACTCTTAACATTCATCTTACAAGGTAATTAAAACCTATACGACTGAGAGATGGCTGCCTGAGTTTCCTCCCTGGTAAAGCACGCTTTCTGAGTTGAAGGGCAAAGAGCAGGGATCTGACTTGAAGTGCTTTCCTGCTTCATTTTTCACGGCTGGTTTGCCGCCTGAGATAACCAGCTCCAAAGCCTTGCAGTTAGTCCATATTTTAGCCATTCTGGCAATACTGAGATTAGGAGGCTTAATTTGAGTTGTTTCCTAGGTTTTAATGGGTAATGGAGCCAGAGTGCATCATAAACTTTCAGGCATTTTAAAATCAATATCTCTCTTCCTTTGTTTTGAGACAGGACTGTTATCTGATTTTATTATATCTGTCCTGGACCCTTCCACTACTTTAAGAATGCCTTGCCATCCATGGAGTTGGCAGTCACAGGTTAAACATTAGTTTTTTTCAGCTTTTCTTCAATTATCTCAATACTACCTGACACACAGAAGCGTGTCATTTACCTGGGGCACAGATTTGAATTGCTGGCTGCCAGCCTGGTGTGGGGGAGTAAGGAACACAGCTACTGAACAACTGGGTCACTCCCCAGCACTCTCAGCCCCCCGGGGCTTTGTTGTCTGCTACTTGCTAATGTATATCTGGCAGCACTGCTGAAATCATTTTTTTAAACTGTATTTCTTTGTGGGAGGAAAAAGCTTATTAAGTAAGAAAGAAAATTTTAACAATAGTCGAAATAGCCAACGATATGAGGTATGCTAAGATAATATGGAAAGGAAATGTGATGAGCCGGAAAAAAAAAAAAAAGGCACCTGTATAAGTATCTTTGTATACAAGTCACATCCCTCTCGGCTTTGTTGTCTGCCATAGGGACAGACAGCCCTATGTTGTTAAACCATAGGATCACGAAGAGTCAGAAACGACTGAGCGACTGAGCATATCCTACTTAATTATGGGGGAAACAATCTGTAATGGGGACTCCATTTTACATCTCGGCCCAGTAACAGTTGAATAAAATTGTAGTGCTTCCTAAGAGTAAAGCTGGTCCCAATCAGATGATTTTTCAATGGACTGACAAAACTGAAAAGGATAACTCCCAGTAAAGACCACACCTGAGGGGCTCAATCAGACACAGAGCAAAAGCCTTCACGAACTGCATCCAACTGCTGACTCACAAGACAGATGTTTAGAATTATGGAACCGGGAGCAAATTCACAGTGTCTCAGAGCCATTTCTTTTTATAGATGAGAATACTCAGGGACAGAAATATTAAGGAGCTTGTTCAAGGCCAGAAGACGGTCAGCCAAAGAGCTAACACAAGAAGCCAGGCCTCCTGACCCTCATCAGGGCTTATCCCACAGCACAACGTTCACAGTTTTAAAAAGGAAACTTGCTCTGTTCTACCTTTGACATTTTCATAAAATCTTTGTGTCAAAATAACAACTAATAACTTATTTCCTCTTTGCTTTAGTGAGATGGATTCTGCTAAGACTGCCTTCCAACCTCAGGAAAAATCTGTGGAAAGCAATATAAGTTGCAGGCACTAGTTACAGTGAGATATGGGTGGAAGAAAAAGAAATTTGGTACAAAGCTCTGAAAAGGAACGCGGGCCTTGAACAGCACACAGGGTGAGTCAGAGGGCGTGGCACAAAAGCAGAAACAGAAAAACTGATAATCACCCAGCCAGCCAGCCCACCCAGCCAGCCAGCCAAAGTGAACGCCATAGAATCTCCATTATTCTTGCTCAGGGACAAAGGCTATAGGCATCTGGTACTTGGAGGCTGGCATTTCATCCTATGTAAGGAAGAGGTCAGGAACAGAAGGGTTCAGAGCCCAGTGCCAAGAACGGCTGCCCTTCCTCCCCTTTATCACTGCAGCAGCCTCAGAAATGGCTGCCTTGCCACATTATCAACCGCAGGCAGGGATTTGTCGGGTCAAGCCAGGTGGTCAGTATCTCCCTACATCTTACAGGACAAAGACCAAGCTTTTTAGCTAGCACCTAAGCCCTGCAGTCATCCAGACCTCAGCCTGGCTGGCTGATCTGTTTTCCTCTCCACAAATCCTCATTCGATTGTTCAGCTATCTCAGTGGGCCCCTACATAAGCATTATCCATTCCTACTTTCACTCCATTTGCCTAAAATTCTCATCTCTTCCCCTCCTGGTTTCCCTGTCCTTCCTAAGTCTTTATGAGGGGGAGCTTTCCTTGAGCATCCTAGTACACCATGTTAGTGATTCCTGGGGCTGTGGCGGCTGGTGAAGATGGATGATTTGCATTGAGCTCCCCTATGCCAGGCTCTGTGCGGAGTGCTTCCTCCTGGATTATCTCATTGATCTACACAACCATCCTGTGTGATAAGCATTGATTTCTTGGTGGCAAGTGAGAGAAACTCCAACTCAAGCTGGATTCATACATGGAAAGTTACTGTCTCGCTTAAACGGTCCAGGGAAAGAGATGGCTCCAACTGACTCAGGCGTTGTGGTACCCACATGCCAGCCAAGCGTGTATTTTTCATGGGAAGCATGGCTACTTAGCACACAGTGGTTGTGAAGCAAATCTGCTTCTGTCTGGGGCTTTGCTGGGTACTCTTGCCACGAGACAGCAGTTCTTCCTGCTCTTCTGGTGTGTGTGCCAGCTTCCACTAACTCAGTATTTTTGTAGTTCTTGAGTCAGTTTTTATCACAGTGTATAATTTCTTGTGTCTGCTTTGCAAATTGCCTTTCAAAATCAATGGTGAATTGAACTCTACAAGAAAGCATGCAAATGAATTCACATGTTCATGGGCTGGCATATTCACCGAGGCTCCTTTTGTAATATTACAGAAATGCAAAGCAGTTGTCTATGTTATAATCACTGTAACACTCATAGGTCTATGTCAGGCACTGGAGTAGCTGTCTTTCGCATTATCTCATCTCCTCTACACCTGCTTTATGAGGCATGAAGATAACTTGGCTACACTTAGATGAAGTCTGTAGAGATCAAGTCAATTACCCAAGGCCACTGGACCAAATTCAACCCAAACTGCCTTCCAGTTCCTTAACAAACATTTCAGAAAATGCTTTATTGACAACTAAGCAGGTTTCAGCAGCAATATGCACTAAAACATGCGCTAAAACAACAGCATTGAAGAGAGGATAAAGGCGAAGGAATGAAGCATGTAGATTAATCACTGGCATATGGGGGCATGAGGGCATGTTTCCCCTAGTCTCAGGAGAATATGTGCTTCACGCTCTTAGACAGGGTCAGTTATATTAATGAGATGGCTGCAATGGCATCACACGCTCAAGGTGGCAAGTTCACAGCTTGGCTCCTTTTTTTTTTTCCCATCCTGGGGACCACACAGCACATGCTCAACCCCTCTCCCCTCACTCTCTCCTCCAGCGTGGAGGAGGTGAAATCGGCAAAAGTGGTCTCAGCGGCTTATATCTTGGCTTGAATGCTTGCTGTCTCTTTCTTCCACACCCAACTTCAGCCCCCAGTTGAGACCCGATGGATGGGTTATGGGCAAAGAAGACCAGGCGGTGTCCCACCACCGTAGTCCTGTTTATCATGTTTTTGAGAAACAGGATTCTAAGAGTCATCTGAGCGGCCCTCTTGCTCAGTGCACGATTCCCTCACCTCCAGCATCCTAAAAGGGATCATTTAAACCTAGCCTACCTCCTCTCGGTGACAGACAGCTCATTGCCTTGAAGAATTAACCTTAAGCCGAAAACATCTCTTGCCCAGTGAATAGCTTTTCCTTCAGAATTAGCAGAGTAAAAACAACAATGGATGGGTATCTACCCTCACACTCCAGACCTCCTAGTAACCCTAATCTGTGTTCTCACTTATCCCACCTCTGCACCTCAGGGAGGAGAAGATATCTCTTGAGTTGAAGAGTAACTGGGCTGAACAAGTACTTTAGCCTGCTCCTTGGACACAGCCTTCAAAGCCTCTTGGTTTTTAAAGGAAAGGAGGCATCTCTTTTGGCTTCACAGCATGAGAAATTAAAATAAGCCCTCCCTTTTTAGTCAAATGTGAACTCACTTCCCCTTTCCTTCTCCCAGGCTCTTGTTCTGTCCTTTGTCTCTCTCTTTCTCTCCCCATGTCTTTCTCAACCTTTCCTTTTATGCTTTTCCTTCATCCTCCTTGTCTCTCTTTCCTGTTCTTTCTACCTTTCTCTTTCTATGGACTAGACTCCATACTACAGGTCTAGGTTTAGTTTGTGCCTGGTTAATAGAGTAACATCAGTCCAAATAATTTAATCCCTCAATGACTGGGTTTAGCTCAGGAAGAGCAGAACCTGGTGACAAGATCACCAACAATTAAGTAAACACTGGGGACATATAAAGAAGTGTTAGTTGCTCAGTCGTGCCTGACTCTTTGCGAACCCCCTGGACTGTAGCCCACCAGGCACCTCTGTCCATGGAATTCTCCAGCCAAGAATACTGGAGTGGGTTGCCTTTCCCTTCTCCAGGGGATTTTCCCGATCCAAGAACTGAACCCAAGTCTCCTACACTGCAGGCCGATTCTTTACCATCTGAGCCACTGGGAAGCCCAGTACTGGAGTGGGTAACCAGTCCTTCTCCAGGGGATCTTCTCGACCCAGGAACTGAACCCATGTCTCCTGCACTGCAGAAGGAAGCCCAGGAGAGGAGATGGGATGGTAGTCAGTTCTGATGCTTTTATTACTAGGTGGTGGATGAAGACGTCTCCAAATAGTGCCATCTAGTGGTCGGTTGGAGTAAGACCTGCAACCCAGAGCTCTTCCCCGTGTCAAACGCCAACCCGGGAAGGGAAAGTCAAAGCCTTCTTCACTCATGATGCAGCAGGTACTCTGGCGAGCAAGATGCTGTTTGTCATTCTTTTGTTTAATCCTCACAACCACCCTGTGCCATAGGTGTTACAATCTCTCTCACTGAGGCACCAAGCGATCAAGTACCACGTGGGGCTGGGATCCAGACACCAAAGCCAACACCTTTTCTGTAACACACCAAGGCAATTATAAGATTTGCACACCAGAATTTAGTAGGAGCAATATGGCTGTTTCATGATTTTAAGTAGACTTTTTAGCTTAAAGATTTTTTTCCATTTAGATTTTAGATTTTCAGATTTAGTAGATTTTTAATTTGGAAGAGGAAGATTTCATAAATGTAAGGATGAACAGTAGGCACACTTTACATATGTGGCTTTCCATTTCCATAGAACTTGAAGAATTTATAAGATCCACTTCCGTTTATGATAAAGACAAACCTCACCTAATTCTTTAGTTTTCAAGACAGAGGAGTGTTTACACTTCTGTTCTCAAAATTGGGTTAACCTCATTTTTTTTTCATTAACAGTGAAAAGAATGTACCATCTCCACCATCATGTTCAAATAAATGTCAGCTTTTACCACAAAATAACCAATTTTCTCTGCTACAAAAAAAAAAAAAAAGATTGGAGGTTTTTGAAGAAATCTCATTAAACTTATCATATTGAAACAGTAAAAAGTCTCTCTGATGTAAATCCACACAAATAAAACTAGAGTCCACCTCAGAAGACCACTCACCCCATGAGCCAATGGAGTCCAGGATCACAGTGGTTACTAAACTGAACCGAGATACACTGCTCCTGGGGACCAGTCTGACCATAAGACCCTTTCTAGTTGCTGTTATGGTCTCTCCATGGCCTTTGCCTCCCAGGGTCTGTCTCTCCACAGCTGCCTGGAGAAGCTGAGTTCCGTGCAGCTGCCAAAAAGAGTGATGCTTACAGGCCTAGCCCTGGAGAGACAGCAGAAATTGTTGTTTCTTCCCCCTACCATTGAGGCAGGCTCCGCTGGGCCCCAATACACATTCACCCCACCATACCTTCTCCCACCAAGAGGGAAGAGGAGTCTTCTTCATTGTACTTGCATCCAGAAAGTGCAGCATTAGAGCTCACTGCTTTACTTGGAAGACAGAGTTGCTGTTGCTTATGTGAAAAAATCCTTGTAGAGGAACTTCTTTGGGGCTCTAAGTTTTTGAGACTCCCTACCTGAGTGAGGAGAAGGGTCTTGGAGAGAACTTTGGCATGTCTTTTAATGGAGGTTATTGAATAGTTGAGTTTTTTTTTTTTTTTTTCCTAAATCTGTGTGAAATTTAGCCCTGATTTAGTAATAATCCCACAATGCCTCACTTCAGACTAAGTATGAGACTTGAAACGAAGCCCTGCAGCACCTCAGTGGGGCATCAGACAGCAAGCAAGAGAGAGAGCAAACACAGCAACGCAACTGACTCGTGAAGCCCACAAAGAAATCCCTGCGGGAATGAAAATAAAGAAAATGTCTCACACCTCCTCCAATCCCCTAGGCAGTGTGCATTGAGGGTTTGTCTTGAGGCATCATTGAGACAGGTGTGTCTACCTGGATACCTGGTGCTGCAGCAGTTGGAGGGGAGCCCTTGCGCCACTCTGGGTAAACCCTCCACATTCAGAAATGGCAGAAAGAGAGGGAAAGGAGAAGCAAGAGGAGAACAAAAGCCCACAGCATGCATCTTTCCAGCGCCACTTGAGGAAGAGACAGTGTGAGCAAGCATGTTTGCAGCAGCCCCCAGCAGGGCCCCAGCACCCTAGTTACACAGTAAAGAGTCGGGCTGGCCAAGAATCTGTATGGGGGCTAGGCTGTCTCTGGTTTCACAGGCTGGCTGGCCAAGCCTGGCCGCTGGAGACCATGGGGAGCAGGCATGTAATCCGGCGCCTGCAGTCCTGGCCTTGCTTTGTTCTCTCTGTGCTCTGACACTCCTCCCAGGCTGCGGGATGGACAGCCCGTGGGAAGGCCGCGAGAAATCCTCCCAGGAGCAGGACTTGGGTTTCCAGGTAAACTGTCAGTGCCCTGAGAACCTTGGTGGGAGTGTGCAGGATAGCCCTTGAAGGACAGCGAAGAGGGAGAACACAATCCTAAAGGTGGCCAAAGAGAAGCTTCTGTGCTTTGCCACCTGTTTTCTTCCCACCGATAAGAATTCCTTTCTGCTTTCATTCGCTTTGTCCGAATCGAGGACAGGTGCTGCCCCCGAAGTGGTGCACCTGGAAATGAGAACTTTTCTTTTCCCTTCTTTACTTCCCACGCCCCCAACAATTGAGAAGAAAGGGTGGCTTCAAGCCTTGTAAAGGGTCATAGAAATCCAAGTTGACTGTGAGTCAGAGAAAACAAAAGACAAGAGAAAAAGTTAAATAGAGAGGGAGAGTTTTTTCCAAGGGCTACAAGACATGGATTATTTACATTTCAGTATTGGCTTTAGCCACGTAGAAAATAAAACAAGAATAAGGGGGCACATTTCATTCCACCTGTGTCTCCTCTGTGCACTAAATCCCAAGCAGCTCTTCCATCAGAATCTTAATATTTCCAAACTAGAAGAGATCTCAGAGATCATCTCTTTGAATCTTTCAGTTTCAGGACATAAAAGAAAATGAAGCCAGTGAATTGAATCTCTTGTCCCAGGCTGGGCAGCTTTTCCATGATGCCCACAGTTCAATGGGACACTCCTTGAGTTGCACCAATCCACAGCTGAATGGCTCAGTGTGGCGGTGACAATGGGCTTGAACTCCTAAAGAGACCACTTTCCGCATTTTGATACAGGCAAAGGGAAGAAGGGAGGGGATGGGCCTTTCACCACTAGCTCTTTTACTGAATAGCAGAACATCATGGGAATCTGCCTGCGCTTTTTAATAGAATCGTATTATTTTACACAGCACTGTATCCAGTGCCAACAGAGGTACAAAAAGAAAAGAGGCAGCATCCTGTGATTTGTAGAGCCCTCTGTGGAAGAGAAGAGACTAGCACCACTTTCTCCATCATCTGACCTTGGGGAAGCTGGCAGCATTTCTGGCCTCAGTTTCCTTATCTGTAAAATGAGGCCATTGGAATTCCTACTGGGGCATTACGTCTTTAAACTGACATTTATCCAGGACAGGGCATTATATTTGTTACACAAGTCCTAAACCTTTTCCCTTGATGTCATCACCTTTATCAGTGTTGTAATGCCTGTTTTTAATTTCTGTGATCAATATAGGCTTGTTGAATGAAAGAATGAATTCCTTTTGTGTGTGCCACTCCCTACACTCTCTACACTAGAAGCATGGAGTCTCAACCACTGGACCACCAGAGAACTCCTGAGAATTAATAAACCAACTCATTACAAATTGCATGCGATTGTTTGCTTTTAGTGAATTTGAATATAACTAGTATTTTGTTTTTAATGTTTCCTCACGGGTAAGTTTGGCTTAAAACAAAAAATAAAATGGGAAGTGTGCTCAGCTGTGTTTAACTCTTTGTGACCCCATGGTCTATAGCCTGCCAGGCTCCTCTGTCCATGGGATTCTCCAGGCAAGAATGCTGGAGTGGGTTGCCATTTCCTCCTCTAGGGGATCTTCCCTACCCAAGGATCGAACCCGCGTCTACTGCATTGCAGGTGGATCCTTTACCACTGAGTCATTTATTCTATATCTTGAGAGTGGCAATAGGTTTACAAGTATATGTGGTTTAAAAAAAAAAAATTCATGAGCAGAAACCTAAATTAAGTAGAATCAAGAGACCAGAAGGGGGAGTTCTCATGCCCTACAAAGAAAGCCGAACCAAGGGGAAAGAGAAAGACTTCCTCTTCTTGCCTGGAAAGAGCTGAACCAATGAGGGACTGCATAGCTCAGTCAAAGAAAAGGCATGGGCTTTGATTACTCTACCCTCTCCCCACCTCCTTTCTCCCTCTTTAATAGAGTTCTCCTCTCCATTTTTTGCTGTGAACTTCCTCATGGCTAGTCAGGGTGGCAGACCCCAAACTGCAATTCTTTGTGAATTCCAAATAAATCCATTTTTGCTGCAGAAATAACTGGCAGTCTGTCTGTTTTACGTCAACAATTTATTCGTCAAAACTCATAAAGCTGAATAAAAGAGTGAGTTTTACTGTATGTAAAGTAGATATCAATAAGCTTGAATTTTAAAATGGGGCATTTGGGAGAATTCCCTGGTGTGGTCTAGCGGTTTGTTCTCTGCACTTTCACTGCTGAGAACCCAGGTTCGATTCCTAGCTGGGGAACTAAAAATCCCACAAGCTGCTTAGGAAAAAAGAAAGAAAGAAAGAAAGAAAACGATTTTGAAAAGGGGACACTTGAGGGAGGGGAGAAACTATGGTTGAAAGGAGTTATTTTTAAAAACTGGCTCTTGTCTAACACTGATGGTGGTGTCTGTTGTCCTGGAGAGGGATACATCAGTCTGTTTCCTTACTTATGTGGTGAGTGAAGTGAAGTCGCTCAGTCGTGTCTGATTCTTTGCGACCCCGTGGACTGAAGCCCACCAGGCTCCTCTGTCCATGGGATTCTCCAGGCAAGTATACTGGAGTGGGTTGCCATTTCCTTCTCCAGGGGATCTTCCCGACCCAGGGATCAAAGCCGGGTCTCCTGCATTGCAGGTAGATGCTTTAACCTCTGGGAAGTAGATATAGGAGGGCGTCCCAGGTGGTGCTGTGGTAAAAAAAAAAACAAAAAACCTGTCTGCCAATGCAGGCAGATATAAGAGATGCTGGTTCGATCCCTGGGTCAGGATGATCCCCTGGAAAAGGAAAGGCAACCCACTCTAGTATTCATGTCTGGAGAATCTCGTGGACAGAGGAGCCTGGCGGGCTACGGTCCATCGCATTGCCCAGAGCTAGACACAACTGAAGAGACTTAGCACACAGCACAGGAGGTAGCTGGGCGCATGGCAGCATTAAGATCTTGTGAGCCCCTTTCTCCACTTAAAAACAACCTTGAAGATGATATTTTATGACTGTGTTGACATAACTTTTTTAAAAGTTTCTTGTGGGGCTTTAAGTGTCACAACACCTAGGCACTATGACTAATGGAAAAGTCAGTCATGGACGTGACCCGAGCCTGCCAGAAAGGCCAATCAGGTTAATCATTTCCTAAGGGAACAACTAGGAGTAGGAAAGTACGCATCCAGTCCCTGGTGCTAGCACTGATTTTCCAAGTTTCAAACGAGCCAGTTAACCTCTTTGGGCTGCAGTCCTCCAGTGTGATCCCCTTTGCGGTAGTAACTTTAATATATCAACCACTCACTTAAAAATTAGTCTTTTTTCTCTTTCTTGGACGCCTGGAGGTGAAATAAAATGTGTTGATCCCACTTTCTGGAGGTTTTATTACATATTCATCACCTTGGGAGGAGAGGTCGAAACTTTTACCAACAAATAGAAAAAGAATATTTGTCATCAAAAGAGTTATATAACCTCAACAACTATAAGAGCTGAGCCTTTATATAACAACCCTATGCTTCTCTATGGTCTTTCTGATCCTGAGTTTCGTACTAGATTTTACTTCTGTAACCTGAATGTCCCGGGGCGCACAGGTGCAGGCAGACGATTGAGAGGGTGTGACCTGCTCTTACAACAGCAACGACCATATCTCTGGTTTGAGATTCTCTCCTCCCTGTCCCCAGCAGAATCACCAGTACTCCAGCTCTTCTCCCTAAATCCATCTTTTCTCTGAGAAGGGTCCAGGGGAGGTCACCCTGTCCATGGGTGTCTCACTAGTGAAGATTTCCTTTCTAGGGCTGGTGGCACCCATATTTGTTCTGTTCTGATAACTATAAAGGGGAGCAGATAGTGGTACAATCAGCTGTCCTCAGAAGGCTCACTGTCTGTTGACTGAGACTAACCTCTGAAGAGGTAAGTGCAATGCATGTGCTAAGGACTATACCACATCTGGAACAAAGCAACGATGGGAGTTTAAGGGAGAAGGAGATAATGGTCTGGGGCCTCTGGAAGACTGACTAGGGTGGTCAGGTCATTGAATGGCCCTCATTCAAAATGATAAATGGAAAAAGTCACCCCAGACTGTAGTTCTCAATCCTGGTTAAACCATTAAAACCTTCTGGGGAGTTTGGGGGAAAAAAAGAAACAAACCATAGAAGCTAGATGTCCCAAGTTTCTGATTTAATTAGCCTGAATTGAGTCCCAGACAAGGACATTTAAAAAATGTTCCCCAGGAAAGGTTAAAATGTGGTGCTGGATTAGTGCTGAAGATATTAGTATGAATTTATGCTTATTTTAATATATACAGAGAAACAAACAAATAATTGAATATAAATATGTATGTATTCTTCGGTTGGTATGAAAATATTTCCTAGTTCTGTCCACTGAGAGGGCTTAGAGACAAAGATACTCTCGTAATAATGAACATACTTAACTCCGGGTCTTAGTCTTTTAACAGTCTCCAATAAAAGGAAACAAGGCTCCCTGCTGAAAGGACATTTTCTCAGGCCTGAAGCAGGGAAAATATAAGACGACCTTGGAACATCTTTGTAGTGTCAGAAAATAAGGAAAAGTTGTTTAAAAGAAAGATGGGTGTGGGGCTTAGGGGAGCTCATCACAAGGACATAGGGGCTAGCCTAAACAACTACCAGCAGCCAAAATTGGAAAAATCTGAGCAACAAAATAAACAAGGGCAGTCACTGGACTATAAATCAAAGCATAACATAATTATCCATGAGTTCACACTGATAAATAACAGTTAAACAACTAAATAAATAAATGAGGCGTGGGGTAGAACTTTCCTTACAAAAAATTTTCCAAATAAAAGAGGTAGAAGAAATACAAGAAATAGAAAAGCACCTGTAGAACACCACCAGTAATAACTGCTGCAAGCAACATCCACAGATAAATGTCAAAATCAGCAGGCAAAAATTTAAGGAAAAATAAGATACTTGCATAACTCCAAAGTATATCCTTCAAAATATTTATTTCATGTATGTCTACATTTTTAAAAAAACATGCTTCTCCCTCTGCTGCTGCTGCTGCTAAGTCGCTTCAGTCGTGTCTGACTCTGTGTGACCCCATAGATGGCGGCCCACCAGGCTCCCCATCCCTGGGATTCTCCAGGCAAGAACACTGGAGTGGGTTGCCATTTCCTTCTCCAAGGCGTGAAAGTGAAGCTGCTCAGTCGTGTCCGACTCTTAGCGACCCCGTGGACTGCAGCCCATCAGGTTCTGCTGTCCATGGGATTTTCCAGGCAAGGGCACTGGAGTGGGGGCCATTGCCTTCTCCGTCTAAAGGTGAAGTTAATGCTCTTCCTTTTGAGTGTGGACTGAACTTAGTGACTTACTAATGCCTTGGACTGCAAGGAGATCCAACCAGTCCATCCTAAAGGAAATCAGTCCTGAATATTCATTGAAAGGACTGATGGTGAGGCTGAAACTGCAGTCCTTCGGCCACCTGATGTGAAGAACTGACTCATTTGAAAAGACCCTGATGCTGGGGAAAATTGAAGGTGGAAGGAGAAGGGGATGACAGAGGATGAGATGGCTGGATGACATCACCGACTCGATGTACATGAGTGTGGGTAAACTCCGGGAGTTGGTGATGAACAGGGAGGCCTGGTGTGCTGTGATTCATGTGGTTGCAAAGAGTCAGACATGACTGAGTGACTGAACTGAACTGAACTGTAAAAGAAAAAGAGCAGAAACTCAGTCAAATAGAACAGGGAGACCAGTGTGGGGAGCTCTCACACCCTGCAAGGACTGCAGAGCCCAACAGGAAGAAGAAACACTCCTGGCAAGGCCTGGGCCAGTGAAAAGCCACGGACTCTGCTTTACTGTCCCCATTTTCTCTTGTTCCCTGTAAAAG
The DNA here is from genome assembly GCA_917880005.1 of Nanger dama. Lineage (NCBI taxonomy): Eukaryota > Metazoa > Chordata > Mammalia > Artiodactyla > Bovidae > Nanger > Nanger dama. The sequence continues at coordinate 31,307,843 of CAKJTW010000022.1, forward strand.
CATTCTTCTTCCTTTGCGAGGCAGGAACTTTCACATGGTGCAGATCCAAAATTGTGGTGCTCAGCTGATTCTGAATAATCCCATGTTTGCTGGAGAAATATCTGGCAGGATGTTTCAGTTCAACACTGTGAATCAAGATAAAAGTAGCTTTCCAGTAGAGAAAACTAACAGACACCCCCTGACCAACAGATCAAGGCTAACATCACCAGAAATACGTCCTGTCATTATCACATGTCCCTAGATATAAAGCAACAGAAGGGCACTTAGCCTCCATGGTTTTCTACCTCCCGCCTCCCCGCCCGGGAAAACCCATAACACCCATTCAATCATGAGAAAACATCAGAAAACCAGCGAGACATTGTACCAAATACCTGAACAGTGTGAAGATCCTGGAAAACAAAGACAGAGATTTTCACAGATTGGAGGGAACTAAGGAGACATGTCAAGTAAACACGATACAATAAAAGTTTCAAGATCTTAGGAGATTTCTCTGGTGGGCCACTGGTTAAGAATCTTTCTTGCAGTGAGAGGGACACTGATTGAATCCCTGGTCTGGGAAGATCCCACACGCCAAGGGGCAACTCAGCCCCTGTGCCACAGCCACCGAGCCCACGTACCTAGAGTCTGTGCTCCGCAGTAAGGGAAGCCGCTGCAACGGAAGGCCCATGCACCACAGCTAGAGGGTAGCCAACACAAGCAAAGGAATAAATAAATAATTTTTTTAAGTATTGTTACATTGAGGACAGGGGTATCTTGCTGCCCAGAAGCCTTCTTAACTCAAAACTCAGTACTTATTTTCATACTTATCATTAATCTCATTTGAATCAACCCTTTAGAGAGGGACTTCATACTTGCTGACCCATTGATTATGCTAATGAATTTGTAATGTATGTAATATATGTAAAGCATCTTACAGTGTTTTGCTTCACAATTCATAAGCTTGGGCTTGCTTTTTTTTTTAACCCTGGTATTTTTGCCGAAAAGATAAGTACAGTTTAATTCTACCAATCATGGTAACTTGAGGCTAACTATAGCAAAGGGGGAAAAAGAGAAGGTTTCCAAATGAAAATAATATGCTTTATTTCCCATGGCCCTCTCTTATCACCCCGCCCCCCAAAACTCTTCACCATAAACTTTCCTAACACTTTACTTTCTGTGGAAAAAAATGCAAGCTCTGTTTTAATGCAGATCTAATTTTTGTATGTCTTCAATAACTGTACATTCTAGAATATGTAGCCGAAAATAACCCATTGGCAGCAGGGGTTAGCATCCGCTCCCCAGGATCTCCTGTACATTGTGTCTATTTGGATTCCTTAGTGAATTAATCTTTTAACAGAATTTCTTCTGCATTGCTTAGCAAACTAGTCCCACTAAGCTCTACCCCACCCTCTATAAGTAGAAAAATATGTTTTAAGGCATTTCTGGAAAGTCTACTCTAATATGCTCTTTAGTCACAAACAAGCCTCTGAAGCGACATGCCCTGTGCACTGTTGAGTCTGGGTTTGCACACATAATAGTGGAGCCCTTGATTTACCTGTGAAAGTGTTAGTCTCTCAGTCATGTCTAATTCTTTGTGACCCCATGGATTGTAGCCTGCCAGGTTCCTCTGTCCATAGGATTCTCCAGACAAGAATACTGGAATGGGTAGCCATTCCCTTCTCCAGGGGATCTTCCTGACCCAGAAGTCGAACTCAGGTCTCCCACATTGCAGGTGGATTCTTTACTGTCTGAGCCACCAGGGAAGTCTGTACCTGACTGTGCCATGACTCAAATCTGCCTCAGAAAATAAAATAGCTAGCAGGCTGTCCTGACATCTCAGATGAATGCTGTATTTCTTTCTTCCTTCCACCAACTGTTAAGAAACTTAGCTAAGTCAGGAAAATCACTTCCACTGCTCCCTCAGGCAGTATGTTCTATCCTCCATGGCTCCAAATTAGGGTTCAATTGATTTTTCCCTACTCTGGCTTAAAGCGGATCACTGTGGCTCCAACCACCCCACCTGCATAAGTATCACTTCTGTTTCTGAGTCTGGTTATTCATCCACACATTATTGCTTAGTTCAACCAAGGTCAATCCAAGCACTGCTTGAGAGGCCAGAGATGAAGCTAACAGACATATGTGATTTCGAGATCACTGGGCACATTGGAACCCAATTAGGAGTTCTCTTTTAAAAGTAAATACTATGTTTATTTTCCATTATTTAGGAAAGAAAGGAAATTCAAAGAGCTTCTGAAATATAAAGCAGACTCTAATGTTGGCATTAGAAGTAAAATCTCAAAATGTTGTAGAAGTGGACTTGCATAATTTTAATTTTTTTGATCCAAGGGAGTTTTAAATTAAAACCTGTTGTTCTGGTTGGTGACAATTTTTCAGATTCTATTTGAAATCATGGACATTTTCCTATGAAAGGCTTGGAGCAGCCTTGCTCAAAGGATGGTCCACAAATTGAGGCCTCTCCATGACAAGACATGTACAGAAATTGTGGGCGATGTCCACTGCTGGCAAGGCTGTGAGACTCTCAGACGTTGCTGTTCAGAGTGCAAAATGGTCTGGACACATTAGAAATAGTTCAGTGTTTTCTTATAAAGTTGAGACACTTTGTACCCTTACCATAACACCCAGCAGTCCTACTCTGAGGTAGTTGCTCAAGAGAAATACCATCTATATCCACACAAAGACTATATAGCAGCATTATTTACAACAGCTGGAAATTGGAGACAACCCAAATTTCAGCCAGTAAGTGAATAAACAAATTGTGATATATTCATGTTACAGACTATTATACAGCAACAAAAAATGAATGAAGTAAGATACACAGCCACATGGATGAGTTTCAAATACATTATTTTAGATGAAAGAAGTCAGACACAAAAGGACACATACTTTATGATTCCATTTATGTGAAGTTCTACTAAAGATAAAACTATACTGATGGAAAGCAGATTCGTAGTTGTCTGGGGATCAAAGAGAAGGGAATCTACTGAAAATAGACAAGAGAGAACACTTTAGAATGATGGAATTGGTCTATCTGATTTCAGTGGAAATTACATGACTATAAACAGTCATACAGAGTCACCAAATACACACTTAAAGTGAGTGAATTGTATTGTAGTGGTTTAAAAGGGAAGAAAGATTTCATTGGATCCCAAGAGGGGAACACTCTCAGCTACAACTAATAAGTCTAAAATGGAGTATTTCTTATTTTATGTTAATTTCAGTGAGTTCTGAGGGTCCTCTGTTACCAGGGGCAGGCAGACAGGACTAACACTCACCTTTCGGTCACATTGTATCAAGTCAGCTGCTGAGTCAGAAGCATCACTAGACCTAGGGTCAAATCTCTGCAATAACATGTTCAGATCCAGCCTTGAGAGTATGGGCCACTTCCCCTAAACACAAAATGCCATTCTTACTTTAACATTTATTTTGTGTTTTCCTTTTTCCTAGCACCTCAAAGAATAGCATCAACAGCTTAATGTTTACAGAAATGAATCAAGGCTGTTTCCATAGCAACACCTCTAATTCTCTGGAACTGCAATTTTATGTCAATTTACTATTAACGGAAGACAAAGCAAAAGAAACCAGACAGAACAGTGAAACCTTAACACCCAAGACTGACAAGCAGAACAAGGAGGATGGGAAGTAAACATGTCATTTGCAAGGTTTTTAATGCTTAGTGAGCTATGATGTTATTTAGCAGTTAACCATTTCATGCTCAGCTTCAGGTAATGATTTCACAGGACTATAAACTCTTTGAGTTACAATGGCCTTGAAAGCCATCTGGCACCTTTTATTTTAAAGTCTAAGAAACTTGATTCCAGAAAAAGTAAGGGATTTAATTAAAGTCACTGAGCTGACAAGGTGCAGAGCCAAGACCAGGGTGCAGGTTAGGCTTGAAGCTTGGGGGCTCTTTTTACACACCGCATGCACTGTCTCTGTTATGATGTGATTTCTTTTGCGTTATGATTCCTACTCATCTTGTGTGAAAATTATAGGTTAGAACATGGGACACTGACTGCTTCAAAACTGGGAAAGTAGTACGACAAAGCTATCTGCTCATTTAGCTTATACGCAGAGTGCGGGCATGCTCAGTCACTCAGGCCAGTGCAGCTCTTTGTGACCCCATGGACTGTAGCCCACCATGCTCCTCTGTCCATGGGACTCTCCCGGCAAGACTACTGGAGCTGGCTGACATTTCCTCCTCCAGGGAATACTCCTGACCCAGGGATCAAACCAGAGTCTCCTGTGTCTCCTGCATGGCAGGCCGATTCTTTACCACTAGGCCATCTGGGAAGCCCGGTATGCAGAGTACATCTTGTGAAAGGCTGAGCTGGATGAGTCACAAGCTGGAATCAAGACTGCCAGGAGAAATATCAACAACCTCAAACATGCAGATGATACCACTCTAATGGAAGAAAGTGAAGAGGAACTAAAGAGCCTCTTGAAGAGGGTGAAAGAGGAGAGTGAAAAACTGGCTTAAAACGCAACAGTCAAAAACCTAAGATTATGGCATCCAGTCCCATCACTTCATGGCAAATAAATGAGGAAAAAGTGGAAGCAGTGACAGATTTTATTTTCTTAGGCTCCAAAATCACTGTGGACAGTGACTGCCGCCATAAACTTAAAAGACACTTGCTCCTTGGAAGGAAAGCTGTGACAAACCTAGACAGCATATTAAAAAGCAGAGACATCACTTTGCCCACAAAGGTCCATATAGTCAAAGTGATGGTGTTTCCAGTAGTCATATATGGATATGGCCGTTGGACCATAAAGAAGGCTGAATGTCAAAGAATTGATGCTCTTGAAGTGTGGAACTGGAGAAGACTCTTGAGAGTCCCTTGGACAGCAAGGAAATCAAACCTAAAGGAAATCAACCCTGAATATTCACTGGAAGGACTGATGCTGAAGCTGAAGCTCCAATACTTTGGCCACCTGATGCAAAGAGCTGACTCACTGGAAAAGACTGATGCTGGGAAAGATTAAAGGCAAAAGGAGAAGGGGGAGGCAGAGGATGAGATGATTAGATAGCATCACCAATTCAATGGCAGTTACAGAAGCACAAGATAAATCGGTATGCCCTCTTGTTTAAGGATCTCCAGGACACATTGTAGGGTTAAAAATATATATATTATGCTAGTTTTAGTGTATGTGGTATGATGCTATTTACACACAGAAAGGAGAGAACCATAAAACAATTAACAAAATTGTATGGGTAGATAATTCAGCAACTAGAGTGACTGTGAAAAAACCTCATATGGAAATGTACAAAGGAAATGGTCAGTACCAATTCCTAGGCTTTTGATCCCCTCAGGCAAGTGAAGGATATAAAAAGAGGTCAGAGTGATGAGAAGATAATTCATAAGATCTCTTTGGGTGAGATTTCCATGGAGGGGAGAATCCTTGTTACTTTCTACTCCGGTCCAAGAAAAGGGGTTCCGGTGGAAAGCCTGGTGGCGTGGTTTCTGATGTTGAGGATGGAGGACTGAATGGGTGGGATTTGAGTTCCACTAAGGAGATCTAATGGGTGGACTATGGCTGATTAAGTGCTGTCTGTGGGACCTGAAGAGTGCTAAGGCCTTGGGGAAACTCCCCTCTGTCAACAGGAGGGAGTAAAGATGGGTGAGGGCATCTTGGTGCTAGGACATCCATGTAGGACAGAGACTTTTGAGTCCTGTCCAAGTATCCCATCCCCTGGGATGAGGGTCCCAGCTGCAGGAGTCTATGTTAGTTGGACTGTTGAGAAACCCAGTTGGAGCAGGCAGCTCAGGAGAGCAAACACATCGCATGCCACAGAAAGGGAATACTTCCAAAGCTGGGAATGTCTGAACCAAGATGTACTCCTTTCTCAGGGCTGCTGTAACAAAGTGCCACAAACCTACAAAATCCTGAGTTCTACAGTGAGCTAACAGTGACAGAGAATGGTGAGAACTCAAAGGTAAGTCTAGAAGCCATAACATAGAGCCAGGGAACCTGCAGGCTATGGAAATGAACGCAAGGATGAATTCATAGAAAAGATGGACGTTTCTAGGCTAACATCTGGGACAGTGGTACCACCCATGTCTTTATTTAATTTGCCCAGATGGGGCAAGTATGGTTGGGCAGTCAGGATCTGAGACCAGTCCATTTCAGTACATGGTTTAGTACAGAATGCCAAACAAACGCACTCTGTGTTTCCTTGGGTCACTGCTACCGCAGAATTGTTAAAGAGTGTTCATTGGTGTGCCCTCCCCACCCCTTACTAACCATCTCTAGGAATAAGCAGAGCTGGGGGTAAAAGTCAGCGCCTTTCCCTTTCCTACAAGCTCGGGAATGAATAGAGCCACCTCCTCCTGCCCACATGATGAGCTATTCCTGATGGGGAAACTGTGACCTCTCCGCTACGGATTTGTGCACCAGAAAAGGATTTACTTTATTTCCTTAAGAGTTTGGAAGAAATGCTCCTAATTATATACCATGTGGTTATACAATGTTCCTGTTTCCTCAGTTTCATTTTTGCATTACAGTTACCACTGAAAGAATAAAATCAGATTGAAAGATGTAGCAACGTGGCTTTCTACAAGACAGAAAAAAAACCTTAAGCATATTTGAAGAGGCAGGGGCGTTACTTATTTAAACGTAAAGCTATTTTTAATGTAATTTTATTTTTTGTTATAGATGGCAGCCAGATAAGCTTAAGAGAGCCTTTTAACGTGTGTTTTTTTTTTCCATGAAAGAATGTGGTTTTTTCCCATGAAAGAAAGTGAAAGTGAAAGTCACTCAGTCATGTCTGACTCTTTGCGATCCCATGGACCGTCTATGGAACTCTCCAGGCCAGAATGCTGGAGTGGGTAGTCTTTCTCTTCTCCAGGGGATCTTCCCAACCAGGGATCGAACGCAGATCTTAAGTCCTGCAGGCGGGTTCTTAACCAGCTCAGCCACAAGGCTATTAATAAACAGAAAATGTATTTTGCGCAAGTGACAGCAGAGGGCGCTCTTCTCACAGATTCGTTTCTACCAGAACTTTTCTTCTCAAAGGAAAACAGTTGTTAAATATTTTTGGGTATGTTAACAAGCTTATGACTTCTCCTAAATGCATACATCTATTTTATATATTTATTTATCCTAGTGTGTATAAGTAAATATAGTAGTATATTTATTTATACTATATAAATAGTATGTATAAATATATTTTATATATTTAAATTTATATACAGCCATGTTACATATTTGTCATATAAATACATATTTTATATACATATATCAATCTATATGTTCAAATTATATATGTTTACATAAACTTGTAAATATAAATATATATGCATTTATTACTTTTATACTATCCATTAACCCTGAAACCTGAAACCTCATGTGATCACGTCCCTGTGAATAATCACCACTTTTTTCTCCTTAAGCCTGTCAACTTCCTGTGTCGTCACAGAAACTTTCAGTCTTGAGCTCAAAAAGCTGAGGCTCTGGGCGCTGCCTTCTATTCTCCAGCTTATGTGTTTTCTCCTGTCCTCCAGACAGGCCCCAGGCCAGTTTTGGAGCGTGTCCAGAAGAGGAGGTAGATTTTACCTCCTCTTCTACAGGCTTTGGTCACGCTCTGCTGCGGTCAGGCTGCAGACTCCTCCAACACTCCTTCCCCTTCTCTTTGCCTCTCCTCCTCTCCTGTGTCTTTACTTCTCCAAGCCTTTCTGTCATTCCCCTCCCCCTCCCAAAGTCATCCCTGACTAAGCTTCCCACTACGGTAGCCAACAGTGTTCCCTGCCTGCTTGTATATATATCCCTTGCATCAGGCAGGGCTGGTCTGTGTAACAGTTAGAATACTGTGGAAATGGCATCGTGTGACTTGCAAAGTTAAGGTCGTAAAAGACACGTGGCTTCTAACCATGATCTGTCTTGGATCACTGAGCCAGCTGCCACGTTGTGAGAAGGCTCAAGCAGTCCTAGGGAGGGTCCATGTTTCAAAGAACAGAGCTGGCCTGCCAACAGCCAGCAGTGCTTTTTCAATTATGAGAGGGAGCCACTTGGAAAGCAAGTCCTCCAGCTCCAATACAGCCTTCAGATGACTGGCGACCTTATCCCTTCTCAGCCTTTTGGCTAAGATCAAGTGTAGATGACTGCAACCCTGGTGATCATCTTGACTACAGCCTCAAAAGAAACCCTGAGCCAGAACCACCAACTAAGTCACTTCTGAATTCCTGAACCACAGGAGCTGTGAGATATTACAGTTTATTGTTTTAAGACATGAGGTTTGGGGTAATTTGTTATGCAGAAACTAATACTCCCCTCATTATGCCTGACGACATATTTAACCAGGCTGTGTGTGGTTCCATATCCTTGTGGTTAAAGTTCTCCAGTGGCTCAACATTAATTTCAGGATATAATCAGATGCTGTGACCTGGCAGGAGGTCTTTCACGATCTGGCTCCTGCATGCCTCCTGGCTTCACTCAGCTCACCCTCTCTTTCCTTCCCCATATCTCCAGTGACACTGAGAAACCTTCATTTCCTAAATGTGGATAAATAAAATTGACAGATAAAATATGAGATGCCCAGTTAAATATGAAATTTATATAAACAATGAATGATTGTTACTGTTGCACAATATTTGGGACCTACTAATAGTAAGGAGATCCAACCAGTCCATTCTGAAGGAGATCAGCCCCAGGATTTCTTTGGAAGGAATGATGCTAAAGCTGAAACTCCAGTACTTTGGCCACTTCATGTGAAGAGTTGACTCATTGAAAAGACTCTGATGCTGGGAGGGATTGGGGGCAGGAGGAAAAGGGAACGACAGAAGATGAGATGGCTGGATGGCACCACTGACTCAATGGACGTGAGTTTGAGTGAACTCCAGGAGTTGGTGATGGACAGGGAGGCCTGGCGTGCTACAATTCATGTCACAAAGAGTCGGACATGACTGAGCGACTGAACTGAACTGAACTGAATACTAAAAATACTACATGGTATATAGCTATTCCAAAAAGGTCTTTTTGTTTATCTGAAATTCAAATTAAATGGGGCATTCTGTATTCTTGGGTGCTGAATCTGTTGACTCTACAGATGTGACATGACCTCTCTCAGTTCCTGTTCCTAGCCCCTTCCTGCCTGGATCACTGTAGATTCCCTTGCTGACTTATTCTCCTGTAAGACTTAGCTGACACCACCTTAATAGCAGAAAGTGAAGAGGAACTAAAGAACCTCTTGATGAAGGTGAAAAAGGAAAGTGAAAAAACTGTCTTAAAACTCAACATTCAAAAACTAAGATCATGGCATCCAGTCCTATCACTTCATGGTATACAGATGGGGAAACAATGGAAACAGTGACAGACTTTATTTTCATGGGCTCCAAAATCAATGCAGCTATGAAATCAAAAGACATTTGCTCCTTGGAAGAAAAGTTATGACAACCCTAGACAGCATATTAAAAAAGCAGAGACATCACTTTGCCAGCAACAGTCCACATAGCCAAAGCTATAGTTTTTCTAGTAGTCATGTGAAGAATTGGACCATAAAGAACGGCTGAGCACCTAAGAACTGATGCTTTCAAGTTGTGGTGTTGGAGAAGACTCTTGAGAGTCCCTTGAACATCAAGGGGATCAAACCAGTCAATCATAAAAGAAATCAACACTTAATCTTCATTGGAAGGGCTGATGCTGAAGCTGAAGCTCCAATACTTTGGCCACCTGATGCAAAGAACTGACTCACTGAAAAAGACCTTGATTCTGGGAAAGATTGAGGGCAGGAGAAGGAGGCAACAGAGGATGGAATCATCAACTCAATGGACATGAGTATGAGCAAACTCTAGGAGACAGTGAAGGACAGGGAGGCCTGGCGTGCTTTAGTCCATGGGGTCGCAGAGTTAGACATGACTGAGTGAATGAACAACAAAGACTTATCCCAGAAAGAAATGTCTCTAGGAAACCTATGCTGATTGAGGCCACCACACGCACCCCTAGGATGTGTCAGATGCACCTGCTGCAGGCTTCCATTCCACCCTGTCATACTCTTGCCCACTACACACATTAGTTCAGTTCCATTCAGTTCAGTCGCTCAGTCGTGTCTGACTCTGCATCTCCATGAATCGCAGCATGCCAGGCCCCCTGTCCATCACCAACTCCCGGAGTCCACCCAAACCCATGTCCATTGTGTTTGTGATGCCATCCAACCATCTCATCCTCTGTTGTCCCCTTCTCCTCCTGCCCCCAATCTTTCCCAGCATCAGGGATTTTTTCAAATGAGTCAGCTATCCACATGAGGTGGCCAAAGTATTGAAGTTTCAGCTTCAACATCATCCCTCCAATGAACACCCAGGACTAATCTCCTTTAGAATGGACTGGTTGGATCTCCTTGCAGTCCAAGGGACTCTCAAGAGTCTTCTCCAACACCACAGTTCAAAAGCATCAACTCTTTGATGCTCAGCTTTCTTCACAGTCCAACTCTCACATCCATACACGACCACAGGAAAAACCATAGCCTTGACTAGATGGACCTTTGTTGGCAAAATAATGTCTCTGCTTTTGAATATACTGTCTAGGTTTGTCATAACTTTCCTTCCAAGGAGCAAGCGTCTTTTAATTTCATGGCTGCAATCACCATCTGCAGTGATTTTTGAGCCCCCCAAAATACAGTCTGACACTGTTTCCCCATCTATTTCTCATGAAGTGATGGGACCAGATGCCATGATCTTCGTTTTCTGAATGTTGAGCTTTAAGCCAACTTTTTCACTTTTTCACTTTTTTTCACTTTTTTCACTTTTTCACTCTTTCACTTTCATCAAGAGGCTTTTTAGTTCTTCTTCACTTTCTGCCATAGCGTGGTGTCATCTGCATATCTGAGGTTATTGATATTTCTCCCGGCAATCTTGATTCCAGCTTGTGCTTTCTCCAGCCCAGTGTTTCTCATGATGTACTCTGCATATAAGTTAAATAAGCAGGGTGACAATATACAGCCTTGACGAACTCCTTTTCCTATTTGGAGCCAGTCTGTTGTTCCATGTCCAGTTAATTAATGATTAATTTGTCCATCTCCAAACTAGACCATGAACTTCTGGTAGTTTCAGGCACTGTTTTCTTCATCACTGTAGCCTTAGAGCCAAAAACATGGTATGATCATAGCTAAAAAGCTACTGGATACTAACTGTAAGCTAATCATTGTTCTAGGATTTTTGCACATATGACCTCACTGAATCTTCACATCAACCTGAAAGAAGTACTATTAATATCCATTTTGCTTTTACTGAAGAAACTGAGGCATGACATTATACAACGCCACTCAAAAATGGCAGTTGTGTTGAATTTTAAGTTTTAAACTTGTGTTCAGAGGCTTGAGTGGAAAATGAGTTCCTCCAGAAAGGATTTTGATTTCTTGTTCCAGGCACATCAGAGCATCATATTCTGAGGCTACAGTAAGTTAACTTCCTACTTGGTGGTTTCTCAGATGATGAAGGTAGCATGCTATTATGAACTACAATGTGACTCTTTTCACATAAATAACATGACTCAAGACAGAAATACTCCTTGTCATCTCCCTTTTCTTTAATGGATTTTTTTCTAGTTTCCCCTTTTATCTAGAAGTGTAGACATTTGAGAATCCAAGCTCACTGCAGGTGTCTCAGTTCCCACTCGTGCAACTATCAAGCCTCCCATTGCTGGGTTCCAGTTTTGGACAATGTTCCCGATTCAGATAAGGCTTCAGCATGTACTTACTGGTCTGGTTTCCTCCTTTTTCTTTTTGCCCATAGGGATTTCCCTAATAATGCCTAGCTGTGCATTTTAAATTACACATTTTATCTATAACTTCTATGTGTTTTATGAAGAAAAGATTCTTTCGGGTGTCTGGCTTACCATGTTACTGGAAAAATTCATTCCCAAACTTCATTCTCTATTCATTCTCAATCCACACTGCATATCAATCAACACATTCTGAGGTCATGAAATAAATATACCCATGAAGAATCAGTGTTTGAATCACTGTTTCTTGATGATGAAACCCTTATTTCAAATAATACCTATCTGGGAATTCTCTGGTGGTCCAATAGTTAATACTTCAAGCTCCCAATGCAGGGAGCTGGGGTTCGATCCCTGATGAGGGAGCTCGATCTTGCATGCCACAGCAAATGATCTCAGATGCTGCAACAAAGATTGAAGAGCCCACATGCCTCCCCTAAGACCCAGACCAGCCAAATAAATAAGGAAGTAAATGTTCAATAATAATAATAATATTTGCCCTTTACAACGAGTAAGTCCTGGGACACTCTTCAAGAAAAAAGTGGTCTAGGACGTCTCTGGTGGACCAGTGGTTAAGAGTCCACCTGCCAATGCAGGGGACACAGGTTCAGTCCCTGGTCTGGGAAGACCCCACATGCCATGGTGCAACTAAGCCCAGGTGCCACGGCTCCTGCAGCCCAAGTGCCCCAGAGCCTGTGCTCCACAAGAGAAGCCGCCACAAGGAGAAGCGCTGCCGCTGGGGAGTAGCCCCTGCTCTCCGCAACCACAGAAAGTCTACACGCAGCAACAGTGACTCAGCGCCGCCAAAAATAAAAATAATAAATAAATATTTAAAAAGAAAGAGTGGTCTAGTGATTTGAATAGTGATGGTAATTGAGACAGTCTGGCTGCTTAGTAGACACAACCCTTCTTAATAAATTTAGAGAATGGCCAGAAAAACTTGGTAAACTAATTGTTTTTGTGTTCTTACAGAATTTTGTTTGTTTGTTTGGGGTCCTCTGTGGAATCCAGAAACCGTACGTTTGCATGCCTGTTTGCCAACACACGGACCTAATGTTACCTCTCTTCACACAGGGAAGGAAAGGAAGTACTTTCCATTCCAGCTCTTGTTTTCAAGCCCAAAAGTTTCCATGGTATTATTCTGGGTACTGAAACTTTCCAAATCCAGTGTCATGCAGTAAATTTGGTGGAACAGTTGTATAAAATCTGTTCTGCCATTTTAAAATATGGGAACTTATTATATTTATTTTTAGACCACAAAATGTCTATTTTTCTGACAGCTCAAGAACAACCAGCATTGAAAAGAGCTTCATATAGAGCTACTCCTGATTAAGGGACAGAAGTTAAGCTAGTTCTCAAAAAGTTTAAAAACGTTTAAATAAGCTGCCTAAACAGAGCATAATCCTACATGATGTCCAACTGAGTCACAGTGAAATAAATGGACATGTCATAAAATTCTTTCACCCCGGAATAGTTGGTCCATGGAAGTTTTTAGAACAAGAATCTTTCAAATTGTGGAGTTGCATAGTTAGGGAAATCAATGATGTAAATATTTTCAGGGTCTTGGGGAGCAGGACATCAATATGCAAATTATAATAATGCTATGTTAAAATTAAAATTTATATAGAAAAAATAGGAAAAATCAGATTCCTCTAGGGGCTTTGTAAGAAATGCATCAGTTTAAAAAATTGTACTGGAGTATAGTTTATTTACAATGTTGTGTTAGTTTCAGGTGTACGACGAATGATTCAGTTATACATATACATATATTCATTCTTTCTCAAATTCTTTTCTCATATAGCTTATCACAGAATATTGAATATAGGTCCTTGTGATAGTCAGTAGGCTCTTGTTCATTATCTGTCTTACATATAGTAGTGTGTATAATCTAGGGAATGTTTTTTATTGTTTGGTTGGTTATAGTAAAAATATATCAGAAGACTGGGGTAAAGAGTTGAATCTCTTCTAGCTCTAAGATTTGCTATAAATTTTCTTCCCCGAATTTAGGACTATATATTTACCTGACAGTCTTCTAAAACAGATAATCCAGAACAAAGAATGGCTACTATAAGATGTTTTCTCATGCACTTGAGAAGAAAATCTGGGTAAAATGGTTTACACATTGTCCATGTTCTTCCCAAGGAATTCCTGACATTGGAACCAGAGGCTGAGGATGTGGCTGCTGCCATCAAGGCTTGGGTCATTGTGAAGGGTCATATGTAACTCCCAAGGGCCTGTCCACCTCAGAGAGAAAGTGAAACCAGTCTTGGGGTCACACAGTGCTAACCTGAGTCTGGTTCAAGGTGACCCTCTTGATCAGTTTAGCACTGACACCATCTGCCCAGGGGGCAAGAGCACAGTTGCATAGGGCCAAGATAAGCAGTTGTATTACTGCTACATGGAATCTGCTCCTATGCAAACATCTGAGACAGTCGAATGCTGATAAAATCTCTTGTGTCCAGTTCAACCCAAGGATGGCACATACAAAAGGCCATTGCCCATGACACTCACAGAAGTCTTTTCTCCATTCTTTACCTATGGGACGGAAGTAAAACAATTTCACACCTCTGGTTCCACCATCTTCCTGCTCAGACATGTTCATTTGTAACCCTATTCTGGGTTGATCCAGACCATCTAAACGTTCCCCCTACTAAGAATTGCATGGAAAGGTCTTTCTGCAACCAGGCTACCTTCGTGGATCAAGGAGGGTCACCACAGAGAAGATTGCTTCACAGGCTTCATGTCAGAAGTATGTCCACATCACAGAGGAAGAAAGTGGTAGAAGCACAACAAACTCAACAACAAAAACAAGTGTCAGACTGGCCTGCCTTGTGGCAATAGTATGGAGATGATCTCACAGGAGCATAAAACTTACATCCATGAAGCTCTTTCCAAACTATACAACCCCACCTGCCCAGTCCCCTAAAGGGGTCCAGGCAGGCATGAAGAGGGAGGAAAGTGATTAGGTATAGAGATTCTGGGCTTCCCTGGTGGCTCAGACAGTAAATAATCTGCCTGAAATACAGCAGACCTGGGTTCAATCTCTGGGTTGGGAATATCCCTTGGAGAAGGGAATGGCTACCCACTCCAATATTCTTGCCTGGAGAACTATGTGGACAGAGGAGCCTGGCAGGCTACAGTCCATAGAGACTCCAGGGTTCGGACATGTCCAGTGGCTTCTTCACCCCTGCGTGGTTCCCGATACCCAGGTCCTATAAAGTTTATCCACCACTTGTGGGCTGATCCAGATGTGTAATCTATTCTGCAGCATTCATCTCAGTCTCCCATGTAGGAGTTTATATTGGATCCTGACCACCAGGGACATATTCTCATAAGAGGAGCTTCCTGGTCTCCCTCTCCCAGGTTAAGAGCAAGCATATTAACCATTAAGACCTTAACCACTGCCTGCGTCACATACTAGAAAATGTCACTCATATATCTGGATTTGAGGCCCTGGGAACATCATGGTTTTTCCATGAGTCAAATAAATGTTTCAGCAGATACCAAGCTCAGATGGTAAAGTGTCGTCCTGCAATGCAGGAGACCTGGCATTGATCCCTAGGTCAGGAAGATCCCCTGGAGAAGAGAATGGCAGCCCACTCCAGCATTCTTGCCTGGAGAATTCCATGGACAGAAGAGCCTGGCCGGCTACAGTCCATGGGGGTCACAAAGAGTCAGACATGACTGAACAACTTTCACTAATACTAATACCATTCTTCACAGTCATTTTGTGACATTTAGGGTTTGAGCATGTATTTAACAGGCCACCATGGATATGAGAAGCACTTGGGTTTGGTAAATTTTTCATCCAAGTATTTTATTTCGGATGCGGTCTCTTCTTAAGGACATGTGCACAGATGAAGCTCAGAGTTGAGTTGTTGAACTTGTTATCAGAGACATCTTATATGTTTGGACCCCTTAATATTTCAGTCCTGAATAACCTAATGGGTTGATTATATAGCAAGTCATCTAAGAAAAATTCATGAGCCCATGTGGAGGTTGATTTCAGTCAATCTCAAGACAGAGAATTCTATGGTTAGGAGCACCACTTGAAATTCTACCCGTTTTCTAAATTAGCCAATGCAGTACTCCAATGCAATGCATGAGACCTGGGTTCAGTCCTTGGGTTGGGAAGATCCCATGGAGAAGGGAATGGAAATCCACTCCAGTATTCTTGCCTGGAGAATTCCATGGACAGAGGAGCCTGATGAGCTACAGTCCTTGGGATCACAAAGAGTCGGATACGACTGAGCAACTAACAATGTGACCGCATAACGTACTCCATGGAATTTGTCCACCTTGGAGGCAAGTTATACTATTGGTGAAAAAGACTTTCTTGTCAGGAGATGAATCTTGTGTTTGAGACTTACTAAACCAGGAAGTCAAGCCACAGGTGGGACTTTCAAAATACCTATTGGATGAAAACCACTTGCTCATAAATTTGGATGAGAACTTGAGAACCAGATTTGACCTTCAATTAGATAGATGATAACTATATCACAGGGGCTTCCCTGTAGCTCAGATGGTAAAGAATTTGCCTGCAACATAGGAGACCTGAGTTTGATCCCTGAGTCGGGAAGATTCACTGGAGAAGGAAGTGGCTGCCCACTCCAGTATTCTCACCTGGAGAATCCCATGGACAAAAGAATCTGGTAGGCTACAGTCCATAGGGTCACAAAGAGTCAGATACAACTCTCACTATCTACATCATAATAGAATTTTCTTGGCATTTTACTGCCTCGTGGGTGTTTGGCTTGGAGAGAATGAGGTGGGATGTCAGGTCAGGAAACTGTATATTTTTCTTTAGTGAGACCCTTTGTCCCTACCAAAGCTCAGAGACAGGGGTGAAGCTTTCAGCAGTGGGAAGGCTCAATGTGCAAATGTTTAAAGACCATAACATGCTCTCAGAATCTCATTGCCAAACATTCCTATTATCTGTGAGATCTGTCACAGACACATGAACTTCTTCTCGGGTCTGAAGGGGATAAAGGGCTTAAGTGCAGAGACTGCTTCACCACCACCTGTATAGCTTCCAGGGCTTCATGAGGCAGAAAGCACACTTCCATCTGCCTCCCTGTCTGTGTGTGATGTGCTGTGTCCAAAAGGCAAGCCAGGTGTTAAGTCTCTATTTCTGCATCTTACAGCTGTGAGGTTAGCAATGCATCCTTGACAGTTGTGGAATCTCTCTTCCAGCTGCTGCCCAAGTATCCCTCAAGAGAGGCATCCGGGAGGGGGAGTCTTGGATTCTCTTCCGATTCAGAGCCCAGCAGTCCGTGGGCACCTTTGTCTGGCCAACACGCAGTACAGTGAAAGCAACTTTCTTGGTGGAACTATGACCATGATATAAATTTAACAGACCACCTGAATCCCAGTGAGCTATTCATATCGTGCTAGGAATCTAGATCCTATTTCTAGGGAGCTCAGATAGCCTTACCATAGAGTGATAAACATATGCTATGTGCCCTGTTCAGCAAAAGAAACTGTGCTTGGTCTGCTTCCTAGAGAAGCTTGAAGAGGTAATAGCATTTTCTGGAGCCACACACCAAGAGAAGACAGCAGCTCCCATCAGTTCAACAACTGCTGTGACCACATTTTTATTTTGTCTTTGTGATCCACTGTCAAGAATCAAATCCAATCCCACCACCATCACCCCCAGACTTTTTGACCATCCAGACTGGACTATTGAACTGGTAGGTTGTGGGCATTTAATCTTTGTCTGCATTTGCACTTAGATGAGGAGAATGATTCCTTTATAGCTTCCTGGTAATTAATTCTACGTCAATAGCACCATTCAGGAATTGCAGGGAGCTCCCAGGAATAAAAAGAATTGCAGGGGTTCCAGCAAAGCTTAAAATGTGTATGCTCATCTAGAGTCAGTGCCCCTTCATGGGACTGATATTTAAGAATGCACATTCCAATTAAGGAGTTTGACAAAGAAATCTCAAGTGTAGTCAGATCCAGTAGGTCACACACACATAAACGGGGATGTAGGGTATTCAACTAAAAGTCAGATTTGCCCCGAATCCTGACAGAGGGGTTCATTTACCATGACTTAAGCCTTGAGATCTTTCTAAAGCTATTGAGAGATGGGGTTTAGACCTATTCTTCCTTCAGTCTGAACAGGACTATATCTGTATACAGGGATTCTCTGGAGCTTGAACTCAACCTCAGAAGGCAGTTACAAAGGCGGAAGAGTATCTCTGTCTCTGTATTCACTGTCATAGTGTAAAAAAAAAAAAAAATACCGCTGCCTTTTGAGGCCTCTTATTTCTTTTTTTTAAATTTATTTATTTTTTTAATTACAATACTGTATTTGTTTTGCCATACATTGACACGAATCAGCCATAGGTGAACACAATCTCCCAATGCCGAAGCCCCCTCCCACCTCCCACCCCACATCCTCTACTTGAATCATCCTGTGCATCAGCCCCATGCATCCTGCATCCTACATTGAACATAGATTGGCGCTTCGTTTCTTACAAGAAAATATACATGTTTCATTGAGGCCTCTTATTTCTATATTCCATTTTCAAATGGGACATACATTTCTGAAAAATACTGCTGTAACCTGTGTTGAAAGTGTTAGTGCCAGTCATGTCTGACTCTTTGCAACCCCCATGGACTGTAGCCCGCCAGGCTCCTCTGTCCACGGGGTTCTCCAGGCAAGGATACTGGAGTGGGTAGCCATTCCCTTCTCCAGGGGATCTTCCCAACCCAGGGATCGAACCTGGGTCTTCCACATGGCAGGCAGATTCTTTACCATCTGAGCCACCAGGGAAGCCCATAACTTTTAGATACCCCTATGTCAAAGGAGTAAAGATAAGGTCATCTTGACATTGGCAGAGTCCTCATCTTCATCCAGAGCCAGGACTTGCTTTGAGCCATGGAGTTGGGTCATGGACTTTCCTGTTTATCCTACAGGCCACCTGTTCAGGGTACCTACCACCTAAGCCCATGCCCACGGCCAGGAAGGAGGAGGAAGAAGGGAAACTGTGCCTGGGACAGTGAGCTGGAGAGGGGGAGGTGGGGTGATGTGTAGAACAGATGCAAGGGCTGGTTATTATTAGTGCCCACGGTAAACAGCAGAGCTTCTTACACAGGGATGAAACCAGCTGCTTCTGTACTGGGGCAAGTTCCAAAGACACCTCTGCTCTCTTCCCAATCTGACCTGACTCTGAAACTGGGAAACCATGTCCCCTGCTTCCCCTGCTTCTCATTTCTGTGCCCTCAGTGAACCTGCTGAAGCCAGATACATCATCATAACAACAATAACAGCAAATGGGACTTCCCTAGCTGTCCAGGGGTTGAGCCTTCGCCTTCCAATGCAGGAGGTGCAGGTTTAATCCCTGATCAGGGAGCTATGATCCCACATGCTTCAGGGCCAAAAAACCAAAACACAAAAAACCAGAAGCAATATTGTAACAAATTCTTAAAAAACAAAACAACTATTGTCACCAACTTTTCAGAAACAGTTCTCAGACTTTACATATGTAAACCCAGTTTTCCTTACAAGCCCTCTCTGATGGAGGTGCAGTGGTTGGCACTGTTTTACAGATGGCGATCTCGAAGCTTGAAAAGTTTGTCACTGCCCAAAGTTCCCCAGCTGGTGAGTGGCAAGATGGGATTTGAACTATCCCTAACCATTCTGCTGTACTGCTTCGTCTGTCAGCAGAATCTCCCCAGTCATTTTGGTTTCTGGCTTCTTCCAGGAACGCTTCTTGCTGTCTCACTGTGGCCCACATTACCAGCCCCTCTGCCACCTGCCTGAGGGTTCCCTTGGTTAGAGTTTCTCAACAATAAATGCTGAGATATGGATCACTGGGGGATCTTGTTGACACAAAGATTCTGAGTCAGTAAGTCAGGGGTCTACGATCCTGCCTTTCTAACAAGCTTCTGGGTGATATCAATGCTGTCAGTCCATGGGCCAAGTTTTGATGTGTAAACGCAGGGTAACACCTGATTCTGTAGAACAGATAGCAGCTCTGTTTCTCCCTCTGACAGTGGTGAGCACTGCGGGGCTGCCTCCAAGACAGGATCCCTCCTGGATCTCCCCAATGTGCCTATGGAAATCTTCTCATTTGCAAAAACCCACAGTCTCAGCTGCCGCCTTCTTCCACTGCTTATTTTCCATTTCTCTGCCTCTCCCCAACCTCTCTCCGTTCCTCTTTCTGTGTCTCTTTTCGCTGACTTTTAACAGCTTTGTTGAATAACCTTCACTACCATTTTTGTTATTGGTCTTCTCACGAAAGAAATGCAGCTTCTGTTTCTTGCTACCCAGAGGTTCTGTAATTATAATAATAAAGTCCACACACAATTTTGAACCAGTCTGAGGGCTGCTCATTACTGTGGGATGTGTGTATAACACAAAAGAGGAGAAACGTGGGAAGAGAATTAGGGAAAAAGCTTGGAAGGACATTCTGTACTCTATATTTTATTTACAAGGGGGCTTGATTATTTATAATGAGCATTATTATTCTTCCTGTAATCACAAGAGAAAAGAAAGCATATTGCTGAAGTTGAGGGATATTAAGAGAATGCTGGGAGGCCTCCAGGGGTTCAAAAACAGGACAACCAGGAGTTTAGAACTGCACCAAATGCTGCCACACTCTCCAAGGGGACTGCCAGTGCCCAACAGACGATAAGCCACCTCAGGAGTATTTTTTCACCATCCAGCACTGTGACTCCTCTTTATGTTTTTTGTTTGTTTTTTTTTATTCCATGGAATCTTTTGATAAATGGAATCTGATGAGTGGGAGGCCTCTGTGTGCATAATCACACAAGCAAATACCATCTTCTTAAAATTTCAGACGTTCACAGTTTTCCCATAGACATGAGAGGGGACACTAGATTAAAATTTACCCATCTGTTATCAACTATGTGTTGGGGTCACCCCTCAGTTCATATGCTGAGGCCTTAACCCACAGTGCAATGGTATTTGGAAGTGGGGCCTTTGTGTACCCAGGTTCAGATGAGGTCATGGGAGTAGAGCCCCTGTGATGGGATGGGTGCCCTTATAAGGGGATAAAGGGGCCAGAGTTCCCTCCCTTCCCCCATGTAAGGATGCAACAGGCAGTCAACTGTCTGCAGCAACAGAACCCAACCATCCCAGCACCCTAATCATGGGATTTCAGCCTCCAGACTGGGGGAAGTAAATTATTCTTTACTCATTCGATGATATTGTGTTATAGCAATGTGAGATGACTAAGACACCATCTAAACGCAGGATGTTAAAAAGATTAGGGATCATGAAATTATATAGAAATGAGAGACTTGTTTAGTGCAAGGGACATTTAATATGGAGTTAGCTATGGATTCACATGCCACCTCTGCCATCACTAGGACTGTAAATTTGGGAACCTTACTTAACCTCTCTGAAAGATGTATCACTGTGCCTTGGAATGCAGCAAGGGTTTCTGGAAGGAATGATTATTTCTCAGAACAAGAGAGATTTATGTGTCTGGGTGCCAGTAAGAGAGTCCTTGCCCTTGCTTGCTCCCATGGCCTCTGGCCAGTTGATGAGAGGTGCTGTCTGCCTTACTGAACAGGGACTGGGGTATTCCACGACACCCCAGAAAAATACACTTGTCATAAGATTGTCCTCTGGAGCATCAAGAAGCTGAAGAAAACCAAGCAACCAGAGTGGTTTGCTTATAAGCACTATTTGAAAGTCCTTGGCAAAAGTGCAATCTAAGGGCAATTGTATTTCTACATTAAGGGTTTTTTTGGTTTTTTTTTTTTAATTAAATTTGAAGGTCAGGGCTTTAAAGAGCACAGTGATTGGTTGTTTACCTCCATTCCTCTCTGCTTCTGGTACTTTTGTGAACATGTTCTGACCTCAAACTGTGGGTGGGAATGCAGGAAGGATGCTGTCTGTGCATTAGTGTGAGCCTTGAATTTTGCCCAGAGTGCTTCTGAAACTTTGCCAAGATGAAATAAATGGCACATAGCCTCCTTTCACATCTCAACTTGAAAATGACACTGTCAATTTTTAATTTAAAAATTTCAGGATGTTTTAAATCATTTGACAGGTATTACTAGAAAAAGAGGTTGTGACAACTAAATGAGAAAAGTTTACTTAGGCAAATCATAGCTTTAAATATAAAAGCAAAATCAAGCTTCTAGAAGAAACTCATCATGACCTTGGGATAAGCAAAGATTTCTTAAGCAGAACACAAAGAGGACTACTCACAAAAGAAAAAACATTTCTCTTTGATATTACAACATTTCTGTCTATCAAAAGACATCACGAAGAGAGTTACAAGACAACCTATGAAATGAGACAAGATATTTGCAATACATATATCTAAGGATCTCACAGTGATAAGAGACTTTTACAGATCAAGTTTTAAAAGACAAAACCAAAATTTTAAGTGATCAAAAGACTTGAGCAAGCACTTCACAAAGAAAGAAAACCAAATGGCCCATGTGTGCCATTTGGACTTCATTAGTCATCACACCAGAGAAGGCAATGGCACCCCACTCCAGTACTCTTGCCTAGAAAATCCCATGGACAGAGGAGCCTGGTAGGCTGCAGTCCATGGGGTAGCTGAGAGTCGGACATGACTGAGCGACTTCACTTTCACTTTTCACTTTCATGCACTGGAGAAGGAAATAGCAACCCACTCCAGTGTTCTTGCCTGGAGAATCCTTGGGACGGCAGAGCCTGGTGGGCTGATGTCTATGGGGTTGCATAGAGTCGGACACGACTGAAGTGACTTAGCAGCAGCAGCAGCAGTCATCACACAAACAGAAGTTAAAAATCACAGTGGCAGGGACTGCCTTGGTGGCTCAATGGTAAAGAATCTACCTGCCAATGCAGGGGACGAGGGTTCCATCCCTGAGTCCAAGAAGATCCCACATGCCGACGGGCAACTAAGCTCAAACACCACAACTACTGGAGACCGCTTGCTCTAGGGCCTTGAATTTTGTGCACCACAACAAGAGAAGCCTCCACAGTGAGAAGCCCACCCACCACAAGAAACAGTAGCCCCTGCTCCTTGCAGCTAGAGAAAAACCCACACACAGCAAGACCTAGCACAGCCAATAAATAAATAAATATCTTTTTTTTTAGAACCACAGTGCTGGACACCTACTCTTCTATCAGAACAGTTAAAAGACTGTACCAAGGGTGGGAGAGGATATGGAACATCTGAACCCCTATATCTTCCTGGTGGGAATGTACGTTGGTTCAAACATCTTCATGGGTGACCCTTATGAAGATGCTGAGTCCTGAGACAGAAGGAGACACCTAGTGGTAGAAATAAAAATAAAGTGAACTCCCCCTGGGGAGGTATTGAGTCTTTCTTATACTTGATCCACAGGAGGAAGCCCTCTGCTACTGGCTGGTGCCCTGTAGGAATCCGGCTGGCCTCTACACAGTTCTCTTCTTGTTCACATTTCTTTCTTTCTTTGGGGTTTAGATCTCTAGATCTGGGACCATTTATCTCACTCCACATAACCACCACCACCACACCCAGTTCCAACAATTTCTTTTTATTATTACTTTCAGGGGATAAATGAAGGAAATAGCAAGCTAAGAGATTTACTCCCTATCACTGCAAAATGTATGCCTAAGCAGCCCTTTCTCATGCTGCTAACACTTTTATTTGTCATAAGATTCTCAGGCTTAGTATTAATATGGATTGAAATACTGTCCTTCACTGCAATTATTCTTTATCGAGCATGAATGCATGTGATTATCATCTTATTTAGTAAATTATCCTTGATATTTCTTCACACCCACTTCTTGGTTATTCTGTGTGCTTCTGGTGCCTGATTCCTCCTACCTCTCCTGACACCCAGCCCTCCTGCTGTGGCCTTTACAATTGAACAATGCTCACAGTTCTGCGGATTTCTCATCCAGCCAGTGCTCTCATTTGCCAAGAACAATTTGGGAATATTGGAACACAGCCTCCTTTCACAGTCTGTGCACATTTCTATGCTTGAAGTTAGAGATATAGTTTTATAAAGTGAATGTTTAACTCCAGCCTAATCTCAATTTTCCTTAGACATACTGCATAGTGCACTAAAGTTCATGCAATTTATTTTCCTGGGTGGAACCTGATATGTGGGCCACTAAGTGCTTCCATGTGTTTAATCCAAGTGGCCAAAGGGGAGACAGATTTGCATGCAAGATCATTTCTAGGAAATTTATGCCTGAGGCACGCACTAATTTTTTTCAGTGTCATAAACCCTGCTGATCTCCAACAACAGTTGGAACTCGCAGTGCAAAATGGAAGTTTCTTTTGTTTTGTTTCTACCTAGAATTACAAGTGGGCTTTCCCTCTGTGGCAGACACAACTTACTCTCTACACAACTACTCTCTACTCTCTTATTCTCTATTCCTTTCCCTCTTCCACACCCCACTCCTTTCCTGAATGCAGAACCCTGATTTTGCTCCAGGAAATACCGAGCAGTGGGTCTATTCCAGGGAAGGCAAACTCATCTCCTCCAGCCCCGGCCTATGATTGGTCTAGAGGTGGCCGTGTGACCCAATTCTGCCAATGAAATGTAAGGAAACACCTGGTAGGTGGAGCTTCTAGAGAAGTGACTGCCTTCCTGACAAAATGGTTCTAGGCTTGTTTCTTCGAGCTCTTTGCCCGTTTGCTTTCACTGTCTTCATCCCTCCTTTCTCCTGCCTATAACACAAAATGACAGTAGAATGGCAGTAGCCACCTGTGGTCAAAAGGAAATGGCCAAGAGAATTGTAGACATCAGCCTTAATATTGTTGAACTGTTGAATCAGCATCAGGCAACAGCCCACCTCCAGCTTCTTTTTATTTGAGAAAAATAAACCTCTACCAGTTTAAGCCTCTCTAGTTTGTTTCTGTTACCTACAGCCAAAGGCACTCCTAGCCCAGACACACTTTTTTTTTATCTTAGTGAGGTCAAGCAGAAGTAATATGTATTGAGTAGTTTTACACACCAAAAGTTGGGTTGTTTTAAATGTGCTAGCTCATTAGCCCCTGGTTATAACCTCATGAAGTAGCTCTTAGCATCTCTGTCCACAGAAGAGGACACTGAGTTCAAAGAGATTGAGGAAAAGGCAGATCTAAGATGAAACCCAGGCCTAACTCCAGTGTCCAAGCACTTGTCATCCCAACATTGCCAACTGTTGGAAAGAGCAGATGGAAGCCTGCCTGTTTTAGCTAAAATATGTGCCTTTTGGTAGTTTGAAGTAGGGGCAACTGTTTGTTTATATCTTTTTAGTTAAAACTCTTATGACAGTAATCAACAGACTAGGTGCTAGTCTAAAAGGATTTTTGCTATCCTGTCTGTCTCTTGGTTTTATGTTCAAAAGTCAAATAAAGGAATGTATGCTATAAAAATAGGCAAAGCCATAGACTTTCCACTAAAGAAAAATAACACAATTTAGTGTCACTTTCAATTATCTCAAAGAATTCTGATGGAAGAAAGGAAGAGTCCAGTTTATTAAATGGATTAGAGATAGCCCTCCTTTCCAACCCACTCCATGTGGTAGAAGGTGGGATTTAGGAAGGCATAGCCCAGAGACCTTCCCTAAGCCTGACATAATCTCAAATGTTCACCATTAAAGCTAAAAACTGGCGAGACAAAAAAAACCTCCAACTAGAAGAAGCATATCTTATTATAGGAATTCCCCCACTACCTTAACGCTTTGCCAATAATTATTCAGTTCATAGTCAGGAGCCCTAAAAGAACAAGAGAGTGGGTAGGAAATAAGAATGTGTCACAGTGAGCCAAGGCACATATACCCAGAGCTGTGGAAGGAAGATAAATGAAATTAAAATATGGCACCATTAATAATGCTTCCATTCATTCATTCAACAAATATTTTCAGACCCTGTTCTAAGTGCTGAGTATAGAGCTGTGACTATGACAGAAAGGGTCTGAGTCCCCTCATAGCTTGCTGCTAGAATAGAGAGAAACATGAAGAAAACATAGATAATTTACTTTATCAATATGATTTTTATTATCTCAGAGAGTAATAAGCACTGAAAAATATTCAAGGTTTACAGACAGAGAGTAACTGGAGAATGACTCTAGTGACTTCAGATGGGGGACTCAGAAAGGCTTCTTTGAGGGGGTAATATTTGAACAGAATCCTCAATAATAAAAATGAGTCCTCTGTGCAAAGATGGGAAGTGGGTGACAATGTTCAAAAGAGCATGTGCAAACAGCACGTGCAAAGGCCCTGAGATGCAAATAAACCCGATGTGGGATGATGACTGGGCATAACGAGCCAGGAGGTAGGAGATGAAGTTGGAGAGGCAGAGAGGCTTGGTTGTGTAGGGTTCTGTGGGTCATGGAAAAGTTTGGAAGGCACTGAAGGTTTTTACATAGGAGAGTGAACTGATCTGGTTTACCTTTTAAAAAGGCCACTTTGCAGCTCTGTGAAGAACGGACTTTAGGGCGGCCACGAGTGGAGGCCAGGAGACCAGTTGGAAGGCTGCTGCAGTAACATAGCTGAGAGACGATGGTGGGTCACATCGGGATGGGAGTCGTGGAGGTAGAAAAAGCAGTGAGATTTGGGGTACGTGTTAAAGGCAGAACAAGGCTTGATTTGAGTTTGTTGTGGGAATTAAAAGAAAGAGGAGTCAAAGATAATTTCTAAGCCTCTTATGGGATGGTGGTACCTTTTGCTGAGATAGAGAAGGCTATGGTGGGTCATTTTGGGGTGGACACTCCCAAAATGGGAAGGGGCTAGTAGAGGGACCCAAGAGTTTCATTTTGGACATGTTACATTTGAAATGCTTATCAAACACACAAATCAAGCTGCTGAGTGGGCAGGTAAATAATACAGTGACGATTATAATAATAACTATGGCCATTTATTAGGTATCTGCTATCCACAAGAATCTCCATAAATGTTAGCACACTTCATACCCAGTCTTATGAAAAGCCATTAACCCTAGAAATCAAGATAGGGAAAAAGAGACTCTCCTAAAGGTCAGACAACTTGCCCAAAATTCCACAAGAGAATATGGCAGCCAACGCATAAACTCAGGGCTTGTGAGTCCAAAGCCCAGTTTCTGTCCCCTGAGCCCACTCAGTGAGAGGATACCTGAGGAGGGCTTTTGAAACCCTTTGTGAAGCTACTGTGTGCATCCTGGGAAGTGGGACCTGCTTTGGCCCAGGGAAGGTGTGGGGCTTCCTCAGGCTGGGCAACTAAGCTTCTTAGGGCTCTTTCCCTGGGCAACCTCAACCCCCACCCCTCACCTCTTAAGGAGACAGGGAAGAGATTTTTCATGGACCAACGAGATTTTCCACCCTCTGTCTAGGTTTATTAAATCTAAAATCTCTCAGTTTTAGTCAAAAGATTGATGCCTTCCCATCATCCCTCTCAGGACTTTTTAAAAATTTGACATTACTTGACCACATAGAAAATATTCTCAGATGCACTTGTTGAGAAGGGGAGAGAGAACTGTTCAATTTCTGGGCTGGAGAAAGAGCAGCTGTCAATGAGCGTGCATTAAAGTCCCTGTCTCTGGTTACTTAACCTTAACGATTTCTTTAAAAGCTCCTGGAAATCTGTGTGATTGAAAATGGCAAATCCTGCTATTACTCAAACAGAAAATCAACCATGATTCCATCTTCTGGGGGAAGCCAAACAATAATATCAGCAAAATAAAAATGGATGTCAGAGCAGGGAGCCTCTGCCAAGGTCCTCAGAGGGAGAAATAAGATGACATCCAAGAAGAAAGAGGAAGGACAGACTATTTTGTTTTCTCACACAAGATGGTGTTTGTGAGTCCACGTGATCTTGCAGGTCCGTAAAGGACACCAGGACACACTTTACAGTGTCCAGTGGATACTCCAATATGAAGGATGGCAGACACCAAATTGGGTAATACTTGAAGCTCGTCCCTAAGGGACATTTTCTTTTCCAAGTCCATTCGGGGACACAGTTGTGATTTTCATCCTCTTGGTGTGGAGAAAAGGGAACACTCCTACACTGTTGGTGGGAATGTAAGTTGATGCAGCTGCTGTGAAAAACAGTACAGAGACACCTCAGAAAGCTAAAAATATAATTACTATATAATCCAGTAATCCCACTCCTGGGCATATATACAGAGAAAACCATAATTTGAAAAGATACACGCACCCCAGTGATCACTGCCCAGCACTATGCACAACAGCCCAAACATGGAAGCAGCCTACATGTTCATTGACAAATGAATAGATAAAGAAGATGTGGTACATACATACAATGGAATACTACTCAGCCATAAAAAAGAATGAAATTATGTCATTTGCAGCAACATGAATGCAACCAGAGATTATTGGATTAAATGAAATAAGTCAGAAAGAGAGAGACAAATACCATATGATACCACATATATGTGGGATCTAAACTATAACACAGATGAACCTATTTATGAAACACAAACAGAATCATAGATAGAGAAAACAGATTGGTGGTTGCCAAGAAAGAGGGAGTTGGGAGAAGGATGGAGTGGGAACTTGGGGTTGGCAGATGTAAGCTTTTATAAATAGAATGAATAAACAACAAAGTCCTACTGTATAGGACCTTGTTCAACTATATGCAATATTCTATGATAAAGCATGGGACTTCCCAGGTGCTCAGTGGTAAAGAATTCACCTGCGAATGTAGGAGGTCCAGGACATGCAGATTCAATCCCTGGGTCAGGAAGATCCCCTGGAGGAGAAAATGGCAACCCGCTCCAGTATTCTTGCCAGGAAAATCCCATGGACAGAGGAGTCTGGCAGTCCATGGAATTGCAAAGAGCTGGACACAACTGAGCATGCATGCACACATGCATGATAGAACATAATGGGAAAAAGTACATACTTTTGTGTGTGTGTGTGTGTGTGTGTGTGTGTGTGTGTGTGTGTGTATGTATGTATGAAAGTGAAAGTGAAGTCACTCAGTCATGTCCAACTCTTTACAACCTCATGGACTATAGCCTACCAGGCTTCTCCATCCATGGGATTTTCTAGGCAAGGGTACTGGAGTGGGTTGCCATTTCCTTCTCCAGGGGATCTTCCCAACCCAGGAATCAACCCCAGGTCTTCCACACTGCAAGTAGATGCTTTACTCTTTGAGCCACCAGGGAAGCCTCTATATATATATAAGCCTTTATGTGTGTGTATATATATATATATATATATATATACACACACACACACACACACACACATATATATACATACACACACATATATATATAACTGAATTACTTTGCTTTACAGCAGAATTTAACACAACATTGTAAATCAACCATACTTCAGTTAAAAACAAAAACACAGATTTTCATCTTCTTTCTCCATTTTTCTCTCAGATAATTTGAGAGAGAAAAATCTGGTTCCTCCAACAGAATGCAATGAGTGGATGTTCTGAGCTTGAATAATGCTTGTTTTGCTTTTTTCTCCCTCCTCTATCTTGTCTTTTGAGTTATATTAAACCTGACATTTTCCAAGAGCTTTTGCATTGACTGAGTTTTAAACTTGGTGCAATTTGTGGACAGTTTCAATAATGTGTCTGATTCTTTTGTGCTGGAGTCATCAGAATCTGGCCCACTGGACAACCCTGAAGACATTGCTCTGTCAATCTTTTCTCTTCTCCGCCCTATTTACTTAAGAAGAGAGATAAAGCATATCCTGACTATTCACTGGGTTGCATGCTATATTTCACCCCCAGCAAATTCAAAATCCAGGAAGTCAAGCAGATTTACAAATATTCACTTGCCACTCAACCACATAAAACTTCCTACTGGAAGGAGAGTGAGTGAAAAATAGAGATTTCAAGTCTAGTTGATTTTAACTTTCTAAAGCTGCTAAGCATATATGGGGTTTGAACTATTATTTGCAAATCTACCCCTCCCCCAAAAAACTAATCATAATATATAATTAAGATTGAAGCTTAGCAGAATCAATCCTAAATGAGCACTTGTGCTTCAGAAAGGGAAAGCAGGATCCTTGGTTTGACCGGTTAATTAGCTGTTGCTTGCTAACCTGCTTAGAATTCTCTCATTCCACTAATTCAGTTCCTCATCAACACAAAGACTGGATTGTTTTGATTTTCACATATATTCTCTCATTTCTTTATCGTAATTGTACGTGAGCTAGCTGTATGATTACCCTTCTTTTCTAGATGGAGAAGACAGGGTTCAAGGAGGTACTTCAAATTAAGACACAGACCAGATATTTGGCTTTGGTATTAAATTCCCCATGTGCTTATCCATTACATGAAATCAGCCAGATACGGTCTTAAAGTTGTCTTAGAATTCCTTAATGACAGATGTTTTTAAGCCTCTTTTAAAAGTTCACACTAATAGCATGATGGTTAGTTTTATCCTTTAACAGGTAGACTCCTCTGATTGTATATCTATAAACCATTAAATACTTAAAGACTAAGAGAAAGTCCTGTGGAATCTGGCTTACCCAGAGACAGAACAGTTCCCTGCAGAGAGTAGGTGATCTATCAAGAATTAATCAATGCATGAACTTCTGGACAGTTACTACAGAATACAGTTAATTTATTTTAAAACATAGTTGGGATAAAATTATATACCAGTTTCAAAAATGTCAATATTAGCATATGCATAAGGATAATAATCCAGAAAAAACATATACCAAATGTTTAATGTCTGACACAACATGACTTAAAAAGAAAATTAATGAAAAATTATACATACATAGCATACTTGTGCTACACTTAGCAATGGAATCAAACAGACCTATTTATAAACTCCAGACCCTTCACTGTCCATGGTAGTATTTTGAGCAGGTTGCTTAACCCCACTGTATCTTCTTTTTCTCATTTGACAAATGGGGTTAATAATATGTGCACGTCATTGTATTGCTGTAATGATTAAATCTTCTGCTTCTGTTAGATCCATACTATTTCTGTCCTTTATCGAGCCCATCTTTGCATGAAATGTTCCCTTGGTATCTCTAATGTTCTTGAAGAGATCTCTAGTCTTTCCCATTCTGTTCTTTCCTCTATTTCTTTGCATTGATCTCTGAGGAAGGCTTTCTTATCTCTTCTTGCTGTTCTTTGAAACTCTGCATTCAGATGCTTATATCTTACCTTTTCTCCTTTGCTTTTCGCTTTTCTTCTTTTCACAGCTATTTGTAAGGCCTCCCCAGACAGCCATTTTACTTTATTGCATTTCTTTTCCATGAAGATGGTCTTGATCCCTGTCTCCTATACAATGTCAAGAACCTCTGTCCATAGTTCATCAGGCATTCTATCAGAGCTAGTCTCTTACATCTATTTCTCACTTCCACTGTATAATCATAAGGGATTTGATTTAGGTCATACTTGAATGGTCTAGTGGTTTTCCCTGCTTTCTTCAATATAAGTCTGAATTTGCCAATAAGGAGCTCATGATCTGAACAACAGTCAGCTCCGAGTCTTGTTTTTGATGACTGTATAGAGTTTCTCCATCTTTGGCGGCAAAGAATATAATCAATCTGCTTTCAGTGTTGACCATCTGGTGATGTCCATGTGTAGAGTCTTCTCTTGTGTTGTTGGAAGAGGGTGTTTGCTATGACTAGTGTGTTCTCTTGGCAAAACTCTATATGCCTTTGCCCTTCTGTGTTCCAAGGCTAAATTTGCCTGTTACTCCAGGTGTTTCTTGACATCCTACTTTTGCATTCCAGTCCCCTATGAAAAGGACATCATTTTTTGGTGATAGTTCTAAAAGGTCTTATAGGTCTTCATAGAACCGTTCAGCTTCTTCAGCATTACTGGTTGGGGCATAGGCTTGGATTACTGTGATACTGAATGGTTTGCCTTGGAAATGAATAGAGATCATGCATAGATGGGCTTGATAAAGGACAGAAATGGGAGGGACCTAACAGAAGCAGAAGATATTAAGAAGAGATGGCAAGAATACACAGAAGAACTGTACAAAAAAACTTCACGACCAAGATCATCACGATGGTGTGATCACTTACCTAGAGGCAGACATCCTGGAATGTGAAGTCAAGTGGGCTTTAGAAAGCATCACTAAGAACAAAGCTAGTGGAGGTGATGGAATTCCAGTTGAGCTATTTCAAATCCTGAAAGATCATGCTGTGAAAGTGCTGCACTCAATATGCCAGCAAATTTGGAAAGCTCAGCAGTGGCCACAGGACTGGAAAAGGTCAATTTCCACTCCAATTCCAAAGAAAAGCAGTGCCAAAGAATGCTCAAACTACCGCACAATTGCACTCATCTCACACGCTAGTAAAGTAATGCTCAAAATTCTCCAAGCCAGGCTTCAGCAATACGTGAACCCTGAACTTCCAGATGTTCCAGCTGGTTTTAGAAAAGGCAGAGGAACCAGAGATCAAATTGCCAACATCCACTGGATCATCGAAAAATCAAGAGAGTTCCAGAAACATCTATTTCTGCTTTATTGACTATGCCAAAGCCTTTGACTGTGTGGATCACAATAAACTGTGGAGAATTCTGAAAGAGACGGGAATGCCAGACCACCTCACCTGCCTCTTGAGAAATCTATAGGCAGGTCAGGAAGCAACAGTTAGAACAGGACATGGAACAACAGACTAGTTCCAAATAGGAAAAGGAGTATGTTAAGGCTGTATGTTGTCACCCTGCTTATTTAACTTATATGCAGAGCACATCGTGAGAAATGCTGGACTGGAAGAAGCACAAGCTAGAATCAAGATTGCCAGCAAAATATCAATAACCTCAGATATGCAGATGACACCACCCTTATGGCAGAAAGTGAAGAGGAACTAAAAAGCCTCTTGATGAAAGTAAAAGAGGAGAGTGAAAAGTTTGCTTTAAGCTCAACATTCAGAAAACGAAGATCATGGCATCTGGTCCCATCACTTCATGGGAAATAGATGGGGAAACAGTGGAAACAGTGTCAGACTTTATTTTTGGGGGCTCCAAAATCACTGCAGATGGTGGGTGCAGCCATGAAATTTAAAGACGCTTACTCCTTGGAAAGAAAGTTATGACCAACCTGCTGCTGCTGCTGCTGCTACTAAGTCGCTTCAGTCGTATCCGACTCTGTGAGACCCCAGAGAGAGCAGCCCACCAGGCTCCCCCGTCCCTGGGATTCTCCAGGCAAGAACATTGGAGTGGGTTGCCATTTCCTTCTCCAGTGCATGAAAGTGAAAAGTGAAAGTGAAGTCGCTCAGTCGTGTTCAACTCTAGCATATTAAAAAGCAGAGACATTACTTTGCCGACTAAGGTCCGTCTAGTCAAGGCTATGGTTTTTCCAGTGGTCATGTATGAATGTGAGAGTTGGACTGTGAAGAAAGCTGAGCGCCTAAGAATTGATGCTTTTGAACTGTGGTATTGGAAAAGACTCTTGAGAGTCCCTTGGACTGTAAGGAGATCCAACCAGTCCATTCTGAAGGAGATCAACCCTGGGATTTCTTTGGAAGGAATGATGCTAAAGCTGAAACTTCAGTACTTTGGCCACCTCATGCAAAGAGTTGACTCATGGGAAAAGACTCTGATGCTGGGAGGGATTGGGGGCAGGAGGAAAAGGGGACAACAGAGGATGAGATGGATGGACGGCATCACGGACTCGATGAACATGAGTTTGAGTGAACTCCAGGAGTTGGTGATGGACAGGGAGGCCTGGCGTGCTGCGATTCATGGGGTCACAAAGAGTTGGACATGACTGAGCGACTGAACTGAACTGAATGGACAGTGTGTGTATATGTGTATATATATATTGCCTAGGAAATTGAAGACAAGAGAAACAGCGTCGGACACAGAAGAAAACTTCCCCCTAAAAGGTATAGAGATGATGTCATATCCATGAAATAAGAATAACCAGAGAATAAGAAAGAACTCTTCGAAATTATAAACATGAATGTCAAAACTAAAATTAAAATTTCAAGAAAGACTCCAAGAAATTTTAACTAAAACTAATAAGAAAAAACACTATGAAAATTTAAGTATCAATTTAGAAGATCTATATCGGATTAGATTTGACTCCATATAACAGAAAATCTAAAATAATAGTGGCTTAAATATGCAAGGTTTTATTCCCTTATAGCTCAGTTGGTAAAGAATCTGCCCACAATGCAGGAAACCTGGGCTCAATCCCTTGGTTGGAAAGATCCCCTGGAGAAGGGAAAGGCTACCCACTCCAGTATTCTGGCCTGGAGAATTCATGGACTGTGTAGTCCATGGAGTGGTAAAGAGTCAGACAGGACTGAGCGACCTTCACTTTCACTCTCAAATGGATGTAGGCATGGTGAGGTTGGTATGGCAGCTCCAGAGAGACACCTGTCTTTTTACTCTGTCTTTTAGACCATGTGGCTTCTTATCCTCAAATTCATATCACAGTCCAAGCTAACTGCTAAAGCTCTGGCCATCACCTCTGCATTCCAGTATCAGGAAAGAGGAACCCCGGAAGGACAGAGAACACTTTTTCCAGCTAAGTCAGCTCCAAGAGCCATTTTCCAAGAAATCCTATACCAATTTCCACTTATATCTCATTGGCTAGAACTTAGTAATGTGGTACCATCTAGCTACAAATGAGTTTGGAAAATATGTTCTTTTCTCTAGGAAATTTATCACAAGCAACAAATAAGTATGTTCCTACTAAGGAAAAAGGGGAGGATGTAAAATTTAGGTAGGAACTAGCAGTCTTTACTGCAGGGTCCTACTTCTGACTAATAGGAAGTCTATGAAGGGTGAACAGAGAAAAAAGATAGGAAAAATTACCGAATCAGTACGAATCATATCTATCCACTGATGAGCTGTCAGTTATCAGTCATGACAACTGATGCACTGGAAAAGCCCCTGATGCTGGGAAACACTGAAGACAAAAGGAGAAGGGGCCGCAGCAGAGGGGGTGATGGTTGGCGGGCACTACTGACACAATGGGCAGAATTTGAACAAACTCTGGGAGAGAGTGGAGGACAGGAAGCCTGTGTGCTGCAGTCCAGTCCTCAGTGCTGCAAAGGGGCAGACAGTGATTCAGCAACTGAACAACAGCAAATGAAGGCTGAATCGAGAAAAAGGATAGGAAGAAGCGACAGAAGCAGTACAAAGAAATCATATCTATCCACTGATGAACTGTCAATTGTCAGCCATAATGATTGAGAAAGGATCCCTCCAAAGCACACCTTAAAAGATTTCAGATTACCCAATACAAAGAGAAGATCTGAAGGAATTCCCTAGCTGTCTGGTTGCTAGGACTCTGGGCTTCTACTGCAGGGGGCCCAGGTTTGATTGCTGGTCAGGGAACTAAGATCTCCAAAGGGCAGCATGGCCAAAAAAGAAGACGACTTGAGGCAAGTTCCCCAAAAAGAACCAAGGCTACGAACAGCAACAAATTCGCCTATGGCACCATTGTTAGCTGGAAGACAGTGACTCAGAACCATCAACATTTAAAGAATACATCCTAGAGATCCATACCTGGGAAAACTAACAACTAAGTACATAAACCACTAAGTCTCAACCACTGAAGAATGCACTAGGAAAAAAGAAGGAAGAAAATGTGGATCCCAGGAAACAGGAGATCCAGTATGGGAGGAAGGGTGAGAGATTTCCCAAGATGGCAGTTGCTTAGCAGGCCCAGGAAGCAATCAGCCCAGTTTGGAGTAGGAGGATGGAATGCATAGATTATCTGAAATTTGTACTGAGAAACTAGAGAAGGGACTACGATTAACAATAAATACAAATAAATGAATTAAAATACAAGCAATGCAAAAGCTAAATCCTCATCTACCTTGACAGAAATTAGAAGAAAATGTCTAAAACAATAAATCAAGCAATGGTATTTTATGTATATTATTTAAAATGTGGAAGTAGATAGTAAAAGAAAAAGCCAAAATATTTGAGAGTGGTTGCTTCTGCAGAAGAGGAAAGTGGCAGTTCAAGTAAGGAAATTCCATTTTTTGATATAAGCTTTTTAGCACTATATTGAAACTTATCCACATCATCAATTTGATTTTTAAAATATGACAACAAATAACATGTTGTTGTCCTTTCACTGAATTATCCAAACTACTTTAGTCATGTCCCACATTGAAATTATTGAGAGATAAATGAATAAATGAAATAAATTAACAGATTAATCTGGATTAATTTTATCCTTCTTAGATAGCATATTCAAAAGCAGAGACATCTAGTCGAGGCTATGGTTTTTCCTGTGGTCATGTATGGATGTGCGAGTTGGACTGTGAAGAAGGCTGAGTGCTGAAGAATTCATGCTTTTGAACTGTGGTGTTGGAGAAGACTCTTGAGAGTCCCTTGGACTATAAGGAGATCCAACCAGTCCATTCTGAAGGAGATCAACCCTGGGATTTCTTTGGAAGGAATGATGCTAAAGCTGAAACTTCAGTACTTTGGCCACCTCATGAGAAGAGTTGACTCACTGGAAAAGACTCTGACGCTGGGAGGGATTGGGGGCAGGAGGAGAAGGGGACGACCGAGGATGAGATGGCTGGATGGCATCACGGACTCGATGGACGTGAGTCTGAGTGAACTCCGAGAGATGGTGATGAACAGGGAGGCCTGGCGTGCTGCGATTCATGGGGTCGCAAAGAGTTGGACACGACTGAGCAACTGAACTGAACTGAACTGAACTGAACTAAGGAATTCAATACTGCTATCAACTGATTCTGTGGCTTCCAGAAATCAAAGTTTCTATTTTCAAATACTATCTCAATCTCAACACCAACAAGAAATGTCATTTTAACTCAGGAAAGTGGACACCAGAGAGAAGACTACACACACACACACACACACACACACACACACACACAGAGGACATTGCTGTCCCTGTTTCACTGATTCAGTTTGAAGGCTTTAGAACAGAAGTTTCACTGGAATGGTTTATTAAGTACCGAACTATTAAATTCCTGGGTCCTTAGAAACCCAGCTTAACTGTTCATGAAAAAAAGAAAAGAAAGCAGCCAAAAGCCATTAATGAGATAAATTTTGAAGGGAAAGAATGTCAAACTGAATCAGAGAAGGAGACAATTAACAGAACATCTCTCCAATGATAAGTAGTATTTAAAAACTCACTGGACAAGTTTGTCACTAAGAAATCCAGCTACGGATGCTTTTTCCTGGGCTGATAAAGAGAGCAGAGTGTGTATGTACTGTGTTATTTCACATGTGCCAAAGTACCCAGACTTCCCTTTATGTTCTTTCTCTCTGAAAGAGTTGATTGAGGAACCCCAGAAAGTTTTTTCTCTCTTTGTGGATAGAAACCAGACAACAGTTAAAGGGTGTTTCAAGTATGAGTGTGACATGCTGCTTGCTTCGTCACTTCAGTCATGGCTGACTCTTTGCAATCCCATGGACGGTAGCCCGCCAGCCTCCCCTGTCCATGGGATTCTCCAGGCAAGAATACTGGAGTGGGTTCCCATTTCCTTCTCTGGGGGATCTTCCCCAGCCAGGGACCAAACCCGCAATTTTTACGTCTCCTGCACTGGCAGGCAGGTTCTTTACCACTAGCAGCACCTGGGAAGCCCCATATGTGTGACAGAGGTGAGCGAAATAAGAGCCACATCGAGTCTTTCTCCTTCTTCACTGGCTGAGCCAGAGTTCTGCGATGACTCCCAAGAAGGAGAAAGAATAGGTGGGCTTACATTCTGCCGGACCTGAGCTCCATCCTCCTCTTCTCTGCTCA
The DNA here is from genome assembly GCA_917880005.1 of Nanger dama. Taxonomy (NCBI): domain Eukaryota; kingdom Metazoa; phylum Chordata; class Mammalia; order Artiodactyla; family Bovidae; genus Nanger; species Nanger dama. The sequence goes on from CAKJTW010000022.1 coordinate 31,345,117, forward strand.
GCTGTGATTTGACACCTAGTGAAATGTCTCTTCACTGTACAGATGCGTACTTTCCAAACACAAGTGCCTGCTAATTCTCAGTCTTCTTCCAAACAAAAGCTAGACTTTGAGACTCAGTTGCCCTTAAGGGTAATGTCACTCACAGGCTGACTTTTAAAATAAGGAGTGAATCACAGCCAAGTTTCAGTTGCCTTGGGTCCATTTTACTACTGGAGTATGTAATGACAAGGAAATGTGCCAATGATGTAGTGTTAAGTGAAAAAAGCAGAACATGGGTGTATACATATGTTATGTATATGGATGTGTGTGTGTGTGTTTCAGGAAAGTGCATTAAAACATCATCTGTGCTTATCTGTGTTGTAGAATAATTATAGGTTATTTGCAAATTTTCTTCTTTGTAATTTTCTGTGTTTTCTGAATTCTCTCTACAGGGAGCCAAGAAAATATATTATTTTATCATTAAAAGGAAAATTAAATTCAAATAGAACTTTTTTCCCCTAATTAAAAAAAAAAAATCTCCTGACTGTCTGGGAGAGAGGGAGGAAGGGGAGGACACTAACAGTCTTTGTCCACATGTGTGACATCCCAGTGAGCTCTGACCTCAGAGCCTATGTAGGGCGGTGGCTAGAGCAAAGGTCGCAGGGTGGAACCTATCTTTCTTGTGAGGATGAGTGAACTGACACTTAGACACAGTAAAGCACTTAGAATGCTGCTTGTTTAACCAATGTTAGCTATTTTATTCCCTCTGAGATTTTGGCTTCCCCATCACCCTTCCAGTTCTTCTTCTCAAGACAATGAACAATTATTTATTACCCTGGAAGAATTTCCAGCCTATCTTCCACCTGTTCACATCTTCTGTGATATAATGTGAATTTGGGGTACATGGAGTTACACCCTGAAACTCCTATTCCTATGCATTTTTTTCCTGAGCTGTATGACATGGCTTTTGGTATCATAATTGGGTTTCCCTGCTGGGGTTTTATTCCTCAGCAGGCTTTTCCAGCGTCATCCCTCCCCCATCTTCACTAAGAGCTTTCTTATTCACTTGAATAGCCAAGGAGGATAAACTCTTTCAGCTGATTAAGATGTACTTTGATTCATGATCACCTCTTTCCAAGTGATTCCAGGACTCAGTCTTTTTATTCTTATTAAGCTATGGCGACTTGGTAGGCAATGTTATTAGACAAGCATGCGATAATTTTTTTCTACACGAGTCAGTATCTTCCTTCAACCTTATGTTGTCTCTGATTAAGAAATGCCTGCATTGGGGGAAAAGAAAACACCAGTCTTTTCGATGACAGGGAAATAGAGTTAATCTTATCTATGAACTTGTTATCCTAAGATGTGAAAAGAGGAAGACTAAGGTTTCTCTTTCTAAGAATTAACTAAGGAAGGCTGGGTTGTGTCACCTCCTTGACTGACCTTTCAGACAAAGAAGCTGTCACTCTCCTATGTTGCCACTAAGTAGCAGTTTAACACCATGTCACATACCAGCCTTCTGCTATCCTCTTAGCATGCAGAACCCCAGGACTTTCAAGAACAAAGGACTCTTGCTCACCCTTGTCTCTGTTTTGGCAGTACAAACACAGCCTACCCAAAATGGCAGAAATTGTTAAAGTGCATTTATTTAACCTTGGGCTACCTTTTAACACTTGAAATGTATGTGGCTCTTGTTCAAAAGTCTGCACCATTTGAAACAGAATAACAAAGTCATAAAGTTGAGGTCTGACCCAAGAATTATTCTATCAGTTTGTTCCAAACTGCCTCACAGTTTCACACCATGGCAGGTTTAGCCAGAGTTCTTTATCACCAAAAAAATGAAAGAAAACATCTACTTTAGCAGACGTGTTATTGGGGAACCAGACCGGAGCCATGGCAGGCTCCACAGGTTACACTAGGCCTAGGTTTTGAATTCTTGTAAACCCGGGTCATGATTCCAGGAGACTACCCCTAGCAGGGTCCCACTCACCCCTAGGATGAAGGGCCTGAGCTACTCCATCTTGTTAAAGAATTCCATCCTGCAAGGTCCCGGGCAAAAGAACTTTGGACGTTACCCAACCTAAGCCCACTACCCATAGCCAATCAACCCTCAGATTACCTAACCTAGCCCCACTGTACACGAGCCAATCGGTCACTAGGCTAAACCTTCTGACTTTACGTTCAGGAGCTTGTGATTTACCTTGGAAGTAAAAACCAATCAAGAATCTACACACAAATCCTATGGATGGAAGTAACCAACCAGTTATCTGTCAACTTCAACACCCCCTAAAGTGGCCAATCAGCTGTCCTCCTGCTTGAACATCCCCTCTCGTACCCTTTTACCTGATTAAATTCCCTATAAAAGCAGTGCAGCCCAAGACTCAGGGCTCCCTCCCTATAGCTGCTGCAACAGTGCCGGTGGGAGCCCTAGCTTGAGCTAGCAATAAACCCCTTTATGCTTTTGCATTGCTGTGGACGTCTTATTTCTCTCAGTTTTGGGGACTCGGACTTCGGGCATAACACTTGTCACTTCGAAGTTGTTATCCTTTGGTTACAGAATTTTTCCTGGACAGATGAAAACAGAGGGCTAGATTTTTGTTAATTAATTACTCAATTAAACATTTACTGAGTAGTGACTTGTTATATGACACCTAATGTGCTAGGTGTTGGTGGTCTTGGGACAAAGACACCACTTCTACCCTTAAGGGTTTTGGCAAATAAATCAATAGCTACGACAACATTCTGTAAGTGTTAGGGTTCAAGTAGAGGAAGAGAGCGTTAAATATTCAGAAGAGGGGCCCCTGGTTTACCCAGAGGATTCAGAAAGCTTTCCTAGAGTAAGGGAGCATTGACGTGAAGGATAAGGAGGAGTTCTCCAGGTAACAAGGAGGAAAAACGTATTCCAAGACAAGAAAATGGCTTGGGGGAGGGCAGAGTCAGGAAAGCATAGGGTGAATCCGAGGGGTTCCAAGTCCTTTGGGACAGCTGGCACACTGTGTAATATAGAGAGGGAAGCTGAGAAATGGGAGATGAGGTGGGAGGGGTAAATTTTGCAGCACTTCTTATGTAATACTAAGTTATTTAGGCTCTACTTCCAAAGCAAACAAGAACAATTGAAGGATGGTAGGCAGACAAATTAGATAATTAAATTTTCACTTTCTGACAATCACTGTGGATACAGAGGAGAAACAGTTGGGAGGAGCTGGGAGAACACTGGAGCCAGAGACATCAGTTTGGAGATGATGGCAGTGGGCCAGCTCTGAACTCGAGGGTGATAGAAGGGAATGACCAGGTAAAGAAGGTGTCGGGAAAGCAGAATGGGCATGGTTCTGTAATGGATCAGGTGGTGGTGGTGGGTAGGGAGAAAGGAAGAATGACCCAGGTTTCTGGCCTCAAAGAATCGGTGAGTGTTACTGCCATTAACAGAAGTAAGTAATCCCGTGGACTTCCCCGGTGGCCCAGTGGTTAAGACTCTGCCGCCACTGCAGGGGCCATGAGTTCAGTCCCTGGTCAGGGGAAGTTCTGCATGCTGTGCAATGCAGACAAAAGAAGAAGTAATTCCAGAAGAGGATAAAGTCTATTTAGAAGGCTTCCAGTATGGTATGAAGGCTTTCACCATGAATCAGGTAGTTGCATAAGGTACAACTAAGCTGGAATAGGAATGAGCCATTCCTTTAGTCACGCCTTCGGGGAATGTGTTCCACACCAGGCACTGTGTGGGGCTGTGACCTGAGAATCCTGTGGCCTAGGATTGGTTTCCATGCACAACTGCACTCCTTACCAGCCCTGAGACTTTCAAAAGCCCATTAACTTCTGAGTTTCCATTCATCATCTAAAATACAGTGACCAAACTCTCAGCTGGTTAGGCTGATCATTATAATAACACTGAGGAAAGTCCTTGGTAAACTGTAATTGCTACAACCCAGATGCCGATTTCAACAAAGAAGTTGCAGAGTTTTCCTTTAGGGTAATGGGCCATACTGGCTACAAAAGAGCAAAGAAAAGCCAGATGAAGGAAAATCTTCACACAAGTGTGACAGACCTGGACAGAAGTGAGGAGCAGACCCACAAGGCCTCTGACTCCTCTCTTCCTTTACCACACTGTCTGTCCTTTCTACCCAAAGTGGAAAAGAAGGTGACTTTTTTGTGGATAAAGGGAAATAATTTGAGATAGCATAAGGAAGTTTGTAAAGATGAGAATGGTTATCAGTAACATTTCTCATTTTAAATAATTATCTTTTAGTTGGTATTTCCAGTCACTGCAGATTAATTTAAAATACAGTACAGTAAAACAGGCAAAGTCCCTCACCTTTCTGTGGTCCTAGGAGTACAACAAAAGCTTTTATGAATTTCATGGGATTCACCACTTAGTATTAGATAACAACTCTGAGACATGGCAGAAACTACTGACCACTTTCGTAGATGAAAGAATTAAGATTTTGAAGATCTAATAAGCTATTGAACTAGTGAATACCACACAGCTAGTTGATAATAGCTTGAATCCACATCTTTTGTCTCCGAGATCAAAGTTTTTTAACACTGCTTTATATTATTTACTTAGAAGAATGAAAGGTTGCCGGGCTCCAGCCCTCGCAGGATCCAGGGGAACCTGAAGGAAAAAAACGGCGTTGGCCAGTGATTTAGAGAGAGATAAGGAAAGAATATTGTAGATAAGAAAACAGAGGAGAGAAAGAGGCTGATATTTCTTGGTTTACATAAAAAGCCAATAAAACTTTGAGACAAGAAGTTTGCCCTGTTCACTTGAGGCCACAGGTGCCTTCCCAGTCTCCCGAAGGAGTGAAGACGCAGAATGTCTTCCCCTTCAGATCTTAGAAACCCGGGCAGATAAGTGAACACAGGGAGCCTCTATGCTCCAAGGGATCAGCCTGAAAAAGATAGGGAGGGAGGGAGAGAGGGAGAAAATGATTGACACGAGGAGACCAAGCCACTTCAGTAAGCAAGGCCCATAGCTTTATTTTTTAAAAGTACTTTTATACCTTGTCTTATACATAGAGGGAAATGAAAGATGCAAAGTCATACAGAGTCAGCCCAAACATTACATCTGTTTTGTCTTTATCAAAACCAGGATTTTTTCTGCAAACCTTTCCCATAAACAGTATTGTGTACATTATCTTCTGGCCTTGGAGGCCTGTGAACATTTTATGACCCTCTTTTGATAAAGGCTTCTCAACCAGAAAACTTATTTTCCCTTGAAATGTTTTTCTTATATTTCTAATCTATGTCAGCCTCAGAAAGTATTAAAGAAGTTACATTTCTCACAGAGTAAAGATGCAGTGAGTTACAAGAAAGAACCAATTAGCTCAAAAGTCTGATGTGGTTAATTTCAAGGCCACACTTGTTTTTCTTACTTTCCAACTATGTTAACTAATGCACTCCCAGGTGCACACTGGATAAGAGATATGAGAACTTAGCAACAAGCATTGGCCCAATAATGAAATCCTATGCCAGCACTACTCTAATAACTTTTAACTCTTTGAAAGGCTCTCTGTTTTAGGCTCTCTGTGCCTCTCACAGTTGGGAGGCTGTAAATAATCATATGCGTAGCTGCAAGAGTTTGGATATACCTGCCAAGCAAGCTAGAATGCTAACAGAGGGGTTTTGATTGGAAATATTCCTCTCATGTCCAGGAGACTTATTAACTATAGCCCTAAGTTAATTTTCTCCAGAGAAAGGTGGTCAGGAATAGCCTGTTAATGTCAGAGGAGTTGGTGAAAGTCATGAAATAGTAAAACAGACAGATTCTGGTTTTGGGGTAGATGCTCAAGAAAGCCTAGGGAAGCCCACTGAGTCCTGGAAGCCTTGCTTAACAGTTCTCTTCCACATGACCTTGTCATGGGTGGGATCTCCTGTGGTGGCTCCCAGAAAAAGGTTTTGAAAACTTTGGGAAATTATTGTACAGCAAATCCTTTCTCAGTTTCTTAAAGAATGGATCTATAAAGGTATTTCAAAAAAATCCATCTTCCATTTTCAACTCCCACGCTTTCCTAAATCTTGAAACCCTTTTCTCTGTTGGGTCTTTTCTCTTAACCTACAATATGATAGAGTCTCTACACTTCCTGAATTCTTTCTTCTCTTCAATATTTAATTATTTCTCTTTTTCCTCTTCTTGGTCAAAGTTTTTGAAAAACAGTGTACATTCAAGGGAATGTATGGTCCACATTCCCTCAGCCACTTCTTATCCTTCCACCCACTAACTCAGGCTCTGCTTGTCCTGCTGCACCGAAACTGCAATTGCTAGGGTAACTGAGGCTCTCCCATTGTCATACTTCTTGGCCCTTGTGTGGGACCTCTGTGCAGCACGACACTCGCTGCCATGTCTTGGCTCTCCTTGATTTCAGCACCCCCTTCTCTCCAGGCTCTTTCCTCTCTCTTTCCCTTCTCTCCCTCCACCTTCATAGGTTGGCTCCTCTTTCTCTGCTTGTTCAGTAAAACCCTGTGTTCACCATGGGACTCTACCTTCCTCTCTTCTTACTCCAGGAGCAAAGAAGGTAGACTTCAGCCTTTTGGTGTTTGCAGCACATTCTGGAAGAACAGTGGAATCTGGGGAGGCAGCATGAAGGGATTCAACTGCAGCTACAGGTAGTGAACTGTTTCCCGTGGTCACTCTTTGGAACAGTGTTGCTGTTTAAACAGAACTGCCTGCTCTCTTTCATGCGCTATGCTCATGAAGTCCTTTCTCAGCCATCTAGGCACCTGCAGGAGTCAGCCCCAGCCTCATGTTAAGCAATGGAATGTGATGCCTTTCAACTCTTGCTCTCACCAAGGTGAAGCTTCCTCCTTATGCAGAAACTTGCACGGAAGACTCTTGGCTGAATTCTACCTGACAGGTAGCCCCTCTCTCAGCCAAACAGGGCTTGTGATGCATGGGGTGGTGAAGCAGGCTTTACAGAGATGGGAACCACTGCCTAAGACCTTCATACTCTCTAAAGTTGTATCTTATCATCATCATCATTATTATTGTGGTAAAATAAACATAGCATAAAATTTCCTCTTTTAACCATGTTAAAGTATAGCATTCAGTGGCATTAAGGGCATTAAGTATATTAAATACATTCATAATTGTACAATCATTACAACTATTTGGTTCCAGAACATGTTTATCCCCTAGATGGAAACCTTGGTCACAGTAAGCAGTTATACCCTGTTCACCGCTCTCATCAAACCCTGGAAATCACTAACCTGCTTTCTGTCTCCATGGATTTGCCTATTCTGGATATTTTACATAAATGGAATTAAACAGTATGTGGTCTTTTGTATCTGCTTTTTCACTTAGCCTAATATTTTCAAGGCTCATTTATACTGTAGTATCTATCAGTATTTCATTTCTTTCCACTGTCAAATAATATTCCATTATATGGATATATGGCATTTTGTTTGCCTATTCATCTGTTGATGGACATTTGGGTTGTTTATACCCTTTGACTACTGCGGATCGTGCTGCTATGAACATTGAGGTACAAGCTATTTGAACTCCTGTGTTCCACTCTTTTCAGTATATGCCTGGAACTGGAATTTCTTGATCCTATGGTAATTCCATGTTGAACTTTTGAGGAAACATCAAACTGTTTTCCACAGCACCTGCAGCATTTTACATTCCTACCACCAATGTATGAGGGTTCCAACTTCTCCATTTCTTGCTGTTTTACTTCTATACAAATTATGGTATTGGATGTGAAGTAGTTTTTCATTGTGGTTCAAAGGTTTTATCTTTAAATGTTTATGATTCTTAAAACTATACTCTTAATTATTTACCCAAAAGAAATAAAAACACTTATCTACAAAAACTTATAAACACTCAAAGCCAGCTTATTTGTAACATTCTAAAACTGAAATTGACCCAAATGTCCACCAATAGATGAACAGATAAACAAATAGTGGCATATCCATAGTACAGTGAAATACTAACCAGCAATAAATAGGAACAAATCACACACAGATGAAGGTCAAATATATTATGCTGAGCAAAAGAAAAAGTCAGACACAAAAGAATACATCATATATGTTCAATATACAAAGCTCTAGAAAAGAAAGACAAAACTAATCAATATTAACAGTTCTGTGATTCCCTGGGACTGAGGGTGGGGACTGGCTGCAAAGGGGGCCTAAGGGAACTTTTTGGGTATTTGAAATAGTCTATATGTTGATAAGGGTAGTGGTTACATCAGGGTACATATTTGTTGGCTTTTAAAATGAGTGTATTTCAGCATATATAAATTACTTCTCAGTAAAGTTGATATTAACAGTTCTAAAATATATATAGACTCTCAAATACACAGTTCAAGACTCCAACCCTCATTGGTTCATTTCTTTCATAACTCAACAAATACATGCCTACTATGTTCCAGCTGTGAAATAAGGATACAGTGGGAACTGAGATAGTTCCTGAGGTCACAGATACCATGGTCTGGTCTGGGAGACAGATGTTAATCAAATCATTGAATCAATAATGGCATCATTACATCTGCATAAATGATGCAACAGAGAGTTACATGGGATTATGAGTTCTGCAGTGAAAGTTGACCTTGTCAAGTTCCAGGTAGGTGGTGGCTGAGTCTAGATGAGATCTGAAAAATGAGGAGAAGTTCATTTGGGGAATGTTTTCTTCAAAGATGGAAAAGCATGTGCAAAGGGCTTGTGACAATAAAGAACATTACCGGTTCAAGGATCTGAAAGCAGGCTAACATGACTGGAGTAAAGACATGGAGGGAGAGGGCTGAGCAAATTGTGTTGGAGAGTGTGAGTGCCTTCAGATAAAGCTCAGAATCTCTTGTTATCATCAGTGCTGTGCTTAGGTGCTCAGTTATCATCAGAGCAAAGCAAAATCACTAAATTACAGATAGCAGGAAGATCAGCTTCGAATTTCAAGACCATCTCCGGCCACTATGAAGACTGGTTTGGCAGAGAGAAGCAGAATGTTGAAGAATGACCAGCTACTGTGGAGGTCCTGGAGAGAGGAAGTAGGCTCTCATATCAGGTGGTATTGGTGCAGAAGGGTAGAACCAGATGGGGCCAAGAGCTGAGATTCAGCAAGAGGATGTACTACAAGGGAAAGCGAGCTAAGGAGTTGCCAGGTGGTTGGGCTGGATGAATGGGGAGATGGGCAAAACCAAGAACGGGTCAGGTTTAAAATGCATTCAATTTCAGACACAGGGTATTTGAGGCTCCTGGTCCACTAAGCTCTGTCAGACTCTTTCCTGAAATGGTTTCCTTTCCCTGGTTTCTGATGGGACACTCCAGTTCATTCGTGAAAGCCCAGCTCAGCTGTTACTATCTCCCTTTCCCTCCTATCAGGCAGTATTCATCATTTCTTCTGCATTACCTCTATCCAGGGAACTATTAAAGTCAATTTATGAGCTTATATCCTCTACTAAGCTGTTGGCTTGTTTAACTTATATGCAGAGTACATCATGAGAAATGCTGGGCTGGAAGAAGCACAAGCTGGAACCAAGATTTCCAGGAGAAACATCAATAACCTCGGATATGCAGATGACACGACCTTTATGGCAGAAAGTGAAGAGGAACTAAAAAGCCTCTTGATGAAAGTGAGAGTGAAAAGGTTGGCTTAAAGCTCAACATTCAGAAAACGAAGATCATGGCATCCAGTCCCATCACTTCATGGCAAATAGATGGGGAAACAATGGAAACAGTGTCAGACTTTATTTTTTGAGCTCCAAAATTACTCCTGATGGTGACTGCAGCCATAAAATTAAAAGACTCTTACTCCTTGGAAGAAAAGTTATGACCAACCTAGATAGCATATTCAAAAGCAGAGACATTACTTTGCCAACCAAGGTCCATCTAGTCAAGGCTATGGTTTTTCCAGTGGTCATGTATGGATGTGAGAGTTGGACTGTGAAGAAAGCTGAGCGCCAAAGAATTGATGCTTTTGAACTGTGGTGCTGGAGAAGACTCTTGAGAGTCCCTTGGACTGCAAGGAGATCCAACCAGTCCATTCTGAAGGAGATCAGCCCTGGGTGTTCTTTGGAGGGAATGATGCTAAAGCTGAAACTCCAGTACTTTGGCCACCTCATGTGAAGAGCTGACTCATTGGAAAAGACTCTGATGCTTGGAGGGATTGGGGGCAGGAGGAGAAGGGGATGACAGGGGATGAGATGGCTGGATGGCATCACGGACTTGATGGATGTGAGTCTAAGTGAACTCCAGGAGTTGGTGATGGACAGGGAGGCCTGGCGTGCTGTGATTCATGGGGTCGCAAAGAGTCGGACACGACTGAGCGACTGAACTGACTGACTGAACTGAAGCTGTTAGCTCCCTGGAGGAAGAGCTATGAATCCATTTTAGCACCCCCAGAAACAGTGCATTATCACCATCTAATAGCTGCTGTATAAATACTTGACGAAATGACGTGGCTATAGGTACAAAACATTTATGGTTTCTATAATGCTGTTCTAAAGAGCTCAGTAAGTCATGGCAGAGATAAATATAAGTTTACAAGTAGAAGGTGTGAAAGGTGAGTTATTGCAGGCATTTGGTGAACAAGAAAAGAGATGTCTGTCCTTTACTAGGCCATAGTATCAGTCAGAAATACATTTGGCCACAGGAATAGAAAACTTAGTCTCAGGGACTATTTTTCTCACCTAATAAAATGCTCAGAGATGGGCTGTTGCTGGATTTCATTTGAATGCCCAGCAGTACCATACACACTGACCCTATTTTTCACTCTGTCATCCTGGGACATCCTGATTATATTGGATTTTTGGCCTCATGTTCGTTTCTCTTGATTACAACATGCCCATGTTGTAGTCTAGTTGCAGCATCACTAGCCTTCTCATTTGCATTCAAGGCATCGGGAGCATGGGGCACAGAAGGTCAGAGTCGGCAAAAGATTTCTCAATGACCCCCAGTCAACACCCTCTTTCATTTGCCAAAACTCGGTCAATGACTTCCTGAGCTGCAAGAAAGACTGGCAAATCAGGAATGGGACTGTCCGAATAGTCTTGGACCACAATCATAATCCTCAGTAATGTTAATTTCTGGAAAGGGAGAGTGGTTTGGCTACTGGGCAGGTGACTCACTTCGAAGATATTGCACTTTTTACAGATTTATGGTTTGGCATCCTTGCATTATTAGATGATGCGTAGCAATTCTTTTGCAATAACATTTTTTTAAAGTAAGCTGTGTGCTTTTTAAAATATAATGCTATTGCATACTTAATAAAGTATAGTATAGTATAAACATAATTTTTATATGTTGGAAACCAAAAGTTCATGTGATTCATTTTATTGCAATACTGGCTTTACTGCAGTGGTCGTGAACTGAACTTGCAATATCTCTGAGGTATGCCTGTTTCACCCACCTGGCATAGCTAGTGCTCTCCTGTAGTTATGTACTATAGTTATGACTGTAGTTATGGTGGAACCAGGGGGAATGGATTTTCTCTAATGTCCATTAAAACAAGACACCAATGGCACAGTCACTTTACATGGATGGGAAACATTGGGTACCCGAAGCTTTCAGCCCAAATGTCCCCACTTTCCAAATATTTTCCTCACTCACAATTTCCCCACCCTTTCCAATAATTATTTGATCCAAGCCATACCTATCCTTTAAGATAACAGCCTTTGCATTTGACTAGCCACTACTTGGACCACTCAGCAGAAGACCTCGTAGGAATTCTGGGCTCATGGAAATGTCTTCTTGCCCATTTATTATGGTTCTAAGCAGGAAAGATAGGAGTCACACAAGACAAACAGGTGGGAAGCAAGTACCTATTGGCTTCCACTTCCTACATCTTCTTCACCTAAATCAAACACAGGGAAGTTGTTCTTGACAACACAGGGAAGGCATGAGAAGTGAATTATTTATCCTTGCTCTAAATATAAGCCTACACATTGTCAGCCTGTAAACACTAGTAATTAAGAAACTAGTTAGTGACTGCCTGGGGAACATACTTCGACAGCAGCTGCTACAGAATCTGAACCTGTAGACAAGCTGCCAGCCCTATGTGAGATCCTCCTCCCTCCCAGCATTAACTGCTGTTTCACCTGTGTTCTCACGCACCTGATCCAAGTGTTGACACAGCGCTGAGTACAGGTCTCTCCTCCACTCCAGACTAGTAGCTCCTTTCTGCCTCCTTCAGCAGCACATCCAAGGACCCGGCAGAGTTCCTGGTTCATAGATGTTCAGAGGCAGCGCAGTGAATGGTCCATGAGTCTCTTAGTTCCTCCACTAGCAGAAAAGCACAGGATGTGGGAGGCTTTAAGCGCTCACCAACCAATCAAGCATCCTGCCTCAGACAGAAACTTTCTGTGTCTTCCCAGGGGCCTGAAGTCAAGTGTGACAAGGGTTTTACTTGTTATCCCAAGTTCTTTCGGCTCCTCAAACATTTGTTTGCGAACACAGTTGGCTCCACTTGGGTCAATCTACCTCCTCAGTTCACTCCAACCGGCCACTTCATGCTCATCCTTCAATTCTCTTAGCCATCGGCATCTCGAGGAGACGTCCCCTAACCCCCCAAGTCTGGATCAGGGACCCCTCTGAGACCACTTCCTCTCGGTTCTGCAGTATATCTGTCCATTAGTTGTTTCCCTGTCTAGAACTCCGGGAACAAGATGATCTTGATCTCTCTTTTGTCCCCACTGCTTATGACGCCGCCTGGACCACAGGAGAGGTTCAATGCTTATGACGCCGCCTGGACCACAGGAGAGGTTCAAAATATTTTGGAACAAACTGATAAAGGAGTGGAATGTCCGCAGTCTGGCGGTACTGGGCCGGTTGTCGCTCGTATCTGGGGAACTCCAGCCTTGGGGCCCACTCTCTCCCAGCTTAGACTTGGAACTCCTGCAGGGAGAGGCGCGCCCGGTGGCTGGGACCCGCCTCCCGGGTTCCAGAGCGACCCCGCCTGCCCGGGCCGCGTCCCTGCGCGCTGGGCGGCGGCGACTTCAGGGCAGGAGCCGGCGGAGCAGGTGGGGGCGGCGGCCCCGCCTCCGCGTCCCGGCAGCCCCAGAGCTGGCGGCCGGGAGGGAGCGACGCGCACCGAGCTCAGCACCCGGTGCAGCGCGGCCGCAGCGGCGCCGCCCGAAGCACGGGTGCTGCGGGACCGAGCCCGGAGCCTAGAGGCGGCGGCGGCGGCGGGGAAGCCGGCCGGAGACGAGTCCTGTCCTGTCCTCCGCACGGCTCCGGCAGGTAGCGGCTCCGCGCGCGTGCCCGGGTCGGCGCCGGAGGGAGAGGGGATAAGCTGTCGCGGCGGGCGCTCGGGCCCGTCCCGGGGCGGAGTGAACCCCCGGCGGGGCCAGGGTGCTGCGCGCATGCTCGTGTCCCGGGCTCCCCCGCCCGCGGCGCGGCGCTGCCCTGGAGCCCCTCGCTCGCTGCCCGCCGCCCGGTGACTCCCGGGCCGGGCTGTAACGGGACCGCGGAGGGAAGGAGGTCACCCCGGGGTTGCCTGGTTGTCTTCCCCCGACCTGACTCTCCAGGGACCGGCCCCAGGCGCCAAGGCCGCCCCGGCCTGGTCGCCAAGCTCTCCTTCCTCCCTTCCCCGCTTCACCCCCGGAACAAAAGGCTGGGGTCTCGCTGGGACAGGGGCTATGGCGGGATGAGCCGGGATGAGTAAAGAGCAACTAGGAAATTGCCGAACTGAAGGTGGCTTGGGTGATATATTGATAGAAGCCCCGGATGAGGAAGCCAGTCTCGGAGATGGGAAGTGACTCGCGCAAGGTCACTCAGCTCGTGGTGACTCCTTTAGTCTCCGGACTCCATTCCCAGTGCTCATCTCCAAGCCCCTGAAGTCAGTAGTGTGTGCTGCAGCGATTTAGGCTTGTCCACACATGGGTTTTAAACTCTGCTTCGGAGGAACCAGGGAGAAGGTGGCAGAGTCTAGTGCACTCTCCCTCAATACACACCGGAGGCGAGAAGGAGCGGGGATGGGGGAGCAGGGCTGGAGAAGAGGCCACTCCGGATCTCCGGAGGGCGGAGGGGTGGACGCATGGGGAGCCCAGCCCTGTCCCGTGGGCAGCGGGCACAGGCTCTCAGGAACAGAGCCTTCTGAGCATGGCTTGCCAGCCGCGTGGGTGTGCCTGCGACGGGAGCGGGGGCCGCGTGGGGCCCCAGTGCGCTCTGCTCCCTGGAAAGAAGTTCTGTAGGGAGAGGCTGGGGGAGCCGTCCTGAGGCTTTGGGATGGGCGGATAGCATCCCTATCCCCGAAGGTTGGAGTGCTTTGTAATGGGCTCTATTTGGAAAGAAAGTTACTCTGTAGAGGGAAGATGGACTCTCACTTCACCTCTTCGAGCTTGGGGGTCACTGGCTGCAAAATGAGGGCTTTGTTTTGCATGATCTGTGTGATTTAGAAAGTTTGTGCCTCTCCTTTCCAGAATCTCTTATCTCTTTAGGGGGAAGATTGGTCGTACATTTGTTGTGGTCAGCAATAGTCATTATCGCAGGGACTCCAGCCTTCCCTGAAAAAAAAAAAAACACTTTTTTTTAAAACTTTAGCAAAGCTATCCATGGGGCTGAAGCATAAATGAGGGGCGGCCTTTGGGCCTGATAATGGCCTAGACAGAAAGGGATGGAGGCTTCAGAGGTGCTGGAAATGCTCCCCACCTTGACCTAAGTAGTGATAACACAGGGGCACACATTTAGATATTTGTAAAATTATTTCTGTGAGATTTATGCACTTGACTTATGAAAAGTGAAAACCACTCAGTTGTGTTGGACTCTGCGACCCCTGCGACCCCATGGACTGCAGCCCGCCAAGCTCCTCTGTCCGTGGAATTCTCCAGGCAAGAATACTGGAGTGGGCTGCCATGCCCTTCTTCAGGGGATCTTCCCAAACCAGGGATTGAACCTGGGTCTCCTACATTGTAAGCAGATTCTTTACCATCTGAGCCACCAGGGAAGCTCTTATGCACTTGACTTATGTTTTACCTCAATAAAAAATAAATAAAAATTTAATGCTAAAAATCCACTACTGTGGTAGCACACAGACTGGTGTAGTTTTCCAGCTAATGCATTTTAGAGATACATTTAAAAACCACAACTAAATCAGAAAAATTAAAGAATAATAATAATAATAAAAGGGACAGGGAGCAAAGAAAGTTTAGCCATAATGGGAAATGAAATACAGACTGCAGAGTGCCTTACCAAATGCCTTTACATGAACGACCTCATATGACTCAGTTCTTTAAGAGCAATATTGTTATGTGCCTTTTTATGCAGGAAAAAATAAAAGGTCACAGAGGTTAAATACCTTACTCAGGGAGTGGAGGGTCGAGAACCTGGGTACACAGATCTCGAATTCTATACATGCAACCACAGATAGGCAATTTTCAGCCACTTGAATCAGGGCAGAGCTATCAGGGTGACAGAGACTTGAAGACTGGCTTCCCACCGTGCCCTCTTTTGGTTCCTTTCCAGGAGTTGCTGTTGTTTTCATATAATTCTAAGTGTGAGATCATGTCACCGACTGAAGCTAGCCAGCAACAGACGGGATGGAGGAAGTGTGTGTGTATCTAAGAACATACAGTTTTAGGAACAGGAGAAAGCCAGCTGGGCTAGCCTGGCAACACTGTTTTCAGGATTTATTGTTCAGAAACCATAAAGTACAGGTTGTGATTTTGAAAGTCAGTTAAATACACATAGAGAATAAACAATATAACCTGGAAAAGATCTGAAAACTAAAACATAATTCACTCTAGAAAAAAACATGTAGGATTTTCACTAGGGAAGAACAGTCAACTTCCTTACAGTCTAGAATTTATAAATATGTTTATTAATGCTTAAGTTTAAAAAAAAACACAAATAACTCAGCAGAAGGACGGAAATTTGTTTTCCAGCAAACGTGTTATAAACATACTTACACTTGGTGCGGAAATACTTGAAACTTGAGGGTACAGGAACATTTTATCTAGAGAACGATCTTGACAAACGTGTCCTCAAATGTGTTCTTCTAGTGATTTTATACTTCTGCCTAAAATGCAGAACCCAGAGGAACAGAATCGTGTTCGTCTTACCAGCCAGTACCTCATTGCAGTGTTGAATGTGTCTTGCTTTTGGAACTGGAAAGTTTTGGTTTGGAGAAGCTGGATTAAGTTGGGCAGCTAAAGAGGAATCTGGATGAAGCTGCTTTGCCGAGTGCCATCCAGCGTGATTATGCATCACGAAGTTATCTTTAGGCAAGTTTTGCCGTGGCACAGTTAGTGTTCCTGCCATCTGGCTGCGGGAATATTTAGAAGGGAATCGTAGTGTTTGACTGACTCTGCTGAGAGCATGACAAAACAGACTTTGAGAGGGAACTATTAAATATGAGTTAGGGTTGGTGAGAAAGTGATTAATTGCTTCTTATTTAGCCATAGCACAAAACCGAAGAGACAGACGATTCTCAGCTGATGCTGAGCAGGTGCAGCACATATGTTTTCTCACTGACTTCAGCCAAGAGTGCACTTGAAACTTCCCCTTTGCAATTCTAGTTGGGTCTTTCCTTAGACCTGCTCAAGCAGGAACCCGATCCATTTTGCAGCAGGGGAATCGTGTGGTGAACTGCCTTGTTGAAGTGCCAAAGAGATAAGTGATGCAGAACAAATGTGGCAAAAATGCTAGGGAAACATTATGTGGGCCAGACACTGTGAAAGATTTTCAAGTGCATCTTGAAGGAATATTCATCCTGTGTGGGCGATGTACTTCAGCGAGACATTGAATGTGAGATGGCAGCATGCAGAAAGGAAGTGCCAGGCCTGTCTGTGGACTGTAAGCCTTTCGGTGCTGGGGAGTAGCTAGGAGGGGGCAGTAAAGAGCTTGTGAGAACTTGTGTCCAAATGAGTGCAGGTGTGTGTCAGAGAAAGATGCCCAGGCTGCCATCCACTATGCCTTAAGAGCCAAAGGCTGCGTTGTACTGGAGGCTTTTGTGCCTGGCTAGGCTAAAAGCTTTCTACATATGAAATCAATCCAACGGCCCTGTAAGGGAGCTGATTCTTTCTAGTCCCATTATCAGGCTTCCCAGTGGTAAAGACTCCACCTGCCAATGCAGGAAATTAAGGAAACGTAGGAGACACCGGTTCAATCCTTGAGTCAGGATGATCCCCTGAAGGAGAAAATGGAAACCCACTCCAGTATTGTTGCCTGGAAAATCCCATGGACAGAGGACCCTGGTGAGCTGCAATCTATGGGGTCACAAAGAGTTGGACCCAACTGAGCGACTCAGCTCTTGTGCACTCCCATTATCAGATGGATACTGGGGCCAAGAGCTAAACCGCTCTGGGAATGATCATGCCACACCTTGCTCTGGTTCTGTCAGCCAGCTTATAAGTCCAGGATGCCCTTTACCTATCTGACTCTCCTTTATTGCACCTGCACTCCTGGAGGCAGGAACGATGTCTGCTCCATCTCTTCCTGCATCATTGGTGGCAGGTGATGAATAGTGAATGAATGAGTGAATGAATGGATATATTCATATTTAAAGACCAAAAGCCAATTTGGATTAACTGCCCTTTTGACTTTTAACATCTCGTTCCTCTCTGTAAATATGGATCATCAGGCATGAGTGTACAATTGACATCTCCTTTAAAGCTAAAGGATGTTAAGCTCAGCCTGTAAGATCAGAATGCCTCTGCATCTTTTAGAAATTAAATATTATTATTTCTTCTTTTGTAAAATGTTTGTAATTCAGAATATCTGGGTTTGCATCTTGCATTCATCATTTGGTTATATGATATTGGACAAATTACTTCACCTTTCTGTGTCTCAGTTTTTTCATCTGTAAAGTGGACCTAGTAATAATACTACTTATCTCCTATTTAGGGTAAATAACCTAAATTAAGCCTAAGACAGCGTTTGGTTCATAGCAACGGTCAATAAATTAGCTATTATTATTATTATTATTATCATCTGATATTTTTAAAAATTTTGCCTGAAATGCTCTTCGTTCCATAAAGCATTAGAGGAGTTAACAACATAAGATTAATAGATAATGAAACAGCGATAAAGGTAACACACAGATTAAAAAGCAGCATTAGAAGGGGGCTTCCCTGGTAGCTCAGTGGTAAAGGATCCACCCGAGAATGCGGGAGACGTGGGTTCGATCCCTGATGCGGGAAGATTCCACGTGCCATAGAGCAATTAACTCCATGTGCCACAACTGCTGAGCCTGTGCTCGGAGCCCAGGAGCCACAGCTACTGAGCCCACGTGCCCAGAGCTCCTGGAGAAGCCACAGCAGTGAAAAGTCCTTGCACTGCAACTAGAGAAAAGCCCACACAACAAGGAAGACCCAGCACAGCCAAAACTAACTAAACAAAATCATTTTGAAAAAGATAAAATTAGGGGTAGTTTAGTGAACAAGATTATGTTATGAGGTGCAGGTAATTTCTGGAGATGAGTTTAAGGTTTGGTGTAGTTTCTGGAGATGGAATTTAAAATTTGTCAGAGCTTCCCAGTAGCCAAAACAAAGAGGGAAACACAAATAGTTACCTGATCCACAGTGACCATGAGATAAAAAGAGATCAGTTACACAGCTTTTCCTGGTCCTGGAACTTGGGATGGCTTTCTCCTGGCGAGTCCTCAAAGCAGTCTCTGTTGCCATAGAGACCTAAATCTTCAACATGGTTCCCGCCATGAAGACAATGGAAATTTTGTGGTGGAAGGTAATAAGTGTTTCCTAGAACGTTACTGACTGCAGTTCTGGAGACATACTCCCAGAGCACAACCCTATAGAAGCTCTTCTGTGAAGGGCCAGTACAGTGGTTGGGGGATATACTGTTTCCTTAGGCGTGCTTACTGAGTTCCTGGGAGAGTAGAAAGATTCTTTCTTCCAAACATTATAGTTATTGTGAGAATCAGGTGAACAGTCCTATCTTTAAGAACATTGGTTCTGATAGAAGCTATATAAATGAGCCAGATCAGTTTACTTTATCCAGAAAAAGTCCAAAGGTGTCATCATACATGTATACTCATTAATAGATGTGTTCATGAATTTTAATACTGGTAATCCCATAATCTCCCTTTAGCTACGGTTGGAAAAATAAACATCCAGTGCTCTGTACTATTTTTTAGCCCCTTAAGACACTTAGTACCTCTTGGTAGTAAGAATAAGTGATATTTGATTTTTAAACCTTTTTTTTAGTACTTGAAATAATGGACATGTCTTTTTAGTCTCGTGTTTTATATATATGTAATGTATATATTAGCCCAAATATAATTGTATCAGTTAGGATTACGTTCAGCTGCCAAAACAAACAAAAAGCAATGCACACAAGATACAGGTGTGTCTTGTAGAAACAGACTCCCAAGAACTGCAGTCCAGGGCTGATCAGTTCAGTTCAGTTGCTCGGTCATATCCGACTGTTTGCGACCCCATAGACTGTAGCATGCCAGGCCTCCCCTGTCCATTACCAACTCCCAGAGTTTACTCAAACTCATGTCCATTGAGCCAGTGATGCCATCCAACCATCTCATCCTCTGTTGTCCCCTTCTCCTCCTGCCTTCAATCTTTCCCAGCATCAGAGTCTTTTCCAGTGAGTCAGTTCTTCACATCAGGTGATTAAAGTGTTGGAATTTCAGCATCTGCATCAGTCCTTCCAATGAATATTCAGGACTGATTTTCTTTAGGACGGACTGGTTGGCTCTCCCTGCTGTCCAAGGGACTCTCAAGAGTCTTCTCCAACACCACAGCTCAAAAGCTTCAGTTCTTCGGTGCTCAGCTTTCTTTTGTCCAACTCTCACATCCATACATGACCACTGGGAAAACCATAGCTTTGACTAGATGGACCTCGGTTGGCAAAGCAATGTCACTGCTTTTTCCTGTGCTGTCTAGGTTGGTCATAACTTTCCTTCCAAGGAGCAAGCGTCTTTTAATTTCACGGCTGCAGTCTTGGCTGAAGATGGAGCTCAAACAGTGCTATCAGAGAAGAAGCCTCTTTCCATCTTCCTGCTTCATTGTCCTCACCATATAGGACATCATCTGAAATCTAGTTGCTTCATGGTGACAATATGGCTGCCGTATCCCTAGGTCTACATCTTTAGGCAAGAAGAAAGTGTGTGTTAGTGGCTTAGTCGTTTCCAACTCTTTGCGGCCCACGGACTCTAGCCCGCCAGATTCCTCTGTCCGTGGAACTCTCCAGTCATGAATACTGTAGTTAGTGGGTGGCCATTTCCTTCTCCAGGGGAACTTCCCGACCCAGGGATTGAACATGGGTTTCCTGTGTTATAATCGTCTGAGCCACCAGGGAAGCCCCAGGCAAGAAGAAAGGAAAGGTATAAATACTGAAAGAGTGAGGGCCCTTCTATTACGGAGGCTTTGCCTTTTTATATAGAAAGTGATGGCCTCCCCCAGCTACTTCTGGCTACATCTCATTGGCCAGAATGGTGTCACAGTGCTGCTCTAAAATGTAAAATCTGAAGTCACATAGTTTCAGCTAGGTAAACTGCGACTGCTACCCCCACTCCCCCTCCAGCTAGGGCAGTTGCTCTAAGGAAGAAGAAATGGTTATTGAGTAGGCAACTAGAATTATCAACCACTTGCCATAACTTCCATTATCAGCCTGTCTAATTATGTCCTTGACTTAATTAGAAACTACAAAAGGTGACTCAGTAATTTAAAATGTCACACTTTGTAGTTTTTCATGCAATTAACATTAGAGAATGAAACACACCCAGCTGCCTTATGTAGATTCCTAAATCTCTATTACCAGCCTTGCTTCTTTTCTAAATTTCAGATCCAAATTTCCATTTGCCAAAAGGACCTCATATGCTTCGGATTAAACTCACTTCTCCCCACCTATGCACCGCCCCCCAACACCCACACATTTGTTCCTGCCTTCCTTAATTAATACTGGATTGTCTGGGCAAGGGGCCGTGGGGCTATCCTAGGCTCTCTCTTCTCCCCCACCCATCCCAGACATCCAAATTTTCAACCTCCTTGGCTCTATGCCACTGCAGTTACTCTCATTCAAATAAATATCCGTCCTTGCCCGTGTGAATCCCCAGACTGATCTACCTACTTGCTACTTCTTCTCCCTATAATTCATTTTCCACAAATACCCCCTAGGGTGCTGTGTGTAAGACATGCTGCATCTAACATGTCTCCTTTTTAAAAAGTTAAAAGAAAATAAACCGTCGACTCCTGAACAACCTAGCTCTGTGAGCACCATGCTCGCTGAGACGGTTTGCTACACACCCTGTACATGCCTACGTGGCAAAGCTTTGCTCATCCCCTCCCCGCTCCCTTCAGTCACCAAAGACCTGTCTCAGAGGTTTCTTGTGCTTTTCATGGTCCATAAGCTATGGAAGCAACTAATTATCTTTTCATTTATATTTCCAGAACACCTTATGTTTCTATTAATATGTTTTTGCCCTGGCTTCTGTTTTGCCTGATATTAATCATGCTGCACGACTTAAAAAAAAAAAAAAGGCAGATTTTGCCTAAGCAGATTTTAAGCAGATGCTAAAAAAAGCAGTATGAATTACAATGTAATTCATATACCATAAAATTCAGCCTTTTAAAGTATTCAATTCAGTGGTTGTCAGAATGTTCACACAGTCACACAACTAACACCATCATCTTAATTCCAGAACATTTTTATCATCGCCAAAAGAAACCCATTAGATGCCCCTTCCCATACCCCTCTCCTCAGCCCTGACAACTACTAATCTATTTTTTTTTATTTACCCATTCTGAAATTTCATATGAATGGAATCATATATGATTATGATTGACTTCTTATCAGTACTTCATTCCTTTTTATTGCTAAATAATAGCGCAGCCATACTACATTGTGTCTATCCACTCATAAGTTGATTGATGGTTGGGCTATTTCTACACTTTGGCTATATTAAGCAATGCTCTTATAAACTTTCATGTATAAGTTTTTGTGTAGGCAAATGTTTTCATTTCTCTTGGAGATACGTTGGAGTACAGTTGCTAATCTTATGATAATTCTGTTTAATGTTGTGAGGAACTTACAAACACTTCCAAAGTGGCTGCTCCATTGTACATTTTCAGCAGCGAAGTATGAGGGTTCTGTACCAGGTTTTAGTGTCTACTTGAGTATTGTTTTCATTGTTTTATTTTGAAAGTTTTAAAATCACTTTGTTTTAGCTGTGTTCCTTATAAAGGAGATACAGTTAATTTTAAAATCAATTTGAATATCTTTGTCCTTTAGTAGGAGAGGCTAATCATCTGTTTATATTTATTATGATTACTGATATATTGGAATTTACTTTGTGCCTTTTATATACCCTTGGACTGCAAGAAGATCCAACCAGTCCATTCTAAAGGAGATCAGTCCTGGGTGTTCTTTGGAAGGAATGATGCTAAAGCTGAAACTCCAGTACTTTGGCCACCTCATGTGAAGAGTTGACTCATTGGAAAAGACTCTGATGCTGGGCGGGATTGGGGGCAGGAGGAGAAGGGGACGACCGTGGATGAGATGGCTAGATGGCATCACAGACTCAATGGACGTGAGTTTGAGTGAACTCCAGGAGTTGGTGATGGACAGGGAGGCCTGCAGTTCAGGAAGGTGCTGCAATTCATGGGGTCACAAAGATTCGACACGACTGAGCAACTGATCTGATCTGATCTGATATACCATATGCTTTATTGTTACCTCTTTTTTCCCCCTTTTTCTGCCTTTCTAGCGAAGTGCCTGGCACATAGTAGCTTTCAATTCATAAATATTATAGGGCTTCCCAAGTGGCTCAGTGATAAAGAATCTGCCTGCCAATGCAGGAGACCCGATTTGATCCCTGATTTGGGAAGATCCCCTGGAGAAGGAAATGGCAACTCACTCCAGTATTCTTGCCTGGGAAATCCCATGGACAGAGAAGCCTGGTGGGCTACAGTGCATGTGGTCATAAAAGAGTTGCACATGACTTAGCAGCTAAACAGCAGCTGCAAGTATTATAGCTATCATTCCTGGATAGGAGCCATGTATCTATAGATTTATTTTTTCATAAAGTATTCATTAATTACCTGATATTCATGTTTATAGTTTCACTCAGTGGCTATCATAGTGCCTAACATATGGAAGAAGCTCAGTAAATAGTTTCTGCATTGACTGTGCAAAGGGCGAGATGCTTGTGAGAAGGTGGGTGAAGTAGTGGAGAGTGCACACGCTTAGAGGCAGTTCACTTGGTTAAATGTGGCTATGTCAAGTTCCAACTATTTGATCTTGGACTATGACTTTACATCTTTGAGCCTTTGTTTCCTTATCTGTGAAATGGGGATTAGTATCTGTCATACAGAGTTACTTGGGGGGATGAAAGATAATTATGTTAACAACAATCAGAATTGTTAACACAGGAAATCTGCTTTGTACATGTGAGCTATTGTTTTTTTAATGAATTGTTTAACAAAGAGCTCTCCCAGCCAGGTACATCAGTGTGAAATCATCAACCACATCTGCCCAGTGAATAAACATAGTAAAAAAAAAAATACAACTCTGGCCCCTTTGCTATGTGTCTGACATAAATAATTATGATCCTAGTAGAAGAGGAGACATTTTTTCTTCTCATATGGTAGAACCGAGAAAATAGACCAGAGATGTAGTTATATTTCCTTTTAATGATGCAGAAATAGATTTTAAGTCTGCTGTATTCCTTAGAGCTGTTTTTTGTTCTAATATTCTTCTAAACTTTTGAATGAAATATTTTTGTTCATCATGTTGCTCCCCAGTATTTCAGAGGAAGAATAAAGAAGCTTCACAAACAGGTGAGATAACTGCCTAAAACAGGACAAGCAAGTGAACATTTTTTCCTGCATTTTAACAGATGGTGCATGACTTTTTTTTCTGGTTTTCACCCAAATTTGTATGCCGTAAGGTTTTAGAAATTCACCTGCAGACTCGTACAAGGAAGAAGGCTAAATCAAATTTGGGTTTATGCCTGATGCTGTGCATTCCTGGTGGTTATGGATGGTCAGTGAGTTTTAAGTGACAGTGGTTGACCTGTAGTCATTTTGATGTTGTCTGTGTAAATTATAAATGACTTAAATTATGAATGCTGAAGAATGATGGGTCCAGATACCTGTCTGTAAGGTCTAGGAGTGCATTATTTGGGGAAAGGAGAAAGAAAGCCACCTACTGTCTTCTCAGACCTGTGCCCCTCCCAATTATGGTCCTCTCTTGTTTATTCCCATTTAATGAATGACTAGTTACACGAATGACTAGTTATAAATGGAACCAACTCACAAATGATTCATGCCTAATGGGCAATCATGTTTTAGAACTGTTCCTCATTGTATAATAACCTTGTATTAACAGAAGAATTAAACCTTAGGGTTTATGGATTAGATTGAGGAAAAGTATTTTACTCTATTCTTGATTGTCTTCTGAGCCTACTTGGTCAGTGACTCTGACATTAGTGACTGGCTGTAGGAGTGGGTACAGCTTTCCTGGAGGTCTGCATGCAGGACCTGGCCAGCAAAGCCCACGGCTCGCAGTACTATTCTTTGTGGATTCAGCTTACTTAGACCAAATGGTCAAGACAAATTTATGTTTTTCTTTATTTGTTTATTCATTTGTATTTACCTTTTAGATGTAGAGGAGCCTCCTAAGATAATGCAAAACATTAAAAAAAAATACTTCTCCACAATTGTCCCAAGTAAAGGAAGCAATCCAAAACTTTCTTTTTAAATTATTTTTTGCAGTGGGTAGTAAGGCCCCAAATGTGTACATATATGTGCTCAGTCGTGTCTGACTCTTTTGCAACCTGATGTCCATGGAATTTTCCAGACAGGAATAACGAAGTGAGTTGCCATGCCCTCCTCCAGGGGATCTTTCTGACCTAGGAATCAAACCTGTGTCTCCTGGATTGGCAGGTAGATTCTTTACCATTGAGCCACCTGGGAAGCAAAGCCCAAGATACATACTTCAAAAAGTATAAAAATGTAAAAACAATATACAGTATAAATTGAGTCTTTCTCACAGCTAGTCTCATAAAATTCTTTCAGTTAACTGTTTTATGCCTTGTCACTGTTTTCATCTGTTCACAGCAGTGTATTTTCTTACGTTTTTCATCTGTCATCTATCCTTTGTCCTGTTCCTTTCCCCATTTTTTCTTTCTAGTTTTGTGTGTGTGTGTGTGTGTGTGTGTGTGTGTGTGTGTGTGTGTGTGTATCTTGTGCTGGTTCTCTTTATTGGTTCCTTGGTTTAGTATTCATCCTAGAATAAATTGTATGCTTTTTGTGTTTGTGTTAGTCACTCAGTCATGTCCAACTCTTTGAGACCCCGTGGACTATAGCCTGCCAGGCCCCTTTGTCCATGGAACGCTCCAGGCAAGAATACTAGAGTGGGTTGCTATTCCCTTCGCCAGGGGATCTTCCCAGCCCAGGGACTGAACCCGGGTCTCCTGTATTGCAGCAGATTCTTTACCATCTGAGTCACTAGGGAAGTCTAGACCAACTATTTGCAGGATAATTATGCGAGGAGAAAACCGGGGCAGGTTCTAGACCAGGGAGAGTTCTCTTTGGGTCAGACAAATGCTCCTTATGACAGAGAGCAAGGGCAGGGAGAGAGGAGAAGGAGAGAGGCTTTAGACTGCTCGTGACTTTCTCTCTCCCTCGCCCTCGCTCACTTCCAGCTGTGCGCCTGCTGGAATGGGTTGCCTTTGCCTCCTTCCATGTTCCTCGGTGTGTCTAGGGTCCAAAGTCGCCCCTGTGCTGTGCTACACACCCTTTTGCATTGCTCTAAACAAGTGTCGATGGGACTTCCTCACCACCTTATCTGTGCCTTGAATTTGGCTGTCCTGGGCCTCAGGCAGCTCTGTCTCATTTACTGAAATTCAGGGTGACAGAAATCTAGTTTTTCCTCCCCACAGTCGAGATTATATTTCTGAGATTCCCCTTCCTTCCTATTTTGAAACAGTTTCCCAGAAACGACAAGAACAGAGATATTTTCACTCTACCATCTGAAAACCAAAGACCTCCTTGAACTCAACGTTGTTTTGAAAAGTGTTTTCTAATTTAAAAGACTAAAGTCTCATCTCTGCTGCCCTGTAAGCCAAGTGTCTCCTTTGCCAAGAAGCCACCATATCATTAATTTAAAAATTACATTTGAAAGAATGTTGCTTTTTAGAGGGGACTATAGAGTATTTTTTATTTGTTTAATGTTTATCTCAAAGTACTTATTTGGTCCTTGCTGCTGCTGCTGCTAGGTTGCTTCAGTCGTGTCCGACTCTGTGCTACCCCATAGACGGCAGCCCTCCAGGCTCCCCTGTCCCTGGGATTCTCCAGGCAAGAACACTGGAGTGGGTTGCCATTTCCTTCTCCAATGCGTGAAAGTGAAGTCCCTCAGTCGTGTCCGACTCTTAGCAACCCTATGGACTGCAGCACACCAGGCTCCTCAGTCCATGGGATTTTCCAGGCAAGAGTACTGGAGTGGGGTGCCACTGCCTTCTCCGTATTTGGTCCTTA
Source organism: Nanger dama (assembly GCA_917880005.1). Taxonomy (NCBI): domain Eukaryota; kingdom Metazoa; phylum Chordata; class Mammalia; order Artiodactyla; family Bovidae; genus Nanger; species Nanger dama. The sequence goes on from CAKJTW010000022.1 coordinate 31,371,468, forward strand.
CACTTATGCAAATCAGAGAAGAAGGAACATGCTTTACATTCTTATAGATGGAGAAATAGATCACCATTAAAACCAGAACTAGAGACCTATTCTCCCAAATGTGAAACTGTTCTCTGATGACAGCATTTCTAGCATGCCAGGTGAAGCTTTTCCAGTGAGCACTGTAAGCTTTGAGAATCCCACATCCAGAAGATATTTTATTCCCATACCATAATAAGGCCTGAGCTTCCCTTCAGCTCAGCTGGTGAAGAATCCACCCACAATGCAGGAGACCTGGGTTCGATTCCTGGGTTGGGAAGATCCCCTGGAGAAGGGAAAGGCTACCTACTCCAGTAACAGTTAACAGAAATTTCTCCTGCCCTTTTCTTCCCTTCCTATTTTAGTTGGTAATGTTTTTCTTAAAGTGTCAAGATAATTATTTCATCTGTAGACACAATAAATGTGCTGCTGCCAAGCCATGTCTCCATCTTTTGCTTGAGTAGTTGGCATGACCCCGGATATGTATGTTTTCTATTTCCTTCCCATAGCAACACCAAAGCAATGGTATTCAGCATTACCTTTGGCCTTGGCAATACCAAGATACCTAAGACATAGTTCCTGTCTTTGAACCTTCAAGGAGCCCATGGTCCACTGAAGGGAGACATACTGACATGTGAAAGGAAATTGCCAGAGTCCCTAGTGCTATAATAAAATTGTGAACAAAGTACTATTGGAGCAGTTAGCTCTGGCAAAGGGAGAAGAAAATCTGTGCAGAGAAGTTAGCACCTGAGTGTGTTTTAAAGGATTGGTGGGAATTTTCCAGGTGGCAAAGACCATCACATCCGGCCTCATAGCATGGACAAACACACAGAGATATAAAGAAAAGGTATGTAACAAAGTGTCACAAATGCAGTGGGGGTAAAGGGTAGGATTTATAGAATTGATTGGAGGATGAGATGGAGAACTTGACTCCATAGCGAAGAGCCTTTCTTTAGGAAAGGAGTCTGTGTGAATCAGGGAGTGATGCCGTGTAGTGAGAGGTGAGACTTCCAGTCGGTGCATCAGGCTTGACTGTCAGTGAAGTGTGCTCGCTACCGTGGGATAGTGTCTGCCTGCAGACAGAGCTGATGATGTCTCCTGGCTGCAGGCTGTTTGAGGTTCTAGCAGAACTTCAAGCTGGACAGAGAACTAGAGGCACCAGAACTTGAACCAGGCATCCTGATCTGGCCCAAGTTATTCCTACTGTGAAAATACTTTAACTCATCTGAAGTCTCAGAAGTAAAACTGGATCAGAAAGGATGTATCTTGTAGACTTGTTCCCTGTGCCCGCTGTAGTCGGTACATTATTTCCTCAATGATTCTCAGAACAGCGTTTTAAGAGTATTCACAGTCTCAGGGGAAAGGTGACTGCGTCAGCCTTAGAAGGTAAAAAGCATCCTCCTTATAAAATCTCTCGTTGTTTGTTGTTGTTCGGTAACTAAGTCACGTCTGACTTTTTGCCACCCAGTGGACTGCAGCAAGCTGGGTTCTTCTGTCCTTCACTATCTTGGAATTTGCTCAGATTCTTGTCCATTGAGTTGTTGATGCTCTCTAGACATCTCATCCTCTGCCACCTCCTTCACCTTTTGCCTTCAGTCTTTCCCAGCATCAAGGTCTTTTCCAGTGATGATATAATAGAGAGGTGGTAATTTATTTTATAAAATGACTTGTTGTTTATAACATTGATTATGGATTTCCACTGAATAATAAACTCCTTTTGTATCCTTAAAGCATAGCTCGATTTTTCCAAAATTAGAGATGCCATTTTTCAGAAGCATAACTGTTATATAAAATGAAACTTGCTTATAAATGTGTGATTAATATCATGTATTTTTAATTAGCCTTGTTCTTCTTTTAGTAATTCAAGGCAGCAAAAAAAAACAAACCATGAAATCAATATTTTCTCCTTTCACTCTTGGGAACCACACAATGATTTTTGTGGCATTTAGTGATAATTTTAAATGCCTGAGTCAATGATTAAATATTAGCAATATCTTTATTTATATCCTCTAACCTAACACTGTTCAGTTATTATAATGAATTCAGTGATTTGGGAACAAATTTGTGATTCAGTAAGAGTCTTATAAAAGGAAACCAATTTCTGAGCTCATTGTAAGTATGACTTAGTCGCTTTCATATTAGGTTGTGGTTAAAGTTTATCTTGGTTTTACAACACTCATGGACAATATGCATTCACCCTTTAAGCACTGCATGTGTGTGCCTGCTAAGTCACTTCAGTCGTGTCTGACTCTGCGACCCTGGTGGTCTGTAGCCCACCAGGCTCCTCTGTCCATGAGATTCTCCAGGCAATACTGGAATGGGCTGTCATGCTCTCCTCCAGGGGATCTTCCCCACCCAGGGATCAAACCAGAGTCTCTTATGTCTCCTGCATTGGCAGGCAGGTTCTGTACCACTAGTGCCACCTGGGGCATTTCAGCAGATAATTTACTGTCATATCCAGTCAGACCTGAACAGGTTCAGCTTCAGGAGCTGTTGTTGGCCCGTGCATATCTCAGGTGTGGGAAGCCCTTCATATCACCTGTGTGAAAAGTGAATGGCGCTCAGCTCCATTTCTCTTTCCTTTGTGTGTCGATTCCAGTCCTAAGGACAGTGCCACTTTCATGGATCCAGCCTGCTGAAATGAACTGGGTCTACAGAAGAAAGAGCCTTCTCAGTATAGGACACAGCTTCCATCGATGTGGGGCAGGGTGTTTCATCATTCTGGTTGTTAAAGAACAGGGCTATTCAGACTTCAGTGAGCACAAAATCTCTTGTTGGCAAGAGACTCGAAAATTCTAATTCAGTAGGTCTGAGGTAGAGATCATGCGTTCTTACAACATTCTAGAGCTACTCAAGGTGTGATTCCCAGACTAGCAGTTTAGGCCCCACCTGGGAATTTGTTAGAAATGCAGAATTTCAGTAGGCCCTACCCTAGACCTACTGAATCAGAATCTACATTTTAACAGGACTCCTTGGGCAATTTATCCTCCATTACAGTTGGGAAAACACTGCTCCAGACCACTGTTCCCCAAAGGACCAAGCTTTAGGTGTCACTAAAGAAGCCTGAAATGAGTTTAGATGGTACATAGGCGAACATTTTATTTTAATAATAAGTTGATTTTTATTATCACCATCTACTGATGGCAAGTGATATTGACTTCCATTTATAGTAATAATTTAACTGAAAGTTAGTTGAGGTGGTGTGTGGATGTGGTTAAAAACTAAAAGTCATAGGTTTACAAGTGATTTAAGTTAACGTGATGCTTAAGAGCATGGACTCTGGAGCCTGACACCTCAGATTTGAATGCCAGCTCTTGCAGTAATTCACTCTGTTACTTTAAGCAGGTTTCTTAACCTCTCTGGGCCTCAGTTTCCTCATCTGAAAGATAGCAGTAATAGTAGTATTGATCTGATTAGGATACTGTGGGGCTTAAACGGGTTTATATATGAAAAGTGCTAAGGATAGGACCTGGCACATAGCAAGGGCTGTGTCAGGACTAACTTATCTTACTATAATCTAGAACAGCAATGTTCAAGAATTTATTTTATCCTGTGCTTTTTATTTCCCCCTGCCCTATCCCCTGCTTCCTTTCCTACTCAGATCAACATGCCCCACTACACCCAAAAGGCTAAATATTCTAGGAATTTTGTACGGTGAGGGTGAGAGCACCAACTTCCACTTGCCCAATAGGTGGGCAGTCTTCACTGGGCCAGGTGGAGGGTGGGGCATGAGAGCTTCCAGGTGGGAAGGCCCAGAAGAGGACTCTGCCCAGAGAATTCGCTCTGAAACAGTGAGAAAGTGACAACAGAAAGTGACCACTTGTAAATCATTTTCACCATTACCTGGAGAGATTTTTTGAAAGTTCTTTATTATTTTACTTATAGCTTTGGCAGTTTTACCACATATTTTTAGAGAACCTCTTTGTGTGTGCCTTATATGCTCATGCACTCTTGGGTTGTGATTTCCTGGCTGCGAAGCACCTTTGATAAATAAATGACTGACTAATAGAGTGTCAGGTTCCCTGCTGAAACCTTGATGTGAGAAATGAATGGCCTCACAGGGTTCTCCCACCTGCATTAGTTCAGAGGTGAGAAATCTCTCTTCTCTTTTCCAACTTCATAACCAAAGAAACAAGGGATTCAGTTGGACAGTGTCAAAACATAAAAAGTTATGAGTACCCAGAGAACCTTATTTTCAGATTCCTATTCAAATATATTTTTAGAACCAGCAAAAGACACTTTTGTCAAATAGTAGCAGTAATCCTTGCTTATATGTTAAAAAAATAGACACATTTTCTATTTGTGAACAGCTGTGATATGACAAACTATCCTCAGGGAGAAAAGTGATTATGACAAGAGCAACTAGTGTGTAAAATTGTCAACCATGAGTTATTTCTCTCTGAAATAATATTTATAATATAATTATATTAAAAATTATATAACATATATTTAAATTTAAATTATATATCATATATAATGTTATAAATAAATATATTTAAATATATAATATAATAATATTTATTTATATGTAATAACATACATATTTAACTTTTTAATATAAAATCATAGGCAAGCTCAGTCCATCTCTCTCTGAATGAGAACAGATAGATTGATCAAGTAGGGAATGAAGGGGAGAGGAGAAAGGAAGGATAGACGAGAAAGTTCATCACCTGTACTAAGTAGGCATCAATTCCCAGGCCCACCCCTCACTGGCTCCCTGTAAAGCAGTTGGCTTCTGACATCTTGTGGGTCCTTTGATGGCCTGCAGACATGTTCTGTTGACCCCCTGGTTTTCAAAAATGCTTTCATTTGGTTTTACTTCAAAATTGGGTTTCACGTGAAAGCCTGGATATGGGGACTTTGGGGGAAAAAATGGGAAGAGCTGGTCCATACTGGACTTGCATAACCATTGTATATCAGTCAGGCAGAGCTGAGGGAGCGCTCCTGCTTCAGGCCCAGGTCTCCTGTGCTGTTGATCTGGCTTCCTCACACCTCACCTTCCACTGTTTCCTTACCTCTGCGTCCACGGTCAGTGGTCAGCTCTCTGCCTGCAAGCGGTGCTAGGAACAGGAGTTCGTGGCTTATGGCTGAGGGAGGCAGGACTCACAATAGGAGAAATTCCTCAGACTTAGGAAAAGTGTTCAAAAGATGGTAGATGGCCACACGCCAGATGTCCCACCTCGACCCAAGGAAGGAGACACTTGCAGATAGTGTTTTGAAGCCCCTCTGTGGTTCCAGCCTTTTCTTATTCTCTTCCAAACATGTACAGTCTCCCAGCTGCTTGCATTCGTCTACTTCTGTTATCTCTGCTGATGTGCTGCTTCTTCAGTGGAAACCGACTCTTACAGCCACCTTTCTACCTGTTGGAAAATGCAATAGTTTCTACTGTTTATTGCCCCCCTTCCTTTGTGTTTGAATTGAGGGTAACATTCCTTAGCACTCCACCCCTGTCTTGGGGCATTTATTCTCCTCCACCTTTTATTATAATTATTTGGGGCAGTGAAGGAGGGGGTGTGATAAGATAAATGCAGCTTCAGTTAAGTGTCTGCTTTCTGCCAGGACCTGTATTATGTTTTTGTGTTAATCATGATAACAAGCTAAGAATTAAGCATGGTAACTATTTTACAAATAAAGTGAGACAGGTGAAGTATAGGGTTGGCCAAAAAGTCCATCCTATGGGAAAAAACCAAATGAACTTTTTGGCCAAGTCAGTAACTTGACTGAAGCCACAAAACTGGGAAAAAGCAGTGGCAGAAGTAGAACCCAGTTCTGATTGTAAGACAGCACTCTCCCCCACAGAGTCTCAGGTATTAACAGCGCTAGCTCTGCCACCGCTCCTCTAATGGTGTTGGACTGTCTTACCTACATCTTGATGCTGTTTTTCAGGATTACTTCATGAATTGGGAGAAAATATGAAAGCCTTTGAGAATCTGGCTTTTTTTATCCCAATCACTTTTAATACACTACAGAACAAAATGACATGCTTTAATGTATTGGGAGAGCACAAAGCATCAAAGAGCTCATGGGTACAGCCTGTGACTTCCTGGAGCTCTGCATTCTTAACTGTCAGATTTTAACAAATTATTCTCTAGATAACTGCTTAATTATTATATCTGTCAAGAAAAAGCCTTCAGCACCATCAAGTGCTAAATGTAAAAATATGCTTTCATGTTAGAGCTTGAAAAATCATTCCTTTGACTTCAGCGAGACAGAAGCCCAGTGACACCTGGTCATGCTCAGATTTGTAAGGATAAACCTAGATGGAAAGCAAAGGATGCTAAGTTTAGGGGGATCACATGGAAGAGTTATGCTTTCCTGTAGAAGGTTCTTTTCACCCAAGGGTCTCAGAAATACTTCAAGATCTTTGCAAGATGGAAGCAGAGAAGTAACATGATCTGAAGTATGCCAAGTTAATAAAACAAAAGTAGTTTTGAATCAGAAAGGACAAGGATCTTATGAAGCTCTGATACTCTTTCTGAAACTTAGTAGAAACTACATGACCTCTCTGAGACAAAATTTGGTTCTTTATGGAACTGTCATTGACATTTGACATGTCATTGACAACCACAGAATCGTTGAAAAGGATTAAATAAAACAGCATACCTAAGTACCTAATGCAGTCCTGAGTATGTATAGGGGATTCAAAAAGTCATACCAAAAAGGGGTCAGTCCTCATTATTCAGGGATTCCGCCGTTTGCTAATTACCTGTTCTGTAAGCTTATCCTTCCTGCTTCATCATACCCAGGTTCCCAGCTGAAGTTGAACAAGGCAGCACTCTGTCTTCTGGTTGTAACTTTCACTCTGTAGACGAGTGACCTGTTCACATTCTACTTATCACCATGTTTTTCAAAATGTTGTGCTTATTGTTGGTGATTTTGCTTCAGTGGCCCCCAAGTGTAGTGAAATGATGCTTAGTGCTCCTGAATGCAGGAAGGCTATGATGTGCCTTATGGAGAAAAACATAAAGAGCTTCCCAGGTGGTCGTAGTGAAAAATAATCTGCCTGCCAATACAAGAGACACATGGGGCATGAGTTTGATCCCTGGGTTGGGAAGATTCCCTGAGGAGGAAATGGCAACCCACTCCAGTATTCTTGCCTGGGAAATTCCATGGGCAGAGGAGCCTAACAGGCTACAATCCATGGCTGCAAAGAGTCAGACGTGACTGAGCAACTGAACACACACAAACACACACACACACATACACACACAGGCAAGAGTTACAAACAGTCTGTATGAAATAAGGTATCTTTAATGAGGCACACAAATATGTAAAACAAAGTTATATGTTTATCAGGTGACAAAAATCTTGTGACCAGAGGCTCTCATAAGCTTAATCCTGTATCTTTTCGAGGAGCAGTGGTTCAGATATTTGCTAACTCAGTCTTCATGGCAACTATACCATGAATAATGAAAATCAGCTCTAAACTTATGGTTATGGGAGGGGGTAAGGAAGGAGGGGTAAATAGGAAGGTTGGGATTGTCATATACACACTACTATTAATATATGTAAAATAGATAACTAGTAAGGATCATGTTGCAAACAGTAAAAGCTGTTGGTAAATAAAAGCTAGAATACTATAAATGAATTGGGATTTTACATTGAAGAAACAGAGACACAGGCCTTGTTCCAGTCTTCCAGTGACTAGAAGGACAGAAAAACAAAATTACCCTTGCTTACGTCTGAGGTTTATTTCAGTTTCTAGATTTTAAAACATGCGCAGACATATGCATGCAAACACATTCTACAGAGCAATGCCATATTTATCTGGAGATCAGACATCCTACAATATTAACTCTTTGAAACATAACCATATTTGCAGAATCATACCCCCAAAGCCTTCCATGCAGCAAATACTGGATATAAAGCCTTTGGGGGAGAAGTGTCAGGCTCCCACCCAGATGATTGTATAGAACCAACAACAGAAGAACAGCAAGAAAAGTAACAGTGACAACAGAGAAGGAAGCAGGAAAATAGCTAATGCCCATGTAAGCCTGGCTGGAGGCTGGCAACCTGAGTATCCATTGAGCCTGCAACATTCAGAAAAGGTTGAATTTCATTCCATTTACTCTGCTTAGGAAAATGGGAGTATGTGCAGACTATTTTTAAATTGCATGCAAAATGATAGATGTTTAATGCTTAAAGAGGTAGAATCTGTTACTTGAAATTGTTATGGAATGAAGTGCTGCTATTTATGTATTAACATGTTCTATTATATTGAGACATAAGTAGCTACATTTTTATCAGTTTTGTTACCTAATTCTCTCTAAAATCTGGCTATTTCTTTCAGTCTCCAGCAGTAGACACAATGCCTGCCTCACAGTGGGCATTCTGTATTTATGGAAAGAAGAATGAATGAATGGCAAGTGACTCAAACTACCCATAAAATCCGTATGTCTGTGTGACGTGTGCATGAATAAAGGCATCCAAGTTTACAACTCTCCCTTTTCTCCTTTCCAGAGCAGAGACCATTCTCTTGGGACCATTCATAAGGAAGAGACACCCGCGCCGTGACACATGCCGGTGCCGCCACCACCACCTCCGCCTCCTCTGCCTCCCCCTCCCCCCTCCACTGGGGGCTCCTCCCCCTCCCCCACCGTCAGCACCGCCGGTAAGACCTGTTTGGGTTTTTTTCTGTCTGTTTTACTGGAATATGCTTGAACAGATTTTAAATATTCAAAATCAGCCATCACCCAGCTCCTCTAGGGCAGGTAGCATCTTAGGTGGCTAGCTCTATGGTGCCAGAGTCTTAACTCCAAACCAATCTGGCCACGTATTTCCCTCCCAGTTCTTTGGCAGGCCCCACCTTCTACCCTAGCGTCCTCTATAGATGTCTACATGATTTTTAATTCATGCTGCTCAATATAGGCTTCCCGAGTCTCCCTAATCAACTCTTCCATCTCACGGGAAACCTCAGTTGAGAGGCTGCAATGAGTCAAGGAGGCACGCTCACATCAAGTCCCAGGTTGTGATCTGGATGTTGATAACAGTAGCTTGGGCTTCAGCCACCCGGTTCTGGGATGAAGTAAGAGTGGCATATGAAATGCCACAACAAAATGTGCTAAAGGCAATCACATGGACTTGCCCACCAGGCTCCTCTATCTATGGGATTCTCCAGGCAAGCATACTGGAGTGGGTTGCCGTGCCCTTCTCCACAGGATCTTCCTGAACCAGGAATCAAACCCTTATGTCTCTTATGTCTCCTGCGTTGGTAGGCAGGTTCTTTATCCCACTAGTGCCACCAACATCTCTAAATGAAATCTCCCCACCTGCACAAGACTGAATTCAGTCTGTTTCAGTGTGTGTTGCTGATACTCTCTCTTGGTTTAATAGTTTGCTTTGAGTTTAGAAGGAGAGGCACTGCTGCTGCTGCTGCTAAGTTGCTTCAGTCGTGTCTGACTCTGTGCGACCCCACAGACGGCAGCCCACCAAGCTCCGCCGTCCCTGGGATTCTCCAGGCAAGAACACTGGAGTGGGTTGCCATTTCCTCCTCCAATGCATGAAAATGAAAAGTGAAAGTGAAGTTGCTCAGTCGTGTCCGACTCTTCGCAACCCCATGGACTACCTCCTACCAGGCTCCTCCGTCCATGGGATTTTCCAGGCAAGAGTACTGGAGTGGGTTGTCATTGCCTTCTCCGAGGAGAAGCACAGAAAGTGGTTATTTTGTTGTAGAACAGGCTGTCTCACCCTTAGCACCATGGACACTTGGGGCCAGTTCATTTTGTTGGGGGGCTGGTCCTGTGCATTGCAGGTTGTTTAGCAGCATCCCTGGCCTCTACCTACCAGTCACACCCCCAGTTATGACCATCAAAATTGTCCCTAAACGTTGCCAGATGTTCCCTTGAGGGCAAAATCTCGCTTTCCTTGCTTTTAGCAGAATGTTTGTGCTTAATGCTCATAGCAAGCCCTTCCTCAGAAGAAACTGCAGGGCACTTCTCATGCCCTCATCCTCCAACTCAGAGCCAGGTCTGGCGCAAGAACCGCCGCTCCTGTTTTCAGTGGAAGATGAAAGATATGGATGCCATGGCGATAAGGCGTGCAGAGGCAGGGCTGCCCAGGGGTGATGTGAGCCAAGTCAGCAAAAGCCAGGAATAGCGCCTCACCTGCCGTTCTCTTCCCTGCACCCAGAGTGCACTGCTCCCCCTCAGACCCGCAGATGACGTGACCATGGGAGTGTAGGTTATGAAGGGAGGGCCTGAGACCCTGCTGCACAGATACCAGCCATGGTGAGAACAAGGGTGTGCCTGAGGTCACAGGTCACCCCGTGACGCTAGCATGGCACACTGACCATATCTGAAGCGCAGGGGCATAGACCTGCCTGAAACTTGTCCCTTGCCCTTGAAGACAGCGGAAAGAAAGCACATACATACTGTGAGTTGTATCTGAAAGCCCTCTGACCAATATTTAGAAAGAATAAGAATGAGTACTGAAGTTCCCCTGCTGAGTTTGACACAAGGAAAGCTTGGAATGGATAGTTTATAAGTGAAAGAAACATACATAAAACTATAATATGGGTCTTACACAGACCTGCTGGACCTGAAGAAGCGCAATTTAAAGTAACTTCAAATACCACAATATACCCATAGACTTAGCTAGAATAAACAATTTACCAAAACCTATATTGTTGGGGATTTGGGAAAATAAGCCCTTTTGAACATGGCTGAAAAGTGAAAGTGTTAGTCACTCAGTTGCATCCGACTCTTTGCAGCCCTATGGACTGTAGCCCTCCAGGCTTCGCTGTCTGTGGGATTTCCAAGGCAAGAATACTGGACTGAGTTGCCATTTCTTCCTCTAGGGGACCTTCCTGACCCAGGGATCGAACCCATGTCTCCTGTGTCTCCTGCACTGCGTGCAGATTCTGTCCTGGTGACATACAAATACTTGGGACTCAAATGTTAAGTGAGTCTTTCTGGAGTGTTCTGACAAAAAAACAACAAACCTGAATGTACCCCTTTTCCCCTGGCAATCAAGTAGTTTTATTTTTGAGACTGACTCAAGAATTTAACCCTGAAGGAACCAAAAAAAATTTATGCAAAGGATGTGCACGGCAAAGCGATTTATTCTAGTGGAAAATTAAATCATAAATGGTTTGTGAGAATTAAATGAACTACATTGTCAAGCTGTTAATTAAAAATTACATTATGCCATATTGTTAATTAAAAATTACATTTGTAACTTTGCTGATTATAGAAAGTAGATATGGAATGATGAATTAAAAGCAATGCATATGTTGTGCACCATGAAATCAGCTACATATGTAATAATAGAAAAGATCAGAAGAGAATTTTGAATGCTGATAGTAAAATTTTAAATTTTATTAGGGAATTCTTTTTCTTTTAAGAAGCTTAAGTTCTTATAAACAAAAATAATTCTACATTTGGATAATTTTTGCATTCCCTCTCTCATTTCTAAATTGTTTTTGTTATGCCTCTTATGGAGGAACTAATCAATTTAGGAGGAAAATAGCCAAGTAAACTTAAATATTTTTAAAACATATCTTTTTACAATCTGGGAAAAATATTTACAATGGGAAAAATATTAGGCAAAGAATTAACAATGTTAGCATATAAAGAGCTCTTATGGATCAATATGGAAAGATGAGTAGAAAAATGAGCCAAGGATGTGACCGGGTAGGGTAAATACAAATGTTTCAACCTCACTACAATTGAATAAACACAAGTCAAAATAATAAGAAGCCATTTCATATATCAGTTTGGTGGTGGCACTTTTTAAATGTTGCCTGAGTGTTAGGAATCAGGCACTTCTCCCCTTTTTAGTGGTTTATTTACTGCCCCCTTCCCACTTATTCACCCCCACCACACACAAGGCTGGATGACTTGATTTAAGAAGCCTGTGATGTGATGAATAGACTTTAGGTTCTTTTGGTTATAATGCTTGTTTACCAGGTAAGACACAAAGGCACTTATATATCAGGCACTTATTACTTTTAATAGGAGCAAAAATTGATATAATCCCCTAAAACACAATTTGTTAATATGGATCAAATCCCTTTAAAAGAGGTTGGACTCAGTGACCTAGTTTTCACTTCAACTAATTTCCTTAAAGTAACTCATCATAGTATACAGAAGTATTTATCTATAGCATATTAATGAAAGTATTACTTATGATAGCAGCCAAAAAACAAGAAACAATCTAAATATTTAAAACCAGAAGGTTCAATAAAAAATGATTATGTAATCTACAAAACAGTATTCTAGGTAACCATTGAAAATCATATCAAATTTATTTTGTGACTTCCAATATAATGATGGACTCAGGTAAGGATCATGCATAAAACCTAAAACCACATAGTGGCAGGTTTGGGGAAATGGAATAAATGGAGAATCCCAAGTATAACTCACAGATTACTTCTAATTACAAAGGGGAAAATGTACCTTTGATATGGGTCAAACTCAGTATCACCTGTCTTTATCACAAGCCTTCTGCTGTGATGCATAAAGAAAGTCATAGCATCACCTTGCAGTAACCTGCCAAAGATGAGTGTTCTTTGAGTAGGCAATTAGACACATCCAGAATGTGGGACCTTCTACAATCGAGGCTGCCACCTAGAGCAGAGCCCATGGTAAAGTTTTAGTATAGCCCTCGAGCTAAGAATGGTGTTTGCATTTTCAAGTGGTTGGAAAAAAAATCAAAAGAAAAATAATGTTTCATGACATATGAAAAATAGATGAAATTCAAATTTCAGTCAATAAATAAAGTTTTATTGGACCACAGCCATGCTTTTTCAGTTACATCTTGTCTCTGGCTGTTTCTATGCTACAGTGGCAGAGCACCAATTAAACAATTTGTTATTCCCCTTAAAAAGATTTCCCTTGTCCCTAGTTGGCCTGTGTTTTTAAAATTATATTCAGTTATTATTATTATATTTTGAATTCCATCAATAAAAATTTTGTGGAAATGAATGGAGTTTTTTGTTTTAATGCTTACAGAAGAGGCTTCCCAGGTGGCATAGTGGTGAAGAATCTGCCTGCCAAGCAGGAGATGCAGGAGACATAGGTTCAATCCCTGGTTTGGCAAGATCCCCTAGAGAAGGGAATGGCAACCCACTCCAGTATTTTTGCCTGGAGAATTCCATGGTCTGAGAAGCCTGGGAGGCTACAGTCAATGGGGCTGCAGAGTCGGATACAAGTTAGCGACTAAGCAGGGTTAGGAAATGGAGTTAAACTCTTTGTAGGCAGTATTCAGGACTTTGAAACATCTATGCTCATGGACCAGCATGGCATATTTTTATATGTCATCTTTGCAAGGAGGGGCATTTTGTGTGATATATATGATCAGGCTTCACCTTAGCTCTGGAAGACCTAGGGATTAGACCAAGGCTAAACATTTAATTTTTTCTCTCCCAACCTCCCATCTTTCCCCTTCACCTCTCCCCTGGATGTGCATCTATTGGAAATGAGAAAAGGGCTGATGGGGCTTTCTGAAGTTCTGGAGCAGGCTCTAACTAAAAACTACCCCTCATCAACTGTTTTCCCATCTTTTCTTGCCCTGACTTCCCTGTCTTTCGAGCTCCATTCCTTTGTCTCATCCCACTGATCCAGTTGTTGTTGTTTAGTTGCTAAGTCATGTCCGACTCTTTGCAAACCCATGGACTGCAGCATGCCAGGCTTCCCTGTCCTTCACTATCTTCTGGAGTTTGCTCAAACTCTTTCGCATTGAGTCATGATGCCATCCAACCATCTCATCCTCTGTTGTCCCCTTCTCCTCCTGCCCTCATTCTTTCCCAGCATCAGAACCTTTATCAGAACCTTTTCCAATGAGTCGACTCTGCATCAAGTGGCCTAAGTATTGAAGCTTCAGCTTCAGCATCAGTCCTTCCAATGAATATTCAGTGTTGATTTCCTTTACAATTGACTGGTTTGATCTCCTTGCTGTCCAAAGGACTCTTAGGAGTTTTCTCCAGCACCACAATTCGAAAGCATCCATTCTTCGGTGCTCAGTCTTCTTTATGGTCCAGTTCTCACATCAGTGGGCTTCCCTTATGGTTCAGCTGGTAAAGAATCCACCTGCAATGTAGGAGATCTGGGTTTGATCCCTGGGTTGGGAAGATCCCCTGGAGAAGGGAAAGGCTACCCACTCCAGTATTCTGGCCTGGAGAATTCCATGGACTGTATAGTCCATGGGGTCGCAAAGAGTTGGACACAACTGAGTGACTTTCACTTCACTTCACTTCACTTTTTCACAGCAAAGCAATGGAAAAACCATAGCTTTGAGTAGACGGACCTTTGTTGGCAAAGTGATGTCTCTGCTTTTTAACATGCTGTCTAGGTTTATCATAGCTTTTCTTCCAAGGAGCAAGCAAGCATCTTTTAATTTCATGGATGCAGTCACTGTCCTCAGTGATTTTGAAGCCCACGAAAATAAGATCTGTCACTGTTTCCGCTTTTTCCCCATCTATTTGCCATGAAGTGATGGGACCAGATGCTAATCCAGTAACAATATCAAAATTGCCCACTTGGTACCTTGGTCCACTTAAAATGGAATTATTGTTGTGTTGGTTACAGGATGTAACTTTTAAAAGATCTAAAGAAAATACAGTGGATTTGATTTTTGAAATGCAGCAGGATTTTTAGTGAGCTTTTGTATTCAGATCTACTCTGGCCCCTTGGTAGTGTCCAAGAGGTAAGAATGAACTCCTTGAGGGCCTGTGATTTCTCTTTTTTGTGTCACAATTGTATAACATTGTCTACAAGAGAGAAAGGGACTGTGCCTGTCTCTGACCAGCTGATACATTCTTTGGCATGGGGTTGCCCAGACAAAGCCTGACAGGGGGTCATGGCCACAGCAGGTGTGTTTATTTTAAAAGAAAATTTGCAAATTTTTGTAGCATTATTTTCAATGTTGCTGTTCCAACTTAAAGAGTCCAAGGAAGAAACAGTAATCCTAGAGGAGACCTGTGTCTTCTTATTTAAAATCAAAAGGGAAACTGGCTTGATAATCATTTATTTTCTATGAAAACCAAAACTCTAAGTAGAAAGACACCATGGTGCCAGGTACTCCTCTGCCTGCCTTCCAGGAGTAACATTTAATTAACAGTGCTGGACAGAAATTATATACAGTGAGAAGCATATTGTGGCCCCTCACTGTTCTGTCCCCTCGTTACTCTATGCCAGAGTCTTCATTTGCATTCAGGAGACTCGGTGAGATAATTTTCCTTTGTGTAGTGCAAGGATTGCATGATTCATGGATACAGTAGACTTCCCAGTGTCAGAAAATACCAGCTGAGGCTAACATTGGGAGGTTTTCCCACCGTCTCTAGGATGCAGAAGCTCATGTGGTATAAAAAACATGTCAATCTGTGAAAGGAAATGTGGAAAATGGAACGGTATCTGAAGCCTCAAGGGAGGCTCTTTTGGAGATTTGTTTGCTGTGGTTTAAGAAAAGGCAGAGGTCAGGAGCCCTAGGTGGAAACAGGCTCAGTAGAATTGCATACCCTGTATTCTGGAAAAGGTAATTTGCATGTTGACTGGTGCATTTAGAATAATGAGAGGCTTAAAAATCTTAAATACTGTCACTCAGATTCTCCTGACACTCTGGCACTTTGATTAGTGTCACTAATGAGGGATTGAGGATGTTGGTTTACCCAGAGTAGACAGTCGCCATGGGGACAAGGAAAAGGCTTGTGCATGAGGCCAAACTATTAGGATAGTATTCAGTTGATATCCGGTCCCTGCTTAATAGTCTGCAAAAGAAAAAAAAAAATAGTTTGCAAAAGTGCACGTTTGTCTTCAAGTTATTTTAAGGACACGATTCTCCATTTCTCCTCTGTCTGTTTGCACCCTTAAGCAGTAACACGGCTTCAGTGAAAAACGGAGGCGGTCTGCTGCAGATTTACTTGGTCTGCAAGAGAGGTGTGGCAGGACCTGTCACTCATACTTCCAAAGGGCCATTCAGGACAATATTTAAATGTTTCTTTTTCACAACTGTCAAGTGGGAAGGGTGGCAAGAAACAAAGGAGAAGCCTGCAGTGGGGTTCTAGAGGCAGCGATTGTCCATGCAGAACGCCTTGGCAAGAAAAGCTTGCGAGGGCTCGTTAAAGGCCTTTATCAAATTTCACAGGTGCCCAGGAGCCTCAGGCACTCTCACGCAGCATCTGAGCCAGGGTATATGGCAAGAAGCAGGCATGCTCTGTTAGGCCAGAGGGCAGCCCTCGAAACCCTCTGCCATCTCAGTAGCAGCGATCACTAGCCTACAAACCAGAGCTTCATTTTACACCAGAATCTGCTGGCTCTTTGCCTTTGAAATCTTTTACAAGTACAGTGTAACTATTCCTAGAAAAACTGCCAATGAATCACTGCCCCTACCCAGGGGTGTCTTTTCATACGTTCACTGTTGTATGGAGGAAAGCCACCATGGTTTGGTGTACCTGGGCTCATGGAGACCACGTACCCCTTTCCCCAAAATGCTCTTTCCTTTCTTGCCATAAAAGGGGAAAAACGACCAATTCCAGGTTATTGCTGGCAATCGGATATCCAGCCCTGACCTGGTTGAGAAAGCTGTAAGCCAGTGGCAACGGATGCTGGGACCCTCCCAGCAAATGGCCAAGCACTCACTTAACGTGGATTATCTAAGTTGGGGGTGCTTCCTAGCTGGTGCAGTGGTAAAGAATCTGCCTGCCAATGCTGGAGATGCAAGAGACGCAGGTTCGATCCCTGGGTGGGGAAGATCCCTTGGAGAAGCAATTGGCAATCCACTCCAATATTCTTGCCTGGAGAATTCCATGACAGAGGAGCCTGGTGGGCTACAGTCCACGGGGTTGCAGAGTGTTGCTATGACTGATCACACACGCACACACATGTTTACAGCAATCCAATGAGATGGGACGATAGTGCCCTTTTGCAGATGGGAAGACTGAGGCGCCGAGAGACCTCCAAGGTGCCCAGTGTCATATAGCCAGTAAAGAGCAGAGGTGGAATAAGCAGCACGGATGACTTCAGCATCCAAACTCATGTGGTGTTTACTGTATGCTTTGTGTTGCTCTAAGGTGCTTAGCACATAATCGAGTTAATCCTCACAGTCACACTTTGAGGCAGGCACTGTTGTTATTCTCAGAGTTAACTGAGGCACAAAGGGGAAGTGACTTAGCCTGTATCACACAGCCTATCACTGGCAGAGCCGTGGTTTGCACACCGGCAAAACGGCCCCAGAATCCCTGTTCTGAGCCATGAAATCAGCTGCCTGCAATGTAGACCTTCTCAGGGGTACCACCACCTCTTGAATCCAAGAGCCAAGAAGTCCATAGTCTCCCATTCTCACACCTAAGACAGAGCTCTTGTGTTTCTTCCCGTATGCTCAAGCCTCCTCCCTAAGATTGCTCTTTTATTTTTTTTTTCTTGCCTCTTTTTTCTTTATGGTTCCATCATTTCCCCTCACTTGCTTATTGTTTTTTTCTCCTTTTTAACAGAAAAAGCATGGTGCAAGCTGCCCTCTGAGTAAAACCCATGGTTTAAAAGCAGAGAACCAACTTTAAAGAGGCAGGTGCAGTGCAAAGGAACTCAGTGTGGTCTTGTCATTAGTTTACAGCTAGGCTTTTTATGGGCTCAGGAAACCGGGCTCTCTGGGAACGCTACTAGGCACACAGTGGACACACTGAGTTCAGTGACCCAAGACTGTCCTTAACCTTGACCAAGCTGCCATGCAAATGTACTGATGTTTTCCTGCACAGAATTACTCAGTGTCTGCTTCTGGAGAGTTTAGAGCCTGACTCCGGAGATGACTAGGCTCTCAGGGCTTCCCAGGTGACTCAGTGATAAAGAATCTGCCTGCAGTGCAGGAGATGTAGGTTCGATCCCTGGGTGGGGAAGATCCCCTGGAGACAGGAATGGCTACCCACTCTAGTATTCTTGCCTGGGAAATCCCATGGAGAGAGGAACCTGGTGGGCTACAGTCCAAGGTGTCTCAGAGTCGGACACGACTTAGCAACTAAACAGCAATAACATGTCACAGAAGTGCTGAAAGTACAGTGGACTATTCCCAGACCGAAACTTTGTCCCTTGCCTTGCTGCTTCACTGTGTATTTCCTGCATATAAATAAGGTCCTTGACATCTCATCTTTAAAGAGCCCTTGTGCCCTCTGCATTAGTCACCATTTTCCTAAGCTTACTTCTCTGAGCATTGGGCACTGGATGAGTCTTGCTAGTGCTTTGGGTTCTCTCCTGAACAGATGAATCAAGGGATGAAAGGAGCCAGTGAGCAATTAGTGCGTGACTCTGAGACATGGAGTCTGTGCCAAGGTCAGTTCAAGGCACATAGTAGGCACTCAATATCTAGCATCACTTCCTGAACTAGTGAGTTGAGTGAAGAGATTGTAATTCACAAAGCAAACTCACTGTGAACTAACCAACCAATACTCGACATCTTCCACCTGTGTAAGCCTTCAAAGCCAGATGCATTCTATGTCGTGTCCTGTCAGAACACCATCAACACATTCACATGTTACCAAGAATATTTTGTAAAGCAAACTCAGTTAGATCAGAAGTAACACATTCAGGGCTAGCACAAGTTAACACCTGGGTTTTATTTCTAAAGTCATAAAATGTCCTTTGGCACAACCCACCCCATTCTAATTTGTTATTGTTTCTAAAAGAATAGACTTTGGACCTTGGCTTTACATAAAGACTTTTTAAAAGCCCAGGGAAAGCAACACAGTGTACCCAATCTTGGACATGGTAATAATAGATTCCTATTTGAATAAGGTCTGTTCCCACTGCAGGAGTGTGAATGTGTTTTCAAGCTGGTGAAAGCAGGATCCCACCTGTACCACAGATAGCATTTAAAACACAAAGGTGAAAGGCATGTCAGTTCCTGTGTCATCATCCGTTCAGCATTCAGTGTGCCAGACTGTGTTTCAATAGGGATCACACAATGATGCAGTGTGGTGTGTTCCTTCAAGCACAAAAACAAAGGCATGTGGGCTGTAGAGTCCTACAGCTTGGAAACTGAATCTGTGCTGTGGCATTTATTAGCTCCGTGGTGTCTAGCAAATTATCAAGCAACTCAGAACCTCAGTTTCCTCATCTGCAAATGGGATAATAACTGCTGCTTCTTAGGAATCAGCCCCTAGAGTGGAAGCTCCAGAAAGGGAGGGATTTTTGTGTGTTTTGCTCAGTGTATCGCCAACCCCTGAGCAATGCCTGCATTTAGTAGGCAGTCATCATGTATGTATTGAATGTACAAATCTGGGGTTGTTGTGAGGTTCTAATGAGATAACAAGAGAAGCTGTTGTTTACCCAGTGCCTGCTTAGTAAACGACAGCTACTCTTATCACAGGGACCAGGAAACAGCTGGGCAAGTAATCAAATCTAGGACAAAGTTGAGGGCAGAGGCTCCTGTGGTTAGTGCTGCAAGAGGTCAGAGACCAGCGGTCAAGATCAAGGCTGGAAGCCTGAGCTTTTCAAAGTAAGGAGTCATGCCAGCAGTCTGAAAAAAGTCCCCAAATTGGAAGGCCAAGGTTACTGCTTCTAGGTTTCAGGGGTTCCAAGTCCACGGTGCCTGGTACCTACCTACCCTTATAGCATGATCTGAAGAGCTAGCTGAGTGATCTGCCTTTCTCCTCTCTTGGACTCACACTGTGTTGAGTGGCCGGAGTCCATAGGGTACCAGCATGAGGCACCTGGACTCACCCACAGATTAGGGCAGTGAGCCCTTGGCTGTGGGATTGCAGCTCTGATCATGGCATTCGTGGTGATCAGGTGTGAGCGGTGGAGGATGTGTCCTATAGGAGCCACTCCAGTGAAATAAACGGCAGCCTGATTCAAATATTTTAAACATTTAGAGGAGGCTCTGTTTTCTCAGCTGCTGTTTGGTTTATCATTTTATTAGCAGCTTTCATAGCAGCAGGCCAAGAGGCTGCCTAAGGGTAGGGCACATGTTTCCCTGGAAGGCTTAGTGGTGATGCTTGTGCAGAAATTCTAGATGCCCTGGCTCTGAGCACCTATCTAAAGCAAACAAAGATGTTCTTTGGGCTTTGGAGCACCTCAGGGATGCTGACATTCAAATGCTATGGCTTGGCCTTTCTCTTTGTGGCCCAAACTTTCATTTAAAACTCTACTGAAATATTAATATGTCTCACTATGATTATATATTTTTTATTTTCCCTTTTATATCTTCTGATTTTGGCTTTATGTATCTTTGTTTTTTTGTTGTTAAGGTGTCTAATGGTTTACAATGTCTATCTTCTTTGTAAATTGAACCATTTATCGTTAAAAATATTTATCTTTGTTTCACTTTTTAAAAATAAGTGAATTAAAAAAAGACTCTGTTCTAGTTTCTCTTCAGATCATATAAATCTTTCACCTTTATAAAACTCTACTGTTAGACCAGGAGAATTCGAACACTGGTGGGATATTGGTTGACATGAAGAAATTATAGTTAATTTTATTTAATAATATTGTTGCATTGTAAAGAGCATTTTTCTTTGATATCATACAATGTTGGATATATGTTGTTTAAATTTATTTAGAATGTATGTTTTTGTTTTTTTTTTTAACAAGCGGGGATTTGGAGGGGAAAAGCAGGTTAGGATAAAGATAGAGCAAGACTGGCTGTGGGTTGATAACTGTTGAAGCTGGATGATGGTACATGGGGACTCATTCTTTGATGCAGATTTTCTATATGCTAATGTCCCATAATAAAATAAATTTTAATGAACATCAGCAACCTCAAAATATGCAAAGTAGAGATGATTTAACAGAACCAAGGAGGGAATTATGTAGCACGCTTTCACTAATTCCAATAGATGTTTGAGACCAAATAGTATATAGTTTTTTAAAAATGTTTATTCATGTGTTTATTTGGCCGCATTGGGTCTTCGTTGCATCATGTGGGGTCTTTCACTGGGGCACATGAACTCTAGCTGTGGCACCCCGCTGCTCCAGGGTGTGTGGGATCCTGGCTCCCTAACCAGTGATCAAACCTGTGTCCCGTGCATTGCAAGGCAGATTCCCAACCACCGGCAAGTCCCAGCTGTTTAACTTTTAAAAAGTAAGATTTATGGAGGCATAGAATCTGCTTAAAATTACCTGTGTTGCCTCCTTCCACCATATAATCTGGTTCCTAGTTTTCTAGAGATTCATGTTAAGGCTTTTAACACCACTACCAGCAGAGGTGTCACCTCTCATCATTGAGTTGATTTATGGAATTTTTTTCCTTCTGAGATTTAGAATTGCAACAGGTGACTTAAAAAATTTTTTTCAAATTACTTATATTTTGAGCTTATTTTTAATTGGAGGGTAATTATAATATTATTTGGTTTCTGCCACACATCATCATGAGTTAGCCATAGCTATACGTATGCCCCCTCCCTCCTGAGCCTCCCTCCTGCATCTTACCCCAGCACGTAACTTTGAATTTGAATGTCAAGGAAGGTGTGAGGCTGGCAGCTACTATCTCCCTTGCTACTTTTTATTGAAATAAGCCTTGAGATCTAACTCAAACACCAGATAGCTAACCATGGTTTGTACAACTCTTGCCTGTTCTGTCCTCTGCCCAGGTGCAAGGACACCCAGTATTCAGCTGCTGTTCTCGCCTCAGACAAAGCACAGAGGATGTGGTGGGAATTATTGAAGCAAAACTATTCCAGGTGGCAACTCTTTCCAACACCGAGGTCACCTAGATATGGAAAAATGTTCCCCTTCAGCATTCTCTCCTGTCTAATGCAATGGTTGTCTGCGGAAGGATTGCAGAGGATGGTGACGGAAAACAACCTTTAAAACCCACTCTGAGGCAAACCCTTTGGCCTTGGAGACAGCTTGGAAAGTGTGTTATGGCTTTAAAAAAAAAAAAAAACACTTGTGGGTTCCTGAGTAGGTGACCAGCTATTCTCAAGAGATCACATCCTAGGCACTTAGGGTCTATTTTAAACCTCACGACTGTAAAATACAGATTCTCTTTTTTACCCTTTTGGCATTGCAGACTGTCAGATTTTCTGGCAGATACTATTGGTTTGACTGGAAGGGGAGACTCAGATCTATAACAGGGTCCGGGAAGGCTCAGCACACAGGGCACAGCCCACTCCTGTAGCTCAGGGGCCCCTCCTGTAAGCATGACCGAGGGCTGGTAAATGAGTTGTGCTTTTTGACCACTAATTCATAACTATCACTAAAAATGCTCACCAAAAGTACACTGTTGTATCCAATAGTAAGGATTGGAGAAAAAAAAAAAAAGAAGAAGCTGGTTGTTAAGGGAGAAAGACTCACTGGAAACGTGCTCTGTCTTTGCTCACTTCTTCAAAGGCCATCATGGAGATCTGGACCCACCCCTGGGAGCACAGCACCCTCCTGCCCCACCTGGAGAATCACTGCAGACTGCTAGGGTGGAATTGGGGAAAGGGGGAGTCACCAGCAATAATAGTGATGATCCCAGGTTGGGGTTAGAACACAGGCTTTAGGGAGAATACCAGGAACCACTGAGATCCCGTATGAAAACTCGAAACACGCAAGAGCACATGCGTCCTTCCTTTAGCTCTTAGGTGGAACGAATGGACGTATGGCAGCTGTATTTGGATACACTGTTCTATAACGTGTCACTTTAAGGCCAGGAGAACCAAGACCAGCGAGGGTGACCCAAGTCCCCAGGTTCCTAACCCTCTGCTTTGACATCCAGAGTACTAACCCTCGCCCCACCCCGCCCCACCTGCTGTAACTTTCTGTGTGTTGTCATCACCTTCTAGGTGATGGGCCCTTACCTTCTTGATTTCAGGAATCAGGGAATTTCACCAAACCTCTGATTCTCTTTCCTGCCAAATGCATTTGTCCATTATCAGGTACTTGGGCTTTCTGCCTTAAGGTTGGGACGACAATCTCGGAAAAAGACAGAATGCATTCAAAGTCACTTTTTGGCATGGACGCTTTCCCAATAGCAGTTAAAATTGTGCGTGCATGCTCAGTCGCTTCAATCGTGACTCTTTGTGACCCTATTGACTGTAGCCTACCAGACTTCTCTTTCCATGGGATTCTTCAGGCAAGAATACTGGAGTGTGCCCTTGGGGATCTTCCCAACTCAAGGATCGAACCCACATCTCCTGCGTCTCCTGCCACTGTGCTAGAATTCTTTACCTGAGCCGCTAGGGAAGCCCACTTTAAAAGTGAAAGTGAAAGTTGCTCAGTCGTGTCCGACTCTTTGCGACCCCGTGAACTATATAGTCCATGGAATTCTGTAGGCCAGAATACTGGAGTGGGTAGCCTTTCCCTTCTCCAGGGGATCTTCCCATCCCAGGAATCGAACCCAGGTCTCCCGCATTGCAGGCAGATTCTTTACCAGCTGAGCCACAAGGGAATTAAAATAGTGCTTGTGTATTATCATTCAAAATAGTGATCCTCTAACATAGTGCTGCAAACAGGTTGACAGTTGAATGAGGACCTTCCCATGGAGTCACTCTTTCCACACCCTCTGTGAGAAAGAGAAGAGCATGGTCTAATTTGAGGTTTCCCTAAAAGCAGACTCGGAGACAAAGGTTTGGGTCTCAAGTAGTTTCTTTAGAAGGTGATTCCTGGAAGCTCTGGCAAGGGAGTTAGGAAGCGAGGCAGTGGAAGAAAGAAAGCTGTGCAGAGTGTGTGGGAAATCGGGCTGCCTCCTGGCAAGAAAACATGCCAGCCTTGCCCTGCTTATTCCCTCATGGAATAAGCAGTGCCTGTGTGGTGCCTGGGCTTGGGCGCTGCTTCAGAAATTCATGTGCAGTGAACGAGAGCGCACCCTCTCTGGTGCTTTCTGGTGACACCAAAACTCATATTAAACAGCCAGGCCACCTGCTGGTGGTGACATCAACATAAGAATTTTAAAGGTTGCACCAGAGATGTGCTTTTCCCAGAAATTTCTCTGTATTTATAGAACACTATTCTGAGGCCCTCAAAGAATTCTCAGCTGTGGCTCAGTTCTTTGGTCCTCAGTGAGATGAAATTGGAAGCTAAAATATGCAGTGTGGCATTCCCATGTGCAGTATTAACATTTACCAGTAATGATCAGTATTAATGTTTCATTATGGATAATACTATGTGACAAGTGGGCTAATTTTAATACTTGTTTGACCTTGACACACTGTTATCATGCTGCTGCTGCATCACTTCAGTTGTGTCCGACTCTGTGTGACCCCACAGATGGAAGCCCACCAGGCTCCCCCATCCCTGGGATTCTCCAGGCAAGAACACTGGAGTGGGTTGCCAATTCCTTCTCCAACGCATGAAAGTGAGAAGTGAAAGTAAAGTCACTCAGTCATGTCCGACCCTCAGCGACCCCATGGACTGCAGCCCACCAGGCTCCTCTGTCCATGGGATTTTCCAGGCAAGAGTACTGGAGTGGGGTGCCATTGCCTTCTCCGACTATTATCATGAGTCAAGGTCAAATCTGGTGTCCTGTTCTACAAACAAGCTCAGGCCCTCTAAGACGTGTAGAAGACCTCGAAGCAGGTGAAGCAGCTAAGCTGTGTTGCTTGTTCACACTTACAGAGTTCTTTTTTGGTAAATGTAAGACACACTCAGTAGTAGGAAGTGGTTGATGGTTCAACAGCCTCGACATCAAGTCATACACAACATGTTATGGGCTGAATTGTGTCCGCCTCCAAACTCACATGTGATTGATAGGGTGGGCTTCCCAGGTAGCGCTAGTGGTAAAGAACCCACCTACCAATGCAGGAGACTTGAGTTCGATCCCTGGGTCAGGAATATCCCCTGGAGGAGGGATTCTTCCAGTATTCTTGCCTGGAGACTCCCATGGATACGAGAGCCTGGCAGGCTACAGTCCCTACATTCACAAAGAATCAGACATGACTGAAGCTACTTAGCATGCATGCACGCAAGGTTAAGGTACAGGTGAAGATACAGGAGGACATGCTCATTTGCAAGCAGAGGAAATCAAGCCTGCCCACACCTTGACCTTGAAGTTCTAGCAGCGTCCAGGACTGTGAGAAAGTAAATTTCTATTGTTTAAGTCACCCGGGCTGGGGTTCTTTGTTACAGCAGCCCCCGGAAACAAGTATACACGGTCTGTGTTAATAGGAAGGGACGGAAACTGCCCACTGGCTCCCTCAGCTCAGGGACGCCCAGCGTCTATCCTCTTTAACCCCTCCACCACGCTAGGAGGAAAGGTCATTTAGGGCAAATCTAGTTCCAGAGTCAGCCCTCCCCAAACAGAGGGCTGCATCTTGCATTCTCACTCCCTGCTGTGTGGGCACATCCTTTCCCCCAAGGTTTTACACTTTTTTTTTGATCTATTTTGTTCTAACTTTTTCTGTTTTATCTTATTTTTGCTACTATTTAGAAAATGCAGAATTTCTGATTAGCAGGGGCTTTCTGCTTCTAGGACCTTGTTTAAAGATGTTTGCGTCTAATGACATTAAACTGCTGAGTGGACTGCAGGAGTAATGCATTTCAGAATCAATAAGCAGATAACTTCTATTTCTAGAAGCTTATATGGAGAGTGGTCTCTAGTCCTTACCCCCTTAGATTGTTTTAGTAATCCATTATAGGACTGTATTTCAACCATCACAAAGCAAATCGCTCTGCTCAAGGGCCACACAGCAGCTGTTGACTCCCTTCTTGGAACCTTGTTGTTACTGATTCTTGCTGGAATAACGGGGCTCAGTTACGGCTGGAGAGGATGGGTAGACCCAGGGTAAGCCCCACCAGTTCCTAACAGAAAATGGATTTGTCTCCTTGGACAGAAGATAGATGAGGTGGGATTCATATCATGTAAGAACCTCATAGTCAGTGTTAGAAGTTTGAGAAATGCTTTATTTTTTTTTTAACTTTACTTACATTTCATTAGTAAATCTTAAAATCTACCGGTCAGTAGGCATAAATTACTCTAATGTCTGGGATGTGTTTTTGTTTTTGCAAATCATTGTGCTAGGCTGTGAGATCCCCAAAATCAGTAGAGTCCTTTGGTCTCTACCTTCCAGATAAAACACATGAAGAGATAAGAACATAAAGTAATATGTTTTACTGCAGCAAGGACGAAAGAGTGTAGGTTAACCAGAACTGAGTGATAACAGACATAATCATTGAGGGACTGGGTTAAAATAGCTGCCTTTCTCATCAGAGTGGAAACAGCACAGGCGACGCCCAGGCCCTCACTCCAGGTGCTTCCACGCCCCCCGCCCCTCCCCGCCCCGCCGCCCCTCCGTTTTGCATCCTGGGAGACTCCCTTGCTTCAGCCTTGTCCTCACTCCATGACAAAGTGCAATTAAACTTCACTTCCTCGTAACCCAGCATTTCAGAAGCTAAATCAAGTTGTCTCTGTTTTAAAAAGAATCATGACACCATCTCCCCCCATTATTTGAGAAAAAAACACAAAAATGAATTTCTTCTTCTTTTTATTTTGTCATGATCTACCTCATTCCACAAAATGTTGGCACAGCCATTGTTCAAAATTCTGCTTTCACAAACGTTTTTAAACCCTTCTCACAGTACTTGGCTTCTAAGATTTTTTTTTTCCTGGTTTATGAGGTATCTAATTCATTTATTAAACAAAGCAAAAAGTTCTATACAAATGTCCACCAATTCAACTATAAAACACACCGTTCAGTTCTCCCACTCCTGTTGACCATTGGTGTCATCTGGAGCATCCACTGTTCCCTGAACCCCTCCAGCCTATGACTTTGATGGCTAGAATACTTTATTATGATTTTCTTTAAAATATTTCTATATAAGTACCAGAGTGTATCTGTGTGTATATTCATGTGACTTGGTTTTTTCTTTTTGTGTGTGGGTCTTTACTTTTTGCAGTGCTGTGTCTTCACTGTTGGTGCACTATTCTCTAGCTGCGGTGAGAGGGGGCTCCCTTCTAGCTGTAGTGAGAGGGGCTCCCCCTCTAGCTGTAGTGAGAGGGGGCTCCCCTCTAGCTGCAGTGAAGGGGGCTCCTCCTCTAGCTGTAGTGAGAGGGGCTCCCCTCTAGCTGCAGTGAAGGGGGCTCCCCTCTAGCTGTAGTGAGAGGGGGCTCCCCTCTAGCTGCGGTGAGAGGGGCTCCCCTCTAGCTGCGGTGAGAGGGGGCTCCCCTCTAGCTGCGGTGAGAGGGGGCTCCCCTCTAGCTGTGGTGAGAGGGGGCTCCTCTCTAGTTGCGGTGAGAGGGGGCTCCTCTCTAGTTGCAATGTACAGGCTTCTCATTGCTATAACTTCTCTTGTTGACTCTAGGTCTCGAGGCTTCGGTAGCTGCAGCACGTGGGCTCAGTAGTTGTGGCTCCCAGGCTCTAGAGCGCAGGCTCAGTAGTTGTGGGACACAGGCTCTGTTGCTTCCCAGCTTGTGGCATCTTCCTGGACTAGGGATTGAACTCATGTCTCCTGTATTGGCAGGCAGATTCCTTACCACTGAGCCACCAGGGAAGCCTGTGACTTGATTTTTAATAAACTGTTTTTTTAAAGTGGTTTTAGGTTCACAGAAAATACAGAGATTCCCTTGTCCTTCCTGCCCCCACAGAAGCATATCCTCCTCCTCTATCAACATTAAGATTTTTCATCAAGATTTAAACTCTGTGTTTTGTTAAAGGTTCCTTATCCTTAAAACCATCCCTTTGATAATGTTGTTATTCAAAATGAACTGCATAAGTACCAAAGATTAGTGGAATTTAAAAACGGTAATTAAAAATGTGTGTTAGTCGCTCAGTCATGTCTGACTTTTGCAACTCCATGGTCTATAGCCTGTCCATGAAGTTCTCCAAGCAAGAATACTGGAGTGGGTTGCCATTTCCTACTCCAAATTAAAAATAATTTATGTATTAATGTTTTACTATCTTACATTCATATATTATAGTCATATTTTCTGCCAGAACAAGTATTATCGGTTCTTAAAATGGAATAAAATGTAATAAATGGAATAAATGGACCATCAGGGAAGTCCCATCTTTCACATTTTGATGTGCATCTGTCCTACCCATGTAAGTCCCTTTAGGCAGAAATTACATCTTAATCAGCCCTGCCAGGGTTCAGCACAATGCCTTGTATAATAAACACTCCCAGAATTAACTAAAATTTGTTATTTAATCTGAAAAATACAGTGCGAATTTAAAATAAAACAACTATATTTGTCGTGAGAATCACAAAGGGGCCTGCCAGGGCACCCAAGTGTGACTCATACAGTATACTCATTAATGACACTCCTTGTATATTTTTAATAAAATGGGGCCACCTCAAACGCTCCCTTAAAAATACTGTAGCATCAGAGATCAGAGAAGTAGCTGGCACATCTTCCAAGTGCATTAAAGGCAGTTCATGTTTGTTGACCCTATTGATACTCTGTGCCTGAAAGAGTCTTGTGATTTCCAGATGCTTCATCATCTGAACAGACTTCAGCCTGGAAGAACAGCTACTATCACTGGTACCAGTAGCCTGGGGGTCTTTAAATGGCCTTTCCCTAAGCAGGACTGGAGCGCCTTCCTTAGGGCGAGGGGTTGACTTCAGGGGGATGCCAAGCAGGCAGCAATCCATCAGCGCAAAGGAAGGACAGTAGACAGGGAGATACCTCAGTCTGCAAAAGCAACGCTCTGATTACATGGAGCCTCAATCCACAGGCCTACCTTTAGGAGATGTAAGACCAAATGCAGTTAAGCGAAGCGAACTAAAAATAGCCCCCTGCTTTTTTCTGTTATAATTCATTTCCTCAGATGATGGGCCTGATCCATTTAAGCAGAATTCTTTCCCTGTCATAATTGTCATAAAGATGTTTTGAGGATTATTAAGAACAATGAAAGTCTACATTTCCTCTTGATTCATTGCAGCTGTCATGACCTTCTGTCTATTTCTGCTCTCCTCTAGAATTGCTGGCATTCAGTGAAACAGATGCTACAGTATTTTTAAGGGAGCGTTTGAGGTGGCCCCATTTTATTAAAAATATACAAGGAGTGTCATTAATGAGTATATTGTATGAGTCACACTTGGGTGCCCTGGCAGGCCCCTTTTGTGATTCTCACGACAAAAATAGTCGTTTTATTTTAAATTCACACTGCATTTTCAGATTAAATAACAAATTTTATTTTAGTGAGTTTGGGGGAGTGTTTATCATACAAGGCATTGTGCTGAACCCTGGCAGGGTTGATTAAGATGTAATTTCTGCCTAAAGGGACTTACATGGGTAGGACAGATGCACATCAAAATGTGAAACATGGGACTTGCCTGATGGTCCAGGGGCTAAGCCTCGGAGCTCCTCATGCAGGGGGCCTGGGTCCAATCCTGGTCAGGGAACCAAATCCCACAAGCCACAGCTAGGAGTTCAGATGCGGCAACTAAGACCCAGCCCAGCCAAGTGAATAAGAAAATATTTTTTAAAATGCTATGAAACATACGATCTCAGCAACTGGCATCAGAGTTTTTCTTAAGGAGAGACCTGTCTTTGGGGACATATCTTTATAGTCTATAAAGAGGTGGGATCGGCCGTGGAACTTGAGGGCAGGAATGAAGCAGAATAAGAATGCCTAGAGTGACTAAACCGCACCACACAAAGCAAGGGGGAGAATTTGCTTTGTTCCTAAGAGGCTGAGCAGAGGGAAGGTGCAGTTAAGAAGACTGTGAGAGAGAGGAACCCAAACACTGATTTGAGCGGGGGACTCTGAGCCAGTGAATCCTCCTGTACTGGAATGATGAGCGACCATATGGGGTCCAGGGGTATCCAGTGCTCAATGCAGAGTTGCTGCCTGGAATCTGGAAGCAAGCGTGCCCATGAGGCATACACGGCCTTGAAACTGTAGAACTCTTTGGGAAGCTTGGAGAGTCCCAAGGGCTTCAAGAATGGCTCTAAGCCAGTCTCCTCTAGATCTCCAGGGCTCAGGAAACCTCAGCCAATATCTGCATATCTGGGTTAACTATCTAAAATGTATGGCTATTATACAGTAAGTAAATGCAAGAAATTAATTGTGACTTGGTTTAATCTAGGTGTCTCTGGAAGAGGCTTTATAGCTATGCCTTGAAAGATAGATGAAAGTGATTTTTTTCTAAAGAAACCCTCCTTTTAAAATTAATTTACTCATTTTCTATATTTTTGGCTGTGCTGGGTCTTTGTTGCTTTGCATGGGCTTTCTCTAGTTGTGATGAGTGGGGTTACTCTTCGTTGTGATGATCAGCCCTCTGATTGCAGTGGCTTCTCTTGTTACGGAGCACAGGCTCTAGGCACTTGGGCTTCAGTAGCTGTGATGCATGGGCTTAGTGGAATCTTCCGGGACCAGGGATCAAACCATCCCCTGCATTGACAGGCGGATTCTTATCCACAGCACTACCAGGAAAGTCCCAAGATGAACGTGATTTTGACTGACAGAATTGAAAGAAAAGGGCATATCATCCAGAGGGAGTGCATGAGTCTTGAACTTGAGATAACAAGTACGTGACCAGTACAGGGGCTGCAGAGCTGGGCGAGGTGGCTGGGGTGTAAAATGTGTGGGGTAGAAGGTTGAAGCATGGACTGTAGTCAGTGCTCATAATCTTTATTTCGGAGTCAACAAGGGAGGCCATGTGCTGAAAGCCCTACATTTTCCCCTGCAGCCAGCAGGGAGGTATGAAAGGAAAAAAAGAGGTGGACCAGCAGGGCTGGCCCACACAGGCTTCTGTGTTACCTGAAGAGAGAGTTTCAGGTACAGGCTCTTTGCAGTGGAGGGTATCAGTCTCACAGCGTAGAGTTACCCTAAGCAGTTTCCATTTTAAGTGCTCTCTGCCCTCCCCCTGCCAAGACGGCTGCTGGATCACGTTTAATGTAGTAATCGGCCTGTTCTCAGGCTCCATCATTCAGCCTTGGCTGTCCTTTCTGGCCCTGGCAAAGGCCTAGCACTGAGCTCCCTGGGCCCCAGCCCCTCTCATTTCTCTCTCCCTCCTCCCTTCCTCTTCCTTCTGATGCCCTTCCCTGCCCCCTTGCTTTCTACTCCGGCATACTCCATTTAACGCAATATCTGTTGTGGTCCCCAGCCAGAGGGCGGGGGGCCCACTGCCCCCACCCAGCTGCAGGCTTTCCATGTGTCTCTTGGGTGTTCACCCTTCACAATTTTCCTGAGTGATGTCATTACTAAGACAGCAGCATGGTGGATGAGAGACCCTGACTTGCCTGGGCTCACCTCTCAGCTCTCCTCTTACTAGTGGCAGATAGCCTGCTTCCTCTCCGGGCCTCATCTGTAAACTGGACATAATATTCATAACTAGTACCTCCATCATGGGATTGTCCAAATGCCCTGTAAATGAATTAATATACATACAGTACTTGGAGGACTTCCCTGGTAGCTCAGCTGGTAAAGAATCCACGTGCAATGCAAGAGAGACCCGGGTTCAGTTCCTGGATTGGGAAGATCCCCTGGAGAAGAGATAGGCTACCCACTCCAGTGTTCTTGCCTGGAGTATCCCATGGACAGAGGAGCCTGGTGGGCTACAGTCCATGGGGTCTCAGAGAGTCCAGACCCGACTGAGCGGCTGAGCACAGCACAGTACTTGGGACAGTGCCCAGCGCACACATACGCCTTCCCATTTTCTCTGAGTTATTGCTGTTACTGTCACCCTTTGCATGTTGCAGCTTCTTTACCCAGACTCCAAAGTCACCTGTGTGTGCATAGTAAAGGGTAGGAACTGGATCTCAGTGGAAGATGATTATTTCAAATGAAAGAGAGGAAGGAGTCACAGGTTTAAAGCTTTGATGAATGGGAGAAAACCTTTAACCGAGACAGACATGCTGGGAGGGATGAGCTGGAACTGCCCACAACAGTGTTATTTCTTTGGCTACCTGATATGAAGAGCCGACTCATTGGAAAAGACCCTGATGCTGGGAAAGACTGAAGGCAGGAGGAGAAGGGGATGACACAGGATAAGATGGTTGGATGGCATCGTTGACCCAATGGGCATGAGTTTGAGCAAATTCCAGGAGATAGTGAATGACAGGAAAGCCTGGCGTGCTGCAGTCCATGGTTTCGCAAAGAATCGAACACAACTGAGTGACTGAACAACATATTATCTTGCTAGCTTGCAAATTAATCTGCTGGGATGGGAACATGTTTCTTCTTGGTAATAATTTTTGACTAAAATAAATAGAAGATATGAAACCTCACCCAGTTTTTGAGACATTGTTCCAACTATGTATTATGTATTTCTTAGCAATTCCTAGTGTCAGGCCCTAGACAACCAATGTTGGGCTCTTTTTAAGTTTACAAGGTTGTTCTTCCAACACAGGTTTTAAAATCAGGCTTTCTCATAGTTTAAATTTTAGTCTTAAAAGCCACGGAATATCGGCATCATCAAATAAGAGAGAATAGTGCTGAATGAATCCCCATTTCTTGGGACAAAGTGACCAAAGGATAAAGGTATGAAAACGGTTTGAAACATCAGGACTGTGACATAACTTCAAAGGCAGTGACTTCTCTTACCATACCTGCCTGTTTTGTTGGAGCAGACAAATGTCAAAAACCCAGGGGCTTGAAGTTTATATAGAGTTCATTTCAACAAAATACTGATAATTTGCTTTCAGGTTTTTTTAAGTTGGATATGCTGGTACTAAAAGAGGAACACTTATTTTTGCATGCTAAAAGTTTCCACTCAAAAATAAGAGGAAAAACAATGCATAATATAAAAGCTATAGTATTTGGCAAGAATTACAAATGGTACGCTTTGGAGGGAGTATAGATCACATAAGGAAAAGACTAGCTGAAGAACTTTTAAATAAAAGATCTTGTAAAGGAAGCAGTTTTTGCTGTAGAGCTAATTGGGCTTCCTGGTGGCTCAGACGGTGAAGAATCTGCCTGCAGTGCAGGAGACCAGAGTTCCATCCCTGGGTCAAGAAGATCCCCCGGAGAAGGGCATGGCTACCATGCCTGTCTGGAGAATCCCATGGACAGAGGAGCATGGTGGGCTAGAGTTCATGGAGTCACAATGAGTCAGACACGACCCAATAACTAACACTTTCACTTTTCACTTACGGGAGAAGTAAAAGTTGGGGCAAGCATAGAGTGCTGGGACAATGGGAGCATTCCCGTAAGAGGCAGAAGCTTGAACACAGGCTTAAAAGTATAGTTCAAAGATAGGGAGGCTTGCCATACAGTGGAACTGCTTTATAACACCAGTGTGGGTAGGAAAATGTTGGCATTTGCAGGTAAACTCAGCATACGAAATGCAGTCAAGCCCAGTGGGTGATATTAATGAGGACTATGACTTTTTTACTCAAGGGAAATGGAAAAGCCTTGCAGGTTTTGAGCAGAGTCACCTGATCTGGCAGGAGCACTGCTAAGGGTAAGCATGTTGTTCTAGGAACAAAACAGAGCTCTTTATCTGGCCTTCCAGGATCAGGAGGCTTCCTGGAAAATAGCCAAGAGACAAGCGTGAAAAGAGCAGAGAGATTAGCTCAAGCTAAGGTCCAGAGGTGAGCTCCAGCATGGAAGGAGAGGTTGGGGCTGGTCACTTGGTTGGGCCTTGTGCAATGTGAAGGGATTTGAACTTGATCCTGAGGGCAGTGGGAAGCCAGCAAAGGTTTTTATAGACATGGTAAGTGACATGTCCCTTATACAGACCACTCGGGTGGCTGTGCAGAGGAGGAGCAAGACAGGAGGCAGGAAGACCAGCTGAAACAATCTGGGAGTGCCTGCATTAATACTGGTGGCCTGCATTAAGTCAGTATCGATGGAGAAAAGGAGCCAGATTCTAGAGTCATCACCAAGGAGAAGTCACCGGGAGTTTGTGATGCAGTGGCTATTGAGAATGAGGAGGAGAGAAGGGTCTGAGATGGCCTTCAGGTCCTTGGGCATGGAGATAGCTGCCAGCATATGGTGACCGAATTGATGCCCCTGGATGAGATGACTTTGACAGATGGAGTTCCTGTGGACGTAGAGAGTAGGCCCAGGCTCCCCTATCACCTATAGCCATAATGAATGGGCCCAAACTCTGCTTCACCTCCTGATGAGGATGTGATGCTGTGGGAAGCAGCTCTGTATTCCAGGTAACAGTCCTGGGTCTGTAGACAGTTGTTTAAGAAACCAGAAAAAGAGGATAGAAAGTCCATTTTTAATTGTATACATTATTTGAACTTCTGAAAATGAGAAATAAAACTGTTAGATCTCAAAATGCTTCATTATGTAACAGCCTGGCTTGTGCACATTTGGGGTACAGGGAACATTGTGTCAGGCCTGACAGGGGAGAGTTCACGTTCTCTGAAAATATTTCCTGTGTCTCTGTTGGATCTCAGGCTCTCTCTTCTACATAAAGACGGTAGCAGCAGGAGGAAATGAATGCCAGTTCTGGCTGTTCTTGGAATTCAGATTTAGTAAAGAAATGCAAGAACGCAGGCTACTGATCCCTGTCTGCCCCCAAGTATAGAGAAGGAAGGGGCGGCTGAGAGCAGGAAGCCTGAGTGCTAATTTGAGTTTAACAGCCCCATTGGAGAAGTCACCTTTAGGAGACTGCAAGGCTGGAATCGTACTGCATTGATTGGGTTAAGATCATCTTTGAGACAAACAACCTGCTAAATTTTGATTACTGTTTCTCATAGAAACCGATATCAATCAAGCAGATGTAGTAATGACATAGGGCAGCAGGGTCACAAGTAGCAGGCCAACATGCATTCCACTCCGTTTGAGCTGGACCGCCATCCTCCTCTCTCAAACTATACTGAACCCTGATCAGCTCAGTTGCTGGAATGACAGATGGATATGCAAAAGCTCTTACAATTCATGAAGACAGGAGGACAGACACCTCGTTGTCCTTGGCCCACTTAGCACTGCTCTAATCTTCCTGGTTTACTTCAGCTTTTCAGCCTGTATTTGGAAGGGCCATGGTCTAAATTTGCATTACTCTTCTACCACTTTGCATCTTTTTAGGATCTGGGCTATTCCATGGGAAGCTTGCTTTAGAAAAACTGAGTCAACAAAAGCTTTGTGTGGAGCTCACAAATTGTCACCCTCAGTAACAGTGTTAAGAAAGAACAGGCGCAAATGTCCAAATGATAGCTCAGTTCCTTGTTTTGTACGTAGTGGGGGCGGGCAAGCCTGTTGGGTATGTTTGCCATAGAAAAAGTGTCCAGGAGTGACTCTCTCACTCAATTTTTTTTTAATGAAGTTGCCAATAAGCAGGATTTACATAGAGTAAGAGACCCAGTGAATATATGAAAATAACCAGACCTCTTAGGCTTGATTTTTAAGAAAGTAAATTACAAATGAACTGTTAATAAACATTGCAGGTGGAGTAGAAACACCCACCACAGCAAAATATGGTCTTTAGTGTGCTGATGAATATGTACTTAGATGTCATTTTGTACAAAACCAGTTGCGCTCTGGTCCCCTTGGCTATGAAATTATTTGCTCTTTCCTACCTCACAAAAGACTGAAGATAACTTCACTAATACCAGGTGAGGGAGCGCCCTCTAGTGGAACATCATCAGAGAAGACAGTTCGGTTCCTTTCAGTCGCTCAGTCATGTGTTTGAGACCCCATGGACTGCAGCACACCAGGCCTCCCTGTCCATCACCAACTCCCAGAGCTTACTCAGAATCATGTCCATTGATTGGACGTGATGCCATCCAACCATCTCATCCTCTTTCGTCCCCTTCTCCTCCTGCCTTCACTCTTTCCAGCATCAGGACTTTTTCCAGTGCATCAGTTCTTCTCATCAGGTGACCAAAGTATTGGAGTTTCAGCTTCAGCATCAGTCCTTCCTGTAAGGCTCGGAGAACCGCACTCTGAAAGGAACACTCAGGGACAGCCTCTAGTGGACTGACAAAGTTTATTATCCAGCTGGAGAAGGCAGTGTCACCCCACTCCAGGACTCTTGCCTGGAGGCTCCCATGGATGGGGGAGCCTGGTAGGCTGCAGTCCATGGGGTCACTGAGTCAGACACGACTGAGCGACTTCACTTTCACTTTCATGCACTGGAAAAGGAAATGGCAACCCACTCCAGTGTTCTCGCCTGGAGAATCCCAGGGATGGCGGAGCCCAGTGGGCTGCCATCTGTGGGGTCGCACAGAGTCGGACATGACTGAAGCGACTTAGCAGCAGCAGCAGCAGCAGTTTTATGGTCTTGGGGAACAGAGCGGAAAGCAGACTTGCACGTAGCCTTTCTCGATAAACCTGAAAGCATTCAAGCATAAAATACAGTTCCCACCACCCAAGACATAACATAGCTTTGGCGAAACTCTGAAGGGAGTCTTATGAAACAACAGTCCTTGCTCCCAGAAACAGGTGGTCAGAAGGGAAGCCTCTGAATGCTTCAAGGCTGGGCATATGACCCTTCATCATCCGTTCCCAGCCTTGGGCACTCGGTGAACGCTAATAACCCTTTGTTATTCTTGTTCCAGCTTTCAACCTTCGTCATGAGTGGAGCAAATACATTTTCAGTATTTGCTTAAAGACTTCCAGCTCCTCCACACTTCCAATGAATATTCATGACTGATTTCCTTTAGGATGGACTGGTTCGATCTCCTTGCAGTCCAAGGGACTCTCAAGAGTCTTCTCCAACACCACAGTTCAAAAGCATCAATTCTTTGGTGCTCAACTTTTTTATGGTCCAACTCTCTCATCCATACATGACCACAGGAAAAACCATAGCTTTGACTAGGTGGATCTTTGTTGGCAGACAGTGGCACATGGGAAAAAGGCAGCAAAGAAGAATGTGGGGCTTCACAGGTAGCGCTAGTGGTAAAGAATCCACCTGCCAATGCAGGAGGCCCAGGAGATGTGAGTTGGATCCCTGGGTCAGGAAGATCCCCTGGAGGAGGAAATGGCAACCCACTCCAGCATTCTTGCCTGGAGAATCCCATGGACAGAGGAGCCTGTGGGCTGCAGTCCATGGGGTCACAGAGTCAGACACGACTGAGCGCACATATACGCTCATACACACACACAGAAGGATGTTGAAACGTGATGGGATCTGCCATACCCTCCAGCTGATCTGGAAGATGTGTATCAACAAGTCTGTCATGTGGAATTGACAGGAATGTACTGAGGCTTGTGCTCAGTAGAAATGCAAATTCACATCGTTATTCCAGGGCTTCCCTGACGGCCGGCTCGGTGGTGGGAAATCCACCGGCCAATGCAGGAAGCACAGGCTCAGTCCCTGATCCAGGAAGACCCCGCATGCCGTAGATCAACTGTGTCACAACTATTGGGCTTGTGCTCTGGAGCCCAGGAGCCACAACTGCTGAGCTCATGTGCTGCAACTGCTGAAGCCCACAAGCCCTGGAATGCCAGGGTCCAGCCCCGGTGGATCCAGGGCGATTCGAAGGTGGGGACGGAGTAGGCGTCCTAGAAAAACTTATTGAATTACAGATAGAGAGGGACTAATATTTTAGCAGAGAAAAAGAGGCCAAATAACTTGGTTAACACAGGGTACCAATCACCACTTACGTAGGCCGCAGGCGTCTTCCCGTTCTCCCGAAGGAGAGGAGGCACTGAGGTCCCCCCTGATCCGATCTTAGAAGCCCAGGCAAAGTTAGTAGGCTTGGTGGGTCCTATGCACCAGATGGGAATTCGGCCAGAAAACAGTAAGAGAGAGAGAAAGGGGCTAAATAACTTGGCTTACGTGGGGTACCAATAAAATTCCAGACAAGGAATTTGCACCATCTGAATGGCGGGCATCCACGCTCCAGATGGGAATTCAGCCAGAAAATTGGGGAGCAGAAAGGAACGACATGAGGGAATCAGTCTTTCCTGAACTGATCCGATTTCTTTATTTTTCAGGTTTGTTTATATACCTTTTGTTACACATAGGGATGAATACAGAGTAACGTGGGGGTCAGCAGACCTGACCCTTGTCACAATCAGGTGTTTCATATAAAATTATACAAAGGTCTTATGAGTTTTTACATCATCTTCTGACCATGAGGTCCGCTGACATTTTATGGCCCTTTCTGATACCGGTCAGTTAACCAGAAAGCTTATTTTTCCAGGAGTGATTTTTTTCAGGCACCACCCTTCAGATAAAGTTGCATTCCTATAGGGTGAGGGTGTAGTGAGTTAAAATCAAGAAAGGAATTTACTTAACCTGAGGTTTAACGTGATCAGTCTTAAAGGTTAATACTTATTTCTCCTATATGCTTAAAGGTTAATATGTATTTCTCCCATATGCTAGTTATATTTATTATAAGGACAGGGAATATGGAGATTTAGCAGTAAACATCAGTCCAACAAATGAAAATCCTTCACCAGTGTTCCCTTTACAATCTATTTAGTCTTAAGATAATGATAAGGTTACATTTTTTGCATAGCAAGGACACAGTGATTTATAACAAAGTACAGTAGTCTATAACAAAAGAGAAAATTCATTAACTCAAAAGTCTAATATTGCTAACATCAAAAACTACTATATTTCCTTTTCTATATTCCAAATACATTGATTAATATATTCTCAGGTGCCTAAGGATATGAAGGCCTGGCGGCAATCAAATGAGAAAAGCCCTATGCTAATACTCCAAACTCTGTGCTGTTTATGGTTGAGAGGTTGTCACACAAGCTAGTCTGTCAGCAGAGAGGTTTGACCTGAGACACCCTTGTCACACCCAAGGCAGGGAATTAGCAGTAATTATTGGCATGACAAATGAAAAAACCCTTCACCAATATAATTCCTAATCAACCCACTAATACTATACTAATAATCTTCTAACTTCTTAAAAGAGTCTGTATTTAGAAAGTTTTAAAGCATCCCATGCCTCTCACAGCTGGGAGGCTGTAAACAATCACATGCGGCTGGACAACCTGATCAGGCAGGCTAGAGAACCTTCAGAGTTTGTAAGCTGAAACACTCTTGTCATGACCAGGAATTTTTATTAACTGGAGCTGCAAGTTAACTCCTTCTCTGAGAGAAATGGTTATGGAGGAGAGCTCCCCGTAAAGTACTCTGGTTTTGGGGTAGATGCTCGGGAACAGGGGATCTCCTGAGGCTTGATCACGCCTTTGCATATGCCAAGCTTCTTTTTCCTCATGACCTTTGCCATGGGTGGAGTTCCTCACACTGGCCCCCAACACTGGAGCCCCTGCTCCTTAACAAGAGAGGCCACTCCCATGAGAAGCCTGCACACCGCCACTGAGAGCAGCCCACACTCTCTGCAACTAGAGAAAAGCCTGAGAAGCAATGAGGACCTAGTACTGTCCCCCAAAAATCACATTCCAGGGAGGTACTATGTGCTTCATGGCACTCACTTTTAAAGCCTGGGATGGGCAAGGTTAAGGAGTGGGGGTGCATTTGGGTAATTAGTTTAAAGATGGAGTTTGAAGACGGTAAGATGAACACCAATACCCCCACTCAGGGATTGTTAGGGTAGGGTTCCAGTCGCTTCTTTTAACAGGAGAATGCAAGTCATTATATTGTTTATCTTGTAACTAGGAAGAAAATTACAAAACACTTTCACCCCCTAATCCCACAACTGTAATGCTAGATTTTTACAAAAATGTTCATACTTCTCTTGACTAGAGTCATGATATTTCTGTTTGCCTTTTATTCCTGTTACTAATTGTTTCTAAATACAAGAGTAAACTTATCAATCTTAAAATTTTGAAGTTTAAAATGACTTATGGGCTAATGTTTATAGAGAAAGAGTTTAAAGATCATCTTGTGTGGGAAATATCCTGCTGTACATGTGCATTTGTACATAGATTCATAAAAAATGTGTATCATTAGGATTGGGACCTTTGGCTCATAGTTCAGTTGCTGACCATCAGTGAGCTCTTCTCAAGAGGTCAAAAGCATGTTTCAGGCAAGAAGAAACTGACTTTGAAGCTTGTGCCCTTCAAAGCCTGTGTAAGATGCATCACCTGGGCCATGGAGTCAGCTGGTGAAAATGCAGACTCAGCATCTTTTAACTAAAACCACAATTGCCGTCATTTCCAGTCTGTGACACTGGAGAGTCTCTGGTTGTTCTTTTTGGCAAATGGCCATGTGGAGAAAATGGCTATTGCAAGAGCTCGTATAAGTTCTGTCTGTCCTTCAAGGACCATCTAAGGTTTCCTGTCTTCCTCAAAGCCTGCTGAGCCTGATAAATATATCCTTTCTGAACTCTTGGAGGCTTCCTCTCTGTGCGACTCATGTGGACATGCAGTCATGTGCTGTGCATGAGTGTACCGTCTCCCTAGTACCTGCTTATGCCCTTGAGAGCAAGACCAGTGTGTTACGCATCCTGGGTTTAGTTCATTCACACTCATTCATTCATTCATCCAGTAAACAGTTTTTGAGCCTATCTAGGACCAAGTTTTCCAAAAGGCAATGGCACCCCAGTGTTTTTGCCTGGAGAATCCCAGGAACAGTGGAGCCTGGTGGGCTGCCATCTGTGGGGTCGCACAGAGTCAGACACGACTGAAGTGACTTAACAGCAGCAGCAGGGCCAAGTTTTACTCGCTGGGGAGGGTTTGGGAACAAAATGAACAAAATCTCTTTCTTAAGAGCGTCTTATGGGGGTGGTGAATCTGCAACTCATAACCACAATTGGAAATTTTCCACAAGGAATGGTAAGTATAAATGTATACACTGTGACAAACTTACAGGGGATAAAGGAATATGGTGCCCTAAGAGAGAACCCTGGGTAGCCTTATTTAGGTTAGGGCCCAGAAAAGACCTCCAAATTGATGTTTAAGCTGAAAACCAAAGACATGGTATTCCCCACACAGCAGGTGCTAGAAAGTATTTCTCACTTTGAGAAATGTTTAACCAGATCTTAGGTCATGTAATATAAACCTTTTAATTGTGGAGGGTCCTCCTGGCTATGTCTTCTAGTGTGACCCCCCCATCCCTTATTTGCCATCAACCTGTGTATCTTCTTTCTGCTGCTCCCTGGTTCTGATAGCCCATGAAGACCCCGCTGTATCAGCACAAGCTAGAGTGGAAGTGAAACAATCGGACCTCAGTGTTACGGGCAGAGGTTATTCTCACGAACGTGTTTACAAAGCGTTTTCGTACCCAGAGAATACTTGCCCTAACTACAGCACCATGACCTTGATCTCTGTAGTGCTTCAAAATAAAAAGCATGTGGCCTTTGGAATTCAGCAGATCTGGGTTAGGATCTAGCCCTGTGACTGGGAAGATATTTCATAGTCCTTTCTCACCTGTAAAATGAGGGTAAACTCACTTGAAATTCACAAGATTTTGTGGGAATTAAAGTAACACACTCAGACACAGAGAAGAAAGCAGTCACTAAACTTT
Source organism: Nanger dama (assembly GCA_917880005.1). Taxonomy (NCBI): domain Eukaryota; kingdom Metazoa; phylum Chordata; class Mammalia; order Artiodactyla; family Bovidae; genus Nanger; species Nanger dama. The sequence goes on from CAKJTW010000022.1 coordinate 31,412,561, forward strand.
CATTGCCATCTCCTGCACTTCTTTCTTTCTGAATTTGGTCCAGGAGGGGACCTAGGGACACAAGGCAGGGTAATTATTCAGAACCTGAGAGCCAGTGTCAGGAACACACAGCCAGAAGCCGAGATAAGTGGATGGGGGGGCACCTATGAGGGGGAAAAGGGGCCATGAATTAGGGCTCTTTAAGATTATGGGAGTTTCAGCACAAGAAAGAATCTGTTCTGGGTCCCCAGGGAGAAGGATGTGAGCAGGGCAGGAGGTGAGCCTCCTGCAAGACCTAAGACCCCTAGATAACTGCACTGGTGAGAGTGATGCAGGGGAGAGCAACAGGGAAGGCAGAAAAGTATGGGAGGGGAAGCTTACCTCACATATGACATATGGTTTACCTGCAAATGTTATATGGAATTATAATCAAATCCCTCTTATTCCCTTACAGGTAAGTGCAGATGCTTCCAGCTTGAGAAAGGCAGATCCCAAAGGTCGGAGTGCACTGTTGGCTGATATCCAGCAAGGGACTCGCCTCCGAAAAGTCACGCAGATCAATGACCGCAGTGCCCCGCAGATTGAGGGTAAGTGAGCATCCGGCCTGCTAAGAGCCAAGGGCAGGCCATGTGAGGCTCAGCCAGACACTCCTGGCTTGCTCAGGACAGGGCTACAAGTGCTAATCCAGGACACACATCTGGCCATCTCAGACCTGCTTGGTGTACAGTCTACATGGGTGAGAGAATCAGAGCTACCTTTCCTGATCTGTTGATGCTGTTTAGCCTATCTACCATCAACTTTCAAATGCTAAAAAAAAAAAAAAACTTCATGGTAAAATAATTATTTTAATTGTTTCAAAACAACATAATATAAAACTCATCATTTTGACCATTTTAAAGCGTACAGTTCAGTGGCATTTATATAGTCAGTGTTGTTGCAACCATCACCCCTGCCTAGTTCGAGACCATTTCCATCACACCAATAGGAAACCTATACCCATTAGCTAGTGAAGGTGATGGAATTCCAGCTGAGTTATTTCAAATCCTAAAAGATGATGCTGTTAAAGTGCATCACTCAATATGCCAGCAAATTTGGAAAATCAGTAGTGGCCACAGGAATGGAAAAGGTTTGCTTTCATTCCAATCCCAAAGAAAGGCAATGCCAAAGAATGTTCAAACTGCTGCACAATTGCACTCTCACATGCTAGCAAAGTAATGCTGAAAATTCTCCAAGCAAGGCTTTAACAGTAGTTGAACCAAGAATTTCCAGGTGTTCAAGCTGGATTCAGAAAAGGCAGAGAAACCAGAGATCAAATTGCCTACATCTATTAGATCATAGAAAAAGCAAGAGAATTCCAGAAAAACATCTACTTCTGCTTTATCAACTGTGCTAAAGCCTTTAACTGTATGGATCACAACAAACTGTGTAAAATTCTTAAAGAAATGGGAATTCCAAACTACCTTACCAGCCTACTGAGAAATCTGTATGCAGGTTAAGAAACAACACCTAGAACCAGACATGTAACAACAGACTGGTTCCAAATTGGGAAAGGAGTACGTCAAAGCTGTATATTTTCACCCTGCTTATTTAACTTCTGTGCAGAGTGTATCATGTGAAATGCTGGGCTAGATGAAGCACAAACTAGAATCAAGATTGCCAGGAGAAATATCAATAACCTCAGATATGCAGTTGACACTACCCTTATGGCAGAAAGTGAAGAGGAACTAAAGAGCCTCTTGATGAAAATGAAAGAGGAGACTGAAAAAGCTGGCTTAAAACCCAACATTCAAAAAATGAAGATCATGGCACCTAGTCCCATCACTTCATGGCAAATAGATGGGGAAACAATGGAAATAGTGAGAGACTATTTTATTGGGTTCCAAAATCACTGCAGATGCTGATTGCAGCCATGAAATTAAAAGAAGCTTACTCCTTGGAAGAAACACTATGACCATCCTAGACAGCATATTAAAAAGCAGAGGCATTACTTTGCCAGCAAAGGTCAATATAGTCAAAGCTAGGGCTTCCCTGGTGGCTCAGAGGTTAAAGCGTCTGCCTCCAATGCGGGAGACCTGGGTTCGATCCCTGGGTCGGGAAGATCCCCTGGAGAAGGAAATGGCAATCCACTCCAATATTCTTGCCTGGAGAATCCCATGGACCGAGAATCCTAGTAGGTTACAGTCCACGGGGTCACAAAGAGTTGGACACGACTGAGTGACTTCACCTCAAATGGTTTCTCCAGTGGTCATGTATGCATGTGAGAGTTGGACCATAAAGAAGGCTGAGCACTGAAGAACTGACGTTTTTGAACTGTGGTATTGGAGAAGACTCTTGAGAGTCCCTTGGACTCCAAGGAGATCGAACCAGTCAATCCTAAAGGAAATCAACAGTGAATATTCATTGGAAGGACTGTGCTGAAGCTGAAACTCCAATACTTTGGTCACCTGATGAGAAGAACTGACTCACTGGACAAGACCCTGATGCTGGGAAAGATTGAAGGCAGGAGGAAAGGGGGATGACAGAGGATGAGATGGTTGGATGGCATCACCGACTCAATGGACATGAATTTGAGCAAGCTCCAGGAGTTGGTGATGGACAGGAAAGCCTGGCGTGCTCCAGTCCATGGGAGTCACAAAGAGTCAGACATGACTGAGCAACAGAACTGAACTGAACTGAAGATTTGATCGTGTGGATGTTCAACGATGTATTTATCCATTGTGAAGTAACATTTAAAGATCACTTATGCTGTGTCAACATAATCCTCAAATTGAATGAGCAAAAAATTCAAGTCTCAACGCTAACAAATGCAAAGATTTTATTTTCCATAAGGAAAAATATTTCTGCTGAATTCTCTCACAGAATCACATGACTGTAAGTTTCTATGTCTTCTAGAGTATGATGGAGTAAAAGGAGCCTTGTTCCTGCCATCAGATGACCCATGTTGAGTTCTGATTCTGCCACCGTGCACACCAGGGAACCTCTCTGAGACTCAGTTTGCTCATCTGCAAAATGGGGGAGATAATAATACCTGCTCTCTTTTTTGGTCAAGATTGTTGAAGGCTGAAATAATATTACAGTGAAAGAAAGTGAACATGAAAGTCCCTCAGTTATGTCCAACTCCTTGTGACCCCATGGACTATATAGTCCATGGAATTCTCTAGGCCTGAATACTAGAGTGGGTAGCCTTTCCCTTCTCAAGGGGATCTTCCCAACCCAGAGATCGAACCCAGGTCTCCCACATTGCAGGTGGATTCTTTACCAGCTGAGCCACAAGGGAAGCCCAGTATATACAAGGTATGGCACAAACCAGTACAATATTGTAAAGTAATTAGCCTCCAATTAAAATAAATAAATTTTAAAAAAGAAAACAAAAGTTAAAAAAAAAATATATCCAAATATAAGGTGTTATTATGGCTCCATATATTTTGCAATGATACATGATGGTTATTCTCAAAGATAGCCCTAAAATATAATTGTATCTAATATCTATAATTATATATGTCAATGTATGTGAATAGGCAAATTATTTCAAGAAACATTTTCAGCACTGATACAATAAAAATTAGTTCTGGCTAGACCCACCATCTAATTAGTTCCTAACTCAGTGGACATGAATTTGAGCAAACTCTGGGAGCCAGTGGAAGACAGAGGAGCCTGGCATGCTGCAGTCCATGGGATCACAAAGAATTGGACATGACTTAGTGACTGAACAACAAACAAGTTAACAGATCAATTCATTTTATTGGGACACTCATTTCTTTATCATTCTAGTGAAGAGGTAATGTTTAATGTTAATACTGGGAATAATCTGGCCACATTCCTCCACCGGTAGGCACTGTGCCCTGATTTCTTTGTGCATATTAGCTTCAGGCTGTGAACATTGTCTGCCAGAAATTCTTGTAAGCTCAAGGTCTTCTCATTTTATGTAGTTGCTAATCACACACATCTGGAAGGCTGGAATTAGTGACATCTCTCAGGAGCGCATGAGCTTTCTTTCCCATAGGGAAAAAAAAGTGCAGGGAAGAGCACTAGGCCCAGGGAGTGGAAGCTGGGGGAGACAGAGAATGAAAATGCCAAAGAAGAAATCACTGCAGACCTTTACTTCCTGCTTGCAAATCCTGGACCAGGCTCTGTGGACCAGAAGTTAAAATTATTGCCTAAATTAAATCTATGGGTTTTCTTCATCTAGTCCTTCCACACAGTCAAGTGAAAATGGGGTCAACTCTTTACCTACAGTGTTTGGGTTTTCTAATTTAAAAGGTGACATCTACTAAATGGTTTTCCCAGGTGGCTCAGTGGTAAAGAATCTGCCTGCCAATGCAGGAGATGCAGGTTCAGTCCCTGGGTGGGGAAGATCCCCTGGAAGAGGAAATGGCTACCCACTCCAATATTCTTGCCTGAGAAAATCCCTGGCAGAGGAGCCTGGCAGGCTCCAGTTCATGGGATTACAGAGAGTCCACAGACTAAGTGCACGCACACACATCTACTAAATGGCAGTATTGAAATGCCTTTGTATTGATCCTTTTTCAGAATGGTTACTACTGATGGGTCTTTGGTAGCCTGGAGAGGGTGGCAGACAGGCTGGGGCACAAGGCAGGGGTTCTTGAGAAAGATGTTGGGTAGGAGAAGGGTAACACGGGTGGGCAGAGAAGGGAAGGCTGCCACGGGCAGTGTTAGACCATGGCCAGGGTGAGAGCTAGCAGCTCTGCTCTGCGCACAGGTCCACATCTACTTGCCTCCTCTCTCTCCAGGTTCTAAAGGAACCAACAAAGAAGGAGGAGGTCCTGCAAATTCTCGAGGGGGAGCACACCTCCAGCCCTGGGAGATCTGTTTGCTGGTGGCTTTCCAGTTTTACGACCGGCAGGCCAGAGGGATGCAACAGGTAAGGAAGAGTTCAAATTGGCTACGTTTAACTCTTATCTCCTTGCCTTGCAGAACCAACAGGGCAGCCCTCACTGCCCATAAGTGACATGTTTAGAGTGAATAGTCATGTGGTAGGAGATCACCTCTTTGGAAGCATAAGTACTAGAAGTTTTCAAAACACAGAATTGTTTCTAGGGGATCTTTGAAATCCTCATCCTGTTTAAATCATCCCATTGTAATCACTGAAGGAGGAGCTGCCATAGTGTGGCGTGTTTATCAATGGTGTGATCACGGCCCACACTGCAAAGTATGGATGTAAATGATAATAGAAGGTCTTCGTGACGTCACTGTGGACTCACTGGCAGTGTGAGTTGTGATGGGTCTCCAGCATCATGTCTGTTAGCTGTTGCCATGTAACAAACCCTAGACATCACTGGCTTGTATAGAATGTGTAATGAGACTTCCATGCAATACGAGGTCTCCTGGAAATATACACAAATGGAAGGAGGAAGACATATTTCATCTTTTGATAAACACCCAGGCTCAAAAGCTGATTCGTTTCATGTCAACAAAGCCACCTTCATGCTCTCGAAGTGGCCTTTCCCTACCACTTCATGGTCTGCTCTTGTGTTTCTAGTTGGATTTCGAGGGCTTGCGTTCAACCCCTTCGCTTGGTGCTCACTCTCGGAGCCCTGTCTGCTGCCTGGTTTCCTCGCCAGAGCTGATTGACTCCTGTGTGTCTCCCCTTGAACTCGCGTTGCTCAGCTCTCTGCTTCGTCCCAGAATGGGCATGCACACAGGCTGGGCAAGCATTTGTGCTGTCCTTGCTTCTGCTGCTCACATGGTGATACAAATGGGTTTGCCCATCTCTCATTAGGTTGGCCATTTAGTAAGTAGAGGCTCCTGTATTTTAACTGACCCACTTTAAGGGTTTTGGAATCTCAGATACATGATGCTCTCAGACACTTAAAGATTAGTTATTCAGGGATTGATTCTGCTACTCAAACTTGTTACCTCTTTAAAGTCATCTGGCTGCTGGGTAGAGAGGGAGGCCTTGCCTTGTCTGGAGAGCTGCCTAGGTCCTCCATCTTCATCCCTGTGGACTACTGAAAACAGGCTGGAACACTTGGAGGCAGGAATCTCTGAGGCTGACACCTACCCTGGACCTCATAGAAAATGTCTCATGCTGGAATCACAAGTGGTAGATCCTGACCCTGAAAAGGCCAGGTGGGGACCTCCTGCTGCTGCTCATGGACAGTCAGCCATTCTGGCAATGCTTGCCTTAGCACGCTGGAGGAACCAAGTCCGCCAGGGTGGATGCATATGTGCAAAGATATTACCTCCTCCACAGCCATCTAAAAGAAAATTTCAACAGAGGAATGACAGCTCCACCCTGCCTCCAGAAGAGCGTTCCACAGTTGAGACTCGTCATGAGTCATGTGTCCAGGTGGCTGTCGCATCATAGCCAGAGGAGGGTCATCCGTTTGGAAAGCCAGAGTTACTGTGGTCCTGCTCACTTAGTTTCAGCCCCAGAGTCACCTCTTCCACGCCCTTCCGTGGTCAGCCTGACTTTTGGCACCAAGTACTTTTAGCACCTGGTTTGGTAAACACACTGGAGACTCAGGAACTGAAAAGCTCAGAACCACCAACAGCTGCTGACATTATAATTTGATATGAAAGCTATGTTTCCTATTCTGCAGCACCAGGAAGCTGAAGGTGTGAGAAGCAAACGTTTTCTAGTGGTTTCCCAATATTTTCATAGAGATTATAAAATATACAGGTGCTGAAAAATGTATTCCCAAAAATTCCTTTTAGGGAAAGTGTATTTATTTGGAAGAAATGTCTTAATATGCCTCCTAAGTGGAGTGATACTCCAAGGACATATTTAAGTGACTGCAGAACTTTTGTGCGGTAAACAAAAGCGACATTTTTTACTTTGACGTGACAGAGGGGAAAAAGAAGTGGCAAGTAGGGTGAAAGTGTGTGCAAAGAGTGAGGAGGCCTCAACCAGGGAGCACCCTCTACCCGAGTCTTCCATGACATCCAACCAAACACAAATGCCTACTGTGAGCAAGTTGTTGTTGCTGCTGGCATTGGATTTAAAGAGACATTGGATTTCAATTTGGGATTGATGTGGTGAAGGATCTACAGGGTAAGAAAGCCAGGAGATCAGGAGACAGCAAGCCACTTAGAAATGGGCAAAAGCCCTTGGGAAAGGGATCTTTGAGTTTCCAGAGGGTATGGAACTGGGAGGTTCAAGGTCATTGGACCTGCATCCCCAAGGCAGGGTATGTTCCCACTGACTTTCCAATCACCTATTATATTCAGGGAATCTTGAATCTCCTCTCAAGTCAGAAACAAAGTCCATATTCACAAAAAGCTGGAGCGAGGAAAACCTCCCTCATCAGGAGCTTCTGCAGGGTCGGGGGAGGGTGGCCTCGAGAGGAGGAGGGGGAAGGAGCTCAGGGCAGCCCTACATCCCGGTCAGAGGGTAGAGGTGGGACACAGCAGGGAGCTGGCGCCACAGCCGCAGTCTGGCAGCTCCAGCTGGGCTTGTCTCACCCGAGGCCAGTGTGTTTCTGCAGGCAAGGGCCTTGGGCCGGCCCTCTTGGGTGCCAGCTGCACCACCTGCAGCCTCCAGTGGACACGCGGGAAGAGAATGACCAGCGTGCGCTTCACTGAGGTCGTGCTGGGCAGAGCCCCTCGCTAGGGCGCATACCCTGGGGTCTCTCCCAGTTCTACCCGCTGAGCTAACCCAGAATTCTTTCACTTTCAGGCGGCAAGACCGGCCAGGGCCCTGGCTCCCGGGCGCCTTCTCCACGGCTTCCCACCAAGACTATCAGCGGCCCGTTCAACCCCCTGCGTCTCCCAGGCTAGGCAACGCCTCTGAGGGACATGGCGCGGCCAGGGCGGTGCCCCCTCGCCCCAGCATGCCCGCCCCGCCTCCCCCCACCCCGCCCCCACCGCCCCCGCCCCTGCCCCCACCCCTGCCCCCTTCCTCCCCCGTCAAAGCTCCGCTGGTGTCCCCCCTGGCCCACCGACCAAGGGAGCCCCCGGTGGTCCCACCGCCTCTGCCCTGCCACACCGCCGCCTCCTCCCCCGCCACCCCCACCACTCCCGCCGCCCCCGGCCTTGGGTCCCAGTGACAAGGCAGCGAAGCCACAGCTAGCCCCCCTTGCACCTACCGCCTGTCCCGCCCCCGCTCCCTCTGCTCCCTCCCTGTGGGCACCCCGGGCTCAATGCAGACGCTGCCAGCCCGGCCAAGATGTGCGGGAGCCTCCCGCCCCGCCGCCCCCGCCACCTCCACTCCCCCTTTACGCCTCATGCACCCCCAGATCCTCTTTGCCTGCGCCCCCTTTGCCAAGTGCTAACAGCGGCAGTGAGGTCCCACCCCGCTGCCCCCCAAGTCCCCCAGCTTCCAGGCCCAGCCACCCAAGCCCAGCGGGCAGGCCTTGCCGGCGCCGCCAGCCCTCCAGGGTCTCAGCCATTCCTGCACAAGAAGAGGCCCGGCCGAGGCCCCGGTAAGCACTACTGTTCTGGTCTAGGGTGGGCGTGTCCGAGGATCATTTTTCTGACCGTTGGCAGCAGCTCTGGAGGTGCTATGGACTTGGGAAAACCTCAGGACGTCTTAACGCTGAATTTTGTTTTAGATCAGACCTGTTCAGTGCCCTGTGGAGCACAAGAAAAACTTGTATTATATGACTTTATGCTGAGGTATTCAGGTTAGAGACAGGAAACCAGGGTAAGGGAGGCTGGAAGACTTGTCCGAGGTGGTGCAGACCACAAGCTAGGGATTCTGGCCTTAATCACCTTGCCATGACTAGCTGTGTGCAGGGCGATTCCTCAGCCTCTTTGTGCTTTCTTTTCATCTGTGAAATGGGCGTCGCAATAATTCTCCCCTCATGCAGTTGTCAGAACAGTGAGATCTAGAAAAGTCTATTTGTTTTTACTATCACCATTCCCCAGGCTGGGACAGCTATAAGTGCAGTTGTTTCCAGAACCAGCTCGCCTGTGTAATTTTTGTCTGAGTTATTATAGTCTGGCTTCCAGCCAGGATTTTCATCGATCCTGAGTAGATTAGTTTAGCATTCTGCCATATTTTTGGCAGGTTCTCCAGCTGACTCAGGAAAACTGAGGGTCCATATTTTCAGCCAAACTGTAAAAATAATCCCTTCATGTTTCCAGCAGAGATGATCTGGATTGAATATACATGCTCCGTGACTATGATTTCCATGAAGTGATGAGCCTTCAGTCACCTTTGGTGTCCTTCTAAATGGAAAGCATGCTACACATTCACACACACCCATGTACACACACACATACACACATGCATGCGGAGTCTTTGTGACCCTAGACTATAGCCTGCCAGGCTCCTCTGTCCATGGGGATTCTCCAGGCACGAATACTGGAGTGGGTTGCCATACCCTCCTCCAGAGGATCTTCCTGACCCGGGATCGAACTCACATCTCTTGCAATTCCTGTGTTGCAGGCAGATTCTTTACCACTGAGCCATAAGGGAAGCACCCCCCACACACACACACAGACACACACAGACACTAATAAATATATGCACACACTCATCAAAACCGACATCCACACACATAGCCCAACATATATCCACAACTATACACACAGGCTCATATTCCTTGATTTTTCAGAAAAAAAAATTTTTGAGAAGACATTCTTTTTATTAATTGAAGCATAATTGATTTAAAATGTTATATTAGTTTCAGGTATACAACATAGTGAGTCTATATTTTTATAGAGGATACTTCATTTAAAGTTATTGTAAGATACTGGCTATGTTCCCTGAGCTGTACGTTACATCCTTGTGTCTTATTTATTTAATACCTTGTAGTGGGTACCTCTTAATCCCCTTCCCTATCTTGCCATGCCCCCCCCCCTCCCTACTAGTAACTGCCAGTTTACTACAAAGATAATTTTTATCTTTTATTTTCAAAGATAATTCTCTGTATCTTTGAATCTGCAGAAAATCTTTTAATGCAGAAAGTTTCTTAAATATATATCCTTGAATTAAAAATAATATATGCTCATTATAGAACAAATAGAAAAAAATGAAATCATCCATAATAACATCACGCATAAGGAAAAACTATCATATTTGGATGTGTTTCTTTTTCTCTTAACATACCTACATATTTACATGGTTAATATGATTTTATATATATTATTTTCTATTCTGTTTTTATTTAAAATAATATTAAAAGCAATTTTGATGTAATTTGATATTTGTGAAATTGTTAAAATTTATCTATAAGCATATTAATATGATAATTGATATGTACCATATTTTTAGTGTTAAGATATTTAAGTTGATTCCATTTTTGTTATTACAAATAATATTGCAGGAAATCCATTTATACCAATTGTAGTCTACATTTTAGATTTTTATTTGAAAGGATAAGTTGCTGAAAGGGAGTTCCTGGTACAAAAAGCAAGGATATTTTTAAGGCTTTTGATCACAAGAGATAAGATTTTAATCATTCTCTTCTGAACTGACTAATCATAATGTCCAGCATTACTACTAGTGAGCCCCTTCTGAGGCTCATGATTCCTAAATGTTTAAGATAGGGTGAAAAAAAATCAGTGCTTTAGATTCAGAGAGATCTGAGTTCAAATCCTGCCTTCCCACTCTCTTCTGTTTTTCATGTCCTTGAACCTTGCTTTTTTTTAATTTGACAAATGGAAATAGTAACATAACACCTTTTACAAAGGATTGTTATACATACCAAGTGAGGAAGTATGCCTGGAGTGCTTTGCCTGGGGAGAGGGGTAGCTAGGGGCTCAGCAGCCTGACTTCCTTCTCTCTGACCAAGTGGAGAGGCAGCTTCTCACCCAGAAGAGAGGTCCACAGCCCCTTATCCTCCTCAGTCCCCTTGTGGGAACAAGTAAATCCTAGTGGATCCTGGTACAGAGGAAGGGAAGACCAGCAAGGAAGAGGAGGGAGAATGAGAAAGGGAAAGGCAGAGGGCGGAGCTGATGGCCGTGGGGTGGCCAGCTTCGGCGCTGCAAACCGGATGCTGAGATGGGTGATTGTCTGGCCTCTTCCACTGTGTCTTTGGACATGAAACTTGGCTTTCCACGAACAACACGAGGGTAATTTCTGCTCAGACCAACCATAGGGAAGAGTAGGAGATTGTACTTGTGAACATCTTGGCACAGATACTGATGGTGCAGTTGTCATCACTTCAAGAGCAAGGTGAAGAGTCGAGTGCCCGAGTTGATGTGCCAAGGCAGCAGGTGATTAACTGCCAGATGAGTCATGCCAAGAGGTCATGCAAAGGAGACCATCAGGGAAGAATTCATGAAGTAGGTGGGATTTGAGTTGGGCCCTAGGGCCAGCTAGGTTTTAAATTAACTGGAAGGAGAAACAAGGGACTAAAGTGCAGGAGAATGAGTGTGAGCAGAAACGCAGGGGCAGGAGCAAGCCCCTGCCAGCCTGCTCATCCACCCCAAGTCTCACCTATAGAGAGTCCTTCCCTTGCATGGGATTGTGCAGTATCTTCACTTCTTTGGGCTGTACCATCTGATGACAAGGGCTGATACTATCATAGCAGCTAATATTCATTGAGCCCCTACTACATGTCACTTTAATTAAATCAACTCGCTTAATACAGTCCATGGAATTGTCCAGGCCAGAATACTGGAGTGGGTGGCCTTTCCCTTCTCCATGGGATCTTCTCAACCCAGGGATCAAACCCAAGGTCTCCCGCATTGCAGGTGGATTCTTTATCAGCTGAGCCACCAAGGAAGCCCAAGAATACTGGAGTGGGTAGCCTGTCCTTTCTCCAGCAGATCTTCCCGACTCAGGAATCGAACCTGGGTCTCCTGCATTGCAGGTGGATTCTTTACCATCTGAGCTACCAGGGAAGCCCAAGAATGTGTATATATATTATTATTCCCATTTTATGGATGAGGAAACTGAGGCACAAAGAGGTGGTGTTATTACTCCAACAGGAGGACTGGGACACAGTCCCAAGAAGGTTGGCTCGAGAGGCTGCCTTTTCACCATCATATCATCTTACACCCAAAGATCTCAATACCTCACCTCTCCCAGAAGATTATAGCATCTACCATCCTAGCATCTTCCATCTGAAAGTCCTGTATCTGAATACACTGTCATCTTCTCTGCCAGGGACCGGTGGGGAAAACTCAACCCACCCCCAGCACCCCCCTGCGAGGTCACCCACCACTGAGCTTTCCAGCAGGAGCCAGCAGGCCCTAGCCTGGACCCCGACCCAGCAGCCTGGAGGTCAGCTGCGGAATGGAAGCCTGAACATCATTGGTGAGTGGGGTGAAGAACAACCTACAGGTTGTGTTAAATAGGGTTTCTTTTGAGGCTTTCTGGGGGAGGGGTTCCAGAATCTACTCCCCAACCTTCTGATTGAGACTACAGAGAAAGAAGAAAACCAACATTTAAGTCCTGTGTGTGTGTGTGTGTGTGTGTGTGTGCGCGCGCGTGCATGCACGCACGTGCACACATGCACACCTGTCTCCATGGATAAATCAGACATAAGCCTGATAGACTGATTTGTACAAGGTGAGAGGATGGATGGAAGGCCCACCAGCAGAGGAACAATTAAGGCAAACCTGTGGAACTAGGAAGGAAAGTCATCTGGGGTCAGGTGTGACCAAGAATCTTTGGACCCCTTGGTGGGCTGAGCTACTGTCGCACCCAAACCCTAGATCTCAAAGCAGGGACTCAACTCATAAAAGAGCCATAAGACCCTTCTCCTCTTGCCATCAGGGGCTCATGGCAGAACCCATTTGCTTTGGGAATCCCTGATCCCCAACTGAACACAGGCTGGGCTCCTTCCCACCAGCGAGGCTGAGGACTCCTGTTCTTTCCACCCCTCTCCACCCCACCTAGAGTCCTCCTCAGGGGCACAGGAAGGACTGCGGGCCACAGGGACTTGGCTGGGCCTTTGTTGCTGCCAGATTCCCCATGTGGGCCCTGAATAGGCCTGTGGCACTTCTGCTCCCTTTGGAAGCTTCCTTAAGACATTGGTTGAAGGAAGTTGGGTGGATGATGGGAAAAGTCTGTGACTTCACTTGTCCTGATTCCCCCTTGTCCCAGATAAGTATTAATAGTAAAAGTAAAGAGGTGAATGGATGTTTTAGAAGGGAATAGCCCTGCCATTAAAACCTTTCATTGAGCAGGCAAATCTGTTTGCTCCTGGAAATTATTAAAACTCGGATCATCATAGTAATGAGAGTGATTTTGCAATTTCCCTTGTGTGCAGATGACTTTGAATCTAAATTCACGTTCCATTCCATGGAAGACTTTCCTCCTCCGGATGAGTATAAACCATGCCAGAAGATTTACCCCAGCAAGATCCCCAGAAGTAAGTACCACCTTGCTAAGACTCCTGGTTTTCCCTGACGCTCCAGAATTAGGTGCTTGGGTGCACTGATAGGCCACAGAGTATACAAAGGAACTCTGAGTATCTACCTGGGCCTGGGTGGATGATGTGGCACCAAGAAGAAAGAGCAGGAAAGGAGCTGGTTTCAGGCAGAGACAAGTGGACGTGCCTCTGGGGCTGCAAGGTAGAGGTGACCTGGACAAGTTGGAGCAGGGGGTACTCAGGTCTGAGGCTGAGGGGTAAGGTCAGGAGTGGCAACCTGCTTTGCAGGTCATCAGAGCCTTATCCTAAGCCAGGGATTAGCAAATATTTTCTTTAAAGGGCCAGAGAGGACATGTCTGAGGTCCTGCTGGACATCTGGTCTCTATCACAATAATTCATCTCTGCTGTTTTGACATGACAGCAGCCATAGACATCACATAAAGAAATGGGCATTGCTGTCTGCCAGTGAAGCTTTATTGGGAAGGCAGGCACTGGCTGCATTTGGTCTGCTGGCTGTATTTTGCTAATCTCTGCCCTCAGTCACTACAAAAGAAGAGTTTTAAAAGTCCTTGTGTTATATAGCCTTTCTCAGTAAGTGCTGTGTAGTTCTTCAACCTTCAGACGCTACTAAATTCTAATCCAAGTTGGCTACATTTGGAGCCCATGGTAACTAGTCTTATCCCTGAGAAAAGAAAAAAAGCTTTACCCCACACAGCTCACCAGGGTACACAGGTGGCAGTCTGTGCTGTGATCCTCTCCTTTCAGAGAAATGTTCAAATCAGTGCCCACACCAGAATAATCTCCTGGTGATCAAGAAGTAGTAGTTATAAAATAAACCCAACCTACTCATGAATGGACATCTTACAGACCAGAAAGGGCATTTGCCATTTCAAAAAGAAGATATGCTTTGGGAATGATATGGCATTGCTGGGGATGAAATACTGCAGGAGCCTCCTAGTACAATTAAGTGAGCCTGTCCCTGCCATTCCTGGGCGCCGCGGAGAGAACCTTGTTGATTATGTGAGTGTGAGCCTGATACAATTCATGCTTATCTGATTACATTTCTTCTTACAGTTTTCCTCTTGTATTTCTGCCATTGACCTGTAACCCAAGATTAGAGGTCTTCATGGTCTGGGATATGACTTTGGTTCCATCATAGGACTATTTCCATGCTCTTTTGTGACATTTCTGGAGCTCTGTCTCTGCCTGCTTGCCTGCTTTCTCTCTGTCCTTCTGACGCACAGCACGCAAACCCCCTAAGGCTTCGTGCTTTCGGTGCTGTCTTCCCTGTCTCCACTCTGCAAGTATGAGCTGTTTCTTTCTTTAAGTAGATGACTTGTCCAGTTTTTTTAATGTTTTTAAAATGCATTAGGTTCCTCAATTCACTAAACAGAATTACCATATGACCTAGCAATTCCACTCCAAAGAATTGAAAGCAGGTGTTCAAACAAGATATCTGACAGGTATTCATAACTATTTGCAATAGCCAAAAGGTGAAAAGTACCCGAATGCCCATCAAATGGTAAATAGATAAACCAAATGCGGTGGAGCCATGCAGTGAAATATTATTGGACAGTAAGAAGGAATGAAGCAGTGATACGTGCTACAACATGGATGGACCCTGATAACACTGTGCTAAGTGAAAGAAGCAGACAGAAGGGCCACATGCTGTGGGATTCCACTGATACGAAATACCTAAAATAGACAAATCCAAAGACACAGCAAATGGATTTAGCAGTTGCCAAGGGCAGGAGGGTATGGAGAATGGGGAGTGACTGCTAATGGGTATGGGTTTCCTTTGGGGCTGATGAAAATGTTCTACAACAAGGTAGTGGTGATGACTACACAACCATGGGGATGTACTAAATGTTGTTAATAGAAAATTTTATATGCATTTTACCACAATAAAAAGAAAGTGCAAAACCCTATCACTAGGAATCTTTGGGAAAATGCATAGCTCACAAATACTCATTAACTTTAATGACAATAGTAAGGGTGAGGTCATCATCATATGGACAGATACTTATTAAGCCCCTTAGCACTGCAGAGATTTAGATAAATGATCCCATTAATCTATCCTTGAGAGAGTCACGTGCTGGTGAAGGAAGAGAGGAGAGACACTGAAATATAAAATTTCACTCTGGTGTTCCCAGCCAGACTGTCCTCATCATGGTCAGTTCACTGGGAAAGTAGCTGATTGAGTGTTTTCATCCCAACTCCTTTTTCTTTACATTTAATTGTGGTTTAAAAAATAGATAACATGAAATCTACCATCCTAATCATTTTTGTGTATACAGTCCAGTAGTATGAAATGCATTTACACTGTTGTACAACAGGTTTCCAGAACTCTTTTCATCTTGCAAAACTGAAACTCTATACCCGTTAAACAATTCCCCATTCTCCCCTCCCTGGGCCATTGGCAACCATTGTTGTACTTTCTGGTTCTCTGGTTCTGAGTCTGACTACTTTTGGTACCTCATTTAAGTAGAATCACACTATGTTTGACTTTTTGAGAGCGGCTTATTTCATTTAGCATGATGTCCTCAAGGTTCATCCATGCTGTAGCATGTCACAATTTCCTTCCTTTTTCAGACTGAATAATATTGCATTGTATGTATTTAACACATTTTGTTTATCTGTTTGTCCATCAATAGGCACTTGGTTACTTTCATCTTTTGGCTGTTGTGAACAATGCCACTGTGTACACAAATGTACCAATAATTCTTTGAAACCTTGCTTTCAGTTCTTTGGCATATACACTCAGAAGTGGAACTGGATGACGTAGTAATTGTTTTTAATTTTTGAGGAACTATCATACTGCATTCCCTTTTACATTCCTATTAACGTACACAAAGCTTCTAGTTTCTCCACATCAGTACCCACACTTGTTATTTTCTGGTCTTGGTATTTTCTTTTGTTTGTAGCCATCTTTATGGGTATGAAGCTATATCTCACTGTGGCCCAACTCATTTTCTAAAATACATTTACTTTTTTTTTTAATACATTTACTTTATACTTATAGCAAAATTGGCTACCATTATATCCATTAGCAGAGAAACTTCTCCACCAGACACTGCAGTAACAGCTCGATGAGGTTCACACTATAACATCAAAGAATTAGATGTCCCAATACTAAGAGAATCAGAAGACAATGCCTGTGCCAAAGTATTTCTCTCAGCTTTTACGGAGGGCATTTAGGTAGGAAGGACCTCTGGCCTAGTGTGCTTATCTTAGCCATGCCTGATTATTACTGGTGACCACATCCCTTCATGTGGTCTTCCCTGATGATCACTCCAGATAAAATAGCAGCCCTTCCTGTCATTCTCTTTATGCTGCCTTATCATTTCTTTAAAGCATACATCACCTCCTGACATGTTATATATTTACTTGTCTCCTGTCTGTCTCCCAAGTACAATGTAGGCTCTGGAGGGCTAGGATAATATCAATTGTTATTCACTACTCTATTGTCAGCTCCCAGCATGGGGCCAGGCACTTGTTTTTGTTTAGTCGCTAAGTCTTCTCTGACTCTTTGCAACCCCATGGACTATAGCCCACCAGGCTTCTTTGTCCATGGGATTTTCCAGGCAATAATAGTGGAGTGGGTTGCCATTTCCTTCTCCAGGGGATCTTCCTAACCCAGGTATCAAACCCACATCTCTTGCATTGGCAGGGGAGTTCTTTACCCCTGAGCCATTAGGGCCAGGCACTCACACTCAAGAAATACTTGTTGAATTAATCAATTAAAAAAATCCACATACATATATTTTAATATATTGCTAAACCATTTACAGAAGAAATTTGAAACCAACACGAATTTCCAGGAATGAGGTAAAATAAATTAGGGCAGAGCCATCGGGTGGAATGTTCTGCATCTATTAGAGTAGTTATTTAGTGACATGGGAAAATGTCATTGCAACCTTGAGAAGAAAAACCACACAACCCAGTATACTAAAATTAAGTAAAACCTAGGGGCTTCCCTGGTGATCCAGTGGTTAAGCATTCACCTTCCAATGCAGGGGAGTGCGGGTTTGATCCCTGGTCAGTGAGCTAAGATCCCACAGGCCTCAGACCAAAAAAAAGAATATACAGTACTGCCACAAATTCAAGGAAGGCTTTAAACCATGGTCCACATCAAGAAAAAAATAACTTTTAAGAAAATCTAAATTAATTTTAAAAGAAATTGTTTCATGAATTTATGTGGAGAGGGAGAAGTGGAACAAAGGGGAAAAAAAAAGCGAGAAGAAGCTAGAAACACATCCACTACAGTGTAGGACTGGTTTTCCCTTAGTCACGGAACACTGGGTGATTTTTATTTTCCTCATGGCTCACTGTTTGGTCCAAGTGTTCTAAAATAAATATGCATTACTTTTAAAAATCATTTAAACTAATTTTAAAATTCCAAATTATGGGGTGAGGGTTGATGATTAAGCCCACCCCTGGTCTGAGTGCCCAAGGAGGGAAGTGAGGCCCTGTAGTGTCTAGGGTGACTCTGTAAGTTCCCTAGATGGGGTGGTGGGTCCCTCAGACCAACGTCAGCTGTGGCAGTGACAGCCAGGGAGGAGAGGAGAGGCCAGATATGCAGTTTCTAAGGCTTAGCTCCGGCAGATACGAGAATGATCATGTCCAGTGAAATGCATCATGTCCTTTAGTTAGAGGCTGTGGGAGGCTGCCAGCGTCGGAGCGAGGGAAGCCTGGTGAGGTTTCCAGCCCAGTTCCTTCCAGGGGAGCAGAAGGAGCCATGCGGAAGTAGCGTGGCCTGCCCATGGCCACAGCTGGTGGCAGAACCAGGGCTTGAGGCGGGGCTCTTTGTTCCACACCAGCCAGGAGAGCCTGAGGGTTCTTCTTGACATGGGGGGCTGCCTGACACACCAGAACAGCATAGAACCAAACCAAGGGTGGGCTGGTGCCTTCTCAGGTGAGGGGTCTCCATGCAGAGGCCTAGGAGACCCGTGCCATGTGCCCTCGGCTCACTTGAGAGGAAAAGCTGTTACCTGCCAGTAGAAGGGAAGCTACAAGACTCAGTGGCTCTGTATTCAAAAGGGAGAATGATGACTCCAGGTTGCTTTTCAGAGTTCAAATCAACATCTTTCTGGATAAATATATCTTTAACAGCATCTTTTTCTTGTTTTTAAAAGATAGAAAAACAGCTACTCCCAGAGAAGCCCAATTATTTTGGCTAGTAATCATGCAACATACAGGTCAAAGAGCATACAGGCCCCGGGGGAATACGGTGGGGGGGCACCCTAACTCTGGCCCAGCCCATGTATTCATCACCACAGGCTACACTGGAATCATCTATTAAGAGCACCCTCCTCTGCTCTGCATCTCGCTTCATATGTGTTGAGCTGCTTTGAGATAGGAAGGGAAACAGAAACTACCATTCCATTTAACCTCCGTGTCATACAGATGGGCTTCACCAGCGGCTCAGCCAGTAAAGAATCTGCCTGCAGTTCAGGAGGACCCACCTTCAGTCAGCAAGATTTCCCTGGCGACCCCACTCTAGTATTCTTGCCCAGAGAATCCCATGGACAGAGGAGCCTGGCGGGCTACAGTCCATGGCGTTGCAAAAGAATTGGTTAGCGTTGCCAGTGGCATGCTTCCAGTCACAAAGAGTTGTGCTCTTGATTGCATGTAACCATCTGCCTCTCGTGTCACAGTCCAATCAGTATTCCTTCTCTGCACAGGAGGCCAGTACATGCAGCATCCCATTTGTTTTGGATACACAATGTGATTCTCTGAGCCATAACTGCTACTTTCCACCGGATGCCATGTGGACCCTACCTCAGAGAGATCGAGTTGGCCTGGAGCTGACAGTTAGATCTGCCTCCCCAAGGAGTCTGTTTTCTCCTCACCCAGTCCCTGGAATTGCACTCCAAGACTGGGAGACATTCTGGGAGACCCTCCAAGAGACCCAGCTTTGATGGCCAGCCAAGTTTGTAAATCCATTCTGGATACTTTTCAAGCCCTGCAGTATTTAGCCGCTTGTTGGTTGGCTACAGAAAAAAATTTTTAACACATGAAAATATCTCTATGTCTGGGGAAAGGTATAAGGCTGGCCTGATTTACCAATGACAAAAAGTAAAGTTGGAAGCCAGCATGGCCCTCAGGCCGGTGCTCCTTCCACCCAGGAGCAGACTTTCTTGTTTAAGCCCCACTGTTCAGAGAAGTCTTTCATGGTAGGTGGCTCTGTAGCCACCAGCTCTGAACACACAGCAGTGTTAATAACCAGAGAAGGAGGTGCCATCTGGTTACCAGGAGGCAGCAGCAGCGGTCACTCAGCTGTTCTGTGTGCAGTAGACACGTGTGATTGGACAGAAATGGAAAGTCTTTCTTACTGCACATTGTGGTACCAAAAGTTTGAAAACCAGTATTTTAGTGAATCTGAAATACTCTCCTATAGGAAAACAGCCCATGTGAAGGACTGTTTCAAGCAGAAAGCCTCTGTTTGTTGAATTCTAAGAGATCCTAGTGGCATCTCATAAGGAAATATTTGAGATGCCACCCCCCAAGGAGATAGCTGAATTAAAAGAATCTGAGGTATCCCTGGCAACTCTCAGCCACCCTTTTCTTGAGCAACAGTGAAATTTCTTTCACAAGATGTAGAGTTTTCTTTTCTGTTCTATGAAGAAATTGGTTATCCTTTAGCTCTGCTGTTGTTTCCCATCATATTTATAAAAACTAGTGGCCACTGTTTACCTATGGAGAAGCTTATTCATTGCCCAGTTGTTCTCGAGGAGGGGATTTTGCCTCCCAGAGGACATTTGGCACAGTCTGGAGACATTTTTTTTCTTGATACAAATGGTCTCTGGGGCGTGGACGATGTGCTGTTGGCATCTAGTGGGTAGAGACTAAGAAGGCTGTGAAATCACCTACAACCTACAGGCAGCCCCCCTTCCCAAACAAAGAATTATCCAGCTCCAAATGTCAATAGAGCCAAGTTAAGAAACCCTAGTCGAAAGGAAGGCTTTTCTGTAGCAGACTGGGGTAAGTCTAAGAACAGTAGTTTCAGGGCCATACTGCTGCGTGGAATTAAGTATATCAGTGTTTCTATTTTTTTACAGGGGCTTCCCTGGTGGCTCAGCAGTAAAGAATCTGCCTGCAATGCAGGAGACGCAGGAGACACTGGAGACACATGTTCAGTCCCTGGGTCAAGAAGATCCCCTGGAGGCTGGCATGGCAACCCACTCCAGTGTTCTTGCTAGGGAAAATTCCCATGGACAGAAGAGCCTGATGGGCTATGGTCCATGGGTTCCCAAAGAGTTGCACACGACTGCAGCAACTGACTGTGCAAATTTGGCTAAAAATCTAGTACTTCCTATGCCATTTGCCCCCAAAAATCTGTATCCTAGAACAGATGCATTCATTAATTTTAAAAGTATTGTAATGAAAATTACAGGACCCATTGGATTAATGTTTTCTAAGTTGTAGAGACCCTTCTATGTGGTAGTTCATTTAAAAAACTATATCGTACCATAACAGATTCTTAAGATGACTTATATGTTCATTTTGTAGAAAACATGAAAAGTGTTTTTAAGAGATTTTAAAGAGCAATAAATACAAAAGGAATCAGTTGAGTATATTATTTACATTTTTAATGGATTTTTAAATAGTTGAAAGAAAGTGAAAGTCACTCAGCTGTGTCTGACTCTTGGCAACCCCATGGACTGTACAGTCCATGGGATTCTCCAGGTCAGAATACTAGAGTGGGCAGCATTTCCCTTCTCCAGGGGATCTTCCCAACCCAGGGATTGAACCCAGGCCTCCCACATTGCAGGCAGATTCTTCACCAGCTGAGCCACAAGGGAAGCCTGAGAATAATGGCATGGGTAGTCTATCCCTTCTCCAGGGGATCTTCCTGTCCTAGGAATCAAACCAGGCTCTTCTGAATTGCAGGCATATTCTTTACCAACCGAGCTCTCAGGGAAGCCCTTTAAATAGTTGAGGTGTTGCTATTTATACAATTTCTAGCCCGCTTTTCTGCTTTTTTCTCCTACATTTCAAACATCAACCCAAATTATCTGAGCCTTTGTAGACACTCAGATGGCTGCTTGGTGCTCCATCATATGATAACAAACCCTAGATTTCCTGAACACTGCTTTTGAATGCAGGTTATTATCAGGGTTTTTTTTTTACTATCATAAATAATCTGTGATGGATATTTTTGCTTTTCATGTTAGTCAGTTGCACAGCAGCATGAATTGTTTTAAGGGCTTTGGGACATGGATATTTAATTCCTAGACGGTGATGGAAGCAGACCAAAAGTCTTATACCAAATGCAGCAGACATTTGGGACACAGAGAGACAGAAGGAGACACAGGGACACCATTTGCATTACCTGGCTCATAGAAAAAGTTCTGGAATTCCTGGGAATGTGGATTTTAAAACTTAGCTAGATCAACCAAACCACGCATATGCCTTATATACATACACATCTGTGTAAGTAAATGCCAAAAAGTAAAACCAAGCTGGAGGGATAAACACCAAACTTTTAGCGGAGGTGACTCTGGGATGAATAGTTGGGATTAGAGAGAAGGGCAGGCAGAGAGGAAGTTTAGGGTTTTCCCCTATTATCTTCTCTATATTCTTCAAATTCTTAATTATGAGAATATGTGTTCATATACATATAACTTGTGTAATATTTACACCTAGCATGTTTTAGAGAATGAGTTGGATCCTCATAGGCAGGGCCTGAGCTGTGTCAGCATATACTTTTTCTCCTTTTTTAAACAACACCAAAAAAAAAAAACAAAAACCAAAAAACCAACAACGCCAGCTCATTTGTACGCACGAGTGAGTCTGTAGCAGGTGGGGTGGCCAGAGCTGAGAGGCTCACCTGCCTTTAGAGGAGAGCCCTTCATAACTTCTTCTCCTTCCAGCACAGTGGACATGATGCCTCTGTATCCACGGTCTGTGGCAGAGAAGCAGTGAGTGGAAACACACGGGCTAGGGGCCAGGAGCCCGAGGGGCTTGGGTTGACGGGCTCACGTTACCCTTGGTTCATGCGCCTTTGCTGTGAGTGCCCGGCGGAGCCAGGCTCTGTGAAGCGTACAGCCGGCCCGTGGCCAGCAGATGGTGAGATGGTTCCTGTGTCTTTCAGGCCGCACACCTGGTCCCTGGCTCCACGCTGAGGCGGGCGGGCAGAGCTCTGATGACATCAAAGGCAGAAACGCTCAGGTAACAGAGCTCTCTGGTCCCCGAGTGTAAACCGGGAAACCTCCTCAAGAAGGACACAGCTGTTGAGGTTTGCTTTCCCCTTCATATTAATAGCTTCATGTTTTACCTGGGGGAAGGAGCCACATGGGCACCTGTGTTTCCAGCTGGGGTGAACCACTCATCATTTCAAAACCTGAAGCGTGAAAGAGGGCTTCTCTGGAATCATCAGAAGCTGCTTTGGCACGTGGGACCCCTGGGAATCCCTCTGCAACCATCACCCTGTTCACTGCCATCATCCTTCCCTCATTACCCTGGTCTGAGAAGCCCAAAGAGGAAAACTCTGTGACATGCATAAAACATAACCCAGTATTCTCTGTCATCTATAGAGCACCTGGTTTCTTAACAACCATCACCACCACCGGGGCGGGGGCAGGTTTCTACCATCAACATTGTCATTTCACTTGACCACTTTAGCCTCAAAATTCAAGTGCTGGTGGCTAGGGGAAAGCTGGGGGAGGGGGAAGCAGAGAGCTGCCCCTGTAAGATAGGCTTTGAAGAAATACTGTCATGCTCACACAAGGCAACTTGAACACAGCATGTGTTTTCTAACCTGGGCGGAGATGACGTTGCTCACTGCACGGAACAGGGTCTCATCTTTAAAGGCCCTTTGTTTCTTTGAAAACAGGGATTCTCGTCCCCTCCTGGCCTCCAGTTTCAGAGCTTTGTGGCAAAGGGCAGGATCCACAGGTTAGGCTGGAACCTGAAGGAAAGGGATGTGAGAAGGAATGAACTAGGTTCCTAGAAGCTGGGGGAGGTGAAGGTTCCTTGAAGGAGGACAAGCACCCTCCTCCCCTTCTAACCACGGCCGATCCAATTTTGAGAACTGCAATAAACATTCTAGGATGATTGTAGGTTTAAAACTGGGTGGGTGTATGATTGTAGTTCAGAGAAGGATATATACAGAGAAAAAAAAAAGATAGGAAGAATATACACAAAATTGTTAACAGGCGTTTACTCTGCCAGCTTATGACTGAATTTGACTTATTAGTACATTTATGCAGTTTCTGAATTTTCTACAATACTCCCATGATCAGAAAAATATGGTAATAATCAAAATAATAGTCCCTACATTATACAACTTTTTATAGTTCAGAGAACTTACATATGCTATTTCATTGGATCCTTTTTAGTAACTCTGTGATATAAGCTGGAGATATTTATCCTTAATGCCTTCTTTTCATATGAGAAAACCAAGCTCTGAGGGGTTAAGGAACTCACCTGAGGTCACACTTACAGACCTCTGACTCCTTATCCAGTGCTGCTTCCACTGGCCCTCACTGCTGCTTTCCCTGGCAGGTCAGAATTGCCAGGACAGGAGTCACCCTCACCTCCAGACGTTATAAGCATGATGGAAACATTCCATACCGTCCGGTCCCTAATGTCATGGCAGGCACACATCTGAATCACCTGAGCCCATAAAGTCTAGTCAAGGATGGACTGTAGTCTGTCTTGGGCATCCCATAGTCAAGAAGATCTTTATGTCTAGGTGGACACCATGTTAATTCATTTTTCACTTCAGTGAGGCAAAAAGAAATTGCCCAGAGAAATCATGGGGTTTCAG
The DNA here is from genome assembly GCA_917880005.1 of Nanger dama. NCBI lineage: Eukaryota > Metazoa > Chordata > Mammalia > Artiodactyla > Bovidae > Nanger > Nanger dama. The sequence continues at coordinate 31,436,543 of CAKJTW010000022.1, forward strand.
ACATGGTGAACAGAGCCCCGGGGTGCTCTTCTTTTATGGGCCAGAGCCCAAGTGATCCACGCAAGGCTGGGAGCCCTAAACTGGAAATCTGAAAGCCTGGGGCCCTTTCTCTCTTTTTAATTGCCTTGTCTCAAGATCACCACCACGTTCTTAGCTTTTCTTGAGCTTCCTTCCCATCAAGTGGTCTGTGGGCACTTGGTCCCTAAAATGTTTCTGATGACATTTTGTCCCCACCTGAAACAAGCTACACTTTCCTTTTCCACCCACGACCTGCTGGGTGAAGATCAGCACCTTGCATATGATGGAACCATCAGACCCTGACAGCCTTGCAGGCATGAGGGAAAGCCAGCCCTGGGGATGGTTCATTTACCTCTGACCACACCTGGTAACACTGTTGTGTTTCCACAGTTAGCCCTTAAGACGCTCCGGTGAGAAGACGGATGAAGCCAACGTCCTGTGAGCCACCTGGACATCCATATGCCAGGGTGGGCATCCCCAGGAGAACGTCAGACCTCACCATTCTCAAGTCATAATTCAGCTGACACACAGGCTCTGAATGGAGCGTTTATTTATTGTAAATATGTGTTTTGCACAGGCTTTAAATCAGTATTATAGTCAACTATTATTTGAATAATTGAAAACACATGCACATTATTTCTCCATTTTAGAAGTGCACCTTGGCAAAGGTGACAGCTTTGTCCCACCACATAGTGTCTATTCCATGACTGTAAATACATCTGCAGGCTGGCCCTCCCTATACTTAGAACTGTTTTTAGAAGATTCCTTAGTTTCCCAAAGTCTTGGTATCCACAATGGCTTCTTATTGGCATGATTTTTCTAGTCTCATCACACAAACTGCAAAATCAAACCAGGTAATGCCTTATGAACAACGCGGCTCCCCAAGAGTAGCGTGTCCCTCACCTAGATGCCGCCACGGCCCCCGGTGGAAGAGACGCCACATCCTGCTCCCATCCTGCAGTACAAGGATTCTTTTGCTGCCTCATGTAAATATAATGCAGATTGAAGGCAAGAGTGGCCTCAGTCCCTCCGAGGCTGACCACAGGGCCCCTCGTGTAACTGAACAGTCCTGCAGGTAGCCAACTCTTACTGTTTACACTGCCCCTCATGCCCACGTTTCTGCGATGGTCCTTCCTGTTCCCTCTGAGCCCCCATCCTGGCAGCCAGGGTGAGGTGAGCTGAAGGAGATTTCAGTATGTTCCCTGCAAATTAGGAACCTACATAAGTCATCATTAATTCTGTCTCAGAGACTTTTTCTTTTTCCTCCCCTGAGTGCAGGGTTTATCATGGAAAGCATGACATGAAAAAGTATAGACTAAAACATATTCTGAAATACCTGCCTCAAATATCAAGTGTCCCCCGCCCACCCTTAGGGAACCTGGATCCACCCATCAGGCAAACCCTAGCACCTTTCTGAGCTGGTCTGAGTCCCCCAGTCCCTGTGGTGGCACCCAACTAGAGGGGGAAAGTATATGAGTTCAGCTAGCCCTGTGGATGGGTCAGGACTGGCTGTGACCTGTGGCTGCTCCTCTCATGCCCTTTTTTCTGGGGCTGGCGAGGAATGAAAGTGTGTTTTTGCTTGCTGCCTGACCTCATCCTTGGAGGGAAAGCTGTGACTGAGGAAGGAGAGAAAAAAAAGAAAAAGCAGGCTGACCCCTCATCTGTGCTCAAAACAGCTGCAGATTAAAGGAAATCCGGGAGAGGTGGAAAGAAAACAGTGAAAAATGTTTCCTTTGAAACAGCCCACTCATGCCCTCATACCTTGAGGATGTAATGCCAAGAACACGCCATGCGCAGAAAACAGACCGTTAGTGGGGTTTTGGCAAACGTGACTGCATCCACCACCTCCTGTCTGGAATGGCGGCTGACCCTGAGATGGTGTCCACCATCACTGCGTACTCTCTCTTTCCAAACAGAAGCCACTGAGCAACATCAAGTTCCCTTCCCTGGGGAATAAATCACGCCAAACTGTAACAGCTCAATCAGTGAAAAAGAAGCTTTTGCAGGTCATCAGCTGTGTGTATAGCTGATCTGTCTTATTGGTTCTGCTTTCCAAAAGGTCAGAACTTTTTAAATATAACACTATCCACTCCACCTCTCTCCCAGTTGTACAAAATAATTACAAGGGTTTTTTAACAATCATGATTAAGAAAGCGCTAGACCAAAGCTGTTCTACCTTGAGAGTAGACTGCCTGCCCTGATGAGGTGTTTACACACTGATGTTCTGCACCACTGGGATAGAAATTCAAAATAAAACTATTCAAGGTCAGAGGGAAGAAATGTGCAGAAACCAAAAATTGCAATTAGGGAAAAATCTCAGGAATCTGGCATCACATCTCTCCTCCAGACCCAGCACTGAATTCCTGCCCTTTGAACTCTTGTGGCAGGACAAATGCTCCACCTCTGGACCACAAACTCAAAGTGTCCCTCCCATCCTCGAGTAATCTCCCCAGCGCTGTGGTCTGTGACTCTCTCAGTGTTTCCCGTGTATTTTCTATTTATTGATCTTCCCTCTGCAGATTCATTTCTTTGTATTAATAAACTTTAATAAGTGGGAATGCTTCCAATTGTTTACTTGTTAAAGCCAACTGACGGTCGCCAGCACCAATCTAAGTCAACCATCTTAAAGGATTAGAAGGGCTCAGACGGGATACTGACACAGGACCCAGCACTTGCTGTAACATTCTGTTAGAAATGGGGCCTTTCTTTTGGAGCTATACTACAGCTGAACTAAACTACAAAATGTTTTCCTGACTTTTGTAGCTAATTAAACGAATAGGTATTTGAGAAAACCAAGCAAGGGAAAAATTCAAATGTATTTTGTAACAAGTGTATAACACTATACTTATTCACTTTTATTAATATCAAACATGCTTACAAATTCTGCTAAATTGTGTTGAAATGGAGCAGCTTTCAATTTGAAATACACTTAGCACCCTCCCCTCAGCTTAGCAAATGCCTTAACAAATCTCCTGTGTGGAGCAGTCTCGTCACCATCTCCATTATAGTGTCTTCGGCGGCCTCCTTGGAACCTGGTACAGGGGAGATAAGGTTTGCCTGATAGGTATGTTGGCTTCAGGGAAAATATGTATCTGCATCTTGATTCTGCATCTTAGAAGTTTAACCAGTCTATGCCTCAGTTTCCTCATCTGTAATATAGAGGCATAAATATGTCCTTAAGTGTATAGTGGTGAAGATGGAGTAACGTAACACCTGGGCAAGCCTTCAACCCTCAGGTCACAACAGACCCAGTTATCAGTGTGCACAGGCATGCGCACACACATACACACACACACACACACATACACACTGCAGGGTACGAGCAGTTTGCTTACTACACATTCGGTCTCACACTCAGCTCTCACTGGCTATGTCCCAGGCATTCCATTCAGATGTTCACTGAGCTGCTCAGATCCCTAGCTCAGCTGGGATAACAAGGAGACAGCAGTAATTACAATTCATAGATGCTCCTGAAATAAATCTCATCTAGAAACTAATTTCAAAGTTGGCTGCTACACACTTTGCATCTGAATTAGTTAAGGACCTGACTTGTTTTATCTGCTGTCTTTATTAGCAGAGGCACAGATAAGCTCTCACATGACCAAAAGGGCCCATCTGAGTGGAGAAGAAAAGCAATGAATGGCCCAAGATAACTGACAAAACGGTTAACTCTAAAGCCATTGACTGTGGAGGAGGGGAAGGGGGACATAGTTCCAGGCAACTGGAAGTTCTGGGTAGAAGAGGTGCCTAGAAGGGGAAGGGGAGCAACTTAATGGGAAGGGCTGTGGACTCCAGAAGCAAGCTCCAGGTTCTCAGACCATGCCCCCGGAGGCCTGGCATCCTTCACGAACCTGTTACGAACTGAACTGCATCCTCCAAAACTTCCCATGCTCAACTCCTAACTCCATACCTCAGAAAGTAACCTTGCTTAGGAATAGAGTCGTTGCAGATATAAGTTCAGATGAAGTCCTACTGAAGTATGGTGGAGCTTTAATCCAATGTGACTGGTATCCTTATAAAAGGAGAAATTTGGACACAGACATATACACAGTGAGGATGCTGTATGAAGTCAGAGATTAGGGTGATGCTTCTACAAGTCAAGAAATGCTGAAGATTGCCAGCAAACCACCAGAAGGTAGGGGAGAGGTGTGGACAGGTTCTCCCTCACAACCCTCAGAAGGAACCAACTCTGCCAACACCTTGATCTTGGACTTCTATCCTCCAGACTGAGAGAATAAATAGCCACCTGGTTAGTGGTCCTTTGTTATGGCAGCCCTAGCAAACTAATACACACTCTGTTAACCTGGAACTTTGCAGGAGTTTATGTTGATGGAAAAAGAGCTGAGAATAAAAATAGAGTCAGCAGCTTCTTGTCATATAAATGGGGTTGTCATTTACTCTGACCTTGACATAGGTCAATTGTTGCCAGTGACTAAGTCCTATTTTCAAGAACAAGACATTCAGTTGCATTTCCCTGTCACATGGAGACAGAATCATTGAAGTAACCTGGCATTTCTAGGTCACAAGAGTGAGAAGAGCTGGTTTCTTTCTTAAGTGGCATCCTTTCCTCTAATGGAGCTTCTATGGCTTTAAAATAAAGACACTTGGCATAGATGGCACCAGCCATTCTGATGATTTTTTTAATTTGGTAAAATACCCATTAACATAAAATTTACCATTTTAGTAATTTTTAAGTGTACAGTTCAGTCGTGTTAAGCAAATTCACCGTGTTGTGTGACCAGTCTCCAGAACTCTTTTATCATCTTGCAAAACTTAAACTCAATACCCCTTAAACAAAGACTCTCCATTTCCCTTCCCACCCCTCCAGCACCTGGCAACCACCATTCTACTTTCAGGCTCTATGAGATTGACTACTCTTGGCAATTCATAAAAGTGGAATCAAATATATGACTTTTTTTGAGAGTGGCTTATTTCATTTAACATAGTGTCCTCAAGGCTCATTTTTGTTGTAGCTTGTGTCAAGAGTTTCCTTCCTTTATAAGGCTGAATACCCCATTGCTTGTCTATACGAATCATTGATTCATTCATTGATGGGTACTTGGCTTGCTTCCACCTTCTGGTTATTATGACTAATGCTAGTATGAATACGGGTGTAAAAACTCTCTTTGAGATATTCCACCTTCAACTTTTTTGAGTATATACTCAAAAATAAAACTGTTCACTTATATGGCTTAATTCTTTTTAATTTTTTGAGAAAGCTCCATATTGTTTTCCATATCAGCTGTACCATTTTATATCCCCATCAACAGTGCAGAGGGTTACAATTTCTCCACATCCTTACCAACACTAATTTTCTGTTTTTTTGATAACCATCCTGACGGGTGTGAGGTGGTATGTCATGGTTTTGTGTTTATTTTAAAGAGTGAGTTTATCCACAAAATGGATAAATGAAGAAAATGCTTAACTTGATTGGGTTTTCCAAAGATTCCAGTCATAAAATATTTCCCCGTTCATACATTTTCTATGTTGTGGCAACTGCTCGCATTTATTAATGAAACACAAGATAGAAGAGGCCCTGCGACATTAATTTCAGTACTTTTTTATTGTATGTTTGATGTATTTAGAGACAATTCCAAGGGCAAGCACTGGATGGGAAAGTTTGTAGATATTTGTACAAAAGGCTATTAAGACGACACAGTCAGTTCCCACTGCAGGAAACAGCAAGGTTCTCCTTTTTTATTATTCCCTGCCCCTATCATTTTCCAGCTCACACATTCAACTTCTCACAACATGACCGCAAACATATACTTATTCATCCCCACGAGAAATCCGCACGGGACATCTTGGGATGTTTGGATTCAGTCAGATAAAGCACGTTTGACACGAACCACAGGAGAGGAGCTGGGACCTAAGACCACGTGGAATAAAGGCCACAACCACGGGGAAGCACAGTCAGTGCTGGGCGGGGCGACCTGCTGCCCCTCCCCCGCCCCGCCCCGCCCCCCCATCCGCCCCCGCCCCGCCCCCTCGGGAAAGCTCCCCTGAAGACCTTCCCCAGAGATGACTGGACTCCTCCTCAGTCAAGAATGCAGTCCCTGGTTTCTTAACAGATACACTGGCCCCACCTGGCTTTCCTGCTGGGCTGGGCAGAAGTGTGTATCATCCCGCTTGGGATGATAGCAGGGCGCAAAGGAGTTTGCCTCATTGATAATTATTTTTTACACCTAATAATCCATCCAAGTGAAGGAACTTCACTGCTAATATCTAATTGGCACACACTTGCTCTGTTAGCTTATAAGAATGACTCTTTCTAATAATAACACTGTCTTATGTTACTGGGCACTAAAGAATCACCGTAATTTCAAATATGTCCTTATTCTACTTAAAATTCCAGACCATCTCTAAGGATGGAGGAGTACTACTTCTGCTTTGCTAATTTACTTTTACTGGAGCTTCTGCTCCTCCTTAGTTAGAGTGGTAAATCCCATCTACTAGCCAAGACTAACTAGCTTATGTTTGGTTATAGGGTGTGAGAACAGGGGAGAGTCTGTCCTTCAAGGCCACGTCTTCTTTCCGCACGTGTGCACAACCCCCTCCCCTCCCTCAAATCGTAATGGATACATAAATGGTATTTTAGGAAGCTATTTACACACTGACCTTTAAACATTAATTTTCATAGTTCACCTTGCATATATTCATTTTCCCTTTAGAAAATCAATCCCTGCTCAAGAAATTATCCACGTAATGATAAGCATTTTTCAAAAACAGAGTCTGTTAGGAGCATTAAAAAACAGAGTCTGTTAGGAGCATTGAAAAACAAACATCCCCCTCAGCAAGTGTCCTCAAAATCCAACTGCATATTTCAAACTGTTACTGTCACTAGAAGTGAACATCCACATCAGCAGATTCTTTGCTCTCTTCTTGTCTTTCCCCACGCATCCCAATGCACAAAGAATCTGTCCACTGCTATTATTCAAGCTTTAACTGTACACCTCTGTACAAGTCTAAGAAAAGCATCCCAGCCTCTTTAACTTCTGCCAGCAAAGGGCTGCCCTGCCCTCTAGTGGTAAGACCGTGGCATCACAATTGTGATAATAGCATTAACCCACACAATTCTTAGTTATAGTTGGCCTTTTTCTGGGTTGCTGGTCTAAGGTCAGTGTCCTTAACAGAAGTGGTCATTGTTGTTTCCCACTGCACAATGGCTGGGTAATGGCATAAGGCTGGCTGGGTTATCCGTGACCTTTGCTTGGCCCATAATAATGAAAGCTGGACCTCTAGGTAATTTATTCTCCACTAGACTTATTTTGCTCAAACCCCTAATCACCTTGGGTATCTCAGACATGCCAGGTCTGATGAACTGTTTCTATGACAGGGGAAGGAGAGACCATGTGGTAGAATTTTATAGTGGTTTTTTGCATCATCTTGTTTTAAATAACCACTCAGCAGGTGGGTTTGGGAGGGGATGAGGTGCCTGTGTCATCCTCAAGCCTTGCCCTTCCCCACTCAACAGCTGTAGACAGACGCTCTCAGAATGGCCATGCAACCTAAGAGGAGACCCTAAGCTCTCACTGGAAGCTCAGACCAAGCCCAGAAAAATTCAGCAACCACAAGCTGCTGTGAACGATTGCTGTTAGCTTTTTCAGCTCAAATATTGCTCCCATGTCTCATCACTCACAGAGATTTCACATTTTCAAAACTTCTGGGCAAAAAACTCACAGTGCTCTTATGCCTACACCCTTGGAGGAAAGCCAGTAGAAAAAAAGATTTTTTCCAGTAACACCTGTGACCCTGTGTCTACATCTGTGTCTGGGGCCCAATTCCTCTCCAGCTCTTGTGGCATATGATACATTGCAGCTGGAAAACGAGTCTAACTGGAAGTCACTTCCAGACTCCTGATACTCATAGTATTTCCATTTGCAAATACCTATCACCAGTGAAGGTGATTAGGCCCAGATGGTACAGGTCAGGCTGGAAAAATGAAGCCGCAGCCCTCCCACCCATTGCTGTATTAACATGTACACCTCTCCTCCTCATCTCTGCCTCTGTCCATGTCAAGAGTGGCTGAGAGTTTCAATAGCTGGAGTTAAGACCCCTGCCACCACCACCACCTGCCCACTTCAGCTACTGGCCTGAAAGTGGCTGCAGGGCCATGTGGGGCATGAAGAATAAAGGGAAAGATCAGGGCAAGCCAGGTGCTTTCTCCACAGCTTTGTGGGCTGTAACAGGGTTGGGCAGGAAGGGCGGGGGGTGGGACTGTCCCCTGGAGTGAAATGCTTCTCCATCCATCTGTCGCCTTCCTGCCCTCTGTCTTCCCTGTGCTGAGCCCATCTGGTCTTCTTCACACGCTCTCCTGAGCTCTGCTGGTAAGTTAGATCCTTCATGCGCCCACAACATGGGAAAGAAATCAGTTTAATTAAAGTCTCTGCTGAGATAATGGGGTGGCTGCTCAGATTCCAGCTACTTTAACTGGAATCTAAACAGCCAAAAGTTTCTCCTTTTCCTTCCTTCATTAGCTGAGAAATTTGCAGTTTGTGGGGTGGAACTCTGCCACAGGGCCATTTAATTAATTCTAAACTAGGCCCAGAATCATTTCAAGACCAAGCGCATCTACGCGGCGCGTAAATGGCAGGGACAGCCCCTTGCCTTGTAGGAGAGCCCTCCCTGGTGAGGAGTGTTGCCTGTGCAGCCGCCCCTGAAGGTTCCAGCTCACACAGAAGGTGGAAGCCGTCTGTGTGGATCCACTGCACTTGAACGCAGTGCACAGGTTCTTTCGGATCAAGAGAATCCGGAAGGAGCTGTGCCTGGAGCCAGCAGAGCCGCTCCATTCCTTCCCACTTGTTTTGCATCTCAGAAGACACAGCCGGGGGCAGGGGGCATCCTGCATTACTGGCCTGCGCTCAGTGTCTCAGTGGAAGCCTCCCTGGGGCACACACACAGAGCTCAGGGCCAGACAGACGCCTTTTGTTAACCTGAAAGAAACTGCTACTGAAAGAGTAAGACTCCAAGAGATTTTGCCTTTCCCGCAAACTTGGCGCCATGGAGCCTGTCTTCCACGGCTTTGATGGACTCTAGTCCTCCCATGAAAAGGCTAATGTGTCCATTGTCACTGAAATACAATAACAGCAGCTTAAAATCCACGATCAGTCATATGATCAGACAACAGGCAAGGGGATACAGGTTACACTGCAGAAGGAGGGGGATCTACGCTGCAGAAGAAGGGGGCGGCGTTGCGAGGTTCAAGGCAGAACACAGGGGACTGTGACTTTGACGCATCTGAACTTTCTCATTTTACTCGGACAGGAGAGTGGTTTGTTTTGCTGGTAATTTAGTAAGGTGGGAAATTTTAAATAAGAAGGGGAAAGGGAACGCTTACTTCACTTAAAGAACTTAATCTCCGTGTCCACACAGTCATAGAAGAGATCCCCCACTTCAGTGGGGTCCAGGGGGTCACTGCTGGTCAGGATTTCCTCCATGGCTTCCAGGCCTTGCTTCTCTAGTTCCAGCATCGTCTTCCTCAGCTTCTGACCTTGCTCCTGAGAAGGACAAAAAGAGTTGAGGCCACTGGAGCGGATGCTGAAAGCCCCCTGAGGGCCCACCCCCACTCCATTCAGCGGGCTTCCTGCAAGACTGCCACGGGGTGCTTCTGAAGTCAGGATGTGGGGATGTCACTGCTCCGTCTGGAATACGTACAGAGTTCCCGCTGCATTCAGGATGCAACCCGGACTCCTGAGTGACCGTGGGAAAGGCCCTCTGCAGCCCACAGGGCTCCTGCTTGTCTCACCTCCTGCCTGGCTTCCTGCATCTCCTTTCTCTGCAGCCACTGAATCAGCTGCCTTCTTCCAACCCACGATACTCCTTCTTGCCACTGCACAGGCCACCCTGCTCCCTGCCAACACTTGGTCAGCTCGTGCCCACCTTCAGAATGCCCTTCCTCTGGGCGCCCCCATCCAATGCCTTTCCTTCTGCCATGCTGTCCTCTTCCTGTCTTGTGATGGCCTGTCTACTCGCCTGGGTCTCCTGTTAGACCACAAATCACCCAGGAGTAAGAACTAGGTTGATCTCTGTGTTCCTCTGTGGGACAGAGGAGGCATTCTCAACAATGCCTTTTGAATAAATAAATGGATCCATGAATGGCATGTCTATCCCCAATTTACTGTTTCTTCTGGAAGGAGTGACATCTCTTCTTCCAAGTGAGAGTCGCTCATTCACAGTGGATGAGTGAGAAACTTTCGTTTGTCCAGTTACTCCTGTTGGGGGAACCAGACCGGAGCCATGGCAGGCTCCACAGGTTACACTAGGCCTAGGTTTTGAATTCTTGTAAACCCGGGTCATGATTCCAGGAGACTACCCCCTAGCAGGGTCCCACTCACCCTAGGATGAAGGGCCTGAGCTACTCCATCTTGTTAAAGAATTCCATCCTGCAAGGTCCCGGGCAAAAGAACTTTGGACGTTACCCAACCTAAGCCCACTACCCATAGCCAATCAACCCTCAGATTACCTAACCTAGCCCCACTGTACACGAGCCAGTCGGTCACTAGGATAAACCTTCTGACTTTACGTTCAGGAGCTTGTGATTTACCTTGGAAGTAAAAACCAATCGAGAATCTTCACACAAATCCTATGGATGGAAGTAACCAACCAGTTATCTGTCAACTTCAACACCCCTAAAGTGGCGAATCAGCTGTCCTCCTGCTTGAACACCCTCTCTTGTACCCTTTTACCTGATTAAATTCCCTATAAAGCAGTGCAGCCCAAGACTCGGGGCTCCCTCCCTATAACCGCTGCGTCGGTGCCGGGGGAGCCCTAGCTCGAGCTAGCAATAAACCCCTTTATGCTTTTGCATTGCCGCGGACGTCTTATCTCTTTCAGCTTTGGGGACTTGGACTTCGGGCGTAACAACTCCCAGAACAGAAAAACAGACATCACCATTCATCCACCATCTCCCAGTGCTGCCCTAACTCAAACCAACGGCCGTTTCCAAATTTCAGAGTCCACCCAGCCTCACCTCCCTCACCTCTTGGAAATTTTGTGTAGGATGCCTCAGAACACACAGGCCTTCCCTAGCCCTGCCTTCATCTGCCAAATAACCAGAAAACTGTGCATCGTTTTCCCCCCACTCGGGTTTACTGTCGTCCACCTAAAACACACACCATCAGCAATCCGGGCAGGCAGCCCTGGACAGAGCTAGCGCAGTGTGGTGGCAGCCTTCCAGTTCCGGGGACACATCTGGCAGGTAGGACAAATACCAAACAACTGTGCGACTTTTTCAGGCCAGGACGGTCATTTCTGGGGCACAGAAGAGCAAGGTCTAGAAACAGTGCGACTGCCCTTCTCAGAGATGCTTTCTGAAGACTCCTTGGATTTATGGTTGATGTTGTCCTTTATATCCTTCTTAGAAAGCCCACTATACCAGATGTAAGAGAGTAAGCTTACCCAGTCCATGCAAAATGTGTGCACCAATTCTCTATAAGAGGTCCCTCTTTTCAAGACAGAATGGAACTTCACAAGTTGTAAATAAATGCCTGGGAAGCAGATGAGCGTCTAACAACTATGTTCCTTCCTTCTCCGTCAGCAAAATATAAGCCTGGGGCGACTTCCCTGGTGGTCCAGTGGTTGAGAATCCCACTCCCAGTGCAGGGGACGCAGGTTCAATCCCTGGGCAGGGAACTAAGATCCCACATGTCATGGGGCAACTAAGCCTGTGTGCCACAATTACTGAGCCTGCACTTTAGAGTCCACATTCCACAACTAGAGAGAAATGTGCAATGAAGACCCAGCACAGCCAAAATTGCTTTAAAAACATATAGGCTTGGATTTTACTTGAAAGCCTATCACTAATGGCTGCTATGGGCATATATTGAATACTTCTCGTCTGAACCGATGTAACTTTATTAACCAAAGTTTTGGGTAGAGGAAGGAGGGCTGCACTTTGAAGAAGAACTATTTTAAAACTGACAATTAATTTTAAAACTTTTTTATGAAAAATATATATAAAACTTAAAATTTACCACTTTAACCATTTTTAAGCATATAGTTCAGTGGCATAAATACATTCACACTGTTATGCAACCATCACCACCAACCATCTCCAGGGATTTTTGAAGAATCACTTAAAAAAAAAAACAACACTATGATTCAATCTTTAAAGTGCTGCCATAATACAACTGTTTACCTCCAAAAGTATACAAAGAGTTTCTGACCACAGAAAACCAGTTCTCCCAACTAGTACTGCACATTTCTGTTATTCCCAGGTGGACAGTAAGTAAAAGAGGGATATTCTTAGGCCACTGCATTTTGAACATCAAAAGTGGAGGCTTGCTTTCACTGGGTTTCGAGAGGCTGGCTGGAACAATTACCACCAGCATTCTAGCGAGGGCCTCGGGAGCCTGGGTTTCTGGAAGCAGACTAGCTGGGGAGAAGGAAAATGATGAGTTTGTTATCCGCTTTCTGGTCTCCTTCCTGGTGACCTCACCCGCGCCCGGGGCCCCGACTCAGGCTCACCTCGTCACTCTCCAGGACAGCACGGGCCCACTCGTGCGCCTTGTACAGCTCATGCCGGCGGTCTGGCTTCTCCTGGAACCGAGGCTCCTTTTGGCAGGGTCGTCATCCCCAAAACAGGGAGACTGTGCTTTGGGGACGAGTTTTACATCATCGACAAAGATGAAAGGCTTGAATATGGACCTAGAGAGAAAGGAGAGCATTTCAGCCAAACCAGGTTCAGGGCCTGAGGACAGCAGACATTCCCAGGGTCAGCTCACGGCGGGTGGCAGGCGGGTGCCTCCCGAGAAAGAGCACCAACTGCATATTTTAGTGATTATTTTAATAAAACTAACTGCCGATTATAAATTGCAAAGTGCTCTATTTACAGTGAGGAGACATCGACACAGACTAGCTTTGTTCTGGGAAGGCCATTTGAGAGCTCTTTTCAGTTCCATGAACACACACGGTGCTTTGAGGAAAGGGTGCAATGGGCCACCAATAGGAGTTAGTCTTTCGCCACCATGGACCACGGAACAAGGCCCCCTGGAAAGGCAGGGTCTGAGACCTCATCTTTTTTGTAGGTTCTACCTTATTTGAAAATGTTTGGAATATCTCTGACAGACTCAAGGAGGGCAGAGATGAAGACAGATGACCAAAACAGAACCCCAGGGGCCGCAGAGAGGGCATGCCACAGAGAACAGAAGTCTGGTTGTATGAGAGGGCAGCCGAGGGCATAGTAGGCGGCTAAAGCAAGAACTCTTTGATTCGGCTCTTTGGCACAAGGGGTGTAACTTTGGGGACACAGCTTTGTATGCGAGTGCCCATGTGTGTGTGCACATGTATGCGTGTGTATACCTGTGCATACCTGGGGACACAGCAACACACCCCTCCAGATGTGCACACACCCCGAAACAGCTGGGTATCTAAGAAACTGCGTCTTGGGATTCTAGGCCCATGGGGTCTGTGGCAACCACAGCTGACTGAAACAGCAGGGAGAGAGCTTTACTCGCCCAGCTCTGCACCCAGAAAGAACACAGCTAGATCAAAGCAGTGTTCCAGGGGAGCACGGGACCTCTGGGACTCAAGGGTGGCCTGTATTCAATCACACCACGGGGGTACCTGCAAAAACAATCGGAGAGAATGAGACAAGTGTATGGCTTCAATTGGGGTTATTCTCTGTCCTCTTAACTTAGTGCACCCTGACCCACTCTGCGCCTCCAATGGGTGAGGAGTGAGCTGGGAAGTTGAATCCCTGACCCCTGAGGTCCCTGGGCTATCCAGGGTGCCACACATTTTCCCATACACCACCATCTGCAAAGCACTGGGAACCCAGAACCCTTGCACCCAAACTGTGTCCTTGGACTTCAGCATCAGTATCACTCTCAGACCCCACCCCCATCCTGCTGACTAGAACCTGCTTGTTAATGTCCCCAGGAGACTGATGACATCCAGGTCTAAGGAGCATAACCAAAGACAACAGTAACCAGCAGCGACCCTTCAGATTAGTTCCCTGAGATTATCAAGGGAAAAGGACTCAGGGGAGAGAAAGACCGTGATCGCAGCATGAAAGATCCGGCTCATGTTAATTTCATTTGAATACTGATAGCAGCTGCACCCTAAGCTTGTGAAGTGGGTGAAAATGAGTTTAGTTGCTCAGTTGTGTCCGACTCTTCGCAACCCCAGGGACCGTATCCTGCCAGGCTCCTCTGTCCATGGGATTCTCCAGGCAAGAATACTGGAGAGGGTTGCCATGCCCTTCTCCAAGGAATCTTCCTGACCCAGGGATCGAATCCAAGTCTCCTGCATTGCCAGCAGATTCTTTACTGTCTCTGCCACCAGGGAAGCCACCAGGTAAAGTGGGTGGGACTGGTTAAGTGCTGGTCTCTGCAGGTGATGTCAACACATACAGGAAACTGGCTCTGTCCACCAAGAAATATGAGGCACAGGCTCATGGGCTGGACCCTAATTCCACAAGGCCACGTCCTCCCAAAATCCTTCCCTCCCAGAGAAACCAGGAGCTGCCTTGTACAGAGGGAACACTCATTACCACTTGCTACTGCCTCCCGAAAACGCAGCACTTCTCTTCCCTCCTCCTGAATGTCAAGTGGGTGACTGCTGAAAGTGGAAGGAAATAATGCAGACATTTTAAATGTCTACAGAATTCTGATCCCATGGAGTTGAATTCTCCAACTGGTCATTTAGTTGAGGGTATTTTGAGGGTTTACTGGAAGAGGGTAATGGATGGGGAGGGGTAGAAGAGGTGGTGGTAAGGGAGAGTCCAGCAGAGAGATATCCAGAACTAACTGTCTCCGGGCACCTCTGGTTTCAGACAACACAGCAGCCTCACAGCAGGCAAGCGTCCCACGCTTCCGGTCCTGACAGCCCTCGGGGTTTCCTGAAAAGCCAGTGCGCACACACTGTCTTCTAGCAGACTAGGAGCCTCCTGCAGCCTCCTTGGCCTGCACTGAGGTCTCCTGAGAGACCCTGCAGCCCAGAGCCTGCATAGCTCACACCTCCTCCCTAGGCCTGGCATTGCACAGAGAGGGGTCAGAGCCAGGGCTCCCATGGGCTTGAGCTTGAAACTGGCGGTAAGGCTGGGGCAGGCTCAGCCGTGGCGAGTCAGAGGATCAGCAGTGTCCAGCAGAGCCGCTGAGCCTGGGCTGCCAAGGAGATCCCTTGGGACAGGGGTTCTCCCACTTCACATGGCCCCAGGCCCACAGCCGGTGCTCACTTCTGTATCCCATACAATCCCCCGAATGGCACCTCTCTTTTCCACATCTCCAAAGTCCCAGTGAGAGTCATGTTTCATAGGCAAGCTTGTCATTTAATTTCTCGAACTCGGTGCTTTACTTACTCAGGACCATCCTGAAACTGGCCCCATGGGGAGAACCATGGCACCGGGTCCTCCTGAGCAACTGCCCAAGTCTGCCTGCCTCACCACAGCAGGGCCGGGAATTAGGCTGGACTCCAAATGTGGGTCTGTGTCCCCTCTTGACCTCTGACCAGCTGTGGGGCCCATCATTTTTCCCGTCTCTCAATGGGCTGAGATGATCTCTCCTTTTCAGCTGCTAAAGCTATTGTGCTATTTCTCTTTCTGCGTCATGAGGCTTATGAACCTGTGCTTTCAAGAAGTTCATGGTAAGCACAGTTGTGGTCTTCTGCACCCAATACACAAGATAACAGCAGAGTTAAAAAAAAAAAAAAAAGTCAAAAGCCCTGCCTGATGGAATCTCAAGCTGGTCCACACTCACTGGCATGTGGAGATTAGTTTAACATCAGTGAGAGTGTCTGGTGGCATTTGTAAGACAAGAGGGACTATATGTTTATCCCTCCCATCCATCCATTTTAACATTAAAAACAAGTAAGTTAATAATATGATGAGGTTTCTGTAATATTCTAAAGCAGCCAAAGTCCTCCAAGAATTTTTTTTTCCAAAGTCTATAAGGAACTCAGCATCCTCAGCTGCTAAAAACATGAAGTATGTATTCGTCAGGTGGTTGTGCTCACTTGGCCATGTCAACTCTGCGACCCCATGAACTGCAGCCCGCCAGGCTCCTCTGTCCATGGGATTTTCCAGGTAAGAATACTGGAGTGGGTTGCCATTTCCTCCTCCAGGGGATCTTTCTGACTCAAAGACTGAACCTGTGGCTCCTGCACTGGCAGCTGGATTATTTCACCGTCAAATGGTTAAAGGGAGATTCTTTTTGAGACTGAATAAATGAAATTATTGCCATAATAAACTGCAATAATACACCAGAATGTGGGAATTATCTATAATTCCAACCTGATCACTTATGTCTATAGATTCAGAAAAGGGCAACATGGAAAACTCAGTGGTTTCCAAATGTTTTGATTTCTTACCAAACATTACAGAAAATGACATTACAAATACAAGTAGGTGAGAAGATACTCTGACATTTGACACTTGAATGAATGCGTGTTCAGAGAGATGAGATGACTTGATCAAGGCCATATATCCAGCCAGCAGCAAACCTGAACTGCCATGTGAGTCATGACTACCCTTCCCGGCACACCCAGCCATGGTGGGGCCCAGTTCATCACTCATGCTGAACACCCCAAGAGCGGCTCATGGCTGACTCTGACATAGACCTCTAGTATAACTGGCCAGCTCACATTTCTTACTTCAAGCATGGCTGTGTTCTTACCAATGATGCAGAAACTCCCAGAATGATGGGCTTAACTTCTGCCCCAGAGTCCTTGGTGGATCTGCTCGCACAAAAATAGCAGCACAAAAGGCCCTGCTTGGATGAATCTGCTAAACTGTAAACCAATCTGATATGGGCCTGGAAGAACCAGTTTCCCTCAATTTCATGTGTCCCTCGGAATGGTTCATTCATGGGTCATCCCAGCTGGGCTGCGAATCACTTAAATCACATACAGAGCTAAAGCCACATCTGGCTGAGAGCAGAACCTATCTGTAAAGGGCGTTTCCATTTAGAGGGAAAGAAAACTAGTACTTCTGGAACCTGGGACACCCTTTGGGCTGGATCCAGATACCCTGGGAGGTTTTGAAAAGTCAAAACCATGGGGTGGGAGAGAGGAAAAGGATACTGTTGGGAGAGTTAGGAATGAAATCAAAGGGAGGGCTATTTTACACAAGGTTGTCAGCTGGGTGTCGTCCATGCAGGCTGCGGCCCTGTATTTACATAAACCACAGTGTCTATAACATTATCTCCAATAATGAAAAGGTTCTACTTGTCACTGACATTTGAATTAACGAGATGAGACAGTCTCAACTGATGCAACGTAGACTCTCAAGCCTAGTACCTGGGAGAAGAGGAAGCAAACACCACACACACACACACACACACACACACACACACACACACACACACACACACACACACACACCCTGTATCACACACACACACACCCTGTATCACACACATACACACCCTGTATCCCTTGCATCTCTCCAAACACCACACACATACACACACCCAGTATCCCTTGCATCTCTCCAGTTCCCTGCCATAAAGTGGGTCAAGATCCTCTTTTCCTAGAACTTCCTGCCTATTTTCTGTTTTCCAGGCTGAATTACATGGCCTAATGCAATTAAAGAAATGGGCTGGGAAACAGCCTTCTAATGGAAACACTTTAAATTCTTTCCCTCCACTTGGTTTATCCTCCTGTATCTTGAATATTTGTGTTTTCTCAGATGTGAGAGCTTCTAAGTAGTGGAAGCAATAAGCCCTAATTCACAGTGTCTGCTGATTTCCACAGTGTAAACACACTGGGGCCCTTCTCAAGCTCCCCGTGTGACATTACTGAACACAGGGCTGGGCAGACATGACATCATCAGCTCTCACAAACTCCAACACAGCAATGGAACCTGGAAATTACACTGTCTCAAAATGCGAAGCTACCTCTCTGCTCTTTCCCTTCCCAATCCTTCATACTGATGAAGCTTTAACGGATATTGGCGTCCATGAAGCAAATGGTTAGAACTGGTGCACTAAAGCCAACCAATGTCACTACATGGATGATCGAGGCACCAGCTGACTCATCAGAATATATTACATGATGGAATTCGCCTACTCAATAAAATTAAAGTTCTTCTGCATCTCCCTCTATCTCTCAAACTCTGGCTTTTGTATCTGCCTCCAACTCTCAAACTTACATAATACCTGGTACAAATCAGGAGAGAAAGGAGGTAGGGAGGAAGAAAAAAGGGGACTATGAGAACAAGCTATTTTGAGAAAAGGATCTATAATTAATATAGTGAGCAAAGAGCCAAGAAGTGCTGAAGCAGACAGAACAGTAAGATCATGTCCTTTGGTTTCTAACATTAATTGGGAGGATAAATAACAGTCTTCTTTGAGTATAATCTTCTGCAAGGCCACTGCTCTGAAACTATTTCCTGCAAACATCTCTCTAATGTTTGTAGCATTAGTAGAAGCTGGCTAAAATTCCCTAATTTTATACCTAAAACCCAAGAGTAGGTAATTATGCTTCCTGCTGACAAAATACAAAATGGTGAGGATGCCCAATTACAAAGAAACATTGAAATGTTGAATAGGAGAAAAAAATTATGACAGTTCTGTAGTCACAGTAGGCAATGTATTTCATTTAAATATAGATGATAAAAATGAATGTCTTCCAGGAAGCCCTTAATAGCCTTTAAGGTCTTCTCAATTAATTTAACCATGAATAATTTTCTTTCAAAATTACTTGAAATTTTCACTTTTAGATATTAAAAGCTATTTTTCAGTGCATTTTTAGAATTGCATTGGGCTGTGTCCTATAGCCTAGGAAACAGAATTACTTTTTCCTCATGTCCGGGCACCACAAAGCTCTAAGCACAGCTGGAGCAGATGTCTGAGAAGTCAGGAACCAAGGGCGCTGTTGTGATCACTCTTCAGTTCAACCCACTCCTTCAAAGGCTCCTTTCCCGGAAGAACAATGTCTAAAGACCTTGACAGGATGTTCCAGACAGATTCTGAAAGCCTACACGTATCCCTGTGGGCCAGCACAGAGTGCTCACAAAAGCCACCAGCAAGCAAGGTCAGCATCCACACGGGAGAGGAAGGACGAGCCCCAGATCTGATCGACCGAAAAGGGGGGTGGGAGTGGGGTCACAGAACCAGGCATTCCTAACGAGGAGATCAAATCAAGAGAAGCCAGAGTCAAAGAGGCGTGTCCTGAGAGGCTGCCTGGAATACTGGTGAGTGGGTGAGGCTGCTGGTTAGAGGCAAGCAGAGGGCCCACGCTGGGCTTGGGAGGTACTGGGGGAGTGGGGAGATGGATGGAAACTCAAACTATAAAAGGACGCACAGCTGCAAGGGCTGCCATGCTGGCTCATGCCTCTGTGCCTTTGCACATGCTGTTCCCTCCCACCCAGAATGTCACTCTCCCTTTCAGCACCTAACAAACCCTGCCTCTCACGACACCAGTGCTCAAGAGTTCTTCCTCTGTGAAGTTTCACCTTCACTGCCTTATTTGTGCCACCTCTTATCTTGTAAACAGTCTCTAGCACGCAATAAGCATAATATTTGGTACACAGCAGGTACCTAACAAGTGCTTACTGAATGAATAAATGAGTGAATGAAAGACTAAGGATAGTTTATACTGGATTTAAAAGGTCCTGCTAGAAAGATCTACTTATATTGGGGCACGGAGGCCAAAGAGTCAGGGAAGGTAGTTGTCTTCTCCCCGGAGTCATCTAAGACACAGTCCCTAGCTGGGCACTGCCATTGCCTGTATTCCTGAAACAACAAGAGGAGAGTAAGTCTTTTCAGCTGGAAAGGGAATGAAATCAAACAGCTACAGATTCCCTGGTAGCAGAGTCAAAGGTTTGACACCCGATACTCAAATGATGATCAGCCAATGGAACACGTGAAAAATACGTGAATGGGCAGTCTACTGGAATGGGCAGTCTTCTAGAGCCTGAGGAATCAGACTTACTAGACAGACTCCTAAGCCCACCTTAAAATTCCTGACACAAAAGGTTTGGGTTAAGACATCTGTATTTTTCAAAAACTCCCCTCAAGTGATTCTGATCATTTAGAAGTCACGATGGTTGTGTCTAAGTTACCAATGGCATGATCTTGGTGTGCAGGACTGAAAGTTACTGAGACGGGCTGCTGTCTGCCAGGTAGACCAGAGACAGTCTAAAATAATAGCTAAACCTGTTATGCATTTACTTGGATTATCTCATTTAATCCTCCCAACAAACATAAAAAGTATGGTCTGGGATTATGCCCATTGTATAGGACAGACACAAGCTTAGAGAGGTTAAGGGACTTACTGGCTCTTAATACTGACAGAGGTGGGATTCAGCTTCAGGTGGTTTATGCTAGAGGCCACAAGCCCTTTGCTGAGATGTGTGGGCAGAAAGCAACGCCCTAAAACACAACGTCTTAGAGAAGAGGCCAGTCCCCTTGAAGTGGCTGCAATGTGCCTTGTCTCTGGGCCATTTTGTCCTCTAACTCACAGCAGCTGGTGCTTCTGATCAATCCTGAGCTTTCCTGCTATCTCTTCTGTCTCACTGAGTTTTATTTATCTTTGCATCCCTCATATACAGCACAATGCCTGGCCCATAATATATATTAATAAATGTTGAATTTAAAACAGTTTGATTCCATGATTGTGATGAACACTACGTGATAAAAGCCAAGAACTTCCCTTTTTCACAGCTCTTGTACTGCGCTGGCCATGGGGATACTGAAAAATGTGACTATATACGGAAGGGCAGGAACTCGGGGTGCGGTTACTGGGTGAGCTCTCAGGGGAAGCACACACTTGCCAGCGGAGTGACTGTGTCTCGGACCAACCTGGAAGGATCTGGGGTCCCAGTGAAGTAGTGGATGCATGGCGAGCTTCTGTTCTGAGGCAGGACCGACACGACACTGGCTGTGGTGAGGAAAGACTCAGAATCCACGCAGACTCCACTGGCTTTGTCCCGTAGGACATCAATCATGGTCTGCACAGTGATGCTTTCTGTAAAGAAAAAAGAGGCAGAGGAGGCAAGTGGCTAACCAAAATCCATTAGTTATTTCCCTTTTGAGTAACAGAACCCCTGAAATTACAGCTGGGAACAGAACAGCCCTCCTTTAGGTGTGGTCACAGGATAGATCTTGACCAATGAGAGGTAAGCAGAATGATGTGTGCAACTCGCCCATCACATCCATAAAAAGGAATGCTTGCCCTTCATTCTTTTCCCTCCTTTCCTGCTGGCTGGGAGATGCCAGTGAGTGGACCACAAAACAAAGTCACATGTTGAGGTAAAGTAACCCACCCACCCTGGACTGTCGATATACATTTAGACTAGGAGAAATAAAGGTGCATTTTTAAAAACCACATTATTTTGGGGTCTTTTGGTTACAGCACTTAGCAGTTCCTCAACTAGTACAATATGCAACAGAATGATATTCATAAGTAAGAATACAATCTATGCAGAGCACCAAGCGAGCTCTCTGGTATAATCCTGCTGGTTAGAGTTAATATTATATCTAGGGAATGACCATCAGAGAAGGCAATGGCACCCCACTCCAATACTCTTGCCTAGAAAATCCCATGGACGAAGGAGCCTGGTGGGCTGCAGTCCATGGGGTTGCTAAAAGTCGGATACGACTGAGGGACTTCACTTTCACGCATTGGAGAAGGAAATGGCAACCCACCCCAGTGTTCTTGCCTGGAAAATCCCAGGGACGGGGGAGCCTGGTGGGCTACTGTCTGTGGGTTGCACAGAGTCAGACATGACTGAAGCAACTTAGCAGCAGCAGCAGCAGCAAGGAATGACCTCTCCACAGTGGGAAATATACACAGAGAAGTCTTTCAAATATGGAGAACCATAAGGACTATTGGCTCTGACTTCAGATAAACAGACTAACAAATCTTTCTCTACATAGAATTCTGGTTCTTCACTTTCTCCCTCTGTTGGTAATTCATTAAAACGGTATTTTTTCAATCTGTATCCACAAAGATCAAATCAAAGCAACACATGGGGAAAAGGTACCTTAAACTTTGCTACCACAACTCATATCCTCTTTGTAAATATCTCCATGGATAATACATTGCACCTAAAAATATTAACGACAAGTCCCCACGTTCTTCAGCTATCCAGGGTTCAAACTTACTCCCTGTCTCATAAATGAATCTATTGATTTAAACCAGGATCTGACAGGTTGATAATGTCTCTTAAAACTCTTTTAATCACTGCCTCTCATTTCCCCCCTTGCATTTTATTTGCTCGGCCATTTCTCCTGAGTCTCCCATACTCCGGACTTCTTAAGCTACACTTTGCAGATGGTGTTATTAATATTCTCCTCCATCCTCTGAATTTCTGGCAAACTAGTAGCTAGATCCAGAAGCTGCATCAGGTCAATGTTTGATATTTTAGGCAGGACTACTTTACAATTGGTATTATATATTATACTTTCACCAAGTTAGATTTTTTTCAATTAAAAACTGTAGTTTTTTATAAGATTCTCATTTTAAAATAGAGACTTTCTTACCTTTCTACCTAGAATATATTAATAAAGTTTATAGCAAAAGTCCTAAAGTGTTCTTCTAGATTAAGAGTCAGCCAATTTTTTCTTTAAGAACCAGACAGGAAACAGTTTAGCCTTATGGGTCCTGTGGGGCTTCCTGGATGGCTCAGTGGTAAAGAATCTGCCTGCCAACGCAC
The DNA here is from genome assembly GCA_917880005.1 of Nanger dama. Taxonomy (NCBI): domain Eukaryota; kingdom Metazoa; phylum Chordata; class Mammalia; order Artiodactyla; family Bovidae; genus Nanger; species Nanger dama. Next base: position 31,459,155 of record CAKJTW010000022.1, read on the forward strand.
AGACGTGGGTTCAATCCCCTGGTCAGGAAGATCCCCTAGAAGACGAAATGGTAACCTACTCCAGTATTCTTGCCTGGAGAATCCCATGGACAGAAGAGCCTGATAGGCTACAGTCCATGGGGTCGCAAAGAGCTGGACATGACTGAGCACAGACACATACACGCGAAGACACGGGCCCTACAATCTCTGCTGGACTTGCTGCAACTGCTCAGTTCTACCACACAGCATGGAAGCGGCCATAAACTACAGGAAAATAAACAGGTGTGGCTGTGTTCCAGGGAAATTTTATTTACAAAACAGGCATCTACCAACAGGTCAACTCCTATTCTACATCACCAAAGGCTTGACTCACAAAACACATGTCTCACCAGCAAATACAAAATGTGGCCATTGTGGTTTATAGGGAAGGGTTTTCCACTCAGGCACAAAAGTAACAAGCTACCAGTCACCACATTTATCTAAAAATGGATTTTGGCTAAGTCAATATCGGGTGGGAAATAGAGGGCTCATGAAAGGAATTCAACAATTTGACTCAACAAGTGTTCACAGAACAAAGGGCCATAACAGGCATCACACGGGGGATCCTAATAAAAGATAGCACCCCTGACGTCAAGACTCAGCAGGCTAATGAAACAGGAAGATATACAGAGAAGATGCATCAAATGTACAAATGCTGAGGTATAAGCAAGGCTGCACTAAGTGTTTCAGACAAGCATAGTGACATTAGCATTTAGGAGAAATGGGAGCAGGAAATGTCCATGGATAAAACAAGCATCATGTAAAAATAAATACAAGTTGTGGTCATATGACTGCACAGCAAGGACTTCAGCACAAGTCAGTTTCCGTATACAGGACAAGGTCTGTTCTCCACTTTTCCTCTTTGCTTATTCTAAGTTCAAACAAGGTCTCTGAAACAGCTGCAAGACAAACGGTATGAGAGAGAGAACTGTAAGGAACACCCCAACTCACCTTCTTGCTTTTCTAAGGTGTCTCTGCCTGAACAGCAGGTTAGATGGTCATCAGCTGGAGAAAAAACTTCAGAGAAATTAAACTCGTCTTCTCCCGTCCACCAGCCTTGACTCTGAGCATAACTCCTGAGTTCCGGATGCTCTGCGTCGATTTTAGTCGTGAGCGAAAGCTGATTGCAAATGCACTTGACCCCCTCTGTAAAGAGTACAAAGTCCAGCTATTTAGAAATAGACTTATAAAACTTTATCAAGAAATGGACATTACAGGGCAGCTCTCCCCTGCAACATGACTCTAACTATATGGAGGAATCAATTCCATTTCTGAAGAGAGAAACACAAGGTCCTTGGTCTTCTTTTAAGATCTCCTAGAAGGTTTGAGCAGCCCTGACACATTTTATCACATTTTCAATGAGTGAGTCACTTGACCTGACAAACTGAACCCCAAGCATTTACTACCCACAAGAAAAGTGAAAGGTTCTTTGAAAGAACATCTGTGCTGCTAACAAGACTCATGAATGTCTCAGCTCCAGACATTTCTCCTCACCAGGTTAGTCTTGCTTAACTACTACGCTTCTGCTCAAATCTATATATATGTTTGGTTTTTTTAATTTTAAAATATGGTACTTCTTCATTCAGATTTTTTCAGGCCCCAAAATTTAGAAAAACACAGTGACCCTGATAATGAATTATTTATTTATTTAGGCCACACTGTGCAGCTTGTAGGATCTTAGTAACCTAACCAGGGATTGAACCCAGGTAACTGGCAAAGACAGAATGGAGTCCCAACCACTGGACCACCAGGGAATTCCCGATAATGAATTGTTTTAAAATAATGGAATGTATGTGCAAATATGTGTGTATCTGGCTGCCCAGAAATGAGGAGCACATTAGAGCCTGCAGATGTAGCACTGAGAGAGTCTTAAGTCCAGGCACCATGGCCTTAGCTCTTCCTGGCCTTGAAATTCCCCACCAGCCACCACCACTCACCTGTGATTTTCTCTGCAGCCCAGTACTTCCCTACAGTCTCCAGCACCCAGGCCTCCTCACGGTCCACGATCAGATATGTACTTTGGAAGCTGTGGCAGGAGTTTGCATCTTCATAATAATTCCCACCCTGTCCATGTTCTTCCAACAAGGCGACGATGACATCTAAGGCTTCTTTAGCTGTTGCCCCTCTCTCTAAACCAAGCCTGAAGTAAGAAGACCAGAAGCACACCTCTGTCATTTCACACCACCTCATCATTATTAGCACAGGCATCAAAAGTTGGGACCAAGCTGAGTTATGAAGAATGCCGACGTGCATAACCATGTTAAATACTCAGGCTGATACGCAAACAGATAAACAGTGTTTGAACTCACTATGCATGGCACACATTCCACTCAGAATCATGGGGGCATTGTCTGTCTTCGGTCATGCCCTTTCCACACAGTCAGGAGCCCAGTGGCTTCTCTCTCTTGAAAGGAAGCTTGGCCGTTTCTCTTTTCTGACTGACTCCCCTGAAGCTGGCCAGCTTGGTAGAAGACCTTAACAAGCCAATCTCTCCGTGGCTTGTTCTCCCTCCTGCCTCTGTGCAAAAGGAAACTTCTGCCCAGTCCAGCCCTGACCTCTATGATTCTACACCAGGTATTCGGGTTAGTAATAGAAGTGCTCTATAGCCAGCCACTGTCCTCTGTGAATGTAATTCACCCACCATCTCCTTAGGAATGGCAGCTGGTTAGGACAAGACCAGTCCTTTTTCTATATACTTCTCCTCCTACCTAACAGCCCACCTCCACTGGTATGACTTACAGCTTCAGTCATTCAAAAGGAAAAACAACTTCCAAAGTGAAACAGCCATCTCCTCCCAGCTCTTCCAACGAAGAGACTCCTTAAAAACGCCACAGAAACTGCCCTCTATGGAACTTGAGCCTGCGTGCTTGCATGCTAAGTCACTTCAGTCGTGTCTGACTCTTTGTGACCCCATGGACTGTAGCCCCTAGGCTCCTCTGTCCATGGGATTCTCCAGGCAAGAATGCTGGAGTGGGCTGCCATTCCCTCCTCCAGGGGATCTTCCCACAGGGATGGAACCCACCTCTCTTATGTCTCCTGCATTGGCAGGCGGGTTCTTTACCACTAGCGTCACCTGGGAAGCCGTGTAACTTGAGCAAGTTGTATCATATATTTGAACTTCAGTTTTATGTCACCAGTAAAATAAGCACCTACGTCACTGAGCACTAGGAAGATGGGTTTTATGAGATAATGAACATGAAAATACACGGCATTGGCACCAGGGACCAAGTGGGTGATCAGCAAGTTTTCAGACACAGCAGACTGTGGCAGAAAAACAAATGACTCAGAGATAAAGGGACCTCATTTCTAATTCTGCTTCTGTTATCCACCGGGAATAACCTTTTCAAACTTTTACTGTCTTGTCTGTAAAGTGAAAAACAGTACTGTTTCCCACTCAGGCTGATTTGAAAGAGAATGGCACATAATGGGTGCTCAGTAAATTTCTATTTATTCATCTCTTCATTCAAATTGTAATGTTGGTGACAGAAGCATGGAGTCTCAGAACAGAGGCAATGGAACCCAACTAAGACGGCAGCAGAGGCCAGTTCTGGGTGAGTTTTCAACTTGAGATGCAATTACTATTAAAATTCACCCAGTTTGATTCTTCCTGAAGGGACACTGCACTGCACTGCTAGGGAGACGAAGAGATAATGGGACTCCATGATCCAGATTTATCTTTGCAACAGGCTTGTTTTCAGAGATAATTATATACCATTCATTTGGCATTTCTCAATTTAAGCTTAGTTAGGAAGTCTTGATGACAAGGCAATGCTTTGAGAAGTTGAAGCCTTAGGGGAGTCATATAAGAAAAATTCATTAGAAGATGAAAGTAGTGGAATCTTCTGTTGGTCTGTGTCATCTTCTCCAAAAAGGAGTAGAGATAACCACTCACCTCATCTGGACGGTCCAGAGCGAACAAGTGTGCTGCAAGTACCTCTCACAGCCAAGAGCTGGCCACACAGGAGGGCCCCTTCCTGCTTTCCCCGGGTCCCTGGTGGCTCCTGGTCATTCTAGGCAGAATGCACCTGGGGCCTCTGCAGGGCCCCACTTACCAATGCAAACAAGCACTGGGAGGAGCCTGTGAATACCCAGCCAGGGACAGCAAGGTCACCTTTGGCAGCTGGGACTTCTCTTTCACAGTTTTTCTTTTAAAGATTTAAAACAAAAAAAAAATTGTTTTTGAAGTGGACTATTTTTAAAGTCTTTGTTAAATTTGTTACAGCATTGCTTTTGCTTTTTGTTTTGTTATTTTTTGGCCCCAAGGCATGTGGGATCGTAGCTCCCTAACTAGGGGATGGAACCGCGGCCTCTGCACTGGAAGGCAAAGTCCTAACCACTAGACCACCAGGAAGTCCCTCTTTTGCAGTTTGTAACTTACTCTCCTACTGCTCTGCCCGTTTGCACCCCACACTGACTTTAGTGCCTTCTGCAGTGTCTGCAGGAGGGCCTCTGCACTCATCCACAGACATGATTCTGATTAAACCCCTCATGCCAGGACCATGGGGAAAAGATCCCCGTTTGTCCCACCTGACCATTCCCAGGTGGTCTCCTGCCACGGGCGGAGAACAGGACCGCTGCCAAAGCTGTGGATGACAGAGGGTCGCATCCTCTCCACCTGAGAGCCAGAGGAGCATCTGTACCTCTGGATCCAGGCCCACAAGGCACCCACCATCAAGAGGCCTATTTTAAAGCCTTTCCCAACATTTCCCCTCCTAGACGAGGCGCATTCATGTGATGCCAAATGAGAACAGGGGCTTTCTGGTCTCCACGCCTGCTTTCACTTTGGCTGCTATACCTCTGTCACGGGCTTGACTGGAGCAGGAAAAGGACTGAAATTAACCGCACCAACAGTTAACTCTCAATCAACTGTTAGAGTCTCGCTCTGGCACTTACCTTCAGCATAACTCAAATCCTTCAGAAATGTGCGCCTGGTCAGGTTATTCTGGGTCTTGGAGTTAGATGCTCCCAAATTCAAATCCTTATTTTTATGGAAAATTCTGGAGGAAATGCCTATTTGGGGCCAATGACTTTCTCACCGGTATGTCAAACTTACTGTGTCCTTTCTGGAAAGGTGAACACAGCTCACCAAGGAAGGTGAGCACCCTCCGCACTCCCCTGCTGCAAGCCCCCATGTTTAGGAACACTGCTCGCTTGTCTTCTTGATCCCTATGCTTCCACTGATTAGGAAAACCCCTGTGCCACTGTACCCCAATTAAGGTGAAACATGGGGCTTCCCAGGTGGCACAGTGGTGAAGAAGCCACCTGGCCATGCAGGAGACTCAAAAGAGATGCGGGTTCCATCCCTGGGTCGGGAAGATCCCCTTGGAGTATCCTTACCTGGGAAATTCCATGGACAGAGGAGCCTGGCGGGCGACAGTCCATGGGGTTGCAAAGAATCGGACAAGACTGAGCACACACATGCAAGTTATAATCAGATTTCCTGTAAACATACAATCACTGCCCTAGAGAAAGTCATAAAAACAAGTCAGTCCCCCTCCCCTCTTAGGAATGAGCCTATACAGATGCAAATAACCTTTCTTATTCCCCACAAATCAAGGGGTCTGCAACGCCTCTTTTGGTTCACTGTTTTTTTGTTATCAAAAGGTTCCCAGCTTCTAGCCAGAGGGATGAAAGCAGGAGGGGAAAGTGGATGTTAATGGCTCCACTGATTTAGATGAAAGGTGTGTGAAACCTTTTGACTGGCCTCCATCTCCTGGTACCCAGAGCTTCCTTGCTCCTGGAGAGAAGTAACCTGCACTCTAGTACTCCCTGAGGGGGCAGGCACCCGACACCAGGCTCTGTGGAAGCCTCAGGCAAGTCCCTGAATCTCCCTAGGTTTCCTGTCTACCAAACAGAAGTAGCCACACCCACTTCAGCAGATGGTGGTGAGTTAAATGAAATATTCTCTGCAAAACTCATTACCCAACAGTGTTTGGGAAATAGTAACTCTTATTTCCACAGGTTCCTTCCTCTATAGACACTGGTTATTGTGTGCGCTCAGTCATATCCAACTCTTTGCAACCCCAAGGACTGGCCCACCAGGCTCCTCTATCCAGGGGATTCTCCAGGCACTAATGGGGTGGGTTGTCATTTCCTACTCCAGAGGATCCTCCCCAACCCAGAAATCGAACCTGTGTCTCCTGCATTGGCAGGCAGATTCTTTACACTACGCCACCTAAAAAGAGCAAAACCAACACTGGCTAAACCTCCTTTCAAATCACCAGTGAGTCCTCACACTCACCAAAAACACCAGAAAGAACTGTCTTATATAAGATTCAAATCACGTTTTTACCACACTGCTCTCTGGTGTCTATTTCTTCCCTGCTTCTGACTTAAATAAACTGTTTCTTTGTGCACTCTCCCATACCTTGTGCTGTGTCTCTAATAATAAACTTGTAGCTGTTTTACAGTTTTTGTCAGGAAGATCCCCCAGAGGAGGAAATGGCAACCCACTACATTATTCTTATCTGGAAAATCTGGGCAGAGGAGCCTGGTGGAGTCCATGGGGGCATAAAGAGTTGGACATGCCTGAGCATGCACGCAGTCCCTCTGAAAACATGTGGAGCTACTTACTGTACCCATCAGCTGGGAGGCACTTAGACGTTGATCTACGAGGCCTTCTGGCTCAGGGGTCACTGTTAGGATTCAGCTGGTATGGAATGGCTCCTCAGGATCTGACTGTGTGTGACTGAACTGATCACAGCTGGTGTAAGCTGAGACCCTGAACTCACAAAGAGCCACTCAAGGAGCAGATACCGCAGCAGGGTCCTCTTCACATCCCTGTCTTTGTATTGTGATAGCTGTCATGGGTGGCCAGGAAAGGAGTTGAAGCTAAATGACTACAATTAAACTTACCCTGTCATCTACTCCCAACATGTGTTACTGTCCCAGACCTTGGTAACTATCACAGCCTCAATTACGTGCTAAATATATCTTCTCTGTCTACATCCCTGGGCCTTGTAGACCCAGGTGAAATGCATCTCCTTGAAGCATTCCTAAATGATGCAGCCCATTAACATCTCTGAACATCCAGCCGCGTTTGCTGAGAGCCTGGGATTCAGTGCCATTTATGTGGCTAAAAATCTCCAGTTGCCTTAAGATACATTTCTCCTCCTGTCATCTTAAATTGGTCTAAAATCTTGCATCACTCAATTTTCTGTCCTCTCCCTGCAAACAGACTAAGATCTCTTTGAAGTGTCTAAGCTTCTTTATGTGCCTACAAAGTCTAACACAAAGCACACATTCAATAACTCTGGTTGTCTTATAGGTTAATGAACTTGAAAAGATACGTCAGAAGCACTGAAGAAAGAAAAAAACCATTCTCTTCTGTCATCTCTTAGAAATCAACTGTTTAAATGGTGATATCTTCCAGTTCCATTAATCCCCTCCATGAAGACAATGATAACTCAAAATGCAAGGTTGTAAATGAGGCATAAAAGGGGCATTATTTTCCACTGCTAACTCTTCATTTTCAGGATTTCTCTTAAACATGGAGGTAAAACTACTGGGACAGCTGTCAAAACATAAGCTGAAAGTTTGTTATTCTCTCCATTGTACTCTGTTGATCAAGAGAGAATTCATTATAAATATGAGGCTTTTTCCTTCTTTTCTCCAGCTCAGGGGACCTGCTCCTTCTGAGTTTATAATAATCAGGAATAGTAGGGAAGGGTTAGGAAGGCATAAAGGCAACATGGCATCAAAAAGTGTCGCAAACTGACCTGTCCACCAGGTGAAAGAAGCTACAGGCCACAGACGTCTTTGTGTAGATGTGCAATTTCTCCCTGCAAAACCTATAAAATGTAAAAACCTCCATTCCTTTTTGTAGGATGTCCCCTTCGGGAAGCTCTAGAGGTCATCCAATTCAGGACTCACATTGAACAAATGACGGGCACAGATACTAATGGTGTTTCCACATTGAAAACCAAGACCTCCAGCTCCCAGCCCAGTCCCCCTTCAACCATGCCATGAGTCCATTGCATTTCACTATTTCAGGAAAAAAGAAACGACTTCAGAATGTCATTTCATTCCTGCCACTTTCTACTGTAGTCATTCTTTCCAAACCTGGCCACTGATCAGCCGCTGCACACCAGGGACACGGCCCTAGTGTTTCTGACACATTAGTGAACAAGCCAATGGAGACCTCCCTCTTGCCAAGCTTACACGTCCGCTTCCGCGCTTCACTAATGCATTAAGTGTGAATGCATTACCCTGTGGCTGGGAGGAGAGAGGAAAGAAAAGAGGAGAGGCATAGAGGGGAAAGGAGGGAAGCAGTTTCTGTTCTTTCTTCCTTTATATTTTATGTGTTTTATATATTTTTTTCTATTTACTTTTATATATTATTAGATATATTTCAAAGACCATAAAATTGACCCATTTAAAAGTGTCATTGAATGATCTTTAGTGTCTTCATAAAACTGTACAACTATCACCATAATCTAAGTTTAAAACATTTCAAACACCCCCAAAAGAAGCCCCGTACCCATCAGGAATCCCTCTCTATCCCCCACTCTAACCCTAGGAGATCACTTTCTGCTTCTGTGAATTTGCCTATTCTGGGTATTTCATGTAACTAGAATCATGTAATATGTGACCTTTTGTGTCTGGCTTCTTTCACTTAATATAATGTTTTCAAATATAGCAGGTATCAGCACTTGATTTTTTTTTAATTTCTGAATAATATTCCATTGTAATCTACTCTTTTTTCCACCACTTTGAAATTTACATCAAAAGGCGTAAGTCTTCTCTGGAAGAGCTGCATAACAAAGTATGAGGTTTGAGAGCGAGAAAGCCCATCCCCACCCCACCTGTTCTGAGCAGGTGTCTCTAAGAGCCACCACGCAGTACCTGACCAGATCCATCCCCAGCAAGGCTTCCGTCTCAGCAGCTGGCTCTCTGGCACTGATGGTTCCGTTGGCTATGCACACTCCATGTTCATTGGCTCCCATTTCTGCCCCCCAAAGCCACGCAGGTCTGCTTATCACAATTGCATGGGTCCTGGGAACTTGATTGATTGAAATATAAGTGCACTAAAAACGAAGACAGAAGAAAGAAAGGGCCATTATCTGTCAGCTACCACTTAGTTTTCACCTTGGTACTTACATTAAAACACCACATCTATTACAAACAGAGCCGAGAAATAAAAGGCCTTGGGGACACCCAGACTTAAAAGACACCGCACATCTCAAAGCAGCTCAAAGGTTTCCACAGTGAGTTTCAGTCTTGCCACTCACTCAGTTTCCAGTCTCTTTAGTTCAAGCCAATCTGTGCACAATGAAGACATCTATAGTGGCGGTCTATTTTCAGGTACCAGGTATTGAGCTGGTTTGTGCCCTGAATATTCTGTATCTGGTCATTTCAAAATGCATAGATGGCCACCAGCATTTCAAACAAGCATACCTATTTATTTGCAAAACTCCTTCTAGATTAGTGGTTTTCAAACTCTGTAAAAGTTATAGCGCTCTATCTGTAAAGGAAATTCTACTTAGATGTCTAACATAGAAAGCAGATAAAAAGGAAGATGCTTTGTCTGCAGAACAGAAGTCCCTTAAGCTTCCTGCAATGATCCCCAGCTCCTCAGAACATAGTTTGACAACCTACATGATTGCTCTAGTGGTACAAAAGAGAAAAACATGCGATACTTCACATTTCACTAATGCATTAAGCGTACAATCTCTTATCCACTGTGCTTCCCAGTCTGCCCCATTTGATCCCCACACTAAGCCCATGAGGACACAGTCCCAGAAAGGCATTTCTTTAACTCCTTCTACAACTGTGGTACATGCCACTTAGAGCTGTGTCTTACCTCCTCCAGTCCCATGCCTGTTCTTCCATTCACCGCAATACACTTGGACCGGTTCTACTGTCTTTTTATGCTTTTGGGTAAAAGTTTGCATGGAGGAAGGATTCTGAGGCTTAAAACACTTGGAAATAAATAACTTGATCTAGATTAGCCCATTCCTTTCCAAGTAAAGACACAGTAGCCTGGAAAGCACTCAAAGCCTTCCCCTCCCCACACTGGACCCCTAGGAGACTCCACTGGAGCAGCAGGAAAAGCACTAAGCTAGGCTGGCCGTGGGGCCTCCTGACACTGATATCCTAGTATCTATGACGCCCTCTTCATGAGAGCTGCGGAACTCAGGGCTTTAAATTATACAGGGCTTTTTAGCTGTCAGGGGAGAACTCTATCAGCCGTAGCATCCACTTACATTTTAAACTGGGCATCTGAAAGCACTGGATCAACTGCAGCCTTAGACCTCTTGTTTTGATTCAATACCCAGTTATATTTCTGAATGCAGCCCAGAAAGCTATTCTGCATTGATTTTCCATAATCTCTAAACCCTAGGTAAGAGGTGAAATGCACACTCGCTGGTCACATGACATCTGTATCTTCACAATCCACATTAGGTATTGCTCTGCCCTGGGATAATGTTATTTCACTTGATAACTATTTGTAAACTGAAAGCTAAACTCAGAGGTTGTCAAGAGACCTTTGAGTTTTTCATGGCAAACTGATAATAAAATATACTCTTGAAATGTTTTCCCCTACTCAGTTCCCTATAGTTATTTATTTTTTAAAAAAGGATCCTTTGACAACAAAAACTGGCCAAAGCACTAAACAGCCTATGGTCCTCTGTGCTCTTCTACATGGAATTGAGGGATGTATGTTAGAATTGTCTTATTTCATGCAAAGCAGTCCAGACATTGATCAACACTTTCCAAATCCCCTGTACCCATTGAGGTCGAGTGACAAATTTGGTCTTGAAAAGACTGAATAAATAGGGAAGGAATCTCAACTTCCTAAGCACAGATTTATCATAAAATTTTTTTAAGGACAGGAAAAAAAGCAAAAATAGGAAATGAGCTTATTTATTTGTCCTCAAATTCATGTTTACACCTTCATTCTCATTTCATCAATTATCTACAGAGCACCAACCACACACAAGGCATCTTGCGCAAAGTGCTGCTGGCAGATAAGTCAGTGAGGGGCCCAGTCCCTGTCCCTTCAGTTGGCAAAGGAGAAGGCATACACACAAATGACCACAACCACTGGCCAAATTAAGGCGTGTCTATTTAACAGGCACTGCATCTCCCCCTCCTCCCACCTTATAAAAAGTGAAAGTCCCCAGTCGTGTCCAATTCTTTGTGACCCCATGGACTATACAGTCCATGGAATTCTCCAGGCTAGAATACTGGAGTGGGTAGCCTTTCCCTTCTCCAGGGGATCTTCCTAACCCAGGGATTGAACCCAGGTCTCCCACAGTGCAGGTAGATTCTTTACCAGCTGAGCCACAAGGGAAGCCCAAGAATACTGAAGTGGGAAGTCTATACCTTCTCCAGGGGATCTTCCTGATCCAGGAATCGAACTGGGGTCTCCTGCATTGTAGGTGGATTCTTGACCAACTGAGCTATGAGGGAAGCCTCTGCACTTCTGACCAACCCAATCCTGCTATTCTTTTTCCTTTTCCCATTCCACTCCATTTTAACCCTTCCAAAATACTATATAATTGACTTATGTACTGCATGTGCTGTTTATGTATGCTATTTCCCCAGGCTAGAATGTAAGCTCCAGGAGAGATACAGAAATGAGAGAAGGCTCGATCCCAAATCTGGTACATAGCAGGCATCAATAAATGAATGAATGAATCAGTAACAAAGGTCAGAAGGAGCTGCTGCTGCTGCTAAGTCACTTCAGTCGTGTCCGACTCTGTGCATAATTGAGGTTAAAGGCAAGGAAACACATCCAAATAGGCAGAGGTTTTATCAAGTGGGTGGCATTTGAGTTGACCTTGCAAACTGAGCCAGACATCGCGGTATTCCAGAGAGAGGAAACAGGATGAGAAGAAAAAGGTGGGGATGTCACAAATGTGCTCCCGGTTCAGGGAGGTCCTCCACTCGGCCACTTAGGGGAGCTATGATGGCACTGAGCCACAGTACTTACTGCAAAAGCGTAAGTATTGACGGATAGAAGTGCTGAACACTGAATCCAAAAGACCATATGCTCTTCATGGGAGTTCAAAATACATGCAGCCAACTTGACACTTTTCACACCAAAACTGGAATCGTGAGGAAGCAAGAAGATCTCCAACTAGACATATAAGCTAAATCAGCCCCTTTCAAGCACCAGGCTGAACGCTGATCCCCAGATCCCTGCACAGGACCCAGGGCAGCCGGTGAGGGGGAGCTGGTGTGTGAGCACCCCATCTTATGAGTGTGCACTCAGTTGCTCAGTCACGTCCAACTCTTTGTGACCCCATAGACTGTAGCCCGCCAGGCTCCTCTGTCCTTGGGATTCTCCAGGCAAGAATACAGGAGTGGGTTCCCATTTCCTTCTCCAGGGGATCTTTCCGACTCAGGGATGGAGCCCTGTGCCACCAGGGAGGCCCAAGCAGGCCTGTGACACACACCCTTGGGCACCTTTGTCGTGGACCACCGCAGTCTGGCTTAACAAGGGCCCCTCTGTGGCTGCAATTCACACAGTTCACTGGGTCTGAAACCTGACTAATCACACCCAGGTTTGGGAGGAAGAAACATTTGTTTCACAGAGATTAGTTACTTAAAAGTCCCAGTTTGGGAGCAAATCTCACAAATAAGGAACATTTACACACAATGTAATGAGTTAAACTTCAGTCAGCCATCTAGAACCTGAACTCTGCAGGCAGTCATTTTCTTAAATAAGATTCACCAACTCAATTGCCATGTTATTAACAAGGCAGAGAAGAAGTGGGGTTTGAAGTAGCAGAGAAGGTTTCTTTGAGGGGAAAAATCAAAAAGCATCTGAAATCTTTGAGCATGAAAAAAAAAAAAAAAACTTATTTCTAAAGTAAAATTCTCCAGCTAGATTTCTGTTAGAAAAAAGGATAAAGAAAATGTTGACCACTCAAAAGATCAGTCTTTATGGGTATAGTTCTGGCCTCAGCTCTGGTAATTAAGCTGTTTAAGGGGCTTGCACAAAAAGAGGAGCAATTTGTCTTGCTGCCCCATTGCCAGGCCCACTGAGTCTTTAGTAAAACAAATCTGTCAGCTAGTGTGCCTTCTGGGTGCTAAGACCACACAACAAGCCCGAGGAGCAGTGGGGGGTGAGGGGTAAGGCATACTCCTAAATTTCATCTTCCAGACTTCCTGGCGGTCCAGTGGTTATGACTCAGCAATTTCAACGCACAGGGGGCACAGGTTCAATCCCTGGTCAGGGAACTAAGATCTCACAGGCTGCAAGGCACAGCCAAGAAATTGGAAACGCAAACTTAAAAAAGAACTGTCAGCACTGCCTAATGCTAATCACTGAAGTTTGAAAGACATTGCTTGTACTGAGCTCGTCGCTCTCAGGTGGCTCCTGGGGACACATACCACGTTGGAGGATGGAAAGATAAACCTTGACAAGGCCCTGGAGACAAAGACAAAAGACAATTTTTCTGCAGGGCAAGCCCTTTATTATTTTGTGTGATGGTGTCCAAAATGAAAAAGCAAAATCAGCGTCATGCTGTCGCCTAACCCTTGCACATTCCTGCACACACTATTTCTGGATATCACCCAATGAAAGGGAATAGAGACACTCACACAATAGACGTTTCACTTGCTGCAATGCAACCATTGTGCCTTTCCTACTGTACTCAGATGGTGAACACAACCCTGGCACCGCCAGCGAAAAACCACTGTGAAATGAGCTGATGAGTCAGCCAGACTTCTTAGGAGGAGAAAGAAAGGTGGGGGAAAACGGGATGCTTTAGGAAAATAGGTTTAGTTTTAGAAAACCTGTGACTCTAAAGCAGTATTGAGATTCTCACTGAGGTTGTTTTTTAATGTTTTTAATCCTAGTGTCTTCTTGCCTGCAACTAGACTGGTTTTGGGAAACGTGCCATTAAGGCTTATATGAGTCTAAACAAAGACAAAAGAAGATGCTGAGTATACTTTAGAAGAGCTGTTTTTTTTTATCTCCCTGAAGCTGCAAGATCTTTAAGGATGGACAATGCAAGGGGTTCAGAAACAGGCTTGGGAAAGGGGATGCAATGGAAGGAAGCCCCCAGACCAACCCACTCTCCCATGAGGCCAGGGAGATGCTGACTCCACAGGAGGCTGGGAATCCCCTGCCTCTGGGGCTGAAGAGATGAAAACAGGAAAACAGACAGGAAGAAAAGTTTGCAATCTACTTAGTGACCATGGCTCTGCTCAGATTCCAGATTCCAGAATGACTGTACTCCCCTGTGGTAAGGGATAATCTTCAGAATTAACACTCAGAACCCACTCCCTGCCCCACCATGGACATGGACAAGGACAATGTTACTAATAACGACACCAGCTACCATTAATTGGTAATTTTCTGTTCTTCTTGCAAATATTTTCTTTGGGAAGAAAGGAGGAAAAAAAGTATCTACTAAAAATCTACCCCAAACTGTGAAAGTTGTATAACCTGATTGAGGATACTAATCCCATACAGAATTTCACCTAGTGGAAAAATTAAAAATTTTTTAATAATTTTCTAAAAAAGGAAACAATGAAGTCTAAATGGAGGAGAGGTTTATCTATTATATAATAATAAGATAATCATTCAGAAAGCAATTATGTATCAAACTTGACTTGGCTATCAAGAATTCTGTCTCCATAAATTATGGTATAATAACTCTCTTGGGCACCAAGTATAGATAATGGAAACTTTAGTTGAAACCCACTGTTTTTTCCAGGAAAATACTGTAATGTTGTGTCCTTTCTTTCTTAAATAGAAGGCTTGCTGCTGCTACTGCTGCTAAGTCGCTTCAATCCTGTCAGACTCTGTGCGACCCCACAGACGGCAGCCTACCAGGCTCCCCGTCCCTGGGATTCTCCAGGCAAGAACACTGGATGAGTTGCCATTTCCTTCTCCAATGCAGGAAAGTGAAAAGTGAAAGTGAAGTTGCTCAGTCGAGTCCGACTCTTCACGACCCCATGGACTACAGCCTACCAGGCTCCTCTGTACATAGGATTTTCCAGGCAAGAGTACTGCAGTGGGGTCCCATTGCCTTCTCCTAAACAGAAGGCTTCATTTCAGTTCAGTTCAGTTCAGTCGCTCAGTCGTGTCCAACTCTTTGCGACCCCATGAACTGCAGCATGCCAGGCCTCCCTGTCCATCACCAACTCCTGGAGTTCACACAGACTCATGTCCATCGAGTCAATGATGCCATCCAGCCATCTCCTCCTCGGTCGTCCCCTTCTCCTCCTGCCCCCAATTCCTCCCAACATCAGAGTCTTTTCCAATGAGGCAACTCTTTGCATGAGGTGGCCAAAGTACTGGAGTTTCAGCTTTAGTATCAGTCCTTCCAAAGAAATCCCAGGGCTGATCTCCTTCACAATGGACTGGTTGGATCTCCTTGCAGTCCAAGGGACTCTCAAGAGTCTTCTCCAACACCACAGTTCAAAAGCATCAATTCTTCAGTGCTCAGCCTTCTTCACAGTCCAACTCTCACATCAGTACATGACCACAGGAAAAACCACAGCCTTGACTAGACGGACCTTTGTTGGCAAAGTAATGTCTCTGCTTTTGAATATATTATCTAGGTTGGTCATAACTTTTCTTCCAAGGAGTAAGAGTCTTTTAATTTCATGGCTGCAGTCACCATCTGCAGTGATTTTGGAGCCCAAAAAATAAAGTCTGACACTGTTTCCCCATCTAGTTCCCATGAAATGATGGACTGGATGCCATGATCTTCGTTTTCTGAATGTTGAGCTTTAAGCCAACTTTTTCACTCTCCACTTTCACTTTCATCAAGAGGCTCTTTAGTTCTTCACTTTCTGCCATAAGGGTAGTGTCATCTGCATATCTGACGTTATTGATATTTCTCCCAGCACTCTTGATTCCAGCTTGTGTTTCTTCCAGTCCAGCGTTTCTCATGATGTACTCTGCATATAAGTTAAATAAGCAGGGTGACAATATACAGCCTTGACATACTAATAGACCTAAACCCATTCCACATCCACACACAAATGCACCCATGCACAGACAGAACATCATAATCCAGGAAATCATTCGTCTGCTTCCTCAACACCCCTACCCACAAGGCCCAAAATAGAGGGAGATGAGTTCTGCAATGCACAGTGCATAGCATCCTCAGGACTGAGAGGCCTTCACAGATACATACTTATCTGTCAGGTCTCATGCTATAAAGAGCAATATTGCACAGTAACCTGGAATGTTAGGTCCATGAATCAAGGCAAATTGGAAGTGATCAAACAGGAGATGGCAAGAGGAAATGTCAACATTCTAGGAATCA
This sequence comes from Nanger dama, assembly GCA_917880005.1. Classification (NCBI taxonomy): domain Eukaryota; kingdom Metazoa; phylum Chordata; class Mammalia; order Artiodactyla; family Bovidae; genus Nanger; species Nanger dama. The sequence continues at coordinate 31,475,411 of CAKJTW010000022.1, forward strand.
GCGAACTAAGACAGACTGGAATGGGTGAATTTAACTCAGATGACAATTATATATACTACTATGAGCAAGAATCCCTTAGAAGAAATGGACTAGCCATCATAGTCAACCAAAGAGTCTGAAATGCAGTACTTGGATGCTATCTCAAAACGACAGAATGATCTCTGTTCGTTTCCAAGGCAAACCATTCAATATCATGGTAATCCAAGTCTATGCCCCAACCAGTAACACTGAAAAAGCTGAAGTTAAACAGTTCTATGAAGACCTACAAGCTCTTTTAGAATTAACACCCAAAAAAGATGTCCTTTTCATTATAGGGGACTGAAATGCAAAAGTGGGAAGACAAGAAACACCCAGAGTAACAGGCAAATTTGGTGTTGGAGTACAAAATGAAGCAGAGCAAAGGTTAACAGAGTTTTGCCAAGAGAACACACTAGTCATAGCAAACACCCTCTTCCAACAACTCAAGAGAAGACTCTACACATGGACATCACCAGATGGTCAACACCGAAATCAGACTGATTATATTCTTTGCAGCCAAAGATGGAGAAGCTCTATACAGTCAGCAAAAACAAGACCGGGAGCTGACTGTAGCTCAGATCATGAACTCCTTATTGCCAAATTCAGACTTAAATGGAAGAAAGTAGGGAAAACCACTAGACCATTCAGGTATGACCTAAATCAAATCCCTTAAGATTATACAGTGGAAGTGAGAAATAGATTTAAGGGACTAGATTTGATAGATAGAGTGCCTGATAAACTATGGATGGAGGTTCATGACATTGTACAGGAGACAGGGATCGATACCATCCCCATGGAAAAGAAATGCAAAAAAGCAAAATGGCTGTCTGAGGAGGCCTTACAAATAGCTGTGAAAAGAAGTGAGAAGCAGAGAAAAGCAAGGTATATCTATTTGAATGCAGAGTTCCAAAGAATAGCAAGGAGAGATAAGAAAGCCTTCCTCAGGGATCAATGTAAAGAAATAGAGGAAAACAATAGAATGGGAAAGACTAGAGATCTCTTCAAGAAAATCAGAGATACCAAGGGAATATTTCATGCAAAGATGCACTCAATAAAGGACAGAAATGGGAGGGACCTAACAGAAGCAGAAGATATAAGAAGAGGTGGCAAGAATACACAGAAGAACTGTACAAAAAAGATCTTCACGACCCAGATAACCACGATTATGTGATCACTCACCTAAAGCCAGACATCCTGGAATATGAAATCAAGTGGGCCTTAGAAAGCATCACTATGAACAAAGTTAGTGGAGGTGATGAAATTCCAGTTGAGCTGTTTCAAATCCTGAAAGATGATGCTGTGCTGCACTCAATATGCCAGCAAAACTCAGCAGTGGCCACAGGACTGGAAAAGGTCAGTTTTATCCCAATCCCAAAGAAAGGCAATGCCAAAGAATGTTCAAACAACCACACAATTGCACTCATCTCACACGCTAGTAAAGTCATGCTCAAAATTCTCCAAGCCAAGCTTCAGCAATATGTGAACCGTGAACTTCCAGATGTTCAAGCTAGGTTTAAAAAGGCAGAGGAACCAGATATCAAATTGCCAACATCCTCTGGATCATCGAAAAGCAAGAGAGTTCCAGAAAAACATCTATTTCTGCTGTATTGACTATGCCAAAGCCTTTGACTGTGTGGATCACAATCAACTGTGGAAAATTCTGAAAGAGATGGGAATACTAGACCACCTGACCTGCCTCTTGAGAAATCTGTATGCAAGTCAGGAAGCAACAGTTAAAACTGGACATGGAACAACAGACTGCTTCCAAATAGGAAAAGGAGTACGTCAAGGCTGTATCTTGTCACCCTGCTTATTTAACTTCTATGCAGAGTACATCATGAGAAACGCTGGGCTGGAAGAAGCACAAGCTGGAATCAAGATTGCCGGGAGAAATGTCAATAACCTCAGATATGCAGATGACACCACCCTTCTGGCAGAATATGAAGAACTAAAGAGGCTCTTGATAAAAGTGACAAAGAAGAGTGAAAAAAATTGGCTTAAAGCTCAACATTCAGAAAACTAAGATCATGGCATCCGGTCCCATCACCTCATGGCAAATAAATGGGGAAACAGTGATTTTGGGCTCCAAAATCACTGCAGATGGTGATCGCAGCCATGAAAATTAAAAGACACTTACTCCTTGGAAGGAAAGTTGTGACCAACATAGACAGCATATTAAAAAGCAGAAACATTACGTTGTCAACAAAGATCCATCTAGTCAAGGCTATGGTTTTTCCAGTAGTCATGTATGGATGTGAGAATTGGACTAAAAAGAAAGCTGAGTGCAGAAGAATTGATGCTTTTGAGCTGTGGTGTTAGAGAAGACTCTTGAGAGTCCCTTGGACTGCAAGGAGATCCAACCAGTCCATCGTTAGGACTGATGTGGAAGCTGAAACTCCAATACTTTGGCCACCTGATGCGAAGAGCTAACTCATTTGAAAATACTCTGAGCCTGGGAAAGATTGAGAGCAGGAGCAGGGGATGACAGAGGATGAGATGGCTGGATGGTATCACTGACTCAATGGACATGAGTTTGGGTAAACTCTGGGAGTTGATGATGGACAGGGAGGCCTGGTGTGCTGCAGTCCATGGGGTCGCAAAGAGTCAGACACAACTGAGCGACTGAACTGAACTTACCCATCCTACTCTGCAACCAAAATGGGAATTGTTAAAAACCCAGCATCTGCAGAAGAAAGACTAAAGAGCACAAAATAAAATGCTCTGATCTGCCAACTGTGCAGCTGAACAAAATGCCCAGTGTAATTTTAGAAACTGAGGAACTCAGTGCTGGAGGACCCCATTTTTTTTTTCCTCCATCTCAAGTAGAGTGAACTGGACAAAAGTAGATGAGAGATGGATAGGTAGACAGAGGGACAGACTGAGGGCAGGATGAAGGGAAGGGTGGGTAAGGGCATGAACTAAAGGCAAGCCCACCTGGGAGGATGGCCCAGCTGGAAGTGTGGGTGGGTGGGCGGCAATGAGTAATCAGAGTGACCTTCTGCACAGGATTATTCTCAGAAAACGGTCTTCAGGGACTGCAACACTCACATGAGATTTCCAGGAAACTGCAGACAATGTTTAAAATGTCATGAAAAGGCTGAGTAACAGAAGAATTTTCATGAGAAGTTCTCAGTCTTCATAATTAAAATTTTCTGTATGCTAATGAAGACTATTATGAAAGTTACATTATAGTTATTGTAGCTCAAAAGCCCGGTAGAAAAGAAACCGTCATTCTGTACTTGGGACAAGAACAGGGGATGGAGACAGGTGTAACTGTATGGGAATTAAAAACACAGTAATTTTGAAAAGCAGATTTAGCATATGCTACAAATTAGGAGCTTGGGAACTGAGACCTGGAGTCACAGAATCTCTCAGCACTACCTGATTCTTTTTTAAAAAAATAAAAAGAAATATCTCTCTGCACAGTGTTCTCCTTGGAGTTTACCAAGTGCTCTCTCATGTCAGCTCACACGTGCTTTACAAGAACCATACCACCATATGACCCAGCAATCCCATTACTAGGCATATACCCTGAGGAAACCAAAGTTGAAAAAGACACATGTACACCCAATGTTCATCGCAGCACTATTTACAATAGCTAGAACATGGAAGCAACCTAGATGTCCATCGACAGATGGATAAAGAAGCTGCGGTACAATGCAGCTTCCATATGCAATGGAATATTACTCAGCCACAAAAAGGAATGAATCTGAGCCAGTTCTGATCAGGTGGATAAACCTAGAGCCTACTATATAGAGTGAAATAAGTCAGAAAGAGAAAGATAAATATCGTAATATATATGGAATCTAGAAAGACAGTACTGATGAAATTATTTGCAGGGCAGCAATGGAGACACAGACCCTGATGAACAGACTTACAGCCATGGGGGCGGAGGGCAGGAAGGAGAGGGTGAGATGTATGAAAAGAGTAATATGGAAACTTACATTACCAAATGTAAAGCAGATTGCCAATGGAAATTTTGGAGAAGGAAATGGCAACCCACTCCAGTACTCTTGCCTGCCAGGCAAATCCCATGGATGGAGGAGCCTGGTAGGCTGCAGTCCATGGGGTCACTAGGAGTCGGACACGACTCAGCAACTTCACTTTCACTTTTCACTTTCATGCACTGGAGAAGGCAATGGCAACCCACTCCAGTGGTCTTGCCTGGAGAATCCCAGGGACGGGGGAACCTGGTGGGCTGCCGTCTCTGGGGTTGCACAGAATCGGACACGACTGAAGTGACTTAGCACCAGCAGCAGCAGCAACAGAGGTCAGTTATTACCAAAAAAGCAGTGACCCTGCATGGGGAAGTGTGTTCAATGACTATACATGCCCATGTACAGAAAGGCTTGTGTACAATGTTCTTCACGGCTATACTTTCCAGACCAGCCAAAGTCCAAGCATTCACCAATAGAGAAGTGATTAAATTATGGAATATCTCCACAATAGACTATTTACTATCAGCTGTAAAAGAATAATAATAATCTCTATTTCTATGTTCAGCTATAGAAAACTCTTTAGAAAGCTTTTAGCTACAGAAAACTCTTTAGAAAATATTATTAAACAAAAGAAAGCCAATTGTAAACTAGAGATTGTATGTTAAAAAATATCAAGTCTCAGAATAGTGTATATAATGTGCTACTTTCATGAAAAAAGGGCTGCATATACATATTTATTGGTATTTGCATAAAAGATGACAAGATGGGCAAGAAAAAAAAGGATTACATAACATGGGAATTTTAATAGGAGGAAGAGATTAAGACTGCTTACTGTAAACCTTTTTAATATTATTAAATCTTTGAACCACATCATTTTATCACTTATTCAAAATATAAAATTACATTAAAAAGTACTTTTACCCAAATGAGTTTAAAATTTTATGTGCACAAAAACCTGCACACAAATTTTACAGCAACTTTATTCAAAATTGCCCAAACTTGGATTCAACCAAGATGTCCTTCAATAGGTGAATGGAAAAATAAATTGTGGTATATCCAGGCAATGTATTATTACTCAGAGCAAAAAGAAACATTCTATCAAGCTTGGAAGAGACATTAGTGAATCTTAAATGCCTATCACTAAGTCAAAGAAGCCAATCCAAAAAGGTACAGACTATATGATTCCAACTATATAACCTTCTATAAAAGGTAAAACTATGAAGACAATGAAAAGATAAGGGGTTTCCAGGGGTTAGGGAAGGGAGAGATGACTAGCTAGAACATAGAGGATTTTTAGATGGATACATGGTATTAGACATTGTCAAACCCCAGAGAATACACAACACCAAGAGTGAACTTTAATAAACTATTGACTGGGTTAATAATAATGTATCAATACAGGCTCATCCACTATAAAAGATATTAAGGCAAAATGTTAATAATGGGGGAAACTGGGAGGCAGGCAGCAGGGGTGGTGAGGGATTATATGAGTACATTCTGTACTTACACTCATTTTTCCACAAACCTAAAACTGCTTTTAAAATGTCTATTAATTTAAAAGAAAAGAAAGAAACGTGAACAGGATGCCAGGCAGGAAGAATTCTGAATGGCATACAAATCAGCCTGGATTCTCATCTTATAAACAACCCAACATTTTTAAATGAGGCCATGACAAAGCTGTGATCTGGAAAGAAAAGTCCAGTGACCCTGGAGGGAATAGAATTCAGGGAAAGAGACCTGGGCGCGACTAAGCAGATCAAAGCAGAAAGGAGATGGGAGTGGGTGTGAATGAACTGGGAGTGGTGAGGAAACGGGGGACACAGGCGAGGAAGCAGCAACACTCAGTGACCTCTGTCCCTGCGCATCCACAGGTGAGTCACAAAACACGGGTTAGTGCTTGCTTCTGGTTTCTAGAATAAACTCTGTGGCAGACAACAGAGCTGCCAGAGGAAGAGAAGCAAATGAAATGGCAACAGTAAATTTGGGTTTTGACCTGTGAAGTTATTTTAACTGCAGCATACGGATGTGAAAACATGCCAAGGCAACTCAGAACACAGATATGCAACTCAGAGAGAAGGTCAAGGCTGCCTAGCAACTACCTCTGGCATGTATCAAACTGCGCTTAGGTATTAGGCAAGAGGACATTATTTATGGTGTATTTGAGGTGTACACCATAAATACATGGTGTATTTGAGCATTAATGTATCATAACTAGTGAAAGGAATTAGTCTATTTCCTAAAATGATTGTAACCATGAGAACAAAACATACAGAGTCATTAAATCTATGTCCCAAAAAAGAAAAGGGGATGACAGAGGATGAGATGGCTGGATGGCATCACCAACTCAATGGACATGAGTTTGAGTGAACTCCGGGAGTTGGTGATGGACAGGGAGGCCTGGCGTGCTGCGATTCATGGGGCCGCAAAGAGTCGGACATGACTGAGTGACTGAACTGAACTGAACTTACTATGGCTACTAAAAAATGACCCCCAAATTTAGTGATATAAAAGAACCATTTATTATGTTCATGAATTTGATGCATCAGGAATTTGGACAGGGCACAGAAGGGATGGTGTGAGTCTGTTCCATGGAGTCTGAGGTCTGCAATCACTGAAAGGGCATTCCCTCACACATCTGGCAGTTGGCACTGGTTGCAGATTCTCCATGGGGGCCCCACTGCATGGTATCTGCTGGGTTCCTCCCAGCATGGTGTCTGGGAACTTAGGGCTAGAGTCTCGAAGGAGGGAGACAAGCAGAAGTCAGATCCTTTTATGACCCAGCCCTGGAGGTCACATAGCATCACCTCCATCAGGTTTCACTGCCTGATGCCACCAAAAGGCTTCATGAAGATTCATGGCAGGGGTGGGGGCATAACCTCCCCCCCCAACTCCAGGGAGGTGTCCACCACACTGTGAGAAGGACATGTGGGATGGGATTTGTTAGAGACATCTTCAAGAAATCTGCCCACATGAAAATCAAAGTGTTCCAGTGTGCATGAGTCTGGGCAAAAGAAACATGTAGGGAAGGCAGCCAGGGAAGGTCAGTAACAACTCAAACCAAGCCAACTTTATCCATATCCAGTCCCCACTGTCCCAGAAACAGAAACATTCAGATCTAAACAACATGGACATTCAAACATTAATGAAGACCCATTGAAAACCTACCATGAGCATCAGAGAACCTAGCACTCTTCTCTGCCCATATGAAAAGAAAGCCCCACTGAAGTTTAGGAGCTTGAACCAAGTTAGTGATGCAACATCAGAGGCAAGTGGTTCATGGCAGAAGTCCTGCGGAGACAGTCTGCCACTGCCCCAACCACAGGCTAGAGCCATGGCCTGCTCAACTCTGCCCATTCATCTCAGTGCCCCTGCTGAATTCACCGAGCATACCCAGCTCTATGTAGAGTGCTACTGCTCTCTGGTGATGCGTAATGCTTTTAAAAGGCTGAAGCAGAGATTCAGATAAGAAAATGAAATACACATGGATGAATACCCATTTAAAATGCACGATCACCAGAAAAATTGGTTTATTTTGTAAACTATAAAACACCAAAGGGTAGAGATTATGTCAGTGGCAAGAGCTTGTTAATTTATTAGCCCCCAATTTTTTTCTCTAAATTCTTCATCCTTTAACAATTACCATTTAAACACATACAACTAACTATACCATAACCAAGAAGTTTATTCCATGAATGCAAAGATGGTTCAATTTATCATTAAATAGAAAGTAAAACAAACAAACAAACGGGATTAGCTCCTGATTACCTCCTGATCTTTAACAAAATGTAATACCTGTTTCTCAGGGTTTTTAAAAGCATTCAAAGCATGAACTAATGTACCCTTTTTAACATGACAAAATGATATGAATCTCCATTCCAAAGCCAGCATCTTACTTAATACAGAAGCACTAGAAGCTGCCCCACTTAGGTCAGGAACTAGGCAAAGATACCCACTTTCTCCATTGTTATTAATACTGAAGCCAAGCCATAAGCCAAACAGATGAGAAAAGAAGAGATGTAAGAACAGTTAAATCATCCATATTTGCAGGTTTTATAATAACATAGCTGGAAAATCAAAGAGAATCAATAATAAAAGCTGACACAATAAATAAAAGAATTTAGTTTAAAAAAGTAGAATGTAAAATTAACATAAAATAGCCATCATGATGATTTGAGAGAATAGCATTGAAACATGTATATTACCATATGTGAAACAGATCACCAGTCCAAGTTCGATGCATGAAACAGGGCACTCAAAGCTGGTGCACTGGGACAACCCAGAGGGGTGGGGTGGGGAGGGAGGTGGGAGCGGGGGTTCAGGATGGGGACACAGGTACATCCGTGGCTGATTCAATGTATGGCAAAAGCCACCACAAATCGTAAAGTAATTAGCCTCCAATTAAAATAAATAAATTTTTAAAAATAGCCATCATGAAAGTCTGATAGCACACTCTGGGAATATGGACAAAATGGCATTGTCTTACATTGCTGGTGGGAATGTAAAATGGCACACCACCTACAGAAAGAAATTCAACAATATATAACAAAATGGTGACTCAGTGGTCAAGAACCCTCCTGCCAATGCAGGAGGCTCAGCAGCCGTGAGTTCAACCCCTGGGTCGGAAAGATCCTCTGGAGGAGGAAATGGCAACCCACTCCAGCATTCTTGCTGGGATAACCCATGGACAGAGAAGCCTCATGGGGTACAGACCATGGGGTCACAAAGTGCTGGACATGACCGAGCGACTGAGCAAGCAGGCACAACAAAGCCACATACTTATATACCCTGTGACCAAGAAATCCCATTTCTAGGCACCTATTCCCCAAAATATTGACTGAACAAGCTTTTAAGCGCTCAAAATAAGAACTGATGGATAATTTTTAACATGATAAAAATATATAAACCAAGACCAGGCACTGTGACAGGTGTACAAGGCTATTATGCACACCAGCACTATTTATAATAGCAAAAGAATGGAAAACAATCCAAATGTCTATCAATATGAGACTGATTAAACGATGGTTACATTCATAGAATCAAACACTATACAGCTCTAAATGAGGAATAAAGACGGTCACTCCAGATGGAATGACTTGCAAAACAGTTTTAGTTGAAAAATTCAAAGTGGAAAGAAGTATATATAGCATGCTACCATTCATCTAATGAAGGAAGACAGCAACTGGGACAAATATGTATATACATATGTGAGTGTGTTTGCTACATATACATGTACATTTTTAAATGGAAGGATAAACCCCAAACTTCCAAAACATTATTACTTATAGAAGAAAAGGGAAATAGAGAAATGATACAAAGGTAGAAGCTAGACTTCTCTGAATATATTCTATCTCACAGATTTGACTTTGGAGTGGGTAAATAGTTTACTTAATTATAAAACATGTGCCATAGCAATGAATTCTCCTTGGACCCAGGTTTTTAAGGCTACAAACAAACGAGAATGGAAAGAGGAATCAACAGAACCCACAAGAGAGTTCTGTGGGTAAATGAGTTTCCACATTAACAAGTCAAGGTGCTGGGCAAAGCCAGAGAAAGAAAATACGTGTTAACGGATAGACAGTGACACGTGACTTACCTCAACCTTGCTCTCAGGTTCATGATCAGCAGCTGAGAAATACACAACCTCTTGTACTTCATCCCTGGGCCGAGCTGAATTTTTCCCAAATACCACCAGCCCGTCCTTTGCACGTGGCGGGAAGGCCACAAAGCAGTAACTTGGAGGAGCTACAGCCATCCTGGAAAGAGAAAGATGCCAGAGAGAGAATGGAAGCGGGCCTAACATGGAATATTCCACCAGTGAGCTCTTCAGACATATTTCACCAGCTAACTAAGTTTTAGTGGTGAACTGTGCGCAGCGACCTCCCTTGGAGATCCCAGCTGGCAAATGAAGCTGGGGTGTCTGGAGTAGAATTACACAGCCACTGAGACCAGATACTCTTAGTACTCTGTGGGATTAAATGAGCTCAGATTTGCAACAGAACACAGCGACAGTCAAAAGCGCAATGACGTAGGAGAAAGGAAAGGAGGTTATTGTTCCAGGCAGAAAACACATACCCACTGCAATCTGTCACAGCAATAGAAAAAAAAATAAATAACTGTACCTTAAAACAGTGCACTACAGAAGTGCCTCTTGATCTAGAGGGCCACGGCTACCCTGTGATTGATTTTGGAGTGCTGATGGGGAAATGGGTCTGGAAATAAACTGAAAGATACCTCTCTCTTTTTATCTATTTTTACTCTACCTCAATGACATCACACACAATCATCTCTAGGTTTTCTTCTCACCTCTCCAGTGGCTCCTGGGCTGGCTAGTTCTCTTCCACCTGGCCACTAAGTATCTTCCCAGCTTGGTCCTTCCTTCCTCATTTAATGCTCTTTCTGGGAAAACTCATCCATGCCCAGAGCTTCCCATGTTATTTACAAGCCAATAAGCTACACATGTAATTCCAGCTCAGTTCTCTCCATAAGTTCTTGACCCACACACACAGCCTAACTGATATCCAAAGCTGATTTCATCATCTTTCCAAAAGTGGGTCCCTTCTTAAGGTTCCCTGTCTCAGTGGCCGGCTCCATCATCCATCTCATTGCAACATCAGAATCTATCCTTACCATGTGCTTCTCCATTACCTAATATATCACCAAGTTCTGTAAATTCAATCTCCTAAATCTCTACGTTGAAGCCATGAAATTAAAAGACGCTTACTCCTTGGAAGAAAAGTTATGACCAACCTACACAGCATATTGAAAAGCAGAGACATGACTTTGCCAACAAAGGTCAGTCTAGTCAAGGCTATGGTTTTTCCTGTGGTCATGTATGCATGTGAGAGTTGGACTGGGAAGAAAGCTGAGTGCCAAAGAATTGATGCTTTTGAACTGTGGTGTTGGAGAAGACTCTTGAGAGTCCCTTGGACTGCAAGGAGATCCAACCAGTCCATTCTGAAGGAGATCAGCCCTGGGATTTCTTTGGAAGGAATGATGCTGAAGCTGAAACTCCAGTACTTTGGCCACCTCATGCGAAGAGTTGACTCATTGGAAAAGACTCTGATGCTGGGAAGGATTGGAAGCAGGAGGAGAAGGGGACGACAGAGGATGAGATGGCTGGATGGCATCACTGATTTGATGGGCGTGAGTCTGATTGAACTCTGGGAGTTGGTGATGGACAGGGAGGCCCGGCGTGCTGCGATTCATGGGGTCACAGAGAGTCGGACACGACTGAGCGGCTGAACTGAACTGAACTGGAATCTATCCACTTCTTCCCACTTGTACTGCTCCTACCCTGCACCAAGCCACCGTCATCTCTAAGCTGGATCACTGCAACTGCTCCTGAGGGGTGACACTATATCAGCTATTAGTCTCTCTCCAAAACACTCCTCACATTGTGCCCAAAGTGACCTTTTTAAAAGAAAGACTTGGGGACTCCCCTCGTGGTCCAGCGGTTGGGACTGGACACTGCCATCACAGGGGGCACAGGTTTAGTCCTTAATCTGGGAACTAAGATAATAAAATAAAAAGAAAGGTTTGATCATGTCATTCCTGCTTAAAATCCTTCATATTGTTCCCACGGTTCTTAGAATAAAGACCAAAAGCTGATCAAGCCCATGTCATCTCCCAGCCTCATCTCACACCATTCACCCCTCCAGTCTCTCAACTCCAGGACAGAGGCTTTTTTTTAGTTTCTCAACACTCCACAGCCTTTGCACAGCACTCCTTTCCCTGATTCCTACCATCAGTCAATTGTACTATACGATCACAATCTAAAACAGCCCTGTAATTATTTTATTCCAATGATCAGTAATTAGTAATTTCATGGGTAGAGGAGCCTGGAGGGCTACAATCCATGGGGTCACAAACAGTCAGCATGGTCGAGCAGCTAACACACGTACACACGCTCCAAGGAAATGATCAGGAATATAGATAAGATTTATGCACAAAAGAGTGCATTACAACAGTATTTATACAGGTGAAAAACTGGCCCAAACTTAACTGTCCAGCATCAGAGAAGTGGCTAAAATTTTATGCTACGTCTGTATGGTAGAACACCATAAAACCATTAAAATGTTTGTGAAGTGTTTTTCATTGAATGGAGAAATGGTGTGGGGAAGTGGAGGGGGGATCCAAAGTAAATTATCTTAACTATGTGAAAATATGCATAGAAAAAAACTAAAAGTAGCAGTCTGACCACTAAATGCTTTGTTTTTCTATATTTTCTTTTGTTTTGATTTTCCTACAAGTACTTGTATTTATTTAGTCACACAAAAAGATTTAAAAAAATTAAACCTAGAAGTATTGCCAACTTAGGAATTTAATTTCAAATAAAAAATTTGGCTTTATTTCTGTGTCCCAACATCTACAATTTCAAAACTGGGGACTGCCCCAGCAGTCTAGTGGTTAAGACACTGTGCTTCCAATGCAAGGGGCTGGGGTACCAACCCCGGAAGGGGAACTAAGATCCCTTAAGCTGTGTAGCAAGGTCAAAACAAGAAATTTCAAAACTGGCAAATTCTTATTCGAGTTATAGTTAGGACAAATTATTTATTCAGTATTATAGTTATTCTCTGGTATTTTCCTTTTTTTTTTTCCTTTACAGTCTGCCCAATTCAGAATTACTCAAGGAGTACACAAATTTGCATTACTATTTTTTATACAAATAGCGGGCAGGCCTCCTACAGTCACCTCCTTAAACAGGAAAAGAAAAACTAGCCAATCAGAAAGTCAATTTTCTGCTGACCCTGAGATGAAATTCTTTCGAAACTGATTCAAAGATCTCAATCTTGTTCCCATTATCTGTCATAATATTGGCTAACATACCAGATAATCCACTAAAAAAACCCTGAGATGTTAACTTATCTATATACTGTATAAAACATGCATTTTGAAGTCTCTGTTTACAGTATTTTTATTAACTGCTAAATCATTCATGTATGACACAAAAGATTGACTTTACAATTTTTCTCCTTTCCCTCTATCTTACCTAGCATTGTGAGATATCATAATCTCCTCTCTGAAGAAAAATAAAATAAAATTTAATTAACTCCCAATCATACATGCTAATGCAGAAATCTACTGTAGTTTTTTTTCATCATTTATAATCAGCCTTAGAAAACAGAATAACTATTCAATGATGGGTTTTCTGTAACTACACTCTACTTAAACCAGCATCAGAATCAATGAACAAACAAAGCTTACTCAAGAAATAAAGAGATGACTGATGGCTTTTTTTCTTAACTTGCTCGCTTTGAGGCACAATTCTGAAGCAATCTCTGAGTCATGAGGATCCAGAAGTGGGGACGGGGGTACAGGATTATACTACAGTCCTAAAACTGAACCCAGGAATGTCTGAAGCAGCATTTCATGAACATGAACTGCATGTTGTAGTCATTTCGTGGGTTATGGAATCAATCTAGTGGACAAGATCAACATTTTTTAGAAAAGAATGTGTGCATCTCACATAGAAGGGTAAGCGTTGGCACACACACACAGAAGTGTATGCACTGGGCTACAATACAACATTTCTTTTACTACGGGTTTCGAGCAAAAATCTTTAAAAGCAACAGGCTTAGAGGGCAGGTCTACTGAATAGGCTTCTTTGTGGTAAAGACCAATTGGGATTCTTGCCAGGAAAACTAACAGCTCCAATTAATGAAACACTCTAATTTAACCCTTGTAGACAATTAAACTGACAGGCATTTCCTAGGAAGTATTTGTTAAGAATATTTCAAAGTGAGTTTATCTGTACTTTATTCCAAATAGAATAAGCCAGTCACAAAAATGCAAATACGGTATTTCACTTATATGAGTTACCTAGAGTAGTGAAACTCAGAGGCAGAATTAGAATGGTGGTTACCAGGGGCTGGAGCAGGGAGGACCAGGGGCTGGAGCAGGGAGGAGGATGGACAGTTGTTTAATGGGCACACGGAGTCAGCTGTGCAGGGTGAAAAACTTCTGGAGATTGGTTGCACAACAATACAAATATTCTTAACACAACTAAACTGTACGCTAAAATGGTTAAGATAGTAAATCTTCTATGTGCTTTTTACCATAGTAAACATTTTTTAGAAGTCAAATATCCACAGGTGGCTCAAGGCTACAGTAGTGGCCTGGGCAGCTTTAGAAATGGTGCTATCAGTTGTGGTAAAGTATTTCTAAGATCAACGTCCAACCATTAGAATCTTTTCAGGATTCACGACTTCCTCTTGGGAATTACAACCGCAGAGTCCCTGAGCTCACAGCATCAGAGCTGCGCCGCGCAACATCCCCCCCTCTGATTGGTGACAGGAGGCTGGGTACAGGCTTAGGGGGGCTGGAGTGCTGCACCTCCGTAACTAGGGAGACCGCTTACAGAATGTCTAGACAAGGAAAGAGGTAGCTGCATGGGAAAGAAGGGCTTTGTCCTCGAGTTCAGTGAGTAGTTATCGAAGGGCATGAACACTCCAACCCAAGGAGGGGTTTTCTTCATCTGAATGCCAAACTGTCCTGCCCCTTTTACATCAAAAAAGCTACAGTGGCCCTCATCAGTCACCATACTCAGTAATAAGAAAGCCTTGAATTGCCTGAGAGGAAGAAAATGACTGTCTGTATAAGCTATAGGTTTATTAGCTGTCTTGCAAATAACTTTGACAAAGATCTTTACTTGCACAAAGAAATGAAACCCGAATGTCCTTACTTTCCAAGCTCCCAGCTTTACTGAGCAGATTGGGTTAAGTTTAAAGTCCATGTACATTAATTACCTTCTTTCAGAAAAGCAAAGAAGAATGTATTCTATATTTATTGATAAATTCATTTTTTAAATCATTGACATTTCTGCTGAATTGAAAATAGGACAAATGATACTCACTTATAAATTTCCTTTCCTATCTTTTATCTGCTATTGAGACAGTAAAGAATAAATAGGGTGTTTTTGAAAAGGAATCATCCAACTGAATTGAGATGAAAACACCAATTGATGGAAGGTACATACATCAGACTCATCAGGTTCTGCCTGATAAATAAAAAAGATGCTATTAAGTGAAAGCTCAAGACAGCAGAGCACAAAGATTTAGGACTAGACAGCCAGTGATTTCCAGCTTCTAATATTCAATGTCTTTAATGAGGAATTATCTAATGGAAGAGAGACCACATAGGGTAATGAGTGAGTAAGCAGGTTTTGGAAGCAATCTGAGTTCAAATCTCAACCCCGTGTCACCGTTCTGTAACAGGGATAACAACAGGGTCATGGTGAGGTTCAAATGAGCTGAAACAAAAAGCGCTCAGAAAGCCATGTGGGACACAGTAAGGACACGTCACCGTGAGGGTGAGAAAAAGTACATGATGAAGCCTGTTCTTTTGTCAAGATCTGATCTAAACAAATCAGACTTTAGAAACTTGGCTTTTTCCTTACAGTGTCTAGTACTCTTTTACCTTCTGAAGATGTGCTCCATTGTCACTTAATGTCTTTTAAGAGCTGGTCACTTTCCCTTTCCCTAAGTCCAAAAGCAACACCTACCTCTGACAGCTGATTCCTACAGAGCTCAATGCCACTCATTCACTGTCATATTTCTGAGCAGCATGGGACGGTTTCAGGGTGGCAGGCTGTGCATTCACTGGGCTTGGTCCACAGCACTGGCCTAAACTGGTGGCTTCCTTGGTGGCTCAGACAGTAAAGAATCTGCTTACAAAGCAGGAGACCCAGGTTTGATCCCTGGGTTGAGAAGATCCCCTGGAGAAGGAAATGGCAACCCACTCCAGTATTCTTACCTGGAGAATTCTATGGACAGAGGAGCCTGGTGGGTTACAGTCCATGGGGTCGCAGAGTTGGACACTACTGAGCTACTTTCACTTTCACTTTCTTTCAGAGCATCGGCCTATACAGTGAGTTTGTATGTCTTTAACCTGAATTAGCAGCTAACATTGAAAATCTAGAGATTTTCCACAGAGATTTAGATATTTAGCATCTCCTGAAAACTCAAAAGATCTGGCAACAGGGGGTCCACATTCTTGCATGTCGGCAAGATTGGAGCTGGGAAGAGGTTCCTGCCCAGTCCCCTCCACCCCGATACTGAGGCCAATGGAAGTGTCACCTATGGTCCCCCTTGTGCTACTGCTCTTTTTTGTTCTTTCTTTTCTCATTGTCAGGTCAACTGTGCTCATTTACACTACCTACTTGGCCTTGTAGACCCATATGCACAGTGACAAGAGAAGGACACACTTTACAGACAGAGACCCTTGTTCGTGTCGTGACTCCACCTTCGAACCATGAGAAACAGGCAGGTTAATGAACACTCTCTGAGACAGAGTTTCCCCATGTGAAAATAAGACATATTTTCACATATGTCATATAAACATAGCACTCGTATATACCTGAGATTAAATGGAAAGTACCCAGTCCTGTGGTTGTATACAGTGGATGCTCAATAAATGTTCCTTTTCCTCCCTCCTACTAGTCACTGGTCATGAGTTTACCACTTTTCCAACAATCCCTACCATGTTCCTTCATCTTCTCACTGAAGGTTTGCACCTGGCTCATCAGACACACTCACATTCCAATGTGTAACTAAAATGTGCTTAGAGGATCAAACTGGAGTGATGGGGCCTCTAGATTGAAGCATCAGTTTATAAAGAATACAAAGGACAACCATGGGCATGAAATCAGCAAAATCCAGACTATGAGAAACTCTACAGGACAAATCTGATTTCTTCAACAAAAACTGCAAGAAAAAAAAATGACAAGACAGTTACTTAAGAGATGTACCAGCCAACTGCAATGAGTGGGACTTATTTAGATCCTGACTTACACAATCTATACAAAAATTTTATGACAGGGGACATTCCCGTGTTCCAGTGGTTAGGAGCATGATTTTAATGCCAAGGGCCCTGGGTTCAAATGTTAGTCAGGGAACTAGGATCCTACAAGAGGCGCAGCAAGGCAAAAAAAAAAAAAAAAATCATAGGATTCTCTTTACTTAAAAGTTAATGCACAGGACAAGATGTTTAAAATTCTTTTAAGGTTAGAAATAGCACTGTATGTGTGTACTCAGCTGTGTCTAATTCTTTGCAACCCCATGGACTATAGCCTGCCAGGCTCCTCTGTCCATGCGCTGGACTGATCAACTCGTAAGTCATTCAGGGGCTCAGATATCTTTTTGAGTAAGGATAACTGGGGGTAGGGAGGATGGGGAGGGTTTTCAGTTTGCCTCGGTATATTAGTGCACTGGGGGAAGAGGAGAACCCCTGTTTCCCTCTATCTTGCTCTATCTCTTTAGACTATGAGGCCCATGAGGGCAAGGACACCTACATAATTCCTTATTTCCCCAGGAACCTAGCACACAGGCTGGCACGTGGTAAGACCTCGACAAACGTTTGTTGAGCAAATGAAGGGGAAAGGGTATCTATCTATATTTCATCTTCAATGAGAGAAAAAGAGCAGGGAAGTCTGATTCTGACACGGTGCTCCCAAGCTGTGGTTCAATCAACACGATTCATATCGGACCACACATGGAAATGGTCTGAGGAGCAGATTCCTGGACACCCTCTCCTTGGAGATTCTGATTCAGTGGGTCTGGGCTGAATTCAGAAAGTATATTTTTAACAAATGCCCAGATGATTCTGATGCATCAGTTCAGACTGGTGTGGAATATCTGTTCTTATAGGTTATTAAACCTCTTTGCTTCTCAAAAGTATGTTTCGTTTTTCTGTCTTGCTTTATTTTCTTGGTGGTTTTTTTTTTTTTTGAGTGTAGAAATTTTCAATATATACAAACAAGAAAAGAATACAATAAACCCCTTAAGGTGTTAACCAGCTTCAAGGGCCAACAACTGTCTGCCATTTTGCTTCTCAGTTTTATTAAGGAAACCATTTAACATTAATTGAATGTTACTGAAATCAGCAACAGCATCAGCAGCAATACTCTTTGCCTTAAAGACCACGGTGGGTGAAACACATCCGTGGTTAACTTGAGAGAAGTATGACAAAGATGTAGGAGGTTGTATTTTCTCAGTCTTTGACTTAAAAACTGGGAAATCAGACTAATCACTCTACATGATAATCAGGAAGATTTGTTAGTTGTTATTTAAATGTTTGGGATTTTGCACTACTTTAAAGAAATAAAATCACTGAAATCTTTAAAAATGCCTTTAAAAAAATACATTCTTCATTTTAACATAGATGCAAAGTAAATCCTTTAGTAAGGATCATGACTTCTCTGTACCGGATAGAAAGAATTTAAGCCAGAAAAAAAAAGCTAGATATTATTTCAGGTAGCTGAATATTTCTAAATCAGTAGAACCTGCTAAGAAATATCCTTTGGATGCTTTTTCTTTCATGAGTCAAATGATCACAAACTGATTTGCTATTCCATTCCAAAATTACTTCAATTTAGGTGATTAGCTAGAAGAAATGAAGAGTGTCTATTTTGAATTTGTGAAATCAAAATTCCAGGTAATTAACAATGACTCAGCTTCACCATAACCCCTGGATAATTTAATGGACTACTGCTGGTGCATCACCTCCCAAATACAGCCACTTAGATGATCACAAGAATAAAAAAACAAAACAAACACGATACTTACTATCTTGACATATCATATAAGACTGGCAAATATATAAATACACAAGAACAAGCAGTATCATTCAAATTATGTATATTATATAGGTGAGGTGAGCTGAGGTGAAGTCGCTCAGTCGTGTCCAACTCCTTGCGACCCCGTGGACTGTAACCTACTAGGCTTCTCTGTCCATGGGATTCTCCAGGCAAGAATACTGGAGTGAATTGCCATTTCCTTCTCCAGGGGATCTTCCCGACCCAGGGATCGAACCCGGGTCTCCTGCATCGAAGGCAGGCGCTTTAACCTCTGTGCCACCAGGGAAGCCCCATATAGGTAGTTGATGCAAAAGACTGTAATGAAACGCAACAAAATTTTTTTTCCTGGGCTGTAAAATCACAATTTCTTAACCTATATTCAGGCACTGAATTTCCCACATGAAAATTTCAAATTTCCCACATGAAAATCTGAATTGTAATGAAAATACTTAAAAAAAAGAAAAGGTTACTTTAAAAAAGAAAAGGAACAGTGAAGTAGAAATAACTTATTTCCCCAATATGCGGCAGTTAATAAATATGGCCTTTCAATAAGGCAGAGACCCAGGGATTAAGGACAAACACCACAGCTCAGTTATGGCAAATGAATTCACTTTATCTTCTGGCCACATCTGATTTTGCCTCATTTTCAAGATGTGCTGACAATGAGAAATATGAATAAAGCAAAATGTGCAGCTTAATGAGTGATGCAGGTGACAGCCATTGAGGAAACAGTTTTCTGTAGTCAAATCACTCTTCTTCAAATCACTCCAGAATTTCTCTATAACGCAAAATATTCTAATAGGTTTCCCAACTTGTAAACATCAAAAAAATTTCATAGACACCTCACATAACAGTGATTGTAGTTGGTTGGGAAATATATGCTATGAATTTAATTACGTTTTAAAGGCATCTGTATGACTTCTCGGGTAGCTCAGTCGGTAAAGAATCGGCCTGCAGTGCTAGAGACCGGGGTTCAAACCCTAGGCTGGGAAGGTCCCCTGGGGAGGGAAATGTCAAACCACTCCAGTATTGCTGCCTGGAAAATCCCATGGACAGAGAAGCCTCGCTGGCTACATAGTCCATGGGATCGCAAGAGTCAGACACAACTTAGCGACTAACCCACCTGTATGTACTCACTGGTAATAAAATCCTGATCATCTAAAATAATCTAAAAATAATGCTAAAGATACAATATATATGACTCATGACTTATTCTGTATCCATTCAATGTTGGGATACACTTGATTCAAGGCCTACCTTCAAAAACTCCACCATACACAGTGATCTGTTCATCACTTAGGTGTATTCAAAATATGGAACCATTTTATAGAAAATAAAGGCTGCGTGAGTATCACTTCTGAAAGAGCTCTTAGGAATTTTAGAGTGAGGGGAAGAGAGAGAATTGAATGGCATCCATTTCTCATAGATAAAACAACTGATTTTTTTTAGTGGGGAAAAAAAGTATATAAGCGGCGCAAGCAGTATTTCTTTTTCATTCAAGTTAGAAAAATAGTCTGATCAAGTTCAGCCTTGATAAGGAAGATATTTTCCAATATATGGCAGTTTTCTATCTTTTATAATGATACAAAGA
The DNA here is from genome assembly GCA_917880005.1 of Nanger dama. Lineage (NCBI taxonomy): Eukaryota > Metazoa > Chordata > Mammalia > Artiodactyla > Bovidae > Nanger > Nanger dama. The sequence continues at coordinate 31,495,530 of CAKJTW010000022.1, forward strand.
AAATAAATGACTTGTATCACATGAATAGTGATTAGACCTGTACATTAGTACAGGTCCAATTAGTACATTAGATAGACCTGTACAGTTGGAATAATTTCTCCAAGAGAACACATTATGGTTTTTTATTAATAAGAAAGAATCAGACAGACCCAGATTCCAAGTGCAGCTCATTCAACCACTAAATTCTTCATCTATAAAGCATAGCCATGATGTCTACCACATACTGTTATGGGGATTAAATGAGATGTTAAACGCAGAGTATCTGGAATAGAGGAACATTCAGGGAAGGTTTGGTCTTAAAGATCAGGGTTCTGGGAATGTAATGATTATGGAGATAAATGAAAAGACTCTTTTTAAATATACAGGTATATGTTTAGCTTCCAAAAGCATTCCCTGTGGGAAAAACTGGGAGCTGTTGAACAAGTCACATCTAAGTTTCTTGTATTTCCTTCTGTTCTCATTTCTGACATTCGTGCCATTGTGATCACTAATTTGGCAAGGTTGCTACAAATGATGACCTTCCTATTCCCACCACCTGTTTTCCTCGTCCATATAGTCTATTGTCTATTCTGATCTTTTCCCATTAGTACGATTTGATATGTATCTGTTAACGCTGTAAACTGGGATTTAAATAAACTTCCCATTCACTCTTAAAACAGTGGTATACACTCTGTCCCTGTAAAACATATCAGGTATACATTCATTTCCTACAGAAGAAATTTAAATCTTGCTAGTATGAAACCACAGGGTTACTTTATGTCTAGCAAAATGGATTTGAAAACTACTTTGTAGCGACTTCTCTGTCAATCCAGTGGTTAAGACTCCAAGCTCCCAATGCAGAGGCCATGGGTTTGATCCTCGTCTGGGAACTAAGATCCAACTAAGATTTCTCATGCCACTTGGCAGGGCAAAAAAAACACAAAAACAAAAACCCCACTTTGTAAGTGCCCATTAATGCTAGAACCACTTGCTGTGTTAAAAACCATCAGGAAATTTATCCCATTTTATGACCAAAAAGGAACCTACATACATGTATATGAACATATTAGTATGTGTATGTAAATACATATACATGTGAATACCCATTTATGCAAAAATAAATACATACTATAGATAGAAGGAAGGGAGAGAGGAAAGGAGGGAAGTAGCAAGAAAAAGAAGGACCTAGAAGGATTAATATTAATCCTTAGAGTTGCAAGTGGGACTAAGCATGGGCTATAGAGATAGAAACTTTCCATTTTATCCACTTATGCATTTTAAATATCTTTAAAGCTCATATTGCTTTATTGGGCTTCCCAGGTGGTACTAATGATAAAGAACCTGCCTACCAATGCAGGAGACATAAGAGACTCAGCTTTGATCCCTGGGCCTGGGTCAGGAAGATCCCCCGGAGTAGAGCATGGCAACCCATTACAGTATTTTTGCCTGGAGAATCCAATGGACAGAGGAGCCTGGCAGGATACAGTTCACTGAATTGCAAAGAGTCGGACACGACTGAAGTGACTAGGCATGCATGCATGTATTGCTTTATTGGGTTTTTAATTATTTTTAAAAATATGATTACTTCAGGGCTCAACAAAGGACATTTTAAGACATCTCATTTAATTATTTTAGGTCACTAAGCACTGCTAAGTGCAGTTTTAAAATTCACTGAGGTTTTACTTTGAGAGGAGAAAAAGATATCCAGATGAGCCTTTCATCACTGTATGATTTTTTTTTAATTTTATATTAGGGTATAGCCAATTAACAAACTGTGATAGTTTCAGATAAATGGCAAAGGGACTCAGTCATATATATACATGTATTCATTCTCCCCCAAACCTCCTCCCATCCAGGCTGACACATAACATTGAGTAGAGTTCCATGTGCTATACAATAGGTCCTTGTTGGTTATCCATTTTAAATGTAGCAGTGATCACTGTATGATTTTAACTAGGATTTTTAAGAAGTGATATGAATTACTAATATGTACTTCGACCCCTAAGCATGTACAAGCACTGTGTGCAACCTAAGAGGAAAATGGAGCTAAAATGATTTTCTCAAGGTCTATATCATCTAGAAGAAGAGGTGCTCACATAAACCACCAAGAGGAGAAGGGCAGTAGCCCAATTTAAGACAATGATCAGCAATGCTCATGGAACCCTTCAAGAACACCTAGCTCACTTTAGGGAGTAGATTAAGCACTGGGAGACCCAGGTTAAACACATAACCATTAAGAACAGGAGGAGAAGGGAACGTTAACCATCTCAAGCTCTTTCACTGTTACAGAAAAGGCTCAAGCTGGGAGACCTCCAACTTCCTCCTATTCTAGTCACCCACCTGTTTCAGTTCATCACCATTCCACACTGGTGGAGGCCCTAAGGATGCTGGAAGTTTCTGGAGGGAATAGGACAGGTGGGTGTGATTGACATGCACATCATGTGAGTCCTTCCCACTCATCCCATCTCCTCCACTCCAGTGTCTGTTCAAACTGCGCTCACTATCCACATCCAACTCTATGAACAGTATCATACACTTCAACCAACCTTCACTTTCTGGTAATGACCTAGACCAGTGCAGCCCAAAAGAAATACAGTGCAAGGCAGGTGAATCACATATGTAATTTTATGTTTTCCAAGAGCCGCATTTAAAAAAGTAAAGAGAAATTGATGAAATTACTTTTAACAATGTATTTTGTTTAAATCAAATATATCCAAAATATTAATTCAAAATACAGACATACCTCATTTAATTGTACTTTGTTTTACTGCACTTCACAGATAATTGTGTTTTTTACAAACTGTAGATTTGTGGCAATCCTGAGTGCATCAAGACTATAGATACTGTTTTCCCAACAGCATCTGCTCACTTTCTGTGCCACATTTTGGTAATTCTCACAATTTTTCAAGGTTTTTCATTATTGTTATATTTGTTATGGTTATCTGTGATCAGTGCTGTTTGATTTAATATAAAGATAACTCACAGAAGACTCAGATGATGTCAGCATTTTTTAGCAATCAAGTATTTTTAAACTAAGGCATATACATTTTTAGACATAATGCTATTGTACACTTATTAGACTACATGATAAACTTAAGTTTTATAGGCCCTGGGAAACCAAAAAATTCACTTGTTTTATTTTGATACTTGCTTTATTGCAGTGGTCTGGAACCCAACTCACACGATCACCAAGGTATGCCTGCATAATCAACATAAAATCATTAATAAGCTGTATTTGTCCTTGCCATGTGCGGCAATATGGATGAGCCTAGAGAGCAATCTGCTTTGTGAAATAAATTAGAGAAAGGCAGATATTGTATGTTTACACTTACATGAGAATTTAAAAAATAAAACGAATTAGTATAACAAAACAGAAAGAGACTCACAGATATAGAAAACAAGCTAACAGTTGTCAGTAGGGAGAGGGAAGGATAGGCATAAGGGGGTCAAGAGGCACAAACTACTATGTATTAAAAATAAATTATAAGGATATATTGTATAACACAGGGAACATAACCAATATTTCATAATAACTTAAAATGGAGTCTAATCTACAAATATATTGAATCACTGTTGTATACTTAAAACTAATATAATACTGTAAATCAACAATACTTTAATAAAAATAACTAATAGAATATTTTAAAATTTTCTTTTCCTATAAATGTTTTAAATCTGGTGTAACTTTTACATTTACAATACATCACAATTCAGACTAACACACAATTGTAACATATCACAGTTCCAGTAATCAGTAGCTACATATGGCTTGTGGCTAGTGGCTATTGAACAGCACAAACCTAGACTATCACTCCAATGAAAATCGTCCCAAACCTTTACAATGACGATTCTTGCTGGATAAAGTGATCACAGGTGGTGTTTTAAAAATAACTTTGGCTTACCTGTATCTTTTATTGTCCTCCAACAAACACAGATTGCATGCGTTTACATATTTTTTAAACTTGTGATTGTGTGTTTGACATAGAAGGAGAATTTCAACGAGTGAATCTTCACACTCATGCTCTAGTGCAAGTTATTTGACGGCACATGTGGCATCGGGCTTCCCAGGTGGAGCAGTGGTAAAGAATTTGCCTGCCAATGCAGGAGACTGGGGTTTGATCCCTAGGGGTCAGGAAGATCCCTTGGAGAAGGAAATGGCAACCCACTCCAGTATTCTTGCCTGGGAAACCCCATGGGCAGAGGAGCCTGGTGGGCAACTATCCATGAACTCACAAAGAGACACGTCTGAGTGGCTGAGCAGGCACACACATGTGGCATTAGCACTTGTCTTCACTTCAACCTGTCAATTCATACTTAGTTCCTATCTGTTTCACCACTATAAATTATTCTCCCCGTTGCATGCAGCCCACCCACCTTCTCCTTCTGCACATCATTGGGTTGAAGGTACAGTATGCCCAAAAGAAATATTTTGCATACTCTCAACACCTCTGCAAAAATACCACGCACAATTTCTACTTCTGCTTTAGTAGAACTAGGGTCACTGGTATATGACTCCAAGGACTCAAATTCAAATTAGAGAAAAAGCTGCTGGCTTCAGTGCTGCTTCAAACTTATTTTAAAATCGGTTTGTTATTTACTGATTATTTAAAGTTAGATATATTCAAAAGCTATTACATGCCCCACTTTGGCTTCTTAAAAAAAGACAAGCAACATAAGCAACTAATTTTTTAATCAAAGAATGCACTTCTCACCTCAAAGATTTTGACATAAATATAAAAATCATAAAATTATGGTTTTGGTGTTTAAATACAGAAATAGTCTAGTCCCTGGAAAATGGGAACAAGAGGTGGACACAGCTTAAGAAGTTAAATGGACTTAAGTTAGGAAACTAAAGTGTGAGCAGTTACTTTAAATACCAATAGATTTAATTTATGTTAAAGTTTGGTTTCATGAAGTGTTTGCTATTCTAACAATGATACGTTTGCCCTTTTCTCATAGGCTTTGGAAGGTGGCATGTGGAATCCTAAAATGGGGAGTTTTGACACCTGTATTTCAGTTCTCACTGCCAGCTGCCAACCAGCTATACGACCTTGGGAGCAGTCCATTCACCCTGCTGGATTCAGCCTCACCGGCTGTGAAGAGAAGGTTGACAGCACAGGCCTTTCTCAGGCTGCTTCCAGCTTGCATTCCTGACCTTTGCACTAATCTCCTTCTATCCCATTATCCCTGAAACACTTGCCTCCTCATGCATCTCCTGCTTGCAAAAGGAGAAGATGGCTGGCAGCACAGCAGAGAAATGGCAAAGAAAGGCTGTTTTATTTTAAAATCTCAAATGAGTCACTTTTCAAGAATGTATCATTCTCTGGTGCCTGAGTGCTTGGTCATGATGTCAAATAATCAGCACTTCCAATAAAACTTGCTCTAAGAACCTGGTATTTGTTCCACATACTGTTCATAGATGATGTTTATACTACACATTCATCTCTTTTAAGAGCCACTTGTAGATACAAAACAATGCAGAAGTGATCAAACAGCTATCAGCAGCCAGATAAAAATTACAGTTTTAATCACGTCTTTGCACCAGCTTTTGATAAATTAGGAAAATCACAGCTTCCCACACTTCGGACATAACCTCCCCAGAACCTTGCAGCACTGTAAAATCTAGCCTGCTCCAAGAATCACGTCCTCCCCTTTAGGGCTGGCTGTAGCCATACCCAGGAGAGCTCTCCTTCCGGTAGCCCCTCTCCCCACCCCCACCAAAGCTTAAGTCAGGGGGCAGCTGATGTTAACTGTGGTCTGTGCTGATTACGCCAGGCCTGATTTTTCATGCTGCCATTTTGAATTAATAGAGGTTTCCTCTGCAACGGATGCATCTTCTAATCAGGCTTGGAACACAGTAGGCACCGGGACACACACTCACACACATACACCACCGGGGAGCTGGACATAAGCGTAATTCAAGACACTTGCAAGCGAGAATTAAACAGCAAATCCGGAAAGACAGTATTAGTTAACAGAGCCCTACCAAGACAGTGTGGAGCCACAGCAAATGACTGTTTCCTTACATGCGTCTGAGTTTAATGGGCAAATTTAACCCCTAAATCTTAGTTCTCGTCAATTTCTCTAAAGTTCAAGCGTCCCTCCCGCTTTGAGTCCCTCCCACTCGTTTCAGACCTCAGGAGAAATGTCGCCCAATAATCTGTGATCCGACAGACCAGCGAACGGACGGCTAAAGGCAAGCTGAAGTGGATAATCATCTCAGAAATAAGAGTGCCTTTGACCACTAAGTGCCCCAGAGCCACCGCGTTAACTTGCCCAGACATCCCCCGTCCCCAAGAACCTCGCTGGGTGTGGCTTGAGGATGGGGTGGGGTGTTGTGACAAGTCCTTCGGCCCGGGTAGACTCCAGCACTAGCTGACACGTTTGCCCTTAGCGGGAGGGTAGTCCTCTGGTCACGATTCGGAGACCACAGACCGGTGTAAGCGGAGCAGAGCCGGGCCCAGGGCAGCGGGCCGGCCCGGCAGCCATGTTCGCGCGAGCCCGCCAGCGCGGCAGGTGCGTTACCTACCGAGAAGGTGCCAGGCTCGCTCCGCCACCAGTGATGCGCCAGTGCGAGCCGGGATCCCCCGGAGCGGGGCGGGGGGTCCAGGGCGGGGGTGGCACGGTGTACACACCCCAGCGGGCCGGCAACTAGGATATCAGGCAACGGAAACACAGGAAAAGCGGCCTGGGCAAGCGAGAAGAGTTAAAAAGAAGTGGCGGGGGCGGGGGAGGGGCTGGAGGAGGATGAGGGGGAGGATGAGGTTGCGGTGTGGAGGGCAGGGGCAGGTTCCAACCAGGCTGCAGTGCTCGCGCCCTGGGGTGGGGCATCCCTCTCCTGCGCCCCCCGCAGTCTGCAGCCCAAATCACCTTCCCCCACCCTCAACCCCGGACTGAGGCCCCCTGTCTCGTGATCCCCTAGAGACCCCCAGCCAGCATCTGCGGGAGTCTGCCCCAGGTAGCGCCACCCGCGGGTCTGGAGAGGCAGCCGGAGGCGACCACAGGCACACGGGGGACAGGGATGGCGGATCAGGGTGAAACCCGCCGGGGGAAGAGGCTGCAGACGCCCTGCCCTCCCAGGGGTGCCCTGCACGGCTCACCTGGGGGCGGCGGGCTCCAGGCTCTGGGCTCTGCTCTGCGGTGCCGATGCCACGGCCGGCGAGCGTGCGCGTGCTGCGGCTGCGGCGATTACTGTGGCAACGTCGGGGGCTGCAGCTGCAGCGGCGGAGGCGGCCGTCGGGCGCTTCCCCCTCCCCAGACTCCCAAAGCTCCGGGCCGCCGCCCCCAGCTAACAGCTGGCCGGGCTCACGTGACCGCAGGGCCCACCCTCCCTGCCGCCGCAGCCGCCGCAGCCGCCGCCGCCGCCGCCGCCGCCGCCTCCTTCCCCACACCCTGGCCCCGGGCCAGGCCGCGCCGCACCCGCGCTGGGCCTGATTCCGGAGGGCGTCTGGGAGCAGAAGGGGCGGCTCAGAGGGCGAATCTCACGGAGGAAAGTGGCTCCCCCTTTGCTCGATCCTTATTTCTTGATCATAGCCGGGCTTGCGTTTCTCTCTCAAGCGAGACCTCGGGCTTTAAGGAGTCAGACCCCACTTTCTCTGGCGCTTCTCCAGGATTCCTCCGTTTCGGTTGCTACGTGCGGGCCTCTGTACCTAAGCGAGATTTCTCCGCGGAGAACTACTTTGTCGGCTCATATGTCCAAGCCTACTCCCTCCCTGGGTTTAAAGGTACGGTTCTGCGCCATGTTGATAAGCCAGACCGTGTCCCATACTTAAAGACAGTGAAGCCCAAAGAGGTTAAGCAACTCGCCCAAGGTCACGTAGCAGGTAGCGAAGCCAAGATCCCAAACCTAGGTTAATAAATCTATGGGCAGGTACCGAGTGTGTTGATACTGGCGTCAAAGTCATTGGTCAAGACATGACCATCCATCCGTTACTAGAACAGACTCTACCTTTATAAACTAAGAAAAGATCATGTATACCTATGGCTGATTCCTGTTGATGTATGGCAGAAAACAACACAATATTGTAAAGCAATTAGCCTTCAATTAAAAATAAACAAAAATTTAAAAATTCATAGAAAGAAAAGATCATCTCAAAAGGTATGAAGAGATGGTTCACAGGAAAACAAACTGCAATACCCCTCAGGCACATGGAAAAAATATTCAAGCTCCCTCAACTGTAAAGCAAATACAGAAACAAAGTACTGTTTTCCACGTGTCAGAGAAGCAAAAATCAAAGTTTTATAACGTCCATAGAGGATAACATGGCAGTATCTCCCCAAATTACAAATATATACATAATCTTTGACCTAAAGATTCCATTTCCGGAATTTATCCTACAGGTGTACCAACACAAGTGTGAAATGAAATGAGTACAAGGTTATCCATTGCTACATCCTTTATGCTAGCAAAGATTGCCAGGCCTATGCCCATCAATAGCTGCTGTTTCTGCTAAGTCCCTTCAGTGGTGTCCGACTCAGTGCAACCCCATAGACGGCAGCCCACCAGGCTCCCCCGTCCCTGGGATTCTCCAGGCAAGAACACTGGAGTAGGTTTCAATTTCCTTCTCCAATGCATGAAAGTGAAGTTGCTCAGTTGTATCGGACTCTTAGCGACCCCATGGACTGCAGCCTACCAGGCTCCTCTGTCCATGAGATTTTCCAGGCAAGAGTACTGGAGTGAGGCGCCATTGCCTTCTCCGATGCCCATCAATAGCTGTTCAAATATATAACTTCACATTGTACAATGGAATGCTATCTAGCTAAAAAAAAATGAGTACTGATCTATGTACTGATATGAAAGATTTCCAATCTATACTAAGGGTGGGGGAGCCGTGTGAAGAACACTGTATAAATGTGTTACCGTTGTGGGGGAAAATATGCCTGTACTCATTTGAAAACGCACAGACTATCTTTGGAAGGATACCTAAGAAACTGTAATAGTAGATGTCACCAGGGAGAACTGGGTTACTGAATGCAGGAGAGGGAAGGAGACTTTTTTTTTTTTTAACATCTTTCAATGTTAAGCCTGTGGTTGTGGTTTGCCAGGAGTGAAAGAATAGTGGGAGAGGGCTGGGGGAATCAAGGCAGATACTGCAGAATAGAGCAGTGGTCATAGAATCCTGGAGCACAAAGGGACCTGATTATGCATTTAATCCAACCATGGAAACTGTCCTTTTAACTTTTATCATAATATAGTAGATTTTGTTTTTGTTTGGATAGAGTATAATTGGATCTTCATTCAGTCAGACACTCTTTGCCTTTTAATTGGAGCTCTTGGATCAGAGGCTCTTAAACCCGGGAACATTTGGCAAAGTCTGGAGACATTTTTGTTGTCAGGATGGCAGAAGTGAAGGAGGGCTCTACTGGCACCTAGCACATAAAGGCCAAGGATGCTATTAAATATCCCAAAATACAAAATGTAGGTCCTCACAACTAAGAACTGTGTTGTGCTGTGCTAAGTCTTTTCAGTCATGCTGGACTCTTTTCGGCCCCCCTGGACTGTAGCCCGCCAGGCTCCCTGTCCGTGGGATTCTCTCAGCAAGAATACTGGAGTGGGTTACCATTTCCTCCTCCAGGGAATCTTCCCCACCCAGGGATCAAACTTAAATCTCTTATGTCTCCTGCCTTGGCAGGCGGGTTCTTTACCACTAGCACCACCGGGGAAACCACAACTAAGAATTTTCCAGCCCTAAATGTTGGTAGCATCGGGGTTGAGAAACTCAGGTGTAGACCATTTCTATTTAATTTAATTATCAATATGATAGGTTTTCAATGCAGCATCTTGCTGCTGCGGCTACCAAGTCGCTTCAGTCATGTCCGACTCTGTGCGACCCCACAGACGGCAGCCCACCAGGCTCCCCCATCCCTGGGATTCTCCAGGCAAGAACACTGGAGTAGGTTGCCATTTTCTTCTCCAATGCATGAAAGTGAAAAGTGAAAGTGAAGTCGCTCAGTCGTGTCAGACTCTTAGCTACCCCGTGGACTGAAGACTGCCAGGCTCCTCCATCCACAGAATTTTCCAGGCAAAAGAGTACTGGAGTGGGGTGCCATTGCCTTCTCCGAACATTTTGCTACTTCTATTTCTTCTGTTCTTTTTTTTTTGCTTTTTGCTCTTTCCTTTGAAGAATTGTTTTTCATTTTCCATTTTACAACCATTATTGTAAATAATGAGAAAAACAAAGTTCAGTTCAGTTGCTCAAGTCATGTCCAACTCTTTGTGACCCCATGGACTGACAGGGGAGCCTGGATGCTGAAGTCCATGGGGTCGAAAAAAATTATTAGCCATACTGGTTGTTTTATTTTATTTTTAAAAATTTTACTAGAATTTACAATATGCATCTTAAATTTATCACTGTTTACCTTCAAATAGTACAATTTCAGATATAATGCAGAACATTTTCAACCGTATACCCATCCCCCACCCCATTTTTACCGCTATCGCTGTCATTTGTTTAGGAGCAGGTTATATGATAATGAGCTCTTTCAAGTTTTGTCTGAAAACGTCATCACTTTACTTTCATTTTTGAAACTTTTTTGGGGAAACATAATTTTTGGTTGAGAGCTTCGTTTTTTTCAGCACTTTAAATTTACCATTCTATTGTCATAAATATTCTATTGTCAAACAAGACTTGCAAAGTTTCTGAAGGAAAGTCTGTGTTTGATTGTATTTCTCCCTCTGTACATAATACGTCCTTTTTTCTCCTATGGTGGATTTTAAGAGTTTTTTCTTTGACACAGGTTTTGAGCAATATGGTTATAATGTACCTTGGTCTGTTTTTTTGTTTGTTTTTCCTATGTTTATCCCATTGGGGCTTACTGAGCTTCTTGGATCTATATGTTTATAGTTTTCATCAATTAGGAAACATTTTGGCTGTTATATCTTTAAATATTTTACCCATTGTATCCTGTCCCTCCCACATTCAGAGACCCCAATTATAATTTATTAGACCCCTTGATATTGTCCCATAGATCACTGAGACTCTGTTCTTTCCCTCTCCCTACTACTCTTTATACTCTCTTCATTTTGAAGAATTTCTGTTGATACTTCAAGTTTTCTTATCTTTTCTTCTGCAGTCTCTGATCTACTAATGGTTAATACTGTCATGAAAGTTTATTTTTCTCTTTGTTTTTATTTTTTCAAAGGGGCTTTTATACTTCTCCTGGTCTGAGGAATGCCTTAATCCCTCTTCATCCCCACAGTAAATATCTCAGGTCTATAGACCTCACTTGGCCTGGTTGAGATCCGGACCTGACCATCTCTCACAGCTTCAGAAACCAGGCGGAGTGAAGCAAAATTGCACAGTAAAAGGATTAAATGCCACTTGTCAATGAAAGTTTTATGTAAGATACTTTATTCTTTATCTCTCTTAAATTCTACTTTTTATATTTTCCATTTCTCATACACATTTTCCTTTAAATATCAGATCATATGTATTGTAATAGCTGTTTTAAAGTCCTCATATGCTAATTCCATCATTTCTATTTTTAGTCTTTTATTGGTTGCTTTATCTCCTGCTTGTCTCTTTTGTAATTTTTCATTGGATGTCAGTCTTTGTGAATTTTATGTTGTCAAGTGATGGATTTTTTCTTATATTTCTTTAAAGGTTGTTGGACTTAGTTCTTAAGAATCATTTTCACATGAGACATGTTTATAAACTGTTTAGAACTTTCCTAGGGTAGCTTTGGTCTTCCCAGGTGGCTCAGTGGTAAAGGATCCACCTGTCAGTGGCAATCCACTCCAGTATTCTTGCCTGGAAAATTCCATGGACAGAAGAGCCTGGTGGGCTGCAGTCCGTGGGGTTACAAAGAGTTGGACACAACTGAGCATGCACACAGGGTAGCTTTAACTGACTACTTTGGTTTTTACGAAGGTATGGTTCACCTATTGGCTCTAATGAGTGTTCCATGTAATCAGTCAGGTGATTCTGGCTGGTAAGAATTTGGACAATTCTCAGTTTTGTGCAAGCTTTGGGAATTTTTTGTTGCATAGCTATGCAACAGTTTTTCTTTCCTCAGGAGTTATTCTTTGCCCTCCCTTGTGATGACTTAACCATATGCATGCACAGATTGGTCTTCTCTCAGTGACTCAAGGAAAACTTTATGCAAATTTCCGGGCTTTTTTTCTGTTTAGTGCTTCCCTGGTGGCTCAGAGGTTAAAGTGTCTGCCTCTAATGTGGGAGACTTGGGTTCAGTCCCTGGGTTGGGAAGATCCCTTGGAGAAGGAAATGGCAACCCACTACAGTATTCTTGCCTGGAGAATCCCATGGACGGAAGAGCCTGGTGGGCTACAGTCCATGGTGTCTCAAAGAGTCAGACACGACTGAGTGACTTAACTTTCACTTAACTTTCTCTCTTCTTCAGAGCTCTGCCGACAAATTCTAGCTGCTTTGACCTCCTTCAACTCTGATGTCTGTTTCTTCAATCCTACAAGACAACTGGGCTCTGTTTTGTTTTTCTTCTTTTTTATCATGTATGGTTCAAGAATTGCCTCAAAACAGAAAAAAATTGGGGTAACTGCAGCTCTTATCGCAGAAGGCAATGGCAACCCACTCCAGTACTCTTGCCTGGAAAATCCCATGGACAGAGGAGCCTGGAAGGCTGCAGTCCATGGGGTCTCGAAGAGTTGGACACGACTGAGCTACTTTACTTTCACTTTTAATTTTCATGCATTGGAGAAGGAAATGGCAACCCACTCCAGTGTTCTTGCCTGGGATGGGGGAGCCTGGTGGGCTGCCGTCTATGGGGTCACACAGAGTCGGACACAACTGAAGCGACTTAGCAGCAGCAGCAGCAGCAGCAGCTCTTATCTTGTTTCCTTTCTCTTGAGAATCCCAGTCCTGTTCTTCTAGTTGCTCATAGGTTGTCCAATGTCTGAGAAAATTTGTTTCATATATTTTGCCCAGTTTTCTAGTTGTTCACAATAGAATAGCAAGTCCCATAGGAATTCTTCCTTCATGGATAGATGTGGAAGGCAAGGAACACTAATCTTAATGCCCCTAAGGAACCAAATGTCTGGATACGACTAGACTCATTCGCACTGCAGAAAGATTCTTCACCAGCAGAGCCACCAGGGAAGCCCTAAGAACTGTAAATGTATAGTTTATACTTACAGAACTTCTTCAACATACTGATATAACAAGGAACATTTATTGGACACTTGTACCAGGAATGCACTATTGCTGCAAAGATGAAAAAGGTATATCAGCCCCACCTTTCAAGAAGTTAGAGGCAAGCAGGGAAATAATAATTAAGTATAGAAGTCATATATGCATATATTGTATGTTGCTGTCAGAGTAACGTAAGAGTTATGCATAGATAAATACATTAATCCAGCATGTTGGGAAATATAAACAAGTTGAAAAGATAATCATAAATGAGGATTAACCAAACCCAGACCACCTAAAAAAATATACTGATGATAGGACTTGCCTGGTGGTCCAATGGCTAAGACTCTGAGCTCCAAATGCAGGGGGCTTAGGTTTGATCCCTGGTCAGGGAACTGCATCCCACATGCCTCAACTAAAACCCAGCATAGCTGAATAAATAAATATGACTATTTAAAAATATATATATATTGATGATGATTTTGCCTTTTGTTCAACCAGTGTTACTGGTTGTCTAAAGAACCCGATGCAATGATTTTGAGGAGCTGAAGTGCATGTATAATTGAGAAATACGTTTAACACATTGCATGTAGAGGTATTTTCTACTTAGTACTTCTTTTAGTGTAATTATAGGAGGAGGAAAAAGATCTATCATTGGGCAACTTTCATGAGGATGAACGACAAACAATATTATGTGAGTGAGACACTTATGTATGGGTAAGAAAGCCTGTGTAACTGCTTTGTATGTAATCTTATGAGAACCAAAGAAAGGACCCAACAGGATGCCATGGGAAAAAGAGAATGAAAAGCATTAGTTAAGATTAGTCAGCCACCTGCTTTAATCCTATGACAACCATGTTTAGGAGGTTAGTTTTCTGATTTGGTTACCATGGTAACACACCTTTAGAATGCCCTTAAAACAATTTACAGAATGACTGCCCGTATTGAGTATAGGCAACACTGAGAGATTATAAGTATGCATATCTATTTTTAAATTATTTTTAGAATTTAAATGATCAATCTGGCCTTTTAGATATGTAGTTTAGAAAGCCATAAATTGTATCTTAGTGAGAAGGTGTAAAATCCTACTCATAAATTAGATGACGGGCTTGTAAGTTCAATTATTCAAATGTGTCATTTCAATGAGTGGCTCCTATTTAATTTTGAATAAGATAGCAGTTCATGAATGTTCAGGACCTGGTTTTAGAAACAAATTATATATGTTTGACATTCATTGCTGCAACTTTAGGACTCATTCATGGGTTTAGCCGACTGAGCAGATCATTTAAAGGACAGTTGCGGAAACTTCATCTTATGATCATCAAAGAGCAGACTAGAAGATTCTATAATCAGACTTAAGGAGTTTCAGCCTAATCCTTTCTTGCTGATATGTTTTCCTAGTTTACAATGTGTAGAAAAGTTTGACTCCATGCTATGTATGGTTTTAAAATAGGGCTTGCTTTTAATACTCTGACTTCCCTGGTGGCTCAGACGGTAAAGCGTCTGTCTACAATGTGGGAGACCTGGGTTCAATCCCTGGGTCGGGAAGTTCCCTGGAGAAGGAAATAGCAACCCACTCCAATACTCTTGCCTAAAAAATCCCATGGATGGAGGAGTCTGGTGTCCATGGGGTCGCAAAGAGTCGGACACGACTGAGCGACTTTACTTTCACTTTAATACTCTAGTGACACCTGTGGCCACCTTTTAATAGATGAAAGCTCATTTTGAATTGTAAATGTTGAGCCTTTTATGTTGACAATTTTAACATCACTGCTCACTTGAGATAATATATGACTGTATCAGAAGTTACTATTAGTTATTTCCCAGTTCTTCGGAAAAAACAAAGTCTGTCTAAATTGCTGTAGAAATTTTGGTTTCAATTAAAAGATTTCCTTCATGCTCTTAGTGATTAAACAATGATTTCACCTATTAAAAGAATTTATGAGATTTCTCATTCTAGAGAAAGAGTATTTTGTTTGGGGTGCTCTTTTGTGTTCTATGAAAGACCAAAAACTGGTATTTCGTTTTTTGTCAGTTTAATTTCAGAGAACTGACAATAATCTAGATATATAGAGATAGTTTAGTTTTTAAATCCATGATTATTCTTTCTTTTCCATTGACTTTCTACCTTAATCATAAACCAAATTCTACGTTTTTACTATTCTTATATATCCCTTATACCATTATACTGTTCTTCTTCTTATATCCCTTATACCATTGGCTCTAGCTCTTACATGTGCAAAGGATTTGACCTTTGCATATGTAAAGTGATTTATTCCTGAGAACTGGAATCTGGGCTTGGTTCTATTTGAATTTCAAAAGCACTGCTCATAATTTTTGAAACAAAATTAAAAGCAGAGATTATTTTACCATCATATGAATTTCTCAGCTTACTGATTTTTTTCTTTACCATGAATACAAAGAAAGGATTGAGCTTTGAAAATGATTAGAAAATTTCAAGAATAGCCAAACATATAGAGGAAGTACACTGTTAGCTTAGGGCCTGGGGGGGAAAGTACTATCAGTGGGTATAGGGTTTCTTTTGGGGTAATGAAAATGTCCTAAAATTGTAATGAATATAATTCTGCAAATGTACTAGGATTTCTTGAAATATAAAGAAAAAAATCCATGTACTACAAATGAATTTTTATAAAAAATGAAATAATATACCTCACCTAAAAAAAAAAGAAATATTAGAAAACCAAAGAACATTGCCCAATTTGAGGGAAATAGGGGAACAATAAAGAGTTAATAATCTTAAGGAATTATTGCCATAATAGTAAAATGTTGAAAAAAAAATCCTAGTAGAATTGATTTACTGTTCAGTCTTAATGTGAGAAAGAATCAATTAACTTTAGTAGGCTGTTTAATTTTCTTTAAAGCCTGTGATTTAAACCAAAAACTTGAATTAGTACTGGATGTGGTATGACATTTTGTTAAAAGATCTTATATTATAAAATGTAGCCAAAACAGTACAAGGCAACTCTCGTGCTTCGTCTCCAGGAATCATTGGTATAGAGGTTACAGGAGAGAACAGTTATGTTGGGAGGAAATCTGGTCATTCAAATGAGGATTTCACCGCAAAATCCTTTTTAAGTTCTTCCTTATTTTCCCACAAGTAAAATGCTGTTTCTCATTTTAGGGCAAATCTTCTGTACTTGCACAACTTCTCCTGGTTATTCCACAAAAGTATAATTACCCATTTAATTAAATTTAGCTATTTAGAACCAACTTTTTAAAACCTAGGATGTCTGAAAGAGAATGTATACCACACAGAAAAGCTGCACGGCAGTCCCAGTAAATGGGATTGTCACGTGAGTGTATGTTCCTTGATTCTTTGTCTCATCACAACAAAGATTTGTTGTGACGGACATTAAAGCCCCCTCGGCGAGTCACAGCTCTCAGGTCTTGGATAGACCGTGTTATAGCTCTCAGGTCTCAAACGAACCGCGTTATAGCTCTTAAACAAATCAGTATTACAGCTCGGTGTTACAGCTCTATTTTATTTACAAGATAGCAGGAAAACCCATCTTAGAGGCGTGAGGGCACGTCGATCTAAAGACACGAGAAGAGCGCCCCAGCAAGCGGGAGAGAGAGAGAGAGCTGTCTCTGGCTCCTCTATTTATATATTTATCTCTCCCTGGGCCTGTCCTATGTAAATTGGGCCAGCCAGGAGTGTTGTTTGTTTTACCTGAGGTCCTCACTCCGGTCCTCTGACCTGCTTTTGTTTCATTTTCGTGGGCTTTTCCCTTCCTTGTCTGTAGCCACCGCCATTTTGGACTCCTTTTCCCTGTTCTACCTACCTAACAAGATCATAAGCAGAAAGAATCAACAATATGTGATTGAATTTCATAATGTCCTACTCTTCTTGTTATTGTTCATTCACTAAGTCATGTCCCACTCTTTGCGACCCCATGACTATAGCCTGCCAGGCTCCTCTGTCCATGGGATTTCCCAGGCAAGAATACTGGAGTGGGTTGCCATTTCCTTTTCCAGGGGATCTTCCCTACCCAAGGATTGAACCTGTGTCTCCTGCATTGGCAGGCAAATTCTTTACCACTGAGCCAACCAGGGAAGCCCCTACTCTCTCATATCCAGAGGTAAAAATTAAATTCAGAGTTATATTAACACAAAATGCACTCTAGAAGAGTAAATCCAATAAATGAATAAGAAAATGCTATAGGAAATTGGTAGTAAGCCCCAAAGGATCTCCCTGCCCTTCATTCTTTACTGTAATGAAAACTATCCCTCAATACCACAATTTACATTGTGTATGCAATTGTTTTTACTGTAAACATTTGCTAAAGAAATTATCCTACTGTAGTGTGGAATTTTGAATTAATGAAATGACTTGTCAATTCCCAGAAATTCCCAAGTGGGATATAATTTACCTGTTACAAGAGACCAAGGTGACAGCATTCAACTTTACTCTGGATTTTTAGAATAAGACCTCAGCAAACATCTCATGTCATTTGCTTTTAGATCATAAAATAAAATTGATGGTAGTCTAGCTCACAGGCACTTAGATTGGTTTTGTAAATTATTGGCTGACTCATACTCACTAAAGGCATCCATTTTATGCCAGAGGCTTTATTAGCAGTACAGGAACACAAAGAACTGATAAACAAAGGAATCCACAGACACTGCTAGGTGTTGCAGACCTCCTGAAATCTTCCTGCAGTTTTTATCCTTTCCCTAAAAATAATCTATGCATATCAAAAGGAGCCATTTAATCCTTTGGCAACCCTCAAGCAAAAGGGGTCAAGAAAGATTATTGTTGGCTTTACATAGAGGACTACTGGGAAATTTTACCTAAATTATAAGTGAAACACAGAAAAGTGAGCTAAGTAGAGAATGACAGACTCCAAATCGACAAAAATGAAGTCTGACTGCATGGCAAAGAAGTTTCCAGAGAGAAGAAGTCATGGGCCTTTCAATGACTGCTACAAAACTATAGCCACATACACACACATATATATATACACACACAGAGACACACTCTATACATACACATACTATATATACATCCAGTTTATAGTTTATACACAGTATATAATTTGCACTATATAAATATATATATATATGCACATATATACATCTATATGTTTAAGAGAATTGTTTTATTTTTTCCCTAAATCTCAAGTGTATGTTCTTCTAAAGGAGTGGCTGCTGCTGCTGCTACTCAGTCGCTTCATTCGTGTCCGACTCTGTGCGACCCCATAGACAGCAGCCCACCAGGCTCCCCGTACCTGGGATTCTCCAGGAAAGAACACTGAAGTGGATTGTCATTTCTTTCTCCAATACATGAAAGTGAAAAGTGAAAGTGAAATCGTGTCCGACTCTTAGCGACTCCATGGACTGCAGCCTACAGGTTCCTCTGTCCATGGGATTTTCCAGGCAAGAGTACTGGAGTGAGGTGCCATTGCCTTCTCCCCTTAAAGGGGTGGGGTTATAGATAATTTCGAAAAAAAAATTATAAATAGAAGGATAAATTTGGGGAAAGTCTGAGCTCTTTTCTCCTTTTATTAGACAAAATGTACACAAAACAGCTTTACTAACTATCTAACATTCTGCTGTAAGAGTTTAGTCATAAAATTTTCTAACCCTAGGAAAAGAGGTATCTCCACACAACTTATCCTTTAACAGGTATATTCCTTTTAGGCACAATTAGTTGCCCCAGTGCCTAATGTTTTCCAAAATGCAAAAAAAAAAAAAGCAGTACTTTATAGAAGAAAAAAATATAGGAGACTGCATATTCAAGGGCAGAGAATGAGTGAAATTAACTGTCTTTCAAATTAAGGTTCTTACACCACCTGCGTCAGTATCATCTAGCAAGTGGGCTAAAATGCAGATTCGTGGCCCATTAATCAGAATCTCTAGGGAGTTAGGAATCTGCATCCTAAACACAAATCCTACATGACTGTAGTGTACATGAAATTTGAATCATTGCTACATTTCTATAGCTTTTAGAAACTGAAGCATGCCTCTCATTATGTTTGAAGACTGAGCTATGAAATCAGTGTTTGCCAAGGTCTCTTTCTGTTACTAGTCTGGAGCAAGCAAGGAGCAGAAAGTTGCATAGGTAAAGCTAAAAGCAGAGGCAAAATAGTGTTTTAAAGAGAGAAAAGAATTTACCTTCAAATCCCTGGTAGTTCAGTTGGTAAAGAATCTGACTGCAATGCAGGAGACCCTGGTTTGATTCCTGGGTTGGAAAGATACACTGGAGAAGGGATAGGCTACACACTCCAGTATTCTTGGGTTTCCCTCATGGCTCAGCTGGTAAGGAATCCTCCTGCAATGTGGGAGACCTGGGTTTGATCCCTGGGTTGGGAAGATCCCCTGGAGAAGGGAAAAGCTACCTACTCTAGTATTCTGGCCTGGAAAACTCCATGGACTGTATAGTCCATGGGGTCACAAAGGGTTAGACATGACTGAGCAACTTTCACAACCGCTCCAAACCCATATGTAACAATGTATGGATTTCTTTGTACTAAAAAGGAATATGCAACTCTTTCTAATTAGAATGCTACAGATATTAAGAGATAGAAGTACTATAATTATAATGTTTTCAAATGGGCATATTAATTTATATTCATGTTTGACATTTCAGATTTCAATTCAAACTAAATGGGTAAGAAAAAAATTTAAAAAACTCTTATGTCTGGGTGCTCTGCATCTCTGGAAAATAAGTCCTTTGCTATTTTTTTCCCAGAGTTATTATTGTAATGACAATGCTTTTTTAAATTGAAATATAGATTTATAATATTTTGTTAGTTTCAGGTATACAGCAAAATGAGCCTGGTGGTCTGCAGTCCATGGGGTCGCTAAGAGTCGGACACGACTGAGAGACTTCACTTTCACTTTCCACTTTCCTGCATTGGAGAAGGAAATGGCGACCCACTCCAATGTTCTTGCCTGGAGAATCCCAGGGACGGGGGAGCCTGGTGGGCTGCCGTCTATGGGGTTGCACAGTCGGACACGACTGAAGCGACTTAGCAGCAGCAGCATACATATATATTTTTTATTCTTTATTACAGGTTATTACAAATATAATGAACATAATTCCCTCTGGTATACAGTAAATCTTTATTTATCTATTTTATATACAGTGGTGTGTATCTGTTAATCCCTTGGTCTTAATTTATCCCTCCCTGCCTTTCCCCTTTGTTAACCACAAGTTTGTTTTCTATGTCTGTGAGTCTGTTTTATATGCAAATTCATTTTGATTATTTTTGAGATTCCACATATAAACAATATCACATACTATTTGTCTTTCTCTGTCTTGCTTATTTCACTCAGTATGATAATCTCTAAGTCTATCCAGACAACTTGCTTTTTTATGAGAGGTGAAAGGCATTACTTTTTCCCATAACATTTCACCAAGTTTCTTTTTCTCCTCTTGTAGTTTCCAAACAACACTGAGAAGTCACCTGTGTCCTCAATTCAGTGGACATATAGCATGCTGATATCTAAATAGCATTACAGATGTAAGCAATATCTTATATCACAAATAATAGGAAAAGTACAAATTCATTTCTATAAGATTCAAATGGCTAATGACCCATCTGAATCAGAATCATCTTTTCTTGTTATCTTTACAGCAACTCAGAATTTCACTTAATTACATAAGAAATTTTATAGCACTAATTTACTCACTAGGCATTATTGTTTTACTGATTGATTTGGCTGTGCCAGGTCCTAGCTGCAGCATGTGAACTGTTAAGAGTTGCAGTATGTGGGATCTAGTTGCCTGTCCAGGGGTCAAACCTAGGCCCTCTGCATTGGGAGCGCGGAGTCTTAGCTTCAGGACCACCAGGCAAGTCCCTTAGAAGGCATTAATCATCATAATGCCTACCCGTGACACACAATAAACTTCTAAACCAAAACATTAATGACAACTACAACCGAAACAAAACACCACATACCAGTACCCAAAAATTCACTATTAACTATTGCCCTCAATCAGCTCAGTTCAGTCGCTCAGTCGTGCCCACCTCTTTGCGACCCCATGAATCGCAGCACGCCAGGCCTCCCTGTTCATCACCAACTCCCAGAGTTCACTCAAACTCATGTCCATCGAGTCGGTGACACCATCCAGCCATCTCATCCTCTGTCGTCCCCTTCTCCTGCCCCCAGCCCCTCCCAGCAACAGAGTCTTTTCCAATGAGTCAACTTTTCGCATGAGGTGGCCAAAGTATTGGAGTTTCAGCTTTAGCATCATTCCTTCCAAAGAACACCCAGGGCTGATCTCCTTTAGAATGGACTCGTTGGATTTCCTTGCAGTCCAAGGGACTCGTAAGAGTCTTCAACACCACAGTTCAAAAGCATCAATTCTTTGGCGCTCAGCATCTTGAGCATTACTTTACTAGCATGTGAGATGAATGCAATTGTGTGGTAGTCTGAACATTCTTTGGCATTGCCTTTCTTTGGGATTGGAATGAAAACTGACCTTTTCCAGTCCTGTGGCCACTGCTGAGTTTTCCAAATTTGCTGGCATATTGAGTGTCGCACTTTCACAGCATCATCTTTCAGGATTTGAAATAGTTCAACTGGAATTCCATCACCTCCACTAGCTTTGTTCATAGTGATGCTTTCTAAGGCCCACTTGACTTCACACTGCAGGATGTCTGGCTCTAGGTGGGTGATCACACCATTGTGATTATCTGGGTTGTGAAGATCTTTTTGTACAGTTCTTCTGTGTATTCTTGCCATCTCTTCTTAATATCTTCTGCTTCTGTTAGGTCCATACCACTTCTGTCCTTTATTGAGCCCATCTTTGCATGAAATGTTCTCTTGGTATCTCTAATTTTCTTGCCCTCAACAGTTTGAAGCTAATTTCAAAACAACTGAAACCACACCACAGCTTTCTTTACAAATATATCTAAACAGAGTGGATAACCAAAGACACATTCAAAATGTCATCACACCCCTCTCCTCACTTTGCCTGTTATTTTCCTCACTTAGTTTCAATATAAAACCGAGAATAACAGAAAATCAATAAAGCTGCTGAGTCACCTGGGGCTTGAAGAATTTTTCACAAAACCAATTATTTCCCAAATAAACTTTATTTTGAAAAGAATACCACAACAGAGTTGTAGAAATTTAAATATAACTCATCTTAGCAGTATTACTGAGGCAAATTATATACAAGTGGAGTCACAGTTCATGTCTGATTATTCTTACGAATGAAAACGTGCAAAGATGCTGCTACACTAAACAGGCAGATAATGTAAAAACAACCATAACCTATTTATATGCTGTCATTTCATACTTGTATCTAAATATTTAGATGGAAATTGATCCAAATTCATACAAGATAAATAATATGCTCCCTGAATAACCAAAATTCTTTTTCCTTTCCTCCTCCACCATAGATAGCATCATCAGTAATGTTTATACAATATAGCACGGGATGACAAGCTACTTTCTTTCCCTCAATAATACAGTACAAAGCTTTTTGTATTGTGGTTTGTAAGCCCTTCAAGTTGAGGAAAACAGCAGTGACAACTTAAGAGTTTTCTAAATATAGGTGATTTCATCAGAGAAAGGTATTATTTATGTTCTTCCCAAGAACTTCCTGTTTTAGTGATGAAAATGTCAATACATAATCGGTGAAAGTAGTCCATATATGATGTAGTAATTGTTCATAAGTATTAAAATAACGTACAAACCACCCAGAGGTAAGCAGGAATGAAAGGACTAAGACACATGCCTGGACCCTCTCGCCCCTAGGGTTTTTGAGGCAATTCAGTGCTCACCCTAAGATTATTCAATGAGACCAGAGACATTTCTGGATCATGGGAATTCAACAGCACCACATACAGCCAGTTAACTATCTTCAAAGGATAAGGATCCAAGGACAAAAAACAGAGTTGACTACTAGGAGAACAAACTGAAGAGAGAATCCTTTTCAATACTAGAGGGCAGTAGAAAGATATTTAACTTGGGGAC
This sequence comes from Nanger dama, assembly GCA_917880005.1. Lineage (NCBI taxonomy): Eukaryota > Metazoa > Chordata > Mammalia > Artiodactyla > Bovidae > Nanger > Nanger dama. Next base: position 31,518,563 of record CAKJTW010000022.1, read on the forward strand.
TGAAATCTGGGTCTACAAGTTAAGTTATTGATTGACCTTGGGCACAACAATCAATCTCTCTGAATGACAACTTCCTCATTTAAAAATAGGTACAATAAGATCTCTTTTTTTCATAGGCTTAGTGAGAATCAGACAATGATGCACTTGAGATCACTTTGTAAACTTACTCATCTTAGCAAATGAGGTTTGGGTACTTTTAAAAAGTATTAAGGAAGAATTCCAATTTAAGATAAAATTATAAAATCATCAATTTTTGACTCAGGATAGATCTCTATTCAAAGGTAGCTGCTGTGAACTAACACAACATTGTAAAGCAACTATACTTCAATAAAAATTTAAAAAAAAGTAGCTGCTGTGGGTCTGCCTCATTTTTTTTTTGATGAGGCAGAAATGGGAAATTTTTTATTGTATCATTAATTTCTCTTATAAGACAATGTTACTGTAGTATAACACATTAGTTATACACATTTATCAATTAAAAACGAGGAAGGGCGATCTGCTACCCTTAAAAAGTAAACAGTGACTCAATCCAACTCTTCACCTCCTTTGTAATATTTTGACACATTTTATTATGAAGAAATAAACACATAAATAATTTGTTCTGTTAATCATGGTAGGTCATTCATTGCTAGTTATGTAGCTTAAATCCCAGGCAGAATATTTCAATGTAAACATTTATAAATTATGAATTTTGTTACTCACTTCAGCATTGCACATCTCCTCAGTAAAGCAGTAACTTAAAAGTAGAGCTCAACAACCATTTTCCTGTTTTCCTCAAGCAGAGACTCAAAAGCAGTAACAGGCACACTGTTTCATTACAACATGAAAATAATAAGCCTTGGGTTATTGCTAAAGGCTTTTCAAATATCAGCATCCAACTTGGAGATGAGGGAAAAAGAAATAGAGGGTGCTGATCTGTGCTGTAACCTGTTTGTATGTTGGGCATGCTCCTGGTTGCAATATTTTAAAATTACATGTATGCAAGTAAAACATACGGCTTCACATGTGAAAGTGAAAAATGGTCCAGAAGTCTTCTCTTCAAAAACAGATCAACTTTTTTCCCCAATAACTTACCAGAAATAAATGTACTTAGAAAACAAGGGGTTCTTCAAATAATATTCAGAAAAATATATAAAAATAAAAAAACAAAGCATGAACAGAACATAGTTAACAAATAAGACTTTCTTTCAGGATGATTATCCTTGCTTTTAAGGATGGATACCATGTAAAATGGGAGACATGTGTCTATAACTCATCGTGTTTATATGTAAATTCTCTGGCAGATATAAATCCATCTTTGTCTTCATCTTCTTTATCAAAAATATCCTCTACCAAAACATCATGATGACTTTCATTCACCACTGCACCATGCTTTTCAAACTCCTTCTTTAAATATACTTTAACCTACAAAATAATGGGTCACATTAATACTTCAGATTCATAAGACACCCACACTGAACCAATCAATATTATGGACTAGATGGGTAGTGCATTTAATTACATATAACAACTACTAAACAACTACATATGATAGTAAAAGAGTTATAAAGAACTTTTCCTCTTAAAAGCTGTTTCTATAGTGCTATGGGCTTCCCAGGTGGCTCAGTGGTGAAGAATCCGCCTGCAATACAGGAGACTCATGTTCTCTCCCTGGGTCGGGAAGATCGCCTGGAGAGGGAAATGGCAACCCACTCCATGATTCTTGTCTGGGAAATCCCATGGACAAGGAGGCTGGCGGACTACAGTCCATGGGGTCTCAAAAGAGTTGGACGCAAGTAAACCACAACAAATAGTACTATGGCAGAGACACTGACTATCGCACGGAGGCAAACAGAAAGATTACAGCCTGAGAAAAGCACACAATGCAGCATATTAATCCCAGTCCACATAAAGTCAAGGATTTGAAAGACCGCTATCCTTCAATCCACTGAAATTACCCAGATCTTGTTTTTTAATAAGGATCAGAATTCTAGGTATTTCTCTTAAAATCAGACTAAGTGATGGCCTTTTTACAATTTAAGTAGGTGACTAGAAACAGCAGTTGCTCTGGACCTCAGTGTGATCATGCCACTTGACCTTTTGATCTCAGAGATTAAAGCAAAATCCAGACTGATGAGTATTTAGACTAAAACTTTCCATTTTTACACAGATATTTGAATATATAAACAAAATATTACCCCCAATTACCTACTAGATTCACCATAATGCAGTTCAACTGTATTTTCATTTTTAATCATATCCTTATTATTCCTCTGTTAGATGAGCAATTTCAAACCTTCTCTTCTCCCCCTACCACCAGTATGCAAACATAATGTACACATTTATTTTTAAGATTAAGGGGATGTAATGTAGTTGAAAAAAGGGGAGAGGCAGTGATAATAGATGGGCTAATGTAGAACATGTCTCCAGGGTATACTGTGTGAATAAAGTGAGATGCCAAACAGTATGTATAGTACGCTGCTTTTTGTGTAAGCAAGGGGAAATAAAATTGTATATTCATGTTTGCTAGTATTTGGATAAAGAAATACCTAGAAGAATACATTCAGTTCGGTTCAGTCGCTCAGTCGTGTCCGACTCTTTGCGACCCATTAATTGCAGCACGCCAGGCCTCCCTGTCCATCATCAACTCCCGGAGTTTACTCAAACTCACGTGCATCGAGTCAGTGATGCCATCCAGCCATCTCATCCTCTGTCGTCCCCTTCTCCCCCTGCCCCCAATCCCTCCTAGCATCAGGGTCTTTTCCAATGAGGCAAACTAATAAAACTGGATAGGAAGGGGAAGGTCACATGGTAGAAGAGGATATAGGTGGGAGAATGACTTCTTAATAAATCTTTTTATATTGAATTGATTTCTTTGAACCATGTGAATGTGTTGTTTATTCAGGATTTTTTTAAATGAAAGGGAATTCAAATTTATCTTGGATAGAAACAAGTTCATGACTGATAAACACTTTGAGGTGTTATAAATTTAGTAGCTGTGGATCATGACCCTGTGGTTTATAACAACATATCCTATTCAAGACGCAATCATTTCCTGGTCATTGGAATGAAATGGATGAAAGCATAAAAAGGGACTTGATTTCTGACCAGCCAAGCCATAAAGGAGAATGGGGGAATGACTCAGTCGTGTCCAATCCTTTGAGACCCCACGGACTATACTATACATACAGTCCATGGAATTCTCCAGGCCAGAATACTGGAGTGGGTAGTCTTTCCCTTCTCCAGGGGATCTTTCCAACCCAAAGATTGAACCCAGGTCTCCCACATTGAAAACAGATTCTTTACCAGCTGAGCCACAAGGAAAGCCCAAGAGTAATGGAGTGGGTAGCCTCTCCCTTCTCCAGCGGATCTTCCCGACTCAGGAATTGAACCAGGGTCTCCTGCATTGCAGGTGGATTCTTTACCAACGAGCTGTCAGGGAAGCCCATAATGGAGAATATGAATAGACAAAAAATGTAAGGATACAGATCTTTCTCCATTTCTTTCCCTACAGAAGCCAGACTAAGACACGTATGTGTAGCAATGGCTGCAAAAGCCTAAATATTTATAGAGAGAAGTCTTCTTCCTTTCCCTTACTCAACACCAGGACCTTGAGGGAGCTGGGAAAAGTCTGTCTGCTTCTGTGAAAAATCCAGACTAGGGACTCCTATCCTGAACAAAACTGAGTATGTGATCTTCTTGCTGCTGCTAACTGCTAGGCAATCACTATACAACTTCATTTAACAACCAGTGATATTATGCAGGACTTCTATGTTTCTTACACAGTAATTCCAAAACAGGAATTTATCTCGGTAAAACAGATCTTCAAGAACTCTGGGCAAGGGGGAAGGAAGAGGGGAAGGGATAGTTAGGGAGTTTGGGAGGATATGCTACAAACTGCTGTATCTACAATAGATAACCAACAAGGACCTACTATATAGCACATGGAACTCTGCTCAGTGTTATGTGGCAGCCTGGATGGGAGGGGAGTTTGGGGGAGAATGGATACATGTATATTTATGGCTGAGTCCCTTTGCTATTTACCTGATTTTTAATCGGCTACACAATACAAAAAAAAAAGAAAAAAAAAAAAAAAGATAAGAGCAAGATACAGCAAATCCTATTACATTAAGAAGAAAAAAAGCAAAAGAATGGGAAGTCTCAATATACTTTTCTCCAATACAGTGATTTCTTATGAAAAAAAAAAGGAATTTTCAAAGCATCAGTATTTAAGAAAACTTATAAATAGCATTTTACACAATAAAAATAAATTTTATTTAAAAATATATTTCTTAAAAAGTGAGTTAAAAGGAAGGAAGGAAAAGGGAAGGGAAGAAGGGAGGAAAAAGGGAAGAGAATGAGAGAGAAAGGGAAGGTCACCTCATTTTTAGAGAGCTTCCAGTCATCATTAAGATCCATTTCTTGGAATGACTCATGGGATCTTGGTCCATTTCGAATCTCCAGGAGATCAATGTTGAATATCAGTGTACCTCTCGGGGGAATTTTACCTGACACGTAGAGAGGGTGGGGGTTAAGTTTTATTAAAAAGATCACGAAGTTTAGATGATAGAAAACTTGCAGTAATTAACAAAATACTATTTTAACTGAATTAAATGAAGAACATTTCTCAGACTGTCGCATACAGAGAAATTACTTATAGTTTATCCAAACAAATAAAGATAGAACAATACAAATTATTAGATCCAAAAGAGAGTGTTTTGACTTGGCAATTAAAGATTGTTTTGTATACACACACACAGAGATGCCTCATGGTCTGAGCATTAAATTTCAAATATAATTAAGAGATTACATATTATGTCAAGAATGACTTAATGGGCTTTCATTCAGAGTTAATCATAGTAGAAGTGATTTACTAACTTTTGAGTCAGAAACTCCTGGCCTAGAAACACATTGAGCATGGCCATTTCCACCACTGGGAGGCACTATGTAACAAGGTGAGCTCACCCTGGGACAAAACACACCTGCCTTTCTCTAAGTCTGTTTTCTCATCTGGAAGCAAATTCAACACATGTTGAGGAAATTCCATGGAGGGGGAGACATTAAAACAAATTGCTGAGAAGGGAGATAAAAATCTTTTAAAGTGGAAAGAGCTTTGTTAGAGTCCCAGGGACCTTAAAAAAAAAAAAAAAACTAAACAAACAAAACCAAAAACTTCTGGGAAACTGTTATTTTTTTCCAATTTGTTTTCTTTGGGCTTCCCTGGTGGCTCAGAAGTTAAAGCATCTGCCTCCAATGCAGGAGATCCAGGTTCGATCCCTGGGTTGGGAAGATCCCCTGGAGAAGGAAATGGTAACCCACTCCAGTATTCTTGCCTGGAGAATCCCATGGATGGAGGAGACTGGTAGTCCATGGGGTCGCAAAGAGTCGGACACGACTGAGCGACTTCACTCACTCACTCACTCAGTCACTCATATGTATAATTAACATACAGGTCTGGGTAAGATTACAAATATTTCTTAGTGCCCCACTCCCTCATCCCACATATTCCCATGAAAGAGCATTTGTAAGCATCCAAAGAACAAAACTTACACCATGTGCTGAAGCTTACCATTCCAGATCTAGGCAGAGAAGGGCATGCACTAGAGGTCATGGAGAAAACTGGTATCTTTCCAAAAGGAGGCATGCAAACATGGTACTAAAAAACTACAAAATTCGTGTTCAAGTACATGTTAGCAGGATTAGTTTCATGGGACTCTGTTTGAAGGAAATGACTCAAATTCAGATCTCTAACTTGTTACAAAGTAAAATCAAGTTAAATGGAGTATGGAGAAAGAGACATGGACTAATACCACTTAGTATTTATACTAATATACTAGTATCACTTATATAGACAGAAATGGAGTAATACCATTTAGTATTTATATAAATATTAAAGGTGAAACAATAAAGATACAGAAAAGTGAAAGAATATGTTAAACATCAGATACTTGATTTTACCCTCTAAAAGGATCATTATTAAAATAAGAATTGAATTTTGTTAATAAATCCTGTTCTTTGCAGAAGATTTACATAAATATTAAAAGGAGAAATGTTAAAGATACAGGAAAGTGAAAGACTATGTTGAACATCAGAGAAACATTTTCAAGATACTTGATTTTATTCTCCAAAAGGATGGCTATTAAAACAAGAATTGAATTTTGTAATAAATCCTGTTCAATGCAGAAGATTTGAATAGCACGGTCCATTTTAGAATATGTAATACTTCATATATGGCACCTATGTTCTTCTTAGGAAACTAGGCTAGGAAACCATAGTCCCCGCCTTATAAATAAATGGTTAAGCTTGGAGGCTATGAAGTCTGTATTTTTACTACATCAGAGTGGTTTTATGTCTAGTTCTAATGACTTCTTAAACTTTTTTATTCATTATGTACAGAATGTGGAAGAGATAGAACCAAAAATAAAAATAACTCCCAGAACCACTGTCCATTATCAACATTCTATTTCCTTGTGATTCACTTTGTATGTGTATATATTTTTTTCCTAATACTTACTATCATACTACATATATCTTTGTTTTCTAATTTTATATATAACATTATAGCATACATATTTTAGATATAATTTTTAAAAATGTTTTAAATACTATTTTATTTTAAACATTTATTTAGTTTTATTTGGCTGCGCCAGGTCTTAGTTGCAGCACACAGGATGTCTGATCTTTTTGTGGCATACAGGATTTTTAGTTGCAGTGTGTGGGATCTAGTTCCCTGACCAGGGATCAAACCTGGGCCCCCTACATTGAGAGTGTTGGATTCTTAGCCACTGGACTACCAGGGAAGCCCCGAAATGACATTTTAAAATAACTGGGTCATATTTTATTTAGCTACACCTGTTATTATTCACTGAAGTTGATTTCAGTCTTTTGGCTATTAAAAACAACATAGTGATGGACATTCTGTTTATAAACCTTTCCCCAATACCAGATTATTCCCTTAGGTTAGACTCTAATGAAGGAATTATAGGATGCGTGCATATACACATCTTTAGGCTTCTTATAAGTAGCCCTTTGGAAAACTGCATGGTCTCCCACCTAAACAACAGGTTTTATTGGCTGCCCTAGAATACTAGCACAAAGGCTCCCTGGACCAACTAGCCTAGTTGCTTCTGCTTTAGTAAACTTATTTCATGTCATTCTCTTATTTAAATAAATTATCAAACAATTTTAAAACAAACATGAAAAGAACCTCCAATAAAAGCTCTGTCGTGGGAGATGTCAGTTGTGACTCATACACAGCTCACATCTAAAACTGCATTTAATGCCTTAATAATCTATATTTCAAATGTTCAACTCATCAAAACACTTATATTGAGTAGTCTTTCTTTTTGCATTATTAAAACAAATCAGGAAGTTTCAACTGGGGAGGATAAGAAAGTCTGGGAGACAATGGTGGCGCTGGCACAACAATGTGAATGTGCTTAATTCCACTAAACTATATACTTCAAAACGGGAAACCTTAAGCTACATATATAATACTACCATTTAAAAAACCACCATATTGCTGAGCAATAGTAAACAAAGTTGAGGTTACAGAACGTTTTTTCATTGATAGTTCAGTTGACCATTTATATATTATGATTAATTGGCCACTTCAAATGATAATCGACATTAATTATATTTTCCCAAGATATACAAGTCTTGTATTTACTTCTTGAAAAAAAATACACAGTAGTTACTACCTTCTATGCCTCATCCAGAGAAGAATTATAATGCTGTAGTACAAATGTAGAATTGTTATTACCTTTTCCTTCTTTTCCATAGCCCAAGGCAGGAGGAATGGTGAGCTTTCTCTTCTCTCCTACACACATTCCCTTCAAGCCCTGGTCCCAACCTTTGAGAGCCTCCAGGATGCCCAGGGTGAACCAAATAGGCTGACCATTGTTATGTTTGTGACTACAACAGAAAGAAAACACATTTGGACTCTTTAGTAACTTTATCATTGCTCCTGCTCATGCTCAGTCGCTAAGTTTTGCGATCTCATGGACTATCGCCCACCAGGCTCCTCTGTCCACAGGACTCTCTAGGCAAGAATACTGGAGTGGGTTGTCACTTCCTTCTCCAGGGGATCTTCCCAATCCAGGGATGGAACCCGTGTCTCCTGTGTCTCCTGCACTGGTAAACAAATTCTTTTACTACTGCGCCACCTGGGAAGCCTTGTTGTATACCAAGTATTATCTAAATGCTTTGCTTCTTTTAAGTCTAACAGTGATCATATGAGATAAGTACCATTATTATACCATTGTACAGTAGAGGAAACTGAGGTTAAGTGTGCCAGTATCTGACCTAAATCCAAGGTTCAAAGTTCAAACTTTGAATTCCAAAGTTTAAAGTCCTAATCACACAGTGATGTTTTCCCTAGGAGACCACTAGGGTGCAGAAGAGGGATAACATAATGGAATATGGATGAGTTTGGGAAGGAGGATGAGAGGCTAAGAATACTCCCATGGACAGTGGAGAGTCGAGAGCACAGCATCTTAAATCCTCTCTACAACCTTTCCTGATGTACAGCCTGCTGATGGTTCTCACAGGTGCAAGAGGCTGCTCTCCAGCCCTGAATCCCCACTCAGACCCTGGCCTAATTCTCTCCTTAGGTGTTTATTGTGGGGCTATTCAAGGCAGTCTGGAAGAGTGGCCCCTCAAGGTCTGGAGAAGAAGTGAATGGTTAAGATATCCTGGCTCATGAGAGGCCAGCTTAAGAAAGCCAACCTGATGGGCTACTGGAGGAGCTTGTGGGCTGAGTAGTATCTAACCCAATTAACTCACTCTTAGTGCAATAATGGGGCTTCCCTGGTGGCTCAGATGGTAAAGCATCTGCCTGCAATGTGGCAGACCCAGGTTCAATCCCTGCGTCGGGAAGATCCCCTGGAGAAGGGGAAGGCAAACCCACTCCAGTATTCTTGCCTAGAGAATTCGATGGACAGAGAAGCCTGGCAGGCTACAGTCCATGGGACCCCAAAGAGCTGGACATGACTGAAAGACTAACATCACTTCAGTGCAATAAGGGAACTGTCTTATTCTCTTGTAGGTGAGAACTGGAAGTCGTTCTACTAAGCTTCCCAAGTACCATGGTTACTAAATGTAGTTAAAGGCCCTCACTTCTTTTTCTGAGTTTCGCCCATGATCAAGGTAACAAAATGGCAACTGTAGAACATAGAGGAAAGCTAAAACAGAATGAAGAAAGAAGAAAGAATCCAGTACCCAGTACTATTACAGTTTTGGCACGTTTACTGTCATGCTAAAGGATTTAGGCCATTTACCACATAGGTTACGGTTCTTGAAATGATGAACGTGCTTTATAAACTAACTGATCATTTGGTAGTACTTTCATTATAATACTCAGAGTTAGCAGGGTTTGGCCATTTACTTGGAGGCTGCATGACAATATTTCCCTGATCAGGACCTAGAATTTCAGTAGCAAAGTGTTAAATAATGTCAAGTGGTTTACACTGAAGTCCACATAGGCTTTTGGTTCTGAGACTTGAAAGGCTGGATCTAAAATAGATCAGACTAAAATAAAAATGTAATTGAAAGTTTCAAATGCAAATCATAATATTGTTTAATGTCCAACGTGGCACTGGCCTCATTGATAAAGGATAGGGCTAATGAGAATTCAGTGGCAAGCCACCATCTTGGAACTTTTTTCAAGGGCTAACAGAGTTCAGAGGAGAGAGACACTGACTTCAGAACGTCAGGACAGACCAGATTGGAATGCCAGTAAAGGCAGTTTATCAGAAAACAAGGTCTAGGAAGGGCCATGAAATTTTGCTGCTTTAGTTCATGTCATTCTCCCTACCTGGGATGTCCTCCCTTCCTCATTCTCCACCAAAAACCTCCATCCATCTTTCAAGACCCATCTCAATTATGATCTCTGGGAAGTCGCTTTCTTTCCCCACCTTTAGAACACGATTAATTCTAGAGTCCATTATGCTCTGTGAGCACTTCGAACATTCTGTCCTTTACATCAGAGTTATTTGTCTTCTTTTCCCCCTGTAGACAGTGTCCTGCTAGAGAAGAAGCCACTCTTAGTCATCTTTGTACCCTAGGGCCTGACTTGTGGTCGCTCAGTAAGGATTTGGTTGATGGATAGATGAATGAATGGATGAGGCTGGAAAGAAGTCAGATATTTAAATTTTCTCTAGTATCAAACAAAGGGGCTAACATAAAGAAATGTTCAGTAAATACGTTTTGAATGGAATCAGAGATTCAACGCCTAATTGGAAATCACTATACTTGTAAAAGATTTCCATTTTGCAATTTCTTTCTTTATGAAACAGAAATAATGATAGTGTAACCACCTGAAAATTCTTCACTGTAGGTATTGGATTAATCTTCCATAACCACACCCACACCTGTCAATGAAGTCTTTGATTTTAAAAAGAAATAATGAAATGAATCACGGTCCTGTGCCTTGACCAAAGTGTCATCTATCAGAACAGAATTTAAATAAGTCAATGAACTAACGTTAACATATCCTATAACAAGCAAATAAATGATAGTATATTCTGCTCATGAAGTTGCTCTGAAAAGTTAAAGTTAATTTCACCTACACTGAAATTATTTTCCCTCAGGATCAAAGTTTGAGAAATGAGAATTCCTTTAAGTCTTTTCTACTTATTACCTAATTATACACCTAGATATTGCTACAGAATTTCAGAAATTCCAGTTCTAAATTTTTATAATTAAAAAATTACTGCTTTATCCTGAGCACATATTTCCAATAAGATCTTCAAAGGCCTAGTTATATAAGATTGGCTTTCAACAACTTCCTTTCCCCATAGAAAGAAATTAGGTATTTCAGTTTTTTAAAGAGAGAAAGTTGGTCCGCGCCACTATCCCTGCCTAAGAGCTGGCATATGTGGGTTGGGTTCTTTTACTCTTTTACCCGAAAGGTATAATTACTTACGTGGAGTGAAATAAGGAGCCGTCCTTTTCTAAGTAGCCCTCATAGTGGACCAACATCAAATCCCCTCCTTTGGTCTTGCGATGGCAGATGAACGGCTTCTGGAGAACTTCAATCTTCACTTCTGGTTCTGGGATGAGAGCCCCACTCAAACAAGTTACCAACAGTGTCAGGACTGCATTCCACAAGAAAAGCCTCATGTTGCCAGGGCAGGAAAGAAGTTGCTACAAACACACAGAAAGGGCCCCCTGACCTCATAGAGTTAAGAAAGTAGTTGAAGACTTAAAGACAACAGCCTCTGGCAAGTCATGACTCCCCTCTTCCTAGCAGACGTGGCACATTCACCACAGACAACTTTCCCACGTTCTGTGAACTCACCTCTAAAGAGTTAAGCCCAAACGCTGCCCCTGACTGGCTCTTACAACGCTGGCTCCTGGAAAGACGGCCTCCCATTGGCTTCTGATTCTGTCCCTCACGAGCCTCTCAAGCCAATGATGTCACAGTATTGCAATTTTCAGTTCCGCTGAGGGCGGGTAACGCTGAAGCAAGTCACCCACAGTGGTCCTGAAGGCCCGGGGATTGCAGAATTTCACAATTCAGGAACTGGAGCGAGGGGTGGGGAGCAAAGCTAACCGGAAACCTCAGACAGATTCAGAGGTGTAAAGAATCCGCAGGGGTGTGAAGTCCTGGGTCCAGGGGAAATGGCACAGGTCTCAGGAAAGACTCCTTTCGTCCCATGGTTGGTGAGAGAGCCCGCCCCCTTCCCCCAACACCCCGCACACCAAAAATCCTGGGAAGGGGGCTTCCCAGGTGGAGCAGTGGTAAAGAATCTGCCTGCCAGAGGAAGAGACGCTGGAGACGGGTTCAATTCCTGGCTGGGAAAGATCCCCAGGAGTAGGAAATGGCAACCCACTCCAGTATTCCATGAACAAAGGAGCCTGGTGGGCTACAGTTCCTGGAATCACAGGACTCAGGCGACTGAGCACGCAGGCATGTAACAGTGGTTTCAGTTTCAAAGTGTTTTCTGGTTCTTTGTGAACCTCACTACTCTGTGGGTAAGATAAGTTCTTTTATCCCTCTAAAAGATAAGTTAATATTTTGGCTAGGAGAGGTTAAGTGTCCTGCTTAAGTTTATTCAGCCCCGTAGCTGAGCTCCATCATCTAACCATCTTCTGATTATTCTACACCACTACACAATATTATGGTCACTAATAATTTTAGATGACCTTAGTGTAGAGGGTCAACAATGAGAAAAGACCTTGCTGCTGGGAAAGATTGAAGGCAGAAGAGGGCAACAAAGGATGAGATAGTTGGATGGCATCATCGATTCAATGGACATGAACTTGGGCAAACTCTGGGAGATGGTGAGGGACAGGGAAGCCTGGTGTGCTACAGTCCATGGAGTCCCGAAGAGGCGGACACAACTTGGCCACTGAACAACAAAAGGGTAGAGGGTCAATAATAGCCTCTATCAAGGATAAGGATGTACAGACCTCTGTTTTAAAGCAGAAATAGAAATCACAGTTATGAATTACACAGGCTAAGTTTAAAGATTTTGTTTTACATTTTTTGCATAATTTCAAAAGCAGTACTTGTTCATTGAAGCTGACTTGGAAGAAACTGGAAAACACGCGAGTTTCCAGTTAAAATACAGCATAGTGCTTTGTGACAATTCATCTGTGGGATGGGGTGGGAGGTGGGAGAGAGGTTCAAGAGGGAGGGGATATGTGTATACCTATGGCTTATGTTGATGTATGGCAGAAACCAAAACAGCATTATAAAGCAATTATCCTCCCATTAAAAATAAATAAAAAAATACAAAAGCCTAATTAAATTTGAATTTCAGATAAATAGCAAATTAATTTTTGTTTCTATTTGTGAACTCTGGCAACAGATTTTGCAAATAAAAGATTTTATTTAATTCTTTAGATTACACTAAAGAAAAAAAAAATCTGTAATGCCACCATGCAGAAATAGTCATCAACATTTTGGCACATGGTTTGTGACATATGCCCCAAATAACTAGGATCCTACTGTACACTGTTTTGTAACCTGCTTTTACCATAGAATCTATAGTTAACATTTTGCCTAGTCAAATATCCTTAGCACAGAACTTTCTCACACTTTAATATGCATGGGAATCCCCCTGGAGATCTCCTTCAGAAGTTTGGGGCCTTACATCAAGATCCTACAATTCAGACAAGCTCCCAGGTGCCTTCAGTGCGGCTGTACACGGACCACACTTCGTGCAGCCGGGGTTTGAGTTTAAACATCTGTTTATGTTCCCTGGTCACTCACAGTATCCTACAGTGAAATTCCCATCATCTCCTCACGCCCTATGGTTGGATACCCCCTCAGTAGCTTGGAAGTGTGTAGAATCAATTAGCCTTGAAATAAGAGACTCTGAAGACTAGAATCCAGCGGGCACCCTAAGGCGCCACGGTGGCTCCCAAACATCGGGAGGTGGAACCCATCTATGGTACCATAGAGTCAAGTCTGTGTTCCCCTTTTTCCCAGAGGCCTCCCTACTCCCTTCTCACCCTCCCTCTAGTCGCAGGCCTGCCTCCCAGGACTCATTTTCCCTGCGGGCCTCTTTCTCCAGGTCAGCCACGCCGGAATCTCAGCTAAACTCCGGGGTGGATTTTGGGAACCGGCGCGCAGGCGGTGCACTGGGCATGCGCGAGCGGGCCCTGAGCCCGGTGGGTCGAGCGCTCAGGTAGCGCGCCGTGGCACGGCCGGCGACCGGCTACTTCACTCGCGCCACTTTGGTGACTTCAGTCGCCCCTCGGACCCACCCAGTACCTTGGCCTCCTTGAGGACAGCGCGGCGCCTGGGAGCACCAGCCGGCCGCGTTCTCACGTGCGGAGGCCGCCGCAGTGACCCCGCCCCCGGGCCCAGGATGTGAGGCCGGCGGGGCGTCCCCGCACTGGGCCTGGGCGCCGGGAGTGACCGGCTCGGCAGCGCCGGGCGATGGCCCTGCTGCCGGTGATCCTCGCCGCCTGGAGCCTGGAGCAGTGACGGGGCTGGCAGGCGAGGGCGAGGTGGCCGCGGGCGCCATGGAGGGGGTGCTGTATAAGTGGACCAACTATCTGAGCGGTGAGCGGGGGGCGTGCCAGGGTTCCGGTCCTTTGTCTGAGCCGAGGGAGGGCGGCGTCGGGACTCGCCTCTCGGGTGTCGGGGTCACGGTCTCTCCTGAGGTCAGAGAGGCCTGCGTGGACTGGGACTTGTTTCCCCACAGCAGTTCTCTGTCTCCCCCGCGGTACAGACACAGCCCCTGTGGGGCTGGGTGGGAGCGGCAGCTCTCCTCACTTCCGAATCCTGAGATTTGGGGGTGACTTGAAAGGCACCATGCCCTCGGTGTCGGGGGGAGGGAAATGCTAATTCCGACTGTGGGGTCCTCTGGGAGTCTCGAATTCTGGCGAAGGAGCTGGTCTCGGGAAGGTCTCCTGTGAATGCGAGCAGAGGTCAAAGGTTCTTTTTCCAAGTCCCCGGAATGACCACTTGCCTTTTGTCACTTGCACAGTTACCTGAGTGCAGACCAGCGTGTGAGAGTCTCAGCTCCAAAGTATGCACGTTTTTGGTTTTCTCACCGAACATTTTTTTGTTTTCTCACCGAACATTTTTTGTTTTACAGACTCGGAAATGACCGTAAAATAGGATGCAAAAATTAGCAACTCTTTTCTTGCCCTGCTGAACAGAACGGCTTAAAAATAGTACCCCACCCCACCCCACCCCTTTCCAATTTGTGGAAGTACTTCATATCTTGAGAAGGTTATAACTATTTTTCAGCTGTGAATATGATGCAGAAGGAGCATTTTCATAAATGAGTATATAAATAAAAGCCTTCTGTGCGCTGAAAACTGTGCTAGGCACTTTTTGAAATTAAACTTTTATTATGGAAAATGAGGTAAGCAGGCTCTTACAGTTTTAACGGCAATGTATTTGAAATGAGAAATATTCCTAGTGATTCTTAAGTGGTGGAAGTGTATTTTCCCATCCTGTGGAGCCTAGGATTTTTTTTTTAGGGTCTTAGTATGATTCTCTGGGGTGTTTTAAGGACATTTGTGTCTGGGAGGATCAGTTGGCAGTAGTGACTTTGATGAGGTTATAAAGCACAGCTGAAACTGCGCCTGTTGGTGGCACCCAGAATCTCTTCCCTATGCATAGTGTGATTACAAGTGAATTCTGTTTATTTTTCTTGTGATCATTAGCAGAAACTGAATGAGGAGAAGTGTTTTAGACTTGCTCTTTGCTTCAGGGACCTTCATTTGATGTATTAGATGTAGATACCTCATGACTGGGTTTGGCTGAATGTTAGGCAGGATGTTTGATCAAGTGATTTGCCTCAGAGGTATCTCTAAGCTCTGAGATGTAGGATCTTATGCCCCTGAGTGAAATTTAGTCACTGGTCTTGGTTCTTTCACCCCTTTCCATCACACATGCCTTTTAACTTATTTCTTTCATCCTCAGCACTCTTTTTTTTTTCCCATCTCCCTTTGCCCTCTTTTTCCCCCTCTCCTTTCTTACTCTTCTCCAAGTTTACCTTTTTTACCAAGTTTAGTCTGTTGTTTCTGTACCTACTTCCTGCTCATGAAATGCCTTTTCCCCCTGACTTTCTTTATATATTCTTCAAAAAGCTAAATTTCTCTGGAAGGATCTTTGGAATCTTTATCATGTTGTGCCAGTACCATCTGTTCTGTTGGAAAAAGTCTACTTTTTTCTGCCCCAAGTGAGAGAAGTTAATTTTGTGAGTGATGCCATCATGGTGAAAGCCCTAAAGAAAAGAAACATTGGAGCCATTACCAGTGGCTGGCTTTACATTATACTGCTTGTTCCCCTGTCCCACAAGCCACCTCATTGTGGACACAGTGCATAAAAGCCCATCACACCATGGGGGACTTTTCCTGGGTGTGTATGTGCGTGCGTGCGTGTGTACGTGTGTGCGCACTCAGTTGTGTCTTTGCAACCCCATAGGCTGTAGCCTCCCAGGCTCCTCTGTCCATGGAATTTTTCAGGGAAGAATACTGGAGTGGGTTGCCGTTCCCTACTCCAGATAATCTTCCTGGTCCCAGGATCTCACGTCTCCTGAGTTCTTTACCACTGCCCTACCTGGGAAGCCTTCCCTAGGTATATTTAAAATTACTGTCCAGTGCATCCTCTTTCCTTAGGAGATACATTTACTCTGGGAAGGAATGGTAATACCTAGGCGAAGCAAATGCATCCTAGTTTCTTTCCCTCACCTGTGCAAGTTAGTCTCCCCAAAAGAGCATAGTGTGCGTGTTAATGACAAGCACTAATGAAGACACCATTAATTTTCTTCTCCTGAAGCTTTTTTTTTTAAGTAACATTTTTTTCTTATGGTTTTGCACATAGTAATTTAAAAATACATGTGATATCTAAGTTTTTGTTCATTTTGAGTTTTCTCCGAAGAGAGTACTTAACCCATTTGTATATTTCTGTCATGTCCACAGCTTGATACGGTATACCTTATGTCCAAATCTGAGTGGAGAATTAGCAAATCAGTTTATCAGCCAGTCCTTTGAATCCTTGGTGGATGTTGTTAATTTCATTCACCAGCTGCTGTGTGCTGGGCCCTGTTCTGGGCACAGGGCAAGCAGTGTTAAGACAGACACTGTTCCTGCCTTTCTTAAACTTACAGTCTTGTGGGAAAGACAGGCATTCATTGGATAAGTGGTTAGAAGCAGGTGCTCAAGTGTGTGTGATCTGAGAGGGGAGGAAGGGAGAGGCAAGTCTGGGTCATTGGGAAAGGCTTCTTTTAGGAAAATATCTAAGCAGAGCCTGAAGGTGAAATAAAAGCTGGGTAGGTGGTGAGGCCAAGGCAGAGGTGCAGTTAGAGGCTGTAAGGGGAAACTTTTTAGGTACGGAGAATATCAGTGTGAAGCCCG
Source organism: Nanger dama (assembly GCA_917880005.1). Lineage (NCBI taxonomy): Eukaryota > Metazoa > Chordata > Mammalia > Artiodactyla > Bovidae > Nanger > Nanger dama. The sequence continues at coordinate 31,535,369 of CAKJTW010000022.1, forward strand.
TAATGCTGGATAAAGACTGGTGAGTTTAAGGAAAGAAGACCCAAAAGTCTGGAGAGTTGAGAAGAGGCTCCAACAAGACTGCAGAGATGGGGGACAGGCCTGAAACTGCACAGCCTCATAGGCTGGTTTAAGCACTGCAGAGTGATTGTTTATGCACGTGTGTGTGTGTGGATGTGTGTGTGTGCACGTAAGAAAGAAATGATGAAGATTGTTTAAAAGCTTACTTTGTCTACATTTGTTGTATTTTGCCAAATACTGTAGTTTTTTTGTGAGCTTCTCTTGACTCTTGAATTAAACTGTTTAGGTTTCGATTACTGAAAGTTGTAAACATCCATCAAGACCTGAGAATAGCTGTATCTTAATTGCTTGCATGAGTGTACTGCTAAAATACAGAAAGAGAAAAGAAAAGTCTCTTTTACCTAATATATTAGGCACACTCAAGTACCCTGTGCTCCATCAGAGAAAAGGAGAAAAAAAAAGAAAAGGAGTGTCTGTGTATTTTCTCTAACATTCTTGAGCTACCCAGTTTTGAGCAGCAGAACATTGGGTATTCTGGGGATTTAGTATCCAGCCCTATCTTCACATATTAGAGGATTAAACTGGAGATGGAAAGGGAATGGATTAAACATTTCACAAACATCTCTGTTGTATGAGACATAATGCTAGGCCACTGTGAGTTTGTTATTTGTATCTTTCAAGCCCTAAACGTTAGTCGAGGGGTATTACACCTGCTTGGTTATTCGTTAATGCTCCACAGTAGAACGCAAGTGGAGGAGTCAAAGAAACCTGAAGTCTGGTGCTAGCTCTGTTGTTGCCAGGTGCAAAGTCACTTTATCATTCTGAACTTTAATATCTTCCTCCATAAGAGTGATGAGATTTACCCATTAATAATTGTAACAGTAGTAAAAGACTTAAACACTTCTGATGTTCCAGACACTATTCTAAACATTTCGCACAGATTAAGTTACTGAATCTTTGCAGCAATTTTAGGAAGCAATTGACTTTATTATTTCCAGATGAAGGCCTTGAGGCAGCGAAGGATGGGGGAAGGAACTGTCCCAAGGTTACAGAGTTAGTACGTGCCTCCAGCGTCAGTGCTCCATTCATTACATAATACTTGCAAAGGTCCTTCCTGCTTGGTCATTATATAATTCTAGCTGATTCATAATGTACCTATATTTAAAGTATGTTGGCCTGGAATAGCAGACTTTATTTGGGAATGGGAGGTTGGGGGAGTCTGGGAGCAAGGAGGACTGTGTCTAGTGTTGGGCATGTGTTTTGTCACTAAGAAATGTTCAGGACTGTGCTCTGAGCTTTCTGCTTTCAGTTCTAGTCCGCTTTCCTGCCCACTCAGCACACAGGAGGGCTGCTGTCATGAGCTCTGGCCAGCTGCAGGCTTCTTGGGCCCCTCTAGTACGTTAGGGCACGAGCGAATTGCAGTGTTGCATTCCACGAATAACAGAAGCTTGCATCACACCCGCCAGATGATTGTCTGAGACGGTGCTACAGTCTTGCTTATCCCCCAGGTAGAAGGTGATGCTTGTCCGGGTATGTTTGTGCTGGGTAGATAGCACTAAGAAGTCATCTGGAATGTGAGTGATCCAGAGCATGGGCTCACAACCACAAGTCAACCTTTTTTGTTGTAATTATTTTTAAATATCTTTACCAAGAAAGTAATTAATTAATCTATCATGAATTTCACCCATTTAAAGTATACTCATCAGTGTTTTTAATACACTCACAGAGTACAACCATCACCACAATCAATTTTAAAACATTCGCCTTATCCTAAAGAGAAGTACCCACTAGCGACCGTTCCCACCCCACCCCCTGTTGCCCTTGGCAGCCACCAAGGTTGTATATCTTTGCCTGTCTGTATAAATTTGTCAATTCCAGACATTTCATATAAATGCAATAAATGGAATCATACATTATGTGGTCTTTCTTTACCTAGCATAATGGTTTTTTGCTAGGTTTATCATTGTTGTGGCATGCATCAGTACTTTATTCCTTTCTATTAAGAAATAATATTCTATGGGGTGAGAGGTGGGAGGGGGGTTCAGGATTGGGAACTCACGTACACTTGTGGCTGATTCATGTCAATGTATGGCAAAACCCATACAGTATTGTAAAGGAAAATAAAGTAAAAATAAAAATTAAAAAAGAAATAATATTCTACTATATGGAAATATCACTTTGATTATCTACTCATCCATTGATGAACATTTGGACTGCTCATTTTTTTGAGTTAATATGAGTAATGGTGCTGTGAACATTTGTGTCAGATTTTTGTGTGGATGTGTTTTCATTTCTCTTGAACATAAATCAGAGAAGTAGAATTGTTGGATCATGTGGTAACACTTTAACAGTTTGGGGAACTGCTAAACTTTTCCAAAGTGGCTTCTCTATTTTATACTCTCGTTAGTAATGAAAGAAGGTTCTTATTTCTTCACATCCTCACCAATACTTGTTATTGTCTATCTCATTATATCCATCCTAGTGACTGTGAAGTGATATATCAGTGTGGTTTGATTTATATTTCCCCAGTGACTAATGACTCATCATCTCATGTGCTTATTTAGCCATTTGTATATCTTCTTTGGAGAAATGTGTATTCATATCCTTTGCCCAATTCTTAATTGGATTATTTATTTTTTCATTATGGAATTGTTAGGGTTCTTTATTCTAGATACAAGTTCCTTATCACATATATTATTTGCAAATGTGTTTCCCTGTTCTGTAGAGTGTCTTTCACTTCCTTATGGTATCATTTGCTGCACAACATTTTTAAAATTTTGACATTTATCAATTTTTTTGTTTATTGCCTGTGCTTTTAGTGTCAAATCATAACACTTTGCCTAACCCTAGGTCCTATTTTTTTTCTAGAAGTTTTTTTTTTTTTAATAGTTCTAGCTCTTCTTAATCTCCATGAGTTTCAGCTTTGTGACAGCAAGAATAATAGCGATACTAGGTTTGTTATAAAAATGAAATGGATAGCATATATGAAACTGCCTGGTACATAGTTCACTTAAGGGTAGGTTAATTGGATAGTAGTTTTGGTTAATAATGCCAGGAAAAAATCAGGTTGTATTGCGTGTGTGAAAATTGTGGTTTCTCATGGTTTCTGAGAGTATATGTATCCTGAATTCCTTAAATTGCTCTTTTGGAAGTTGGAGGGTATAAATTATAAAGGAAAAGATTCAAATAAACCATCGGAATTTTGGAATTGACTCTGTAGTCCTATGACAGTCATCCTTGTGGGTGAATGATTATTGCAGATCACGCAGTTCTGTGTACCGCTTGTCTCTGTACTTTTGCTCCCAGCGAAAATTAATTAATAATTTGTTAAGGAACTTAAGAGATGTGAAACTGTTGCCTCATTAGCACTCTACCAGAAGCAATATCTGTCTTCCCCTTGATTTGGATCTGTGGTGTGACTGGCTGTACTAAGAGTGATCCATGAGTATTATGTGATTGAAGTGGTTTATGGATGGAAGAAGCCTGGGGGCCATTGTTCTCAGACTGCACTCTCAGTGTTCAGTCCTTATCACTCCTGTTACCCTTTCATCTTATTTAGAATGGAGCAAAAAGCTCAATTTTGCTTATCCCCCAGGAAAACGGTAACACATGTTCATATATGTTTTGCCCTCCTCCAGGGGATCTTTCCAACCCAGAAATCGAACCCAGGTCTTACAAATTGTAGGTGAATTCTTTACCATCTGAACCACCAGGGAAGCCCCAAGAAGATCATGGGCTAGTGGAAATCTTTCTCAACTGTGAAAATGCCCTTCTAGCTAAATTTGTGATTTTGACCTTTAAGCTTTTATATCGTTATTCTGAGGCTGTGGCTTGACAGGCCTTAAGGAAGGTACCGCATTGCATGTAGCGGGTCTCTTGGAATAGTTACTGATCACTTTCAGGGAAAATTTCACAGAAAAGAAGGGACTGAAGGGTGGTGAAATTTGTGATTTTGACCTTTAAGCTTTTATGTGATTATTGTGAGGCTGTGGCTTGACAAGGCTTAGAGGGACCATGTTGCATAAAACTGGTCCCTCGGTGTAGTTGCATGCTACCAATCGCCCTCAGGGAAATCTTCACAGAAAAGGAGGGACCAAAGGGTTGGTGAGATCAGCTTGGACAGGAGTACGTGTGAGAGAACAGAAGAGACCCTCAGTGAAGAAACCAGCAGGACTAAAAAGGAGGGTTCTTTTCTTGGAGCAAGAGGATATACTGGGGTGTTGTTAGTATTAGATTAGATTATTACCCCAGACCAAGTCTGAGAGTTTCAAATTGGTGTTGTAGGGAGTCTCTAGGGTATAGTAGAAACCTTGCCCAATTTAAAATAATGTTATGTGTCTTTACCAAAAGTAAACAAGAAATTAATAGGAGAAAGATGCAGGAACTCCCCAAACATTAGGAAATTAAACAGTAATACATCAAAATAACCTATGGGTCAAAGAAGTCTCCAAGAAAATTAGAGGATATTTTCAATTTAAATTGAAAACATAACAGTGGTTGGCCAGGGGTAAAGGATTGGGGGAAGGGCTTGGTTAAAAAACAAGTAGCACAAAAGAATTTTAAGAGGAGAATAATGGAATCTTTCTGTATCTTGCGTTGTTAGAGGACTATGTGTTTATCGAAACACAGACTGTTAACCAAAGAAGAAATTTTACTATGCATAAATTTTAAAATACTAAAAATTTAAGTTTTTAATGGAGTGCAGTTTTTAATTTTTTTTAAATTTTTTTGAGTGATGTGTTTGGATGAACTGCTTATCACAAGACTGCTGAGTAAAAAATAAGGAAAACTACAATGTGTTTTAGTCAGATGTATGTTTGACTCACAAGTAATCATTTGTTTGATTTGTATTTTAAAGAAATAAGGAGATCTCTAAAAATTTTGATTTAAAAATGATGGCTGTTATGAAATAAAAAGGAGTATATAGTTATAGTGCAGAATTAACTTGAGCAGTGCCCTTTATATCCAAATATAAGTGCATGTTTTTAAAGAAAAATTGTTCTCCGTGAAAATATATATATACCATCCATTGTTACTTGAACTGAAAAATGAATTGTGCAAATGATTACTGTCGATTAAATATAAAAAGATATTTGCACTATGTGGGGAAAAAACCAAGTTGCTAACAGTTTTGCAGTAATGATCTTGAATTTTTAGTTTCTTTGAATAATGTTTTGTAGTTTTCAGAGTATTAGTTTTACACTTCTTTTGTCAGGTTTATTGTTTTGTTCTTTTTGATACTATTGTAAATGAAATTATTTTCCTAATTTTATTTTCATATTGTTCATTGTAATTTTATAGAAATACACTTGATATATGTATATTGGTCTTAAATCTTGCAACTTTGCCAAACTCATTGTAATAGTTTTTAAAGTGATTCCTTAAAAGAAAAAAAAATACACACACACACACACACACACACACACACACACACACACATTAGCATGTCTGAGAACAGAGGTAGATTTGTTTCTTCCTTTCCAGTCTGAATGCTTTTTATATAATTCTGTACTCTTATCGCCCTGGCTAGAACCTCCAATACAGTGTTGCTTAGAAGTGGTGAGAGTAAGTATCTTTGTTTTATTGTTGATTTCATGGGAAAAGCATCTGGTCTTTGGTGGCTCAGACGGTAAAGAATCTGCCTGTAATGCAGGAGACCTGGGTTCAATCCCTGGGTCGGAAAGATCCCCTGGAGAAGGGAATGGCAACCTACTCCAGTATTCTTGCCTGAAGAATCCCATGAACAGAGGAGCCTGGTGGGCTGCAGTCCATGGGATCACAGAGTCGGACAAGACTGAGAGACTAACATAATGTTAGCCTTGGGTCTTTGTAGATGTCTTTATCAGGTTGAAGAAGTTCCCATTATACCTAGTTTTTTTAAAAGAATTTTTATGAAAGAGTGTTAGAGTCTGTCAAGTATGTTTCCTACATTTAGTGAGATAATCATGTGATACCTTTTTAGAAATATTTTATTTGCAAAAAAATCCAGCTCAGGTTTGAAGTAAGAAATGGACTTCTATTATTCCATGTAACTGGAAAGTCCAGAAGGTATCTTATCTGTAGGTATGACATAGTCTGACTGAGGTGTTCAGAAACTGTCATCGAGCTTTGCTTCCTTTTCCTGACTCCCTCCTGTCCCTTCACCCCCTTTCCTTGCACCTGTAGACGTGTTCATGTGCATGTGAGGGCACAGTGGCTGCCAGTGGTGGCCCCAGGCAAACACCTGAGACCTTTCCCTAGTCCCAGCAAAAGTCCCAGGATTATTTCCTGTTGGGCCATTTGCCTGTCTTGGAACATAGCTCTGAGGAAGAAGATGTGAAGCTTTAGTTAAGCCTGAATCACATGCCCACCTTGGGGCTTGTCAGCCCCATTGAAACTACATGGATAGAGTGTGGAGAAGGGGGTCTTCAGTAACAGAAATGGAGGTATAACAGTAAACAGGAGGTGGATGCCCGGTTGCCAAAAAGTAAATGTCCACTTTACCTTCTACAGTGAAATAATCCAAGATAATGCAAAATGTGTGAAATTGGCATTTAAATACCCCATCCGTGGCAGCAGTAGCTTGTAGGTTCTAAAACTTTTCCTACTCATTGAACTTTCTCAGCTAATCTTCCTAGCAGGGCGTTTGGCTGACACAGCGTTCCATCTCCAGCAGGGGATGGCAAAAAAAGGGAGTGGGGTTCCACAGGAAGATAGTCTAATGGTAATTGAGTGAATCGGGGACTGGTACAGACCCATAGTTTTTAACCACTCTTTTGTTACCTTGAGTATTTTATTATTTTCAAGTGTATTAATCAGGGTTTTCCAGAGAAACAGAACTGTGTATTTCCATATGAGGAATTTTATGATAGAAATTGGCTTATGCAGTTACGGAGACTGTAAAGTCCTAAGTCTGCTCTCTGCAAGCTGGAGAACTAGGAAGGCTGGTAGCTCAATTCAGTTGGAGTTCTCAAGCCTGCAAATAGAAGGTGGTGGTCACATCTCAGGCAGAGAGCAGATTGACCCTTCTTCTCCTTTCTATACTATTCAAGCCCTCATTAGATTGGATGCTGTCCACCTGCACTGGTGAGGGCAGACTTTATTCAGTCTGCTGCTGCTAAGTCGCTTCAGTCCACTGATCCAAATGCTAATATCTCCCAGAAACCTCTTCATAGACACAACCACAAATAATGTTTTACCAGCAATCTGGACATCGGTAGGCCAGTCAAACTGATATATAAAATTAATCGTCACTGTAAACCAAGGTGACAGCAGATTAATTTAAAGCAGGAAGTGGATTAATGGCCTCTTCATCATCCATGCCTCTTCTCTCATGTTCATCCATCATTCCTAAGGTATATACAGGCTTCCCAAGACAGGACATCTTGAAAGAGTGTGTTCTCTACACTACTGTGGGCTCTCTATTTGTTATTTAGTCCCAGAGTCATATCTGACTCTTGGAGCCCCATGGACTGTCACCTTCCAGGCTCCTCTGTCCATAGGATTTCCCAGGTAGGAATACTGGAGTGGGTTGTCATTTCCTTCTCTAGGGGATCTTCCTGAACCAGGGACTGAACAGATGTCTGTGTGCTAGCAGGCAGATTCTTTACTACTGAGCCACACAGGAAGCACGGTTTCTCCATTGCTCTGCCATTAAGTCTTAGACAATGGAAATGAGACTTCTGTGGTCTCTTAACATGCCGTCTGAAATTCTAGAAACTTTATGCTTTAAAGAAAAGTTTTTCTTGGTCATCATTTTTCTAGTTACAAACTACAGAATAAAATAACTGAATCCCTTCTATTGTTGTTATAACTTTTCCTAGATAAATACGGAACCTGTTACAGAGCAAGTATTGTTACAGTTACTGTTATCATTTACAAGCTACTTTTAAAATACACTGTAGCTGTGCTGTGTGTGTGTGTGTATTTGCACTATTTAACGATTTTCAAATTCCTGTAAGATAAACCTAGTCTTTACCACATTTTTTCAATTTTTAGACATTTTTCACATTCTAACAGCTCTGAAGCCAGGAACCATCTGGGAATGAGATCATGTCATTGCTTTATGGGCAGGTTATTAAAAAAATTTTTTTTTATTGAAGGATAATTGCTTTACAGAATTTTGTTGTTTTCTGTCAAACCTCAGCATGAATCAGCCATAGGTATACATATATCCCCTCTCTTTTGAACCTCCCTCCCATCTCCCACCCCAACCCACCCCCTCTAAATTGATACAGAACCCCTGTTTGAGTTTCCTGAGCCGTATAGCAAATTCCCATCCGCTATCTATTTTAGCTATCTGTTTTACATATGGTAATGTAAGTTTCCATGTTATTTTTTCTGGACATCTCACCCTCTCCTCCCGTCACCCCATGTCCATAAGCCTGTTCTGTATGTCTCTTTCTCCATTGCTGCCCTGTAAATAAATTCTTCAGTACCATTTTTCTAGACTCCGTATATATGAGTTAGAATACAATATTTAGCTTTCTCTTTTGACTCACTTCACTCTGTATAGTAGGTTCTAGGTTCATTCACCTCATCAGAATTGACTCAAATGTGTTCCTTTTTATGGCTGAGTAATATTCCATTGTGTGTATGTACCACAACTTCTTTATCCATTCATCTGTCGATGGACATCTAGGTTGCTCCCATGTTCTAGCTATTGTAAATAGTGCTGTGATGAACAGTGGGATACATGAGTCTTTACAGTTTTGCTTTCCTCAGGGTATATGCCTAGGAGTGGGATTGCTAGGTCGTATGGTGGTTTTATTCCTAGTTTTTAATGAATCTCCATACCATCTTCCATAGTGGCTGTATAAGTTTACATTCCAACCAACCGTGCAAGAGCATTCCCTTTTCTCCACACTCTCTCCAGCATTTATTGTTTGTAGACTTTTTGATGATGGCCATTCTGACCACTGTGAGGTGATGTCTCATTGTAGTTTTGATTTGCATTTCTCTAATAATGAGTGATATTGAGCATCTTTTAATGTATTTGTTAGCCATCTGTATGTCTTTTCTGGAGAAATGTCTGTTTAAGTCTTTTCCCCACTTTCTGATTGGGTTGTTTGTTTTTCTGTCATTGAGTTGTGTGAGCTGCTTCTATATTTTGGAAATTAATCCTTTGTCAGTTGTTTGCTGTTATTTTCTCCCATTCTGAGGGTTGTCTTTTCACCTTGCTTATAGTTTCCTTTCCTGTGAAAAAGCTTTTAAGTTTAATCAGGTCCCACTTGTTTATTTTTGTTTTTATTTCCATTACTCTAGGAGGTGGATCATAGAGGATCTTGCTTTGGTTTATGTCATTGAATGTTCTGCCTGTTTTCCTCTAAGGGTTTTATAGTTTCTGGTCTTACATTTAGGTCTTTAATCAATTTTGAGTTTATCTTTGTGTATGGTGTTAAGAAGTGTTCTAATTTCATTCTTTTACATGTAGCTGTCCAGTTTTCCCAGCATGATTTATTGAAGATGCTGTCTTTGCCCTATTTTATATTCTTGCCTCCTTTATCAAAGATAAGGTACCTACAGGTGCATGGGTTTATTTTTGGGCTTTCTCTCTTGTTCCATTGGTCTATATTTCTGTTTTTTTGTGCCAGTACCATACTGTCTTGATGACTGTAGCTTTGTAGTGTAATCTGAAGTCAGGAAGGTTGATCCAGCTCCATTCTTCTTTCTCAGGACTGCTTTGGCTATTCGGGGTCTTTTGTGTTCCCATATGAATTGTGAAATTTTTTGTTCTAGTTCTGTGAAAAATATCATTGGTAATTTGATAGGGATTGCATTGAATCTGTAGGTTGCATTTGGCAGTGTAGTCATTTTCACAATATTAATTCTTCCTACCCAGGAACATGGGATACCTCTCCATCTGTTTATGTCATCTTTGATTTCTTTCATTAGTGTCTTATAATTTTCTGTGTACAGTTCTTTGGTCTCCTTAAGTAAGTTTATTCCTAGATATTTAATTCTTTTTGTTGCAATGGTGAATGGGATCGATGCCTTAATTTCTCTTTCTGATTTTTCATTGTTGGTATATAGGAATGCAAATGATTTCTGTGTATTGATTTTGTATCCTGCAACTTTGCTAAATTCACTGATCAGTTCTAGTAATTTTCCGATACTATCATTAGAGTTTTCTATGTACCATATCATGTCATCTGCAAACAGTGAAAGCTTTACTTCTTCTTTTCCAATTTGGATTCCTTTTATTTCTTTTTCTTCTCTGATTGCTGTAGCTAGGACTTCCAGAAGTATGTTGAATAACAGTGATGAAAGTGGGCACCCTTGTTTTGTTCCTGATCTTTTGTTCCTGGGGGAATGCTTTGAGTTTTTCACCATTGAGAATAATGTTTGCTGTAGCTTTATCATATATGGCCTTTACTATGTGAAGTTAAGTTAATTCTGCGTCCATTTTTTGAAGAGTTTTAATCATAAATGGGTGTTGAATTTTCTAAAAGGATTTTTCTGCATCTATTGAGATTATCATATGGTTTTTATCTTTCAGTTTGTTAATATAGTATATCACATTGATTTTGCATATATTGAAGAATCCTCGCATTCCTAGAATACACCTATCTTGATCATGATGTATGAGTTTTTAAGTGTTGCTGAATTCTGTTGCTAAAATTTTGTTGAGGATTTTTGCATCTATGTTCATCAGTGATATTGGCCCGTAGTTTTCATTTTTTGTGTTTTCTTTGTCTGGTTTTGATATCAGAGTGATGGTGGCCTCATAGAATGAGTTTGGGAATGTTCCTTCCTCTGCAATTTTTTGAAAGAGTTTTTAGAAGGCTAGGCATTAGCTTTTCTCTGAATGTTTGGTAGAATTCTCCTGTGAAGCCATCTGGTCCTGAGCTATTGTTTTTGGGGAGATGTTTGATCACAGCTTCAATTTTAGTGCTTGTAATTGGGTTGTTCATGATTTCTATATCTCCCTGGTTCAGTCTTGGAAGATTGAACTTTTCTAAGAATCTGTCCATTTCTTCCAGGTTATCCATTTTATTGCCATATAGTTGTTCATAATAGTCTCTTATAATTATTTGAATTTCTGCATTGTCTGTTGTAACCTTTCCTTTTTATTTCTAATTTTGTTGATTTGAGTCCTCTCTTTTTCTTGATGAGTCTGGCTAAAGGCTTGTCAGTTTTATTTATCTTCTCAAAGAACCAGCTTTTAGTTTTTTTTAATCCTTACTATTGTTTCTTTCATTTCTTTTTCATTTATTTCTGCTCAGATCTCTGTGACTTACTTCCTTCTACTAATTTGGGGGTTTTTGTTCTTCTTTTTGCAGTTGTTTTAGGTGTAAAGTTAGGTTGTCTATTCATTGTTTTTCTTGTTTCTTGAGGGATTGTGTTGCTATAAATTTCCCTCTTAGAACTGCTTTGCTGCATCCCATAGGTTTTGAGTTGTTGTGTTTTCATTGTCATTTGCTTCTAGAAATTTTTTTATTTCCCTTTTGATTTCTTCAGTATCCTGTTGGTTATTTAGAAATGTGTTGTTAAATCTCCATGTGTTTGTGTTTCTTACAGTTATTTTCTTGTAATTGATATCTAGTTTCATGTTGTGGTCAGAGAAGATGCTTGATCCAATTTCAATTTTCTTAAATTTACTGAGGCTTGATTTGGGACCCAAGATGTGGTCTATTCTGGAGAATGTTCATGTGTACTTGAGAAGAAGATGTATTCTTGCATTTGGATGGACTGACCTGAAGATATCAATGAGATCCATCTCATCTGATGTATCATTTAAGACTTGTATTTCCTTATTAATTTTCTGATTTGATGATCTGTCCATTGGTGTGAGTGGGGTGTTAAAGTCTCCTACTGTTATTGTGTTACACTCAATTTCTCCTTTTATGTGTTAGTGTTTGTCTTATGTATTGAGGTGCTCTTGTATTGGGTGCATCAATATTTACAGTTGTTATGTTTCCTCTTGGTTGATCCCTTGATCATTATGTAGTGTCCTTCCTTTTCTCTTGTAATCTTCTTTATTTTAAGGTCTATTTTGTCTGATATGAGGATTTCTACTCCAGCATTCTTTTGCTTCCCATTTGCATGGAGTATATTTTCTATCCTCTCACTTTCAGTCTATATGTGTCTTGAGATCTGAAGTGAGTTTCTTGTAGACAGCATATATATGGGTCTTGTTTTTGTATCCATTCAGCCAGTCTGTGTCTTTTCGTTGGAACATTTAATCCATTTATATTTAAAGTGATTATTGATATATATGTTCCTATTGCCATTTTCTTAATTGGGGTTGATTTTATAGATCTTTTTTCTTCTCTTGTATTTCTTGGCTATATAAGTCCCTTTAACATTTGTTGTAAAACTGGTTTGGTGGTACAGTATGCTGTTAAGTTTTGCTTGTCTGAAAAGCTTTATTTCTCCATCAGTTTTTGAATGAGATCCTTGCTGAGTACTGTAATCTTGGTTATAGATTTTTCCCTTTTGATACTTTAAATATATCCTGCCATTCCCTTCTGGCCTGAAGAGTTTCTGCTGAAAGATCAGCTGTTAAGCGTATGGGGTTTCCCTTGAATGTTACTTGTTGCTTCTCCCTTGCTGCTTTTAATATTCTTTCTTTGTGTTTAGTTTTTGTTAGTTTGATTGATATGTGTCTTGGTGTGTTTCTCCTTGGGTTTATCCTGTATGGGACTCTTTGTGCCTCTTGGACTTGATTGACTATTTCCTTTTCAATGTTGGGGAAATTTCAAACTATTATTTCTTTAAAAATTTTCTCATACCCTTTCTTTTTCTCTTCTTCTGGGACCCCTATAATTCTAATGTTGGTGTGTTTGATATTGTCACAGAGGTCTCTGAGACAATCCTCAGTTCTTTTCATTCTTTTTACTTTATTCTGCTCTTCAGAAGTTATTTCCACCATTTTATCTTCCAGGTCACTCATTTGTTCTTCTGTTTCAGATATTCTGCTATTGATTCCTTCTAGAGTATTTTTAATTTCAGTAATTGTGTCGTTTGTCTCTGTATGTTTATTCTTTAATTCTTCTAGGTTTTTGTTAATTGATTCTTGCATTTTCCCCATTTTGTTTTCAGGGTTTTTGATCATCTGAACTATCAGTATTCTGAATTCTTTTTCAGGTAGTTTGCCTATTTCCTCTTAATATTTTTGGACTTCTGTGTTTCTAGTTTGTTCCTTCATTTGTGTAGCATTTCTCTGCCTTTTCATTATTTTTTAAAAATTAACTGTGTTTGAGGTTTCCTTTTCCCAGGCTTCAAGGTTGAATTCTTTCTTCCTTTTAGTTTCTGCCCTCCTAAGGTTTGTCAGTGGTTTGTGTGAGCTTCTTATAGGATGAGATTAGTGCTGGGTTTTTGTTTGTTTTTCCTCTGATGTGCAAGGCTGAGTGAGGTGGTAATCCTGTCTGCTGATGATTGGGTTTGTATTTTGGTTTTGTTTATTGTATGGCGTTCTGCACAGGGTGCTACTGGTGGTTGGGTGATGCAGGGTCTTGTATTCCAGTGGTTTCCTTTGTGTTAAGTTCTCACTATTTGATTCTCCCTAGGGTTAGTTCTCTGGTAGTCTTGGTCTTAGAGTCAGTGCTCCCACTCCAAAGGCTCAGGGCTTGATCTCTGGTCAGGAAGGAAGATTCCACAAGTGGTTTGTTATGGCGTTAAGGGAGATTAAAACAAATATCCAAAAACGAGAAACCAAAGATGAACCCCAGGCAAATGGCAGTTACAAAATCAGGCAAATAATAATTAAAATAATGGAATGTACACAGGTACATATACACCCATGAGCAAAGTGAAAACAGTTCAAAAAAATATAGTAGATTGACCCAGCGAACAAAGTAAATAAAAAATTATATTTACTATTTAAGAACAAAACTAACCAAAGCACAGACTAGAAAACAAAACTGAAGCAAGGTGCCAAGTTGGTAATAAAGCAATGAAAATAAAACTAGTAAATATGTTGAGAGGAAAGGAAAGAAAGAAAAAATAGATATGCGAAGTTAAATAGAGGTAGATGAAGAAAATTTATATACATTAAAGATTAACTGCAAGAGGAAAAGAACAGTAGGAAAGGCAAACAAAGGAGTAAATGTAGAAAAAATATAATAGGTTTTTCAAAAAAATGAAAAATTACATTATAAAAAAGAAAAAAAAGGAAGAATAAAGAAAAAAGGGAAAAAAAAGGAAAATCCCACAGAACTGCAAAAGCCCAATGTAGAGGCAGAGGCTTAGAGAAACAATAAAAACTGTGACTGAATATACTATATACATATATACCCATAAACAAAATCAAAACAGTCCAACAAAAATAAAGTACAATAGACCAACCTGGCAAACAAAGGAAACCAAAAATTATATCTATCAGAACAAAACTAACTAAGAAAACTAAGCACAAGCTGTAAAACACAACTAAAGCAAGGGGCCAATTGGGGAATAAAGCAATGAAAGCAAAACTAACAAATATGTTGAGAGGAAAGGAAAGAAAGAAAGGTAAGAATAGGTACGTGAAGTTAAATAGTGGTAGATGAGGAAGACTTATATATAGTAAAGATTAACTGCAAGGGAGAAAGAACAGTAGGAAAGACAAACAAAGGAGTAAATGTAGAAAAAATATAATAGGTTTAAAAGATTAAAAATCAAAATTATAGAAAAGAAAAAGAAGAAAGAAAAAAAGGGAAAGAAAGGAAAACTCCACAGAACTGCAAAAGCCCAATGTAGAGGCAGTGGTTTATAACAACAATAAAAAGTGTGACTGAATAAACACATACATATACACCCATAAGCAAAATCAAAACAGTCCAACAAAAATAAAGTAGAATAGATTGACTGGCGAACAAAGGAAATCAAAAGTGACATCTACCAGAACAAAACTTAACTAAAGCACAAACTGGAAAACAAAACTAGAGCAAGTAGCCAATTGGGGAGTAAAACAATGAAAATAAAACTAACAAATATGTTGAGAGGAAAGGAAAGAAAGAAAAGAAGGAAACAATAGATATGCAAAGTTAAATAGGGGTAGATAAAGAAGACTATACATTAAAGATTAACTGCAAGGGGGAGAGAACAGTAGGAAAAGTAAGCAAAGGAATAAATGTCTAAAATATAATAATAGGTTTTAAAAATTAAAATTAAAGCAAGAAGGGGAAACTTCACAGAGTTACAAAAGCCCAACGTAGAGAAGCTCAAAAGCTTAACTAGATTTCATAGTGCCAATGAAATCAACAACTACAGCGAGGTGGGGCGGGGCTGGGCGGGGGTGGGGGAAGAAAAACAAGAAAAAAAAATTCAAAAGAATCTACAGAGCAAGTCAAAACATAAGACTAATGAATGTTCTCCTTAAGTCACTGTGTCAGAGTCCTTTCCCTCACTGGGAGTCACAGTCCACCTCACCTCCCTAGGAATCCCTCCAACACCGTGCTGGTCTCTGGACCTGCTGTAGGGGCAGCTCAGATTCTAATCTGGTCCTGCTCCTATGTGTTCTTGCCTCCAGTGTACACAGCTGTCAGAACTAGCACGTTTTCTTTTGTGGGAGCTCGCAATGATCTTTTATATATTCCATGGACACCGAGTCTGCCTAGTTGGTCATGTGGATTTAATCTGCAGCTTATACAGCTGGTGGGAAGGTTTCGGGTCTTCTTCCTTAGCCACACTGCCCCTGGGTTTCAATTGTGGTTTTATTTCCACCTCTGCATGTGGGTCATCCACTGGGGTTTGCCCCTGAGGCTGCCCTGAAGGACTTGGGTTTGCCCCTGTGAAGGCCAGGTGTGGAGGTGGTGCAGCTGCTTGGGTCACAGGGGTTCTGGCAGACCAGGTACTTAGGGGAGTTGGTGCCTAGAGCAGCAGGAAATATAGTGCTCTAGAAGGGTATGCAAGTATTGGGCAATATGTTCCAGTGTTCTTGCCTGGAGAATCCCCTGCCCTGACAGGCCAATCTACAGAGTCACAAAGAGTTGGACACGACCAAAGTGACCCTTCATGTGTAGACTTGAGACTGTTTTTGCCTGTGGCAGCTCTGCCCCAGTGACAGTTGAGCACGCAGGTGGTGCAGCTGCTTGGCTTGCGGGGACCCTGGCAGTG
This sequence comes from Nanger dama, assembly GCA_917880005.1. NCBI lineage: Eukaryota > Metazoa > Chordata > Mammalia > Artiodactyla > Bovidae > Nanger > Nanger dama. The sequence goes on from CAKJTW010000022.1 coordinate 31,551,404, forward strand.
CAGGGACAGGGACTGCCTCCTCCGCAGGGATGCTGGCCAGTGGGAGAGAGAGGCTATAGTGATGGCTCCACCCGCTGTGCGTGACTCAGCAATATCGCCTTGCTTCCATGGCTCTCAGGCTTTCCTCCATGGGCATTTCCCCGCCACAATCTTCTCCTTCACATCCCCTCGATCTGTCTCTCCACAGTCAACATCAGGCCCCTACCCTGGGATCGCTCCACAGTCCCCAAATCCCAGCTCCCAGAAGGCCCTCCTCCCTGTCCGCGGAATGTATGGCTGCGGCAAGACTGTCTGATTCTCATTCCATTTAGGCTGCCATGGGTCAGCTGTTTCAGTCTCAGCGTTAATGCTTCTCGTCTGACTCAGACAGTTGCCCCCTGCTTCAGTTCCCGGACCCCCGAGGGCAGGTCCAGTCCTACTAACTCTCCTGTTTTTCCCCCTAGTTCCTTCATCCTTTCAAGTTTTGCGTGGGTCCATATATATATTCTTCCCCGCTGGTCAGGTACTCCTGTCTGTTCTCAGCTGGTGTTCTGAATGCACTTCTGTGTTTGAAGGTGTATTCCTGATGTACCTATGGAGAGAAATGTACTTCACGTCCACTTACTCCTTCGCCATCTTCTTCCTAAGTTTTTTTTTTTTTTAATTGAAGTATAGTTGATTTACAAGGTGTTAGTTTCTAGTATACAGCAAAATGATTCAGCTATATATATATTATATATATACTTTTTCACATTATTTTCCATTATAGTTGTTAGAAGACATTGCAAACAGTTGTCTATACGACACAGTAGGACCTTGCCGTTTATCTGTTTTCTATGTAGTAGTTTGTATCGGCTAATCCCAAACTCCTAATTGATCCCTTCCCCGCCCCCTTTTCCCTTTGGTACCAAAAGTTTGTTTTCTATGTCTGTGAGTCTGTTTCTGTTTTGTAAGTGAAAGTGAAGTCGCTCAGTGGTGTCCGATTCTTTGCGAACCCATGGACTGTAACTTATCAGGCTCATCTGTCCATGGGATTTTCCAGGCAATAGTACTGGAGTGGATTGCCATTTCCTTCTCCAGCAGATCTTCCCGACCCAGGGATCGAACCCAGGTCTCCCGCATTGTAGACAGATGCTTTACCGTCTGAGCCACCAGGGAAGTCCGTTTTGTAAGTAAATTCATTCATTTCATATTTTAGATTTCACATGTAAGTGATATCATATGGTATTTGTCTTTCTCTGTCTGATTTACTTCACTTGGTATGATAATCTCTAGGTCCAACCATGTAGCTGCAAATGGCATTATTTCATCCTTTTTATGTCTGAGTAGTATGCCACTGTGTACGCGTACCACATCTTCTTTATCCGTTCATCTGTCAATGGACGTTTAGGTTGCTCCCACGTCTTGGCTGTTGTAAGTAGTGCTGCTTTGAACATAGGGTTGCGTGTATTGTTTTGAATTAGGTTTTTTCCAGATATATGCCCAGGAATGGTTTTACTGGATCACATGGTAACTCTTACTTTTAATTTTTTAAGGAACCTCCATACTGTTTTCCATAGTGACTGTTCCAATTTACATGCCCACCAACCCAGTGTAACAAGAGTTCCCTTTTCTACACCCTCTCCAGTCTACAGTTTATTATTTGTAGACTTTTTAATGATGGCCATTAAAGAGGAGAGTGAAAAAGCTGGCTTAAAACTCAACATTCAGAAAACTAAGATCATGGCATTCGATCCCATCACTTCATGGCAAATAGATGGGGAAACAATGGAAACAGTGACAGACCTTATTTTCTTGGGTTCCAGAATTACCACAGATGGTGACTACAGCCATGAATTTAAGACACTTGCTCCTTGGAAGAAAAGCTGTGACCAACCTAGACAAAATATTAAAAAGCAGAGACATTACTTTGCCTACAAAGGTCTGTGTAGTCAAAGCTATGGTTTTTCCAATAGTCATGTATGAATGTGAGAGTTAGACTATAAAGAAAGCTGAGTGCTAAAGAATTATGCTTTTGAACTGTGGTATTGGAGAAGACTCTTGAGAGTCCCTTGGACTGCAAGGAGATCCAACCAGTCCACCCTAAAGGAAATCAGTCCTGAATATTCATTGGAAGGACTGATCCTGAAGCTGAAACTCCAGTACTTTGGCCACCTGATGTGAAGAACTGACTCACTGTAAAAGACCCTGATGCTGGGAAAGATTGAGGGCAGGAGCAGGGGATGACAGAGGATGAGATGGTTGGATGGCATCACTGACTCAGTAGACATGAATTTGAGCAAGCTCCGGGAGTTGGTGATGGACTGGGAAGCCTGGCGTGCTGCAGTCCATGGTGTTGCAAAGAGTCGGACCCTCCTGAGTGACTGAACTGATTCTGACCAGTGTGAGGTGGTACCTCATTACTGTTTTGATTTGCATTTCTCTGATAATTAGTGATGTTGAGCATTTTTTCATGTGCTTGTTGGCCATCTATATGTCTTCTTTGCAGAAATGCCTCTTTAGGTCTTCTGCCCCTTTTTGATTGGGCTGTTTGGTTTTTGTTGTTGAGTTGTATGAGCTATTTGTATATTTTGGAAATTAAGCCTTGTCAATCATATCATATGCAAATACTTCAGTTTATCTTAAAATTTGTGGTATCTGATGGTTAATTTTTTGTGTCAACTCACCTGGGCATGGAGTGTGCAGACATTTGACTAATCATCATTTTGGTTGTGTCTGAGAGTGTTTCTGGATGGGATTAACATTTGAATTGGTAAACATAGTAAAGTAGATCGCTTTTCCTAAGGTGAATGGGTCACATCCAAAGATATAAATAGAACAAAAAAGGAGTAAGGGGTAATAACTCTTCCTGCTTGACTGTTGAGCTGGAACTTTGGTCTTTTCCTGTTTTTTCACCTCGCTGAAACATTGACTCTTCTTGGGTCTCAAGCCTCCTGACTTTGGACTGGAATTATAGGTTGGCTCTCCTGATTTTGTAGCTTGCTGACTGCAGGTGTTGGAATTTCTCAGGCTCTGTAATGCATGAGCAAATTCCTTATAATAAATTATGTGTAGATATGCCTACATATTATTGGTTCTCTTTCTGTGGAGAATGAAGCCTAATGTAGGTGAGGTCCGAAATGTGATAAAATATGATCATTGAGGGTACATTGAATTCCCTCTACTTGAGAGTCATGGTGGGTTTGAAGAATGTTTCACACCAAACATAATCATGGAAGTTGAGTTGTAAGTGCAAGGATGCTGCCGTTCTATACCAGGATAGTTATCTGGCAATGGGGAGTCAGGGTTTGGGAGTTGTTACGCCAGGAGGGATAGTGTTAAAAAGACAGTTTTCTTCTCAGCTCTGTTGTATACTTCTTCTGTGACTTTAGGTAGGTCACTTAATCTGTCTGGGAGTGGGTTTCCTTTTCTGTGAAAGAGCTGGTTGGACTAGGTGATTTCAAAATCCTTTTTCATTTCTCAGTCTTAGCAGTTGATTCTTCTGTTTCAGTGAGGGGAGATGCATAAGGTGTAAATAATGACTTGCAGAGAGCTCCAGTATCACCAGTAATATCCAACTCCTGGAGTGCTGATTGATCAGTTTGATTTCTTGAATTGTAATGTTTGTGTCAAGAACAGTAGCTTTCAGGTTTGTTTGTATAGAATTTGAAACCAGGGCCAGGAAGCATCACTTTCTGAAACAAAATTTGCAAATTTATCCCGAGAGGTTTTACATCCAATAATTGACTTGTGTGGGTGCTGAGTTAAGGCCTTGGGACTCCTGACATCCAGTAAAGTGTCTAGGTCCTTTCCTGTCAGTGGTTCCCTGACATTACTATTTTGACATCAATAGATGACTTACGTATTTACTTGGTGTGAATCTGTTCCCAACGGCCTATCAGGTATGTACCTGAGCCGCCCTTGGGGCTCTGCCCAAAGTCCCTACCAACCTTCTCTGACTGTCCCAGCCATAGAAGAGTCCAGTGAGAGAAGTGTTCCTTAAAGGGCTATGGCATTTTAGAGAGAGAGAAAAAAAAAAATCTGACAGAGGAAACTGACAAGGCTTATGCAAGAGATAGTCAGGGATGACATTTTAGGAAGAAGTCCAAGCTCTGAAGCAGGAATATAACAAGTGAGTTTGGTGTGACTAGAATATAGATTGTGTAAGAGGACTAGATAAGATGTGAGTTTCCACTGAATACGATTTGTCCTCTGAAATTCTCTGAAGTAAAAACAGTTAAGCTCATGCATGTTTTAAGATTATTCCATTTCAGTGGATCAATACCAAATAGTAAATTAAAGTTTTTTCCTAGAAATCATACGATCCTGGGCAGGCCTGTTAGATAGCACTTTGTGTAATGCTGAAAGGTCAATATAATCCTTTGTCTCAATTTAGGTTCAGAATAGTTTTTCTTAACCAGAGGGGAAGAGAGCAAGTGTGGTAACAGTAATGTTTGGAAAACAACAATCTTTAATCTTAGAAAAATTAAAAGCTAAAGATTACTAGTACTGTATTAGGGGGAAAAGGAATAAAAATCACCAGTAACCCCATTACTTAGAGAATCATCACTATATTTATTGCTGCTCCTTCCAGATTTCTATGCAAAAATGAGACCAGATATACAGATCTCTTCTAGCTTCTTTTTTCCCTTAGAATTTTTCCCCAGAAGGTAAGTTCCTTGGAGCTGGAATCCAGCATCCTTTGTTAGGTCCTATTCTGTGTCCTGGGAGGCAGTAATTGAGACCTTGCTCTTGCTTCCGTTTGCAGGTTGGCAGCCTCGGTGGTTCCTTCTCTGTGGAGGGATATTATCTTACTATGATTCTCCTGAAGATGCCTGGAAAGGTTGCAAAGGGAGCATCCAGATGGCAGTCTGTGAAATTCAAGGTGAGAAGCCAAGAGATTTGCAGGGTTTATTTTTCTTTCTGTTTCTCCCCGAAGATTAAAAAAAAAAAACATTGGTTTCTTAGGCCTTTCTGTGCTGCTTCCAAAGTATAGACAAAGATATGTTATGTTTCCCCCCTCAAAAAAAACCTTGCAAGGAAGACTTCAAACTGCAGGCAGTTTTTACAAGAAGATTGATTAAGAGGTAGTGAAAATAAGTGAGAGCACTGTGTTTATTAGTCACACATCTAGTACCGTTTCACAGTCTCCTGCTCACCTGGCACTGGAGGCAGTTTTCTAACCTTGTGTTTTTACTGTAACATCAAACACTTCTGTGTTTAAATCAGGACACACACCTACCTTCTCACCACCACGACCATACTCTAAACAAGCAAACACCTAACAGACCTACCAACAGCCTTTACTTCTTGGTTTTAGGAATCTTAGGATGAGCTGGGATGGTGTGGCTCAGAAACCGATTAGAGCAGAATTAGAGGCACAGGACTTGGAGGGTGAAGGAGAGTGTGGCTTGCTTGTTTCTTTTGCTAAAGGCTCTAAGGGAATTGTCACATTTCGTACATGAGTGAAGGAAAGTAGAAAAGGAAAAGTACTGTGTTTTTTATTGCTTTCCAGTTGTCACATTTTTAATATGACATGTAAAGGAAGGTAGAAGAGTAAAAATACTCTGTTCAGTTGCTTTCCAGTAACCCAAGGAGATAAAGAGCACATCCTTACTTGTTTGCATCAAGCCTTTTTGGCTGCAGAGCAGCATGCTTTACATACACACACAGGCCAAAAGAGAGATTTTTCCTCTCTGCGCTTCTAAAAGATCCTGAGGAAGTTTAAGTGCTTCTTTTTTAGGCCAAAGTCTTGGTGAGACCTTGGAGCCAATTGCAGAGTTTTCCTTCTTCATCAGCAGAGACCTCTGGGAAGAGATAAATAAACCAGGAGAAGTTGTGAGGGCTGGCATCGTCTTTTGGAAGAGGTCCTCAGTGACTGGCCCAGTAAAGCTCAGGAGTTTGGGTAGAGTGGAGGCTGCCCAGACAGGGCTCTTCTGGGTTTCTGACCTCCCTCTGCCTTGCTCCCAGTTCATTCTGTAGATAACACACGCATGGACCTGATCATCCCTGGGGAACAGTATTTCTACCTGAAGGCCAGAAGTGTGGCTGAGAGACAGCGGTGGCTGGTAGCCTTGGGGTCGGCCAAGGCTTGCCTGACAGACAGTAGGACCCAGAAGGAAAAAGGCAAGTATTGGTTGTCCTCTGGCCTGGGACCACTAGGAATCACCTGGTGGCATCTCTGGGTTCCCATATTTGTTAGCTTGCTTCTGACCACCTAGCCACAGCCAGCTTTTTATGTCATGCAAGTGCTGTACATCTCAGTGGAACTTAAACAACTTGTACCTGACTCTTCTCTTAGCATGTCATAGTAGAAAGAGGGCAGGTTTTGGAGCTAGACACAACTGGGTTCAAATCATGGCTTTGTAGGGTACTGGCTTTGTGACCTTGGCATAGGACCTCTCTCATCTTCAGTTTCCTTATGTTTTAGAAAGAGGTAATTACTTACCTTACAAGAATTACCATGAGGATCAGTGATGATATAAAACTGCCTAGTACCTTGTCTGGCACATAGTTGACTTTTGGTAAAGGGTAGCTGAGCCAGAGAAGCCTTGGATCTGAGTGTGTTTGTGTTCCCCTCTTTTGTCCTGGGGTGGATGGCTGCTTAATTGTCAGGTTCCTGCTGCTTAGTGCTCATTAACTCAACATCATTAGGTCTCCTGAGAACCGTGGCATAACTTTCTATCTGTCCTGAGTCACAAGGGCCAGAGCTTACTGCCTGAGCTCTGCCTTCCGACCCTGTATCCCCGAGTGTACACCTGGAAAGATTGGTAGGAGAGAGGGGCCCCTAGGAAAGTGTTCAGGGACCTTTCTCGTGACACATAATGGCAGATGTGCTTCACTTTTCAGGTAGACACAGTAAGATGGCCTCTTGGTTGGTTTTTAATGCTGAAATACTGGAATGGGTAGCCTATCCCTTCTCTAGCAGATCTTCCAGACCCAGGAATTGAACTGGAGTCTCCTGCATTGTAGGCCGATTCTTTACCAGCTGAGCTACAGGGGAAGCCCTTTTAATGCTAAGTCAAAAGCAAATTCTTGACTCTATGAGCTCTGACTTATAGCAGGTAGAATATGCAGGCTTTTTCACAGAGAAGAAAACAGAGGCAGTAATGACTGTAGCCGAGCTCTTAGTGCCAGGGTGGGTGGAGTGCCGAACTAGTGAAGAAGCAGCAGGCGTGCAGAGGGCGCCAGTTGCTTTCCAGGCAGCATGCTGGACCAGTCCTCTGATTCATGAGCTACCTTGTTAGTGGAAATTGCATGTTACAGACCACTGCTTCCCAGTTTTGAGCACCATGTTAGCAGATAGATAGCTGTGACCCCATTTAACAGATAGAAAAACTGTGGCAGAACTGAGATCAAAACTCTGAACCTTTGACTCTGTTCCCAGTTCTGACACAATTGAATCAGAGGTATATGTCTCCTTCCTGTACTGGTGATTATTAAATATGTTGGGTCAAGAAATAATGTATCTGTATAGTATACTAACTAGTATATGAGTTATTTATTCTGATAATTACATTTTCATAATTTTGTTATTTAGAGTTTGCTGAAAACACTGAAAACTTGAAAACCAAAATGTCAGAACTAAGACTCTACTGTGATCTTCTTGTTCAGCAAGTAGATAAAACGAAAGAAGTGACCGCAACTGGTGCGTCCAGTTCTGAGGTAAAACGCCATTCGTCTTTGGGAAGCCTCAACAGGTGTTGCTTACCAGTGATGCACATGCGCACTCTTACATAATCCATACCTTAGAGTGTGCTGTTTTTCACAGAAAAAAAGTGATAGACTTAAAGAGAAGAAATCTATGCATTTCAGCATACGGAAGCATATCGTGTTCCTTCCTGGGAAGAATTCAGGATTAATTGATAACATTTGGAACTTTTAACTTTAGTACTAATGTAACAGAATAGGTGTCTTCTCAGTTTGCATAACTTTTAAAAATATAGCCTTAACTGTCTGACAGCACCGTTTCTGTGCTACTGATGTGGCTCCTAAGATGACAGCGTCTTGCGTGTCAGGTATGCCTGTCACCTCTGTTGAGACCGTAACAGGGTTTATTTCACCAAGGGTAGACGCTCTGCTTTAGTATAGACTTAGCGCTTTCAAAGATAGAGATATAGCTTTATTTCTCTCCATCGTCAGCAAGGATTGAAGCCTTTATCACTTATTAATGAAATTATTATTTTCTCATTCTAAAACATATATTAAAAGATGTATCTGGTATTAATCTATGTATTGAATGGTTCACATTAACCAAAGAGAGGTCTCTGCTCTGCTCTCAAAGAAGCTATCTGAGAAACGTTGCCTACAAAAATGAAGAATCTGCAGATTATGATTAATAGTTTTAAATTACTTAGATAATATAGCACTATGCTACTAATAGTATATGTGCTATAAGTTTTTCTAATAAAAGTGTTTTAGCTCACTTTCATTCACTCTTTGGGGTGAGGGGAGCTCTCTTACTAATTCAGCGTGTTGTGTACAAGAGACTGTGCTGAGGGAGGGCAGCGGGAGGGCCACCAAAACATTTCAGTCCTGCTTCTGGGATGTTAGAACTTAGAGCAGTGATTCTCCAGCCAGAGCAGTTTGCCCCTCAGGAGACATTGGGCCATGTCTGAGACAGTTTCAGTTGTCACTACTGAGGGAGTGCTGTTGGCATCTAAAGGAGAGAGGTCAGATGGCCAGATGCTGCTTGATATCTGGAAGGGACAGGAGAGCAACTCCCCCTCCATCTCCTCCTCCAATAGCCAGCCCCAAATGCCAGTGGAGCCAAGGAAGAGAAGCCCTGGTCTAGAGGGAAAGGAGAAAGTGAATGCAGCAACTTTTAATTCAGAAGTGTTTATAATAAGTATTTAATTCCAAAGTGTTTGTATTAGTAGTGAGTGTTTATAGTAAGTGCCTCGGAAACTTGCTAATGAAACTGTGGCTATGGTATTGGGATTTGTTGTTGTTGTTCAGTTGCTAAGTCATATCTGACTCTGCGATCCCATGAACTGCAGCCTGCCAAGCTCCTCAGTCCTTCAGTATCTCATGGAGTTTGCACAAATTCATGTCCATTGAGTTGGTGACACTATCTCACCATCTCATCCTCTGCGACTTCGTTTTCCTTTTACCTTTAATCTTTCCCATCATCAGTGTCTTTTCCGGTGAGTCAGCTCTTTTACACAGGTGGCCAAAGTACTGGAGCTTCAGCATCAGCCCTTCCAATGAATATTTAGAGTTGATTTATCCTCCTGGCAGTCCAAGGGGCTCTCAAGAGTCTGCTCCAGCACCACAATTTGAAGACATCAATCTGATGCCTTCAGCTTTCTTTATGGTCCAACTTTCACATCTGTACATGACTATGAAAAAACCCTAGCTTTGACTATATGGACCTTTGTTGGCAAAGTGATGTCTCTGCTTTGTAATACACTGTCTAGGTTTGTCATAGCTTTCCTTCCAAAGAGCAAGTGTCTTTGAATTTCATGGCTGCAGTCATCATCCACAGTGATTTTGGAGCCCCAAAAAGACAATTTGTCACTACTTTCACTTTTCCCCTTCTATTTGTCATGAAGTGATAGGACTGGATGCCACGATGTTCATTTTTGAATGTTGAATTTTAAGCCAGCTTTTTCACTCTTCTCTTTCACCCTCATCAAGAGGCTTTTTAGTTTCTCTTTACTTTCTGCTGTTAGAATGGTATCATCTGCATATCTGAGGTTGTTGATATTTGTCCTGGCAGTCTTGATTCCAGCTTGGATTCATCCAGCTTGGCATGTCACATGATATACTCTGTGTAGAAGTTAAATAAGCAGGATGACGGTATACAGTCTTTGTCTTAATCCTTTCCCAGTTTGGAACCAGTTCTAAATGTTGTTTCTTGACCTGCATACAGGTTTTTGGGACAGATAAGGTGGTTTGGTATTCCCATCTCTTTAAAAATTTTCCAGTTTGTTGTACACAGTCAAAGGCTTTAGTATAGTGAAGCAGAAGTAGATGTTTTTCTGGAATTCTTTGGTTCCTTTGCCTTTTCTGAACCCAGCTTGTACACCTGGAAGTGCTTGGTTCTTGTACAGTTAAAGCCTTGCTTGAAGGATTTTGAATATAACCTTACTAGCATGTGAAATGGGCACAACTGTATGGTAATTTGAACATTCTTTGGCATTGCTTTTCTTTGGGATTGGAATGAAAACTGACTTGTGGCTCAGTTGATGAATCCACCTGCAATGCGGGAGACCTGGGTTTGGTCCCTGGGTTGGGAAGATCCCCTGGAGGAGGGCACGGCAAACCCACTCCAGTTTTCTTGCCTGGAGAATCCCCATGAACAGCAGAGCCTGGCGAGCTGCAGTTCATGGGGTTGCAAAGAGTTAGACACGACTGAGCAACTAAGCACAGCACAGCACATAGCCACTGCTGAGTCTTCCAAATTTGCTGACATATTGAGTGTAGTACTTTCACAGCATCATCTTTTAGGATTTGAAATAGCTCAGTTGGAATTCCATCACTTCCACTAGCTTTGTTCATAGTAATGCTTCTCAAGGCCCACTTGACCCCACACTTTAGGATGTCTGGCTCTAGGTGAGTGACTGCACCTTCATGGTTATCCAAGTTATTAAGATCTTTTTTGTACAGTTCATCTGTGTATTCTTGCCACCTCTTCTTAATCTCTTCTGCTTCTGTTTGGTCCTTACTGTTTCTGTCCTTTATTGTGTCCATCCTTACATGAAATGTTCCCTTGATATCTCCAGTTTTCTTGAAGACATATTCCTCTTTCCTGGGTCTCCTGCATTGGCAGGTGTATTCTTTGCCACTGAGTCAACAGAGAAGCCCTATTGTGGTTTACAATAAGAAACATATGTTTGGTCTTTGGTTTTTGGCACAGAGTTCCTAAAGTAACCATTGGAATTTCCTGTGCTGCAAGTGATAAAGATGTCTTTTGTTATGTTAATAAGGTAACTATTGAAAAGTGCCTAAAGATGGAGGTTCTGGTTGACAGTAGACCCTACCAAGTAGGGTTGCAGCTTTCTTTCCTACCCTCTCACCTCCTGGGTTTCTTTCCTACCCTCTCACCTCCTGGGAGGGGTGAGGGACTGAAGATTGACCTCAGTCACCCTTGGCCAATGATTTAATCAATCGTGCCCATTTAATGAAACTTCAAAGCATGGGGTTTAGAAAGCTCTTGAGTTGGTAAATAGTGTTGACTGGGGAGAGTGGCACACTCAAGGGAGCATGGAAGCTCCAAGCCTGTTCCCACATGCCTTTTATTGTGCATCTCTCTGTCTTGCTGTTCCTGAGTTATACCCTAGTATAATAAACCAGTGATCTAGTAAGTAAAATGTTTCTCTTAGTTCTGTGTGCTTCTCTGGTAAAGCAGTTAAACACAAGGAGGGGGTTGTTGGAATCTTCAGTCTATAGCAGGTCAGTCAGTAGCACAAGTGACACCCTGAACTTGCCATTGGTGTCTGAAGTGGGGGTAGGAAGCAATCTTGCAGGACTGAGCATGTAACCTGTGAGACCTGACACTATTCCAGGTAAATTGTGTGGAACTGGAGGACACCTGGCTGGTGTCCAAGAATATCTTGGTGGTGTGGAAAAAAAAAATCACACGTTGTAATTGGTATCTGAATCATAGTGGTTCATGACCATTAACATCTCACTTGTTAGAAATAATAAATTTAAAAAATATAGAGGCCATGGTTAAAGAACAAAATTCAACTGAGTAAAATTTAAAGATCTTACTGGCTTTATTCAGCAGTTCATGAATTGAGCAGCATCCAGTCCATCTAGCAGATAGAAAGGGGCTGTGAAGAGCTGTACCAGGCTAGAGGTTTCTGTGGACCAACGTGAGCAGGAACAAGGAGGTTATAGTGGCTATTTCCTAAACGGCTAAAGCAAGGTTACTTTTCTTATATGGAGCAAAGGGAAGTCTTGGAGCCAGGTCAGTAACTTGCACTGAGCAGGCAGGCATTGATTAGTTGACCTAGGCCTGCCTTTTCTGGGAGGCCCAGCATAGAAATGTGGCTACATTTCTGGTTTGCTGATGTGAAGCTTAGCATGAGTGACTCTATCTTGGGCCAAATCTAATAGCTTTAACACCACTAAGATGTGGTTACCATACTCTCTAATCTAGGGGTGGCCTGTTTATTAGTATCAATATCCAGTATCACCCTGAGAAAGTGAAATGACTTGAAGAAAAAAATGATTTGATGCTCAAAAGAATTCCAGTTGCAAAAACCTATTATACTTATCTGTACTGAAAGCCAAAAAGCCCATTCTAAAAGCAAACAATGTGGTGTTTGGTTTCTAATGCTTCTGTTCTGGAAGCTCATTTTTTACTCAGAAAATGTTTCTCCATTGATTCCACTGGTCATCAATCCATGTGACTCTGTTTGGTGTCTGCCATCCCTTATAGACTAGAAACTCCATGCGGGCTCAGTGCCAGACATATTGCTGTCATATAGAAGTTGTTGCCTTCAGCTGGTGGGGTGGGTGAGCATGAAGGGCAGGTTGAGGGAAAGAAAGGCTTGTGTATGGATAATAGATAAATCAGACTTGTTTAGTCCTTTTATAACTGGTACACATATTTGTCCAGCAAAATAGATGGGGTTGTTATTATTGTCATTTTGTGGATAAAACTCTAAGACTATTCCACGATTGAGCTCTTTCCTTTTGGCAAAGTAAAGGCATCTTCCACTCTGATTGTTTCATAGGAAGGAATTGATGTGGGAACTCTGCTGAAATCAACCTGTAACACTTTTCTCAAGACTTTGGAAGAATGCATGCAGATTGCAAACGCAGCTTTCACTTCTGAGCTGCTCTACCGCACGCCTCCAGGGTCTCCTCACCTGGCCATGCTCAAGTCCAACAAGGTAACAGACCAGCTCAACTTGGCTGCAGCAGTGCATAATGGAAAGTTAAGAAATTGGAGCTGAGCTGCTATATAAGGAAGGCAACTGATGAGTTCCCTTTGGCAACTACAGTGGACTTTGCTTTCTGTGCACTTTTATATCTGCCCTCAGTCCCTCATATCCCCTCAGGTACTGTTGGCAGTTTTACAACCTAGACATGTCTCTCTCTCTCTGATGTAGCTGGCCTCTTTTCTCCAGCCTGCTTGTCCAGTGAGTTATGTAGAGACTGGTGGTAACCTTGTAACTAACTGCCTTCTGCCTACTCTTCCAGGCAGTCTACAGTATTTCCATTCATGCAGTGTAAATTGGACCACCTAAAACTTGTGGTGATTCCCTTGTTACCTACAGGTTAAAGTCGGAATGTCGTAGCTGCTTCCCACATCACCAACCCCTTTTTTTTCTGTCATAACCAGATTTAAACCTGTTTATAGCTTCCCACACTTCTTTGGGCCATTTCTCAGTACTAAGAAGGCCCTTCTCACATGTCTTTCCCTAGTTAGCTTTTACTCATCTTTCAAAATTAATCTCTTTCCCTGAATCCCTTACTTGGGCTAAAAGTTCTTCCTCTACACGTACCCCTGTTTTAGCCTCAGTCTGTACTGAAATTACTTTGAGGGCAAGAACTCTATACTGTGAACCTTTATACTTCCAGTGTTTGGTAAAATGCTGTATCATAGTTTGGCGTTTAATAATATTGTAATTAGTGTAATTGTAATTACAAAAAGCCAAGCATTTGAATATGGTATTTAGGTCCTTCAAGAGACCATTTTTCTTTTTCTTGGAAATTTGAGTACCCTTATTTGAATAACTATGAAAGACTGGTTGGGTTCAGTGACTCCTTTCTTTTGGTGGGACCTAAAATGATTCCTCTTGAGTAGGGTAGTGTGTGTTATGATCATATTTACCACTCTCATATGGGATAAAACTCTAAATATATTCTGTTGGGAGTTTTAACATGTGAACTTTCTTTTCTTTGCTTCTTTTAAAGATGAAACATCCTATTGTACCGATTCATAATTCATTGGAAAGGTACAGTAACAGTTTTTGTTTTTTATTTCTAAAAAATAAAAATAAGGATATCGGTATTCCTTTTTTAAAAATAATATTTTTATCATGTGGTGGTTTTTCTTGTGGGTTGAGATGATACCGAGGGAAACAGTGCCTCGGATTTTCCTCTTTGGGTGAGCCTGAAGCAATGCAAGCTTCATTCTACACTGACTACTAGTGAAAAGGTTTGCATTTCCCCAGGATATGGATCTCATGCATCTTGTCTAGTAACTTTTCACCTCTCTGGTGCCTCAGTGCTGGAACCTCCTCTCTTGTGGAGGAGCTGAGCATTGATTTAAGTGTGCTTCCCTGGTGGCTCAGATGGTAAAGCATCTGCCTACAATGTGGGAGACCCAGGCTCGATCCCTGAGTCAGGAAGACCCCCTGGAGAAGGAAATGGCAACCCACTCCAGTATTCACACCCGGGAAAATCCCATGGACTGAGGAGCCTGGTGGGCTACAGTCCATGGGGTCTCAAAGAGTTGGACACCACTGCATGACTTCACTTACCAGAAAAGATAGTGCTATTTTGTTTAAAAGTAAAAAGATAGCTTTACAGGTTGGAAAAAGGAGGTAATATCAAAATCTGAATTACTGGGGGAAAAGTACATATTTACACAGTTGTGTTCCAGTTATTAAATAAGGTCTTTACGTCTTTACGTGGTTATTATTTCATATAAGCATTTCCATATTTTGACATAGTCTGTGTATCTGTCTTTTCAAGTTATAATTTAATATTTCATCTCTTTATATACTGTTTGCTTCTTTAGTACAGATTGTTCCTCAGTTTGGTTAACAATTTTCTCTTGATCTAAATATTTCTACAAGGAACAATTTCGTAGATTTTTTTTCTTTTGAAGTATTTCATCAATATATACTCATATTTTTAATTACTGAGTTGAAATATAGTGTCTTTTTACAAAACAAATGGTTTTTCTGGAATCACCACATAGCTTGGACCTTTTCCCTTTATTCTTTTTTTCCCCCTTTAATTTTACTGGAGTGGATAGCCATTCCCTTCTCCAGAGGATATTCCTAATCCAGGGGTCAAACCCAGGTTTCCTGCATTGCAGGCAAATTCTTTACCACCTGAGCCACCATGGAAGCCCCCTAGAAGAAAGTGTCTTTGTTCTAATTTGGCGGAGTTTAGTTATTTATAAGATGTTATGATTGTCCCTTAAACAGAATCAGCTATTTCACTTGCATGTTGAATAGCCTTTTGTGTTACTGTGAAGAGCAGCAGAGTCTCAGGATGTATTGTGTCTTCCCAAGTTTTTCCTGTCTTCCTGGACCACAACTTTGGCTTCTAGTCAGTTAATTGCTAGGCAAACAAATGGAAGTAGTCAGTGATTTGAGACCTGAGACTAGAAAAAACCTCCCAGGGAGAAGCTGAGGAAAGTGAGAAAAGTGTTAAATGTGGTACCTGTAGAAAAGTTGTTTGAAAATCAAAGATCTGTCAGTGAATATTTCCTGTTGCTGGTGGGGAGCAGGAAGTTTGAGTAAGCTTAGGGTGCATAAAGAGCCACTCATGGTTTCCGAACTTCAGCCTGGATTCAGGCCTGCTCCCAAACACAGGAAGATACCTGTCTTGGAAGCAGGAGGGTGGGGTGAGAGATTTGGCTTGATTTAACAATTCTATTTTTTAATCAGTGTTAAAAGAAGTTGGTAATTGTGAACTCTTTCTTCCAAGCCTCAGAATAAGATCATCTGTGCAGTCTATTTATGACCAAGTAATTGGACGTTTTTCCTTTAAAAAATTTTAGGCAAATGGAGTTAAACAGTTGTGAAAATGGATCTTTAAATATGGAAATAAATGATGATGAAGAAATCCTAGTGAGAAACAAGAGCTCCTTATGTTTGAAACCTGCGGAGACAGATTGCAGCATATCAAGTGAAGAAAATACAGATGATAATATAACAGGTAAAAACAAAAAGATGTGAAGCAAACTATTGACTAAAAGGATCGTGGGGGTTTGATTCATTCATTATCCATGATGTGATCCTTGATAGGGATTGACCTCAAGACAGTGTGTCAGGTAGCTCCTGAGGCAGATGTTAGTTAGATAATACAGGTCACATGACACATGCCATCCCGTCTGACCCCCATGTTGAAAAAGCAGAACGAAGAGGGATTTTCCCACTCATTGTTCTTAGCTATGATGTTCATGGGCTTCAGTGAGTTGTAGCTGTCTGTGCTGACTTTTTAGAGAGTGTGAGTGTTAGAGCCTTCTCAGAATTTCAGTCCTTTGAACATAGACTATGATGTGAAACTTAAGGGTCTGCAACATTATGGCAATTCAGTTTTCTGGATTTCTGATGAGGCATGAGGATGACAGAATTCACCAGCCACCATCAGATTTTCACCTGGCCTTTTCTGTGTTCATCAAACCAAATTTCAAATTTAGGTAATAACCTGTAGTTGATAATGCTGCCCTTTGGATTTACTAATTTCATTGTCTCTAATCACTAAAACCAACTTCAGATCAGTCCATGACAACCGTCTTAGAGCTTTTAATTGTGTCATAGTAAGTATTAAATAGTTTGCAAATACAATTTTTTAGAAAGTTTTCTCCTCATCTCTGGTGAGTAGGGGAAAGAAAAGATGCATCTTTATAGCTGTTAATCTGCACCTAGCAATCCATACATAACTGAAGTCTTACCCCTTGCGTAAATAATAAAGACAGGAGAATTTCAGTTAAGTCAGCACTCTTGTTTATCTGACCCAGTAATTTTCTTCTAGGAATCTGTCCTCGGGGAATAGTTGATCTGAGGACAGGTATCTATGGACAGGGATGACCTTTATGACGTTACAGTCAATTTCTCATCATTCGTGGTAATTGTGTTCTATACCATTACTGCACACCTTGAACTAGCAAATATTAAACTGTTGCTCCTGGGGAAACACATGGTTAGGTTCTTGAAAGCTTCCCAGGTGACACTTGTGGGAAAGAACCCATCTGCCATGCAGGAGGCTATGAGGCATGGGCTTGATTCCTGGGTCAGAAAGATCCCCTGCAGGAGGACATGGCAACCCTCTCCAGTATTCTTGCCTGGAGAATCCCATAGACAGAGGAGCCTGGGGGGCTACAGTCTATAGCATCGCAAAGAGTGGACATGAAAAGACTCAGCACACACGCACATGTATAAAATAGATAACTAAGAAAGCTCTACTGTATAGCACAAGGAATCTACTCAGTACTCTGTAATGGCCTATATGGGAAAAGAATCTTAAAAATAATGGATATATGTATATATAACTGATTTACTTTGCTTGTATGCCTGAAACTAACACAACATTGTAAATCAACTATACTCCAATAAAAATTTAAAAAGAAAGAAAAGAAAAAATATCCCTCCTCCCAAAGGGAAAAAAAAGACTGTGTTTATATTGTTGACTCATCCACATTGAACCCACAGCATAGCGCTATAACTCATGCCTGAACAAAGCTTATCTTACATAAGCTTACATATTAAATAACATGTGTTTTTTCCATAAGGCACATAACAGCCTTCTTATGCTTAGAACACTAGAAAGTACTACCCTTGGAGGGCCTTTTAAACGGCAGAATCAACAATGAATTCAGCACACAAATGCAAAAAACATGGCACTAAATAAACACATTTGTGTAGAGTGTGAAAGGTTAAACAAGAAGGCAGTATCACCTTGTTTAGCCTCAGCTGGGAACAAGTGTGTGAGGTAACTCAATTTTTTTTTTTACCACTCTGTACATATCTAGAATGACTGCAAGAATGCCATAAGCATTGATTTTAGTATTACAAATAAACTTCAACAGGCAAGCAAATCTGCAAAGATAGAATATACTAATAATGAGGCTTGACTCTATTTATAACACTAAAATTTTAGAAACCACCTAAATGCCCTCCACATAAGCATGATGCAGTATTATATGATTGTTAAAATCATGTTTTGAATTGTATTAAGTGATAATGAAAATATTTATATCAGTGAAAAGAAGCTGGATGAAAATCTACATATATTTTAACCCAATTTTGTGTGTTATGTGTAATATTTCACTCATTCATTTTTCTTTGTTTACACTTTTCTGTGTTAGAAATGTTCAACAATGAATATGTAATATATTAATCTTTGTAATAAATAAGGGTTACTAATAGGTATCTTCTGCTATACAGTCCAAGGTGAAATGATGAAGGAAGATGGAGAGGAAAGCCTGGGAAATCATGACAGTGACTTGGCACAGCCTGAACTGCACTCCACAAGCAGCTCTCCAGAATCCCATTGGGAAGACCAAGAAGTCATCCCAACTTTCTTTAGTACCATGAACACCAGGTATTCTCTACTCTTTCAAATCACTGACACTTGGATACCAGTCTTCCTCCAGAATAGAGACTGTGGCGTACCATGTGTCTGCTTGTTCACCTTGTCTGAAGCAGTGGATAAGGAGGAATTGGATTGCAAGAATATATGCTGTCAATAAGTTTTAGCTTGCTTTGGTGAATTATCTTTGGAAAGTGATTTTATTAGACCATGTTGTAATAGGAAAACAATCACTGGGTCATGTTCGTGAGTAAGGCTAAATGATTTGTTCTCAGAGGGGCAGCTGTTTTCATGACTACCTCTGAACTGCAGAGATGCTAATGTTGTATTTTTAATCTTTCCTCCTTTGTATCACTAAATTGTTTAGCTTTAGTGACATTGAACTTTTGGAAGACAGTGGCATTCCCACAGAAGCATTCTTAGCATCATGTTATGCTGTGGTTCCAGTATTAGGTAAGATTGCTAGATTTGCCTTAAATTCATTAGTCTCTGGAATCTGTTTCAATGAAGGTATTTAGTAGTAGAAATACACTGAACTGTGTGTACAGTTAGATGACCTTCCTTACCTACCTCTTCATATCACCAGCCACATACAGTTAAAACTGTGTGACCTTAAGAATTATCACATATTTTCATTTCATTTCTAATTATGATTAATAATGAGCCCAGAGATGTGTAATGAAAACGGGAATTCTGTTTTCTAGAAGTCATATTTAAGAGCAAAAGTGAAAGTATTAGTAGTTGAGGAACAGATCTTCAAATCCACTAGTAGTATGAAAATGGACATGAATTTGAACAAACTCTGGGAGATAGTGGAGGACAGAGGAGCCTAGCATGCTACAGTCCACGGGGTCCCAAAGAGTCAGACACAGCTTAGCAAGTGAACAACAACAACACTATGAAAAAGCATTTTACCATCTAAAACGTTTTCAGATTAAAAAACATTACATATATAACTTTAAGTTTAAATTCCATTGACTTTTTATAGAGCCAGTAATACCAGGAATTGCTAATGTGTTAAAGTTTGCTGTAGAATCCATTTACCTATGTATGTCTTCTTTAAGTCAAGGTTTATTTTGCATAGAACTTAACTGTTATAATTTAATGAACTTTGACAAACGCATCTACTGGTGTAATCCACTCCCTATCAAGACAGAATATGCTTTCATTACCCCAGAATGTCCCCTATTCCAGTCAGTCCCCAAACTGTTACCGAGCCCAAGGCAACCGTACTGCTTTCTGTCACTGTAGATTAGTTTTGTATGTTCTAAGATTTCAAATAAATGGAATCATGTTATGTACTCTTGCTTTACACTCACAGTGTAAAGTTTTCCTCTTTGTTGTGACGTTTATTAGGAACTCATTCCTTTTTATTGCTGAATAGTATTCTATTAAGGAAGTATACCCAATTTGTTTATTCAGTCTTCTACTGATAGACATTTGGATAATTTCTTATTTGGGGCTTTGTTATTGTTGTTTAATCTATTAAGTCATATCCAACTCTTTTATGACCCCGGGGACTGTGGCCTGCCAGGCTCCTCTGGCCATGGAATTTCCCAGGCAGTAAAACTGGAGTGGGTTGCCATTTCCTTCTCCAGGGGATCTTTCTGATCCAGGGATCAAACCCATGTTTTCTGCATTGACAGGTGGATTCTTAGCCACTGAGCCACCAGAGAAGCCCCTGTTTGGGATATTATAAGTAAAATTGCTCTTGATATTTTTGTGTGTATGGGCACATGTTTTCATTTTTCTTAATAACTTACAGTGAATTGCTGATTCTTAGGGTTTATACCTCTAATTTTGTAGAGTTGTTGTACTGTTGTACACTTCTAACGGTAATGTATGAGTATTCCGGTTGCTTCACATCCTCACTAGCATTTGATGGTGTCAGTATTTTTGGTTTTAGCCATTCCTGTGAGTGTTCAGTGGTATCTTGTTGTGGCTTTAATTTTTATTTCCCGATGACTAGTGATGTTGAGCACTTTTTCATATATCAACCATTACTGTCTCTTCCTTCTTGAAGTCTGTTCATATCTTTATTTTTAAAAGTTGGTTAGTTTGCTTTTTATTATTGAGTTGAAAGAGTTCTTTGTGTGTTCTGAATAATGTTTAATTGTAGATATTCTCATTATGAATATTTCCCCCAGACTATGGCTTGCTTGCTTCTTTTTTAATGATGCCTTTGAAGAGTGGAGTTTTAAATTTTCATTAAGTCAATTTATTTTTTTCTTTTATAGTCAGTACTTGCAGTATCCTAAGAAATCTTTGCTTATCCCCAGGGTCATGAAAATACTCTTCTGTGTTGTCTTCTACACTCTTTATTTTTTACGTTTACTTCTGTGATCCATCTTGAAATTAGTTTTCTATGTGGTGTGAGGTAAGGGTTGAGATTCCTTTTTTCTTTTCCTTTACCTTGTTGTTCAAGAACCATTTTTGTTGTTGTTGTAAAAGCATCTTTTCCCTTTTACGTTACTTGGCAGTTTTTTGAAAATCAATTGACCCCATAAGTGTGGATCTGTTTCTGGACTTTCTTCTGTTTTAATAATCTGTTTTTCGTTACCCTAGAATTATAGTATCTTAATTACTGTGCCTAAGGTGTAAGGCTTGAAATCAGATAATGTAAATCATCTTCTTCAAGATGTTTGGCAATTCTAGGTCCTTTGAATGTCCGTAGGAATTTTAGCTTTTCAATTTCTATTAAAAAGTCTGTTGGGATTCAGTTGAATCTGTAACTAGTTACTAGGAAATTGATATCTCAGACAACATTGAGTCTTCTATGAATGTGTCTTCTATGAATGTGCCGTATCTCTCCATTGACTTAGGTCTTTATTTTCACAGCAATGTTTTGTATAGTGTAAAGGTCTTTTGGAGCCGCCCAGCTAGCTGCTAGCTCAGTCGGTAGGGCATGAGACTCTTACACATCTTTTGTTATGAATAGATTTTAAAATTTTATGTTTCTTTATGCTATCAGGAGAAGTATATCCTTTTCTAATTCTTCATTAATAGTATACAGATACAATTGACTAGTATATTGAGTAGTTTTTTATAATCATGAATGAGTTAGTTTTACAAAATGTATTTTCTGTGTTTTTTGACATTATCGTTTTTCCTGTACTTAATGTAATAAATTACATTGTTTGGATGAATTTAAGCCTGCTATCTTGCTGTTTCTACCATCTTGGCTACTTATTTTGTATTTGTCTCATATATTTTTCTTTGTGTACTCCTTTCTTGATTTCTAGCCAATTAGTCAGTTGTTTTTTCATATTCTATTTTACTTCCTCTTTTAGTTTTTTAGCTACCTTTGTTCTTGCCTTTATTTTGGCTGAGTCAAGCATTTTATAATTTTATTACATTTTGTCATTTTAGCTATACTCTTGTGTGTTTTTTTCTTTTAATTTGCTCGTCCAGCAAAAATATTTAAGCTACTACATAGAATTTAAAATTTTCTAGCAGGCATATTAAATCTGTAAAGCCAAACAGATAAAGCTAATTTTAATAATGTATTTTATCTAACTTGGTATATACAATGTATCATCTGAACTTGGACTCAGCATAAAAGAATTATTAATGAGCCTTTTTTTTGATACTAAGTCTTTGAAGTCTGGTACATTTATACTTACTGCACATTTCAGTTTGGAATAGGTACATTGATTGCCAGGTGTTCAATAGCCACATATCTACCGGCTACCATATTGGACAGTGCAACCCTAAGGATTACAATATACATTCTCAATTTAAGATTATCCTCGCGTGCCCTTAACGCCTCATTGTAGTTACTCACTTAGGAGTAGTATAGTAGAAAAAAGTCATGACAGTGTCCCAGAAATCTTTGAAGCTTATGTTTCAAAGAAAATGATTTAAAAGCAAAAATGAAAGTTGGGGGTGTTATCCATTAAGTTTATTTTCCACTTGAAAAAATTGCTTTTTCAATGATGTTCTCAATTTTTTCTTCTAGACAAACTTGGCCCTACGGTGTTTGCTCCTGTTAAGATGGATCTAGTTGGAAATATTAAAGTGAGTATACTAGCTTGTCTCTGAAGACTTTATTTGGAGGGAGAAGTTGCATGAAATCGTATTCAAAAACAAATGGTTGTTGAGTTTATACTCAGGATAAAAAGCATAGGCCAGCTGTAAGAGCCTTTCTCATAGGAAAAAAAATACTTTAAAAACAGTACCTTAAAACCCTCAAACTAACTATTTAAATCTGGCTTAAACCCAATAAGAATTCTCAAACAAAACAGATTACTTGGAAAATATAAAGAAGAAGGTAATAGAGGCTTAATTTATTTTAATTTCTTAGAGGCCTGCTTAACAAACTTACGTAAACAGACTTGCTTGATAGCTTTAGCACTTTTAACTTATGTCTCTGCTTTTCCTGCAGAAAGTAAACCAGAAGTATATCACCAACAAAGAAGAGTTTACCACACTCCAGAAGATTGTGCTGCACGAAGTGGAGGCCGATGTGGCCCAGGTTAGGAACTCAGCTACAGAAGCCCTCCTGTGGCTGAAGAGGTGAGGTGGCCAGGGTGGGCAGCAGGTGAAATCTAGTCAAGTTGAAATGTTTCCTGCAATAAAATTGTTAGGTGAAGGAGGCTACTTCTAAGTGAAGGCTGTAATGCAGTTGTACAGAAGGCCTGATGAATAGAACGCCAACTTTTTGTTTTTTCCTGTCTTGATAGTGATAAAACATTGTTCATATTAATAGAATATATAAGATAGGAATCATAAAGGACAGTAAAGCTTTCCTGTGAAGTCAGTGGATCACAAACTGTAGCAGCATCAGAATCACCTGGAGGGCTTATTGAAAAAAACAGAGATTGCCCCACCCCAAACCCACATTTTCTGATTCAGCAAGTCTGGAGTGGGGCTCTGAAATTTGCATTACTGGCTAGTTTCCAGGTGATGCTGAATCTGCTGGTCTTGGGACCACTTTTTGAAAACCACTGTTTATGTATTTCAGATAAGAATGATCTAGAGCAAGCTAAAGGGAAACCACAGGGAAGAGACATAGAAAGGACAGCCATGTGACTTGATCTGTGTGTTGCTGTGCCCAAGATACTGTTGAAAAAGAAGCTTATGTCTGCCATTTTTTCATACCCATTCAATGTAAGTGAACTTTGGAGATAATATTTCCTCCTCTTTTTGTTTTAGAGGTCTCAAATTTTTGAAAGGATTTTTGACTGAAGTGAAAAATGGAGAAAAGGACATCCAGACAGCCCTGAGTAAGTGTTCTTTACATTTTGATTGATTAATTGAAGCACATGTGGAATGGAGACCCCTGGAGGAGGAGACAGGGTGTGCTTTTCAAGATTTGATTTCGTTTTCTTTTCTATTTCATTATTATTGTTTCTTACGTGCTTTGTTAAAAAGAACTCATGAGATAGTGACCTGCTAATTTACATCTAATTTATTAAAAATCAGTTTATCTTAGGAGCTAAATTAATAGAGAGCTATCTTTTAATAGGAAAACCTAATATTTTAAAGAAGTCAATTCTTCTTAACTCCTTATGTGTCATGAGCCCTACATAATTTTCCCAGGCTTCCCTGCCTGGAAACTTGCTGATGTGCCATGAAACAATATAAAGCTGATATTTCTGTAACATTCTATAAAAATTTAGATAACTTAATCCTAACATCAGTCCGTTTTTACAGGTCAGGTTATAGAAATTCTGAAAGATTAAAAGACTTGCTAAGACCACAAAGGATCTGGACCAGGGTCAATTTGGGGTTGCTGTCTTCAGTGTCTTCATTTTTCCCACAAAAGGTCTTCTCCACCATCCCTGAGCTACCTGCATTTTCGAGCTTTTCATTCATCCTTGAATTCTGAAGACAATATCAACTTTACTGTCCACTGTGTATCCTGATCTCAGTACTACAAGTATATTCACCATGACAATTAGGACCCCCTAACCAGTATCTATCAAATTTTATGACTTTGTGGAGTGATTAAGATCATGGACTTTGTGGACAGTGTTGTGCCCTTAGGCAATTTACTTAACTTTTCTGTGCCTCAGTTTCCTCATGTATAAAATAGGAATGATGATTTGATTTCCCTAATAAGATTTTTGTAAAGATTAAGTAGGTTTCAGTTCAGTTCAGTTGCGTTCTCAGTCGTGTCCAACTCTTTGCAACCCCGTGAATCACAGCACGCCAGGCCTCCCTGTCCATCACTAACTCCTGGAGTTCACTCAGACTCATGTCCATCGAGTCAGTGATGCCATCCAGCCATCTCATCCTCAGTTGTCCCCTTCTCCTCCTGCCCCCAATCCCTCCCAGCATCAGAGTCTTTTCCAATGAGTCAACTCTTCGCATGAGGTGGCCAAAGTACTGGAGTTTCAGCTTTAGCATCATTCCTTCCAAAGAAATCCCAGGGTTGATCTCCTTCAGAAAGGACTAGTTAGATCTCCTTGCAGTCCAAGGGACTCTCAAGAGTCTTCTCCAACACCACAGTTAAAAAGCATCAATTCTTTGGCGCTCAGCCTTCTTCACAGTCCAACTCTGACATCCATACATGACCACAGGAAAAACCATAGCCCTGACTAGACAGACCTTTGTTGGCAAAATAATGTCTCTGCTTTTCAATATGCTGTCTAGGTTGGTCATAACTTTTCTTCCAAGGAGTAAGCATCTTTTAATTTCATGGCTGCAGTCACCATCTGCAGTGATTTTGGAGCTCAAAAAAATAGTCTGACACTGTTTACACTGTTTCCCCATCTATTTCCCATGAAGTGATGGGACCGGATGCCATGATCTTCGTTTTCTGAATGTTGAGCTTTAAGCCAACTTTTTCACTCTCCACTTTCACTTTCATCAGGAGGCTTTTTAGTTCCTCTTCACTTTCTGCCATAGGGTGGTATCATCTGCATATCTGAGGTTATTGATATTTCTCCCGTCAATCTTGATTCCAGCTTGTGCTTCATCTAGCCCAGCATTTCTCATGATGTACTCTGCATATAAAATAAGCAGGGTGACAATGTACAGCCTTGACTTACTTCTTTTCCTATTTGGAACCAGTCTGTTGTTCCATGTCCAGTTCTAACTGTTGCTTCCTGACCTGCATATAGGTTTGTCAAGAGGCAGGTCAGGTGGTCTGGTATTCCCATCTATTTCAGAATTTTCCACAGTGTATTGTGATCCACACAGTCAAAGGCTTTGGCATAGTCAATAAAGCAGAAATAGATGTTTTGCTGGAACTCTCTTGCTTTTTTGATGATCCAGCGGATGTTGGCAATTTGATCTCTGGTTCCTCTGCCTTTTCTAAAACCAGCTTGAACATCTGGAAGTTCACGGTTCATGTATTGCTGAAGCCTGGCTTGGAGAATTTTGAGCATTATTTTATTAGCGTGTGCTGCTAAGTCGCTTCAGTTGTGTCCGACTCTGTGTGACCCCAGAGACGGCAGCCCACGAGGCTCTGCCATCCCTGGGATTCTCCAGGTGAGAACACTGGAGTGGGTTGCCATTTCCTACTAGCGTGTGAGATGAGTGCAATTGTGCGGTAGTTTGAGCATTCTTTGGCATTGCCTTTCTTTGGGATTGGAATGAAAACTGACCTTTTCCAGTCCTGTGGCCACTGCTGAGTTTTCCAAATTTGCTGGCATATTGAGTGCAGCACTTTCACAGCATCATCTTTCAGGATTTGAAATAGCTCAACTGGAATTCCATCACCTCCACTAGCTTTGTTCGTAGTGATGCTTTCTTTCTTTTTTTTTAAATTTTTTTATTAAATTTATTTATTTTTTAAATTACAATACTATATTTGTTTTGCCATACATTGACACGAATCAGCCATAGGTGAACACAATCTCCCAATGCCGAAGCCCCTCCCACCTCCCACCCCACATCCTCTACTTGAATCATCCTGTGCATCAGCCCCATGCATCCTGCATCCTACATTGAACATAGATTGGCGCTTCGTTTCTTACAAGAAAATATACACGTTTCATTGCCATTCTCCCAAACCATCCCACCCTTTCCCTCTCCCTCAGAGTCCAAAAGTCCACTCTATACCTCTGTGTCTCTTTGTTGTCTCATATATAGGGTCATCATTACTGTCTTCTAAATTCCATATATATGTGTCAGTATACTGTATTGGTGTTTTTCTTTCTGGCTTACTTCACTCTGTATAATCGGTTCCAATTTCATCCATCTCATTAGAACTGAGTCAAATTTATTCTTTTAAGGGCTGAGTAGTATTCCATTGTGTATATGTACCACAGCTTTCTTATCCAATCATCTGCTGATGGACATCTAGGTTGCTTCCATGTCCTGGCTATTATAAACAGCGCTGCAGTGAACATTGGGGGTACATGTGTCTCTTTCAATTCTGGTTTCCTCGGTGTGTATGCCCAGCAGTGGCATTGCTGGGTCATAAGGCAGTTCTATTTGCAATTTTTAAGGAATCTCCACACTGTTTTCCATAATGGCTGTACTAGTTTGCATTCCCACCAGCAGTGTAAGAGGGTTCCCTTTTCTCCACATCCTCTCCAGCATTTATTGCTTGTAGACTTTTGGATCGCAGCCATTCTGACTGGTGTGAAATGGTACCTCATTGTGGTCTTGATTTGCATTTCTCTGATAATGAGTGATATTGAACATCTTTTCATGTGTTTGTTAGCCATCCGTATGTCTTCTTTGGAGAAATGCCTATTTAGTTCTTTGGCCCATTTTTTTATTGGATCGTTTATTTTTCTGGAGTTGAGCTGCATAAGTTGCTTGTATATCTTTGAGATTAGTTGTTTGTCAGTTGTTTCATTTGCTATTGTTTTCTCCTATTCAGAAGGCTGTCTTTTCACCTTGTTTATAGTTTCCTTTGTTGTGCAGAAGCTTTTAATTTTAATTAGATCCCATTTGTTTATCTTTGCTTTTATTTCCAGTATACTGGGAGTTGGATCATAGAGGATCCTGCTGTGATTTATGTCGGAGAGTGTTTTGCCTATGTTCTCCTCTAGGAGTTTTATATATAAGTTTCTGGTCTTACATTTAGATCTTTAATCCATTTTGAGTTTATTTTTCTGTATGGTGTTAGAAAGGGGTCTAGTTTCATTCTTTTACAAGTGGTTGACCAGTTTTCCCAGCACCACCTGTTAAAGAGACTGTCTTTACTCCATTGTATATTCTTGCCTCCTTTGTCGAAGATAAGGTGTCCATAGGTGTGTGGGTTAATCTCAGGGCTTTCTACTTTGTTCCATTGATCTATATTTCTGTCTTTGTGCCAGTACCATACTGTCTTAATGACTGTGGCTTTGTAGTAGAGCCTGAAGTCAGGCAAGTTGATTCCTCCAGTTCCATTCTTCTTTCTCAAGATTGCTTTGGCTATTCGAGGTTTTTTGTATTTCCATACAAATCTTGAGATTATTTGATCTAGTTCTGTGAAAAATACTGCTGGTAGCTTGATGGGAATTGCATTGAATCTGTAGATTGCTTTAGGTAGTATACTCATTTTCACTATATTGACTCTTCCGACCCATGAGCATGGTATATTTCTCCATCTATTAGTATCCTCTTTGATTTCTTTCATCAGTGTTTTATAGTTTTCGATATATAGGTCTTTAGTTTCTTTAGGTAGGAATATTCCTAAGTATTTTATTCTTTTCGTTGCAATGGTGAATGGAATTGTTTCCTTAACTTCTTTTTCTACTTTCTCATTATTAGTGTATAGGAATGCAAGGGATTTCTGAGTGTTGATTTTATATCCTGCAACTTTACTATATTCATTGATTAGCTCTAGTAGTTTTCTGGTCGAGTCTTTAGGATTTTCTATGTAGAGGATCATGTCATCTGCAAACAGTGAGAGTTTTACTTCTTCTTTTCCAATTTGGATTCCTTGTATTTCTTTTTCTGCTCTGATTGCTGTGGCCAAAACTTCCAGTACGATGTTGAAGAGTAGTGGTGAAAGTGGACACCCTTGTCTTGTTCCTGACTTTAGGGGAAATGGTTTCAATTTTTCGCCATTGAGGATAATGTTAGCTGTGGGTTTGTCATATATAGCTTTTATTATGTTGAGGTATATTCCTTCTATTCCTGCTTTCTGGAGAGTTTTTATCATAAATGGATGTTGAATTTTGTCAAAGGCTTTTTCTGCATCTATTGAGATAATCATATGATTTTTATTTTTCAATTTGTTAATGTGGTGAATTACATTGATTGACTTGCAGATATTGAAGAATCCTTGCATCCCTGGGATAAAGCCCACTTGGTCATGGTGTATGATCTTTTTAATGTGTTGCTGGATTCTGATTGCTAGGATTTTGTTGAGGATTTTTGCATCTATGTTCATCAGTGATATTGGCCTGTAGTTTTCTTTTTTTGTGGTGTCTTTGTCAGGTTTTGGTATTAGGGTGATGGTGGCCTCATAGAATGAGTTTGGAGGTTTACCTTCCTCTGCAATTTTCTGGAATAGCTTCAGTAAGATAGGTGTTAGCTCTTCTCGGAATTTTGGTAGAATTCAGCTGTGAAGCCGTCTGGACCTGGGCTTTTGTTTGCTGGAAGATTTCTGATTACAGTTTCAATTTCCGCGCTTGTGATGGGTCTGTTAAGAGTTTCTATTTCTTCCTGGTTCAGTTTTGGAAAATTGTACTTTTCTAAGAATTGGTCCATTTCTTCCAAGTTGTCCATTTTATTGGCATATAATTGCTGATAGTAGTCTCTTATGATTCTTTGTATTTCTGAGTTGTCTGTCGTGATCTCTCCATTTTCATTTCTAATTTTGTTGATTTGATTTTTTTCTCTTTGTTTCTTTCTGAGTCTGGCTAATGGTTTGTCAATTTTATTTATCCTTTCAAAGAACCAGCTTTTTGCTTTGTTGATTTTTGCTATGGTCTCTTTTGTTTCTTTTGCATTTATTTCTGCCCTAATTTTTAGGATTTCTTTCCTTCTACTAACTCTGGGGTTCTCTATTTCTTCCTTTTCTAGTTGCTTTAGGTGTAGAGTTAGGTTATTTATTTGACTTTTTTCTTGTTTCTTGAGGTATGCCTGTATTGCTATGAACTTTCCTCTTAGGACTGCTTTTATAGTGTCCCAAAGGTTCTGTGTAGTTGTGTTTTCATTTTCATTCGTTTCGATGCATATTTTGATTTCTTTTGATTTCTTCTGTAATTTGTTGATTGTTCAGAAGGGTGTTGTTCAGCCTCCAAATGTTGGAGTTTTTAATAGTTTTTCTCCTATAATTGAGATCTAACCTTAGTGCATTATGGTCAGAGAAGATGCTTGGAATAATTTCGATTTTTTTGAATTTATCAAGGTTAGATTTATGACCCAGAATGTGATCTATCCTGGAAAAGGTTCCGTCTGCACTTGAGTAAAAGGTGAAGTTCATTGTTTTGGGGTGAAATGTCCTATAGATATCAATTAGGTCTAACTGGTCAATTGTATCGTTTAACGTTTGCGTTTCTTTGTTAATTTTCTGCTTAGTTGATCTGTCCATAGGTGTGAGTGGGGTATTAAAGTCTCCCACTATTATTGTGTTATTGTTAATTTCCCCTTTCATGCTTGTTAGCAATTGTCTTACATATTGCGGTGCTCCTATGTTGGGTGCATATATATTTATAATTGTTATATCTTCTTCTTGGATTGATCCTTTAATCATTATGTAGTGGCCTTCTTTGTCCCTTTTCCCAGCCTTTGTTTTAAAGTCTATTTTATCGGATATGAGTATTGCTACTCCTGCTTTCTTTTGGTCTTTATTTGCATGGAATATCTTTTTCCAGCCCTTCACTTTTAGTCTGTATGTGTCTGTTGTTTTGAGGTGGGTCTCTTGTAGGCAGCATATATAGGGATCTTGTTTTTATATCCATTCAGCCAGTCTTTGCCTTTTGGTTGGGGCATTCAACCCATTTACATTTAAGGTAATTATTGATAAGTATGCTCCTGTTGCCATTTACTTTATTGTTTTGGGTTCAGGTTTATACGTCCTTTTTGTGTTTCCTGTCTAAAGTCTATCCTTTAGTATTTGTTGGAGAGCTGGTTTGGTGGTGCTGAATTCTCTCAGCTTTTGCTTGTCTGGAAAGCTTTTGATTTCTCCTTCATATTTGAATGAGATCCTTGCTGGGTACAGTAGTCTTGGCTGAAGGTTATTATCTTTCATCACTTTAAGTATGTCTTGCCATTCCCTCCTGGCCTGAAGTTTCTATTGAAAGATCTGCAGTTATTCTTATGGGGATCCCCTTGTGTGTTATTTGTTGTTTTTCCTTGCTGCTTTTAATAATTGTTCTTTGTGTTTGGTCTTTGTTAGTTTGATTAAAATATGTCTTGGGGTGTTTCGCCTTGGGTTTATCCTGTTTGGCACTCTCTGGGTTTCTTGGACTTGGGTGATTATTTCCTTCCCCATTTTAGGGAAGTTTTCAACTATTATCTCCTCAAGTATTTTCTCATGGTCTTTCTTTTTTGTCTTCTTCTTCTGGGACTCCTATAATTCGAATGTTGGAGCGTTTCATATTGTCTTGGAGGTCTCTGAGGTTGTCCTCATTTCTTTTAATTCGTCTTTCTTTTTCCTCGCTGATTCATTTATTTCTACCATTCTATCTTCTATTTCACTAATCCTATCTTCTGCCTCTTCTAGGTCCTTGTTAAACCTTTCTTGCATCTTCTCAATCCTTGACCCCAGGCTATTTATCTGTGATTCCATTTTGCTTTCAAGATTTTGGATCATTTTCACTATCAGTATTCGGAATTCTTTCTCAGGTAGATTCCCTATCTCTTCCTCTTTTGTTTGGTTTGGTGGGCATGTCTCCTGTTCCTTTACCTGCTGGGTATTCCTCTGTCTCTTCATCCTGGTTATATTGCTGCGTTTGTGGTGGCTTTTCTATATTCTGGGAATTTGTGGAGTTCTCTTTATTATAGAGCTTCCTCTCTGTGATTGGGGTTATATCAGTGGCTTGTCAAAGTTTCTTGATCAGGGAGGCTTGTGTTGGAGTTCTGGTGGGTGGATCTGGATTTCCTCTCTCTGGAGTGCTGTGACGTGTGAAGTAATGGGTTATGAGACGTCAATGATTTTGGAGTATTTTGAGTTGCCTGTGTATTGAAGCTCAGGGGCTTGTTCTTGTGTTGCTGGAGAATTTGCGTGGTATGTCTTGCTCTGGAGCTTGTTGGCCCTTGAGTGGTGCTCAGTTTCAGTATAGGTATGAAGGCGTTTGATGAGCTCTAATTGGATAATGTTCCCTGTATTCAGGAATTCTTTGATGATCTCAGGATTTGGAATTACGCCTCCTGATTCTGGTTTTCAGATTTATTTTTACAATAGCCTCATGATTTCTCCATCTATTCAGCACTAATGTTAAAACATCTAGGTTAATGATGATAGGTTTCTCCACCTTGAGGGTCGTCCCTAGAGGATCGGTGAGTTACTTGGAGGAGAGAGAAGAGGGAGGGAGTGTTAGAGGTGAGTGGAATGGGATGAGGTGGAATCAAAAGAGGGAAAAGCAAGTTAGCCCGTAACCACTTTCTTGTATGCGCTCCAAAGTCTGGACCACTCAGAGGTGGTCACAGAGTTATACATGGAAGAGGAGAGGAAGGAAGTAGATAGAGGTGGACAGGAGGGTAAAAGAGGGAGATGGGAAGGAGGGATACAGATCCGGCCAGTGACCAGTTCCCTTAGAGTTCCCCTCCTTCTGGAACACACAGAGATTCATAGAGTTGGGTAGAGAGGGGGAGGGGGAGGGAGGGAGACAAAAGCCACCTGGTGGAGAAAAGAGAGATTCCAAAGGGGGAGAGAGTGGTCAAGCCAGTAGTCTTGCACTCATGTAAAACTGGGTACTGAGGATTAGGTTTTTAAAAGTACAAAATTGGCAACAAATGCCAAAATGCCAAGATTAAAAATCTGGAGTATAGATTGGATTTTCAAAGATAGATTATTGAAGAGAAGAAGAAGAAGGAGAGAGAAATTTAAAAAAATAGAGAAAAAAAAAAAAAAAGTAAATTATAATAAAAGACTCCAGAATTATTAAAAGACAACTTCCTCCACCAATAAGACTATATACGGCGTTTGCTTAAACTATTGGGTTTTTTTTTTTTTGAAAAGTAATATTAGGTTATAAAAATAATAACTAGAAATATAGAAGACTTAAAAATTTAAGCAAGTTTAGGGAAAAAAGATGAAAAAGAAAAGAATAAACAAATTTAAAAAGGAGAAAAATAATTTTTAAAGAAGAAAAAAATTCTTAAAAAAAAAAAAAAGAAATCACACTTCCACATCATCCTCCCCCAAAAAAATTTTTTTGATCATAAAAGTAGTAACGGTGTATCTGGCGCTTTCTCTGTCATTGAGGACTGTGTGGGGTCGCTACCAAGGCAGTTCCCTCTGTTTGACTTCCTCTGTTTGCTGGTCTCTTCCGTGTCTGATTTCTGTCTTGCCACAGGGAGGGTGGTGGTGAGCTCTGCACTGGGCTTGCCCCTTCCCAATCCGCGGGATAACCGTGTGGGGCCTGCCCTGTGTTTCATGCAATTCCCGGTTTAAGCCACTCAGGACTGGCGCTCAGGAAGTCCCCTCCGGGTGCCGGGGTTTGGTTCCAAGTCCAAGTGGCTAGGGAATTTGGCGCGCACTATTGTTGCATCTTCTAGGCTTTCCGGGTTGCTCAATTTTCTGGGATCTCCGCCGGGGCTCTTTCTCAGGCAGATGATGACTATTCAGAGACCCCAGAAGTCTCAATAAAGAAGCTTGCTTGCAATTTGGTAGGTAATGTCTCTCTTGAGCTGCGACTGCCCTCTTCCAGCGCTTAAGGCTCTGGCTGCCTGTCGCCGGTGGGGGATGGTCTGCAGCTGGCTATTTCCGATCCGTCCTTTGTTCTGTGCGCGGGCCTGTCAGTGTCTTATGTTGCGGGTGTTTCGCGTGTTAGTTATCCCCCGGTCTGGTTTGCTAGTCCGGGATAATTCATTCTATCCATGCACGGACCCGATTCTGGCCCCGTTACGCCCGATTCTCGAGAAGAGCCCTGCAGCCTACATCTCCCGTGGCCCAATTCTTAGAAAGCACTGTCGCGGGCGCACTCCTCCCTGCCCAACCCCCACTGCTGTCGGACGCAGGCGTTTGTGCTGCTTATCCACTGGGGGTTATACTGTTGAATTCGTAATCTGTTGGTTTAATTATTTATTTATTCTTCCTTCCTGTTATGTTGCCCTCTGTGCTTCCAGGGCTCGCCCATGCACAGCTGTGAGAAAGTTCCCCAATTTTAGGGAACCTCTCTCTTTAAGAGTCTCTTCCTGGGACGGGATTCCCTTCCCTTGCCGGTGTTCCCTCCCTACCTCCTTTGTCTCTGTCTTCGTTCTTTAAAATAAAATAATTCCTACCTGGTTTTGAAGCCAATGATCTGCTTTGCTGGATGCCTGATGTCCTCTGCCAGCAGTCAGAAGTTATTTTGTGGAATTTGCTCAGCGATGAAATGTTCTTTTGATGAGGTAGAAAGGGAGAAAGTGTTCTCCCCATCCTGTTCCTCTGCCATCTTTTTCCCTCCCGGTAGTGATGCTTTCTAAGGCCCACTTGACTTCACATTCCAGGATATTTGGCTCTAGGTGAGTGATCATACCGTCGTGATTATCTTGGTCTTGAAGCTCTTTTTATACAGTTCTTATCTGTATTCTTACTACCTTTTCATAATATCTTCTGCTTCTGTTAGGTCTATACTGTTTCTGTCCTTTATCAAGCCCATCTTTGCATGAAATGTTCCCTTGGTATCTCTTATTTTCTTGAAGAGATCTCTAGTCTTTCCCATTCTGTTGTTTTCCTCTATTTCTTTGCACTGATCACTGAAGAAGGCTTTCTTGTCTCTTCTTGCTATTCTTTGGAACTCTGCATTTAGATGCTTATATCTTTCCTTTTCTCCTTTGCTTTTCGCTTCTCTTCTTTTCACAGCTATTTGTAAGGCCTCCCCAGACAGCCATTTTGCTTTTTTGCATTTCTTTTCCATGGGAATGATCTTGATCCCTGTCTCCTGTACAATGTCACGAACCTCAGTCCATAGTTCATCAGGCACTCTATCTCTAAGTAGGTTTATACATGTGAAAAGATTGGAAATTTGGCATATAGTAAGCACTTGAAAGTGAAAGTGAAGTCACTCAGTCCTGTCCAACTCTTTGCTACCTCGTGGACTGTAACCTACCAGGCTTCTTCATCCAGGGTATTTTCTAGGCAAGAATACTGGAGTGGGCTGCCATTTTCTTCTCCAGGGGATCTTCCCAACACAGGGATCCAACCTGGGTCTCCAGCATTGCAGACAGGTGCTTTACCATCTGAGCCACCAGGGAAGCCCAGTAAACACTTAACGGAGGGTAACTCTATTGCTGTTTATATTCTCATCATCATGACATATGCACAGTTAAATGGCAGTCCACTCCAGTATTCTTGCCTGGAGAATCCCATGGGCAGAGAAGCCTACCTAGTGGGTTACAGTCCACGGGGTCGCAAAGAGTCGGACACGATTGAGTGACTTCACCTCACCTCACCTCAATAACCTACCAGAAAATGGGGCTTATTTGTCCCAAATCAGAAATGGAAAGTTTACAAAGCTCAGTTGCTAAGCCTGAAATTTCCCTCCAGACTGACTGCTTAGTATGGAAATTTCACACTGGAAGGAAGATGCCAGCATCTCCACCTGCAAGAAGATGCAGATGACACGAGATTCAGCACTGGGTGCCTGGTGGTGCACTCTGCTTGTCACAGGATGCTACTGCTTTGTGATTGTCACACTGCTGTGTGCGGGGAAGTGCGGGATGCTGGTCTCATTACCCCTCTGCTGGAGCAAGGATAGAGGAGAACCCAGCTGCTTACCTTGGAGATTTAGAGGAAGTTGAAGATATACCATTTCTGCCTTGCTCCATCCCTATTTTCCCCCTACCTTTTACTTTATTTGGAGACTGGGCCAAGAGATGTTGACTTTGTGAAGAGAAAGGAGACTTGAAGGGTAAATGCTGCTTCAAAGCCGAAATAATCACAGCCAGTCTCAGCTTTTCCTTCTTTCTCTTCCCTGCTGGACTACTTTTAGTGCAAAGGAAAGGGGGACTGTAAACTTGAGATTTTCATCCTGATGCTTAGGATTATTTCAGAGGTTTTCATGATTTAAATCATCTTTGTTTACAGGGATTCCTAGTTTCCTGCTGCTGTTCAGAGTGGAGGGAGAAAGCTTCCCCTAACCACCCCCTCCCTCTGAACACAGATACAACAAGCTTTGTACAAACAAATAGAGCTTTATAAGAAATGTTACAAATTAACTACTCAGAACCAATAGGCTCCTTGATGCATATTTCTTCTAGGCTAATGGCTTCTTTTTTTTTTTCATTTTGAAATAATAGCCTTTATAAGTAGAACTTTTGTCTAAAATGAGGTGGTTTGGGTATATAGGTTAAAGAGTGGGTATGTATGTAGAACTCTTATCTAAAATGAGTGGTTTGGGTATATAGGTTAAAGAGTGGGTATGTATAATTTATATGACATTTATAAGCAAATTAGCTTACATTTTTTCATTCTAAAATTGAATTTGAGTTATTGTAGTAATAGCTACCATTTATAGAGCACTCAGTGTTGGCATGACACAGGGTTCTCCATAAACATCTTATTTAATCTGAGTATTCCCCTTTTACAGTGATAAACTAAACTTTAGAGATTAGTACTTTCCCTAGGGTTTCAGATCCAGATCAGTGGATCTCAGAGGGGTCCAAGGACAGCAGCATCTGAAAACTTACTAGAATTGCAGACTGCTGGGTCCCACCTTACACCTGCTGACTCAGAAACTCCTGAGATGGGACCCAAGAGTGCATATGATCCCAAGTCATTTAAGTGATTCTAATCCATGCTACAATTTGAAACCTATTCATCCAGAGCTGGGATGTTGAAGCTCACGTGTGGCTAGGCTACATTTGGTTATTTGGGAATTTTGACTGCCTCTAAATGATTATTAAATAAGCAGGAGTAAAAGTACTAAAATTAGTTACCCATAGTATCAGTTAATTTTGCCTCCTTTTCATGATAATGGACTGGTTATCCAATGCCTGATCATTTTTCCTAACCTAGGAACAGCAGGACAATTAGTGGGGATAAATTAAGGGTAAACCTTGATGATACTCCCAAATTTGAAATCCATTGCTTAAGACAGGTTTTGAGGTAAATGCTCATAAAACTTGCATAGTCTTAATGGCTTATGATATGTAAAAGTTGGAAATGACAAAATGAAAGTAGTGACATCTATTAACTTTCTGGAAAATGCATGTATAGCCATTGTATTGCTGCAGTTCCATGACCTAAAATGAGTTTTCAGCATCTGGAAGGAGGCCATCAGCTTTACACTGCCTCCTTTTGCATTTGAGCCATCTCTTGGATTCCCCCATAATGATGATCATAGTGGAATGTTTTGGGTGGTCTCATGCCAAGAGCTGTTCGGAACTCCAGTGTCGTCTGATATTCTCTAGAGATCATTCTAAGGAAAGAGTTGAGGTACACACAAAAATGTGTTTAATGATCCACCTTGTAGCTAAGCCCCTCCATTCACAGATGCCACATCAAAAAGAGGCTTCAGAAAGCATCCTTGTAAGTGAAAGGAAGAAAAGTTGCTCTGCCATTTCATGCACCATTGTACTAAATGTTATATGCTCTGCACTACTCCCTCAGCAGGATAGTATATTGCCACATCCCTCACCTCCGAATGATTTCATAAATGTCAGATAAACATTAACCTAACCAAGATCTCTAGCACAGAATAGAAAAAAAAAAAAGGATACTCAGTTATACAGTTAATATAAAAGGCTTTCACAAATAAGGAGAGCTATATGAGAGAGAAAATCAGAACTTGTAATTAGATATTTGACATCAAATCATAACTTGATCCAACTGTTTTGAGAGTATGGGACATGTGAATGAAGTCATGCCCTCTTCAGAACTATTCACAGCATGTGCTCTAATGGCAGAACTG
Organism: Nanger dama; assembly: GCA_917880005.1. Taxonomy (NCBI): domain Eukaryota; kingdom Metazoa; phylum Chordata; class Mammalia; order Artiodactyla; family Bovidae; genus Nanger; species Nanger dama. The sequence goes on from CAKJTW010000022.1 coordinate 31,588,486, forward strand.
GCTTACAGTACAAGTTTTCACCTCCATGGTGCCTGAAGGTAACAAAGGAAATCTCTGGGTACTTGTTTCATCTCTGTCAACAGGTTATTGAGTTAGCTTTTCTCCACACTATTCATTTTGCCTGAAACTTGGTCACTGTAAAGAATTTGGGGGTTTTCCTAATAGTAGGTCTTTTGGTGTGTACGCTCAATTGCGTTCAACTCTTAGTGACCCCATAGCCAGCCAGGCTCCTCTGTCCCTGGAATTTTCCAGGTGAGAATACTGGAGCAGGTTGCCATTGCCTACTCCAGGATGTCTTTCCAACCCAGGGATCGAACCATGACTCCTGCGTCTTCTGCTTGGCAGGCAGAGTCTTTACTGCTGTGCCACCTGGAAAGCCCATTTAAATTATATCAAATATTTATCATTTGGCCAAATATATAAACACAATTCCACCTACTACCTCATGACCCCATTACATCCAGAGAAGATCTTCTTCCAGAATTTGTGGTTTATTAGTATATAATAAATGTTTTTATACATTTACTATATATTTATGTGTCCATAAACAGTATAATATTATTGCATGTTTTAAACTCATATATGGTGTCACATTATACACACTATTCCTTTTTCACTTGGTGTATTCAGATTTATTTACTGCTTATTCACTTTCAAACCTTTCGTTGTTCATGAGTCTTGTCTAAGGACTTCCTGATTTAGCTCATTTGCAAAACAGATAATTCGTGTTTCCTGAGCTCAGTGAATGATTGATTCCACACTTTCTGCCTTTACTTGTCTGCTTCTCAAGCTGTCTCTTAAAACTTGGATTTGTATTTCTCCTTTGTCCAATCCAAAGTAACTTTGTAAGTCCTTAGTAGTTATAGATTTACAATAAACACTGTCATGCATTCTGCTTCTGAACAGAATAGCTGTCCATCAGCAGTAATGGAAAGGTTGTTGGTACTCAGATGCTGTAATAGGTTGAGACATCATTTCTAAATACTTCATAGAAAGGTTTTAACTAACCATTAAAAAAGATCAGCGTTGTTTCCATAAATAGAATAAAGTTCTGGTTTTTTTCAAGATATGGCTGGGAAAAGGCACATTTTTCATTTTCATTATTTTGTTTTATCACAAAGAATAAACATCAGTTTTGTCAGAATGCTTTAATGTGACAGGATGCCCGAAGTTCTCGTTGCTTTTAGTTTTGTGACCTTGGGCACGTAACTATCTCTCTAGGTCTTCTGGTTTTTTCATCCATAAAAAGAAAAGAATTGGGCAAGGTGATTGTCAGTGCTTCCTACTCAGAAATTTTGATTCGGTTTCTAAGGAACTGACACATTTAAAAGAACTGGAAGAAGGGAATCATTTATGTCTTTCAGAGGCCAAAAATACTTCCAGATTATAGAACATGCATTATGATAATGAATGGGTAGTTCTGTGAAGATTAATGTATTTCATTTTCTAATCTTCTCTAGGTAACCAAAATAGGTCAGGCTTATGGACTTCATCCTAATTCAGTGCATCCTCACGTGGCAGGGATATGTGCAGCCCTAGAAGTCACCTAAGGACTTTGGTCAAGTCTTTTTGTTTTATGAGTTTTATTTGTTGATCTTCAGTTGCAGAAGTGGTCTTCCTAGGCCTGTTTCAGGACCCAGGCAAATTTCTCTGCTTCCCTCTTCTCCTGTTAGACTGCTGGCCGGTGTTTTGCCCAGTGGAACTCTTCTCTTGGCAAGATGCAGGCACAACAAAGAACAGCTGCCTCCTCTAGAAGGACCAGGTGGGATACAGAGATAGTGCTGCTGTAGAAGCTCTCTCTTCCTTCGACCAGGCTGCCTCTCTTACTTGGACTCACCACATCCTTGTTTCCTTGCTTTCCCATAGAAGGGGGTGTGAAGAAAGGTTCCTGGGCCTTTTGAGTAGTTGCCTTCACTGGCAAAGGGTAGGAAAGGTATAAAGTCCCTGAGGTTGGAGAAGTCCTGGATCCAGAGCCCTTGTAAACAGACAGTTTGGGTGCCAGGTGAGCTCTGGAGCCGAAGGCTCAAAGGCTAGGATAGGAGTCACCTGTGTTTGCTACATACTGTAAAGAAATGTGGGTTTCTTTTTACTTCACCACCACAATTCCAAATGAGAATGATCATGACTGTTAGTAGAAGAAAGTAATACTATCTGTATAGGAAAGAAGACTTAAAAGAATATACCTCTAGAATACCCTATGTGGTAATCGCTGGGAGGCATGAGTATGTATCTGTTTAGTCCTTCCCTTTTTACATTTTCCATATTTTTAACAATGAACACATTATTTTGAAATCAGAAAAAAAAAGCAATAAGTTTTATACCTTTTTAAACTACTACTGTGCCTGAGATGGGAAGTTCAGAACCCTTGACATGGCATTAAAAGGTCCTCCCAGTTTGGTCCCATCCCCAGTATCTACAGCCCTAGTGAATGGGTCTCCTTCCTGCCACCATCTGGATGTAGCTTCCTCTGTCTGCAGCTCCAGCCACCACCCTCCTCTCTGCCCTAGCCAGCCTTTGAGAGTCCTCTGGAGAATTCTTTCTGTCCATATGCTCTCAGGCTGGATTCACACTCTCTCCTTTCCTATAGTACTAGATACAGATGTCTGTTACAGCAGCTGACAGTTTACATAATAATGATTTGTTAAATGCTGGTTCTCTTAAAAGCCCATGAACTTCCTGAGGATAGGGGACTGAGATCCATGCTGCCTTGCATAGTAAAGGGCGTGCGATAGGCTCACATTAAATTCTTATTGATGGAGCAGCTGTTCCATTGTGACTGTCCATGAGCAGATTGTATTGGCACTGAATTTCATCTGCTAATTTTTAATGGTATTTAATATCTTACATGGATGAGGCTCACAAGAAATACAGTTTTCCCACTATACCTCTGTGACTCACCTCTGGATATTTTCCATGGACCTGTACACTATCTTACCAGCCCAGATGGCTCCATAGATGGTTGGAAAGTTGATTGTCTTGCTGATTTACCCCAGAGGCTGTGCCTAGTATTTCCTGCCCATCTGCACCTGTACGCTTTGTGTGCTAACAGCCCTTTCTTCACTAAGGTCTTGTGTACCATCTAAAGTGTCTCTAATAACATCTGTCCCCTTAGAGAATCAGATAGGGTTTAAGTGTGACTTACATTGAAGTCTTGTATCTTTGACAATGCCCTAGCCTACTCAGACTCTTCTCCTAAGGAAAAAAAAAACTGAATTTACTCTTGATTTCTCCTTTAGGCTCTCTCTAAGAGCTCTTTCTACACTTGAATTTACTGATTTTTATCATTTCTGCTTTAGCTTTGCAATACTGGATGCTGGCATATCAACCCATTCTTAACAACTTTAGATAGCCAGGGAAATCTGCTGTTAGAATTCAAATGTACAGTCTTATTTCATATAAAATATAATGTATTTTATGCAGTCTTGAATTGTGTAAAGGGAACATAACGATGGGCACAATAAAGGACAGAAATGGTATGGATATAACAGAAGCAGAAGATATTATGAAAAGGCGGCAAGAATACATAGAAGAACTGTACAAAAAAGAGCTTCAAGACCAAGATAACCACGATGGTGTGGTCACTCACCTATGGTCACTCCAGACATACTGGAGTCCGAAATCAAGTGGGCCTTAGGAAGCATCACTACGAACAAAGCTAGTGGAGGTGATGGAATTCCAGTTGAGCTATTTCAAGTCCTAAAAGATGATACTGTGAAAGTGCTGCACTCAATATGTCAGCAAATTTGGAAAGCTCAGCAGTGGCCACAGGTCTGGAAAAGGTCAGTTTTCATTCCAGTCCCAAAGAAAGGCAATGCCAAAGAATGCTCAAACTACCACACAATTGCACTCATCTCACACGCCAGTAAAATGATGCTCAAAATTCTCCAAGCCAGGCTTCAATAGTACGTGAACCAAGAACTTCCAGATGTTCAAGCTGGTTTTAGAAAAGGCAGAGGAACCAGAGATCAAATTGCGAACATCTGTAGTATCATCGAAAAAGCAAAAGAGTTCCAGAAATACATCTGCTTCTACTTTATTGACTACACTAATGCTTTTGACTGTGTAGATCACAACAAACTGGAAAATTCAAGAGATGAGAATATCAGACCATCTGACCTGTTTTCTGAGAAATCTTTATGCAGGTCAAGAAGCAACAGTTAGATCCAGACATAGAACAACATACTGACTCCAAATTGAGAAAGGAGTACGTCAAAGCTGTCACCCTGCTTATTTAACTTATATGCAGAGTACATCATGTGAAACGCTAGGTTGGATGAAGCACAAGCTGGAATCAAGATTACCAGGAGAAATATCAATAACCTCAAATATGCAGATGACACCACCCTCATGGCAGAAAGTAAAGAGGGACTGAAGAACCTCTTGATGAAATTGAAAGAGGAGAGTGAAAAAGTTGGCTTAAAACTCAACATTCAAAAACAAAGATCATGGCATCTGGTCCCATCACTTCATAGCAAATAGATGGGGAAACAGTGGAAATAGTTCAGTTCAGTTCAGTGGCTCAGTCGTGTCCAACTCTTTGTGACCGCATGGACTGCTGCACGTCAGGCCTCCCTGCCTATCACCAACTCCCGGAGTTTACCCAAACTCATGTCCATCGATTCGGTGATGCCATCCAGCTATCTCATCCTCTTTCGTCCCCTTCACTTCCTGCCCTCAGTCTTTCCCAGCATCGGGGTCTTTTCCAATGAGTCAGCTCTTCACATCAGGTGGCCAAAGTACTGGATTTTCAGTTTCAACATCAGTCCTTCCAGTGAACACCCAGGACTGATTTCCTTTAGGATGGACTGATTGGATCTCCTTGCAGTCCAAGGGACTCTCAAGAGTCTTCTCCAGCACCACAGTTGAAAAGCATCAATTCTTCGGTGCTCAGCTTTCTTTACAGTCCAACTCTCATATCCATACATGACGACTGGAAAACCATAGCCTTGACTAGACGGACCTTTGTTGGCAAAATGTCTCTGCTTTTCAATATGCTGTCTAGGTTGGCCATAACTTTTAACTTCCAAGGAGTTAAGTGTCTTTTAATTTCATGGCTGCAGTCACCATCTGCAGTGATTTTGGAGCTCAAAAAATAAAGTCTGACACTGTTTCCCCATCTATTTCCTATGAAGTGATGGGACCGGATGCCATGATCTTCGTTTTCTGAATGTTGAGCTTTAAGCCAACTTTTTCACTCTCCTCTTTCACTCTCATCAAGAGGCTCTTTAGTTCTTCTTCACTTTCTGCCATAAGGGTGGTGTCATCTGCATATCTGAGGCTATTGATATTTCTCCTGGAGATCTTGATTCCGGCTTGTGCTTCATCCAGCCCAGCGTTTCTCATGATGCACTCTGCATATAAGGTAAATAAGCATGATGGCAGTATACAGCCTTGACATACTCTTTTTTCCTATTTGGAACCAGTCTGTTGTTCCATGTCCAATTCTAACTGTTGCTTCCTGAGCTGCATACAGATTTCTCAAGAGGCAGGTCAGGTGGTCTGGTATTCCCATCTCTTTCAGAATTTTCCACAGTTTATTGTGATCCACACAGTCAAAGGCTTTGGCATAGTCAATAAAGCAGAAATAGATGAAAATAGTGGCAGACTTTATTTTCTTGGGGTCCAAAATCACTGCAGATGATGACAATAGCCATGAAATTAAAAGACCCTTGCTCCTTGAAATAAAAGCTATGACCAACCTAGACAGTGTATTGAAAAGCAGAGACGTTACTTTGCTGACAAAGGTTTGTCTAGTCAAAGCTATGAGTTTTCCAGTAGTCATGTATGGATGTGAGAGTTAAACTATAAAGAAAGCTAAGCACTGAAGAATTGATGCTTTTGAACTGTGGTGTTGGAGGAGACTCTTGAAAGTCCCTTGGACTGCAAGGAGATCCAACCAGTCCATCCTAAAGGAAATCAGTCCTGAATATTCAATGGAAAGACTGATCCTGAAGCTGAAACTCCAATACTTTGGCCACCTGATGAGGAGAACTGACTCACTGAAGAAGACCCTGATGCTAGGAAAGATTGAAGGCAGGAGGAGAAGGGGATGACAAAGAATCAAATGGTTGGATGGCATCACTGACTCGATGGACGTGAGTTTGAGCAAGCTCTGGGAGTTGGTGATGGACAGGGAAGCCTGGCATGCTGCAGTCCATGGGATTGCAAAAAGTCGGACACGACTGAGAGTTTGAACTGAACTGATCCTAAAAGTATTAATGAAGCCTCACCCAAATTTTAACAACAGACATTGACAAAAATTACATCATTTCAAAGCTAGAGGGCTCAAATAAATTGTAAACTGTGTTTAAGCTTAGAGCCATGCGGCCTGGCTGTTTTGCTCAGTAAAATGCGGATACCTGATGTCATTCGCAGTTCTGTGAGCCACACTGTGTTTTGCTGCATAGGAACTTGTGATTGTGGTTTTGTTGTCTAGGTTTTTTTGTTGTTGTAGTCATTATTTTAACCTCTGCTCTTGTTCCAATTTAAAATGTCTTTGTATCCTATTATAGTGTCACCCAAGCATTGATTAAATGGCAGTGGTGCTTGTACTAGTTCTGAAACTAGCCCATGAAAATAAACAAGTTTGGAATAAAATGTAGATGTGGTAAAACATGATAAAGAAGGTCAAACAACCCCCATGATATTCAGCGCTATAATTTAGGAGTGTGAGGACTCTGTAGGCCACTAAAGATGATATTGGAAAAATAAAATGGAGCATTGAAATAAAAATGCACTGTGGTGATATAGAGCTGTGCCTCCTGAGAGAATGTTTATTCCTGTAGAAAAAAATCAGTTTTCAGTTTGGAATATTTTATTCAAAGCCTTCAGGAACATATCCCTTGCATAAAATGCAGTCATCTTGTTCTTGAGATTATTTTTTGTAATTAAAATTATTATATAGAAGTTTTTTAATCTCCTAAAACTCATTGGGAAAAAAATAATAGGTTTTTAATCTTTAAAGTCTAGAATATGAATTGACTTTTATTAATAAGCCTCACCGGTTACTTTATATCTAGCTTAATAATTTCAAGCTGTTCTTTCCATAATAGTTTTCAAAGTTCTAGCTTTAACAGTGTATATCCAAGGTCATGGGACATCTAGGACTAACATTTGACATCCCAGAATAGAATGTTAGAATTAAAGAGAACCTTAGAAAAACTGTACAAAGAGGAAAAGAGATGGTTAGAGAGGTTGGCTAAGGGACTGGCTCAGGGTCACACAACATTTCAAAGAACTGCATTTTTCTATTTTTATAGTGTATTTTAAATTATATTCTCCACATGACAATATCCTTTCCTCCCTTTTACTTCCTTATATGTATTGAATTTTCCAACCATAATAATAAGCTGCCATTCAGCTATATTGACACAGGGTAAGAGTGGAAACACCAATTTTTTTTTCAATTTTTCTTAAAAAAAAAAAAATCTCTGGAGGCTTTGTTTTTCCTACTCAGGACTTTTGGAGTATATAATCTTGTAATTAAGCTTTTTTCCTGCAGTTTTTAATACCTATAGGAATATGCTGCTATGTACATTAGAAAGGACATGATTGCAAATAACACATCAAATTCTGATGAAATTGTTCCTCATGGAGTATTTCTTCTTTTCAAGATAATGCATATGGTAAAACGTTACGGCAACACCATGGCTGGGTAGTCCGAGGAGTTTTTGCGGTAAGTAAGCCTTCTGCCTCTTAATGTTCTGATGGTCACAGCAAGGTTTTCTGGTTTGCTTTGTGTGTGTGGTGTTTCTGTTTGCTTTCTTTTTGAGAATAAGAACAAAATGTTGCTTATTGCATTGAAATCTGTAGGTCTGTTGTGTGGAAATGTGGCAATAAACAGTAAGGAAAGACTTAGAGTGTGCTTCACCTTATCTAGTTCCAGGGACCCTGAGATCTGTCTCAGAAGTGGCTGCCTTTCTGATGAGGTAGTAGAGTGTCAGTGTAGACTAGCGATCACGCTCTGAGGGGAACCAAGGGTGGTTTCAAGCCCATAGCTCCCTCTGCTGCCTGTCAGGGTCAGGCTTGTTAATTCTCAGATTTTAGTCTTTTTTCCTGAACTGAATTGTATCTTTGAATATTAACTGATCTGGGTTGCCAGTGGCTAGAACTGGAAATCTCTTCTTCCCCAATTATTTTCCTTGTGGAAGTGTTTGAATTTGTGTGTGTTGGTTCCTGTTACCTATTATTCCCATGACCTGGGAGGAACACACAACTGAGAATCATAGTTCTCAGGTGGACAGATCAGTTCACCTGCTTTGTAAAATAGCTGCAGCGGATGGCCCCTTTCTGTCAGCAGTAATATTCTGTGATTCTTCCGTTGGGCGAGAGGTCAGCCACAGTCAGATGCAGCCGTGAAAAGGCTGAATCTCATGTCGTGGTACAACAGGAAATGTCAGGGGATTAAAAATAGCTTGCAGATGACGTCTTTTACTAATTTGCCTAAGGTAAGAACTGTTCAGGTCATGATTTCTTAGGAGACAGGTAAAGAAAGTGGGAAGAATTTATCATGGAAGAAATAAAATTTTAGTGAAAATGAAACATTTTACTGTTCACTGAACTAGGAGCCAGACCAGTTGCAGCCACAAACTGCTCACATTTACCTTCAGTGGATATTTAATAATGTAATAATAGCTTCCGTATGGCTATTGGACACTTAACTGTATCAGACACTGTGCCAGGTATTCTGTGTTCATTATCTTTGGGAATCCTTAGGATTAGCTCCCACTGTTTTACAAGTTCAGAACTGTTCATTTCAGTCCCAAAGTGAGGCAGTGGCAGAGCCCAGGTCTAAACCCAGATCTGTCTCCAAGGCTGGTGCTCATCCCATACATCACAGCTCTCCACAGTGAAGACAGAATAACTGAGAAGCTGCTAGTGAGAAATTAGTCAAAAGATGCTGCTCCATTCATCAATCTCCCTGAGTAAATACTGTGATTGCCTGCAGGTGCCTGACACCCAAGTTCCCTTGGTGAGATGAAAAGCAGGGAAACATTGAGTTGCCTCATTTATAAGTAACATAAATGTAGTTTTGTTTTTTATTCCAGTAGAGAGGGCAGAGTTTAATCCTGAAATATTGATGATCCAAGAGACATTGCCAATAAGAATGAAGCTATAGCAGAAAATTTATCATGAGCATAAGTCTTTGAAAGGGCATTTTAACTTACAGCATTTTTCTAAATAATTTAGATTATTTAGTAATTAATCTAATTTAGTAATTTAGATTCATTGTAAAAATAAAATTTATAGAAAAATAGAAAGGGTAAAGCTTAAAATTGTCCACAGTCTCACTGCTCTATAATAACCATCTTCAACATTTTTGTGTTTTACCTTCTTAGCTCTTATTTTCATATATTTAACATATTCTTTTCAATGTTGTTCTATTTCATTGTGTATATTTATATAAATATCTATTACTAGATATTTATATTTTTATGTTTATTTTATGTGTAATTATCTTAATTTTGTATACTTAGTATATGCATGTAAACTTTTTTGACACTTAGCTGGTTGTATAGTTTTGTATTGTTTTTCTCCACTTTTTAGTTTTTATATTTTCTAGTTGTATTGATGAATAATTGACATATATTACTGTATGTTTAAGGCACACAGCATGGTGGTTTGATTTAAATGTATTGTAAAATGATTACCACAGTAGGTTCAGCTAAATCCATCTTCTCATATAAATACAATAAAAAGAAAGGAAAAAGGAAACATTTTTTTCCTTGTGATGTGAATTCTTAGAATTTACTCTTTTCACACGTTTGCTCTATATCCAGCAGAAGTATTAGCTGTAGTTGTCCCCACTTATTTTTAGGGATTGCATAATATTTTCCCCAGTATAGAGGTACCATAATTTTTTGTTCCAAACCTTTGTGTTGGAAATTTCAGTTGCTTCTAAGTTTGTTTTTACAGATGAAACAGCATCTGTTTTTATGCATTTTTGACTAAAACAGTTATTTCCTCAAAATAGGTTCCTGGAAGCAGAATAGCTATGTCTAATGCAAAGAACTAAAACTCCAACTTAGAGCACTTACCGTGCACTGGATGTTGTTTGAAGTGCTTTACTTATGTAAAGTTATTTCATAACTGAAGTAGGTTCTATTTACCCTGCTTATAAACAAAACCTGAAACACATGGATGTGGGGTGATAACACCCAAAGTTATAGGAAAAGAGCATTTTGAAGACTCTTGATGTTACTGCCAGTAGTTTTTAAATTTGCTGATTTTTAAGGAAATAGATTCTGTTGAGCATTTGGTAGCAACATTATTAACCGAGGAGCTTCCTTTCAGTCTCTCTCCTGTTATCCTCCAAGTCATCCCTACTTCAGGAAGTTTATTGAGTTTTCTGATGTCCTGATTAAAATCATCAGCAGCAGATCTAACTAATCTTGGTTGCTCAGGGAAATATCTTTTACACTCATGGAATCTTACTTAACAGCCAAATATTGGACTTTTACCTTCAAACAGTTACGGTCTATGGAACTGATGTCCAGTCTAGGCTCTGTCTCTTTCTGTGGCTCTCTGTTTTGGCTTCCTCTTCAGTTGAGTTCTGTCATTGTTGCCCAAATAGACTCAGCTGCATCATTGTTCCCTAGGAAACTTTGAGAAATGCATTGTCATGGGCTCCACTCTGGAGAAACTCTAAACATTTTTTATTTTATGTAAACATATGTACGTAGTTTTGTTTTGCTTTTTATCACAGAGTCCAAAAGGTTATAACAAAAAACAGCAGTTTGTTCCATACTTCCCAGACTCACTAAAAGAGGCTGCAACTTTCAAATGCTTTGGCTATTTCCTCCAATACCTCTGTATAATTCTAAAACTATTTACTCTTCTGTGTGGCCCTATCCATTTTAATTAATGTTGATTTCTGTTACAGATTAGAGTTTAGCTATCTCAGACCTTACTGCCACTACCTCCCCTCCCCTGCCTCTACTTTCCATGTATAATTATATCACAAGTCAACATGATGATGATGAGCCTAAATTCTGTGACTTTTTTTGTTCTTTCTTATATGAGTTTTATATTTCTCCCCGTACCATGAACTCTCTCACATCACCATCATTTTGATCTTACAAATGTATTGGATTATCTGTATTTTTTCCCAGAACTTTCCAAACTCTTATTCCAGTCTGATTTGTTGTACTGCTGTTGTCCTAGAACTTTTGTTCATAAATTTCCCTATATTGAGTCCCCACCTCACCTTAATTTTATTTCCCAAGTCCTGTGACTTCCTATTTCTTGATCTAATCCTTTTTTTTATGATATCCAAACTCTAATAGCTTCCTAAAAAAAGAGTGCAAGGGAACTAAATTTTTGAGTTCTTGCATGCCTGAAATTGTCTTTATTCTGCCCCTTTTTCCTAGAGTGTTGCTTTGGCTGGTGTAGAATTCTAAAGTGAAAGTTGCTCAGTCGTGTCCAACACTTTGTGACCCCATGGACTGTAGCCCACCAGGCTTCTCTGTCCATGGGATTTTCCAGGCAGGAATAGTGAAGTGGGTCCATTTCCTTCTCCAGGAGAACTTCCTAACCCAGGGATTGAATCCAGGTCTCCTGCATTGCAGGCAGATTCTTTACCATGAACCACCAGAATTCAAGATTGATAGTAATATTCGCTCAGAACTTTGAAGGCAATCCTCTGATGTCCTCCAGCTTCCAGTGTTACTACTATAAAACCTGTAAAATGTAATGTATATAAACCGCTCCTCACCTCCTCCTAGATGCTTTTAGGATCTATTCTTTATCCCCACATTCTAAAGTTTCACCATGTTCGCCCTTGGGTCTTTATCATTCATTTTGCTAAGCATTTGACTAGGCCTTTAAATCAGGAGACTCATATCCTTCTGTTCTGGGAGATTTTCTCTCAAGATATTTTTGGACAGTTGCTTTTCCTCTGTCCTCTGCTCTCCATTATACCCTTACCACTATTTGAGTGTTTATGATGTGCCAGGAAGCAGAGCAAACACATCCTGCACGTCCCATTAATCCCTCAAATAAGGAAAGTGCTACCAGTTGTTTTCTGCAGACGAGGAGACTGAGGCTCTGATTTAGCCCCCTTGCTTGAATTCCTCAAGCTGACCTGCAAAAGAGCTGGGGTTCAAGTCCAGGTCTCCTCACCTAGTGGCTGTGCTTTAGCCACTGCATAATGCCAGCCACTCTCCCCTTGCAGAAAGAGAGAGGGTTGATTCTCAAAGACTTTCAATATAAGGAAGCTCAAGAAAGCAACTGCAAGATTTTTTACAATCTATTGAAGATTTTAAAAGCCTCCAGAGAGCTCACTGGAGCCAAAACCAGTAGAAGCCAGAGAACAGATTTCAGTACGCTTTAGGGAACAGTTGGCCTGCAGAGAGGGGAGCTGTAAGGAGCTTAGGAAATCTTTCCTCGGCGAAGCAGTGTGGTTGGTGGTGTGGTTGAAAAAGCAGAGAGATGATCCTAAGTTCAGATCCTGGCCCTGGCACTCATTAGCTGTGTGATTTTCATATGTAAAATAGGGATATAGATTGTACAGGGTTCTTACAAAGATTAGCTGGGATAAAATACGTTGAAGCATCAGCACGCAAGCAAACCATAAGTGTTAAGCCCTTTCATTTTTAGAAAATATTCACAAATACAAAGGAAATCTCTACATAAGAGTGAATGAGACATAGGTAAAGAAAGTATGTGGAGATGAGATATAAACAGGATGGTGAGCTGCTCGCCAGGCTGGCCGTGTGCCAACAAGGCTGTGCAAGTAGCATGCGTGCAAGTCATTCTTAGCACTCCACGGGAAGAGTCTGGATCACTGTGAATGAGAAAGTCTGAGCTTTTCTCAAACTGTTCTCCTCTCACCATTCCCTAACTTAATGGGACTATTCATCCTCAAGATAGCCCAAGAAGATACGTGCTTCTTCAAGCATTAAAGTGATTTGGTTCTTGAAACATAATTGAAGAGTCCATGAACTGAAAGAATGTATGCCTGTTTTTTCACTCTTGCTTGCCTAGCTCTGTGCATGTATGTGACTGTGTGTGCACGCATGAGCTTGTGCATGAGTATAATGTGCAAGAGCATGTCATGGTGCAGCTTTTCACAGGCAATTCTTTTGCAGTTAGCTCTGAGGGCAGCTCCATCCTATGAAGATTTTGTGGCTGCATTAACCATTAAGGAAGGCGACCACCAGAAGGCAGCTTTCAGTGTTGGGATGCAGAGGGACCTCAGCCTTTACCTCCCCGCCATGGAGAAGCAGCTGGCGATACTGGACACTTTATACGAGGTCCACGGACTGGAGTCTGACGAGGTGGTATGACATCTGCAGGGTAGTGCTGCCTCCTCACTTCAGGGAATAAAGTTTGCTAAAGCGTTTTGTTGCCCGACTTAAATTTCCAGCAGCAGCTCCAGCCCTCTCCAGTCTCTTACTTGGGGAATGGAGAGGGGAAGGCAAAGCCTAGTGCTTTTATATATAATTTTTTCAATGCTGTATGTTTTGTGTGTTTAAAAATTAAGGTGCTATAGTTCAAAAGGCCTCATGGAAAACCAAATTGTAGCTGTTATATAGATGTGAACAGCAAGTTGTAAGAGCAGGTTTGACAAATGAATTTGTTAGTATTATGTTTTGTTTTTAGCTTTTAGTTTTAATGGGTCACCCCAAACCTAAGCTGAAAATGAGCAATTTTCTGTATCAAGGACTATAACTCATAGCCAGTATTTCAGTCAACTTAGAATTAGTCTAAAATTTTCAAGGGAGTTAAGCCCCTCTTTTGAAGCTATTGAAAATGTAGAATTTGCTATTCCTAGATGTTCTGCAGAGAATTCTCTTCTCCGTGGCTCCGTGGGCCAGAAGAACCTGTGTATTCAACACATCTGGTACACTGGTGTGACCAAGCAGTGCCATCCCATTTACGGGTGGGGAGACTGGCTCTGAAGAGATGAGTGGTGTGCCCTTGCCCCAAGCCGGAGGATAGTATGGGAGAGGTGAGTGGGTCATCTGAGGTGACCCCTGGGCTGTACACATCCTTTGCCACCTACTTTCCCCTGCATCATCTCAGTTGGATATCACAGCAAAACCATGGTATTCAGGGATTATTATTAAACTTCATAAATAAGGTTTAGAGGTCAAGGGATAGGCTCTGTCGCATAGCCACTAAATGGAGGAACCATGTGATTTCCATCTGTGACCTGGACCACCTCTACATCAAAATCACATGGAGAGCTGGTTTGAAAATTAAATTCCCAAGCCTTACCTTGACCTGAAGAACCAGAATTTGTGGGAGCAGGACTCAGGATAATAAACCTTGAGTTTGAATAAATTTTACAAGGTATTTTTGTGCAACAGGGTTGAAGAACTACGAGATTAAATTCTAGTTTATGGAATTCCCAGTCTTCTGCATGAACTAAATGTTGTATCCTTTCTTGCAAAGAGTAGGAGGCAGTCATTGAAGTGAAGTAGTTAAAAGGAGAGTGAGAAGTGGAGCGAGTTTACTCAGCAGCTTTCTTAACTGAACCAGCAGGCCTTGGTGTTGTCCCCGGGGACCACAGTTCCGAATGTGCTCTCTGACCAGTCTTGGCTTAATCATCAGTAGTGCAGAGCGAGCTAAATGCAGCTGCTTATCTGTCTCAAGAGCTTTGGGACCATGTCACAGTGTAAAAGTGGGATTTTTAAGTCTTTCATGAAACAACCCGAAGAGTGTGACGTGATGGCAGGACTGTGGCCTCGGTCCCTCAGTAAGCCAGCCTGCCAGGAGTGGGCTTGGGCGAGAGGCCACGGGTGCCCTCTGTGCCACAGGCTACCCACTCAAAGTTGCCAGAAGGAAAGGTCCATCACTAGGTAGCTCCCTGGCTGGAAGTGGTGTTCCTTTGAGAGTCCCGGGGATGCTGATCCGAGGGCACAGAGAACCCTCTCTTTGGGTGAGAGGTTGCTCTGGGGAAGGGTACTGATGTGGTCTTTTTGTCTGTCTTTAAACAAATGAGTGAGCAGTTAATGTAGCTCAAATTATTGAATTGAGTACTCTGCACAATAAGGACTTGTGGAAAATGCTTAAACTTTAGAAAAACAGCATCGGATATTTTAAGGCTGGAGAGAGAAGCAGTGCTGAAGTGACACTGATTTACCTTAGCACTTGCTGTTGGCAGCTGCCAAGGTGTGTGTGTTTTCTCCTCCACTCCCACAAGTACCTACGCGCATCTCCTTCTCCGGCTAGTGTGGGCATGATGGCAGGACTCGGGGATAATTTAGACTTCCTGCCCTTCACAGAGCCTCCTAAAGGGAAGAGAAAAGCCACCTGCCTTTGCTTTACGTTGAGTGAATGCACATTAGCTATTGTGCCACCAGGTGGGGAGGCTACCTGGAGATTGTAAGTGTTGAGAAGCATGACCATTTTGAGCAAATGCTGGGGCTTTGTGTCACCTCAGGTGAACTGCTGTGGTCCCTGGCAGAGATGGGCTCACGGAATATACCTCAGATTTTCCACCGAGGCTCTGAATACACACAAAAAGAAAGCTGCTCGTCATAACCATTTCACATTTATATAGGTACTGCCTTGGCATATATGACCCAGTGTTCTGGAGAAGATTTTGTATTATCTAGGATTTTTGGTCAGAGAAGCTTGGGTTACTTGAATAAGTCACATTATCTACTCAACATTTTTCCAGCCCTACAGAAGGGGGTAATGTTTTTTAATAGATATTTTCCTTACTGGAGCATGTTAAGTTTACCTGAGATGCATAAAGCTCTGGAAATTGAACTATTATCATACTAGATGATAAATTCAATTTGACCTGAAGCTTGGCACAGTCAGAGCTTTATCCTGAATCTATACTATTTGCTTCTCCGTTTTACTTAAAGTCACAATTTGTGCTAATTTGCATTTACTATCTAAGAAGAGGACAAAGAGAAAAGAGAGTTAAGGCTTTCTCTCCAGTTCCTCCCAAGATTCCTGGGGCTTCCAAGCTTTCTTTCATTCTGACAGTGAGAGGAGATGGGAAAATGGTATTATGGCTGTTGGTGGAGTAATCACATTGCTCAAACATTTTTAGGATTCCCTTTCTAGATTAAACTTTACAGAGATCTTGAAGGAAAAAAAGAAGGTAATGTGTCTTCTAGGTATCATTAGAAGCTAATAAGTAGCATTTGAACAATCTCTCACAAGGTACTTTCATACATATAATTTCATTCATGTCTATACTTATTCCCACAGCAGAAGCCAGGCCTTACATTTAGGAGGGATTAACATGTGTTTGTCTAACTGAATAAAACAAAATCCTTTAAATGATGGCAATTTTTTGTCCTTTGAAAGCAAATTTGATTCATTATATCTAATCTTGGCAAAAATACTAAGTTAGAGGGGGTAGCTTTTGGGGAAGAAACCACCTTGTGTCTATGAAGTGCAGATGATTTTTTTCATCACCTCTTGATCCAGCTCTATAGGAAGGTTAGAAGTGGGGCTCTTGGAATGTTGAGCACATCTATCCCCAGGAAATTGACTTTGAAAGGCAGCATTTGTTAGGATGTATAAGTAGTGACTTTAGAGGCCTTGTCATAATTATTTGTGTGTCATTCTGAATATAAATCCTCCCCAAATGTCATATTCCATGATGAGGGATATCTGAACTCCATAGTTCAGTCCTGCTGCTTCTCTCTCCTCTTCTGTTACTAATTGTTGTGAATGGTACCCTCATCAGAGTACCAAATCCATCCCTTTTTAAACTGTTTTGCTCCATTCCTCAGCAGCAGCTTTCTAGCACATACGTGGAGCAGCTGGCACAGACCTAGCCGGGGTCAGGTGCCCAGCCTATGAGCATTCTCTCTCAGTCTGCAGGAGCTTCTTAAAGGGCCCCTGTCCCAGTGTTTAGCTGTGAAGCAGGTGACCGTATGGTGTGTACCATCTAGGAAAAGTGATATGTTATTAGATAAATGCTGCTGGAAAGATTTGCAGTCTTCTCTTTTGATTATTAATTACACACACACAAACACACACATATATCCATCCATAAAGTTAATGCTTTTAGTTTTCTATTTTCAGAAAAGTGTTTTTAATTAGGAAAAGCTTGTGGTATGGACCAATAAATAAATTACACTTTTCTTTATTAAATTTGAAGTAAACTAAAAGAGCTGAAGCAAGAGGTATCTTATTAAAGAAACCAAATCTGATGGTGAAAAATCAGAAGAAATATCATTTAAGTCAGTAAGGAAAGTCAGAGGGTTATGAGCAATACAAGATGTGATTTTGGGAGCTTTCTGGAAGAAAACTGTCTTTACATTTTTTTTCCTACTAAATGACCGTGTACTATAGAAGTTGGTTCCATGATGGTACATTTCTGAATCACTTGCTTCTGATTTTAGTTGTTTTTTTTTTTTTTTTAAATAATTATTCAGCTTTCCTGCCCTTGCGTTTGATTTCTTTTTTTTAAGTGAAGTGTCAACCTTTAAAAAATTTTTTTAGATTTAGAATTTTTGAGTACAATACATTCTAAGCCATTGTTCTGTTAGCTGAGCTAACGTGTTTTGTCTTGGAATGCCTGACTTCCGTGCTCTTTGTGATCTGGTGGAGTCTGTACATGAGCCTCAGTGTCAACAGCTACCCACGTCCCTATGACATGCATGTAGAGTGCTTTACTTGGAAGCACACTTTGCTTCCGGGCAGCCCTTCATTGTCTGCAGTTGCTTACTCAGGGGTTCATAATAATGACATAAAAATCCCCACTAGCTGTCTAATAGTATTTTAAGACTGCTTATCTATTAATAGGGTGTAAGGGTCTTTTCAGCAATTCCATGAGCATACTGTTCACTGGGCCTCCTCCGGAAATGCCCCCAGACCTGTCCTGGCACAGGCAGTGGCCTGCGTACAGGGGCCATTTGCACGATTTCTCATCGCACTGCGGCCTCAGGGCACTTGGAAGTGACTCTCAGCAGTACAGTTGACACAAGCATTGATCTTTCTTCTGCACTGTTTCCGTATAACCTTTCATTTCAAAAGGAAGAAACATAGCACTACTCTGCGGAGCAGAAGTTTTCCAAATTCTTTGGTTACCCTTTTAATCACTTCTCTTTCAGAGTGAACACATGTTCTCAGCTACACTGTGTGAGAACACAAGAAAGAGACCTTGCTTGTTCTAAGCACTAGACTTTTATTTTATGTATTTTAAAGTCCGATCAGTATTTCCTCCCAGACTTTGTAAACAGAAACCACTCTGGGATGGTTGGTACCTCTAGCAAAGCTGATCTCATCCACAGATTCCCACATATCTGTGTCTATTTATAGGTGTATTATGGAGTCAGTTGTGACAAGAAGGGTGATCTGGAAGTAATTCAGTTGCTTCCCAGAAGGCTAATGAGCCAGTCTCGTGGCATGTTTGATGCGTGATTCCCCGGTGTCATGACAATTTGACTAGATTGTCAGTAAGCAGCCCAACTACCTCATGTGAAATTGGCTGTGGACAATATGTGTCAGATGAGACATGTGTCAAGGTTGATTTAATCTGGTTAATAGATTGGACAACATAATGTCTCTAACGAAGAAACACATTAGACCAGATGCCAAAGGCTACTATGTACATAGATTTCCTTGGATTGCTTTTTAAGGTCAGTGTTTAACTCTGCCCCCAGTGTTCTCATCTCAGTTGGTTGTGATGCCATAGATCCATGCACTTTGAATATCTGTCACATGCAGTCCTATGTTGCTTGTTCTTGTCCTTCAACATTTTGAATGAGCATCATAATGACAGTGGAAAGCAAGTGTCCGGTGGTTTGTTGATTCCTTAATTTTAATGGACATTTACTTAGAATATAATGTGTTGGAGCCTTTAAGGATCAACTGGATAAATGAGAATTTCATGTTTAGGTTTCATGTAAAACTCTGTCCAAGTTCATACTCTGTATTTTGTGGGAAGGGAGAACAAGGGAGGGATTTACTTTTTTGCAAAAGTATTTGAAAACATTTGTCAGATTTTATATTCATTAGTTACAATAAACTTATTTTTCACGTATTTTATCAAGTGCTTCTCTGGAAGATTTTTGTGTGGGGTTTTGTTTAGTGAATATACCAGTAATAAGTATCATTTACTGGAACACATCCTACTTGCTGGGCATCATCCCAAGCTCTTTACAGATATTAATACACTTAATCCTCCTAATCAGCCTTTAGGCCCAGTACTATTATTAGCCTGAAGTTATAGATGAGAAAACTAAGGCACAGATTGGGGAAGCCCCTGGTCTTAGATCCCACAGCTGATGTGTAGAGCCAGGCTACACACTCAGGCAGCCTAGCTCCAAAATCTTTATAACAAACTACTCAGACCGAAACAAAAAATAATTTTGAAGCATCAGATGGCCACTACAATGGCATTGCCCAGGGTATTCTAAGCAGGCTAGAAAGACCAGCTGCTGTCACAGGTGGCCGTGTTCTTAAGCCTGGTTTAATTCTGTTTTCAGAGAAACCACAAATGCAGACCAAAGAGATGAATTTGCAAAATGTTTGAGTTGCTGCTTGGTTAATTAGTTTACATGCAAAGCAGATACTTCTTTTTGTCTAAATCAGTTGGTGCTGAGGTAAGGTAGTACCTGTCAGGCTTTCACTCTCATGTACTTGCTGGTAGATGTTAGGATGCCTGCAGATAGATAGGTGCGTGTGGCTGGCATTGGAGTGCAACCCTGTCCACACCACCTCCTCAGGGAAGCTTCCCGCCTGTGCCCACTTGAGGCCTCTTCTCCAGCCACCTCTTTACATGAGCTGGGCTGCTTAGAATTGGGACAGGGAGGTTTGAAGGCAGAGAGAGAAAAACCAGCGAAGTGTGGTAGTGTTGGAGCAAAAGGGTCCTGTGGAGTCTGAGCTGGCATGGCCATGTTGGGTCACGTGGAAGAGAAGGGAGAATAGAAAGCCAGTGGGGAAGGAAAGGATGATGCAGGCACACTGGAAGCAGGGACAAGGAATTAGGTAGTCACCAGGCACCAGCAAAACTTTCTTGAAAGCCAGTTTTCCCTTTTCCACTTCTAGCTCCTGCCCCAGAAGTCCTCCCTTTGAGAACTGTGTGGCTCTATAATAAGAACCCAA
The DNA here is from genome assembly GCA_917880005.1 of Nanger dama. Lineage (NCBI taxonomy): Eukaryota > Metazoa > Chordata > Mammalia > Artiodactyla > Bovidae > Nanger > Nanger dama. The sequence continues at coordinate 31,608,511 of CAKJTW010000022.1, forward strand.
CCCTTTTGCTTACACTGCTTTTAGGAGGTGTATCTAAAAGCACATATGTGTCTCTGTTCCAAGCATGTGTGTGTTTGTTCCACACTGAATATGGGCAAATCCACAAAAACTCAAGTAACATACATTGAAGAACCACCACCACTATCATTATTTTCACTGTGTAAAACGGAAATGCCCATCCAGATGTGAAGTCAGTTTATGTGGGTTCTGCTTATTCCAAATTATGTGCAATTCCCTACAAAACTCCAGAAGCCTTTTTGAAATAGCTTTGTTCTTATAAGCATCAGTTCTGCCAAAGATAGTGGTATAACCAGGTGACCACCTCCTGCCTTCTCCCATACCTGCTGGGAGTAGAATGCTCAGAGAGTGTGACGAATCAACTGCTGACCCTCAGCTCCACCCCTGGGGTACTTGGAAACCATGAAAACACAAGCTTCCTGGAGGATGAACCAAGGTGGGTTCAAGAGACCATGTTTGGACATCTGTCCTGATTTCTAGCAGACAGGGAAGTAAAGCTTCCTTGTGCTAATTTTAGGAACCAGCTGAGGAAAAGCAACAACTGCTGCTTCCTATTCTTCCAGAACCTGCGAATATGGGTACGTTTTCTACCTGTTTTATTACCTTCTGCAGGAACGTGAATACACTTGTAAGATCTATGCTTAGTGGCTGCAATGAAGAAACTCAAAGAACAAGAGGGAAGAGAACCCTCCTACAGTTAATATTTTTATTCTCACGTTCTCATGGGTAGCTTAGAGATTTCCAAAACCCTTTTTATGAGCATATGTACACATGTGTCTGTGTGCATTCACACAGACACATCTTGACCCTTGTCATCACCATCATTCCAGAAGCACACAGTGGAGAGGTGCATTTGGAGCAGGGATGGCTTGCTTTGATAAGAATCGATGAGTGTTGATAGTCTGACATCAGCATTGAGATCACAGTGAGTGGTTTACTCTGTAAACACATTTCCTTCCTCAGATAACAGGGCTGTCACTTCTATGCAAACCCTGAGTGTGATCAATGTAAGGGCTTTTGCTTTGACTTGACAGTCCTGTTGTTGTTGAAAAGTTTTTGGATGTTTTGAGCATCAAATCCTGGTTCCGAGGCCTTCATGAGCTCACCTTAGACATTCCCCTGACCTTTGTGCTTCATTGACCAGATCTCTTCTCCTGGCTTTTGTGAGTCACCAGGGGAGATGGATGGTTTTCTGTCTAGTTCCTCCTAAGTTAGACCTAGCTGTGTACTCATTTCCCTTGCTAAATTAACTCATCTCCAGGCTTCAGAGAGCAGCTTCCATGCAGACAGCCCTGAAATTACACTTCAGGTGCAGGGTGCTCACGTGGGTTGTGGCCTTGGAGCTCCTATCCAGACCCACCTACCTCCTGATCATCAACCCTTAGATATCCTCCCTTCATCTGAAACCTCAGTTCCAAATGTGGTTGCCCCTTAAGCTTTGTCGTCCAAGTCAGTGGCACCACCAGTATTCTAGTCTCTGAGGCAAGAAATTCAAACACCCTGAAGTCCTCCCTCACTTCTTGACTTAGCTTGTTACACTCTCAGTGGCTACAGCCTTAATCTCTGAATTCTGTGCTCTTTCAACCTGTTGAGTTCAGTTCAGTCACTCAGTGTCTGACTCTTTGTGACCCCATGAATTGCAGCACGCCAGGCCTCCCTGTCCATCACCAGCTCCCGGAGTTCACTCAGACTCACGTCCATCGAGTCCGTGATGCCATCCAGCCATCTCATCCTCTGTCATCCCCTTCTCCTCCTGCCCCCAGTCCTTCCCAGCATCAGAGTCTTTTCCAGTGGGTCAACTCTTCGCATGAGGTGGCCAAAGTACTGGAGTTTCAGCTTTAGCATCATTCCTTCCAAAGAAATCCCAGGGCTGATCTCCTTCAGAATGGACTGGTTGGATCTCCTTGCAGTCCAAGGGACTCTCAAGAGTCTTCTCCAACACCACAGTTCAAAAGCAACAATTCCTCCGGTGCTCAGCCCTCTTCACATCCACCTCTCACATCCATACATGACCACAGGAAAAACCATAGCCCTGACTAGACAGACCTTAGTCGGCAAAGTAATGTCTCTGCTTTTGAATATACTATCTAGGTTGGTCATATCTTTTCTTCCAAGGAGTAAAGCGTCTTATACTTTCATGGCTGTTACTGTCTTCCAAACCTGATCCTTGATGACTCCATGCCACGGTTCAGGTTCCTTTACAGATTTGAAATGCCCTTTCTCCTTCCTGAAAACCCAGATTGAGTCTCATAAGAAACTATCCAGACAATAAATCCCAACCATCAATTTCACCCCCTAAACAAATCCTGCACTTCTAGATAATACTGCATAAATTCGAACTTGAAAAGGATGGGAAGTGTAACTGCATGGGAACTGGACTAGCCGCCTCCCTCACCAAATTATGACCTTCACCTTCTTCACAGTAGTGCACCCAGCACCCAGCAGTGCCTCCGTGTCCATGGAGGACCCCAGAGCTGTCTCAGCAGTCGGGCCTCACCTGCAGTGGTGCTCCCTGTTTTCTTAAGGTGTGTTAGTTCTGTTATCCAGTTAGATAAAAATATTTTGAAGCGAAGTCTTCAATTCCTTCCTGCTTCCTTGCCTGCTCACATAATACTCTGACCACTCAGAGTATAAATAATTTAGGTTTTTAAAAAATATTTTGCCTTTATTAATACAGGTATAAAATGTTTTATAAATAATACTTATATATATCAAATTATGAACAATCAGAAGGCAAAATCTGACTCATGGTTCTCAACCCTGTTTAGTACTTCCATCTGAATCATTAAAAATAATTGAAAAACAAATAACTAAAAACACTGATGTATAGGCCCCTCCCAGGCCACTTAAATTAATCTGTGGAATGCAGCCTTTCGCTTGTATTGCTAAAACCTCCCCAATGATTCTAATAGGCAGCCAGATTGAGAACTCCAGAACTGCTGGTTTAGGCCTTTAAAATTGTGCTTTGGGGTCTTTTAGGATAAATAAGGCCAGATCACATAACCTCCACCCCCTAAAGCCTAACAAAATGAACTACCAAAATAAAAATTTAACCCGTAGAAAATTTCACCGGTGATGAAACGAAAGAAGGAGCCCAATCTTGTCACTGTGCCCTAAACTTCAAAATATAATTGCCAAAGAAAAGACCAAGTTTTCTGGCAAGAATGAGAAGAGTTCCTGATGCTGCCCCTACTGAGGAAATTTGCACAATCCAGAATTTTCCTTAAAATCTCAGATTTTGGAAAGAAGATTAGAGGGTTCCTCTGAGTGGGGCTAGTCTCGTGTGTGTGTGTGTGTGTGTGTGTGTGTGTGTGTGTGTGTGTGTGTGTGTGTGTGTGTGTGTTTAGGGAGAGGGGGTTTTGCTGAGGAAAGATGGGTAAACAAGGGACAGGAGTGTGTGTGTGTGTGTGTGTGTGTGTGTGTGTGTGTGTGTGTGTGTTTAGGGAGAGGGGGTTTTGCTGAGGAAAGATGGGTAAACAAGGGACAGGAGCAACCAGCCCATTCCTAATTTAAGGAGAAACCCACATCTGAAGGGTCTTTTGTCTCCCATGATAGATCTCTCCTCTCCATTTGGAGTTCACGGTGCTGCAGGATTTACTGTAACCATCAGAGAGCAGAGCAGAGCCCAGCTCCTCCAACAAAAGCTGTATACACAGCTCTTCCTCCCTCCCCCATGCAGATGCACCCAGACAGGCAGGGCTCGGGTTTGGCTGGTACTGGTGTGACTGTGCTGACTGTTATATCGAAATGCTTCTATACCAGGAAGTAAATAATCACAATCTAAAGTGTCTCAGCTTTGACCCCAGGCCCTCTCATGAGAACCATCCAACTCCAGACCACCCCACAGTCTGCTATCTAAAGTAAAGGGGCAACGTGGCCTAACAAGGCTCCTGCTGTAGAACTGTAGTCATCCTCTTTCCTGCTTATTCAATGTCTGTGTCATGCTAGTTATGAAATATTTTTAATATCGTCCATGCAGAAAAGTATATAGAACACAAGCACACAGGGGAAGAGAAAGAGTTGTCAGATGAGATGGAAATATGCCAAGTAGAATACACCAACACTGTGTCAGAGCAAATAAATGGTCTGAACAGACCTGCCTACCTTAAGCATGAGCATATTTAAATAAAATGACCTGGTAACCACATAAATATGCTACAGGCAGCAAAGGCAACAGAGTGGGGAGCAGAGGAAACTGAGAAGAATTTACCTAAGAAACAAAAGTTCCTACAGGTGTATTGTATTCCCAAAGAACATGAATTCAGTGAAATGGTTCAGTCGCTCAGTTGTGTCTGACTCTGCAACTCCATGGACTGCAGCATTCCAGGCTTCCCTGTCCTTCACCATCTCCCAGAGCTTGCTCAAACTCATGTCCATCAAGTTGGTGATGCCATCCAATCGTCTCATCCCTTTTCCTGCCTTCAGTCTTTCCCAGTATCAGGGTCTTTTCCAATGAGTCAGTTCTTTGCATCAGTGGGCCAAAGTATTGGAGCTTCAGCATTAGTCCTTTCAATGAATATTCAGGACTGATCTTTAGGATGGACTGGTTTGATCTCTTTGCAGTCCAAGAGACTCTGGAGTCTTCTCCACCACAGTTCAAAAGCATCAGTTCTTTAGTGCTCAGCTGTATGGTCCAACTTTCAAATACATACATGACTACTGGAAAAACCACAGCTTTGACTAGATGGACCTTTGTTGGCAAAGTAATGTCTCTGCTTTTCAATATGCCGTCTAGGTTGGTTATAGCTTTACTGCCAAGGAGCAAGTGTCTTTTAATTTCATGGCTGCAGTCACCCTCTGCAGTGATTTTGGAGCCCAAGAGAATAAAGTCTGCCACTGTTTCCAATGGTTCCCCATCTATTTGCCATGACGTGATGGGACCAGAATGTTGATTTTTAAGCCAGCTTTTCCATTCTCCTCTTTTACCTTCATCAAGAGGCTCTTTAGTTCCTCTTCACTTTCTGCCATAAGGGTGGTGTAATATGCATATCTGAGGTTATTGATATTTTCCTAGCAATTTTGATTCCAGCTTATGCATCATCCAGCGTGGCATTTTGCATGATGAACTCTGCATATAAGTTAAATAAGCAGGGTGACCATATACAGCCTTGATGTACTACTCCTTTCCCAACTTGGCACCAGTCCATTGCTCTATGTCTGGTTCTAACTGTTGCTTCTTGACCTGCATACAGATTTCTCAAGAATGAGATAAAAAGTCAGATTGCAGAGCTAAGGAAACAAGTTGGCCAAAATAGCATTATTATAGAACATATAAATAAATTAGAAATAGCAAAAAAACATGGTTGTAAATGGAATTGGTAGCTTGCAAGAAAAGGCTTGAGATGATTTCAAGTGAATTTTAAAAACAAAGATTAATTCCTAAGTGGACAATTATAGAAAGACAAAGATATTCAATCGTTAATGTCCAAAAAAGGAAACTGAAAAAAAGTACTGAAAGATAAATAACACAGAAATTTTTCCCTGAAATGAAGGAATGAATCTTCAGATCGAAAAACTACACTATGTTCTAGAGAATCTTACAGAAAGAAGTTGACCCCAAAACATAGCTTGATGAAATTAATGAACATCAAGAATGAAGAAAGAATTCTTCACCGATTAGGAGGGAACTCCAAAGGGTCTCAGACTTCTTTACCACCAGATTCAGTGGCCAGAGGCAATGGAGAAATGTTTCCAAATTTCTGAGTGGAGAAAAAGAGTGACTTGGTATAATTTTTAATTGATTTAAGTGAAGTATTTACAGTGTTGTGTTCATTTCTGCTATATAGCACAGTGGCTCAATTATACTTGTATACATTCTTTTGTATTATTTTCCATTATGGTTTATCCCAGGGTATTGAAGATAGTTCCCTCTGCTATGCAGTAGGACCTTGTTTATCCATCTTGTATGTAATAGCTTGTATCTCCTAGTCCCTCCCCCACATCCCTTCCCTCTTAGCAACCACAAGTCTGTTCTCTGATGTCTCTGGGTCTGTTTCCTAGATAGATACATTTGTGTCATAGTTTAGATTCCACCTGTAAGTGATGTCATGTGGTATTTGTCTTTCTCTTTCTGATTAGCTTCACTTACTATGATAATCTCTAGCTGTATGCATGTTGCTGTAAATGGCATTATTTCATTCTTTTTTATAGCTGAGTAATATTCCATTGTATCTGTGTACCACATCTTTATCCTTTCATCTGTCTATCGACATTTAGGTTGTTTCCATGCCTTAGGTATTGTGAATAGTGCTGCTATGAACATAGGGGCGCATAAGTATCTTTTTGCTGCTGGTGCTAAGTCGCTTCAGTCGTGTCTGACTCTGTGCAACCCCATAGACGGCAGCCCACCAAGCTCCTCCATCCCTGGGATTCTCCAAGCAAGAATACTGGAGTGGGTTGCCAGGTCCTTCTCCAGTGCATGCATGTATGCTAAGTCGCTTCCAGTCGCATCCGACTCTGTGCAACCCCATGGACAGCAGCCCACTAGGCTAATGATGGTTAGTTTTATGTAGGTACTGATTTAGTTTTATTTTTTCTTTATAGTGTATTATATTGCTTTTGTTTGATAACTATGCTATCCTTTTATTTTAAACATAGGGGGCAGGAGGCCTATTCTAAAACAAGACGTATACAGTCTAAAACATTGTATAATGTGGATGGACCCCTGGTATATGCTACTCCTTATACATCATTTGCTTTGTAACTCCAAGCAAGGAACTTTAAAGTTTTCACTTAATCACCACACTTCCTTTTTTCCCACTGGTTATTTTTCATGCGTAAGCTGCTTTACTCACATATTACTCATCTAAATATCCCATCTTATACAACTCCTGAGTGTTACATTCTTTGGGGCTAAGGGGGGAAAAATGGAATAGCAGGTTGGTACCTACTGACTTGCCCAGTGCATCTGAAACATGAAAAAATAGAAAAAGGAGCCATTTGGAGTAGCTGACAGTCATCTTACAGGAGAAAGCCAAAAGACTCAGCAACTTGGGAATTTTGCACATGAATTGGCTGCAGTCCATTGGAGATGCTGAAAGATTTCTTTCTTTGTGCTTCAGAGCTTGGAAATAAAATGTCAACCCTTTCTCTGCCCAAGTGAAATTGCTGGACAGTTGAGCTATAGTTCAGTATTAGCTTGTGCTGATCAAATTCAGCTGCCAGGGATGGCAGATGGAAGAATGCAGCAGTCACCTGTCTTCAGTAAGCATTTGTTTTCAGAACCATTCAACATTGTGTTAGTGGGAATTCATGAGAGCCTGATATTCTACTATGGCTTGGTGAGAGCAGGGCCCTTGACTTGATTAGTACAGAAAGATAATCACTAGATTGTAGAACTGGAAGACTCCTTCATCTGTGGTGATCATAATCACTACCCCAAAAGGTTGTTATCAGGATCAAATCAGGAATTGTGCATCATGTCAGGTCACACAGTGTCTAGGTGAAGGTAAGAGCTCCAAAAGTGATGGTGGTGATAGTAATAGCTGTTCTGATTACTGTTTCAACAGGAGGCAGAACTTTAAAGGCCATCGTGGAACTTCCCTTGTGGTTCTGTGGCTAAGACTATGCTCCCAGTGCTTTAGGCGCCCAGGTTCAATCTGTGGTCAGGGAACTAGATCCTGTCTGCTGCAACTAAGATCTGGTACAGCCAAATAAATATTCAAAAGGAAAAAAAAAAGGTCATCATGCCTGGAGTTTTCCTGGCCAAATACACCTTTTCTTCCTTGGGCCACTTGTCCCTGCTGTCACAGAGGATCCAATGCTGTCTCTAGGGAAGGTCCCCTCCCTGCAGTGAATGTCTTGCCACTTTCAAAAGGAGACCTTCACCTATTCCCGTTTCCATGGAGACTGTGGCATATCCTCCTGCTAGCCTGAGCTCTATAGCCAGCTGTGATGCTTCATAGCTATATCCTGGTTGGAGGATTCTGGAAGAACTCACAGGGTATTAGGGTGGACCTGACACTTTGTATAGGATATTCCCCCTCCCTCCAGAGGACATCTAATATATTTTTCTGCCCTAATCTCCTCTCCCCTTGCTCTGGAACACTTATTTCTTTGAGTGACAGCTCTTTCACTACTGTGAGTTCTGCTTGGGCCCGCAATCACAGTACCCAGCCCTCTGGCCACAGCAGAGTGCATGTGGTCCAGAACGGGCCAATCGTGGGACTTCTCCAGGACAGTGTATTTGGACACTGGGAGAGAGCATCCCTGTTATGGACTGCATGTTTGTGTCCCCCAAGTTTATATATTGAAACCCCTAACCCCCAGTGGGATGATATTAGGAGGTGGGGTCTTTGGAGGTAATTAGGGTTAGATTACATCATGAGGGTAGGGCTCTCATGATAGGATGGATGCTCTTATAAAGGAAGACAAGGATTCTCTGTCATGACCAAGAAAGCCCATGGAGGAAGGGGACCCCCACCAAGAATCAACCAGGCTGCCCCCCGACCTCAGAGTAAAAGCCTGCAGAACTGGGAGAAATAAGAGTCTGTAGTTTAAGCCAGAGTATGGCATTTTGGAATAGCAGTCCCAGCTGACTAAGACATCCGTTTTTTCTAGGGTTACCAACCTAGGGTAGCAGAAGACTGACTCACTGGCAGCCTGCCTCCTTTGGCTGTGTGGAGGCCTGTGACAGGAGGGGATGGGGGCAGCAGAGAGCTGAGGATGGCCTAACAGGGTTGACAGCGAGAAGATGCAGACAGACGCTGCTGAGTGCTGGGTCAGACCAGGTCTGGGGCCATCTCTGCCAGCCCTACAAATCAACATACAAATCATCACTTCCCCCTTCATTTAGAGCTAACTGGAGTTGGATGTCTGTCACTTATAACAGTGGGAGGCCTAAGAAATTTTCAAATGAGTCCAGGACTTTGGCTAGCTGACCACATTCTCTCTCAGTGCTTTTAGCCTCCACATAATATATGGACGTGATCTTTTGTGGCTAATAGAAGGAAAATGAGCAATGTGCCTAAAATGAGGGCCAGTTGGAGGTACGATTAAGTCATGACTATTTTGTTCTGCAGTAGCACCAGCATGCTGGGCTGAGTTTTTGCTTTCTGTTAGCCTTTACCTCCTTCCTCAGTTACAAGCAATGAATTTTTGTGTACCACCCAGAACTGTGCCAAGAATTCCATACATAGTATCTCATTTAACCCTCAGAATAACCAGGAAGTATGTGCTAAATCTTTTGCCACCTGATGCAAAGAACTGACTCATTGGTAAAGACCCTGATGCTGAGAAAGGCTGAAGGCAGGAGGAGAAGGGGACGATAAAGGATGAGATGGTTGGATGGCACCGCTGGCTCAATAGACACCAGTTTGAGCAAGCTCCAGGAGTTGGTGATGGACAGAGAAGCCTGTTGTGCTGCAGTCCATGGGATCACAAATAGTCAGACATGACTGAGTGACTGAACTGAACTGAACTGAATGTGCCCAGTCGCTTCAGTCGTGTCTGACTCTGCAACACCATGCAGTGCAGCCTGCCAGGCTCCTCTGTCCTTGGGATTCTCCAGGCAAGAATACTGGAGTGGGTTGCCATTTCCTTCTTCATGGGATCGTCCCAATCCAGGGATCAAATCCACTTTCTTAAGTCTTCTTGCGTTGCAGGCAGGCCAGTTCTTTACCACTAGTGCCACCTGCAAAGCCCTAACTAGGAAATACATGCTATTATTTTTAACACCATTTGTATATGAGGAAACAGGCTTAGAAATGCTGCTCCATCTGTCCAGGGAGCATGTGTGTGAGAGGTGGAACTGAGCTGAGAAGCCCAGACAGGCGGACTCCTAGAGCCCACATCCTGGGTGCTCAGTGATTGATGTCTTTTACAGAAGACACCTGAAGTTGGGTCCCAGCTCTGCTGCACCCTGCCTGCGGGGCTCCGCACAAGTTACCTTCTCTGAGCTTCACTTTCTCCTCTGTAAACCAAGAGAATGAGGGGACACTCTGCTTTTGAGCTCCTTGGAGTGATTCAGTGAGGTGGCATATGACAATCCCTGGTATGTTGCCTTACTCACCTAGACAGGTACAGGCTTGTGGGTGTTTTCATTGCGGCCCACATTTGAATCTCCTGAACATTTGGTGGGAACTCACGTTTTGTGCACATCCTTCTGTACCCTTACCTTCCTGGGCATGAAGATGGAGACCGCATTGGACTGGAATGGGCAGATCTTGATTCTCATTCTGCTCTTGTAATTTATTCTCTGGGTCATTTAACCTTTTGAATCTTTTGTTTCCTCATCTTGAAGACTGATATGGTGTTGTTATGAGGAGTATGTATTATGAACGTATTTATAGTGCATAACACTGTGTCCAGCACATGATGAGACTAGTTAAGTGATGGTGGTAGAGTGGTTAGAGAGGTACCTGTTTCTAACAGGTACTTAACTTCCTTCTTAGCTCACTCCAGCTGCCCGTGGACACAAAGGAAATAAAATTTTCAGGAAGGACATCTTTTGACTGTCCATAAATGTCTTCACTTAAGGCTTTTTCTTATAAGTTCCTTTTAGTTGTTTGTTTTGATCTGCTAAATATTCAGGACTGCGAGGAGAGGAAATTTCTTTTAAAAGAAACATTTAAAATATCTTATGTTTTAGAAAATAAGATGTTTAGTCAGGCACCAAAACTAAGATCTGTCTAACAGAGCCTCTTGCTGGTCCCTGCATTGTAAAACTGAGTTCTTTTGGCAGAAGTGTCTCCACAGCCAGGCAAGAAGCAGAATACTGCAAACAAATGCCAGCCTGTGGTGTGCAGGACAGGTGCCTTGCAGACATGCACATGAATCAGATCCATACCCTGCTCTCCAGGAATTTGCAATTGAGGAATGGAGATAAGACATGTTCTTGAATTACTATGTCATAAATCAGAGTGTAATACAAGCTCTACAAAAAGTATAAACAAAATGCTTTATGATCCCAGAGGGGAGAGTGCGTCCTTTTAGTTGAGGGCACTTCACAAAGGCTCCCTAGAGAATATGGAAATGAAATGGGAGCGTAAGGAATGTTGTGCCAGTTAGCACTCTTGGTTACAAGTGACCGAAGACCTAAGAAACACTGTCAATCAACTCAGCTTCATTGACACTTGTAGAAAACTATATCCATTTACAAAATAAAAGTTCAAGCACACATGGAACACTCACCAAGCTATACCAGGTACTAACCATAAAACAAGTTTAAAGTCATTGACTTAAAGATTCTGCGAAAACGGGAATGGCAACAGTATAAGTTTTCAGTCTCTGTATTTCCACGTAAAAACAGAGGAGCAAAAGAGCAAAGCAAAAATTCATGAACATTTTTTACTACAAAACTAGGTATAATAGTTCCCTGGAACAATAACAAATTACCACAAACTAGTAGGTTTCAAACAACAGAAATTTATGCTCTCAGGTCTGGAGGCTAGGATCCAAAATTGAGATGTCAGCACGGTCATGCTCCCTCTGAAGGCTCTAGGGAAGAATCTTTACTTGAGCTTCTGGTTGTTGTTGTTGTACAGTCACTAAATCATGTCTGACTCTTTGCAGCCCCATGGACTATAGCATGCCAGGCTATAGCATGCCAGGCTCCTTTTCTTTACCATCTCCCAGAGCTTATTCAAACTCAAGTCCATTCAGTCGGTAAAGCCATCCAACCACCTCATCCTCTGTTACCCCCTGCTCGTCCTTCCTGCATTCTTTCCCAGCATCAGGTGGCCAAAATATTGGAGCTTCAGCTTCAGCATCAGTCCTTCCTGTGAATGTCAGGGTTGATTTTCTTTAGGATTGACTGGTTTAAACTCCTTGCAGTCCAAGAGACTCTTAAGAGTCTTCTCTAGCACTACAGTTCTAAAGCACCAGTTCTTCAGTATTCAGCCTTCTCTATGGTGCAACTCTCACATCCATATATGACTACTGGAAAAACCATAGTTTTGACTAGACAGAACTTTGTTGACAGAATGATGTCTCTTCTTGTTAATATGCTATCTGGTTGTCATAGTTTTTCTTCCAAGGAGCAAGGGTCTTTTAATTTCATGGCTGCAGTCACCATCTGCAGTGATTTCGGAGCCCAAGAAAATGAAATCTGTCACTGTTTCCACTTTTCCCCATCTCTTTGCCATGAAGTGCTGGGACAGGATGCCATAATCTTAGTTTTTCTGAATGTTGAGTTTTAAGCCAGGTTTTTCACTTTCCTCTTGCACCCTCATCAAGAGGCTCTTCTGTTCTCTTCGCTTTCTGCCATTCCTCTTCGCTTTCTTCTTGTGGTTGTCAGCAGTCTTGGTGTTTCTTGGTTTGTGGCAGCATAAGGCCAATATTTGCCTTTATCTTTACATGACTGTCTTCTTGGGTCTCCAAATATCTCTCTCTCCTGATAATAATACCAGTCATTGGATTTAGAGCCCATCCTAACTTTGAATAACCTCGTCTTGATTATATCCACAAAGGCCCTATTTTCAAATAAGGTCAAATTAACAGCTGCCCAGAATTAAGATTTAAACCTATGATTTGGAGGGACACAGGCTTCCCTGGTGGCTCAGCAATGCAGACCTGGGTTTGATCCCTGGGTTGGGAAGATTCCCCTGGAGAAGGCCATTATTCCGGCCAGGAGAATTCCATGGACAGAGGATCCTGACAGGCTACAGTCCATGGTATAGCAAAGAGTCGGACACAACTGAGCGGCTTTCACTTTTTCACTTTTGGAGGGACACAATTCAACGTATAACACTAGGTGGCATTATACCTAATAGTATGAAGAGTGAGTACCCTCCACCCCTCAAAGACCAGGAAGAAGGTAAGGATGTTTGCTGTCATTATTGCTTCATTATTGAAGTCGAGGTTCTAGCCAGTGCAGTAAGGCAACAAAAGTAATAAAAGGTATATGGGTTGAAAAGAGAAGTAAAACCTTTTATTTGCAAATAATTTATATAGAAAACCCTAAGGACTCTACACAGACAACTAGAGCTAATAGCTGAATATATGATGTTTGTAGGATACAAGATCAATGTAGGAAAATAAGCTGTATTTCTATATACTAGCAAAAAACAATTAGAAAATTAAATTTAAGAAACAGTGCCTTTTAAAATCAGATGACTCAGTGGTAAAGAATCCACCTCCAATGCAGGAGATGCAAGAGATGCAGGGTCAATTCCTGGGTTAGGAAGATCCCCTGGAGAAGGAAATGGCTACCCACTCCAGTATTCTTGCCTGGAGAATTCCGTGGACAGAGGAGCCTGGCAGGCTACAGTCCATGGGGCCACAAAGAGTCGAACGTGACTGAGCACATGAGCCACATACCATTTAAAATATCATAAAATAATCAAGAATAAATTTAATAAAGTTTCTAAAACCTCTACATTGAAAACTAAAAAAAAAAAACTGAGACAAGATACAGAAGACTTAAATTTTAAATTTTATACCATGTTTATGGGCTAGAAGACATGATATTGATTGGATACTTCCAACAAGTGTGTGTGTATGTTTCACAGCAGAAAGCACTTCTTTGACATCAGCCAGGTTTCCTGAAATTCAACTCAATTCATTTCAGTTCTGATCCTGTCTACCTAGAGAAAACATTAAATTTTTTTTGAAAAAAATTTGAAAACAAAGAAATACAAATGTCTTTAAAAAAGAGGGTTGGTGGGCATGCATTCAGAGGTTTGCTGGACATTCAGGGTTCTTCTCTGGATATTGCTTATTCATACTAATAATTTTTCTCTTAGGTTGTTATCTGCTATATTTAATGCTTACTATATTGGTCATATGAGTAGCAAATATTTTCTCTTGGTTAGTAGCTTGTCTTTTCCTGTTGTATCTCATGCCTCTTGTTATAAAATAAGTTTTTAATTTTAACATAATCAAATGTATCATCTTACTCTATGATTAGTGTTTGTTGTATTTGGTTTAGAAAATAATTATGCATACAGATAACAACAGAACATCATTGATAGTTTTTCCCAATAATTTTATAGTTTTTCACCTTTAGGACTTTAAAACCATCTGGAAGTTGTGTATGGAGTGAATGTTGTTGTTGTTATTCAGTTGCTAAGGTGTGTCTGACTCTCTGCAACCCCATGGACTGGGGGCACTCCAGGCTTCCCTGTACTCTACTATCTCCCAGAGTTTGCTCAAATTCATGACCGTTGAGCCAGTGATGCTATGTAACCATCTCATCTTCTGTCACCCCCTTCTCTTCCTGTCCTCAATCTTTCCCAGCATCAAGGTCTTTTCCAGTGAGTTGGCTATTTGCATCAGGTGGCCAAAATATTGGAGCTTCTTGTGGTTTGAATAATGTTATCTTTTTCCTTGTGGATAGCCACTTGTCTCAATGCCATTGGGGTTATCCTTTTCCTATAATTTAAATGCCACCACTGTCATATACAAATGAGTTTAATACCAGACTCTGTTCTATTCCATGTGCTTAATTGTCTCTCTCCGGACCAATACCACACTGTTCTCTAAAGAAAGTGATGATGTCTATTTGAATCAGTTCCCTCCACTAGACACACACACACACACACACACACACACACACACACATATCTTATGTTTCCTCTTAAGAGTTTTGGCTATTCATCTTTTAATCTTTTGTATGAATTTAAGGATCATCTTCTCAAGTTCTGAAAAATATCGTTAGAATTTTTATTGTGATCATACTGAATTGATTAGACTGATCTGGGGAAAAATTGGTGTTACACATTTTCCCATCAATAAATATGTTTCTATTTCTATCTATTTAGGTATTCTACTGTGTTCTTCAATGAATTTTTATAATTTTATTCATAAAAATCTTGCCCATCATTTGTTATATTTATTCCTACTTCTTTATATTTTAGAGTTTCCATTAAAAAAACTTTTTAATTACATTTTTTCATTTTTGTTACTGGTGAACATCAGTGTTACTGATTTTACATATTTGTTTTATCTTCAACAACTTTGATAAACTCTATTTCTAGTAGTTTGTAGATTCTTTTGTATTTCTTAGTTTTTCCTTTTCAATCATCATAATTTTTATTTCTTTTTCGTGTGTTATCACAAGAAAAAAGAATTTCACACTAATGAAAACCCCAGTACAGTGTTGAGTAGAGGTGGTGATAGAATAAAACTTCATTGTGTTCCTGATCTGAAAGGGAATGCTTTCAGCATTTCACAATTATTTATAATTTTTGCTGTGTAATTTTGAAAACTGCCATAGTTTTTGTAGCTACTATTTACAAGGCTAAGAAATTTGCTTTCTACTCTAGTTTGCTATTAATTGTGAAACAAGGTTAAATATTGTCAAAAATTTTCTACATTATGGTTTTCTCCTTTAACCAGTTAATATGATAAATCCTCTTAGTAGACTTTCTCATTTTAACCATTTTTTGCATCCCTAAGATGAATCATATTTGGTAATGATATATATTTAATAAGCTTTTTGGATTCATATGACTAATATTTTATTCAGGATTTTTGCATCTATCTTTAAAAGTGAGATTAGATTGGATTTTTATACTGCCCTTATCTGATTTTGCCATCAGAATTATTTTACTTCATAGAATGAGATGGGCAGTGTTTCCTCATTTTATATTCACTGGAACAATTTGTTAAAGAAAACAATGATCTGTTCTTTGAAGTTTGGGTCTGAATGGTAAAATCTTCTGGGCTTAATGGGCTGTTTTATTTTTTTCTCTCTTCCTTCCTTTCTTTGTTTTAAGAGAGGAAGGTGGATTTTAAAATTCCTGGTTTAGGTTATAAATCTAACCATAAATTATATTTCCCCTTGAGTGGTTTTATTGTATTTTTCTAAGAAACCATGCATTTTGTGTATATTTTCAATTGACTGTGAATGTCAAGTACAGCTACGCAAAAGGAACCCTGATAGCTTACCCTGGGCAGACTGGACAAGAAGCCAGGACTGTCCCCACCTTCTCTTAGAGGGAGGAGTCACATCCAAAATCAGCTTCCCAGAGGATCAGTAGCTTGCTTCCTTTGGCAGGAGCAGCTGCAACTTCCCACAGCCTCCATCTTCACCCCCAGGTCTCCAGGTGCTGGGCAGCTGGCTTTCTCAGCAGCTGCTACAATCATCAAGCACTTGAACCCAGATCACTCTGCCAAGAGTCTGTTTGTCTCCCATTGACAAGCACATCACTCAAATCCTAACATGACTCTCCACACAGTGATGGAAAGATAGTAAAGCATGTTTCTCATCCCTTCTTGCTGACCCTTGTGTTGTAGGTTCCCCCTATAGGCTTGTTCCTCATCTCAAACTGTGTCACATTGTGGAATTCATCCCAGAGACCTGACAAGTGGTGACAGTGAAAGAACCTACCTTGCATAGCGCCAGTACACAGTTTTTCTCAATATTAGGATTACATCTCCACTGTTTATAGTTTATATGCCAAGTGTCACTCCTCATTATTTATTTATGCCTCCTCTACACCCCTTCCATATCTCTAGATCAAGTGCACTAGAGGATCTGCTTTACTTTTATTTTGGAATGATTTCAGATTTATAGGAAACGTGCAAAGATAATACAGAATTCCTGTATTACTATCACCCATCATCCCTAATGTTAGTACAAAGATTATTTAGATTTTACCATTTTTTCCAAAATGTTTCTTTTCTGTTCCAGGATCCAATCCAGGATCTTAATCTCATCTTAATTTTTCAAAATGTAACCTAACTGAGTAAAATTTACATCAGTTCAGTTGCTCAGTTGTGTCCAACTTGTTGCAACCCCACGGACTGCAGCATACCAGGCTTCTCCGTCCATCACCAACTCCCAGAGATTGCTCAAACTCACGTCCATTAAGTTGGTAATGTCAACCAACCATCTCATCCTCTGTCATCCCCTTCTCCTCCTGCCTTCAATCTTTCCCAGCATCAGGGTCTTTTCCAAGGAGTCAGCTCTTCACATGAGGTTGCCAAACTACTGGAGTTTCAGCTTTAGCATCATTCCTTCCAAAGAACACCCAGGACTGATCTCCTTTAGAATGGACTGGATCTCCTTGCAGTCCAAGGGACTCTCAAGAGTCTTCTTCAACACCACAGTTCAAAAGCATCAATTCTCTGGCACTCAGCTTTCTGTATAGTCCAACTCTCTCATTCATACATGACCACTAGAAAAACGATAGCCTTGACTAGAGATCTCTAGATGTCTCTGCTTTTTAATATGCTGTCTAGGTTGGTCATAACTTTCCTTCTGCAGTGATTTTGGAGCCCCCAAATAAAGTCAGCCACTGTTTCCATTGTTTCCCCATCTATTTGCCATGAAGTGCACAACTGAGACTTCCCTGGCAGACCAGTGATTAAGATTCTATTCTTCCAATGCAGGGGGCTCAGGTTCAATCCCTGGTTGGGGAACTAAGATCCCACATGCTGTGTGGTATGGCAAAAAAAAAAAAAATAGTGCACAATTAAATGGTTTTGATCACATTTACAGAGTTATGCAGTTCTCACCTTAATCTAATTTTAAAATATTTTCATAACCCTGAAAAGTAACCCTGTGCTCATTAGGCAATCATTCCCCATTCCTCCCTCCTACAGCCCTAGGCAGCAAGTAATCTTTTTGTCTCCATGGATTTTCCCATTCTAAATCTTTCATATAATCAGTATTATACAATATGTAGTCATAAGACTAGCTTCTTTCACTTAGCCATGTTTTTGAAATTCATCTACATTATAGTACATATCAGTACTCCATTTTGCTTTATTGCTAAAAAGTATTATATGGATATGCCACATTTTGTTTATCCATTCACCAGTTGATGGGCATTTGGATTGTTTCCATTTTGGGGCTGTTATGAATATTTGTATGCCAGTGTTTGTGTGGATATATGTTTTCATTTCTCTTGGATATATATCTAGGAGCAGAATTGCTTTGTCAGATAACTAAAGTGAAGTCACTCAGTCATGTCTGACTCTTTGTGACCCCATGGACTGTAGCCTATGATGCTCCTCTGTCCATGGGATTTTCCAGGTAAGAGTACTGGAGTGGGTTGCCAATTTCCTTCTCCAGAGAAGATCTTCCCAACCCAGGGATTGAACCTGGGTCTCCCACATTGTAGGCAGACACGTTACCATCTGAGCCACCAGGGAAGTTGTATAACTGGTAACTCTAAATTTAACCTTTGGAGGAACTGTCAAACTGTTTCTGAAAGTGGTTGCGTCATTTTATAATCTACCAGTCATGAACAAAGTTTCCAGTTTCTCCACATCTTCACCAACATTTGTTATTATTTTTTATTACTATAACCATCTTAGTGGGTGTGAAATGGTATTTCACCATTTTGATTTGCATTTCCCTAATGGCGAAGAATTGATGCTTTTCAACTGTGGTGTTGGAGAAGACTCTTGAGAGTCCCTTGGACTGCAAGGACATCCAACCAGTCCCTTCTAAAGGAAATCAGCCCTGGGTGTTCGTTGGAAGGAGCAATGCTAAAGCTGAAACTCCAGTACTTTGACCACTTTATGCAAACAGTTGACTCATTGGAAAAGACTCTGATGCTGGGAGGGGTTGGGGGCAGGAGGAAAAGGGGATGACAGAGGATGAGATGGCTGGATGGCATCACCGAATCAATGGATGTGAGTTTGAGTGACCTCCTGGAGATGATAATGGACAGGGAAGCCTGGCATAATGCGATTCATCGGGTCGCAGAGTTGGACATGACTGAGCGACTGAACTGAACTGAACTGAATGGCTAATGATGTTGAGCATCTTTTCATGTACTTATTGGCTATTTGTACATCTTCACTAGAGAAATATCTATTCAAATCCTTTGCCCAGTTTTAACTGAATTATTTATTTTCATATTAGTGGGTTGTCAGAATTATTTATATATTCTGAGTATGTCTTTTTTTCAGACATGATTTTCAAGTCTTTTCTTATAGTCTGTGGATTGTCTTTTTACTTTTTGGTATTATCATTTAAAACAGAATTATTTGATTTTGATGAAGTCCAACTTAACAAAATTTTTATTTTATTACTTGTACTTTTGTATTGTATCTAAGTCATAGTGTAAGACTGTGAAGATTTACTCTTATGCCGTCTTCTGAAAACTTGATATTTTGAGATCTCTGATGCATTTTGAGTTATTCTTTATATATGATGTAAGACAGGGGTCCACTTTCATCATTTTCATGTGGATTTCTAGTTGCCCCAGTGCTATTTGTGGAAAAACTATTCTTTCCCCATTGATTTTCTTGGCATGTTTGTTAAAAGTTCATCAACCATTAATATAACAGTTTACTAATGCCACAGTATCTTGATCTCCATAGCTTTGTAGTAAATTTTGAAACTGGAAAGAGTAAGTCCTCCACCTTCACTATTTTTCAAGATTGCCTTGGTTATTCAGTGTCATCTTATTTTAACTTTTTTAAAACAACTTTCGGTTTTGTGGTTTTTCCTATTGTTTCTTAGTTTTCTGTTTCATTCAGTTCTGTTTTGATTTTTACTACTTCCCAGCTTTTACTTTTTGGAGTTTGTCCTATTTTTATAACTGGAAAATGGACATTTGTCTTATTCCTTTTGGGGCTTTCTTTCTTTCTAATTTATACAGTTAAGACATAAGAGACTCAAGTTCTATGTGGCTGCATCCCACATTTTTATTATGTGTTGTCATTGTTTTTAGTGATAAATATATACTTACTTGCTTTAAAGTTTCTTTTTTAAAATGTTTTCTGAGCAATTATCTTGTTATTAATAATTAATTTCAAATTGTAGTACATTGTATTCAGAAAAACTTGATTTTTTTGGTGTATACTGAGCCATGTAAATTGTATTATTCAAATCTTCCATATTCTATTTTTGTCTGCCACAGTCTGCATGTGATTTTTCCCTTTTACCCTGTCATTCTGTTAATTACACTGTACTATTTGGTGCATAGAACATCAGAGCTGTTGAATATTCCTAGTGAATGGTTCATGTTTCCATTTTGCAATGACCTCTTCATCTCAAAAAAGTTTTTTTTAATTTCAAAGTCTTTTTTGTCCAATATTAACATAATTACTTTCTTCTGGCCTCTGTTGTTGCTACTGAGTAATGTGCTATCAATTTTTTAATGTATATTTACCTGGGTTTTTTTGGCTATTTTCGTTATTTCTAGTCTTTCTGAATTATCAGATTTTAAGTATGCCTGTTATGAACAGTATATGGCTGAGCTTTTCTGTCTGATATATGAGTCTATTTTTAAATTCATGGATTTAGTATATATGCATTTAGAATATATATTATATATACTGATGCCATATATGACTATATATTTATATCTCCTTTCATCTCTATTACATGTGTAGATAGTGATATAGTTTGATAGGCAGTCTTTTAAGCAGTTTACATATATTAACACATTTAATCCTCACAATACCCCATTGATATAAGTACCATTAATATTCCCACTTTACAGATGAGGGAACTGAGGCACAGAAATATTGTGACTCACCCCAGTTGACATAAGGACTGTGGAAAGCAAATTGAACATTACAGAGGAGATAATCCTGGAAATTCTAAGAGGCAGGCAGGGTCATAAGATGGAAAGGATTCTTGGGAGACCAGGGTTTTTAGCTCCTAGTAACCCCACTCCAGGACTCCTGGGTTAAAATCCCATGGACGGAGGAACCTGGTAGGCTGCAGTCAATGGGGTTGCTGAGAGTTGGACACGACTGAGTGACTTCACTTTCACTTTTCACTTTCACGCATTGGAGAAGGAAATGGCAACCCACTCCAGTGTTCTTGCCTAGAGAATCCCAGGGACAGGGAGGCCTAATGGGCTGCCGTCTATGGGGTCACACAGAGTTGGACACAACTGAAGTTACTTAGCAGCAATCAAGAAGTCAAGCAAATAGGTGGTACCGTCCAGCTGATGAATGATAAAGCTGAGATTTCAACCAGCAATTTAGCTCCAGATTCATAATGTGCTCATAACTATCATGCAAAGTGCCTTTCATAGGACCTGGTTTTCTTTTTTTTCTTTTTCTTTTTGGTGTTATAGTTACATCGTTTAAGTCTTTAAGGCTTCCCAGATTGATCACATTACATTCCCTTTCAAATCTCCTCTCTTCTATGTAGTTTTAGGGAACCTCTTGGTGCTGTTGACTCTTCAGTCTGTTGACTCTCTTAGAGGACTTTGTCCTTCTGCATTTCATCATTATTGTTCCTGAGCTCTTCTTTAGAAATACCAGTTTTTCTGTGAAAATCCCCTTGGTTTAGGATGTATTGCTTTTGCTACAGAGAGATCACCATACCTGGACCAACTTTTCAGTCATTTAATCACTTTGGAGGTCATTTACCATCACAGTTCTTGGATCATCTGCTAATTTGGTGGTGGTTTAGTCGATACAACTTGTCCGATTCTTTGTGACCCATGAACTATAGCCCACCAGGCTCCTGTGTGCATGGCATTTCCGGGCTAGAATACTGGAGTAGATTGCCATTTCCTTGTCCAGGGGACCTTCCCAACCCAAGGATCGAACCTGCGTTTCCTGAATTGTAAGTGGATTTTTACTAAGTCACCTGGGAAGCCCCTCTGCAAATTTACACCTCTGAATTTGAGGTAAAAACAAACCTGGAGATTTTGTTTCTCAAATGGACATTTTTCCCACCCAGACAGAAACATACAAATACGTTTTTGTGTCTGTGCCAGTGGACTGATATTTTTCCTAAAGGCTCTTACAGTGAGAGTACAACCCTTTAAAAACTGCTTTACTCAGATTCTGGGACCTAATCCCAGTTTGCAGCAGCCTTTCACATCCTTGCCACACTATCCTATTTCTTACTGACGCACTTGGCCCTTCCCTTCTTTCTACCAGTTCACTCACATATTTAAAATAATTTTTGCTGTATTTCATCAAGCATTTCTCTGTGGCAGGAGAACTTTCAGACTGTCTTTTCCTCTCATCTTATGAGAATTGGAAGTCCCATTTCACCCTTTAAGAAAGTATGATATTAATCATTTTTCTTGATAAGAATAATGAAAAATTTGAGACATGTTAAAGAGTTAGGAAGAAAAGGTAAACTACTCATGATACCACTACCTGGAAGTGATCACTGTTTATTGCTTCCATTTTTTATTCTTATATGTGTCCAGATGCATGTAGTTATATGTATGTTTACATCTGTTCATGTGTGTTTGTCTCTTTACTACTTTTTCAACCTGATATTATATTTTTATTATATCATTAAAATTCATTAAATTTACTTTTCTATACCCCATGACCTAGAAGTAACAAAGGGAGTACTTACTCTACGAGCCCTACAATCCTAACTAACTGATAGCTGCCTTACACTTAAAGCAAGACAAGGCTGTGTCTCTCCCATTGAGCTGATTTTCACTGACTATTTTAAATAAGCCGATTATATTGTCTGGTCTCCAATTTGCTGCATCTAAATCTTAGATGCCCCTCCCTCCATTGTAGTTTTCTTGTTAGAAAATTGCTCTTAGTGAAGCTTGGAATTCTGAAGTGGTCCCCCAAACACAGTTGCTATCTAAGAGCTATGAGAGAACAGAATTCAACTGCAGGTTTCTCCAGGGGCCAGGGTATACAGATGGTTAGAAACCAAAGTTGGGGAATCACAAGCATGTGTAGTGGAATGGCATTCCTCTTCTCTCCTTCTAAAAGCAGCCTAGCTTCAGGAGAATGGGCGTTGTGTTTCACGTAGTCTTGCAAATGCAGGTCTAACTTTGGCACAGCCTTTCCATCTGCCCACCAGCCTCCATGCCCCAGTTGACACAAGGATTGTGGAAAGCAGATGGAACATTGCAAAGGAGATAATCCTGGAAATTCAAACAGGCGGACAGGGTCAAAGAATGGAAAGCATTCTTAGGAGGCCAGCATTTCCAGCTCACAGTAATCAAGGAATCAACTCAAACCCTTGAAGCCTGACAAACCCTTGAAGGCTGACAAAATGTGCATTTCCTGTAAGTTACTCCTTGGCCCTCCCCAGTTAAGTCACCACTATATATATATATATATATATATATATACACACACACACACACATATATACATACATACACACACACTATATATATATATAGTGTCTCAGCCAAATGGATTTGAATTCCAAATTAGGTTCTTGAAACTCAGATTAGTTCCAAGTTCAGTTCAGTTCAGTTCAGTCACTCACTCATGTCCGACTATTTGCTACCCCATGGACTGCAATTCACCAGGCCTCCTTGTCCATCACCAACTTCTGGAGTTTACTCAAACTCATACTGATTGAGTCGATGATGCCATCTAACCATCTCATCTTCTGTCATCTCCTTCTGCCTTCAAGCTTTTCCAGCATCAGGGTCTTTTCCAATAAGTCAGCTCTTCGCATCAGGTGGCCGAAGTATTGGAGTTTCAGCTTCAATATATGTCCTTCCAATGAACACTGGGACTGATTTCCTTTAGGATGGACTGGTTGGATCTCCTTGCAGTCCAAGGGACTCTCAAGAGTCTTCTCCAACACCACAGTTCAGAAGCATCAATTCTTCGTCACTCAGCATTTTGTTCATAGTCTAACTCTCACATCCATACATGACTACTGGAAAATCCTTAGCCTTGACTAGACGGACCTTTGTTGGCAAAGTAACATCTCTGCTTTTGAATATGCTGTCTAGGTTGGTCATAACTTTCCTTCCAAGGAGTAAGCATCTTTTAATTTAATGGCTGCAGTTACCATCTGCAGTGATTTTGGAGCCCAGAAAAATAAAGTCTGACACTGTTTCCACTGTTTCCCCATCTATTTCCCATGAAGTGATGGGACCAGATGCCATGATCTTCATTTTCTGAATGCTGAGCTTTAAGCCAACATTTTCACTCTCCTCTTTCACTTTCATCAAGAGGCTCTCTAGTTCTTCTTCACTTTCTGCCATAAGGGTGGTGTCATCTGCATATCTGAGGTTATTGATATTTCTCCCAGCAGTCTTGATACCAGCTTGTGCTTCTTCCAGCCTAGCGTTTCTCATGATGTACTCTGCATAGACGTTAAATAAGCAGGGTGACAATGTACACCCTTGACGTACTCCTTTTCCTATTTGGAACCAGTCTGTTGTTCTATGTCCAGTTCTAACTGTTGCTTCCTGACCTGGAAACAGATTCCTCAAGCAGCAGGTCAGGTGGTCTGGAATTCCCATTTCTTGAAGAATTTTCCACAGTTTATTGTGATTCACACAGTCAAAGGCTTTGGCACAGTCAATAAAGCAGAAATAGATGTTTTTTTGGGAACTCTCTTGCTTTTTCCATGATCCAGCAGATGTTGGCAATTTGATCTCTGGTTCCTCTGCCTTTTCTAAAACCAGCTTGAACATCTGGGAGTTCATGGTTCATGTATTGCTGAAGCCTGGCTTGGAGAATTTTGAGAATTACTTTACTGGCGTGTGAGATGATTGCAATTGTGTGGTAGTTTGAGCATTCTTTGGCATTGCCTTTCTTTGGGATTGGGATGAAAACTGACCTTTTCCAGTCCTGTGGCCACTGCTGAGTTTTCCAAATTTGCTGGCTTACTGAGTGCAGCACTTTCACAGCATCATCTTTTAGGATTTGAAATAGCTCAACTGGAATTCCATCACCTCCACTAGCTTTGTTCATAGTGATGCTTCCTAAGGCCCACTTGACTTCACATTCCAGGATGTCTGGCTCTAGGTGAGTGATCACACCATCGTGATTATCTGAGTTTTGAAGATCTTTTTTGTACAGTTCTTCTGTGTATTCTTGCCACCTCTTCTTAATATCTTCTGCTTCTGTTAGGTCCATACCATTTCTATCCTTTATCAAACCCATCATTGCATGAAATGTTCCCTTGGTATCTCTAATTTTCTTGAAGAGATCTCTAGTCTTTCCCATTCTGTTGTTTTCCTCTGTTTCTTTGCATTGATCCCTGAGGAAGGCTTTCTTATCTCTCCTTGCTATTCTTTGGAACTCTGCATTCAGATGCTTATATCTTTTCTTTTCTCCTTTGCTTTTCGCTTCTCTTCTTTTCACAGCTATTTATAAGGCCTCCCCAGACAGCCATTTTTCTTTTTTTGCATTTCTTTTTCATGGGGATGGTGTTGATCCGTGTCTCCTGTACAATGTCATGAACCTCCATCCATAGTTCATCAGGCACTCTGTCTATCAGATGTAGTCGTTAAATCTATTTCTCACTTCCACTCTATAATCATAAGGGATTTGATTTAGGTCATACCTGAATGTTCTAGTGGTTTTCCTACTTTCTTTAATTTAAGTCTGAATTTGGCAATAAGGAGTTCATGATCTGAGCTACAGTCAGCTCCCGGTCTTATTTCTGCTGACTGTACAGAGCTTCTCTGTCTTTGGCAGCATAGAATATAATCAGTTTGATTTCAGTGTTGACCATCTAGTGATGTCCATGTGTAGAGTCTTTTCTTGTGTTGTTGGAAGAGAGCGTTTGCTATGACCACTGTGTTCTCTTGGCAAAACTCTGTTAGCCTTTGCCCTGCTTCATTCTGTACACCAAGGCCAAATTTCCAGGTGTTTCTTGACTTCCTACTTTTGCATTCCAGTCCCCTATAATGAAAAGGACATCTTTTGGGGTGTTAGTTCTAGAAGGTCTTGTAGGTCTTCATAGAACTGTTAAACTTCAGCTTCTTCAGCGTTACTGGTTGGGGCATAGACTTGGATTACTATGATATTGAATGGTTTGCCTTGGAAATGAACAGAGATCATTCTGTCATTTTTGAGATCGCATCCAAGTACTGCATTTCAGACTCTTTGGTTGCCTGTGATGGCTAGTCCATTTCTTCTGAGGGATTCTTGCTCACAGTAGTATATATAATGGTCACCTGAGTTAAATTCACCCACTCCAGTCCATTTTAGTTTGCTGATTCCTAAAGTGTCAACATTCACTCTTGCCATCTCCTATTTGACCACTTCCAATTTGCCTTGATTCAAGGACCTAACATTCCAGGTTCCTATGCAGTATTGCTCTTTATAGCATCGGACCTTGCTTCCATCACCAGTCATATCCACAATTGGGTGTTGTTTTGCTTTGGCTCCATCTCTTCATTCTTTCTGGAGTTATTTCTCCACTGATCTCCATTAGTATATTGGGCACATACCGACCTGGGGAGTTCCTCTTTCAGTGTCCTGTATTTTTTCCTTTTCATACTGTTCATGGGGTTCTCAAGGCAAGAATACTGAAGTGGTTTGCCATTCCCTTCCCCAGTGGACCACATTTTGTCAGAACTCTCCACCATGACCTGTCCCTGTTGGGTGGCCCTACACGGCATGGTTTAGTTTCATTGAGTTAGGCAAGGCTGTGGTCCGTGTGATTAAATTGGTTAGTTTTTTTATGATTGTGGTCTCAGTCTATCTTCCCCTCTCTCAGCGCCTACCATCTTATTGGGGTTTCTCTGACCTTGTACGTGGGGTATTTCCTCTCGGCTGCTCACCACTCCAGTGGCGCTCATTTATAGTAGCAACAATGATCTTAAAATCCAGCACTTTTGATTTACAGCAGCGAGGATTTTTGAGAGAAAAAGGAATTTGAAGTTTCAAAAGACTCTTCCCCTCAAAAAAATCAGTGCACAAAGTTTATGTTTTAAACAAGGTATTAGAAAGAAATGAGAATAACAACAAAAAGGCTCTACTTCCTGCAGATTAAAGATAGCTGAGATTTTGTCAAATATGTCTTTTTATTTAAAAAAAGATATAAAAAGATTTAGATGCTAGTGAGTTCTTAAAAGGGGCACAAAAGTCTCTAGTAGTGAGCAAAGAGCTGTCAGAGGGTTTTCATGCAAAATCAGGTAGTTGGAGAGTGGTTGCAAGGACATGATGACCCTGGAGCAGATGGAATGCCTCTCTTCAGGGGGTCAGCATGGACTAAATGCCTCCTCTGAGGGCAAGAAGGATGCTGAAGAAGTCTGGATATGACATGATGGTGAGAGGAACTGCCTCCCCCAAAAAAACACGCTGAAATGACTGAATCTACCTGGAGCTGAACTTGATTACTTTTCTGCCATCGGGTGGAATTGAAAACTGAAATGTAATTTTATCTCAGAAAAATAAGGTTCAGTCACACTTACGTGTTAAGAGTTTTGTGGCCTGTAAAAATCTTGCCCACCAAACTCTGAGAAGCAACATGAGAAAATTTGTTATAGTCTATAGGTAAGTGTCTCGTGGAATCCAAGAGAAAAACATGTGAGCTAGGTTCATAAAAAACTATTAGCAAGTACTGGAAACCCTTTTCTCGGCCCTCATTGCTGCTTCTTTATGCACCCCCGTTTCTGTCTTCTCTGAGGATCAGCTGTCTATACTCCCCCATCCATATGCCAGAATATAGTGGCATTGAGAGCCTACATTATGTGACACAGTTCTAGCCACATAGAGATTCTAACTTTCTGTCGGTTAGTTCCAGATTCTTACACAAGAATCTAATTGGCCCTCTCTGATCCCATGTCTGTCTCCCTCAGTTTTGTTGGCAGTGGCCTGAAAAGCCATGGCCTATGGCACAAACGTGACTGCTGTGGTCCCTCATCCTATCCTGCTCCAGGGCATGGGCCTCAGGGAGCTGGAAATGGCCGTGAGCTGGGAAGGCAAGATGATGACTCACCCACTGTGAGGCTCACGCCTTGCTTCTGCCATTTACAGAGTAAGAGGAATAATATCTATAAATCCCTACTTCTAAATGAAGACAAAGAGAACTAACATTATTAAACTTCTCTCGCAGATACTAGACATTGTGGTAAAGTTAACCAGGTTATCCTAACTCATCCTATAAACAACCTAAGATATGGGCATTTTAATTTCCATCTTTACAAATAAGGAAATTGGTGTTTACAGAGGTTAAATCTCGGGCGCTTGTAAGGGGCAGAGCTCAGATCTGAACCCAGACAGAACCGGTGCTGCAGCAGAGGAAAGAGCTACTGAGATTGAGATAATGTCTGAAAGCAGCACATTACATTCTCAGCTATAAGTAAATTGCCTGGGACAGGATCTTGCATGGAGCAAATGCTCAGAATTAAGTCTCATTAATAAGAGCACCTGACTCTTCAATTACAGTGGCAGTCTTACCATCATGTAGTGTTTGGCTCACATTAATCCACCAAACACCTCTACGAAGTGGGCACCCATCTGCTTTAAGGGGTTTCTGCCAAGACACATTGTATTACAAATGAAAAGAAGATTAAAACAGCTGCCTATACCGATTTTAACTGTGATTGACCTTCGGCCACCGTTTGGTGAGATGGATCAGAGAGCTTTTAAAGCTTCCTGTGCTGCTTCATGTTGAGGTGTGAATTTGCCAGCTTAGGGGCCTGTTGTCATAGTGTTTTTAGAATCTGTCTATGTGCTCTGATCTTCTGACCTCCCAAAGCTAAATATAACTTTTTATGATTGGTGATGAGCTCACACAAAGTCCAGACTGTAAATGTTTGCCAAGTGAAACATTTGTCAACAGGTAGTGATTAATCACCTCCTGTATTCTCAACCCTGAGAATGTTAAATCTCTAAGATACAATCCATGCCTCTGAGAAGCACAGTTTTTTTCTGTGCAATCAAAACCCAAGAGCTTAGTAATTAGGGAAATGTAATTCTAAACCACCTTGAGATCTGTCTTCATACTCACCAGGTTAGCTATAGTCAAAAGACAGGGTCAAGATGTGGAGAAATCATAATCCTATGAAACA
This sequence comes from Nanger dama, assembly GCA_917880005.1. NCBI lineage: Eukaryota > Metazoa > Chordata > Mammalia > Artiodactyla > Bovidae > Nanger > Nanger dama. Next base: position 31,637,097 of record CAKJTW010000022.1, read on the forward strand.
GCCGCTATGGAAACAGCATGGCAGTTTCTTAATAAGTTAAACATAGAATTATCACATGACCCACCAATTCCATTCCTGGGTGTATACCCAAAAGAATTGAAAACAGGTGTTCAAACAAGAGCTCATATGCGAGTATTCACAACAGCACTGTTCACAATAGCCAAAATGTAGAGACAACCCAAATGTCCATTAGCTGATGAATGGATGAACAAAATGGGGTATATCTGTATGTGTGTGTGTGTTCAGTCTTGTCCAGCTCTTTGTGACCCCATGGACTATAGCCTGCCAGGCTTCTCTGTCCATGGAATTTTTCAGGCAAGAATACTGGAGTGCGTTGCCATTTCCTCCTTCAGGGAATCTTCCCAAATGAAGGACAGAACCCATGTCTCTTGAGTCTCCTGCACTGGCAGGCAGATTCTTTACCACTGCACCACCTGGGAAGCCTAACATATCTGTATAATGGAATACTATTTAGTAATAAAAAGTGATTAAGTGCTGCTGAAACATTGGATCAATACTAAATGGAAGATGCCAGACCTGAAAGACCACACATATCATATGATTCTATATTTATGAAAAGTCTGTGCCAAGTCACTTCAGTCATGTCCAGCTCTTTGCAACCCTATGGACTGTAGCCCTCCAGGCTTCTCTGTCCATGGGATTTTCCAGGCAAGAATACTGGAGCTGATTGCCATTTCCTTATCTAATATGTGATATATATTTACATATAAATAACCGTAAGAGCTGTGACCAGAGATGAGCAGATCAGTATGAAATGCCTTGTGATTCCACCTGGGCATTCTGTCAGATGGCCTTTCTTCTAAGAGGTGGAGTAAAAACATACTAGCCTGGGAGCAGCTATTGGAAATTGGGCCATCTGGTTTCCTAGTTGAGTTCAGAAAGCCAATGCCACCGCATTCATATACTGATCTATCAGTATCCTCATTGCTGAGTATATATAAATCATACAAGACCCTAAAACTATATATTTATGTATTAAACTTTTGGTTACACTTCCCACTGTTTTTATCCTCCTATTATGTTTTTTAAATGGTGTTACTATGGCTCATGTTCAAGGTCTTATACTCTGAATCCATCCCCTTCCAAGAAGTTTTGTAAAATCATGTTCATCTATCTAAAAGTCGTATAGTTGTGAAGTTCTTTTTACCCGTTTAAAAATTATCGAGATATAGTTGACTTGTAACATTGTATTAGTTTTCGGTGTACAACATGATTATTTGGGCTTCCCCACTGGCTCAGGGGTAAAGAATCTGTCTGCAATGCAGGAGACATAGGTTCGATCCCTGGGTCAGAAGATCCCCTGGAGGAAAGCATGGCAACCCTTCTCCAGTATTCTTGCCTGGAGAATCCCATAGACAGAGGAGCCTGGTGGGCTACAGTCCATAGAGTTGCAAAGAGTCAGATAGGACTCAAGCGACTGAGCATGATGCCACAGCACATAATTATTTGATTTCTATATATGTAAGTGTTATGAGATGATCACCTCAATAAGTCTAGTTAATATCCTTCACCACCTATAGCTACAATTTTTTTGTGTGTAACAAATACATTTAAGCCCTTCTTTCTTGACAACTTTTAAATACACAGTATTGTTAACTGTAGCCCCTGTGCTGTACATCCCCAGGACTTGCTTATTTTATAACTGGAAGTTTGTACTTTTGACCACACTTTTACCCATCACACTCACTCCCTGGCCCCCACCCACCTCTGGCAACAACCAATCTGCTCTCAGTATCTATGAGCCATTTTATTTATTTATTTATTTTATTTTATTCTTCATATTAGTGAAGTTCTTTTTACCCCTTTAAAAATTATTGAAATATAATTGACTTGTAACATTATATTAGTGTTCAGTGTACAACCTAATTATTTGGGCATCCCTAGTGGCTCCATCACCCCACTCCAGTACTCTTGCCTGGAAAATCCCATGGGTGGAGGAGCCTGGTAGGCTACAGTCCATGGGGTTGCACAGAGTCGGACACAATTGAGAGACTTCACTTTCACGTACTGGAGAAGGAAATGGCAACCCACTCCAGTGTTCTTGCCTGGAGAATCCCAGGGACGGGGGAGCCTGGTGGGCTGCCATCTATGGGGTTGCACAGAGTTGGACACGACTGAAGCAACTTAGTAGCAGCAGTGGGTCCATGGGCTTTCCTTATAGCTAAGTTGGTAAAGAATCTGCCGGCAGTGCAGGAGAATTGAGTTCATTTCCTGGGTTGGGAAGATCCCCTAGAGAAGGAAATGGCAACCCACTCTAGTATACTTGCCTGGAGAATCCCATGGATAGAGGAGCATGGCAGGCTACAGTCCACGGGGTTGCAAGAGTTGGACACGACTTAGTGACCAAACCACCACCACCAGTGGCTCCAGAGTGAGATACTATGGAATTTGCCTTTCTCTGTCTGACTTATTTCGCATAGCATAATGCCCTCGGGGTCTATCCATGTTGTCACAGATAGCAAAAATTCCCTTTTCATGGCTGAATAATATTCCATCATGTGTATATGTGTATAGCATTTTCTTTTCCCATTCATCTATTGGTGAACATCTTGATTGCCTCCATGTCTTATCTACTACAAATAATGTTACAGTGAACATGAGGGTTCATATATCTTTTCAAGTTAGTGTTTTTATTTCCTTCACATAAATAGCCCCAAATGCAGCTGCAGGATCATATGACAGTTCTATTTTTAATTTTTTAAGGAACTTGCATGCTGTTTTCCTCAGTGGCTGCACCATTTTACATTTCCACCTACAGAGCACAAAAGTTCCTTTTTCTCCACATCTTCTCTAACATTTGTTTTTTCTTTTTTAACAATAGTACTTTGCACTGATCTGTATTTTAAAATTACTCTTAATGTTGAAATATGTACATTTTGGGGTGTCTTCCCAGTTTAATGGGCTTCTGTGGTAGCTCAGCTGATAAAGAATCCACCTACAATGCAGGAGACCCTGGTTCAATTCCTGGGTTGGTAAGATCCCCTGGAGAAGGGATAGGCTACCCACTCCAGTATTCTTGCCTGGAGAATGCCCATGGACAAAGGAGCCTGCGGGCTACAGTCCATGGGGAGCCAAAGAGTCAGACATGACCCAGTGACTCTAAATGTTGAAATAGGTACATTTCGGGGTGTCTTCCCAGTTTAATACTCCCATTTCATTGAGAGCATCTCTATTTCCATGAGACAGACATGCTCAGGATTGATGACCTGCTTTGCTGGTGCCATGAATAGATACCTAACCTGAGGTGAGGCAATCAGACCAGAGTGGGACTTGGGGATGACTGACTATGCCTTTTAGCTGGAAAGAGGGTTATGGAAAATGAAGAGCAGAAACTGCCTTCACGGAAAACCATTCTCATCCACATGCCAGGAGAAGCAAAGAAAGTAGATATTTATAGGGAAGAACTGATTTTTGAATTGATATGAATAACAAAGGAAAAAGGGGGAAAACAGTCTGGCTAGAGAGAGAGAGAAAGAGGGAGTTAGGCAGGGAGAGGGAAAGACACACAGAGAAAAACGATAGTTCTTATTAGTATTCTAGTTCCTTGTTCTTGGTTTTCATGATGTCCATTCCTGTCCTTGGGTTCTGTGAGATACCCTGAATTTTTGTATAAAGTTCTCCTGATTTTTTTTTTTTTTTGCCTAAGATAGCTTGAGTGAGTTTCTGTTGTATTGACTAAGACTACTAGAACCCACTTCTCCATCTTATTTTGACCCCCTGAACAAACAAACTTTGACTCTTTCTGAATTAATTAAACACATTTATAGGCATGTATATCTATAATCATCTAATCCAAACCATTCATTTTATACAACAAAACATTAGTGTCCAAGGAAGTGAAATCCCCTACTCAAGGTCTCACAGTTAGGAGATGGCAGAGCCAGAAACAAAACCAAGGTCTTTGAATATCAGCCCAGTGTTCTTTCTGCTAAACAAGGCTACCTTTTCATGAAAACAGTTAGCATCATGCCTGGGGCAAAGAACGCCTGCTCCCTATTCTGAATGACCACTGGAGTGGTCAGCTGGTCCAGGCTGAACATTTGAAGTATCCCAGACCTCTGGAGTCAACTGTGAGCTCCAGCTATTGGCCCAGAGATAAGCTCCTGACCCAGGAGAGATACCTAGGTACTTTTCAGGGAGAATATTCAGATACTTAGAGAAAAGGGGTGATCTGAATCTCCATTTTCTGAGCTCTAATACACTAGGGATCATGTGAGCTTAGTGCTTTTAGGGATTTTCTTTTTAGCATGAGAAGACATACAGCTCTGAAAGACAAAGCCAGCTCAGAGGAAAATAGAACCAAGAGACTGAGAAAAGAGACAGATAGAAAAGAGACAGATGCCCAATGACTTTATTTGAGTAGCTAGAGTCAACCATGCCAAAGTTTTCAACTCCTAAATTCTCAGTTACCTGACCCAGTGTGTTTCCTCTTTGCTTAAGCTGGTTTGGCTTTGCTGGTGCCTACAGCCAAGTAAGTTAAAACACCAAAATGTTGACTACTAATCACAATTTAATTTTATATACTTTGCTTCTTATTCTCATATACTACAGAGAGGATACATCTTTGGGACATTATAAAGGGAAGTTAACTTTTATGATTTAAAATTTAGTTAATATGATTTATTGAGACTTCCCTCCCTAGTCAGGGAACTAAGAGCCTGCATGCCACACAACATGCCAAAATCAATAAAGAAATGAGTTATTGAGGCTACACTAAGAACAACAGTGACAAATAAATACAACTGTATATGTGCTTTTTAAAAATTGAGGTGTAGTTGATTTATAATAGGACATGTTTCAGATGTATAACATAGTAATTCACAATTTTTAAAGGTTATACTCCATTTAGAGTTATTATAAAATTTTGACTCTATTCCCTGTGCTGTACAATACATACTTATAGTGTACTTATTTTATACATGGTAAGTTTTACCTCTTAGCCCCCTATCTATGTTTTGCCCCTCCACGCTTTCCTCTCCTGACTGATGGTAATCACTAATTTGTTCTCTTATCTGTGAGTCTGTTTCTTTTGTTTTATGTTCACTAGCTTATTTTTTAGCTTCCACATATAAATAAATCATTACAGTATTTGTCTGTCAGACTTATCTCACTAAGAATAGTACCCACTAGGCCCATCCATATTCCTACAAATGGCAAAATTTCATTCTTTTCTGTGGTTGAATAGTAGTCCATCATCTTTATCCATTCATGTGTTGATGGACACTTAGGTTGCTTCCATATCTTGGCAATGTAAATAATGCTGCTGTGAACATTGGAATGTGAAGTCAAGTGGGCCTTAGGAAGCATCACTATGAACAAAGCTAGTGGAGGTGATGGAATTCCAGTGAAACTATTTCAAATCCTGAAAGATGATGGTGTGAAAGTGCTGCACTCAGTAAGCCAGCAAATTTGGAAAACTCAGCAGTGGCCACAGGACTGGAAAAGGTCAGTTTTCATTCCAGTCGCAAAGAAAGGCAATGCCAAAGAATGCTCAAACTACGGCACAATTGCACTCATCTCACACGCCAGTAAAGTAATGCTCAAAATTCTCCAAGCCAGGCTTCAGCAATGTGTGAACCGTGAACTTCCAGATGTTCAAGCTAGTTTTAGAAAAGGCAGAGGAACCAGAGATCAAATTGCCAACATCTGCTGGATCATCGAAAAAGCAAGAGAGTTCACAAAAAAAACACGTCTATTTCTGCTTTATTGACTATGCCAAAGCCTTTGACTGTGTGGATCACAATAAACTGTGGAAAATTCTTAAAGAGATGGGAATACCAGACCGCCTGACCTGCCTCTTGAGAAATCTGTTTCCAGGTCAAGAAGCAACAGTTAGAACTGGTCGTGGAACAATAGACTGGTTCCAAATAAGAAAATGAGTACGTCAAGGCTGTATATTGTTACCCTGCTTATTTAATTTATATGCAGAGTACATCATGAGAAATGCTGGGCTGGAAGAAGCACAAGCTGGAATCAAGATTGCCGGGAGAAATATCAATAACCTCAGATATGCAGATGACACCACCCTTATGGCAGAAAGTGAAGGGGGAACTAAAAAGCTTCTTGATGAAAGTGAAAGTGGAGAGTGAAAAAGTTGGCTTAAAGCTCAACATTCAGAAAACGAAGATCATGGCATCCAGTCCCATCACTTCATGGGAAATAGATGGGGAAACAGTGGAAACAGTGTCAGACTTTATTTTTCTGGGCTCCAAAATCACTGCAGATGGTGACTGCAGCCATGAAATTAAAAGATGCTTACTCCTTGAAAGAAAAGTTATGACCAACCCAGACAGCATATTAAAAGCAGAGATGTTACTTTGCCAACAAAGGTCCGTCTAGTCAAGGCTATGGTTTTTCCTGTGGTCATGTATGGATGTGAGAGTAGGACTGTGAAGAAAGCTGAGTGCCGAAGAATTGATGCTTCTGAACTGTGGTGTTGGAGAAGACTCTTGAGAGTTCCTTGGACTGCAAGGAGATCCAACCAGTCCATTCTGAAGGAGATCAGCCCTGGGATTTCTTTGGAGGGAATGATGCTGAAGCTGAAACTCCAGTACTTTGGCCACCTCATGCGAAGAGTTGACTCACTGGAAAAGACTCTGATGCTGGGAGGGATTGGAGGCAGGAGGAGAAGGGGACGACAGAGGATGAGATGGTTCGATGGATGTGAGTCTGAGTGAACTCCGGGAGTTGGTGATGGACAGGGAGGCCTGGCATGCTGTGATTCATGGGGTCGCAAAGAGTGAGACAGGACTGAGCGACTGAACTGAACTGAACTGTGAACACTGGGCTGCTTGTATCTTTTTGAATTATTGTTTTTGTTTCGTTCAGATATATATGCAGGCATGGAGTGCTAGGTCATGTGGTATTTCTGGTTTTAGTTTTTTGAAGAACTTCCATAATGTTGGTGACTGCACCAATTTACTTTCCTGCCAGCAGTATTCTAGGGTTCCCTTTTCCCCACATCCTCAGCAACATTTGCTATTTGTAGACTTTTTAATGGTAGCCATTCTGATGGATGTGGGGTGATATCTCATTGTGGTCTTGTTTGGCATTCCTCTGATGGTATATGATATTGAACAGTTTTGCATGTGCGTGTTGGCCATCTGCATGTCTTTTTTAAAATTTTATTTATCCGGCTGTGTTGAGTCTTGTGGTACACGGGCTCTTTGTTGTAGCACCTGGGCTCAGTTGCCCCATGGTATGAGGGATCTTAGTTCCCTGCAGGCATGTTCATGTTCAACCATGTCCGACTCTGCAGTCCAAGGACTGTAGCCCACCAGGCTCCTCTGTCTATGGGATTCTCCAGGCAAGAATACTGGAGAATGGATTACCATTACCTCCTCCAGGGGATCTTCCCTGAACCAGGGATTGAATCTGAATCTCCTATGTCTCCTGCATTACAGGTGGATTCTTTACTGCTGAGCCGCCAGGGAAACCCTTATTTCCCTGACCAGAGATCAAACCCTTTCCCCTTGCACTGCAAGGTGGATTCTTAACCACTGAACCACCAGGGAAGTCCCTATCTGTATGTTTTATTTGCAAAAATATCTATTCAGGTCCTCTGTCCATTTTTAGATCAGGTTGTTTTTCAGTGTTAGTTTGTATGAGTTGTTTATATATTTGGGTTATACATATTGGTCATATCATTTGCAAATACTTTCTCCTACTCAGTAGATTGTCTTTTCATTTTGTCAATGGATTCCTTTGCTGTGCAAATGGTTTATGTTTAATTAGGTCCCATTTTTAAAATTTTGATTTTATTTCCTTTGCCTTATGTGACAAGTTGAAAACGTTGCTACAAATTATGTCAAAGAGTGTTATACCTATGTTTCCTTCTAGGAATTTCATGGTTCTGGTCTCACATTTAGATCTGTAACTCATTTTTAGTTTATTTTTGTATATGTTGTTAGAAACTATTCTAATTTTGTTCTTTTATGTGTAGAAGTCCAGTTTGTCCAGCACCACTTATTGAAGAGACTGTCTTTTCTCCATTGTATGTTCTTGCCTCCTTTCTTATAGCTTAATTGACCAAAAGTATGTGGGTTGAAAACAGTATATCTTTCCATTCGCTTGTGTCATCTTCAGTTTCTTTCATTAGTGTCTTACAGTTTTCCAAGTACAGATTTTTATCTCCTCAGGCAGGTTTATTCTTAGATATTTTATTCTTTTTGCTGTAGTTGTAAATGAGATTGTTTCCCTAACTTCTCTGTTAGTGTATAAAAATGCAAAAGATTTCTGTATATTGATTTTGTATCCTGAAACTATACTTAATTCATTGGTGAGCTCTAGTAGTTCTTTTGATGGCGTATTTAGGATTTTCCATGTATAGTACCATGTCATCTCCTTTTTGCAATTTGCATTCCTTTTATTTCTTTTTGTCTCATTGTAACTAGGACTTCTAATACTATGTTGAATAAAAATGGTAGGAGTGGGTATCGTTCTCTTGTTCCTGATCTTAGAAGAAATGCTTTCATCTTTTCACCATTGAGTATGATGTTAGCTGTGGGCTTGGCATACATGACCTTTATTGTGTTGAGGTATGTTCCCTCTGGGGCTCCCAAGTGGCTCAGTGGTAAAGAACACGCCTGCCAATGCAGGAGACATGGGTTCAGTCGCTGGGTCAGAAAGATCCTCTGGTGAAGGAAATGGCAACCCACTCCAGTATTCTTGCCTGGGAAATCCCATGGACAGAGAAGCCTGGAGGGCTACAGTCCACGGGGTCGCAAAAGAGTCAGACACGACTTTGTGACTAAAACAACAATGATTTTCCCTCTATGCCCACTTTCTAGAGAGTTTCTATCATAAATTGATGTACAACTATCAGTTCAGTTCAGTCACTCAGCTGTGTCCAGCTCTGTGCAACCCCATGAACCGTAGCACACCAGGCCTCCCTGTCCATTACCAACTGCCAGAGTCCACCCAAACCCATGTCCACTGAGTCTGTGATGCTGTCCAACCATCTTATCCTGTCGTCCCCTTCTCCTCCTGTACAACTATAAGTGTGCTTTTGTTTTCCAAGGAAAAATGAATAAATTTAAATTTATCCTAAGGTAGTACTTGTATGGAGGTGAGAGTTAGACTGTGAAGAAGGCTGAGCGCCCAAGAATTGATGCTTTGTACTGTGGTGTTGGAGAAGACTCTTGAGAGTCCCTTGGACTGCAAGGAGATCCAACCAGTCCATTCTGAAGGAGATTAGCCCTGGGATTTCTTTGGAAGGAATGATGCTGAAGCTGAAACTCCAGTACTTTGGCCACCTCATGCGAAGAGTTGACTCACTGGAAAAGACTCTGATGCTGGGAGGGATTGGGGGCAGGAGGAGAAGGGGACAAGAGAGGATGAGATGGCTGGATGGCATCACTGACTCGATGGACATGAGTCTGAGTGAACTCCGGGAGTTGGTGATGGACAGGGAGGCCTGGCGTGCTGCGATTCATGGGTTGCAAAGAGTCGGACATGACTGAGCGACTGAACTGAACTGAATACTAACAAGTTTTCTTGTTAGGTTCTGGACCCCTTTACACTCACAATTTATTGAGGACTCCAAAGACATTCTGTTTATGTGGGGTATAATTATCAACATTTACTGTATTAAAAGTGGAAGTGAAAATCACTAAGTCATGTCCAACTCTTTATGACCCCATGGACTGTAGCCCACCAGGCTCCTCTGTCCGTGGTTTGCTTCAAGCAAGAATATTGGAGTGGATTGTCATTTCCTTCTCCAGGGGACCTTCCAGACTCAGGGATCAAACCTGGGTCTCCTGCATTGCAGGCAGATACTTTACTGTCTGAGCTCCCAGGGAAACCCATTAAAACTGGAAACTGAGAACTTTCAAAAATATATACTGATTCATTTGCCAATAGCCATGATTAGTGCACTGTATATTAATATAGATAACATCTTCAGTTCAGTTCAGTCGCTTAGTCATGTCCGACTCTGCGACCCCATGAATTGCAGCACACTTAGTGTCATAATAAAATTAGTTTTGGGTCTGTAACCCCTGAAGATGTGTTCTAAAGTAAAATGTTAGATTGTTTCAGAATAGGAAAAAGGATAGTGAAGGACAAAACTTGGCAAGTACATTCTATTTGCCTTAGTTTATAATACTTGAGTCTGAAAAGTAGCTCTGTAGTGTGTTGAAATCTTAGCAAAGTCTGCCCCATTTTGGTAAGCTTGTTGCTTTGGTTTACTGAGTGGCGCCTCAGCCTGCAGCCTAAAAGGTTATCATTATCTGCTGTGTAACCTGCCTGGGTAGCAAAGATTCTGGGTTTTACTAGAATAATTTCCTGTGCTTTGTGTTGACTTTTCTATATCCTTGATTATTTAAGGAAGAAAAAGAATCAAGGTTCTTCACTTGTGAAAGAGCATAGACTTTTTTAAAAATCCTATTACCATCTATGTTTATTTTTCAGTGCTTTGACTCTAATTAAATAGGTAATCAATTATTGTTTCTTAGGCATCCATGATCTCATCTTAAGTATCCAAATATCTTCTGACAAGTTTTTTTTTTTAATTTTCACTTTCCCAAAAATATGACCTGTAGATGACAGAGACTTAAAATGGCTATGTTTAATTTATAACCAGTAATCTTCAAATGCTAAAGTTCTGATGAAGGGGTGCCTCCTACTAATACAACCCACAAGGATATCTGGTTGTTCATTTACATTGATTATGATTACACATACTCTGGAATCATTTACTCCATCTTATTTTGTGTATATCATTCTTTAGAATGATTTTTCTTGGCTTCTGTTTTTTCCGTTCCTGCTGTCTGTTGAATTGGTGGGCTTTCTTTGGTCCCCATTTTCCTGTCTATCTGTTTGGAAGTTTCTCTTTATGGCAGAACCTGCTAGATGTCTCTGCCATAGCCATTTCCCCTTTTTTTCCTTAGCAATAAAACTGGGAAATAAACCTTGATGAGAAACTGCATTTCTGAGTTTCTTTCATAGGTGGAAGGGACACAGTATGTGAGAAGTTGGTTGCTTGGAACATCTGGGAAGGCTCATTGAAAGGGTAATGAATGACAGGGGCTTCCCTGGTGGTCTAATGGTTGGGAATCTGTCTGCCAATGCAGCAGACACGGGTTTGATCCCCTGGTCCGGGAAGATCCCACATGCCACAGGGCAACTGAGCCCATGCACCACAACCACTGAAGTCCCCATGCCCTAGAGCGCATGTTCTGCAACAAGAGAAGTCTCTGCAATGAGAAGCCCACACACCACAACTAGAGAAAGCCAGAACAGCAATGAAGAGCCAGCACAGCCAAAAATAAACTAATTAATGAATTTAAAAGGAAAAGAGTAACGACAGTTGGCCTATGTTCCTTTATTCCTTCTTCCTTTATCCTGCTTGGAATGTGGGTATGATAACTGGAACTCCAGAAACCATCATGCACCCTGAGGCAACTTTAAGGATGGAAGCTACACCCCCAGGATAGTACGGCAGAAAGAGCCTGAGCCCCAGTGACCAAGGGGTGGCCAAATCTGCCCTTCCCTGCCCACCTCCAGATTTTATTCATATGAAATAAAGACCAGTTCTGATCTTACACTAGTCACTTTAGTCAAGATTTTTATTATTAGCTGAATGCAATTTCTAACTGATTCACCTGAAATTTTTAAACATGTATACTTAATGTAACAAGATCTAAACTTAATCAGTACCTCTATATACATTATAGACCAAGGACCACTACTATCAGAACTTTGGATATGTTGTCATTTCTCTCTCTTTTAAAAGCTTCTTGCTGATCTTTGCACCATCTTCCCCTACTACACATACACTCACATATTTATTTTCTGATTCTTACAAGTTCAACAAGGTATGTACCCTTACCCCATTTTCACAGATGAAGAAATTGTGGTTCACAGGCGTTAGGTAACCTTTCCAAGGTCAGTTCAGTTCAGTTCAGTAGCTCAGTTGTGTCCAACTCTTTGCGACCCCATGAATCACAGCACGCCAGGCCTCCCTGTCCATCACCAGCTCCCAGAGTTCACTCAGACTCATGTCCATCGAGTCAGTGATGCCATCCAGCCATCTCATCCTCTGTCGTCCCCTTCTCCTCCTGCCCCCAATCCCTCCCAGCATCAGAGTCTTTTCCAGTGAGTCAACTCTTCGCATGAGGTGGCCAAAGTAGTGGAGTTTCAGCTTCAGCATCATTCCTTCCAAAGAAATCCCAGGGCTGATCTCCTTCAGAATGGACTGGTTGGATCTCCTTGCAGTCCAAGGGACTCTCAAGAGTCTTCTCCAACACCACAGTTCAAAAGCATCAATTCTTTGGCGCTCAGCCTTCTTCACAGTCCAACTTTTGCATCCATACCATGACCACAGGAAAAACCATAGCCTTGACTAGACGGACCTTAGTCGGCAAAGTAATATCTCTGCTTTTGAATATGCTATCTAGGTTGGTCATAACATAATTAATAAGTGGCAAAGTCTTTCTAACACCCAAACTTTTCTATTATGTCAGAAATCTTGAAAAGTAAGAGTGTTAGTCGCTCAGTTGTGTCCGACTTTGTGATCCCACACACTGTAGCCCGTGAGGCTCCTCTGTCCATGGGATTCTCTAGGCAAGAATACTGGAGTGGGTAGCCATTCCCTTCTCCAGGGGATCTTCCCAACCCAGGGACCAAACCTGGGTCTCCTGCATTGCAGACAAATTATTTGCCATCTGAGTCTCCAGGGAAGTCACAAATCTTAGCTGTATCCTTTCATCAACTGCTTTGCTGGCATTGTAGCTGAGGACAAGCACACCCTCTGACTGGGGGAAGGCTGGAGTAATAGCTATGCTATTACCCAGATGATCATATCATACTAAATGGACATATATAAGAGATCAGTCTCCTAATTTAAGGACATCAGCTTCTGGTTTAGCCAATTTCCAGGATACAGGACTTTTCCCAGAGGGAAATCTACATCCTTATAGGAGTTCTCTAGTAATGCTCTTGGGACACCTTGCTAGAGAATGAGCTAATACAACTAGGTCCTAATAAGCCTCAACAGAAAAACAAAATAAAGGCAGAACTATAATCATGATCAGAAAGGGAAAAGAAAATAATACTAAAACAACCATTTTGCCACCATAAAATCTGTGTTTCAGAGCCACCAAAGAGAGATCACTGAAAAAGGTGTTTTGTATGTTGTAAGGAAAGAAGGCAATGAAAATGTTTAGAAGCAAGGAACTTGAGAAACTATTTTAGTTGAGAGGAAAGACAAGGACAAGGAGTGACTGAACAAAATAGAATACTGAGGTATCTTAAATGAATTTAATAAAATAAAATAGAAATAATTTCTTTTCCTTTGACATATGTAAAGGAAAATGCTTATCAGATGATCTGATCAGATAGACATGCTTTGAAGACAAATGTAGCCAAATTATGTAACCAGAGCTTCCTCAAGTTCTAGATGCAAAGCTTTTAGAGGAATAACAGAAAAGATTTTGTAGAAATTCAGAAACACAATTTGGAATGAATTTTTCTGGCCAGAGGGCAAGAATGCAGAAGAAAATCCTTCTCCTCAGGTTTATGGAGTATTTGGGTCACAATGACCCATTTATGTAGATTTAAAATTTTTGCTGATCTTTCAATTTAATTTTTTTCCAAACTCCAGTTACAATGAAACATGAACTTTGGCATGGGCTGAACTCAAGAGACTACCCTCTATTTATCTTCCCCATCCCACTGTCCAGGTGTCACCTCTCTTGAGTGTATTGGGAAGGCACACAGATGGCTCTCATCCCTCTTTTATTTTTAATTGGAGGACAATTGTTTTACAATTGTTTTGTTGGTTTCTGCGTCACAACAATGTGAATCAGCCGTAAGTATACACATACCCCCTCCCTCCTGAGCCTCCCTCCCTCTCATCCCTCTTATGTTGACATCTTGGGCGTTTTGTCTCCAGATCCTGGGGTCCTCACACCTCTCCCATCACTGCTGTGACAAATCACATACCCCTCTACTGACCGTCCCCTCCTGGAGCTTGATGTCTCTTGATAAAATGCAACTACTTTGAGTTCACAGAGTGAGTGCAGAACCGCCACACTTCCCGTTCTGCCTTATTCCTCATACTGCATAACCACGAGGCTGTGTGGATGAAGCAGATTTACCAGATGGTAGGGTTAGTTAAATGGATTTACAATGTGGGAGTAAATAAAAGGTACAATTATATATTCAAGTCAGCATTGCTCACACTAGAATAAAAGCCACAGAGGACCTGGGAATGGGGGTGGGTGGAAGAGGTGGCTTGAGTAGGAGAATCTAGGGTGGGTTTTGCAGTTCTGAATCAGGTTCCTGAGAACTCCCAGCCAACGTGGAGTTTGAAGATGCCTTCTCTCCTTAACAACATCTCCAAAAGACAGTGGTTCAACAGGAGAAAAGTCTAGATTCATATATAAGGAGAGAAAGATTTCTCTAAATGCAATGAAGCCTGCACAACTCTCTGCCCACTAATGGAGCTATGTTTAATTTTCCTTCTACTTCTGAATAATGGCCAAAGGCAAAACAGGAAAGGGGACTCGGCAGTGGCAGTCGCTGTTGCTCCTTCACTCCTGGGCTACACAAAAGACCTGGCTGAAGTTCTGGAATGACTACTGCCCTGTACCTGGAGCCCATATACATCTCTACATGGGATGCCTCACAGGACTCTCCAAGCAGGAGGCAAGCAGAGTGACTTGTCTTCCTATCTAAGAAACTTGACTTAGTTGCCTTAAGGAAATCAAGGTCCAAGCAACTTCTGAAGATTCACTTTGCAGGACTAATTTCCACTGCTTTTATGTGATAACCCTTTCCCTTAAAGGTGCAAGACTTCTCTCTCTAAATCTGTGGTTCTCAAAATAGGGGTGATTTTGGCTTCCAGGGAACATTTAACAATGTCTGGAGACATTCTGGGGGCTTCCCTGATGGCTCAGTGGGTAAAGAATCCGCCTACAATGCAGGAAATGCAGGTTCGATTCCTGGGTCGGGAAGATTCCCTGAAGGAAGAAATGGCAGCCCACTCCAGTATTCTTGCCTGGAGAATCCCATGGACAGAGGAGCCTGGCAGCCTACAGTCCGAAGTGTCACAAAGAGTCAGACACGACTGAGCAATTAAGACATTTTTGGTTGTGACAACGTCAGAGGGGGAGTGGGGAAATGCTGCTGGCATCTA
Organism: Nanger dama; assembly: GCA_917880005.1. Taxonomy (NCBI): domain Eukaryota; kingdom Metazoa; phylum Chordata; class Mammalia; order Artiodactyla; family Bovidae; genus Nanger; species Nanger dama. Next base: position 31,652,257 of record CAKJTW010000022.1, read on the forward strand.
GTGGGCAGATGCCAGGGATGCCACTAAACATCCTACAGAGCAAAAGATCACTCCCCACAAGAGAGAGATATCCAGCTCCAAACACTGGTAGTGCTGCTATCTGCTCCAAATGCTTAGGGGAAAAATGAGATTTCACATCATCTGTGACCAGTACTCACCATGCTACCATTCTCATATCACTCCTGAATTTTACTTTTAAAATTCATCAGCTGATCTTCCCACAAATCATTCCCAAGCAGATTAAGAGTAATCATGACATTTACTGAGTTCATACTATGTGCCAGGTTCTGGGAAAAGGACTTTATATACTTTATCTCTTTTTTGTCACCATTTTTCAGAAGAGAAAACTGAGGTTCAGGGCAATTAAGTTGTAGATGTACACAAAGCTTAAATTCACTGAGGTGGTTTCTGATCTTTAACTCAATGCCTTTCTATGAAAAACAACACTGTGCATTCAATTTATTGAACAATTCCTTTAAACTCAGAATTCTATTTTTCATCATAAGAATTTTTCATCTTCTGACAAAAAGTATTTGTTAAATACATAAAACTCTGTACTTATGGCCATCCATCACTTGGAGCAAACTTGATAGAGGGATTTTGAAACATGCGTATTTGTAAAACTCCCTTCTTTCCCCAAAGAAGAAAAGCTATGTCTTTTATATAATTTATTCTCAAATGTAAAGAATCTCTATCTTGGGGTATCTGTATTTAAAATAAAAAAGCAACATTTTGTAACATTCACAATAGCAGATTGAATTTTCTTATTCATGTGCCCATCTCCTTCTCTGTCCTCTGTATTTCTTTTCTACTGCTGCAGAACAAATTAAAACAAACTTAGAAACTTAAGACAATACCTATTAATTATCTCACAGTTCTGTAAGTCTGAAATCAGTTACGCATAGTCGAGGCATAACTGACTTCTCTGCTCAGGCTCTCCCAAGGCTGAAATCATGGAATCAAGTCAGACTAAGTTCTCCTCTGGAGGCTCTGCAGAAAATTTAGTTTCAAGCTCACTGAGGTCACTGCAGTTGTAAGACTAAAGTCTCACTTGCTGGCTGATGGTCAGGGATTGACCATCTACACTCCTCTCCAATGAAGCAGCTCCTTCCATCTTCAAAGCTATTAGGAACGAATCTCACTTGGTGATGAATCTGCTTCATGGTTTGAATTTCCAAGGAAAGCCCAGTCCCCTGTAAGCGCCCATGTGATTACATGAGGACCACCAAGGACAATCTACCCATCTTGAGGTCTATTGATTTGACTCCTTAGTTACATGAGCAGAATCCCTCATAGCAGTACCTAGATTCATGTTTGTTTGAATAACTGGGAGAACATCTATGTATAGCCGGAATCTTGGTTTACAAGGAATCTTGAAGGTCATCTTAGAACCCTTCCTAATTCACAGTCTGTAAACTCCTTGACGGCAAAATCTGGGTCTTGGGCATCTTTGTCTGGTACTCAAGAGATGCTCCATGAGTGTTCACTGAACTGAATTGTTTTTAAAGGGATTGAGAAATTACTGAAGTCATGAAATTGTTACATATAAGCATTAATTTTCAAGTAAGGACAACTCCCATCAGGAAAAAGATCAAATAAGATGCAATGCCCAGGTAGCCTGCAGGGTGATCTCTATCATGACCTCTTCGTCTATCAAAAGATTAAGTGGACTTTCTACTTTCACTATGGAAATGCAGCTTTGATATCATTAAGGGAAGTCAAGGGGAAAAGAATTCCTATCCCAGAAATGGCAAGAGAAACAACTTTCCAGAATCGAATCAATTCTGTTGAGTAAAGAGTGTTTTCAGTGGGTTCAAGGTGTCATGACCTTCCCTTGCCTAGTCTGCTAGCTCTTTGAGAGTGGAATTACATATTATTTATATTAAAAAACTAAGAACGTAGCATCTAGTCCCATCACTTCATGGAAGATAGATGGGGAAACAATGGAAACAGTGGCAGATTTTATTTTCTTGGGTTCCAAAATCACTGCAGATGGTGACTGCAGCCATGAAATTCAAAAGATGCTTGTTCCTTGGAAAATAAGCTATGACAAACCTAGACAGCATATTAAAAAGCAGAGACATCACTTTCCCAACAAAGGTCTATATAGTTAAAGCTATGGTTTTTCCAGTAGTCATGTATGGATGCAAGAGTTGGACCAAAAGAAAGCTGAGTGTGAAAGAATTGATGCTTTCAAACTGTGGTGCTGGGGGAGACTCTTGAGAGTCCCTTGGACAGCAAGGAGATCAAACCAGTTAATCCTAAAGAAACTCAACCCTGAATATTCATTGGAAGGACTGATGCTGAAGCTGAAACTCCAATACTTTGGCCACCTGATGTGAAGAGCTGACTCATTAGAAAAGACCCTGATGCTGGGAAAGATTGAGGGCAGGAGGATGAGGGTGATAGAGGATGAGATGGTTGGATGGCATCACAGAATTAATGGACATGAGTTTAAGCAAACTCCCAGAGATAGTGCAGGCCAGGGAAGCCTGACATACTGCAGTCCATGGGGTCACAAAGAGTCAGATACTAGCGACTGAACAACAACACATTTATATCCCTAGAACCAGCATGGTGCTTGCTTCAGAAGACCAACTTTAAAGACAAAAGCTGACTGAATGTTTGTATTATGGAATGAATGCTATTTGGCCTGTCTCTGCTAGTAGTTAGTCACTTCCTGTGGGCCAGGGCTCTATCCAATGCATTTTCTGCAATCCAGCAATGTCTGTCTGGTCCTGGCAGCTACTGAACATTCAACAGGTGCAATGGTTGGACCTTGTTTTAAAATGTACTTTCTCCTCTCCTAAACTGGCAGTTGGTCATTTTCGGTTTTACAATATGAATTTAAGGTGATTACTCTTCAATCTAGATTTGTTGTTGTTCAGTTGCTCAGTTGTGTCCGATTCATTGCGACCCCATTGCAGCACACCAGGCTTCCCCGTCTTTTACCATCTCCCGGAGTTTGCTCAAACTCATGTCCATTGAATCGGGGATCCCATCCAACCATCTCGTTCTCTGTTGTCCCCTTCTCAGTGCCTTTAGTCTAGACTTATGCGGCTTATTTTTAGAAATACTCAGCTTTATGTTAACGCAAAAAAAAAAAAATCCATAAACTTTCATCTTCCTTTCCAAACGGACATTCATTTCAGTGTCTAGTAAATGTATTTATGGAAAACATTTCTTTACATCATTCAGATGACAGAGCTGTGATTTCTGGAAAAGATAAGCTCTGTTTCCCTTTGGTTTTCTCAGCTCCTCCCTTCCTAGCCTCAGACAAGGTACACATTATCTGCAGTTCTGTGAATTTCTCTACACTTCAGTCTCATTGGGAAAAATGCTTTCCCGGCCTTCAAACTCCAGATAAACGCGATCCAGATAACTCCGCTTCAGTGTAACCTGCGAGCTGCCGTTTTCGGGCCCGCGCTGTGACGTCACCCGACTCACCGATCTCGGCGTCGGTTTCAGACTCCGGTGATTGGCTGGACCCCATGACGTCACGTGCCGGGGCGGCCCTAGGTTCCTGAGGGCCCCGGGATGCTCCGGGTTCGTTTTTTAAAAAGGGGGCAGGTGGAGACAGGAAAGTCCGCGGAGCACGCGGTGCCTCCAGCAGTGCTCCGTCCCTCCCCGCCACGCCCACTGTCAACCTTGCCCGGCCCGGCCGCGCCAGCCTCCGGGGCTGCCCGAAAAGGGGCGGGCGGAGAGGCGGAGCGGGGAGGAGCCGGGCGCGGCGCCGCGCAGTCCCTGGCCACCGCCCACCCGGTTACACACAGCATGTAAACAGTCCCCGCCGGGAGGAGCCCCGGGACCGGAGGGAGCCCGAGCCGCCCGGCCCCGCCGCCTGCCCGAGAGCCACAGAGCCGCGCGCTGCCCGTCCGGGAGGAGGGCGCCGGAGGAGAGGAGGGCGGGCGGCGGAGGGAGCGGGAGGCGGGCGGCGCGCGAGGAGGCTGAGGGAGCGGCGGGCGCGGCGGGCCAGGATGGATTTCCAGCAGCTGGCTGACGTTGCGGAGAAATGGTGCTCCAACACGCCCTTCGAGCTCATCGCCACCGAGGAGACCGAGCGCAGGATGGATTTCTACGCCGATCCCGGCGTCTCCTTCTACGTGTTGTGTCCGGACAACGGCTGCGGGGACAATTTTGTGAGTGCTCGGGGAGGGACCGCCGCAGCGCGCGGGAGTGTGGACGCGCGGCCGCTACCCTGCGCCCCAGCTCCCGCTCGCCGGGGAGGCGGTGGGGCGTGAGGTGGGGGGCGTAACCGCCCGCAGGCACCCCAATGCTCCGCGCTCCGCCGGGCGAGCCCCTGAGCTTGGCGCGCTGGGGGTCAGCACTCCGGGTGAGGCCAGTAGGAGGCAGGCAGGGGCATCCTTAGAATCCGGGAAGCTGGGCTAGGGAGGGCAGTTTCCGGGACGCGACCCCGCGGCTCGAGCGCGGTGCTCGGCTAGAACATCTCCGAGGTTGTCTCAGCCTAGCGCCAGTCCGGGCCGGGGCGCACGGACTCTTCACTCCCGCAGGATCCGGAGTCCGGAGCTTCCTCCGCCCAGGCGTCCCGTCCGGGTGAGGAATCCCGTTACCCTCTCGATGCGTAGACACAACTCCTCGAGTTTTCCCCGCCCGAGAGAACCCTCCTCCCGGCCCCTCTCCCCATGTTATTCTCTGGTATTAAGACACAAAGCCTCTGTCCACACTAGCGATGCCCCATATCCTGGACCATCTTTGCGGAATTACACCCCGGATCTTAAAAACGCACACGCGCGTGCGCACACAAACACACACACACTCACACACAGAGGCACGCCTAGCCCCCTTTCCTCTTGTGCTTCCATTGCTCCTCTATGAGCTTCCAACGAGATGTGTGGAGCCCGAAAGGTTCTGTCCAGCTGAGGCGGCGGCCTTGGCCCTGCCAGAGCCTTTCGGTTTTTCCAGATGGGGGTGAAATTCTCCCTCCCCATCCCACCTCCCGCCCCGCCCCGGGCTCGGAGGGACTTGGCCCTGAAACTGCGGTGTCCAAATTCTCGACTTTGTATCCAGCCCTCACTTGGGATCCTGGCGCTGGCAGTTACAGAAGGGGAGGTAGAGGGCCGGGGAGTTGGGGTGGGAGATGTGGAGACTGGGCGAGGATGGCGTTCCATGAAGTATTTGTAAGGACGGGGAAAAAATAATGGTCCCTACATGTAAGATGGAGGCGGCTGTGGGCTCAGGTTACCGGCCTGAGTTGCCGGCCTGAGCCTGGAGCTGGCGCTGCTGCCGCCCCTGGGGACGAAGGTGGGGCAGTGCAGAGGCGCGGCCTGGCGCTGGCTCTTCAGGTGGGGGTGAGACAAAGCTGGTTCAAAGCCCAGGCTGTCTTGCACCCCAGCTACCACAGAAAGTTCGACAAGGAGTTAGCGTGATTGTCTTTCTTGGCCCCAGAGAGATGAAGTCCTCTATGTGACTTAACATGAAGCATGCCCCTCCCGCCACCTCCATTCAACTCCACAAAGGTGAGAGACTCACCAGGCCCCAGCCTCCTGACCCTCTAGAAGAGGGATAGCCTTGAGTGACAGTCAAATTTGACTTGTGGCAGCATGACTCTGGTCAAATGCATTTTAATGTTTTAAAGTGCTCAGTGTACACATCTGAAAAATGGGTATAATACCGATCCCCAGGTGATCAAATAGGTAATGCACCTGACAGTCTCCACTGCACAGCAAGGCCCCTACAAATTTGGGTCAGAGATCTGGGGTTCCCCAGAGTTTAGAACTTATCTCTTTAAGAGCCTCAATTTCTCACCTGTAAAATTAGGTTAATCAGAATGCCTCCATCAAAGGTATTTGTGAAGTGCAAGTAAAATATAAATGTATGTAAGAACTCTTAACTGTAGTTAAAATAAGTAAGTGTTGTTTGTCAATGTGGAAGATCATTAAAAAGGGATTTACTCCATAGTAAAAGTATGAATAAGCACCAGGGATGTAGTGGAAATGGCACCAGGATCCAAGTAATTGCAGTGGTGGGGTTTGACTAGGAGTCCCTTCCGCCCCTCAGCTTCCTTGGTCTGCCAGTGGCCTTTCCCCTCCTTACTGTGTGAAATGGGGCAGGAATCACTCATGGTTCCGGAACTCATGGTTCCACACAGCCATCCTGCTGCCACTGCAGGAGAGACATATCCAAAGAGAATAAGTGGGTGAAGAAAAGCAAGGCTATTCTCTTGATTCGAATATGTTTAGCAAACCATCACTCAGAAACATGAAGTCTATCAGGCCTTTTTGAGGCCACCTATAATGGCGTTTTAAATCTCCACCTGTATGAGTTAAAGACTTGGAAGTATTTCTTTTGAAAGTATTCATTCACTGACAATTAAATGAAATAAATAGGAAAGAAAGAAAGTGGTGAGGGGGATGCGGGGAGTAATTCATTGGGCAGACCGGACCTTTTTCAGTTTCTAGAGGCCATAAGAAACAAGATGCCAAACACTGGAATTTTCTTAGCCCAAAACCTTGCCTCAGATTTGCAGGCCAGGTTTGTCAAGATGCTGTTTGCCTCTAGTTAAAGAAACTCAGACCTGAAGAAAATGTCCTACCTCTGTTCATTGCTTTTTCCCAGGAAAATCTGCTAAGTATTAGAAGAAATTTGAGATGAATGGAATCCTTGTAATCTGAAGGATTTGTTAACAATAAGAATATTTACATAGCATTTCTCAGTTTACAAAGTGTTTTTATATCATTCATTCATTTAACAAACATTTATTGAGGGCTCACTCTGTACCTGGCCAGGGATGCTGCGAATGGGGCCATTCTCTTCATGTGAGAAACAGTGTGGTATAACGCCTAGGGCCACAGGCTCTGGGGCAGGCTACTGGAGCTTTCACCCCCAGCTCCCCACATCTAACTTTGTGCCTGGGAGGAAGTTGTTTAACCCCTCTCTGTCATGACTTCCACATCTGTAAAATAGAGATGATATTAGTACCTCCCTAGCAGATTTGAGAACAGTGCCTAAAGTGGGAATGATATTAACAATCTCAGGCAGAGTTTCCACATAGCAGTCCCTCTGGATCTATTTAAAATGTCGATAAAAACGTCAGGTTGTGTTCTTACCACTCCCTCCCTCTCCTAAACTGACTTCCCATCACTTTTGCAATAAAACCTAAGCTTTCCTGGCTTCAAGCTCCCACACGATCTGCCTCCCGCCACCTCTCTGACCTCATCCTGGCCCATTCTTGCCCCTTGCTTAGTGCGTTCCTGCCACACTGGCCTTTCCGGTGTTTAGAGAAACCAAGCTCATTCTTGCCTTAGGGCCTTTACGTCTGCTGTTCCCTCTGCCTGAAACACTCTTCCCCCACATCCTTACATAGGTCCTTTCTTTATACTATTGCAGCCTGGGAGAAACCTTCCTGACCACATACTCCCTTCCTTCACCCTCTTTTATTCTTACCTTAGCACTCACTAATACTTTATAGTCCACTGCCTATTTTCTGCCTCGCCCACTAGCCTATAAAGTTCATGAGACCTTATTCGTCCCTGTATGGCAGCACTGAGAACATGCCAGACACGTGATAGATATTCAGTCCATGTTTGTAAGAATGAATGAATGAGTAATAGCTCAGTATAGGAGACATGTTAAATTTTAAGACTGACAGCTTCAAAGACAGCTACCACTTCTGTGAATTACCATGTATCAGACTTTGTATGTATGAGCCCATTTAATCTTAGTAATCTCAGAAGCCACTCTCTATAATTATCTCTACTTTACAGATGAGAAAACTGAAGCCAAGAGAGGTTTACTAACTTCCCTATAACTAATAGATGGTAGCTCTGTACTGAACACCTGGCACCACAGGGGTGACAACAGGGGACCCGATTCAGACTTGGGTTCAAGGGCTACTTCTTATTGAGCTTCACAAAAATTCTGTAAGGTGGGTATTACTATACCCCTATTTTATAGGCGAGGAAACCGAGGCTAGTAACTTTAAGGACTCAGCCAGGATTATGCCAGTAAGAAGTGACAGTCAGGACTTGAGCCAAAGCCCAGAGGGCTGTCCCTTCCACCATGCAGAAGGTCTCCTGGACAGGATCAGGCTGGGGCCTAGAAACAAGGACTTCTTTTTGTCTGTCCTCTCTTTGGCAGCTCCTGGGCCCCTTGTGAACTCCTTCCCCTGCTTGCTTTACAGGCCATGTGGTCCCTTTGCAAACTGCTGCTGATTCAAGTCTCTCTCTATGGATAGCTGAGGAGTTCAGGTCCTGGGATGAAATGCTGCCAGAGCCCTGTGTGTGCTGGGGGTTCAGGGACACGGCTACCCTGCCTGGCTCTTTGGGTGTCACAGGGAGGGTGCCGAGAGCTTAGACAGGTGGCACGCCCATCCTCTGCCAGCTCGAAAGGTCCCTAGGGTTCGGTCAGGCTTGAGGAATGGGGCGTTGGCAACCACTAACATGCCAGACGGACAGAGGGGCACGTGCTCCTGGGCATGGCAGCACCAGCTGCTTTCCCTCCTCTCCTCGTCCTGGAGAAAAGAGCTCTCTGGAAACAAAGCCCACTGCCCAGCCTTTCCCTGCTGCTGACGGTGAGGGGGTGGGGGCACTCCCTTATTGTCCTGCCAACCATTCACAACATGTTTGGCTCTACATGTATAGTTTAATCCCTCCTCAATACAAAAACAAAGATAGCTGTTGTCATAGTATTAAAGAAAATGTTTTATATATAGAAGAACTATGTGATTTAATTTTGTATGTGTCCTTTTGACTGTGACTTTATATGTATATATATAGATATAACCCCCATTTTCATTCTAGGCATGTCTCTATTATTAACTGTGTGACTAAATAACAACCTTTTTATTTTGGAGAAAGAAGATATAACTTGTTTGAATGAGGTTGCATCATCATGTTTCCATGGTGGTATAGTGGAGAGAAGGCCATGTCTTGTTCAATTTAAACCCTATCCTCAGTTTCCTCTTCTGTCTAATGGGGATAATCATACCTATATCACATTATTTGCAGGTTAAATGAGCAGTAGTGGTAGACTGTAAAGCTTCCTATGGTGGCCATGTATTATTCATCTAGAGAGATTACATCAGGGAAAAAGATATGTACTTTATCGTTCATGGAGTGGTAATCCCAAGGAGAGTAAATTTCTGCTAATATAAACTCAAGTAAGGGGGAGAAGACATAAGCACTCATCAGCCTCTGCTAAATGAGAGGCAGTTTATCTCTTGGAACCTGTTTTTTTAAGATTTTTTTTATGTGGACCATTTTTAAAGTCTTTATTGAATTTGTTACAATATTGCTTCTGTTTTATGTTTTGCTGTTTTGGCCATGTGGCATGTGGAATCTTAGGATCTTAGTTCCCCCTACAGGGGTCAGACCCACATGTCCCTGCATTGGAAGGCAAAGTCTTAACCACAGGACTGCCAGGGAAGTCCCTCTCTTGAAATCTGAAATCTTTATATCCACCCTGTTGTGCTTAGTAGCTCAGTCGTGTCTGACTCTTTGCAACCCTGTGGACTGTAGCCCACCAGGCTCCTCTGTCCATGGAGTTCTCTGGCAAAAATACTGGAGTGGGTTCCCATGCCCTCTTCCAGGGGATCTTCCCAACCCAGGGATGGAACCTGCATCTCCTACAGCTCCTGCTTTAGCAGGTGGATTCTTTACCAGTGTGCCACCTGGGAAGCCCATGTCCACCCTGGGGGTATTATTATTTTCTTTGACTTACAAAGGAAGGAGCTGAGGCTCAGGTTGAAAGCGTGACATCTCTCTTGATGACCTGGCTTTGCCCATTGCTTCCTGTGTGACCATAGACAAGTTGCTTAAACTTTCTGAGTCTCAGTTTCCTCCTTGATAAACCAGACCAGTGTTTGACACCAAGAGCAGATTGGAGGTATGGTCAGACATGTTCAGAAATAATGCTGGCTGTCATGAGATGGCTTGCCATTCTTACCTCACCTCTTATGTGGGTAGCAGTCAGTTTTGGGTTAAGCTGTATCAACTTAAAATCGACTCCCCAGAACTGCTGGCAGCAGAAAACCCACGTGGTGAGACTGAGGCACTCCACAACGGCCCTTTGACACAGATAACTGAGTCCTGGGAGGACAGCGGGTGTGTTCTTCGCTCCCTGCCATCCCCAACTCTGCCTAAGCACCAGGAAGTCAAGCACCATCCTCACAAGTGTTAGAACAGTAGGAGCATACAGACTGTGATCAAAAGGTATTTGCCATTTGAATTACTTTAATAATCTAATTCCATTCTTGGATAAGCTAGATATTCTTATCTCTACTACAGAAAACAGAAAGGTGCTCATTTTCCTGTTTGCAGTTGACATTGTTTTATTGTCTTAAACCAGATGAGCTTTGATAAGAAACTGCAACCCAACTTAATGACAGAAATAAGGGCCACAGATGACATGTGCTGAAATCAGAGTTCTCACTGGGGATTTTCAGCTCCAAATGGGCACGAATCTATAGGAAAGAGTAGGCTTGCTCAGAGCAGGTACAAGTAGGGGCCGCTTCACTGCAAACCATGGTGTCCTGAGAACTGGAAGTGGTTTTAGTTGATCATGACATTTAGATTTTTCTTTAATGTAATTGATTGCATGCTGTGTTGCTTCAGTTGTATCCAATTCTTTGTGATCCCATGGACTGTAATTCTCCAGGCTTCTCTGTCCATGAGATTTTTCAGACAAGAATACTGGGGTGGCTTGCCATACCATCCTCCAGAGGATCTTCCCGACCCAGGGATTGAACCTGCATCTCTTGTGTCTCCTCCATTGCAGGTGGATTCTTTACCCCTGAGCCACCTGGGAAGCCCTTTAATGTAATGTTGTTCAATTGCTCAGTCATGTGTGACTCTTTGCGACACCATGGACTGCAGCACACTAGGCTTCCCTGTCTTTCACCATCTCCCAAAGCTTGCTTAGACTCATATCTATCGAGTCAGTGAGGCCAACCAAGCATCTCAGCCTCTGTTGTCCCCTTCTTCTGCTGCCTTTCCCAGCATCAGGGTCTTTTTAATGAGTCGGTTCTTTGCATCAGGTGGCCAAAGTATTGGAGTTTCAGCCTCAGCATCAGTCCTTCCAGAGAATGTTCAAGACTGATTTCCTTTAGGATGAACTAGTTGGATCTCCTTACAGTCCAAGGCACTCTCAAGCATCTTTTCCAGCACCACAGTTCAAAAGCATCAGTTCTTCAGTGTTCAGCCCTCTTTATGGGCCAACTCTCACATCCATTCATGAGTACTGGAAAAACCATAGCTTTGAGTAGATGGACCTTTGTCAGCAAAGTAATGTAATGCCCATCCTCAAATATGTGGTTAGTTACAGTTCTGTCCTGTCCTCAAATGGTGGTCCCAGAACTAGCAACATAAGCATCACCTGGAACTTGTTGGAAATGCAGCGTCAGAAATTCCTGTGTGGGATCCAGCGATGGTGTTTTGATAAGCCTCCAGGTGACTGAGAGGGCTTCCCTGGTGGCTCAGACAGTAAAGAATCTGCCTGCAAAGGGGGAGACCTGGGTTCGATCCCTGGGTTGGGAAGATCCCCTGGAGGAGGGCATGACAACCCACTCCCGTATTGTTGCCTGAAGAATCCTATGGATATAGGAGCCTGGTGGAGTACAGTCCATGGAGCCGTAAAGAGTCAGAAGTGACTGAGCACAGCACAGGTGACTGGGATGCACTCTAACCTTAAGAACCACCTCTTTCCCCTCCTTTGTGAAGCCTTTTCTTGGCATTTCTGATACTGGGACAGTCCATATCTGTGATCTGCCTTGGCTCTGACTACCAGATTGGAAGCTCAGTACCTTCTGTTCCCAGATGTATATTTGCCAAGAAATTAACATTGTTCAGAGCCACAGGTTCTCTGACCCCTTGCTATAGTTTTTATGGCCAGAGTGGGTGTTTGGTTTCTCATGCTTAAGATATTTTCCAAGTGAAAGGCCTTGTGGCCATGCCCTGTGGTGCCGGACTCTGGGTCAAGTTCCTATTTGTCCTTGTACAAGGCTAGACCCCAGATCTTGCTTTCAGGTGCTTTAGCCCAGCCACCAGATACTCTCTCTGCTCTTCCCTGGTTTTGGAATAGACCTCTCTAATTTTCCAAGAGTAACTCTCCTGCCCCTGGAGAAGGAAATGTCAACCCACTCAGGTATTCTTGCCTAGGGAATCCCAGGGACAGAGGAGCCTGGTGGGCTACAGTCCATGAGGTCGCAAAGAGTCGGACACGACTTAGCGACGGAACAGCAGCTACAGCGCTCCTGCCCTAGTCCCATTCCTGTTAGTTCTGAAGAGCTGGTCCGTTTTGTATGTGGGCACTGCCTCGGGTCACTGGTTGCTTGTCTTTGTTTGCATAGGCCTCTGCAAAGCAGCGGAAGCCAATCTGTGTTCCATCCATGGCATGTGCCAGGCTTGTTTACCTGGCACTGCTGTCCTGATCTTACTGGTTTTAATATGAGTCTTCTGTGGTTTTCCCTTTGTCTTTTTTCCGCCAACTACAGACTTATTTTTAGCTCACCTCACCTTGTATTCTGTAGATTTTCCCTGACTGCCATGGTTAGTCTTACAGGGGCACACTTTCAGTAAGTAAAACTGAATACTTCTTGTTATGAGATACAATGGATATGAAATAATTAGCATTTAGTAAGTGATGTCTTATAAGCGGCTGTGCACACCTGGGTTTGCCTCATTCCAAACCCTCTGCTCTATCAGTTATCATATGGGCAGGGATTCAGTTAAAACTCTTTTCTAAAACAAGAAAACCAACACTGCTGGCAATTCGGGATAAGTTAGAAAGCCACGTCAAGGAAATTTAGGGAGAATGGACAAAGTCCTCTCATAGGTGTTAAGTCTTTCTTCTCTAGGGCTCCCCTGGTGGCTCAGCGGTGAAGAATCCACCTGCAGTGCAGGAGCTGCAGGAGATGCAGGTTCCATCCCCGGGTCTGGAAGATCCCCTGGAGGGAGGGCATGGCAACCCACTCCAGTGTTCTTGCCTGAAGAATCCCATGGACAGAGGAGCCTGGTGGGCTACAGTCCATGGTGTCACATAAGAGTCAGACATGACTGAAGTGACTTAGCAGACATGTATGCAAGTCTTTCTTCTCCAGTGTATTCATAAATCAACAACACCAAAAGTGGAGTAATGAAAATGGTGGCATGAATAGCCTCCTCTTCATGAGGCTGTAGATGCCCTAGAAACACTTAAACTGAAGAAACTGCCAGGTGGTGGTGGATACACTGTGATTCTGTTACAGTTTGAGTGATATTGGAGAAGGAAATGGCAACCCACTCCACTGTTCTTCGCTGAAGAATCTTGTGCACAGAGGTGCCTGATGGGCTACAATCGATGGGATTGCAAAGAATTGGACACGACTGAGCAACTAACACTTTGAGTGATACACTTTTCTTAATTTATTTCCTTAATTTATAGGTTAAAATACTTTATTTAAAAAAAGATAGTTAAAAATAGGCTATATTTGTAAAAAAAAAAAAAATACAAGGTTTTCATAGAAACACCTGCTTCTGAATGAATTCTAACCCAAATTGCCTTGGATAGTGTTCTCAGTGAAGTCACATAGGCTGTCTGATTTAGTGTTACTGAGGGTGGAAATCCCCCACATCATCCTCCTGAAAATGCAAAAGGGGAAATAGGGGACGTATAGCCATCATTTATTGAAAAGCTATTGTACTATCTGCCAGCCAGGTACTGTACTAGGTACTTAGTCAACTTTTTACTTTCTCTGTAATCTTCATAACAAGTCTAGGGAAGAAGGCAGGCTTAAGATTTTCCATTGTGTGGTGCTAGCTGTTAATCTCATCTCTGACTTGGATAACAATTTGAAATATGCCAGAACTTTTTAAAATTTGAGTTTGAAATAGGTGTTGAGCCAAACTTGTATTAAAATGGACTTTATTGTTCTTGCTGACTCTCCACTAAGAATCAAGTGCAATAATGGATTTAAAGGCACTTTGTACAAGAGAAGACTCTACACATGGACATCACCAGATGGTCAACACCGAAATCAGATTGATTATATTCTTTGCAGCCAAAGATGGAGAAGCTCTATATGGTCAGCAAAAACAACCAAGCTGTGACTCAGATCATGAGTTCCTTACTGCCAAATTCAGACTTAAACTGAAGAAAGTAGGGAAAGCCACTAGACCATTCAGGTATGACCTAAATCAAATCCCTTTTGATTATACAGTGGAAGTGAGAAATAGATTTAAGGGACTAGATCTGATAGATAGAGTGCCTGATGAACTATGGACTGAAGTTCGTGACATTGTACAAGAGACAGGGATCAAGACCATCCCCATGGAAAAGAAATGCAAAAAGCAAAATGGCTGTCTAGGGAGGTCTTACAAATAGCTGTGAAAAGAAGAGAAGCAAAAAGCAAAGGAGAAAAGGAAAGATATAAGCATCTGAATGCAGAGTTCCGAAGAACAGCAAGAGATAAGAAAGCCTTCCTCAGTGATCAGTGCAAAGAAATAGAGGAAAACAACAGAATGGGGAAGAGTAGAGATCTCTTCAAGAAAATTAAAGATCCCAAGGGAAGATTTCATGCAAAGATGGGTTCGAAAAGGACAGAAATGGTATGGACCTAACAGAAGCAGAAGATATGAAGAAGACATGGCAAGAATACACAGAACTGTACAAAAAAGATCTTCACGACCAAGATAATCACGATGGTATGATCACTCATCTAGAGCCAGACATCCTGGAATGTGAAGTCAAGTGGGCCTTAGAAAGCATCACTACGAACAAAGCTAGTGGAGGTGATGGAATTCCAGTTGAGCTATTTCAAATCCTGAAAGATGATGCTGTGAAAGTGCTGCACTCAATGTGCCAGCAAATTTAGAAAACTCAGCAGTGGCCACAGGACTGGAAAAGGTCAGTTTTCATTCCAATTCCAAAGAAAGGCAATGCCAAAGAATGTTCAAACTACCGCACAATTGCACTCATCTCACATGCTAGTAAAGTAATGCTCAAAATTCTCCAAGCCAGGCTTCAGAAATACATGAACCATGAACTCCCAGATGTTCAAGCTGGTTTTAGAAAAGGCAGAGGAACCAGAGATCAAATTGCCAGCATCCGCTGGATCATCGAAAAAGCAACAGAGTTCTAGAAAAACATCTATTTCTGCTTTATTGACTATGCCAAAGCCTTTGACTGTGTGGATCACAATAAACTGTGGAAAATTCTGAAAGAGATGGGAATACCAGACCGCCTGACATGACTCTTGAGAAATCTGTATGCAGGTCAGGGAAGCAACAGTTAGAACTGGACATGGAAAACAGACTGGTTCCAAATAGGAAAAAGAGTACATCAAGGCCGTATATTGTCACCCTGCTTATTTAACCTATATGCAGAGTACATCATGAGAAATGCTGGGCTGGAAGAAACATAAGCTGGAATCAAGATTGCCAGGAGAAATATCAATAACCTCAGATATGTAGATGACACCATATGGCAGAAAGTGAAGGGGAACTAAAAAGCCTCTTGATGAAAGTGAAAGAGGAGAGTGAAAAAGTTGGCTTAAAGCTCAACATTCAGAAAACGAAGATCATGGCATCCGGTCCCATCACTTCATGGGAAATAGATGGGGAAACAGTGGAAACAGTGTCAGACTTTATTTTTCTGGGCTCCAAAATCACTGCAGATGGTGACTGCAGCCATGAAATTAAAAGATGCTTAGTCCTTGGAAGAAAAGTTATGACCAACCTAGATAGCATATTGAAAAGCAGAGACATTACTTTGCCAACAAAGGTCCATCTAGTCAAGGCTATGGTTTTTCCTGTGGTCATGTATAGATGTGAGAGTTGGACTGTGAAGAAAGCTGAGTGCCGAAGAATTGATGCTTTTGAACTGTGTTGTTGGAGAAGACTCCTGAGAGTCCCCTGGACTGCAAGGAGATGCAACCAGTCCATTCTGAAGGAGATCAGCCCTGGGTGTTCTTTGGAAGGAATGATGCTAAAGCTGAAGCTCCAGTACTTTGGCCACCTCATGCGAAGAGTTGACTCATTGGAAAGACTCTGATGCTGGGAGGGATTGGGGGCAGGAGGAAAAGGTGATGACAGAGGATGAGATGGCTGGATGGCATCACTGACGCGATGGTCATGAGTCTGAGTGAACTCTGGGAGTTGGTGATGGACAGGGAGGCCTGACATGCTGTGATTCATGGAGTCGCAAAGAGTCGGACACAACTGAGCGACTGAACTGAACTGTACCATTATGCTTTTTGTACAGTGCAAGAGACTATTACATGATTGGCATTTCAGTGACTTGACAACTTTAAGGGCCTCCACTTAACAGGGAATCATGTTTGAGCTGTTCTCTAAAGTTAGAGAATCTAGAAGGTATCTTTATTAGGTCAAGGAGGAAGCTATTCTAGAAGTCTGCTGGAAATAGAGCAGCATGTATCAGAATTGGACTTTCACATCTGTGAAACACAGATAATTGGGCTGTAAAGATGGCATATTAGCACCTTGTTCTCTCTTGAATCTGAGCAGCGTTTTCAGTTCTTTCCAGTTCCTGAGGATCCTGCAGTGAAAAAGAAGGGGAAATCTGTTTATTGCATGTTGGGCATATGACTTTCTGGGGGTGATGCTCTAATCATTGTATTAATAGCAGGGGGTAAGTATATGCTTGACATGGACCATTTCTCCAAATTGATCTGTCCCTTGCTGCCCAGTGCCTCTTCCTTGCTCTCAGCTGCCAAACATCCCCCTCTCCTCTACACTTTTTCACCAGTGTTGAGCTGTTATTGATCGGCCCCTGTAAACAGCAATGCTTGATGCCTGACTGACACCCTGATGTTATCCTGGTCTTCAGTAACTCCTGCCCCCATCCTGTTGCGCAGATATGCAGATCAGGGGGCTTCTGCATCTTCATCTCTCAAACCAGTTTCTTGGGCTTATTCCAGATCCTTGAACATTTATGGGAGAAACTAGCCAAATCTTAAAGATGTGCTAAAATGGAGATCCTCATGTGGGAAAGAAAAAAAAAAACTTGTCTAGCCTAAGAAAAAATAAAGCCTAAATCAGTTTCCTCCTGGTGCATGTTAACATCGCAAAGTGTTGCTTGGGTACGTTGCCCTCTTTATATATATATATATGTGTGTGTGTGTGTGTGTGTGTGTGTGTGTATAATAATTTTTACTTTATTTTTCTTTTTATGGCTTTGCTGGGTCTTCTTTGCTACATGGGCTTTTCTGTAGATGAGGCAAGTGGGGGCTGCTCTCTAGCTGCACAGGCTTCTCTTGTTGTAGAGCACAGGCTCTAGGTGCAGGGGCTTTGGTGGTTGCTGCACATGGGCTCAAAGAGTTGCAGCTCCTGGGCGCTGGAAGATAGGCTTATTAGTTGTGGCACTGCTCCACAGCATGTGGAATCTTCTTGACACAGGAACTGAACCCACATCTCCTGCATTGGCAGGTAGATTCTTACCATTGTGCCTCCAAGGAAGCCCCACAATGTCCTCTTAAAGCATTTTAAGGGAAGGTGAGATTTCAGAGAGCATTTGTTTCCTGGTGAGTAGGGATGACTTTTCCATGTGTTCTCCTAAATTCATTTCATTTTGAAGTAAAGTGACCATCGCCCCCACTCTCAGGATAATGTGGGTAAAGAATGTTTCCGGGTAAGCGGTTACAAACTCTGCCTACTTAATCCTTCAGCCATTGCTGAAGGCAGTGGTAAGGATTATGCACGCTCTTGGTTTCCTCCTCCCTCCCATTTTAAAGCCACCCTAAATGGCAACCCACTCCAGTACTCTTGCCTTGAAAATCCCATGGACGGAGGAGCTTGGTGCAGGCTACTGTCCATGGGGTCACAAAGAGTCGGGCATGACTAAGCGACTTCACTTCCACTTTCACTTTGCCAGCATCAGGAGAAGGACATTGCAAATCACGGGTAGGGGAATATTGATTCCCCTGCCCTTTTACTATGTATGGGCAGATCTGATAGAAAATTGAGCAGGTGAGATTATGGACCAGGAGCATGGGGGGTTTCTGCAGGGTATTCATTTTCTGCCTTCGATACAAGTCAAGAATTGGATTTTTACTCTGGAATGGAGGCCTTCAAATTCACATAATTGAAAAAAGTCTTCTTGGTTTTGTGTATTTCAGACTGAGTATAATAACTGTGTGTCTTTGTTTTCTCCTTTCCCTTACTGGTGGGCACGCAGCACGTGTGGAGTGAGAGTGAAGACTGCCTGCCTTTCTTGCAGCTAGCACAGGATTACATCTCCTCCTGCGGCAAGAAGACGCTCCATGAAGTCTTGGAAAAAGTCTTCAAGTCTTTCAGACCTGTAGGTGCCTGCTTGGCTTCCAAAGCCGTCTTATTGTCTCCAGTGACTGTGCTCTGAATAACACGGATTGTGGGGAAAGTGGGCAAAACCTGGAATGACTAATTGTTTTTCTCTTGTCTGCCCTGTGGCTTAAAGATAGCAGTTCGTGGAGGGAGGCTGAAGGCGGAGAGGGAGGGGGAAACGGGATGTGACACAGCTGTTTGTTGCGGGGATGATGGTTATTTCTAGCATCTCTTGAGTTAAGAATCTCTGATTGGGTGGGAAGCCACACAGTCTTTTATGAGACAACTGAGTATTCCGGTTCTCATCCAGTAGACTTAAAACCAAAATGGTTGCAAGTGCTATGGAGGTTCTCTTGTAATAGAAAATTGCCAGAAGGCAGTATAAAGGATATACCCTCATGTGGATGGATATGGAGGCGAAGAAACTGGGTAGTTGTTCTTTTCTCTTTTGATAAAGTCTCTTGTAGAGAGCTTGCTTCCCCCACCCCACCCCCTGCCCCCAGCCTCCTTAGTATTTAGGAATCTGGATGTTTGTGGTTAGCTGACGATTTGTTTCTAGCTGAAAAGCATGTGAAATGAATACTCACCCCTATTTTATAAACTACTTCTCTCTCTTTATTGGAAGACAAAGTCAGATTGTGTGACATTTCCCCAAGTTCAGTTCCCTGCCCACTGTAAGCACTCTACAGTTTCAATGTTATTTCCTCTAGAATTTCCTTTTTTTTTCAAATCTTTTAATATAGTGCCTACTTTTTTTTTTTATAATTTTAGTTTTGCCTGTGTTGGGTCTTTGTTGCTGCTCTGGCTTTCCTCTAGTTGCAGTAAGCAGGGGCTGTTCCTCTAGTTGTGGGAGGAACTAGTCTAGCTCAGGCTTCCCATTGTGGTAGTCTCTTGTTGCAGAGCACAGGCTCTAGTGTGTACGGGCTTTAGTATTTGCAGCACATGGGTTCAGTGGTTGTGGTTCCCGAGCTCTAGAGCACAGGCTCAATCCCACACGGGCTTAGTTGCTCCAAGGCCTGTGGGATCTTCCCTGATCAGGTATTGAATCCATGTCTCCTACACTGGCAGGGGGATTCTTTACCACTGACCCATGACCCACCAGGGAAAACCGTAGTATCTATTTCTTTCTTGGAATCTTCAAACTTGTTTTTGTTTCTCAGAACATGGTAGGCTTAGCTGCATAAGAGACTTTGGGATATTCCAGTGTTTCAAAGTTTTGAAGTCTGTTTTGTCATCTTTTGTTTTCACTGGGTCCCCTTCCTGGTATCTTGTTTCTTTGTGTGTTGGATTATCTCTATGTGCTTGAAAATTTGTATATTTGTATTATATATATTTATATTTTGGGATACATTGAGGCCTAAGATAATGGTACTTTCCTCCAGAGAGGATTCAGTCGGAGACCACCTTCAAACATTTTAAGACTTGTAGCTCTTAGAACTCTCCAGGTGACGCAAAGCCAGGTTGCAGGCCTGGTTTCTTCTTGTTCTGAGAGCAGACTCTGTTCAGGCTGTTATAACAAAACTCTAGGTGGCTTATAAACAAGAATTTATTTTTCATTGTTCTAGAGGCTAGAAGTCCAAGACCAGCGTGCCAGCAGAGTTGGTATCGCGTGAGGGCTCACTGTAGACCAGTGGCCATCTTTTCATTGAACCTCCTATGGTGGAAGGAGAGAGAGAAGCCAAGAGCCTCTTTCATAAGGGCACTCGGTTATTTTTGAGGGCTCCACCTACATGATCTGATCACCTCCTTATGGGCCCACCTTCTAATATCGTCACCTGGAGGGTTAGGATTTCAGCATATGACTCTGGAGGGGAGAACATAAATATTCAGACCATAGCATAGACTTTGGGGTCCTAGCCTAAAGCGAGGATGGTTTGTCACAGAAGCTCCTTTGTTGACTTTGGAGAAGGCCAAGCAGGCCATAATTTCTTTGAGAACAGTAGATGAGATGTCCTCAGGACAAAAGCAACTTTTTATGATAGGCCTACATCTGTGGGTATTAACTCTCAATATAATTAAGAAGGCATTTTTCATATGGAATCCAGCTTTCTTAGTTCTCTATGGGCGAGTTGGTCCTGACCAGTATCACTTAATCCACCAATATAAGAAGAGGAATTTTAAATGGCCTTTGTCACTCTGTCCAGCCAATTCTTTTTGTTGTTGTTTGTTCATTTTCTAAGCCTGACTCATCCAAAATAGATTTTTGACTAACAGATACTGGTCTATCCCACTTTCATCCATTCAGTTTGTATTTACTAAACACCTAGTAAGCATCTGATACTCTTTACTGCTCTGTCCCTAGCACTTGAACCAGACAGATGCAAATCTTAGATCTCACAGGGCTTGTATTCTAGTGTCAGGGAGACAAGATAAATGAGGGCAACACATAACGTGTTGGTGCCAAGTGCCAAGGAGAAAGCAACAAGAGTCAGGGAAAGGGGGTGAGAGGTGTCTGAGGCCCTGGCAGTTTTGATTAGGGGAGCAGGCAATGCTTCACTGAGGTTACTTAAGTGAAACTGAAGTGAGATGTGGGCTGTGAGGAGATCTGCAGGAAGAACTTTCCAGGTAGAGAGAACAGCAGATACAACCACAGGGGGAGAGAAAGCCAGGGCTCAGGGAAACAAGGGGAAGCTGGTGTGGCCCGAGTGAAGGGGAAAGGCAGGAGGAGTGAGAGATGAATCTTGAGGAATTTCCGGGGCTTGGCTCCCTGGTGGCTCAGAGGTTAAAGCGTCTGCCTCCAATGCGGGAGACCTGGGTTCGATCCCTGGGATGGGAAGATCCCCTGGAGAAGGAAATAGCAATCCACTCCAATATTCTTGCCTGGAGAATCCCATGGATGGAGAAGCCTAGTAGGTTACAGTCCACGGGGTTGCAAAGAGTCGGACATGACTGAGCGACTTCACCTTCACCTTCTGTGGGTCACAGAAGAACTTGACCTGGGGAGCCTCTGAAGGGCTTGAGCACCAGAGAGATCCACCTAGCAGAGAGCAGGCTGTGAGGGGGAGAGGGGGTGCAGGGAGGCCTGTGAGGAGGCTGTCACTGTCATCCAAAAGAGGATGAGGATGACTCCAGAGTTCCTCATCTACTCACTGAAGGGAATGGCGTTCGTTTACTGAAATGGGGACAGTTGCAGGAAGAAACTTAGGGAGTGAGACCACCAAGACTTCAGCTGTGGACTTGTCAGTGTTTGAAATGCCTGTTAGACTTCTGAGTAGAGACATCAAAGCAGGCAGAAGTTACAGGAAAAAAAATGGATTCCCGTAAATCTTACCTTTCCCCCAAAGAACCACCCCCCCACCCCCACCCCCCGCAAATATCTGATTAGCACATGATACTCACTTTGCCGCTGGTTTCCACAGAGGGTCTACTCATGAGCTGGCCACCTGGTTCTCTTATCTGTGGTGGCCAGCAACACGTCACCGGCAGAATGTGCTTCACTGGGGAAGGTGAGCTCCCACCAGAGCCCCTTCTGCCATCTTACTTTACCAAGCCTATGGCTGTGCTTAAGCAACCAGGCAGCTGTATGTAAAGGGAAAACACATGCAGTCCAAAATATCCAAATATTTAGCTAAAAGCGATTGACTTGGTTGAATACTTTCTTTCAGATCAAGCTGCTTTGTGTAGCAGAGACACACAGATTTTATTAATGCTGTTGGACTTCCTGAGTCCATTTCTCAAGCGGAGCTTTCTGCCAGAGTGGGCAGGATGGTGCTCCCAAGGTGGGCCTTTGCCTGGTACGAGCCCCCCTTTGCTAGGGAAGCTTTTGTGTGCTGGGCGCTCTGGCTGAGCTTTTTGTCTTCAGGAAAGAGCCTTCTCAGGGCTGGTGAGGGTGAAATACACACAGGCTTGGGTTTCTCTCAGTTACCATGTGCCCTAGATCGGATGAGAAGGGGGGTGTAACAGACCCCAGTGAAGGACTCCTGGAGATGGGGGGAAGCTTCACCCTCTCCCTCTCCACAGAAGAGTGCCTTTCTCCCCACTGCTCTTTATCTGTTTTATATAAAGGAAGCTTAGGTTATGACTCAGAAAAGGGTCTTGTTGCTGTCGTAGCTTGTAGTATTTGTTGAAGTAACACGTACCCAAATGCTGCAAGGTTATCAAGTAGGTGAACTTGAGTCTGTCATTTCCCTGAAAAATTTTGATAATCTGATCCAATTGTGCAGCTGCTTTTTTTTTTTAATAGTTGAGGAAACCACAGGAGGAATATTTTCACCTTCCTCTTAGAACAGCCTCATTCATGGCTTTGAATCCTTATTTTCCCTTGGCAGGCCCATTGCCAGCCCCTGTCCTGTGCAGTGTTTCCAGAAAGATAAGGACCTTTCTATTGACAGCTTTCTGCTGCCTTTGGGGGCAGCAGTCAAGCAGAGTCAATTCACTTTGCCGAAGCCCACAGATGCCTGCCTGCCTGGACCAAAAGCATGGAGTCATCTCCTGGCCTCCTGAGCGTCTTGCCCGAGAGGCTCAGCGTGCCGTGGCAGTGCTCTTTACCTTTAGACCTTCCCGTTTCGTAGACGGGGTACTTCTCCCTGCTTTCTGTTTGCCTCCCCACCCCTCCCTTGCCAAAACAACCAATCTCTCAAAGCCCGTGCCCTACCAGAGAAATCTGTTGTTGGATTTGACAAGAAAAAATAATTTTTCTTATTCACCATCTTACCTTCCTCTTTTTCCTCTGTCTCTTCAACATGATTAACAAAATGCAGGATCATCTGCTGTTCGCCAAAGCAGTGCGCGCTCAGTCGTGTCTGACTCTTTCCAACTCCATGGGCTGTAGCCCACCAGACTCCTCTGTCCATGGGACTTTCTAGGCAAGAGTACTGGAGTGGGTTGCATCTTCCTGACCCAGGAATCGAACTCGCATCTCTCTGTCTCTTGTGTCTCCTGCGTTGGCAGATGGTTTCTTTGCCACCGCGCCACCTGGGAAGCTCCTGTAGGAGACAGGGCACAGTGCCTAGGCCTGAGCTCTGGGAGCTGGCTTTCTGGGAGGAGAGGCAGCCACAGAAAAGTACAAAGAAAGCCCAGGTCACATAACTAAGCACTGATTTTGGCCCTCTGCCGGTTCTTCGGGGGAAGCGTTTTCCGAGAGGATGTCAGTGAACAGGCACTGACCGCAGCATGATGGTTGTGGTCCCTTGACCTAGTTATGCAGAATCAGGCTACTACAGTGATGAAGAACCCATGCTCTGGGGACAGGCTGCCTGGGTTCAAATCCCAGGTCTGCCACTTGCTGGCCGTGTGACCTCAGCTAAATTACTTGACCTTGCTGTTTCTCAGTTTCCTCATTTGTTAAAACTAGGAAACAAATGATAGTTACCTTAGGGCTGCTGTGAAGATTAAACGACACAATTTTTTGTTGGGGACTTAGTGCAGTGCACACACATGAGAAGCACCGATTAAAGGCTGGCATTGACCTGGGTGGGATGGGACACTTGGCAAAATACTGTTGAGAGGTGAGCTCAGTAGTGAAAACCTTCTTGGGATTCTTAGGTTTTTGGTGGAGGGAGAAAACCATTTGCTAAATCATTTCGGCACACATTTAACAGAATCATCTGGCTAAGGTAAAGGATTTTCAAGGGGTAATGTTGAGGTATTATTGCCAAGTTTATCAACATTGATTTTGGCAAAATAATAATCATCCATTCAGTACTTGATCCATGCAGCTCACTGGGGTGGAGGCTAGTGCTACAAGAAGGACGACCAGATGCTCCTCTCCCCCAGAGGGACACAGGACCAAAGAGCCTCTGGTGACAAGGCTATGAATGATGCTTGTTTTCTTTCTGGATTTTCTAAATTTTCCATGATGTTACAGAAACCATTTATGATCAGGAACTATGCTGTGATTTTTTTAAATGTTGTCTTGTCCACGATGTGTCCAGAGGCCTGGGAATCTCAGATATGAGTGGGTTCATCGAGGAAGGAAGGGGCAGGGGCTTCACGGGGAGGTGAGACTTGAAGAAAGGGCAGGATCCGGATTGGGTCAGCAGGGGAGGAGGGCTGGCCAAGAATAAAGACCAGGAAGGCCTGCCTTGGCTCTTTCACTGAGAGAACCGTAGAGCTGTTCCTGCGTGGGGCATGGTGGCTCAGCCCTGGCCTGGCCAGCTCCTAGCCTGTGTGGCTTCTAGCAGGTTGTTCAGCCTTAGTGTTCCCATCTTTAAAATGGGGGTCATACATGGTTCACTGTCTGATAGATGCATGGAGAGCTTCTGAATCAGAACACACACAGGACTGTCAAAGTCCAGCCACCCTATCAAGGTTAGTCTCCATTTCCAGGGGCTTCCCTGGCGGCTCAGCAGTGCAGAATCCGCCTGCCAATGCAAGAGACACGGGTTCAGTCTCTGGGTCAGGAAGATCCCCTGAAGAAGGAAATGGCAACCCACTCCAGTATTCTTGCCTGGGAAATCCCATGGACAGAGGAGCCTGGCAGGTTACAGTATATGGGATTGCAAAGAATAGGACATGAGTTAGTGACTAAACAATAACCACAGCTCCATTTCCAGCTCATAACTGCTGTTAGGAAATGTGTATTAGGTGGATATGTGACTCCATGGATGGAGCAGGGCAGCCTCCCTCCTGGACTTAAACATATTCTGCTACACTCCAGGGGCCTCCTAGCTTCTACCTAGTTTTTCTCCTTCCTGCCGGATTGTCGTATTCAAATGGTACATGTGTGCAGTGACAACACTAGGGAGGCTGTTGCTGCAGTTTGTGAGCAGATGGGTTTCTCTGTGTCCTGAGACCAGTAATGGCTTCAGAGACACCTGTCACCAGCTTCGATAAATGTGACTTGGAGAATTGTTGGAGTCCTGCATTTTTCTTGTTTAAATGGTCCTGAATTGATGGTCGCTGGTTGCCACATGAGTGAGCTAGTCAGTGAAAGAGTGGTTATGGATCTAAGTAATACTGACCATACTGTTCCTTTATATCCCCTCCATGTTTTTGTATCTTGTATTTAGTAGTGATTGACAGTTTCCCCCTGGTTAGAGAACAGTTCACAAGAGAAGAGAGAGCTTACCATTTCCAAGTTAGCTGTAAAACCAAACCTCATCTTTGCCCTTTCAGCGCTCTCAGAGCTTTACTCTCTTTTCCTGGAGTGTTATTCTTCCTCTTACCAGCACTGTGGACGTTAGGGTCACGAGGCATCTGTTGCTATGACAATTCTCTGTGCTGTTTTGGTTGATGTTGCTTTCATGGCCCTTCATGGAGTGAGAGCCCACGCTTTTCCAGGTTTTCTCGCTCAGACTGACCTTCGTCCTTTCCCTGGGGTTGCTATGTGAGTCCACGTTTTTTCTCTTTTGAGGAGCAGAGACATTTCCACAAGAAAATTTCCTTAATTCTGTCGTACTGACATGAGCAAGATTGGTAATTTTTTTGCCACTAGTGGCTGGAGAGCTAGGGTTTAAACCCCACAGGAAAACCCTTTGTGACCCCAAAAAGCTTCTTTCTTGCTTCTGCTCTTCTAGTCTGCTCAAGAGTCTGAAAGAAGAGAAAGAATCCACCTGTGGGAAGCTACCCCAGTGGGTCATAAAGTCTGATAGGAAAGATTATGCACAAACGTGGGCTTTAATGAAGACACATTGAATTAACAACATTATAAATCAACTATACTTCAAAAAATACTGATAAGAAAAGCAAACACAAAACAGCCAACCACATCCAGAAGAAAACCACATTGAACGCTGACAATTTAAGTTTATCATGGGATTTGTTGTTTGCTCATGTTTTGAACATTCAAACCCTTGTCATTTAGGGTATGATGCCCCTAAAGTAAGAGAGTACCTATTGCTCTTTCCCATTTGGGTCTTACATCACTCTTGCCACTTAACCTCTATTTACTTTTCCTATTATGGAGAAGACAGACTGACCAGGATCCCATCAGAGGATTACAGGTAGCACCAGCATCATGGCTTAAGGGCATTGTTTTTGTTCAGTGGCTAAGTAGTGTCTTTTTGACTCCATGGACTGCAGCACGCCCAGCTTCCCTGTCCTTCACTTCACTACCTCCTGGAGTTTGCCCAAGTTCATGTCCATTGAATCAATGATGCCATCCAACCATCCCATCCTCTGTTGCTCTCTTCTGCTGGCTTAAGATAAACAGTGACAAATTTCCCAAATGCTTTAGAGTCTCAGTACTCAGACTGTGGTTTCTAGATCAGCAGTATCCCCATCACCTGGGAGCTTGTTAGCAAAGCAAAATCTCGGGTCCCACCTGAGACCCACTGAATCATAGTCTCCCTTTTAGGTAGATCCCAAGATGAGTCATGTACACAGCAAAGTATGAGAAATGCTGCTTCAAAAGGTCCTCTAGAAGGAGCTTACAGGGACCTCAAAAGCCACAGGGCTCTTCCTGGAAGCCCCAGATGCCTAGCTGGTTGACCATGCACTCCAAGGCCTAGATACTGTCTCCTTTTATAAAGACACTATAGCCTGAGTGCTTGAGCGCCACCTTCAGAGATAGCAGATGCTAAATGCCAACTGATTTCAGCCTCAGCTAGTTTATACCACCTTTAAAAAGACCTGGAGTTAGTTTTGCAGATAACCGATACTCTCATGGGTCCAAAGAGCTTTCGCAAGGATTGGCATCTCTGCCCATTAGGTACAACCCTGTTAGGATAGGTGGACTCCAGTAGTCCTTATGTGTTCAGAGAAAGTTCCGAAGGAGCAAGACCCTGGGAATGCTATCATTGTTGTCCAGAGAATCATAAAGATATTTTTCCAGGAAAGTGAAAAAAATTTTACTAAAATAAAAGTGAATGATTCTATCAGGAGTAATTTAAATATAGTTGACAGGATTTCTTGGCCTGCCTTTTTCCTTATAAGAATGTGTGGGTGCAGTTAAAGCAAGGACTCAGGATTCTTCCCAATCTGCTTATATTCCTGTTTCTGATATGTCTTCTTGATTGTTGAAATTTTGGATGCAGTAATTAAATTTATTTTTTTCCAGTCTGGCTCTTCAATCTATTCTTTTACCCCCCAGTTTTACTGAGATGTAATTGACTTAAAGCACTGTATAAGTTTATGGTGTACAGCATAGTGATTTGACTTATATACATCATGAAAAATAATTATCACAGTAAGTTTCATGAATATCCATCATCTTATGTAGATACAAAATGAAATAGAAAATAAAACCTTTCTTGTAATGAGAACTCTTAGGATTTACTGTTTTAACAACTTATATAGCATGCAGCAATGTTTAATTATATTTACCATGATGTACATTACATCCCTATTATTTATCTATTAATAACTTATAACTGAAAGTTTGTACTTTTTGATTGTCTTCATCCAGTTCTCCCTCCCCACCCCACCCCACCTCTGATAACCCAGAAGTTAGACTTATCTACATAGATGAGAGTGGAGGCAGAGGTGGGAACGCTAGATTATTACATTTCTGTATGGTGTCCTTTCTTGCTCGTGTGCTTTTTTCGTTCTCTGCATGCTTCCAAATTGTACACACTCATAAATGTTGATGCTAACACTGCATATTGAATTTTTAAATGTTTATTACCCAGCTGAAAACACTGAAGCCTCCAGCTATAGAAATAGCATGGACAGCTGGAAGGGAATCTCCCGGGTAGCCTGGTGGTTAGCTATGTAAAGTCTACAACCCAGTGGCCTGGTTTTGAATCCTCCTCTGACGCTTCCTGGGTAATACCGGGCAAATTTACTCAGCTTCTCTTTGTAAAGGAGAGATAATAATAATACCTACCACATAGGAGTATTATGAAGGCGAACGGAGATCATGTACAGAAAGCTGCTTATACCGTACCTAGCACAGTAGCCTAACCAATATTAACTCTTAGATTGAATCTGAAGTATGACAGAATTGGTTGGTTCATTGGAATGGAAGCCTGGGAATCAAATGAAGAGGCTGATAGAACTGAGTTTCTTAGATCTCATCCTACTTCCTAGGACTGATTAGCCATGAGGGGGTCTAGAAGCAAACCCAGCAGAAGAGAGAAGAAGAAGACGGGGGTGGAGACAGGCTACGCAGGCATCATTAGTCCCCTTGACTCACTGAACTGGCTGTGCTTTAAAATGAGAAACAGACAGTCTTTGTAACTAGATGATTCATATGAGGCTCTATGGTTTGTAGACCATGGCCATATTCACTTTCTCATTTAATCTCCATAGTTTCTCTGGAGTAGAGCAGCTGTCCTTTACAGAGAAGGACACGGAGGCTCAGCAAAGGTGGGGTCCCCCAACCAGAACCCTGGCTTCCAGCTGCCAGATCCAGTGCCTTTTCCACAGAACCTCTCAGTGAATCTGCAGACCCTTTACTAAGGTACCTGAAATGTCCTGACAGCCATTGAGAGCTACTTCTTTTCTCTCTGTATATAAGGATGGGGGTACATGCATGCATGCTAAGTTGGTTCAGGTGTGTCTGACACTTTGCAAACCCTAGGGACTGCAGCCCACCAGGCTCCTCTATCCGTGGGATTCTCCAGGCAAGAATACCAGAGTGGGTTGCCATGCCTTCCTCCAAGGGATCTTCCCTACCCAGGGATCGAACTCATGTCTCTTATGTCTCCTGCACTGGCAGTCGGGTTCTTTACCACTAGCACTACTGGAAGCCCAAGGATAGAGATGTTGAGCTCTCAAATAGCATCTGGATGTTTCCTGCCAAAGAGAAGGGCCTCCCAGTGTGGCTGATGCTTGGACCTAGACCTTTGTGCTTTGGATTCACACAGAAGATAAGGTGGGAAGCTGGGCAGAGGAGACGGGTAGGGTTTCATGCTTTACTTGCTGGAACCTCTTCTACAAGCCAACCTAAGCTGAGGAGAGGGTGAGTATTAAGGGATACCTACAGTTTGGGTCCATGTGAATTATGTAAAGTATAATGACAAAGGCTAATAAATGCCATGTCACTTTAGGACAAGATGGCCAATATATATAGATGCATGCCTCAGTTGCACTTTCTGTGCCTGTGACAGCCATTGCTAACTGAACAGGATCTTCCCCACTGAGCCTCAGAATTGTCCTGAACCCAAGGCTCCAGGCAGCCAGTCAGATTTGTTAACTGAAAAAGAATCCAATGACCATTCCTCTTTTAAGGAGCATCCCTTCAGTGAGATGAGAAGTTACATTTCCTATTGAGTTCATGAGTCTTCTTTTAGCACTTTGGTGACTCTGGAGTTCTTGGTCACAGCAACAATATTTATGTTTTATCAGCTACCTCAATGGTACCGTTCCTTTGATACTTTCACCTTGCTGTGTCATCCAGCAGCTCTTAGAACTGAACACTGAAATATTAGTCAACTGTGTTCATTGTCACCAACCATCTTCTTTCCCGCCTTGGAGTCCAGCTTTAACTTTTATTCCATCCACTAAGATACAGAAGGGAGACAGTGGTAGGAGAAAGGGGCTTCTCCCTTCTCCCCAGCACACACAAGATAGATGCCCACTGTGGAGACGAGATGTACCCTCCCTGCCCTTCTCCGCAGCCAGCAGTGTCTCTGAGACAGCTGCAGCCTTCTGAGCTCATGTCTGCAGTTGGCTGCGGTGCCTTGGCAGACCCCGTGCATCATATGATCCATGATGCCCGGCAGATGATTTTTGTCGCCAAGTATGTTCAGAGGGCTCTCTGAGACCTGTGAAGAGTTGTGGTCTGAGAACTTCAGGGTAAAAGTGTTACTTTGGTCAGGACTCTGCTCATCCTTTCCTCCTGGAAGTCTTTGAGAGGGAATGGCAAGGGGGCGGATGGCAGGGTGCTGGGAGGCAGTGCAGAGTCAACAGAACAGTCCATCTTACTTTGTCCTAATGCATTTAGTGTTTGGATCATAGGGCCATTCAGTGAAGTGGCCTGAAAATGGTTGATCCTTGCCTGAGAATGATCAACCAAGGGGCCGCATGTGAGAAAGGTTCATCAAGGAGTTGAGGGTTGGCAGCCCTGGGTCACAAGACAAGGCCAAGATGCCCACAGCCATGGCTTCCGGCCAGCACCAGAGCATTCATCCACATTGAACTGACCCAGCAAGGGGCACTCACAGTTTCTAACCCAGGACCAGCCAGTGCTTTAAGAAAATGTTTACTGTGTATTTATTGTGAATTTCCCTGATGATAATTATAGAGCATTTGGAAAATACAGAAAGATCAAAAGGAAAAAATTATCCATAATCACATTGCCTAAAAGACTACTCTTAAAATTTGGGCTTATTTCATTGAAGTCTTTTTCTCTTTGCATTTGTATATACTTTAAAAAAATTTGTATCATAATGAAAATGTAATTTTCATCATCTTTTATAGACGTGAGAACATTTTTTAAGTTATTTGTGTTTATTTTTGGCTGTGCTGGGTCTTCATTGCTGTGCATGGGCTTTCTCTAGTTGCAGTGAGTGGGCTTCTCATTGTGGTGGCTTCTTCTGTGGGACCTGGGCTCTAGAACACAGGCTCAGCAGTGGTGACCTGTGGACTTAGTTGCCCTGAGGCATGTGGAATCTTCCCAGACAAGGGATCAAACCAGTGTCCCCTGCATTGGCAGGTGGATTCTTAATTACTGGACCACCAGAGAAGTCCAGAACATTTTCTCTTATCATTCGATAATTCAAAAATACTACTTTAAGTGGATATATAAGATTCTATTTTATGGATGCTCCATAATTTATTTTGTTGAATGTTCTAGCAGTTTCTGTGTTTTTATATGTGTTTTATGAATAATAGCAGCATGCATTTTTATAGGAGAAAATACAGAGGGGAATAGATATTAACATCTTGATGGGATAGTCAGCACTGTTCATTGTGCTGCTGCTGACAGCCCAGATATCTGTGTGTGCATAAATATTATATGTGGATGATACTTAAAAGTAGAGACTCTCTAGACTCTCTGATAAAACCTACTAGCCCTGTGAGCACCAATCCATTGAGCAATTGACATTTCCATCAAATAAGTTTATGAAAATAATTATAAAGGTAGTTGACTTCCATGAGATATCCATAGCTGCTGTACTGAGTCCTGTTAAGTGCTGTTGAATTTTTTTGAATTGAACTATAGTTTATTTACAATATTTTGTTAGTTTCAGGTATGTAGCATAGTGTAATGAATCAATATTTTTATAATTATATTCCATTTACGTTATTACATAACAATAGCTATAATCCCCCATGCTATACAATATATTCTTGTTGCTTATTTACTTTACACATAATGGTTTGTATCTCTGAATCCCCTACTCCTGTTTTGCCCCTTTCTCCTTCCCTCTTCCTACTTGGTCACCACAAGTTTGTTCTCTGTCTATGAGTCTTTTTCTATTTTGTTGTATGCATTCATATGATTTTTTAGATTCCACATATAAGTGATAACAGTATTTGTCTTTCTCTATCTGACTTATTTCACTAAGCATAATATTCTCTAGGTTTATCCATGTTGTTGCAAGTGGCAGAATTTCATTCTTTTTCATGGCTGAGTAATAACTCCCGTGTGTATGTGTGAATGTCACGTCTTATTTATCCAGTCATCTGTTGGTGGACATTTGGGTTACTTCCGTATCTTGGCTATTGTGAATAATGCTGCTGTGT
Source organism: Nanger dama (assembly GCA_917880005.1). Lineage (NCBI taxonomy): Eukaryota > Metazoa > Chordata > Mammalia > Artiodactyla > Bovidae > Nanger > Nanger dama. The sequence continues at coordinate 31,684,020 of CAKJTW010000022.1, forward strand.
GGACTGGGGTACATGTGTCTTTTTGAGTTAGTATTTTTGTTTTCTTCAGATACATACCCAGGAGTGGAATTGCTGGGTCATATGGTAGTTCTATTTTTAGCTTTTGGAGGAACCTCCATCCTGTTTTCCATGGTGGCTACACCAGTTTACATTCCCACCAACAGTGTAGTAGGGTTCCTTTTTCTCCATATCCTCTCCAATATTTGCTATTTATAGACTTTTGATAGCAGCCATTCTGAAGTTTGAAGTGATATTATTGTGGTTTTGATTTTCATTTCTCTAATAATTAGCAGTGTTAAGCATCTTTTCATGTGCCTGTTGGCCATCTGTATCTCAGGTCTTCTGCCCATTTTTTGATTGGGTTTTTTTTTTTTTATATTGAGTTGTATGAGCTGTTTATGTATTTTGAATATTAACCCTTTATCAGTCATATCATTTGCAAATATTTCTCCTGTTCAGTAGGTTGTCGTTTTGTATTGTCAGTGGTTTCCTTTGCTGTGCAAAAGCTTTTAAGTTCCATTAGGTCCCATTTGTTTTTCCTTTCATTTCTTTTACCTTAGGAGACAGATCCAAAACAGTATTGCTACAATTTATGTTAAAGAGTGTTATGGCTATGCTTCCTTCTAGGAGTTTCATGGTTTCTGGTCTTACATTTAGATCTTTACTCTGTTTTGAGTTTATTTTTGTATATGATGTGAGAGGATGTTCTAATTTCACTCTTCTACACGGAGCCGTCCAGTTTTCTCAGCACGACTTATTGAAGAGAGCGTCTTTTCTCCATTGCGTATCCGCGCCTCCCTTGTCTCCAGTGCTGTTGAATTTGTATCAGCTGCCTTTGGTTGCCTTCCTGCCTTTTGGCCACTTGGCACTCACAGCTGCTTCTCTTCTCTCCCCTGTAGTTACTGGGGCTTCCGGATGCAGATGACGACGCTTTTGAAGAGTACAGTGCAGATGTGGAAGAGGAGGAGCCAGAAGCGGACCACCCCCAGATGGGGGTCAGTCAGCAGTAGACTTCGGAGGGCTCCCGCCTGAGAAGGAGAGTGAGCCCCGTGTACCTAGGGTGGGGTCGTGAGCTCCTGGGTTAGCATTTTGCATTAGCACTTCGAAACAGGACGTCTGACTCCCAGCATCCAAATTAATATGAAATACCTTTTTAATGACCACACAATATCTGGGATGAGCTTTGCTCAGAAGTGACCTGAATTTTACTCCCGTTTCAGTGGGTCTCTATGGAGTTGTCTCGGTAGCCTTTGCCAGTTTGAATTTAGAGTCCATTCTGTGGCTGACTGTTCTCTCTTGAGTTTATGTTGGAGAACTAACATTTGCTGACTCGGATGTCGAGAACTCTGAATGTATTAAGGATATGCGTTGAGTCATCACAGGTGGCATTATTGAGGGAAAGCATGGCAGAGAAGAAATGCAGTCTGCACTTTTTATGTACCTTTTAAGTGTGTGTAAGTGGAAGGTTTTGCTTATAAAGCATGAGTTTGAATATCTAGTCATTAAAACTGCCCACGTGCAAATACACGGGCAGAAAGGAGAATTACTTAATTTTGGATTAAGAGGGTAAGGGATGCAAAGAAGCCTGTGTTTAAGTGTTCTGCCATTACTGAGTTACCTGGATATAGAGCAACTGGTTCATGGTTAGGTAGAAACATGACTTGCATGTTCAGTTATTTTAAAACATGCTGATTCCAAAGCTACTTTTAAAGTGGGGAATATAAATGGGATGACATAAATTATTGATTTCTTGAAAATGTTCATAAGCCACCCCCATATGAAACATTTACCTTCTCTCTTTATAACAAGATGGCAACTTATTAAATTATGAAAACATCCCGAATCCAAGTGCCACTTAAACTTTGAAGCCATAGATGAATTTAAAAGGAAAAATAAACCAGGATAAAAAATTTTTTTAATATGATGGAATCCTTCTTTACTTCCTTAATTCATCTCTTATTCTTTCAAAAAAGTCAAGAAAAAGATCCCACTCTATAATCTATTTAAAAATTGTAATCAAGTGCTTTGAAGAATTCAATTGCAATGAAGTCATAAAGTGATATGAAGGTGGGACTTTTAAATCATGGGTTAGCTTGGTTCATTGGGGAAGTGTTAATGATCAAAATAGTCAGACAACTCACAGAAACAACTGTGATAATAACTGGAAACACTGCTGTCACCTTTTGGCCACAAACACTGAGTGGGGAAACTCTTTGCAATGCTAACATGGGATTATTTAAAACCTTCATTTTTCTTAGACCCTTCGGCATCTCTGGTTTTAATAGAAGATGCGGACTGCCTCTTTTACAACACTTGACAAATCATAACATCTAGGGTGGAACTGTTGTTAACATGCACACATGTGCCTGTTGGGTTGTCAAAGTTTTAGATTAAGAAAGCAGCAGTAGAGGCCACAGAGCTTATGGGAGTCTTGTATATCTTCCAGGCATGTCGGTGTAAATTTGATTATCTCAACATTTTCTGTTTAATTGATTGGTGCTGTGAGGAGCACAGCTGCTTGTGGTTAAAATGGTGTCCTGCAGTTTTAAGTCATCGGGTAAAATAATTTCGCGGTTTCCATCCGTGCTTTAGTGCCCATGTTTTGTCTTGATTTTTTTTTCTTGGAAAGACATATTAAAGGTTAACTTAAAGTGAAATGAAGTTCCTTCAGAATGGCCTGTTAACAAAACAAACCTTGAGGTTTCATCCAGTGGGGTGAGCAGACTCCAGGCTTTTGCTCTCATGCCCATGTTCTAATTGGCTGTGTACCTGAGCACAGGTGATTGGAATTGCACCTCCCATAAGTAGCACCCAGATCCAGAAGCTCCATTTTCACACAGTAGGCTGAAAGGATGATTTCTGCCACCAAAATGAAAACGCTTGACTAGCTTGCTCCATTCAGAAGTAAATTGGAAATTTTGTAGTTCGAGGCTTAAAAATCTAAATTTACATATGTTCAAAAATGGAATGGACATTAATATAAAATGTATTTTATGAAAAAAAGTGTTTAGGCTTTGACCAGATGCATTTTGGTATTATTATGCAAATGTTCTCTGTTTATAAAAATTGAGCTGAGATAAACTCAGCCATTCCATGCCGGGGAGAAATCTGGTCTTTGTTCTGCCCCCAGGGGTTGGGGGAACATCGCTGTGTGTTTCTTATTTTTGTGACAAAACCCCAAAGAACTTTGCGAATCAGATCGTTTCCTCTAAAGCTTCGTTTTCTCTGATTGTGCTTATCCTCTTCAGTGCACGCTGAGCCACGTGCACACATACACACACCCACGAGCGCTGTGGATTCTCTGTTCGGGTGGCACTAGAGCTTGCTCACTGTGGAGCCTCACCTGGCTGGTCAGGGACGCAGGCAGCCTGTGGTTCTCATTATGGAAGTGGTTCCCTGGCTAGACTCTCACAAACACAGAAACACACTGAGCGGAGAGGCACTGTGGCACCGTGGGAAGAGCGGGAGACCCAGGAGTTAGGAGACAGACCTGGATTTAGTCCTGACTCTGCCCGTGACCTTGGGCCAGTCCCTTCACTCACCTAAAGCAGGTGGTGTTTGCCTTCCTGCTTGAACCACTGCCCTTCCTTAACTGTCTTATTGTGTGTGTGTATAAAGAGCTACAGTCAAGGAAACTCTTCAAGAAATGCAAAGGAAATACCTTATGAATCTTGTTTGTGTTGGTCTGTGAGTGTTCGCAGCCCCTTAGCCCCGATGCTAAGGGGCTGATGAGATTCTGTTCCTTGGGTGAGAAGGTGAAGGAGGGCCCCCAGGAATGTGGAAAACATTCCAGTTGGCATGCTTTGCAATGTGGAAGGCAAGGGTTTTCCTGGTGCCCTGACAGACTGGGGCTTTGGAAGTAGAATAAGTTTAACTTAACTGAGAAGGGGAATTCACATGAGGAATAGCTGGGAGAGAGTGAAAGATGAGTACTTTGTTGCCATGTCATCCAGGGAGAGAGAAAGAAGTAATAGGAAGTGATTGAGTATATATGCGCAGGCATGTGTGTGAGTGTGGGTGGGTGTGTGAATAGGGGGATGGTTGATTGCTTATCGATCACTGTGGGCTGACTGTGAAGTCATGCCTGTGATAACATTACAAAACCTGGATCCCAGGTTTGAGTGAATCACAGAAACATTTTTCTGATGGTGACACACTTGCTTTCCCTGCCTAATAATCATACTGAAGAGACTCTGGGGAGTCGAAGAATGGATTCTGGAGGGAGGTGAGACCCCATAGTCTCCCTGTCATCACCCTGGAGACCCCAGTGTCCACCCAAGTCTTCCAGGCTCCCAGCAGCACATAGTGCTTCCCCCGCCCCCCATGCCTAAGAACGGGAAAAGTCTCTTATTTAGGAATTCTCCTCGTGTCCTGGTGCCAGAATCAAGGTTTCCAGTGTCTGCGAGTGAAACCTCTCTTCTCTCACAGTCAGGGTCCACATAGGAGCAGAAACCTTTCCCCAGCACTAGTACATCTCTAAACACTGCTTCTGGTTCATGAGAGCACAACGTGTTTGAACCCAGGGGAGCTGCGATACTAGAGCACTGTCAGAACTTATATTTTAGAAATCTTGCATATTAAAATGTACAGATGGGGAGGCTGTGGTATGAACAGACCCGATTTCCCATGGTTTGAGTGAAGACACGTAAGAATAGGCAGGACTTAACCTGTGGTAGGAGGAGATGAGGGAAGTGTTCAATGGAATGACAGAGTTAGGGTCTGACTCTTTAAATAAATAAAGCCAAGAGGCAGTCATTCTATAAAGTGCAAGAGAACTATTTTCCTGGCTGTCTCACCAGGGGCCTGCTTGGAGAGGCAAGGCCAGAGTAGGAGGTGGCTTTGTGACTTTAAAAATCCACCCCCCACCTCAGCCAAGGAGACAGTGGATGTCCTGCAAATTGGTGGAGTTCTGCTCCTCATTAAGCCACCTGCCAGAGAAGCCTGTATTTCCAAAGCACTGTCAGATCTGAGAGGGGCCTCTGATCACCTGTCAGGCAGGAGAACCAAAACTGACCTCACTGTCCGCTACAGAGAAGGGTCTGTGTCAGAAATGTCCCCACTGGCCAGAGGGCAGAGCCCACCTCCACCACGCTTCCGGATTGTAGAAAGAGCACAATTGAAACTCAAGTGGATCCCAGACCCCACTTCCCTCTAGTGAGTGAGAACTCCAAAGAGATGCTGTTGCCTGATTGGTTAGTCTTCAGAGTACCAGAGAAGCCTCAAATGTTTTGCATTAAAAACAAATCCTCTTCAGTAAAGACGTAATCAGTTATCTTGGTGATACCAGGTATGAGGTGAAAGGCTGAAGTCTTCTGGATTTTATGCAGACTAATTCTCAGACTTGCCAGAATGCCAGTAGCCACTGGTATCCCTGGCAACGTGGTGTCTGTGGTAAAATATATTGCTAAAGTTCATGTTCATTGGGCAGGTTGTTAAATAAAGTGTTGTCTTTGATATCACATTTGGATATCACTCACATTTGGATTACAAAAACAGAGGACCCGTGAGCATTTCATGTTGTAGAAAGTCCATTTAAAGCACGGTATGGTTGAATAGGCACAAGCAGTTAAAAGCAGGCGCTGGGCCACACACAAACGAACATTTAACTTGCTGAGAACTCTGCGTTCAAGTTGTTCAGTACCACGGAGAAAGCTGACGGTCTGTTCTTTGTAAAAACCGCCTTTGCCTGTTCTTTCCTTTTGTTTTTGTTTCTTCAGATTCATTTTTTACTTTAAATACCTTCTGATAGCTAGGCAGATAAGATACAGAGCAGTGCTTTGTATCTCCTCAGCTTTTTAGAGGAGAGAGGAAACCGTCAGTTCTAGGGAAAACCCGAGACCATCTGTGAACCAGTCTTCATTTGTATAAGAGAGCAACGCTGAGTTATCCACATAAGAAGCAAAAGCAAGGAATGGTTTGGGGCTTTTGTTTTTTAGCTGAGAAATGTTTCATGCAGGGTGTGTATGCTTTCTTTGCCTTTATATTTCTTTTCGAAGAAATCTCTTGTAAATTACAGAACTGTGAAATGGGTTGCCAAAAACTGTTGCCCTTCGTTAGATGCTTCAGCAGTGTAAACCCCAAATTGAACCCTGTCTACACCTGCTCCTTCCTCACTCCCCTGTGGGTGAGGATCTCATCCAACGATGTAATTACCATACGCTTGCTATTAAAGAGCCTTCCGATCTCTGGTGACATGTGCCTCTTGTTTACCGTCTCCTCCACGTTTGGTCCTAAAGGACACCTTCTTTGATCCAAAGGGGGACGGGAACTGGGGATCATCAGCCAGCTCTGTGGTTGCAATTGTTGGGGCCTGGCTGGGGTGGGAGTGGGCGAGTGAGGACATGATTGCAACAACCACTGATACAATTCAGATGTTAATAATTGATGTATTTGGAAACATTAATCTATTCTGATGCTGCAGCTGGTGTTTAGTAATTTTCCACTCTTTCTTTGACCCTTAGATTTTTTTTTTTTTTTCCTTGTCCTAATCAGGAATCCATTATGGCACCAATTAGAAACCTGTGGTCACTCTGTGATGACAGGACACTATTTCCCACTACTTTCCTCCCACTTGTTATTCAGAAACAGTGGCATTTAAAGAATAAATCTGGAAGTTGGTAATAAGTCCCATTATTTAAGAGCAAGTTTCTTTCCCCAAATGAATAGGTCTCCATAGACTGTTAAATTAGATTTGCGATTGCCTGAAATAGACACAGCCTAGAAGCTCATGTATGTGTTTCAGGTAACTTAATTTGTGCTTCTTCGTTTTAACATGGCTGTTGTCAGAGACTGTACTGAGTAGTGGGCGGTGTGCAAGCTTGCAGACCTCACTTAGTGGCAGTGATGTGGTCTTCCCCAGACAAAGCCTTTCTTACAAGAGAATTCCCTTGTTACTCTTAGTTGAGCGCTCTTACAGATAGACCTTTTGGTTTTTTAATATTTATTTATTGGCTGCATCGGATCTTAGTTGTGGCCCGTGGGATCTAGTTCCCTGACCAGAGATCGAACCTGGACTCCCTGCATTGGGAGCATGGAGTGTTAGCCACTGGACCACAAGGGAAGTCCCTCACAGACAGACTTTTAAAAATGCAAACCTGCTGCCCTATCCGAGTGCAGAGACTCTTTCCCTTAGCAGAGACTCTTTCTCTGCTCGGTTGTCCTAGGACAAGGCTCTAGCCCAGTCTCCTCCCCTGACCGGCTGTGTGCTCATAGGCTTGTCACCTCCCCGCCCCTCATCTCTGTTTCCTCATCTGTAAAGACAAGAGTACGGATTCATTTCCAAGTTCGTCCGGGCACTAGTGTTGTGGGGACATGTCTTGGCTAGTGAGGTCAGTCCAGGAGGGAAGCAAAGTTTATAAGGAAAGTGCTTTCTCAGGAAACCAGGGCTGGACAACCAACAATGGCAAGACTATTTCTCCATTTTGAACCCGTGTTCTCTAAGGTCCCTTTTAGAAATGAAGAGTCCAAAAAAGAGGCATTAATAGTTGGAGCAGAGGGGATTTTAGGGATTTTTAGTAGGGAAACTACTCTGTGATACTGTAATGGTGAATCCATATCATTATAAACCTCTCCAAACCCATAGAATATACAACACCAAGTGAACTCTGGTGTAAATGGTGGACTCTGGGTGATGAGGTGTGTCGGTGTAGGCTTCAAATGCATCACGGTGTGGGGCATGTTGAAATGGGGGAAGGGACGCATGTGTGTGGACCGGGAATCAATGGGAACTCTCTGTCTTCTGCTTGTGTTTGCTGTGATTCTAAAGCTGCTATAAAAAAAGTAAGCACTAATAAAACAACAAAAAGAGAAAGACCCCAGCCAAAACAGTAGATGTGTATTAGCTCCAGTGCTGACATCCCCGGATGTCCTGCCTTCCTACATGTCCTTTCTTTTTGTGATCAAGAATACAGGATAGGGGACTTCCCTGGTGGGCCAGTGACTCAGGCTCTGTGCTCCCAATGCAGGGGTCCTGGGTTCAATACCTGCTCAAGGAACTAAATCCCGCATACTACAACTAAGAATTCTCTTGCCACAACAACAACAACAAAAATCCCACATGCCACAAGTAAGGAACCAATATGCAGCAACAAGGATCAAAGATGCTGTGAGCCACAGCTAAGGCCTGGTGCAGCCAAGTAAATCAATACTAAAAACAGAATAGAAACCTATAACAAGATGGGAAAATTTGGGGTGATTTGCTGAGGGATGTAAAGAATAGTCTTCTTTCCTTTAGAAATGAATCTCGTTTTCATAATAAAGTCAGGCCAAGTGGGACCTCCCAAAGTCCCTAGTTTTCATTGTGGATGTCAATGGTTGAAATAAAATAATCAAAACCCAGTGTTTGTACCCTGCACCAGAACTGGAGCCAGTGGGCTGGCACATGTGTGGTGGAGGGGCTGGCAGATCATGCCCCCCTCCCACCACCACAGTGCCCTCCCGCTGACCTGGAGTGAGGGGTGAGGAGCAAACAGTCCTCTCTCCCTTAGTGGGTTTGGCCACCTGATCACTTTGGAAACTCCGGAAATGCATCCCAAATAGCTGGTCCTCCGCTTTTCCTTTTAGTTTTGTAGTAGGCAAATACTAACTTTGAAATACTTTCCCAATTTCTAACCTACCTTTTTCCCTTTTCTGAGCAAAAAGCAATGGTGTTCTTAAAAATCTGAGCAGGCTGTAATTAGGCAATCAAAGGATAAAGTTGGCATTTTCTATTAGGCAGCACTTAAAGGAGCAGAGAAATTTTCTCCTTGTTTTCCAGGAAAATATGGCAACCATGCAGGATGTAAAAAACAGGCCGTAAAACAAAGTTGGTCCTTTGGGATGCTTTTTAATTGGAAGCCTCTAGAGGTCAGCACCACATAAAGAAAGGGTTTCTTAGTGCTGGTGAGGCTCTCCCCCATTTCCTTGTGGAGCCTTTGGGAGAGGCGAGAAAGCAGACCCCCAGCGTGGCACGAAAGGAGCGGGCAGCCCAGCTGTGCATAGGAGGGAAAGGTGTAGAGTCCCTTCTTTATACATGAATCCTAGCATTTGACCCCAGTTGGTTTTCTTCCTTTCTCATCCATCTTTCTCTGCAGCTTCCTACCCCCATACGTACACACTGTCAGCTCAATAAACACGACTTATTGACCGATCAATGAAGCGTGGCATTTAGCTCCCCTCTGAGAAGGGCTGGGGAAGTGCCAGAGAGGAGATGGATGGCATATTTCATTTTGTTCGGAGCAAGGTGAAGGACCGCTCTGTGTTCTGAGGTAGCCCAGGCCTTTCTGGTGATCAGCTGGCAGGCTTTGTGAAGCCCTGTTGCTTCCAACCCAACTTCAGGGTGCCAAGGATGGGTCCCAGCAGGTCTCAAGTCAGGCTCCCTGAGGTCTGCACAGACCAGGGTGAGTGGGGGAAGGATTTGCGCCTCTGTAGGACATCTGGCCAGAAGGTACTTGGGAGCCCCTAAAGACTGGTCGAGGCTCCGGGGAGCCCCAGGACACAAGCTGCAGTACAGCGTAGAATGTCACAGACCCCCGGAGGACAAAGCCAAAACCAGGGCAGCCCTGGGGGCTCCCAGTGGCTCCCAGAGTTGCCCCAGGGTTTCCTGTTAGCCCAGGAAGGAATAGGAAGTCCTTTCCTTCCCTCTCTCCCCATTTCCCCCTGTTCAGTGTCTTATTGTTTATGCTGCATTAGGTCTAACTCACCTCACGGTCGTGGGATTGACAGTTGTCCTTTGCTGGGTGACTTGGCTGAGCTGGGACCCCGTCCCTGAGGAGGAAGATCGGTGGAAAGGACAAAAACATGTCACAAGTATAGTGGAAGCCCCTGGTGCCCTGAGAAACATTTTAGCAGTGGCTTAACAGCAGTCTCGCTACTACCACTAGATCGCAGAATGATGTTCTTTGATTCTGTTGAGTGTGGACAAGGTTTGAGGTTACCTGGCTCCCCAGTGTTGCTGCATCCTTTGTGAGTATGGACTAGGCCAAGGAGGTTGCGATCATTCTCCTATCAAGCAAATAGTTCTAAGTGAATATTACCCCAGCCGTGTGCACTGTTATGTGTGATAGTTTAACAAACTTTATAAAGCCCTTTCTAAGTACTGGGCACTGTACTAAGCTCCTTTAGACTCCTACAATCCTTCCAACAAAAGGTAGATGTTATCATTGATATCTCTCCTTTTTTTAATCTTTCTGTATCTCAAGGTTTGCTTTTTTAAAATTTTATTGAAGTATAGTTGATTTACAATATTGTGTTTAATTTCTGCTTACAGCAAATGACTCAGTTATATACATACACATGGATATGATTCAATGGACAGAAGTTTGAGTAAACTCTGGGAGACAGTGAAGGACAGAGAAGCCTGGTGTGCTGCAGTCCTTGGGGTCAAAGAGTCAGACCCAACTTAGCAACTAAATAACAACAATACACATATAATTTCTTTTTCATATTCTTCTCCATTACGGTTTATCCCAGGATAATAAATACATTTCCCTGTGCTGTACCGTAGGACCTTGTTTATCCATTCTATTATGTACTAGTTTGCATCTGCTAATGCCAAATTCCCAATACTTCCCTTTCCCACACGCCCTCAGTTAACCCCAGCACCACTGTGTACTTCTCAAGTGTGCGGATTGGAAAACACTTCAAAGGCAAATTCCATCGACTCTGAGTCTCACTTGCTGGTTTGGATGATCATTGCCATTGTTTCCTCCATTAATGTGGGGGAAAAAAAGCCGGCCACATCGCATCCCCTAGAAATGTTGGTGCCCCAAACCTGCTTTCCCTGCTTCTTTGGTCTCCAGTATCCTACATAATCCCTCATGGTTGGGATCCTGTGGGACCCAGAGAGCATGCTCGCTGGCGAGGGGCTCCAGAGCACTGGTGCTGGATCCCGGGAGCCGAGCTTTTCTGTTTTCTGAATGATGCTGGCATCAGACGAAGGAGCTGAGTCAAAACCAAACCTTTGAGTGTAGGAATTCTCCAGGGAGCATGAAACTGCACGGGATCCGAAAGACAAGGGGACAGACAGTGTCACATGGCGATGAAGAAAAGAGGGGATTTGGATGTGAGTCTTGATTCCTACATAGCTTTGGTCCTTTTAGTTTTGAGTTTCTTCTGTTCAGAAATGGTACCGGCCACTTGAGCTGCAAGGGACTATAAAAAGACAAACTCGAGTAGAATCAACTTTAAAACGCGTCTGGAAAATGTCCAGTTTAACAGTTCCTGACTCCCTAGGCCCTGTTATCAGAAATGGAAATCTAACAACTGAGGGGACACAAACTACACAGCCTCCCCTGACGTTGCTCTGCAATGGGATTTCCGGTTGGACTTGCACTTGACCAGGGGCCCCTACTGAGGACTTCTCCCCTACCCCCACCCCCACCCTCTCCGCACCCAGGCCTGGCTTTGCCACCACACCCAACGGGCCTCCACTCCCTCCTCTCCCACCTCACCTGCCACTGGGCCCTGTATCATTCAAGTGAAAGTGTTAGTCACTCAGTTGCATCCAATTCTTGGCCACCCCATAGCCTATAGCCCACCAGGCTCCTCTGTCCATGGGATTTCCCAGGCAAGAATACATGTCCCAATCTGCCACGGCACAGCCTAATTACCTAGCTCCATCCCACCCTGCCACACACTACCTGCCTCACATAATCCCACCCTGCAACATGCCTAGCCACCTCGGCTTGCACCTGTGCGCCCACACACCTACCCAACTCCCATCAACCCACACAACATGTGCCTATAGCTGCCACAGTAACCCTTTCCTAACAACTACCACCTCATCCCAGTCCATCCAGTGACATGATTATCTGCCTAGCCACAACAATCCTGACCAAGCATCTACACATCTCACTCAAAGATGCACTGGAGTGGGTAGCCAGTCCATTCTCCAGAGGATCTTCCTGACCCAGGGATCGAACCCAGGTATCCCTCAATGCAACCAGATTCTTTACCATCTGAGCCACCAGGGAAGCCCTTTATCATTCAAATTTCATCTAAATTTAACATGGAGATGTAATGCAGTCCTTTAATACACAACATTACTACTTCAGAAATATGTCCTTCATCTTTGTAAGTAGTCTTAACTCATAGGAAAATTCATGCAGGAAAGTGTTATTTATATTGAACCCATGCCATTTCGTAGCTTTCTTTACATTATGGTTAAAACTGGTGATTTGGGGGACTTCCTGGCATTCCAGGACTTAAGACTATGCTTCCACTGCAAGGGGCGTAGATTCCATCTCTGATCAGGGAACTAAGATCCCACATGCCATGCAGCCAAAAAAAAGCAAAAAGAAATTTGGTGATTTGGCAATACTTGGTGATAGAGCTAAACTCTCCAGTTCTCTTGATTTCCTCCTTTCTTCAAAGAGTATTTCTGACTCTGATCAGCTCCCAAATGGCTCCTGTAACCGGTTACAAGAAGTGCTTAGTCAGGGAATATGAGTGGCTTCGTGTAAAGCTCTTGTCGTGAAGGAAACACAAACCAGCACCCTTCTTGTGGTGAGTGAGAAGCATCTTCTCGACCTCTGCCTCCCAGGATTTTGAAAAAGGTCTGTTATCCATCAGGGAGCCAGAGCCATTACCCAGCTCAGTGCTAATGAACTCATCCCGCCCAGCCACATGGTCCAGTCCCTTCAGAACTCTGGCCAAATCTTTACTTAATGCATGAAAGCTGACTCCCTTGGGTGCATTTCAGACCTTGCTCTGACTCCACACTCTCTAGCTCTGGAAAAGCATAAACAAAGTTGGCCTCATGCTCTTGAAAATCCCATTTGAAAGCTAGTGTTGGCGATTCCAGACAGCGTTTTAACACAAGACAACAAACACTGAGTTAGGAATGCTGTCTGCTGCTTGGACCTCCTCTCCCGGGGATGGTCCTGCCTGCTGCCCAGGGAAGCTTTACAGATGTGGAGTTGGGCAGCGCAGCTGCTGGGAGATACAATGACCTTGGTGTGCTAGTTCATTATCAAGACAATGGCACTTTTGTGGATTTTCTAGAAATAGAACTTTTCATCTGGTGCCAGAGTGTGCTATGCTTTGGAGCAGTGATGTCACAAGGAGGCAGAAACTAGGCAACTGATCCTCTTGGCAGGGTGACTAATTCTCTTTCCCAACCTCTGGACATTTACTGATGTCATTCATCTTCCCCAAACCTGCCAGCTTGCGGGTGAGGAGAGAGCCACAGCTACAGACACGAGTTCTCATTTCTCTGGCTCTGATGCTCACTTTAGCGCTTCTCAGCCCTCCTCAGATTCCCCCAAATACCCTGAGGTTGGCCTCTGGGGTGTCTCATATGTGTTTGACAGGCTCATCTTTGGTGACACCTGGTGTTCTCCTTGCTGGGTGCACTCACAGCCATCCCTGCTAATGCTGCAAGACTCCCAAGTGGGAGCTGGCGGGCCAGTGTCCACAGACAGGCCCAGTTGTCCACCAAAGGCGTCCACTTTGCTGCCACCACCTGCCAGTGTTGGCCCGAGGCTGCCAGCACGAGGTAGTGAGGCCCTGGGTGTGTGGTCCAGGGTGCTGACCCCAGGGAGGGTGCTACCCAGGTGATAGCCCTGTTTTTATTTATTTTTTGGTCCAGCCATTTGCCAAAGGGGCTTGAGTCCAGAGAGTTGGACATTGCTTTGAATGACAGATTAGGAATCACCTTTTCATCCAGCCTTTCCTACTGTCATCCTGGAACCCAGTTTGTGAGCCTGACACACTTCCCAGGAGTGGATGCATGGCACAGGTCTTGGTGCTTCTACCCCATGATCCCTGAATGACCCTTCAGGAAGAGTCATCAGTAGATAAGATAGTCATGAAGCAGCCCTGGCCCCAGACACATCCTGATGGGAAGGCAAGGATATATGCTGTGGCCCCTTCTACTTTCTGTGCAATTTCCAAGTCAGGAGAGAAGCCACTCCCCAACACAAGACATTCACTTTCTGGTGGCTGGTGCTATTCTCCAAGGCTGCCTGGCTACACACCATCTCTAGGAAGGCTCAGAAAAGGCCCCATTTGAGCAGGAAGGCTGGAGAGTAGGAAAATGGCTCATGTGCCTCCAAGCCAGTGGTGAGAGATTGATGTGACATTGTTCTATTAAAGTTTCTTAATCAGTGCAACCTACTAGAATAGGAGCTATAGACTGACTAGCTTATAAACAACAGACATTTATTTTTTACAGTTCTGAAGACTGGAAGTCCAAGATCAAGCAGATTCAGTGTCTGAAGAGGATCTGCTTGATTCATGAGTCCTCATGTCGTGAAAGGGGTGAGGAAGCTCTCAGCTCTCCTTTTAATGGCACTAATCCCACACGTGAGGGCTTTATCCTCACAATCTAATCGCCTTCCCGAAGCCACACCTCCAAATACCATCACATTGGGATTAGGTATCCACATGTGAATTTGGAAGAACACAAACATTCAATCTGTAGCATAAAGTCACCCAGGTTTCTGCATCTAGAACTATATATATTCAGCCCCCATCACCTGATTTCGGAGTCATAGGAATCCTGGAACTCTAAGGCCTCTTTTTCCAACACTCTCTCTTTAAAAGAATCTTCCATGCATCCACACCATTGCCCAACCCCCAGCCCCACAACTTAGTCATCACTAAGTGGGTAAGGCACATTCCTGAAGTCCTCAGTATGGCCAGTCCACCAGTGCTGGGTGACTGATGCTATGAAAGCTCTTAGCACAACTGGCCTTTGGGATTCAGTGTTCTCAGACCCTTGTTTGTTCCTTGTTCCAGTTTCCTTTCCAACTGGTTCTCGATTCCTGCTCCTAGGATTGCACCCCCTTCTCAGTGCTGCACGGACATGCTCTCCCGCTGCAGGCCTGCCCTTCTTCCTGTGGCTATTGGATCAGGCTTTGGTTCCCAGGAATGGTCAGTCCAGTCATAGACTTGACCCTTCTGCTTTAGACCCTGTAGAAAACTGAGTGGCATTTCCCTGCTATGTCCCAAGATGCGGAATAGGGATTTTGGTTTGAGAGAGTTGTATTAGAGCTCTGACATCTTCTTAGAGCTGGGCCACTGGGTGGCAGAACTGGGTTCTGATTGGGACCAGGGTCACGGATAGCATCTTCTTCCAGCAGGGTCTGTGTTGATCTCAGGTAGCCCCCAAGGCATGGTAACTTGTTTACAAAGACCCAACTGGAATCTCTGTCCACAGAGATAAGTGAGCCTGAAGTGATAAAACAATCAGGTTCATTACTCGCCAGTCCAACTTCTATGCTGCCTGGCCTCGCTGTGAAACTCAGCACAGCTGCCTGCCGCAAGGGCCTGCCTCCAGTGCTAGTCTGTGATGGCCCCAGGCTGCCCACTGACAGTGCAGGCTCCTCTCCCAAGATTATCTTTCCCACCAGGCCTGCAGCTGGTTCTGTGCAGAGTGTATAACATGGTACAGATGCTGTTCAGGCTGCCAAGCATGGAAACCCTGCAAAGGACTTCTGTTTATAGGCAAGGCATTCCTGGTGTACTCAGAGGCTCTTGGGCCTGCTGAGAAGTAGCCAGATTCTCAGCAGGCACTGATGGGCGGGGCTGCAAGCCTCTGCCAAAGAAAGGCCTTGTTCTGCCACAGACAATGGTAGGGTGGCCCTGGCGTGATATCAGACGAGTTGGCAGCAGCAGCTTGTACGTTCCTGCTCCGACTTTACGGCTGAGCTCTGCCAGATTCAGGGAACTATCTCGGGTTTCGATTTAGGAGAATGAATTGCACCAAAAACCAAGGACTGTCTAGCTCCAGTTGACCTAAGTAAGGAAATGGCTGTAAACCATAGGTGGCTACTGAGTTCTGGCTGTGCCTGATCCTTAAGGGGCAATGTAATTGCCCTCCAGCTAAATGCTGCAGCATGATGGCCAGGGCCAGTGCAAGACAACTGCAGTGGTTTATCAGGTAGCCTGATGGCTTTCCCCAAGACCTTCCTGGAGGCCCAGCTCCTGCAGTGTGCAGCTGGGATGTTTCTGGTAGAAGCAGCAAGGTTTCCTTAAGCAACATTCAGGATTTCATTCATTAGCTATTGTTGTTTGGTTGCTAAGTCATGTCCAACTCTTCTGTGACCCCATGGACTATAGCCCACCAGGCTCCTCTGTCTGTGGGATTTCCCAGGCAAGAATACTGGAGTAGGATGCCGTTTCCTTCACCAGGGGATCTTCCTGACCTAGGGATCGAAAAAGCCTAACTATCCCTTCCCCCTGCCTCACCAGCAACCATAAATTCATTCTCCAAGTCTGAATAAGTTAGTTTATGTCATTTCTTTTAGATTTCACACATAAGGGGACATCCTGCCTTTCGACCTGTGTGCTCCAAGAGCCTCAGGGCTGAGGGGAAGTCCTTCCCAGTCCTGAGTAACTCCAACCACTCCACACACCCCTTTCCTCAAACGCCAGCCCAGGCAGAGCCCAGATCCCTTACTCATTCACAAGATTTTTCAACATGTGCACACTTTGAGGCACAGTTTCTCATTTACTTCCCTAAAGGCAGACATATTATCACTTTTATTATTGTCTGTGCCTTTTGACAGATGAGAAAACTGAGGTTTATGAAGTGGAATTAACCTGCCCAAGTTCACCCAGAAGGGAAGTATCTTAGTATCCTGTTGCTATATGGCAGATTGCTGCAAACATAGAAGCTTACAACAACTCACCTCTGTTATCTGACAGTTTCTGTGCTTCAGGACCCTGGGCACATCTTAGCTGATATCAGAGTGTCAGGCAGGGCTGGGGTTTCATCTGAAAGATCAGTTGGTGAGGATCCACTTCCAAGGTACTCACTTATGGACAGAATTCTGTTCCTTGTGAGCTGTTAAACCTCAATTCCTTGCTAGTTTTTGGCTGGAGGCCACTTTAGTTTCTTGTCCTGGGGGCTTATGTGATGTGGCTGCTCACATCATCAATGTGTCTGGGCTGAAAAGACCACAGAGAGTTTGCGAATGAGACAGATCCTACAGTCTCTTAGCACTTAACCTCAGAAGTGACATCTCATCACTTTTGCTATATTTTATTGGTCAGAAGGAAGTTGCTAGGCCAGCCCACACTCAAGGGGAGACTACAAAAGTGCATGAGGGTCCATCTGAGTCAGTCTGCCACAGGAAGTGACGCCTGGGCTTTAACTCAGCTCTGTCAGTCCCCAGTGTCTGGATTTTTCTTCTCTGCATGCCTGGATCCTCAGCAACGCCTTGCTGTTGTCTGAGCAAAAGGTAACAGTGACATCACCTTTGTCACGTGACTACCTCAACTAAAAACTCTTTTAGCCAGGGATCTTGAGTAACCTGATTTTAACAAGCAAGAAATGAGCATTTCAAATTAACATACTTTTCTAAAACAGTGTTATTTAAAGCCGAGCAGCTAAAGTGATGAAGCATAGAAGTGACGAAGGGAGGAGCAAATATGATGTCTTGTGATAAAGGCAGCTGACAACTGTCATCATCTTTTAACCCCGTCCTACACTCAGAGTCCATTGGTAAATAATCTCTGTATGCCTGGCCCAGCAAACTGGCTACTTCTTTGGAGAAACAGTTGTGATGGAGGAGCAGGAGAATAGCACCCAGCACGCTGCCACAGCAGCCTTCTTGGGGAGCCACCTTCTTCCACACCACTGGGGTGGACAGAGCTTCCAGTCTGTGTGATGGAGCAGGGATGGACTGATGGAATGTTCTCCTGTGATGACAGCTGGGACAGATGGTTAGTGTCTGTCATTCCTATCTCCCCCAGTCACCATCATCACACCCTGAAAACTTCCAACACCAACAATTTGAGTTGGACCGTAAAGAAGGCTGAGCACTGAAGAATTGATGGTTTCAAACTATGGTGGTGGAGAAGACTCTTGAGAGTCCCTTAGACAGCAAGGAAATCAACCCTGAATGTTCATTGGAAGGACTGATGCTGAAGCTGAAGCTCCAATACTTTGGCTACCTGATATGAAGAGCCGACTCATTGGAAAAGACCCTGATGCTGGGAAAGATTGAGGGTGGCAGGAGAAGCCAGCGACAGAGGATGAGATGGTTGGATGGCATCATCAACTCAATGGACATGAGTCTGAGCAAAGTCCAGGAGATCGTGAAGGACAGGGAAGCCTGGCATGCTGCAATCCATGGGTCACAAAGAGTCGGACATGACTTAGAAACTGAACAACCACCACCACAATTTCCAGTGCTGTGGCTTCTCAGCAGCTCAAACAGCAGTCTGGGGCATTCCTCTGTTTACACCTGTATCTCAAGCCGCAGTTGGGTGGCACCCACACCGTCCCCACCTCCTCAGAATCCTCACTCAGTTCCCACCACCCTCATTCATTTCAACATTTGGGACCGCTCTCTCTAGCTTGATCCACATGGGCATATTTATTTAATGACTTTTTATTAAAAACTCATTATAGGCCAGATATCCTTGCAAGCACTGTAACAGAGAAATTCCTTGTATGTGGATATATATGTATGTAGATACTTATGTGATAGAAGGTAAGAGCCTTGAAGTCAGATAGATCCTGCCATTTAGTAACAGGAGACTCTACTTTGGCAAATTACTTAAACTTTCTGAAACTTAGTTTCCTCTTCTGTAAACTGAAGACCATTATTCCTACCTTGTTGGACTGTACAGTTCGAATTAAGTCAAATAATTTGTGTGCCCAGCTTAATATTGTGCCCAGCACATAATAAATACTTAACAATACTTCCGTATGATCAACATAGGATAGACAATTAGCAGAGGTTCCCCGACTCCACCAAACTGTAGGCTCCCTGAAGGCTGGGACCACATCAGTCTTGCTCACAGTTGTGTTATTAGTACCTGGTACAATCTGGTACAACGATAGGCAAAAATGAGTCTTCAAAAACATTTGTGGCATGGTTTAGTCAATGAATAAATAATGCTGCAGTTAATGGCAAAATATTTATGGCGTGCATCTTTCTAAGATGCTCAAAGATTTCTCAGTATCATCTAATGCAGTTTTCAAGTCCAACTTGGATGCTAAGTAGTGAGTCTGGCCATTTATTTAGGCGTTTGGCAAAGACCGGAAGGGGCAGACTTGCCCTAAGACTGTACCGTTGAGCTCGCATGGTTATAGGGTTGGGATTCAGTTACTTGAACTCTTAGCTCACAATTCCTACATACCAGTGGGATGAGATCATCTTCCCAGCTTGACTAATTTAGCAAATAGGGAAAAGCCCCTCTGAATTAGAACTTTCTAATTCCCATGACTATGACTCACTTTGGAAGAAACAAATCAGTTGCCCCAGGCCTTGGTGTGAGCAAATGGTGGCACATAAGCCAGCTGCCTTCTATGTGTGAGT
This sequence comes from Nanger dama, assembly GCA_917880005.1. NCBI lineage: Eukaryota > Metazoa > Chordata > Mammalia > Artiodactyla > Bovidae > Nanger > Nanger dama. The sequence continues at coordinate 31,703,273 of CAKJTW010000022.1, forward strand.
CCAGAAGCACCATCTGAACACCCCTGCGGTGCCCCCATAGGTGATTCTCCTGTGGGCGAGGTTATCTGCTCAGGTGTGACCAGCAGTCACGCTTGGAGAATGAGAACCAATCTCAGTAGCCAGTGACCTGGCCTTGAGTCCAAGCTGCTCTTGCTGTGTGACCTTGGTTGTGCTTCTTTAACCTTTTTATTTTCTCCCTTGGAAATGAGGGAAAAGAACACCTTGTAAGGATTTAATGATATGATGTATGACAAAAGGTACCTAGCAGGCTTCCCAGAGAATGCTGGTTGCAGTCTGCACTGGAAAGCAGGGCAGGACTGGGGAAAACCTTCCTATTGCCTATCTCTCTCTTACAGTCTGGCCAAATTCCTATGGGCATTTTGGATGAGGAAGTGATTTTTAAGATTTATCTCAGAGCAGAACTCTTGTGTCCAGCAAACTGAACACAGAATGGAGCAGAAAAGCATGAAAATGACAAAGTGGAGCTCATTCATCAGAGTGGAACTGGGGGGACAACCTAGATCTTTGTCTGGGATCTGCTCCTCAACGGTTTCAGAGGTCACCGTGAACCCCAAAGCTTCTCAGAACTTGGTTGGAAAACAGCTGAACTAATGTATTCTGCATGGTTCCTGACAAAGCAATAATAGTATCAATACAATACAATGATATAAGTACTAGCTTCCCAGGTGGCGTTAGCAGTAAAGAATCTGATTGCCATTGCAGGAGACATAAGAGATGCAGGTTTAGTCCCTGGGTTGGGAAGATCCCCTGGAGGAGGGCATGGCAACCCACTCCAGTATTCTTGCCTGGAGAATTGCATGGACGGAGGAGCCAGGAGGGTTACAGCCCATAGGGTTTGCAAAGAGCTGGACACAACTGAAGCAACTGAGCACACACACACACACAAGAATATTATTATTTTCATATAACCCCTGGCCGATGGGCTTTGCTGGTGGCTCAGATGGTAAAGAATCTGCCTGCAATGCAGGAGACCCAGGTTTGATCCCTGGGTTGGGAAGGTCCCCTGGAGCAGGGATGGCTACCCACTCCTGTATTCTTGCCTGGAGAACCCCATGGACAGTGGCATCTGGTGGGCTTCTGTCCGTGGGCTCGAAAACTGAGCAACTGAACACACACTAACTGGCACTGCACTGATTCTCAAACTTAGCTTGCATCAAAATCACCTACAAATCTTACTAAAACAAAGACTGGTGGGCCCCATACCCAGAGTTTCTGAGTCAGTAGGTTTGGGGGTGGGACCAAAAGATTCCTAGTGGTGCTGATGCTGGCGTCTGGGAACACACTCTGAGGACGGCCGGTTAACTGTGTGTTTTCTGTATGACAGGTGCCATGCCAGGCACATAATTTACCAAGATAGTTTTATGTAGTGCTCACAATGATGCTTGGAGGTTGGTGTGGTACTATTTATATCTCTTATTTATAGATGAGGAAACTAAGCCTTAGGGCATCTAACTGACTTGGTCGAGGTCTTACAGGTATTAAGTGGCAGATTCCAATCCATATCTGACTCCAAAGCCCTCATTCTTAACCATAGCATTAAAATCTAAACCAATTTAATTTAAAAATTAAAATGTAAATGTATTATAAAGGATGAATACACTTATTCTCATACATTTATTTGCATTCATTGACCCATAACAAGTTAGTGGAATGAACTGGCTCTGAGGGAAAGAATTCAGCATAGGTTAAGGTTTGATGGAGAGCAGAAAGACAAGCTAGAACAGGAATTCCCGGAGAACAGCACTGCTCACCATGGTCTGTCCAGGGCATCGGGGCAGCCATGGGACTTTTCATATTTGACCAAGGGAGGTAGACTTGTGACAAAGGGTAGGGAACCAATTTCACTTTAGTCATTTGTTAATTAATTTCCAAATACTTACTGAATGCCTGTTCTATGCCGAGTGCTTTTTGGTGCCAGAGATACAGGGGGAAGAAAAACAGACATGGTCCATGACCTTTGGAGCCTACAAACTACTTAACATTATCAAGTCTGTAACAATTTTACTAAGTCTTGAGATCTAGAAATTCAGCTTTGAGCACATGATTATTTTATGTCTGAGTCCATTGGTTCTGACTCTTGCAAGTCTTATTATCTTATACTTTCATTCTGTCTGTTGACCCAGTGAATTTCCATTCTGACTCATGCAGTTCAATCTGATCCTGACATCATGATCTCAAAGGTCTTCTCAATAGATGTTTTGATTATTCTTGATTGTGGACAAAATTTGGCTGGTGTTTGATGATTGGTAACTTGCAAATGTGATTAATAGGTAGAGATTTTATTTAATTGGTCTGCTCTCAGGTTCTTACTCATTATTGCTAATTACCCAATGTGTCTGATATGCCAGATGGATGCTTAATGAATGGTCTAATGACGAAATCTGACACACCGACTCGAGTTCAAGAGAACCATGGTCCTGGGAGGAAGGTTCGTGTAGTTCTCCATTCTGCCATCCAAAACCTTGCCTTTTAGAGCAGGTTTGAGGTGGGCAGTTTAGATCCTGAGGATTATGTAACATTGCTTGATTCCAAGGAAATTTCCCCTCCATCCTGGGCTTAGCATACTTTCTGTGCAAACTCATTTTGAGGAAAACTCTGTCTTACTTGTTTCAACTTGGATTTGCTCAGTTTGGCAGTTATATGACCTATAAAAAGTGATAATAGATACAGTAAGTACTGACAACTGAAAAGCCAAATTTCAAGGAATCACGAGAAAAGAGAAAGAAAGAAAGGAATGCTCGGAAAGAAGGACTAGTAAGAAATCCATGACTGATGTGAAACGAAGGGTTTTTCATAACAAGCTAAAGGAACCTCTAGTCTGCCTCCTAGAGATGCAATTTCCTGCTATCTAATCTACAGATTTTTTTGCATTAAAAGCAAAACTAAATTTAAGCTTCAAAGCAAACACTCAACATTCAGGGAAGACAGATGGACTGTTGGCTTTGAAGGAGTGGCAGGAGGCAGTCTGCTAGAGTTGGCCCAAAGGAAAAAATCTGAAACACAGACTGTAATGCTAGCTGGTGCATAGGACCTGTGGAATGAAATAATTTTTTTTGAAAAACGAATAAAGAAGAAGGAGTTGGAGAAGAAGAATAAAAAGAAGAGGGAGGAGGAAGGGAAGAAGGCGAGGGGGAGGAGGAGCTACCACCCACACATTCAATTCTTTTGGTTAATGTCACATTTACTCATCAATCCTAATAGACCCACTAGTGATTATTCTTATTTGGGTATTTCCGGTGGAAAAGGATCCAGTCTGTGCAAAGCCTCAGTAGCTGTGTTATGAAGCTACTTTTAATTTGGGCACAAAATTAGCCTGGACTGAGTTACCCCCACCTGGACAATTCATGCAGCCTACTCATGCCCAGCCCTGCCCTAGCTTTTGGCAGGGTATCTCTCCAGCATGACTTTCAGTCTTGGCTTTGTCCCCAGGCTGACTGGCCAGGCCCACATTGGAGTGGGGCTGTAGGGGAGGAGGAGGGGGGGAGGAGATAATAGAGCTGAATGTTTAAGAGCTAAGGCTCTGGAGACAGAAAGACTGGGTTCAGATCTCAAGTTTGCCACCTGCTAGATGACCCTGGGCCTCAGGTTCCAATTCAGTCTTGATAGTAACCTGGGCTTATTCCCCCCCCTTTATTTTCAGTTGCTTTTTAAAACTGAAGTATAATTGATTTAAAAGATTGTGTTAGTTTCAGGAATACAGCAAAATGAGTTGGTTATACATCAGTTCAGTTCTGGGCTTCCCTGATGGCTCACCTGGTAAATAATCCACCTGCAGTGCAGGAGACATAAGAGACACAGATTCTATCCCTGGGTGGGGAAGATCCCTTGGCGGCAGAAATGGTGACCCACTCCAGTATTGATGCCTGAAAAATCCCATGGACAGGGTCCATGGTGGGCTACAGTCCACTGGGTTGCAAAAAGCTGGACACAACTGAGTGAGCACAAGCACACACATGTGTATGTGTGTGTGTATATGTGTGTGTATATATATATATGTGTGTGTATATATATATATGTATATGTATATACACACACACATATACACATGTGTGTTTTAAAATTCTTTTCCACTATATTTTATTATAAGATATTGAATATAGTTCCCTGTGCTATACAATAAATCCTTATTGCTTACCTGTTTTATATATGATAGTGTCCAACTATTAATCCCATATTCTTGATTTATCTCCCCCACCTACTTTGGCAACTATAAGTTTGTGTTTTATATGTCTGTGAGTCTGTTTCCAGTTTGTAAAGTTCATGTGTACTATTTTTTTAGATTTCACATATAAGTGATGTCATAAAGTATTTTTCTTTCTCAATCTGACTTATTTCAGTTAGTATAATACTCTTCAAGTCCATCCATGTTGTTGCAAATGGCGAAAGTTCATTCTTTTTAATGGCTGAGTAATATTCTATTGCATATATAAACCACATCTTCTTTATAACATGGTTTATGAAGATTTGATGAAATAGTAGCATATACTAACGGCACAGTCAGTGCCTGGCACAAGACAGGTAATCAGCAAATAGTACCTGTAATCACTGGCAATCTTGGTCTTAGTTTTATATTAGTATTAATGATTTAAAAGAGGAAAGTATGTGTGGGCCAAGAGCAATTCTGAGATGAATTAGTACCAGATTATGAAGTTTGTCAAGTTAGTTTCTAAATCCATTATGCACTGCTGTCCAGTAGAAGATACTGCAAAAATAGAAAAGTCCTATATCTGTGCTGCCCAGTACAGCCCAGCCATGGCCACACAAGCTACTGAGAGCACTTGAAATTTGGTTACAGGAAGTGAATTTTCAAACTTATTAAATTTAAGTAACCATATGTGATCTATGGCTACCATAGCAGACAGCAGAGCTTTGTAAGATTAAAACTGCCAAATCTATGTGGGAAAGGACAAACACTGTCAGGGAGTAGTTAAATATTAGGAAGCATAGAGCCTATAAGATTGAAGACATCAGAGAGAATCAAATTTTTAATGAGTGATGAACATAATTCTTATCCTACCCTTCTAGTGTAAAAACAAGCAAAATCTGAACCATTTCTAAATGTTCAGCATCAAACAATCCAGTTTTAGAGCTTTTAGACAAATTGTAATTCCACTGGAATGAAAGAGATCAAATTTTGACTTGGAATTTACAATCACAAAATTTGTGTCCTTTGGCAAACAGCCATAGTGCACAAATGAGGCAACACCAGATCTCATCACTGAACCACACACGTAGAGGAGAGTTTCTTAAGTGTCATTCTCAAAGTGTATGTTGATCCTGTAGGTGAGAGTCATTTTTAGGAGGGAAGATAAAAGAGGAAGCCGTGCTTATGTAACCAACTGCTGAGCTGGCAATGAATTCGCTCATTGGCAGTGTAATGAACGAGCCCACAAGGGGAGAAATTAATATAGTGGGCAGGTTGTCTGTTCCTATTGGCACAGCCAGTAGGTATAGGTATAAATCGTGTTTATTCACTAATAACTCAAAGTGTCACAGACATTTTGGGAGAATGTCTGGTGTCTATGATAAGTTTAAGTATTAGGAGAATCATAACCCAGAGGTTCAATGATCCAAGATGAAACATGTAAAGTTTCAAATATCACTGGTTTTACATTGCCTTTAATATTTACATGGAAGTCCCTCAGAGCTGCAGGAAAAGTGGCCCTATACTAGGAATTAAGATATATGGTTTTGAGACTTTGTTCCTATTGGTTACCAGTTGGGAGTCCTTCAACAAGTCACTTACTCTGCCTCACAATTTCAATATATGTAAAAGTGGGGTTGAGACTAATTACCTCATGAGATTCTTGCAAGGGTTTCATGAAAAATAATTTGGAAAACTATCCAGCACTTTGCAAATGAAAAATATTGTTACCATCATTATCATCATCATCATCATTGCTTTGACTTTCTCAACAGTCCTCTAGGAGAGCTAGATAGAGCAAGTTAATCATTTTGTAGATAAAGAAACCAAGACTGAGAGGGATTAAAGGATTTGTCCAAGGTCATGTAACCATGACCACCAGCAATCTCATCCAGGAGATGAACACAGAGGTTTCACATTTCTTCTAAATCCATTGCTTTAGAAATGCTTACATTCAAGAGATTGTAGAACTGTAACAGTCTGGGCTGCCTTTAGATTCAGGGGAAGAGAGGCCCTTGTTCAGGACCAGGTGTATTAATTAGTTCGTGTGTTAGTTAACTAGTAGCCTGCAAACTAGACCAAATCCAGCCTGTTTGGGCAAATAACTCTCGATGAGAATACAGCCATGCTTGTTCACTTAGGAATTGTCTGTGGCCACTTTTGTACTAAAGAGTGGAATTGGGCACAGTAATTGGAATAGGTGTCTCAGTGGTAAAGAATCCACCTGCTAATTCAGGAGACGCAGGAGACTTGTGTTTGATCCCTGGGTTGGGAAGATCCCCTGGAGGAGGAAATGGCAACCCACTCCAGTATTCTTGCCTGGAGAATCCCAAGGATGGTGGAGTCTGGCAAGAGACAGTCCAAAGGGTCACAAAGAATTGGACACGACTGAGCACTGAGCACTAATTGCAAAAGAGACCAAAGCCAAAAATACATACTGTGTGGTCCTTTATAGAAAAAATCTGCCCACTCTTGCTTTCAAGGACCCCAATAGCACATGTGTGTGTGCCAAGTTGCTTCAGTCATGACTGACTCTTCACGACCCTATGGACCACAGCCTGCCAGTCTCCTCTGTCCATGGGAGTCTCCAGGTAAGAAAACTGGAGTGGATTGGCATGCCCTCCTGCAGGTGATCTTCTGGACCCAGGGATTCAACCTGTGTTTCTTATGTACCTTGCATTTCCAGGCAGGTCCTTTACCACTAGCGCCACCTGGGAATTGCAAACACCACACCAAAAAAAAAAAAAAAAGTTATTAAAAAGCACACAGCCATCCTGTCTCTGGGGATCCCAGGATCTGTGCAAGCAGAAGGTGACCTATACCCCTTGATAGCCCCTATCATGACCAGCACACCTCAGGCCCCAGACCTCCACGGCGGCCTTGTGTGTCCACCAAAGGAAGGCTTGGGGCTTCTGCTGCTCCTAGCTCAGGTGGGCACCGCTTCTTGGAGTGCTACGATTTGAGTTGCCTAAGTATTTAAATTTTTAAAAAAATGACAAATCAATTAACTGGTCAAAGCCTTCCTCTCAGAGAGCATCAATGCCCTGGACTCTTGCATAACAAAGTATCAGTTCCTGGTGCAGCCAGGAATCCTGGCTTCTCTTTGAGTTTCAATTCCTAGTTCTTAGTCCGGGGGTTCTCAGCTTGGCACAGTGTTTACAACAGATACACGTGGCAACTGGAGAACATCGTGGCAACTGGAGAACATTCTGTGATATTAAACAACTTACGTTACTTTAAGACAATTTTTATATAGGTCTGGATAGAATGTGAGTGAAATGTGACACATTTCTTAAGCTGGTGACTCAGTGGACCTTGAACACTAGAGAATCATGAATAGTTTTACTTTTAAAAACTAATTTTATTTAAATAATTTGACTCAAATTTTTAGCACTTCTGTATTGTAATTTGCATTTTGCCTTTGGATTTTAAAAATCTTGAAGTTTCAAAAGACAAATATATATTTGAAAACATTTTAAATTTTCAATTTTTTACATTTATTTTCATTGACATTATTTGATGAAAATATCTTCAAATTTTATATCCTTTGAATACAATCTTGTCTTTATAACCCTTTGAGCATTAATGTCAATGAAATAAGATCCAGCTTTCTCATTTGTGATGGTAGTCACACTTTTGGTGTTGGCAAGAGCAGAAATAACAGGCCTGTCTTTGATTTTTGTTGTTGTTACTGTTTTTAAGACAACAGATGGGAAAGTGACTGAATAGAATCATTAATATGGTTATTGGTCCCCCGTCCTCCCAACCTCCTGATAGACAGTCTCTATTTGGAATTGTGTTGACTTCATTCTACCTCAATACCTCTGGGAAGGTGTTTCTCAGGAAAAAAAAGTTCTCTTCAGTTTTGTGACTATATAATCCTGTTGAACTGCTCTCCCAGTGGGTTTGGATCTCTTTTCCCCAGACTAATTTACCAGGAGGCTGCTGGTCAAAGGTTCCTGAGCCTCCCTGAAGCCCCAGCTAAGGCTGTCTTTCCCAGGGGAGGAGGGGGACTCTAGGACTGGCCTGGAAACTCGGAACCAGGTGGCTTTTATCCCAAAGACAGCTGCTTCCCCTGGGGTGCCATTAGGACCAGCCCTTCAGGGAGCCAACCCAAATCCCGCTTCTCTTGTAGTGAAGAAAGACGCACTTCCGAATCCACCCAGGGTTCTCCTGGAAAGCTGGCATGAATGGTTTTAATTACCCAAGCGGAATCCGGGGCCAAGGCTCAGTTCTGCCTCCCCAGCACATATGAGCTTCTCCCATATGTCAGAGGAAATAATGTATTCATTTGTGAGCTCATTCATTCATTGAACAAATACTGACTGCAGGCCTACTGTGTGCTAGGCATGGCACATGAACATGCTCAGCTTTTTCCTGTGGTGCAATAGGAAGTGTGTTTGGGATTTTTCCCCTTTGTATTGAAGTATAGTTGATGTATGGGCATTCCTGGTGGCTCAGATGGTAAAGAATCTGCCTGCAATGTGGGAGATCTGGGGTTTGATTCCTGGGCTGAGAAAATCCCCTGGAGAAGGGAATCCAGTATTCTGCCTGGAGCATTCCACGGACAGTGGAGCCTGGCTGGCTACAGTCCATGGGACTGCAAAGAATTGGACATGACTGAGTGACTCATACACACACACAGTTGATTTACAAAGTTGTGTTATAAATAACCTAAAACAATGTTGTGTTAGTTTCAGGCATAGAGGGAAGTGATTCAGATATGTGTGTGTGTATATGTATTCTTTTACATTGTAGGTTATTACAAGGTATTGAATATAGTTCTCTGTGCTACACAGTAAGACCTTGTTGTTTATCTATTTTGTATGGTGTGTAGCTGTTGGGCATCCCTGGTGGCTCAGTGGTGAAGAATCTCCCTGCCAACGCAGTAGACTCCAGTTTGATCCTTGGGTTGGGAAATTTCCCTGGAGAAGGAAATGGCAACCCACTCCAGTATTTTTGCCTGGAAAATCCCATGGACAGAGGGGCCTGGCAGGCTACAGCCCACGGGAGTCACAAAAGAGTCGGACACCACTTAGCGACTAGACAACAGCATCAAGTATGTATCTGCTAATCCCTAAGTCCTAATTTATCTTTACCGCCACCCCTTTCCCCTTTGGTAACCATAAATTTGTTTTCTATGTCCGTGAGTCTGTTTCTGGTTTGTAAATAAGTTCATTTGGGGCATCTTTTAGATTCCCCATGTAAGTGATGTCATACGATATTTGTCTTTGTCTGACTTCATTTAGTATGATAATCTCTAGGCCCATCCATATTGCTATAAATGGCATTATTTCATTCTCCCCCTCATTCTTTTTGATGATTGAGTAATATTCCATTGTATACATGTACCACATCTTCTTCATCCATTCATATGTATGTCCATTCATCTGGACATTTTCCATTATATGGACATTTAAGTTGTTTCCATGTCCTGCCTATTGTAAATAGTGCTACTATGAACATTGGGGTGCATGTATTCTTTTGAATTAGAGTTTTTCCCCCAGATATATGCCCAAGAGTGAGACTGCTGGATCATATGGTAACTCTATTTTTAATTTTTAAAGGAAGCTCTATATTATTTTCCATAGTGGCCACACCAATTTGAAACATATTTGGTTTTTGTCTCTGGTCTTTGGCATTGAACTTCCAAAATCCTAGGAATTTGGCCTAGGATTTTGGCCTAGAGGTCAAGCTCTATAAAAACTCTTGAATATGAATATTTAATGCCCCTGCTGGGAGGGTGGCCCACCCCCAGCTCTATGGGGACAAAAATTCCTGCGCTCAAGGCTCTTCCAGGCATCGTCCTATGTACCTCTTCCTCTGGCTATCCATTTGTATCCTTGATAATAAACCAATAATATAAGGAAAGTGTTTTTCTGAGTTCTGTGAGCTTTTCTAAACTCACAGTAAATTCTAGTAAATTTTAGTACATAATCTAGTAAATTTTAGTAAATTATCTAGTAAATTTTAGTACATGTACTAGAATCTAGTAAATTCTAGTACATTTCTAGTAAATTATCAAACCCGAGGAGGGGCTTGTGCGAACTCCTCATTTATAGCTGGTTGGTCAAAAGTGCAGGTGGCCTGGGACTTGCAACTGGCATCTAAAACAGGGGTAGTTTTGTGGGACTGAGCCTTTAACCTGTGGGGTCTGTGCTAACTCTGGGTAGTTACTGTCAGAACAGAACTGAATTGTAGGATACCCCGCCGATGTCCACAGAATATTAAAGCATCCCACAGTTCCCTCACCCCCATGAGCTCGCAAGGTAGCAGGGAAGGTCTGCAGTGAAACAAGCAATTACAGTAAGGTGATGAGTCTAACAAAGGGGATGGATGAGTTGTCCTGGGAGCCTACAGCAGGAGGGCTCATTGAGGCTCATTACCCTCATTGAGGAGGTGGAAAGGGGTTTCTGAGGAAGGGGCCTTCAAGGTGAGGACCTTGATACATAGAAGGAGATCAAGCAGAGAAGTTAGAGCAGGTCTGAATTCAACAGACACCTGTACCAGTAACATAAACCCTGGGAGAACCCTAAGCTCAGGATGTCCTAGAACAACTTCACAAAGCCTCGTGGATGCCCTGTGGATGTTCAGAATGCTGCTGAGCCTCATTCACTTGTTCAGCAAATGATAGTCAGCACCTTCTACATGCTAGGTGAGGAGCTGGCAATACAAGGTGAAACCAGAGTTCTTACACGGAAGAAGCTGTAGGTCTCGCCGTGAAGGTGAGTGGAGGGGATGCTTACTTTCTTCTGCCCAGCATCTCCATGTGTGGAGTCCAACTCATAGTGTGGATCTAGGAGTGCTAATTTCACCTCCTCTGGCTCCAGGGATGGGCATATGACCAGGCTTGGCTTATCAGAGTGCCATGGTGATTGGTTCATAGATGTACATGTGACCTGACGTCAGCCATTTAAATCCTTCCCTAGAACATATATGTATTTATTTGGTTGGGCTGGGTCTTTCTTGCTGCACTCAGGATCTTCAGTCTATTTTGCAGCATGTGGGATCTAGTTCCCTGCCCAGGAATGGAACCCAGGGCCCCTGCATTGGGAGCGCAGAGTCTCAGCCACTGGGCCACCAGGAAAGTCCTTCCCTAGAACTTTTACTGGAACTAAGGAAAGACTCTTTCTGTACCTGAGATAGTAAGGTAAAAACAGCATTGGACTGGAGATACTAGGAGCCGCCTTTTCCTGAAATTACAGCCTACCTAGGGAAAGAAGCGCCATAAAATAGGAAAGAGAGAGTCAGGGCAAGGGTGTGATTGCATCTCAAGAGTCCCTGGCCCAGCAGCCACACACCTCCTCCTAGATGGGTGGATGGATATCCAGCTTTGTAGTTACATTAACCAACAAACTCTCTTAAAAATTGACTAAAGTTGCGTGTGTTTTTTTTTTTTCTCACTTAAAATCAAGAATTCTGATTAATGAGGAAAGAGGCAGAAAATCCACTTGACAAGAAGGTGACAAATGCCATTATAATAGAAGGAAGATGAGGAGGCAACAGAACATGATGGGTGAGTGGCTGGTTCAGCAGATGCTCTTGGTGCCCGGCCCATGTCCGCTTGGCCCACCCTGGGCGTCTCCTACAGCTTCTGGGGACCATTTCCGTGCTTGTCTCCAGCTTTCTGCTCAAGGGCCTATGCTCCTCCTCCTGGAGAACTGTGCTCAGCGCAGGCACAGGACAGACCAGAGGGCGGAAGGGTTAGGTCCCTGAGGACCCACCTTCACCAGACGAGAGACTGCATTTATGGCGCCAGCTCCCGGCCCCTGCACTCCTGGGTGAGCAGTTCTGAGGGATGGTCTCCTCTGCCCTTCAGACGGTCTGCAGCAGGCCTGAGCCCCCTGTGGTCTGCAGTGGTGACCCCCTTAGGCACTGCTTTCCTCCTTCTCGCTCTCACTTTCCCACCCCGTCACCTGGGCTTCCTGGAGTCACCTCCCAGACAGACCATTTGCAACCAAATCCTTATCCAAACCCAGGCAGCTGGGCTCTGAAACTAGACCTATAGGTTTGAATCCCAACTCTATCACTTCCTGTGTGTTTTTGAATAGCTTGTTTAATCTTGTACCTCAGTTTCCCCATCTGTAAAAGGAAAATAATTTCACCAATCGCATAAAAATGTTGGGAAGTTGAAATGAGATACTATGTACAAAGTGCTTGGGAAAAACGTAAATGCTAAGTAAACATATGTGTAAACTATTATTTTTACTGACTGTTACCTGAGCACCACCAGAGGCCTGAGGTGTCTTCTGAGAAGAGGTGGCGCTTGGACTGAATAGTATAGCGCCGCCAAGAGTGAGGGAGAAGTGCATCAGGCAGAAGGGACCGGAGACTCCACCTCAGAAGCCACATCTCCATCCAAAGTAACAACTATAGAGGAGTACATCCTTTCCAAAGGATCTGAAAGAGAGGACCACAGAATAATCTATTCAGATACCACTTTTTGTTTTGTTATCTACTGCAGAAGAGTAAGTGTTCCACATTCACCCTCCTTTTCAAAAAATTATCTATTTTGATTTGGTCATGCTGGGTCTTAGTTGTGGCACGTGGAATATTGGATCTTCACTGCAGCATTTGAAACTCCAGTTCCCTGACCAGGGATCAAACCTGAGCCCCCTGCATCGGGAGCACAGTCTTAGCCACTGGACAACCAGGGAGGTCCCCACATTCCCACTCGGAATGGCATAAAGCCCTTGAGCCCTGGGAAAGATGTATTGTCCAAATGTGATTGTCTCTGTGTGTGAAATGTCCTCCCAAGAAAGGAAAGCGACCTGAAGCCTGCCGTCTGAAGAGGGACGTGCCACGCTCTCTTTGAGTTCCTGGGTTCACAGCAGGACCTCAGAGGGCCATGTGCCTGCTGCACCCAGAGGCTAGAGTCCTCATCCCAGGGTTCCAGTTCACAAATGTCCCTGGACCTCAGACTGGCACGGGAGTCTTTGCAGGCTCAGGCCAAGCACATAACAATGGAGAAGAGTAAGGAATGAAGACCAGGCTGTTTTGCTCTGCCTACTGCCTCTTGCCCATGGCGGATCCTGTTCTCACGTCTGTGTTTTGTAATCTCATTCCAGTGGGGGTCTCTCTGCTCAGTCAGGGCTAAAGATGTGTACTTTGGGGAGGTGGAGTTTCTGCCATTGCTTCTGCCTGATGTCTCAGGGGCATCCCAGGCTTCAGACCAAGTTTTATGTTCTTTACTTTCACCAGACATGAAGCAATGCAAATTTAAAGCCTCAGTACAAGTGGAGTTAAGGATAATCATGAAGTACTTTTTCCGCATGCAAAGCCAAGTCAAAGACAGGCAGCTTTCCCTGTCATTTCCATTTGCTGTGAATGGATTTTATCTGGCTAACTGGCTCATTCAGTGTGTAGCCCTGAAGGGGCTCTGCTTTCAGCAGGAGGTTTCAGTTCTAACTCTCCAACTCATGGACACAAGGCTCTCTCTTCTGTTCTTGAAGGACATTCAAACTCAAAGACCTTGAATCTAGTATTAATCGGGATGCAGTATAAGCAGTTTTGACAGACTCCTTAAATAGCAATACCTGAAATGAAAGAGTGTATCTGTTTCATGTGACAGTTCATGCTGGGCTGGCAGCCTTGCCCTGTGATGTTGTTGGGAGTTCAAGGTTCTTCCATATTGTCTTCTCATTATTCCTAGGGTGCTGACACTCTCCAGAGGGGTCTCAGCCAAGCTTATGTCCATGTGTCAAGCTTAAAATTAGGGAGGGATGGAGAGTATGGATGGATGTAGGGGATGTGACCACAAGATCAGTGTCTACCATAGTAATGGAGGCCAACCCCCTCTGCCCCAGAACAGATGAAATCTGATGTAGAAAATCAAAGACACGTGACCCTACTTCAGCTGCTGTGGTAGATGCTGATTAATGCCTGTGACAATTCTAATCATGAGGAACCAACAGGCAATGGGTGGTGCGGACAAACTAAATAGGTATAAATAGGGAAGTGTCTGTGTATGCACGCATGTGTGTGTGTGTGATTTCAAGTATTTTTATTCTGAGAGGTAGGTACCAAAAGTACCGACAGTTGTGTCTAATTCTGGATAGGTCAGCACTTTGGCACAGGCTCTCAATCTCTGATCTGATCCACTTTTACGGATTTAACAGATCCTGAAATTTACTTTAGGGCATATACTTCCTTCTTGCTCTCACTGGAAATTGAGCCAAAGTTGGAAATGTGCATTTTCAGACTTCAGTGAGGAACTCCAGATGGAGTCCCACTGGAATGTGGATTGAGTCCATGGTCAGAGAAGATGGATTAAATGGGAACAAAATAGGAAACACGTGTTTGATATCTAACAGCAGTTGCCATGGGTCATTCTGCTCTAGTAGTTATGCCTGGATCATTTGTATAAAGGCCCGTGTTACCCATTCTTCACATTTATTCAGGGGAGTGGGGATGTGTTTGTGTGTGCCTGTGTGTGTGTGAGGAGGTTCTCTTTGGTAAATGTGTCTGTCTGTGGATACAAGATGTTATTGTATATGTATCTTTGTGTCTCTAGTGTATGTATTTCTGTTTACAGGTAGTGGTTATGTGTGTACCTGTGTCTACATGTGTGTTGTGTATATGTGTGTCTGTCTCTGAGTTCCATGAGGCTATACCCTTTTTCTGTCACTATTCAGCGTGATAAAGAATAAGTTGTAAGAACAGAAGTAATCATGTTGTTGAGGATTCGATCACTGTCTATTTTAGCATATTAAACACGAATCTTAGCCCACAAACAAGTGTGCATGAAATGAAGCTCTCTTTTGCTTTGGCAGAAATTAATTTCTATCATAAGTCTCTTTGGGGGGCATGAGGAGACAGAAATTGAATTTCAATAATTCAACTTTCCTCCTCTCCCACCGCCCCTTCCTTTGAGATTGTCAAAGTTCCTAAGGAGTTGGGTCACACCCATATATGAGTCACATCTAGTCTTCATGGGCATCTGTTTGTGTTGGCACTAACCAGGACCAGACCTGGGGGATGGTGGGGAACAAGGAAGCCAGGACTGATTTCTGGGACTGGAGGTCTGGAAGCGGGTTGGGGTCTGACTATGCTGTATCATACAGATCTGCCTAAATCCTCTCTAAGGACCACCCCCACCCTGGAGGAGCCTCTCCACCCCTTCAGATTGTTGAATGTGTTTGCCTGTTGTTTGGGTTGTTGATTCACCACCGAGTGCCCCCTGTTCCATCCCCTCCCTGCTCGCCTCTCTGTGAGTTTAGTGCCATTCCTGGCACCTGAGAACCCAGTGGTTCTCACAGAGAACTCGAGAGTCTGTAGACATCTTCTCTGCCATCTTGCCCCTTCCACAAATTTGCACACTTCAATTCCTCTCATCTTCTGGATTTTTCTGTCAACCCTTCTCCTCCCTGCATGCAGAGCGCAGTGCACCTCCGGGACACATCAGTGTCTGCCCACTCCTTCCTCTCCCTTCCCCAACTGGGAGAGTTCCCATTTGGGTGAGGAAGTAGGGAGGAAAATAAACTCTGCCCCCTCACTGGGTATTCTTCCAAATGTGTGTTTCATGCCGAGGGTTTTTTTTTTTTGCTGTTCCTGAGGCTTAGGCTTTTAAAAATGAAAAGCTAAGAACCGACTTGTCAACATATCACTCAGCTTTCTACAATGTCTCTTCATCTGTGAGACAAACTGAGTGTTGGGCTGACTGATAAAGAAAGGACACAGGGTAGAAAGGCAGAGGGTGAAGAAACACAGCTTAAAACACATCAGTCTAGCACCTGACCACACCAGGAAGGCCACAGGGATACAGCTGTGTAGGACACCATAGCTCTCTGCAGTCAGGACTGGAAAACCTGTTTCACATACTTTGCCCTAGAAACCTTGGCAACCCCTGAGACTGTCTGAATTTTGTAGAGGAAATCTGTGCACATTTCTGTCTCCTTTGCTAGGCTGTAGACCTATTTCAGAGTAATAGCAAATGCCGTGACTAGGCTCTCAAATCCAGTATTCATAGGATGTGTGCCAGCCTCTGACTTGGTGCTCAACATAAGTGTTGGCTGTGCTCCCAGGGCGACCACCCATCCCTGTGACAGGCCAAGACTCTATTCCTGACTAATAGAATAGTACTGTGTCTCTAGGAATGAAGGCACACTTAACCCAGGCCAGGGGTTGGCAGTTCTACCCCATGGTTGCCAGCCTTTGCAAGACTATGCCCCAAGCTGCCCACTCTCTGGTCTTTCTGGTCTACCTGCCAAGCCTCACTTGTAGGCTGTGTGGCTAAATGCGACTCCTCTGGCAGATGGTCAAGGCCCCCTTTCAGGATAAGAAGGGAAAATGTGCTGGCAGCCAAGACTTCTCACAGGTGCAAATCTCTGCTCCATGTGCATGAAAACACTATCAGTGAACTTCAGGCTGAACTGCCTTTCCTAGAGTGGGCTCTGTGTGAAAGTGATAGATATTATATGAAAATAGGTCTCTGTGATCAAATATATTTAGCAGGTCAAATTCTCAGTCATTTTTTAAAATGTTTTATTTTGTATTGAGGTATAGCCAGTTAACAATGTTGTGATAGTTTGAGCTGAACGGCAAAGGAACTCAGCTATACATATTCATGTATCCATTCTTGCCTGAACCCCTCTCCCATCCAGGCTGTCACATAACATTGAGCAGAGTTCCATGTGTTGTACAGTAGGTACTTGTTATTAATTTTAAATACAGCAGTGTGTACATGCTCATCCCAAACTCCTGAACTATCTTTGATATAGAACTGTATGTTGTAATTCTCTGGATGAGGGTATAATATGTGACAATTCAGCTGGCCCTCAAACACTTTCGTATACAGATAGCTCCTGGGACTGTCGCTAGGTGGGACACACTTTGAGAAACGCCATGGCAGTGCACGTGTCTCTTATTACAGTATGTTGTTCTGTGGTTCTGACCGTTGTGGTTTGGGGGTTAGAAAAATATATTATCACGTAGAAGCTAAGTGACTAAGAAGCAGCAATTTGGAATCACTATCAAAGCAGCATCTCATCATTCCTGGAAATGTCCAGATACTAAGAAATCAATGGCTGGATTGTTGCCACTGCTCATTTCAGAGCTGGGTTTGTCTGGCTTTGTTACTATTTGTCCAAGGTCCAAGTTGTTTTTATACTTTCTTTCTTGAAGCACAGGCACAGTCTTCAATAGCCCTAAAAAATGGTAGGGGTCTTATGAAGCATCTCAGAGTGTTTTGATAAATCAGTAGCCTGTTTATTGTTAAATTAATTCATCCACCCCATGATTAGCATCGACTATGTACTGGGCCCTTTGAAACATACAAAATCAAATAAGGCAAAGTTCCTTTTCTTTAATATCTTCTGTGCCAGCTCAGTCTTGATGTCTTCAACCATTTATGTTCTAGGAAACACTAGAGGAACATATTTATAGACAAAAGGAACCCATCTGAGATGAAGTTAATAGCTGGTTTCAGTTTGGGTGCTGTGAGGTGAGAAACTGTTCCAAGAAAACAGAATAAGGAAGAAAGATCGTTGTTTCACTTCTACTTAATGTCAGTGAACTTCTTAGAAGAGGTGGTATTTTAAAAGAATTGAAATAAGGACATTTGGGCTGATAAATGAGCTATATTCAATAAAATGAGGATCCCAGTTAACACAGAGGATGAAAGGAGGCAACCTCCACCCATAGCTCAGAAACAGTGGTGCCAAGTATGTTAAACATCTTTGTTTAATGAAGTTGAAGACAACATCTCCTGTATTTCCTAATTCCCACTGTTATGAACTGTCAAGCCAGTGTTTCATTATAATCTTGGCCCTTAAACAGCACAGTTTATCCAAAGAGGACAGGGTATTAGGAGCAGAAATTAGGCCTTGGACCAAGTTTGTAATAAATAATCAGCTTCACTATGTAGGTGAGGAAAAAGCACCAACCACTAGATGACAGATTTACCATGGAGCAAGAGAAGGACAGACTCCACGTAGGCACTGCAGGAAAGGTTCCACTGTGAATTTTGACTGACCCATGACTCTCTTTCGGGGAAGAGTGGTCTGGAAAGAGAACATTAAAAGACAGAGAAAAGAGGGATAATCGGGGGCAAATGTCCCTCCATCCACTACTCTAGCAAAATCATTTGAACTCCAAGGTAAATGTTAGCACAGTACAGTGCCTACTAAATATTAAAGGAGAAACTCAAATTATTTTTCTATTCAAGCCCAATTAAGATCTACGTGAAGAATAGGAGAATTTTTCCTCTGACTCAGAATGAACAAAAGGCCTGTGAATAATATTAGGATGTGACCTCACTGTGGTTAAAAATATTTGCTTTGCTTGTATGTAGAATGGCAGGTAAACCATTCAGGACTAGTGTGGGCAACAAGAAATATAAACATAAAAGAGAAGAGGAAATGAAAATGCAGTGGTAATAATAGACTTGGATTAATACCAGTATTTTCAAAGGAGTCCAAACAACTTCAGATTCAATAGAAGTTCCTTTGCCAAGGACTCCGACACATTCCATCTATCAGCAGGCTGGCTGCTGTTCCCTAGAGAATGTCTGTAAGATCACCCCCTTGGTCCTCCATACTGGGGCTCCTGACCCACACGGCTTGCTTTAAGTTTCAATTTCCTTTTAGTCTTCTGAATGGAAGATCTGTCTTTCTCTTTATAATATATTCAGTTTGCTTTCAAATAAAAATAATATTTATGAAGATTTACCTGTCAAGTCAAGCTGACTTTTTAACCTGACATTTTGAGTAACAGCCATGTTAAAGTGTGACTCCAAAGATTCCAGCTCTCTCCCTTTGCCCTGGTTGTTTGGGGAAAAGCAGAGTTACATAAGAAAACCTATGCTGGAATTCAGTGAGTTAGTACATTTTAAATTTCAGATGCCTGGTTTGCTTCTCTAAAAACAAAAATAAACACAACCTTGGTCCCATTTTTGTTAATACTGAAGCTATTAAAAATGTTTCAATTACTGGGTTTGACAAAAAAGAGTATACTGAAAAAAAAGGTCCAGAGATGTTTATTAAAGCCATGTCCCTCTTTAGAGTACAGCAGCCTAGTTGTGGAGATAGCGAGTGTCTATTTTGTTCTGCCTTATATTTACACCTTGGTGAATTTTCCTCTTGCTTTGGTTGATGTTATACTACCTGGAAAGTGGCAAGCCAGAATCATACATAGCCTAGGCCCTGGAGAGTCCTGTGGTTGACACTTGATGTTCAAGTAGGAATTCATCAAGATTATCTGAGATCAGGGAAAAGGCACCTGAGTCTGCTCCTGAACAACCTGAAACCCCTAGTTCTCTTTCTCTCTTCTAAGTGTTCTTTCCTTAACATTTTCCTACATCAGGTCTTAGTTGCAGCATGTAGGATCTAATTCCTTGACCAGGGATAGAACCTGGGCCCCTGCGCTGGGAGCACGGAAGCTTTACCACTGGACCATCAGGGAGGAGCTCTTCCCAGTGTCCTTATTTGCCTAACTTGGATGACCTGTCTAGTGAATCACTGAGAAATTCACTGTCAGAGGCAGAATAAGCTTACTGAGCTGGAACCATCAGCCAAAGAATGAAGGTGGAAAGGAGCAGCCCCTGGACCAGCTTTTCTGCATTCCACTTCTTAATTTACCTTCTGATATTTCAACATAGACTTAATGGCCATTATATTGACATAGAATTTTCAAAAATGTTATTGAAGCCAAAAAGAATGGAAAGCAGGGACTTAAGGAGATACTTATACATCCATATCATAGCAGCATTATTCACAATAGCCAAGAGGTAGAAGCAGTCCTTGTCCACTGATGGATAAATAGGTAAGCAAAATGTGGTCTATACATTATGGAATATTATTGGAATATTGAGATGGAATATTATTGAGGCTTAAAAAGGAAAGAAATTCTGACACATATGCAGGATGGATGAGCCTTGAAAATATTATGCTAAGGGAAAAAAGTTCATCATCAAAAGATAGGTGCTATATGATTCCACCTATGTGAGGTAGTGTAATCGAAGTCATAGAGACAAAAGGTAGAATGGTGGTTGCCAGGGGCTGGAAGGAGCCGTGAAAAGGGAATTAGTGTTTAATGGACTCAGAGTTTCCCAGTTTGAAAAGATGAAAAAAATGGATAGACGGTGGTGATGGTTGCCCAAAATATCATGCACTTAATGCCACTAACCTGTACATTTTAACATGGTTAAAATGGAAATTTTGTGTTATGTGTATTTTACCACAATTAAAATTTTTGAAGAGACACAACATTGGAAGAATATGTTGTAGGAGGCAATGGTCCCCCTCCTCACCCCCATCCCCAGACACACTAGGGCATTTGAAGTAATTTAGTTGCATATTTAGTTTTCATATAAGCACTTGGTGGACGGAAGAGCCTGGTAGGCTGCAGTCCATGGGGTCACTAAGAGTCAGGCACGACTGAGCGACTTCACTTTCACTTTTCATTTTCATGCATTGGAGAAGGAAATGGCAACCCGCTCCAGGGTTCTTGCCTGGAGAATCCCAGGGATGGGGGAGCCTGATGGGCTGCTGTCTATGGGGTTGCACAGAGTCAGACATGACTGAAGCGACTTAGCAGCAGAAGCAGAGTGATTTATTTTGCTGCTTTACACTCCTGAGCATAAGAATATAAGAACAAACTCCTCTTCTTCCTTCATAGTGAAGAGTCAGGGTTTTCAGGTTCTTCAGTATTCTGCCCCCTTCTCCCATTGAGAATGATGAGCTTTTCTGTGTTTTTAAAGGCTGCTGAAAAGACAGCATCCTTTGGGTCTTGATTTGGTCTTTCTGGACCTGTCTGGGGAGGGTTGGGACTTATCCTGAATGGGCATGTGTTGGAGCCAGGAGATGGAGCCTAGGAATTTGAGATGGAGGGTGAAGGGCTGGGAGAGGTTGCAGCCCCAATGTCAGGAGGAGGTTGGGAGATTGTAGATTTGGGGGCCTGGGACCCCAATGGAAAGTTATATTAACACCTGGGAGAAGGAGCCGCTGGTTGCAGCAAAGACTCCATATGCCCACACTATGGCAGTCATGTGAGAACGTGCCCACCGAGGGGACATATGGCAACAGACACTGACGCTGGAAGCAATGCAAGTGACAAAGAGCAAGTACCAGGGACAGCCACAGTAGATTAAGGAGCTTATGGGGCCACATAACTTCCTGTTTCTGTGCCAGTCACTAGAGGGAGGGGGTAAGCGTGAGCTTGAGGGACAGGAGAGGAAAACATGCTCAGAGCTGGATATGAGGCGATGGGGGAAGAAACAAAGAAGCATGCGCTGCCTGCACCTTTAACAAATGCCTTGGCACACTTCCAGCTGTCGCAATTGTCCATATTTACTCTGAATCCAATCTGTGATTCCTATTGTCTTCTTACACTGTGGGCCACTTAGGAAGATGTAACAGATGGCCCTGTGTGGCAAGAGAACTCCTTCTCCACTGTCAGGAGAGATTTTTTTCATGTATTCTGTTTCCTTTTATCCCAAAATAATTTTCTTTATATCAAAAACGATATACAGGTTTCATTTTGTAGAAGAGTATAAAGAAGAAAATTTAAATCTCCCATAATGCCATAGCATTATGGCACTGAGACAACCATGGCTAACATTTGACTGCCTCTCCTTCCCAGTTTTTCCTGTGCATCGTTGAATGTCTTTAGCCAGCTACCTCTTTCAGGTCTCACTGCCCCAGGTGTGCTGATGAATCTATGCTAAACCTTTCACGTGCCAGGCACTCATGCATACAGTCACAGATGGAGCCAGAAGTGCCACGTATGACACAGAACAGAGAGGAAGTTAAGCCGCCCATATGGGATGCAAACCCGCCACCTTCTCAGTAGATTCCTCACCAACCACACACCTGATTCTGATGCAGGCAGCTTAGATGACACTGAAGTGGTTCCAAACATTTATTGCAACTTGCATGATATTTAATCTCTAAAAATAAGTTTGTAAATGGTGTTTGGATTTCCAGGGCAGTTCACAAAAACTGAAGTGACTGGCAACATAACTGAGAGATGTTGATAACAGTTCTGATCACACGGTTCTCCTACGCCCTTCTGAATTCCTGGTCCCTCTGAGACCTGAATCCCACCTGTCCAAATCGTGACACCTCCTCCATGTCTTGGCTATCTAAATTATGAAGTTGCGTGGATTTGGTTTGGCAGATGCTAGTGGGAGATCAAAAGCAAGAAGAGAGGACTTGGAAAGAGTATGGTATCATTCACATGTGCTGCTGCTGCTGCTAAGTTGCTTCGGTAGTGTCCGACTCTTTGCAGCCCTCTGGACTGTAGCCCACCAGGCTCCCCTGTCCATGGGTTTCTCCAGGCAAGAATACTGGAGTGAGTTGCCATGCTCTCTTCAGGGGATCTTCCCAACCCAGGGATCGAATGCTGTTAATTTGGGAGTCAGGGTCGAAATCACAGGCTTTGGCATCAGTCCTGAGCTGTGTTCAAATCCCAGCGCTGCCTTGTATTAGCTGTGTGTTTGAGCGGATCACTTCACCAGCTTGAGTCCCAGTTTTCCCCCAGTTTGAGTCTCAGTTTTTTCATCTATAAAGTAGGAATGATTTCCCCGTTCAGCCCAGCTGGTAAAGAATCTGCCTGCAAGGCAGATTCCTTAGTTCAATTCCTGGGTTGGAAGACCCGCTGGAGAAGGGATAGGCTACCCACTCCAGTATTCTTGGGCTTCCCTGGTGGTGCAGCTAGTAGTCCCTTGTAGCTCAAGTTGGTAAAGAATCTGCCTGCAGTGCAGGAGGCCTGAGTTTGATTCCTGGGTCAGGAAGATCCCCTGGAGAAGGAGATGGCAACCCACTCCAGTATTTCTGCTTGGAGAATCCCATGGGCAGTGGAGCCTGGTGGGCTACAGTCCATGGGGTCACAAGAGTTGGACACAACTCAGCGACTAAACCACCACCAAGGATTTGTGTGAATGTTAGATGAGATAGGACATCATTTCTCAGGCTTGAGAAATGACTATATCTTAGAGATCCCCACTGTTGATTTGAATTCTTTAAGACAAGTCTTAAATATTGACAAACACATTCTTACACAGCTATAAAAGCAAAGGAAAGTTGACCAAAAAAAAAAAAAAAAGAACAAACAGCAAGCCAACAAAATTAAAATTGATTAATGTGATAAGTGATGCTATTTGGCTGAAATTAATGCAGCTTCTTGAAACATTCACTTCTAGCAACTGGATGTGGTTTTCTGGAGCTCAGCATCGCTGGCCTACTATATGCTGTACAATGATTCAACTCACCTACAACCTGAGTCTTAAATGTTGTACACTGGAGGGCTGCAGGCTGTCTGTTGCCTGCTGACATGTTTCATTTGCCCCTAACAGTATTCATTTTTTCAATTAATTGCTGTTAATAGAAGAATTAAGACATTTCACATAAATTCTGCCTTTCCAACTTCCCTTGAATAGCTAGATCTAACTCCATGCAGCTCACCGTCCCACAAGGCCACAGAGTCTGTAGCTGGATAGTGGCCCTCTATCCCAAGCCCAGGCTTCTCTTTGACCGCAACCCACGCCCCCAGCTGTACTCATTTTTATCAGCTGCCAGCCCCTGTTGTTTAGGGTTTGTGACCACTTCCTATGTGACTCATGCTTTCCTCAGTAGCCATTGACAATGAAAGAGCGCTTCAAGACACCCACAAAATGTGAGAACCCAAGAGCAAAAAGTGCCTGAAATTATGGGTATTCATTTATAAGATGTCCCTCTAGATGACTCAGCCAGGTATGTTTATATAAATGTTTGAAGATCATAGACACGCTTTGTTTTATTGGACTTCACTTTACTGTGCTTCACAGATATTCCTTTTTTTTTTTTTTTTTTTTTACAAATTGAAGGTTTGTTGCAACCTGCCTGGAGCAAGTCAGTCAGCACCATTTTTCCAACAGCATTTGCTGGCTTCATGTCCCTGTGTCACACATTTGGTCATTCTTACGATATTTCAAACTTGTTCATCATTATTACATTTGTTATGATGACTTATGGTCAGTGACCTCTGATGCAAGAAGATTATGACTCACTGAAGACTCAGATGGTGGTTAGTGTTTTTAGCAATAAAGTATTGTTTAATTAAGGTATGTACTTTGTTTTCTAAACATAATGCTATAGTGCCCTTAATAGACTACAGGATAGTGGAAACATAACCTCTATAAACACTGGGAAATCAAAAAATCCTTGTGACTTGCTTTATTGCAATATCCACCTTATTGCAGTGGCCTGGAACCAAATCCACAGTATCTGTAAGGTGTTATTGTTGCCGTTCAGCTGTTAAGCCATGTCTAACTCTTTGCGACCCCATGGACTGCAGCTCACCAGGCTTCCCTGTCCCCCACTATCTCCCAGAGTTTACTGAGAGTCATGTCCGTTGAGTCGGTGATGCTATCTAAACTATCTCATCCTCTGTTGCCCACTTCTCCCTTTGCCTTCAATCTTTCCCAGTATCAGTGTTTTTTCCAATGAGTTAGCTCTTTGCATCAGATGGCCAAGTATAGGCCTAAGGTATATCTACCTTATTGAAGTAAAAATATAAAAGTTTACATTCTCCCGGGATATTCCTAGTCCCTCTGGGCTCCTTAAACCCCAGTTTGAGAACCACTGAAATAAGGGTGTTAAGCACTTAGAACTATGCTTAGCACAGGCAAAGACTAATAAAAAGGCAAAGGTAAGGGCTTGAATGATAAGGCCTGAAGGTTCCTAATGCCTGCCTGCTTGACTTTGAGTCACAGGTTAAGCCGATTGACCTTTTTTTAATTAATTTTTTTGGGAGTATATTTGCTTTACAATGTTGTGTTAGTCTCCACTGTATAGCAAAGTGAACTAGCTATACGTATACATATATCCCCTCTTTTTGGGTTTCTTTCCCATTTAGGTTACCACAGAGTGCTGAGTAGAGTTCCCTGAGCTATACAGTAGGTTCTCATTAGTTATCTATTTTATACATGGTATCTATCAGTGGACACCGAGAGGGGCAAGCGGTGGGCTTGGAAGCTCATTGACATATGACTTGTCATTCACCATCCTCCACAGATCTCCTTCTTTGGGATATCCATTCTGAATTGTCCACCCACCCAAGGGCTCTGGCCCTAAGATCTCTCCTTCGAGGGATCAGAGTAACAGAGGTGACTCCACCCCTCTCCCTCTGAAAATAAATCATACACTTTCAGCTTCTAGGATCTTCTGTGTCAGGTGATTGATAATCCACAATGTTCATGAGAGGCAGAGATTCCTATGCAAAAACGAAATCAAATGCTTCTCCAAACCAATTACAAGGCAGTTGTTGATTTTTCCACAGTTCTTAACAAAAGGAAATGGGAAGTAAAAAGAGGTGTGCTGTTGTGTTTTGAATGATCTTAGAGAAATCAGCAAAATGACAGGGAGTAGGAGGAAAAAGCACAGGTCTGGAGGTCACACGTGCAAATGAAAGGGCGCCACTACACATTGTCTAAGGTAGGGACACACACTTTTAAATCAAAATTTGTCCAATAAACAGGATCAAACAATCAGCACCAAAAGACGAGTCCACTACCTGGACACTGCTGAGAAGGAAATGACAACAAACCAAAACTATAAGACATGAAAATCCATTTTCCCTTTGTGGATCAAGCTAAGTTTCCATGGCACAGGTAACCCAATTTGTTTTTATTGTTTGAGACTCTTAATTAACAGTAAGCCACCCTGAGCATATACCCCTTCAGATTTTCTTTGTTAGTTTGCTGTGAATGCACAGTGATGAGAATGGAGGGCAATGGGGGCACAGAAGGAGACGAGGTGTTCTCTGGGTCCCGCACATGCTGCTGCCAGAGGCCTGGGGGACTAGTGCAGGGGAGGGATGAAAAGTCTTCAAGCACTTTTCTGATAGTTGGCGGGCAACCCAGAGATGCACTGAGGATGTTTCTTCCAAACAGGCTCCTTCTTACCAAGCCTGTGGACAAAGACTGCTCAAGGGCAGGATGGTACACTGAGCCCCTGACTTACTCATGGAAGTGAGTAAATTCCTCAGGATCAAAACAGCACAGTCCTCTGTGACCATAATCATGACCAGTCATGCCCCACAAGAGTCCTGCTCCACCAGTCATGATCGCTTTTGATCCATGAAAGGCTGGGGAAGGAGTCTTCACTCCAGTAGCTGGTCCTGCCTAAAACCAAATAGGGGGCTGTCTTGGTCTTCTCAGGCTGACATAACAAAATACTTTGGACTGGGTGACTTAAACAACATTAATGTATTTCTCTCAGTTCTAAATGCTAGGAAGTCCAAGATCAAGATACTGGAAGCTTCAGTGGTTCTCTTCCTTGTTTGCAGATGACGGCCTTCTTGCTGTGTTCCAGGTGTCAAAGAGTAGATGAAATCTCTGGTGTCTCTTATAAGGACAGTAACATTATACAACAAAGGTCCATATAGTGAAAGCTATGGCTTCTTCGGAGAAGGTAATGGCAACCCACTCTAGTACTCTTGCCTGGAAAATCCCATGGACGGAGGAGCCTGGTGAGCTGCAGTCCATGGGGTCACGAAGAGTCGGACACGACTGAACGACTTCACTTTCACTTTCAACCATTGGAGAAGGAAATGGCAACCACTCCAGTGTTCTTGCCTGGAGAATCCCAGGGATGGGGGAGCCTGGTGGGCTGCCGTCTATGGGGTCGCACAGAGTCAGACACGACTGAAGTGACTTAGCAGCAGCAGCATAGCTTCTGAGAGTTGGATTATAAGGAAGACTAAGCACCGAAGAATTGATGCATTTGAGTTATGGTGCTGGAGAAAACTCTTGAGAGTCCCTTAGACTGTGAGGAGATCAAACCAATCAATTCTAAAGAAAAATCAATCCCAAATATTCATTGGAAGGACTGATGCTGAAGCTGAAGCTCCAATACTTTGGCCACCTGATGGGAGGGGCTGATTTATTGGAAAAGATCTTGATGCTGGGAAAGCTTTAGGAAAAGGGGAGAAGGTGGCGGCAGAGGGTGAGATGCTTGGATGGCATCACTGACTTGATGGACATGAATCTAAACTGCAGGAGACAGTTAAGGACAGGGGAGCGTGGCCTGGTGTGCTGCTGTTCATGGAGTCACAGAGAGTCAGATTTAACATAGCAACTAAACAACAACAACAAAATTGCATCAGGGCTCTAACCTTATGACTCCATTTAACCTTAATTACTTCCTGAGAGGCCCATCCCCAAATACAGCCATGATGGTTGTATTTGGCATTCAATCTATGAATTTTGGCGGGGGACACAATTCAGTTCCTAGCAAGGACTGTCAATGTGTTATCATCTGAAGTGTCACAAATGTACCCACCCAGTCCATCCCAGTAGCTTGATTGATGTTAAACCATCTTTACAGATAGAAGTGAAGACTACCTACCACCTTTGGGTACTACCTACTACCCTTGTCCACTTAACTAGACCTAGTGAAAGCTTCATCTAGAAGCAGTGACCAAAGAATGCCTTTTACTCTGACCACAGAGAGCTTTAACTTGAGGGGAGAGAGGAAAGAAGCCTAAAGTTTCCTTTAGAGGTCAAACTCTCCATTTTACAGATGGATAAACTGAGGCTCAGATAGTAAAGGGGCTTCCCAGATGGCTCAGATGGTAAAGTGTCTGCATGCAATACGTAAGACCTGGTTTGATCCCTGGTTCGGGGAGATGCTCTGGAGAAGGAAATGGCAACCCACGCCAGTACTCTTGCCTGGAAAATTCCATGGATGGAGGAACCTGGTAGGCTACAGTCCATGGGGTCACAAAGAATCGGACACGACTGAGCGACTTCACTTCACTTTTTAAACTGAGGCTCAGAAAAATAATGTTTTAGATTTATTAGAGCCTTAGAGCCTTAAAGGAACTTCTGGGCCCATTCCTCATGAATTTATACTCTATATCAGGTCTGTTGGAATTCATAGAAAAATTTAGTTTCATGTATGCTTTCCCATGTTAACATACTGAAGACAGGATTGGGAATTCTCTGTGGGATTTCAGCCATGGCACCAGCCATGGACAAAGGAAGCAGAGGGAATTTTAGAATGCCTTCTCACCATGCTCGGCCGAATCCCAGAGCCTAGGGGTCTGGAGAAACTGCCTTAAGTTGTCGTAAGAAGCAGTGAACTTATGGAATGAAAAGTCCTGGAAAAAAGAGAAGATATTTAAACCCAGGGTATAGTTCCTCAGATTAAAATCATGTATTTCCCTCCTCCCTATTATCCTTATATATATATTTTTTTAATAAAAACAGATGAGATGGATTCCAAAGCAATACTGCCTTAGCACCGTGGTAGCTTAATGCTTCAGTAAAACTTCAATGTTAGTCTTTATTGTGGATTGAATTATATCTCAGAATGTGGCCTTATTTGAAGATAGAATCATTGCAGATGTAATTCATTAAAGTCACCCTGGAGCAGGGTGGGCCCTTAATCCAGTATGACTGGTGTCCTTATAAAAGATGCTGTGATGTTACAAGGGATGAAGTCTGTGTGATGACAAAGGCCAAAGTGGAGAGAGACAGCTACAAGCCAAGCAATGCCAGCCATTGCCAGCAACGCCAGCAGCCGGGAGACGGGCATGGAACCCGCTCTCTCCTCAGAGCCTCCAAAGAAACCAATCCTGTCAACACCTTGATTTCAGATTTCCAGCCTCCAGAATGCTGACAGAATAAATTGCTGTTGTTTTAAGCCACTCAGTTTACAGTAATTTGTGAGGACAGCTTTGGGAAACTAGTACACCCACTTGGCATAGAATTAGACCCCAGAAGAGAATGAACTGGGTGAGACTAGCCCTGAAAGGTGAGAATCTAGAGAGAGAGGGAATTGGCTCAAAAATACAAATACGTGCAAAAATGCAAATACACAGTTCCAGTTTCACCAGGCCCCTTTCACTTGTCCTAGGTGGACATGGCTAATGGGTCTAAGCACTCCCTCCTATGGGGCCAGGTAAGGTCTCTGAGTGCTTTTTCACTAGCTCTCTAGGCTGCTGCTACTGCTAAGTCGCTTCAGTCGTGTCCAACTCTGTGCAACCCCATAGATGGCAGCCCACCAGGCTCCCCCGCCCCTGGGATTCTCCAGGCAAGAACACTGGAGTGGGTTGCCATTTCCTTCTCCAATGCATGAAAGTGAAAAATGAAAGTGAAGTCGCTTAGTCATGTCCGACTCTTAGCAACGCCATGGACTGTAGCCTACCAGGCTCCTCTGTCCATGGGGTTTTCCAGGCAAGAGTACTGGAGTAGGGTGCCACTGCCTTCTCCAGGCTACTGTCACAGCAGAGACCCTTGCCCAGTTCTGATCCCTTCTTCAAAGGATATTTTCAGCTGGCCTCCACCCTGTTACTCCACAGTCTACTCTTTAAGTTTTTAGTGAGCACCTAATAGACTGAACCATGAGAACTACGAGCAGGGGCTGGGAGAGATGGATGAGAGACAGGTTCAGCTCCTGACCAGGAGGTGGCTACTGGGAAAGAGAGAGGCTGGGAAGCAGAGAATATGTATTAACATGTTAATTAATTCATATTAATTAATGTAAGCCCAGCAGACAGCATCTACAGAACGCTCTGAGTATCTAATAGTGAAGTCTTTGTTCCTACTCAGCCATTCCAAAACAAAACTCTTTTTCCCTTTTAAGGAAAAATGAAATCTAAGTAACACTCCAGTCTTCAATAAAACTGTCTGCACAAACAAACCGCTCGTGTAGTGTGGGTTGTAAGGACGGTTTCCTTTTGCAGCCGGGTCATCCAGGGCATGGTGTGAAAAGTTGTATCTCCTCCAACTCTCCTTTCTGTGAAGCCTGGACGGGACGGCATCTGTGCTTTCCCTGCCTTCACATCAAAGGTCTCGACACCAACTCAACAGAACTTTAAACAAAGACATGTCTGTCGTCCACACCCACTTAGCCCGCCGGGTGTCTGTTGTAACATTTCTGTCTGTCCTTAGGTCTTTGGAATAAACTAACACTGTATTTTATCAGACCTTATGTCTTCTCATCTGTTATCCTGCACGCCCTTCACACTGACATGCTGTGTTCAACTTTTAACCAAGTGTTCACTGCTGGTGGCATTTCCCCCTGCCATTCCCTTTCTGCCATTCTGGTATTTGCATTATATTAATATGCAAATGAAATGAAACACTTCTTTATTCAGTTGAGATTCACAGTTCTGGGGCTGAAGATGGGCTTGTTTATTTTTTTCATAACTCTTTATAACGCCAAGTTTTGGTGCTGGATTGGAAAGCAGATGTTTGCCTACCTTCTTTTTTCCTTCTTTTCTTCCTGCCTTTTCTTTTTTCTTCCTTTCTTCCTTCCACTTTCTTTCACTTGCCCTTGATGGGGACCAGGACAGGTTACCCCCAAATATAGCACCTTGGCATATTAAATATTTTAATCTGAAAGACTGAGAAAAAGGCAAAAGCAAGAATGTCACTCTGACCTCCCGAACAAACTTTCTTCCTTGAAATGGGTCTTCATTTCCTTATGAAGCCTCTCATGCCACATAAAGCTGATATTAAATAAACTGTGTGCTTTTCCCTGTTAATCTCTCTTTGTCAGTTTAATTTTCTGACCCTAAAAAGTCAAGAAAGAAAACTTTTTCCTCCCCTGTACCTTCTCTTGATTTATTCCTTCTTTTCTTATTTTGTTGCGGTAAAACATATATAAGATAACTTACCAATTTAACTATTTTTTGAAGGTACAGTTCAGTGATATCAAGTGCAGTTATCAGCAAGTTAATTTTTTAAATACTGACAAACTGATTCTTAAGTTTGTATGAAGAGATAAAAGACTGAGAATAGCCAATGCTGTATTCAAGGAGAAGAGTAAAGTCAAAGACCAACACTATCTGACTTTGACTGATTATAAAACTATGATAATTAAGACAGCGTGGAAAAAAAGAAGTGTTTCGGTGAAAGAATAGTCTTTTTAATAAATGGTGTTAGGGCAACCGAACATCTACATACTGAGACCCTATAGGCCTTATCCTACCCTCTGCTTTTCTTACTTGACATATATACTCCTTGATATTTAACAGCCTAAAAGATGTCCTCAGTTTTACCCTTCTATGGCTATCTTGAATCTGCCTCTCCTTTACCCACTGTTTCTTAGGGAAAAAAAGATTTGTTTTGATAGTAACCATAGCTCATCTATAGGTATAATATATATGCATGGGAAAAGGCTAGAAAGAGCTTTCTAAACTTAGGATTAATATTTAAAATTTTTTTTTCCTGTTTTGAGTTATCAGATCAGTTTTTCTAAACGACGCAGGAAAGCATCAGAAGATTCCTTGGAGAAAAGCCAAAAGAAGCCCAAATTCCTGAAAATGGTTAATATACTACACAGCACTTTACTTCTTTCTCTCAGGTAATCTCCATAGCAAGTCATAAGAACAGTACTATGCATATTTTAAAGAGGAATATTTGGGGCAGACATGATATATATATTGCTTCTCAGTCTTAAAAGTGTCTTTTGCAGAACATAAGCTTTTTATTTTAAAGAATCCGGCTTACCAATGATTTCTTTCATGGGTTATACATTTGTTATTGTATTTAAAAGCCATCACCATGCCCCAAGACACTGAGGTTTTCTCCTGAGTTACTTTTAGGAGTTCTGTAAGTTTGCATTTTGCTTTTAGGTCTCTGACCTATTTTGAGTTAATTTTGGTGAAAGGTGTAAGGTCTCCATCTAGCTTCATTTTTTGCATGTGGCTATTCGGTTATCCCAGCACCATTTGTTGAAAAGACTATCTTTTCTACACTGTATTGGGTCTATTTCTGGGCTCTCTGTTTTGTTCCATTGATCTATTTGTCTATTCTTTCACCAAAACACACTGTCTTAGTTATCATAGTTTTATAGTAAGTTAAAGTCAAGTAGTGTTGGTCCTTGACTTTATTTTTCTCCTTGAATACAATGTTGGCTATTCTTGGTCTTTTATCTGTTCATACAAACATTAGAATCGGTTAGTCAATATTTACAAAATTAACCTGCTGGTGAACACCCTTGATGTCATTGACCTATACCTTCAAAAGTAGTTAAATTGATAAATTTTTGTATGTTTTACCACAACAAAATAAATAAGAAGGAAGAAGTGAAGAGAGGGTACAATCAAACTAAGAAGGAAAAGGGGGGATGGATTTTATTCCAGCCAAGCTGAGGATTTTAAAATGGGGAAACAGACTCTCAGAAAGCTCTGAGAGCTGTTACACCTGTTAGAAGTGGAAGGCACAGTCAGATATATTTTTGAGACAAAGGACGGTATGTCACAATGTCATATTGATATTTTATATAAAGTTCAGCAAGGATACATAGTGCTGCTGCTGCTAAGTTGCTTCAGTCTTGTCCAACTCTGTGCGACCCCATAGACAGCAGCCCACCAGGCTCCCCTGTCCCTGGGATTCTCCAGGCAAAAACACTGCAGTGGGTTGCCATTTCCTTCTCCAATGCATGCATGCATGCTAAGTCGCTTCAGTTGTGTCCGACTCCGTGTGTGACCCTATGGACAGCAGCCCTCTAGGCTCCTCTGTCCACAGGATTCTCTAGGTAAGAATACTGCAGTGGGTTGCCATTTAAGCCCATAAAGAAGCAAGCAGCAAGTTACCATGACTCCCTACAGAGCTGAAAGGTATTTATGATAAATCAGGCTCTCCCCTCTGAGGAACCCTGGTTAATGTGTGGGCTTCCTGGCGGCTCAGATGGTAAACAGTGTAATGTAGATGCACAGTGCACATAAGGAGGGAGACAGAGGAGGCCAGCACAGAGAGGGAGTTATATGCAAAAATATTCGTGTCCCCCCTTAAATATAAATTTTATTTCTGCATATATAAAGTATAATATTCAGTAAGTTATTAATACATATATAGTATATATATAATATTACTGTATTTTCGTAAGAATTATATACATTTATATGTACATAGCTTACTGAATTGTACACTTAAAATCTGTACAATTTATTGTATACCAATTATAGCTCAATAAAGCTATTTTTTATAGTAAGTTCCTCTTCAGTATCTTTTTATAAATATAACTTTCCTTTATTTTTGGCTGCTCCGGGTCTTCATTGCTTTGCAGGGCTTTTCTCTGGTTGGGGCTGCTCTTCACTGCAGTGCGCAGGCTTCTCATGCGGTGGCCTCTCTTGCGGAGCGCGGGCTCTGGGCGCACAGGCTCCAGCAGCCGCAGTGCGCAGGCTTCTCGTGCGGTGGCCTCTCGTGCTGTGGAGCACCGGTTCCAGCAGCTGCAGCGCGCTGGTTGCTCGTGCGGTGGCCTCTCTTGTGGAGCATGGGCTCTGGGCGCACAGGCTCCAGCAGCTGCAGCGCGCAGGCTCTAGGGCGTGAGGGCTTCAGCAGTTGTGGTGCAGGGGCGCAGATGCTTCTTGGTATGTGAAATGTTCCCAGACCAGGGATCGAACTCTTGTCCCCTGCATTGGCAGGTGGATTCTTATCCACTGTGCCTCCAGGGAAATCCCTCAATAAAGCTATTTTTAAAAAGAAAGCAATCTACTTACAGAAAAGAGATATATTTCATTAAGTGATACTATATCCTTAGGTAGAATCTATTACAGCAATTGTCTGTGAATAACTTGAGGAAAAATTTAAAAAGTCGTATGAAATTCTGGGTGAACTGAAAATTTTGTAAAAACCTGTGAGCCAAGCTAGAAAACACATGCAAGATGAAAATACCTGCTTTAGGGAGTAAGAGTACCATGGATTTAGAATACCTTGGATTTTCCTAATAGTCTAAATTTTCTGCTCTGATATTGTTGCGCTTTCTTTGGAATGAATCTTCTGATCCTTTTGTTCTGCATGCCTTCCGTTATCTTGGCCTCCTCAGCTCCTGCCCCTGGCAGTATCCATCAGCATCTTTGTCTAAAGCACTTTGTTCCCGTGTGGGTCACTCCTGAGCAGAGCTGCTTGTTCTGGGCTTCAGGTGGGGGCAGGGCAGTGCTGCCTTGGAAGCATGAGACCCTTCTGGGCCTGTCAGTCCTAATAACAGGCTTGCTCCCTCTCCCACCTGGAACTGTTACACTGGCTTTCCAAACCTTGACAGGTTCTATTTCATGATTCCTTCCCTGTTAGTCATTCACTTCCCACTTCCCTTTGCTGTCGCCTTTTTCTGCAACACACTGGCTTAGCAAGCTCTGTGAGTCTGCACGCCACCAGGCTCCCAGCTCTCTGACTGCCTGCCCCAGCTGCTCCCCCAGCACTCAGCAGGACCATACAAGGCTTCATTTACCTCTGCAGCCCCCAAAGGTGGGAAAACAGCTAGCGGTGGCAGCTGCAAAGCTTCCCTCCTGCCCTTCCATCTCTCTCCATCCTTCCTGACATATTATCTTGTCACAAAGGAGTTACTTGGGGAAACATGCTATTATTCTTTCCTTGGTGTGATGAAGTCACAAAGGC
Source organism: Nanger dama (assembly GCA_917880005.1). Taxonomy (NCBI): domain Eukaryota; kingdom Metazoa; phylum Chordata; class Mammalia; order Artiodactyla; family Bovidae; genus Nanger; species Nanger dama. Next base: position 31,737,763 of record CAKJTW010000022.1, read on the forward strand.
AATTTTCCAGGGAGATAGGCCCAGCAGGCCAGTGCCCAGAAATGAAAAGAGAAGGGAGTTGGGCCTTTCACCCACATCCCACTGGCTTCAAGGACCCGTTTCACCCACCATGATGGTGCTGACTGCTTACGGTCAGCTCTGCCTCTCAGTGTGATGAGCATGGAAAGACAGGCAATGGCAGGCTGGAATTGACCATCTCATGGGCCAAACGGCTGTCTACATCCCCAGAGTAAAATGTGGGCAGCAGGTTTATGATGAAGGATTGTACGCTGGAGCCAGAAAGTCGCCTCCCAAGCCCCTGTCACCTGGTGACAGAGGGTAGGTTGGTGAGCCAGTGTGCCAGCTATGCAGGGGTGCCCACCTGCACTCAGAGCCTGCCACGTGGTCTCTTGGGGGCCCTTTTGGCTGTGGCAGGCAGCCTGACATCTATCTGTTCAACTGCTCCTAAGGTAGCCACGCCAAGACTCAGCCTAATAAAACAGAATGGCTCAGATGCTGTCAGACTGATTTGTTCTTAAAATGGGACTTGGTTTTTCTCTCTGCAGAAGGCCTGTCAGTTCTGTCGAGGGCAACCCAGGCTGCTCCTGGAGAAAATGTAGCTTCTCTCTAGTGTGTGGGGTGGGCAGGCCTCTGACAACTGCTTTCCTGGTCTTACCAGCCCTTGGGCTCTCCCTTCAAGCTGCCTTTCAAAGTTATCTTTTCTCTTATATTTCCCTGTGTCTCTCTCACTGTCTTTTTTATTCTCTGCTATAAGTTTGCACTAAACTTTTTGCAGAAATACATTTTGCCAGCTACGCTTGCCAGTTAATTATTCAAATACCAGGACACAGTCTGAAGGAGAGACGTCCAAGAGCACGTGGTGATGCACCATGCTGTAGCTGGGCCCTTTGCCTCTTGTCTCTCCTCTCTTCTCCTGCCTTCCCCTGGTCCCTAACAGGCAAGAGAATGTAGCAAGGGCACAGGCACACACCCACTTGCCACCCCCATCCCCACACATATGTTCCAGAAGAAAATTAAGTACCCAAATTCTTCCTTTTTAGTATTCATGATTGGCACAACAAAAGTCAATTATTATGCAAATACACAGTGCAAAACAGTGAGGAGAAAGTTACCTAGTTGGACCCTCAATGATTTACAGTTACGTTTTGCTTCATCCAGAAAACTTTTTTTCACGAGCAGCTGGGTGGCCAGTGGGAGCTAGATTTATACATCAAGCTTATTTTTTTAAGGTTAAGAAAATGCTACCCATCATATAAAAAAGTGATGGTGCTTTCAGACACCCTAAGCATGTGTCATAAAGATTTTAGATTTTATTTCCTTTTACAGATTCAGAAACTGAAGGACAGTTAGGACTCAGCTGCCCTGAATTCTAGGCCCTTGCTGGTTCCCATGGGATACCCTAAGCACATGTCATAAAGATTTTAGATTTTATTTCACTTTTACAGATTCAGAAACTGAAGGACAGATAGGACTCGGCTGCTCTGAATTCTAGGCCCTTGCTGGTTCCCATGGGGTGGTGGGATCCTGAAGATAGAGTCTGTCATGATGAAGCATCTTTGCAGCCCCATTAGATCTGGCACACAGTAGGGACTCAATAGATATCTATTTATTAACAAATGATTGGAGAGGACCAACTCTATCAATATGTTCAACATGGGTACTTTTATTATAACAATTAATGATTTAGTAAATGTATGAATTCAGTGGGCTTCCCTGGTGGCTCAGCTGGTAAAGAATCCATCTGCAATGTGGGAGACCAGGGTGTGATCCCTGGGTTGGGGAGATCCCCTGGAGGTGGGAGTGACAACCTACTCCAAGTATTCCTTCCATATTTCAGTTACTCAGATGAATCAGCTGAGCTAGCAAACTGCCAAGCACAGCAGGACTAGATAGCAGTGACCAAATTAAGACAGCTTTAGTTTTTCAAAGAGCTACTGTTTTCACATATGGCATCAATTTCTAGGAGTTTGTGAGAGAGGACGCTACAATTTTACGGAGATTTGAGGGCTTCCCAAGTGGCACTAGTGGTAAGAATCCACCTGCCGATGGCAGGAGATGTAAGAGATGCAAGTTATATCCCTGGGGTCAGGAAGATCCCCTGGAGGAGGGCATGGCAATCCACTTCAGTATTCTGGAGAATCCCATGAACAGAGGAGCCTGGTGGACTATAATCCATAGAGTCGCAAAGAGTCAGACACAACTGAAGTGACAGCCTGCACGCACACACGGAGACTTGACTGCTTCCGACTTGCTCCAGAGCCCTCAAGGGTACAAATCTGGGTGTGTTTACTCTGCCACTGGGCAGTTCTGAAGGAGGCCACGTCTGGGTGTTGTGCATGTCAATATCACCCGTGGAGCTTTGTTAGGAATACCTGTTTTCCAGGTCCCTCCCTGGACCAATTCAATCGAGAGCTCTGCAGTGGGGTCCACGTGTCACATTTTACAGCTCCATAGAGAGGCCTCCAGTGGAGCCAAGGCTGGCAGCCTCTTGAAAGCTGTGGGGAAAATGAGGCACAGAGAAGGAGAGGTAGGAGGAGAGAGTTTCCCTTTGCATTCTGCAAGCTCTGAGATTGCTTTCTGCCAGTAGCGCTGCTCGTACTTCAACACATTCACAGATCACCTGGGCATCTTGCTGAAATGCAGACTGATTCGGTAGGCCTGGCTGGGGCGTGAGATTCTAGCACATGCTCTGTTGACCCAGAATCCCAGAATTCCCATCCATATAGTCAGAAGCTCATTTCCAAAGGCTGATGTGGCTCTCTTCCCTGGGTCTGATCTCAGGTAGCCTTGGCCTGCAATGGCCTGGAGTGGGGCTTGGGTTCCCAGCCAGAGACTGAGACTGCGTCACAGCAGTGAAAGCACCAGATCCTAGCCACTAGACCAGGTCAGTGACAAGGGTCTTGGCCCTTTGGCTATGCAGAAAAGAATTCCCACAAAGATAGAAAGTAGTGAAGCAAGTAGAGTATTTATTAAGAGGAAAAAGAGAACAGTACATGTGAACAGATACAGAGGCAGGCTCAGAGAGAGAGTGTCTGAGTCACATGCTCATGGCAGTTTGAATTACTTTATGGAGTCTTTCTTCTTGCTTCCCTTTGGCCAATCCTTTTGATTTGCCTAGTTTACAGTCCATATTTGGTAAATCTCAGGACATTCCCTGTGTGTTCACTCATCTTTTAGCTAAGATGGATTCTACTAGAAAGGTGTATGGGTAGAACATCCCTTGACATAACTCCCCTTTGACCTCCAAGGAGCTTTTCTGTGCATGTGTGGTCAAGGAGGTCTCCCGACTTTGAGAATGAGAAATACGTGGTCTGGGCAGGGCCCAGACTGAGTTTCAGTCCACAGGGAATGAATCGCCAATTGCTTTACTCTGGGGATGCGGGGCCCATCTGTCTCCTGCCTAAAATTACCCCTGAGAGATATAAACCCCCCAAAAATCTTTACTGGAAAGATGAAAGGCAAAGGTTCGTCTTTCATAATTTCTTCAGGCTGACAAGGACTCATAGACCCTACCTATTTGGGGTCATGGAGCTCTCACCCTGTCTCATTAAAGGGGACTCAGGGTGACTACTGTGGCTTTAGAAGGATCTGCTGTGAGAAATGGCTGGGGTCCCTGCATCACCATTGTCCCATGATGCCCTAGAGAAAACAAACAGATAATTAGACTGGAAAAGTGGGGCTCAGTTCAGTTCAGTCACTCAGTCACATCCGACTCTGCTAACCCATGGACTGCAGCACACCAGGCATCCCTGTCCATCACCAACTCCCGGAGTTTACCCAAACTCATGTCCATTCAGTCGGTGATGCCATCCAGCCATCTCATCATCTGTCGTACCCTTCTCCTCCCACCTTCAATCTTTCCCAGCCTCAGGGTCTTTCCCAAGGAGTCAGTTTTTCACATCAGGTGGCCAAAGTATTGGTGTTTCAGCTTCAACATCAGTCCTTCCAATGAACACCCAAGACTGATCTCCTTTAGGATGGACTGGTTGGATCTCCTTGCCGTCCAAGGACTCTCAAGAGTCTTCTCCAACACCACAGTTCAAAAGCATCATTTCTTCGGTGCTCAGCTTTCTTCACAGACCAACTCTCACATCCATACATAACAACTGGAAAAACCATAACCTTGACCAGACGGACCTTAGTCAGCAAAGTAATGTCTCTGCTTTTAAAGATCAGTGAAAGACTATTATAATCAAATGGTCAAGCAAGGGTAGGAATCTGGTTGTACAAGGCCAGCATATTCTCTATTTCTAAAATGAAAGTTCTGAACCTGTTGGTCCCAGGTCTCCTTCTTGGACTGAAAATTCTTGGTTGCAGATTTGTAACAGTATGGAAGATGACAAAGCACTAGGCAAAATGCAACCTCAATCAGTACAGCTGAGAAGAGGAAGGTACAGAAAAATGGAAACCTTCCATCCCTTTGGCCTATGAAGAACTTAGCTTGGAGTAAACAAATCCAGGATTCTGTTGACAAAGTGGAGGATGTGAGGGTTTGCACAATGCAAACCAGGGAAATGTCTGTCCATCCTGTAGATAAGGGAAATAGGCATGGAAAAGCTAAGGCAATTAGTGGCTTCATAGTAGCATTGCTGCTGCTGCTAAGTCACTTCAGTTGTGTCCAACTCTGTGAGACCCTATAGATGGCAGCCTACCAGGATCCTCCATCTCTGGGATTCTCCAGGCAAGAACACTAGAGTGGGTTGCCATTTCCTTCTCCAATGCATGAAAGTGAAAATGAAAGTGAAGTCGCTCAATCATGTCTGATGCTTCGAGACCCCACAGACTGCGACTGCAGCCCACCAGGCTCCTCCGTCCATGGGATTTTCCAGGCAAGAGTACTGGAGTGGGGTGCCATTGCCTTCTCTACATAGTAGCACTAATCAGAGTCATATTTAAATCACCCAGCATGGGCAGAGACATTCAGTGAATTCCAAGGGCAAGGGTGAGAGCAAAGAAGACAACAGTTATTTACCAGACATATCAATTACTCTTTAAGTGGACTGAGAACTAGGAGGCAAAAAGAAGATAGTGGCTATGAGTACCTAGCCTAGGGTCTGACATTTTTGTCATTTTTTAATAGCAGCTTCAGGTCTTTTTGAATAGTGCCTCACTCAGGTCCATCTTGGAGAAGGAAATGACAACCCAGTCCTAGAGAATTCCATGGACAGAGGAACCTGGTGGGCTGCTGTCCATAGGGTTGCACAGAGTCGGACACGACTGAAGTGACTTAGCATGCGTGCATGCATTGGAGAAGGAAATGGCAACCCGCTGCAGTATTCTTGCCTGGAGAATCCCAGGGACAGGGGAGCCTGGGTGGGCTGCTGTGTATGGGGTAGCACAGAGTCAGACATGATTGAAGCGACTTAGCAGCAGCAGCAGCAGGTCCATCTTCCCAGAGATGGGTTACATGCCTAGAGAGCTCTGTGACTGAGCTGTGACTAAGGGGAGTCTTTGGGGGCACAGGTAGAGCTTGTCTGCAAAAATTCCTCTCAAGGCAAGATGGAAGCAGGATGGGATGAAAGGGGCTGGCCACATGATGGGGGCAATCAGCTGTACCCTGGCTATAGACCCCACCAATGTTAGGGGCAGGCCTCAAGCCCAGACCTGATGCCCAGACTCACATGTGGAAGGGCTAAACTTGGGCTGTGTTCCAAGACTTTGCTGGTCACTCTGGGCTCAGAGACCTCATGTCACACACAACCACAAGGGACAACCACAACCACTCATTGCTACTGCAGTGGTAAAAGGCCGGTGGGATTCAGATCTTTGGAAATCCTTGCTATGCCTTGGTGTGAGCCAGCTTAGACTGTGAAGGTGGCAATTTCCCATCCCTGCCTCCCAGCTGACCGATTTTTACTCAAATTCAAAATGGTCTGACTTTTGGAAAGTGACCTCTTTGTCCTAGAAAGCAAAAAATGAAGGCTACACTATAGAAATCACAGTATTGGAACTCTTTTTCAATATTTTAGCGCTACTGGAAAGCTGGAAAAAAATTTTGCATGATTATTGTACATACTTTCTGGGTTTTTTTTCATTTTTAAAAATTTATTTTCAATTGGAGGATAATTGCTTTACAATATTGTGTTGGCTTCTGCCATACAACAATGTGAATCAGCCACAATACGCATACACCCCTTCTCTCCTGACCTCCTCTCCCACCCCCTCATCCCACCCCCTCTAGGCTGTCACAGAGCACCAGACTGAGCACCCTGTGCCACACATCAGCTTCCCCACCAGCTATCTATTTACACATGGTGATGTATATATGTCCATGGTACTCTCTCAATTCATCCCACCTCCTCCTTCCCCCTTTGTGTCCAAAGTCTGTTCTCTATGTCTGTGTCTCTAGTCCTGCCTTGCAAATACATTCATCAGTACATTTTTCTAAATTCCACTTATATGCATTAAAATATGAGGTTTGCTTTTCTTTTTCTGACTTACTTCACGCTTTGTAACAGGCTCTAGGTTCACCCACCTCACTAGAACGGACTCAAATGAATTCCTTTTTATGGCTGAGTAATATTCCATTGTGTATATGTACCACAACTTCTTTACCCATCTGCTGATGGACATCTAGGTTACTTCCATGTTCTAGGTACTGTAAATAGCACTGCAATGAACACTGGAGTACATGTGTCTTTCAATTATGGTTGTTTCAGGGTATATGCTCAGTAGGGGATTGTTGGATCATATGGTAGTTTTATTCCTAGTTTTTTAAGGAATCTCCATACTGTTCTCTATAGTGGCTGTATCAATTTACATTTACATTCCTACCAACAGTACAAGTGGGTTCCCTTTTCTCACACCCTCACCAGCATTTTTTTTTTTTTCAGATTTTTTTGGCGATGGCCATTCTGACCAGTATGAGGTGATAGTTCATTGCAGTTTTGACTTGTATTTCTCTAATAATGAGCAAGGTTAAGCATCTTTTCATGTGTTTGTTGGCCATCTGTATGTCTTCTTTGGAGAAATGTCTGTTTAGGTCTTCCTCCCACCTTTTGACTGGGTTGTTTTGGAAAACAGATTTGAAAAAGAGTTCATTATATTGGAGCAAAAAAATGCAAAATGGACGAACAAGAGTCTATTGAATTTCTCTGTGAAATGTGGTAGTAATACATGTACTTAAGTTTTGTTTGCTGAGGCTTTCAGTGCATTCTCAAGACTTAAAAGGAAGATTCTGGAAAACAGAGCATTGGAGGACTTGCTGGGATAGCAACAAGAGGAAAGCATTCAGAGCTCCATTGCTAGGTCTCTATATCCGCAACTATATCCGTAACTGTGAAACACTGTTTTTCTTCTATTTGCCCTCCCTCATGTTCCTTCCTGAGCCTCAGTTGGGACTCTGGAGGTGGAATTGTGGTATGTTACTTTGTTCACAACATTTAAATATTCTCCTTACCTGGAAGCCTGACCTCAGCCTCATTCTGAGTTTTCCAGTTCTTGCAGGATTATCTCTTTATTGCATATAAGATAAATGCTTGACATTCCTCTTAACTGCACATAAAACAAATTCTTGCCTTTCCTCTGCTAGAAAGAGAGAGAGGAGAAAACAGGGCAACAGAGAAAAAAAAAATCTAAACAGCCTTCAAGGTCAGACCAGAGAAGAGATAATCTTTCTCTCCTCTGAGATCAAAGTAAGAAGCAATTAATTTCCTTGGCTGCACAAAGGGGATATAGGTAGACATTGAAAGAGCTTCCAGTTAATGAGGATTTCTAGGGGGATGAATTATCTGGGTGGGATAGAGTCTCCTTCCCTGGAGGTATTTAAAAGCTGGAGCAAGAGGCAAGCAGGAGGGCTTATGGGCTGATTGGCTTGCAGAGAGAGAGGAGAATTAGCCTGGCATCTGCTCAGGAGGACAATGAAAATGACTAGCTGAATGAAACCAGTCTTTCCTCTCTTTTCTGTGTCTTCTCAACCAGCTCAGATTCACCAGGCCACCAGTACTGAATACCTTACATTGTTTATTTCCAAAATACTTTCATGTTACTTCAGTTGGTTATAACAGTGATTAAATGGGAAGCGCATACATTGTTATCATCATTGGAACAGGGGGCCAGAGTCAAGTGAGCGGTCTGCACTCACAGTCAGTTAGCATCAGAGCTGGAACCTGAACTGGTTTCCCCATATACTGTGCTTTCCCACTGCTGTTTGAATACTCTGAGTCTGATGAAGTATTAAGGATGGTGGGGATTCCACTATAGCTTAAACTGAATTTCTGAACATTTTCATTATGTTTCCAAATGGAAATAATAAGGACTTCCCACCTTATCTCCTTGTTAACTTTTGGCTGGAGGGCAGGATGGCTTGACTTCTAGCTATCCTTGTTAGAACCGACACAAACCAAAGATGCAACTTTGTTGAAAAAATAGAGAAGAGAAAAAGGGTGTGTGCTCTCCTCTGCTTAATTGCATGGTCTACTGAATTGTAAGACTGTGCCCCAGGGGCTTGACTCCAAACCAGAAAACTCCAGGGAACATATTGTTGGGAAGTGCCTGGCCTCGCTGGAGACAAATCAACCAGCTGATCTGATTACAGCTTCATCAGCCCAACTCGAGCCTTGCATGGCTCCTTTTCTTAAGGAATTTAGAGTAAAGCTGAATTTTAAAAAATAATTGAAACTTCTTTATATCTTTCATATGAAGCCTAAGAAGGGTGTAGCTAAATTTCTGCATTCATAACGTCTTTTCTGGGGGAGTGGAGGGTGGACAGTAGGCCTCACAGGGAAATCAGCTGCAAGTATTCATCTTGGAATTAATTGTAAAATGCCCTGCTGGGTCCCTACCATGCCTGACTGCAGCCCTCACCTAATCTTGTTTTAAGGTACAGGCTTGTTTCAATTGACAGATATAGATCTGCAATGTTTATGAAAATCAGGGAAATAACTACTGAGTACTCCAAAGTATTTGTAAGCATGAAAAACAAAAGTATATTTAATACTTCAGTAGGAAATGTCAGTCTGGAATTTAAGAATTTGGGGTTATATTTTTCTGCTTTAAATTTTGGTCACATGTCATATGTCTATTTCCATATATGCACATATGTGCGTGTTCAGTTGCTAAGCCGTGTCTGACTCCTTGCAACCCCACAGACTATAGCCCAACAGGTTCCTCTGTCCATGGGATTCTCAAGCCAAGAATACTGGAGTGGGTTGCTGTGCCCTCCTCCAGGGGATCAGAGAAGGCAAATGGCAACCCACTCCAGTACTCTTGCCTGGAAAATCCCATGGACGGAGGAGCCTGGTAGGCTGTAGTCCATGGGGTCACGAAGAGTCAGACACGACTAGGTGACTTCACTTTCACTTTTCACTTTCATGCATTGGAGAAGGAAATGGCAACCCATTCCAGTGTTCTTGCCTGGAGAATCCCAGGGACGGGGGAGCCTGGTGGTCTGCCATCTATGGGATTGCACAGAGTCGGACATGACTGAAGTGACTTAGCAGCAGCAGCAGCAGCCTCCAGGGGATCTTCCCAACCCAAGGATTGAACCTGTATCTCTTGCATCTCCTGCATTAGCAGGATTCTTTACCACTGAGCCTCCTGGGAAGCCCCATATATGCACATACATACAAACACATTAATGTGTGTGTCTGTCTGTAAATCCCATCCCCTTATATAATCAATTCTGTGTGTGCCTATGTGCGAACATGCCATATAAATTAAACACACACACAGAGGCTGTAAGGCATGAGAGCTCAACAGAACTGAGTTTCTACAATTTTGTTTTGTTTTGCTTTCAACCGAATTATGGCCCCTTTAATTTTACTTCTGTAACAGAAGGTGTGGGGCTCCTGGCTATAACATCAAATAATTCTCTCTTTTTCAATCTGAGGAAGGAAGGAAGGGTTTTGACAGAGTTAATTGGGTAGTAGGGGTCTCTAAAAGCGACTTGCCTCTCACAGCTATCAGGGAGGGAAGAAATAGAAACTGGAGGGGAAGATTTCCTGCTCCCATTTCCTGCACTGGTCAGAAGCTCCCTCTTGAAGTAAGCTGGCACAACCTTTCTGCAAGACACGTTTCTCATATGGTCATCCACTTAACCCAGTTCTTCTAGGAATTTATCCCAAAGAAGCAACTGGACAGGTGTGCAAAATAGAAGTATTGGAATACACATTAGTGAGAAATTGGAGAGTTAGAAACAGTAAAGTGTCTAAGACAAGACATTATTTAATGTCTGTTAACTAGATCACAAGACATCTCCATTTCAGAATAATAAGCCACAGTTCATATGGCGATGATCCATATTTCCTGCCTGGAAAGATAATGAGAGCTGATTTTTAATGAAGGTTGACCACATGGCAGGTACTTCACATATATTGTCTGATTCAATGTTCATAACCACTCCTTGAGTTAGGTATCATTTTACTCAACTGATGGATGAGGAAAATGGCCTGAGGTTAAGTAGGCCCAGTGTCACAGACTTAATAACAGTCATTAAGACTTAAACTTTAGATCTCACTATTTAAACATCTTTGTGAAGATGCCCCCAGTAATTATTTTTATGCAACAGAGAAGCAAAGGAAATAAAAAGGACGTATTTGTGCAAATAAACAGAAAGAGAAAGTAAAAGAGTTGAAGAGATGGCACTGTCGACTAAAGAAAAAGAGCACAATGTGAGACTTGTGCATTAAGTTTTATTTGGGGGCAAAATGAGGACTGCAGCCCAGCAGATAGGACCTCAGATAGCTCTGAGAAGCTGCTCCAAAGACCCGGGGGATGATCTCTATACATGTGATTTTGGTGAAGGGAGAATATGTGCAATGATGCACACACTTTTTCCGGAAGGTTTCTGCTAGTCGTGAGGAGCAGTTGTCACCATGAAGGATTTTAGTGTTTTTCTAGATAAAAGAAGATACAAGAACTGGGCTCATAAAATTGGCTCGTAAGTTGGCTTAAAACACAACATTCAAAAAACTAAGATCATGGCATTGGATCCCATCTCTTCATGGCAAATAGATGGGGAAACAATGGAAACAGTGACAGATTTTATTTTCTTGGGCTCCAAAATCACTGTGGACGGTGACTGCCGTCATGAAATTCAAAGACGCTTGCTCCTTGGAAGAAAAGCTATGACCAACCTAGACAGCATATTAAAAAGCAGAGTCGTCACTTTGCTGACAAAGGTCTGTATAGTCAAAGCTATGGTTTTTCCAGTAGTCATGTACGGATGTGAGAGTCAGACCATAAAGAAAGCTGAGCACTGAAGAACTGATGCTTTCAAACTGTGGTGCTGGAGAAGATTCTTGAGAGTCCCTCGGACTGCAAGGAGATCAAACCAGTCAATCCTAAAGGAAATCAACCCTGAATATTCTATTGAAAGTCCTGAAGTTGAAGCTCCAATACTTTGGTCACCTGATGCAAAGAGCTGACTCATGGGAAATGACCCTGATGCTGGGAAAGATTGAAGGCAGGAGGAGAAGTGGGCAACAGAGGATGAGATGGCTGATGGCGTCATCGAGTCTCTTGAGTTTGAGCAAATTCTGAGAGATAGTGAAGGACAGAGAAGCCTGGCAGGCTGCAGTGTGTGGGGTTGCAAAGAGTCAGACACAACTGAGTGACTGAGCAACAAAATGTCTAACAAAAACAACTGAGCAACAAGAACATCTAACTCTCTGAAGACCTGTCCTACCAGCTTTTCCCGGAGGACAGAGTGCCTCATTTTAGCTCTCCACCCTGAGCTCCTTTCAGGGCCTGTTAAAAATTAGCAGCGCATGATTTAATCCTTGTAGAAGATGGCAAGGGCCCGTGGCAAGTGCCAATTTGTAGTTGACAATGCAGTGGTTAAGATCTGCGGGTTTGGAGGAAGAGAATCAGGTTCAAAGCCCAGCACTACACTGATTATTAGTTCTATTACCTTGGGCAAGTGACTTGACATCTCTAGCACTTCAGTTCCATCATTACAGAAGAAAGAGAGAATTTCCTATCTCATGAATTTGTTGTAAGGCTAGATAATAAATGAGGCACTGTCATGTATACAGAGAGACCTCTGGAAGGATGTTCACCTATTCATGAACAGTGGTCATATCATTGGGTAGCAAAATGTGAGGGGGGGATTTTATGTTTTATTTCTCCTTTTCTAAATTTCTTTAAAATGACCTGAAAGGGTTTGTGTCCTTTTATAAATGGAAAATCCAGTAAAGCTCTTTTCATTTTGAACACGATAATGATATCATTTCATTTGGAAATGATAATCAGTGGAAAAGAATGAGGACAAGGGGAAGGGAGAGGAGATGAAACTGCAGAAAAGGAATTAGCCATCATCTCCTTCAGAGAGAACAATTACCAGCAGGACCTGGAGCTGGAATCAGCGTCTCCTGCCTTTCAAGTGAGCGTAATGTGCACCTTCATGAGCTTGAAGAACATTCTGCAGGAGGCAGGCAGGTCTACTCTTAGAGCAGGGCATTGGCTAAGAATGCTCTTAACAGACCTGGCCGACCTTTCTGTGCCCTTTGCCAGAGTCCTGCCTTCTCCTGGAGTGCTGCTCTTTCCTCTGGGGAGGGAAGCTGTCTAAAAAAATGATTCATACAAAGATGGAAGTGATTCATCATGTTCTGGGAGCCCTCTCAAAGTCTTTATAGTACAAAGAAAACTTTCAATGGAACTCTTGGCCTCTTGGAGGGAGACTAAATTGGTCTGACTGCTTCAAGTTAGATTTAGTTTTTGATTTGTACAAAAACTTTTGGAATTACACATACATTTTTACCTAGCAAATGTACTTTTAAGAATGTATTGCAGTAATAATCTATAATGGAAAAGAATCTGTAAAGGAATATATAAATACCTGAATCACTTTGCTGTACACCTGAAACACAACATTGTAAATTAACTATCCTTCAATTAAAAAAAATGCATTCCAAAGAAATAATCATAAATATACAAAATGTTTAGCTCCATGAATATTCACTACAGTAACTATTACAGTGAAAATTAAGACCTGCCCACATGTTCAACAACGGGTTGAACAGGTATGATCACTGAGTCATGTCCGAATCTTTTTGACTTCATGGACTTTGTAGCCTGTCAAGCTCCACCCTCTATGGAATTCTGCAGGCAAGAATACTGGAGTAGGTTGCCATTCCCTTCTCCAGGAGAATCTTCCTGACCCAGGGACTGAACCTGGGTCTCCTGCACGGCAGGCAGATTCATGAACATCTGAGCCCCCAGGGAAGCCCAACAAGAAGGAATTGTATAAATTAAATCAGCTCCAGTCAATGGACTATAGGATTCCTTCTAAAAATGTTTTTGTGGGAGTATATTTATTGTCCTGGTGAAATGTTCCTAATATGATATTAAAAGAGCAGACCCCCAAACTAAATATTTCCATGTAAAATAAGAAAAGTACACCTACACTAAAACTTTTGAAAAATTGGAAAATGTTAATATTTATTCCTTAACTGTGATTATTTCCTTCTCTTTGTTTATTGAATATATGTCTCTTTCGAAATAAGAAGTAATGTTATCACAATTTTTAAGGCATAGGAACCCAAAGTATACCCCTGCTACACTGCGCCATGCTATGCTGCTAAATTCACAAGGACATGTTCCACATCTGTTTCAGTATATCCCTGTGATTTCAGCGCCTGGCACAATGCCCGACAGGGAGAAGCTCTTCTTGGATGTTTGTTGAATGAATGAATGAAAGAATGGTAGAACAAATGTGTGAACAAACAGGATGGTGGTCACAGGGGACCCAAGATGAGGGAGCGACTCACAACGAATTGTATACAACTGCTCGACCTCCTGTACGTACTCTGGTAGTGGAGCTCCACGGGATGAGACCCATTCATCTCTGAGGTTGTTACAGTGCCTTGCTCATGGTAGAGGGGAGCTCAATAAATGATACATGAAACTATAACTAGGTCTTCCTCATCCTGGGATCACTCCTGCAGACTTTTCTGCAGCAGGTAAATGCATCCCCGTGGGGCAGATCAAGTGCACAGACTGTACTAATGGCCATTACAATTGGAAGCTGTACTACTTGGGGTTAGGTTTGTCATAAAGTAACAAACAGAAACAAAGTGAAAATGGCTTGAAAATAATTAAAAGTTCATTTCTTTCTAACATTCAAGAAATCCAGAGGCAGACAGCTTGGAGTTGGAAAGGAGCTATCACATTTCTATCTTTTGTTCTGCCACAAATGGCTTCCCATTCCCACAGTCACCTTGTGGTCCAAAACAGCTCCCGGGGCTCCAGGTATTTCATCAGCATGCCAGAAAACAGGAAGGAGTAAGAGAAGAAGAAATATATGCTCACTTTCCAGCAGCTGCACACATGACCTCTGCTTTATCCCACTGGCCTAGACTTCATCAAGGGGACCTGATAAATGTAGTTTTTGTTCTGGGATGCCTCATTCCTAGCTAATGATTGGGGGGTTTCTTCCTGCAGAAGAAGGGAAGAACTCATATTGGGAAACAATTGGCAGCTTCTTCCACTGTGGTATCCTCAGCCATCCCATTGCTAGCCAAACTGAGTCCCATCATATGTGTGGCATCTGCTGTGAAGATACAGGAGAAGTCACTCTGTCAGTGGGTTACAATTCACCAGGTGTTTGGGGCTGCTGCTGATAAATTCCGCCAAGCGATGATGCATTTCACGAGTTGCCCCCTAACGGCACGGATCCATTTGCAGCGAAGTCTCTGCTATCGTCACAGGCGTGACCGGGTCACTGCTCTCTGCCTAGCAGAGCTGGACCACAAACTGCAAGTCAGCATCTTTTCTGCTGCAGCAGTTACTCCTGTCCTGCAGATCCTGGCTGACTGCGGCATTCAAATAATCAGAGAAGCCAAGAAGTAGCCATGAGGGATTCTAATTATACTCATGAGGAAAGAAAGAGAAGAGGCCTAAGTGTCAGAGAACATTGTCAAGGGATTTGAGTCACCCTCTGGAGACTGTGGGGGTGCTGCCTTTTGTGACATCACTAGGGGGTGGCAGGTCGCTAGATCGGAGCGTAGCAAAGCAATGTCAGCTACGTTAGAGCAAAGGAAAAACGATGGCTCTTTTTTTTGTGGAAGTGATAAGAAACAGATAGCAATAGCATTCTGTTAGCAGCTACATTTAGTTAGGCACCGTATAAGTCCTTGTGGTTGCCAGCATTCAAGACAGCCTGCCGTAATCCTTACTTCCTGGTCTTCGTGCCCTTGTCCAGTCCTGTCCCACTCTGAATCAGAGCTGACCTATGTGACCAGCAGCCATCAGTGGAAGTGGTGATGTGTAACCCTGGGGCTGAGTCATCATAGGCATTGCAGCTTCTGCCTTGGCCTTTGAATTGACTGCTCTGAGGGAAGCCAGTCACCATTCTGGGACACTCTAGCCATTCTATAAAGAGGCCGATGTGGAAAGCAAGGAGGACGTGCATCGATCAATCAATCAGCCACATAGAGGGCAACCTTGGAAGTAGATCCTCCAGTCCCAGGCTGGCCTTCCTAGGACTGCAGCCCCAAACATCTGACTGAGCTGTATGAGAAATTCCAAATCAGAACCACCAAGCTATGCTCATGTGCTCAGTCATGTCCTACTCTTTGCCACCCTGTGGACTGTAGTCTGCCAGGCTTCTCTGTCCACAGGATTCTCCAGGCAAGAATACTGGAGTGGGATGCCATTTCCTCCTCCAGGGGATTTCACCGACCCAGGGACTGAAACTGCATCTCTTGCATTGCCTGCATTGCCGGTGGACACTTTACTTGCTGAGCCATCAGGAAAGCCTGTATGAGAAATCCAGGGCTGGAACCACTCAGCTAAACCCCTCCTCAATTCCTGATCCTCAGAAACAATGCGATAATAGATGCTTATTTGCGCTTTAAGCCACAGCGTTTGTTATGCAGCAATAGATAACCAGCATTTGTTATACAGCATGACACTCAGAAGGCATTGTTATCCCCATTTTACTGATAAGGAGACTGAGGTTTAGAAAGATTAATTAGTTTTCCTGGGATCAGAATAGCTGTTAGAAGCAAAGCTGGGACTCTAGCTATGCAATGCATGAAACCAGAACCCTGAACAATTGCTTACTATACTGCCTGCCATTGGGAGCCACCGAGGACTTCCAGAACACTTGGACATCAAGAAAAATCACATGTCCCCAAATGAACTGAGTGGTCTTGTGACAGGGAAGTGTGCCTGCTTCCATTCAGGATTACAGGCCCGATAGGTAGCTATGGATCCATGCCCCAAATCCACAGCCCATTTAAAACTCCAATGCGTGGCTGTGCTGTGAAAATCAGTCAGTTTACTCCCAGGAGTGCCCTTGACATGCACAACATTTCCCAAGCTCCCAGAAAAGTTTGCACAGCCTCAGAACAACTGCCCTCCCTGGAGACTTCCAACCTGATGCAGTTTGGGGTGGCTGATATTTATGACTAAATTTGGAGAGCAGGGATGTGTTCTGTGGCAAGGCATGTGGTGTGGGATTATCGTCTGCCTTTCACTTTCCTCCTGTGCTGGGTCAGTTTCTATTTAACAACCTGGCAGCCTGCCAGTGTGCTGAGGGGGGCCAAATTTGACAAGTACCTACTTGTCGGCCAAAGAATGTGAGCATTCCTCTGAAGTCACATCAAGGAATGAGTTTCTGAGCTCTGGTCTGGGACTAACTGGCTTACATCTGTCTCCTTCTGGCCAGAGACCAGCAGCCATGTGAGGGAGGCTGGTCCAGTGGAAGCTTCTGGGCCTGCTGTCCCATTGGCTAAGAAACCCGGGGATGTAGGTGAGAGAGAGGCTTGTCCTTGTTCTCCAGGCTTGCCCATGACGCTGCAGATGCCGATCTGTTCCAGCAACCTCACAGGCAGCCAAGTAAGAAGGGAAGAAAGGTCTCTTTCTAAAGAACGAAATGTCATTTCTGGAAACAAAATTCATCATCTGCTTTAAGTTCTCTCAGCCTTTGCATTCTCTGGTTGTGCCAATAGGCCCTTGAGCTGAAAATTTTGGCCTCTACATTGACTGCTTCCTCTTCTCAGCCCTTCAAACTGAGTAAGTCATCTAGGTTTGTCAATTATGCCTTCAAAATATCCTAGGATGATGATGTCCCCATTTCTGCTTTGCCCTTGGATCATCACCTAGATGGGGATGTGGGTCGAAATGTCTGTCACCATTAACACCTTGAAACCACCTACTACAATGATTCTCTGTGAAAGGTGTTCGTTTACTTTCCAAGATCCTGTAAATGTGTGCTGTGCTGGGCTTACTTGCTCAGTTATGTCCGACTCTTTGTGACCCTACAGACTGTAGCCTGCTGGCTCCTCTGTCCATGGGAATTCTTCAGGCCAGAATACTGGAATGGGTTGCCACGCCCTTCTCCAGGGGATGTTCTCAACCCTGGGATCGAACCCAGGTCGCCCGCATTGCGGGCAGATTCTTTACCAGCTGAGCCACCAGGAAAGCCCAAGAATACTGGGGTGGGTAGCCCCTCCCTTCTCCAAGGGCTGTTTCTGACCTGGGAATTGAATCAGGGTCTCCTGCACTGCAGGCGGATTCTTTACCAGCTAAGCCACTGAGGAAGCCTAAATATGTTCTGATATAACTTTATTTTCCAAAGCTCTCCAGTGCTAATTCTGCTACGTATACACATGCACATGTGTGCACAATGTGTGAGCACTCATGTGGACACATATACACATTCCTGTGTGTGTACACCCACTTTTACTGCTTTCTCTATAGTTTAAGATGCTCTTGGTAATCTTTGCTTTTCTGGTTTAACTCATCCTGTTTTTTGGTTTTTGTTTGTTTGTTTGTTTGTTTTGAAGCTTATTTACCACCTCAGATACCAGTCCCAGTAATCTCTCCTTTATCTCCACAAGCTGTTATTTTCAGAAACAAGCCACACCTCTGCACTAGCCACATTTTTCAGATCCCTCAGGCTTCTAGAATCTCTCCAGACTCAAAATAAAAACAGAACTGATTGAGAGTAAAGTGCAGCCCAGGGCCCAGCTCACCAACACTGCTATCCCAAGCCACTGTCCCAGGCCCACAGTGGGCCTGGGAATCATGGTTTGATGGGCAGAAGGAGAAAAGCCAGCTAATTGGTTCTGCCCACAAAGATCGACCACAGTACACCTGTAAGACAGATATGATAAAAAAGCAGCAGAAGGCCAGGTGAGAAGACAGCCATGGCGGTAAGTGGTGCTTGGAGGTGACCTGCAGTGGTGACGGGGTGATGAGCAGCAGTTCTGCACTGGAGAAGTCGGTGAAGTGACCGAAGGCATCTGTGGTCTCTGGGGGTGTCTGCAAGTGCTCGCTCTCTCTTTCTCTTTCTTGCTCTCATTCTGCAATAACTTATGGAAACAAGGAAGATTCTGGGGAAAGCAGCAGCTTCCTTTTCTGCCCTGAGGGCATGAAACTGCTCCTGCCAGGGGAAATGAGCCCTGTGGAGCACCTGGGCAGCATATGTGACCTGACTGCCTTTGCAATTATCTGCCAGAGGCTACAACCCAACTGCCTACAGGGACCAAGCAGGTCATGTGAATGTACAAAGGGTTAGGGATTACAACAAATGGAAGGGCACACACCTCATCCAAAGGCTTTCAATTACACATAGCCTAAACAAGACATGTGCTTGGGACTAACGTGGCCCACAGGCACCCTGCGTGTAATCTCTGTTTCCATCGGTGTGTGTGTGCAGCACATCATGAAGATCGATGATGGGAGTGATGACCTCGAATTGCTGACATGTTGGTTAAGCTCTTTCGGGCTACCAGGACTAACGTGATCTGGTGGGGCTATTGGGAGTCTCTCTGGAGAAGTAAGCTGGTTGACATGGCTTCACCAGCCACCGAGCCTGCTCAGTGATCAATCAGGAACAATAACAGCTCCTGTGACTACACAGAGCTCTAGAAGATCAACCAGAGAGGGCTCTGTCCATCTTATTGGTCCCTTATTAGCAGCTAGGGCTCCCCTGGTGGTTCTGATATCCCTGTATCGGGGAAGATCCCCTGGAGAAGGGAATGACAACCCCCTCCAGGATTCTTACCTGGAGAATCCCATGGATTCTCATGGTGGGCTACAGTCTGTGGGATCGCAAAGAGTCAGACACAACTGAGCGACTAACACTTTCAGTGACTTCCCGCCTTGCAGGCTATGCTGTAGTAGGGATTCTCCTGTTGTTACCCTGTAACACTTCAGCTTCTTTCTACCTCTTGTTTTCTGCTGTTCCTGACTTATATTGCTTCAGGGGTGCTAAGATGTTTCAGTCATGTCTGACTCTTTGCGACACTATGGACTGTTTCCCATCAGGCTCCTCTGTCCATGGGATTCTCCAGACAAGAATATTGGAGTAGGTTGCCATGCCCTCTTCATGTTGGTTTATCACAACTGTTTATTCATGACTTGTCTTCAAAAAACCCTCTCACCTCCACCAGCCAACTTCCCTTAATACCTTATTGGCCTGGACTATGCCACCCACACAAGCTTCAAGTCAAGCTGAGAAATGAGATACTTAGCTCTCCGTATAGACTGATGGCCTCTTGCTTCTTATGCATAGGGATTTTCTCATATTATGTGTGCACTTGTGTATTAGTTCAATGCCCCATAGGTGTCTTAGGCAGGGAGTGTGAAATAAAAAGCACAGAAAAATGTGTAGGTCTGAATGCCAGTTTCATCTTCTACTGACTCTGTAATCTAAAAATATTTAACCTTCCTGAATGTCATTCTACTGCCAGGTAAAAGGGGGTACTAAATACCTCCTTTGCAGAGCTGTTGCTTGGATTAAATATGATACTGTTTTGATATTTCCTAGTCCTGAAGAGATTTCCCCAAATAGTTACTATTTTATTGTGATATGCTGTCTTCTGTTTGATGAGCTCATGGTAGGTGGACACATAGCAGAAGAGAAGAGAGCTTGAAGATCAAAGACAGAGGCTCTAAAGTCATGCTATTGGGACAAGACCCATCCTCCTCCTCTTACTTACTGTGACCGGGGAGGACTTACTTGGCCTCTCTGAGCTTCAGTTTCCCTAACTGTAAACTAAAGGCGCTTTACACTCTGAGCCACCAGGGAAGCCCAAAACTAAAGGCAGATAGAACATATAGAACAAAATAATAGAACACATCTCCTAGGGGTGCATTTGGAAGAAAAGAGAGAGTATACCTATACTGGGCACAGTGCCAGGCACAAAGCGTGCACACGATAAGTGTTGCCTACTATTAATATTGATTGCTTGTTTTTTTCCCCTTGGCCCAGAACTAAAATTTATTGAACCAAAAGAGCAAGTGCCTTGCTGTTGAAACTTTAAAACCCATTGCTTAAAATACACCCACTCTTATAACTGGAAGCAGATCAAGAGTAAGTTGGTATAAGATGTTCTGCCCTGGATTCAAGCAATAAGAGGGTCCATCATCTGCAGAGAATTTTTAAAATAATTTATTAAGAACCCAAGTAAATTTAAAAATTGTTACCAAGTGCCAACATTTCTAAACAACATAAGTGATAAAATAGCCTCCTCCTTCCATCTTATTTGCTAAGTTCTAAAGGATAGCTGCAATTCACTTTAGGTTAGCACTTTCTTGTTCATTATCTTTTAATAAACATTGTATTCTACTAGAGAACCTCCAGTTAGACAATCAGCCTCTGACACTCCAGACTCAGGTGCTAACAGTTTCTCATCCTTTCAGTTTGTCTCCAATCCCTGCAGCTCTTCATACTCTTGAGTGAAAACAATAGACTCAGAATGAAGGAGGAGAGCTCAGGGCTTCTAAAGACAATGAAATGAAACTTCAATTCTTTGTGACTTCCGGGAATTCGTCTTAGTATTTTTAGCTTAGTTACAACAGCTATCAGAGGGTGAACTGTGAGGTGTGATATTTTTGCTTGGCAAAATATCACAAATTTTAGTTCATATGTGATATATTTTACACAGATGGATGATCTTTTAAAAATGAAATCACTCTTAAGAAAAAGTGAAATCAGTCTTTTAAAATTATTTGTTTTTAAAATTAAAGAACAAATCCAGGGGATTGTATTAATTTCTGATTACTCCAGAATGCACGCTGAAAATAATTTCGTGATCTAGAGGAGGATGTTAAAAGTGATTTTCTCTGGTTAGATTAGGTTATGCTGTCCAGGTGCTGCTCTTAGCAAAGAAGGGAGAAGGCAAAGGAAAGTGAGCGAACTACCACAGTTCATTGATCCTAAAATGTGTGTCTTTATTCACAGTGTAATCTACCTGAAATCAGAATGGGCCTCTCAGTCACCGTGGTTGAGTAGTAGTCATGATGTATTATTGCCACTGACGCCTGTGCATCAAACCTAGTAACAGCTTGGAAGGGAATCCTGGGGACAATAATGGAGCACTTTTAAAGAAGCTCTCTAAGAGAACAAGCCTGAGGGAGCATACTGCCGGGGGAGGGCAGAAGAGAAGGCTACTGGAAATGAGGAGTGACATAGAAGAGTCAAACTGTGACTAGGACATTTCAGAAATACTTGAACCAATTCATTTCACTATTTGCAATATGAATGCCTAAGAGCGATAGAAGTATAAAGATGCTCTTTTGATGAACAGAAAAATTTTCAATAAAAAAAGAGACTTTTGACTGTAAAAAAGTGCACAACCTAAAAGTTAGCCTGAATGAAGATGATAGCTCAGGACAGGATCTCTCAGATAGCTCTGAGGAATTGTTCCAACGAGATAAGAAGAGCCAGGGTATATAGGAGTTTTTGTTGGGGAGGTGGGGAAAACAACCAAAAATGAAACCAGGTAGTCAAACATCAAAAGATTACTGCTAATCATAAAAATAACCAGACATCTCAAGTTAATTTGCGTGCTTTTCTATGTAGGGGAAGATGCAAGAGTCTGGGCTTGTGATTATTCCTTGGATATGCACTGTAACCATCTAGGGTGAGTATCCTGTTTTTCTGTGTCGTGAACCCCCTCAAGGTGCACTGCAGGGGTGGCTGCAGTGACTCATGGCTGCACCATCCTATGTTTACTGAAACGGCAGGCAACCTTCTTTGCCTACATCTCCATAGCAAAAAAGGATTCCCTGGTGGCTCAGATGGTAAACAATCTGCCTGTAATGCAGGAGACCAAGGTTCAGTCCCTAGGTTGTGAAGATCACTTGGAGAAGGCCATGGCTACCCACTCCAGTATTCCTGCCTGGAGAATTTCATGGACAGAAGAGCCTGTTGGGCTACAGTCCATGGGGTCGCAGAGTCGGACACCACTGAGCAACTAACACTTTCACTTTTTTCCTTTCCAAAGCAAATACGTTCAATATACCACTCACTGTATAGGAACAGAAGGGACCTTAGAGAATCAAGCCTAAGGCCCTCGCTTTACAATTGTCCTGAGGGACGCTATCCCAGGTCGCACAGACAGCAGGCAAGGAGAGCTACATGGAAGTCCCCTAGCTGTGGCTGTGCTTGTTTTCCCATTGTCCATACTCAGGTTATCTAAAATGTCAGCTACAGTATTAGTGCTTCAAAAACTATGGTAAACAACCAATTTTTTTTTTTTTTTTTTACAATTTGTACCTAGGGACAGGGGAGCCTGGTGGGCTGCCGTCTATGGAGTCACACAGAGTCGGACACGACTGAAGCATCTTAGCAGCAGCAGCAGCTAATACACAACTCAGGCCACTTGTTCATTGTATTGTAAGACCTCGCGGCCTTTTCTCGGGAACCGTCGCCCCAAAGACCACAGTGACTCGAATTCGATGCAATCAGCAAGAGGATTTATTAGGCCGGCGCACCGGGGTTCGATCTCCTTAGGAGGAGTGAACCTCGAACGCCAGTCGTGAGGGACTTTTATACAAAAAAATCACAGGTAGGTGGGGATGAGGTCAGGGTATGGGATACAATGAAGTAGGGGCCATAGGTGAGGTGGATACATTTGACTGGTGGGAAAAGTTTGCAGGTAATTAAGTTGAAACGGTTGGCTGATCACCCTGCGGCATTTGGTCAGTTTTTACCCAGAAAAGTCCGACAGAGAGATACATTCTTGGGAGGGGGTTTCTTGACCAGGTCATAAGTTATCTGTTAAGAATCGGTCAGGAGGCTCTGAGTCACCAGATAAGGAGTAAGCTATTTTCCTTGAGGCACAGCCTGCCTTCCGGGCTTAAATTTTAACCTAAGTCCTTCAGTATAAGTTCATGTCAACCAAGGCACTGTTTATAGTAGTCAGGACATAGAAGCAACCTAGATGCTCATCAGCAGATGAATGGATAAGAAAGCTGTGGTACATATACACAATGGAGTATTACTCAGCCATCAGAAAGAATACATTTGAATCAGTTCTAATGAGGTGGATGAAACTGGAGCCGATTATACAGAGTGAAGTAAGCCAGAAAGAAAAACACCAATACAGTATACTAACACATATATATATGGAATTTAGAAAGATGGTAACAATAACCCTGTATGCGAGATAGCAAAACGGACACAGATGTACAGAACAGACTTTTGGACTCTGTGGGAGAGGGAGAGGGTGGGATGATTTGGGAGAATGGGTTTGAAACATGTATAATATCATATAAGAAACGAATTGCCAGTCTAGGTTCGATGCAGGATACAGGATGCTTGGGGCTGGTGCACTGGGATAACCCAGAGGGATGGTATAGGGAGGGAGGTGGGACGGGGGTTCAGGAGTGGGAACTTATGTACACCCATGGCAGATTCATGTTGATGTATGGCAAAACCAATACAGTATTGTAAAGTAAAAAAAATAAAAACAAAAACAAAAGGCCTCCCCCTGCTCAGCAAGCCAAACATTTGACTATAGCAGCTGTGCTAAGTTGCCACAACGGTTTCTAAACCAGTGAGTTATTGGACCAACTTTAGGTAGCTCTGTGGCATGTCACAATCAGTCTATAAAGAGATGGGTGATCAGGAAAACATCCCTGGTTATTTCTGTAAGAGACTTAACCTTTGGGTAGCTTTGTCTTTGTTCAATTACTGAGCGCATTCTGAGGGTTAAGAGTCCAGGCGTGAGCCACTGTCACTCCTAGCTCTTTTGCCTTGGGCCAGTGCCAAAACCTCTCTAATCATGATTTTCCTTATCCATAGAATGAGGTAGCATTAGCACCCAACTCAGAGGGGTCATCAGAGGTGTATGTGTAACTACCAGGGGGTCTGCCACACACCAGGCTCGCATAAGCTTGAACTATTATTAGTATTGTTAAGTGAAAGTGTTAGTTGTTCAGTTGTGTCTGACTCTTTGTGAGTCAGTGGACTGTAGCCCACCAGGTTCCTCTGTCCATGGGTTTCTCCAGGCCAGAATGCTGGAGTGGGTAGCCATTCCCTTCTCCAGGGGATCTTCCCAATCCTGGGATCGAACCCATGTTTCCTAAATTTCAGGCAGATTCTTTACTGTCTGAGCCACCAGGGAAGCCCATCCTTAGTGTTGCTATTACCTAAGAACTAGGTTCACTTCTTGGGTATCAAGCCAGTAGATATAGCCAAGCCAAAGACTTGGAGAAGGAAGGGTTATTATTTATGTGCAGCAAGTAAGAAGAACACTAGGGATCTTGCCCAAAGCAGTGTCTCCCAGAACAGCAAAACTGGGGAAGTTTTTTGTTAAGAGTGGCTGTTGTTCTGTTGCTCAGTCGTGTCCAACTCTTTGTGACTCCATAGACTCTAGCCTGCCAGGCTCTTCTGCCCATGGGATTTTCCAGGCAAGAATACTAGAGTGGATTGCCATGCCCTCCTCCAGGGGATCTTCCAGTGCCAGGGGTCGAACCTACATCTCCTGCATTGGCGGGCGGATTTTTTACTGCTAAGTTACCAGGGAAAGCCCTAAGTTAAAGGCACATGCATGTTCACGAAGGGACTTGAGGCGGAGGAGAATTCAGCACAGAAGTGGGGCAAAGGTCAACAGAGTCTGGGTTTCAGTTGATTGAAGATAGGCAGATCAGTATCATCACTCTAACCTCTATCTGCTGGGGCCTTAGTTCTGGCAGCACTCAAATATGTATTATTATGTGTATCCTTTGAGGAGGAACTAGGACTCTGTCTTATCGCTGCACTATTGTTTGACTACCTTTTTTTCTCTTGGTACATTTCTTTGTTCTTCGAAGATCATTAATCACTGAGACCTGTTCAAGAGCAGCAGACATGGTGACCAGGCTTAGATCACAAAATGGCTTAGGCCAATATGGCTTCTCTTATGTCAAGAAATCCATTCCTGGTTCTTTTTTTTAACTGCTTGCATTATTAGCCCCCTCCCCCTCCTTTTCAGGCTGGGGGGATGTGGGTTATGGGTCATGGTGTAGTTACCACTGAGGCAGCACAGGGCATAGAGCCCTGAGACAGGGGTCAGGGTTGTGCTCTGCCTCTGCTCTTTGGCACCAGGGATGAGTCCCCAGGCTGCACCGGTGTTTAGCAAGCCATAGCGAGCACCTCCCAGGCTGGGCCTTGTGCTGGGTGCTGATTGAGAAAGGGTGTCTGCCTTGAACTCTTTCACATTATATAGTAGGCAGGACCACTGGCAGCACACAGTAGGTGCCATCACAGAGGCCAGAACCCTGGGAGGACAGAAGCCTCTCTGTGCTGTGGGTTCTGAGGATGTGGAGTGAGCATGAGTTAGAACCTTCCACTCCGGTGCCTCCCTTGAGGAGACATTTTGACCTAAAGACGCTCTACTCCCTCCCAGTGTGATCTGAGTGAACAAATCTGGGAGAACAACTGGGTGTTGGGTGCTCTGCTTCAGCTGCCCCCTCATCTTACCTCTTGCGAGCCTTTGTGGGTGGGAAGTGGGCCCTCTGCCAGCAAATGGGTAGGGGTTGGCCTGATTTGGGTTTTAGTTTGCAGATGCTGAGCCATTCTCTGACTTAGTCTTTATCAGATAAACATGAGGCACCAGTTGCTGATACTCTGATTAATTTCTCACTAAGTCTGGAATTTGGTCAAGATGGAGGGCGCTATGTCTCGCCCCTGGGAGACCCCAGTTAGACGTTATGCGTCAGTAGAGGGGCAGCAAGCTCACTGATGCGGATCCATGATTATGCTGACAGGGCTGCATCTCTGCCTGGACGTGCGGAACAGTCGCTCGATAATTTTGGTTAAACCGATGAACAGTTTCAGGAGGCTGAGCAAAGGGAAGCAGGAAAAGCTTCAGAGAAAAGGAGATGTTTTATTCAAGCTTCAGAGGATAAGAATTCTGCCAACAAAACAAGGTAGAAATAGGCACTCAAGCCTGCGAGGGATGGGACATGTTTTGTGACAAGTTGCATGTTCCCATCTTTCCAAGAACCAGTTTTCTCATCTGAATGAGGATAAGAAAACTGACCTTGCCTCCCTCATGGGGTCCTTCAGAGTGTTGTAGAACTTACTGGAGGCAAAAATGTTTTGAAAACTGTAAAGTGTACACATCATTATATAATATTCAGTGGCCAGCATAAACATTAACTGTCAGCAGAAAGGGTCAGAACAAAATTTTTTTTGATGAATTTTTAAAATCTTTTATAAACCTAACTCTCCCAGAAAAGGTTTTCATTAACGTCCAACGCCCACAGTTGAACCACTAAGCCTCTTGGCTCTTACTAAAATACTGATAAAAACACAATCTGGCTTGCCTCTATGGATATGTTAAAAATGGTATTTTCAGAGAGAACAATAGAAAAACAGTGTTGGCAGTTTGACATTCCTTGCTAGGATATTTTCAGGCTGCTCATGTCTATATGCAAACAATACATTCAGAAACCAAATGAGTGCTTTATGAATTTCTTTCTTCTGCCCAATTTGCATAGAGGGGAGGCCTGTAGAAAATGTAATGGCAATCAAATTTCAATGGTAATGAAACAATGAGGCAGTTTTGACTGTCCATAGGTGTTGAAATAATCATGAAAGCAGCAGCTGGCCCCTTTCTTTCTCTTGTCCAATTAGAAGCTATTTTCTCTGCAAGGAATACTCAAAGGTAATCATACCTTGATCCTCCTTGTGTCAAAAGTGTCTGGAAGACTGATTTATCATCCAATGCCATTTACACTAACAGCACATTAATTTTTCTGTCTCAGTAGGACATCACCTCAGAGAAAGGTTGCAAGTTTTGAGCAGAAATCTTACTTCTTCCCCGGTGGGTAGGCGAGGACTGTGTCTTCTAGGGATTGGAGAGAATTGTGCCAGCCAAGCTAAGTATCCGGCAGAGCCAGCTGCTGGCAGCAAACAAAAGGTCTCAGTAGGATTTGTGAGACAAAAACTGTGCATTAGGGCAAAGAGATTGAGTATATCCATGTATCAGCGGCTCTAGGAAGAGAGAAGCTCTGTAAATAATCTACTTGCAGACAGTTTAATGCTTTGAACATAGTAACAGCCCACGTGTAGAAACCACCGGAGAGGGCAGACAGCAAATTTCACTCCCAGAGATATAGTTTGCTTTTGCAGCAAATGAAGGTTCTGGCAGCCTAGGGAGGAAGAGGGAAGAGAAGGAGGAGGGCTTTGAAACACAGCCATAGCCTTCCTCTTGCCTCTGGGGAGCCACAGAGAAGGAACTGTTACAGAGAGGATCCTAGTATGAACTACAGCCAGTGTTTTTTTTTTTTTTTTTTGCAGGTTTAAGACAGTTGCCCAATGGCCGATAGACTTCAGGAGTCTATGGTGTTTCCTGGCCTCCTTCTGTACGGGCCACATGACGCTAGGTCTTCTGGGGCTCAGAAGAATCGTTTATTGTAATCCTAGCATCTGTGAAGTGTTGTATGGTTTCCGAAGTGTTTTCCACTTAACATACTGTGATTATTATTATTATTTTTTTGGCTAATAATCATGAGGGGCAAGAAAGGAAGTGGAGTTTATTTCTCTGGAAGAGGAGTAAAAGAATAATACCTCATAATAATAATTTTGTTGTTCAGTTGCCAAGTCATGTCTAACTCTTTGTGACCCCATGGACTGCAGCATGCCAGGCTTCCCTGTCCCTCACTCTCTCCCAGAGTTTGCCCAAGTTCATGTCCACTGGTTCACGTCCATCCAACTCTCTCACCTTCTTCTCCTGCCTTCAGTCTTTCCCAGCACTAGGGTCTTTTCCAATGAGTCAGTTGTTCACATCAGGTGGCCAAAGTACTGACGCTTCAGCCATAATAATGATAGCTTAGGCATATCGAGCATTTACCAGACTTATTTCCTGAACTGTCACATTTAATTCTCACAAGCCCCTTATAAGGGAGGTGCTATTATCACCTCCAGTTTGCAGTGTAGAAAACAGAGGCTCAGAGAGATGAAGTGAATTGCCCAGATCATACCACTAGGATGTGTCAGAACTGAGCCTCCAAGCTAGCTGGGAAGAACCTGCCGGCTTCTGAGTCCCCAATCTCTGCTGCCTGGGTCCCCTCTATTCTGATACATAGGCCTGTTCCTCCCCCAGGGAAACATATTCAACAAGCACTGAGAGCCCACTGTGTGTCAAGAGCAGCTCTAGACACTGCGGGTGCATGCTTTCATTCAGCAGGTATTTCCTGAGTGTTCATTATGGGCCAGGCACTGTTTTGTGCAGGGAGTACATCAGCAAACAAACTTCTCTGTAGCGTAGATTCTGCTGGGTGGACCAGACAGTCAACAAGGTATGCTTAGGAAATAATATATTAGAAAGTGATAGGCTTAATGGAAAAAAGGGATCATGGGGCTCAGTAAAGAGGACCAGCAGTGTTGGAGTGGGAATAAGGGGGCAGGGTCCACAAGGTAGTCAGGGGAGGTCTTGTTGAGAAGGTTACATTCAAATATGTACATGTATTGAAGGAAGCAGGGGAAGTAACCGTGCCTTTACGTGGGTAAGAGCACTCCAGGCAGAGGGGATAGGCAACACGTGGTATGTTAAAGACCACTGAGTGCAGCTGAGGGCATGACAGATGTATCACATTGTGAAAGGGAGCCTGGTCATAGTGGGCCTCGTAGACCACTGTACAGACTTGTCTTTCATTCGGGAGTGAAATGGAGGGCCCTGCCAGGCCCTGAGCAGAGGAACAGCCTGTTCTGACTTCTGTGTTTAAAGGACCCCCTGGCTACTGTTGAGAATGAGCTCTCACGAGGTCAAGGGTGGAGGAAGAAAGGCTGGTCAGGAGGCCACTTCAGTGACTCATATAAGAGATGAGGGTTTCATTTTTTGACTCAAACTTCAATGGTGAGAAGAGATTGGATTCTGCATGAATTTTAAATGTAGAGCCACACTGCAGGCCTACACAGCCGTTAGACCTATTGAGACCTGGTGAAAAGAAAACTTCTTTAGAAAAGAACAGAATATAGGAACTTGTGAACAGTGATTACAAAAACTGAGAAATAGTGCCAGCTAGGAATAAACTATACATATAATGACCCAACAGAAAGCACACAACTGGAAAACATAATAAAGTCTTTGTTTTATTCTTTATATCATTGAATTCAGTGTAGTCATGCAAATAAGTGAGCCTTACTAGCAAAGCCATATCATTTATAACTTTATCCTCGTGATTGCACTGTGAGCACAGTCCATAGAAGAACAGTATTGTTGGAACCATTGCTTCTTTGTTTTCCAAGCTGAACTCTTAACTATTTTAATCCATCAGGAAATGCAAATAGAAGGAGAAAAAGGAAGCAAAAGAATGCATGTATTATTTAACTGTTCCTGATCCCTATGACTATGGACATCTTGTGATTATGAGAATTGAAAGGAGATCGGGTTTTTCTTTTCCTACAGTTTCCATACGAGGTACTGATTCAGAAAGCAGAGGTGACCAGATGGATCAGATTCACATCCTTTCTCAAGAGGGGACAATAAGTTGTGCACAGTGAGGAAGGCAATCATCATCTGGGCTGGTGTATTTATCTTCTCTAAATATAGCAAAGAAGTGTTTTTCTTTTTAAGATGGGTTGGATCATCACTTGATCTTTTTCACAGATGAGTGTGGGCGGGAGATGAATATCAACAATATTTACCAATTGACTTCTGTGTGCTGGCACTATGCTATCTTATATTCACCATTGTATACCCAGCTTACAGTCTGAATTCTGCCTGCTATGGTTTATTATTGAGACACACACCATCTTGAATGCTCATAGTTGAATGACGAGCTTGCTTTCTGCTCAGTTATATGCTTAATCATTTTATGTTATTTATTTTTAAAAAATTTTTATTGCAGAGCAGTTGATTGACAATGTTCTGTTCATTTTAGGTGTACAAAGTGACTTAGTTATACATTCACATATACCTATTTTTTCCAGAGTCTTTTCCTTTATAGTCTACTGTTTTTGTTGGTGGTGGTTAGTCACTAGGTCTTATCCAATACTTTTGAGACCCCATTGACTGTACCCCACCAAGCTGCTTTGTCCATGGGATTTCCCAGGCAAAAATACTGAAGTGGATTGCCATTTCCTTCTTTAGGGGATCTTCCTGACCCAGGGATCAAACCTATGTCTCCACTTGGCAAGTGGATCTTTACCACTGAGCTCCCTGGGAAGCCCATTTATAGGTTATTACAAACCTATAAAGTTTAGTGCTATACAGTAGGTTCTTATTTCTCTATTTTACATGCAGTATGGTATATGTTTTGTCTGATTTTTGTGACCCCATGGACTATACTGTCCATGGAATTATGCAGGCCAGAATACTGGAGTGAGTAGCCTTTCCCTTCTCCAGGGGATCTTCCCAACCCAGGGATCAAACCCAGGTCTCTTGCATTGCAGGCAGATTCTTTACCAGCTGAGCCACAAGCTATCCAACATTGAAGGTCAGGAACGGCAGCGGTAAGGAGATACCCTTCGTTCAAGGTAAGAAGCAGCGGCTGTGCTTTGCTGGAGCAGCCGTGTAGAGATACCCACTCCCAAGGTAAGAGAAACCCCAAGTAAGATGGTAGGTGTTGGAAGAGGGCATAGGAGGGCAGACACACTGAAACCATACTCACAGAAAACTAGTCAATCTAGTCACACTAGGACCACAACCTGTCTAACTCAGTGAAACAAAGCCATGCCTGTGGGGCAACCCAAGATGGGCGGGTCATGGTGGAGAGGTCTGATAGAATGTGGTCCACTGGAGAAGGGCATGGCAAGCCACTTCAGTATTCTTGCCTTGAGAACCCCATGAACAGTATAAAAGGCAAAATGATAGGATACCAAAAGAGGAACTCCCCATGTCAGTAGGTGCCAAATATGCTACTGGAGATCAGTGCAGAAATAACTCCAGAAAAACGAAGGGATGGAGCCAAAGCAAAAACAGTACCCAGCTGTGGCTGTGACTGGTGATAGAAGCAAGATCCGATGCTGTAAAGAGCAATATTGCATAGGAACCTGGAATGTCAGATCCATGAATCAAGGCAAATTGGAAGTGGTCAAACAAGAGATGGCAAGGGTGAACGTTGACATTCTAGGAATCAGCGAACTAAAATGGGCTGGAATGGGTGAATTTAACTCAGATGACCATTATATCTACTACTGCGGGCAGGAATCCCTCAGAAGAAATGAAGTAGCCATCATGGTCAACAAGAGAGTCCGAAATGCAGTACTTGGATGCAACCTCAAAAACGACAGAATGATCTCTGTTCGTCTCCAAGGCAAACCATTCAATATCACGGTTGTCCAAGTCTATGCCCCAACCAGTAACGCTGAAGAAGCCGAAGTTGAACAGTTCTATGAAGACCTACAAGACCTTTTAGAACTAACACCTAAAAAGATGTCCTTTTCATTATAGGGGACTGGAATGCTAAAGAAGGAAGTCAAGAAACACCTGGAGTAACAGGCAAATTTGGCCTTGGAATGTGGAATGAAGCAGGGCAAAGACTAATAGAGTTTTGCCAAGAAAATGCACTGGTCATAGCAAACACCCTCTTCCAACAACACAAGAGAAGACTCTACACATGGACATCACCAGATGGTCAATACCGAAATCAGACTGATTATATTCTTTGCAGCCAAAGATGGAGAAGCTCTATACAGTCGACGAAAACAAGACCAGGAGCTGACTGTGGCTCAGATTATGAACTCCTTATTACCAAATTCAGACTTTAATTGACGAAAGTAGGGAAAACCACTAGACCATTCAGGTATGACCTAAATCAAATCCCTTATGATTATACAGTGGAAGTGAGAAATAGATTTAAGGGCCTAGATCTGATAGATAGAGTGCCTGATGATCTATGGAATGAGGTTCGTGACATTGTACAGGAGACAGGGATCAAGACCATGTCCATGGAAAAGAAAGGCAAAAAATCAAAATGGCTGTCTGGGGATGCCTTACAAATAGCTGTTAAAAGAAGAGAGGCGAAAAGCAAAGGAGAAAAGGAAAGATATAAGCATCTGAATGCAGAGTTCCAAAGAATAGCAAGAAGAGATGAGAAAGCCTTCAGCGATCAATGCAAAGAAATAGAGGAAAAGAACAGAATGGGAAAGACTAGAGATCTCTTCAAGAAAATTAGAGATACCAAGGGAACATTTCATGCAAAGATGGGCTCGATAAAGAATAGAAATGGTCTGGACCTAACAGAAGTAGATGTTAAGAAGAGGTGGCAAGAATACATGGAAGAACTGTGCAAAACAGATCTTCATGACCCAGATAATCATGATGATGTGATCACTAATCTAGAGCCAGACATCTTGGAATGTGAAGTCAAGTGAGCCTTAGAAAGCATCACTAAGAACAAAGCTAGTGGAGGTGATGGAATTCCAGTGGAGCTGTTTCAAATCCTGAAAGATGATGCTGTTGAAAGTGCTGCACTCAATATGCCAGCACATTTGGAAAACTCAGCAGTGGCCACAGGACTGGAAAAGGTCAGTTTCATTCCAATTCCAAAGAAAGGCAATGCCAAAGAATGCTCAAACTGCTCCACAATTGCACTCATCTCACATCCTAGTAAAGTAATGCTAAAAATTCTCCAAGCCAGGCTTCAGCAATACCTGAACCGTGAACTCCCTGATGTTCAAGCTGGTTTTAGAAAAGGCAGAGGAACCAGAGATCAAATTGCCAACATCCGCTGGATCATGGAAAAAGCAAGAGAGTTCCAGAAAAACATCTATTTCTGCTTTATTGACTGTGCCAAAGCCTTTGACTCTGTGGATTACAATAAACTGTGGACAATTCTGAAAGAGATGGGAATACCAGACAACCTGACCTGCCTCTTGACAAATCTGTATGCAGGTCAGGAAGCAACAGTTAGAACTGGACATGGAACAACAGAATGGTTCCAAATAGGAAAAGGAGTACGTCAAGGCTGTATACTGTCACCCTGTTTATTTAACTTATATGCAGAGTACATCATGAGAAATGCTGGCTGGAAGAAACACAAGCTGGAATCAAGATTGCTGGGAGAAATATCAATAACCTCAGATATGCAGATGATACCACCCTTATGGCAGAAAGTGAAGAAGAACTAAAGACCCTCTTGTTGAAAGTGAAAGAGGAAAGTGAAAAAGTTGGCCTAAAGCTCAACATTCAGAAAACGAAGATCATGGCATCTGGTCCCATCACTTCATGGGAAATAGATGGGGAAACAGTGGAAACAGTGTCAGACTTTATTTTTCGGGGCTCCAAAATCACTGCAGATGGTGACTGCAGCCATGAAATTAAAAGACGCTTACTCCTTGGAAGAAAAGTTATGACCAACCTAAATAGCATATTCAAAAGCAGAGATATTACTTTGCCAACTAAGGTCCGTCTTGTCAAGGCTATGGTTTTTCCTGTGGTCATGTATGGATGTGACAGTTGGACTGTGAAGAAGGCTGAGTGCCGAAGAATTGATGCTTCTGAACTGTGGTGTTGGAGAAGACTCTTGAGAGTTCCTTGGACTGCAAGGAGATCCAACCAGTCCATTCTAAAGGAGATCAGCCCTGGGATTTCTTTGGAAGGAATGATGCTAAAGCTGAAACTCCAGTACTTTGGCCACCTCATGAGAAGAGCTGACTCATTGGAAAAGACTCTGATGCTGGGAGGGATTGTGGGCAGGAGGAGAAGGGGACGACCGAGGATGAGATGGCTGGATGGCATCACTGACTCGATGGATGTGAGTCTGAGTGAACTCCAGGAGTTGATGATGGACAGGGAGGCCTGGCATGCTGCGATTCATGGGGTCACGAAGAGTTGGACATGACTGAGCGACTGAACTGAACTGAAATGAACTGAACAAAATTTCAATAAGGAGCCACTGTTAGTAATCCCCTTATACATCTTTGAGGAAAAGCTCAGAGAAGATCATCCCCATGGTTGAGCAGAGCCTCAAACATCAAGTTTCTCACTTAAGGCAAAAAGGTCATTTATTCTTGCATTGAAGTTTGCTGACATGTGAAGGTGAAATAAGAAGAAAGGGATGGCTTCCTTGGTGGCTCAGTGGTAAAGAATCTGCCTGCCAATGCAGGGGTCACAGGTTCGATCCCTGGTCCAGGAAGATCCCACGTCCTGCCTGTGTGCCACAACTGCTGAGCCCACGAACTGCAACTGCTGAAGCCTGAGCACACCTAGAACCTGTGCCCTGCAACAAGGGAAACCACAGCAATGAGAAGCCCAGGCATTGCACCTTGAGAGTAGCTCCTGCTCACTGCAACTGGCAAAAGGCCTGCATGTAGCTATGAAGACCCAGTACAGCATAAATAAAGTAAAGAAATGAATAAATCTTAAAAAATTTTTTTAAAGAATAAAGGGAAAAGTTGGCAAACCTCCTGTCCAAGAATAAAAATATAAGGCTAAAAACTAAGGCTTTCTTATTTTATAATCATCTCAAAAAGAAGTCAGACATTCCAGACCAAGGACTACCACTGAAGGAACTTTGGATATATAGTCAAATTTTTCACATTTTTAAAAAACAGTTTACATTCAGGATCAATGATTATGAGATCTTTGTCCTTTTCTACAGCCATGTTGAGAAACCCCTAGGGATTCAATAGATGGAAACACTGACTAAGGTGAGAGCTGGGCTGGATTTGGGGAAACAAGAGTGCCATGTGTTTAAAAATATACCCCAGATTCACTGGAGCTAGAAGATAAATCCCAGCATGTGCAAAAGACTGAGGGAGGCAGGGATGATAGTTGGACCTCTTAGGGGTCATCTTAAAGAGTATTAGAATAATTTTTTCTTTTGGTTTCAACATCTCTGCTTCATAGTGTCCAGATCATGGGTCTTTATCAGTGTGTCTGACTCTAAAAAGATTGCTTCACGGCAAGGAATCCTTCCTCCCAGACCGTGGTTGCCATGGAAACAGCACTTGCTCGTGTGGCAGACGTTCACACGCACACAACACATACACACACAGCAGGTTAATATGTTCTCGGGAAATGCCTTTTGTGTGATCTCCTTCTGGTGTTCTGTACACTTCCTAAAAAACACATCAGAGCCAACATTTTACTAATTCCTACCATCCAATTGTTAACTATTGTGTCCTTTGTTTTGATGTTTAAAAATTCTGATTTTAGGTTTTCTTCAACACAGTCTCTCCTGGAAGTGAAATAATCTATTATTCACCCCCTTCACCTACCTCTAACTTTTCTCTCCCCCTTTTTATGAACAGACTATGGATTTCAATGCATTTAGTTTAAGTAAAAAGAAGCCTGTTTCAGATTCTACTCAATTTCTTTGATGAGTATAATGATGTATTTCAAGTATTTCATTTCCCTAAATATTCTTTATTCCAAGTATTAGTTTTTAAAAAATATTTATTTGTGTGTGTGTGTGTGTGTGTGTGTGTGTGTTTTAATGGGCTATGATGGGTCTTCTCTGCTGTTCTGGGGCTTTCCTTAGTTGCAGTGAGTGAAAGCTACTCTTCGTTGCAGTCAGTTTCTGTGGTGGCTTCTCTTGCTGCAGAACACCAACTCTAGGTGTACGAGTTTCAGTAGCTGCCGCATGTGAGTTCAGCAGTTGTGGTTTGCGGGCTCTAAAGCACTGGCTCAGTAGTTGGTACACAGGGCTTAGCTGCTCTGTGGCATGTGGGATCTTCTGGGACCACGGATTGAACCAATATCCCCTGCATTGCAAGGGAGATTCTTAACCACACTGGACATCTAGGAAAGTCCCAAATGCTAGTTTTAGCTGGCAAAACAGTGATTCTTTGGAAGGATGTTGATGAATCACAAGTTCATGTGAGTATAGGACTATAGTTATCTGGTTTAGTGTTTCATCTATATGAATTTGAAAAGAAATCAAAGGAAAATCTGATACAGGGAAGTAATTTACTTCAACCTGTATTTCTTGAGCACCTATTATCTGACTGTATCTGACTCAATTCCCATGGCAGCTAGTTCTGATTACACAGAGAAGCTCATGATCTACCATACGGAGAGTGGGTACAGCAGGTGCATGAGACTTGGAAACTGACCTCGATTTCACCACCAGTTGGGAGCTTCACTTCAACTGGATTGAGCCCTATAATTATAACCTGTAAAATGAATAACTTGAACTTGACTGTCATCCTGGCCCCTCCAGTCCCACGATGCCATGACTGTAATCAGCTTCAGAGCCAGACCAATGGAGGCATATGGTTGATGAAGCAGCCTTAGACCTCAGTCCAGGTGGTGCCTCAGTCATGACATTGGATAAGGGCTGACACCCATCAGTCTTCCCATCCCTTGGGGTACCCACAGCTACCCAATGTGTCTGCCCATGGGGTGACATAGAGCTCCTACTCAACTGTCCCTTTCAGACCATTCTTTCTTCTCCTGCATCAACTCTGACTATCCTTTGTCATGCCCCCACTGAGGCTCGCCAATCTGCAATGCTTGTTCTCACCAGTTATCCAGTGTCTTTGTACTCAAGGCAATGTTCTTTATTTTTTTACATTAAAAAATTCATTATTATCATTTTTTAATTTTACTTTACAATACTGTATTGGTTTGCCACACATCAACATGAATCCGCCATGGGTATACATGTGTTCCCAATCCCAAACCCCATTTCCACCTCCCCACCTATACCATCCCTCTGGGTCATCCCAGTGCACCAACCCCAAGCATCCTGCACCCTGCATCGAACCTAGACTAGGCAGTGTTCTTTAGTAGTAAAGTTATTTTTGGAGCTATCAGACCCTGGTAAAATCTCCAGTTTAGTTCCTACAACTATCCCTCTCACATGCTTTGCTTCAGCCTCAAGGACAATTCCTGAAACTCACCAAGCTCTTGATTACCCTGGACCTTGGCCCGAAGCTATGGCCAGGGCTACTGAGAGGAGTTGTCCCTCTCCACTCAGCTATTAACTCCTTCCCACCCTTCAATCTCAGCCTCCCTAACTGAGCCCTGGCTTTGCTCTTTTCCTTCTTATATCTTGCTACCAGATACAACAATTTCATAACCGTCTAATGTCTATCTGCTCCAGGAGATGAGATATACCATGAGGGCCCTGCACCGCTGGACACCCAGTGCCTGCCCCCAGGGGTTCAGTTATTAACTGTCAAGTAAGTGCATGGATGAACAAATGAATGAAAGCACCATCTTGACCCAAAGAAGAGACAAATTGTGGGAATTTCAGGCCCTGGCACCTGCTGAGTGGGGAGAGACATCTTTAAAAAAAAAAAATTTGTTGAGCTATGGTTGATTTGCAATGTTGTGTTAATTTACACTGTATAGCAAAATGATTCAGTTATGTATATATATTCTTTTTCATTATGGTTTATCATAGGATATTGAATATAGTTCCCTATGCTATGCAGTAGGACCTTGTTGTCTGTCCATCCTGTAAATAATTGTATATGCTAATCTCAAACTCCTAGTCCTTCCCTCCCTTCCCTTGTCCCCCGACCTCTTGGCAACCACAAGTCTGTGGGAGAGATACTTTTAACCCATAAAACTTATCTCTCTTTGCATTGTTGTATGGCAGAAACCAACACAACATTGGGAAAAATTTTTTTTAATAAATAGAAAAACACCAGTGAATTCTTTCCACAAAAAAAAAAAAAAAAAAATACTTGTCTTTCATCTCTATCTGCAGTGCTCACCTAGCTCTTGAAGGACAGACACCAGCAGCAGAAAACATCATTACTCCCAAATGTCTATTACTATTTGTCAATAGTAATGCTTTAACTCATGATGAAAGCTTTCTCTATATAAATCCAAAGCATTTTACTTTGTATTTGGGCAAACATGTTGATGACCGCAGCCTTTAGAATATGAAGCACAGTGTTAGAGTCATTAGACTGAGATAGAAAAGCTGGGAGACTTGCTGCCGTCTCATAGAGAGCCTTTAGCAGAATGAGGACCAGAATCTGACTTCTGGAGGTCAAGTCATTCTGCCTCTCTGGGCCTGTTTTCTTCCTCGGCAGATGATTTACTCTCGTCCCCCGCTTCACTGCTCAGTGGACCCTGAAGCTCCTTAATTTAAATGCAACATTTCTGATATCAATAATGCCCAAATCCCTCAAATTAAAAAAAAAAAAGAGTATAGAAGCATGTCAAACATTTAATTGACACTCAAAATGTTTTTTTTTTAAATTTGTGATATTCGAGATTTATCAGATTTTAAACATTTGCTATATTCTCTAAAGAAATATTCATGTTTATATCTTAAAAAACTCACATGTAAACTTTTCTTTAAATAACTGGCTTATAGAGTATACATAATCTTGGAAATTAAAAAAAAAGACACAGCGTCATTTTTACTGTCCAGACTGGTGCTGGCAGATTCAATTGCCCTACTTATTCTATTTGTATGCCTGCAGAATAGAGGAGAGGTAACTGCTGGGTTGCTCTCAAATCTTTGTATATCAGTTCTAGCTTTAAAATATGATTTTGCATCCTGTTTTTACCGCTGGATCAATGTGAATTAGAAAAATTATTTATAGTTTTGTGTTTACTTGATTTTTTCATATGTGAAATGGAAAGAATACCTTTTTCTACTCATGTCCCAAGGAATTTGGCAAAGGCTGTTGGAATTAGTGGCTGTGGCCGTGCCCGTTCCATGGGGAGGCTTGACCACAGGGCGGGTCATACACTGATAGAGGCTTGCGAGGGATTTGTGGGATCTCTGTTGCTGAGTCCCAAGGAAGGTTTCTAGAGTGAGATGCTGATTAATGGAGTTCTCTGGCCTAAGAAGACAGATTTTGTGTTGCTTCTAGAACAGTGGGTTCCCTAAGAACTAATTCCAATTGGGTCTTTCCAACAATGAGAATAAAAGGATAAATGTGGTGTGTGTGCATTTGATGTCAATGTGTGAATGTGCATATTGTTGCTAATATTCTTTCCCCTGAGATAATGTTCTTCCTATCCTTTGGAGTTAAACTGATGTTTTTAACATCCAGAAAATGTAGTCGTCCATAAGATTCCAAAGTCTCCTTAGAAACACTGAGCTGAAGGACAACCTTGTTATTATTTCCTAGATCTTTTGTGACCTGGTTTTGTCAGTCAATGATTAACTTCTTTTGGCTAGCAGAGATAATCTAAGCTTTGGAAATTTACCCAGCTTCATAAGTGGAAGGATACTAACATTTATTGAGTGTATATTGTGTGCCAGGAACTGCGTTTGGTGCTTTCATATCTATTACTGCATTAAATCTCCTTAGTAACTCTATGAAGTTGGAAGTATTATGCCAATTTAAAATGGGAAAAATCTGAAACTCAGAAGACAAGTCACTTGATCAAGGTCCTAAGTTGTTAACCAGCAAAGTCTAAATTTGAACTCAGTTTTTCTGAGCCCAAAGTCCAAGGTCTTCTAACCTTACTAAGCTTATTTCCCAAATAAAACCATAAGACACATATTTTAATCTGGGTTATACTTTTGATGTCAATTGAAGACCATCTGGGGACTGGCATTTTAATTCTTTGTTGTGCTAAGTCACTTCAGTCATGTCAGACTCTGTGTGACCCCTGGATTGTGGGCCCACCAGACTCCTCTGTCCAAGGATTTTCCAGGCAAGAAGATTGGCGTGGATTGCCATACCCTCCTCCAAGGGATCTACCCAACCCAGGGATCAAATCGGGTCTCTTGAATTATACGCAGGTTCTTTACTGTCTGAGCCACCAGAGAAGCCCCTGGTATTTTAATCCTGATACCTAAAAAGAAAGCATTCTACCTCTAATAGATATAGGGACACATACACTCACTGTTAACAGAGGTAATCCAGAGTTGACCAGGACTAGTTAATCCATGACACCGGGGCCTCTTCTTGTCTATGGAGTGTGTAAAGGACTCTGAAGAGGTTCCAAGGCCAGGGACCAAGTGAGACCAAGTTGCTTAAGACACACTGTGTTTCTGAGAAACTTTCAGAGCTAGGTATAAAATATTCTGGATTATCTCTTTTTCTGTATAACCTATCCTTGCTTTTCCCTCTGTCCATAAGAATAATCCGTATTGACTAAATTTCATGACACAATAACAAATGATTAATTTGCCCTCCAAGGCCATAACCAGCGATTGGCCTTATGTTCAGTGATGCACAGGCTAGAGTTTGCTTCTATGCCTCATACCTTGTCTTATCTGTGATTAATTTCTACTGTGATGGTGACAAAGAAGGCTAATGTTCTGAATTTTCAAGACTTTATTGTTAAGAAATCAGTTCAAGAGAAGGCTAAGTCTTTGGGCAGAATGACTAAAAGTCTCTAAGCCCCAGGTTTGCAAAGTTTAGTTAAAAAGGTAACATGCAGGCTGCCCTTCTGTAGGTTCCCACCCAGTAGGTCTAGGGTAGTGGCCTGGAATCAGTGTTTTAACAAACAAACCAGGGAGTTAAGTACTGCAAAGGACCCAAGGAATCCTTTGGGAAACAGTTCTAAGACACATTTCATTCAAAGAGGATATAATCATTGACTTGCTCAGTGGAGCTTTTTCTTTCATTGCTGTTTTTTTTCAACCAATGAAGGACAGTGTTTTTGTACCCTAGTGCTGAGAGGGAAGTGCATAAACTTTCAAATAACAGCTCATCGGGATGTTTCGGTATGAAAAATGGGCCAAAGAGAAAAACCCTTAGCTCTGGAGAATTCCAGACGACTGGGTGTGTGTGTGTGTGTGTGTGTGTGTGTGTGTGTGGTGGGGGTGATAACCCAGTCATGCTAAAGATCCCAGAAAGGACAACATCACACATAGCCTTCAGAAGGACAGGGAATATACTAGGCCATCAGCATGACGACCATAAAGCTGGGCCGGGCAGTCACAGTAATCCCAGTGGCTTGGAATTTCCAGACAGTTCTGTTCTTACTGGAGTGTATAAGTCAGCATCTCTTTTAAATGCTGCCTGAAAATACCAGCGCTCTGGCTGTCTGCCATGCTTCTCCAAGGTAACTGGCACCACAGTAGGGCTGTCTTCCCGGTTGTTTACGGGTAGGGAGCCATCCTGGTTGATGAGCACCTGAGCGGAACCAGCTGTTAAAGACACTGAATGTCTCCCCTAACTCTGCCAGTGCCTTGTGGGTAAGTTGTGACCATGGAGAGTCACAAAGAGTGAAGGGCATAAAGGGTGCCTTGAGAAAGGGAGCTGGAATCTGAGGCTCCTGGCAGAAAAGCAGGAAATATAGCTAAAAATACTTAGCATGCTGTCCCCAGTGAATTGGGGAAACTAGGCCAGAGACGGCAAAGTTTCTTTAGGAGAATTAAAGCTGAAGGGCAGGTAGTGGCTCCCAGCCCTGAAACAGATTCGGAAACCAGTCTTGGCGGTGATCATCTACAATCATTGATTACTGATGTCTGCCAAGGGCTCAGGAAGGGGGTGTGTGTGAGGCATGCTTGTTAGCTGTGCTCGAGGGGACGTGGGGCTGACCTTGTGCTGATCTCTCCTTTCAGAAAAACACACCAGCTTATTCTTTCTCCCCATGAATATACATGGCCATCTCCAAGCTGCTCAAATAAGAGATTTATAGTAGTTTAGGCAGAGTCTCTCAGAGATATCTGGGCTAATGAGCAGTAAATGCCAGTCAACAGATGTCTCTGAAAACTATGAACAGGGGACTCCCTTCAAGCTGGATTTCCCTGTGTAGTCACTTATTCTCTTTGCAACAGATGTCCAATGTGTCAGGTTCCCCAGGCCCTAGAACCAGCTGTCGCCCTCAGATCCCCTGGGTGGATCATGACT
Organism: Nanger dama; assembly: GCA_917880005.1. Taxonomy (NCBI): domain Eukaryota; kingdom Metazoa; phylum Chordata; class Mammalia; order Artiodactyla; family Bovidae; genus Nanger; species Nanger dama. Next base: position 31,779,602 of record CAKJTW010000022.1, read on the forward strand.
GTGGCAGGATTTACATCTGTCACTCAGTTTCACACAGAAGACATGGTGGGTTATTATGAATTACGACTGTGAACTCACGGGTACTTTCAGTCATAACTGAGGTCCCTGGAAACCCCTGCCCCACCTGATGGTGTTGATGTTCCCGGTTGTGATCTGCTGGCTGGATGGGCAATGGTGCAGAGGGTGTTCACCTTGCTTCCTTATTGCTCCACTGACTGGCTTTTCACCCTTTTTTAAAATGAAAAATTCTTAAATATTAAATAATCTTGCTTTCAGGGACACTCTCTTTTCTAGAAGGTGTATTGTCATTCAAAAACACCAGCCTTTGATAATAACATAGGGGATATAACCTATGTAACCAAATTTTCTACTAAGATTTTGCTTTGCAGTTTGACCCGACAGTGTTCTGTTTTGGGCCTGTAGGGAGCTGATATACTGGTGGTACTGGGTTGTACTAGTCAGGGTTCTATGGAGAAACAAAACCAGTAGGGTATATAGAGAGATCTGTAAGGGGAGGGGCTTCTTTGGTGCTAGTGGCAAAGAACCCGTCCGCCAGTGCAGCAGATGTGAGTTCGATCCCTGGCTCGGGAAGATCCCTGGAAAAGGAAATGGCAACCCACTCCAGTATTCTTGCCTGGAGAATCCCATGGACGGAGGAGCCTGGTGGGCTACAGTCTATGGGGTTGCAAAGAGTCAGATGCGACTCAAGTGACTTAGCATACACACATGTAAGAGGAGATGTATTATAGAAATTTGCTCGTGTGAATAAGGAGGTTGAGAAATTTCACAGTCTGATCTGCTGTCTACAGACTAACAACCAGGAAAGCTGGTGGGGTAATGTAGTCTGAATCCAAAGGCTACAGAGCCAGGAGCCCTGGATGTCTAAGGGAGGGAAGAGAAGGATGTCCCAGCCCAAGGAAAGAAAGTGACTTCCCCCTTCCTCCAGCTTTTTGTCTTATTCAGTTCCTCAACGGATTTGGTGACACCCACCTGCTTTGGTGAGGGCAATCTTCTTTACACCGTCTACTGATTCAAATGCTAATCTCTTCTTTATACAGTCTACTGATTCAAATGCTAATTTCTTCCAGAAATAATATTTTACCAGCTATCTGGGCATTCCTTAGCCCAGTCAAGTTGACACATAAAATTAACCATCACATGAGTGGAGAGCACAGAGCCTTAAAAAAATCATTAAGATTTAGAGAAATAATGGTATTTTTTCAGGTTTAAAAGAAGTAGTGAGTGATTTGGTTGTTAATGCTAATCATAGAAAAATGCCTTCAAAGAATCCTCGGGAAATACAGAGGAACCTGCAGCAGGGTGTGGGGAAGACTCTTTGTGACTCTATGCACTGTAGCCCACCAGGCTCCTCTGTCCATGGGATTCTCCAGGCAAGAATACTGGAGTGGGTAGCCATTAGCTTTATCCAGAGGATCTTCCTGACTCACGGATCAAACCCAGGTCTCCCATATTGCAGGCAGATTCTTTACAATGAAACTTCCTCTTATATTCACATTTCTAAGCCATGAAGAACTTCCATATATATACTGACAAATCACAAAAAAGAAAACAGAAATGATACAGACACATTTGAAAAAAATGTTCAAGGCTTTATCCCAGTTGGGGAGCGAAGAGTCATTGGCAGTCATGATCTCACAGCCACTTGGGGTATTTAGAGCTTCAACTATAAAAATGGGCAGAGTTTTCCTTGATATCAGTGGTACCCATCTGTTTTCCTGTGCAAACTGGTACGATCCTGACCAACTGCTCAGAATTCATCTCCATGCAATTCACAGGCGCCACTAGCAGAATATTTCTTTTCAAAAGAAATTTATTTATTTTACTGGGAGGATAATTACTTTATAGTATTGTGATGCAGAGCATTTCTTTATAACAAGGTAGTCAACCTGTGTATTTCAAAACTGGGTCATGCTCTCTAGTCATCACTTGGTTCAAAATGTGAGCTGCAAAAACTACAGTACCAAACTGGGATGGATCTATGCATTTGCCACGGAAGACGGCCAACTTTATAAGGAAGGCCACGTGGCCCTGAAAAGTGCTCTAGTTCAAGAAAGTGAGGGCTTTGAGGATGAGCATGAACCATCTGATAACTCTTCAAGAAAAGAGATAAATCCATCTTTTCCCAGGTCTCTTTCACTGGAAACAAAACTCTACTTACATACATTGTCACCTTAGCATCAGAGTCAGATTCATGAACTGTGGAATGAGAGGTTATGCGAATCTATGATGGAATCTTTCTCTCTTTAAAAAAATTTTCTATTTTCCATCCAATAGCAGTGTATAGAGAGAATATTATACAGATGCAGTTATTTTTTTCCCCTGTGTTATATCTTGAGGCAGAATAGTCTACCTGCAGCTACATGGTGGGCTATGGGAGGAAAAAAAAATCTGTGCTATTAGAGTGAAAAAAGTGTTTTATGACATTTTGAAAGGAAAATGTGTCAAGCGCATAGTTTTTAATTTTTGGGGGGCTTCATTTTAAAACTTAAAAAAAAATCCAGTTATTTCACTTGATTTCCTAAGTTCAAAGAAGAGATCTGAATTAGTAGCCAGTGTGAAGGTTCAGTATTAGTCTTCTCTATGTAACTTACAAAAGGCTGTGAAAAGAAGAGAGGCGAAAAGCAAAGGAGAAAAGGAAAGATACAGGCATCTGAATGCAGAGTTCCAAATAATAGCAAGAAGAGATAAGAAAGCCTTCTTCAGTGATCAATGCAAAGAAATAGAGGAAAAGAACAGAATGGGAACGACTAGAGATCTCTTCAAGAAAATGAGAGATACCAAGGGAACATTTCATGCAAAGATGGGCTCGATAAAGGACAGAAATGGTCTGGACCTAACAGAAGCAGAAGATATTAAGAAGAGGTGGCAAGAATACACAGAAGAACTGTACAAAAAGATCTTCATGACCCAGATAATCATGATGATGTGATCACTAATCTAGAGCCAGACATCTTGGAATGTGAAGTCAAGTGGGCCTTAGAAAGCATCACTACGAAGAAAGCTAGTGGAGGTGATGGAATTCCAGTGGAGCTGTTTCAAATCCTGAAAGATGATGCTGTGAAAGTGCTTCACTCAATATGCCAGCAAATTTGGAAGACTCAGCAGTGGCCACAGGACTGGAAAAGGTCAGTTTTCATTCCAGTCCCAAAGAAAGGCAATGCCAAAGAATGCTCAAGTTCAGTTCAGTCGCTCAGTTGTGTCCGACTCTTTGCGACCCCATGAATCGCAGCACGCCAGGCCTCCCTCTTCATCACCATCTCTCGGAGTTCACTCAGACTCACGTCCATCCCGAGTCCGTGATGCCATCCAGCCATCTCATCCTCGGTCGTCCCCTTCTCCTCCTGCCCACAATCCCTCCCAGCATCAGAGTCTTTTCCAAGGAGTCAACTCTTCGCATGAGGTGGCCAAAGTACTGAAGTTTCAGCTTTAGCATCATTCCTTCCAAAGAAATCCCAGGGCCAATCTCCTTCAGAATAGATTGTTTGGATCTCCTTGCAGTCCAAGGGACTCTCAAGAGTCTTCCTCAACCTCACACTTCAAAAGCATCAATTCTTTGGCACTCAGCCTTCTTCACAGTCCAACTCTCACATCTATACATGACCACAGGAAAAACCATAGCCTTGACTAGATGGTTCTTTGTCGGCAAAGTAATGTCTCTGCTTTTGAATATGCTATCTAGGTTGGTCATAACTTTTCTTCCAAGGAGTAAGCGTCTTTTAATTTCATGGCTGCAGTCACCATCTGCAGTGATTTTGGAACCCCCAAAATAAAGTCTGACACTGTTTTCACTGTTTCCCCATCTATTTCCCATGAAGTGATGGGACTGGATGCCATGATCTTCGTTTTCTGAATGTTGAGCTTTAGGGCAACTTTTTTACTCTCCTCTTTCACCTTCATCAAGAGGCCCTTTAGCTCCATTCACTTTCTGCCATAAGGGTGGTATCATCTGCATATCTGAGGTTATTGATATTTCTCCCAGAAATCTTGATTCCAGCTTGTGCTTCTTCCAGCCCAGCATTTCTCATGATGTGCTCTGCATATAAGTTAAATAAGCAGGGTGACAATATACAGCCTTGACGTACTCCTTTTCCTATTTGGAACCATTCTGTTGTTCCATGTCCAGTTCTAACTGTTGCTTCCTGACCTGCATACAGATTCGTCAGAGGCAGGTCAGGTGGTCTGGTATTCCCATCTCTTTCAGAATTTTCCACACTTTATTGTGATCCACACAGTCAAAGGCTTTGGCATAGTCAATAAAGCAGAAATAGATGTTTTTCTGGAACTCTCTTGCTTTTTCCATGATCCAGAAGATGTTGGCAATTTGATCTCTGGTTCCTCTGCCTTTTCTAAAACCAGCTTGAACATCAAGGAGTTCACAGTTCACGTATTGCTGAAGCCTGGCTTGGAGAATTTTAGCATTACTTTACTAGGATGTGAGATGAGTGTAATTGTGCGGTAGTTTGAGCATTCTTTGACATTGCCTTTCTTTGGGATTGGAATGAAAACTGACCTTTTCCAGTCCTGTGGCCACTGCTGAGTTTTCCAAATGTGCTGGCATATTGAGTGCAGCACTTTCACAGCATCATCTTTCAGGATTTGAAACAGCTCCACTGGAATTCCATCACCTCCACTAGCTTTGTTCTTAGTGATGCTTTCTAAGGCCCACTTGACTTCACATTCCAAGATGTCTGACTCTAGATGACTGATCACATCATCATGATTATCTGGGTCATGAAGATCTTTTTGTACAGTTCTTCTGTGTATTCTTGCCACCTCTTCTTAATATCTTCTGCTTCTGTTAGGTCCAGACCATTTCTGTCCTTTATCGAGCCCATCTTTGCATGAAATATTCCCTTGATATCTCTAATTTTCTTGAAGAGATCTCTAGTCTTTCCCATTCTGTTCTTTTCCTCTATTTCTTTGCATTGATCACTGAAGAAGGCTTTCTCATCTCTTCTTGCTATTATTTGGAACTCTGCATTCAGATGCCTGTATCTTTCCTTTTCTCCTTTGCTTTTCACCTCTCTTCTTTTCACAGCTATTTGTAAGGCCTCCCCAGACAGCCATTTTGCTTTTTTGCCTTTCTTTTCCATGGGCATGGTCTTGATCCCTGTCTCCTGTACAATGTCACGAACCTCATTCCATAGTTCATCAGGCACTCTATCTATCAGATCTAGGCCCTTAAATCTATTTCTCACTTCCACTGTATAATCATAAGGGATTTGATTTAGGTCATACCTGAATGGTCTAGTGATTTTCCCTACTTTCTTCAATTTGAGTCTGAATTTGGTAATAAGGAGTTCATGATCTGAGCCACAGTCAGCTCCTGGTCTTGTTTTCGTCGACTGTATAGAGCTTCTCCATCTTTGGCTGCAAAGAATATAATCAGTCTGATTTTGGTGTTGACCATCTGGTGATGTCCATGTGTAGAGTCTTCTCTTGTGTTGTTGGAAGAGGGTGTTTGCTATGACCAGTGCATTTTCTTGGCAAAACTCTATTAGTCTTTGTCCTGCTTCATTCCACATTCCAAGGCCAAATTTGCCTGTTACTCCAGGTGTTTCTTGACTTCCTACTTTAGCATTCCAGTCCCCTATAATGAAAAGGACATCTTTTTTAGGTGTTAGTTCTAAAGGTCTTGCAGGTCTTCATAGAACCGTTCAACTTCAGCTTCTTCAGCGTTACTGGTTGGGGCATAGACTTGGATAACTGTGATACTGAATGGTTTACCTTGGAAACGAACAGAGATCATCCTGTCGTTTTTGAGATTGCATCCAAGTACTGCATTTCGGACTCTCTTGTTGACCATGATGGCTACTTCATTTCTTCTGAGGGATTCCTGCCCGCAGTAGTAGATATAATGGTCATCTGAGTTAAATTCACCCTTTCTAGTCCATTTTAGTTGGCTGATTCCTAGAATGTCGATGTTCACCCTTGTCATCTCTTGTTTGACTACTTCCAATTTGCCTTGATTCATGCTCAAACTACCACACAATTGCACTCATCTCACATCCTAGTAAAGTAATGCTCAAAATTCTCCAAGCCAGGCTTCAGCAATACGTGAACTGTGAACTCCCTAATGTTCAAGCTGGTTTCATAAAAGGCAAAGTAACCGGAGATCAAATTGACAACATCCGCTGGATCATGGAAAAAGCAAGAGAGCTCCAGAAAAACATCTTTATTAGCTATGCCAAAGCCTTTGACTGTGTGGATCACAATAAACTGTGGAAAATTCTGAAAAGATGGGAATTCCAGACCACCTAAGCTGCCGCTTGAGAAATCTGTATGCAGGTCAGGAAGCAACAGTTAGAACTGTACATGGAACAACAGAATGGTTCCAAATATGAAAAGGAGTACGTCACAGCTGTATATTGTCATCCTGCTTATTTTATATGCAGAGTACATTATGAGAAACGTTGGGCTGGATGAAGCACAAGCTGGATTCAAGATTGCCAGGAGAAATATCAATAACCTCAGATATGCAAATGACACCACGCTTATGGCAGAAAGTGAAGAGGAACTAAACAGCCTCTTGTTGAAAGTGAAAGAGGAAAGCGAAAAAGTTAGCTTAAAGCTTAACATTCAGAAATGAAGATCATGGCATCTGGTCCCGTCACTCCATGGGAAATAGATGGGGAAACAGTGGAAACAGTGTCAGACTTTATTTTTGGGGCTCCAAAATCACTGCAGATGGTGACTGCAGCCATGAAATTAAAAGACGCTTACTCCTTGGAAGAAAAGTTATGACCAAGCTAGATAGCATATTCCAAAGCAGAGACATTACTTTGCTGACTAAGGTCTGTCTAGTCAAGGCTATGGTTTTTCCTGTGGTCATGTATGAATGTGAGAGTTGGACTGTGAAGAAGGCTGAGCGCCGAAGAATTGATGCTTTTGAACTGTGGTGTTGGGGAAGACTCTTGAGAGTCTCTTGGACTGCAAGGAGATCCAACCAGTCCATTCTGAAGGAGATCAGCCCTGGGTGTTCTTTGAAAGGAATGATGCTAAACCTGAAACTCCAGTTCTTTGGCCACCTCATGCAAAATGTTGACTCACTGGAAAAGACTGATGCTGGGAGGGATTGGGGGCAGGAGGAGAAGGGGACGACAGAGGATGAGATGGCTGGATGGCATCACCCGACTTGATAGTCATGAGTCTGAGTGAACTTCGGGAGATGGTAATGGATAGGGAGGCTTGGCGTCTTGCAGTTCATGGGGTCATGAAGAGTTGGACACGACTGAGCAACTGAACTGAACTTATGTAACTTAAGCATGAAAGTAGAAGTAAAGATCTCTCAGTTGTGTCTGACTCTTTTCGACCCCATGGACCTTAGTCTATGGAATTCTCCAGGCCAGAATACTGCAATGGGTAGCCTTTCTTATCCCTAGGGAATCTTCCCAGTCCAGGGATCAAACCCAGGTCTCCTGCATTGCAGCTGGATTCTTTACCAGCTGAGCCACCAAAGAAGCCCAACTTAAGCATAGTAATATAAATAAAGTAATAGTTGGGAAAAAAGAAGAAATGTTCAACTTCATAAATGAAAGAAATGTAGGTTGGAGTAAGACTTTGCCATATTCAAACCATCAAAATAACCATGATTTGTCAACAATTTAACAATTCATTGCTAGTTAGGATGTGATATATATATATATATATATATATATATATATATATATAAAACTGTATTACATCGCGTCATTAAGAGGATAAGTGATATGGACTTCCTGGGCATCTTTTAGCAGTACACTTCAAGAGACTTGAAACATTTCATCCATTGACAGTGTAATTCCATTTTAGGGAAATATTTTCTTAGGGAAACAAAGCTCTATAACAAAAGATGTTACATCATTACTTAAAATAGCAAAGAAAGAAGGAAGGAAAAGGATGGAAGGAAAGAAAGTTTCTACAAATAGCTTAAGTGTTCAACAAAGTAATGATTCAGTAGATTATGAGGTATCTATGAAGTGATCTGGCTTCCCAGGTGAAGAGGTGGTAAAGAATCTGCCTGCCACACACAGGAGACCTGGGTTCAATCCTGGGTCAGGAAGATCCCCTGGAGAAGAGAATGGCCACCCATCCCAGTATTCTTGCCTGGAGAATCCCATGGACAGAGGAACCTGGCAGGCTAGAGTTTATGGGGTCACAAAAGACTGGACATGCTCAGTGAGTAAACAACAACAATAGAACGGTCTATTAGAGGCCTTAAAATGCCAGGCATTCCTACAGTTCCCTTCTAAGGGGTCTTTTAGCCAGTAAACTTTCCAGCTGGCCCAGGGGTAGAAACCTGACCAAGGGAAGCCAGTTTATTTACAGGATGATCAGCAGGGGAGACGGTGATTCACTGAAACCACGCAGAGCTTTCCTTGGCACAGGCTGAACCTGAAGCCTGGGAGAGAAAAAGCACTTGAAGGCAGAGGAGAGGTGAAGATGAGTAGGATCTTCATTATGGTGGTGACTGAAACAGTGTATCAGTTTTCTCTTGCGGTATTAACAAGTCATCCCCAAATGTAGTGCCTTCAGTTCAGTTGAGTTCAGTTGCTCAGTCCTGTCTGACACTTTGAGACCCCATGGACTGCAGCATGCCAGGCCTCCCTGTCCATCACCAACTCCCAGAGTTTACTAAAACTCATGTTCATTGAGTTGGTGATGCCATCCCAACCATCTCATCGTCTGTTGTTCCCTTCTCCCATCTTCAATCTTTCCCAGCATCAGGGCCTTTTCTAATGAGTCAGCTGTTCCCATCAGATGGCCAAAGTATTGGAGTTTCAGTTTCAACATCAGTCTTTCCAATGAACACTCAGGACTGATCTCCTTTAGAATGGACTGGTTGGATATTCTTGCAGTCCAAGGATCTCTCAATAGTCTTCTCCAACATCACAGTTCAAAAGCATCAATTATTCGTCATTCAGCTTTCTTTATAGTCGAACTCTCACATCCATACATGACTACTGAAAAAACCATAGCCTTGACTAGACAGACTTTTGTTGGCAAAGTAATATCTCTGCTTTTTAATATGCTGTCTGGGTTGGTCATAACTTTCCTTCCAAGGAGTAAGCATCTTTTAATTTCATGGCTGCAGTCACCATCTGTGGTGATTTTGGAGCTTCCCAAAATAAAGCCAGCCACCGTTTCCACTGTTTCCCCATCTATTTGTCATGAAATGATGGGACTGGATGCCATGATCTTCGTTTTCTGAATGTTGAGCTTTAAGTCAACTTTTTCACTCTCCTCTTTCACTTTCATCAACAGGCTTTTAGTTCTTCTTCACTTTCTGCCATAAGGGTGGTGTCATCTGCATATCTGAGGTTATTGATATTTCTCCCAGAAATCTTGATTCCAGCTTGTGCTTCTTCCAGCCCAGCATTTCTCATGATGTGCTCTGCATATAAGTTAAATAAGCAGGGTGACAATATACAGCCTTGACGTACTCCTTTTCCTATTTGGACATTCTGTTGTTCCATGTCCAGTTCTAACTGTTGCTTCTTGACCTGGAAACAGATTTCTCAAGAGGCAGCTTAGGTGGTCTGGAATTCCCATCTCTTTCAGAATTTTCCACACTTTATTGTGATCCACACAGTCAAAGGCTTTGGCATAGTAAATAAAGCAGAAATAAATGTTTTCTAAAATTCTTTTGTTTTTCAATGATCCAGCAGGTGTTGGCAATTTGATTTCTGGTTCCTCTGCCTTTTCTAAAACCAGCTTGAATATCTGGAAGTTCTCGGTTCATATATTGCTGAACCTTACCTTGGAGAATTTTGAGCATTTCTTTACTGGCGTGTGAGATGAATGCAACTGTGTGGTAGTTTGAGCATTCTTTGACATTGCCTTTCTTTGAGATTGGAATGAAAACTGACCTTTTCAGTTCTGTGGCCACTGCTGAGTTTTGCAAATTTGCTGGCATATTGAGTGCAGCACTTTCACAGCATCATCTTTTAGGGTTTGAAATAGCTCCACTGGAATTCCATCACCTCCACTAGCTTTGTTCGTAGTGATTCTTCCTAAGGCCCACTTGACTTCACATTCCAGGATGTCTAGCTCTAGGTTAATGTGAGTGATCACACCTTTGTGATTATCTGGTCATGAAGATCTTTTTGTACAGTTCTGTGTAGTGCCTTAAAACAGCAATAAAGTAACCTTGCTCACAAATCTATAATTTGTGGGCAGAGCTTAATGGGGACAATTGATGTCTGTTCCATGAGAAGAGCCTGCTCAGGAAGTTAGTGGAGGATTGGATAGAGGATCCCTCTTCAAGATGGCTCACTCACATGGCTGGCATGTGCAGGCCCATCACTAGTTATGAACCTCTCCATGGACTTCCTCACACACAGCATGGTGACTGGGTTTCATCAGGACAGGGTTGAAGAACATGAAAGTGAAAGTCACTCAGTCATGTCAGACTCTTTGTGACACCATGTTCTGTAACGTGACAGGCTCCTCTGTCCATCAAATTCTACAGGCCAGAATACTGGAGTGGGTAGGTGTTCCGTTTTCAGGGGATCTTCCCAACCCAGGGATCAAACCCAGGTCTCCTACACTGCAGGCAAATTCTTTACCATCTGAGCCACCAGGGAAGCCCCTGAAGAACATAGTTTTCTTTTTTATAAGCACATGGTATTTTTATGACCTAGACCTGGAAGTCAAGGAGTGTCACTTTTACCAGGCTCAAGGTGAAGGCAGTCGTGACAGTCATCCTACTTTCAAAGAGATGGTCGTAAACTCCACTTGTTGTTGGAGGAATGGTTAGGCTTTCCTGGTGGCTCAGATGGTAAAGAATCTGCCTGCAATGTGGGAAACCTGGGTTCAATGCTTGGGTTGTGAAGATCAGCTGAGAAAGGGAATGGCTACCCTCTCCAGTATTCTGGCCTGGAGAATTCCACAGAGGAGAGAGGAGCCTGGTGGCAGGCTACAGTCCATGGGGTCACAAAGAGTTGGACACAACTGAGCAACTTTCACTTCAAGGTTCTAGAGGAGAGCATAGAACAGGAGACATTTTTGCAAGTCTGCTACCACCACAGAGGGTTAAATAAATGAAAGGGGACCAAGGACCTTAGTTGCTAATTAACCTATGCTGGGCCCTGAATGACCTGGAAGTTTCAAAACTACATTCTAGACACCATGGGACCTGTCTGTTCTTTTCTGGGATTTCATGATGGCAGACCTCCATTTTTTACAATAAACTTCCATTATTTAATTATTAATACCTAAGGTAACTTTAGCAAATCTTCCATCCTTGCAAACAAAAGAAGAAAAAGAAGTGCTACTAATCTAGACATCCAGATAGCAATACATAAAGAAAAATTAATGGAGGGAAGACTAGAAATAAATGTGTTGAAATGATAACAATTGTTGCCTCTGAATGGTAGATTTTTAGGTGATTTGACTTATTCCTTTAAGATTATTTGAAAAACAATAAGGTGAAAAGGCACTAAAACTTTATTTAAAAAGAAATAAGATTGTTTGTGGTAGGAGATTTGAATTATAAGTGAGCCTTCTATCAGGTTATGTCTGGTTGCCCAGAACTGGTTCTCATAAAGATCTTAGATATACCCAGTTCTTTCTCCAATTTCATTTTTATTTATTAAAAATGTGTTTAGTATTTATTTTTATTTGTTTCTTTTCGTGTCTGCACCGAGACTTAGTTGCAACATGTGGGCTCTAGTTCTCCCATCAAGGATTGAACCCGGGCCTCCCACACAGGGAACACAGTGTCTTAGCCACTGGACCACCAGGAAGTCCCCTAAATCTCTTTTTTAATAATCCCAGCTTGGTACCAGTTACTTGCAAGAGATCGTTTTCTAGGCGTATTCATGTCTAATAACAATCCTAAAATTAGATGTTCAGGGAAATTGGAAGAGACATCTTGTCTGATCTGGTTCTCTTGTTCTTCACCACCCTTAAACAAGCAGTCCCTTAGCAAGGGCTGATGATTAAGGATGCTCCGCAGAGGACCCCCTGCATCAGGCTGGCTGCTCAGGCCTGACAGGTTGCCCCCAGCGTTCTGCTGCTGGTCACGGAGACTGATGACATCCCACTGCAATAAACCCTCGTGGGCTGAGGGCTCCATTTTTATTTAAATCCACTGAAGTTAACCAGTCTTGTTATTTCTCATTTCTACCACTGCCAGCTGGTTTAAAGTCAGTGACGAAGCAAGTTCAGGCCAAACAGTCTCCATTCTAGAGAGTCCCACTGTCTCCACTGTCTCTTTCCCTTTCATGTTGTCATGTATGGAGAGAGGACATAATGTCAGCCATGGGCACGGTCTCTTGACTCGCTGGGAAGTCATATTGGCTCCCTAAGATTGCAGGGGTATTTTTTATCATCTCCTTCACCTCAGTTCCTTTTTCTTCATATGACTCACCTCACCTTACAACTCCCCTACTACGCCTACCCGAGGCACATGTATAAACATATGCACATACACATATACCCTCTACTGCCACCTCATACAAATCTGTTCATCAGAGGATCTTTTACCAACTCTCCAAAGAGTCTCTGTTGTGCTTTGGTACAATGTGGTTGTCCCCTATTCAAAACTAAACCTGTTTTCCTTTATCCTCAGCATCCACCTTCTAGCTATGTTTCAAAGCCTCTGTAGGCTTTATGTTTAGCGGGAAGTTCCCAGCAATCCAGGTACTTTTATGGTCAAAATAGCTGAGGGGAAGATGGTGCAGGTCAGGGAGACATAGGGGATCTGTGACATTTGTCTTTACCTGTACAACCTCAGGGATCCTGCTACTTACCAGTGAGATAGTGCTTTAAGGTTTGCCCTGTTTTCATCTCAATGAGGACTTCTCAGACAAGCAAGATTACATCTTGGATTTAGCATTGTTAGCAGGCACTCTTCATTCATTTATTTTGGCAATAATTAATCTTTGCTCTGACCTATACAAACTGGCTTGGTGTGGATCTACTTCAGATGCTTTTCTCACAGGGTAGTTCAATAATAGCAGAAGTAATGATATCATCTCTGCAGAGTTGTCTAGTATTTGTGTTTTTTTCTGACCATACTTTCTGAGCACTGTGAAGGCAGCAATTAATTTTTCTTTAGTTACTGCACTTACTGAAGATGCTTCACTTGTGAGGTCTATGTTTCCTGGCACAGCATAGAGACAACCCTGCCAGAAAGAAGATTCTCTTAGTAAGACAATGTTTTGTGCACAGATAATGTTGAGATTCCCTGCTGAGGTATTTTAGTTTTTGGAAATATTTTGGGGAAAAATTAGTTGGAATAGTTTTGTGTTAATAAATCCAAAGACCTCTGATGCAGAACCAATCTCTTCCCTGCTTTTTGAAAACAACAAAACAAAAAATAAACTATTATCCAATGCAATATGCTGAAGAATTGATGCTTTTGAATTGTGGTTCTGAAGAAGACTCTTGAGGGTACGTTAGACAGCAAGGCGATCAAACCAATTGATCCTAAAGGAAATCAACACTGAATATTCATTGAAAGGACTGATTCTGAAGCTCCAATACTTTGGCCACTTGGTGCGAAGAGTTAACTCATTGGGAAAAAACACCCTGATGTTGGGAAAGATCAAGGGCAGGAGAAGAAGGGGACAACAGAAGCTGAGATGGTTAGGTGGTATCAACAGACATGAGTTTGAGCAAACTCCAGAAGATAGTGAAGGACAGGGAAGCCTGGTGTGCTGCAGTCCACGGGGTGGCAAAGAGTAGTCCACGGGGTGGCAAAGAGTTGGTCACGACTATGTGACTAAGCACAGCACAGCACAATATTCCTCTGTATGATATATCACATGTAGTTAATCATTTGACAGACAGTTCAATTGTTTCCACCTTTTGACTATTATGAATGATGTTGTTTACCCCCTTTCATGTGACACATTTTCAAATCTCTTAGGGGTATGTCTAGAAATAGCATTTCTGGGTTTTATGATAACTCTATGTTTAGGGTCTTTTGAAGAATTATTAAACTGTTTTTGAAGTGGCTGTGCAATTTTACACTCCATGAGCAATCACTAGGGGGTTCCAGTTTCTTTATATCCTGCCAACACATGTTATTGTCTGTCTTCCCCACTACCCTCTCATAAGTCTGTTTTCTTTTAAATTTATTTTCGTCTTTTATATGATAGCTATCTTAGTGGGTATGAAGTGAAATTTCATTGTGGTTTTGACTTGCAGGATGACTAATGATGTTAAGCATCTCTTCATGGACTTATTGGATATTTGTCAATATTCTTTGCTCATTTTCAGTTGGGTTATTTGTCTTATTATTACTGAGTTGTAACAGTTCTTGACTTTCTCTCTAGTTGCTCTATCCATTAATGAATCATATTGAAGTTCCCAAATATGATCATGAAATTGCCTATTAATTCCTTCATGTCTGATAATTTTGTTTGTTTGCTTAATGGGTAGGTAATTATTAGATAGAAATTTCCTTAAATGTTGGAAACCAATGGATCTTTCTTTCTTTGCAGAGGGCCCTTGCATACGTGTTGAGGCGTGCCTTCAACATCCAGTCAGGCAATTGACAACTCTGCCTTAGCTTACACTTCCTGCCTACACACAGCTTCAACGTTAGGTTGCATAGCAGTGAGAACTTAGGGCCTTCTCAGGCCTTTCCAGAGCATATGCAACAGTCACATGTACGACCACAGCTTTCTAGTTTGCCAGGAATGTGTTGGAGTTTTTCGAAGTCCTTATGGGCATTCCCCAGCCTTTCCTTTTAAGCTTTTAGGTTAGCCTACTGTTTGCCAACAGATATCCATTGCCTCAAAGTAGTCATGAGGTTAAATAATTGCTTCTAAGTATTTTCAACAAAAGTCCTCAGGGAAAAGGCTTTTCACACTGGGTGAGCTCAAAAGAAGTCAAAGCCTGCCTTGCAATTGGAATATTTCAGGGAACAGCAGACAGGTCAAATCATATCTGTTCTGTGAGAAAGAGGCTTTGCAGTGCTCTGGTTTCATTTTACCCTGTCCCGTTGCTGTCGGCATGCTGATTTTCACTGTGATTGTTGGCTATTTGTTTTCAAGGCTACAGAGCTGGGGGTTGTGGGTAATGGGAACCAAATTAAACTCACTCTTCTTAGTAAGATTCAACTGGTTTTCTTGAATAAAAACTTCTTGGATTCCTGCAATCTTTGAGTAATTTCCAGAGTTTTGAAAAAATGGATTCTGACAACTTTTTGCCAGTTTCCTCCTTGTTTTTGTGGAGGAAAGAATTTTTGGAAATCCTTACTCTGCCATTTTCACTGACATTACTCCAGTGAAGTCTTAACGGGGAAAACAAGTATGTGTTTTGAAATAGTGGGGTACAGTGTGTATGCTTAGTCACTCATGTCATGTCCGATTCTTTGCAACCCCATGGACTGTAGCCCACCAGGCTCCTCTGTCCATGGGGATTCTCCAAGCAAGAATACTGGAGTGGGTTGCCATGCCCTTCTCCAGGGATCTTCCCAATCCAGGAATCGAACTCAGGTCTCCTACATTGCAGGTGGATTCATGTTTTGAAATAGTGGAATAATTTCAAGTAATGACAAGATTCAGGGTAGGATCATGGGAATGGATAGCTGGAGTGGAAGGTAGGTAAATACCACTGCTGTGGAGAAAGGTGGCAGGTAATGGATTTTTGAGGCCAGGCTGATGAGAGGATACCATGGTCCCTATGTTTGCATCCTCCCAAAATTCATGTGTTTAAATAATAACCCTCAAGGTGATGGTATTCTGAGGTGGGGCCTCTGAAAAGCAATTAGATCATGAAAGTGGTACACTCATGAACAGGATTAGTGCCCTTATAAAAGAGGCCTCAGAGAGCTCCCTGTTCAGTTGCTAAGCTGCGTCTGACTCTTTGCAACCCCATGGACTGCAGCATGCCAGGCTTCTCTGTCTTTCACTGTCTCCCAGAGTTTGCTCAACTCATGTCCATTGAATCGGGTGAAGAGATCCAACCATTTCATCCTCTGTCACCATCCCCCTTCTTCTCCTGCCCTCAATCTTTCCCAGTCCCTTCCATCATGTGAGGGAAAAGATGACCATTCAGGAAGGAGGCCTTCAGCAAACAACAACTCTCTGGCACCTTGATTCAAGATCTTCTCAGGTTCAGCACTGTGAGAAACAAATTCCTGTGGTTTATAAGCCACTCAGTTTATGGTATTTTGTATTAGCAGTTTAAATGGACTAAGACAGCGGGTGTCCACATGGATTTTGAAATCTTCCTGAATGATGATACTGCTTCAGGGAAAAGGATGTGGAGCAGGTACCTAAGTTTCCCATGACTAAGAAGTTACCTGAGACTGATGGATGGTAGTGCCAGTGTTTGAAATCTGAGAAATAAAATTTATCATATGCGTAGCCAGTAGGAAAAAGCAATGGTAGAGAAATTCTCAAGGGGGAATATGACCAAAAAATTTTAATGAGAATTTTAAGTATATGGAAATTATACCAAGGTAAAAAATGGAGAGCGGTTATCAGTATAGCAAGGATGGTCTATCTGTAGGAACATTTCTTAATGCCGACAAACTATTTTTACTCATCCTTTCATACATCAGGATGTAAAGGCAAGAATTGCAGCCCTCCATAGCTTCATCTCATAGTTACACTCTGATCATTTTTCAAGGCAGTTCTCTTTCTCTGAGCTTTCTATTACCTGGGTTTCTTTCTAGCTTTATATTATAGAAGAGCCCATAAGTCTCTCTCACTGGAGATGACCCACTATAAGGACAAGTTTGGTGACCTGCAATATCTTCAGATCAAAGTTAGTCAAGGCCTTTGTCTTTGGAAAGTCCTTGCTTTCTGCAGGCTCTGAGGGCACTGATTCATCCGTCTTTGGTCTTTACACACAGAATCATGAGTATTCATTATGTAAAATTATTTTTATTGACATTTTCACTATTTATAATAGCTAATCTGTAGTGGCTCACAGTACATGTGCAAAAGCATCATACACTAAAATGTCCTGATGGGGCCATTACCAAGTTACATCCAAATACAAGCCAAGCCAACAAGATTTGGGGCTGGAAAATACACTCTTTAACATAACGGTTTAAAGCTACCATCACTTTGGACAAGGAAAATCACTTCAAGTTCAGCTCTCCTAACTGAATTTTAGACCCAAGGGACATGGGGTGAATTCAACTGCTTTTCCTCTAATTTTCTAACCACATGTTCTACCAGACTTAGAAATAAACAGCATGAGGAAAATAAAGCAGGGAAATTGCCTCTCCTTCAAGTGGCTGTAACTCCTTTTCCTGCTGGTTGTTGACTTCCTGGAAATAGTGGTTTCTAGTTGCCTTCTAGTACTCATTCCCAAGCGATCTTCAGCAAGCAGTGGCCTGGCTTCCACCGGCACCACTCTAAAAAGATCAGCTGTGATGGATGCTCTGCTGTCAAGGATGATGTCTGTCTTGTTTGTGAGTGCTGCATGAATAACTTGATCCTTCGTCCCCCTATACCTCCCATCTCCACCTGGGAGCCCCATGTCTCCAGCTCAGCCTGCTGGACACTGACATCGACACCAATATTTAGCAAATATCTCCAGCTCAGCATGCCTCAGATTGTACAAACTGGTTTCCCCAAACCTGCTTCTCTTCTTGTCTTCCTTAGTCTCCTTGTTACCCAGCCTGGAAATACTGAGTCATTACATATTCTCTCTTTCTCCATATAATCGATTCACTTCATTTCTGAATGAAACATTCTTAGATGCCTCTCCTCTCCAGCCCCACTGGGTTCCCAGTTATCCCCTTGACTACAGGCACCCCTCTGCTTTCCTATGTGCATTGCTATCAGACTATAATATAGACATATCTGAACAGTGTCAGGCCTTACAGGTGTGGCAATGCTAGGGTGACTGAATCTCCCCATTAGCTTGGAAAATTTCAGTTTTATGTTGGGCGTTGTGTTATCCCATCTGGTTAGCATGCCCTTCTATTCTCAAAAGTGACCCATTTGGATGATGAATTATGTGGTCATTCTACCATGGCTAACAGGAAAAAAATTCAAACTGTTTTATCTAACTTACAGTCTGGCTCCAGGCTAACTTTTTGGCTCTGTCTTCTTCCATTCTGGACACCTGCTATTCCTCAAACATACCAAGCTGTTGCCCACCTCCTCGCTACTGTCTATGCCATTTCCTCTTCCTAAGCAACTTTCCCCCTATTTCCTACTTACTGATTCCTCTTTGACTTTCACTGCCCAACCAAAATAGCACCTCTTCAGTAAACACTATATCCTGCCTGGCCCCACCTCCACTCATCAGAGATTGCTTCCCACCATCCCCCAGAGTCCTGCCTATGATCTTGTAGCAATTTGTTCAAACATTTGTTTGAAACTAGTACAACACCTGGCACACTGCAGGCCTTCAAAGTGTTTTGAAAGAGAGGCTTTAAAGGAGCATGAAGCCAGGAGTATATTCTCTGGCTCTTTTTAGAACTGAGAGCTTTTATCCTCCATGTGGGACTTGCTTGAGAAAATCTGACATGCCAGAGCCAAGTCTATTTCTTCTTCATCTGTAAAGAAATAAGGAGAATAATTGCTGCTGCCAAAACCTACCCAAGTAAACTCAATAGGATGGCAAAAACAAGTCCTGCTGTTGAACTGTAACATATTGAAATAAAGAGATGAGCTTTCCACCTTCTGTGATCTGTCCTCACAGCCTAGGGCCTGTGGAGGGTGTGGGCAGGAGGAGGTTCTGAGTTCTGGCAGATGGCTAAATAGAGAATGTACCTATGGTAGGTCAGAATGATTTATTCTAATACAAATGAAACTAATTCAAAGAATAACCATTTATTGACCATGTCCATGGGTCAGATACTGTGCTAAGAAGTTTATATACAATTTTTTTAATGTACAGCCAATCTTGTAGGATAGATATTATGTGTTCCCATTTTATATTTGAGGAAACTGAAACTCAGAGAGGTTAAGTAACTTACCAAGGGCATAAAGATTGTAAGCGGAGTTGGAATGCATAATCATAGAACTAATAAACACATGTATGTGCCAAGGTCTTTATGAAGTTTGCTGCTTGGTCTTCACTACCACTTCACTACCACATATGAGTTTAATACTGTTATGTTTCCATTTTCAGATGGGAAAACCTTTAAGTAACCTGCCTAGGGTCACACAGCTAGTAAGAAATTGTATCAGAAGTTTACATCAGAAGTCACATAGCTGGTCACTAACTTCACTGTCCTCCAGCTCTGTTTGATTTTGCTATCTTGGTTCATTCTACACTGTCAGCATCCATAATATACTCTAGTTCCTCAAACATATGCAGACTAGCAACATTGATATCACCAGGAAGTATGCTTGAAAATTCCCGGACCCCAGTCCAGACCTAGGAAACCAGAATCAGCACAGTAACATGATCCCAGGTCCTGTCTAAACCAGTGGGTATCAACCTTGTCTGCACATTGGACTTCTGTCAGTTCAGTTCAGTTGCTCAGTCATGTCTGACTTTTGTGACCCCACGGACTGCACCACGCCAGGCTTCCCTGTCCATCACCAACTCCCAGAGTTTACTCAAACTCATGTCCATTGAGTCAATGATGCCATCCAACCATCTCATCCTCTGTTGTCTCCTTCTCCTCCTGCCTTTAATCTTTCCCAGCATCAGGGTCTTTTCAAACAAGTCAGCTCTTCACAGCAGGTGGCCAAAGGATTGGAGTTTCAGCTTCAGCAGCAGTCCTTTGGAGAAGGAAATGGCAATCCACTCCAGAGAGTGGATTGCCTGAAGAGAATCGCAGGGATGGGGGAGCCTGGTGGGCTGCCATCTCTGGGGATGCACAGAGTCAGACACGACTGAAGAAACTTAGCAGCAGTACTTCCAATGAATATTCAGGACTGATTTCCTTTAGAATGGACTGGCTGGATCTCCTTGCAACCCAAGGGACTCTCTACAGTCTTCTCCAACACCACAGCTCAAAACTATCGATTCTTTGGCACTCAGCTTTCTTTATAGTCCAACTCTTACATCCATACATGATTACTGGAAAAATCATAGCTTTGACAAGATGGACCTTTGTTGGCAAAGTAATGTCTCTGCTTTTTAATATGCTGTCTAGGTTGGTCATAGATTTTCTTCCAAGGAGCAAGGGTCTTTTAATTTCATGGTTGCAATCACCATCTGCAGTGATTTTGGAGCACCCCAAAATAAAGTCTCTCACTGTTTCCCATTGTTTCTGCATATTTGCGGTGAAGTAATGGGACCAGATGCCATGATCTTAGTTTTCTGAATGTTGAGTTTTAAGCCAACTTTTTCACTCTCCTCTTTCACTTTCATCAAGAGGCTCTTTAGTTCTGTGGTGTCATCGGCATATCTGAGGTTACTGATATTTCTCCCAGCAATCTTGATTCCAGCTTGTGTTTCATCCAGCCCAGCATTTCTCATGATGTACTCTGCACATAAGTTGAATAAGAAGGGTGACAATATACAGCTTTGACATATTCCTTTCCCGATTTGGAACCAATCTGTTGTTCCATGTCCAGTCCTGTTGCTTCTTGACTTGCATACAGATTTCTCAGGAGGTCGGATGGTCTGATATTCCCATGTCTTCAAGAATTTTCCACAATTTGTTGTGATCCACACAGTCAAAGGTTTTGGTGTAGTCAACAAAGCAGAAGTAGATGTTTTTCTGGAACTCTCTTGCTTTTTTGATGATCCAGTTGATGTTGGCAATTGATCTCTGGTTCCTCTGCCTTTTCTAAATCCAGCTTGAACAAAAAACTCGACAATTATAGTGGAGTGGAAGGACATGTGCTCATCTTCTCTTGCAAGAACTCCAAAATTACAACTCGTTGGTGAACAGTCATCAACAGGAGAATGTTGGATCCCACCAAAAAGATACCCCACATCCAAGAGCAAAGGAGAAGCCCCAACAAGACAGTAGGAGGGATAAAATCATGTTTAGAATCAAACCCTGTAGCCACCAGAGACACTTGGAGGGCTCAAACAAACACTGTGTGCACCAGGACCCAGAGACCCCACAGAGACTGGACTTCCATAGGGAGCTTGAAAGAATCCTGATGCCTGGGTTCCACTGACAGCGATTCTGCTTTGTCTGGTTATGGTTTCAGTATCAAACTTATAAAAAGCTTCCCAGGGGAATTCTGATATGATGTCAGGTCTGAGAACCACTCCTTTAAGCAAATATAGCTTGATTCCTTCCTTCCTTTCTTCTTAACTCATTTCTCTTATGTGTAGTTGACCTTGCCAAAGTATAGGCACAGCTCTGTGGGAAGGTGAACAAACAATTACAATATTGTAGAATAAGCACTATGAAAATCATTACTTCATTGGCCAGAGAGATCCAGAGGAAAGCCTGATGTCCAAGTTCACGTGAAAGAATCAGGGCAGAGTGCTTCCAGGACACCATGTGGGTTTCAGAAGCAAATAGGAGTTCTTGGATCTGTTGCACCTGTGCTCTGTTGCTCAGTTGTGTTTGACTCTTTTAAACGCTATGGAGCCTGCCAGGCTCCTCTGTCTATGGGGTTTTCCAGGCAAATTGAGCCATTGAGCCACCTGGGAAGCCCTGGATTTGTTGAGCAGAGTGGGAAGCTGGTATGGGTGAAGGGAGAGTTCTGTATTTACTATGAAAGTGAGAATCATAGAATTTGAAGCCAAAACAGATTATAAAGATCATTTGATGAATCCAATGAAGTAATATTTACCTTCACTACATGTAATGCACTTTGATGTTTTCTAGTGTTTCAATACTCTTTTCCTTCATTAAAAAAATAAATACTGGTCATGCCTAATTGAACTGGCTTTCTGCATCACTAATGGGTCACATCTGCAGTTTGGAAGACCAGACTTAAATTCCTTTCATTTTCCCTTGCAGGAAAAAGTAACCTAGAATATTGAAATAACAGCCTGGAAGAGTAAAGAAAAATGTGTTCAAATTCCAGTGTGAAGGATTTGTATCAGAAGTAAAAAAAAAAAAAAAAAAAGCCTTCTGTATGGTTTCGGTTGTTGGATATTTCAGAAGGACTTGCCTTCCCTATAAGTTCTACCCATTTTCGGGCAGACTAAGGCATAGAACTGTGCAGAAGTCCAGATGGTGAATTAATAAATGAAGTATCCAGGCCCTTTCTTGTTGTTCAGTCGCTAAGACATGTCTGACTCTGTGACTCCAAGGACCAAAGCACACCAGGCTTCCCTGTCCTTCAATATCTCCCAGAGTTTGCTCAGATTCATGTCCATTGAGTTGGTGATGCTATCTAACCATCTTATCCTCTGCTACCCTCTTCTACTTTTGCCTTCAACCTTTCCCAGCATCAGGGTCTTTTCCAATGAGTTGGCTCTTCACATCTAGAGCTTCAGCTTTAGCATCATTCCTTCCAGTGAATATTCAAGGTCCTTTCTAACTCCACTCAAATATCCTGGATATATTAATACTACTGAGCAGGTATTCTCAGTTTAGCAGGCTTTGGGAAGTGGTCATTGCCACTTGGGCATGGGGAGAAGGCCCTATTAAAATCACCCATGACTCCCAGCTCTTTTGATATGCACCCTGCCCTTTGAAGGCCAAAATTCCAGCTGACAGTATGCCCTATTGAGGCTGTGGGGAAGGTAGGAAAAGCAAAAGT
Source organism: Nanger dama (assembly GCA_917880005.1). Lineage (NCBI taxonomy): Eukaryota > Metazoa > Chordata > Mammalia > Artiodactyla > Bovidae > Nanger > Nanger dama. Next base: position 31,802,158 of record CAKJTW010000022.1, read on the forward strand.
GAGAACCACTGATCTCTTCAGCAATGGTTCCCCACCTTTTAGGTTTCACAGGTAAATAAAAATTCAAAATGAGTTTGGGAATTAATATCAGGGTGCCAATATTTCATTATGTCAAATAAGGAAGTAAAAAAATCCCAAATAAGCAAACAACAACAACAACAACAACAACAAAATTCCCTAAACTACTGCTCTCTACAATTATCATAAGATTAGGAAGGACATAATCTTAAAGGAAAGTTTTGTGAAATGAATATGTTTAGCCTTAAGAAATTTTAAATATGGTAGCAGAAAATTTCCCATCTTAACCATTTTTAAGTGTACGGTTGGGTAGTGTTAATTATGTTTAATTATAGTGTAAGCAGCCTCCAAAATTTTTCATCCTGCCAAACTAAAACTCTGTACCCCTGAACAACTCACAATATCCCCCTCCTCCTAGCCCCTGACAACCACCATTCTACTTTTGGTCTCTATGAATCTGATTGCTCTAGGTACCTCATGTAAGTGGAATCTCACAGTAGTTTTGTTTGTTTGTTTTTGTGACTGACTCCTTTCCAGTCTTCAGGTTTCATCCCTGCTGGAGCGTGTGCCACAGTTTCCTTCCTTTCTGCTGTCCCTCCGCTCCCCACTATGTGAGAATACAATAAGAAGACAGTAATTTACAAACCAGGAGGCTCTCACCTGACGCCAGGTCTACTGGCACCTTGATTTTGGACTTCCAGCTCTAGAGCTGTGAGAAATAAATGTCTATTGTTCGAGTTAAAAAAACCTGAATAATATTTTATCATATGTATATACTACATTCTTTTAATCCATTCATCCACAGATGAACACAGGTTGCTCCCACTTTTTGGCTCTTTCTAGTAATGCTGCTATGAACAGAGTGAAGAAATCTGTTTGAGTCACTGCTTTCAGTCCTTTTGAGTATAATCCCAGAGGTGGGATTGCTGGATCATATGGTAATTGAATGCTTAATTTTTGGAGTTATCATCATATTGGAAGACATTTAGCTTTTTCTAGATAAGAAAGCAACTGCCGCATTGAACTAATTTTTCTTAGTTTACTGTGAAGGCTTCATCACATACCTGCATCAGTCTGTAGGTCAATGCCTAGAATTACCGCTTCAACAGATATAAACTTATTTCTGATGCTATCCACTCTTCAAATGAGGAAATCTGGGTTCTTTATATCTTGCCTGACAAGAAAGATAATTATTTCTCATCATAAAATATCCATTAAGTAGTTTGGTAAAGGTGAAACCGCTCAGTTGTGTCCGACTCTCTGCAACCCCTTGGACTGTAACCTACTAGGCTTCTCCGTCCATGGGATTCTCCAGGCAAGAATGCTGGAGTGGATTGCCATTTCCTTCTCCAGGGGATCTTCCTGACCCAGGGATCGAACCCGGGTCTCCCGCATTGAAGGCAGATGCTTTAACCTCTGAGCCACCAGGGAAGCCCAAGTAGTTTGGAAAAGTATGCAAAATCCATTAGCTTTATTACACTAAATTATGAAAACAAGACAGTTTCTATTATTCACTTTATCAAGTCATCACTATTTTAAATTTAACTATAGGTCATTATCATTCTAATATTGAGCATTGAAGACAGCAGACATTTGCTCTTCCCCTGCATAGTGACTCCTCAAGGAGATACTCTTGCTTTCCAAAACTCATTTCTCTAAAGTTCATGTGTATCAAACTAAGTAAAATTTCTGAATGATGGGGCTTAAAAATTTTTGTTTCAAATTATTTTTTCAGTTCTTTGTGAGCTCCAGAAGAAACTCTTTTACTACTGAAAGTCATGAGTTATTATCAAATAACTTTAATTCAGTAGGAAAAAATCCTAATAAAAAGAAAATCCTGGTGTATTAAAATGAAATCTTAATTGTAGCTTCCATATTGGCCTTGACGGTCTTGACAGTATTTTTCACATCACCCAGTCATTGGAGAGGGGCAGGCATGAAGAAACAGAGCAAAATTTATTTACTATGATGTGTCTTAAAAGACCTTACCCCTTGGAAGGAAAGTTATGACCAACCTAGACAGCATATTCAAAAGCAGAGACATTACTTTGTCAACAAAGGTCCATCTAGTCAAGGCTATGGTTTTCCAGTGGTCATGTAAGGATGTGAGAGTTGGACTATAAAGAAAGCTGAGTGCTGAAGAATTGATGCTTTTAAACTGTGGTGTTGGAGAAGACTCTTGAGAGTCCCTGGGACTGCAAGGAGATCCAACCAGTCCATCCTAAAGGAGATCAGTCCTGGCTGTTCACTGGAAGGACTGATGTTGAAGCTGAAACTCCAATCCTTTGGCCAGCTCATGGGAAGAGCTGACTCATTAGGAAAGACCCTGATGCTGGGAAAGATTGAAAGCAGGCGGAGAAGGGGGACGACAGAAGGTGAGATGGTTGGATGGCATCACCGACTCAACGGACATGGGTTTGGGTGAACTCTGAGAGCTGGTGATGGACAGGGAGGCCTGGAGTGCTACGGTTGCAAAGAGGCAGTCATGACTGAGCAACTGAACTGAACTGAACTGAACTGAACTGATGACGTGTGTTAAAAGACATACTAGAGAAACTCCATAGATGTACCTCTGAATGTTAATTGAAATGTTGCATTTTACTGAAGAAATTCCAGATCTCTCATAATTCCTCCCTGGAATGCCAATGAATCATAATTTCAATATGTTACAAATTCTAAAAAGTAACAAATTGTCATTTCCAAACCTGTGAATCTGCTCTTTGCACAAGTCATGTCTGAATTTCCTCCTATTTAAATATCTTTTTGTTTTTGCTTGCCTTACAAAGAACTCAATTCTGGAAATGTTTTTATCTCTTTCTTACTTCTGACACTCAAAACTGAATCAGAGATCCCTCATGAAGTGTTTGTATGTGTATGTGTGTGTGTGTGTTTTCTTTTTGCCCTTTCTCTGCTAAATCTGTGTGCTTTTAGTGTAGCACATTTTATTTTCCCATCTGTATGATTTGCTTGAAGCTTGGTATTTTTATGCCATAAAAGAAAATGTTCTAAATGTATGGAAAAAATACACTTCATTGTAAAATCTGATGAAGTTATTCCACACTGTTTCAGACAGTTGTAAGAGTGTTTTTGGCATTAATCTTATAGAGTTTATTATTTATTCACAATCTGCCCATGGTATGAAAACAAATCTCCACCCAATCATTTCATTAGGCCTGTAGACTCTTCTTCCTTTCCCACTGTTTCTGATGCAGGTCAGTCTCTTACTTTTTTTTCCCCCTGGTGGTAAAATATACATAACGAAAATTTTAATCATTAAAATAATTTTATTTTATTGAAGTATCATTGCTTTACAATGTTAATTTCCACTATACAGCAATCAGCAAAGTGATTCAGTTACACAAACGTATATTCTTTTTCATTACTATTTAATTAAGGATAATGATTATAGTTCTCTGTGCTATACTCAGCCGGTTAAAGTGTCTGCCTCCAATGCGGGAGACCCGGGTTTGATCCCTGGGTCGGGAAGATCCCCTGGAGAAGGAAATGGCAGTCCACTCCAGCATTCTTGCCTGGAGAATCCCATGGACGGAGAAGCCTAGTAGGTACGGGGTCGCAAAGAGTCACTCAGACCCGACTGAGTGATTTCATCTCACCTCACCTCATACAGTAGGACCTTGTTTATTCAAAGCATCTTTAGTGTACAGCTTAGTGGCAGTTAAGTGCGCTCACATGATTGTGCAGCCCTCATCATTCTGTACTTGAGTTACTGCAACAGCCTTCAAAACCCAGTCTTGCTTCTAGTTTTGCCCTCAGTAAGGAAACATAGAAATTGTAACTCTTGTTGACTTATTTTCACCATGTGCATCCGGAGAAAAAAAGTGAAATGTAAGGGGCATTCTTTGCCATTTCTTCTGTGCTTTAGGCTACATAGCTGATGAAGATCAAAGGCAGATAAAGTTCCAGGGGCAAAAAAAAAGGCATGTACTTTCTGCACTTGTGCTTCCCTGGCGCAGATTATTCCTTGCTCCGGATATCACAGCCGAAGCGATTGCTTTGTGAACCTTGAAAACGTAAATGCTCTTAAACTGATTTGGCACTAAAGGATCTGGTCACCAGAAGCACCGAAAGGCTTTAGAAGTAAAATTTGTAGCTTAATAGAGGGCAGAAATGATTATTTCTCAAAACAAAATGCAAAATTCGTAGACGGCTGAACTTTGTACACACACACACACACACACACACACACACACACACACACACACACACACACACACACACACACACACACACACACACACACACAGCGCGTAAAGGAGCCTGACCCGCCTTGGCCCCGCCCACGACCGCTGACGTCACCTGGTCAGTCTTCTGGTCGACGCTGACTCCTGAGCCCTCTAGGAGGGTAAGAGCAGCGAAAACGAAAACGAGGAACCGGTTAACGCAAACTGTTTCAGGTTTGGAGCCTTTAGCAGTGCAGTTTTGGATCACTAGATGTCAGTATGGGCTTTCCCGACCGCCTGTGCAGGAGATGCACCAGACCCTGGGTCCTTACCCAAGTCCTGGCAAACACAGGGCTATTTTCAGAACTGTAATTTCACCAAATATATTATATACTTACATAGGCTGTTCTTTTTAATGCCGTGACCTAATCTCAGTGCTTGCATTAGGAGGACAGCTTACCACGCTGTTTTGAGACAGGTGATGGGAAGTCCCAGCTGTGTTCCACTTAGGGTCTTTCGAAAGCGGCGTGCTATCTCAGATACTTGTAATACCTAGCTTCAGGAAATCAAGCATCTTATGCTACCATGACTCACGAATAAGGCAGGAAGCCAAGAAAAAATATGTATGACTAGCTACATAAGAATTTCATTGGCCATGGTTATTAGATTTTTTTTTAATGCAGTTTGTCATCAGGGAGCTTCTGAAGTCTTAAAGAACAATCAATATATTCGTTTCCTATGGCTACTATTGGAGAAGGAAATGGCAACCCACTCCAGTATTCTTGCCTAGAGAATTCCATGGACAGAGGACCCTGGCAAAAGTCCGACACAACTAACACACATGGCTGCTGTAACAAATTACCACAATTGCCTAAAAACAATACAAATTTACTATCTTGCAGTATTAGAGGTCAGAAATCCGAAATGGGTTGCACTGACTAAAACCAAGATGTTGGTGGGACTGTGTTCCTCTTGAAGGACCTCGAGAGAATCCATTTCCTTGCCTTTTCCAGCTTCGAGAAGCTACCAGCATTCCTTGGCTTGTAGCCCCCTGTCTTTAGCAATGGCCCACTGAGTTCTTCTTGCACTGTATCACTCTTCTTGCATGTATCATTTTGAAAAGTCAAAATATGTAAGTATATATTTGGTGAAATTACAGTTCTGAAAATAGCCCTGTGTTTGCCAGGACTTGGGGAAGGACCCAGGATGCTGTCTGGTATATCTCCTGCAGAGCAGAGAGGGTGGTGGTCGGGAAAATCCACACTGATATCTAGTGCCTCTCCTCTCCTCCTCCCGTTTCATTTATAAGGAACCTTGAAATTACTATTATTTTTTAAAATTTATTTAATTGAAGGCTAATTACAATATTGTAGTGTTTTTTGCCATACATTGACATGAATCAGCCATGGGTGTACATGTGTTCCCCATCCTGAAACCCCCTCCCACCTCCCTCCCCATCCCATCCCTCTGGGTCATCCCAGTGCACCAGCCCTGAGCCCCCTGTCTCATGCATTGAACCTGGACTGATGATCTGTTTCATATATGATAATATACATGTTTCAATGCTCTTCTCTCAGATCATCCCACCCTCGCCTTCTCCCACAGAGTCCAAAAATCTGTTCTTTACATCTGTGTCTCTTTTGCTGTCTCATATATAGGGTCATTGTTATGACCTTTCTAAATTCCATATATATGCATCAGTATGCTGTATTGGTGTTTTTCTTTCTGGCTTACTTCACTCTATCATAGGCTCCAGTTTCATCCACCTCATTAGTACTGATTCAAATGTATTCTTTTGATGGCTGAGTAATATTCCATTGTGTATATGTTCCACAGCTTTCTTATCCATTTGTCTGCTGATGGACATCTAGATTGCTTCCATGTCCTGCCTATTATAAACAGTGCTGTGATGAACATTGGGGTCTCTTTCAGTTCTGGGAAACTTGAAATTAAATTGGGCCCATTCAGATCATACAATCTCCCTATCTCAAGACCCTTCATTTATTTATACCTGCAAAGTCCCTGTTGCCATGTAAGGTAATATATTCACAAGTACCATAGATAAAGGCATGGACCTCTTTAGGTGGGCCTTTCCCTGCCTATCACAGTCATTATTTTAAGTACAACAATATAAGATGCAATTTTTAGATACGTATTTTTTATTTACTGAGGCATTTGTCTATGCTGGGTCTCACTCGAGGCACCGTGATCTTTGATTTTTGTTGTGGTGTGCAGGATCTTTATCAGTCGCAGCCTGCAAGACCTTTAGTTGGGGCATGTGGGATCTAGTTCCTTGACCAGGGCTTGAACTGGCCTATTAAAAAGTTCATCACCTCAAAAATTGCATCGTAGTCACTGAGACTTTCCTGGTGGTCCAGTGGCAAAGATGCAATTTTTGAGGTGATGAACTTTTTACTAGCCTAATTTACTGTGATAGAAAACTGCTGTCCATAGTAGACTGTGTGGGAAAATAACAAGGCCTAAATTTCCTTTATTCATGGAATGTTAACAAGGAGGAAAAATAAATTTGCCACACCCAGCATTAATATTTGGTCGCCCTCCAACCTGACTGCACACAGCACTACCTCTCCTTGCCCTTGGGGTTCCGCATATTCAGAATGTCTATCCCAGGAATAGCACTGAACTGGAGAGGGGGAGATGTGGTTCTTGCACTGAGAAGCATTGTACTAAATGAAATTCCAGGCTTTGAGAAAGCTGTTTATATCCCTGTGCAAATTCAGTATAGGATCGGATGCCTAAAGCCAACAAAAAACTCCATGGCTTGCTACAACCTAAAGGCTGGTTTTGTTCTGCTTTGTAGAGCTGAATGTATTTCCCCACTTCTCAAAATTGATCTTTCCTATCTAGTGCTCCCAGGGACCCAAAAGCTTACCTGTTATCCTTGACTGTCCTTTCTCAGTAATGTACAACACCTGATGGGCCTCCAAGACCTATGGTGGCTACTCTTTTAATAGCTTTTGAATCCACTGTACATCAGTTTCCTGACTTGTCTTCCTCGTCCATTGTGCTTTCCTATCAAGAAACTCTCCAAAATACTGCTTGAGTTATCCTTCTAAAATGTATATACAATCATGCTACTTCCCTGTTTATGAAAGTGGTTGTCTTTTGTCTTCTGGATTGATTCCAACCTCTTAGTCCAGCACACCAAGCCAGTTAAACTTTGCCTCAACCTACTTTTCCAGCCTAGTCGCTTGCCTCATCGCCTCCCACTCTTTGTTTCAGCTCTAATGAACTGCTTGCTGTTCTTCAGATGCTCAGAGCTCTCCCTCGCTTCATGCTCCCTAGCCTGGAATGCCTGTGGCTGCTTAAGCCAACTCTCAAGATTCTGTTCAGTATCACTTCTGGGAATTCATCTGTCCTTCACCCAACCCTTGTCTCTGCACTTGGCTCCAGCATGCATTTATCACACTGCACTCTCATCATCTCATGATATATATCTATGTCCCCTAACTCTAGGCTGTAAGTTTTTCGAAGGCAGGGACCCTGTTTAACTTTGCATCCCCACTGGTAAACACAGGGCCTGGCAATTACAAATGCTCAGTCACCTTTTGCTTCAAGAATGTAGGCATCTCCAGCGCAGGTCCCAAGGTATTCTGCAGTTTCCATGAATCAAGGACAACCTAGTTCGGGGCTATGTTTCAAAACCTACCTGGTTTAGACCTGAATCCTGAGAGTGCAGCCAGAGCCCAGCTAGTTTCTGGGAAACAGAGGGTGGGGCAAGTTGAACAGTAGCTCTTATTACTCTGTTTTCTCTCTGGTTGCCAAGGATAGATCATCCAGCAATTATGAGTTTACCACTTCCAACCTGCCCTAACCTGGCGGCATACGTCAATCAACAGCGACCCAAAGGGAACTGGCCACCCGAGATGTGGACTTCCCTGGCTGAAAAGCACAGAAGATGGCAAATGGGACACATGCAAACTTAATGCGGTGATGACAGCCTGGTACATCAGGAGAGATTCAGGACAGGTATTGTCACGGCTGCCCGGCGTGATCCACGGCGGATGCTAATGTCTCTTGTGTGCAGAGTGTCTCAGAAGCAGGCACTGTAGGGAGTTAAAAATAAAACAGAAACAGAGTTCTGTATTTGGGAGGCTTATGCAATCTAGGCTTAAAATAAGGGGCTTGGTTTCACTGGGGCTTTTGGCTACTTTTCGGGCTAGGGGAGGAGATGGTTAGGGAAAATGTCTCATAATACTATTTAATCATGGATGTATAACCATAGCGATTTCAGCAAGTGACAGGAAGCAGAGGGGCGAGTGTATATGCACTGGATAAGAGCCCGCATGCATTACGTAGCAGTGAGCTATTTTTTCTCCAAGCCAAGCTATTCTTCACTTCTGGAGGCAGGGAAACACCTCTTGCAACTGACCTCATGACACACCTTTCCACTAAATCTTAAGGTTTTTTTTGGACAGTATGCCTCTCACAGCAGGGATTCCTTTTAAATTTAAAACAGTGTGGGGAAGCTGAGGATTTCTTCATAAGGGAGGAAAATCATCATGTATTGCAGTTGTTTTGTATGATGGGTTTTAAAATAGGGCTTTTAAATAGAGAAAAATACATTGTTTGCAATCCAAGGTGGATTGAAAAGACAGCATAATATAAACATTTACGCTCTTATTGATACTCCGTATCATTTTGATAAGCAAGAATTAAGTTATTTTTATTCATAGTTGCTGACATTGTATCTCAAGTGTTTTGGGAAAGGAAAATGATTTTAGACTCTGTGTTTGACGTAGCCTAGGGATCTGGCCACTGATTAACATGAAATGCTGTCACAACATGTTTAGTCCTATTTAGGATGCTGAAGTCTCCTTAGTGAAAGCGTAATTTAATTATCTTGTAGACTCAAGAGATTTTTTTGTTTTTAAAGCTTTAGATATATTTCAAATAACTAGTCCCTTATCTCTTAATGACAATTTCTTTTCAAATTTTATATGTATACATGCATGCATATTCATCCATCCTATGACAATTAGATTTGCCATTATGTCATATTGTCATCAAAATTAGAGTAGTGATAGACATATTAGTAAATTACCACTAAACAATTATTTCCAATAAATTGTGTCAATAATATATTCTAATTATACAAAGTGGTCAAATCAATCCCTGTCAGTACTAGTATATATTAAACTGAATAATATCATAACCTGCTAGAAGTAATGCAAATTAGTACAACCTGCTAGGGACAATCACATTGAAATTGTGTGCATCTATTAACAAATTTCCAAGTATTTTCCAATAGAGACTGAGTCTTTGGAGACTTACAACTGCTCTATGCGATGGGTATTATGATCATTTGCATTTTACAGAGGAAACAGGTTTAGCCAGGTGAAGTGGCTTATCCTAAATCCCACAGCCAGAGCTAGGCAAAGCCAGGGCCTAATGCTGGCCTGAGCTTATCCACTTCATGGTGTGTGCTTAGAATCCTATCATGATGGCTCCATCGTTTGGAAGAGAGGCATGATTGATTAAAAAAATCAGTGAAAGTAAAAGGATGGAAGAATTTGGCTTACTTGTGATCCCCCAAAAGTGTGTTAAAGACACTATCTAAATTATTGATGTCTTATTAAAAATTACTCAACACGAGTCCTAAATATTCTTCTCAACTGACTTCAGTTTTATTAAGATATGTTTCTGATTACCACTCAAGTCTTTTGTAGGATGGATTAGGATAAATTTTAATGTTAAGATGTCTCATTTATTTGTGTAAAAAAGGAAACATAAGAATAGGAAAAAGGCCTATTTAAAGATGGGTGATTCTACCTGTGGCTTCCCTGGTGGCCCAGCAGTAAAGAATCCGCCTGCAGGGCAAGAGACTCGAGAGATGCAGCTTCGATCTCTGGATTGGAAAGATCCCCTGGAGAAGGAGATGGCAACCCACTCCAGTAGTCTTGCCTGGAGAATCCCATGGACAGAGGAGACTGGTGGGCTATAGTCTACAGGGTTGCAAAGAGTCAGACACGACTGAGTGCGCACACACAATTATACCTATAGTCCTATAGTTTGGTAAGGAGACCAGAAAGTATATAATAACAACAACAAAAAAGGCAAAATCGAGGCCTTTAAAATACTATAGTAAGAGGAAAGTGGGATGGCGGAGACTTTAGCAAACAATGTAGGGCTGGTGCTGGCTGTAGGAAAGCCTGGTTGGGAGGCTGTGGGCCTGACTAAGCAGATAAATGGGCGTGACAGGCCTTCTGCCCTGTGCAGATCTGCTGTCCTGTATGTCAAAGGTCTGACCTGTCATAACTTTAAAAGAGTGGGCAAGAGAGGAAAGAGAAGCACACAGAAAAGAGTAAGTGCAAAAGGAAAGAGACGTGCTGTGACTGGAATTCAAACTAGATAACAGCAAACTGCTCGGTCAGGTATTTTTACTAAATTCACAACTAGTTTATCTGTTCCAGTGTGGGGTTCTGGCCACCAGTTTTGTCAACAGGAAGTACTTTAACAGTACAAACTAACTGTGAACCCCAAAAGTCTTTGATCAAATATCATTTAAACCTGTCAGGAGAAAGAAAAACAGAGCATGAGAAAGCTTCAAACAATTTTAAAGAGCTGGGGCTTTGGTCTCTTGAAGAGTCACTGAGACATTAAAACAACAGCTGTGATTCGATACAGGAGAGTGTCCCTGAGACGGGTGCTTCTCCAAGGATGTTCTGAGGTCCTGTGGCATCAGCATCACTGGGCTGCTTGTTAGAAAGCACATTCTCAAGGTCCGATCCTGATCTAAGAAAGGAGAATCGTTGAAGGTAGGGCCCAGGTGTCTGTTTTAGCGAGGTCTCCAGTTGATTCTCTCATGCACTGAAGTTTGTAAAGCACTGATTTAGACCATCATTTGTCAAACCACAGATTACAACCCATGAGTGGGCTGTAAAATCAATTCATCAGGCAGTAACCAGCATTTTACAAAAGTGAAATGGAACAGACCAGAAACCGGAGTGTATCCCATGTAGCATGGGTATGATCGCATAAGGCTTTGTTCAGTTCTGTACAAGTATACTGATTTGGATGAAGCAGCACTTTTAAATGTTGAAGAAAGGGTAGGGTAGAATAAAGAAGCTACAAATTTCAAATGAAATCAGAACTGTTTGGTTGACAGTAAAACACAGTGATAGCTTAATGTGGATCCCTGTTTGGAGCGAGACAGAGGAGAGAGGGAAGAGGGCCAAGGAGAAAAAAAAAAACAGAGCAGGCCAAAGTTTCATAATTCCAGGATCCTTAAGGGGAAAGAAATAAGTCCCACCCAGACAGAAAACAGAAGGGGATCGACCACAAGGGAGCTATCAAGGGAGATTTGTGCATGTGTGCTAAGTTGCTTCAGTCATGTCCGACTCTTTGTGACCATATGAACTGCAGCCCGCTAGGCTCCTCTGTCCATGGGATTCTCTAGGCAAGAATACTGGAGTGGGTTGCCATGGCTTCCTCCAGGGGATTTTCCTGACTCAGGGATCGAACACAAGGCTCTTTTGTCTTTTGCATTGACAGGCAGGTTCTTTACCACTAGCACCACCTGGGAAGCCCATCAAGGAGGATAAGTATGAAATAAGGTCATGTGTAACCTTCAGGAAACCATCATTTAAGCTGAAATACTCATTCACTCCTTCATTCATTCATTCATAGATCACTTATTGTACCATCACAGGTCCCACTGTGTTTGATGTTGGATAGTATTGTTTAATGACAGCAAGAAGGTGAATAATAACAATAGCAAGATCTGTAATGTGAAGGGAGTATTAACGTGTGTTGAGCGAGAATATTCAAGTTAGTCTGTGATGATGGGGAGTGACAAGAGATGTCCATATGGAGAGGGTGTTTAATCAAAATGATGACCACATTTCAACATGATAGTTTATTTTGAAGTTAATTAATAGTTATTGAGATAAGTGGTTCTTAAATATTAGCATGCCTCAGAATCCCTTCAATGGCTTGTTCAAACACTTTTTGATTTAGTAGTTCTGGGGGTGGAGGTGTGGGTGAGGTCTGAAAATTGCCTTTCTGACAAACTTCCAGGTGATGCAGATACTACTGATCTGGGCACCATACTTTGAGGATCACTGACCCAAATGACTAAATGAACAGTTGTGCTGGATGGTATTTCTAGACACACAATGTAAAGCAGAAGGAATTTAGCTGACCCATACAGATACAACATTTTTTTCTTTACATTTTGATGGCTTAGAAACAATAGCTGCCACTTGAAATTTTTCACTTAACTTAATTTTTATTGTAAAGATTCAAGTTTTACTAAGATTTCAGCCTAGATGCCTGATGGCCAGACAGTTGTTCTTGTGTGGCAAAGATATGTTTGCTATATGCTTGCCAAAACTATTTCCTTCCCTTCCTGGGCACACACACAAATCCACATTTTCTGACCCCTTTGCAGGTAGGTTAGACCATGTGACTGATTTCTGCCAACATGGAGAGTGGGAAGAAGGATGCAAAACCTTTTAGTCTTGGCCAAAAGTTCTTCCTATATCTGTCCTTTTTCTTTGGGTGGCACGGGATCAAGTGAGGGGACCAGGGGTCTTGCTTAGCCACAAGATAAGAACCTGGGTCCCCGAGTCACCACTTGGAGAAGAGATACTCAGGATTGCCACTTAAGTGGGAAACTATTTGGAGGGAGCTGAGAGGGTTTACCAAGTGAACTTTTAATATGCTTTCATTGCATCATGAACCTGAGGTCAAGGGGCTTGTTTTCATTTTGTGGCTTTGCCTGCCCTGATTAAGATGCTATTCCTGGCACTAAGTACACAAAACACACACTTATGAAGCAGAATGAATAATCATTACAACTCTAATTTTTACCCTCTATGTTCAATTTGTAAACGGCCTTCTCACTATTCATTTATTCAACAAATACCTACCTAAAGGTTATTGTGTGCCAAGCATTGCAATGGTGAGCCAGAAAATAACGCTTTCCATGCCCGCATGGAATTTACAATCTTGTGAGGAATGGACATAAACAAACAAATATAAAATTCCAGGTGTTGTGAGTGGTGTGAACACTGGAAACCTGGCACTATAAGGAGATGTTTTTTCTAGGTAGGAATAAATGAATAAATATTGAGTACTTTTTAGGTGTAATTAACATCTGAGTAAAAATGACTTAAAAGTATAGGTTTGGATGTGTTGAAGCAAAATATATGTAAATTTGGATATGAGCAAGAATCATAGGGTTAAATCTTTTCATTTAACAGTTTTAACTAATGAATGGGGTTTGCTCCATATTATAGCTATCTAAACTTTTAAAATGCATAATGTATAATGATAAATAAAATTTTATATATGATAAAATGTATAATGATGAGTGTGAAACTGTCAGTTGTTAGCTCCTCAGAGACCTGTAAAAGTCTTTTACTTCCTTTGAAAATCATAATTTGCTACTTTTCTCTATTAACAATAAGTTCTTGCCATATTGGCATAAATTCCTGTTGAACCAGAGTTTCCCACCAAAGGCCCAATTCAATAAAACTTAAATTGGATTGACTAACTAGATTGCCTGCTTAAATTAGAGCTTATCATTTTGGTAACAACTTTGGCCTTTCAAACTTTATTTTTGCTTACCAAGTAAATGTTAAATTCTTAAAGAGATGGGAATACCAGACTAACTTACCTGTCTCCTGAGAAATCCGTATTCAGGTCAAGAAGCAACAGTTAGAACCAGACATGAAACAACAGACTGGTTCCAAATTGGGAAAGGAGTACGTCAAGGCTGTATGTTGTCACCCTGCTTAACTTATATGCTTAGTACATTATGAGAAATGCTGGGCTTGATGAAACAGAAGCTGGAATCAAGAGTGCCTGGAGAAATATTAATAACCTCAGATATGCAGATGATACCATTTTTAAGGCAGAAAGCAAAGAGGAACTGAAGAGCCTCTTGATGAAAGTGAAAGAGGAGAGTGAAAAAGTTGGCTTTAAAGCTCAACATTCAGAAAACTAAGATCATGGCATCTAGTCCCATCACTTCATGGCAAACAGATGGGGAAACAGTGGCTGACTGTATTTTTTTGGGCTCCAAAATCACTGCAGATGGTGACTGCCACCATGAAATTAAAAGATGCTTGCTCCTTGGAAGAAAAGCTATGACCAACCTAGACAGCAGAGACATTACTTTGCTGACAAAGATCTAGTCAAAGGTATGTTTTTTTCAGTAGTCATGCATTTATGCATGTGAGAGTTGGACCATAAAGAAAGCTGAATGCTGAAGAATTGATGCTTTTGAACTGTGGTATTGGAGAAGACTCTTGAGACTCTTGGACTACAAGGAGATTAAACCAGTCCAATATTATTTCCAATATTCAGGAAATCAGTCCTGAATATTCATTGGAAGGACTGATGCTGAAGCTGAAGCTCCAATCCTTTGGCTACCTGATGCAAAGAACTGACTCACTGGAAGACTCTGATGCTGAGAAGGATTGAAGGCAGAAGAAGAAGGGGATGAGATGGTTGGATGGCATCAATGACTCGATGGACATGAGTCTGAGCAAGCTCCAGGAGTTGGTGATGGAAAGAGAAGCCTGGTGTATGGCAGTCCACGGGGTTGCAGAGTCAGACATGACTAAGTGACTGAACTGGAAGTAAACGTTGATTTCATTAAGCTCATACCCAAGATGAAAGAATTTTGAGTACCTCAAGATTTGAATTGAGTAGATATATATATATGAGAAGGCAATGGCACCCCACTCCAGTACTCTTACCTGGAAAATCCCATGGATGGAGGAGCCTGGAAGGCTGCAGTCCATGGGGCTGCTGAGGGTCGGACACAACTGAGCAACTTCACTTTCACTTTTCACTTTCATGCATTGGAGAAGGAAATGGCAACCCACTCCAGTGTTCTTGCCTGGAGAATCCCAGGGATGGGGAGTTGGTGGGCTGCCAACAGTTAGTGGGCTCCCAGCAGTTGGTGGGCTGCCGTCTATGGGGTCACAAAGAGTCGGACATGACTGAAGTGACTTAGCAGCAGCAGCATATACACACACACACACACACACACACACACAGAGTGCATCAATATATATATAGTCTTCTGTTTAAAAACTTGATTCTCATACTTCAAAGTGATAATCATCACATAAATTACTCATTACAAGTATGAGAAAAAAGACAAAGTATTTCTACAGTTTGTACAAAAAAATACCAGTTACTATTATTTTCACATAGAGAACACTTTTAGGCATTTTAAAGATCGAAGGGTCACAGCAGGGTGTTCACTGGGTATCTAGACCATGCTTTGCCACCAAAATACCACATTACAGTTTGGACTGGAGTGGGAATAATTTCATTCAGTTCAGTTCAGTTGCTCAGTCATGTCCAACTCTTTGCAACCCCATGAATTGGAGCATACTAGGCCTCCCTGTCCATCACCAACTCCTGGAGTTCACTCAAACTCATGTCCATCGAGTCAGTGATGCCATCCAGCCATCTCATCCTCTGTCGTCCCCTTCTCCTCCTGCCCCCAATCCCTCTCAGCATCAGAGTCTTTTCCAGTGATTCAACTCTTCGCATGAGGTGGCCAAAGTATTAGAGTTTCAGCTTTATCATCAGTCCTTTCAATGAACACCAGGACTGATCTCCTTTAGAATGGACTTGTTGGATCTCTTTGCAGACCAAGGGACTCTCAAGAGTCTTCTCCAACACCACAGTTCAAAAGCATCAATTCTTTGGTGCTCAGCTTTCTTCACAGTCCAACTCTCACATCCATACATGGCCACTGGAAAAACCATAGCCTTGACTATACGGACCTTTGTTGGCCAAGTAATGTCTCTGCTTTTCAATATGCTATCTAGGTTGGTCATACTTTCCTTCCAAGGAATAAGCGTCTTTAAATTTCATGGCTGCACTCACCATCTGCAGTGATTTTGGAGCCCCCAAAATAAAATCTGACACTGTTTCCACTGTTTCCCCATCTATTTCCCATGAAGTGATGGGATCAGATGCCATGATCTTCGTTTTCTGAATGTTGAGCTTTAAGCCAATTTTTTCACTCTCCTCTTTCACTTTCATCAAGAGGCTTTTTAGTTCCTCTTCACTTTCTGCCATAAGGGTGGTATCATCTGCATATCTGAGGTTGTTGATATTTCTCCCAGCAATCTTGATTCCACCTTGTGCTTCTTCCAGCCCAGTATTTCTCATGATGTACTCTACAAAGAAGTTAAATAAGCAGGGTGACAATATACAGCCTTGACGTACTCCTTTTCCTATTTGGAACTAGTCTGTTGTTCCATGTCCGGTTCTAACTGTTGCTTCTTGACCTGCATATAGGTTTCTCAAGAGGCAGGTCAGGTGGTCTGGTATTTCCATCTTTTCAGAATTTTCCACAGTTTATTGTAATCCACACAGTCAAAGGCATTGGCATAGTCAATAAAGCAGAAATAGATGTTTTCCTGGAAGGTTGATGCAAATATAATTGTGGTTTCAGACTGTGAATTTTAAATCATAACTGGGCTCAAGCCCATCTTTATTAATTAAAATAGGAACCACTATAATCAATACATTTTTTTCCAACAATATTTGTTTATCAGTGTAGTATCAAAATCAATACTTAGGGATTTGATGAACTCTTGGAAAGCATTTCCGTCTTCTGCTGGCTCTGGAAGCATTTTCCCTGCAAAAGTTTTCGAGATGCTTGAGAAGTGGTAGTCAGTTGATGAGCGGTCAGGTGAATATGGTGGATGATGCAAAACTTCATAGCCCATTTGTTCAGCTTTTGAAGCATTGGTTGTGTGATGTGCAGTCAGGTGTTGTCAAGGAGGAGAGCTGGGCCCTTTCTGTTGATCAATGCCAGCTGCAGGTGTTGCAGCTTTTGGCGCATCTCATTGATTTGCTGAACATACTTCTCTGATGTGTTGGTTTTGCTGGGATTCACAAAGCTGTAGTGGATCAGACTGGCAACAGACCACCAATCAGTGACCATAACCTTTTCTGGGTGCAAGTTTGCTTTCGGAAGTGCTTTGAAGCTTCTTCTCGGTCCAAGCACTGAACTGGTCATCACTGATTCTCATATAAAATCCACTTTTTGTCACATATCACAATCTGATAGAGAAAAAGAGAAGAACCTAATGTAGAAAAAGAGAAGATGACCCTTCAAAATGATGATTTTTTCATTTTCAGTCAGCTCATGATGCACCCACTTCTCAAGCATTTCACCTTTCAAATTTGCTTCAGGTGCTGAGCAACTACAGAATGGTTGATGGTCAGTTGTTGGGCAACTGCTCATGTAGTTGTAAGCCTCTCAGTTGGTTATTGTCAACCTTCCATGGGCAGCCATCTATGTTTATCTTCAGGCTTTTATCTAGTCTGTGAAACTTCTTGAACTGCCACTGCAGTGTACATTTGTAAGCAGCGCCTGGGCCAAATGTGTCATTTTGAGTTGTCTCTGCAAACTTGAATAGGAAAACTGCTTAAATTTGCTTTTTTCTAACATCATTACCATAGTTGAAATATAAACAAGTAATATGTCAGCCAAAAACATAAAGCAAGAAATGTGCATTAAAATGATGTACAGCACAGCCATATTTAAGAAAGTATTCCAATATCAAATAGAAACTTTAAACAATGCAAAAACCGCAATTGCGTTTGCACCAACCTAGTAGTAATTGACATTTTAGAGAAATTACAGAGTTTTAAAGCAGCAGGTGCTATGGAAATTTGATATAAACATCCCAGGTAAGGAAACTAACGTCCACAAAGGTAAAATGATTGCTTATTACACTTAGTTTTGGTCCCAAACCTAGACCCCAGGTCTTATGAATTGGTTGCAGCTGTCTCTGTGCCACAGTTTTTGCTCTACAGCTGAAAATCACGTTGGATTATCTTTAGTTCTATTAACTCTGCTTTCTCCACAGTCGGAGTGTTTAAATGGGATAGATCTAATTCAGATCAAGTTACCTTCAGCCTCCTAGGTTCTTTCTTTTGTTTTCAGTCTTTTATTATCAGATTGGTGAGCTTCTGCTTTATTTAAAACACGCACTCGGCGTAACATCAAGGAGGAAGGTTGAAACCCACTCAAACTCAATGGCTAGGGACACAGGACCAAGACACACCCAGCCCCAGCTGTAAAAAGGTGAAGACTCCCTACCGTCGGGTCCAGCGTCCGAGGGCCACGTGCAGGAGGAGGGGCCGTCTTCTGGTTGGCGCCCAGAGGAGCTCCGTCCCTCCAATCAGCGCAGGCTCCGCGGTGGAGAGGGGGCGCGCCCTGCAGGGGAGGGCGGGGCCAGAGACCTGTCCATCACCGAATCCGCGGGTGGCAGCACCTACCCCACCAAGGCACCTAGGCGAGGCAGGGCGGGAGCGGGAAGGCCGCGGCGAGGGGGGAGGCGGGGCCAGGCCGGTGGGAGCCAATCCGCCCGGCAGCGCCAGGGGGCAGGGGCGGGGTCACCGTGCGCGACCCAAACACACGGGTTCGGGCGCACCCTGGAGCCGCGCTGCTCCTCCGCCTTCCGGTGCGAGGGCCGCAGTACCTCCTTCCCTTCTGAGCACCCCCACCTCGTGGTCCAGAACCTACTCTTCCCCCCGGCCCGCCCCTTCTCTGGGGGAGCGCGGTGACGGTTGCCGGGAAGCGCGCGCTGCCCCTCCCTCTCCTCCTGCGTCCTCTCCTCCCGCGCCACCCGTTTTTCCTCCTTCTCAGTTAATAACAGCTGGGTGGCTGGGGGAGGAGGGAAGGTGGCCCCAGCGGAGTCTGGGCGGGCACCTCCCACTCACCCGCGAGCCGCCGTGGGAGCAGGAGGATGGCGGCGGTAGCGGCGGCCGCCCGGGAGGAGGCGGTGCCGAGAGCCCGGGCGCAGAGCGCAGCAGCGGCGGCAGAGAGCGGCAGCGGCCCGTCGCGGCGCACCAGAACCGAAAGCAGCGGCAGCCGCGCAGCCACCTGAGCCGCCCCTCCCGCCGGAGCCAGCGATCGGCGCCTGCGGGAGCCGGGACCTCCTTCCTCTCCATCTCTCCTCGTCTCCCACGTCCCCAGACAGGCCGTCGATCTCGCTCGTCACCCCTTAGAAGAGCGCGGCGGGCGCCGACCGCCCCCTGGGGCGCCGGGCGGCGGCCCTGGACGTGCGGGCTTCTTTCTGCGCCGGCCTCCGCGCCTCGGCCCTGCCCTCTCGCTCCCGCGCTCGCTCCCGCCCTCCCGGCGCTCCGGGCACTGTGCGCGGGCCCGGCCCGGGGCAGGGCGGACATGGGCGCCAAGCAGAGCGGGCCGGCCGCTGCTAACGGCCGCACCCGCGCGTACTCGGGCTCGGATTTACCTTCCAGCAGCAGCAGCGGAGGGGCCAACGGGACCGCGGGCGGCGGGGCGCGAGCCGCAGCCGCTGGGAGGTTTCCGGCTCAGGTGCCCAGCGCGCACCAGCCCAGCGCCTCCGGCGGCGCCGCGGCGGCCTCGGCGGCCCCGCGCAGCCGCTCCCTCGGCGGGGCCGTGGGGACCGTGGCGTCGGGGGCCCGGGCGGCGCAGTCAACCTTCAGCATCCCCAACAGCAGCAGTGGCCCGTACGGCTCGCAGGACTCGGTTCACAGCAGCCCGGAGGACGGCGGCAGCAGCGGCGGCAGGGACCGGCCGGCGAGCGGGGGTCCCGGAGGGCCGCGCCTGGTGATCGGCTCTTTACCAGCTCACCTCTCGCCGCACATGTTTGGAGGTACGGCCCTTTCCCTCTCTGCCTTCCGCGGGCGGCACATGGGCCGCGGCTGCGCTTATTTTTACCCTTCTCCTTTTTCTCCTTCAGCCCGAGCGCCGGGGGTTCGCCGCGCGGTCGGGCCGGGTCACCGTTCTTTGGGGTGGGAGGGAAAGATAGAGGGAGAGAGCGCCTCTTAACCCCTACAGCGCCGCTACCGCGGGACCCCAGTGTTTGGTTTTTAAACACCGCGTGCACCCTCACCTCTTCGTGGCTTTCTCATACAGAAAGCCCTTGTTTGCTCCCGGAGGTGAAGGGAGCAAATATTGTTTTAAAAACAAGCGCATAGCTGGTGCTTGTGGTTTTTAGTAGCAGGAAGTCAGGACCCGTTGCTAAATGTAGTTGTATCTGGTGACTCGAGTGGTGAGCAGTTTTTAAAGGCCAAAAGTCAGAGTCTCAAATGAAGAGGAGTGTTTGGAAAAGGAGAGAGTTATCGCTTTTGGACTAACACTGTAGAGCTGTAATTCTCCTGTCTTGTGTCAGTAGTCCCACCTACTGCGTATGCTTTAATTAGGTGACTGTGTTAATGAAAAGTATATTTTTAACCTCAGTAAACTCTACTTTAGATAATGATTAATGTGAGTTCTGCTTAATTTGGACAGAGCATTAAAAATTGAGAACTGTTTCTTAAGGAAAGAAACCAATAGTCATTACAACTCTGCCTACAAGATGCAGTAAAAGCTCAGGTGTTTTTGAAAAGCAGTGCTCACTAGGGTTCAAGAAAGACCCTGTGAGAAATGGAAATGTTAGTAGCAAAACGGTATGTCTTTTGGTTTGATAGAAACGGGGGAGGGGTACACCTGATCTGAGTAAAGCAAATTCGACCTCTTCAGTTGTGTTTTATGGTTTCTACTTTCCTTCAGAGCAGTTTCCCAGTTCATGAAGAGTAGAAGTTTAATCTGGTTAGAGATGCAGACAAGAGAAGATAATCATTTCTGTATCATTGCTTTCTTTACACATCATGATATTACCTACAATTACAGTTGAGCACAGGTGAATAGTGAAAACACCATCTTCTCTATTTCTCTGCTTCCTTTACTCATGTTTATAAATGTGAGAAATTTGAGCAGGCAGTTGGTAAAGTGAAATGTTCAGTAATGTAATTGCTTTGATGTTCTGTACTATCAATATTCACGTTAGCACAAATTTAAAATGGAGGTGACATGTTTAGTTCCCCCCATCTTTTAATACCGCTTTGTATATTCAAAATATAAAACAACTTTAATCACCTTTATTTTAATTACTTGTTATAAAATAATTTTTTTCTTTGTGACTAAAAATACTGACTTTTCTTAAGATTGGCCCTTAAAATATTTCTTTTTGAGAAAAAGAACTAGTGCTGACTGTACTATGATTTGTGATTCATAACACAGCTGAAGGTCCTATAGTACCACACCGAAGAATAACAAAAGGCAGTTTCTTAAGAATGAGGGATTAGTGGCAAGAAAAAAGGGTAAGCAGGTCCTAAAAATATATATTTATTTTAAGATTAAAATTTGCATGTAGTTATGTCTAACAGCTTGCTAAAGAAAGGGAATTAGGGAAAGGCTTATCAGATTAGTAACTTTCTTTGGTATACCGATGGCTTAACTTTTTTAAAGGACTTTTTTTTCTTTTAACAAAGTTTATCTGTATGAGTTTAAAGTGTTTCATCTGGGGCGGGGGCAAATATTTGACACCTGTGCTATTCTTAGTGAAATAGCAGGTGAAGAAGATCTAGTTGCTGAAAGTTGGAGAAGTAAAGCATTTATCCTTTTTCTTCTCTGAGTTCTTAGATTGGAACATGTTAGCCGTTTTTAGTATTTTAGGGGTTACCATGATTGGGGCCTAGTGGAAGCACAGTGACACTGAGCACTGTGGTAGCGTTTCCTAACCAAGTCTCTGTAGAGAATGGAGCCCCAATGGCTTAAAAGTATCTGTTGTGTGCAGTTAGTTAACTATTCTCTTGTGCATTTGGAATGTTTCTAGTGATGTATCATTCTTAGGAAATTTGAGAAAACAATCACTGGGGCAATTTTGTGTTTGGTAGTTCAGATGAGGGACTCTAGTTGAGAAAACTTGGAAGAGAATCAGAGAAATTACTTGTTCTTTCAAATGATACGGACAGATCAAAGTGCCAGTACCTTAAATCCTACTTAAGACTGGGAGATGGAATACACTTGAGAGTGAAAAAGCATCTTTCTAGCAGTGTTTGCGTTAATGATATTTTTAACCTGTATTTCAGTAGTTGGGCTCATTAGGGAAACTTAATAGAACCGTTTGTTGCCATCCTGAGATTTAGGGAACCAGATGATAAATCTTTCTTTTTAATTTTTTAAACTCTTTATTGAGTTTGTTACATATTGCTTTTGTTTTACATTTAAAATTTTTGGCCCCAAGGCATGTGGGATCTTAACTCTCTGAATAGGAATCGAACCTGCAGCCTCCACACTGGAAGGCAAAGTCGTAACGTCTGGACTGCCAGGGAAGTCCTTGAATCTTATTTTAAAAACTGGACTTCACTATTACTCCATGTTGACTTTAGTAATTTATTCAGTTAGAAATTGTGCAGATGTTTGGGCAAATAAAAAGGAACTCCATCTGAAAGTTGAGAGAAGGATTATTTCTAAATTAGTGGAAAGTTATTTCTGTAATTTTATAAAACTTTAATTGATGTTTGTATTGTTACTGTTTCCTAATAGGAAAATATGGTACCAATCAGATACAAAATTATCTTTCCTTTATGGAAAAGGAAAATCTAAACAATATCACTTTTAAAAAATTTAGACATCTGGTAAGTTGAATTGTTAACTAGTTCCATCATAATGAATTACCAAATTAAATGAGGTTTTCTGTGTTGGTTTTATGTTTTGCTCTTTTTGGGACATGTATTGTGGCTATATTTGCTCTTATTCTCTCTAGAGAAATAGAAGAGAGGTACTTAATTTATATTTCAGTTTACAGAATTTTCTTAGAATTTCTTAGAACTGAGTTGTATATACAGAGTATGATTATAAAACATACAGGAATTTTTAGATCAAGTTGGTTTCTTTTTTATTCTCAGATTGCTGAGTTTAACAAAAGTTTTACAGTGAACAAGTCTTTTTTGTTTAATCACCTTTGTTTTAAAACAGGTCTTTAAGGGAATAGTCTAATATTGAAGACTTGATGGTATCTTAGGATTTTCTTGGCTTTAGTGTATGTCTACATTTTTTTCACTACAGGTTGCTAATGTTTGTTAACATCAATTATGGATGGTAAAATAGTGTTTAATTATCTAGCAAGGATATCGAAGGTAAATTGGATTATAAAATTATGCCAGTCAATGGAGATCATTTCTAGAGAAATCATGTGGGGTCCTCATGTATCTCTGAGTCTGGAAGTGAGATCGATACAAACATCAATAAATCCTAATTTATTGATGGTACTGGGTTGCTTTTGGTCACCTCCTAATTGATTGGCTTAAGTTTGGGTGTGTGACTGTAATTCAGGTGCCTCCTGTTACTTAGGAACAATTACTTCCTTTTATTGAAGAAGTTTGTCATTGCTTAAAACTGAATATGTTAAAATTTGTAGTTCTAGGCCAACTTCTCAGTCTTCAGGATGGATGTGGGTTTTAAGTGTTAGATTATTTGCATTAATTTAACTGTGTTGAATTATGTTCAGTCACTATTACTTACCAGTATTTAGTACCAGAATGTTTGAATTGGGGATATTGTAATCGATCTGCTTTCTATTCCTGAATGTTCTTTTATTCAATTGAAAACTTAGAGAGTGGTGGGAGAGAAATGTCTGCTTCAGAAAAATGACTAACCACCATCCTGTCACCCATTTCCTCCTGCATCCACCCCCAGAAATCAAGAACTCTTGTGGTTAATTTTTCTCATTTGTAATCTCACCTAATCCTTAAACACTTGATCCTTTGTTATGCTAAAGTATGAGTTCCCTCATGAAAGTTTCTGCTTTGGGAATATTTTGAGTTTTCTTGCCTGCAGGGTGGAGCTTGTGCCCAAGGGAGTGGTTTGTGTTGCACTGGGCACCATCTGATGAGAGCAGCTGCCTGACCTGAGTACTTTTGATGCTTTGCTGACTGCAAAGCCAGTGCAAGCTCTGTTGTTTTACTAACAGGTACTGTCTCCAGCAAGTCCCCCAGTCCTCTCCAGTTGGATTACTTTGCCTGGAAACCACTTATTTTCTTTACCAATACCACTAATTAGTTGTCAGTTTTTATAAGAATTGTGTTAAGGTTATACTTACTATGTATTCTGGGTATCTGCACAATTGGGTATATTAGCAAATAGGTTAAAAAAGAAGTGTAGGAACTGCTATATGTAGCAAAATTCTTTTACATATATGTATATACTTGACTGGTGTTATTGTTTGCTATATGTAGCAAAATTCTTTACATATATGTATATACTTGACTGGTGTTATTAAGTTGAAGTGTTTAGAAATTGACACAAGCATGCCCTTTGTATGAACAGAGTTGAGGAATAGCTTAGGTTATTGTATTCAGTTGCAGGTAGTTTTCTGTGCTGCTTATTAAATACTACAATTCATTTCTTCATGGTTATTAAGCTGTTGGCAGCTTGCTTCTTCAAAGCCAGCAAAGGAAAGACTCGCAAGATGGGCCGGTGCTACACTCTTGTGTCAATATGTACACGTAATGACACTCAGCCCATGGCCCTTGCTGCGTTCCATTGGTTATAAACAAGTCACAGTTCCTGCTTATACTCAAGGGGGAGGGAATGACAGAAAGGTGCAAGTATCAGGAGGCAGGAATCACATGTGCCCACACTGATGATAGATGTAGGTTAACCAGCTAAACATGCAACTGTTCTAACCATATTTTTGAATTTACTGTTTGCTTTGAAGAAGTTATAAGAAAATAATAAGTTATAGGAAATGGTAATGAGTCCTTTTAGGCTTGTTAAATTTTGAGGATTTCTATCTAGAAGCATCTTGTAAGCATTTGGAAATATGTCTCCAATTTAGGACATTACCAAAAAATTGAGAAATTGTCAATTTGCATATTATAAATGAAGCTGAACAGTGGTTAAGATTACTGAGGGATGGATACAAATTGAGGCACAAGCATAGAATCCTGGAAAGCAAGAATTTTAAGAGACAGGCAGAACAGGAGGCCAGTGATTACAGTTAAAGCACAAGGAAAATAAGTTGTTCATATTCCATCTCTGGTTCTTACCTAGGATATGATATTGATGAGTTATTTAGCCATTTTATATCTGTTTTCTCAATATAAAATGAAAATAATAATTGTAAAAAAATGTTTTTATTATTAAAATGTGTTCATTAGAGGAAGCTATAATGTGGGAAATACAGAAAGGCATATACAAGAAATTGCAGATCACTTGTAATATCACCATGGGAAATAACCAGAAGAGAATGTTGATGGCTATTTTTCTCATATGTTTTAGATAGAAAATTTGGAGGTCATTCTTGTATATTCTTTTGATTTTTAAATCTTTTCGATGTTCTAATATAAGATTTTAAGGCTAGTTTTCCCCCAAGAATTGCTTTAGCTGAGTGCCACAATTTTTGAAGTGTTTTGTTAACATTCAGTTAAAAATATTATCTAATTTCCCTTGTGATTTCCTTTTTGATGTGTTGGTTACATATTCTTTGATAAAATACTCTTTCTGCTTAATCAGTTTCTTCTATCATGTTAAAAATTTTTATAGCATTATTTTTAATGACTGCCCAGTATTCCAGAGCTCATTCAATAAATATTTGATGAATACCTACTTTGCCTTGCACTGTCCTAAGGATATAGAAGTGGAGAAATCTCTGCACTGTCATAGGCGTCATATTATACTTGGGGGAGACAGTAAACAAGTAAAATATCAAAATACTGTGTTTCAGAGGGTTTTGAATGTGATGCAGAAAAATGGGAGTGGAAAGGTAGAGACCGTGGGTTATAGACTTGTTTTTATTTTAAATAGGGCTTTAGGGATAACTTCTCTAATAAGGTGACATTCAAGCAGAAACTAAAGAAACAAGCCATGAAGAATCTCTAGGGGAATAGCAAACGCAGGGAGAAGGAACAGTAACTAGAAGGGTGCTTAGGTGTGCTTGTAATGAATGTACCTGGTGTGTTCTGGGAATAGTTATGACACCGGTGTAGTTGGAGTGCAAGGGGTTGTAGATAAGGACTGGAATGGGGCATCAACTGCCTTATAACCATTGATGTGGTTTTAGAGTCTTGTTTAGAGAGAGATGGGAACGCATTGCCGAGTTTTTTGAGGAAGAGATTGGCATAACCTGACTTAGGCTTTTAAAAGATTGCTCTGGGAACCATGCGGGAGTAGACCCTAGAGAGCAAGAGTCAAGCAAAGATGCGAAACCCTTGGCAAGGGGTAAGTGACTTGGACAGAGTCGTGGCACTGAAGTTGGTGAAGAGTTGGTAGACTCTGGGTATCTAGCTCTTTGAAAGTGGAGTCATCTAGATGTAGAGGATTTATATTCAGCCAGCCCTTGAATGTCATGGGGGTTTGGGGTGCAGGTGCTCTGGGCAGTCCAGTTTAATTTGTAGCCCTTCTCTGAAATAGCCATTCCTCTGTATCCATGATTAGGAATGGAGGACTCAACCAAGCTGCAGATGGTGTGTGGTCATTGTTCAGTCGCTAAGTCATGTCCGACTCTATTCCACCCAGTAGAATGCAGCATGCTGGGTTCCTTTGTCCGTCTCTTAACTCTTGGAGTTTGCTAGAATTCATGGTGTACTGGAGTATTTACTGTTGAAAACAAGTCCATGTATTTGACCTCCGCAGTTCTAATTTGTATTGTTCACAGGTCAACTGTAGTTTGTCTGAAGTTTGGTTCTTTCAAATTATTAGGAAGAGTCCTACAATAGGTCACAGACTCAAAGGACCAAGTTGAGGAACCAGCATCAGTGGAGCTGAAATTGAGAAATTCTGTATGTGCATGCATAGTTCAGTTGCATCTGACTCTTGTGACCCCGTGGACTGCAGCACACCAGGCCACCCTTTCCATCACCAACTCCCGGAGTTTACTCAAACTCATGTCCATTGAGTCAGTGATGCCATCCAACCATCTCATCCTCTGACGTCCCCTTCTCTTCCCACTTTCAATCTTTCCCAGCATCAGAGTCTTTTCAAATGAGTCAGCTCTTTGTATCAGGTGACCAAAGTATTGGAGTTTCAGCTTCAGCATCAGTCCTTCCAGTGATATTCAGGACTGATTTCCTTTATTATGGACTGGTTGCAGTCCAAGGGACTCTCAGCAGTCTTCCTACACCAGCACCTGGGAGGAGTCTTCTCCAACACCACAGTTCAAAAGCATCAGTTCTTCAGTGCGCAGCTCTTTATAGTCCAACTCTCACATCCATACATGACTACTGGAAAACCCACAGCTTTGACTAGATGGACGGCAAAGTAATGTCTCTGCTTTTTAATATGCTGTCTAGGTTGGTCATAACTTTTCCTACAAGGAGCAAGCGTCTTTTAATTTCATGGCTGCAGTCACCATCCGTAGTGATTTTGGAGCCCCCCAAAATAAAGTTTGTCACTGTTTCCATTGTTTCCCCATCTATTTGCCATCAAGTGATGGGACCAGATGCCATAATGTTAGTTTTCTGGATGTTGAGTTTTAAGCCAGCCTTTGAGTCTCCTCTCTCACTTTGATCAAGAGGCTGTTTAGTTCTTTGCTTTCTGCCATAAGGGTGGTATCATCTGCATATCTGAGGTTATTGGTATTTCTCCTGGCAGTCTTGATTCCAGCTTGTGCTTCATCCAGCCCAGCATTTCTCTTGATGATCTCTGCATGCACACCCACACCCTGGTTTTCCTTTTGCTTGTTACCTAGTTTTTATCCTGTTACATTGTGTACAGGCTTTATTTAAGGTGATGGCTTGTTGGCTCGTGGTTACTTCCATCTACATGTCATCTGAGTGGCCTGAAGGGAATGTTTTCCTCCAGCTGTAGTAAGAGGACTCTGATTTAAGTTGTGTGCCTATCCACACAGCAGTCACCGAAGCGAAGGAGATGGAATGCACTCTCGGAATGAGACTGTGTTCTGTTATCATGGGGAGGAGTTTGGGTTTTCGGAGTCAGGCTGCCTGGGTTGAGTCCATCCACACTGTGTGACCTTAAGTTATTTAACCACTTCATACCTTAGTTTTTTCACCACTAAAATCAGGATAAAAATAAATCTTGTTTTGTGGTATTGTGAGGTTTAATCTTTTTATTTTTAACATTTGAACTGCTATCAAAAATTAAAACATTCAAGACTCATATCCCTCTTCCCATTCTCACCCTCTTCAGGAAGACCATGTCCTGTACTTTTCTCAACTTCTCAGATTTTGCAAAAAAAAAAAAAAAAATCCAAGTATTTAGTTTTTATGTATGTGTTTTCTATTTCCATGAATCTCCCGTGAATATCTGGATTAAGCTTTACAGCGCATGTACTGTGTTAATCAGAAGGTAAAGTTTTGTAAATTCAGTGTTTTCAAGTACATTTTGTATTTGATCACTAAAATTGTTGTATATTTAAATCATATATAAAAACTTACTGCTCCAGAGAGATGTTATATTTTTACTTGTGTAAAGTAAATATATGTAAACTGAACTGTTGAGCCAAAGAAAATAGGTATAATGTGGACTATACAAATGTGGCAGTCATAAAATTGTCTTACAAATAAAACTATGCTGTACTTAATAGCTGTTTTTTCATAAGCATTTGAAGTGCTGCAAACATTGTTGATCAGTTTGAGTATATTTTGTGGGTGGTGGGAGATGGTTGGTGAGAAGTTAAAGCAGGTCAGTTCTTATAAATATATGCTACTTCTCCAGGGAAGTATCCGAAAACCTTAGCGTTTTTATGCTGTATGATTTACCGCATCTCAGGCAACCTGGATGACATGGCATTTGATAAAGGAGCATGCAGCTTTGCTGGTGTTTGGGCATGCTGTGGTCTGAGACCTCTAAGGTCTTGATTGGGAATTTTTCAGATTTCCTGTCTATTACAACACATCTTCAGAAGCAGTGCATCTTCGAAAGCAGTGCATCTGGTCGGCTTTACATCTCAGTTAATTCCCTCGTTTCACTCTTCCCACCATCTTGCCATGTGAAAAATTGTTCAGAGGAATGTCATTAGTTTCCTAAGAGAACTTAAATGAGGAATACTTAATATTATCGACCACTTTCAGTGTCTCTTGAAATATAGAACTGTTACTGTTTTATGTGGTAATTTGTGGATTAGGAAAGTGAGTTCACAAGCACTGACTCGTTTGCATTTCATAAACATAGAGTAATTTCTTTGGTTATTTGGAGATGAACATCAGAAATTAGATGAATTCCAATTCCGCATTTGTTGTATTTTACGTATTCCCAGGTGGCACAGTGCTAAAGAATCCACCTGCCAATGTAGGAGACACTAGAGACATGGGTTCAATTCCTGGGTCAGGAAGATCCCCTGGAGTAAAAATGGCAACCCACTCCAGAATTTATGCTTGAAAAAGATCCTGGACAGGAGAGTCTGGTGGGCTACAGTCCATGGGGTTTCAAAGAGTCAGACACAACAAGAGACTGGACATACATTTCATATATTGCAATGCACAGATCCTAATTTACATTTTAAAGAGTTTTGACAAATAAATTTGACAATACACTGTGTAATCAACACACTGTCCAAAGTAGGAAACACTCTTTATCCCCAAAAGTTCTTACACTCCTTCCAAGTCATTCCCACGGTACTTAGAGATGATTAATATTACCTATTTCTATTATAACTTATCTATTATACCATCTATTATCATAGATTAAATAGTTGGATGGTATCACCGCTCAGTGGACATGAATTTGCGTAAACTCCAGGAAATAATGAAGGACAGGGACGCCTGGCATGCTGCAGTTCATGGGATTGCAAAGAGGCAGACATGGCTTTACAGTTGCACAACCACGTTATCATACATTAGTTTTGTCTCTTCTTGAATTTAATGGAGTCATAAAAACAGGTAGTTCTTCATGTTGAGGGTTTGGGGTAGTTGTAAAGTTAAAAATAGGAGACATTGGAAAGGTTAATAAAATTTTTTCTTGCCACTCCCTCCCTGCAGTAACACTGTCCTCTAATGTGTGGACACTAAGCCTGAGAATACCCACAATGTTTAATCAGTGATAGATTTATAGTAGGATACTTGAGTGTGTAAATACCTCAAATAAAGGAGAAATTTAATTTTAAAATTAATGCTTAAATTTATCCTTAAACTTTGTCGACTCTTTAATCTTAAATTACCTGATTGGAAAAGGTTTTGAATGATACTAAATGTTTTAGATGATGTTCACTATATCAAAATGGGATATAGCGGTTGTTTCTTCAAATTGTCAGTTCTTAGGAAAAGGACAGCATTCAGGAAGCTTTGTAATTAGGATCAGTGCTTCTAAACATGGGAGAAGTGTAACTTGTCCAAGGAATGTAGAGAAGTGATTGAACAAAGATGAAAGACTTGGTTATTTCCTATGTTTTTGGTTTAGTCTGAATCTTTTAAAAATTAAGTAGACAGTAGCTAGACATCTAATTTTCTTTCTTCTTATGTTTTCTGTTTTTGCATATCAGGAAGTATAAATGAGTCAAAGATCCTAAGTTTTGTGTACAACTTAACTGTAATCCACAGTAACAGCTAGTTAGAAATTCCAGTCTTACGCAAGAAGGACCATAAAAAGGAGTTCTTAGGCTATTTGTGACAGTGAGACAGACAGTACTGAATCTTGAATATGGATTCTGTATTCACCAAGGATGAGAACAGGAGAAGCATCTTATTTTTTATATGATGCATGTATCCAAGCTACATGGACTGAAAAAGGTGACTAGGAAGACAGAACCTCAGCCTGGAGATTCCTTCAGTATCTATGGAGAAGAGTATTATTAAAGAGCTACTATAAAGAGCCTAACTAAAATTCTTAAAAGTGACCAGGGACATGGTTAGCTGCATTCACTTTTGATATATTAGATATTTTTGGAAGGATCATTGGTTATGGTGAGAACAAATTCTGCCTTGAGGTCAGTAAAGCTTGTTTTATGACCTTCATCTTTCATTTTCTTGGGCTTCAATTTCCAGGATAGACAAAAGAATAATGAAGCTTAAGAAAACAATTCCGTCGGTGCCTTGGAATTGAATATACTTATGCAGACAATTCCCATTTTTACAAATTCCAAAAGGGTAATTAAATTTGCTGTATAAGGACAAATGATTAGGACAGCAGCCTAGAGGCCTATCCTCTTGCAGGTGAGTGCGCTGAAGAGTCATAATGATACTTGTAGAAAGGCACATGCTGTTGCTTGTTCAGGGAAGGAGGTGGTTTCACTTTTTTCAGAGGGGGTGGTAAACTAGCTCTCTCAGCATTATTCCTTGGTGTTCTGAAAGCAGTCTTCCTCTTTCGGAGTCAAGAGCTCTAGAGGAATTTGAGAAATCTGACAAGCTTATGCCACAGAAAATTGAGGTCCTTTGGGGACCAAATTATCTGTCATTCTGTTGACGTTCTTGCTTTTGCTATGTATCCACATACTTAATGTCTTAAGGCTTTGTAAAGAAAGTAGCTTTATAATGGCAAGCACTAGAAAGAGTTTCTTGTGACAGTGAACTTTTATAAGCCAATGCACAGGACTTAGAGATATCTTTTGTGTTTAGCTGGCTTTAAAACTGAGTATGGAAGAAACCTAAACTCTTCTCTTATTATCATGCATAGTCTGTGTATCTTATTCTTCTTATTCACTCAGTCAAAAAATATTCAATGCCAGCTGCAGTAAGCTAGGTAGGCTTCCTGGTACTGGGAATGCAAAGGTGAAAACCACTTTTGTCCTCAGGAAGTCCGTCTAGTGGACAGACTGGAAACTACAAAATTAAGTATACAGTGGTACAAGTTTTGTTTTGTTACCAAATTTGTGTATGTATGTGCCTATAAGGAAAAAAAGACCAGAAGGTAACACCCATACACTAAAAGTTGGTTATCTGGCTCATAGGATTTCTTATGTTTTGTCATATATTTTCTTATAGTAATACGTGTATACCTTTTATAAACAGAAAAGAACTGGTAGCAGGATCATTATCATTGCTATTCTTCTTACTGTTACTCCTCCTGTACTACCGTTACTCATACTTTGAGAGCTCAGGTTCATACTTAAGTTGATCTGACTTCTGGTGTGTGCCCTTAGCCCTCAGGCCCCACGGAACAAAATCTGCTTTGGGACAGGATCCTTGAGAGTTTAATCATATTAAAACACTGGTCCCAAAAGATTCTCCTAGAAGAGAGTTCTGCAGCCAAGGAAGTTTTATAAAGAAATTTGGTTAACTCCTTTTAATTCAGTATCTCCTTAATTAGTTTTGCAGTAACTTGACTTCTGTTTCATTAATCCTTTATTGATGTTCTGTGGATCTTGAACTTTAGTGGGCATCACCCCTACTCCCAAAGTGTTGGACTCTGAGTGTGGAATGGGGCCCGAGAATGTGCATTCTGACAAGTTTTCAGGTTGCTGATGCTGCTGGTTTGAGAGTCAAACCTAGCACTCTCTCTCTTAGGTGATTTGCATTGAGATGTAAACTTGGCAAGTCTTAGGTTATGATGCTAGTGTCTTCCTGCTGAAAGAAGATATCTAAAAATAGTAAATAATTGTGGTATAGAAAGAGCCGTCAAAGGGGTTTCATTAACTGAATTAACCAGGGGCATTATTTCCCTTCTACCATCAGTATTTCTGTTACCTTGTGAGCTTGAGTTTAGGTATCTGTAGATGGAAATGATTAAACCTACCTCAGAAAGTTTTAATAAGGATTAAATGATGTAATATTTGCAAAAGTGCTCAGTGCTCCCCACTTAGTGCTCACATTCTAAATGCTCACCACCTTTTTAAAGGACATTCTGTGGGCCAGTTGCATTACATTTTCTTGTGAACTTATTAGAAATGCAGAATCTTGGGCCCCATCCCAGACTTACTGAAAGAGAAAAGAAAGTGAAAGTGAAAGTTGCTCAGTTGTGTCTGACTCTTTGCGACCCCATGGACTATACAGTCCATGGAATTCTCCAGGCCAGAATACTGGAGTGGGTAGCCATTCCCTTCAAACAGAATCTGCATTTTAAAAGGCCCAGGTGATTTGTGTGTATTACCACACAAGAAGCACCACTAGTAGCATACACCTTGAAAACAGCATCTCTAGTGTAGCGTGTGACTTACTCTCCACTTCACAAGCTCACCTTCCAGGTCTGTTTCTGTATGGATGTCACCAGGTGGGCTGTTATTTATTCTAGACCTTAGAGATAACTTTGTCCAAAATGATAGTATCTGCTTTAGTGTTTACTAGCCATAAAATAATATATCCTATTTATATATCTTGAGTACTATTGTTAAAATCTTGAAATGGCACATAAAAATATAAGAAAATCCACCTGCCAGATAAACTGATTTCATGTTTATTTTCTGAACCTTTGTGCTAGGCATGGATATAACATATACACATATATAGGAATTTTGTGGTTTTGTAAAATGGATTGTATTATGAATACTTTCCTGCATCTTGTTTTTTTCCCTTAAAACACTTTGAAAATTCCTCAAGTTAATATACTTAAGATTCTTGTTAATGACTGCAAGATATTTCACAGTTCCCTGTTGGATAAATTATTGAGTTTTTTTTTAACTAGTGTTCTTTGTATATTGATGTTATCCCTGGGATGAATTACCAGATGGAGATTGCTGGATCAAAGGGTAATTTTTAGAAGTCATTTTATTGTGTAATATATTTTACATGCAGAAAAATATGTAAAATTATATGCAACTTTCAAGGCTAATAAAGTGAGTCCTTTTGTTCTGCCACCCATGCCAAGAAATGAACGGTTCAGTGTTTATTAGAATCTCCCTCTTGGTCTTCTGTTGTATTATACTTGCTTCTGAGAAAAATATTTTTCTTATCTTTCTTTATGGCTTCATTACTAAGTTATGCATCTCTAAAACGTACGCGTCCTCAAATAATAGACTTCGTCAGGAACACCATGTACATGTAGTCATTCTAAATAGATGGCTTTATTTACGGTTCATCCATGTTATTGTTTGTAGCTGTAGCTTATTCATCTTTATTGATACATGGTATTCCATTGAATGAGTATCTCTCAATTTATTCATTTTAATTGTTGGCGGAATTGGTGGTGTTTCTGATTTTGCATTATTATAAAGGTGCTGCTGTGAACGTTTTTATTCATGACTCCTTTTGCACATGTTCACAAGTACTTTGGGACTTAAACCTTTTTGCTTTTTATCTCCTAAATTAAAAAAATTGAAGTATAGTTTATTTCCAGTGTTGTTACCTATGTACAGCAAAGTGATTTATACACACGTGCGCGCACACACACACACACACAGACATTGTATATACTTTTGCAGATTCTTTTCCATCATAGTTTATTGCTTGATATAGTTCCCTCTATACAATAGAACCTTGTTTATCTGTTCTATCAATATATATATATATATATATAGAGAGAGAGAGAGAGAGAGAGAGTTTGTATTTGCTGGTCCCAGACTCCTAATTTATCCCTCCTCCCTGCTTCCCCTTGTAACCGTAAATATATTTTCTGTGTCTGTGAGTCTGTTTCTGTTTTGCAAATAAGTTCATTCATATCATGCTTTGGATCCCACATGTAAGTGACATATTTGTCCGATTTCACGTAGTATAATCTCTAGGACCATCCGTGTTGCTGCAAATATTGCATTCTTTTTATAGCCAAGTACTGTTGCCTCGTGTGTATGTGTGTATATATACACCAGATCATCTTTATCCATTCATCTGTCGAGGGACATTTACGTTGCTTCCATGTCGTGGCTTTTGTAAATAGTGCTGCTGTGAATATTGTGGTGCAGCTATCTTTTTCAGTTAGAGTTTTCTCTGGGTGTATATCCAGGAGTAGGAGTGTTGGATCATATGGTTACTTTCTTTTTAGTTCTTTAAGAAACCTCTATGCCGTTTTCCGTAGTGCCTCACCACTTTATAATCCTACCAGCAGTGCAGGAGGGTTCCTGTTTCTTTGCATCCTCTCTAGCATTTATTATTTGTAGACTTCTTAATGAGGGCCGCTCTTACTAATGTGCGGTGATACTTGATTATGGTTTTGATTTACATTTCTTTACTAATTAGCAGTGTGCATCTTTTTGTGTACTATTGACCATTTGTATGTCGTCTTTGGAGCAATCCCTATTTAGGTCTTTTACTTGATTTTTGAGCTCCAAATAATTTTTTAAACTATCTACCTCTTTTACATTTTTAAGTTGACATCTAGCTTTTTTTATCATAATGTTTAAATAGTTGTAAGGGATATAATTTCAGGAATATTAAAAATATTGATGTTTTAAAATACTATTATCACTGTTTTAACTATATCCAATGGAATATAAATATAATATCCTAGTGTCTTGAGATTTGCCTGCATCCTTTATAACATTCATGAAGACGCTAGTCTTTAATTGTTGGAAATTTTACATTGTTCCTTTTTACCTTGAAGTAGTATTTGTATTTTCTTTCCACCACAGAATTTTGTACCAGAGAACGTTACTTTTATGTTTGAGTCCTCACTGATCACTTTATCTTATTCCTCTTCATGTATTTTTATATGTGTGTGTATATATATATATATATATAGTGTTTATATATATATACACACTACATATATATATACACACTATATATATAGTGTGTATATATATATATATACACACTACATAATATGCACGTGTGTGTGTGTATATATATATACACACACACGTGCATATTATGTAGTACTGGTACATAAAACAGTATATTTTAAATATAATTTAAATTTCATTAAAATTTTGTTGCCGTCAGACTCTAGATATTAAACATTGCAGCTGATGATATCAGTTCAGTTCAGTCACTCAGTCCTGTCTGACACTCTGCGACTCCATGGATTGCAGCACACCAGGCCTCCTTGTCCATTGCCAAATCCCAGAGCTTGCTCAAAGTCATGTCCATTGAGTCAGTGATGCCATCCAACCATTCATCCTCTGTCTTCCCCTTCTCCTCCCTTTAACCTTTCCCAGCATCAGGGTCTTTTCAGATGAGTCAGTTCTTCACATCAGGTGGCCAAAGTATTGGAATTTCAGCTTCAGCATCAGTCCTTCCAATGAATACTCAGGACTGATCTCCTTTAGGATGGACTGGTTGGATCTCCTTGCAGTCCGAGGGACTCTTGAGTCTTCTCCAACACTACAGTTCAAAAGCATCAGTTCTTTGGCACTCAGCTTTCTTTATGGTCCAACTCTCACATCCATACATCACTACTGGAAAAGCCATACCTTTGACTAGACGGATTTTTATCAGCAGTGTCTCTGCTTTTTAATATGCTGTCTAGGTTTGTCATAGGTTTTCTTCCAGGGGCAAGCGTCGTCTGATTTCACAGCTGCAGTCACCATCTGCAGTGACTTTGAAGCCTCCAAAATAGTCTCTCACAGTCTCCATTGTTTCCCCATCTATTTGCCTTGAGGTAATGGGACCGGATGCCGTGATCATCGCTTTTTGAATGTTGAGTTTTAAGGCAGCTTTCTTCACTCTCCTGTTTCACTTTCATCAAGAGGCTCTTTACTTTCTCTTCACTTTCTGCCATAAGAGTGGTGTCATCTATGTATCTGAGGTTACTGATATTTCTCCCAGCAATCTTGATTCCAGCTTGTGCTTCTTCCAGCCCAGCATTTCACATGATGTACTCTGCATAGACGTTTAATAAGCAGGGTGACAGTATACAGCCTTGACGTGCTCCTTTCCAAATTTGGAACCAGTCTGTTGTTCCATGTCCAGTTCTAACAGTTGCTTCCTGACCTGCATACAGATTTCTCAAGAGGCAGGTCAGGTGGTCTAGTATTCCCATCTCTTTCAGAATTTTCCACAGTTTATTGTGATCCACACAGTCAAAGGCTTTGGCATAGTCAATAAAGCAGAAATAGATGTTTTTCTGGAACTCTCTTGCTTTTTCCATGATCCAGCGGATGTTGGCAATTTGATCTCTGGTTCCTCTACCTTTTCTAAAACCAGCTTGAACACTGGGTGTTCTTGGTTCATAAACGTTTGAAGTCTTGTTTGGAGAATTTTGAGCATTACTTTGCAAGCATGTGAGATGAGTGTAATTGTGCGGTAGTTTGAGCATTCTCTGGCATTCCCTTTCTTTGGGATTGGATGATCACACCATGGTTATCTAGATCATTAAGATCTTTTTGTATAAATTTTCTGTGTATTCTTGCCACCTCTTAATAGCTTGTGCTTCTGTTAGGTCCATACTGTTTCTGTCCCTTATTGTGCCCATCCTTGCATGAAATGCTCCCTTGGCATCTAATTTTCTTGAAGAGATCTCTAGTCTTTCCCATTCTGTTGTTTTCCTCTATTTCTTTGCATTGATCACTGACGGAGGCTTTCTTATCTCTCCTTGCTGTTATTTGGAACTTTGCATTCACGTGGGTATATCTTTCCTTTTTTCTTTTGCCTTTAACTTCTCTTCTCTTCTTAGCTACGTTTAAGGCCTCCTCAGACAGCCATTTTGCCTTCTAGCATTTCCTTTTCTTGGTGATGGTGTTGATCACTGCCTCCTGTACAGTGTCATGAACCTCCATCCATAGTTCTTCAAGCACTCTTGTCTATCAGATCTAGTCCCTGAAATCTATTTCTCACTTCCACTGTATAATCATAAGGGATTTGATTGAAGTCGTACCTGAATGGTCTAGTGGTTTTCCCTACTTCCTTCAATTTAAATCTGAATTTGGCAATAATGAGTTCATGATCTGAGCCACAGTCAGCTCCTGGTCTGGTTTTTGCTGACTGTATAGTGCTTCTCCATCTTCAGTTGCAAAAAATATAATCAGTCTGATTTCAGTGTTGACCATCTTGTGATGTCCATATGTAATTCATCTCTTGTTTGTTGGAAGAGGGTGTTTGCTATGACCAGTGCGTTCTCTTGGCAGTTTATGAGCCTTTGCCCTGTTAATTTTGTACTCCAAGGCCAAACTTGCCTGTTACTCCAGGTATCTCTTGACTTCCTACCTTTGCATTCCAATTCCCTATGATGAAAAGGACATGATTTTTGGGTGTTATTTCTAGAAGGTCTTGTGGGTTTTCATAGAACCATTTAGCTTCTTCAGTATTAGTGGTTGGGGCATAGACTTGGGTTACTGTGAAACTGAATGGTTTGCCTTGGAAACAACTGAGATCATTCTGTCACTTTTGAGATTGCACCTGAGTACTACATTTCAGACTCTTGTTAACTATGATGGCTAATCCACTTCTTCTAAGATATTCTTGGGTACAGTAATAGATACAGTGGTCATCTGAATTAAATTTGCCCATTCCAGTACATTTTAGTTTACTAATTCCTAAAATGTTGATGTTCACTCTTGCCATCCCCTGTTTGACCATTTCCAGTTTACCTTGATTCATGGACCTAACATTCCAGGTTTATATGCAATATTGTTCTTTACAGCATTGGACCTTGCTTCTGACACCAGTCACATCCACAGCTGGGCATTGTTTCCACTTTGGCTCTGTCTCTTCATTCTTTCCGCAGTTATTTCTCTACTCTTCTCCAGTAGCATATTGGTCACCAACCAACCTGCAGAGTTCATCTTTCAGGGTCATTCTTTTGCCTTTTCATACTGTTCATGGGCTTCTCAAGGCAAAAATACTGAAGTGGTTTGCCATTCCCTTCTCCAGTGGACCATGTTTTGTCAGAACTCTCCACCATGACCCTTCCATCTTCGAGGCCCCTACATGGCATGGCTCATAGTTTCATTGAATTACACAAGGCGGTGGTCCATGTGATTAGTTTGGTTAGTTGTCTGTGTTTGTGGTAATAGTAGGCTATAAAAATGAAAGTTAAAGGAGTATAATAAATAACTAAATTTTTAATAAATTAAGTGATAATATTTATCTAGGAGTTTCTCTGGAGTTGCTGTGGGCAGTGTTGGATCAGTTCACTGACAGATAGTCCCTTATTCAGGCTTGTATTTGTTCTCAAGGTCTATGGTTGCCCCTCAAATGCATAGTCTCAGCATTATCTGCAGAGTTTTAATCTACTGCACCTCTCACTTCCAGAGTGGTTCCCTGTCTTTGTTTATTTTGGCTTCCTCTGTTTCCAAGTCTCTTCAGTGTCTAATTTCTACCCTGACACGAGGAGGCAAAGGTGGCCCCTTATTTAGCCTCATGTGTTCAGTTGTAATGTGGAGAGGGAGGGACACCCAAACAGATACCGCTGGCACGTGTGGGGCGTGCTCGCAGGGGGTGGATCACGCTGGGTTTCCCTCAGCCCGAGGTACATGCACTTCCCAGGTTCACACTGCTCTGGCTCCAGGGAGCCCTGCACGTCCCACGGGGCCCTTTGCTTCATGCACTCCTCGGTCTGAGCTGCTCAGGCTCTAGGGTGTGCTGCAAGGGCGCAGGCCCAGATGGGCTGCGTGTTCTGTGCCCTTCCCAGGCCCAAGCCTCAGGCAGCTGGGTGCTTGGCGAGCACCCGTCCCAGGTGGACCGTGGGGCTTAGGCACCTCCTTGGTCCTGGCTGCTCCACACCAGACTCCCCCGTCCCTGGGATTCTCCAGGCAAGAACACTGGAGTGGGCTGCCATTTCCTTCTCCAGTGCATGAAAGTGAAGTTGCTCAGTTGTGTCCGACCCTCAGCGACCCCATGGACTGCAGCCCACCAGGCTCCTCCGTCCATGGGATTTTCCAGACAAGAGTACTGGAGCGGGGTGCCATCGCCTTTTCCACATTAATCAAAAATAACATTCAAATTAGGCAAATTATACACACACACACATGTATATATATATGTTTATCTATGAAGTAGCAGCATTCTGTTTAAATAGGCCATGTAGGTGATTCTGATGCATGTTCAAGTGTGAGAATTTCAGGATAGTGTTTTTAGACCATGTAGGAATTACAAAGTCAGATGGCAGATGCAGCAAGAGTTCTATTTGTGTTCCCAAATTCACAGTGGTGATTTTTTCATCTCCTCCCCACCCAGTGTCCAGCTTCAGTGGGTTTTCCTTGAAGTTGCCTGGGAGATGGTGGTCGGGAGAGGAAAGTTATTTCTAATTTACCGTAATGCAGCTGTTTGAAGGTATCCTACCTCAAGGCAAAGGGCTTCCCAGCTGGCACTAGTGGTAAAGAACCCCCTGCCAATGCAGGAGACATAAGAGACATGGGTTTGATCCCTGGGTCAGGAAGATCCCAGATCCCCTACAGAAGGGAGTGGTAGCCTACTCCAGTATTCCTGCCTGGAGAATCCCATGGATAGAGGAGACTGGTGGGTTACGGTCCCTAGGGTTGCAAAGAGTTGGACACAACTGGAGTGACTTAGTATGTATACCTCAAGACAAAAGCTTGTCACTGTTCATTGTACCGTTTTGGATTTTCAGTCTTTTTCATTTTCTGGCCTAGGAATTTGTATCTTCCTTGCTAGCTTGTTAATGTTTTTAAGATTTTTTTTTTTTTAATGCTAGATTTTTATTTATTTATATTTTTTCTGTTAGGATTGACCTAGATACCTATTCTTCTGTATTCCTGAGACATTGTTCTCTGTTACTAAATTGAGTAGGTTTTGCCAGGTTGCTCTCTAGGGAAATACAGGCTAAAGTAGTAATGCAGCACTTCATTCCCGTCAGATTGGCAGAAAGGAAAGTAGTAGCAACATACCGTTGCAGGTGAGAGGGGTGTGAGTGATGGTGGTGTAAATGTAAGTTGTTCTGTTTTTTAGGCAACTTAAAAATCAGCTTGTGTCAGGCAAAAACCATCATGTCAAAGGAACAGGTTGGGGGAAGTATGTTTACAGCAGAGGAAACTGGCCACTGCTTTCATTTTTCTGTGATGAGGAATGGGAATGAATGATTGTTACTCATTTTTATGTTTAAGCCCTGGGGAGTTACTTTTGCTTAACCGAACAAAAAGAATAGGTGGATTTAGGGAATATTTACATAGGCTTGAAAAAAAAAGTGAAAGCACTGATGGATTAAACTGTTGAAACTTCCTTACTACTCCACCAAAATGGATAATAGCAAAGTGAGGGAAGTTAATGAAGGACTGGGGTGAATTAAAAGGGAACCGTATGCCAGTGGTGTGCTGAAACTGGCTCTTCCTGGTGGAGTTGATTGTTAAATTCAGGATTTTGGCAGCCATCATTAAAATTACATAAACATACAATTAGATAAATTACATTTTGAACAAAGATAATGAATACTCAAAACTTACACTTCCTAGTTATTTTACTGTATTTTACTGTTAATGTGTTCTTGAGGTTATTGGCATCTATTTGATTGTATCTGTATGGTGGAAATACTATAAAATGATGTGCTAGTGCTCATCTCTTCTCAATTCTCTGTTCAGTGATGATCCTTTAGTGGCTAAAAATCAGACAGAAATCATGGAAATTAGCAAATACTGAAAGTCAGGATTTTTTTTGGCTCTGAAGAGCAGTTGTTAGGCATTCACCAGAACACCACTGGGTATGTAACATTTTGTTGTTTCAGATACCAATTGCGTTTCATCTCTTTAAATATACTTAGCTTTCTGAAGTTTTAGGCCTTCCAATATTATGTGTAAAGCTTTAACTGTTCTTAGGGAAATACTCAGTTATTTTAAACGAATCTTAAGAAGATATGCCTTTTACTTAGCTGTAAGGTATGTAGACTGTATCTGCAAATTTGTTCTAGTCTTTTAAAACATTGTTATTTAAAGGTATCTTGATAAACTTTTGTTTTTCTTGTAAGTCATTAGTTTCATTTATTGAGTTCCTTGTAGCAAGAAGGAATATACTTTTTCGTTATTTTTAAAATGAGTGTGTGTGAGACAGAAATTGAGAGATTTGAATCTTGCACCAGTGTTATCGATGAAGTTGACCAGCTAACACTGAGAAACATTATTTGTCCAGTATTTTTATTTATGACTAGAATTTGATTTTTTAAAATAAGATTAAAACAGTGTTTTAATTATTTCCTACTTGTATATGTGGTGTCTTTATGTTCAGATACTTAGAAAATCAATGAATTGGGAAGCTCTTCATAAAGCTTTTGATTAATGTTACATTGGTCTGTCATACATATTTTCAGCACTCATAGAAATAAAATGACATTGAAATAATGTGAAAATACTATTTTAAGTTGCTTACTTATTCTGCAGTATAGTGGTTTACATTTTTGGATTTATAGTTGGGCCTTTGCGACTTTGGTCAAATCATTTAAACACCAACCTGTATTTCCTCAAATAAGTGGTTATAATAAATAGTATCTGCCTCATGTGGTGGTTTTGAAAATTAGATGAGGTAGTGTAGCATTCAGCAAATCACTTGACTTAATAGCAAAGTGCTCTGCAAGTATGAGCTAACATCCTTATTACCAAAATCATAAATCCTATCTACAGATTGCTTTGAACGGTGGGTATGAAGCTGTAGTAAGTAAAAGATGGTATGATATACTTTACAAAACAATAAAAACTATGTAACAAAGTTGTGAGTAAAATTTCCATCTTTTATGGCACATTAGGTACATATAAGTAAGGTAATTGTCACCTTTCATTTGTTCAGGGTGATGGTTCGATATGAACCTAACAGGAAATATAAAAGCCATCTATTTTATTCACTTAAATGTTAAACCACTACTTTAGTTGTATAGATACATTCTGGATAAACTTAGATGATTTTCCCAAAATACTAGGTAGTCCAATTGCTGTGGAATAAAATGTAAGGGTTCTTAGTCCCTTAGTAATTTAAGTTGCATATTGATTGGTTGACCTTAATGAATATTACAGACTTAACCTTTGCCCTCCCTGGTCTGCTCTTTAGAATAGCTAAGGAACTCTGTCCAAACAATAAGCAAAATGGGGATAAGAAGCGGAAGGGGCACCAACAACCCACCTCTCAATACTTGCAGAAAGTTGGCTGCTTGACCTCATACTTTCTATTCATTTGTTATTATATTCAAGGTGCCTAGAGTTGATGTTGTGTTGCCACTTTTTATTCTTAGTATTGATTGGGTTTTCCCTCTTTTTCTACTCTGCTACCTCTATTCCTTCTGGAACCAGTAGTTTGATGGTAAGTATTTCAATAAGATTTACAAAGTTTTTGACCTTGAGAGGAATTTTTCCCCTCACCTATGCTGGTGAAAACTTTGTAGACTCCAGATGGTCCCTGTGGTTTCCCAGGTTTCGTTGTTGCCTTGTTTGTGTGTGGACCGATGGACCTCAATTTTGAGGTACCACTGTCCTTGCATGCTGTGTCAAATGGCATCCATCGTTTGTGTGTTTCATAGTGATATTTCTCTTGGAGCTTGCACTCTCCTTTCCCCCTTCTTTCTGCCTTTTTTTTTTTGTTCCAAGGTTGGGGTGGAAGAGGGAGCTTTTGGGGTGGGAAGGAGAAAAATCTTTTTCACACCTGCACTTTATTTTTCCTATGATATTTGGAATCTTTCCAAATCTCGCCAGTTAGCTACCTGTAAGAATCTTGTTCTGTACACATTAAAAGTATAATTGCTATTATCTTTGGCCAGACTTATAGATTGAGTGATAATGAAGTTGATTAAGCGATACTGCTTTCATCCACTGACTCTTCAGTGTTAACTTTGCAGTTAGGTTTTGTGTTGATGTTATTTCTCAG
Source organism: Nanger dama (assembly GCA_917880005.1). NCBI lineage: Eukaryota > Metazoa > Chordata > Mammalia > Artiodactyla > Bovidae > Nanger > Nanger dama. Next base: position 31,845,675 of record CAKJTW010000022.1, read on the forward strand.
TTCAAATTTCAAGATATTTGAGCCATTTCAGTATTTTTTAAAGGTATAAGTTTTTTTTTTTATCATAGCAATATCTATTTGTTATGCTATTCCCTCAAAGCTTTGTACTGTAGTGATAAATTACCATTGCATATACCACCAAGGCTACTATTTATTTCTTTGAACTTATATAATTTAATTGACTAAAAGAATGAGGCTAGATTTAGAACATTGAGATTCAAATAGCAAACTCTGGGAAGTCACTTTCATAAAATCCTATCATCAAAGAAAATAAAAATTTGTTATAAGTAAGAAAGGTATATAAGATAGGATAATTCATATTTACAAAATGAATACCAATGCAACTATCATCAATATGCAGACTAGAACATCGCCAGTACTCCAGAAACCTGTCTTCCTGATTATGAAACTTCTACTTTCACTTAGAATAATAATTTTTAGATCACCATTTCCTTGCTTTATCATTTATATATACAATCTAAAGAATGCCTTTAATTTTTCTGGCTTGATATTAAGCAGAATCATATTTTTATTTTTGGATCTTTCTTTTCCTCAGTTTTTGTTAAAAGATTCATTTAATTTTGTGTGTAGCATGCAGAGGGAATAATAATTTCCCTCGACAGTTCTGAGATTTTAGCTGAAACTCTGGTAATAAAAGACAGATTAACATGAGAAAAACAAGCTTATTAACATGTGTGATTTATGTATACATGGAAGAAACCCAGAGAAAAATGAGTAACTCTCCAAGATGGCTTAGAATTCAGGCTTAAATATCATCTTAACAGGGAAAGGGGAGAGGGGGATATAGGTCCCTCAGGGGAGAGAAATGATTTTTAGGAAGAGTGAATGGACTTTTATAAGAACAGATGGGAGGTGCGATAGTTTGTGACAAAGTTTGTCTGACTGTGGTGTCAACTTCTAGTCTCCTCTTCTGTGATAAGAGTCAGTTTTCCCTGGTTGATGAAATTCCTGGGGCAGGGAGGAAGGAACTCCCCAACTGAGCTCCTTCTTGAGCTTATCTCTTTGGGCAGATGAGAGGAGTTCAGAGGGAGCTGCTCTGTGGGTTAGCTGTCTTTTCCAGTGCCTACAGCTCAAAATAATCTGTATACCAAAGTGACATATTTTAGGGTGGTGTATTCTGTTCTTCAGTAGCTGGTTAATCGCATCATTCCTTTCTTTGAATATACCACAATTTATTTTACCATTCCTTTGTTGGATGTTTGTTTCTGTTTCAGTGTTAGAAATACTGCTGCTGTGAATATTTTGTTAACATGCATTCTGGTACACATGTGCACAAGTTTCTTTAGGACAGTGTTAATTCAAAGTGTGGTCCTTTGACCGGCAGCATTGGTGTTATCATCTGTGAGCTTATCACAAATGTGAGTTGATGGGCCACACATTCACCTGCTGCATGGAAAACTCTGGTGTCCCACAGACTGAAACAGAATCTCCAGGTGAATCTTAAGCACATTAAAGCTTGAGAATCACTGTTCTGAGATTCATACCTTGGAGTGGGTTGAGGAATTATAGGCTGTGCATACCTTCAGCTTTATTTCAGTTTTCCAGTATAGTTGTATCAGTTTATACTTAGGCTGGCGGTGTCTTAAGACTTTGTTGTTGCTCTGTAAAAATGTTGTCAAAAGTTTTAGGGTTTTGTTTTCTTTCACATGTCAGTATTTCCTGAGTTCACTTTTAATTGTAGTCGAATTGTGTCATTTCAGATCTATTGGAAAAATGGACTTCTTAGATTTACTGAAGACTTTCTAAAAGTATTATTGAAAAGTTTTCAAACATTCTCAGAAATAGAAATGGTGCAGTGAACTAATAAACTGCATCCCCATTTACCGGTTAATTATTTTTTTCCATATTTGGCTTTATCTCCTTTCTTTGAAATATTTTGAGCCAGATCCCAGATATTCTTGTCACTTCACCCCATATTCGCAAATGTGCATATTTGAAATCATACTATTTCTTTATATGATGAGAATATGTTTCAGTTCAGTTCAGTCGCTCAGTCGTGTCCGACTCTTCGCGACTCAATGAATCGCAGCACACCAGGCGTCCCTGTTCATCACCATCTCTCGAAGTTCACTCAGACTCAGATCCATTGACTCCGTCATGCCATCCAGCCATGTCATCCTTGGTCGTCCCCTTCTCCTCCTGCCCCCAATCCCTCCCAGCATCAGAGTCTTTTCCAATGAGTCAACTCTTCCCATGAGGTGGCCAAAGTACTGGAGTTTCAGCTTTAGCATCATTTCTTCCAGAGAAATCCCAGGGCTGATCTCCTTCAGAATGGACTGGTTGGATCTCCTTGCAGTCCAAGGGACTCTCAGAGTCTTCTCCAACACCACAGTTCAAAAGCATCAATTCTTTGGCACTCAGCCTTCTTCACAGTCCAAGTCTCACATCCATACATGACCACTGGAAAAACCATAGCCTTGACAAGACGGACCTTAGTCGGCAAAGTAATGTCTCTGCTTTTCAATATACTATCCAGGTTGGTCATAACTTTTCTTCCAAGGATTAAGCGTCTTCTAATTTCATGGCTGCAGTCACCATCTGCAGTGATTTTGGAGCCCCCAAAAATAAAGTCTGACACTGTTTCCATTGTTTCCCTGTCTATTTCCCATGAAGTGATGGGACCGGATGCCATGATCTTCGTTTTCTGAATGTTGAGCTTTAAGCCAACTTTTTCACTCTTCTCTTTCACTTTCATCAAGAGGCTTTTGAGTTCCTCTTCACTTTCTGCCATAAGGGTGGTGTCATCTGCATATCTGAGGTTATTGATATTTCTCCCAGCAATCTTGATTCCAGCTTGTGTTTCTTCCAGTCCAGTGTTTCTCATGATATACTCTGCATAGAATTTAAATAAGCAGGGTGACAATATACAGCCTTGACGTACTCCTTTTCCTATTTGGAACCGGTCTGTTTTCCATGTCCAGTTATAACTGTTGCTTCCTGACCTGCATACAGATTTGTCAAGAGGCAGGTCAGGTGGTCTGGTATTCCCATCTCTTTCAGAATTTTCCACACTTTATTGTGATCCACACAGTCAAAGGCTTTGGCATAGTCAATAAAGCAGAAATAGATGTTTTTCTGGAACTCTCTTGCTTTTCCATGATCCAGCAGATGTTGGCAATTTGATATCTGGTTCCTCTGCCTTTTCTAAAACCAGCTTGAATATCAGGAGTTCACGGTTCACGTATTGCTGAAGCCTGGCTTAATATGTTTAGAAGACCTTTTTGTTTTAAAAAGTTAGACATCATCATATTAAAAGCATGTACAAATTCTAAAGTAATGACACCAGTTTTTATTTATTTTATTTTTATTTATTTTACTTTACAATACTGTATTAGTTTTGCCATACATCAGCATGAATCTGCCATGGGGATACATGAATTCCTAATCCTGAACCCCCCTCCCACCTCCCTCCCCATACCATCTCTCCGGGTCATCCCAGTGCACCAGCCCAAACATTCTGTATCCTGCATCGAACCTAGACTGGTGATTCATTTCTTACATGACATTATACATGTTTCAGTGCTATTCTCCCAAATCATCCCACCCTCTCCTTCTCCCACAGAGTCCAAAAGACTGTTCTATACATCTGTGTCTCTTTTGCTGTCTTGCATATAGGGTTATTGTTACCATCTTTCTAAATTCCATATATATGTGTTAGTATACTGTATTGGTGTTTTTCTTTCTGGCTTACTTCACTCTGTATAATCAGCTCCAGTTTCATCCACCTCATTAGAACTGATTCAAATGTATTCTTTTTGATGGCTAATACTCCATTGTGTATATGTACCACAGCTTTCTTATCCATTCATCTACTGGTGGACATCTAGGTTGCTTCCATGTCCTGACTATTATAAACAGCGCTGCGATGAACATTGGGGTACAGTCTCTTTCATTTCTAGTTTCCTCAGTGTGTATGCCCAGCAATGGGATTGCTGGGTTATAAGGCAGTTCTATTTCCAGTTTTTTAAGGAATCTCTACACTGTTCTCCATAGTGGCTGTACTAGTTTGCATTCCCACCAACAGTTTAAGAGAGTTCCCTTTTCTCCACACCCTCTCCAGCATTTATTGCTTGTAGACTTTTGGATCGCAGCCATACTGACTGGCGTGAAATGGTACCTCATTGTGGTTTTGATTTGCATTTTTCTGATAATGAGTGAGCATCTTTTCATGTGTTTGTTAGCCATCTGTATGTCTTTGGAGAAATGTCTATTTAGTTCTTTGGTCCATTTTTTGATTGGGTCATTTATTTTTCTGGAGTTGAGCTGCATGAGTTGCTTGTATATTTTTGAGATTAGTTGTTTGTCAGTTGCTTCATCTGCTATTATTTTCTCCCATTCCAAATGCTGTCTTTTCACCTTGCTTATAGTTTCCTTTGTTGTAAAGTAATGACACAGCACAGTTTTTAAACATTTGGGACATGAGTGAGGGATTTTGACAGTCGACATTCAAACATTCTCTGCACTCTTCTAATGTATTCAATTAGATAATTATGCTGAATATTGTCTCTTTTACCAATAGAGTCAGAAATTTAGCTTAAAATAATTAGGTTTTACTTTTAGGTATAATTTTTTTGAGTGCTTAGAAAATCATCACTTCTCTAATGACTTACTCAATGACTTACTCCAGGGATCAGCAAACTTTCAGTAAAGGGCCAGACAGTAAATATTTTAGGCTTTGCAGGCCATTGCTCTCTTTCCTTCTTGTGTAGTTTGAAGCCAGCCGTGGAAAAAGTGCATGTACATGACTCTGTGTTGCAACAGAACTATTAGTGGACACGGAAGAACTTTGACTTTCGTATAATTTTCATGTGTCACAAAAAGTTATTCTGGTTTCTTCCCCCAGGCGTTTAAAAATGTAAAACTGTTTTTGATTCAAGGGCTGTGCAAAGGCAGACTGCATTTAGCTCAAAGGTTCACTTTGCTAGTCACTCCAGATGCAGGTTTTTCACAAGAAATTTTTAAGATAAACAGTAAATAGGCTGTAAGGTGTCAATTCCTTTCAGTCCTAAGGATTTATAAAACCTTGCTGTTATTTGATCCCTCCATTTGTAGGTTGAGGGTCCCCAAGAGATGGAATACACATAGAAACAAGGATCTCCCAGCAAACTCTGTATAGCTGGGGAAATATTTAATGTAGAGTGAATTCCCTGGAGAACTGAATCTTTAAGGAGGTAAGAAGTAGTTTCCAGAGGTCAGCCCCTGTGGGAAAGGAAGTCAGTAACGTTGACTAATTTCAGATACGTTAAGAAAGTGGAGTTGGGTTATATGCTGGTAGTGAGGAATCTGATTTGTACTGGAAGTTGGCATTTCTTTTAGGCCTTGCTGTACTCAGTTCAGTTCAGTTGCTCAGTCGTGTCTGACTCTTTGTGACCTCATGGACTGTAGCACGCCAGGCTGCCCCGTCCATCACTGACTCTCGGAGTTTACTCAGACTCCTATCCATTGAGTCAGTGATGCCATCCAACCATTTCATCCTCTGTAGTCCCCTTTTCCTCCCACCTTCAATCTTTCCCAGCATCAGGGTTTTTTCCAAGGAGTCAATTATTGGCATCAGGTGGCCAAAGTAATGGAGTTTCAGCTTCAGCATCAGTCCTTCCAGTGAATATTCAGGACTGATTTCCTTTAGGATGGACTGGTTGGATTTCCTTGCAGTCCAAGGGACTCTAGAGTCTTCTGCAACACCACAGTTCAAAAGCATCAATTCTTCGGCACTCATCTTTCTTTAGAGTCCAAGTCTCACATCCATACATGACTACTGGAAAAACCATAGCTTTGACTAGACGGACCTTTGTCAGCAAAGTAATGTCTCTGCTTTTTAATAAGCTGTCTAGGTCGGTCATAACTTTTCCTCCAGGGAGCAAGCATTTTTAATTTTATGGCTGCAGTCACCATCTGCAGTGATTTTGGAGCCCCCAAAATAAACTCTGTCACTATTTCCATTGTTACCCCATGTATTTGCCATGAAGTGATGGGACCAGATGCCATGATCTTAGTTTTCTGAATGTTGAATTTTAAGCCAACTTTTTCACTCTCTTTTACTTTCATCAAGAGGCTCTTTAGTTCTGCACTTTCTACCATAAGGGTGGTGTCATCTGCATATCTGAGGTTATTGGTATTTCTCCTGGCAATCTTGATTCCAGTTTGTGCTTCATCCAGCCCAGTGTTTCTCATGATGATCTCTGCATATAAGTTAAATAAGCAGGGTGACAGTATACAGCCTTGGTGTACTCCTTTCCTGATTTGGAACCAGGTCTACCAGCTCTACTAGGAATACCATATACTAGTGATTTCACATCTCCTGCTAAACTTATATAAACTCTTATAGAACCAGCCTTTTATTTCTAAGTCAAATTTGATATGGTAAACCATGAGAATTAAATTATGTATACATGATATTAGGAAATACTGCCAACATTGCGTCAGATTATTTGAGTACAAATATAGTGGGCAGAGTTCTACCTTATTTGTTGTATGTGTGTGTGTCTGTCTGTCTGTGTGTGTCTGTGTGGCTTGTGGAATCTCACAGTTCCCTAAGCAGGATTGAACCAAAGCCATGGCAGTGAAAGCCTGGAATCGTCATGAGTAGGCCACCAGAGAATTCCTGATACTAAACTGTTCATGTATGTTTAGCTTTCATAATTAACTCTTTGTTGTGGTGGACGTAAAAAAAATTGACAGTAACTGAAAATACTTTTAGTCAAACATATAAGATTTTAAAACCCCAGTTGCCAAAAGAGCATTTTTTAAAATCCTATCAAATTTTGTTAGGTATATTCTATATTTGATTGTGTATCTAAAAACAGTTATTTGGTAAAGAATTTAGTGTTTGTGATAGACATGTTAAATTTTTACACACTGGTGAATTGAATTATTTTTTTTTTTGTCTATAAGAAATCTCTAAATGTCAAAGCCATATTGTTTTTTACAGAAAACAAAATATTTAACATAAGATTTTAAAGTCTCAGGCTTCTATTTAACTTGTAATTTTTGTTTTAATTAGTTTTATCTCCTCACATTTCAAGTTAATGTACTACATGGGAAAAAGTGAATTTACTCATTCAAGTGTAAGCTATAACTAGAATGGCACAAATATAATTTAAATCTAATTCTAGAAGCTTAATAAATGTGAATATTTTCTATACTTTGTCCCTGTATAATGTTTGGCCTAGTATTTTTTCTTTCAATGTATATATTTTTGCATTTCCAATTAAAACCGTTTTTCATTTTGTATAGGGTATAGTGAGAAGAGAAATATGAGTATAGAAGAGAGGGTATACTTTTATTCTTGGCTGTACCTTCCTGTTTTCTTACCTGTGTTCTAACAGCTCTGCTTTAGCCATTGCACCAGGTACTTGTACTTTCTCTTGCTCTTTCAGCCTTCCTGGTTGGATATTAACTTTTATTCTTTCGCTTCAAGTCTCTAATTCCATGAGAGTGAATGGAATCATTAAAGGTTTTAAAATTTAGTTAATCAGAAAGATTGATAAAAAATTATCCCCCTTAGAGATAAAGTGCACACTAAACATTTTAGGATTTTATTAAAAAGTAAGTTCTCAAAGACTGTAATGTGCTTATCATTCCCTGATCTTTTTTGAAAAACATTTTTATGGTCAATGAGAGAGAATTTATACTGTAATTTTCAGAAGAATAGGTACCTCATTCTGTCTGCTTCTCCTCATGTTTCTGTGGCTGAGTGGAACATTAAACCATTTAAATGTGGTTTTTTTGTGAAACAACGACAGACAGGCACCAGCTATTGTTCACCAAATAACTATTGTATAGTTATTCTGTGAACTATTGTTCATTCAGTCTTCTCCTACTTTCTAGAAAATTGTGTCACCTATTTTGTGGTCTTTAATTTAGGTTTAATTCTGACAGTTGACAGCATGATAAAACATCCATGGTGTGTACTGTGAGAGAGAGACAGGCAGACAGAGGTGGGGGAGGGGAGAGAAAGAGAAATATAAGTGAGCCATGCTTTAAAAATGTCATCTAGCCAGCTCTTCAGAGCTGCTATTGTTAACTTGAGCACTAAGGAGAGAATTGTGGAGAGAAAAAAAAACTCCATACTTCATCACATTTGGGCACGAAGAGGGATATATTAGAGGGACATCACTGTTCATTCAATAAATATTTGAATGTCTACTTTGCCTTGGTGTGCTGGGAAGTAGATACCCTGATATGAAACACGAAGAAGATATATTTTAATCAGCTGAATATTTTGTATATTTTACATTTGTACTTGAAAGTTCTAAAGACATTTGACTTTAAGACTCTAATATGATTAGCTGCCTTGTAGTCCCTGAAAACAATTTTAAGCCTAATGAAGTCTGGTTACTATACTAGTAGTAATTTTGTTCTCGTTTACATTTTGAAAAGACTTCAGGAGCTTTAGTAAAATTGAACTGAACCTTTAGCAGATTGTTTCTGGAATAGCTAATAAGACAGCAAATATAAATATGATAGGGACAATACATGTGTCTTACAGAACCTGAAATGAAACAGGTGATAAACAATTACAAGCCTTATGGGCTATATCCAGCTTGATACTTTGTTTCTACAGCTTTGATCATATGATTTCTGCACTTCCAAGGGAATTGAAAACATGTCTGTTTACAAACAAATATTTTGGAACATTGATCTTATTGAGAATTTTAGTTGTGTAAGTTTTTCATAGTATTTTGCTTTAAGCCAACAAGTGTGAAAAGTTAACTGTTGTGGTTAGAGTTCATTGTAATTATTCTGATGTCTATTGTTTAAAAATTTCCCCTTGATTTCTTTGTTAATCTAGAGCCATGACAAAACTAACAGTTAGCTTATTATATTTACATATGAACCGGTAGACTAGTGGGCATTATTATATAGCTGTACCGTGTGTGTCTTGGTTGAGAAAACTGTGGCTCAAAGATACTTTTCTCCATCTAGTATGTGAATTCCCAAAGTAAATGCCATTACTCTGTCTTCTCCCTTTCCTCCTCCCTCAACTGGAGAGAACATCCCAGAGCAGAGGTTACTGTCTTTTATATAAAAATGAATTAACTGTGACCGTTGTTGAAGTTCAATTTCAAAAATGCCTTGCATATTGTTGTGATTTGAATATTTGGGCCCTGTCCCCAAATTAATATGTTGAAAACCTAATGGGCAAAGTGATGATGGTATTAGGAGATAGTGCCTTTGGGGTGGGATTTGGTCATGAAGGTAGAGCCTGTGTGGAAGAAATTAGTGCCCTTGTAAAAGAAGCTCCAGAGAGCTCCCTAGCCCCATCCACTATGTGAGGATAAAGTGAGAAGTCTGCAGCCAGGAAGGAGGGCCCTTGTGCGACCATGCTGGCACCCTGACCTCCAGAACTACCAGAGAGAAAATTTCTGTTATTAGCTACCTTGTCTCTGATACTTTGTTACAGTAGCCTGAATGGACTAAACATGTACCCAAAATGCAGAGACTGGTTTACCCTTGGCACTGAGGCATTCTCCTCCTATTCTAATAGTGAATTTGTTTCCATCAGTGAAGGATAAAAGCTCATTCCTCCCCTTTGGCCTTGGTCTGTGTTTTGGTCATTCAGTGCCCTGTCTCACTGCCCTCCTGCTCTGGGGATATGTGGCCATTTTGAGGTTCACTGATGAAAGAAGATGTTCAGTATATGGAATTTTACAGGACTCATTTGTACTTGTTAAACTACTGATCCCTAGGTTCTTATACGATTATTGGCATACTCATTCATTATGAATTAAGGACATCTTATTTGTATTACCATATGAAATTTAATTTTCCATGAGAGCTGACTTGTTGCATACCACTGTAGTTTGTTTACTTTTCTAACCGTTCCCCTTTTCCAACCATTTAATAAGAGCAATCACTCATAGCCTATGGTTCTTCTGTTCCCCCTTTCCCAACTGTTTAATAAGAGCAATCTATCATATCCTATTTGACTTTCTTATGTAAGATGGATTAATTTCTTAATTCAGTCACACAAGTTTAAGAAGGAAGATTTATTTTGTTTTCCAGAGGAAAGATCCATGTTGCTGTGGCTGTGCTGGGTCTTTTTGCTGTGCACAGGCTTTCTCCAGCTGTGGCGACAAGGGCTTTCTCTTTGTCCCGGTGCGTTGGCCTCTCATGGTGGCTTTTCGTTGTAGAGCGTGGGCTCTAGTAGTAGTTGTGGCTCTCAGGTCTAGAGCACAGGCTCAGTGGTTGTGGCACATGGCATGTGGGATCTTCCCGGTTCAGGGATTGAACCCATGTTTCCTGCATTGACAGGCAGATTCTTTACCACTGAACCACCAGGAAAGCCCCCAAATCGTTATTGTTTAATGAACCTGTGATTTTCCATGTTAGAATTATCTTTCTTATATAATATGGGTCTCATACAAATTACTGTGCCCGAGAAACCTTCTCTGTCACTTGTGGCCCACTGTTAAGATCATTCCTTTATCACATTTTTCAGTTATATGTAATATTTTAAATAGTTGAGACAATAAAGAAGCCAAAATGTAGGATGAAAAATAAAGCTAATGGGATATTTAAGAGAGTTGGGTGGAGGAAAGAGAAAAAGTTGACATGGAGTTGATTGATAAACTAGAAGACAATAAAAGAATAATAAAAGGAAACAAAAGTAAAAAGATGGGCATCTTTGCAGTATTGTTTTCTAAGATTGTGAGTATGTAAAAGACATAAACATTTCTACATGTTTTTCTTGCATTTTATGGCTGCAGTTGCTTTTTGAATCAGTGTTATTGAATCTCCAGTACTTAATCTTTCTGGGTTTCTGAACGGTTTCCCAAGCATGGGAAGTACATGTGTTAAAATGTCCAGGAATGGGTCCTAGTATGGATTTTGATTTGCTTGTGGTTCCTGGCGTATGTTCTTAATTCTGGCCATTCATATTGTAGAATTTTGACACTGTACACAAGGAATCTCACCTCTTCTTGAAAACAAGTTCAGAATAGATCTCCTATAATTGTTGTATGGTTGTTACATTAGGTTGGTGCAAAAGTAATTACGGTTTTGGACCCTGAGTTTTAAATCGTTATAACTAGGCTCAAACACATCTGTATTAATCAAAATAGGAACCATTACAGGTTTTGCCAATGAGAAGTAAAGTTTGCTTATTCCTATAGCATAAAAATCCATGCTTCAGGATTCAGCGAACTCTTGGAAAACGTTTTCTGCCTCCTACTGGTTGTGGAAGCATTTTCTCTGCAAAAAGTTGTTGAGATGCTTGAAGAAGTGGTGGTTGGCGAGAGATCAGGTGAACGTGGTGGATGAGACGAAACTTCAGAGCCCAATTCATTCAACTTTTAAAGCGTTGGTTGTGTGACGTCTGGTCGGATGTTGTTGTGGGGAAGAACTGGGCTCTTTCTCTTAACAAGTTCTGGCTGCAGGTGTTGCCGTTTTGGAGCATCTCATCGGTGTGCTTAGCATACTTCTCAGATGTACTGATTTTGCTGGGATTTAGAAAGCTGTGGTGGGTCAGAGTAGCAGAAAGCCACCAAGCAGTGACCAGGACCCTTTTTTGGTGCCAGTATGGCTTTGGGAAGTGCTTTGGACCTTCTTCTTGGTCCAACACCTGAGCTAGTCATCGTATAAAATCCACTTTTCAACACACATCACAGTCTGATCAAGAAATGGTTCATTATTGTTCCAAACGGTTCATTATTGCATAGACTAAGAGATGATGACACTTCAGAACAACGATTTTTTTTTTGAAACCAGCTCACGTGGCACCTACTTTCCGAGCTTTTTCTCCTTTCCAGTTTGCTTCAAATGCCAGACGACTGTAGGATGGTTGACGTTGAGCTCTTGGGCAACTTCTTAGGTAATTGTAAGAGGATAAGCTTCGATGATCCTCTCAGTTGGTCGTTGACAACTTCTGATGGTTGGCCAGTGCGCTCCTCGTCTTCAAGGTCTTGGACCATCACTGCGCTATGTGCTCATTAGTAATTCCTGGGCCAGATGCACTGTTGATGCTGCAAGTTGTCTCTTCTGCTTTATGACCCAGTTGCAACTTGAATAAGAAAATTACTTTTTGTCTAACATCATTTCCATAGTCTAAAATGCATATAAAATAATATATAACAAGTAATAATTCATTTAGCAAAAAACATAAAGCAAGAAATGCTTATTAAAATGATGTATAACATAACCACATTTAAGAATGTATTCCTGTATTAAATGGCAAAGTTCAGTAATGCAAAACCACATTTACTTTTGCACCAACCTACTAGCTTTTTTATGTATATTGTATTATAAATTATTAGTTTAATTGGTTACAAATGCTTATGAGAGAGATCACATGGTAGATGAATGAATTGGGTAATGTAGTGAGAAGAACCCTAGTTCTGGCCCTACTGCTGACATGTTTTATAATTTCTCGTAAATTTTTTTTACCTCTCTGGATTTTCTTATCTGTTGACATAGATTAGAATAGATACTCTCTTCAGACCCATTTCCATTCTTATAAAATTGTTTCTAAATGGCATGGGGATGATTATAGTGAACATAGAAAAGTGGCTTTTTAAAAACAACACTGGAGGGCATTGTTTGAGCCTTGTTTGTTGCTGCTCTGTTGCTCAGTCATGTCTGACTCTTTGAGACCCCATGAACTTCCCTGTCCTTCACTATCTCCCAGAGTTTGCACAGACTTCGCCTAAATCCATTGAGTTGGTGATGCCGTTCAACCATCTCATCCTCTGTCACTCCCTTCATCTCCTGCCCTCAGTCTTTACCAGCATCAGGGTCTTTTCCAGTGAGTCAGTTCTTTGCATCAGGTGGCCAGAGAATTGGAGCTTCAGCTTCAGTCCTTGCAATGAATATTCAGGACTGATTTCCTTTAGGATTGACTGATTTGATATCATTGCTGTCCAAGGGACTCTCAAGAGACTTCTGCAGTTCGAAAGCTTAGGGCTTCCCAGGTGGCATTAGTGGTAAAGGACCTGACTGCCAGTGCAGGAAATGTAAGAGAGTTGAGTTTGACCCTGGGAAATGGCAACCCACTCCTGCAGTGTTGCCTACAAAATCCTATGGACAGAGGAGCCTGGCTATAGTCGGTAGGGTAGCAAAGGGTCAGACACAACTGTAGCAACTTAGCACATACATAGCCTGGTTTATGGTCCAACTCTCACATCCATACATGACTACTGGAAAAACCATAGCTTTGACTATATATGGCCTTTGTTGACAAAGTGATGTCTCTGCTTTTCAATACACTGTTCAGGTTTGTCATAGCTTTATTCCAAGGAGCAAAAATATTTTAATATAATGGCTACCATCACCATCTGCAGTGATTTTGGAGCCCAGGAATATAAAATCTATGATGGTTTCCATTGCACTACCCCCCCCATCTCTTTGCCATGAAGTGATGGGACCGGATGCCATAATCTTAAGTTTTTCTAATGCTGAGTTTTAAGTCAGCTTTTTCACTCTCTTTCACTTTCATCAAGAGGCTCTTGAGTTCCCTTTCTCTTTCTGCCATTGGGATGGTGTCAATGAAGCAGAAGTAGATGTTTTTCTGTAATTCTCTTGCTTTTTCTGTGATCCAACGGATGTTGACAATTAGATCTCTGGTTCCTCTGCCTTTTAGATCCAGCTTGTACATCTAGAATTTCTTGGTTCACGTACCATCAAGCCTAGCTTGGAGGATTTTGAGTATTATCTTGCTGGCATGTGACATGAAAACCTAGCATAAAGCATATAAAAATATTCAAACTAAGTATTTTGTTTTTTTCTAAAACCAGGAGGCAGAAGAGACAAAATAAATTATACTCTCCCCTCAACTTTAAACTACAAAGAAACTACTTCAGGACATACTTAAAGTGCTTTTAGAACATTTTATGAATCATTTCAGTGTGCTCATATGTAACTTGAAAAACATAAAACCTCTTTGGATAGGCTTTCGTTTATTCCATTATTTGAATGTCTGCGGTGTGTCATAATAGGCATACTAATGGCTTTGTGACAAGAAAAATAGATCATTTCACTTAAAATCGTTTCATTTCCTTTTTCCATTCTCATTGGAAATTGTTCTTTTAAAAAGATAATATATGAAAAAGAATAATAGAATTGTCACAAGTGGATACATGATAGAAAATAATGAGTTTTCCTAATTGACTTAAAATATAATCCTAACATAAACTGAGGTCTTCAGTAATGTTCATTATGCACATTGATACACACTGATGTTATTTTGTAGGTTCTCAAGGATTGTTTTTGATGATTTTTAGGATTCTAGATTTAAACATTTACTCTGGTAAAAATGCTTGTCGAGCAGAGTAAAAATGTATTCTTCTATCTTGTGTTGTGGAAACATTTGCTTTGCTGCCATTTAAATTTTCTTAGAGCTACTTTTGTCTTTTAAGTAGCTGTCATTTTTAAACAACACAGGTTTTACCTAAATGTTTCCCTGTGGCTTTTCGAGCATCTTTTCCTCTTGTAGTGGAAGTTTTGCCAGTTAGAATCCCATGACAGTTAGAGGACAGTCTACAGCTCATCTTGTCTGTTGTTGTTGTTGTTTTTAAGGTGAATTGCCTTGCATTTTCTGAGGAAATTTTTCAAATCAGATAATCCTGTATTTGCCAAGCTCTGAACAAGTCCTATTGGCAAATGAGATCTTGCTTTATATACTCCATACCTGTTCCTGAATGTCATGTATACTATGACGCTTGCTTATGGAAGTTGCTCTGTTTACCTTTCTTTTTATTGCATGTTTTCTTTTAATTGGTATGTTTAGCATTTTATATTTAAACTGAATTTCTAAGAAGACAAAATGTGGTTTATTCCTGCAAACAATGCTTCAGTCAGTTCAGTCGCTCAGTCGTGTCTGACTCTTTGCGACCCCATGAATCGCAGCACGTCAGGCCTCCCTGTCCCTCACCAACTCCTGGAGTTCACTCAGACTCACGTCCATTGAGTCAGTGATACCATCCAGCCATCTCATCTTTTGTCGTCCCCTTCTCCTCCTGCCCCCAATCCCTCCCAGCATCTGAGCCTTTTCCAATGAGTCAACTCTTCCCATGAGGTGGCCAAAGTACTGGAGTTTCAGCTTTAGCATCATTCCTTCCAAAGAAATCCCAGGGCTGATCTCCTTCAGAATGGACTGGTTGGATCTCCTTGCAGTCCAAGGGACTCTCAAGAGTCTTCTCCAACACCACAGTTCAAAAACATCAATTCTTCGGTGCTCAGCCTTCTTCACAGTCCAACTCTCACATCCATACGTGACCACTGGAAAAACCATAGCCTTGACTCGACAATTAGCAATAATTAGAATTTTCCTTATTTGCCTTTAATTGTGCCACTCTTGCCTTTTAGAACTCAGGTCACCTATACAGTTCATCCACACATGCATTTAGGTATTTACTGAGTCTTGACTCTAGATCTATCTAGATGTTGGGGCAGAGTGATTGAATAGAATATTTAGAAGAATATACAACTTCTGCCCCACAGGTATTATCACATTTGGGAGATTAAGTCTACATAGAAGAAATGTAGTAGCTGCTTATATTTTATATATATATTATATATATGAATTTTAAAAATGGAATATAGTAGGACAGAGAAGGACATGGTTTCAGATTCTTTTAAAAGGTCTTAATGAGATAGAAAGACTTAATCTAGACGTAACCAATCTAGGCTTGAAGGGGTAGGAGTAGATTTTTAATAAGACAAAAGGCATTTGGATTTAAGAGCAAAGGCATAGAGATATAAATGGGTATATTCTATTGGAAGAAGGGATTAAATTGCCTTCACTAAGTTAGTATTAGGTTAATAGTATGCAAAACATCTTGTGTAGGGGAAAATGTGCATTCGTGCAATAGTGTAGAAGGTGATCACAAGTCAGGGTGCTGTGGTAGAAAGCTTAATAGCTCAGGCATCAGAAGAGCTAAATTCTGTTACCTGATTTCTTTGCACTTAGGCTAGTCTCTTTAAATAAGCAGTTTAAACCAAGACAGTCTGTAGACTCCTTTAGGTTAATATTCTTCATTTCTGTTATTGAAGATAGGAGATGGCAACTACTGTTTTGTGTTACTGTACTTGAAGAAATTGATGTGGTAAATTTAGGTCACCTGCTGTAAAAATCTTGAATACGTTCCTTTGTCATTGATTCATTTCATTGTTTGTCACATTCAGTGCACATATACCTTAGAGCGTTTTAAACCTATTGATCATTTCTTTCTGAAATTTATATTAGTTAAATTACCTAATGGAGATTAGAAGGCTTTGTTTAAGGTAGTGTGTAGATAAATCGTTTTGACTTTGGGTAACTGGGGAGTGCCATCTTCGGGTAGAAAAATCCATACCCATGGGGTATTATAGAAGGGTTAGCACACCTTGGGAGGGGCAGACTATTTGGATTTTTATGAAGACTGAAGTAGAAGAGTCCTAAGGTCAGAAATCTATTATATCTTCACAGCAGCCAGCACAGTTTATCTTCCTGTTCTTTTTACCCTGAATTCTGGTAGTGGTTGAGAGGATAGCTTTTCCACTGTGACCCTCTCTGTCTTTATTTTGTTTATGACTTAACTAATAAGCAAGTGCATTAGATAACTTGTTTGTTGTAGAGCTGACAATTTGATATGTAAATCTCATAATGGGACCTGATTCTTTATAATCTTCTGTTTTGCCCAGCAAATTCTGATTGTGGAAACAGATTTTTCTTGCTGATTGCTATACACTGTCTCCCCATGTCTGAAGCAAATTGTTTCTAGGACTCCCAAGGGCATCAAAATCCATCTATGTGCGAGTCTTTTGTATAACAGTTGGCTTATGTAGATTTGTATATAACCTATGCACACTTTAAATCATCTCTCAGTTGAGTTCAGTCACTCAGTCGTGTCCTACTCTTTGCCACCCCATGAATCGCAGCATGCCAGGCCTCCCTGTCCATCACCAACTCCCAGAGTCCACCCACACCCATGTCCATTGTGTCCATGATGCCATCCAGCCATCTCATCCTCTGTCGTCCCCCTTCTCCTCCTGCCCCCAATCCCTCCCAGCATCAGAGTCTTTTCCAATGAGTCAACTCTTCGCATGAGGTGGCCAAAGTACTGAAGTTTCAGCTTCAGCATCATTCCTTCCAAAGAAATCCCAGGGTTGATCTTCAGAATGGACTGGTTGGATCTCCTTGCAGTCCAAGGGACTCTGAAGAGTCTTCTCCAACACTACAGTTCAAAACTATCAATTCTTCAGCGCTCAGCCTTCTTCACAGTCCAACTCTCACATCCATACATGACCACTGGAAAAACCATAGGCTTGACTAGACGGACCTTAGTCGGCAAAGTAATGTCTCTGCTTTTGAATATACTATCTAGGTTGGTCATAACTTTTCTTCCAAGGAGTAAGCGTCTTTTAATTTCATGGCTGCAGTCACCATCCACAGTGATTTTGGAGCCCCCCAAAATAAAGTCTGACACTGTTTCCACTGTTTCCCATCTATTTCCCATGAAGTGATGGGACCAGATGCCATGATCCTCATTTTCTGAATGTTGAGCTTTAGCCAACTTTTTCACTCTCCTCTTTCACTTTCATCAAGAGGATTTTTAGCTCTTCTTCACTTTCTGCCGTAAGGGTGGTGTCATCTGCATATCTGAGGTTATTGATATTTCTCCTAGCAATCTTGATTCCAGCTTGTTTCTTCCAGTCCAGCATTTCTCATGATGTACTCTGCATATAAGTTAAATAAGCAGGGTGACAATATACAGCCTTGACGTACTCCTTTTCCTATTTGCAACCAGTCTGTTGTTCCATGTCCAGTTCTAACTGTTGCTTCCTGACCTGCATTCAGATTTCTCAGGAGGCAGGTTAGGTGGTCTGGTATACCCATCTCTTTCAGAATTCTCTAGATTACTTGTAATACCTAATACAATATAAATGCTGTGTAAATAGTCACCAGGATATGGCAAATTCAAGTTTTATTTTCTGGAATATTTTCCTTCTCAGTATTTTGATCTCAATGATTGGATCTGTGGCTGTGGAGCTTGCTTATACAGAGGGCCGACTGCGTTTAGTGGACTTGGGTGTAGGAGCAATCCTTTTGCTTATAGAAGGAAACAATGTACAAATGCTAAGTAAATGTAGGGTTGGGCCAGAGGGGATACTGAAGAGTGTAAAGAAGAACCTTTTTGCCTTAGTCATCAAAGTGGAAAAGGACAGGTATTCACAGTTTACTGGTGCTGTTCATGTTTAACGTATAAAGTAACTTTGATGTCAGAGGTACATCTCTTTGAACTGTTGCAGGACATTTTCCTTTAGTCTGAAGGATCTGAATTTTACCGTTCAGTTCAGTTGCTCAGTCATGTCCGACTCTTTGCGACCCCATGAATTACAGCACACCAGGCCTCCCTGTCCATCAAAAAACCATGTGAGATGAGTATAATTGTGCAGTAATTTGAGCATTCTTTGGCATTGCCTTTCTTTGGAATTGGAATGAAAACTGACCTTTTCCAGTTCTGTGGCCACTGCTGAGTTTTCCAAATTTGCTGGCATATTGAGTGCAGCACTTTCACAGCATCATCTTTCAGGATTTGAAACAGCTCCACTGGAATTCCATCACCTCCACTACTAGCTTTGTTCGTAGTGATGCTTTCTAAGGCCCACTTGACTTCACATTCCAAGATGTCTGGCCCTAGGCAAGTGATCACACCATTGTGATTATCTTGGTCATGAAGAACTTTTTGTACAGTTCTTCTGTGTATTCTTGCCACATCTTCTTAATATCTTCTGCTTCTGTTAGGTCCAGACCATTTCTGTCCTTTATCAAGCCCATCTTTGCATGAAATGTTCCCTTGATATCTCTCATTTTCTTGAAGAGATCTCTAGTCTTTCCCATTCTGTTGTTTTCCTCTATTTCTTTGCATTGATCGCTGAAGAAGGCTTTCTTATCTCTTCAGATGCTTATCTTTCTTTTTCTCCTTTCCTTTTCACGTCTCTTCTTTTTACAGTTATTAGTAAAGCCTCCCCAGACAGCCATTTTGCTTTTTGCATTTCTTTTCCATGGGGATGGTCTTGATCCCTGTCTCTTCTACAATGTCACGAACCTCATTCCATAGTTCATCAGGCACTCTATCTGTCAGATCTAGGCCCTTAAATCTATTTCTCACTTTCACTGTATAATCATAAGGGATTTGATTTAGGTTTTACCTGAATGGTCTAGTGGTTTTCCCTACTTTCTTCAATTTCAGTCTGAATACTGTAGTAAGGAGTTCATGATCTGAGCCACAGTCAGCTCCTGGTCTTGTTTTTCGTCGACTGTATAGAGCTTCTCCATCTTTGGCTGCAAAGAATATAATCAATCTGATTTCAGTGTTGACCATCTGGTGATGTCCATGTGTAGAGTCTTTTCTTGTGTTGTTGGAGAGGGTGTTTGCTATGACCAGTGCATTTTCTTGGCAACACTGTATTAGTCTTTGCCCTGCTTCATTCCGCATTCCAAGGCCAAATTTGCCTGTTAATCCAGGTGTTTCTTGACTTCCTACTTTTGCATTCCAGTCCTCTATAATGAAAAGGCCATCTTTTTTAGGTGTTAGTTCTAAAAGGTCTTGTAGATCTTCATAGAACCGTTCAACTTCAGCTTCTTCAGCGTTATTGGCTGGGGCATAGACTTGGATAACTGTGATATTGAATGGTTTGCCTTGGAGACGAACAGAGATCATTCTGTCATTTTTGAGATTGCATCCCTGGTGGCTCAGAGGTTAAACCGTCTGCCTCCAATGCAGGAGACCTGGGTTCGATCCCTGGGTTGAGAAGATCTCCTGGAGAAGGAAATGGCAATCCACTCCAGTATTCTTGCCTGGAGAATCCCATGGACAGAGGAGCCTGATAGTCTCCATGGGGTCGCAAAGAGTCGGACACAACTGAGTGACTTCACTTCACCTCACTGCATTTTGGACTCTTTTGTTGACCATGATGGCTACTCCATTTCTTTTGAGGGATTCCTGCCCACAGTAGTAGATATAATGGTCATCTGAGTTAAATTCACCCATTCCAGTCCATTTTAGTTCACTGATTCCTAGAATGTCGACGTTCACTCTTGCCATCTCTTGTTTGACCACTTCCAATTTGCCTTGATTCATGGACCTGACATTCCAGGTTCCTATGCAGTATTGCTCTTTACAGCATTGGACCTTGCTTCTATCACCAGTCATGTCTACAACTGGGTATTGTTTTTGCTTTGGCTCCATCCCTTCATTCTTTCTAGAGTTATTTCTCCACTGACCTCCAGTAGCATATTGGGCACCTACTGACCTGAGGAGTTCATCTTTCAGTATCCTATCATTTTGCCTTTTCAAACTGGTCATGGGGTTCTCAAGGCAAGAATACTGAAGTGGCTTGCCATGCCCTTCTCCAGTGGGCCACATTCTGTCAGACCCTCTCCACCATGACCCCGCCCATCTTGGGTTGCCCCATGTGCATAGCTTAGTTGCATTGAGTTAGACAGGGCTGTGGTCCTAGTGTGATTAGATTGACTAGTTTTCTATGAGTATGGTTTCAGTGTGTCTGCCCTCTGATGCCTTCTTGTAACCCCTGCCGTCTTACTTGGGTTTCTCTTACCTTGGGCATGGGGTATCTCTTCATGGCTGCTCCAGCTCCTCACCACTGCCCTTCCTGACCTTCAACCGAATTTTACCGTTAAAGAATGTCATTTTAGAACGGTACTGTTTTAAGAGCTTCACGAAGAATAAGTGAATTGTCTTGAAGTTGAAAAAGAAACAGTTTCAATAAGTAATAACCACTGTTTATTGAATGGCTACTATGTTTTTTGGCACTTTACATACATTTTTGTAATCTTTAATCCTTAATCAGATTGCCAATATGTAAGTGATATTAACATTTATAGGGAAGAAATCTGACCTGGAGAACTTAATGTATTATATGCCTTCCCTTGGGACACAGTTTGTAGTAGAAACTACATAGCCAGGTTTGTACCCATGTCTTTAGGCTCCAAAGACTGTTTTCACTGGACCATTAAAGCTAATAAGGAGGATAGACAAACAAGTAACTAGAGTTCCATGTGCCATATTGCAGTATTGGAAGTATCATTAAAGTATAGAAGAAACACAAAGGGAGGATGATTAAATCAGCTCTGAGTTGGAGCATTCTGTAGCCTTTAGAGAAAGACTTGGGAAAAGGATGATCCCTGAGTGTGGTTTTGATGACAGCCTCAAAGTTCTATAGAGTAGAAGAGAGAGAATAATAACAGTAATGTTTCAGTGTCTCTATAGTTAGTTTTAGTTGCTCAGTTGTGTCCAACTCTTTGCAACCCAGTGGACTGTAGCTCGTCCGTGGAATTCTCCAGACAAGAATACTGGAATAGCTTGCCATTTCCTCCTCCAGGGGATCTTCCCTATCCAGGGATCGAACCGGGTTTTTGCATTGCAGGTAGATTCTTTACTGTCTGAGTCACCTAGGAAGCCCCAGTACCTCTATACTTAGTTTTAAAAGAACAGGGTGACCTAGATCATTTCTGTTGTTCATTTTCTTCTTGCGTTCCAGTCTTTTTTGTCCCTTTTATTCACAGCAGGATCATGCCATTCTCATCTCAGTTTTTGCTGCGGCTGCTAAGTCACGTTAGTTGTGTCCGACTCTGTGCAGCCCCATGGACTGCAGCCCACCAGGCTCCTCCGTCCATGGGATTTTCCATGCAAGAGTACTGGAGTGGGTTGCCATTGCCTTTCCTTGCTAGTTGTGCCATTTTTACGTTGTTGACGTATCTAATACTGTAGCAATAATTTCTAAGATTGTTTTATACCTGTTCAATTAAATGATAACTTGTAGTGTACTGCCTTGTGTGTGTGTGTGTGTGTGTGTACACCACAGCTTCTTTTGGTTAATCTCTTGGTTGAGTCTTGAGTCTTTGACCTTTTGAGGATATGAATTACTCGAGTCCTACTCCCCCCACCTTTTAAGAGTTCTGAAGATATCTTTACCATCCTTCCCCACACGTAAAATGTGTGTATTATTCTGTGGATAATTCTGAGACCAGTGTTATTTCTGCCATCCTCTCCCTTAATCGTAGACATTTTATGTTTTCTGTCTAGATAGTCACTAGGATACTTGGTAATTTTGTTCTGTTCTTTTGATTCAAGTCTCTTTGAGAGAACCAGTTAGCCCCTTGTTTTCCATATGTTTCATCTTTTTTTCAAATTACTGTCATCTGTTTTGTTTTTTATAAGTCTGTTTTCCATGTCAGTGATGTTATTGCTAGCTATTTCTGTCTCATTCTGATTCTTGTTAGTGTTTATCGTTACAGGTTGATTATTTAGTTCATGAACTATGACAGCTGTCTTTTGAGTTAATTTTCCAAGTTGTCTAATTCATAGGCCTTTTATTGTTTTTGTTTTCCTTAAATAGTAGATTTCAGTGGTTCAGTTCAGTTGCTCAGTCGTGTCCGACTCTTTGCGACCCCATGAATCGCAGCACGCCTAGGTCCCATAATAAATTCTTTCATGTTAATCACACAGTGGAGCCAATTCTAGCTGGCCCTGTTGTAAGTGAAGACAGCATGGAGGTCGGGATAGGGTAGAGCGGGGGAATGGCAGAGGAAGAGACCTGAGGCAGCCTATGGCTTCAGCTAAGTTCCTGTGGAAACCTTTTCACTTGGCTTATATGTTCTATGCTCTTCTTCCTTTAAAATAGTTTACAAAATTAAACTCACGTAAGATATATGTATATTTCAAAAATACAGAATACATCTACTCTTAGAATAAAAGTAATCGTTTTCTTGCCGCAGCCTCCCCCAACTCCCAGTTTTTATTTTTGCTGGGATGGCTGTTTTCAACACCTGTAGGTGTTGCTTGTAAAATTACTTTGGTTGGTTATAAAGACTACTATTTTTATTACTACATATTACTAAGTAGTAAATATTACTGTTTGTAAGAAATGTACCTGTATTCCTGTTTTTAATTTATTTTAAATGCTAGCTATCAACCGCTTGTTATGGAAGGTGAGGCTTTTCACATCACCTGTCTTTATTTTTATCCTTCCACCTTTTGAATGTCTTTTTAAATGACAGTTTGCTTGAATTGATACTCATTGTTTATGACTGTGGATTGCATTTCCTTTTATGTATTTTGTTTCATAATGAATTGCCTCGTCTGTTTGCTTGCTTCATTTTTTAAGTTCCTATCAGTTTTTCCCAAACTTTCCGGAAGAATTATAAAACTGTCTGAGTGCAGTACTGTTTCCACATGATTGAACACATCAAGGAGCCTCATCAGGTCACACCCTGCCCCCCTCCTTCCTGCATTTCCCTCTCTTTCCCGCCCCTCCCCTCATTCCCCTTCTGTCCTCTGCCTTTTCTTCCCCTCTTTCTCCCCTTTCTTGACCAGCTACAGAACTATGCAAGGAGTTCCCTTCACCTTTCTCCTATGAGAGATCTTGTTGCTTTGATCTTGGTGTCTTTCTCGTTTTCCTCTTCTGTTTACTCCCTTATTTTAGTGGAGCGTATGTGCTAAAAGTTTCTCAAGAATGCACATACAAAGGAAAGGTTTTGATGGTTTTTAATCAGGGAAATATGTTTTTGTCAATCAAGTATGAGTATGTATAGTTTTTGTATATAGTCTTAAGTGAAATAATTTTCTTTTAGAATTTTGAAGTCATTGCTTCACGTCTTTTTTTCAAGTGTTGCTGTTTGACAACACTAGCACTGTTCTGATTCTGAAAAGTGGACTAGACTCTGCAAAAATATTAGTTTCATGAAAGAGTATAGAAGTCTGGGAAACTGTTTCAGATATTTTATATTGATCTTTTTCCATTTTCAAAATTTGGATTTGTTCTCTTTCCCTAGTGCTCTGTTATTTCGTGATGATATACTTTGGTATGGCTCTTTATTTTCATTTGTTGTATAGATACATTCTTTCATTCTGTATACTCATAAACTTCAGATTGGGAAATTATGTCTTTGACAGTTTCTTTCTGTTTTCTCAATTGTATTTCTAGCTGATTAGATCTTAGGCCACCTGGATCAATCTTTTGATTTTCTTTACTCCCTGTTTGACTTTTGGTTTTACTTCCTGGAAGATTAAACAATATATGTAAAGTAATGGTTAAGAATTAGGCTCTGGATCCAGAAGGCCTGTTTGAACTCTTCATTGCCAATTTCTAACTGATCTTATGTAAGTTAATTACCTTTTCTCTTTTTATTTGTAAAATAGGATTAATAGTGAACTGAACTGAACTCAAGGATGTAAAAATAAATAAGTTTAATTCATCTGAGTTGCTTAGATTTCTTGTTATATAGTAAATGTTATTAACAGTTGGCATCATTATTACCTCGAAGTTAATACTTTAACCATCTATTTGGATTCTTAGTTTCTACCAAAAGTTTCAGTTTTCCAGAACTTTTGTTTGCTTCTCTGTTCCTAGTTTATAGCCTCCTGTTCTTGTTTCATGGATGCAGTATCATCTTGATTTACTGGGACAATTGAGGAAATTTGGGAAAAACCTCCAGTATGTAAGATGGACACCAAAACATTATGTAGAAACAAAATTAAATAGATAAAGTGAAAATAGAAATCTTTTAATTATAAGGTTTGGTGGTGGGGATCAGCAATACTGAAGTTTGTTTTCTACATTGATTGTATTATCAGAGTTCCCTTTTCTGTTAGTTTTGGTGTATATCTCGTTAGAGGCTTTTTCTAAATTTCCTTGTTGTTGTTCAGCCAACAAGTCATATCCAACTCTCTTGACACCCACAGTATGTCATATCAGAGAGCACAGGTGTCAGTTTACCTTTGTGTTGATGATACTAAGTTTGGACTTTTAAGCTAATGTCAGCCAGTTTCTTCATTTTAAAAATAACTTTTAATCTTTCTTGATTAAGTGATTTCAGTTGATATTTCAGAATGTGTAATTATCCATCTGTACGTCTGCATTTTTTCAAATTTAAAATATTATAATTTATTATATCATCCATTTTGATGTTTAGATTGTCTAAATTTGACCAGGAGAAGCCCTTTCAAAATGGCTGTGCCTTTTTGTGTCTGTATATCAGTTTCTTAGTGAAGTGAAGTGAAGTCGCTCAGTCGTGTCCAACTCTTTGCGACCCCATGGAGCCTATCAGGCTCCTCTGTCCATGGGATTTTCCAGGCAAGAGTGCTGGAGTGGATTGCCATTTCCTTCTCCAGGGGATCTTCCCGACCCAGGAATCGAACCCGGGTCTCTTGGCTTGCAGGCAGACGCTTTACTGTCTGAGCCACCAGGAAGCCCATCAGTTTAACTCTTCCTTAATCCCCGCCCCCCACCCCCCACCCCCAAAGGAACCAAGGATCCTTGAAGAAATGGCTGGTTTAAGTCTGGGGCAGGAAGAAATAGTGAACCTCGAATATCAGTTTCTTAACTCTTCCTTAATCTGGAACAAGATATTCGAGGCTCACTATTTCTTGTTGCCCCAGACTTAAAATCAGCCATTTCTTCAAGGATCCTTGTTTCCTTTTGGGGGTGGGGGGGTATTTAAAACTCC
Organism: Nanger dama; assembly: GCA_917880005.1. Classification (NCBI taxonomy): domain Eukaryota; kingdom Metazoa; phylum Chordata; class Mammalia; order Artiodactyla; family Bovidae; genus Nanger; species Nanger dama. The sequence goes on from CAKJTW010000022.1 coordinate 31,871,143, forward strand.
AAGATCTGGCAGTAGGTCCTTTTTGCTATCAAGTATCATTGCTTCTAGGTCTTTTCAGAGAACTGAGCTAAATAAGTTTGCATGTGTATTTTTCTTTGTATCTGTTTATATACAGTTCATTTGTTTCCATTTATATTTGTTTTTGAGCTTCCCTGATGGCTCAGACATCCTGGAATGTGAAGTCAAATGGGCCTTAGGAAGCATCACTAGGAACAAAGCTAGTGGAGGTGATGGAATTCCAGTGGAGCTATTTTAAATCCTGAAAGATGATGCTGTGCAAGTGCTGCACTCAATGTGCCAGCAAATTTGGAAAACTCAGCAGTGGCCACAGCACTGGAAAAGGTCAGTTTTCATTCCAATCCCAAAGAAAGGCAATGCCAAAGAATGCTCAAACTACCGCACAATTGCACTCATCTCACATGCTAGTAAAGTAGTGCTCAAAATTCCCCAAGCCAGGCTTCAGCAATATGTGAACCGTGAACTTCCAGATGTTCAAGCTGGTTTTAGAAAAGGCAGAGGAACCAGAGATCGAATTGCTGACATCTGCTGGATCATGGAAAAAGCAAAACATCTATTTCTGCTTTATTGACTATGCCAAAGCCTTTGACTGTGTGGATCACAATAAAGTGTGGAAAATTCTGAAAGAGATGGGAATACTAGACCACCTGACCTGCCTCTTGAAAAACCTATATGCAGGTCAAGAAGCAACAGTTAGAACTGGACATAGAACAACAGACTGGTTCCAAATAGGAAAAGGAGTACGTCAAGGCTGTATATTGTCACCCTGCTTATTTAACTCATATGCAGAGTACATTATGAGAAACACTGGGCTGGAAGAAGCACAAGCTGGAATCAAGATTGCCAGGAGAAATATCAATAACCTCAGATATGTAGATGACACCACCCTTATGGCAGAAAGTGAAGAGGAACTCAAAAGCCTCCTGATGAAAGTGAAAGAGGAGAGTGAAAAAGTTGGCTTAAAACTCAACATTCAGAAAATGAAGATCATGCCATCTGGTCCCATCACTTCATGGGAAATAGATGGGGAAACAGTGGAAACAGTGTCAGACTTAATTTTGGGGGCTCCAAAATCACTGCGGATGGTGACTGCAGCCATGAAATTAAAAGACGCTTACTCCTTGGAAGGAAAGTTGTGACAAACCCAGACAGCATATTAAAAAGCAGAGATATTACTTTGCCAAGAAAAGTCTGTCTAGTCAAGGCTATGGTTTTTCCAGTGGTCATGTATGGATGTGAGAGTTGGACTATGAAGAAGGCTGAGTGCCAAAGAATTGATGCTTTTGAACTGTGGTGTTGGAGAAGACTCTTGAGAGTCCCGTGGACTGCAAGGAGATCCAACCAGTCCATTCTGAAGGAGATCAGTCCTGGGTGTTCATTGGAAGGAATGATGCTAAAGCTGAAACTCCAGTACTTTGGCCACCTCATGCGAAGAGTTGACTCACTGAAAAAGGCTCAGATGCTGGGAGGGATTGGGGGCAGGAGAAGGGGACGACAGAGGATGAGATGGCTGGATGGCATCACGGACTTCATGGACATGAGTTTGAGCGAACTCTGAAAGGTGGTGATGGACAGGGAGGCGTGGCATGCTGCGATTCATGGGGTTGCAGAGTCGGACACGATTGAGGGACTGAATTGAACTGATGGCTTAGAACATAAAGAATCCGCCTGCAATGCAAGAGACACACCCTGCTCTCTGGGTTGAGAAGATCCCCCTAGAGAAGGAAATGGCTACCACTTCAGTTTTCTTGCTTGGGAAATCCCATGGACAGAGGAACCTGGCGGGCTATAGCCCATGGGATCACGAAGAGTCAGAAGCAGCTGAGTGTCTAACACAAAGACATACACATTTACTTTTACTAGAGACTTTCCCCTAGTTCTTGTTTGTTTTTAATCTTTACTTATTAACATTGTTCAAAAGTCTAAAACTTTATTAAAAGGTGGACCCAGGGTACCTTCTTCTTTGAGTTTTTCGTTCACTACATTCTCATTTACCACCTGTAGGTAACATATGTAAACTTTAATTTGAAATTTATCCTTCCTTGTATTTCTTTTTGCAAATATACACATACATGTGTATTCTTTTACTCTTCTTTCTTACACAGTGATGAGTGTAACATATGCCGCTTTTCCACAATGTTTTTTCCATTTAATTTAGCTTGGGCATCTTTTCATATCAGTTTATAGAGGCTGTTCTCATTTTTAAAAATTATTTGCATAGCAGTTCCATTGCATAGATGTGTAAATGCATAATTGTTTATTTACCAAATCTTTTATGTGTTTCCAATATTAGGCTATTTCAGAGAGTGTCACAGTAAATTACTGTGTGTGTTTTAATTAAAAAATAAGTGTATTATCTCTTTAGATTCTAGGATGAGCAAGCTAGGATCAGTAGATGGGCTTTCTGTTTGGAATCTCTCAAGCAGTTGGAACTTGAGATTGGAGTCATCTGAAAGTCCAAGTAACTCAGCATCTAAGGAAACTCACTCAGTATGCCTGGCGATTGATACTGGTTGTTAGCTCTGAGCTCAGCTTGGGCTGTCAGCTGGAGCACCTACCATGACCCCTCTGTGTGCCTGGAACTTCCAGAGCATGTCAGCTGGGTTCTGAAAAGAAATGTCCCCAAAGTGAACATTCTACAAGGCTCAAATGGAATCTGCTAGACTTCTTGAGGTTTATCTCAGAAATCCCAGAGCATCAGTTATGTATTCCATTGATCAAGTTATTAAGGCTGACTCATACTCATGGGGAGGAGAATTGGACTCAGTATGAGGAACAGGATGCATGAAATTGAAAGCACCTATTCTTGGAGACTGTGTACCATAGTCCACTTAAAACTCAGCATTCAGAAAACTAAAATTATGGCATCTGGCCCCATCACTTCATAGCAGATAGATAGGGAAACAATGGAAACAGTGACGGACTTTGTTTTCTTGAGCTCCAAAATCACTGTAGATGGTGACTGCAGCCGTGAAATTAAAAGACGCTTGCTCCTTAGAAGAAAAGCTATGACATACCTAGACAGCGTATTAAAAAGCAGAGACATTACTTTACTGACAAAGGTCCATCTAGTCAAAGCTATGGTTTAGTCATGTAGGGATATGAGAGTTGGACTAGAAAGAAAGCTGGGTGCTGAAGAATTGATGCTTTTGAACTGTGGTATTGGAGAAGACTCTTGAGAGTCCCTTGGACTGCAAGGAGATCAAGCCAGGCCATCCTAAAGGAACTCAGTCCTGAATATTCATTGGAAGGACTGATGTTGAAGCTGAAGCTCCATTACTTTGGTTACCTGATGCAAAGAGCCAATCCATTAGAAAAGACCCTGATGCTGGAAAAGATTGAAGGCAGGAGGAAAAGGGGACAACAGAGCTGATAAGATAGTTGGATGGCATCATCAACTCAGTGGAAATGAGTTTGATCAAGCTCCAAGAGTTGGTGGTGGACAGGGAAGCCTGATGTGCTGCAGTCCATGGGGTTCCAAAGAGTTGGACACGACTGAGCAACTGAACAGCAACAGTCCTGTTATCTAAGTCAGGTCCAGTTATAGTTGAAGCTTTTCAGGTGCAGTTCCTCCACTATAGCACCTTGATAAGTTTCCCTTGATCTAAAGATGTTTACTGAGATCTTTATTTCTCCATATGGCTTTGAGTTACTGTCCAGTATCCTTTCATTTCTGCTTGTAGGACTCCATTGAGCATATCTGGTAGGGCATGTCAGTGATAACAAACTCCTTCAGCTTTTGTTTATTTGGGAATTTCATTTCTCCCTCACTTTGAAGTTTTGCTAGATATAAGATTTTTTTTTGCCTGAGGTGGGTCTTGCAATATGTGGGATCCAGTTCCCTAACTAGGGATCGAACACTTATGGGGAGTGTGGAGTCTTAGCTACTGAGAAGTCCCTGAAAATAAGATTCTTAATGGTTTTTTCCTTTTCTCCACCTGCCAGCTGCTTTCTGGAATCCAAGTTTATCATGAGTAATCTGCTTGTAATCATATTGAGGATCCCTGTTTTCAATAATTTTTCTTTGTCTTATGAAAATTTGATTATAATATGACCTAGTTGGCCTCATCTTACATGGAGGCTGTTGAGTGTCTCACATGTTTATATTCATGTCTTTCATCAAATTTGGGAAGATTTCAGCCGTTATTCAAATATTTTCTCTACTCCCTTCTCTCTCCTTCTGGGACACCCAAATGTATATTTTGGTCTGCTTGTTGTCTCACAGGTCTCAGGCCCTGTTCACTTTTTTTCAGTCTGTTTTACTGTCTGCTCCTAAGACATGATAACTTCATTGTCCTATCCTCACACTCATGTTTTCTTTCATCTTCTTGTCCAAATCTGCCTTTGAATCCCTCTAACGAGTTTTTCATTTAAGGTATTATACTTTTCAGTCCTGGTGGCTTAGATGGTAAAGAATCTGCCTGCAATGTGGAAGACCTGAGTCGGGAAGGTCCCCTGGAGAAGGAAATGGCAAGTCACTGCAGTATTCTTGCCTGGAGAATCCCATGGACAGAGGAGCCTAGTGGGCTACATACTGTCTGTGGGATCTCAAAGAGTTGGACATGACAGAGCTGCTAACACAGACATTGTACTTTTCAGCTCCAGAATTTTTTGTTGGTTTTTATTTGTTCTCTATTGATATTTTGCTCATTTGTCATTTTCTTAACTTTCTGCACACCTTTCTTTATTGAGCATCTAAGGCAGGCATTTTTAAAGTTTTTTTCCTAGTATATCTGCCATCAGGTCTTTTCAGGGACAGTTTCTGCTGATTGTTTTTCCCCCTTTGAATGGTCCTGCTCATTTGTATAACTTTTATTTTTTCTTCCTGAAAACTGAACATTTAAAACTAATGTGGTAACTCTGAAAATCAAATTTTGCCAGGAACAAGTGCACCACTGCCTGCCATGTGACTGGGAATGGAGGGGAAGGATAACTGCCTCTGTGCTAAGAGCTGAAATTAGCCACAGTGTATTGTCCAAGCCTTCCTTCCCCTGGAAGTTGCAAGCCTTCAGTAGATTGCAGACTTCCAAAACAAATTCCACCCATTCAGTTTTTGTCTAGGTGGGGAGGTAGATTCCCTGAGTGCATTCTACTTTGCCGTCTTCCCATGGTCTTTTGTCCCTGCATGTGTTTTTGGTATTTTGGCTGGTATACCGTCAGGGAGAGATCCTAAAAATGGGATTACAGAATTAGTAGATTACACGAATTGCCCTCTGTAGAGGTTGCACAGTTTAGTACTCTTACTAGCAATGCGTAAAAGTACCTGTTTCTCCACAGCCTCCAAGAATGAGTGCCAGTCTTTTGTGTTCTTGCCTATCTGGGATGAGTAATGATATCAGTGTAGAGATAGAAAGCCCAGGGAGAGAAAACAGTATGTACAAAGAACCACCTGGATTTTTAATTAAGAAACAGTGAATTAAACACATATTTCTCTCTTCCTTCCTCAGTCCACTAAAATGAGAGTAAAGAAATAAACAGAACTTCTTGAGAGGAAAGTGCTTCTTACGTTCTGACAGTGTTCAGTTTTTTGTTTAAGGGTTGGTTGCTTGTCTTTTTGGTGAGATGTCTGTTTAACGTTTTTGCCCATTTTTCTAACAGGTGTTTGGTTTTCCTCATTTTTAAAGAGTTCTTTGTATATTAAGGATATTGTCCTTTTGTGATACGATTATAAATATTTCGTAGCCTTTTCAAATTGTTTCTGCTGTGTTTTAACTGCAATTTTTTTTTTTTTGATATTGCGTTATGTTTATGAGAAAAAAACCTGAAAAGCTGTTTGGAAGCTTTATATGTTAAGACTTGACCTTATCAACAGACAAGGGTCTTGATGTTTCATTCTGTGGAATTTCTGATTTAAGAGAAGAAGCTACCAATTTTTTTGGTAGAGATAGGGAAAAGGAGATTTGTAGGAAGGGCCCTTTTCTGTACATAGATATTTATTTATTCGTTCCCTTGTTTTCTTTGCTTCTCCTTGCTGTACCTGGTGTCCTCAAGCCAGTCTGTTTGGGGTCTTTTTTTTTTCCTGTAGTGAACTCTTTATTCTTCTACTCTCATTGTGAAGCTGTAGTTGCTTGGCTACATGACATGGGTTGGAGACTTGGGAATTTCTTTTATTCTGTTTATTAGTCCATTATTTTAACCTCATGGTTAACCTCGTCACTGGCATGGAAAGTTATTGGAGGTATAGGTTCTTGAGTTTTTTTGAGAATTATGTAGTGAGAATTGGCTTACTTCTGCAGACACTCAGTATATCTGTTTTCTCAGTCCTGTTAATTCTGCCTATCTGTTCATCTACTGCTGTCTCCTTTCAAGTTCCTTACCTTATTTTATATTTATTCTCAATTTAGTGGGTTTTAGGTGAAGGAGAAAGAAACACATCAATTTATTGTATTTAACTAGAAATATGGTGGTTCTCTGTACAGTTTTTTTCCTTAGGCTCTACTTTGTGGGCAGTTGGATGGCTCTCAGAGGTTCATGGTTGTGCACTTTTGTTTGATAATTTACAGTTCATGTGCCAGTATGCATATGATTTTGATCAGTAGTTAGAAAATTAAGTAGTTAAAATTTTTTAATGTCCTGTTTAATTTCAAGGGAAGGATGTTTTTGCAATTCTAAGAAAAAGATTGCTAATGGTCCTGGAAATAAGAATGCTGCTTGAGAGTCTCTTTGTCTTCTCCCTGTTTGATGCATGTTTTGCCACATTGATGCAGTAGCTAGTATTTGTGTCAGAATTGTTTGAGGGTTGCAGCTGTTTTTGTAGTTTAATTTTAGATTGATCCTCTTTTGCTTTTTTGGTTTTTAAGAAGTGAGAATTAAATATACCTTTATTCCTTTCTTTTCAAATGTATTTAATACAATGTGAAAAACTGCTCAGAAACACATATTTCATTTAGGAAGTTGAGTACATGGATTAAGTACGCATGCCAAAACTGTTTCCTGTTCAACAGAGCTCTGCATGAGGAATGACTCTACTGTCTTGAGTTGCAGTGGGTTTCATGCCAAGACGAAAAGAGAAGAGAGGGTCTATAAGAGCACACATATGCTAGAAGTAGAAAGCTACCACAATCTGGGTCAGCTTTTAGGGCTTTTTTTTTTTTCTTTCGCACCACCCTTACTTGTTGCTCTTCACAGCACTTTGTTCCTCTCTGCAGATCTGCTCTAAGATCTCCATGTGAGCTGTTTTCCTGTGCTTGCTGATAGTTTTTCTCCTGTAAGTTCAGCCTACACATGACCCAGAATAGATACCCCACCACAGTCTCTTAACTTCATGTGCCCTTTTTGCTTCAGCTGTCTATAGCTGACCCGTGACCCTCGTGCTGTTTCTTAGTCTTATTTTCAAGAAAAACGGATCAGCTCAGGCCATCTTTTGTGCCACTTCTGATTAGTTGTTCCTCACCAGACTATAAATGGACTTTATCAGTTCACTGCTTATGCAGGTTGGGGATGTTGGAGGAGAGAGCAGTAAGTAGGTCTACAGGGAAACAGCAAGGACCCATGGATGAACAGTTACCCTTGGTAAATGAGGGAGCAGGATAGAGCTGAATTCATAACATATTCCCTCCTTCAGTCTACCAGGTTAGTTTTAATAGAGTACTGCTGGAAGGTACTTAGTGCAAATTGAATATTGTAGGAAACTAATATTTGTTGTCAAAATTGACTAAGAAATCTGCCATTTGGTGCTATTTTCTGTTTGCCTTGTGACGTGTGGTATGGCAATAAGTCCAATATAGTAGGAGTCAGGAGTCTTAGATTCTAGACCTGATTTTACTGTTCCATGAAAGGCTTCACTTTCTTCATCAGATAAATTTTTAAAAGGTCAGTGGGATAGAATAGTTTGTAAGGTACTATCTAGCTATAAAACCTTGCAACTCAAATTGTGCTGTGCCAAGCTGGAAAAGGTACTGTCAGGAAAGATTGTCAGAATATAAAGCTATTGTAACAAAATCATAAGTTCAGATTAATGAAAAATAAGAAATGAAAATGATTGGACCCATACATTAGAAGAGGATATGAGAGTTTTGTAGTTAGTCAGATTTTCTTCATTGAAATTGGATGGTGTTCATAAACTGATTTAAGTCAGACAGTATAGTCACAAACTCTTTTCTCAACTTAAGTTGCACATAGGTAGTGTATTAATGTACGTGTAATACTGAAGTTTGAAATGCTTTTTCTTCCTTGTTTTTTTAAAGAACAAGGCTGGATATTTAAAATTGTTGAGTAACATGGGTTTCTTTTATTTTTTAGGATTTAAGTGCCCTGTATGCTCAAAATTTGTACCCTCAGATGAAATGGATTTACATCTTGTGATGTGTTTAACAAAGCCAAGAATAACCTATAATGGTAAGTCCAGTGCTTTAAAATGATACTTTAAATTATCATTGTAGTTATATTTCATAAAATGTATTATGAATTTCATGTTTCAGGTAGAAGTTAAAAGGCCAGGAGCCCTGTCTCAGAGCTCTGAGCTAACTGATAGCCTGATTAGGTCTGGTACTTTGGCCGTGCCATTCTTACCTGACCACAATCTCCAGATATTCAAAATCATAGGAGAAAGTACATTTCGTACATCAGTACATTTTGAAGTAGACTTGGGAAAAAAGAGTAGTTCATTTGTGACTAGATGAACAGAGTAAATAAAGGAAAAATGAGAGCTTTTTTCAAAATATTATTTATAAAAAGAGAGACTTCAAAATCCGTGGAGAAATTTTAGATTTTTCAAATGTAAAATTTGGTTTGAAATAGAATGAGTAAGAAGAGTACCAGTAAACAGTGAAATTGAAAGACTGACTCATTGATTAGCAAATGTTTTTTGAGTGCCTGTCACCTATGAGGCATTTAGTGTTAGAAACTTGGGATATACCATTAAATAAAACAGATAGATCCTACAGCATAGGATCATCCAAAGGTTTTAATCAGTGTAGTGACACTTTGTCAGTAATCTGAGATTTCTCCTCAGATGATAGAAACTTGTAGGAGTACAATTTGATATTGAAATGAACATGTTATTTTGAGTAGCTTTTTTGCAAAGTGATTTAGGAATGTCTCTCTTGATAAGGTAGTGCTTCAGCCCCACTCTTATGGTAGTAATTGAGCACTTTCCCCCATTTTCCAGTGAATAAATAAAAATAGCTTTCAGCATTTTCTTTGAATAGCGTATGTACCTGTTGATTATATATAAACCTTTTTGCATTAGGAAATTGAGTTGGCTACTTTGGCATAATTAATTGAAATTTAGTTACTTAAGAAACAAAAGGTTCAAAATTTGAGATAAAACTGATTGTGCTTATTTCTCATACTTTATTATCTTATTTTCCTCCATGATTATTATGTTTACTTTAAATGTTTTTAAAATGAATATCCTTAAATGTTAAGACTCATGCCTTAAATTTTAAAAGACAAGTGTATTTCCTTTTGCTATATAATATATTTGCACATAATCTTAGTATTCTGTTTATTTTTGTAGTATATTTGGATTTAGTCTTCTTACATGTTGATATTTGGCAGTTTTTAATTTCCTGTTTGAGCTGTGCCTGGTCATGAAAGTGTTCTAATAGATCACTTATTTGGTGGCTTAAAGAGCAGTATATAACCTTCTATTTGGGGATACCTTGATCCAAGAATTCAGGTTTTAAATATTTGACAGTATTCCAGTTTAGACATTAGTAAACTTAATAGAAAAAGTGAAGTTTCAGTCACTTTTAAGAAGAGCTACCTACTGTAAGGTAGGTAGGCCTAAAAGTTTTAAATTGTTAATTATATATGGGTATCTGTAGAAATTCACAACAAGAAGCAAAAACAGCTTCTTTATAAACATGTATGATTCTTGAATTTTTAAAATGTGGACAGTGGTCAACTATGAGTAAAAAAGAAGAACTGTGGTTGACTAGTTTAGGTTAGATGTAGCAGATTGGTAATGTACTCTCCTCTCACAGGCTGTGGGAATTCTAAGGCAAAGGCCTGTAGGGGAAGGAAAAAAATGATCCTCTTACCCTTGAGTTCTTGGCTGAGACCTCTGTAATAAAAGACAGATTAATAAGAGGAAAACGAAAGTTTATTAACATGTATACCTCCTGGGTTCATAGGAGGTATTCCTGAGAAAATGAGATCTCCAGGGTGGCTTATAATGTGGGCTTAATAACATCTTCAGCTGCAGACAAAGAAGAAAGTGAGGATGGGGAGGCCAGTTGTGGAGGATTACCAGGAAAATCCTGATAAACGAGGCTTGTTACGCAGGTATAGGTTAGTGCCGTCTCCCTTTCTTGCTGTAATCTTTTGTGATTTAGAGCCATCCTTCTTTTCTTGGAACTGAGGAGACATCCTGGCAAATGAAGAGTTCCTCTGCTCAATCTTATGTAACAGCCTAAATGGGAAAAGAATTTGAAAATGCTTCTTGTTTTGTATAGTAATTTTAAAATTTAGCATGTGTTTACTTTATAAATAAGATGATGGATCAGAAGTGCTCATACAAGAAACAGTCTTATCCAGTTACCAAAATTGTATGCCTATTTTATGTGGCACTAAATTCAGTTTTATTGCCCTTCTTTAGCATTTAGCTGCTCAAAAGCAGTACCAATAATTAAAATGTTATAAAGAACATTGATACTTAGTACAAACTGTAATCTTTAAGTTCAGCTTGCTGAGTTCAGATCTCTGTTTTATTACTTAATTCCAGTGTGAAATCTTGGTTTTGATTTTCTCTCCTATAAACTTGGAACTGGAAGTAGCGCCTGTCTTCAGAGTTACTGTGAAAATCATACATACTTCTTTGTAGGTTTTGTAGTGAGTGTTAAGTAAACAAGACCTGTTGTTATAAATATCACCTTTGACTTTAAGAGGTAAAGATAATAGTGGATACCATATTTAATGTGCTGACAAGTCTAAATTTCTTTTGCTGTGTTTTAAAAGCTCATAGTAACTTAATTCCAAATTAGATGTCCAAAAGTCTTGCATAGCAATAATAGTTCCTATAATATATGGAGAAGCAAGGGGATAATTAGAGCACTACCTGTTCTCACCTGATGTGATAAATTTACAACTGCAATTCAAGGAAAGAAATAAACTTTTTCTGCTTTCTGTAAGGAATATGGTGGCCGGCACAGCTGAAATCTGAGGTCTAAAATTGATGATAGGCAGTTTGCTTACTCTTTAAAGAAGCATAAATCCTTTCATATTCAGTACAGAAATAAAATATTGTAAAAAACTAACTATAAATGGATATGTTTCTGTTACCTTTTTTTCTTATGGCCTATTATAAAAGAAGATATGTAGAATAGAAGTTGAAATTAAAATACATATTTCAGTGAGAAGGAAGTTCTGTAGATCTCTAAAGCATAAAGTAGGTTTCAGATTTCTGTTTCTGATTTCTTCAATAAAATTTGAGAAGGAAAATGACATCTTTTTAAATTTATAGATTCCTATTATGTTTCATGATTTTATAAATCATTGTCTTGCCTTTTTGTGTTCTTATCATTATCACTTTTATAACATTGATTTTTAAAAATTACTCCAACATTTGAGGTAAGCTTTCCTAAATCATAAGAAATCTGAAGAAACAGAACAGAGACAATGAAAAGACTTTTCTTGGAGTGCAAGAAAGCCGAGTAAACCTACAGAGCTGTCCTCCGAGGGAGTTTTTTCCTCTGGTCACAGTTCTTACTTTGATTAGAATGTAGTATAGGCAGACTCATTTTAAACAAATTTTAATGCAAATTTATATAATACCTTTCTAAATTTGTCTCATTTTTATGTTTCTTCTATATTGGAGCAAAGATATGAATCATCTCATGTATATCAACAGTTTTGCCCTTTCAAAATTATTGTATATGTATATAAATTAGTCTGTTATTAATAAGATTTGGAGAGAAATGGAGGATGTACTTGTAAATAACTAGGTGGGTATAGTTTGGGGCAACAGAATGATAAGAGAATTGTAGGTGAAAAGATAAATTAGGGCTGAATAATGAAGTTTTAAAATACGTGTAATTATTTGTATTCATGTGCAAAAATATTTGTAAGGAAAATAATTTCTTTAAAGACCAGTTGGAAGAATGGTGTGCTATTTATGTAGGAAATGGTCAGATGATTGTTAGGTAGAGAAAGAGATGAGGAAAGAATGAATTGAGTTCAGGGACTGCTAGAAATGGGGGAAGGAGGAGCCACAGGTGGCTTGAGGCTTGCCACTGGAGGACTCAAATTGGAGTAAAAAGGCTGTAAAAGTACCTAGCTGCTCTCAATGTTGTTGATCTTTGCAAAATGTGAAAATTGTGAAATTTTTTTTTAAGGATTTTTCCAAAATGAGTAAGGGATTAAGGTCATTGAATATTTTAAGGTAACAAAACAATAAAAATAATAAAATTATCTAGATAGTCTCACTCCTTTGGTATCTAAATATTTATGATATTTGTGATTTGCTTGATTTCTTCCAATTTTTGCTAGATAGACTTTGGGATCTCCAGGCTTCTTGACCTCTCGGTACCTCATAGGTTATTGTTACTGAGGACTGGATTCTTTTTATCTTAATCCCTTTAAACTGTGCTTCTTGGTATTCAGTTCTTAGACCTTTCCTTGTAATGCTTTTGGTGTGAGAGATCTTTTACAGCTGAAAAATCTTTGACACCCAGTACCCAAATTTCTGAGCGACTTCACACACAACTTCACACACACCCAAATTTTGGTTTCTAAATACCATTCTCATGTAAAAAGAAAACAGGATTCCTTGGAGAAATGGCTGATTCCAGGACTGGAGCAGCGAGAGAAAAACATGGAGATACTGTATTTGAATGCAAGGAAGCACTCAAAAATCAGAAAAGATGAAGGACACAGGAGGAGCAAACCTGAATGAGCTTCCAGTAAACAATTTGAGCAACAGAATTACTGCAGCATGGAGATGGTAGTTTAGTCATTAAGTTGTGTCTGCCTCTTGTGACTGCTTGGACTGTAGCCCTCCAGGCTCCTGTATCCGTGGATTTTTCCAGGCAGTAATCCTGGAGTGGGTTGCCATTTCCTTCTCCAGGGGATCTTCCCGACCCAGGGATCAGACTTGGGTTTCCTGCATTGCAGGTGGATTCTTCATCGAGTGATCCACCAGGGAAGCCCTGTAGCATGGTATTGGATTATAACTCAGTGTATAAAATAAATATATCTGGTTCCACCAAACAGTAAATTAATACAGAAAAGTAGAAGTTTAACCTGCATATTAATTCTAAGAGACAGACCATACATTTCTTTAAAAAAATTTTTTTAAGATTTTTAACATTCTCATTTGTGGTTATTTAAAATATTTTTCCAAAAATTTTAATGGTCCATATGTGCTCTCTGATTTTAAGAATCCCCAAGACACACCAAAATGTATAATGGCACATATATAATTTGAAATACCTAATCTTAGTTTATTATTATCATTATAGTAGTGAATGAAAGGGGTTTTTAGGTGGATGAGAGCTACTATTGTAAGCCCCAGCAACAAAGAACTTTATAATTTTCTCTTTAGGGAAAACATGAGTTAATTTTGCTAGGTTTCATATTGTGATATTCTCATAGTGAAGGACTCCTATTGTGAAGCCTTACTTTCTAGTTTCAGACATTTTATGTTTATTGTATACAGAATACAGATGAGTGACTATAGAATAACCTGTTATTCATTATTTATTAACATAAGACTGAACTGGACTCTACATGTTTTATACTTTATTAAATCTTAGTAAGGAAAAGTTAACTGTCTTCCTCAGTGCTATTTTTTTTTTTTAAGATTGTCAGTTTACCTATTAAGGAACATGCTTTGTCTCTACATTTGATTCACTGAGAACCTATACTTCATTGTTAAACTTGTTAAATTTGTGCCTACTATTTTATAGTTTTGCTCCTGTTATGGATGAGATTTGCTTACTATTTGAATATCAAATTGGTTTTGCTGGTTATAAAGAGAAGCTAGGTTTTAGGCAAGTCTTTGGGTTTTCTAGATTTATGACATACCTGCAAATGAAGATAATGTTTTCAAGTATTTATGCACATTTGTTGTTTCTTTGTATTCCTGCATTAGTTTGAAGCTTAAAAATGATGTTGATAATAACGGTGCCAGTGGACATGCCTGTCTTACATGTCTTTAGTGTTTCATTGTTTCATAGATGCTGGCTAAGAGTTACGGTTAATCATCTTCATTGTATATATGTCATTCTCATTTCATTCTCTTTTACTTAAGGCAGAAAACAGCCTAATATTATTAATTGCTTTGTTCCTTTATTTGTTGATAAATTACATTGGTAGATTTTATAATGTTTCAGTTGAATTGTGTTGATTTCTAATATTAACTGGATTTAACTGTTTGATCATAGATAATTCTTATAAAGCAATGTTACCAAGTTTGTGCTAACTAAAGATTATGCTAATAAAATGACTGGGAAAGCTTTCCATGTTTGCTCTGGAATAACTTGAAAACCCTGGAAGGACTGTAATTTTCATATCATATATAATTTGACTGTAAAACCATATAGCTCCCCCTTTTTTAATCTTTGACAGTCCTTATAACTTCCCTGATTATTAGTATATTCATGTTCTTTGATGTCCTTAGTCAATTGTGGAATTTGTATTTTGTTAGAAAATATTTTTCTTCTGAATTTCCTAATTAATTGCCACAGCATTGCATTGCATATGCTGTTTTCTTACAAATATTATAATTTTTATTTTTTGTTATATTGGCCTTTTCATTCTAATGTATATTTTTGTACTATTGAACCTTAGGCTATTTGAAAGAGCTTATATTTAGTTTGTATTTTCAAAAAACTTCTTAAGAGTTGTAAATAAAGTTAATAATAAGTACTATGGACTGGATAAAGCTACTTTCTTTTCAGTTTTTTAATTTTAATAGAAGTATTTTAGAAATAGAATTATTTTTCCTACAAGAGGCTTCAGTTGTATCTGAGGTTTTAATATGTATCTGAGAAGAAAGTGCTTCTTCAGTTTGAAGATAAATTTTATGACAGGAGGAGTATGTGTGATGGGAAGTCATTCTGATCTTGTTATTAATAACGTGAATGCTGCCCATAATAACTGTTTTTAATAACTATGTGACCACATACATCATTGATCTCTGTAAATCATGAATATAAGAGAAGCATATATGTTCTCTGTAGAATAAAAAATTTACTTATTCTTTTTAAAACGTATGTATGCATATACTTCCAGTAAACTGAGTTTGGTTGTATTATTGAGATACTCTATATTCTTGCCTATGTTTGGTTTACATAGTCTGACAAGTTTAGAAAGAGTTTATTGGTGTCCCCTCTGTGGCCATAGTTTCATTAATTTTTTTCTTATACTGTTATAAGTTCCTTTTGGTGATAGTTGCCTTGCAGCAATCTTTTTCTGGCTTTATGTATTTCATAATATGTTGTTAAAACAAATATTATGGCTTATTTTCCTTTTCCGTTGAATCCTTTTATGTTATAAAGCATACTTCTATTCTGCTTTCTCTAATGTTATTTGACCTAGGCTTACCAGAAACCATGCAGGGTCTTAGATTTTTACCTTGTTTTTATTATTCAGTCAGAGTCATGTCCAGCTCTTTGTGACCCCATGAACTATAGCACCCCAGGCTTCTCTGTCCTTCGGTGTTTCCAGGAGTTTGCTTAAATTCATGTCCATTGAGTCAGTGGTGCCATCCCAACCATCTTATCCTCTGTAGCCCCTTTCTCCTTCTGCCCTCATTCTTTCCCAGAATCAGGATCTTTCCCAGTGAGGTGGCTGTTCGCATCAGGTAGCCATAGTATTACAGGTTCAATATCCGTCCTTCCAATGAATATTCAGGGTTGATTTCTTTTAGGATTGACTGGTTTGAACTTCTTGCAGTCCAAGGGTCTCTCAAGAGTCTTCTCCAGCACCACAGTTTGAAAGCAGCAATTCTTCGGTGCTCAGTCTTCCTTATGGTCCAACTCTCACATCTCTACATTACTGGAAAAACCATAGCTTTGACTGTATGTACCTTTTGTCAGCAAAGTAATGTCTCTGCTTTGTAATATACTGTCTAGGTTTGTCATAGTTTTTCTTCCAAGGAGAAGGCCTCTTTTAATTTCATGGCTGAAGTACACCCTTGACAGTGATTTTGGAGCCCTAGAAAATAAAATCTGTTACTGTTTCCACTTTTCCCCACCTACATGCCATGAAGTGATGAGACTGGATGCCATGATCTTCTTTTTTTGAATGTTGTGTTTTAAGCTAGCTTTCCCCCTCTCCTCTTTTACCTTCATCAAGAGGCTCTTTAGTTCCTCCTCACTTGCTGCCATTAGAATGATACCATTTTGTATATCTGAGGTTATTGATGTTTCTCCTGGTAATCTTGATTCCAGTTTGTACTTCATCCAGCCTAGGATTTCTCATGATGTACTCTGCATGTAAGTTAAATATGCAGGGTGATAGTATACAGTCTTGACATACTCCTTTCCTAATTTTGAACCAGTTAGTTGTTCCATGTCTGATTCTAACTTGACCTGCATACAGGTTTCTCAGGAGGCAGATAAAAATGTGGTCTAGTATTCCATCTCTTGAAGAATTTTCCACAGTTTGTTGTGATCCACACAGTCAAAGGCTTTAATATAGTCAGTGAAGCAGAGGTTGATGTTTTTCTTGGCATTCCCTTGCTCTTTTTGTGATACAACAGATTTTGACAATTTGATCTCTGGTTCCTCTGCCTTTTGTAAATCCAACTTGTACATCTGGAAGTTCTTGGTTCACATAATGCTGAAACCTAGCTTGAAGGATTTTGAACATAACCTTGCTAGCATGAGAAATGAGCTTTATTGTATGGTAGCTGGAACATTCTTTGGCATTGCCTTTCTTTGGGATTGGAATGAGAACTGACCTTTTCCAGTCCTGTGGCCACTGTTGGGTTTTCCAAATTTGCTGGCATATTGAGTGCAGCACTTTAACAGCATAATCTTTTAGGATTTGACTTAGGTCAGCTGGCATTCCATCACTTCTACTAGCTTTGTTTGTAGTAATGCTCCCTAAGGCGCACTCGACTCCACACTCCAGGATATCTGACTCAAGGTGAGTCACCCCATTGTGATTATCTAGGTGTGGGTAAACTGGTTCCAAATAGGAAAAGGAGTACATCAGGGCTGTATATTGTCACCCTGCTTATTTAACTTCCATGCAGAGTACATCATGAGAAACACTGGGCTGGAAGAAACACAAGCTGGAATCAAGATTGCCGGGAGAAATGTCAAGAACCTCACATATGCAGATGATACCACCCTTATGGCAGAAAGTGAGGAGCTAAAAGCCTCTTGATGAAAGTGAAAGAGGAAGCGAAAAAGTTGGCTTAAAGCTCAACATTCAGAAAACGAAGATCATGGCATCCGGTCCCATCACTTCATGGGAAATAGATGGGGAAACAGTGGAAACAGTGTCAGACTTTATTTTGGGGGCTCCAAAATCACTGCAGATGGTGACTGCAGCCATGCAATTAAAAGATGTTTACTCCTTGGAAGAAAGGTTATGACCCACCTAGACAGCATATTGAAAAGCAGAGACATTACTTTGCCACCAAAGGTCTGTCTAGTCAAGGTTGTGGTTTTTCCAGTTGTTATGTATGTATGTGAGAGTTGGTCTGTGAAGAAAGCTGAGTGCCGAAGAATTGATGCTTTTGAACTGTGGTGTTGGAGAAGACTTGAGAGTCCTTTGGACTACAAGGAGATCCAACCAGTCCATTCTAAAAGAGATCAGTCCTGGGTGTTCTTTGGAGGGAATGATGCTGAAGCTAAAGTTCCAGTACTTTGGCCACCTCATGCGAAGAGCTGACTCCTTGGAAAAGGGGACGACAGAGAATGAGATGGCTGGATGGCATCACCAACTCGATGGACATGAGTTTGAGTGAACTCCGGGAGATGGTGATAGACAGGGAGGCCTGGCGTGCTGCAATTCATGGGGTCGCAAAGAGTCGGACACAACTGAGTGAACTGAACCGGACTGAAACTATAAAAATCCTAACTTTTTGGTATAGTTCTTCTGTGTATTCTTTCTACCTCTTCTTAATATCTTCTGCTTCTGTTAGGTCCTAGCCATTTCTGTCCTTTATTGTGCCCATCTTTGCTTGAAATGTTTCTTTGGTATT
This sequence comes from Nanger dama, assembly GCA_917880005.1. NCBI lineage: Eukaryota > Metazoa > Chordata > Mammalia > Artiodactyla > Bovidae > Nanger > Nanger dama. Next base: position 31,889,264 of record CAKJTW010000022.1, read on the forward strand.
GCCAGTTTTCTTTAGTCTTTCAATTCTATTATTTTTCTCTATTTCTTTGCGTTGTTCACTTAAGAAGGCTTTCTTATCTCTCTTTACCGTTGTCTGAAACTGCATTCAGTTTGGTATATCTTCCTATTTCTCCATTCCCTTTCTCTCATATTCTTTTCTCAACTATTTGTAAAGCTTCCTCAGACAACCACTTTGCCTTCCTGTATTTCTTAAGGATAGTTTTGGTCACTGCCTCCTGTACAGTATTATGAACTTTCATCCATAGTTCTTCAGGCACTCAGACCTGATCCCTTGAATCTACTTGTCACCTTCACTATATAATCATAAGGGATTAGGTTTAGGTCACACCTGCATGGCCTAGTGGTTTTCCTTACTTTCTTCAATTTGTATATTGAGGATTTTCTTCTTCTTTTAATTTTCTTTTTCATTAAAAGCATTTTTGTGATTAATTTCTTCAGTCTTTCATGGATGATATACTTAATGAGCTGTTGGGTTCCCAGGTGTTTCTTGTTTGCTTTCACATATGATTACTGTCTTAGCTAAATATAGGATATTTTAGTTTTTTTTCCCTTTTAAGTCTGTAAAATTGTTGTATCTCTTATTCTCAGTATTATAGATGTGAGGTCTTGGTGGGTCTCATTTTTCTTTCATCTTAAATTGCCTGTTCTTTCAATTTGGAAGCTTACAGATTAATTTCTTTTTTTTTGAAGGTTGAAACTTCTCTTTTGTTCCAGGATGCATCTATCTGTTTTTTCACTCTGCTCCCATCTCTGATTGAGACTTTATAAGACTTTTCAGTCTAGAAATGCAGATCTTTAGTCAGCTCGGGATTATTTTCTTCTAGTATTTCTTTGATTATTATTTCTTTCTCTGTTCCTTTTTCTCTTTCTGTGATTCCTATAATTGCAATACAGGAGCTCCTGGATTTATCCTATGTTTCTTATATCTTTGTTAATGATTTTTGTTTTTATTTACATGATGTTTATTGTAGATTACTGACTTAGTTTTCTGCATTGACCTTCCTTTCCCCTTCCTCTGAAGTATTAATCCTTGTAGGAATTTCTACTTGTAAAGTCATCATCTCCACATTCATTCATTCGTTTTGATTTTATGTTGTCTATTTCAGTTTTTTATCTTGGTTCACCTTCATTCACATTGTTGTGTGTGCTTAGTTTATGAATTTTCTCTGTTGTATAATGTTAGTGCACAGACAGATCACACTTATTTGTTTCTCAAATAGAGGATAGAATGCAAGATACTTTCCTCTTGTGAACCTTGGGGTCATAAGCTTGGTGCACACTAGCCCTTTTTGTTGAAAGCTGTTTCCCTGTTCTTGGGTGCAGAGAGAGCTCTGTCCTCAGCCCAACTCAGTAGCTCCTTTCTGTGAGTCGTACTTTCACCATCAGAGAAGCCTTCTCCCTTGTTCTAATGGGATTCACTCAGGTACTGAAGTTGCTTTGGGCAGCTGAAGGATGGGTGAAATTTGAGCAGAAAGAAACAAACCTTGTTCAAAATCAGCGTGTTTCCCTCTCCTTAAAACAGTTTTTTGAAGAAAGGATTTTACATTTGCCCCCTCTTGGTTTTCATGAGGTTTCATTACATGAATTTTCAGATGAATCTAGATTCAGTTTCTCCAGGGTTTTTCTCACAGGCTTTTGTTTTTGTTTTTGTTTTTAAGTAATTTAGTCACAATATTTAGTCACAATATTCAGTCATTTAGTAGCAGAGTATAAGGGGACCAAGAAAGAACTCTGAGTTGTTAGTATTGCATGACTGTTATTGTGAGAAATACTGGTTCTCACCTTCCTTTTTCCTCCAGGTACATGTGAGTTCCACACTTTGCTTTATTATCTTGGTGGAGTGAACATTTAAAATATCTCTCCTGTGTATACATAGTACTTATAACTCTTTACCCATAATTTTAATCAACTTATTATTTATTGTCAAGTTCTGCATATATTAGTGCTTTCTGGTTGATTGGCTGATAGGAACCACTTGGATAAAGAAGTCAATACACTTAAAAAAAAAAATGTCTGAGCTCAGCTGAGTCACCAGATTGCAAACTAAGTGCCCGAGTCACCAAAACTCCAGCCCTCTGACTTTGCAGTGTTTTCTCTCTCCATTGGTTCATTTGTTGCTTGGTGCTTTCTTCTGAGATCTTCTGTTTTCTTAGCTGTTCAAAAATATTTTTCAAGCGGTAACTGTGCAAAACACCATGCTACGTGCTGGAGTAAGCAGAATCTACAAGGTTCCCTTCCTCATGAAATTTATTGTTTCTTAAATAAAGAGATTGCAAAGTATTGGCCACCTCCTGCTCAGAGGCTCTGTTTTTGTTTGTCTGTATCAAAAATGTTGGTCCAATGAAAAATAAATGAAAACAAAACAAAAAACAAGGAACTTCCCTGGCAGTCTAGTGGTTAAGAGTCCACCTTCTAATTCCTTCCTCCTCATAGACTCAGGAGGAAGCAGAAGGGAAGGAGCATCACACTACAGCCTGTTAATAAAAGCAGTACATACACATACATATTGTAACACTCACTCTCAAATCCATTCTAACAGAATGATAGAAACACTCCTACTTCATAAATCTGATAATAGTTCTGACATAATGTTTTGTTATATGCCATTTGAGTTGACATTTTTCAGTTTCAATATGATAGTAAATGGAATTTTGTTTAGTTTAACCAACATTTAGAGTTAAGCATTTTTACATTAGCTCTTCGATTTTTAATTATCAATATTAAAGAGTGTGTGAGATATAACTATTGAGACTTACAGTTTATTTGAAGAAAATGAAGCTCAAAGAATTTTGTGTGTTGTCCAAAGTTCAGGTCTTCCATTTGCATTCTCATTGGATCTCCATAATACTCTTAAGAGACCCGTCTAGCAGGTTTCATCATTTCTTTCAGCTGGAGATAACAAGCTCAGGAAGAGTCCCTTCTTCTCAGTAGTCCTATAGCTAGTATTCAGAACATACCTGCTCCTTGCTAGGTACAATTCTAGACATTTAACAGGTGTATTTTAAATTCTTACCATTGCCCTATGGAGTAGGTATTGTTATGCCCATGATGTACCTAGATCTTTTGCAGTGTTGGAATTTTATCTTATTTGATTCCTACCACTGCCCTGTGAAGTAGGTATTGTTATCCCCATTATTCCTAGATCCATTGCAGAGTTGGGATTTGAACCTAGAACTGTCTATAACATCTGTTTTTAAAATTTGCTACATTATATTATCCAGATTGCTTGAATTCTGTTATTGCCATTAAAGCCTACTTTATAATTGAATACATTAATATAATTTGAAAGTATACAACCATAAATTAAGTCTGAAAATGAGCTTTTTGTTTTTGTTTTTTTTTTTAGGATTGATGTTTTTCTCTTTGCATTGATTCAAAGCAAAAATGAACTTGAAACTTTAGTTCAAAGTGTATTTTATTCTATTTTTATATATTCAGCAGTTTTTTTTCTTTTCTTTCTGTGTCCCCCCCCACTTTTTAATGTAGATAACTCATTTATATGATCTGAAGAGAAACCAGGGTATTAATGTAGACAACTCACTTAAGAAAACATTTATTTAGAGTTAGCAAATCAGCGATTTGTGATAGGGAGAGAGTAAAGGAAAGTCATCTTAATTTGATACGAAGATTGGGAAGTAGTTTGGTAATTTAGAAATTTCGTAGATGACTTGTAAAACTTCTTATAGCTTATTAGGTATCTGGTTTTATAGAATATTTAATTTTGAGCTTTTTCTTAGGCAAGTTAGAAACAAAAATGCCCAAGAAAACTGAATTCATAAGTATTTAATTAGTGTTTTTGTCTATTTCACTTTTTAGAGTATATAGTTTGGGTTCTGTTTTATTTTCCTTATGTTTTCTTGGACAAGGATCCAAATGTCAATTTCCAGAAAATCCCAAGAGTATACATTTTTCCAAGTCATCAGAGGAGTTGCAGATTCTGTCTCTTGAAGAATAGAAAGGAAGTTTCTAACAATGCAAATGAAAAGCAACTAGGTGTTTAGTCATTTCTCAATTATATTTAAAGAAACCATTGACATTTATGTCAATGGCATCTAGGCAGAGGAAGCCAGCAATTGCTCCTTGAACCAAAAAAAATAAATTTCTAAAAAGGATAAAAGTTGACCTTGACCACGAATTTTGAGTTTTAGACAGTTTAGTGTAGGTTACTCCCATGTTTTTATTGATAAATTAATTTTACACTGAAAATGACTGTTTCCCTTTGTTAAATATAATTTCTAATTCCCTTTATGGTATTTGAGTACAGTAGTAGCTCATGGATCTATAATCTAGAATGTTAATGTTAAAGTCTTCAAAGTCTGTTAGCTATAACTTTATATCTGAAAGTACTTATTAATAAACCCTGTGAGCCCCAGTTTTTCATTCTTTGAGTAATTGCTTCTTACTAATGTTGTGAATTTTTTAATTCTTGATTTTCTAGGGATTATTTCACATTTCAGCTGCTTTTGTTTTCTACTGCTATCATTGAGGGTTCAAGAACAAAAATAAGTCTTCAGGTAAAATGCCTGATCCATAATAGTGCTTGGCATTGTATTTTGCTGAAAAGATCATATACCTTTGGATGCTTGATCTGAAAATAAAGTTGTGATGATTAAACTTTTTCGCATGGAGTTTTGTTGGCTGGCTGTAACAAATTTGGTCTTATTTGTTGTTTTTCTCCCCCTCCCTTAAAGGATTTTGGCTGTGTGCTTTTTCATGTTGTCTTGATCTGCAGTAACTATATGGATATGTGCTTGTACTTGCTACATATTTTAATTTTGCATATTTGGCTGCTTGAATTTTAAGTAATTTCTTTGGGCAATGCAAATTAAGAGCTTGAGGCTATAAGTAAAATAACAATTAACAGAAAATTTTAGTTTATAAATGTATGTTCCTTATCTACTATATTGAAATACATAGGTTCATATTTTGCACTGACCACATTTAAAGTGCTGTTTTCAGGCCATATGTGGCTAGTAGCTACTGTTTTGGACAACATAGATAAAAGACTATTTTTGTCATCATAGAAAGTTATATTGGACAGAGCTGTTTTTCTGTTCTGTAAAGAAAGTAAATAGTAAAGTGTAAGCTCATTTCTGATAACAGTTTTTATGGCAGTTTATTAGTTCCAAAAGATAAAGCATATGGTCAGTCTTGAGCATGCTTCCTCTAATCTAAATAGGTAGCCACACTAATCTTTAGTACTTCTAACCTAAAGTTGTCTAACATAGTTTGCTTCTGTATATATATTCTTAAAGTGAAATTGTTTCTTGTACCAAAACTGATGAAGTTGTTCCCCAAAAAAAAGTGAAAGTGAAGTTGCTCAGTCGTGTCTGACTCTTTGTGACCCCATGGACTGTAGCCTATCCGGCTTCTCCGTCCATGGGATTTTCCAGGCAAGAGTGCTGAAGTGCCATTTCTTTCTCCAGGGGAACTTCCCGACCTAGGGATCGAACCCTGGTCTCCCGCATTGCAGGCAGACGCTTTACCATCTGAGCCACCAGGGAAGCCCAACATAGTTTGCTTCTGTATCTATACTCTTAAAGTGAAATTGTTTCTTGTACCAAAACTGAAGTTGTAGAAAGGCCAAATAGCCTAAATTTGAATCCTGACCCCAGGACTTACTAGTTTAGTAAAGTCTGATAAATTAATTTATTTGAGCCTCATCTGTAAAATGGAGGTAATTTTAGTTACTTAATAGGATTAATAAAAGACTTATGTCTAAAAGCATGTAATAAAGTAGACATTTATAGTACTTTCAAATATAGAATGAAGCCAAGACAGTTAAAAAATTAATTAGGCAATATTGTTTGTATGGAGTTATCCCCAGCCTTGAGTTATAAAAGGTCTTTAGAAATGACTAGGTCTAGAGTATCTGGTAGAAGTTTCTGTTGGCCATGGGATTATTTACAACATTTTATAAAATTGAAACAACTGGGATAACAGAATGGGGAGAAAAGAGAAATAACCAACTTTCTTTTGGAGAAGTCCATTTGTTTTTTCTGATAATATTTTATATAGTGTTTTTATAACTGAAATTTTTATGTAAGATTCTTTAAAGCTTCATCTCTATAATATTTTGGATACCCAAAAGGAAAGTCAGGGTTGACCAACATTTTGGAAGTTATGTACCTAATAGTGAGAATGGAAATTCATATTATTTGCAGCTTTTAAGTCTTAACATTCTTTCTGCTTCAACATGGTGTTTCCTTGATAGCAGTTGTTTTTCTGAAGCAGTTGTACATTTCAGAATCTCTAGGAATGGGGCCCAGATATATATAATCCTTTGTTTTTCTTTCTGTGTTGAGATGGAATACAAACACAAGTAATTTGGGTGCCCACTTCTTGATAAAATCATTGCTGTCTTCCCGGTTTAATTCTTCTTTTCTAATATCAGTATCTCTATCTCTGTATCAGTATCTCTAAATTAATGCACAGACCATGTGAGTAAATCAAAGAATTTGACTGATAAACAGTACACTGACTCTAGATGTTAGGTTGGACATCGACAACACTTTTGGAAAAGCAACATAAATTTAGTTTCATGTTCACAATCTTGAGTATCTATCCCCTGATCAGTGCTGTGGAGAGGGGGATTACACAAGCAAACCATGGTAGTTAAGTCTTTGTTCCCTTCTCTGCTTTTCTCATTTTAATTTTGGTTGGTTAGTCTGCACTTAAGATACTCTAGTCCGAAAACATTGATTGCTTATTTTTTGAGATGGTTTTTTCATGAATGTTTTCAGTTGACTGCTTAAAGACTTTTAATAATCTTTTCCCAGCTTTCTTAAATGCACTTCAGTCTCCTGGATTTAATAGTATTTCTAGGCTCTAATTAACTCTGCATGTGTCTCATTGCTAAGCTGAAAAATTCTCTTTTAATGAAAATAGAATGTCATAATGGGGTAGGAGAGGGGAATACTGTAGAAAACCTCCAGATGTTGCATAGTGAACTTTCAAAAATAAAAAATGCCTTCAAATATATAAAGACAGATTCTATTGGAAATAAGTCTTTCAAATTTGAAAATTAAGTATTTTTTACTTGAGGCAATAACTGTGAGGTTTTGCAGTAAGAGTGAACTCGGAGTGACTTATCAAAATGCAGTTGAGCAGTGGCTGTAGTATGTTAACAGCTTTTAATTTTCTGAGCAGGTATCACTTCATTAAAAGCCATTTACATTGGATATTGGGCTGCTTCTGCATTGAAATTAATGTGTTTGGAATGTTCTTGTATGTACAGGTATACCTTTCTTAACATAGAGAATATAGTTGTGCATATTTTTTATTACTTGGGCCAGAGACCTTCTGATTAAAATGACTGATGTTAATATGTCATTCTAAATTGAAGTAAAAGATTTTTTTAACTTAGTAACTGCAAAGCATATCATCATATTCTTAAAATATATATTATTCTGTTAATTATATGAATATTGTCTTTGTTGTACTGTAAATTTTCTTGTACGCAGGATAGCCCAGGCCTTTTAAGACACTAAAATTTTCCCAGCTCAAAGATTTTTAACACGTGTTGCAATTAATGAGAGCTGGTAGTCATAGGTCTGCATAGAAGTATTGTAAGACATTTGTATTTGTGCGAATGAATTTGGAATGAATTTGGAAGCTTGCAGCTAGTGGATTTCTACTTACTTTTATTTGGTGCTGAGACTATGTTACAGAAGTTTAGATGGAAAAATGTGGCAATACATTTTATTTTTTAAAAGCTGGTCTAATTTATGTTAATTGAGTTTTTGGTTCATTTATACTTAAATCTAGGTGTGTTGTTAATGTATTCTAGAAGGTAGAAAATTTTACACCCTAGTCCATCAAATCTAAGACATACTTTCAAAAATAAATTGTAATGTTCTGAAAAAGGTGTATCTTAAAATTGACTTATATCACAGTTTGGTGGGAGCATTTTTTACTCAGTGAAATATAAAACCCATGGTGCATTTTTATATAATGTCTTATGCTTGATAAAAAGAAATGGTTAATTTTTTGAAGTTAGTTGTGAGATATAGATTCATTTTACAACATGATTATCCCTGTGGTGGAAAAAAAAAATCTAAGTGGTGAGAATATACATTCATTTGGAATTATACAATTGTACAATGATCTTCTAGTGTTTTCTTCAGATCTTCCTCTCTTTGTTTTCATTGCTATCATCCTCATATCAAATGGCAAAACTAAAAAACTTAGTAACAAGTGTGATGTCCTTTTACTAAAGGGAAAACAGCCCGTAGATTGGGGTCTACAATGCCTAGCAAGCACCTCCTCAGGGAATTTAGGGTAAGAGTGACTTTTATGGGGTCTTAAAAGAGGCACTGCAGAAACAGGAGATGATTGGCTAGAAAGATGGGACTTTCCTTATAAAAGTAGAAGGTCCTATTTTCTAGGATACGGTGGGCTAGCTAAAGCTGAGTTGGACAACTGTGGTTGATGTTGGGTTTCTTGAGAGTGAGATAATTTCTATAGTGCAGGCTGACTTGACGTGTAGGTTTGTGATGTCGTCTTAGCCACTGGGATGGCTTTTATGAGTTCCGATATAGCAGTTAACATTAGCTGGGTGCTTTCCATTAAACTGGTTCCCTGTTTGTGGAAAGCTATTCAGAACAATAAAGGAAAAACAGAGATCAAGAGGAGGAGCAAAGAACTGGGGTTGCACTTGAGAACAGGGCGGTGGTTAGGACTTCAGGGCTCAAGAGAGAAGCTTGTGGCCGACTCTTAGAAACCCCATGAACTGTAACATACCAGGCTCCTCTGTCCTCTGCTATCTCCCAGAGTTTGCTCACATTCATGTCCATTGAGTTAATGATGCCATCCAGCCATCTCATCCTCTGCCGCCCCCTTCTCCTTTTGCCTTCAGTCTTGCCCAGCATCAGGGGCTTTTCCAGTGAGTCAACTCTTCATGTCAGGTGGTTGAAGTATTGGAGCTTCAGTGTCAGTCCTTCGAGTGAATATTCAGGACTGATTTCCTTTAGGATGGACTGGTTTGATCTCCTTGCAGTCCAGGAGACTCTCAAGAGTCTTCTCCAGCACCACAGTACAGAAGCATCAATTCTTCAGTGATTAGCCTTCTTTATGGTCCAACTGTCACATCTGTGCATGACTACTGAAAAAGCCATAGCTTTGATTATATGGACCTTAGTCAGCAAAGTGATGTCTCTACTCTTTAATATACTGTCTAGTTTTATCATACCTTTGGGCTTCCCTGATGGCTCAGATGGTAAAGAATCTGCCTGTAATGCAGGAGGCCCAGCTTCTATCCCTGAGTTGGGAAGATCTCCTGGAGAAGGAAATGGCAACCCACTCCAGTATTCTTGCCTAAAAGTCCCATGGACAGAGAAGCCTAGTGGGCTATACAGTCCATGGGGTTGCAAAAGAGTCAGACAGGACTGAGCAACTAACACTTTCAGTTTCACTTTTCTTCCAAAGAGCAAACATCTTTTATTTTCATGGCTGCAGTCACCATCCGCGGTGATTTTAGAGCCCAAGAAAATAAAATCTGTCACTGCTTCCACTTTTTCCCCTTTTATTTGCCATGAAGTGATGGGAACAGATGCCATGATTTTAGTTCTCTTAATGTTGAGTTTTAAGCCCACTTTTTCACTCCTCTTTTACCCTCAAGAGGCTCTTTATTTCCTCTTCACTTTCTGCCATTAGAGTGATATCATCTGCATATCTGAGGTTGTTTATTTCTCCCACAGTCTTGATCCCAGCTTGTGCTTTATCCAGCCTGGCATCTTGCATGATGTACTCTGCATATGTTAAAATAGGCAGGGTGACAGCATACAGCCTTGATACAGTCCTTTTCCAATTTTGAACCAGTGAGTTGTTCTGTAACGACTCTGACTGTTGTTTCTTGACCTACACACAGATTTCTCTGGAGACAGTTAAGGTGGACTGGTATTCCTATCTTTTAAGAATTTTGTGCAGTTTTTGTGATCCACACAGTCAGAAGCTTTAGCATAGTCAGTGAAGCAGAAGTAAATGTTTTTCTAGAACTCCTGAATATCTGGAAGTTCTCAGTTCACATACTGCTGAAGCCTAGCTTGAAGGATTTTGAGCATTACCTCACTTGCGTATGAAATGAGCTAAGTTGCATGGTAGTTTGAACATTCTTTGGCCTTGGAATGTAAACTGACACTTTTCCAGCCCTGTAGCCACTGCTGAGTTTTCCAAATTTGCTGACATACTGAATGCAGCACTTTTACAGCATCATCTTTTAGGATTTTAAGTAGCTCAACTGGAATTCTGTCACCTCCACTAAATTTGTTTGTAGTTCAGTTCAGTCGCTCAGTTGTGTCCGACTCTTTGCGACCCTATGAATCGCAGCATGCCAGGCCTCCCTGTCCATCACCATCTCTCGGAATTCACTCAGACTCATGTCCATCGAGTCTGTGATGCCATCCAGCCATCTCATCCTCGGTCATCCCCTTCTCCTGCCCCCAGTCCCTCCCAGCATCAGAGTCTTTTGCAGTGAGTCAACTCTTCGCATGAGGTGACCAAAGTACTGGAACTTCAGCTTCAGCATCAATGCTTCGAAAGAAATCCCAGGGCTGATCTCCTTCAGAATGGACTGGTTGAATCTCCTTGCAGTCCAAGGGACTCTGAAGAGTCTTCTCCAACACCACACTTCAAAAGCATCAATTCTTTGGCGCTCAGCCTTCTTCACAGTCCAACTCTCACATCCATACATGACCACAGGAAAAACCATAGCCTTGACTAGACGGACCTTAGTCGGCAAAGTAAATGTCTCTGCTTTTGAATATGCTGTCTAGGTTGGTCATAACTTTTCTTCCAAGGACTAAGCGTCTTTTAATTTCATGGCTGCAGTCACCATCCGCAGTAATTTTGGAGCCCCCAAAAATAGTCTGACACTGTTTCCACTGTTTCCTCCTCTATTTCCCATGAAGTAATGGGACCGGATGCCATGATCTTCGTTTTCTGAATGTTGAGCTTTAAGCCAACTTTTTCACTCTCCTCTTTCACTTTCAAGAGGCTTTTTAGCTCCTCTTCACTTTCTGCCCTAAGGGTGGTGTCATCTGTATATCTGAGGTTCTTGATATTTCTCCCGGCAGTCCTGATTCCAGCTTGTGTTTCTTCCAGCCCAGCGTTTCTCATGATGTACTCTGCATAGAAGTTAAATAAGCAGGGTGACAATATACAGCTTTGACGTACTCCTTTTCCTATTTGGAACCAGTCTGTTGTTCCATGTCCAGTTCTAACTCTTGCTTCCTGACCTGCATACAGATTTCTCAGGAGGCAGGTTAGGTGGTCTGGTATTCCCATCTCTTTCAGAATTTTCCACAGTGTATTGTGATCCACACAGTCAAAGGCTTTGGCATAGTCAATAAAGCAGAAATAGATGTTTTTCTGGAACTCTCTTGCTTTTTCCATGATCCAGCGGATGTTGGCAATTTGATCTCTGGTTCCTCTGCCTTTTCTAAAACCAGCTTGAACATCAGGGAGTTCATGGTTCACGTATTGCTGAAGCCTGGCTTGGAGAATTTTGAGCATTACTTTACTAGCATGTGAGATGAGTGTAATAGTGCGGTAGTTTGAGCATTCTTTGGCATTGCCTTTCTTTGGAATTGGAATGAAAACTGACCTTTTCCAGTCCTGTGGCCACTGCTGAGTTTTCCAAATTTGCTGGCATATTGAGTGCAGCACTTTCACAGCATCATCTTTCAGGATATGAAAGAGCTCACCAGGAATTCCATCACCTCCGCTAGCTTTGTTCGTAGTGATGCTTTCTAAGGCCCACTTGACTTCACATTCCAAGATGTCTGGCTCTAGGTGAGTGATCACACCATCATGATTATCTGGGTCATGAAGATCTTTTTGTACAGTTCTTCCGTGTATTCCATAGTGCTTCCTAAAGGCTCACTTGATGTCACACTCCAGTATGTCCAGCTCTAGGTGAGTGGCCACACCATCATAGTTATTCAGGTCATTAAGACCTTTTTGTATAGTTCTTCTCTGTATTCTTGCCACCTCTTCTTAATCTCTTAGGTCCCCGCATCTGTTAGGTCCTTGCCATTTCTGTCCATTGCATGAAATGTTCCCTTGTTATCTCCAATTTTCTTGAAGAGGTCTCTAGTCTTTTCCATTCTATTATTTTCTTCTATTTCTTTGCATAGTTCATGTAAGAAGGCCTTCTTATCTCTCCTTGCTATTTTCTGAAACTCTGCATTCAGTTGGGTGTATCTTTCCCTTTCTCCCTTTTCACTTTTCTTCTTTCCTCAGCTGTGTTAAGTCTCCTCAGACAACCATTTTGCCTTCTTCCATTTCTTTTTCTTTGGGATGGTTTTGGTCACCCTCTTTGTTACAGTGTTAAAAACCTCTGTCCATAGTTCTTCAGTCACTGACTACCAGATCTAATCCCTTGACTCTGTTTGCCACTTCCACTGTATTATCATAAGGGATTTGATGTTTCTCATATTTGAATGACAGTGGTGTAAGAAAACGCCGCGGGAAGAAAAAGCCACCTCTAGGACCCGTTAGTAAAAAGGCCTTTATTGGGCGGTTGCTCTCGGGCAGAACTCCCAAGGACAGGCAAGCGAGGGAAGCGAGGGAGTCTGCGAGGTGGGGAGGGGTGCAGGAAGGTTTTATAGTGAGGGCTGGCAGACAGGCCAAGTTTTTCCCATGTAAGGCAACAGGTGCGGACCACAGCAGGGGTTGGTTGCCCACGGTCTTTCTGGCATTTCCCGATTGGATCGGGGCTCCAAGGCCGGCCCGGGGGTCGGGTCCGTTCCCTGGTTCCGGTTTGGTCATCAGCCGCCCCTGGCGCTGACCGGATGCCCCCCCTTTCTGGCCACGTTTCAGGCAGCTCGCCCTTTCAAGTGGTTTTCCCACTTCCTTCGATTTAAGTCTGAATTTTGCAATAAGAAGCTCATGATCTGAGTCATGGTCAGCTCCATCTTGTTTTAATGTAGTGTAAAGTGCTTCTCCGTCTTCAATTGCAAAGAACATAGCCTGATTTCAGAATTGACAATTCAGTGATGTCCATGTGTAGAATTATCTCATCTGTTGTTGGAAAAGGGTGTTTGTTATGACCAGCGTGTTCTCTTGACAAAACTGTTAGCCTTTGCCTTGTTTGTTTTGTCCTCCAAGGTGAAACATGCCTGTTGTTCTGGATATCTCTTGACTTAAAACATTTGCGTCCCAAATCCCTGATGATGAAAAGGACAACTTTTTTGGGGTGTTACTTCCAGAAGGTGTTGTGAGTCTTTATAGGTGGGTGTTAATTAGCATTTTTCCATTTACCCGGTTCCACTTGCCAAAAACTCTTTTTCTGGTTAAATCTTTGATGTGATGTATTAGCTTGTGAGCAACCCAATAGTTAGCTAAAATTGCCTCAGTCATATTCCCTAAATTCTGAGAGCATAGACCTTCTTACCAAGGCCTTTCCTTTTGCTGTGGAAGTTGCCCTGTTGCCCTCTGTAGCCTAATGGGTAAATCATCTGCGAGTACCTTTCTTTCTACAGACCAAATAGAGCTGTATTTCCTCTTAATATGCTGTCTCAAAATGAATCACTAAAGGGTAAACTATTTATAGAATGGATTTTTCTAAAAGGAACTATTAGGAAACTTACCTACTTTGGTCTGTATTTAAGCATTTAGGGAGAGATTAATGCAGCTTTTCCCTTTTAGCTTGTTTGAGTTTTATTTCCAAAGCAGTAATACATCTGTTTGTGATATAAATTTATATTGCATGTTCCTGCTTTTGCTTTCTGTTCTCTAAACTTGTTTCTCCATATTCTAAAGTAATGGCATGTTTTAGTTATTCCTTGTTTAAAAAGAGTCACAAAGTATATACTAACGACCCCATGGACTGTAGCCCACCAGGCTCTTCCGTCCATGGGATTCTCCAGGCAAGAATACTGGAGTGGGTTGCCATTTCCTTCTCCAAGGGATCTTCCCAAGATTGAAACCCAGGTCCCCACATTAGAGGCAGACACTTTCACCTCTGAGCCACCAGGGAAGCCCATACTTTTAGGCAGGATCCTTTTAAAAATGAAAACTTAATGTATTTTAATGTATTTAAATAAAATTTAACATATTTTAATGTTAAATTTTCAGTATAAAACATAAATTGAGAAAACTTGGTGGGTTTTTCTGTTTGTTTGCTTTTCTTTTACTTTTTTCAAAAGGAAATTTTGCTTTATAAAGGGTTTCACCACAGTAGTATTTGTGTTTAAAACACCCTGCAGGGTCTTTTGTGAATCTAATTGTTGTCTGGGATAAAACGTAGTTGCAGAAAAAGATTAAGAATTGTTGAGCTCAGTGTCTGAAATCCTCGTTTCTAAAAGTCCCTTTCAGAATCTACATAGAAGCTTTGATCTCCCTCGTTTTGTATGTTCTTGAATTAAGCATATTTTTTAAAGTCCTGTATTCAAGATGATTTCTTTAACTTATGCAATTTTGTTACTTTAGAATTTTGAAAATTATAATAGTATTTTAATGTCTTTTCTGCCATGTTATACTCTCTATACTTTTTTGACCTAACTTGGTGGTGGTTTAGTCTCTGGATTGTGTCCAGCTCTTTGTGACGCCATAGACTGTAGCCCATCAGGCTCCTCTCCTTTGTCCATGGGATTTCCCAAGCAAGAATACTGGAATGGGTTGCCATTTCCTCCTCCAGGGGATCTTCCTGACTCAGGGATCATACCCAGAACTCCTGTATTGCAGGCAGTCTCCTGCATTGCAGTCAGATTCCTTATTGACTGAACCACCAGGGAAGGACCTTTGCTGCTAAATCACTTCAGTCGTGTCCGACTCTGTGGGACCCCATAGACGGCAGCCCACCAGGCTCCCCCGTCCCTGGGATTCTCCAGGCAAGAACACTGGAGTGGGTTGCCATTTCCTTCTCCAATGCATGAAAGTGAAAAGAGAAAGTGAAGTTGCTCAGTCATGTCTGACTCTCAGTGACCCCATGGACTGCAGCCTACAAGGCTCCTCCATCCATGGGAGTTTCCAGGCAAGAGTACTGGAGTGGGTTGCCATTGCCTTCTCTGGAAGGATCTTTGGGCACGAGATTAATATTGGTTAGTAGGATGAATTCTAAATTACAAATAACGGACTTACTGATAAAATTGTATAGCAAAGTTATTTGTGAGTTGGAAGATTGTATACTGTGTTTGTATTAACTGTAATGCCTCAGTGAAATCTAAATGAAATTGAGAGACACTGTAAGTAAAGGTAAACATTGTTTAGTGATTTACAAATAGTATTTCAAATATAGGTGCTGAAAATGTGCTTTTGACAAAAATATGCCAGACGCCACTCTGTATAAGTTAGCATTCACATAATTCTTTTAGTTCTGTTGTCCTAAATGCTTTTTCTTTTTCTCAGAGGACGTACTGAGTAAAGATGCTGGGGAATGTGCAATATGCCTTGAAGAACTGCAGCAGGGAGATACTATAGCACGTCTGCCTTGTCTATGCATATATCATAAAGGGTGAGTTTATTTTTATGTTAGCCAAATTGATATTAGACTAAAAGACCTTTCTCAAAGTTTCAAATTTTGTAGTTAGGGCTGAAAGGTTTCTTCATTGAAACTCCCTTCCCTCATTTCTGTAAAAAAAATTAAAAAGGCCTTTTTCCCCTTGTTAGTAATAAAATTCTGTTTGCATCTCAAAGTCTACCATTTGTTAAGCATTTACTATGACCTAGGTATGGTCCATAGCTCTTGACTAGGTTATCTTATGTAAGCCTTATAACAGTCTCGTTGTACCGTTGAGGAAATAAGCTGGTCGGCATGGTCATATGGCTAGTAATAAATGAAAGAACTGAGATTCCAGCCATGTCTGTTTGACTCCAAAGCCCATCTGGTTTCTGGTAAAGTGTTTTGGTTTTAGGGCAACAAGGAAAAATTTGATTTAAGATGATTCAAAGTAAACTACAAAAAGAACAGAAAACTATAACTTTAAAAACAATAGTGGAAATAACTTGGAATTTTATTTAAAAGCAGGGTGTGGAGGTTGGAGAAAATAGTAAATAGTACCAAAACAAAGAAGCAAAACTAAATCCAATATCAGGAATTATAATAAATCCAAATGGTCAAACCAGGTGAAAACAAATCAAAAGGTTGGAGTATGCTGTTGATGAGCAGCACACTTAAACATAAGGGATACAGAACAGTATGGACATAAAGGGGTAGAAGACTACATTCAGGCAAATGTTAAATAAATCTGACAAAGCTAAATTAATATTGGAGAAAATTAACTGTTGAAAAAGTATTACTAGTATTATATGATGATCCATGAATGAAGTTGCTCAGTCCTGTCTGACTCTTTGCGACCCCATGGACTGTAGCCCACTAGGCTCCTCCATCCATGGGATTTTCTACGCAAGAATACTAGAGTGGGTTGCCATTTCCTTCTCCAGGGGATCTTCCTGACCTGGGGATCAAACCCAGGTCTCCCGCAATGTGGGCAGATGCCTTACTGTCTGACCCACCAGGGAATCCCTCCATTATCAATCCCTCCATATCATTATATGATGATAATAGTATATAAAAACTCCATTCTTTCCTGTACCAAAGAACACAGTCTCAAAGTAAAATATTTGTAGAATGGTCAGAAAAAACTGAGACATCATCATGGTAATTGAAAATTTGAATATACTTCTCATTGAGTCAAACAGGCGTACACATAACTAGTTAAGACATAGAAAAATTGAGCAGTACAGTGAACAGATTTGATCTCTTGAGTATTAATGGATGTATCTACACTCAGCAATTTAGAGAATACATTTTCTTTCCTGGGACATACAAAATATTATAGAAATTGGTCATGTACTAGGCCACAAGGCAGATCTTAGTAGACCACAAAAAGCTGGTACCATACAGAAAGCTGTTCTGTTCTCTGAGCACAGTTAGATGTCAATGACAAAAGATAAATGATCTTCACAAATACTCTTAAGTAACTTATGATCAAAGAAGAAATCATAATGGAACTTAGAAAATATTCTAAATAATAATGAAAACTTTTTCAGCATTTTTCTAGAGTGATCCTTGCAAGATTTGTGTTACTGTGGAAAGAAAGGCTGGAAACCAATAGCCCAAGTTTTTACTTGAATTAGAAAATTGGTAGCAGGATAAACTCAAAGGAAACAAAGATCGGAGAAGAAAAAATTGAATGAAAAAATTACACATTAGAATAGAGACTAACAAAGTCAAAAGTTGATTCTTTGAAAAGAATAATAAAATAGGTTAGCCACTGGCAAGATTGTGTCTAGAAGGAAGAAATAAACAGTGTTGAAATGAAAAGGAACACATAATTTTAGATATAACAGGAATTAAAATAGTTGGAAAATTCTGTGAAAAATTTTATAGTTTTCACCTAAAAATTTTAAAACAGGTAATTTCCTTAGAAATATAATATTGTCCAAAATGACTGGAAAAGAAATAGGAAATCCAAATAAAGTAGTAACTATCCTTAGTAGTTATTAAGACTAACCCAAAAATTAACAGATATTTTTAAAAAGCCGAAAGAAAAAACTAAAGACAGGCCTACATGGCAGTTTGATAGCAAGTTTGCCACGTACCAGAACATTGCGTGGGCTTCCGTGATGGCTCAGCGGTGAAGAATCTGACTATGATGCAGGAGACGCCGGTTCTATCCCTAGGTTGGGAAGTTCCTCTGGAGAAGGAAATGGCAACCCACTCTAGTATTTCTTGCCTGGGAAACCCCCTGGACAGAGGAGTCTGGTGAGCTACAGTCCATAGGGTCACAAAGAGTTGAACATGACTTAGCAACTAAACAGCAACAACAAAACACTGTGTTAATATTCATAAATTCCTCCAAAAGTAGATAATGATGGAAGGTTCTCCGACTTATTTTATGAGTATAGTATATACTTGATACCCATATCAGACAAGAACAGTATAAGAAAGGAAACTAAAAGACGCTCTAATTTATGAACATAAGTGCAAAATCTGAAAACATAGTTGCAAACCAGGTTCATCAGTATAATGTAAAATAAAGCCTCTTGACCAAATTGGATTTATGTTATTAACAGTAATGTAAAAACACTATATGACTAGAAAGTTTGTGTATATAATTGACTGCATTAGCAAAGGAAGAAGACTATATTAACTTAATAAACTCTATTTGTTAATTTAAAATCAGAAGCAAAAAATAAGAGATAATATGTTAAAATTAATAAGAATTTAGCTAGGTTGTCTGACAGGAGCTCAACATATGAAATCAGTTGCATTCATATCCTAGTAGAAATATATATATAACTTTTTAGGATAATATTAATAGCAACAGAAACTGCAACAGGAATAAGATTTACTCTTAATTTATTCTGTAAGCTTTATTCTTACAGAAAGATACTAAAGATTTTAAAACATTCCTCGAAGATATTATATAAGGTCTAAAATAAATATGCGGCATGCGATTTTGTGGATGCCAATATCATAAAGATGTCACTGCACCCAAATCTATGTAGTTAATACTATTTCAATAAAATCTCAGCTAGTTTTTTCAGATAGCTTGACAAGTTGTTTCTTACATGTATATGGACAGAAGAGCAAAGGGTCAGGAAGAGTCAAGACAGTCATAAAGAAGTAAGTGATGCTGGGTGGTGGTGATGGGGTACTCACCCTGTACAGATTCACTGTAAGACTCTTAAGGTGGTGTGGAAAGAATATAGACAAGTAAGTGGAAAAGAATAGAGTCCATAAACACTCATGCATATAAAATGGAGATTCAGCATTGCATGGAGGTAAAGAACATGGCTAATACTCCAATACTTGGTCACCTGATGTGAAGAACTGACTCATTGGAAAAGACCCTGATGCTGGGAAAGATTGAAGGCAGGAGGAGAAGGGGACGACAGAGGATGAGATGGTGGATGGCATCACCAACTTGATGAACGTGAATTTGAGCAAGCTTCAGGAATTGGTGATGGACAGGGAATCCTGGTGTGCTGCAGTTCATGGGGTCGCAGACACAGACACGACTGAGTAACTGAACTGAAAGAACATGGACTGTTAAGAGTCAAGATTCCTAAAATTTGAATCCCGGCCCCTCTGCTAATTCATTGTATCATCTTGGTCAAGTTACTTCCTGTGCCTTAATCTGTAAAATGAAGCACTAGTATAAACTTTGTAGAGTAGTTCTGAAGTTTTAAATGAGTTATTTTTAGAAAGTGCTGGCAAATAATAGATGCTATGTAAGTTTTTAACATGAATAAATGGAAAAATTGGTTTACCAAAGGTGGTATTACAGTATAGTAAAGATAATAAGGAATAAACTATTCATTGAATGGCACTGGAATCAATTAGTTATTGACATGAAAAACTAATTGAATCTCTATTTTACTTTTGAAATAAGAATTCTAGATTAACTGCCTATGGAAACTAAAGTATTGGAAAGAATATAGAGGGATGTTCTTAACCTCATGGCAAGGAATTATTTTGGGGGCTAAGATAACCTCTCCACAAAAAGTTAAAAGAAAAGTTGAATTTGACTACATTAAAATTTAAAACTGTGTTTTGCATCATGAAAAGGAGTACATCAAGGGTGTGTATTGTCACCCTGCTTATTTAACTTATATGCAGAGTACATCATGAGAAACACTGGGCTGGAAGAAGCACAAGCTGGAATCAAGATTGCCGGGAGAAATATCAGTAACCTCAGATATGCAGATACCACCACCCTTATGGCAGAAAGTGAAGAGGAACTCAAAAGCCTCTTGATGAAAGTGAAAGTGGAGAGTGAAAAAGTTGGCTTAAAGCTCAACATTGAGAAAACGAAGATCATGGCATCTGGTCCCATCACTTCATGGGAAATAGATGGGAAACAGTGGAAACAGTGTCAGACTTCATTTTGGGGGCTCCAAAATCACTGCAGATGGTGATTGCAGCCATGAAATTAAAAGACGCTTACTCCTTGGAAGAAAAGTTATGACCAACCTAGATAGCATATTCCAAAGCAGAGACGTCACTTTGCCAACAAAGGTCCATCTAGTCAAGGCTATGGTTTTTCCTGTGGTCATGTATGGATGTGAGAGTTGGACTGTGAAGAAAGCTGAGTGCCAAAGAATTGATGCTTTTGAACTGTGGTGTTATAGAAGACTCTTGAGAGTCCCTTGGACTGCAAGGAGATCCAACCAGTCCATTCTGAAGGAGATCAGCCAGCCCTGGGATTTCTTTGGAGGGAATGATGCTAAAGCTGAAACTCCAGTACTTTGGCCACCTCATGCGAAGAGTTGACTCATTGCAAAAGACTCTGATGCTGGGAGGGATTGGGGGCAGGAGGAGAAGGGGACGACAGAGGATGAGATGGCTGGATGGCATCACGGACTTGATGGACACCGGGAGTTGGTGATGGACAGGCAGGCCTGGTGTGCTGCGATTCATGGGGTCGCAGAGTTGGACACAACTGAGCGACTGAACTGAACTATAAAAAGTTTAAAAACTAGATGTCAGAGTGTTTCCAGTACATATAACAAAGGTTCGATATGTAAAACATGAAAGTGGTACTATATGTATATGTTATTTTGGAATACATACACACAGTTTTAGAGTACAAGAGAGTGATTTCCTGCTGGATCTTGGGAAGGGAATATAATATTTTAAATAACATGGGTTCATAGCAGTTTATCTAAGAAGGGGGATTTTAAATGCCTTCTTTGTTGAGATGAACTAAAATCACATGGTTATAAAATAGGAAGTACCCATTTTAGATCACAGAACTGTACATTCAGATGTACTGAGAATTGTTAACGCATCTGGCGTATTTTGTTCAGTTCTCAGTATTTTGTTGTTAAAAGGCATTCTGGTAGACCAGAACTGAGTCAAACTGCAAGTTGAAAACAGTGTCATAAGTCAAATGGGCATGTTTACTTAGACAGCAAAAGTCTTAATGGCAACAGAAATTGTTTTAAAATATTTCTAAGAATAGCGTGTGGATGGGATCTTTTACCTTCTTTCCTTTTAAATTTATCTATTGGTTTTACCTATCAAACCAACCTGTGAGGATGGATAACTACTAATTTTGCCCTTCAGCATATTAGTCAAGCCATCTAGCTTTGTGGCATATATTAATTTGCACTGTTAACTGTGAGAATGTTTAACACTTTAAAAGCAAATCTGCTTGGGTAGTTTCCTAGCTGTTGGGCAAGTTACTTAAGTTCTTAAGGCCTTGAGTTTATCGTTAGAACTTTCTGCGTAGAACTTCCTGTTCTACATCTGTTTTATCTAGTGGAGTAACCACTAGCCATGTGGTTGTTGAGCGCCTGAAATGTGGCTAGTGTGACTAAGCAAGTGGGTTTTTCTTTAATTTTAATGAATTTAAATAGCCATATGTGGCTCGTGGCTTACTGCATTGAACAATGCAGATCTGTAATGATAATTATGTAGGCACCCTGATATTTAACTTCCTATCAACTCGTAAGATAGTTTATAAATGGATGATGGTATATTTATTTGTCTCTGTACATGTATTGTTAGAAGAAAGGGATAGAATTAGGTTTTCAATACTCCCATATAAATATAGTCTTTTAAAATGTGATATATAATATTGCCAAGAATTAAAATTTAAAAGCTCGATTTGTGGTTGACATTTGCATAAATTTGAACAACTATTTTGGAGAAGATATCTGTCCAGATTTGGCCTTTAGCTTTGAATATTGGTCAAGTGGTAGTTCTTCAGGTTCTCTTTTGGGAATGGTGGTTCTGTTTAAACCTTAAAGTACTTTATAGCATAATTTTGCAAAGATTTATTTCCTTTTAATTATAACTATTATATAGATAATTAAACGTGTTTCAATTTTTCTGTTTTTTACTTTTCTAGCTGCATAGATGAATGGTTTGAAGTAAATAGATCTTGCCCTGAGCACCCTTCAGATTAAGCATCAGCTTCCTGTCTTATAGGTAATTTTCCTTTTTTAAAAAATTGCTTTTTAAACTGTTACCTGAGTCATCCATTCTCAACCACTGTTTTTATTCATTGATTTAGTCACTGAGGTGTGTATGTGTTCCAGAGATTGTATTAGGCTGCTGTATAGAAAACTCACATGAAAAGTTACAAAGAAACAATTTTCTTGATTTCCTGGAGAATAATGTATTAAGTAAATTCTACAATTTTGGTACTTTAAGGCACTTTAACTTATTTTAGTTTAATGCTTTCAAAAACACCATGAACTACTATCCGGACCCCGTTTCACCGATGAGAAACCCAGGGGTCAGAGTAATTAAGTTCCATGACATTAAGAAGCGTGTTGTCTCAACAATCCAAGGTTATATAGTTAGCAACAGAATCAAATTCCACACTCTTCTTCTAACTTCCCAGGTATGTTTTTTAGGTAATGCAATCTATTATAGTTCTTCAGTCATAATAATTAGTTAACATTTATATTGCATTATTCTATTAAAAATCAGAGGCATTACTTTGCCAACAAAGGTCTGTCTAGTCAAGGCTATGGTTTTTCTTGTAGTCGTGTATGGATGTGAGAGTTGGACTATAAAGAAAGCTGAGCGCCGAAGAATTGATGCTTTTGAACTGTGGTGCTGGGGAAGACTCTTAAGAGTCCCTGGGACTGTAAGGAGATCCAGCCTAGTCCATCCTAAAGGAGATCAGTCCTGGGTATTCATTGGAGGGACTGATGTTGAAGCTGAAACTCTAATACTTTGGCCATCTGATGCGGAGAGCTGACTCATTAGAAAAGACCCTGATGCTGGAAAAGATGGAGGGTAGGAGGAGAAGGGGACGACAGAGGATGATATGGCTGGATGGCATCACCGACATAATGGACATGGGTGTGGGTGGACTCCGGGAGTTGGTGATGGACAGGGAGGCCTGGTGTGCTGTGGTTCATGGGGGTCGCAAAGAGTCAGGCATGACTGAACAACTGAACTGATTATGTACCAGGCATTGGTCTAAGCATTTTACATCTGTTAATAACTCATCTAATTGTTATAACAGTTCTTTGAGCCCAGTTTACTCTTAACTACTCCCATAATGCAGATGAGGAAACTAAGTTTTAGAGAGGGTAAGAAACTTGATTTGTCAAGGTCACAGGGCTAGTTCCTTAGTAAAGCTGGGAATTGAACCCAAAGATAGTGTTGTTTGCTTTTTTGCTGTTATTAGTGAGAACATTTTCCTCAGAAAGCTGTTTTTATAGTCATTCATTCAATTTTATCTTTCACTTGTGTATCCTATCTACACAGTAGACAGAAAAAAAAGAATTTTTTAATATTATTTTATTTTATCTTTTTTTAGAAAAAAAAAGAATTTTTAAACCAAATACAGAATTTGTTTTGTACTATTGACATAGCTTATTCATGATTCTGCATTTTCTGAAAATGTATAGTGAATTGAATGAAAACCTCAAAACCTCACTTGTGTATTCTTTTGAGTTCCGTGAAGTGAATTGAATGACATCATTTAACTTTGAAATAAGTTAATTGCTAACTTCATTTGTATGAAAAGTTTTTATTTATATCACTTCAGAATGGTATAAAGTATTGTGTTTTACATGAAGGCAGAATATTTTAGCCAGTCTTGAAATTGTTTTGGAAGGAGTTACTGCCTCTGTGTTCAGAGGCTCAAGGCAGTCACAGAACAGTCTTTTCTGAATGTCTGTGATCACAGGCAGGAAACTAGAGCAGATGGTATCCTAAGCTCTAGTCCTGTGCTGTCCCCCCAACTTCCTTCTATTTCAGTAACTCCTGGTCTTAAATAGGAGGTGTTGTGATAATAAACACATTCGAGGAATTTTGTTATTTTTAATGAGGATCATTTAATAGCAACAGATTAGAATATTAACAAAGGAGATTTGAGGTAACTTGAGACCCGGGTTCTATCCCTGGCTCGGGAAGATCCCCTGGAGAAGGAAATGGTAACCCACTCCAGTATTCTTGCCTGGAGAATCCCATGGACGGAGAAGCCTGGTAGGCTACAGTCCACGGGGTCGCAAAGAGTCGGACACGACTAAGCGACTTCACCTTCACCTTCATTGCAGCTGGAATAAGAGTTGCACCTTTGAGACCTCTGTATTAATTAATAACAGTAGGGTTACACATGTGAACTATGAAGTCCTGGCTGAACTCTTAGCTTTTGAACCTTTTCACTATGAGATGATTCAGATCATACCTTGACACATTTAAGTATGAATTGGAATTAGGTTACTGTGTAAGATAAGGTGATGGGAGTGGTATTTTGAGGATGCATGCATGTATACTTTTATCTCACTTTGTTAAAGGAATTTTGAAGAGGAAGATGCTTTGGAATGTCTTCAGTGTCACCTTATATCTGGGTCACTAAAGTAAAGCTATGGCTAAAATTATAGAAGCTTTTTAAGAGAAGTACTAACACCAGTGCTAATAGAATGAAATATAGTATTTTATGGACCAAAAACAATATGTCTTTGACCCATAAGTAAAATTTGTCTTTTAGTCAGTAAACTTCTTTGTGTGTAAGTGGACTTTTATGATATAAAATCTGTTATTACCTGGTCTAATCAGCTAAATCTTTGTTTTAGTGTCACAGTGAGCTTATGGGATGTGTGGGAACATGGCATCTCATCTTATGGGCAACATCGTGTGTGTTGGTTTTAAACAGCATTTCAGTTTCTTTACCCTGTGTATCAGTGTTATCTTCTATCTTCTTCTTTAGTTTTTTTTTTCCAATGTGGAACCTGGGTTTGGATGTGAGTCGATGGCATCTGTCTCTATGGATCTTTTCAAATGATGAGTCATTTCTAAGAATGTATATACATGGGATTTCTCAACTCACATTTTGTCTTTGTTCTGACTGCCTTTGTCAAATGATGAATCCTCCTGTCTCTCTAGCTGTCCTAGATTAAACATGTATGGGTTTGAAGAGGATTTGGTGTTAAAACTTTTTTTTTTAAGGCAACATGTACCAATACTCTTCAACATATGAATTTAGTAGTCAGCCTCAAATAGAGATACATGAATATCTAAGGTCTTGATTAGTTAGGAAATCTTTTACTATTAATTTGAGATTTGGGGCAACTTGGAAAGGGATTAATGAATTGTGTATTTGTGTATGTGTTTGTACTTTCTGTACTCTATTATAGTCTTTATTGTGGAGGGGGAAGGACTTTTTGGGGGTTTTTGGTAACAATTTTAAGCTTTAATTTGTCCTTTGGTGTCCTTGATTTTTTCTTTGGCAGAACACAGATTTTATCAGCTTTTTAAAATGCTAAGTGTGTGTATGAAAATTTAGTCTAAAGCAATGTTCATGGGGAAATAGGTGTTTAATTTTGATTTGTGTTACTGTCATGGACCATTGCTTAAGCTTAATGTATCTGCTTTTACACAGGTTTCCTTGACTTCAAGATGCTTGAAAAACCAAGAGGATACGAAGATCTGTCTCTGGAAAGACGGAAAACAAAAATGCAGGCACACTCAGCCAGATATCTAAGTTCTGTGAGACTCAATAATGCAGAGATGGACAATCATATAGGAAAAAAATCCTGCTGAAGAGAGGACAGTTGCCACAGAACTCAGTGTACCAAACATGCATATAAAGGACACACAGGGATTTTGAAAATGCTGCACATCCCTTAGTAGTCATCTACATAGGTAATACTGACGAACATTTTGTATTCAGACGCCAAAGTTAACTGATTTAAAAGTTGATTTACTTTTTATTAAGTTCTCTAGGGCTGCACAACTACTTGTGTTTGATTTGTTTTGGTTTTTAGTTTGGGGACCCTTTTGTTTTCCCAACAGATGTTCCGGCATTCATCAGTTCTTAAATTGAAGACCACGTCATTTACTTCTTAAAAAATTAAAGTCTTAAATGTGAAACCAAGAAATGTAATCAAGCAGTAAAACATTCTCTGAGTGTAGACCATGATCTCAAGTTCTTCGATTTTTTTTCTCCCGCAAGAGTAGAAAATAGGCTTCTACATAGGAAAGCTACAGTATGTTACTATTTTAAATTAAAGGTTTAACATTATCAGAATGCAGTCCAAAGAATAAAAATCAAGTCACATATTATATTCTAATTAATTAAATCTAGGATTATCTACTGAATTGCAATTTATTAAATATGTTATTTCCTTTTTAAATAAAACTGCTCAACAAGTAATCAGCAATGAATCATCTTGCAACTATGCAACTTAAAAAAATAATTACCAATTTTAAGTGCTGCCAGCTATAATAACTTTGTTTTAACGGGTATTTTAATTTGTTCTTTTCATGTAATGTGCTTTGCATCTCCAGGGAGTTTTCCTACATTTAGGTAAAATGCTTAGCAGGTTGTAATACTTTAATAACTTATGAAAAGGGTAAAATAAAATTTTCTTGAGTGGAACTTGGAATAATTTGAGGGACATTTTTATATACTTTTAAAAATCAGAATTTAATTGGGATGCCAGATTTATAGCAATTTGCATCTTTAATTTTCCAGATAATCTGGAGTTTAGCATTTGATAAATGATTTTTAAAGCAGACATGAAGATTTTGTTAATTTATAATTTATTAATGTGTTATTACTATAATTAAAATGTTATAGAGAGTTTTAAATTCAGTCTTGTATAGAAAGAAATGTCTTAAGCAAAATTATGTGAATAAATATTCCCACAAAATACATCGGAATGGTTAAAAGTACTGGAAGAGAGCTATCAGGGCTGCAACAATGAATGTCTTTTTTAAAATTATTATCAAAAATACCGATTCATAAATTTCATGTTTTCAACATAGGGAAAATGTTATCAGAGGACAATTTAAGCAGTGCACTTTACTCGGAATAATTAAGAGTTACACAGTACTGTTTCCTTCTTTTAAGCTTTCTTCAATGTGTTAAGTATTTGCTCTTCTTTTTACTGCTGCTCTTATCCTTCTCAATTTTCTTCCCTTGTTCTGTTGCTTCTGTTTCTTTTTTTTTTTTTTAAGGGCACGTACAGGAGCAACTGCTGCTATCCCGAAAAATTTGTGTGTTATAAATAATTTTTAGAAAGAGTTTTTAATTGTTATTTGTGTGATTCTAGAGCAGATAACATTTTCCCTGAAGTTATGCTGTGAAATGCCTTTTGTTATGGTGCAGTTGATTAAGGAATCGTAAATCTCCATTTGTGACAAGCTGACAGCACAGTTTCTTAGGTGCTTTTTTAACCAGTTGTGGAAAATATTCTTTCCTGAAGGAAAATATTCTTAAATTTTGTTATCATGAAATCTTAATGGATTTTAGTTCACATTTTCAGTTTTGTAAGTTCTCTCTCCCTCTCTTGCTCTTGCGTGCGTATTCTCTTTATCTGTCACTCACTCACACCCACACACACACACAGAGCAAGAAAAACCTCTTAGAATGTGAATAATTTTTTTTTTCTACTGGTATGTTGTTATGGTAAGAATTACTTTGTATTCCATTCTTAAAGGAAAAGATTTACTATAGCTGTGGTAGTTAGCTGTTGATATTTTCTTGGAAGTTGATTTTCTGATATAATTTCCTCATTGACTTTTAAAGCTTATTGGCCTAAACTCACTTTTCCTTCCTTATCCAGTGCCATACTCTCACAGTCGTGTTCACTTCGCCTTTGTTTGTCATAATGGTCTGCGCTGCAGCTCCTACAGTAGAAGCTCCTGTGGTTGAAAAGAAAGTCCACTGTTTGCCAGTGTCGAGTGCTACTTGATTATTTGTTTAGGACAGTATTTACTTATTAATAAATTTGTTCATAGTGATCTCTTTGTTAAAATTTACAAAAGGTAGCATTTTTTTTAACTTTAAATTCAGTCTCCATTAGTGACTTCTTAAAAGAAGAATTTAGAAATTGAAAAAATGTTAAAGCTCAAATGCTCCAGTTTTTATTTAAAGTCAAAATTGTTAATCTGGAAAATATTATAAGTAATATTGTGTCACTTATAATATTTATAAATTTATATAAAGATACCGAATAAAATCACATTAGATGTTTAAATGTGTAGCTGAAACTGCTGACAGCTGAATATTATGGAGACAAAATAAAGACTGAAACCCTAGTTATCAAGTTGGTTCTAGTTTTCTAGAAACTTTGTAAATACTTGTTTTTAAGTACGATCAGTTAGGTATATAGAAAGCAGTATATTCTGAAATTTCACTTTAGTGCCACTCTTTTCTTTTTAATGGGTTTATTGCCAATTTTGACTCATGCTGATCTGATTTTTTTCCCCCAGAATGTATAAAAGAGTGTAAGGATGTACATGAGTACAGTTATTCTATCTTCTTTGGCTCTTTCCCAGAGAAATAAAATAAGAATAATCTTAATCTGTATTTCAGATCTGGTCCTAAATCAGATATAGAGTGTGTTTTAAGAGTAATGTTTGTGATTGAAATATAGATAATGGTTTCTCTAACTCATTTTTTTTTGTAGTAGCCAAAGCGACTAAAAAGTCATATTGTTAAGTGTTGGATACTGTGTAGGTTTTGATTGATTCTTAGTGCAAGTTTTCTATTTCTTTTAAATCTTATACAGTTATTTCAGTTTTCACCTACTAAACAGTCTACTGGAATGTAGCCTCGAAATGCCTGAGGGAGCATATTTGCAGTATGTATCTTGAGTTAATGAAAATACCAGATTTTTTTCAAAGTTTAGTTTGCCTTCTAAATTTGGATTTAGTGGAGTTTAAAAGCAGTTGTTTAACATTATAAAAGACACAGGGATATTCCTTTAGTTGAAAAAGGACTGTAATTTAATGTAAATATTACCTAATTTAATTAACTAACATAGAATTGAAGAAGGAAATTACATTTGAACAAAACATGAAACGTTTTTAAAATTCAAGAATAATTGACTTAACCATCTGATTGACATCCATGTTATTACACATTGATATTAACAGTCATCTTACATTTCCACAGAGAAAGTTTCCAGATAAGTCAGATTATTAAGAATTTTATAAAACTGCATAGAGATACCTATTGCTCTGAAACAGTACAACCTGTTAGTTGCAGGAAGCTTTTAGTTCATTTGTGCTGTTTTCTTGCATTCTGATTTATCTTGAGGTTAACTCAAAACATACTGACAATGAGTGGTTAAATGTGAAGTGTCCCTTGTTCATGTACAGATATTTTCTAAGTTAAAAAAAAAAAAATCTAGCATGCCAGTATTTTGTCTTTGGCTCATTCCTCTTTATTTCTGAAGTATGTAACTTCTGATCTTTTTCTTTGCTGTATTATGAGAAATATTATGGTAGTTACATCATCTGTGTTATTGTCAACCCTTTTCTTCTCTACCCAGATTTTTTCATTCTGAAACTCAGTTGTTACTTGATTTATATGTGTGTGTGTATATATATAGGAAATTGCTACTTAGTATAGTCGTGATCCTTATTCAGGAACAGCTGGTAAAAATTTTTTTGTAATAATAGATAATACTCGGCTTCCCTGATGGCTTAGCTGGTAAAGAATCTGCCTGCAATGTGGGAGACCTGGGTTTGATTCCTGGGTTGGGAAGATCCCCTGGAGAAGGAAATAGCTACCCACTCCAGTATTCTGACCTGGAGAATTGCATAGACTGGATAGTCCATGGGGTTGCAAAGAGTCAGACATGAATGAGCAACTTTCACTAGACAATACTAAAAATAAACCATATTCTAGGAATGCTGTGCTTAAGCTAGGGATATTCTTTTCAAATCACACAATTCCTATATTGAATCAGAAATACCTTGTCTTTTAAGTTGTCTGATTCTCTATGGAAAGTAAAAGACATCAAAGAAAATCAGATTTGATAATGTTTAGTTTTAGTCAAAAATACAACATTACTATATTTAGAGGTGACCAATAGCTAATAAGATAAATTGTTGGTTGCTTGTTGGTTGCATGGCATAAACTCACATCCCAGAAAGAAATGAAATTTTAAAAAGTGATATTATAGTGTCTGTCAACCAGCTTTGTGGCTCTTAACTCTGCTTTGGACTGTGTGGGACCTTCCAGGATTGCAAGTCTTATAATCAGAAGTGACTAATTTCTTCTGTCACTAGATTCTCATGACTTCCTTTTTCATTTAGTATGCTGAGATTGGTAAGTACTGATGATTTCTGTTTATGAACTTAAGAGTTCTCTGGGCAACCTGTTACCAGTGAATCTGGTGCCAGCGTCTTGAAAAGGTTTTGTTGTTAGTCAAAAGCATTTTGAGCATCTGTGTGCATTTAATACAGTTAGCAGATCCTATAGAGAGTTACAAGAGGTTTAGGGATTTGATCTCCATTACATTTTATTGCTTTGTAATGACTGTGTGAGTTTCCTTTGAAAATCATGATAATAATGAATATTTACCTCTACTGCTTTAGAGGTTCATGCTTTCCTCAGCTCTTCTGTAATACTTGTTAATTTCCTCTATTAGAAAGGGTTTTCCTGGTATCAAAAGCATCAATCACAAGAAATAGAGAAAATGTTTTGGGAACAACTTGTATGCTCTAAAGTGGGACAATTCATTATTAATATTTTAATAAATAAGACTTCCAAATGATCTTGCCAAATTATCCCACTATTTAGAAGTAGAAAGTAAGAGAATTCTTTCAGGGAACTTCGTCATATCCACCTTATGTCTAGAAGTTGACAGTACATTACAATAAAACAGAATTATCTGAATTCTGAAAGGTTACCATGAATTAACTTATGTCACAATTTTCTTTATTTTTCTATACTCATTGCCACAAAAATTGAATAAAAAAATACTAAAATTCTGCAATAGCTTAAGAAACAACTGTTTGTAGTGGTAGTGGACAAAGAGGCCTTTCTTCACTACTGTAACCATAAGGAAAGAGATGTACTGTGAAATTTCTAATGTAAAACCTATTTTGTAAATTTGTAATTGAAATGTGATTGGAGAGCTATTATATTTTAGGGAGGGATGATGGTCTGCCAGTGCACAATCATAACTTAAAATTTAGATTGTATTTTAGTAACATTCCATTATGTTTTTAAAAGGAGAGTAATTAATCTTTTGAAGAACAGTTTTCATGATGGAAGAGGTATTGAATTTTTAGCATAGTGGTTAACAACATGGATTTTGGAGCCACAGTGCCTAGTTTTGCCATCTTCTTCATGTTGGCAGTACACTTCTCTGTGCCTCGCTTTGCCTATAAAAACAGGTAATACTACTGCCTACCTCAAGGTTGTTGGAGGATTAAATGAAAAGTATGTATATGCACCAGACAGAGTAAGCACTTAATACTGTTAGTAGTTTTTATAAACAAACATATTTTTGCCCATCTGTGAATAAATTTTGTTATTCTCTTCATTCATGAAGTAATTCATAGACCTTGATTTAAGAAACATAAGTGTAATAGAGGACAGGGTGGATTCTGATTTTTCCTCTTGCTGAAATTTGAAGATTATTTCAGCAGTTACATATTAAGCACTACTTGGTTCTGTGGATTGTTAGGGAACTAAGAATATAGAAATGAAGAATAACTGATCTGCAGGAATTTAATCTTTAGTATGTGATGCAAATAAGTAAACAAACATATAATAAGGAGTAAAGGCTCTTGTGGAGGTAGGGAGAAGGGTCATTAAGCTCAGACTAGGCAAGACAATGACCTTAAGTCTTTAAGAAGAAATAGATCGTAGCTCTAGGGCATATGGATTAAAAGGAAATGGGAAGCAGGAGGTTGGGAAGAGTATTCTCAGGCAGAAAACACAGCACATAGAATCATAACCCTCTTGGATAGCTGCTGTGTCTAGAGGGGTAAGCAGGTAACAAATATCGAAGGGATGTGTGTGCCAAACTAAGATTGAAGGATTTTTAGCAGGAAAAACACAGATGCACCCTTCAGATTAGAGAGGAATGGGACTAGTGGCAGACATGTTAGAAAATTTATAATAATTCAGGCAAGGTGATGAGCAAAACTAAAGCAATGACAATACAGCAAAAATGGAAGAGCTTAAAAGATGTAAAGAGTAGAATTAACTCATCTTGGTAGTCACTTAGATGTAAAAGATGACAGATAAGACCAAGACAACTCCCAGCTAGTACTTTTCCCACATTTTGAAGGGTGGAATTTTAAGGACAGAATATCTTTCCCTTGGGAAAGCCAATTATGCTCAAGAATCTGCTGGAGAACCAGAGATAAAGAGCACCAGTTCCGACCTGCAGGATCTTAAATGAGAGAGTCTTGAGAGAACCAGACAGGAACAGCTGGTATGTGTGTCTGTCTGTGTGTCTGTTTTTAGTGTTTAGGGGGCATCTAGACAAAAATATGTGGCCAACACTATTAGAAGTACATGTTAAGTGGGCTTCACCGAACTAGGTTATCAACATCTAGGTTGGGTGACTTGGGCTCCTCCACCACTAATCTTCCCCTTAACCTCAGATACCTGTTGGAGTAGGGCCATGCTTTCCTAGGTGTGTTTAGGGAAATGCTGAGACACACACTGAAGCCTTCTTGAAGTTTTCTCTTCGAGTCACTTGTCCCGTACCCTTTCTGTGTACCAGTCTTCTACTCTTGGAAGAAGAGTATTTTTAGAAATAGACAGGAAGGATGAATCCTGCCGTCCTAATGGATGCTGCTGTTGGGATGCGTAGGTTAGGCTGTGCAAGAGGACCAGAAGAGGACCAGTTCCCGGAAGACTCTGGAGTGCTGCTGGCTGCATTTTGGTCCTTGTTAGCAATTGTTAAATTCAGTCACACAGTGCTTTATTTCTATGGTTCTTTCCATATAAACTTATGAATTCAGTGTTCATTGTCTTATGAGATTTTAAAAAGTACATGACACAAAAAATATCTCCCCAGCAAAGTCAGTTTGAGATTTAAATGCTTTTGGATTGCCTTGATCATTTTGTAGCTGGATAATTGAAAGCGGTTGTAATTATACTGTATTAGCAATGTAAATTTATATTTCAGAAAAAATATCAAGTTATTGTATGTCGTAAACTTTTCAAAGTAAATCACTAATAATTCAAATGTTGTTAAATTTGTAAATGTTAAAAGGATTCATGTTCAAGTTTTCAGAGGATGGCCATCAGTGAAGTTAAAGGGTATATGGTTCAACCGTTGTCAGAGTTCAAACACTGCAGAAGCTAAAGGACTTGCTGGGGTATTTCAGTATCTAAACTGTTATCACTTTAGTATATAACCTGTGTAAAAACTATCAGTGAAGTATTTTGCATTCTTTTTCAGTCTTTGAAATTGGGTATATATTTTATATGTTTATAGTACATCTGTATTCAGAACTAGCCTTATTTTAAGTGCTCAAGACCCACATATGACCATTGGCTACTGTGTTAGTTAGACACACAGGTCCAGATGACTAGGAGGTTGTTTTTCTACTCTATCCTTAATGTGAATATTTTTGAAAGCCTTGTAATTATAACTTTGGAGACCTGAGTTTCTCAAAGTTGATTTAGCTACCATGCATGAGCAGAGCTGGTCTTATTTTGTTACTAAATGGAAATAGAATTTCCAGCTTTTTTTTTTTTAATGAAAAAGGCTAGAAATGTCTTGAAAAGGTTGATGGCCTAATGAGCCTTCTGTGTGCTTTCATAAATGTCACTTTTTTTGGCCAATTAATTTTTTTAATTGAAGGATAATTACAGAATTTTGCGGTTTTCTATCATCATCAATAAGAATCATCCATAGGTACACCCATGTCCTCTCCCTCCCCATCCCACCCTTCTGGATTGTCACAGAGCCCCTATTTGAGTTCCCTGAGTCATACAGCAAATTCCCATTGGCTGTCTATTTTCCATATGGTATTGTAAATTTCCATGTTACTCTTCATACTCTCACCCTCTCCCTCCTCCCCCACACGGACCCTCTGTCCATAAGTCTGTTCTCTGTGTCTGTTTCTCCATTGCTGTCCTGAAAATAAGTTCATCAGTCCCATCTTTCTAGATTCCATATATATGCATCACTAGATTATATTTATATTTCTCTTTCTGACTTCACTCTGTACGTATAATAGGCTCTAGGTCCATCCACCTCATTAGAACTGACTCAAATGCGTTCCTTTTATGCATGCATAGTATTCCATTGTATATATGTACTACAGCTGCTTTATCCATTTATCTGTCAATGGACATCTAGATTACTACCATGTTCTAGCTGTTGTAAATAGTGCTGCAGTGAATATTGGGGGTACGTGTGTCTTTTTCAGTTTTGGTTTTCTTGGGGTATATGCCTAATGGTGGGATGGCTGGGTCATATGGTGGTTTTATTCATAGGTTTCTTTTTTTAAAAATAAATTTATTTATTTCAGTTGGGGGTTAATTACTTCACAATATTTTATTGGTTTTGCCATACATCAACAGGAATCCGTCACAAGTATACACGTGTTCCCCATCCTGAACCCCCTCCCTCCTCCCTCCCTGTGTCATCCCTCTGGGTTGTCTCAGTGCACCAGCCCCAAGCATCCTGTATCCTGCATCGAACCTGGACTGGTGATTTATTTCATATATGATATTATACATGTTTCAACGCCATTCTCCCAAATCATCCCAGCCTCTCCCTCTCCCACAGAGTCCAAAAGACTGTTCTATACATCTGTGTCTCTCTTGCTGTCTCGCATACAGGGTTATCGTTACCATCTTTCTAAATTCCATATATATGTGTTAGCATACTGTATTGGTTTTCTTTCTGGCTTCACTCTGTTTAATAGGCTCCAGTTTCATCCACCTCATTAGAACTGATTCAAATGTATTCTTTTTCATGGCCGAGTAATACTCTATTGTGTATATGTACCACAGCTTTCTTATCCATTCATCTGCTGATGGACATCTAGGTTGCTTCCATGTCCTGGCTATTATAAACAGTGCTGCGATGAACATTGGGGTACACGTGTCTCTTTCAATTCTGGTTTCCTCAGTGTGTATGCCTAACAGTGGGATTGCTGGGTCATAAGGCAGTTCTATTTCCAGTTTTTTAAGGAATCTCCACACCGTTCTCCATAGTGGCTGTACTAGTTTGCATTCCCACCAACAGTGTAATAAGAGGGCTCCCTTTCTCCACACCCTCTCCAGCATTTATTGCTTGTAGACTTTTGGATCACAGCCATTCGGACTGGCATGAAATGGTACCTCATTGTGGTTCTGATTTGCATTTCTCTGATAATGAGTGATGTTGAGCATCTTTTCATGTGTTTGTTAGCCATCTGTATGTCGTCTTTGGAGAAATGTCTGTTTAGTTCTTTGGCCCATTTTTTGATTGGGTCATTTATTTTTCTGGAGTTGAACTGCATGAGTTGCTTGTATATTTTTGAGATTAGTTGTTTGTCAGTTACTTCATTTGCTATTATTTTCTCCCATTCCAAAGACTGTCTTTTCACCTTGCTTATGGTTTCCTTTGTTGTGCAGAAGCTTTTAAGTTTAATTAGGTCCCATTTTATTCATAGTTTTCTAAGAAGTCTCCATACTGTCTTCTATAGTGTCACTGACTTTTGCTGTGATTAGTGTTTTGGTGAGCACACATAGGCTCTGGATAACTGGTCAATTGATAGTTAGGAATGAGTATCTGGTGTTTTAGCTAAGTGACCAATAGGAATTGTGAGCAGTGCTGATGAATAGCACTTGTCTGAGTTGTCCCCTGTGTCGAGCTCTGCAGGGGACAGTTTTGTGAGTTTCAGGTCTTAGCCAGTGGTTGACTTTTACCACATCCATGCTTAAACTTCTAAGCTTGTTCACCTGATTCTCATTCACAAAACTGAGTCTTCAAAATCCAGCTTGAGAGTCACCAGTAGTTAATTCTAAGCTCTCTTCAGTAAGATGTTCTCCAGTTGGTGTGGGGATTCCATGCTCTTAGTGAGCTGTTGTCTTCCTCGGTGGCTCAGCAGTAAAGAATCTGCCTGCAGTGTAGGAGACATGGGTTCCATCCCTGGGTCAGGAAGATTCCCTGGGTCAGGAAGATCCCCTGGAGAAGGGCATGGCAACCCACTCCAGTATTCTTGCCTGGAGAATCCATGAACAGAGGAGCCTGGCTGGCTACAGTCCATAGAGTCACAAAGAGAGCTGTTGAAAGGAGTCAGAGGGTGGGATTGTGAGGGAGCTTGTCTACAAGGATGGACCACATCCAGGGAAGACATACTACGTTCTTCTGCTTCAAGATCCCCATAAGCCAGTGATTCTCAACACTTGACTAAACATGAGATCAACTCAGAAGGTAGGAAGGGAAGGCGGAGGCAACTCTTTAAAGATCCCACTGCCAAGATTCTTGAGTTGATTGTTCTGGTGTGATACTGTTGCGTAGCCAGTGTACACCCCTTATCTAGGGTTTTCTCACACCCCTAAAATAAAGGGTCAGCCCTTGAGGAAGAGAATGCCTAGCATATTGCAGACCTCTGCAACTAAGCTGTAGCCTTATCCCCTCCGATTCTTTTTCCTGCTTGATTGAACTCTTGACTTTTTAAACTAGACAGCTGCTCCTTTATTATGCATTCTTCCCAACTCTGTGGTTCATAGAATAAGCTACCTTTTTCAACAAGGCTCACATCCTTGATTTGCAGAGCAGAGTTTCTGGAGTCTTGAAAGCCCTTTCTGCCTCCAGGACAAGGCTGTGACAGATCAAAACAGGCTCTTCTCTTTTCTTTCGGCTAGCTCTTAAGAAGTCGACTTTGACATTCGAAATTGAGCAACAATGTCTTTGTTTTAATCCTTATTGTCTGTCCCTACTGAAACAGCAGCTGCCTTGAGTCACTAAGTTGCCATAAGCATCTGGGAATGCAAGGAATTAAAAATGTAGCAGTTAATAATTCAAAAATAGCATTTTATTACACTCGAGTCAATCACTGGGTAGCCACTGTGCTAACTGTGGGCATACGAGTAGCTATAGTCTTGTATAGTCTTGGTTCTTAATGTTGGTAATCTTCAGTCTTTTCACCATGAAGAAGAATGTGTGGGAATAAATTGAATGCAGGGTAAATTGAAGTGGTTCATTCATTTAGCACAGTAGTGAATACTTGATAGATACAATATACTATGCATATATTGAAAGAGTTCCTGCCCTTAGGCAGCTATATGGTTCTGTTTTCCTGTTGAAAGTTGGTAATCAGCTTTGGTGTAGCAGTATATGACTATAACATGGATGCTTAAAACCTAATTCTTTTTCTTTGCAGTTTTATGAAGCATGTGTAAGTTAGGTGTACAGCATGATAATTTGACTTATGTGCATCACAAAATGACTACTATAGTAAGCTCATTAAGTATTTATCATCTCATATAGATACAAAATAAAAAGGAAAAAAATTGTGATGAGAACTCTTAGAATTTACTTTTTCCTATATAATATATCAATATTATATTTTTCATGTTGTATATAACACCCCTGATACCTACTAATCTTATGACTGGAAGTTTCTAACCTGGTTCTTGAATACGCATTTTTGTCAGATCTTTCAAAGTATAAGATTATTAAAGTTATTAGAAAACACTTGTGCATCTGATAACAGTTTTGTACCCGTGCCTGACCTGAGTGTGTGTCAGTGCTGCTAAAAGAAAAGTGAAACAGATGAAAGTGCTGTAAACTCTGTTTGCAGTAAAGACAACCGCATAGATTTGTTAACTCATTTCCATTTGTAGAGATGTTTCCTCAATGAGGACAGTGTTATATTTCTAATCCATTTTTTTCTTCTCACCTTATTAAAGCAACTAATGTAATGTTACATAATAACATGTTTTGTACAATCTGATGAGTTTGGACACGCATACACCTGTGAAACCATCACTACAACCAACATGAATATATTTCTATCCCCCTCAAGGGTCTCCCTCCTCAGCCCCTTTACAGTCAATTTCCCCATCCACGCTCAGGCCTGGGCAGCCGTTAGTCTACTTGATGCTGCTATAGATGAGACAGAAACGTCCGGCATGGGCTTTATTTGTGTCAGGCTAGCTTGGCTTAGCACATTTGTGAGAGGCATCAGTGTTGTTACTTGAATCAGTTCTTTCTTATTGCTGAGTAGTATTCTTTTATATGAATATGACTATCTTAGTTGTGTGTTATCCATTCTCCTATTGGTGAGAGCTATTTCTAGTTTGGGGCTATTATTAATAAAGTGCCTATGAACGTTTATATATAAATCTTTATGTGGACATGTGATTTAATTTCTCTTTAATAAATACTTAGGAGTGGATTTACTGAGTTGTATGCTAAATATTTAACTTCATAAGATACCACCAAACCATTTCTGGAGTTGGCTATACCATTTTACACTTCCTCCAGTAACACACGAAGTTTTATCATGTCATCGTCAGCACGTGTATTTGTCAGTCTTTTAAATTTAGACCATTCTAGTGGATATGTTGAAAGTGAGCGACTTCACTTTCACTTTTCACTTTCATGCATTGGAGAAGGAAATGGCAGCCCGCTCCGTTATTCTTGCCTGGAGAATTCTGGGGATGGGGGAGCCTGGTAGGAGGCCGTCTATGGGGTCGCACAGAGTTGGACATGACTGACGCGATTTAGCAGCAGCAGCAGCAGTGGATATGTTGTGATATCTTGGAGTTTAGTTTGAACTGACCCAACTACTAATCATGTTAAGCATCTTTTCATGTGCTCATTTGCCCCTCATTTGGTGAAAGGTCTGCTCAAATATTTATCCTGTCTCAATAGTTTTGTTGAAGTATAATTTACAGAACCATAAAAATCTAACCATTTGAAGTGTACGAATCCATGTCTTTTTAGTATATTTATAAAGTTGTACAGTCCTCATCATACCTAATTCTGTAATATTTTCATCACCATAAAGAAAACTTTATACCGATTAGCAATCACTCCTCGTTTCTCCCTCCTCCAGCAGTTAAGCAACCATTAATATATTCTGTCTCCATCATTTCCCTTTTCTAGCTATTTCATATAAGAGGAGAATCAATACAAAATACAATCTTTTGCACCTAGCATGTTTCTGGGGTTCACCCACGTTTAGCAGGTGTGAGTAACTCTGCCTAATTTTGCAGAATAGTACTCTATTGTATGTATATACCACATTTGTTCATTTACTAATTGATAAAATTTGGATTGCTCCCACTCCTTTGGCTGTTATGAATAATGCTGTTAGAAACATTCGCCTTCAGGTCTTTGCATGAACATACATTTTTTATTTGTCTTAGGTAAGTACTTAGAAGTAAAATTGCCGGATTAGATGCATGCAGCCGTCTACCCCATCCAGCCTGAGATACGCTGGAGGCTTACTGTTATCGCATCTCCATATCACCATGTTAAGTGTCTGCTGTTCTGTTCACCTGTTGCTTGCCACAGCCAGTATCTCATCATCAGGTTAGCTAGAATGTCGGCTTTCTCTGGTTGCCCCCAAGATGATACTGTTTCAGCAGGAGTTTTCTCAGCATGATTTTGCCCCAAATCAGTTCAGTGCCCTCCAGCAGGTGCAGCCTGCTCCACTCTGGTAGCACTACAGTGCCACCAACTTGGGAGATTTCTGGGGGCAGGTGGGGCTCCCGCAGGCTGAAGTGCTGGGCTCCCACTGATTTTGCCAAGATTCAATAAGTTTCCTTAAGTAAACGTCTCTGTTTGTTGTACACCTTGGGTCAGTTTCCAATTTTGAAATGACTCTTGATAGTTTTGTCAAATTTTATTATTTTGTGGAGACAAAGTGTGCTGTACTCCTGACACACTTATTCCTGAGGTCTTACGGGGCTGCTTATTTTTAAATTGTGAAAGTGTTAAGTTGCTCTGTTGTGTCTGACTCTGCGATCCCCTGGCTCCTCTGTCCATGGGATTTTTCAGCCAAGAACTCTGTAGTGGGTTGCCATTCCCTTCTCCAGGAGATCTTCCTGACCCAGGGATTGAACCTGGGTCTCCTACATTGCAGGCAGATTCTTTATCATCTGAGCCACGAAGAGATTATTTTTAAATTGGGTCATGCATAATCTTATTGAGTGTCAAGGTTCTTTATATGTTCTGCATACAAGACTTTAATCAGATGTATGATTTGCAAATACTTTCAGTCTGTGCCTTGTCTTATTGTCTTAACAGTATCTTTGAAAGAGCAACAGTTTTCAGTTTTGATTAAAGTTCAGTTTATTTAAGAAATCCTTGCTTAATACAAAGCCACAGAAGTTTTCCATTTAGATCTATGATACAGTTTGAAATGATTTTTGTATATGTTGTGAAGGTAAGTATTGAGGTTTATATTTATCCAGATGACTCTCCAGCTTGTTTTTG
The DNA here is from genome assembly GCA_917880005.1 of Nanger dama. Classification (NCBI taxonomy): domain Eukaryota; kingdom Metazoa; phylum Chordata; class Mammalia; order Artiodactyla; family Bovidae; genus Nanger; species Nanger dama. Next base: position 31,929,355 of record CAKJTW010000022.1, read on the forward strand.
TTGATTCTCTTTTCCCTGTGGAATTAACTTTCCATTTTGTTGAAAATCAAATGGTATGTGTAGATCTATTTCTGGAGTCTGTTCTGTTGCATTGAATTATATGTCTTATGCCATTGATTATTTTAGATTTATAGTAAGTCTTATATCATTGCCTTCAGCTTTGCAAAAAATTTTGCTGGTCATAGAATTATACATTGTCCTCTTTTTGTTTTGTTTTCCTTCAGTACTTAAAGATACTGCTTCATTACCTTCTGTCTTGCATAGCTCAGGCAAGAAGTTTGCATCATCATTTAAAAAATTTTTTTAATTGAGACATAATTTGTATGTCATAAAATTCACCATTTTGAAGTATACTATTACATGTTTTTGATATATTCACAAGGTTGTGCTACCACCACGACTATCTAATCTCAGAACATTTGCTTGACTCCAAAAGGAAACCCCATGCCCATTAGTACTCATACCTCATTGTTCCCTTACCCCTGCTCTCTGTGGAGCTGCCCGTTCTGGACATTTCATTAAATGGAGTCATAGAATATGTGTTCTTTGGTATTTGGTTTCTTTCACTTAGCATGGTGTTCTCAAAGTTCATTCTGCTGTGACACGGGGCAGTACTTTTCATTTTATGGTTGAATACTATTCTGTTGTATGAATATATGGCTTTTTTTTTTTTTGGTGGACATTGGATTGCTTCCGTTTTTCACTGTCTTGAATAGTGTCACTGCAAGCATTCATGTACAAGTCCTTTTGTAAAAGTCTGTTTTTGATTATCTTTGGTATGTACCTTGTAAAGTTGCCGGGTTGTGTGTCAACCCCTGTGATTAACTTACTGTCAGCTACCAAACTTTTTCCAAGATGGCTGTGTCATTTTACATTCCCACCAAAAATGTATAAAGTTTCAATTTCTTCACATCCTCACCAACACCTGTTATTGTTCATCTTTATTAATATAGCCATCCCTAATGACTTTGTGAAGTGGTATTTCACTGCGGCTTTGATTTGTATTTCCATATCTGTGTTCATCATATTGTTGAGTTTCAAGAATTCTTTTAATATGTTCTGGATTCCTAGACCCTTATCAGATATATGATTTGTAAAGCTTTGAATATTTTCTCCTGTTTTTTGAGTTGTCTTTTCACTTTTTTGATAGTGACTTTTGTAGCACCAAAAATTTTAATTTTGATGAAGTTCAGTTTTGTCTTTTTCTTTGGCTTCTAGTGCGTAGGGTGTCATCTGTGAAACTTACCTAATCTAAAGTTAGAAAGATTTACACCTCTGTTTTCTTCTAAGAATTTTACAATGTTAGCCCTTCTATTTAGGCCTTTGATCCAGTTGAAGTGAACTTTTATGGACACTGGGAAGTGTCAGAGTCCACGTTCATTCTTCCGTGTGTATGTATCCAGTTGTTCCAGCACTATTTGTTGAAAAGACTATGCTTTCCTCCGTCTTTCTTTTTTGAAAATCAATTAACTGTCAATATATGGATTAATTTCTCTGTTTTATTATTTATTGATCTATGTCTATCCTTGGGCCAGTATCACACAGTCTTGATAACTACATTTTGTAATATGTTTTGAAACTGGAAATTGTTCTTGGTTAAGAAATGTTGGAAGTTTTCCCTGGCACTTGACCTAAAGATAAGGTGGTACCAGTTTATAAGTATTCGCATAGCTTTACATTTTTGCACACAGTAAATGATGCTGTAATCCAAATGATAGGAAGAGCCTTAATTGGGCATTCTTCCACTATTAAAATTGACGAATCTTCGCTTGATAAGATTTTCATAAATATTGTACTGTACCTTGTCTAGCAAGGTGAGACCTCAAACCGTGTTGAGAATTGCTAGTTGTTTGAATTGTTAGTGGACAGTCAAGTCAGAACAGCTTGTAAAAAATCTTCTTTGGAGCTTTCCTGAGAGTTTGTTCCATGTTTGCAGAATCTGTAGCCACTGGAGAAGTGGAGTTTCCCTGAATGTAGCCTCCTTCCTCTCTCCTGGGTTCCATCTCTTGTGGGTCCTCCTCCCTGGAGGAGTCAGAGGGCCTCAGGGGTCCAGGCCCACTCCAGAGTAAGGTGAGGCCGGGCTGGAGGACCTTGGAGAGAAGACTCACCCAGCTCCCTGCCCCGCCCAGACCCTAAAGTAACCCAACATGACCTCTACATGAGGGAGCATGGAACATTGGCTTGTGACACTTCCCGGAGTCCCCAGGGTTTTGTCTCCTAACTTGCTGACCCAGAGGTGCTTGCTGCCATTCTGGGAAACCAGCTTGCCGACACTGCTCCCTCCCAGATCCTTTGTGTGGAGTATTTCTCAGGCATCCATGACTTTCATTGTAGAAGTCTGGGGAGTAGGCACTTCTTTAAAGTTGCTGGAGTGAAATACCAAGAAGGCCTGGCGGTTGTGAAGGTCTTTGCAGTTCAGGATCCCATGTTGCCTCTAACCAGCTCTAACAAGAGCTTGAGGAACTGAAAATCTGGCTTCGTTGTGCACAGAACTGTCTGTCTGTCTAAAAAGCAGCGGAAAAAGCATCTGAGAAGGCAGCCATGCTCTTCAAGCAGTATGTGCAAGACAACCTCTCTGATCGCATCAACACTTGTCCGTTCTGAAATAACACTGAGAACAGGCGGGTGCTGACACAATCATAGAGGTTGTCTAGATCCTCACAGCTGTAGATGAAGCACACAAATCTGGAGTCAGTCATGGGATCATTAGGACTGGGAACGTGATGGGTCCTTCTCACTGGTTTTGCCAGTTTTAAATCCACTTACCTTTCAGAGGATAATCCAGCAGATGTCAACAATTTTTTTGATACTTTACAGAGGAGAACTTGTTACATTGCTTAACCCACTATGTTGCTATTACTGTTAGACTAGCCTATGCTGGTTAGAGCTTGTGTGTGTGCTCAGTAGCTTCAGTCATGTCCGACTCTTTGCACTCATATGGACTGTAGCCCACCAGACTCCTCTGTCCATGGAATTCTCCAGGTATGAATACTAGAGTGGGTTGCCATGCCCTCCTCCAGAGACTCTTCCCAACCCAGGAACTGAACCCATGTCTCTTGCACTGCAGGCAGATTATTTACCCACTGAGCCACCTGATTGTCCATGTGATAACAATGCATATTTTTGAAGTTAGTGACTATAATAGCCCTTATTTTTCTCATATCTTTGAGAATTCCAAAGGTTAACTTTGTTTTTTCAACTATTTGTGTACATTTTAATAATATTTATAGCTGTTCTGTTGCTGGGACTCAAGCTTTGTGGGTACCCTCATTCTTGAAGTGACCAGAATTAAAGAAAAAGCATATAATACATAACTACATTTGTGTGAATATCAGTATATAAGTCTATTGCTGTTGACAAAAATAATATTGCTGGTAGTTTGATGATGAAAGAAACTAGCCTCTTACATTACTGAATTTTAAGGTCCTTTCAGCTACTATGATGCTTAGGATATGTGGCTTCTTTGTGATGAGGTAGGTGTGTTATGTGACACACCCACCTGTTTTATTTGTAATTCTCACTCAAAATCAGTTGATACAAATTCATATTTTTAGCTTCCCAAATTAATTTGAATGCTTAATTCTGCATGGAAAATTTCATTGAAATATTTACACTATTTCTAAAATGTAATTTGTTGGGAATCACAGATTCTGAAGTCTATAAATAGTGCATATATGTGGTGATATTTTCACCTTTTTGGAAAGATACTGGCTTATTAGTCCAGTATGGTTTACTTGTATGATTTACTTGTCATCATTTTAATGGAGTGTGAAAAATGCTCTTTGAACTGTGTCTTTATGGCTAGGCACATCCACAGAGTGATTGATGGTTGACTTTCTTAAAAATACATATTTTTTATTTAAAAAAAAACAACTTTCTTTGACAATACCCCATGCTCTTGGATTGGAAAAATTACATTGTTAAAATGGTCATACTGCCCAGAGCAATCTCAGATATGTAGTCTCTATCAAATCACCCATGTTATTTTTCACAGAACTAGAACAAGTAATCCTTATATGGAACCATAAAAGATCCAGAATTGCCAAAGAAATCCTGAGGAAAAAGGACAAAGCTCAAGGCATATCCCTCTCAGACTTAAGAAAATACTACAGTTACAGTGATCAAAATAGCATGGTATAAAAACAGACAAATGGATTAATAGAGCAGAATAGAGAACCTAGAAATAAACCCACACACCCAAGGTCAATTAATTTTTGACTAAGGCAAGAATATACAATGGAGAAAAGACAGTCTCATCAGCAACTGGTGCTGGGAAAGCTGGAGAGCCACATGTAAATCAGTGAAGCTAGAAGACTCCCTCACACCTTCAGAAAACAATCTCAAAATGGCTTGAAGACTTAAATGTAATTCACAACATTATAAAGCTCCTAGAAGAAAACATAGGCAAAACATGCTCTGGAATAAATAGTAGCAATGTTTTCTTAGGTCGGTCAGTCTCCCAAAACAATAAAAAGCAAGCAAGAAAAAAAGGGGTGCGGGGTGGTTAATCAAACTAATAGTCTTCCTTTGCACAGCAAAAGAAATCATAAACAAAATGAAAAGACAACCTATAGACTGAGACGATTGCCAAAGTAAATATGTAAAACCACTGTTTATAGCTGGTGAAGACATCACTTACTGTCCACTATTGTTCTGTATCCTCTTCCCTGTTTAATTTTCTTTTGTTAAGATGTTGTGTGAAAGCAGTTGACTTATCCACCAGTATCTCTTGAGATTACAAATTGAAAAGGTAACTGAAGAATGCAATTTAGTATATAGTGAAACTGTGGTGCCATCTCATTCCAGGGCATAGGTTAGCCACACATGATGATGGTAAAAATAAGACTGTTAAGCTATTGAGATAGTTCTTTTATCTGGCTTTTGCGTAATGAGCTTATGCTAATAAAAGCCATATCTTGTATCTTGTAGCACTCACTGTCTGCCACCCATCATGCTAAGTACAGATATCTCATTTAATCTGTACAGCAGCCTTTCAGGAAGGAATTTTCAACCTCATCTTCACTGACAGGAAACTTGAGGAATCTAAGTGATTTGACCAGGGGAAAACCACTGGTAGTTGACTGAACCAAAATTGTGAGTATGAATATCAGAGTTCCTGGCTGCAGAAATTGGATAGTGTACCACCAGAAGTTTATAGAGAGGGTATAAGAGCAGAGCTTGATAAGATGTTAGTCTAGGGCTTCCTAGTGTCGGAAATAGCAAACCCTTTTTGTCTCAACACAGCTGATCACTGAAGCTATCTTATGGTAAGTTGGTTGCTTGGTCAGTCATGGAGTGCCACAGTAGAGATTAAAACAGAGAGGACAGATGTGTAAAAACCTTGGCGATCCTCTGTCTCCAGAGGCAGATTGAGTGGAAACCTCAGAGTCCAGATAAGGGGGAGTAGGACTTAAGTTGTAGGGTTAAATGTTGACACATTTATTTAGGCTCTTAATTTGTAGTTGAGCATAAGTCCCCCTCTTAAATCTCACCTGAGTGTGCCTGGGAGCTTTTAACACCTCATATTTGAAACACAGTACTTTAACTCTGTAACCAAATTATGTCTTTTCAACCACATATCCTATTTTTGCCATGTACCTTAGTTTAGTTCAGTTGCTCAGTCGTGTCCAACTCTGACCCCATGAACTGCAGCACACCAGACTTCCCTGTCCATCACCAACTCCCAGAGTCTATGCAAACTCATGACCACTGAGTCAGTGATGCCATCCAACCATCTCATCCTCTGTCATCCCCTTTTCCTCCTGCCCTCAATCTTTCCCAGCATCAGGGTCTTTTCAAATGAGTCAGCTCTTCACATCAGATGGGCAAAGTATTGGCGTTTCAGCTTCAATATCAGTCCCTCCAGTGAACACCCATGACTGATCTCCTTTAGGATGGACTGGTTGGATCTCCTTGCAGTCCCAGGGACTCTTAAAGAGTCTTCTCCAGCACCACAGTTCAAAAGCAATTCTTCGGCGCTCAGCTTTCTTTATAGTCCAACTCTCACATCCATACATGACCACTGGAAAAACCATAGCCTTGACTAGACGGACCTTTGTTGACAAAGTAATGTCTCTGCTTTTTAATATGCTATCTAGGGTTGGTCCTGCAGCCCACTCCAGTACTCTTGCCTGGAAAATCCCATGGACAGAGGAGCCTGATGGTCTGCAGTCCATGGGGTCGCTAAGAGTCAGACACGACTGAGCGACTTCACTTTCACTTTTCATTTTCCTGCATTGGAGAAGGAAATGGCAACCCACTCCAGTGTTCTTGCCTGGAGAATCCCAGGGACGGAGGAGCCTGGTGGGCTGCCGTCTGTGGGGTCGCACAGAGTCGGACATGACTGAAGCGACTTAGAAGCAGCAGCAGCAGTTTGGTCCTAACCTGCCAAGGAGGAAGCGTCTTTTTAATTTCATGGCTGCAATTACCATCTGCAGTGATTTTGTAGCCAAAAAAAAAAAAAAAAATAGCCACTATTTCCACTGTTTCCCCATCTATTTGCCATGAAGTGATGGGACCAGATGGCATGATCTTCATTTTCTCATGTTGAGCTTTAAGCCAACTTTTTCACTCTCCACTTTCACTTTCATCAGGAGGCTTTTGAGTTCCTCTTCATTTTCTGCCACAAGGGTGGTGTCATCTGTATATCTGAGGTTCTTGATATTTCTCCCAGCAATCTTGATTCCAGCTTGTGCTTCTTCCAGCCCAGCGTTTCTCATGATATACTCTTCATATAAGTTAAATAAGCAGGGTGACAATATACAGCCTTGATGTACTCCATTTCCTATTTGGAACCAGTCTGTTGTTCCATGTCCAATTCTAACTGTTGCTTCCTGACCTGCATACAGATTTCTCAGGAGGCAGGTCAGGTGGTCTGGTATTCCCATCTCTTTCAGAATTTTCCTCAGTTTATTGTGATCCACACAATCAAAGGCTTTGGCATAGTCAATAAAGCAGAAATAGATGTTTTTCTGGAACTCTCTTGCTTTTTTGATCCAGCGGTTGTTGGCGATTTGGTCTCTGGTTCCTTTGCCTTTTCTAAAACCAGCTTGAACATCTGCAAGTTCACGGTTCACATATTTGTTAAGCCCCAGTTAAATCATTTGCTGCATCTTCAGTAGACCTCTGCGGCAATCCAAAGGAATGGATGTCTAGGTTACTTTTTCCTGATATCCTTGCTTATAAATATTCTACCATTATATAAAACCTTTCAAAATGCCCTTTCTTAGAGAAAGCTGCCTCTGATTGTGCTAACCTATTATGAACCACATTCTGTAATTTGTAAATACTTCATCACACTTAGACTAATGCCTTTTATCAGTTATTTATTTTCTTATCTGATTCCATCTGGTAGACTTTAGGCCAAAGGGTGGACTTAGTTTTAAATCATATCCACAAATTCTTTGGTGTTTCCCCAATCAAGAGGTAAAACTCAAGTTCATTTGTCTTGAGTGTGAGCTGGCCCTACTAATTCTAACTAATACAACAGGAGTGATGTTGAATGCCTTCCGAGTCTTGGCTAGAAAAGGGAATACTGCTTCTCTCTGGCTCTCTCAGGACATTTCTATGCTCTGAGGAAGCCCAGGCCACATCAGTTGCCAGATATGTGAGGAAGCCTTCGAGATGACCCCAGCCCCAGCTACTATCAGACTACAGCTATGGGAGAGACCCTGGGTGAGAACAACCTAGCTGAGTTCTTTCAACCCTCAGAATTGTGAGAGATGATAACACATGACAGTTTTGTTTTATGCCACTAAATTTGGGGTGGTTTTTACACAGCAGTCACAAACTAGAACAGAAACCTAGGAACTAGAGAGTCAAGGACCATCCCAAAAGGTGGGATGGCTACTTCTCTCAAGCAGTGCCAGGACGTGTGTTTGCTCTAAGTCTTCTGTTGACCAGGAACCTTTATTTGTCTCAACATTCTGATGATTTGGAAATCCTTGCAGTTACGAGAAATGTACAGACAGCTTTCCAAAAATTGGCAAGTGAAGTTAAATCAAAGTGAAAGTTAAGTTGCTCAGTCATGTCTGACTCTTTGTGACTCCATAGACTGTAGCCCACCAGGCTCCCTCCATCCATGGGATTCTCCAGGCAAGAATACTGGAGTGGGTTGCCATTTCCTTCTCCAGGGGATCTTCCCGAACCAGGGATTGAACCCAGGTCTCCCACATTAGAGGCAGATGCTTTAACCTCTGGGCCACCAGGGAAGCCCAGTCACTACTAGATTTAAGCAAGAAGGAAAGTAGTCCAAGTTAAGAGAGTTGTTCAGGAGTTACCTGTATTCTCTCTAAGCCCTTCCTGAGTGCAGCTGACATTTGTTAGCCGTATACATGCTGCTTAGTTAATATTCATTTTTGCTTATCATCGTAGTTGAAATGGGCTGTGTATGTTTATTTTGAGCTTAACGTAAAGCAAACATCACTTTAGTTGATGGTTCTAATAATTCCTCCTTTAGATGTTTTAAAATAAAAAATTTCAAGAAAATAAGGATATTTGTTGTAGAAATTTTCAAAATCCAAGTGTAACACAAAGGAGAAAACATCGTTTTCCCTTTCCCCATTTCCCCAGGGATTTTAACCCCCTTAATTTGTTGGTATGCCATTCCAAACTCTTATTCTGTGTCTATGTATTCCTAAGATGCCATAATATATCAGGTCATGTTATTCCTCTGCTTAAAATCCTCCATGGATCCCATCTTACTCAGACACAGTGGAGTCTTTACCATGGCCTCCGAGACCCTACAGCGTCTGGGGGGGAATGTGCCTGCACACACAGGTGTGTACATTTCCAGTGGCTCTTTCTAAGTCATTCCCCTGCCTTCCCTCCTGTTCCCTTGTAGCCACGCTGGTTGGTTGATGTTCCTGAAATACAGCAGGCAAGCCCCTGCACCAGGCCTTTGTGCTTGCTCTTCCCTCGGCCTGTGACCTTTCAGGTCTCAAGGATCTTCTTTCACTTTTTAGTTGCTTTGGCTCAGCCTTCCCTATCAGAGATGCCTTCCTTAACCATAGAATACAAAGTGGGAATACCTTATGAGCCCAGTAACCTTCCCCTCGCCCTCACAGCTCCTGTTTTCCTTACCCCAACTTGCTCTTTTTCTATATCACATATTTGGCAAACTTGGCCCATGAACCTTAGATTGCTGAGTCATGTTCTAGAAGATTTGGTGTTGCGTTTCTTCTGTGATCCTTCCCCGCCCCCCTTTTTTTTAACTATGGTACAAAGAACGGATTGAGGCTGTTGGTTTTTGTTTTTGTTTTTTGCATATGAATGTCCAGGTATTCTACCAACACTTGTTGAAAAGACTGTTCTTACTTTGATTATATTGTGTCAAAAATCAATTATCTGTTCATGTGTGGGTTTGTTTCTGGATTCTGGATTCTGCCTTCATTTCTGCCCTTCCCCAGTACTACACTATCTTGATTGCTGTAGCTTTGTGCTTAGTAGTAAGTCTTAAAATGAGGTAGTGTGAGTCCTCCAACTTCTTTTTTCCCCGCAAATATTTTAGTTTTTATATTTTCTCTCCCCCTCTTCCTCCCTCCCTCCCTAGCCTCTTATCACACAGGCTCGGATCTCCAGTCTGATGTGAATAGAAGTGCTAAAAACTGAGAGCTTTGTTTGCTTGTTCTTGAGCATAAAGGGAAAGCCTTCAGTCTCACTACTAAGTTTATGTTAGCTGTAGTGTTTAGTAGATGACCTTTATAAAACTCAGGAAATTGCCCTTTGTTATTATGTCCTAAGACGGTTTATCAGGAATGGATATTGACTTTTGTAAAATGCTTATTTCTCCTTTTCTTTTGAGATGATTATAAGGTTTTTCTTCTTTGATCTGCTAAGATGAGTTTCACTGATTTTTGAATGTTGAGCCAACCTTTTATATATTTCTGGATTCCATTTGCTAATATTAAGATTTTTTTACACCTATGTCTGTGAGAGATGTTGGTATATAGTTTTCTTATATTGACAATATCTTTGGTTTTGGTATCAGGGTAATGGAGGGCTCATTAAAAGAGATAGGAAATATTCCTTCCTCTCTTGTTTTCTGAGTTTTTATAGAATATTGTAAGTTTTCCTTTTTGTTCCACTTTAGCTGTATCCCATGAAACTGATACATTGGCTGAAAACAAGGATGGAGGGTGGTAGACTATATTGGGAGCTGACTCATATTAGACTTCAGTCAACTTTTGTCCCTTGAGGCAGGCAGATTTCCTGAGTTAAGTCAAAGAATTCTTTCAAATCAGGCTGAAGAAGTCTCTGAAGAGAAAAAGACTGACCGTGGCCACAAGGATAGGGCCAGTATTTGTTTCCACTCCTAATGAGCTTGCAATGTTTGTACAATAATGATTTCAGCAGAAATATTCTGTTGACTTGAGGTTAGGTTCCAGTTTTTATAAGACTGAAGGGTTGGGGTTAATAAATGTGAGGGAAATAAAATATAAAAGACCTATTGTCTGAAGTATATAAAATAACAGTTGTCACTTTAAACTTTTGTCAGTGAGGTCAGGTTGTGGATGAAAATAATCTAGCAGTCAGTCAATTAGATTTAGAGGTTTCGCCTTTTCTTGTATCACAGAGGCGGCCGGGGTGGGGGTGGGGGGGTGCGATGGGGGCGGGGGATGAAAGACAAAGGTGAGAATTGTGAAAGTGTTTTGTTAAGCCATTAGGTGATGGCTAGAGGGCACCAAAGTATGGTAACAAATAGGGTTAGAAGTAAAGAAGAAACCCTGAGACATTAGGAAGTGCATCTCATTCCACTGTATTGGGTAGAAGCTGTCTGCTTTGTCATCATCTGTTCTCTCTGAGAGCCTTCAGTCTTCATCTGAAGATCATCTGCTCCAAGAAGTTCATTGACACTCCAGGGTGCAGGTCTCCTGGAAAGGTCTGTTTCATCTGGACTCAAAGGTAATTTTTCTCTGATATTAAAACACTTTTAAAAATTTCTCTTATGATTTGTCAGTTTTTGTTCTCCTACTTCAAGTTTTGAAAATGAAAATAATCTCTCAAAATAGTTTTTAGTTAAAATGCAAATCACCAGACAAATTCAGTTTTTTTCTGTTTTTCTTCCCTTTATATGGTGAAGAAAAATCACAAATTACCTAGTAGCTGCTGCTGCTGCTGCTGCTACTAAGTCACGTCAGTCATGTCCGACTCTGTGCGACCCCATAGACGGCAGCCTATCAGACTCCTCTGTCCCTGGGATTCTCCAGGCAAGAACACTGGAGCGGGTTGTCATTTCCTTCTCCAGTGCATAAAAGTGAAAAGTAAAAGTGAAGTCTCTTAGTCATGTCCACCTCTTTGCGACCCTGTGGACTGCAGCCCTCCAGGCTCCTCTGTCCATGGGATCTTCCAGGCGAGAGTACTGGAGTGGGCTGCCATTGCTTTCTCCGACCTAGTAGGCATTGCACAATACCCCAAAAACATTGCGTTGTAAAAGACACACTGGAAGTTTTAGCATTCTCAAATTGGGAGAGGCAAAAATAAAGAGTTGACAAGGAGACAAGACAGAAACAGAAGTATCTATCTAACTGCAAAACATTTTTACAAGTTGATAATGTAAAAATAGTTGCTATGCAAGTCACTTAGTTATGTCCAACTCTTTGTGACCCCACAGACTGCAGCTTACCAGGCTTCCCTGTCCTTCACTGACTGCGGGAGCTTCCTCAGACTCATGTCCATTGGGTTGGTGATGCCATCCAACCATCTTCATCATCCCCTTCTCCTCCTGCCCTCAATCTTTCCCAGCATCACAATCTTTTCCAATGAGTCGGCTCTAAGTGACAATTACACGAACTTTAATTTTTTTTAAAAAAAGGAATCGTTGTTAAAATAATTTGAGTGTGCCAAAGATATATAGATTTCACAACATTTTTATCTTTTAGTAAGAAGCTACTGCCTGGGCACAGAGTAAATTGGGTCACTTTATGGCAAGAAAACCCTAATTTTAATTTGACTTTATGTACGTCACCCAAATGGTGTTTCACAGTGATGGCTCTGTCTGCCTTTCATAAACACAACTTTCTAAAGCCTTCCTAAATATTTAAGACTATGTCCGACTCTGCAACCCCATGGTCTGTAGCCTGCCAGGCTCTTCTGTCCATGGGTATTTTCCAGGCAAGAATACTGGAGTGGGTTGCCATGCCCTCCTCCAGGGGATCTTCCCAACCCAGGGATCAAACCCAGGTCTCCCACATTGCAGGTGGACCCTATTCATTATCTAATATATATGAGATATATTATTTTGTAACTATATAAGGTTACTACCTTATAGTAAGGTTACTACCTTAACCAAGATAACTCATTTTATTTCCTCCAAACAGAACTAGAATACATGAAACCAAAAACTTTAATTTTTTTCTCCATGGTTGGCTGTATATTTTGCATCTTTTATAGACCTAAAGATTACAAAAATAAATGTTTCCCAAGGCATTTACCCTTACTCTTTAGTCATTCGGTAATTTAAAAATACGAAGCAAGGATAAATTAAAACTAGGTACGTGACCAGCATTTTGTATCTTTTCTGTCAAAGTGTCCAAAGATAGTTTAACTCAATATTAATTTAAGTTCTTAACAAAGTTAACAATGGATTGGGAAACTGCAATTTGTTTACACATGAAGTCCCTATAGTTCGTTGCATAATAAGTATTACACAGGACTAAATCAACTTGACCTAAAATGCAAGAGATGTAGAAAAGTTCAAATCATAAAAACATTAAATCCAAGTCTGTACAAGCTAGTACTTTGCACTAGTATTTTTTTATGTGATAGTAAATATGTGAGAAGATTGAAGGCTGGTTTCAGCTCCATCCATAAGCCAACAATGTAATGTCAAAAGTTTTAACTTTTCTGCCTTTTTAAAATTTCATAAGCTAACATGCAAGGCCATTATTTAATCTGACAATTTTTCTCCTATATTTTAGCAAGCAAAATTTGAAGAGACAATATGTGTAAAGTTGAGACTTAAAAAAAATTACTTGCATTTTATCTGGACTGGAAGAATATGTGACTAACAACTAACAACAGATAACTTTGATTAATTTTTACTTTTTAAAATTAACTTCTAGTTTAAGAGGAAGAGAATAGGGGCCAGGGAGCCAGGTCTAGGCAGATGAGATCAGAAAGTTAACCTACTATCTGGTAATTGTATAATTGTGTAAAGTATAATTTAATATTTATAGAGAGAGCTGTAGGATTTATAGTACAACCCATGTCAGTTTGAAAGTTTTGTTTCTGTCCTTCCATCAGAGATCTTGGCCTAAGGGAGATCATTGCTGTTTGGCCGCTACATTCCTTTATATCTCCTTTATGATCGTCTAGAGGCTTCAAGTTCTTCCTGTTTTCAGCTAAAATGAGAAATTGTTCCAGTGACCTTTTGGTTTACAGTGTCAAGTTTTTGCCTCTCCTGGACCCATCTAAGGAAAGAACTGCTTGAGTGCTTGAATGAGGTCAAGAAGATTTGGGCCAGGACAGAATCGGGAAGTCCTTAACAATGGCACAAAGATCTGAATGTAACCAGAATTAGAAGTTGACATATTCAGGGCCTCCTCATCTAGAGACTGCAGGACTACCTGGAGTTATCATGGATCATTCCAAAGAGTGGAGTTATCATGGATCATTCCAAAGATAGAAAAGGAGAGGAGAGAAAGGAAAGAAAATAAGAAAGTGTGGAACAGGGTTAAGATGAGTATACAAGTGAGGCAGACTTTAAATTTTGTACATTTTTTGGTCTAAGGAGTCTGGACTGTATTTAGAAGTGTCTCCTACTAATTTTTAGCTGTATTTTAAAATAACTTTACACTCACAAGGAATTGCAGAAGAATAGGACTGAGAACTAATACCTTCACCCAGAATTCCCCAGATGCCCTGGTGATAAGACCTTATATAACCACAGTTCATTATCAAAAATAAGAATTTGACAGTAGTACAATGCTTTTAACTAAACTACAGATCTTTTCAAATTTTACAAAGTTTTACATGTATTCATTTTTTAAATGTGTAGTTCTATGACATTTTATCACATATATAAATTCCTACAACTACCACAACAATCAGGATATAAAACTTTCCCATGCTAACCTTTTTAAAATCATATCTTCTCCATAGTTGTAACCACTGGCCACCACTGATCTGTTCTCTATCACCATAATTTTGTCATTTCAAGATGGAAATGTATATATAATTTTTATAAGTGGGAGCATATAGTATATAACCTTTTGAAATTGGCTGTTTTTACTCAGGTTAATAGCTTTGAGATCCTTTCAACCTATTGCATGTATCAATAGTTCATTTTTATTGATGAGTGGTATGCCATTGTACGGACATGCCACAGTTTAGGCACTTTTTATAGGACATTTTGATTGTTTACAGATTTCAGCTATTACAAGTAAATCTGCTGTAAACATTCATGTACAGATTTTTGTGTGGACATGTGTTTTCACATCTCTAGGGTAAATACCCAGGAGTATGATTGCTAATTCCTATGGTATGCTTATGTTTAACTTAAGCTGCCAAAAATTTTCCAGAGTAGATGTATCATCTCATATTCCCACCAGCAAAGTATGAGAGATCCAGTTGCTGTATATCCTCACCAGCAGTTGGTACCGTGAACTTTTTCATGCCATTCTTTACGGTTTCTAATTGAATTTTTTGCTTTCTCACTCTTGCATTTAGAGAATATATATTCTGAAAATAGGATTTGTGAGAATTGTGGATTGCAAATTATCTCCTAGTTCATATATTTTCACCCTTTTAACAGGGTCATTCTCATAGCAAAAGACATAGTATTGATAAAATTCAATTTGTTGTTATTTTTCTTTTATGATTTTGGTGTCATAACTAAGAACTGTGCCCAACCCATAAGATTCTCTCCTATGTTGTCTTGTAAAAGATTCATGATTTCACTTTTCACATTGATATTTATCATCCATCTTGAGTTAATTTTGTGTCAGGTGTGATGATGTTAAAGCTCATTTTTATGAAAGTCTAAAAAGGTACAGTTATTATAATACCATTTATTGAAAGGCCATTGTTTCTCCTTTGACTTGTTTTGCCCTTTTGTCAAAATCTGTACTTGGTGTGTTATTTCTGGCACTGTTTTCTGTCCTGTCCCTCCACCAATACTACATTGTCTTAATTACCATATCTATGTAGTAACTATTAGAAAATTGGGTAGTGTGATTCTACCAGCTTCTCTTTCTTCCTGAAATATTTGCTTTTATATTTCTGTATAAATTTAGAAAGCTGCTCTATGTCTGATTTCAAAAAAAAAATATTGCATTAAGCCTGTAGATGAGTTGGGTAATAATTGATACCTTTAATATGTTGAATCATTTTTCAATCCATAAATACAGTAGGTTTCTCCATTTATTTAAGTCTTTAAAAGTATTTTCATCAGATCTTGTCATTTTCTTCTTGTCATACCAATCCTATACATATTTTGATGAATTTAGACTGTAGCATTTCGTGTGTGTGTGTGTGTGTGTGTGTGTGTGTGTGTGTGTGTGAAGCAATTACAAGAGTGTGTTTATTTTTTATGTGGATCGTTTAAAGTGTTCATTGGCTTTGTTGCAGTAAGGTTTCTATTTTACTGATTTTTGACAGCGAGACATGTGGAGTCTTAGTTCCCTGAGCAGGCATCAAACTCACACGCCCTGCACTGGAAAGTGGAGTCTTAACCACTGGGCTACCAGGGAAGTCTGAGTACATAGACATCCAGTTGATTTTTGTGTGTGGATCTTGTATCTTGCAACCCTGCAAAACTCACTGTAAGTGGTGCTCTCTGTTATGTTTCCTGGAAGAAATGGTATAAAATTGCTGTTATTTTTTCAGTGTTTGATACAATTAAGCAATGAAACCATCTGGCCTAGAGGTTTTTTTATCAGAAGGTTTTAAACTGTGGATTCAATTTCGTTATTATTTACACAACTTCAGGTTACCTATTTTATTTGGGTAAATTTTGACAGTTTGAAGCTTTTGAGGAATTGGTTGATTTTATCTAAGTTGTCAGATTTATGGACATAGAGTTGTTTTCCCTTAGTATCTTTGTAATGTTTGCTGAGTCTGTAGTACTTTTCCTTCTTTCATTCATGATGTTGGTCATTTCTTGTTAGGAAAATGCATCTTTATTATGTCAAAGTCTTTTAAATCATGTATAGGCTATTTACATGTAAGATAATATTGGTCAGTCAGTTCAGTTGGTCAGTCATGTCCGACTCTTTGCGACCCCATGAACTGCAGCACGCCAGGCCTCCTTGTCCATCAACAACTCCTGGAGTCCACACAAACCCATGTCCATTGAGTCGGTGATGCCATCCAGCCATCTCATCCTCTGTTGTCCCCTTCTCTTGGCCTCAGTCTTTCCTAGCATCAGAGTCTTTTCAAATGAGTCAACTCTTCGCATGAGGTGGCCAAAGTATTGGAGTTTCAGTTTCAACATCAATCCTTCCAATGAACACCCAGGATTGATCTCCCTTAGGATGGACTGGTTGGATCTCCTTGCAGTCCCAGGGACTCTCAAGAGTCTTCTCCAACACCACAGTTCAAAAGCATCAATTCTTTGGTGCTCAGCTTTCTTTATAGTCCAACTCTCACATCCATACCTGACCACTGGAAAAACCATAGCCTTGATTAGATGAATCTTTGTTGACAAAGAAATGTCTCTGTTTTTGAATATACTGTCTAGGTTGGTCCTAACTTTCCTTCCAATGAGTAAGCATCTTTTAATTTCATGGCTGTAGTCACCATCTGCAGTGATTTGGGAGCCCAGAAAAATAAAGTCAGCCACTGTTTCCACTGTTTCCCCATCTATTTCCCATGAAGTGATAGGACTAGATGCCATGATCTTCATTTTCTGAATGTTGAGCTTTAAGTCAACCTTTTCACTCTCTTTGTTCTTTCACTTTCATCAAGAGGCTCTTTAGTTCCCCTTCACTTTCTGCCATAAAGGTGTTGGTATCTGCATATCTGAGGTTATTGATATTTCTCCCAGCAATCTTGATTCCAGCTTGTGCTTCTTCCAGCCCAGCGTTTCTCATGATGTACTCTGCATATAAGTTAAATAAGCGGGGTGACAATATACAGCCTTGACGTATTCCTTTTCCTATTTGGAACCAATCTGTTTTTCCATGTCCAGTTCTAACTATTGCTTCCTGACCTGCATACAGATTTCTCAAGAGGCAGGTCAGGTGGTCTGGTATTCCCGTCTCTTTCAGAATTCTCCACAGTTTATTGTGATCCACACAGTCAAAGGCTTTGGCATAGTCAATAAAGCAGAAATAGATATTTTTCTGGAACTCTCTTGCTTTGTCTGTGATCCAACGTATGTTGACAGTTATGTTAAGATTTAAGGCTACTATTTTATTTTCTCTTTGTTCCTTTTGTTTTTCATTGATCTTTCCTATCTTGTGAGTTATTTGAACTTTTTTTAGTACTCCATTTAAATTTACTTACAGCATTGATAAGTTTATCTCTTTGTACAATTTAAGTGGTTATCCTGCATTTGCATATATAATATATATAACAGTTTGCTAGTTCAGATGGTATACCGTCTGGCTACAATGCGGGTGACCCAGGTTCAATCCCTGGGTTGGGAAGATCCTCTGGAGAAGGAAATGGCAATCCACTCCAGTACTCTTGCCTGGAAAATCCCATGGACGGAGGAGCATGGTAGACTACAGTCCACGGGGTCACAAAGAGTTGGACACGACTGAGTGACTTCACTTTGACTTACCAGTATCAGCATTATGTCACTTCAAATGGAATGTAGAAACTGATTATTGGTTAGTTGGAATTTTGTTCCCTTTTTGTGCTAAAGTGCCTGTCAGGTGAGCAACATTGCTCATGTCAGATTTCTCCAAAGTGACCACTGCAATACCTAATTGTCTTTGATAAAATTATGCACCTTGAAGAGAGGTGTGCATGATTTAGCAATATAACAGGTATCATGAAGAAAAGGTATTTGGCCTTATTAGGGAGTGCAAACTTAGACTTAAAAATTCTCATGAGGATTATTGCATTGATAATGTGCTTTTGTAACTGTGTCTCCAGTTCTGTCAAAGACCAGATTGCAGGTGAGGACTATTTGAAAAAACAAAAAAGAAAAAAACAGTTCTAAGAAGACACAACTGTAGAAAGTAAGTCTTAAAATACCTTGAAAGGTGACTTTGTGGGTTGAATTGTCTACCAGCAAGTCATGTTGAAGTCTAAACTCCAGGTACCTGTGAATGTGAGTTTATTTGGAAATAGGGTGAAGTTAAAATGAGGTCATACTGAATTAGGGTGGGCCCTGAATCCAGTGACTGGTGTCATTATATGGAGAGGGAGGTCTGGAGATACACAAAGAGGGAAGTAGGCCATGTAATATAGAGGCAGAGACTGGAGAGCTGAAACTATAATAAGGTAAGGAAAACCAAAGATTGCAACAACTACCAGAAACTAGAAAGGACTCAGGTAATACAGTGACCCAAGGCAGAGTTTATTCCAAGGATTCACGGCTGATGAGATGAGACTTTCTGAACTTAGAAGCTCTCAGAACCAGCCTCACTGGCAATCCATCTGGTCTGTCTCCCTCACTATAGGCTTTCCTTTTATAAAGGAGTGATTGTCAAGAAAATGGACAACTGGGCAGATAAATAGGAATGCTGAGTTAAATGCTTAGCAGCCAAATTTTACCAAAGAGCAGTATAAGATGATCAGAATTCAGAAGTCCTAGGAACTGAGTATAAAACTAATGTTGAAGAGCTCAACAAATTATTTGGAGCTCACATTTCAGCAGCAGTCCTCTTGTAAAGGAAAACCTAGAGACTATGGAGATTCAAGGAGTTGGAGATTTGTTCCTGATTTACAAGTCTGCTGGGAGCCAGCGTGAGGAATCCCTCCCGCCCGCCCGTGGCAATGATCAAGAGGAAGGAAGCCAGACAAAACACAAAGGCGTGATCTAGCTTCAGGGGTTCCCCCTAGGTGTTCCTGAACATCTACCCCCAAAGCCAGAGTCAGCCTGATTTTATTGTTCTGTGCTTTCCACTCTTCTGACACTCTCTGGAAAGAGTTAACTCAGGGCTTCAGTTAACAGTCTCCTGCAAAGGAGTGTCTCAGCTCAAACCCCTCTGATGGCTCCCTAACTTGCCTGACAGAGACTTTTACACCTTGTGATTGTTTACAGCCCCTCAACCGGGAGAGGCACACAGCTTAAAGCATCTAAAAGATACAGAGCCCTTTCTAAGAGCTAAAAATTATATTGATGATGGATTTTCACTATTGACTCAATGACTGCTGCCAGGCCTCCATATTCTTTATCTTTTTAGACACCTGAAGGATATTAATCAATGTAATAGGGATATAGAAATAGGAGTGTAGTAGTTTTGATGTTAGCAACACTAGACTTTTGAGTTAATTACTTTTCTTTGTTATATGTCACTGCACTCCTCTTGTGTCCTTGCTATGTAAGAATGTAACTTTATTTAGTGCTTTCTGAGAGTGGCACCAGACTTTGGGAAGAACAACATAAATAAGTCTTCTGGTTGACAAACCCTTATCAGAAAAAAGGCCGTAAAATGCTAATTGGCTTTCTGGCCAGAAGATGATGTAAATCACCTAAGACTTGTGTATACAACTAGGTATGCAGAGAGAAAGCCTGGTTTTGATAAGAGTCAGGACTGCTGATGCCACATAATTTTATATTACCCATTGATCTCTATGTACAATCAAAAATGTATAAAAGGCCTTTCTGGACAACAGAGGATGGGCCAGTCATTGGAAGGACTGGTTTCCCCCATGTCTCCTCTTTACTCTTAATTTCTGGCTGAATTCCCATCTAGGGCATGGAGGCTTGCTATGTCTACTTACTTGCCCCAGCTTTTAAGATCCATGCAAGGGGGAGCCCAAGGTGGGGCACCCCCCCGCTATTCAAGAGGACGCCGGTGGCCTAATGTAGATGGTGCAAACTTCTTGTCTCGAAGTTTTATTGGTTTTCCACGTAAACCAAGTTATTTAGCCTTTATTCTCCACTTAATTTTCCTACTACACTATTTCTTCCTAATTTAATCTTATATTTCTAATTAAATAAATAAATAAGTTTTTCCTCGCCTATGCCGTTCACCCTTAGAATTACCCTGGATCCACCGGAGCTGGACCCCAGCACAAGTCAAGCATGGTTTGTGACAGAGAAGGGTCTAAGCTAGATTCAGGAAGCTCCGTTCTTGTCATAACTGACCAATCACAGGCCAGCGTGGCCACAACTGAGATCAAAGTGAAGTTTCTTTAGCAAGGTGAGGACCTGAGGGGCATCCTTGTAAGAGAGTTGGAGCAAACGTACAGGTCTGGACTGGTGCTGGGTGATTCAAAGAAGGGTTAACAAGATGGAGGCTGGTAATGATTTGGGTGCTGTCAGAAGCTTGGGGCTACTCAGTAATTGTATACCTTGGTAATTTTATCTAGGAAGTGATATATTTAGAGCAGAGATAGAGTTGTTGACAAAAAGAAAGTCATGTCAGAAACAGGAAGTGCGTAATTACTTTATGCAGAATGTAGTTGCAGAAGGTCTCGTCTCTTGTTTGAGACATGCCTGCTGAGCTGTTCTTCCCCGTCTGGGTCCACTGTCTTCACAGAGCTGCCTTGTCTGATCATTGAGATGTTTCTGTTGATATATGGTGACCATTGTTTATGTTTAGGTGTGGCTGTCGCAGCCTTTCTACTACTTGCCAAGCCTTCTTCCTTTTCTAGGAGTCCGGCCTGGAGACCGCATTTATCACTTCTGCCTACCTGCTGTTGGTCAGGACACAGTCATGTGGCTACAGCTAAGAGGATGAGAAGTGGATTTTAGCTGTGTGCCCAAAGGAAATGTGAAATAAGTTTAGCAGTTATGTGACACTCTTTTCATTGTGTTGTTCTTTTTCTCTTTATCCCCATTTGCACTCCCATAAGACATTCACCGTAGTATTTAATATGTGCCCTTCTGAGGTACCTTCTATATATTTAATTAATTAATATGGATCTTTAAAAGATGCATAGGATTGCTCTGAGTGCATTCTTCAAGTGTAAGTAAATGTTCATTGTATATCATTGTGATCATTTTTACTGCATTTTTGAGATCCATTTACGCTGCTACATATAGATCAAATCCATACCTCCTGATTGCTTCAAAATATTATATTTTATTCATATTCATTTGACATCTTACTTAGCATTTCACCACGTACAAAAAGTCAAAAGCCTTACTAATTTGTCGTATTTATTCTTCCAGTTTTTTTGCCGAGCGGAGCACCCCTTACCACTGGCTTACAGTAATGGTTAATTTTATTCACATGCCTGCGGTTGGACTGGGATTGGCAGAGACAGCTCATCTGTGCTCCATGCACTATTAGCTGCTGCTGGCAAGCTCTCAGCTGACTGTGGCTGGAGTCCCCGGAATGCCCCGTCACCGCTGGTGGATGATGTTGGCTGTTGGCTGGGGCCTCAGCTGGGGCTGTTTGCCAGAGCACCTACACACAACATGTCCATGTTGCTGCCTGGCTTCCTCACAGTGTGGCGGCTTGGTTAATCTAGTCCTGGAAGAGGTTTCAGTTGAGCAGATCTGTCTTTGATGCTGAGAGTTACAACCTGTCTTTCTGTCCTTCTAAATAAACCCTTCTCTTTGTGATAAGACTGCTTAGTTAGACTTTCATGACTTGCTTGGAACTGTCGTTGACAGTCCTACTGCTACCTGAATAGCTGGAGGGTACTCTTTATTTCTCTCCATGCTGTTTGATTTCTCACACCACTCAGTTTAGTTATAATAATAATGCCATCAGCTCCCAGTTATTGAATGCCTGTCACGCACCAGACACTCTACCCTGCACTTCGCATTTAAACCTCACAAAAAACCCACTGAAGATGGCGATTTCCCTATTTTTGGAGGAAGAAATGAAAACTTACATGAATTAGGTCATTTGCTCAGGTTATATGTAATTGATAAGTATGGAACCCAAACCCTACTCAGATCTTTCTAATTTTCAGTCTGTTTTCAGTCTGCCATACTGGACCTGACAGGCATGATTTTTATTCCCTAAAAGCCAACACAGTTCTGTAGCATCAAGCTGTGAGTTGTTCATCAAACCACTTCCTCCTGTTGCTGGGCACACGACTAGATTGCTTCATTGCAGTTAGGCTTAGCCACATGGTTGGGTTCTACCTACAACATGTGAACAGAGGAGACAGACCCTATTTCATGGCCAGGCCCAATAAAATGTCCCCTTTCCTGTCCTTTATGCTCTGCTTCTGCCGTCTATTAATAGTTGATGGTGCCTAAAATGACCTTGGAAACCACACATTGATGATGGTAAAAACTGACAGCCTGGGTCCCTGACAGAGGTCACTGCCACCAACCTCAAACCTCTTTCAACTGTTTATATAAGAAGGAGATAAATTTCTGCTTATTTAAGCCATTATGTATTTAGGGGTCTATTTATTACAGCAGTTAGCCTTCCTTAATTTTTATGGACTGTTTCAATTATGCTTTTGTGGGTAACAAACCACCTCAAAATTTTAGTGGCTTAAAACCACAGTCTTCACTCATGATTCTGTGCATTAGAAACGTAGGCTCTTGCCTATACTTGTTCACGCAGCCACAGCCAGCAGGTGGGTCAGCTGGGGGCTGACTGGTCTAGCATGGCCTGACTCATGTGTCCTGAGAGAAGAGCTAGAGCTGGCTGCTGGCTGGACCATGTGTCTCCAGCATGTTCGCCTGGGGTAATTCACATGGTGGGGGAAGCATTCTCAGCAGCAAGAGGGGGCAAGCCCCAATCTGCAAGTACCTTTAAGGCTTCTACTTGCATGTGTTTGCCGATTTAGCAGTATCCAATGCAAGCCACACAGGTGGAGGGGAAGGTGACTTATCGGGAGTGCTCAGTGCTAGCACTCTCCAGACATGCTGCAGTACTCATGTACAAAGTACACAAATCGTTCAGTGTGTACCACAGCTCAGTCACACATTTGATAAGCGATTCCAGCTTTAAGCTGTATTCATAACCTCTGAATCAAGTTGTAATAGCAAGGTTGGTTTTAATAAAAATTATAATGATTTTTTTAATTACATTTCAGGTCTATATGAAAAAATGAAATATTTGCCAATACGTGATACATTCAGTTTAGTAGCACTGGCACTAAAATGATGATATTGTAGTTTATGGCCTAAATTTACCTGATGTTTTATGAATTCAGTTTATCAAGAGCCTATGGATTTGTAACCAAATCCATACTGTGAAGCAATCTTTAATTGCTAGATTTTTAATCTAGATCTTTAACTCTTTAATCTTTAGATTCACCCTTGTTTAGGGTCACTTGTAAATAAATAAGTTAGAAGTTCAATACTTCCTCATTTCTTTTAGCTTTTTGCTTTCTTAGGCCACACTGAGCCACCTGCGATTACAGAATGCTTTCCCCTCTGCTCAGGGTAAAGTAATCTGCGTGCTTTGCCTCCATGATGGTATCAATACAGTGGTCAAGGCCCTGAGTTCTGGAGCCAGAATGTCCAGGGTCATATCATTTCAGCTGGTTGTGTGACCCTGTGCAATTTAACTACACAGTGCCTCAGTTTTGCGCCTATAAAATGGGGATAATTACCACAAAGTAACTCATAGGATTTTTATGAGATTAAATGAGATATATACACACACACACACACACACATATACACCCTTAGTCCAGTGCCTAGCTGGTTAGAAGTCATAATGACTTTTTTTTAATTTTAGGTTTCTTGAGGTATAATTGACAATTTAATATTTTTAATTACTCTTCAGACCTATATATGAGAATGAAATATTTACTAATATGTCAGAAACTCAGGTTTGTAGGAGGTTGCCTATTAGGAGATGCATGCTGAAGCCACAATAAAAGTTTCAAGATACATAAGTGACTTTCAAATGCTGTAGCAATTAGAAAAATTATATTGAAAATATATTAAGGTAAAACAAATATGATAAAATGTTAATACTTGTCAATATATATAGGATATGAATGTTCATTGATTATTTCAGGTTTTCTGTAGGTTTGAGACCTTTCCTGGTAAAATATGGAGGATGGACATTCTCTCCCCAGTGCTCTCAGCATCCCATTTTTCTTTTCATTCCTCCTTCCTTTCTCCCGTCTGCCCCAGATTCTCTCCTGTCTCTCCCATGAGGGCCTCTTGTCTCTGCTTGTCTACAGGTCATCACCTTACGACTAGCAGCAGCGTATTGCCAGTGTAAGTGGTCAAACATGCAGCTCTGGAGCCAGACTGTCTGTGCTGGCGTATCTGCCGTCTCTCTTCCTGTGTGACCTTGGGCAAATTACTTTTAAACTCTCTGTGGCTCCTCCAGATGGTTGTGAGGAGTGAAGAAACAATGAGTATCTATAAATAATTAAAAGAGGACCTCGTATCTTGAGAGCTTTCTGTAGAAATTTGCCATAATGGCACTATTCTCCTGGTGTCCCTCACTTCTTTTCTGTTCAGCAATGATAGGCCCTGCAGCCTTCCTCCTGAGGACAGGTATTTGAGGGAAGATCGCAAATGCTTCTTTCTTAATACCTTTTTTTTCCCCAACACAAAGGAATTGAAATGAGCAAAAATCCTCCTGAAAAATGTTTCCACATTTAAAAGAAATATTTTCTACTGTTTTTGCTTTCCTGTTACCCTCTGAAGAGATAATTGTTTAACGGTAAATGAAATTCATGGCATTAACACCTTACCCCTAACCTCACAAGCCCACCCTGTCTGCACTGTCTTCTTAACTTCCTTTTGAAATGGCACAACCCTTCTTCCCATGTGAGGCCAGACTGTCACCTGTGCTGGAGATCCCAGCCTCCTTGCCTTCTCAGGAGCCATACATTCTCATTTATTCCTTATTTCTCTAGTACTCACCTTTCCTTCCCATTCCATCTTTTCCATGAACATTTAGCTCCTTCTCTTCTTAAGCTGGGCTTCCCTGTTGGCTCAGATGGTAAAGAATCTGCCTGCAATATGGGAAACACGGGTTTGATCCCTGAAGAAGGAAGATCCCTCGGAGAAGGAAATAGCAACACACTCCAGTATTCTTGCCTGGAGAATTCTCTGGACAGAGGAGCCTGGCAGGCTGCAGTCCGTGGGGTCACAAAGAGTCAGACGGGACTGAGTGACTAACACTTTCATCTCAAGTCAGACGAGGGAACCCTCCCTAGACTCCATATCCCCTTTGAGCCACTGTCCTGTCTTTCTGCTTCACATGATATTTCTGGAAAGATATTTTCCTCTTCTAGTTATTTCTCAATCCACTCCAGTGGCTTCCCTGTTTCCAGTTTAACAAAACGGCTGTTACTAAGGTGACCCATAACCTCTGTGTCACTAAATTCATGGGCATTTACTTTGACTTACAAAAACATTCAGCAGCAGTGTAATCTCCTTATTGAGACCTCTCTATTCATCATTGGCTGGCTTTTGTTCTGTCAGTAATAAAGTACTGTATCTTTGACCCAGGAGGCTCAGGTCTCATGCTAGCTTCTGCCTTGTGAATAGGCCAAAATCCAGTCCCAGACACGACACCATTGTATTCCTAGCAGTCCCATAGTGCTTGGCATGAAGTAGGTGTTCAATATTTGTGAGACGGTGGATGGATGGACAGACAAATGGACTTTCTCAGTTCTGCCAAGATACTGCAGGGATCAGACCTGAAGAGCCAACCGTGTTCTGGATTCATTCTGGGATCATGGGGGAGACAAATGAGAGAACATGAATGTTAATTTGATCTGAAGTTTCTCTAGGCTTATGTGTCTCATTGGAGAGTATTTTGAACAGCCAGCTTCTCTTCTGAAATGTAAACCATCTGACAGAGGTAATCCTATTAGTTCCATTTTATTCTGAATTACTTGAATTCGTGTAATGTTCTGATATTTAGCTGAGTGTAGCAGTAGTGCATAGGGAGGGTTGATGTGGGAGTCTGCAGCCTGGGGTGGGCAGAGGCCTGGGTTCTCTTTCAAAGGGGGAATTCTGGATATTCCTGGGTTTCTTGGAGAGGATATGATGGTAGGGGAACCAGGAAGTTATAATGAGAAGTGGGTAACAGCAAAGGCACATTTGGTCGGCCTCAAGATTTACCCAGAGCCTGCCAGCAGTCACTGGGGACATGCCATAGATGTTCATCTCTGAAGCTCCTGCTGCCAGAATGCTTCAGACAGTAACTGTCCCTGTTGGTATGGGTTGTTCCTCTTTTACAAAGTAACATAAGCATAGTTTTTGCACATAGAATAAAATTATTTTCAGGACAGATAAAAGAGTGAAAAGAATGAATGAAAAAATTAAATTTATACCCACTAAGATTTCTTGAATTAGACACTGAATAATGTGTAGAAAGGCCAACAGCCTTTATGTTGACAGAGAGGTTCTTGGAATAGACAAAGGTGACAAGAAACTCGGAAAGAGATGGGAATACCAGACCACCTAACCTGCCTCTTGAGAAATCTGTATGCAGGCCATTAAGCAACAGTTAGAACTGGACATGGAACAACAGATTGGTTCCAAGTAGGAAAAGGATTATGTCAAAGCTGTATATTGTCACCTTGCTTATTTAGCTTATATGCAGAGTACATCATGAGAAACACTGGACTGAAAGAAACACAAGCTGGAATCAAGATTGCTGGGAGAAATATCAATAACCTCAGATATGCAGATGACACCACCCTTATGGCAGAAAGTGAAGAGGAACTATAAAAAGCCTCTTGATGAAAGTGAAAGTGGAGAGCTAAAAAGTTGGCTTAAAGCTCAACATTCAGAAAACGAAGATCATGGCATCTGGTCCCATCACTCCATGGGAAATAGATGGAGAAACAGTGGAAACAGTGTCAGACTTTATTTTGGGGGCTCCAAAATCACTGCAGATGGTGACTGCAGCCATGAAATTAAAAGGTGCTTACTCCTTGGAAGAAAAGTTATGACCAATCTAGATAGAACATTCAAAAGCAGAGACATTACTTTGCTAGTCAAGGCTATGGTTTTTCCCGTAGTCATGTATGGATGTGAGAGTTGGACTGTGAAGAAGGCTTAGCACTGAAGAATTGATGCTTTTGAACTATGGTGTTGGAGAAGACTCTTGAGAGTCCCTTGGACTGCAAGGAGTTCCAACCAGTCCATTCTGAAGGAGATCAACCCTGGGTGTTCTTTGGAAGGAATGATGCTAAAGCTGAAACCCCAGTACTCTGGCCACCTCATGTGAAGAGTTGACTCATTGGAAAAGACTTTGATGCTGGGAGGGATTGGGGGCAGGAGGAGAAGGGGATGACAGAGGAGGAGATGGCTGGATGGCATCACGGACTTGATGGACGCGAGTCTGAGTGAACTCCGGGGAGTTGATGATGGACAGGGAGGCCTGGCGTGCTGCGATTCATGGGGTCGAAAAGAGTCGGACATGACTGAGCGACTGAACTGAACTGAACTGAACTATCAACAGGAGGTATATCACCCCTAAGCGGGTTAAAGGTGGTTCTTGCGGGGAAAAAAATTTAGCTATTCAATGCCCTGCAAGGTCAGGGTACCTAAACAGAAATACAGTATATTTGTGGTATTAAGAGTTTTATGGTGGAAGAGGGGATTAGGTAAAAATGTCTTAAAATTCTCTTTACAGGGGTGATAATAAAAAGTTGAGAAAAATGGACTAGATGATTCAGATGGCAGCATAATGTTGACTACCAATAGGCCCTCCTCTTGGGAATATGTGTTGACTCAGCAGAAGGAAAAAGATCCCACACATTGTCTGGTGAGTACCCACTGGGAGATCTAAAGGCAGTGGTGGGCAGCTGGGCCATTCCCTGGAGCTGCTCAGTAGGTGATGAGCTGCTGGCTCCGTACAAATGCAATGCCCAAGATGCCAGGCTGACGGGTCCCGACACACATGGCCAGCTCCTGGACAAGACACAGCAATAGGAAGGTATGAATCAGGATGGGAGTCAGGATTCCAGTGACTGACCCACCCACCTTCCACACTCCTGTTCTGACCTCCCTCCGTCACTACTCTCCTGCTAGCTCTCAAGACTGCCATTATTCATTTCTGCTGGAGGCTGGGGGATCAGTAGCAATGTCAACCACATGGATGAAAAGAATGCTAGAAACACAGAACCACATGCTGACATCAAAGACAGAAATGACCTTCAGCCATATGATGTTAGTGTAGAACGCCAGATAATTCAGTCTAACATCTGTGAAGTCAACTTAAAACGCGAACAGACTTTTAGCTTGCTTAATCCCTGCTTCTGAATAGGACCTGGACAGGCAGTTCCTTAACAAAATAAAAATGGAGACAGTGTCAGGATGCTTAGTTCTTGGGTACATGCTGAGTCACTTCAGTCTCGTCCGGCTCTTTGTGATCCTATGGACCAGAGCCCACCAGGCTCCTCTGTCCATGGGGTTCTCCAGACAAGAAGAGTGGGTTGCTGTGCCCTCCTCCAGGGGATCTTCCCAATCCAGGGATCAAACTGGCACCTCTTAGGTCTGCTTGCATTGGCAGGAGTGTTCTTTATCGCTCATGCTACCTGGGAAGCTTAGTTCTTATCCCATAGGTATTCGGCCTCCGGCTTTGGGTTTCTGAGCTGCTTACAAGTCTAGACACTGCTGTCAGTTTGAAAATGGCAGTGTTGTTTCAGAGGGGCTCTCAAGGTGGGGAAGGATGGCTTAGCACTGCTCCCTCTTTTGCCCTATCTCTGATGCTCATTAAGGTCGTGCTAGAGGGGAAAGGTCTGATTAGATAACAAATGTTGCTACTTCTAGAGTCCTACTACATGTCAGACACTGTTTTAAGTGCTTTATAAAAATATTTAGTAATTTACTCCTCGTAACCAAACAGCCTTGCAAAGGGAGCAGTACTACTACAGATGGCAAGCTCAAGTACAGAAAAGCGAAGTCATTGTTCAAGGTCACACAAGTGGTAGCACTGGGATTTGAACCCAGACCCTCAGTACCCACAGAACTGGCTGTAACTCTGCTGTTTCTCTCCCTAACTTAACAGTGTCTTTGAAGTCATGAATGAATGCGCTGACAGTGAAACTGCTCTTAACACCATGTACTTTGGATTTTTATGTAAGTAGAACATTGGATCAGTATCAGCACCCCCTACACAGTTGAGTCCTTCAGACCACTTATGTAATGGACTAATCGCTGGATACATGCTGCCCTCTTGTGATGGAAATAACCCCGGTATCACCTTCTCCAGGTCTCTGGAATACACCTGCTTCCTTTGGTCCAGTCCCATGGTTGTGGCTGGCAGAGGATGTGTGGGCTTTGAAGAGTCAGACTTGGGTCACCTGACATTCTCCAGGGTGTTCCTCACCTTGAGACCGTCAGTCAGTGAGACTTGAAAACAGGCGTCCCGAGTCTTGGAGCTTTTTGCATCATTGGTATATGAAAATAAGACCAGACTTCCCAGAGCAACACTTAAGACACCCCACCGAAGTCCTTGGGGAGCAGAGTTCATTTTGTTTAACTTGCCCTAGTGGATTGGGATCAGGTTTAATAGGCTTGGCAAAAAAAAAAAGGTCAATTGGAGAATGATCTGGAGGTCACAAACTGTCAAAACAGAAGGGAAAATAAAGCCAGGCAGAAGGCCAGTATTCTAGTTCTTGCTCTACAGATAATGTGTGTGACCTAGGGCAAGTCACTTTTGCTCTCTGAGGCCAGTGTCCTCACTGGCATGGTAAGAAGGCTGAACTAAGTGAGCTCAAAATCTTAGCTATTGCCAAGTCCAACCTTCTACAGGAAAGGAAAATCCCTTTCCTGAAGGGAAATCCGCCCCCAGGCCCCCATTTTTATATACATTCTCATTAGTAATTTGATATACATATCCAAACTCACTAGTTCTCATTTTCTTCACTCAGGAAATAATCCCTACTTCATAGGGTTCTTGGGAAGAGTTAGTTACCACCTGACCCAGTGCTAGTGGAATCAGTCAGGCTGGGTTTGTTTACACAGAGCAGAGACACATGCACACATACACGTTCAAAATCAAGGAAAACTGATTTTGAAGATACACTTACTCAGTTATAAGTGACTGTCTTAGTGCCACTTGAGAAAGATGCCAACAGGGCCACTCTTTAGTCCCTGCAGCTGCGGTTATTACCAGCGCCTGTCTGTGGCGGTGGCATTCCTGTGTGTGCGCGCAGGGCCTGGGTGCCATCTAGGGTACAGGTCCAAGGCAGGGAGTCTCATTCCTATTCAAAGGAGATAGCACATTGTTCTCTAACTTCCACCCCCTTCCAAAGCATTTATTATACTCCTAAACCTGATGGATTCATGTAGATTGAAAAAAAAATAATAATTCACAGCAAGAATCTTTTACTTGCTAATCCCACTCCAAAGAAATAATCCTAAAGAAACTTTTTTACTTCCATAGAAATGTCTATAATAATCATCCCTACAACCAGTCTGGACACCTGAATGTCTAACACTTAGGACATAATTAAGCAAATTAACACACCAATAGAATACAAATGATAAGTATAAAGATGAATAACTGTGGGAAAAGTAAATAAATTATAAATGTTCACTGTGATTATAACTATATAAAAAGATGTCAAAATAGTCAACCCTAAAAAGGAAATTCTGACATGCATGAACTTTGAGAACATCATGCTAAGTGAAATAAAGAGCCACAGAAAGACTCTGTATGGCTTTACTTATGTGAGGGAACTAGAATAGTCACAATCACAGAGAAAGAAAGTAGTAGGTGGTTGCCAGGAGTGGGGGCAGGGGGAATTATGTTTAATGAGCACAGAGTTTTAGTTTTACAAGAAGGGTAATTCTGGAGATGGGCATTGGTGATGGTTACACAACATATGAATGTGTTTATACCACTGAAATGTATAGAAATGATTAAGATGATAAATTGTATATTACATGTATTTTACAATAGTAAAAGTCTCCATGTAGGCAAACTATGGAAAAATGACATGCAAAAATTAACTTGCTATTAGCATTATTATAAGCATTATTTGCAGAACACCTCATGAGAAACGCTGGACTGGAAGAAGCACAAGCTGGAATCAAGATTGCCGGGAGGAAAATTCAATAACCTCAGATATGCAGATGACACCACCCTTAAGGCAGAAAATGAAGAGGAACTCAAAAGCCTCTTGATGAAAGTGAAAGTGGAGAGTGAAAAAGTTGGCTTAAAGCTCAACATTCAGAAAAAGAAGATCACGGCATCTGGTCCCATCACTTCATGGGAAATAGATGGGGAAACAGTGTCAGACTATTTTGGGGGGCTCCAAAATCACTGCACATGGTGACTGCAGCCATGAAATTAAAAGACACTTACCCTTGGAAGAAAAGTTATGACTAACCTAGATAGTATATTCAAAAGCAGAGACTTTACTTTGCCAACTAAGGTCTGTCTAGTCAAGGCTATGGTTTTTCCAGTAGTCATGTATGGATGTAAGAGTTGGACTGTGAAGAAGGCTGAGCGCCAAAGAATCGATGCTTTTGAACTGTGGTGTTGGAGAAGACTCTTGAGAGTCCCTTGGACTGCAAGGAGATCCAACCAGTCCATTCTGAAGATCAGCCCTGGGATTTCTTTGGAAGGACTGATGCTGAAGCTGAAACTCCAGTACTTTGGCCACCTCATGTGAAGAGTTGACTCATTGGAAAAGACTCTGATGATGGGAGGGATTGGGGGCAGAGGGGAAGGGGATGACCGAGGATGAGATGGCTGGATGGCATCACGGACTCGATGGATGCGAGTCTGAGTGAACTCAGGGAGTTGATGATGGACAGGGAGGCCTGGTGTGCTGCGATTCATGGGGTCGCAAAGAGTCGGACATGACTGAGTGACTGAACTGAACTGAAGCATTATTTTCCACAGTTTATTGTGATGCACACAGTCAAAGGCTTTGGCATAGTCAATAAAGCAGAAATAGATGTTTTTCTGGAACTGTCTTGCTTTTTTGATGATCCAGCCAATGTTGACAAGTTCATCTCTGGTTCCTCTGCCTTTTCTAAAACCAGCTTGAACATCTGGAAGTTCACGGTTCACGTATTGCTGAAGCCTGGCTTGGAGAATTTTGAGCATTACTTTACTAGCGTGTGAGATGAGTGCAATTGTGTGGTAGTTTGAGCCTTCTTTGGCATTGCCTTACTTTGGGATTGGAATGAAAACTGACCTTTTCCAGTCCTGTGGCCACTGCTGAGTTTTCCAAGTTTCCTTGCATGCTGAGTGCAGCACTTTCACAGCATCATCTTTTAGGATTTGAAACAGCTCAACTGGAATTCCATCACTTCCACTAGCTTTGTTCATAGTGATGCTTTCTGAGGCCCACTTGACTTCACATTTCAGGCTCTAGGTGGGTGATCACACCATCATGATTATCTGGGTCATGAAGATCTTTTTGTACAGTTCTTCTGTGTATTCTTGCCACCTCTTCTTAATATATTCTGCTTCTGTTAGGTCCAGACCATTTCTGTCCTTTATCAAGCCCATCTTTGCATGAAATGTTCCCTTGGTATCTCTAATTTTCTTGAAGAAATCTCTAGTCTTTCCCATTCTGTTGTTTTCCTCTATTTTGCACTGATCGCTGAGGAAGGCTTTTTTATCTCTCCTTGCTATTCTTTGGAACTCTGCATTCAAATGGGATTATCTTTCCTTTTCTCCTTTGCTTTTCGCTTTTCTTCTTTTCACAGCTATTTGTAAGGCCTCCTCAGACAGCCACTTTGCTTTTTCGCATTTCTTTTCCATGGGGATGGTCTTGATCCCTGTCTCCTGTACAATGTCATGAACTTCCATCCATGTTCATCAGGTACTCTGTTTATCAGATCTAGTCCCTGAAACCTATTTCTCACTTCCACTGTATAATCATAAGGGATTTGATTTAGGTCAACCTGAATGGTCTAGTGATTTTCTTCAATTTCAGTCTGAATTTGGCAATAAGGAGTTCATGATCTGAGCCACAGTCTGCTCCCCGGTCTTGTTTTTGCTGACTGTATAGAGCTTCTCCATCTTTGGCTCAGGAAGCAACAGTTAGCAACAGTTAGAACTGGACATGGAACAACAGACTGGTACCAAATAGGGAAAGGAGTACCTTAAGGCTGTATATTGTCACCCTACTTATTTAACTTTTATGCAAAGTACATCATCATGAGAAACACTGGGCTGGAAGAAGCACAAGGTGGAATCAAGATTGCCGGGAGAAATATCAGTAACCTCAGACATGCAGATGACACCACCCTTATGGCAGAATGTGAAGAGGAACTAAAAAGCTTCTTGATGCAAGTGAAAGAGGAGAGTGAAAAAGTTGGCTTAAAGCTCAACATTTAGAAAACGAAGATCATGGCATCTGGTCCCATCATTTCATGGGATATAGATGGGGAAACAGTGGAAGCAGTGCCAGACTTTATTTTTGGGGGCTCCAAAATCACTGCAGATGGTGACTGCAGGCATGAAATTAGAAGACGCTTAATCCTTGGAAGAAAAGTTATGACCAACCTAGATAGCATATTCAAAAGCAGAGACATTACTTTGCCGACTAAGGTCCGTGTAGTCAAGGCTATGGTTTTTCCAGTGGTCATGTATGGATGTGAGAGTTGGACTGTGAAGAAAGCTGAGCACTGAAGAATTGATGCTTTTAAACTGTGATGCTGGAGAAGACTCTTGAGAGTCCCTTGGACTGCAAGGAGATCCAGCCAGTCCATCCTAAAGGAGATCAGTCCTGGGTGTTCATTAGAAGGACTGATACTGAAGCTGAAACTCCAGTACTCTGGCCACCTCATGTGAAGAGTTGACTCATTGGAAAAGACCCTAATGCTGGGAGGGTTTAGGGGCAGGAAGAGAAGGGGACGACAGAGGATGAGATGTCTGGATGGCATCACCAACTCGATGCACATGAGTGTGGGTGAACTCCGAGAGCTGGTAATGGACAGGGAGGCCTGGCATGCTGTGATTCATGGGGTCACAAAGACTCAGACATGACTGAGTGAAATGAAGTATTATTTTAAAAATTTTAATGTTGTCATACTGCTTTTGTAATACAAATGTGACAGAGAGGAAACTGTCAAGGAAAAAAAAATCAAGTTATTTTTATATTTGTTCTTTGCCCCAAAAAGCACCTAAGTAGGCATGGGGAAAATCAGAAACTTGTTTAGCATCCTTGAAATTATTTTATAATTTACCTAGTTTAAAATCTTTTTTTATTATTCATTCATTCATTTCATTACAAATCACTGGGGGCCTACACTCTTTTAGTGCTTAGTGCTTCCGAAAGAGTTTTAAGCTGGTCTGGGTGCAGTTAATTCAGCTTTAATTCTGTGAGAATCCTGCTGGGGTGGCCTCTGGGCTCTGCAGCTCTGCGGCCAGCCCATCTGTGTGGCAACATGAGCTTTGGCCTCCTTACCAGCTAATTCCGCTTTTCATTAAAATTCCTCTCTATGGACCTGAGATGATGGTCATGCTTTTGCCTCTCAGGTCCAGAGCAAGGATTTTTAGTCCTGTAAGTGAGCAATTAGTTACTGGAAATAGACATGTGTCACCCCTGGAAGTGGACCAAAACACCACCGAGCCAAATGTGCCTTCTCAGTTGGGGAGCTGAAAGGGACACCTGGCAAAGGCTGGCGGGCCTGGCCTTGTGCGGTGGTGCCAGCTTCGCTCTGTTCTTACTGTGCAGTGAAGACATGGATGCGCCTCCCTCTGTTCAGTGAGTGGCACGTACTTGTAAGAATGAGGACAACTCATGGCTGTGCTTCTCCCTGGAGGAGTCAGGATACTGCAGGAAGCTCAGTGTTGAATGCTTCTAGGCTTGAATTTGATAACTTTTAGTGCTATATTTGACCTTGTTGGGACGTTTCCTAAGCCTAAGAATGTCAAGGGGATACCGGGGGATGCCACTGTCAGCAGAAATGTGAAACGTTGGTTTTATAATTGTTGTTGTTTAGTTGCTAAGTCATGTCTGACACTCCAGGATCCTCTGTCCATAGGATTTCCCAGGCAAGAATACTGGAGTGGGTTACCATTCCTTCTCTAGGGGATCTTCCTGATTTAGGGATCAAATCCAAGTTATCATACTGTGTATTGAGCACTGGGGGCTTCCCTGATAGCTCAGTTGGTAAAGAATCCACCTGTAGTGCAGGAGACCCTGGTTCGATTCCTGGGTCAGGAAGATCCACTGGAGAAGGGACAGGCTACCCACTCCAGTATTCTTGGGCTTCCCTTGTGGCTCACCTGGTAAAGAACACATCCACAATGTGGGAGAGCTGGGCTTGATCCCTGGGTTGGGAAGATGCCCTGGAGAAGGGAAAGGCTACCCACTCCAGTATTCTGGCCTGGAGATTGGGGTCGCAAAGAGTCGTACACGACTGAGCGACTTTCACTTTCATTGAGCACTGACCTGGCACCCGCATTGTGCTGATCTCCATGCGGCAGCTCATTTCATCCTCACAACAACTCTGTAAGTCAGTACTCTGGGGTTTCCGTTTTCAAGGTGGAAATTGAAATTCTGACAGTCAAGATGTGGCCCAAAGCCCCACAGTGATTTTACATGGCTTATTTTATAAGTTCCAAGTCAACATGGACATGTAGGTCTGAAACAATCAACTAACATGTCCTGTGGAAACAGTCGTATCCTGTTTGTGGAATTCCTCCCCTCCCCCAATTTCCTATTATCTTTTTCTTGATTTCTCCATTTCTTTGCAGAGAAGTTGGCCTATGGACAGTGGAGAACCTTTCCAACAAATCAGGAGTCTAATCTCTTTTGTAAGAAAATCCATCATTCACCATCTGGAAGACCAAAGTATTTCCAGGTTAGAATTTAACCCAATACTACACAAATTCAGTTTCCCTTAGAGGCAACAGTTTTAATTTTCATAGTCTCTAAAAGTAGTGATATTTGGTAGTTTCTGGGTTCGTTTTTTTTTTGTCTTTAATTTAAATTTATTTTAATTGGAGGCTAATTTCTTTACAATATTGTATTGGTTTTGCCATACATCAACATGAATCCGCCCGTGTTCCCCATCCTGAACCCCCTCTCACCTCTCTCCCCGTACCATCCCTCTGGGACATCCCAGTGCACCAGCCCCAAGCATCCTATATCCTGCATCAAACCTGGACTAGTGATTCATTTCTTATATTATACATGCTTCAATGCCATTCTCCCAAATCATCCCACCTTCTCTCTCTCCCACAGAGTCCAAAAGACTGTTCTATATATCTGTGTCTCTTTTGCTGTCTCGCATACAGGGTTATCGTTACCATCTTTCTAAATTCCATATATATGCATTAGTACACTGTATTGGTGTTTTTCTTTCTGGCTTACTTCACTCTGTATAAAAGGATCCAGTTTCATCCACCTCATTAGAACTGATTCAAATGTATTCTTTTTCATGGCCGAGTAATACTCCATTGTGTATATGTACCACAGCTTTCTTATCCATTCATCTGCTGATGGACCTCTAGGTTGCTTCCATGTCCTGGCTATTATAAACAATGTTGCGATGAACATTGGGGTACACGTGTCTCTTTCAATTCTGGTTTCCTCAGTGTGTATGCCCAGCAGTGAGATTGCTGGGTCATAAGGCAGTTCTATTTCCAGTTTTTTAAGGAGTCTCCACACCATTCTCCATAGTGGCTGTACTAGTTTGCATTCCCACCAACAGTGTAAGAGGGTTCCCTTTTCTCCACACCCTCTCTAGCATTTATTGCTTGTAGACTTTTGGATTGCAGCCATTCGGACTGGCGTGAAATGGTACCTCATTGTGGTTTTGATTTACATTTCTCTGATAATGAGTGATGTTGAGCATCTTTTCATGTGTTTGTTAGCCATCTGTATGTCTTCTTTGGAGAAATGTCTGTTTAGTTCTTTGGCCCATTTTTTGATTGGGTCTTTTATTTTTCTGGAGTTGAGCTGCATGAGTTGCTTGTATATATTTTGAAATTAGTTGTCAGTTGCCTCATTTGCTATTATTTTCTCCCATTCTGAAGGCTGTCTTTTCACCTTGCTTATAGTTTCCTTTGTTGTGTAGAATCTTTTAATTAGGTCTCATTTGTTTATTTTTGCTTTTATTTCCACTATTCTGGGAGGTGGGTCATAGAGGATCCTGCTGTGATTTATGTCAGAGAGTGTTTTGCCTATGTTCTCCTTAAGGAGTTTTATAGTTTCTGGTCTTACATTTAGATCTTTAATGCATTTTGAGTTTATTTTTGTGTATGGTGTTAAAGTATTCTAGTTTCATTCTTTTACAAGTGGTTGACCAGTTTTCCCAGCACCACTTGTTAAAGAGATTGGTTCATTTTAGAATCTCAAAAGTTTAGTTTTAGCAGTTTATAATAAAATATTCTGTCAGCTGGGAAGTGTGGTTTTCTGACTTGGCAAGTCTGAAGTCTGTTCTAAGCACCCTTGGCATTGAACTCACCAAGCGCTCATTCCTTTATGTGATCTGGGCATATCTGCTGCTCAGATATTCTGGAAGAGAGGTCCTCCCTTGGGTGGGGGTGGGAGTGGTGACTGTTAAGCAGATACCCAAACCTGGGGTGGCCAGGACCTTAGGGGAATAGCTCCCATGTGACC
Source organism: Nanger dama (assembly GCA_917880005.1). NCBI lineage: Eukaryota > Metazoa > Chordata > Mammalia > Artiodactyla > Bovidae > Nanger > Nanger dama. The sequence continues at coordinate 31,966,864 of CAKJTW010000022.1, forward strand.
AAGTGACTGTACAGGATTTCCCCCCTCACTTTCAAGGCTAACTTGTTGAATTATACCCTGCTTAACCGGGGCTGCTGTATAAAGCCTGGCTGGACTTCTGACAACTCCAAGGTACTGTTGACTGGTAAGCCCACTTACCCGTCAGCTCAGTGCCTCTTGCCACAGTGGGTACAAGCCCACCCTGGTCCTCTACTTGGCAGCCGAGAAGGGTAGGGAACAGCCCATCGGGAAACTGTGGTGAGGGCCATGAAATCTGGCTATGCCAGTATACCCTGGCCCCAACCTCCAGGGACTCAAGGTATTCCCTCTGGGAGGCCACTTGTGTGGACTGGGAGGCCTAGTTAGATGGAGAGGCCTCAGATACTTCCTCTGCCTTCTTCCTTCTCTTGGTAGGTGGAGGGACTTGTGAAGGATAACACTGAGGATACCTCTGACTGTCCCTCGTCTGGTTCTCCTCACAGCATGTCACCCTGGGGCCCCACCCAATGCAGTAAATGCCTCTGAAGGGGTCACAGCGTGCTTGCCAGGCCAACTTCCTTTTTAAAACCCCTGACTCAGACAATTGGAAGGACTGATGTTGAAGCTGAAACTCCAATACTTTGGCTACCTGATGCGAAGAACTGTCTCATTTGAAAAGACTCTGATGCTAGGAAAGATTGAGGGCAGGAGGAGAAGGGGACAACAGAGGATGAGATGGTTGGATGGCATCACTGACTCAATGGACATGAATTTGGGTGGACTCCAGGAGTTGGTGATGGACAGGGAGGCCTGGCGTGTTGCGGTTCATGGGGTTGCAAAGAGTCGGACATGACTGAGCGATTGCACTGAACTCAATTAGAAATAATGAGGGTTTCAGTATTTTACTAACAAATGCATTGGCAAATGAACGAGTTATCTGGTAAAACCTCCTCCTTCCCCCATTTAGCATCCACTGCATGCCCGCCATGGTGGCAGGGGTCTAACGTGCTCTCCCAGCAGAGTTCTCAGCAACTCTGAGCCTTGCCCTCCCACACAGCCACCCTCACAACTGCTCAGGGGCAGGAGACTTCCCTTTCTCCACAGGGCAAGAGAGAAGCTCCAGTTTGGATGTCACGGCCACAAGGGCACGCCAGGCCTTTATTCCTTTTGGAGGACGGTACTGATTCTTCTTCCTGGGGCAGAGCCCACAGCATCAGCCTTCTGGAGGTCAGCTCCATCCCACGAAAGCCCTGAGTAGAGCCTCAGTGTTATGAAGACATTGCCCTGTCCCCCAGCCTGGTGAAGAGGGCATCCTGCCATCTTTGTCAGCAGATGGTGAGACTCCAGGACTAAGGCAAAAGCCCACTGTGGGTCCTTCCTTTGGCACCAACTCCCTACAGAGCCTTGGAGGAGGCAAACCCCACACTGCACCCCCTCAGTGTCTACAGTGAGGTGGGAAGGGTACCAACACTTGGGGAGGCACTGAGGAGGAAGACAGTATTTCAGGAAAAATACTTGCCTTTGTTGAGCACCTTTGCCCCCTAAGAAACATGGTACCAGCTGTGCACCGCGTCGACTCTTCAGTGAGCACGGCGGTGGCTGATTCGCTCCCCTAGCCTTTGGGCAGGCATTCCTAGGAGCTCTAAGTCTCACTCCTCTAGGTGCAGATTTAAATAACCATGGCTGTGCGTTAACATCTCTTTATAGAATGTTTACAGTCACTAAAATGGCTCGTGCTTTTTCCTGCAGAATTGGAACAACTACTCGGGGCCTCTGCCAGTCAGAGGGATCTCTGCCAGATCCCACTTGATCTGCATCATGAAGGCTGGATTCCTAGAAGTCCCACCTCAGCAGACCCTGGATGCCGCCATCCAAGACAGGCGACTGCACCGAGCTGCCCCCAGGGCCAAGACCCACCCACGAGAAAATATCCCCTCAGAAACAGACAATCCGCTTCTCCTCTTCGAAGGCCTTGGCCTCCTCTGGCTTTATCAAGTTTCCATTTAAGCTGTTGGAGAAAAAGAACACGAGTAAGTGAGGGACTGCTGTCTACACCTTCCCAACATGTGTGCCCAACACGCGCATGCTTCACACAGCCCTGAAATTCCAACACTTTTTTCTTTTTAAAACTGAAGTATAGTTGATTTACAGTATTGTGTTATTTTTAGGTGTATAGCATGGTGATTCAGTATTTCTGAACATTATTTTTCATTACAGGTTATTATAAGATAACGGGTGTAATTTCCTGTACTACACAGTATATTCTTATTATTTTATAATATAGTAATTTGTATATGTTAATCTCATACCCCTGATTTGTTCCTCACCCTTTTCTAGGGTAACCCAGGGTAAACTTTGGGTAACCACAAGTTCATTTTCTGTATTTGTGAGTCTGTTTCTGTTTTGCACATATACAGGCATGTGTGTTATTTTTTAGATTCCATATCTACCTGATATAATAGTTTTTCTTTCTGTGACTTATTTCTTTTAGCATAATATTCTCTGGGCCCATCCACTTTGTAAATAGCACTATTTCATTCTTTTTATGGCTGAGTAATATTCCATTGTGCATATGTGTGTGTACATATATATGTACATATGCATATATGTGCATGTTTATCACATATGAATCCAGTCATCTGTTGATGAGCACTTGGGTTGCTTCCATGTCCTGGCTATTGTAAATAGTGCCGCTGTGAACACTGGGGTTCTCTTTTCAGATTAGTGTTTTCTTTTCCTGGATATATACCCAGAGGTGCAATTGCTGGATCCTATGGTAGTTCTACTGTTAGTTTCAGAATCCTCCATATTGTTTTCCACAGTGGCTGCACCAATTTACATTCCCACCAACAGTGTACGAGGGTTCCAATTTCTCTATATCCTCTCCAACATTTATTATTTGTAGACTTTGGTGGCCATTCTGACAGGTGTGAAGTGATACCTCATTGGGTTTAGATTTGCATTTTCTAATAATTAGTAATGTTGAGCACCTTTTCATGTGCCTGTTGGGAATCTGTAAATTGTCTTTGGAAAAGCATCTATTCAGGTCTTCTACCCATTTTTTAATCGGGCTGTTCTTTTGATGTTGAGTTGTATGAGCTGTTTGTATATTTTGAACATTAACCCCTTGTCAATTTCATCATGTGCAAATATTTTATCCCATTCTGCAGGTTGTCTTTTCATTTTTTCATGGGTTTCCTTTGCTATGTAAAAGCTTTTAAGTTTAATCAGGTCCCATTTATTTATTTTTGCTTTTATCCATTTTGCCTTAGAGCTACATTTTTAATTCCTAATGTCATATTTTATATCTCCCTGCTTATCCCTTTATTGTTTAGTGTAGTTATAGTCATTTTTACAATTTTTTCACTTTTAATCCATGTACTGGCTTAAGTGATATTCAATCCTCAATATATATTTGCTTTTCCTATTGGTATTTTCCCTTTCCTATAGATTCTTTTCCATTTAGAGAAGATTCTTCAACATTTCTCTTAGGGTAGGTTTTGTAATGGTGAATTATTTGCTTTTTGCTTTTCTGAGAAATTCTTATATTCTAAATGATAATCGTCCTGGGATTAAGTATCCTAGGTTGATATTTTTCCATTTCAGGACTTTGAATATATCATATTATTAATATTTCCTCTGGCATGCAAGGTTTCTGCAGAGAAGTCAGCTGATGGCCTGATGGGGATTTCCTTGTATAGGATTGTTTTTCTCTTGCTGCCTTTAGAATTCTTTCTTTAACTTTTGCCATTTAATTATGCTATGTCTTGGTGTGGTTCTGTTTGGGTTCATCTTATTTGGGACCTTCTGAACTTCCTGTTCCTGGATATTTGTTCCCTTCTTTAGGTTTGGGAAGTTTTCAGCCATAATTTCTTCAAATACATGTTTTATTCCCTTCTTTTCTCCTTCTGGAATCCTTACACAGCAGATATTGGCACATTTTATATTATTCCATAGATCTATTATGTTGCTTTCATTTTTTTCATTTTCTTTGTCTGCTGTGTTGATTGATTTCCATTTTATCTTTCAGATCATTTGGATTTGTGTCATTTAGTCTGCTATTGCTTTTACAGTGAGTTTTATCTCAGAAATTGAATTTTTGGTTATATCTTTTTATAGTTTTTGTTAAAATGATCTGTGCTTAGGTCAGTTTTCTTTCTTCATTCAGTTAGCATTTTTATTACCAGCATTTTGGTAACAAAAACTACCAAAAAGACCAATTACCTATATTTCATTACTTTTTCCAGGGGGCTTCTCTTGCTCTTTCAATTGGGAGTAATTTCTCTGCTTTTTCCTTAACTGTTTTACCTAAATTCACTGGAAAAGAGAAAAGCAATCTATTGTGGTCATGGAGAGGTATTTTTATCTGAGTGTCCCTATGTAGACTGCGTGTGCCCGGTGTCTTTGCTGTGAGGACTGAATTTGATTGTGGATGCCAGCCATGTCTTCTTTAGGGTGTGCTGGCCACCATCACCTTGATGGAGTATGGCTAGAACTGAAAGAGCTAGAACCTGCACAGGATGTGATGTGGGACATCCTCTCTGCCCAGTGACCATCGCAAAGGGAAGGTGCTGCTCCGGAGTTGCTGGAGCAAATGCCCTGAGCTTTGGGCTATAGAGTTGGCTCTGTCCCCTGTATGTTTTCCCTTCTCCCTGCACTGGGGCTTGTGCGTTTACAGAGGTCTGATGTACCACCTGTGCAGGCATTTCACATGCAGCCCAAGGTCATGATTCTTCCCATTGTGGTCATGCCAGGTCTAGTGCAAGGTTGTGGCATGGAGAGGCTGGAGCATCTGCTTGGCTAGCAGTGGGGGTCATGGCCTCAGGGCTGAAGCGGCTGTGCTGCCATCAGACATCTGGGCTGCTTTGTTAGTGCTGTTCAGCAGGCTTCTGGGGGCCACGGCCTGGCACTTGGCTTCTCTAGATCCAATGCCAATCTGTGGTGTGGAGTGAATGGGCCTGGGGTGTTTGCTCAGCACGGCTTTGGGAGCACAGTGAGGTAGCAGCCACTTGGGCAGACCTCTTTCTGCCCTGTCTGGTGGCAAGCAAGCACCCACACACTCCTCCCAAGCGGAGGCTAGGCGCTCCAGCCTTTCTGTCATACTGGTTCTCCAAGCAGCCAAAGGGGCTTGTCTCCTCTGCACAGGAGCCCAGGACTGGGACACCCAGTCTGTGGTTCAACCCGCTCACTTCCCAGGCTTCCTTTTCCTCTTAGTCTTTTCCATGGGGTGCCATCCTCACCTGATTCTTTTGTTTTTACCCATCCTACCTGACTACATGGAAATCTTTCTTGTAGCCTTGGTTGTATAGGAGTTCTCCTGCCAGTTTCCAGTTTTCCATGAGACTTGTTCTACACTTGGATGTATTTTCAATGTGTCTGTGGCAGGAGGTGAGCTCCACATCCTCTTACTCGGCCATCTCGATGACTTGTTTGATTTAATCCTTTCCAGATGGCCAACAAACACATGAAAAGATGCTCAACATCACTCATTATTAGGGAAATGCAAATCAAAACTTCAAAATGCAACTTCAAAACCTCACACCAGTCAGAATGTCCATCATCAAAACAAATCTACAAATAATAAATGCTGGAGAGGATGTGGAGAAAAGGGAACCCTCCTGCACTGCTGGTGGGAATGTAAATTGCCACAACTGCTATGGAGAACAGTATGGAGGTTCCTTTAAAAACTAAAAACTATCATGCTGCTAAGTTGCTTCAGTCGTGTCCAACTCTGTGCGACCCTATAGATGGCAGCCCACCAGGCTCCCCATCCCTGGGATTCTCCAGGCAAGAACACTGGAGTGGGTTGCCATTTTCTTCTCCAATGCATCAAAGTGAAGTCACTCAGTTGTGTCCAACTCTGTGCGACCCCATGGACTGCAGCCCACCAGGCTCCTCCGCCCACGGGATTTTCCAGGCAAGAGTACTGGAGTGGGGTGCCATTGCCTTCTCCAAAAAACTATCATAGGACCCAGTAATCCTACCCCTATGCATATACTCTCAGAAAACAATTCAAAAGATACATGTGCTCCAGTATTCACTGCAGCACTACTTAAAATAGCCTAAATGTCCATGGACAGAGAAATGGATACAGAAGATATGGTATACATATACAATGATATATTACTCAAACACAAAAAGGAACAAAAAGGGTCAATGTGGATGAACTAGAGTCTGTCATACAAAGTGAAGTCAGAAAAATATATTAATGTATATATATGGAATCTAGAAAAACAGTACTGGTGAACCTATTTGCAGGGCAGGAAGAGAGGTGCAGACATGGAGAACGGACTTGTGGACACAGTGAGGGAAGGAGAGGCCGGGACAGATTGAGAGGGTAGCATTGGCATACATGCATGCCCATGGGAAGCAGACCGCCATGGGGAGCTGGGAGAAATACGTACACACACAGCTGATTCACGCTGTTGTAGCGGAAACTAACAACTGTTGTAAAGCAATTATAATCCAATTCAAAAAAATCCCTTCATGGAGTAGGTCTGAGGTCACCAACAGCCTCTATAAAACTGAATATTTTTCAGGCCTTATCTTTCTTGATCTTCACAGGCATTTCTTCCTCCCCCCTTGAAACTCTACCATCCATTTCTTGGCTTGATATTTACAGTCTCTGATATTTTACAGCTGATCACTCCATCTTCTTTTTATATTCTCCTCCATATAACCTCTAAATAATGGATTTCCTCCAGGCTTGGGGCCCAGCCCTTTTCCCCCAGAAGAACCTCATCTAGCCCTGGCCTCATCGGTATGTATGTCAGTGACCTGGGCGAGACCTCTCTACTCCGGAGCCTCTTACCTGCTTGACATTTTCATCTGGATGCCTCCCAGGTACCTCATAGTGGGCACCTCTCCCCAGGGTGCCCCAGCTCTGTGAATGGCACCATTCTTCCTCCAGTTGTGCAAGTTAGCGACCTGAAGGTTAACCTTCCCGCCTTCATATTCTGTCACAAGTTTTGTTTCCTAAATATCCCTAGCATGGCTCCCTGGAACCTCTCCACATGTTCCCACCACTGTCCTGATCTGAGTACCTACCACCTCTTCTCTGCCCCACTGGCTGTCCCGCTAACTGTCCCTTGACGTGGCCTCTGGCCTTTCCCAGTCCACTTTCCTACAGGAGCCAGGGTGGTTTTTGTTTTTGTTTTTAAAAACAGTGTGGTTCTGAGCACATCCCTCTGCTTGAAACCCTTCAGTGACTTACTACTGCTTTTAAGATAAACACCAAAAATATCCAACACGACTCATAGATCTTTCAGGGTCTAGTCTCCACCCCTATCACCTCCACCTCCTGTGGCCCTCCTTCACACTGTTCTTCAAAGGTACCACGTTCCTTCGTGCCTCAGAACTTTTGCACATGACGTTCTCCTTCCTAGAACACCTCCCACCTCAGCTGATGATTTCCTATTCGTCCTTCATGGCTTAGTTTAAATGCCACTTCCTTCCAGAGACCTTCCCTGAAACCTCCTTTGTATCAGGTTCCTGTCTCATCTTTCTCCTCTCCAGCACTCATCATGATTGTCATTAAATAATTACTTGAATAATTTTTTCCTTTACTATGTCTTCCTCACTAACCCATGAGAGCAGCTCCATCTTGCTCACTACTGGATTCTCGGAATCGGCACAGCACCTAACATTCAACACATTAAGATGCAGTGCTTTCCCTGGGGACTCTGCAGTGACTATGACACAGGCCCTGCCCTCAAGGAGCTCACAGTCTGGAGGAGAGAGCCTCACAGAAAGCTCTTACAGCAGAGTGCGGTTAAGCACTATAATCTATGATACCGCGTCATTGAATACTGCTAATTTCTGTCTTTGAAGGCATAAATCACGGAGGGACTTCATATCTCAAGTTCTTTTTGAATAGGGATGAGGCAGACATGGAGAAGGCAATGGCACGGAGCCTGGTGGGCTGCAGTCCATGGGGTTACGAAGAGTCGGACACTACTGCGTGACTTCCCTTTCACTTTCATGCATTGGAGAAGGAAATGGCAACCCACTCCAGTGTTCTTGCCTGGAGAATCCCAGGGACGGGGGAGCCTGGTGGGCTGCCATCTATGGGGTCACACAGAGTTGGACACGACTGAAAGGACTTAGCAGCAGCAGAGGCAGACATAAATGTCATTACAGATAAAGAGTCCGAGGAGATGGCCCCAGGTAATCTCTGCCAGTGGTAACCCTGGCAGTCCATGAAGTGAGACTCCTGGGATGAGCCAGGAACTGAAGATACTCCTGAGCCAGCGCCCCAGACTTCCTCCTTGTCCTCTTTTCTAATCCTTCCTGACACCAATGCCTTGTTCAAGTTCTACACAGAATGCCTTAAGACTGATACTTAGTCATATACAAATAGTTCTTTGTGTAGGAAAAATGGTTAATGGTAGGCCATTTCAAGCTAGTCAGAATTAAAGCAGCTGCATGTCCTTAAACCAGTCACTGAGCAGAGTGGAGGCCAGCTGTGGTCCACAGACTGTCCTTCAGCCTGGTCTCCTGTCCTCTTTCCACCTCTATCTGCTGTCTTCAAACAACAGAGTCAGCACCAAATGGGGTGCTTCTAGGAAAGGATTCCTGGCTGAGTAGGCTTGGCTCTGAAGATGACTTGCCACAGCCCCTCCATCAATCTGTTTGGAGCCTGGGCTCTCTTCTGAAGCATAATGTTTTCAAATGGTTTTTTGTTTTGGTTTTTTTTTTTGGTTTTGCCTCCAAATAAGAACATTTTACATTGTGAACCAGCGTCTATGCTGGTACACATCTATACATACACCCCCACATCTGAAATTAGATTATGAAACATCTCATACTCTGCACACAGCATTCTGGTGTTCTACTCCATTTCATTCTTTAAATAATGCTAGTTACAACCTACCAAACCAATTTATGATCCTGTAAGGAGTTCTAAAGTAAAGTTTAAAAACATTGTTCTAGCAGCCAAGGTCAGGGAGAAAGGTGTACCTTGACTTATATTTTTCGGGCTATGAAATTCTTCTCCCCAGTATGAAGAAAGCACTATAGTTAATGAGTAACTGCCCCCTGCACTGAGGGTTTGGGTCATGGCAAGGCTGCTCCATGGACCTCAGGGCCCTGGATGGAGCATGAACTCTCGTGGTCTCTGCCCTCCAGGGGGAACCTGGCTCTGGCCCTTGCCAGGCTTTCCATGCTGTTCTGAGCCTCACACTCTGCTGGGCTGTCTCAGGCCAGGCCTGGGGCAGAGAGCAGATTCCAGAGCTCTTAGGGGGTCTGGGTTCAAGGAAACAGGGGCCCTCTGTTCTCAACTCTGTTACATCAGTACTGAGCCAGTCAGGGCCCTTTCTGTTACTGGTGGGACACACATTCCCTCACCCCCTTGAATGTACTCCAGGCCCAGTCCTACCTGTGGGGGAAGTGGGGGGGCTGCATGTCTCCTGTGGGAGGCACAAGAAATGGAATGGGGTGCAACACTGCAGTAAGGCAGGCCACAGGCTTTCCTTCTGCTGGCATAAGCGAGTCCTCAGAAGAGAAACAGGAAGTTGGAAAAGAGTATAGTCAGCTCAAATACAGCCTGGAAGCCCAGAGAGGAAAAGAACATGCTTCAGACTCCAGGCCATCTCTCAGTAGGAATCAATTCTCAGTCTGTCTGCCCCTGTACAATCTAGGACAGGGGGACTGCAAAAGAGTCCTAACTATGAAGTCACAGCCTTGAATTTCAGCTTCTCCTCTTAGGTGTGACCTCAGTCTGGGCCTCAGTTTCTACATCTGTGAAATGTAAACAGTACTGCCTACTTTACAGATTGTTGGAAAGATGAGATATAGAGGCACATTGCCTTACACTGTGCATAGCACATAGTCAGTGGTGCTAAGTAAATAATCACTGTTGTTACCACTACAAAAAGTGAGAGATCAGTCTTACCAAATCTCCATTATGCCAGTGTTCTTCTGTAATGCCTCTGCCAACTGGGCAATCCCCTTGGCCGTGATCTGGTTCTGGATAAGCCTGAAAGAAAAACATACCTTTTGTATCAAGTCATACTGGATGAACTCTGTCCACGTCATTAGGGGGTTGGAAGGATATATGGAATGAGAGACAGAGTCAGGAAGAACTGAATCCATTTAACTTTCAGTCTAGCAAAGATTGTGTAGATCAGATACATGAGAATAAACGAGTTTTAAAATGTTTAACTTTTCTGATGGGCAGAAGACCTAAATAGGCATTTCTCCAAAGAAGACATACATATGGCCAACAGGTACATGAAAAGTCTCTAATTATTGGAGAGGTGAATATCAAAGCCACAATGAGGTACCACTTCATACCAGTCATATTTGGAGATTTGAAGAAAAGGGGATCCTTCTACACTGTTGGTGGGAATGAAAACTGGTGCAGCCACTATTGAAATCGGTATGGAGGTTCCTTAAAAAACTAAAAAATAGAGTTGCCATAAGATCTAACAATCATCCCACTCCTGGGCATATGTCCAGATAAAACTAATTTTAAAAAGATTTATGTGCTCCTATGTTCATACAGCACTATATACACTAGCCAACACATGGAAACAACCTAAGTAGCCATCAGATGATACAGAAGATGTATATATACACACACATTGAACTCTTACTCAGCATTAAGAAGAATATCATACTAAGCAGAGAAGGACAAATACCATATGATAGCACTTATATGTGGAATCTAAAATATTACACAAATGATCCTACCTAAGAATAGACTGCAAAACACATATAGAGAACAGACTTTGTGGTTGGCAATGAGGAGGAAGGGTAGGGAGGGAAGTTTTGGGGATTTGGGACTCATAGATGCAAATTAATATCATATAGAGGATGGATAAACAACAAGGTCCTACTATATAACACAGGAAACTACAGTCACAATCCTGTGATAAACCATAATGGAAAAGAATATGAAAAACAACATGCAGGGAGCTTCCCTGGCAGTCCAGTGAGTTAAGACTTTGCCTTCCAGTGAAGGGGATGCAGGTTTGATCCCTGGTTGGGGAGCTAAAAATCTAAATGCCTTGTGGCCAAAAACCCAGAACATAAACAAGCAATATTATAACATTCAGTAAAGACTTAATTTTTAAAAACATATAACTGAGTTACTGTGCTGTACAGCAGAAATTAAACATTGTATTAATATATAAATTATACATCAATAAGTTTTTTAATGTTTAACTTTTCTGTATATTTTTAGCATGAGCATAATAGATCTGTATATTCACATGTAGGTACTTTTACTACATGAACATACATATGCATGTGTGCCTGACACTTTTCATTGCTTGGAGACTACCAGTCTGAACAACAAATTCTAAGGAACGTATCTGGGAACAGGCAGTCTGATATCTCCTTCCAGGTGGCTGGAGAAAGGCAAGGCAACTTTTAAAGTCAAGTATTTTTAAGGAGCTAGGCATTCTCTTTTAGGGGGAAAAGGCTTCCAAATGGTGCCATGTCCTATCAGACATCTGAGAGGGAGGGAGGGAGGGCGAACTATTCATGAGTCCCAGTGGAAAAGCATCCATATTGGGGCCTCTAGGAGTATACCCCATTATGTTGGGTAAAAATGACTCAGTGAAACGAAGGTTTCAGATAGAGCTGAGAAGCCTGAACAATCCCTGAATTGCTCCCCTGGGAGGCTGTGCTTCTAGCCCACCCAGGAAAAAAAATGCAGCCCAAGTCAGTGATATGTCTACTTTTTTTTTTTTTTTAATCATCACAGGTTCACTCCTCTGCTCTGGCTTTTTGTAGATAAAGGCTGCAAATGCACTTGACCTTTAGAAATTTGGGGCACTGATGCAAGAAGCCAGCTGCATGAGGAAGATGAAGGCCTGTATTACCATGACTGATGAGATTTCAGAAATTAAGCCAATCCCTTAGAAGGAAGCAGTATAGCATGGTTAAAAGCTCTCCTCATATACAATTACACCTACTCCCACCTTCCAGCTATAGACCCTTGAAGAAGCGCTCTGTTCTTCGGTTGCCTGACCTATAACATGAGAATAACTGTAAGAGAACCCCACAACCCTGAGTGTGTTAGTTTCAGTAGAAGGATGGGTATAGAGTAGTTCTCAGTCTCTATCATGGTGCCCAGTGCAAGTTCTTGTCACCATTCCTGCCCAAGCACACAGGAATAGGCAGCCATGCTGTAGCCAGGACCCAGTGATTGTTGCCACATCTCCCACAGACTGGGGCCCCTGGTCTTGGTGCAGAGGTGGTGACCTCCTGGTAAGCATGACCACAGTGTGACTTGGACTTTTTGCCAAAGGAGCAAAAATAGAACCTGGAAGTGGGCACAGAGTTCTGCATTTAGTTAAATTCTGCTATTTCCTAATGATCCCTTCCATGGTTGTGACCACTGACACCACCGACGCCTTGCTGGAGGTAGGCTAAGCTGCCTGCAGCCTAGACCTGGCAAAAGGCTGGGTAGGGGGAGAGGTTAAAAAGCCTGGCAGTGCTCAGGCCCACTAGCTGCCTTCACCCTGGCCAGTGTGGTCTGTGCTCGCACAAAGAGTGAAGACTCACTTTCTAGCCCTCTCCTAACTGTGTTCTCCCCAGAGAGGCTGGCCTGACACCTAGCGAAGGGCATAAAAGAAAGTCTACCGATCAGAAAGAAAAGAAAAGAAAAAATAAAAACAGATGTAAAAGTAACATACTGGGTTTATACATACATATATATATATATATATATATATATATATATATATATAGAAACTGACATCATGATCTAAAATTCACGTGGAAATGCAAGGGACCAAGAATAGTCAAAACAAGAACAAAGTTGGAAAGACACACTTCCTGGTTTCAAAAACTTATTACAAAGTTACAATAAGCAGGACAGTATGGTCCTGGCATAAGGATAAACATATGGCTCAACCAGAATAGAAAGTCCAGAAATAAACTCACACATTTATGGTCAACTGATTTGACTAAAGTGTCAGGGCCATTCAAAAGGGAAGAGTCTTCAACACGTGGTGCTGGCACAACTGATTATCTAGATGCAGTAACATAAAGCTGGACCCCAAATCTCATACCATACACAGAAACGAACTCCAAGTGGATCAAGGACCTAAATGTAAGAGCAAAACTGTAACACTTAAATCTTCGTGACCTTGGATTAGGCAATCATTTCTTAGTACGACACCTACAGCACAAGCAACTAAAGAAAAAATAAATTGGAATTCATCAAAATTAAAAACTTTGGTGCTTCAAAGGTCACTGTGAAGAAACTGAAAAGAAATACTTACAAAATTGAAAAACTCTACAGAAAAGGAGGAAATATTTGCAAATCATCTATCTAGTAAATGTCTCGCACCTAAAAATTTAAAGAATCCTAACAACTCATCAATTAAAAGCCACATAACCCAACTTAGGGCTTCCGAGGTGGCACTAGGGGTAATGAGCCCAGCTGCCAGTGCAGGAGACAAGGAGATTGATCCCCGGGTGGGGAAGATCCCCTGCAGGAGGACTCAGCAGCCCATTCCAGTATTCTTGCCTGGAGAATCCCCATCAACAGAGGAGCCTGGTGGGCTACAGCAAAGAGAGAGACGCTACTGAACCAACTTACCACAGCACAACCCAATTTACAAATGAACAAAGAATGTGGAGCCAGTTCTCCAAAGAAGATATACAAATGGCCAATATGCACATGAAAAGACATCCAACATTGTTAGTGTCAAGGAAATGCAAATCCACGATGAGAGAGCACTTCATATCCCCTAGGATAGTATGACCCCAGAAGACCTGTGTTGGTGAGGATGTGAAGAAATGGTGACCCTCATACATGACTGGTGATAATGTAAATAGCATAATCATTTTGGAAAACAGTTTATCAGTTAACAAAATAATCATATAACCCTGAAATTCTATTCCTAAGTATATACCCAAAAGAAAACATATGGTTACACAAACGTACATGAATGTTCACAGTGGCATTATTCATAACAGTCATAAAGTAGAAACTCCAAATGTCCACCAACTGATGAATGGACAAACTAAACGTGGACTACCCATACAATGGAATATTCAGCCGTAAAAAGCAATGGAGTACCGATACATGCCACAGTGTGGATGAAGCTTGAAAACTTGCTACTGAAATAACACAGAAACAAAAGGCCCCATACTATATGACTGCATCTCTATGAAATGCCCAGAAAAGGCAAATCCAGAGACTGAAAATAAAATTAGTAGATGCTAAACCACATGGACAGAGGAGCCTGTTGGGGTGCAACGGTCCATTGAGTCACAAAGTTGGATACGACTGAGGTGATTTAGCATGCATGCAGGAACCAACAGAGAAGAAGGCTGGGGGTGAGTGCTTAATGCATACAGGTTTGGGGGAGTAGGGGATGTGGTTAGGTAAAATGTTCTAGAGTTAGAGAGTAGTGTTGGCTGCACAACCTATAAATATGCTAAAAATCACTGAATTGTATACTTCAAAAGAGTGACTTTTATGGTATGTTAATTTTATGTCAAAGTTTTTTTTTTTTTTTAAAGCACAGTGTTGAAATCCGAATTACCATAAGTGTTTCAATGTCTGGTTGACTTTCAACATTTCTGCAAAGCTCTCTGCCACTTCATCATCAAGTTCATTTTTGGTGAGCCTGTAAGAAAAAGGAAGAGTGGACTCAGGGCAGACAGTCCTACTTGGTACCCTTTCTTCATTGTGTTCCTGGCCCAGGCGTCTCCAGCTTATGCTGCTAATCACTTGCTGAGAACTCAGCAAACAGCCAGGCTCTAAACCCAGCCTCTGAGCCCCGAAGACATAAATGGAGGTTCATTTCTAGTGCAAATCCTTCACCCAAGCTCCTACTTCTTAGCCCTGCTGTTGTCGGGAAGCCCATTCTCCCCTCTACCCTTGCTAAGCTCTCGGATTTCACAGAAGACAGGAGCCCACAGAAAGCAAGGGACGGACTGCAAGGAGATCCAATCAGTCCATTCTGAGGGAGATCAACCCCGGGATTTCTTTGGAAGGAATGATGCTAAAGCTGAAACTCCAGTACTTTGGCCACCTCATGCGAAGAGTTGACTCTTCGATGCTGGGAGGGATTGGGGGCAGGAGGAGAAGGGGATGACAGAGGATGAGATGGATGGATGGCATCACTGATTGGATGAATGTGAGTGTGAGTGAACTCCGGGAGATGGTGATGGACAGGGAGGCCTGGAGTGTTGTGATTCATGGGGTCGCAAAGAGTCGGACATGACTGAGTGACTGAACTGAACTGAATGCTTGCTTCTCTGGTCTCCTGCAGCCTTTAAGATCCCTTGAACACCACAGACAGTCTATTACTAAATTCAGTCTGATGAAGACCTAGAAAAGCCTGACAAATGCATGTTAAAATGTGATCATCACTTTGCCAGTTATGAAGGATCCAAGTTCTGTGACTGAAAGTTCCAGTAGTTTCTCAGTTGTTCATAAAAGCAGAAAGTGACCTGGGTAAAGCACAGAAGGCGAAGACGCTCCTGGTTGTAAAGAGAATTAAACCCTGTTCTGCCAGTGGATGAAAGAATAAATAAACGAAGGAGAACAAAACAGAAAAAATAAATAAAAATCATTCCTTGAAGGGTAATTTGGTAGTGTCTATCCAAATTTTTGCATTCCAGTCCCCTATAATGAAAAGGACATCTTTTTGGGTGTTAATTCTAAAAGGTCTTGGAGGTCTTCATAGAACCGTTCAGCTTTAGCTTCTTCAGTGTTACTGGCTGGGGCATAGACTTGGATTGCTGTGATATTGAATGGTTTGCCTTGGAAATGAACAGAGATCATTCTGTTGTTTTTGAGACTGCATCCAAGGAAAGACAAGAAAATTAGAGATACCAAGGGAACATTTCATGCAAAGATGGGCTCGATAAAGGACAGAAATGGTATGGACCTAACAGAAGCAGAAGATATTGAGAAGAAGTGGTAAGAATACACAGAAGAACTGTACAAAAAGATCTTCATGACCCAGATAATCACGATGGTGTGATCACTCACCTACAGCCAGACATCCTGGAATGTGAAGTCAAGTGGGCCTTAGAGAGCATCACTACAAACAAAGCTAGTGGAGGTGATGGAATTCCAGTGGAGCTATTTCAAATCCTGGAAAATGATGCTGTGAAAGTGCTGCACTCAATATGCCAGCAAATTTGGAAAACTCAGCAGTGGCCACAGGACTGGAAAAGGTCAGTTTTCATTCCAGTCCCAAAGAAAGGCAATGCCAAAGAAGGCTCAAACTACCGCACAATTGCACTCATCTCACACGCTAATAAAGTAATGCTCAAAATTCTCCAAGCCAGGCTTCATCAATACATGAGCCATGAACTTCCAGATGTTCAAGCTGGTTTGAGAAAAGGCAGAGTAACAACCAGATATCAAATTGCCAACATCTGCTGGATCATGGAAAAAGCAAGAGAGTTCCAGAAAAACATCTATGTCTGCTTTACTGACTATGCCAAAGCCTTTGACTGTGTGGATCACAGTGAACTGTGGAAACCTCTGAAAGAGATGGGAATACCAGACCACCTGACCTGCCTCTTGAGAAACCTGTATGCAGGCCAGGAAGCAACAGTTAGAACTGGACATGGAACAACAGACTGGTTCCAAATAGGAAAAGGAGTACGTCAAGGCTGTATATTGTCACCCTGCTTATTTAACTTCTATGCAGAGTACATCATGAGAAACGCTGGGCTGGAAGAAGCTCAAGCTGGAATCAAGACTGCTGGGAGAAATACCAATAACCTCAGATATGCAGATGACACCACCCTTATGGCAGAAAGTGAAGAGGAACTCAAAAGCCTCTTGATGAAAGTGAAAGAGGAGAGTAAAAAAGTTGGCTTAGAGCTCAACATTCAGAAAACGAAGATCATGGCATCCGGTCCCATCACTTCATGGGAAGTAAATGGGGAAACAGTGGCTGACACTATTTTGGGGGCTCCAAAATCACTGCAGATGGTGATTTCAGCCATGATATTAAAAGATGCTTACTCCTTGGAAGAAAAGTTATGACCAACCTAGATAGCATATTCAAAAGCATAGATATTACTTTGCCAACAAAGGTTCGTCTAGTCAAGGCTATGGTTTTTCCAGTGGTCATGTATGGATGTGAGAGTTGGACTGTGAAGAAACCTGAGTGCCGAAGAATTGATGCTTTTGAACTGTGGTGTTGGAGAAGACTCTTGAGAGTCCCTTGGACTGCAAGGAGATCCAACCAGTCCATTCTAAAGGAGATCAGTCCTGGGTGGTCTTTGGAAGGACTGATGCTAAAGCTGAAACTCCAATACTTTGGCCACCTCATGCGAAGTTGACTCATTGGAAAAGACTCTGATGCTGGGAGGGATTGAGGGCAGGAGGAGAAGGGGACGATAGAGGATGAGATGGCTGGATGGTATCACCGTCTCGATGGACATGAGTTTGGGTGAACTCCAGGAGTTGCTGATGGACAGGGAGGCCTGGTGTGCTGCAATTCATGGGGTCGCAGAGTCGGACATGACTGAGCAACTGAACTGGTCCAAATTTTAAATGTGTTTCACTTTAGACCAATAATTAGACTTCTAGAAATTTACCTTATGGTGTGCAAAGACATTCCACACAGGTTTCTATGTTTCTATAGATGCAGTATTGATTGCAGTCTTTTTGGTCATAATGTAAGATGTGAACAAATTTCACTATCAATAGAGGCAACTGGAAAAATAAGTTGTGAATGTGCAGCCTTTAGAGAGACTGAGGTAGGAGGAAGAAAGAGGCTGAAGAGCATAGTACTTAAGACACTCTGAGTCAGATAGGCCAGCTGGGAATCGCTTACTAGCAGGGTGACCACAGCAGGTGGTTGAACTTCTCTGGGCCTGAGTTTTCCCATCAGTAAATGTTAACAGTAACGGTACAACCCTCCTTGCATGGTTATGAGAATGAGTTACTGTACAAAAAGACTGAGAACAATGCATGATGCATTTATGGTCAGTACTCAGTAGATTCTGAGGATTGAAATTATTATCCATCTAGAGCTGTGAGTCTCAACCAGGGTGAGTTTCCATCCAGAGACACTTGCCAATGTCTGGAGACAATTTTGATTGTCACAGTTAGGGGCCACTACAGAGTTTCTAATGGGCAAAGACCAGGGATTCTGCTGAATATCTTACAATGCACAGGACAGCCTCTCAACAAAAAAGAAATATCTGGACCAAAATGTCAAAACAGTGTTGAGAATGAGAAACCCTCACATAAAGGGACATATAAAATATGTACAATATATGGCTGAGATGTTTTTAAGCCACTTGCTAAATTCTATTTTGTAAGAAAAGGAATATTTATTTGAATATACATTCAAATGCTAGAAATAGAAGATTAGGAAACATGAAAGGGGAGGTACTTTCACTTCCTACTTTCCAGACTTTAGTGTCATTTTTTTCTCAAAAAGTATGTTTTTTACTTTTCAAAATCTTTTAAGAGATTTTTGAAGAGAAAAGGGAAATGAGCTTACTGGACAGCAGGTCTAGTGTCAGAATTCTCACAGTGACAACATTTACATTAACTGATTTAGCCAATATCTCATGAGGAGGATATGGAGGCATGTAATATAACTTCCTCACCTGGAAGCAATTTATGATACAGGCAAGTAAGCAAAATACAGTAAAATAAAAATATGGTAAATGGCCAAAAAAAAAAGAACAACAAAAAAGGAGCACTTTCAGAAGGTAACATTAATTAATTGGTGGCCCTGGAATGCAGAGAGGAGTGAGGACAGGTGAGCGGGAGCATGAAGGTCAACTCCTGATGTGGCTAGCTGGGGAAGCAGGAGGCTGCATGGGAGAAAGGCAGTAAGAGGAAGAAGGGAGAACACTGAAACAAGAATGTGAAAGTTGGACCCTTCAAGGCATATCTGGGGGTGTTCCAGAGATATCCTGACAGTTAGAATGGCTAGCCTTCCGATTTACCTGAGGCCTGCAGTGGCCAAGAAAGCTAAGGTCTCAAACTCAGGCTCCCAGGGCCCACTCCACCCATTCTCTACTTGTCTGTGCTTCTGGGAATGACTATCATCTTCTCCAGGAGGAAATTAAATTATAAACCTTCCTTTGAGAAAACTCCTAGAGCCTTTTCAATTTTCAGGCTTCCCTGGTGACTCAGATGGCAAAGAATCTGCCTGCAATGCGGGAGATGTGGGTTTGATCTGGGTTGGGAAGATGCCCTGGGGGAGGGCATGGCAACCCACTCCAGTATTCTTGCTTGGAAAATCCCATAGACAGAGGAGCCTGGTGGACTATAGCCTGCTGCTGCTATTGCTGCTAAGTCGCTTCAGTCGTGTCCAACTCTGTGCGACCCCATAGACGGCAGCCCACCAGGCTCCCCCATCCCTGGTGCAAAGAGCTGGACATGACTGAGCGACTAAGCGCAGCACAGAGCCTTCTCAATTCAGAGGCAGCCTTTCAGTTAAGATTCTAGGCTGTGCACAGTCTTTGGAAAAATCCCCAATACCCAACCTTTCAAAATGACTCTGGTTATTACCAGAATATTCTCAGAGATGCATTCTGCTGCAGGGCCCACGCGAGGCTCTTTCCTCCTTCTGTAGAGATGCCGTTAAATGCAAGACTAGGAAGGAAAAACATTTGGAGAAGGTTATTAAAAACATGTCTACATTTGCCTTTGGCCTGGTAGCTCAATGGTAAAGAATTTGCCTGAAACGTGGGAGAACCAGGTTCGATACCAGGATGGGGAAGATCCCCTGGAGGAAGGCATGGCAACCCACTCCAATTTTCTTGCCTGGAGAATTCCATGGACAGAGGAGCCTGGCAGGCTACAGTCCATGGGGTCACAAAGAGTCGGACGCAACTGAGAGACTAACACACTCAGCAACTAAAGCAGCTGGAGAGACTTGCCAGGAGGTGGCCCCTGCCTGGGCTGACTCAAAGCAAGAAGGAGAAGTGCTCAGCTGTGCCAGCAGCCGCTCGAGTTTGTTGCTTCAGAGCCCAGGTTCAGACCATGAGGACGGGCCAGAAGGGAAATGAAACATGGGCCAAATCTGGCCACAGTGCCCACAGCGGGTTGAAGAGGCTTGGCCAGCTCTGCTTTAGATGCTGACACCTTACAGGCACACATCAGTGAGGCCTAGGGATTGCTCTGTTCTCATAAGGAAGCAACTCTGCTACTGCCTCTACCATAGGAGACTCTGTAAGTGACAGCAAGAACACAGGCAACCAGGAGACAGCCAGGTCTCAGGGATTCAGCCGGAGGTCTAAAGGAGGGCCGGGAAGGACCAAGTCTATTTACAGAGATGAAAGGTCCCCTCTTGTCCCAGCACCATCCTGAGAATGAAGAAGGGGCAGAAATAAGCTGCCCAGTGTCCCTTCCAGTTTTATTTGGACTGAAGAATTCCTCCCCAGCCCTCAAGGGGCACATCACATGCACACTGCCAAGGGGCTGGCAGTGTCTCACGTCTGATATGATGGGTGTGTGCACATGTCATATTACAGAGCTGAAAACTTCACCATGATGTACTTTACTGTACGTCTTCTGTACATGCCCATCTTTACTGTATGCCTATCTTCTATGTCAATAAAAATGTTCTTAAAAAGACTAGGTAAAACCACACACACAAATACCTTCCCTGTTAGAAAGGCCAGCCACCTCTTCCCCTTGGTTCCTCCCCTGGTGAAACAAGAGGTGCGCTGAGTGAGCAGGTTGGGCCTGAAGACACCGGGTCTCAGAAAGCAGCAGTTACCTCAGGTTGGTCAAGCTGGGGTGGTTCCTCAGAGCCTCTGCGAAGGCCTTTGCTCCTTCATCGCCGATCTGATTGCCCCACATCCTGAGGGCAGAGGCGAGAAGTAAAAGTTACCTCATGCTCATCTTATTTTCTGCTCATGGCCACAGGAGATGGCGTGAAATCTCAACAGGCAGATGTCTCTGCTCCATCTCTGGGGCTGTGGCCTGGAGATGAATCCCTCCACCAGCCTCTTAGTGAGCTCCTCTGGAGGAACAAAAGCAGTAGAAGCCTTGGGAACATAAGTCAGACACAATTAGAAACCAAGTCTGTCCCCTGAGTTTTTGGAGAGCTGTCAGAGCCTAAGCTCACGACCGTCCCTGAAATGTCACCCGCAGGATATACAGGTTGACAAGAGCTTGAAAGGAAGGCCCGGGTGGGGTGCCAGGTCCCAATATCCATTTGACCCTGAACAGGGGTGACACATGTTCCTGAAAGCATAGTCAGTCTTGCATAAAGCAAATATCAAGAAACATACTGAGAAACTTAATCAGCAATTTTCCTGGTATGTAAAGAGGACATGACCACACCATGCTGTTCAGATTGTTGTAGTTTGAGTGGGGAGTTGTGATAACAAACTGTATTCCCTTCCCCACAGCAGAAAATCTTAAGAGGATCTGGCTAAATCAAGGGTTTGTATGGAAAGACACTGGGTTCCAGCCTGGCCCTGCCCCCCACCACCTATGCGTGCACGGGTGGTGTGTAGTCGCTTAGGTCTTAGTCTCCTCATCTGAAAGCAGGAATAAGAAGAGCATTTCCTCATAGAGATGTGAGGATGAAGTGAGTTAATATATGCAAAGCACTCAGGACAGTGCTGAGCCTATGTGTCAGCTATTTCTAAAAGGCTGAGGGTCACTGTCTACAGAAAGCAAGTCTGCTGGGCCCACTACAACATAACCAAAGCTGCCTCAGCCACATGCTCCCACCAGGCAAGTGGCCTGATGATATCTCTGGCAGTACGGCTAGTAAAAGCCCAGAATGAGGGTTTTCAGCATTTTGCATAAAAAGTGTGTGACTATAACTGCAAAGGATCAAAGTTTTAATAAAGTGGAAAACTACTCATGACACGAGATTAAGTGAAGAAAGGTAGAGTAAAATTCTATACAGATAGTTTGACGTCTACAATATTAAAATAAATCAGTATAGAGGGGGCACCCATTGCATGAGAGAGCTCAAGAAAGCTTAACTGACATCTAGGGTGGATAACAATAATTTTGAGAAGATGATCTCTATTATACTTTTCATATTTTCCTTACTTTACAAATAAAATTATCTATGTTTCTTTTAAAATCAGGGGGAAATTGTAACCGTGAAAAGCTTTAAATAGTCTCCTCAATCAAAACCATAATGAGGTATCACCTCACACTCATATGAATGATTACTATCAAAATACCAGGAAATAACAAGTGTTGGTGAGGATGTGGAGAAATTGGAACCTTTATGCACTGTTAGTAGGAATGTAAAATGCTACAGGTGCTGTAGAAAGCAATATGGTGGTTCCTCGGAAAAGTAGAAATAGAATTGCCATGTGGTCTAGCAGTTCCACTTCTGGGCATATACCCAGAAGAACTGAAATCAGGGCTTCAAAGAGATAGATGCACACCCATGTCAATAGCAGCATCACTCAAAAGAAGTAAAAGAGAGAAATAACCCAAGTGTCCACTGACAGATTAATGGATATACAAAATGTGGTATGTGCATAGAACTGAGAATTATACAGACTTAAAAAAGAAGTAAAGTCTGATACATGCTACAACATGGATAAACCTTGAGAACCTAATGCTAAGTAAAAGAAGCCAGTCACAAAAGGACAAATACATACATGACTACCTACAGTAGCTGAATGCACAGGGACAGACAGTAGAAAGGTGGTTGCCAAGGGCTGAGGGGGGGGAGAATGGGGAATTACTGTTTCATGGGTATAGGGTTCTGTTTTACAAGATAAAGAGAGTTCTGGAAATGAATAATGATGATGGTTGCATGAGTATATGAATATAGTTAATTTTAAGTGTATCAAACTGTACACTTAAAATGGTTAAGAAGGTAAATTTTATGTTACATGTATTTTCAATAAAAGATTTTAAAAGCCTCCAGAGAGGGGAGGCAGAGACAAGATGGTGGATTAGAAGGATGTGAACTCACGTCTTCTTAGGAGAACACCAAAATCACAACTAAGTGCTGGACAACTATCAGCAAAAAATGGTGGAACCTACCAGAAAAGATATCCTACATCCAGAGAAGCCACAACAAGGCAGTATGAGCGGCATAATCATGATAAAATCAAATTCCATACCTCCCAAGTGAGTGACCCACAAACTGGAAACTTGTATCACAGCAGTTCTCCCACAAAAGTGAAAGTTCTGAGCCCCATATCAGGCTCCCCAGCCCGGGGGTCTGGCAATGGGAAGAGGAGGTCCCAGAGAATCTGCCTTTGAAAGCCAGTGGGGATTATCACAAGAATTCCACAGAACTGGGGAAACAGAAACTCCCCTCTTGGAGGGCGCACGCACCAACCCAGGGGAAGAGCAGTGACCTCATAAGAGCCTAGGCCAGACCTACCTGCTCATACTGGAGAGTCTCCTGCAAAGGCAGAGTGGCTGCGGCTCGCTGTCGGGACAAAGACGCTGATGGTGGTAGTTCTTGGGAGTACTCATTGGCATGAGCCTTCCTGGAGGCTGCCATTCTTTCACCAAAATCTGGCCCCACGCAACAGCCTGTAGGCTGGGTCCACCAACCAACAAGGTGGGAACACAGCCCCACACCCGCAGACAGCTACCTAAAGTCTTCCTGACCATACAGCTGCCCACTAAACACACCCCCTGACACAGCGCTGCCTGCCACAGGGACTGCCCAGCTGTGCCCACCAGTGGCTGGGAACTAGTCTCACCCTCCAGGAAGCCCGCACAAGCCTCTCATGCCATGAGGGGCAGACAGCAGAAAAAAAAACTAGAACCGGCAGCCTGTGGGACAGAAATCGCAGTCACAGAAAGCTAGACAAAATGGAGACTGCCACAGAACAGAACAAAGAAAAAGGGGTGAAAAGAAATGAGGACAGTCCAAGAGAACTCGGCAGCAACATCTGCACTGTGGGGTCCCAGGAGGAGGAGTGAAAGAAAGGACCTGAGAACACATGTGAAGAGAGAATAGCTGAAAATCTCCCCAATACAGGGAAGGAAATAGTCACCCAGAGATTCTCAGCAGAATCTGCAGGCCAGAAGGGATTGGAATGGTATATTTAAGGTGATGAGTGGGAAGAACCTACAACCGAGAATGCTCTACCCAGCAAGGCTCTCGTTCAGATTTGATGGAGAAATCAAAAGCTTTACAGACAAGCAAAAGCTAAGAGAATTCATTATCACTAAAGCAGCTCTACGGCAAATGCTAAAGGAACTTTTCTAGGTGGAAAAAAAAAAAAGCTATCCTAGAAACAAGAAAATCATGAATGGAAAAGCTTACCAGTATAATCAAACATACATAGGGGTA
Organism: Nanger dama; assembly: GCA_917880005.1. Classification (NCBI taxonomy): domain Eukaryota; kingdom Metazoa; phylum Chordata; class Mammalia; order Artiodactyla; family Bovidae; genus Nanger; species Nanger dama. The sequence goes on from CAKJTW010000022.1 coordinate 31,991,025, forward strand.
GGATACCATCCACACACAAATATGACCTCAAAATCAGCAATCATGAGGAGAATATAAATGCAGAATACTGGAAATGCATTTGAAATTAAGAGATCAGAAACTTAAAACAATCTTGCTTATATACAGACTGCTGTATAAAAACCTCATGGTAATAACAAACTGAAAATCTACAATTGATACATACACAAAAACGAAACAGGAATCCAAACACAGCACTACACTTAGTCATCAAGTCACAAGAGAACAAAAGAGGAAGTAAAAGACCCACAAAAACAAATTCAAAACAATTAACAAAATGGCAGTTAAAAAATATATATATTGACGATAATTATCTTAAATGTGAAAGGATTAAATGCCCCAACCAAAAGACACAGACTGGCTAAATGGGGTACAAGCACACACACACACACACACACACACACACACACACACACACACACACACACACACACACACACACACACACACACACACACACACACACACACACACACACACACACACACACACACACACACACACACACACACACACACACACACACACACACACACACACACACACAGTCTACAATGGACCAATTTTAGATCTAGAACACATACAGACTGCAAGTGAGGGGATGGAAAAAAGGTATTCCATGCAAATACAAATCAAAAGAAAGCTGCAGTAGCAATACTCCTATCAGACAAAATAGACTTCAAAAACTGATATAAGAAACAAAGAAGGACACTGCATAATGATCAAGGGATCAATTCACCAAAATATAACTGTAAATATATATGTACCCAAAATAAAATATAGAAGCACCATAATATATAAGGCAAATACTAACAACCAGAAAAGGAGAAATCAACAGTACCATAATAATGGTGAAAGTGGCTCAGTCGTGTCCAACTCTTTGCGACTCCATGGACTATACACCCCATGGAATTCTCTAGGCCAGAATACTGGAGTGGGTAGCCTTTCCCTTCTCCAGGGGATCTTCCCAACCCAGGAATCGAACCAGGGTCTCCTGCACTGCAGGTGGATCTTTACCAATACCCCCATTTACATCAATGGACAGATATCCAGAAAGAAAATAAGGAAACATAGGCCTTAAATGACATATTAGACCAGATGGACTTAATTTATAAAGCATTCCATCCAAAAGCAGCAGGATACACATTCTTCTCAAGTACACATGGAACATTCTCCAGGATTGATCACATGCTGGGCTATAAAGCAAGCCTCAGTAAATTTAAGAAAACTGAAATTGTGTCAAGCATCTTTTCCAACCACAACACTATGAGATTAGAAATCACCTAAAGAAAATAACTGTAAAAAAACACAAAATGTGGAGGCTAAACAATATGCTGGGCTTTCCAGGTGGCTCAGTGATTAAGAATCTGCCTGCCAATGCAAAAGACATGTGTTTGATCCCTGGGTTGGGAAGATCCCCTGGAGAAGTAAATGGCAACCCACTCCAGTATTCTTGCCTATGAAATCCCGCAGCCAGAGAAGCCTGGGGGGCTACAGTCCACGGGGAAGCAAAAGAGCTGGACACAACTTAGAGACTAAACAGCAACGAACAATATGCTACTAAAAAAACAGTGGACCACTGAAGAGATCAAAGAGGAAATTAAAAATACCTACAGACAAATGAAAACAAAAAGCACAGCAATCAACAGCCTATGGAATGCAGCAAAGTCGTTCTAAGAAGAAAGTTTATAGCAATATACTCTTACCTCAGGAAATTAGAAGAGTCTCAAATAAACAACCTAAACTTGCCCCTAAAGCAATCAGAGAAAGAACAAACAAAGCCCAAAGTTAGTAGACAGGAAAAAAATCACAAAGATCAGAGCAGAAATAAGTTAAACAAAGACAAAATAGCAAAGGTCAATGAAACTAAAAGCTAGTTCTTTGAAAAGATAAACAAAATTGATAAAACTTTAGCCAGAGTCATCAAGAAATAAAGGGAGAGGGCTGAAATCAATAAAATTAGAAATGAAAAAGAAGATACAATGAACACTACAGTAATACAAGGGATCATAAGAGACTACTATGAGCAACTATATGCCAATAAAATGGAAAATCTAGAAGAAATGGACAAATTCTTAGAAAGGTACAAGCTCCCAAGACTAAATCAGGAAGAAATGGAAAATATGAACAGACCAATTACAAGCACTGAAAAACTCTCAGCAAACAAAAGGCCAGGACCTGATAGCTTCATAGGCAAATTATACCAAACCTTTAGAGAACAGTAAACACCTATCCTTCTGAAACTGTTCCAAAATATAGAGGAAGGAAAACTCCCAAACTCATTCTGTGAAGCCACCATCACCTTGATACCAAAATATCAAAATATCGCAAAATATTTTGCGATACAAAAATATTGCAAAAAAGGAAAATTACAGGCCAGCAAGCACTACTGTACACAGAGCAGGTCGTATACAAACACCCACATGCTTTACTCACCCGACTTCAAAGATGGATTTGCTGTTCTTCACAGCCAGAGCGAGACTCTTTCCTCCTTCACTTGTTATTTTGTTTTTGCCCAGTCTGCAGAGAGTCATGCACACATCAGCTCCAGCTGTGAGGGAACTCTAGCATCAGCCACCCTCATCCTTGGCACAGAGCCCCCTGGGGCCCTCTTAGGATGGATGGTCTTTCTCCTGGGACCCAGCAGCCTTCCCTGGGCTTCCCCTCAGGAAAGGGCATGAAGCTTTGAGGAAAGTAAGTCAGCATTCCTCTCCAGGAGACAATATCTGCAGAAACTAAGGGATCCGAGTTCTCCCTCAGATTTGTTTATTTATTATTTTATTTTTACTTTATTCTACTTTACAATACTGTATTGGTTAAATGACCTCCAAGTATCACTCCTTTCCATCAGCAGACTGGATGGTTCCCACTTCAACTGCAAATGGTTAAGGGGTAGGGTCCCATCACCAGAGCAGCACCAGGGGCTCCTGCAAGCCTGGTGCTCTGACATCTTTAGCAGGACATTTCCCATGACACAGCCAAGGTTCAAACTGTTGCCTGCAACTAGATGGCTGTGGCCTGAACGTTTGTCTCCCTCACCCCACAAGTATATGTTGAAATCCTAACCCCTAGATATTAGGATGCTAGGAGATGGGGCCTTTGGGAAGTGATAAGGTCATGCATCATAGCCCTCACAAATGGGATTAGTGACTTAGAAGTGAAGCCCAAGAATGCTCCCTCTCCCCTTTTCCACCACCATGTGAGGACGCAGCAAGAAGGCACTGTCTAAGAACCAGGAATCAGTCCCTCACCAGGCACCTAATCTGGCACATTAATCTTAGACTCCAGCCCCCAGAACTGTGAGAAAGAAATCCCCAGTGTTTATGCATGCATGCTAAGTGGCCTCAATTGTGTCTGCCTCTTTGAGACCCTGTGGTCTGTAGTCCACCAGGTTCCCCTGTCCATGAGATGGAGTGTGCTTCCATGCCTTCCTGCAAGGGATCTTCCCAACCCAGAGATCAAACCTGAGTCTCTCGTCTCCAGCATTGGCAGGCGGGTTCTTTACCACTAGTGCCACCTGGGAATATTATTTTGTTACAAAAGCAAGATAGACTAAGATAATGAGGACTTCCTCAGGGGAAAAAGACCTCCAGAAAGGGTGACAGTTGTGACCTTTCTCCTGTCAGGAGTTAATGAAATCAAAATGCCACATTCTCCCCCACAACACGGTAGGGCTTTCCCCTCAGGATCTCCCCACACCCTTCCAAACTCTGAGCCTCACCCACAGTTCACCACACAGATGTCCTGATTTGAACTATATGGCCCTGGGGCATGCAGAAGGCAGCTCTAGGGGGACATCTATTCTTTGCTTGAATAACAACAGGTGACCAAGAGAAGCTGCTGAAGACCCCGTTGTACCCACCCCACTTACTTCACGTGCGTGAGGCCTTTGCACTCATCCAGGATTCTGGCGATGTACCCGGCTCCGACATCGGTGATTTGGTTGTTGTATAAGCTTCAAGAGAAAGCACGGCCATGAGAATTTATGACCCCATTTTTTTTTAAGTGAGTAAGTGCTGTCTGCTGATGTCCAGATTCTGGGTCAAAAGGAGAAAGGAAGGGCATGTGGAGACCAGAGTTTGGGGCTCAGAGGTCTCACAGGTCGGGGTCAAGGCCAACACTGCAACTTTCCTCAGTTTTATGAACTGGGACAATGTACCCAGCCCTCTCTGTGCCTTAGTTTTTCCATCTGTAGCAACGGGTAAGATTTACAGCGCCTCACAGGATTGTTATGAGGATCATACGAGATCATTCCAAGCTCTTGCATGTAAGTGCTCAATAAATGGTAGGCAGGGGGCAGCTTGAGATTAAGGGATAATCTTGAGGGTAACATTTTCTGACCATTAGAACCCCCTCAGTGTCTTCCTTTGAGTCAGTTTACCACTTGATAGCAATTCAACAATAAGGTTGAAAGTGGTAAGCAGACAGGTTTCCAATGTTCCCTGGTCACCAGAACTCCAGAGCCAAAAGGCAACCTGGGACTGAGTGCTTCAGCGTCCTCGTGTGATGGCTGACGAAACTGAGGCCCCAAGAAGCTGACAGGCTGGCTCCAGCTCATGGAGTGCACAGCCGCCATGGGGCTGGCCAGGATGGCCCACAACCTCTCATCTCAAACTCCAAGATCCCAAAGGCTCCCCAGACCCAAACTTCTTCATAACTATTCTGACCACATCTCAACTGGTTTGACTGTTTCTACATTTTGCTGCAGAAATATTAAAGTATCTGAAAATGGGGTCATGACACTGCTGGTAGTAGGAACACTGATTTCCGATTCGTGTCATGCTCCAAGGGTTCTGGACAACAGACCACGGACCCGCAGTAGTGAAATCTACCACATACCCAGTATTCTCACATTCATAAAACATATCTCCAGGTATGCAGCCATTACATCTCTCAATCCCCACCTGTGAAACTATATGCCTATATTAGGATCCCAATTATACAAGGGGGATGAGGGGGCTGGGTTCAGTGAGATTTCCTGACTTTCTCAAAGACTGAGCTGCTGGCTGAGCCAAAAGCAGAACACAGGATTCCTGGCTCCCAGTCCAGTGCTTTTGCTGATATCCGGGGCCATCAGTCTCAACCATCCAGTGATCTGTAGGAAGGGCAATTTCCTGCTACTCTCTATTCTTACTACATAGATGTCCCAGTGTTCTTGAGAAATACATACCCTAAAAATGTCAGAATTTTGTATTTGGTCAGCTCTTCATATAGCACCTTCACCCCACTGTCAGTGATCTGGTTCACACTGAGTCTGAAAAAACCAGTAAAGAAATTTAAGAATCAGAACAACTTCTCACTGTGAAAGAACATTAATTCCGCAAGGTTCTGAAGCTTATAGGTCCTGGAGTTTTCCCAGCTATAAATGCCCCCAGAGAGAATGGCCATAGTGGCCAAATGGCCCCTGTAGAACCTGGTCTTCGTGGAGGCTAACAGACCCACCAGAATCAGCCCATTGACAAGGCTACAGCACAGCTCTGATTTGACACAAGGGCTGCGAGGGACACGAAGGACACATGTGGCCAGCCCCCTCTGATATCCTGCATTTGCCAAGGGCCTCTGTGTTAATGTGGCTCTCACTGTTCACAAGGGGCTATGGGATGTGGAAGCATGTGGAGCTGCATTTAGTGGTTATAAGGCTGGGAGAGAGGATGTTCCATCATCTCACAAGTGGAGCCAGAGATGTTAGGGGTCCTGCAAAAGGCAGGACCGATGTGGACTGTCCCACCCAAAATGCCAAGAGCCTTTCCATCTGGAAACACACGTGCCTTGCCACCAAAAAGGCTAGTCAAGGGAGATAGCTCATGTGATATGGTTCTGTGTGGGAAGTTCAATGGCAAAGGAGAAACAGTTGAACAAGGCAGGCCTTGGCAGCCACACTCTCCCATTCCTCTTTAATGCCAGTGCTGCTTGCAACAGGCCAAGCTTTGAGAGGGGGCAAAAAAGAGGGCCTTGGGATGATGGATGGCTCCTGGACAAGGGTCAGCTGCACACTGAAATTGTTCTTCAAAAGCACTATATTAGCCGGATATTATGATTTGGCCAAAATGCAGAATTTTTGTTTTACTACCAAGGAATCTCTATAACAAATGGCCCTGATCTTCTCAGTCATCCACCCCTTCATTTAGATGAGTCTAAGGGATGGAATGGAGAAAAGGAGAGATATACCCATTTGAATGCAGAGTTCCAAAGAATAGCAAGGAGAGATAAGAAAGCCTTCCTCAGCAATCAACGCAAAGAAACAGGAAAACAATAGAATGGGAAAGACTAGAGATCTCTTCAAGAAAATTAGAGATACCAAGGGAACATTTCATGCAACGATGTACTCAATAAAGGGCAGAAATGGTATGGACCTAACAGAAGCAAAAGATATTAAGAAGAGGTGGCAAGAATACACAACTGTACAAAAAAGATCTTCATGACCCAGATAATCACGATGGTATGATCACTCACCTACAGCCAGACATCCTGGAATGTGAAGTCAAGTGGGCCTTAGGAAACATCACTACAAACAAAGCTAGTGGAGGTGATGGAATTCCAGTTGAGCTATTTCAATTCCTAAAAGATGATGCTGTGAAAGTGCTGCACTCAATATGCCAGCAAATTTGGAAAACTCAGCAGTGGCCACAGGACCTGAAAAGGTCAGTTTTCATTCCAATCCCAAAGAAAGGCAATGCCAAAGAAGGCTCAAACTACTGCACACTTGCACTCATCTCACATGCTAGTAAAGTAATGCTCAAAATTCTCCAAGTCAGGCTTCAGCAATACGTGAACCGTGAACTTCCAGATGTTCAAGCTGGTTTGAGAAAAGGCAGAGGAACCAGAGATCAAATTGCCAACATCTGCTGGATCATGGAAAAAGCAAGAGAGTTCCAGAAAAACATCTATTTCTGCTTTATTGACTATGTCAAAGCCTTTGACTGTGTGGATCACAAGAAAGAGATGGGAATACCAGACCACCTGACCTGCCTCTTGAGGAACCTATATGCAGGTCAGGAAGCAACAGTTAGAACTGGACATGGAACAACAGACTGGTTCCAAATAGGAAAAGGAGTATGTCAAGTCTGTATATTGTCACCCTGCTTATTTACTTATATGCAGAGTACATCATGAGAAATACTGGGCTGGAAGAAGCACAAGCTGGAATCAAGATTGTCGGGAGAAATATCAATAACCTCAGATATGCAGATGACGCCACCCTTATGGCAGAAAATGAAGAACTAAAGAGCCTCTTGATCAAAGTGCAAGAGGAAAGTGGAAAAGTTGGCTTAAATCTTAACATTCAGAAAACTAAGATCATGGCATCTGGCCTCATCAATTCATGGCAAATACATGGGGAAACAGTGTATTTTCATTGGATGGACTGATTTTATTTTGGGGGCTCCAAAATCACTGTAGATGGTGATTATAGCCATGAAATTAAAAGACGCTTTTTCCCTGGAAAGAAAGTTATGACCAACCTAGACAGCATATTCAAAAGCAGAGACTTTACTTTGTCAACAAAGGTCCGTCTAGTCAAGGCTATGGTTTTTCCAGTAGTCATGTATGGATGTGAGAGTTGGACTGTAAAGAAACCTGAGCGCTGAAGAATTGATGCTTTTGAACTATGGTGTTGGAGAAGACTCTTGAGAGTCCCTTGGACTGCAAGGAGATCCAACCAGTCCATCCTAAGGGAGATCAGTCCTGGGTGTTCATTGGATGGACTGATGCTGAAGCTGAAACTCCAATCCTTTAGCCACCTGATGTGAAAAGCTAACTCATTTGAAAAGTCCTTGATGCTGGGAAAGATTAAAGTTAGGAGAAGAAGGGGATGACAGAGGATGAGATGGTTGAATGGCATCACCAACTCAATGGACATGAGTTTGGGGAAACTCCGGGAGTTGGTGATGGACAGGGAGGCCTGGTGTGCTGCAGTTCATGGGGTTGCAAATAGTCGGACATGACTGGGTGAGTGAACTGAACTGAGGGATGGAATAAAGCTCAGAAATGGAGGAGTGTGAAGGATGAGGTGAGGGTCAGGAGTGGGTGAGATAACAGACCAGAGCTCCATAATTTTTTTTCTATAAAGGGTCAGATAGAAAATTTTGGGGCTGTGAGATCCATCTTATCTCTATTGTAACCAGTCAGCTCTGCAGAATGAAGCAGTCAATATGTAAATAAATGACTGTGACTCTGTTCCAGTAAGACTTTATCTAAAACACAAGCCTTGGGCCAAACTGAGCTATAAGCTGTTCTCTATAATTAACGAGAGGCTAAAGCGGTAAAAACTTGATTTTCCCTGGTGGCTCAGGAGGTTAAAGCGTCTGCCTGGAATGCGGGAGACCCAGGTTTGATCCCTGGGTCGGGAAGATCCCCTGGAGAAGGAAATGGCAACCCACTCCAGTATTCTTGCCTGGAGAATCCCATGGAGGGAGGAGCCCGGTAGGCTGCAGTCCACGGGGTCGCAAAGAGTCAGACACGACTGAGAGACTTCACTTTCACTTTCAGGCCAATCAGAATGATCACATCAGACACTCTGGATCCTTCCCACTCATGTTACTCACCTTGGTGATGGGGCACAGTGTGTACAAACACTGTAGGACTATCCCAGAGCCCACTAGTCACTCCCAATAGTCATGCTTACTTAGAAACAGAATCCCCCATTTTTCAGCTGGCCACACATGATTAACTTCCGCCCAGTGAAATCTAAGCAGAATTCTCATTAGCAGTGGCTGAGAAGTTTTCTTAAAAGAATGGGATGTGTTCTAATCTATAATTAAAAATATGCCCCTATGTTCAGAGCAGCACTATTCACAATAGCCAAGACTTGGAAACAACCTGAATGTCTATCAACCCATAAATGAATAAAGATGTGGTACATATATAATGGAATGCTACTCAGCCATAAAAAGAATGAAATGATTCCATTTTCAGCAACATGTGCAACTAGAGATTATCACACTAAATGAAATGTCAGAAAGAGACAAATACCATATGATATCACTTATGTGTGGGATCTAAAATATGACAGAAATGAACTTATCTGTGAAACAGACTCACAGACATAGAGAAGAGACTTATGGTTGCCATGGGGAAGGGTGGGAGGGGGTAGCAATGGATTGGGAATTTGGGATTAGCAGATACCACTATTATATTAATACACATAATGGACAAACAACAAGGTTTTAGTCTATAGCACAGGGAACTATATTCAATATCCTGTGATAAACCAAATGGAAAAAAGAATATGAAAAAAATATGTAACTGCATCACTTTGAATCAATGAATCACTTTGCTCTACAGCAGAAATGCATACAACACTATAAATCAACTATACTTCAATAAAATAAATTTACCAAAAGAAGAATGGGGTTTGTCCTTTGCCTTTTGTTCCTCTTGGTGTCTAGAATGTCAACTGAATGGCTGGAGCTTAAGCAGCCATTTTGGGCCAGGACTTGGCAGTCAGATAGGGAGGACAACAGAGCAGTAAGGCAAAAGACAGTGAAGGCTGGTGGTCATGGAGACATCAGAGAGCTCTAAACTGCCCTCCTTTAAACTTTTTCATGAAAAACAAATAAGCTTATAACTATCTAAGCCATCAGTATTTTGGTGGTGCTTGGTGCTCAGTCATGCTCAACTCTCCGCAGGCCCAAGGACTGTAGTCCGCCAGACTCCTCTGTCCATGGGAATCTCCAGGCATGAATACTGGAGTGGGTTGCCATTTCCTCCTCCAGGGGATCTTCCCGACCCAGGGATGGAAACTGTGTCTCCTGCATTGACAGGAGCATTCTTCACCACTAGCGCCACCTGGAAAGTCCACCAATATTGTGAGTCTTCTCTAACTCTCAGCCAAAACTAATCCTCAATGATGCTCTCAGGGAGCTCAAAGTGCTTCCTTAGGGTGGTCCATTTCTTCCTGTTTTGTCTTTTGCTGTCTGGAGGCAAACTACGGGACCATCAGACTGGTGCAGCATTTCCACCTTATGAATGGGCACGGGAGGCACTGCGTGCAGCGTTGCCTGAGGCTGCACACAGAGAGTTGCTCGCTGAGAGCTCGGAGAACAGATTCCAGACTTCCCAATTCCCAGGCCAGCACAGGCTTGGGCTTCCTACATCCACTCATCCCTGCACAATGTACACTCTGGTGCTAGTCTAACTGGTACCTGGAATCAGTTCCAAATCCCTTCTGCTCTTCAGGAATGCATGAGCCAAGTAGTAGAGAACTGGAACCCCCGTAGAGATTTACAAGGCGTATTTAACACAAGACGCTAATAGAAGAAAGAAGACTGACTGGCTTTTCTTTCCTCGAAACCATCAAACAGGAAACTAAGAGTCAGCATTCTTTACTGAGATTCTTTGCTGCTCAGGGCTGTCAGCTTTTGGTAGAAATTAATGCTAATAAGCACAAAGTCTTTTTTGCCTTTATAAAATTTTTCACGTCAGAAACTTTTCACAGGTTATCTCTGAGCCTCACCTAAATCTGAAAAGGTAGGTTCTTTATGATTCTGGCTCCACTGTGGCCCCCATGTGGGACCTTGAGCAACTTCTCTGTGCCTCTGCTTCCTCATTTGCCAAAATAAAGATCTGGTGTGCTGCAGTCCATGGGGTCGCAGAGTTGGACACAACTGAGCAACTGAACAACAACTCTTACAGAGATGGTAAGAGGATTAAGCCAGGTAATATTTGTAAAGCCCTTTACTCATTCTCGATAAATGCTAATTGTTACTACTATAATTGCTAGGACATAAGAGACTCCTTTTTCTGAATGAGGACACTGAAACCTCAAAGAAGTTAAGCAGCTTGCTCAAGGACACCCAGTTAGGGCTGATTAACATCCATCTAACTTGGAAGCTTTGCCTATTACCTTCTGCCACCTTGAGACAGAGTGGGCTTCCAGTTGGTAAAGAATCCGCCTGCAATGCAGGAGACTTGGGTTCAATCCCTGGTTTGGGGAGATCCCCTGGAGAAGGGAAAGGCTACCCACTCCAGTATTCTGGCCTGGAGAATTCCATGGACTATATAGTCCATGGTATCCCAAGAGTTGGACAGGACTGAACGACTTTCACTTCCACCGTGAGACAGAGAAGGTCCGGATGCTCCCAGATCCGTGGTCATGAGTCCCAGGATAACCCAGGAAATCCAGCTCCAGGATCCCAGTCCTTGGGTCTGACACCTGAGCTCCAGCCCTGCCAACCGCTCCCTGAACCTGGTGGCTTCACCTGATGACAGTGAGACGGCTGAAGCATGGCTGCAGTTCACGCACGCCGAAGTCGTTGAGGTTGTTGTTGTCCAGGTCGAGCGCCAGCCGCTTGCGCAAGTGATGCAGGACGAAGGAGAGGGCACTGCAGTCAGCCGAGCAGGCATTGCAGAAAGTCAGTTTGAGGTAGTTGGCGCAGATGCCCCTGGCCGCCAGCTGCCCCACCTTCTCACTCTGCGTCTCATAGATGCAGCGCAACATCCAGATAAAGGTAGGCAGGGCCTGCACCTGGTTGAAGCCCCCAGACTGAACCCGGGGCAGGCTCTTCAGGTGGGAGCGCAGGCTGGCAAACAGGTGAGTCCACAGGGCCTTGCGTTTTCGCCGCAGGGTAGCTGTGGGCACCAGGTGCCGCAGGAGTTTCTGTTTGCCTTTGGACAATAGCCCACACAGGAAGAGGTTGGTGAAATGAAAGTGATCCTTGTTCTTGAAGGGGTCTTCCCCATGCAGGCCGTGGCCCCCAGACACTGGACAGGGAGAAAAGGAGGAAAGCAGGTCGATGTGGCCACAGCCTCCTCCGGAGGAGTCCACTCCTGGAAGAACCTGAGCAGCTCTCTAGTGCCCACCTTGTCGTCCACCACGAGAAAGAGGGCGGCAAAGAAGGCCTGGAGGGTTAGGTGGAAGAACTCATAGGACTGCTGTTCCTCTCCGAGGCCCAGCTCCGGCACGGTCCGGGAGGAAGCCCAGCTGCAGGTCCCCTCCCGCACCTCGGACGCCTGCACCTCGTCCTGGTTGAAGACGAAGAGGCTCTTCTCCATGCCCCTGTGAGCCATCCGGCCCAGCGAGCACAGGGTGTCCCGGCCGGGCGCGGAGGGTCTCCGTCTGGCTCCGCGTGTTCTGCTGCACCAGGCTGGTGGGCTGCGTCCTGTTCAGGTGGACCTCGGTGACCAACAGGAAGATGTCAGTCAGCGTCACCGTGAGATCAGGCAGCTTCGGGGAGCTCTCAAAGGCGTCGTGGAAGTGCTGGAAGCACCGGAAGATGATCCAGCAGAAGAGGGGCACCGCGCACAGGCTGCAGAGGTTGGGGTTGGCCTCCAGTTGATCCAGCAGGCGCTGGCGCACGGTGCGCTCGGGGAACATCCTCCCGGTGTAGGCGCGCAGGTGGCTGGGGGAGAAGCCGCGCAGGAGCGCCTTCTTCCAGAGGAGATGTCGCGGGACCTCGACGCCCGTGCGGGCTGTGAGCAGCTTGCGCGCCCCTTTGAGCAGCTTCCCACTGAGCAGACTGGCCAGCAGGGCCAGCGGGTGGGCGGGCTCCCAAGGGGAGGAGGTGTCGGGCTCGCTGCTCAGGTCGAAGTCAGAGTGCAGCTCGTCCAGACCGTCGAAGGTGAAGAGGGCCGTGTGGGGAAAGCGCAGCAGGAAGGCGAAAACCTCCCCCGGGTCCTGCTCTGGGTAGCAGTAATGCTTGAAGAGCAGGTCCTGCAGACACAGTGTCGCGCTCTTCTTGAAGCAGCTGAGGGTGCGGCAGCGGAAGTGGAAGAAGAACTTGATCCCTGGGTCCAGCTGGCCCGCTGCCCAGAGGCTCTGCAGCCGCTGCAGCAGCATGGACTTGCCCATGCCTGCATCGCCAAACACAAAGATGATCTCACCCTGCTCGTTGAGGACGCCCGTGGTTGCGTCCAGGAGGCAGGCCAGGTTGTCCAGGCTGCCCAGGCTCTCGTTGCTGAAGTTGACCAGCTCCACCACCGTGTCCGTGTACATCTGCTCCAACAGCAGCTCCTCCTTCTGAGCATAGCACAGGATGAACTTGGAGTCCTGGCCCAGTTGCTGCTGCAGCTTCTGGCTGTATCTGCTCACTGCAGGGAGAGCCGGTGGGTGAGAGGTGGAAGAAGGTTGAGAAAGAGGCACAGGTGGAAAGGGTATCCAATAGGGAGGTCTCAGGTGAAGAAACAAGTACACAGACAGACAAACCCACAGCCTGGACACTGAGTCCAGGTGCAAGGACTCCTCAAATACAAAGAGCTAGCATTCCAGAATCCCCTGGCCTTCTGGCCTCCACCCCTCTGCCTGACCTCAAATTTAGCCAGCCAGCGGGGACAGAACGCAACTGGGATCAGTGTCTGAATCAGGCTCCCTACGCCTCTGCACAAGTCGTCACTGAACACCAGCTAAAAGCTGAAGCCCCTTCAAAATAGAGGGCTAGGCTGCGTGGCTCTGCTGCTCCGGCCCACCCCAAGTGTTCCATGCAAATAGCTCAGGCCAGTCTGCACCGAAACTTACTGTGAGGAAGAAACTGTCCCCAAACTTCTTGTGCTTATTACACTGCTCTTCAATAGTCTCATAAAACCCAATGCCAAACTTTTTGTGATGATATGTTTGATATTAATATGGACTACAAAGGGGCTGTGCCTCATTGTAACTGAATAAATAAAGGACTCCACAGAGCACAGCAGTCCTGGTTCCACGGCTGAGGCCTGGGGAATAACTGATGCTTACTTAGCACATGCCCTAGGGGGAGCCCTGGGATTGCCCATAGGCGGGTACATGGTTTAACATGAGGACAAGGGTGCCACTCTGCAGAACCAAGCTACAAAATGGCCTTACTCCAGGCAAAAAAAAAAAGGGTATTCCATAAACTCCTTTAAAATACTTTTGGGGTTTTAATGATAACAATAAAAATTGGATACATGTGCATATTTCCAGATTCATCTACAACCCTCTCCTATCAACTTGGTTCTCTGCTTAACATTTGTGAAGTAAATTCTATTTTTCTAAGTTTTAGTAAGGAAAAATGTACAGAATATAAATTCACCTATTTTACAACAGGTTTACAATTATTTTTAGTAAATTTTCAGATTTACGCAAACACTGCTATAATCCAGGGGTACAATATCCATCCTAAGTGCATTTGCCAACTGTCTCTGTCTCACCTTGGCCCTGGGAAACTGTTGGTCTGCTTTCTCTCTCCATGAATTTGCCCTTTCTGGACATTTCCTATAAATGGATTCATACAATATACAGCCTTTTGCATCTGGCTTCTTATAGAGTGAATTATACTTTAAAATCTGTTACAGTAGCTAGGTAAAGGGCCCAATGGAGAAAAGCCTTTTAGAAAACTCTTCATCAAAGGAATATTTTCCTTTTTCATAGGGGAAAATAACAAACCTAGAAAGCATATTAAAAAGCAGAGACATCACTTTGCTGACAAAGGTCTATTTAGTCAAAGCTATGTTTTTCCAGTAGTCATATACAAATCCAACTGGATGTGAGATTTGGACCATATAGAAGGCTGAGCACCAAAGAATTAATACTTTTGAACTGTGGTATTGGAGAAGACTCTTGAGAGTCCCTTGGAGAGCAAGGAAATCAAACCAGTAAATCTAAAGGAAATCAATCCTGAATATTCATTGAAAGGACTGATGCTGAAGCTTCAATACTTTGGCCACCTGAGGTGAAGATCTGACTCACTGGAAAAGATCCTGATGCTGGGGAAGACTGAAGGCAGGAGGAGAAGGAGGCCACAGAGGATGAGATGATTGGATGCCATCACTGACACAATGGACATGAATTTGAGCAAACTATGGGAGAGAATGGAGGACAGAGGAGCCTGTGTGCTGCAGTCCATGGGGTCACAGAATCGGACACGACTTAGCAACTGAACAACAAAAATGACAGAAGTGAGGTGAGCAGGAGCAGTGAGAGTGAGAAGCTAGCAATGGCTGGTGCTTAAGTGCTGTGACCTCAGAAGCATAAGCTTGCCCTGTCTCTGGGTCTAGTTTCTCCCAAATACACACCTGACAGTCTGGAACACGATCCTATGCTTCTGTTTTCAAGGTCAAACTGGATTCTTTGAAACTCAGAGTTTGGAAGCTCGGTGCTGGTATGTTGCCAACAGCTGTCTTAAAGTGGAGTGACCACAGGAGTGGAAAGAAGATTCCCTGGTCCTCACACCAGACTGTGCCTCCAATTATGTGCTCTCTCAGCACCTTGGACTGCTGCGCTCCTTATCACTATTTGCAAATATACATTCATGTTACTACCAGTTTCCTGCATTAACCTCTGAGCTCCCTGAAGGCAGGAACCATATCTGGGTCTGCTTCCCACTGTACCCCTGGTATCCAGCACCCCCAGCCTTAGCACATGGTGAGCACATCATAAATACCTACTGAATGAATCATTTAACTAAAGGGCAAGGTGGAGGTGGGGGTGGGGGTGGGCATGATGTTTTGGAAATAAGGACTGGCAGTCAGGAGTGATAGAAGAATTCTTCGCCTAGAATCAAATTCGGTAAGATTTTTAAGAAGGAAAAAAATTACAATCTTGAATTTGTACGACGACTAAAATGTCTAGATATGTCAGAATAGGAAGCCAGCAAGGGGTTCAAACAGAAGTCATCCTGATACCTTCATAGGCCCTTACATAAACCAGACCAGCTACACGTGGGCAGTTCAATCACAGTCCCCTGGGCTGCACAAGGGTGACAGGGACCCAGCTCTCTTTTTCTAAAAGGAACACAGCAGCAGAGCCTGCTGCCTGGGGTGGAGGGCAGGAATGGCCGAGGTGGACCCCACCTTTATCCCCTGCTGGGCCTGCACAGAGAACATTTCAAAGCCCTGGGGGCCTTGCCTCCTGGGCGGCTACCTCTTACCTGGGTCAGTGTTGACAACAGCTTTGGTCTGAATGAGCGGAGAAGGGGAGAAACCAATCTCTGACAGCCAAGGCCTGAGATCCACATAAGCGTCTGCGAGTTGCTGGATCACGTGGAGGAAGAACTCGGACACCTCCTCGCCCTTGCTCTGTACCAGGTCCAGAATTCTGCGGACCTAGCGGGGCGCAAGCAGGAGGGTGAGGGCCAGTGCTAGGGTGGTCCACCCCCCAGAGGGGCCCACATCCAGGGCTCTGAGCTCTTACAGCCTCGAGCTTGACTGTCCACCCAGCCCGTGTGAGATGCTACAGCCTGAAATGGACCTCTTGAGCAAGGAACAAACTACATGGCTCTAGGAAAGCAGAGGCTTCCACGAGCCTAAAAATAAAAGGTCAGCCTCTTCCCACCTCTTCTTTTCCCTCTTAACCTAACACTACTGCTCTCTGGGAATGAGAGCTGAGGGCAGAAAATCAGCCATTAAGCATAATGAGGTGGGTGCTGGGCCAAACAGAGCAAATGGACAGCAGACTCCTGTGTAAGATGTACCTTCAGAAAGTTTTCTGTCATATTAAAAATTCAAGGGAAAAAATCACCACAGTGTTCTTTTGTGCTTTTCTCAGAAACCTTTAAGGTCTTTTCTGAGCCCAACAGGTGAGAAAAGTGCTGCTGGTGGTTTAGTCACTAAGTCATGTCCGACTCTTGCGACCCCATGGACTACAGCCCACCAGGCTCCTCTGTCCTCTGTCCACGGGATCTCCCAAGCAAGAACACTGGAGTGGGTTGCCATTTCCTTCTCCAGGGGATCTTCTTGATCCAGGGATGGAACTGGGATCTCTTGCAGTGCAGGAAGATTCTTTACCAACTGAGCCACTAGGGAAGCCCCAGCAGGATCACGTTAGAAATGAATCCTGTCACTCTTCTCCCCAAGAAGGAGGTTTTGGTCCCTCCATTCTATTTTTCTGAACATGACACAAAGTTAAAGTGAAACCAAGGGCTGGGAAGACTTTCCACAGTGAAGTGTAAGAAAGTCTTTACTGTGGACCTGGGCTAAAACGCAGCTATTCCTCAATCAGAAGTGAGGGCCATCCTCAGAGCCGTGCCCAGCAGTGAGCAGCTCTCCAGGGTTTAACAGGCACGGAAGAGGG
The DNA here is from genome assembly GCA_917880005.1 of Nanger dama. Classification (NCBI taxonomy): domain Eukaryota; kingdom Metazoa; phylum Chordata; class Mammalia; order Artiodactyla; family Bovidae; genus Nanger; species Nanger dama. Next base: position 32,008,003 of record CAKJTW010000022.1, read on the forward strand.
TAGCATGGCTAGCATTTCATGCTCACTTTCTAAAGAATTCACTAATTTAAAGTCAATTGGAAAATGAGTTGTTTGAGAACCAGTACACACAGCAAGGAGAATGGAGGGGATCAGAGGAGTCTGCTGTGTCATGATCACAGAAATGAGATATGTAATTTCTGTTCTGTAAATAATCATCCAATGTACTGAACTCTCAAAGCTCTTCACCCTGTCTGGCCCCCAGAGCTGGCCTCCCCGTCACCAGCACCTTGTCGGGCTGCGTGGGGCAGGAACACACGATCTCTGCATCTTCAGTGGAGAAGTAGTCATTCTGCAGCAAGTTGTCCAGCAGACACTGAGTGTTTCGGATGTGAGTGACTAGATGCTCCCGGTTGACTTTCAACAACTTGATGAAAGAGTGAGACTCTGATGGGACTCTTTCCATCTCATTGAGGCCGTGCTTTTCCATGGTTAAAGAAGCAAGCAGCTGCTTTCCCCAGACTCATCTTTGGCTGCGTGTGCCTTCTGGCAGAAGGGCAATCAGGATCCAGGGCCAGCCTCTCAGTGCAGCGCCTGAAGAAACAGACAAAATCACCAACAAAGCCAAAGCTATGAGAAAGATTTCGCCACCCCACCATCCCCCACCTTTCTTTGGTCCTGGAATTTCTCTATTTAGAGCAGGAATCAGTTCAGTTCAGTTGCTCAGTCACGTCCGACTCTGCAACCCCATGAATCGCAGCATGCCAGGCCTCCCTGTCCATCACCAACTCTGAGTTCACTCAGACTCACATCCATCAAGTCCGTGATGCCATCCAGCCATCTCATCCTCTGTCGTCCCCTTCTCCTCCTGCCCCCAATCCCTCCCAGCATCAGAGTCTTTTCCAATGAGTCAACTCTTCCCATGAGGTGGCCAAAGTACTGGAGTTTCGGCTTCAGCATCATTCCTTCCAAAGAAATCCCAGGGCTGATCTCCTTCAGAATGGACTGGCTGGATCTCCTTGCAGTCCAAGGGACTCTCAAGAGTCTTCTCCAACACCACAGTTCAAAAGCATCAGTTCTTCGGTGCCCAGCCTTCTTCACAGTCCAACTCTCACATCCACACGTGACTACTGGAAAAACCATAGCCTTGACTAGACGCACCTTAGTTGGCAAAGTAATATCTCTGCTCTTGAATATGCTGTCTAGGTTGGTCATAACTTTTGTTCCAAGGAGTAAACGTCTTTTAATTTCACGGCTGCAGTCACCATCTGCAGTGATTTTGGAGCCCCCAAAAATAAAGTCTGACACTGTTTCCCCATCTATTTCCCATGAAGTGATGGGACCGGATACCATGATCTTCGTTTTCTGAATGTTGAGCTTTAAGCCAGAGCAGGAAAAGCATATTAAAAAACTGAGACATTACTTTGCCAACAAAAGTCTATCTGGTCAAAGCTATGGTTTTTCCAGTAGTCATGTATGGATGTGAGAGTTGGACCATAAAGAAGGCTGAGCACCAAAGAATTGATGGTTTTGAACTGTGGTGTTGGAGAAGACTCTTGAGTCCCTTGGACTGCAAGGAGATCAAAGAAGTCAATCCTAAAGGAAATCAATCCTGAATATCCACTGGAAAGACTGATGCTGAAGTTGAAGCTCCAATACTTTGGCCATTTGATACAAAGAGCCAATTCACTGGGAAAGACCCTGATGCTGGGAATTATTGAGGGGAGGAGAAGAAGGGGACGACAGAGGATGAGATAGTTGGATGGCATCATTGACTTAATGGAGATGAGTTTGGGCAAGCTCTGGGAGGTAGTGAAAGACAGGGAAGCCCGGTGTGCTGTAGGCCATGGTGTTGCAAAGAGATGGACATGACTGAGCAACTAAATAACAAAAGCAGGAAGGAGTCATGCTTAAGATATTGATCTGAGATGAATTACAGTAACAAAAAAATTATAATTTAGTTGTGTCTGCTTGTGGGTTACATCTGGTAGATGACCAGAGGTAGACAATGCTTTTGTTTAGCAAAACTTTTTAATTATTATTACTTAAAAAAGTGTGCCTCCATGGAACTCTATTCAATATTATGTGCCAACCTGGATGGGAGAGGGGTTTGGGGGAGAATGGGTACATGTATACATGTATGGCTGAATCCCTTCACTGTTCACCCGAAACTACCACAACACTGTTAACCAGCTATACCCCAATACAAAATAGAAAGTTTAAAGTTTGGGGGAAAATGTATGTCTCAGTCCTAGACTGGAATGAGGATGCAAATGTATGTTTTCAAATTAGCTGACAGGGATTAGAAGTTTCCACAAGCCCTGTGAGGGGACAGGGTCCAGAATTTGCAGCCAAGGAGTTGTGGGAACTGATGGGAGACAGCAAAATGCCCTGAGGAGCCCGCGCTGGGATGAGACCTCCACGGCTCTCCTGTGCAGCCAGAGCCCGGAGCGGGGAGCAGGGAAGGGCAGCACAGTCGTCATCACCGCCTGATCTCTCCTGTGCAGCCAGAGCCCAGGGAGCGGGGGAGCGGGGAAGGGCGGCACGGCCGTCATCACCGCCTGATCTGGGTTGTGCTGGAGTCCTCTGTACAGCCCGCCCCAGCTCTCCTTATATCTCTAGCCAAACCGGTTACATATACGCACCTGAGGGAATGAAGGAGTGGCAATGGCCACGCCGGAGTGAAGTGGGACAGAATGAGGCCAACAAAGAGAGGTGACGTGGAAGTCCAAGCGGTAGGTGACCAGGAGACACCATCTCCCTGGAAATCCTCAAAAACCTCATATAGGTGCTGAACTTCCTGTCTTGGTAGGGCCCAAGCTCTTTTATTTGGGTGTTAAGAAAATACTTTGGGTTTATCTGTGCAACCCCAGAATTGTACTGATTGCTTTATTTTCCCCCTCCAGAATAAGATCTCTCAGCCACTTAATTTTCCAATCATCCTGTGGATATAAAATGGATCACACTCTTGAAAGCAGAAAGGCCTTGAACTAGTGTTTCATCTAAACCCCACATATCCCAGAGAGATAGCTTTAAATATTTTTTGTTGATCTTAAAGAAAAAAAATTCATAAGAATTCGAAACATGTATGTTTCACAAGCCCACCTATGTTAGCATTCAGGTCTCATCGTTCTCACATTTTTCCCACAACTAGTCTCCTGATCTTTGACACATTTTTTTCCTTGCATTTTTGCATTTTATCATCTTTTACCTTCAAGTTGTGAAATGCAAGCCTTCCAGAGATTCTCAACAGGACTCCACACAATACTCTTCCCTTTTATAACCTGACTGAGCAAAACACAGCACATTCTAACATTCTAAACAAGAAAGGCAAGAGATTCTTATCAAAAGGAATTTGAAGGATCAAAAATGAGTGATTAGCTACTATTCCACTAAAAGTATGCTGATTGATTAGACTCTAATTCAGCTTTTTCTACTGTTGTCAATTCTATGCGTCACTGAAGGATCTAAAGTTTTAGAAAATTAGTTCCCTTAAGGATACCAGTTGATGATGTTACATGTATATTTAAACTAGTGGTTAGTAATACCTTTTTAAGTTTCTGGCATGTGTTCTTTGAAATAAGTGAGAATACTGTAAAACAACATTCTATACTTAAATCTTCAATTTCCAATTTCTTTCTGGAATCTGCAAAGTCAAAAAAAAAAGAGAGAAAGAAAGATTTCTTTGAAAACCCTCTTGTGCTGCATAGTGAACAAATGAATGAATGAATGAATGAATAAAATTGGAGAAAGTAATTTTTAATACAGAACTGTAGGATCTCAGAGTATTCTTCATTATCTTCTTCCTTTGGGACACTATTTTCCAAATCTTAGTCATTCAGGCACGACAGTCACATTTTTTGGTCATAACTGAGTCTCAAAAGCAGTTATGTACTTAACTTATTCCTTTAAATTGACTTTATTTTACAACTCTAGCAGACTAATTTTAAAGGAAACTTTATATTACCATTATAACGGAAACACTCACTTGCATTAAATAAAAAGTAACACAAATAAATTCACTAAAGAATAAAACCATGCTATTGAATTCCAGCTTAACAATGTTGCCCAGAAAGGCTCTTGGTCTGAAGCTTGTTTTCTCTTAGAATCATTGAGAGGTGTTAAAGACACAGTAGCACAAGAAGGCAATGGCATCTACTCCAGTACTCTTGCCTGGAAAATCCCACGGACGGAGGAGCCTGGTGGGCTGCAGTCCATGGGGTCGCGACTGAGCAACTTCACTTTCACTTTCCACTTTCATGCACTGGAGAAGGAAATGGCAACCCACTCCAGTGTTCTTACCTGGAGAATCCCAGGGATGGCGGAGCCTGGTGGGTTGCCATCTATGGCGTCGCACAGAGTCAGACACGACTGAAGCGACTTAGCAGCAGCAGCAGCATAAGAATGAAACTTTCTCTTTGAGATCATGGTAAATCAGAGAGCTGGAAAGGGAACTGCCTTGTCACTTGGTGAATCAGGGTCTTTTCACACCCTGATGCTGGGAAAGATTGAAGGCAAGAGGAGAAGGGGACGACAGAGGATGAGATGGCTAGATGGCATCAACTGACTCGATGGACATGAGTTTGAGTAAACTCCAGGAGAGCTGGCGATGGACAGGGAGGCCTAGCGTGCTGCAGTCCATGGGGTCGCAAAGAGTCGGACAGGACTGAGCAACTGAACTCAGCTCTATTCTTCTCAAGGCTTGGAATGGGTGTTACACAGGGCCTGCATTCCTTTGCTCGCAATCCTCATACATCTTCACTGTGGGTCTCATTTCACTCCTGGCTTCTAACTCCTCCAAGCCCATGATTCCCACAAAACCACTGATGTGCCTCCCTGGCCCTTCCCCAGAGTATCACCCATAGCCATCACTACCTCTTACTGCCTACGGCAGAAACTTAAAGAAAACCTGATTTATGGCCACCTAAGCAAAGCAACAAATCACACGTCAGCCAGCTGGCAAGAAGACTAGCTTGAAATTTAACCAGATTTGCAAAGATCTCTCAACTCAGCAGGAATTTAACAAGGTGTGGATGGTGAAAGAGGAAACAAAGAAAGCTGATCCTGCCCTGTTAGAATCCAAGGGTACACCAAATCTAAATCATGGAACACTCCAGAGAAATGCAGTTCACGGACATTTGGTCACCAGAAATACTGATGCCAGAAAAGATTGTGAACCGGCTTTTGAGATTAGAGTTTCTCAGAAAGTCAGTGAGATGGGGGTTAAAGAAGTAAGCTCACTATAATCCTATAAACTCAGAAACAAAGTAACTACAGGACCTAGTGGTTTAGTGTGAATTCCTTTCAACAATTAGATTCAATTTTCATGCTTGAAAAGATCAGAAAATAAGACACAAAAACGGTTTTGATAGTATGGTGAGGCAAGAACTCTCATTCCAGGAATGTAAACTGATGGACACCTTCTGGAAACCCATTTGAAATACATATCAAGAGCCTGTGATAAGTTTCAGTTTAGTAACTTCTCATTTTAGATCTCAGCCTTCTGAAAAAGTTCAGAAGTTCTGACAGTTTTGTGTTTTTTTTTTAAAACAAGGGGCTTCCACTGCCAGTTCTGATAGCAGAGCTTGCTGTTCCCACAGAAGCCAACTACAGGTGAGTGGATGAGCAGATTAGGGAGCTAAATATAGTAGTGCACTATTGAAAAATAAATATGAATGAAATATTAATATGACATGAATGAGTATCAAAGATGTTATGCTGAGAGAAACAAGACTCAAAAGAGTATGGAGTGTATGATTTCATTCATATGACTCTAGAAATCAGAGCAGTGGTTTCCTGGGTAGGGGAATAGCAGTGAAAAATTGAATGCAAAGAGGAATAAGAGAAATTCCTGGGGTGATAGAAGTGTTCTTTATCTTGCAGTGCCACAAATTCATGTGTATCTCACCGATAGGTGTCAATCTTTTGCCTTTTCATACTGTACATTGGGTTCTCAAGGCAAGAATACTGAAGTGGTTTGCTATTCCCTTCTCCAGCAGACCGTGTTTTGTCAGCCTGACTAGTGAGACATGCCCTTAAGCTACTCCACAGAGCTGGAGGGCATGCCTGGCTGTCTGGTTGTCCCATTGCTGATCTTCGTTGAGGGTGAAAAACCATCATTGGCCATTGGGTGGCAGTCAATGTGCCACCTGGGGGCTAGAGAAGTAAAATGGATGAGAATGGGTGAATTTAATTCAGATGACCATTATATCTGCTACTGTGGGCAGGAATCCCTTAGAAGGAATGGAGTAGCCCTCATAGTCAACAGAAGAGTCTTAAATGTAGTACTTGGATGCAGTCTCCAAAATGCCAGAATGATCTCGGTTCATTTCCAAGGCAAACCATTTGGTATCACAGTAATCCAATCTATGCCCCAATCACCAATGCCAAGAAGCTAAAGTTGAATAGTTCTATGAAGACCTATAAGACCTTTTAGAATTAACACCAAAAGAATATGTCCTTTCATCATAGGAGACTGGAATGCAAAAGTAGGAAGTGAAGAGATACCTGGAGTAACAGCCAAGTTTGGCCTTGGAGTACAAAATGAACAGGGCAAAAGCTAACAAAGTTGTGCCAAGAGAACACACTGATCATAGCGCTCTCTTCTGACAACACAAGAGATGACTCTACACATGGACAACACCAGATGGTCAATACTGAAATCAGACTGAGTACATTCTTTGTAGCTGAAGATGGAGAAACTCTATACAGTCAGCAAAAAAACAAGTCTAGGAGCTGACTGTGGCTCAGATCATCAGCTTCTTATTGCAAAATTCAGGCTCAAATTGAAGAAAGTTGGGCAAACCTCCAGACCATTCAGGTATGACCTAAATCAAACTTCTTATGATTATAAAGTGGAGGTGATAAACAGATTCAAGGGACTAGATCTGGTAGACAGAGTGCCTGAAAAACTATGGATACAGGTTTGTAACATTGTACAGGAGGTGGTGACCAAAACCATCCCAAAGAAAAAGATATGCAAGAAGGCAAAAGTGGTTGTCTGAGGATCCCATACGAGAAGCAGAAGGCAAAGGAGAAAAGGAAAGATATACCCAAATGAATGCACAGTTCCAGAAAACAGCAAGGAGACAGGAAAGCCTTCTTCAGTGAAAAATGGAAAGAAATAGACAAAAACAATAGAATGGGAAAGACTAGAACTCTCTTCAAGAAAATCAGAGATACCAAGGGAACATTTCATGCAAAGATGGGCTCAATAAAGGACAGGAATGGCAATGACGTAACAGAAGCAGAAGATGTTAAGAAGAGGCGGCAAGAATGCACAGTTCAGCTCAGTCGCTCAGTCGTGTCTGACTCTGTGACCCCATGGACCGCAGCACACCAGGCCTCCCTGTCCATCACCAACTCCCGGAGTCCACCCAAACTCACATCCATTAAGTCGATGATGCCATCCAACCATCTCATCCTCTGTCATTCCCTTCTCCTCCTGCCCTCAATCTTTTCCACATCAGGGTCTTTTCAAATGAGCGGTTCTTCACATCAAATGGCCAAAGTATTGGAGTTTCAGCTTCAACATCCGTCCTTCCAATGAACATTCAGGACTGATCTCCTTTAGGATGGACTGGTTGGATCTCCTTGCAGTCCAAGGGACTCTCAAAAGTCTTTTCCAATACCACAGTTCAAAAGCATCAATTCTTCGATGCTCATCTTTCTTTATAGTCCAACTCACATCCATACATGACCACTGGAAAAATCATAGCCTTGACTAGACAGACCTTTGTTGACAAAGTAATGTCTCTGCTTTTCAATATGCTGTCTAGGTTGGTCCTAACTTTCCTTCCAAGGAATAAGCATCTTTTAATTTCATGGCTGTGATCACAATCTGCAGTGATTTTGGAGCCCCCCAAAATAAAGTCAACCACTTTTGACTGTTTCTCCATCTATTTGCCATGAAGTGAATACATTCTATTTGCCAGAATACAGAGAAGAACTGGAAAAAAAAGTCTTAATGACCCAGATAACCATGATGGTGTGTGGTCAGTCACCTACAGCCAGGCATCCTGGAATGTGAAGTCAAGTGGACCTTAGGAAGCATTACTACGAACAAAGCTAGTGGAGGTGATGAAATTCCAGCTGAGCTATTTCAAATCCTAAAAGATGATAATGTGAAAGTGCTGCACTTAATATGTCAGCAAATTTGGAAAACTCAGCAGTGGCCACAGGATTGGAAAAGGTCAGTTTTCATTCCAATCCCAAAGAAACGCAATGCTAAAGAATGCTCAAACTACTGCACAGTTGCATTCATTCCACACGCTAGTAAGACTAGACTCAAAATCCTTCATGCTAGGCTTCTGCAGTACATGAACTGAGAACTTCCAGATGTACAAGCTGGATTTATAAAGGCAGGGGAACTAGAGATCAAATTGCCAACATCCACTGGATGTTAGAAAGCAAAGGAAGTCCACCAAAAAAACATCTACTTCTGCTTTATTGACTACATTAAAGCCTTTGACTGTGTGGGTCACAACAAACTGTGGAAAATTCTTCAAAAGATGGGAATACCAGACCACCTTATCTGCCTCCTGAGAAATCTGTATGCAGGTCAAGAAGCAAATTAGAACTGGACATGAAACAACGGATTGGTTCAAAATTGGGAAAGGCGTACATCAAGGGTGTATATTGTCACCCTGCTTATTTAATGCATATGCAGAGTACAGCATGCAAAATGCTGGGCTGGATGAGGCTCAAGCTACAATCAAGGCTGCGAGGAGCAATATCAATAACCTCAGATATAAAGATGACACCACCCTAATGGCAGAAAGTGAAGAGGAACTCGAGAGCCTCTTGATGAAAGTGAAAGAGGAGAGTGAAAAAGTTGCCTTAAAACTCAACATTCAAAAAACTAAGATCATGGTATCTAGTCCCATCACTTCATGGCAAATAGATTGGGGGAAAATATGGAAACAGTGACAGATTTCATTTTCTTGGGCTCCAAAATCACTGTGGACAGTCACTGCAGCCACGAAATTAAAAGATGCTTGCTCCTTAGAAGAAAAGCTATGACAAACCTAGACAGAGTGTTAAGAAGCCAAGACATCACTTTGCCAACAAAGGTTCATACAGTCAAAGCTATGGTGTTTCCAGTAGTCATATATGGATGTGAGAGTTGGACCATTAAGAAGGCCAAGCACTGAAGAACTGATGCTTTTGAACTGTGGTGTAAGATAAGACTCTTGAGAGTCCCTTGGACTGCAAGATCAAACCAGTCAATCCTAAAGGCAATCAGTCCTGAATGTTCATTGGAAGGACTGATACTGAAGCTGAAACTCCAGTACTTTGGCCACCTGATGGGAAGAAATGGCTCACTGGAAAAGACCCCTATGCTGGGAAAGATTGAAGGCAGGAGGAGAAGGGGATGACAGAGGATGAGATGGTTGGATGGCAACACCTACTCGATGGACTTGTGTTTGAGTAACTCTGGGTGATAGTGAAGGACAGGGGAGCCTGTGGTGCTGCAGTCCGGGGTTGCAAAAAGTCAGACATGACTTAGCAACTGAACAACAGCACATATATATGAAAATATGTATCACTATGCATAGATATGTATTTATATGCAAATATCACATATGTCTTGGAGTGGAAAATGGCAACCCACTCCAGTGGGTAGGTTGGAAAATTCCATGGACAGAAGAGCCTGGCAGACTACAGTCCATGGGAGTGCAAAGAGCCAGACATGACTGAGCATGCACACACATGTGTATGCATATGCAACATGTGTGCATGTATGTTATGCATGCACACACATACATATATACCATTAATATCATTAGTGTTAGTCACTCAGTTATGTCCAACTCTTTGGGACCCCATGGGATGTAGCCTTTCAGGCCCCTATGTCCATGGATTTCTCCAGGCAAGAATACTGGAGTGGATTGCCATTCCCTTCTCCAGGGGATACCCAGAGATTATATATACACTTATGATTTGTCAAAAGTCTACCTGTACACTTAAACTCTGTGAATGTTACTGAATGAAATAATAGTTCACTGAAGTTTATTTTCTTTAAAGTCAAAATATATTTCCAGATAAATAAAAACTGAAAGAGCTTGTGGCCAGTGTAGCTGCACTAAAATAAGTACTGAATAGCTTTTTTAGGTAGAAGAAAAATGATTTTAAACTCAAACAAGATGAGAGCAACAGAAAATTTTAATACATGGTTAAATATAAATGTGTATTGACTGAACAAAACAATACTATCTTCTGGGGTTTAAAATATATGTGGAATTAACATTTAAACAAGGGAAACGCTGCAAGATGGCAGAATAAGTTCAGGAAAGACCTTGAACTTACCTCCTCTTACAGGCACACAAAATCACAACTATGTGCAGAACAACCATTGTTAAAAATGACTAGAACCTACCAGAAAATTTCTTCTACAACTAGAGATATAAAGATGGAAGCACAGAGAGGTAGTCAGGGGGGCAGAGTTGCCGTATAGTCAAGTCCCACATCCCTCATTGGGCAATCCACAAACAGGAGAATAATTAGAACTGCATGGTTTTCCCAAAGGGGTGAGAGATCTGAGCCCCATGCCAGGCTCCCCCAACCTGGGAGTCCTACACAGGAAGATGAACCCCCAGAACATCTAGCTTTGAAGGCCAGTGGGGCTTATTTTTGAGAGTCCCATAGGGCTGCAAGAAATAGAGACCTAACTTTTAAAGGGTACATACAAAATCTCACATGCTTTAGAACGCAGGGCAGAAGCAGTAACCTGATAGGCGCCTGGGTCAAACCTACCTGCTATTCCTGGAGCGTCTCCCAGAGTGGCAGAAGGCAATTATAGCTCACCCTGGGAACACAGACACCGGCAACAGCCATTCTGGGGGGCTCTTTTACCCCATGGACACTGGTGCTGGCAAGTGTCATTCTGGAATCCTCCCTTTAGCTTATCAGCCGCGGGCCCCAGCCCCACATGGGGCTACAGGCACTGAGTGGTCTGCAGGGGCCAGTGCAGGGACAGCTCAGGCCAAGCAACTAACTGGGCATGGACACAGCCCCACCTACCAGCAGAGAGGCTGCTCTAACACCCTTAGATCCACAGCTGCCTCTGGACACAGCCCTGCTCAGCAGAGGGCTCAGAATCCAACTCTATGCACCAGTACACAAGCAGTAGAACCAAGACCATCAGGGCCCTCCAGCCAGAGACTCTGGGACCCACCTCTACCCAGAGCAGTCTGGAACCAGCCCCAGAATCCCCAAGGCACCAGCCCCACCCACCAGTGAGCCTGCTCTAGCCTGTCATCCAGCTCCACCCACCAGTAGGCAGACACGAGTCACAAGAAAACTACAGTCCTGCCATCTCCAGTCCTGGCTCACTCGCTAGCTGTCCAGATCCTGCCCTGGGCCAGTTGGGCCCAGGACCTGCCCACTAGCAGGCCAATACAAAATTCAAGACACCCCAGACCTTGCGGTCAATTGTGTCAGGAACTGGCCCCACCCACCAGTGATGAACACCTGCTCTGGGACCCTTCAACCCTGAAACCAGACACCAGGGCACAGCTCTGCTCACCAGTGGATGAGCAATGGCCCCTGAGGTCTCCTGGATCCTAACTCCACCCATCAGGACCCCAGCACAAGTGTAGACCCCTGGGGGTTCTGCAGCCAGCTGCCTCATGAACCAGTCCCACCAATGAGTCACTAGCAGCCTCTACACAAGGCACGAACTGGCAACCAAAGAAACCAGGGGTCAACCAAGCTCACTAGACTACCCAGAGAGCACACCACAACAGAAAGACCCATGCATCCCTCACGGGGGAAGCCCTGGAGCATATAACTCACGTGGTGAAAGGGAAGTATCCTGGGACTCAAAGGATGCCTATGAAAAGCACCTTCCTCAAGGTTGGGAAATGCAAACAACCCATCAGACACATACAAATAAAGAAAGCAACTTAGACAAAATGAGGCAACAAAAGAACATGTTCCAAATTAAGAAACAAGATAAAACCCCAGAAAAAGAACTAAGCAGACATAGACAATCTACCTGAGAAAGAGCTCAACGTAGTGATCATAAGATGATCAAAGAACTTGGAAGAATCAATGCGCAAAACAAGAATTTAGGAGTTTTTAACAGACAGAAAATATAAAAAACAACCAAAATGGCATGAAGAATGCAATAACTAAAATGAAACATACACTAGAAGAACCAACAATAGACTAAATGATACAAAGGACTGGGTCAATGAGCCAGAAGATAGTAGCAGAAATCACTGATGCTTAACAAGAAAAAAGAAAAAGTATGAACAGAATGAAGACCTCTGGGAAAACATCAACCACACTAATATTGGCATTATAGGGGTCCCAGAAGGAGAAGAAAGAGAAAATAAGGCTGAAAACAGAATTGAAGGCAGACTGACTGAAAACTTCCCTAACTTGGGAAAGGAAACAGACATCCAGGTCCAGGAAGTGCAAAGAATCCCAAACAGAATCAACCCAAAGGAAACACACCAACACAGCTTATAATTAAAATGGCAAAACACTGACGATAAAGAATATGAAGAGCAGCAATGGAAAAAGCAACACATTATGTATATGGGAACTCCCATAAGGCTATCAGCTGACTTTTTAGCAGAAACTCTACAGGTCAGAAGAGAATGGCACAACATATTTAAAATGAGAGGGAAAAACCTACAACCAAGAATACTCTACCCAGAAAGTAATCAGGACAAGCCCTGTGCTGCTGGAAGGAAGCTGTGAAAGAGGAAAGTTTCCTGCACCATGGGAAGACCTCTCCCTGGTGGGGAGCTCTACAGGGACAGAAAGGGAGCTTCAGAGCCTTGGAGGAGAGTGCAGCAGCCAGAGGGCAGCAGCTGGAGCACAGGGAGAACTGTATGGATGATCAGGGCCTCTGCCCTGTGTTCCCCAGTCTGAGACATGCATCTACTGGGGTGGGTGGGAGCTGGGTGCATTCCCCAGTCTGAGACATGTGTCTGTCGGGGCGGGTGGGAGCTGGGTGCTGGAACTTGGGCTTCAGAGATCAGAACCAGGGAGAGGATTGGGGTAGGCTGTGTGGAAACAGCCTGGGCTGGGGCTGGAATCCACTGAGCCTATGGCTGGGGGTGTGCACAGAGGGAAGACTGGGCCATCCTAAAAGCCAGTTGCCAGTGTCTGGAAAGTGTGCAGTGGGAGGGGAGGGAGCTGAATTGTAGCCTTTTTTTCCTGTGTACGAGCTCACAGATGACAGGACAGTGCCTGCCCAGGCTCTAGGAGCAGTCATGAGCTATCACCACTGCAGGAGTGCTCAGGAACCACCACTGCCACCTGCCTGGACACCAGGCATGGTTGCAAGCTGCTACCACCCACCTTCACAGATTCCAGGAGTGGTCAAGAATAGCCGCTGCTCCCATCACATTCTCTGGGGCACACCTGAGCCACCACTGCTGCCAAGAACCCCCAAGCAAAGCACTAGACACCACATCTGCACACCCTCTATCAAGGGGATAATAATACACACACACTAAGAAAATAGATGACAGGCACCCATACCAAAATACAACCCTCGCACCAAATATATTAAACCCACACAAGTTACACAGGGACATCTCCACATAGAAATAGTCCTCCCGGACCACAGTAGATAAGTGTTTCTCCTAAACTCACAGAGTAAGAGAAATATAAGCAAAATGAAGAAGCAAAGGAATCCAGGAAGAAAACTAAGAGCAGTCCCCTGAAAGGACAAACAATAAAGCCGACCTCTTCAGTCTAATAGACACAGATTTCAAAAAAGGAGATAATGAAAATATGAAGGAATTAAGAAAGGCTATCAACAACAAAGCAGAGTACTGTAACAAGGAACCAGTAACTATAAAGAGGAACCAAGAAAAATTACATAAATCAACCACAGGATATTCCCCTGGTGGTCCAGTGGTTAGGGTTTGATGGGGCCTAGTTCAGTTCCTGGTTGGGGAACTGAGATCCCACAAGCCACATACTGTGATCAAAAAGAATAAGGAAAACTCATTGGCAGAGATGAAAGCTGCATAAAGGCAATGAATAGCAGGATGAATAATGCAGAAAGATAAGTAAGTGACCTGGAAGATAGAATAATGGAAATCACCCAATCAGGACAGCAGACAGAAAGCCAAATGAAAAAAAAATCTATGTAAGAGACTATGGGATAATATAAAGCATGCCAATCTATGCATGATAGCGATTCCAGAAGGGAAAGAAAGAGAAAAGGGGGTCAAAAATGCATTTGAAAAATTATGGCTGAAAACTTCCCAGTCCTAAAGAAAGAAACAGATATCCAGGTACAGAAGTACAAAGGGTCCCCAACAAGATAAACAGGCTTACACCAAGACCAAAAAAAAAAAAAAGGACAAAATTAAAGAGAGGATTCTAAGGCAGCAAAAGAAAAACAAAGTTAATTACCAGAGAACCCCCAATAAGGCTAACAGATGATTTTTCTACAGAAGTATTGCAAGCCAGAAAGAAGTGGCAAAATACATTCAAAGTTCTAAAGGGGAAAAATCTGCAACCTAGGATACCCAGCAAAATTATTATTTAGAATATAAGGAAAGATAAAGAGTTTCTCGAACAAGCAAAAACTAAAAGAGTACAGCAATACTAAACCTATCCTAAAGGAAACATTCAAAGATATTCTCTAAATAGAAAAGAAGAATCCATAATAGGAAAAAAAAACAAATGGAAAATAAAACACTTAAACCAGATTAATACATTTTTGTGAAAGTGATGAAAACCACAATGAACAGCAAAAGGATGAACATAAAGATGTAAAAGAAGACCTCAAAATCATAAAATGTGGGGCCAGAAAGTCAGAAAATGTAGATTCCCGCCCCTCCTCCTACCAAGAATGTGTTTGAGCCCATATGACTACCAATCTAAGGCAAGTAGATATAGTAAGTGGTTAACACATTTAAAAAAAAAAGTTAATCACATATCAAAAACACACAATGGATTCACAAAAACCAAAAAGAAGAGAACATAAGTATAATACAAGAGAAAATCAAACTACAAAAGGATACAAAAGGATTAACAAAAACAGAAAGGGACAAAGAAGAAATATAAAATCAATGGGAAAATAAGGTTTAAAATGGAAATAAATACATATCTATCAATAATTACCTTAAACGTCAGTGGACTAAATGTTCCAATCAAAAGACATTTAGATTGGTAGACTGGAAATAAAAGAAAAACAAGAGTCTACAACATGCTGCCTACAAGAGATCCGTTTTAGGGCAAAGGATACATATAGACTAAAACTGAAGGGGTGGGAAAAGATAATTTGTAAAAAGAAAATGACAACAAAGTAGGGATTGCAGTATTCGTGAGACAAAATAGACCTTAAAACAAAGACTATAAAGAAAGATAAAGGACATTATAAAATGATAAAAAGATAAATACAAGAAGAGAATTTTGTACTCATCAGCATATACGCACCTAATATAGGAGCACCCAAATACACAAAACCATACTAAAACATAAAGTGAGAAATTGATAGGAATACAGTAACAACAAGAGGCTCATGTCGATGGACAGATCTTCCAGACAGATAATAAGGCAACAGAGATCCTAAATGATACAATATAACAATTGGACCTAACTGATATTTTCAGGCCATTACATTCAAAAAATCGAATACATGTCCTTTTCAAGTGCACACAGAGCATTCTCTAGGATTAACCACATACAAGGGCCTGAAACAAGCCTCAAAAAAATTAAGAGTACAGAAATTATTTTAAACATCTTTTCTGACCACAATGAAACTAAAAACTAACCACAGAAAAAGAAATGAGAAAAATTACATGGAGACGAAACAACGTGGTACTAAAAAAAAAAAAAATCAGCGAGTCAACAATGAAATCAAAGTGGTAACTAAAATATACCTTGAGACAAATGACAATGAAAACACAACCATACAAAATCTCTGGGATGCAGCATGCGTAGTTCTTAGAGGGAAGTTCATAGTGATACAGGCCTTTCTCAAAAAACAAGAAAAATCTCAAATAAACCACCTAAGCTACCACATAAAAGATTTAGGAAAAGAAGAACAAACAAAACCTAAAGTCAGCAGAAAGAAGGAAATAATAATAAGATCAGAGAGGAAATAAAATAGAGATTAAAAAAAAAAACAAGAGCTGGTTCTTTGAAAGGAGAAGCAAAATTGACAAACTTCTGGCAAAGCTTACCAAGAAGAGAAGAGAGAGAACTGAAATAAATTAAGAAATAAAAAGACATAATAACTGATACCACAGAAATACAAAAAACCATAAAGGAATACTATGAGCAATTATATGCCAACAAATCTGACAACTTGAAGAAACGGACAAGTTTCTGGAAACATGCAGCCCACCAAACTGAATCGAGGAGAAATAGATAATTTGAAGAAACCAATTGCCAGAAGTGAAATAGAATCTGTAATTTTAAAATTCCCTATGCAGTCTAGGACCAGATGGCTTCACAGATGAATTCTACCAAACATAAGAAGAGCTTGTATCAATCTTTCTCAAAGTCTTCCAAAAAACTGAAGAGGAGGGACATTCCTAAGGACCCTCAATGAAGCCGCTATCACTCTGATAACAAAACCAGACAAAGAACCCAGAAAAACAGAAAATTACAGGCCAATATCTTTGAAGAATACAGATGCAAAAGTTTTCAATAAAATACTGGGGAACAAAATCCAACAACACATAAAAAGGATCATACTCCATGACAAAGTGGGATTCATTCCAGGTTCACAATGATGGTTCAATATATGCAAAACAATATGATATACCACATAAACAAAAGAAAAGACAAAAAATACACGCTCATCTCAATAGATGCTGAAAAAGCATTTGATGAAATCCACTATCCATTCATGATAAAAACTCATCAAAGTGGGTATCAGTTCAGTTCCTCAGTCGTGTCTGACTGTTTGCATCCCCAAGGACTGCAGCAAGCCAAGCCTCCCTGGCCATCACAACTCCTGGAGCTTGCTCAAACTCATGTCAGTTGAGTTGGTGATGCCATCCAGCTATCCCATCCTCTGTCATCCCCAAAGTGGGTATAGAGAGAACATATCTCAAGCTAGTAAAGTTATTTATGACAAACCCAGAGCCAATATAATACTCAATGGTGAAGAACTTAAAACTTTCCTGCTAAAATCTGGAACAAGACAGTTCACTTCAGTTGCTCAGTCGTGTGCAACTCTTCACGACCCCATGAACCGCAGCACGCCAGGCCTCCCTGTCCAACACGAACTCCTGGAGTTTACCCAAACTCATGTCCATTGAGTTGGTAATGCCATCCAACCATTTCATCCTCTGTCATCCCGTTCTTTTCCTGCCCTCAATCTTTCCTAGTATCAGAGTCTTTTCAAATGAGTCAGTTCTTCACATCAGGTGGCTAAAGTATTGGAGCTTCAGCATCAGTCCTTCCAATGAACATGCAGGACCGATTTCCTTTAGGATGGACTGGTTGGACCTCCTCGCAGTCCAAGGGACTCTCAAGAGTCTTCTCCAATACCATAGTTCAAAAGCATCAATTCTTCAGTGCTCAGCTTTCTTCACAGTCCAACTCTCACATCCATACATGACCACAGGAAAAACCATGGCCTTGACTAGACGGACCTTAGTCGGCAAAGTAAGGTCTCTGCTTTTGAATATACTATCTAGGTTGGTCCTAACTTTCCTTCCAAGGAATAAGTGTCTTTTAATTTCATGGCTGCGATCACCATCTGCAGTGATTTTGGAGCCCTAAAACATAAAGTCAGCTACTATTTCCACTGTCTCCCCACCTATTTGCCATGAAGTGATGGGACTGGATGCCATGATCTTAGTTTTCTGAATGTTGAGCCAACTTTTTCACTCTCCCCTTTCACTCTCATCAAGAGGCTCTTCAGTTCTTTTCACTTTCTTCCATAAGGGTGGTGTCATCTGCATATGTGAGGTTATTGATATTTCTCCTGGCAATCTTGATTCCAGCTTGTGCTTCTTCCAGTCTAGTGTTTCTCATAATGTACTCTGCATATAAGTTACATAAGCAGGGTGACAATATACAGCCTTGATGTACTCCTTTTCCTATTTGGAACCAGTCTGTTGTTCCATGTCCAGTTCTAACTTGCTTCCTGACCTGCATACAGATTTCTCAAGAGGCAGGTCAGGTGGTCTGGTATTCCCATCTCTTTCAGAATTTTCCACAGTTTCTTGTGATCCACAGTCAAAGGCTTTGGCATAGTCAATAAAGCAGAAATGTTTTTCTGGAACTTTCTTGCTTTTTCCATGATCCAGCAGATGTTGGCAGTTTGATCTCTAGTTCCTCTGCATTTTCTAAAACCAGCTTGAACATCTGGAAGTTCACGGTTCACGTATTGCTGAAGCCTGGCTTGGAGAATTTTGAGCCTTACTTTACTAGCGTGTGAGATGAGTGCAATTGTGAAGTAGTTTGAGCATTCTTTGGCATTATCGTTCTTTGGGACTGGAATGAAAACTGACCTTTTCCAGTCCTGTGGCCACTGCTGCATTTTCCATATTTGCTAGCATATTGAGTGCAGCACTTTCACAGCATCATCTTTTAGGAATTGAAATAGCTCAGCTGGTATTCCATCACCTCCACTAGCTTTGTTCGTAGTGATGCTTTCTAAGGCCCACTTGACCTCACATTCCAGGATGTCTGGCTCTAGGTGAGTGATCACACCATCATGATTATCTGGGTCATGAAGATCTTTTTGTACAGTTCTTCTGTGTATTCTTGCCACCTCTTCTTAATATCTTCTGCTACTGTTAAGTCCACACCACTCCTGTCCTTTATTGAGCCCATGTTTACATGAAATGTTCCCTTGGTACCTCTAATTTTCTTGATGAAATCTCTAGTCTTTCCCTCTCTACTGTTTACCTCTATTTCTTTGCATTGATCTCTGAGGAAGGCTTTCTTATCTCTCCTTGCTGTTCTCTGGAACACCACATTCAAATCTCCACATTTAAATGGGTATATCTTTCCTTTTCTCCTTAGCTTTTCACTTCCTTTATTTTCACATCTATTTTTAAGGCCTCCTCAGACAGCCATTTTGCTTTTTTGCATTTCTTTTTCTTGGGGATGTTCTTGATCCCTGTCTCCTGTACAATGTCATGAACCTCCATCCATAGTTCATCAGGCATTCTGTCTATCTGATCTAGTCTCTGAAATCTATTTCTCACTTCCACTGTATAGTCATAAGGGATTTGATTTAGGTCATACCTGAATGGTCTAGTGGTTTTCCCCACTTTCTTCAATTTAAGTCTGAATTTGGCAATAAGGAGTTCATGATCTGAGCCACAGTCAGCTCCCAGTCTTGTTTTTGCTGATTGTGTAGAGCTTCTCCATCTTTGGCTGCAAAGAATATAATCAACTTGATTTTGGTGTTGGCCATCTGGTGATGTCCGTGGATGCCTGTTATCACCTCTTCCATTCAATGTAGTGTTGGAAGACCTAGCCACAGCAATCACACAAGAAAAAGAAATAAAAGGTATCAAAAACTGGAAGGGAAGAGATAAAATCACCATTATCTGTAAATGATATGATACTATATATAGAAAACTCTAGAGACTCCACACAAAAACTACTACAACTGATAAATTCAGCAAAGTATCAAGATAACAAGATTAACATGTAGAAATCAGTTGCATTTCTTTACACCAACAATGAAATATCAGAAAGACAATGTAAAAAAAAATGTATCTTTAAAACTGAAACCCCTAAAATAAAATACTTAGGAATAAAGCTAACCAAGAAGGTGGAAGACTTACATACTGAGAACCAGAAAACATTAATAAAGGAAATTCAAGATGATTCAAAGGAAAGACATCCCATGTTCTTGGAAGAATATTGTTAAAATGGCCATGCCGCCCAAAGCAATCTACAGATTTAATGTGATCCATATCAAATTAGCCACAACATTTTCCACAGAACTAGAATAATCCTTAAAATTTATATGGAACCATAAAAGACCCAGAGTTGCCAGAGAAATCATAAAGAAAAAGAAAGAAAGCAGGAAGCATAACCATCCCAGACTTAAGACAATACTACAAAGCTATAGTAATCAAAACAGCATGGTATTAGCACAAAAACAGACATATGGATCAATGGAACAGAATAGAGAGCCAGAAATAAACCCGAACATCCACAGTCTATTAATTTTCAACAAAGGAGGCAAGACTATACAATGGAAAAAGACAGTCTCTTCAGCAAGTGGTGTTGGGAAAGTTAGACAGCTGCATGTAAATTAATGATTAATGAATACACAACACACCCTCTCACCATATACAAAAAGAAACACAAAATGGCTTAAACACTTAAACATAAGACATGATACCATAAAACTCCTAGCAGAGAACACAGGCAAAACATCTCTGATACAGATCATACCAATGTTTTCTTAGATCAGTCTCTAAAGGCAATAGAAATGAAAACAAAAAGAAACAAATGGGACCTAATCAAACTTACAAACTTTTGCACAGCAAAGGAAACCATAAACAAAATGAAAAGACAATGTACGGAATGGGAGAAAATACTTGCAAATGATGGGACAGACAAGGGTTTAATTTTCAAAATATACAAATAGCTTATACAACTCAACAACAAAAGCAAACAACCCAACTGAAAATGTGCAGAAGACCTAAACAGACTCTTCTCTGAAGAAGAAATACAGATGGTCAATAGACACATGAAAAGATGCTCAACATTGCTAATTATTAGAGAAATGCAAATCAAAACTCCAATGAGGTACCACCTCACACCAGTCAGAATGGCCATCATTATAAAGTCTACAAATAACAAAAAAATGGAGAGAGCACGGAGAAAAGGGAACCCTCCTATACTGTTGGTGAGAATGTAAGTTGGTGCAGCCACTGTGGAGAACAATATGGGGGCTCCTCAGAAAACTAAAAATAGAATTACCATATGATCCAGCAATCCCACTCCTAGGCATATGACCAGAAAATAGTATAATTCAAAAGATACATACACCCCTATGTTCACACTAACACTACTCACAGTAGCCAAAGCATGTTGCTGCTGCTGCTGCTGCTAAGTCTCTTCAGTCATGTCTGACTCTGTGCAACCCCAGAGATGGCAGCCCACCAGGCTCCCCCGTCCCTGGGATTCTCCAGGCAAGAACACTGGAGTGGGTTGCCATTTCCTTCTCCAATGTCCAATGTATGAAAGTGAAAAGTGAAAGGGAAGTCATTCAGTCGTGTCCGACTCTTAGTGACCCCATGGACTACAGCCTACCAGGCTCCTCTGTCCATGGGATTTTACAGGCAAGAGTACTGGAGTGGGTTGCCATTGCCTTCTCCAAGCCAAAGCTTGGAGACAACCTAAATGTCCACTGACAGATAGATGGATAAAGAAGATATGGTGCACATATACAATGGAATACTAGTCAGCCATGAAAAAGAGTGAAATAAGCCATTTGCAGCAACATGGATGCAACTAGAGATTATCATACTAAGTCAGTCAGACAGACAAGTACTTATTACTTATACCTGGATCTAAAATAGGACACAAAGGAACCTACGAAACACAAAAGAATCATGGCGATAGAGAATAGACTGGTGGCTGCCAAGGCGGAGAGGGAGTAGGGTAAGGACGGATTGAGCACTTGGAATCAGCAGATGTAAGCTTTTATATATAGAATGGATAGACAACAAGGCCCTACTGTATAGCACAGACAACTCTGTTTGATATCCTATGATAAACCATAATGGAAAATATAAAAAGAATGCATATATATGTATAAATAAATCACTTTGCTATACAATAGTAATCAATACAATATTATAAATCAATTGTTTCAATTTTTAAAAAAAAGGAAAAAATACTGATGTGATTTTTCATGGAACTAGAGCATATACTTTCAAAATTTGTATAGAAAAACAAAGTACCCTGAATAGCCAAAACAACCTTGAAAAAGAATAGAACTGAAGGAATCCCACTCCCTGACTTCAACAACAAGGCTATATAATCAAAAGTAATCAAAAAGCATGGTACTGGCACACAAATATATAAATCAGTGGAACAGAATAGAGAGCCTAGAAATAAACCCATACACTTACAGTCAATTATTTTATGACAAAAGAGGCAAGAATACACAATGGATAACAGACAAGTCTCTTCTATAACTTGTGCCGGGAAAACTGGACAGCTACACACAAAAGAATGAAATTTAGAATATTCTCTAACACCATATGGGACTTTCCAGGTGCCTCTGTGATAAAGAATTCACCTGCCATGTAAGAGGCCACAGGAGATGCAGGTTCCATCCCTGAGTCAGGAACATCCCCTGGAGGAGGAAATGACACTCCAGCATTCTTGCCAGGATAATCCCATGGACAGAGGAGCCTGGCAGGCCACAGTCTACGGGGCTGCAGAGTCAGACACAATTGAGTGAGCACACACACACTATTACCATATATAAATATAAATTATAAATGAAGTGAAGACCTAAATGTAAGACCAGGAACCAAACAACTCCTAGGAGAAAACATAGATGGAATACTCTTTGACGTAAATCACAGCATTTTTTTTTTTTTTTTTGGATCTGTCTCCTAAAGCAAAGGAAATAGAGGCAGAAACAAACAAATGGGACACACTTAAGATTAAGAGCTTTTGCACAGCAAAGGAAACCATCAACAAAACAAAAAGACAATCTACTGAATTGGGGGAAAACATTTACAAATAATAATGGGCTGGCCAAAAGTTCATTTGGGTTCTACAAGATGTTACAGAAAAATCTGAACAGACTTCTCGGCCGACCCAATCTAACTCATGATGTGCTAATATACAAAATGTACAAATAGCTCATGCTACTCTACATCAAAAACCAAACAAGTCAGACTTCCTGGCCATCCAGGGGTTGAGACCCTGTGCTTCCACTGCAGAGGATACAGGTTCTACCCCTGGCTGGGGAACTAAGACCCCCAAAGCTGCATGACATGGCCAAAATATCAAACAAAAAACCCACAAACAATCTATATTTAAAATGAGCAGAAGAGTTGAATAGACATTTTTTCCAAAGAAGACATGGATGGCCCACAGGCATATGAAAAGATGTTCAACATCATTAATCAGAGAAGTGTATATTAAAACCACAAAGAGATATCACCTCCTACCTGGCAGAATGGTCATCATCACACAGAACACAAATAACAAATGCTGGCAATGATGTGGTAAAAGAGAACCCCTGTATAAGCTACACCTTAAAGAAAGTGACAGGATTTAATTCACCCACGTAAGAAATGATATACTAGCTACAAACTAATCAAAAGAGATCTGGTAGAGCTACATTAAAATTAAGCTAGAATTTAAGGGAGAAATGTTATTAGAGGTAGAGGTAAAGGAACATTTCATAATGATAAAATAATTCTAAAAATGTCACAGAAACTTAATTTTGTATACACATGGTAACTTATTTTCAAAATATATAAAGCAAAAATTGACAAACATAAAAGGAAGGATATACAAATCCACAATCAATGAGGCTTTTCAAACAGTGAAAGTGAAAGTTGCTCAGTCTTGTCTGACTCTATATAGTCCATGGAATTCTCCAGGCAGAATATTGGAGTGGGTAGCCTTTCCCTTCTCCAGGGATCTTCCCAACCCAGGGATTGAACCCAGGTCTCCTGTACTGCAGGCGGATTCTTTACCAGTTGAACCACAAGGGAAGCCCTTTCAAACAGTGAAGGACTTTAATACATTTCTCAGAATAACTGAAAGAATAGACCAAAAAAATGAAACAGTAAGAATATGAAGAATATGAACAAAATGATCAACAAGTCTGTCTAGACTGGTATCTACAGAACACCACAGCCAACAGCAACAGAATGGCCAGCATTTAGAATGCATGTTGAGTGTTCAAATTTGACCAATAAACAGGACCATAAAGCATGTTCTGAACAAATTTTAAAGAACCAAAATCATTCAGAACATGTTCTCTGACCACAAAATAAAAAATATTTAGAAAATTCCCAAAATCATAAGTCAAGGGAGAAATAAAAGCAGAAATAAGAAAATACTTCAAACTGCATAATAATGAAAATAAAACTTATCAAAATTTGCATGATATGATTTAAAAAGTCACAGAAATGTATAGCCTTATATGCATATATTAGAAAAGAAAAAAAAACTGTCATATTATTTATACTGTGCTTTTAATTTATTATTATACCAGGCATATTTAGTCTTGTTTATAAATATTCTTTGCAAAGATTTTTTTAAAAAATAAATGAAATTTCATAAGGATGGTATTTTAATTTGTTCAGGCAATTTCTTATACACATATATATGTATGTATACATTCAGTTCAGTTCAGTCACAGTCGTGTCCAACTCTGCGACCCCATGAACCACAGTACACCAGGCCTCTCCTGTTCATCACCAACTCCTGGAGTCCACCCAAACCCATATCCATTGAGTCGGTAATGATATCCAACCATCTCATCCTCTGTTGTCCCCTTCTCCTCCTGTCCCAAATCTTTCCCAGCATCAGGGTCTTTTCAAATGAGTCAGCTCTTCGCATTAGGTGGCCAAAGTATGGGAGTTTCAGCTTCAGCATCAGTCCTTCCAATGAACACTCAGGACTGATCTCCTTTAGGATGGACTGGTTGGATCTCCTTGCAGTCCAAGGGACTCTCAAAAGTCTTCTCCAATACCACAGTTCAAAAGCATCAATTCTTCAGTGCTCAGCTTTCTTCACAGTCCAACTCTCACATCCATACATGACCACAGGAAAAACCATGGCCTTGACTAGACGGACCTTAGTCGGCAAAGTAAGGTCTCTGCTTTTGAATATACTATCTAGGTTGGTCCTAACTTTCCTTCCAAGGAGTAAGCGTCTTTTAATTTCATGGCTGCAATCACCATCTGCAGTGATTTTGGAGCTGAGAAAAACAAAGTCAGCCACTGTTTCCACTGTTTCTCATAAAGTGATCTTAGTTTTCTGAATGTTGAGCTTTAAGCCAACTTTTTCCACTCTCCTCTTTCACTCTCATCAAGAGGTTCTTTAGTTCTTCTTCACTTTCTTCCGTAAGGGTGGTGTCATCTGCATATGTGAGGTTATTGATATTTCTCCTGGCAATCTTGATTCCAGCTTGTGCTTCTTCCAGTCCAGCGTTTCTCATGATGTACTCTGCATAGAAGTTAAATAAGCAGGGTGACAATATACAGCCTTGATGTACTCCTTTTCCTATTTGGAACAAGTCTGTTGTTCCATGTCCAGTTCTAACTGTTGCTTCCTGACTTGCATACAGATTTCTCAAGAGGCAGGTCAGGTGGTCTGGTATTCCCATCTCTTTCAGAATTTTCCAGTTTCTTGTGATCCACAGTCAAAGGATTTGGCATAGTCAATAAAGCAGAAATAGATGTTTTTCTGGAACTCTCTTGCTTTTTCCATGATCCAGCAGATGTTGGCAATTTGATATCTGGTTCCTCTGCCTTTTCTAAAGCCAGCTTGAACATTCGGAAGTTCATGGTTCACGTATTGCTGAAGCCTGGCTTGGAGAATTTTCAGCATTACTTTACTAGCATGTGAGATGAGTGCAATTATGTGGTAATTTGAGCATTCTCTGGCATTGCCTTTCTTTGGGATTGCAATGAAAACTGATCTTTTCCAGTTCTGTGGCCACTGCCATTTACACATATTATAAATAGCCATATACACTAAGAAGAAAACTCAGAAATCTATCGAAACATTGTCATTATTTTTGGGTGACAAGATTACAGGTGAGTTTTATTACTTAGATTTTGGGAGACATATTCCAAATTTTCTCTGATAGGGAGCATCTCACTTTTTAAATGAGAAAAACATAAATATTTAGCCCATCCCAAGTACTTAGGCTTAACACTCCGGAACATTGCTGCAGACTTTTGACAGGTTTTTGAGCTTGCTGTCAACCAGTACTCCCCACCAGTTCTGTGTCCTAGTAACTTGTCTCTTTAGAACAGCAAGGAGGTAAGGACAAGCCCACATTAGGGTAGGTGCCTGTGTTCTCTGGCTGCCACCGTAGGCTCCTTTGCTGGCCAGTCACCAGGAGAAACTGGAGGGGAGGGTTCTGAAGGGGTAGAAAGAAAGCCACACCTCCCAGGGGAGAGTGATCCCAAGGCAGTCTTATCATAGAAGGGTCAGTTGTGATGCCTTCCCAACTGAAGAAGTAGACTGTGAAGGTGAGCTCCCAGAGAGGGAGCACCTCACGTTAATTCTTATCTCCATTTTCACTCATCATGTATTTATGGAACATACAAGACACATATGTCAATAAAATCAACTACCCTTGCCCTCAGGGGGCTTACAGAGAAGACAGTGTAACCAACACAAACCAACCAGACCACCAAATGCAAAGGAAACAGATTACCAGCTGAAACAGCTGGTAAGAGGCTGAAAATGGTGGAAACAAAGCAAAGATTTTGGAATGTGGTGAACATGGATCCCCAGAATGGAAGGAGGGCTGTGTCAGCCAAAAGTCTGGGAAGGCAGGTGAGGCCCAGGGTTTAGAGGGCACGTGTGCTGATGCGCCATCAGGCCACTAGGATGCTTCACAGAAAGAACTCACTTAAAAAGGAGTCCCACATCTGGAAAACAACCAGGACTCATGGGTAGAGACTGAGTTCTATTCCAGTTTGTCCTGGCATCACAGGGAGTCCTCAGAGAAACCACAAACACAGGCATATGCATACATAGCCACACACACACATATGCACACACATTCAGTTTCGCTTTCCAAAGAGGGATTTATTATAAGTCTGCTCCCTTCTGCCCTTTCTACTACCCAGGGGATCCAGAAAGGAAATGTGCATTCTCTGGTAATTGAGATGCTAAGATAAAAATATTTCATAAAAACGTTCATCCATTTCTGATGTTTCATTCTATGTTTTAATATAAATATAAAAGCAATACCTGCTCACTGTGGAAAATTTAGAAATAAAAAAGTTTAGAGAAACAAAGTTGCCCATCACCCACTGTTAACATTTTGGAGTATTTTCCTTTCTGCTCTTCTCTATATTCACTTACACTGATCTTTTTGCATAATTGGCATCACACTATATGTAGTTGTTGTACCTCTGCCAAGGACCCCTTTTGAGCTGCAGAAGCTCATTTCTGACAGTTGCTTTGCTTTCCCTGGTTTTCATTTTATAAAGAGTAAGAACCACCTGCCACTCCTTGCTGTTTTCAAGCCTCACACCTGAGAAATTCCATGTGCCAAACCGAAGATCAAAACTGATGACAAATGGTAGCCCCTTCCTAGGTCAGCCCTACCTGCCTGAACTGCCAGGGCAAATCTGGACGCTGTACCTGCCAGCCTCCACCAGCTGCCAGTCACACGACGACAAGCTATCCATCACAGACAGACCTGCGGAAGGGCTGCAGCGGGCAGGTGGTGGCGGGGGGCGGTGGATGCTGGGCAGACTCTGGGATGCTGCATCCTCAGGCATCCTTCTCAAGAAACCCAATGTCAATACCTGTGCTGCTCTGAGGTCCCAACAAAGCACCAACAGTCATCACTAACCCTGCAGAAGCACTTCACTATGGGCCCAGTGTTGACTGAACACTTCCTCTCGCTGCAGGAAGCCGGATAATGTAAGGGTTCAAAGTGGTCTCTGGAGCCAGAGGGCTGAGTTCAGACGTGCGTCCACTGCTCATGAGCAAGTCAGCCATCCTCTTGTGTCTCGGTTTCCTCCAAGTTTCTGACAGTTCTACCTCCCAGTGTTGCTGTAGGATTGAGTTCGTGGTCACCAAGCCCCTAGACCTCATTTAACCCTCTCTGTTCTCTCACTCAACCCTTAGACCAGCCAGAGGCGGCAGAAGTCACTGTCAGCCCTGATTTGCAGTGAGGACACAGAGGCACGTGGAGGGCACGCAGCGCCCCCTGCACAGAGGCTGCGGCACGGTTGGGCAGATGGACCCAGAACAAGGGGCTACAGGAGTGGCTGAGAAACGGCCAGAGTCAAGTCTGCCTGTAGCTCTCCCGAGAGCTTCCCTGGCCCCACTGGAGCCCTCTGTAGTGGAAGGTGACAAAGCAAGTGGCAAGAGCCTCTGCCCAGCAGGCAGTGTGGGTCCAAGACACTAGAGAGATGCCGAGCCCGGAAAACTCACAGCACACATGCAGCAGGGGAAGAACTGCCCAGTTGCTGAGGGTCCTCCAGGTGTGCCACCCCATTCCACTCATCCTTAGAACAAGGCCCAAACAGAGATCAGTTCAGCATTCCCTGGAGACACGGACAAACATGGCCACTCAACAGCAGCTTTGTCCTGTGCACAATCATCCGGCAGAGCCCGAGTGCAAAAGTCACCCTGCCCACAGTGTGGTATGAATACTGACTCCCAGGAGCAGACACTTTGGCCCCCATCCCAACTGAAGAGGGTGTGGGGGCTCGAGTGAGCACAGAAACCTTGAGGAAGTCATTTCCCAATATCCACATGATTTTATTCTTTTCTTACACACCCAAGTGTTGGGAGTCATCATGCACATATATATGTATTTCAAAATAAATGGCACAGCTTTCTGAAAGTTGGTATTTTTGGGGGAACACCAGCAGATAAGATTCCCAACAGCAGATAAGATCCCTAGGCCTTAAAACATTCTTTAGCAGTGTGGAAGATGCTAACAGAGTTGGCCACCCTACAACCATTTCTGCTGCTGACTTTTTCTACTTTTTCTGCATTCAGGCTAGAAACAAACATAAGCAAAATCAAGGCCAGCCTTGCTGCCATCCAGGTGCTGTGGCATTTGGCTCAGGGCCACCCGCCTCTGTTCCTATTCCGACTGCCACCTCCCTAAGCTCTAGTCATTTCCGGAAATGTGAGTCCTCACACGGGCTGCTGTTCGCTACACTCTGGAACCTTCCACAGTAAAATGTCGATGATTAACTTTCAGGATATAACTTGATTGATCACAGGACAGTTTCACAGACTCTCCTGCCCACTCCTTGACAGAGAACACTGCGACAGGAGAGTGTTGCTCATCAGGTAGTTTGGATTCTCCTCCCAGGTGCCAGGTAGGATTACACATTATTGAAGTTACCTGCTCTGACTCACAATACATGAGCAGAAGTGGAACAAGTTACTCAGCATGGTGGCAAAATTTGTCAGCATACAACTCTCCTTTTCCTCTGGCACCAGGACCAGCGACATTCTAGCCGGTGGTTGCTCCATCCACCTGGCCCACAGGCAACCACAGGAAGGAGAGCCTCTGCTAACATGTGATGGGGATAGAGTGTGAACAAGAAACAAAGCTTCGTTTTTTGAGCTGCTGAGATTTTGTAATTACCCATTACTGCAGCACAACCTAACCCAGCCTGAAGATACCATTATTTGGGGTAAGAAAAGCACTTAGCATACTAAGAAGCTGAGGCCCAGAGGGGTGAAGTGAGTTACCAAGGGCCAGACAGTTGGCTGGAGGCAGAACAGAAGGCTTGGAATACTCTCTGCAGCCCTCTCCCTGCCTTCACACGACACCAGTTTCTACAGGACAGAGAGCCAGGACATTAAAGAACCACTCGCAATAAAGGTAAAGCCTCGGGTTTCCTTGGTGGTCCAGTGGTTAAGGATCTGCCTGCCAATGCTGGGGGCACAGGTTTGATCCCTGGTTGGTGAAGATCCCACATGCCACAGGGTGGCCGGGCCTGTGCTCCACAACTACTGAGCCTAAGTGCCACAGCTGTGGAAGCCCACTTGTCTGGAACCCGTGCTCTGCGACAGAGGCCACTGCAATGAGAAGCCTGCCCACCACAACTAGAGAATATCCCCTGCTTGCCACAACTAGAGAAAGCCTGTGTGTAGCCACAAAGACCCAGCACAGCCAGAAATAAATATTCTTAAAAAAAAAAAAGATAAAACCACTACAACTTTTTTTCTGCAGATGCCATAAAACCGACTTTAGAATTAAAATTCAGCATCATTTCCCACCTACCTCAGACTTAAAAATAATCTATACAAGAAAATACTAATTTATTTAAAGCAGGGGGAGGCATACAGCAAGCCACACATTTTCTTCTTTTGTACTGGACTGGCTATGTCTGCTTGTTGGGGTCCTGCATCCACCTCACTCCACACAGCTACTTGCCCCACATCAGAAAAACCTCAGCCACTCAACCCAGTCCACCACCACCACTTCTGTTAGAGTCATTGGCTAGGAATCATAAAAGATAAAAAGACATGACTAATGATAAAACAAAAAAAAGAATGTGGTGGAGCTCCATGTATTGAAAGAAAAATCTTCAAGATATACTGTCACTTGAAAAATGCAAGTTACAGAAAGAGTACAATAACATAATTTCCCCATATCGTCTGCCCTATAGACATGCAAAATATTATATATTTTCTACAAGTATATATCTGTGAACATAAATGCAAAGAAAAACACCTGGAAAAAGACATACTTTGAGAAGAGACAGTACTTCCAGACAGGCAAGGGCATAAAGGATTGGTATAGTACTTTTATTCATAACATTTTACTTTTTTATAAGAATATATACTTGCATAATTTAAAGTTAAACTTTAAATAAGCCTTTTTAATTATCAGGGCATCTTAGGAAAACTTGAGGCAGTTAATGCAACACTCCCAGCAATCACCATCTTTTAATGAACTCTGAGTTTCAGCTCACTCTCTTAGGGAAAAATGCTCAGTCTCCATTAAACTAAATGACAATCCACTGAAATCAAACACACTTGGATGGAACGGTATGACTCCTCCTGTGCACCTGTCAATAAACAGAATGCTCCTCTTGGTTTGGTGAAATATCATAGTCAGACTTGATGGGTTTTGGATGGGAACATTTTTGTTTTCAATTTAGTAGAAGCCTGTCAACTTACATTATGACTACTGAACCTGGCTTGAGATACAGCAGGTAAGATGAAAAATCAAGTCCTACAAAAACAAAATGGAGCAAAAGAGTCAATAGAACTGACTTTTAAGTAGATATTTTTAAACCTTAAAACTGTTTAACCTTAAGTAACACATTGAAAAAAATGATCCACAATTACCACAAGTCTTTTCATTTCCGTTGTCTTTTCCTTTCACGTAATCCAAGCCACTGAACACTTTAAAATAACATGGACTCAGCTTCCTTCTGTGTAACATTCTGACCCTGAGTGATGTTTTCATTTTGATGGATGATGTCAAAGGTGCCTTATACTTTCCATCAATATCTCCTCCCCACCTAAATGGCTATCATTACTAATGAAACCTCTTTAGATTTTTCCTTTCTTTCTGCTAAAAAAAAAAAAAAATCCTATTGCTAGGATCTATCCCAGAAAATGCCATCTCTGGCAGAGCCACATTAGCCATACATGATGTGGATATATAAAACATTCTGTCTACACATTCCTGGACAATAGGAATTGATCATTGCTGTTTACTTACTGAACTCAGATTTAAGATAATGTAAAATAAAGCCATCCTTCTCTGCTTACCTCAAATAGATACCTGCCTACTTCAGAGATGACATTCCCCAGATTACACAAAGGCAATAAAAATAGGCTCTGCTGGGGGTTCCCTGGTGGCTCAGTGATAAAGAATCCAGCGGCCAACACAGGAGATACAGGTTCAATCCCTGATCTTGCAAGATCCCACATGCCGCGGAGCAACTGGGCCTGTGCACCACAACTACTGAGCCTGTGCTCTAGAGTTTGGTAGCCACAGCTACGGAAGCCCGAGGGCCACAGAGCCTGTGTTCCACGGCAGGGGAAGCCACTGCAATGAGGCAGCTAGAGAGTGGCCCACACTCTTCGCAGCTAGAGAAAAGCCTGCACTGCAATAAAGACCTAGCACAGCCAAGAATAAAATGAAATCTTTTTTTTTTTTTTAAGTTCTGCCAGGAGGCCACACCTGAGGCAAGGGATGGGGTCAGTGTTCTCAAGGTCTGCCCAGAGGAGGACTTCTTGTGAGGGGTCTGCCTTGTTCAGTCAGTAATGTGACACTGAGTGCCATCGAGTGCAAGCTCCTGAAGAGATCAAGCCCTGAGCCTTTGGAGTGGAGCACTGACTCCAAGACCCTAGACTACCAGAGAAGTAACCCTAGGGAGTATCAAATAGTGAGAACTCACACAAAAGAAACCACTTGAAGACAAGACCCTGCATCACCCAACCACCAGTTGTAGGCTGTGGAGGACGCCTCATCTAAACAACAAACAAAACAAAAATACAAACCGAATCATCAGCATACAGGAGAACCACCACACCCAGCCTTGTCCATCAGAGGAAAAACAAGCAAACAAAAGCTCAGCACAAATCTCACCCTAGATGAAGCTCACACAAGCCACTGGAGCATCCTCAGGAGGGCAGAGACCAAAAGGAAGAAAGAACTCAACCTTCTTCAAGGAAAGAAATGAACTTTCCTTGAAGCCTGGGAAAAGGAGACCTCAAACTCAATAAGTTAAAAATAATAATAATAATGAAAAGGCAGAGACATACTACACAAATGAAGGAGCAAACTAGAAACAGAGAAGTCCAAATAAATCAAGAGGAAATAGGCAAACTACCTGAAAAAGAATTCAGAATAATGATAATAAAGATGATCAAAAACCTTGAAAACAAAATGGAGAAGATACAAGAATCAATTAACAAAGACCTAGAAGAATTAAAGAACAAACATACAGACACAAACAACAGAATTACTGAAATTAAAAATACTCTAGAAGGAATCAATAGCAGAATATCTGAAGCAGAAGAACAAATCAGTAAGCTGGAAGATAAAATGGTGGAAATAACTTCTCACGGGCAGAATAAAGTAAAAGAATGAAAAGAACTGAAGACAGTCTCAGAGACCTCTGGGGCCATATCAAATGCACCAACATTCAAATTATAGGGGCCCCAGAAGAAGAAGAGAAAAAGAAAGGGTATGAGAAAACTTTGAAGAGATTATAGTTGAAAATTTCCCCAACATGGAAAAGGAAACAGTCAATCAAGTCCAAGAGGCACAAAGAGTCCTATACATGATAAATCCAAGGAGAAACATGCCAAGACACATACTAATCAAATGAACAAAGACTAAACACAAAGAAAGAATATTAAAAGCATCAAGGGAGAAGCAACAAGTAACATACAAGGGAAACCCCATACACTTAACAGCTGATCCTTCAGCAGAAACTCTGCAGGTCAGAAGGAAATGCCAGGATATATTTAAAGTACTGAAAGGAAAAAAATCTACAACCAAGATTACTGTACCCAACAAGGATCTCATTCAAAATTGATGGAGAAATAAATAGCTTTCAGACAAGCAAAAGTTAAGAAAATTGAGTACCACCAAACCAGCTTTACAAAAAATGTTAAGGGACTTATATAGCCAAGAAATACAAGAGAAGAAAAAAGATCTACAAAATCAATGGAAAACAATTAAGAAAATGGCAATAGGAACATATATATCAATAATTACTTTAAATGTAAATGGATTAAATGCTCCAACCAAAAGACACAGACTAACAAGACCCATATATATGCTGTCTACAAGAAACCCACTTCAGACCTCAAGACACATATAGACTGAAAGTGAGAGGATAGAAAATATATTCCATGCAAATGGGAAGCAAAAGAATTCTGGAGTAGCAATCCTCATATCAGATAAAATAGACCTTAAAATAAAGAAGATTACAAGAGATAAGGAAGGTCACTACATAATGATCAAGGGATCAATCCAAGAGGAAGACATAACAACTGTAAATATCGATGCACCCAACATAGGAGCACCTCAATATTTAAGACAAACACTAACAGACATAAAAGGAGAAATTGACTGTAACACAATAATAGTAGGAGACTTTAACACCCCACTCACACCAATGGACAAATCATCAAATCAGAAAATTAATAAGGAAACACAAGTCTTAAATGATACATTAGATGAGATGGATCTCATTGATACCTTCAGGACAGTCCATCCAAATGCAAAAGAATACACCTTCTTCTCAAGTGCACATGAAACATTCTCCAGGATAGACCACATCTTGGGTCCCAAATCAAGCCTCAGTAAATTTAAGAAAATCGAAACTGGATCAAGCATCTTCTCCAACCACAGTGCTATCAGACTAGATATCAATTACAAGAAAAAAAACTGTAAGAAACACAAACACATGGAGATTAAACAACATGTTTCTAAGGAACCAGCAGGTTATTGAATAAATCAAAAGGGAAATAAAAAGATTTCTAGAAACAAATGACAATGAAAACATGACAACTCAAAACCTATGGGATGCAACAAAAGCAGTTCTAAGAGGGAAGTTTATAGCAATACAATCCTACCTCAAGAAACAAGAAAAACATTGAATAGACAACCTAACTTTACACTTAAAACAACTGGAAAAAGAAGAAACAAAAAAAAAAACCCCAAAGTTAGTAGAAGGAAAGAAATCATAAAGATCCAAGCAGAAATAAATGAAAAGAAATGAAAGAAACAATAGTAAAGATTAATAAAACTAAAATCTGGTTCTTTGAGAAGACAAACAAAATTGATAAACCTTTAGCCAGACTCATCAAAAAAAAAAAAAAAAGAGAGAGAGAGAGAGAGAGAGAGAAGACTCATATCAACAAAATTAGAAATGAAAAAGGAGAGGTTACAACAAACAATGCAGAAATACAAAGGATTATAAGAGACTATTATGAACAACTATATGGCAATAAAATAGATAACCTGGAAGAGATGGACAGATTCCTAGAAAAGTTCAATCTTCCAAGAATGAACCAGGAAGAAATAGAAATTATGAACAACCCAATTACAAGCATTGAAATTGAAGCTATGATCAAACATCTCCCAAAAACAAGAGCCCAGGACCAGATGGCTTCATAGGAGAATTCTGTCAAACATACAGAGAAGAGCTAATGCCTATTCTTCTAAAACTCTTTCAAAAATTGCAGAGGAAGAAACACTTTCAAACCATTCTACAAGGCCACCATCACCCTGATACCAAAACCAAAGACAACACACACATCAAAAACCTATAGGCCAATATCACTGATGAACATAGATGCAAAAATCCTCAACAAAATTTTAGCAAACAGAATTCAGCAACACATCAAAAGCTCATACACCATGATCAAGTTGGGTTTATTCCAGGGATGCAAGGATTCTTCAATATACACAAATCAATCAATGTGACACACCATATTAACAAATTGAATGATAAAAACCATATGATAAATCTCAATAGATGCAGAAAAAGCCTTTGACAAAATTCAGCACCCACTTATGATTAAAACTTTTCAAAACATGGGCATAGAAGGAACCTACCTCAACACAGTAAAGGCTATACATAATAAGTCTACAGCAAACATTATTCTCAATGGTGAAAAACTAAAAGCATTCCCCCTAAGATCAGGAACAATACAAGGGGTGTCCACTTTCACCATTAGTATTCAACATAGTTCTGGAAGTTCAAGCTACATCAATCAGAGAAGAAAAGGAAATAAAAGGAATCCAGATCAGAAAAGAAGAAATAAAGCTCCCACTGTTTGCAGATGACATGATACTGCACATAGAAAACCCTGAAGATAATATCAGAAAATTACTAGAGCTAATCAGCAAATTTGGCAAAGTTGCAGGATACAAAATCAATACGCAGAAATCACTGGTGTTTCTATATATTAACAATGAAAAATCAGAAAGAGAAATTAAGGACTCAATACCATTCACCATCGCAACAAAAAGAATTAAATATCTAGGGATAAACCTATCTGAGGAGAAAGAAGAACTGTACACAAAAAATTTATAAGACACTAATGAAAGAAATCAAAGATGACATAAACAGATGGAGAGATACTCCATTTTCCTGGGTAGGAAGAATCAATATTGTGAAAATGACAATACTTCCAAATGCAATCTACAGATTCAATGCAATCCCTATCAAATTACCAATGGCATTTTTCACAAAACTAGAACAAAAACTTTCACAATTCATATGGAAACACAAAAGACCCTGAATAACCAAAGCAGTCTGAGAAAGAAGAATGGAGCTGGAGGAATCAACATTCTTGACTTCAGATTATACTACAAAGCTACAGTTATCAAGACAGTATGGTATTGGCACAAAAACAGAAATATAGACCAATGAAACAAGATAGAAAACCCAGAAATAAACCCATGCACCTATGGGTATCTTATTTTTGACAAAGGAGGCAAGAATATACAATGGGGCAAAGACAGTCTCTTCAATAAATGGTGCTGAGAAAACTGGACAGCTACATGTAAATTGCCAACATCCGCAGGATCATCGAAAAGGCAAGAGAGTTCCAGAAAAACATCTATTTCTGCTTTATTGACTATGCCAAAACCTTTGACTGTGTGGATCACAATAAACTGTGGAAAATTTTGAAACAGATGGGAATACCAGACTACCTGACCTGCCTCTCAAGAAACCTATATGCAGGTCAGGAAGCA
The DNA here is from genome assembly GCA_917880005.1 of Nanger dama. NCBI lineage: Eukaryota > Metazoa > Chordata > Mammalia > Artiodactyla > Bovidae > Nanger > Nanger dama. The sequence continues at coordinate 32,044,310 of CAKJTW010000022.1, forward strand.
ACAGTTAGAATTGGATGTGGAACAACAGACTGGTTCCAAATAGGAAAAGGAGTACATCAAGGCTGTATATTGTCACCCTGCTTATTTAACTTATATGCAGAGTATATCATGAGAAATGCTGGGCTGGAAGAAGCATAAGCTGGAATCAAGATTTCTGGGAGAAATAATAACCTCAGATATGCAGATGACACCACCCTTATGGCAGAAAGTGAAGAGGAACTGAAAAGCCTCTTGATGAAAGTGAAGGGGAGAGTGAAAAAGTTGGCTTAAAGCTCAACATTCAGAAAATGAAGATCATGGCATCTGGTCCCATCACTTCATGGGAAATAGATGGGGAAACAGTGGAAACAGTGTCAGACTTTATTTTGGGGGGCTCCAAAATCACTGCAGATGGTGACTGCAGCCATGAAATTAAAAGACACTTACTCCTTGGAAGAAAAGTTATGACCAACCTAGACAGCATATTCAAAAGCAGAGACATTACTTTGCCAACAAAGGTCCGTCCAGTCAAGGCTACAGTTTTCCAGTGGTCATGTATGGATGTGAGAGTTGGACTGTGAAGAAAGCTGAACCCCAAAGAATTGATGCTTTTGAACTGTGGTGTTTGAGAAGACTCTTGAGAGTCCCTTGGACTGCAAGGAGATCCAATCAGTCCATTCTGAAGGAGATCAGCCCTGGTGTTCTTTGGAAGGAATGATGCTAAACCTGAAACTCCAGGACTTTGGCCACCTCATGGGAAAAGTTGACTCATTGGAAAAGACTGATGCTGGGAGGGATTGGGGGCAGGAGGAGAAGGGGACGACAGAGGATGAGATGGCTAGATGGCATCACGGACTCGATGGACATGAGTCTGAGTGAACTCCAGGAGATCATGATGGACAGGGAGGCCTGGCGTGCTGCAATTCATGGGGTCACAAAGAGTCAGACACGACTAAATGACTGAACTGAACATGCGAAAGAATGAAATTAGAACACCTCCTAATACCATACACAAAGATAAACTCAAAATGGATTTAAAAACTTAAATGTTAAGACCAGAAACTATAAAACTCTTAGAGGAAAACAGGCAGAACACTCAAAGACATAAATCCAAGATCCTCTATGACCCACTTCCTACTGCTGCTGCTAAGTCTCTTCAGTCGTGTCCGACTCTGTGTGACCCCAGAGACGGCAGCCCACCAGGCTCCCCGTCCCTGGGATTCTCCAGGCAAGAACACTGGAGTGGGTTGCCATTTCCTTCTCCAATGCGTGAAAGTTGAAAAGTGAAAGTGAAGTCACTGAGTTGTGTCCAACTCTCAGCGACCCCATGGACTGCAGCCTACCAGGCTCCTCCGTCCATGGGATTTTCCAGGCAAGAGTACTGGAGTGGGGTGCCATTGCCTTCTCTGACCCACCTCCTAGAGTAATGGAAATAAAAACAAAACAAGTTGGATCTCATTAAATTTAAAAGTTTTTGCATATCAAAGGAAACTATAAGCAAGGTGAAAAGACAACCCTCAGAATGGGGAGAAAATAATAGCAAATGAAACTGACAAAAGATTAATTTCCAAAATATACAAGCAGCCCATACAACAATACCAGAAAAAAAACAAACAACGCAATCAAAAAGTGGGGAAAAGATCTACACAGACATTTCTTCAAAGAAGACATACAAGTGGCTAACAAACACATGAAAAGATGCTCAACATCACTCATTAATAGAGAAATGCAAATCAAAACTACAATGAACTATCAGCTCACACCAGTCAGAATAGACCATCATCAAAAAGTCTACAAACAATAAATGCTGGAGAGGGTGTGGAGAAATGGGAATGCTCTTGCACTGTTGGTGGGACTGTAAATTGATACAGCCACTATGGAAGACAGTATGGAGATTCCTTAAAAAACTAGGAATAACACCACTATATGACCCAGCAATCCCACTCCTAGGCATATACCCTGAGGAAACCAAAATTGAGACACATGTATCTCGTTGTTCATTGCAGCACTACTTACAATAGCTAGAACATGGAAGCAACCTAGATGTCCATTGACAGATGAATGGATAAAGTTGTTGTTGTACATATACACAATGGAATATTACTCGGCCATAAAAAGGAACACATTTGAGTCAGTTCTAATGAAGTGGATGAACCTAAAACCTATTATATAGAGTGAAGAAGTGAAGTCGTGTGCGACTCTTTGCGACCCCATGGACTGTAGCCTACCACGTTCCTCCCTCCGTGGGATTCTCCAGACAAGAGTACTGGAGTGGGTTGCCATTTCCTTCTCCAGGGGATCTTCCTGACCCAGGGATCAAACCTGGGTCTCCTGCATTCCAGGCAGACACTTTAACCTTTGAGCCACCAGGGAAGCGAGTCAGAAAGAGAAAGATAAATAAGCGCAGGTGGCTGCGACCAATGCACTAAGTGTGGCTGAGAGGAGCTACCCCACATCCGAGGTCAGGGACAGAAGCTGAGAGGTCCCCATGCCCAAAGGGCGGAGGCCAAGAGGAGTTACCCCATGTCCGAGGTCGGGGCAGCCGCCAAGACAGCGCAGGAATGGCCGAGAGGAGCCACCCTGCACCCAAGGCCAGGGGGCGGTGGCCGGAAGGAGCCACCCTGCACCCGAGGCCAGGGGGCGGTGGCCAGGAGGAGCCACCCTGTGCCTGAGGCCAGGGGTGGCGGCCGGGAGGAGCAACCCCACTTCCAAGGAAAAGTGGCTGCGCGGGCGCAGGAGGGCCTAGAGGAGCCATCCCACGTTGAAGATCAGGAAGGGCGGTGGTGAGGAGATACCCTTCATCCAAGGTAAGGAGCAGTGGCTGTGCTTTGCTGGAGCAGCCATAAAGAGATACCCCACCTCCAAGGTAAGAGAAACCCAAGTAAGATGGTAGGTGTTGCAAGAGGGCATCAGAGGGCAGACACATTGAAACTATACTCACCGAAAACTAGTCAATCTAATCACACTAGGACCACAGCCTGTCTAACTCAATGAAACTAAGCCATGCCCGCGGGGCAACCCAAGATGGGCGGGTCATGGTGCAGAGGTCTGACAGAATGTGATCCACTGGAGATGGGAATGGCAAACCACTTCAGTATTCTTGCCTTGAGAACCCCATGAACAGTATGAAAAGGCAAAGTGATAGGATACTGAAAGAGGAACTCCCCAGGTCAGTAGGTGCCCAACATGCTACTGGAACTGAACTGAACCGAATACATATATACAGAATCTAGAAAAATGGTACTGAAGAACTTATTTACAGGGCAACAATGGAGAAACAGACATACAGAACAGACTTATGGATATGGGGAGAGGGGAAGAGAGGGTGAGATGCATGGAAAGAGTAACATGGAAACTTACATTATCATGTGTAAAACAGACAGCCACTGGGAATTTGCTGTATGTCTCAGGAAACTCAAACAGAGGCTCTGTATCAATCTAGAAGGGTAGGATGGGGAGGGAGATGGAAGGGAGGTTCAAAAGGGAGGGGATATATGTATACCTATGGCTGATTCATGTTGAGGTTTGACAGAAAACAGCAAAATTCTATAAAGCAATTATCTTTCAGTTAAAAAAAAAAAGGTTCTGCCAACCTGGTCATAAACCCCTGCACAACCTGAAGACACACAACCATAAACACTGAGGATCACAGCTGGATTATCCTCAAGGAAACGACTTCTCTCTGGAGTGTGGTTCATCTGAGCAGGACCCAGGGCCTCCTCAGCCCAGTCTCATAGTGCAGAAGACAATTATACCCTGTGTGCTGACATAGATGCTGTGGACAGTAAGGCTCCACCATACTTGAAGCTGCCCAACAATGAGGTGGGTGGCCCAACACCTCCCATCAGCAATTGAACAGCAAGCTAAGACCAAGCACAACTTTATACAACACTGATACAACTGCACAGAGAACACACAATATGGGTCAGCTCAAACAGAGTCCTACTTTCTCTGCTGCATAAGCCACAGAAACATCAGCTCAATTATGCTTCCAGAAACTAGACAAACTCAAGCTGCCACTCTTCACTGGGTCTACACGGAACTCTGTCTCTCATGAGCATGGGGTTCTGGGGAGGTTATTCATTTTTCTTGTTTTGTTTCCAATTTATTAACCTGGAAAACCAACCTAGTACTTTATGCCTCTGCCATACCTGAAAACTACTAACAGCCCCCTCCAGAAAAAATTTAGCAGACAGGTGAGGCTATAGTCATTATTCAAAGCTCTTAAGTTCCATTAACATTCATTTACTTTAAGTATCTGAAAGCACAATCTCTCAGAACTTCACAGATAGAAAAAAGTCAGTCTCCTGTCTCGTTCTCCATCTCTCCTTCCATCTCTCAGTCTCCCTTTCTCTCTCTTTTATCAAAGCGCCACTCAGACTGAACTCTAGGCACAGACACTGCCGCCCTGCCACCACAAAGGCAGAGATGCAGACACAGTGCACGTGAGTGCTTAGGGGTGGATGCTCATGGGATACCAATCACCTTTCACAGCTGTCTGGGCCTCCAGGGAACTCGAATGTCTGACTCCACATTCCTGAGCCAAGCATCTCCTTCTGGTCAAGAAACCATGCTCAGAGCGCAGAGCCAGCCCCTCCCTTTCCTGCTGGAACTGTAGACCGCACAACAGAATACTGTCCAACACCCCTATTTTAGAGATGAGGAAACTGAAGCTCTAGGCAAGATTTATCTAGACCAACCAGAACTAGAACCGTGGCAATGAGGTCTCCAGGCACTGAGGCCAATGCTCTTTTATTTATTTCTGGTTAGAGTGACCCCCTCAGCAGCCAAGAGTTTCACCTCACCCCACCCTCAGCAGGGACTGGTGCCCGTCAGATGTGGAAAGCACAGGGGCCCCACCTCACCATGTCCTCCCCTAAGCTCCTTTCTCCTCTCAGTGGGAATTCCCATAGTACTTTATCCCCACCTGTGTCACAGGATGGGGTACATCACTTTTTTCTTCTCCTGAATTCTTTCTCCATTTCAATTGATGGTGGCAGTGAAGGGGCAAGACTCTAAAACCAGGCTGAAAGTGAAAGTGGCTCAGTCGTGTCTGACTGTGATCCCATGGACTATATAGTCCATGGAATTCTCCAGGCCAGAATACTGGAGTGGGTAGCCTTTCCCTTCTCCAGGGGATCTTCCCAACCCAGGGACTGAACCCAGGTCTCCCACATTGCAGGCAGATTCTTTACCAGCTGAGCCACAAGGGAAGCCCAGGACCAGGCTACATGGTTCCAGTCACTAGCTGTGTGATTTGGACAAATACACAGCCTTCTGTGTTTCAATGTTCTAATGTTCTTGTCTACAAAATGCAGACTATAACATGTACTTGCTAGGACTGGTATGAGGATTCAGTGAGTGAATACTTAGACAGCATTTAGCACAACACTGATCGTACTGCAAGCCTGTATCACGACAAAGGAGAAGATGGTATAAGTTGGAGCTTTGGACTGGCTCATCTTTGAGGCCTAGCGTTTGACTATGAAGGATGGTGTTCCGATGGTTAGTCCCTATATCTCCAGCAGAGAGGATGCTGGGTTAAAAAAATGTTGCATGAATGAACCTAGCACAGTATGCTGCTAATAACAGGTGCTCCATTAACGATCATTGAACAAATATGTAGATTTCCAGAATTCACAGGCTCACTTAGGAGTGTCACCAGGAAAGTTCATTAGTAGATAAACTCAGGTCTGCAGGCACCAAAATTTTCTATTGCTCTCAGACTTTTCCGTGAGCAGCTGCCTTAAAAGTTTAACCAAAGTACAGCTCTCAATTGCCAAACATTCTCTTGGTACACAATCACCCATTGTTTTGTGACAATGTCCTCCATTGTGCCTTATGGGTGTGCTGTGCTAAGTCACTTCAGTCGTGTCTGACTCTTTGCGACCCCATGGACTGTAGCCCGCCAGGCCCCTCTGACCATGGGATTCTCCAGGCAAGAATACTGGAATGGGTTGCCATGCCCTCCTCCAGGGGATTTTGCCAATCAAGGGATTGGACCCATTTCTCTTATGTCTCTTGCATTGGCAGGTAGGGTCTTTACCACTAGCACCACCTGGGAAGCCCATGCCTTTTGGCTGATATACAATTGTTAGTGGATATTTTCCTGTTTTTATCTAGGCTTTGAAAAACAAAGTTCCCAAACCCCTCTGCTGGTACTCATCTCTGAGGGCCCGGTGAATTAAAATATGTTAATAAAGGAAGCCAACAAAAGATAACAGAGTCTTGAATCAGAAACCCAGATCTGGAACCCTATAAGTGGGTTTAGGTGCTTATACCAAAGAAAGTTCTACAGAAGGGGTGGGTCTGGAAGCCAGAGAACATTAGGAGACGGCACTGAGGATGACACAGATGTATCTGGAGCTTCTCAAATAAAAGGCACTTTATAAGAACAAAACATGTTAGTCACCTTGGAGGCTTGAAGTGAAATCCGGTCTTGAACAAACAAACACCCAGTTAACTGTTGGCCAAAATGCTTAGCTGGAGACTTTTACTGTCTGGGACACAAATCTACCTGGAGCTTAGTCAAACAGTACCTGGGATGTGTGCGAGGGGACCCCAAGGGCCATCGAGAGGTCGAGGAGATGCCAGGTTCTTCTGAGAGGTGGCACGCCCTGGGCCCCCGCCTGGCGAGAGCCTATCTCAGGAAACAGGTCCTCCTGCCAGCCCGGATACACCTGACCTGCTGTGACCTCTCACTCCATGACCTCACAACAGCTTACACAGGGGTGAGAAGAAAGGAGGTAATGCAGATGCCCCCAAACAAGAGGCTTTTCCTGTACCTGAAAGCTCCATGTAAAGAATTTGTTTTTTTAAACACTCCAGGTTTTTCAGTTCAATTCAGTTCAGTTGCTCAGTCGTGTCCGACTCTTTGTGACCCCATGAATCGCAGCACACCAGGCCTCCCTGTCCATCACGAACTCCTGGAGTTCACTCAAACTCACATCCATCGAGTCAGTGATGCCATCCAGCCACCTCATCCTCTGTCATCCCCTTCTCCTCCTGCCCCTAATCCCTCCCAGCATCAGAGTCTTTTCCAATGAGTCAACTCTTCGCATGAGGTGGCCAAAGTACTGGAGTTTCAGCTTTAGCATCATTCCTTCCAAAGAAATCCCAGGGCTGATCTCCTTCAGAATGGACTGGTTGCATCTCCTTGCAGTCCAAGGGACCTTCAAGAGTCTTCTCCAACACCACAGTTCAAAAGCATCAATTCTTTAGCGCTCTGCCTTCTTCACAGTCCAACTCTCACATCCATACATGACCACTGGAAAAACCATAGCCTTGACTAGACGGACTTTTGTTGGCCAAGTAATGTCTCTGCTTTTGAATATGCTATCTAGGTTGGTCATAACTTTCCTTCCAAGGAGTAAGCGTCTTTTAATTTCATGGCTGCAATCACCATCTGCAGTAATTTGGGAGCCCCAAAAAATAAAGTCTGACACTGTTTCCCCATCTGTTTCCCATGAAGTGATGGGACCAGACGCCATGATCTTTGTTTTCTGAATGTTGAGCTTTAAGCCAACTTTTTCACTCTCCTCTTTCACTTTCATCAAGAAGCTTTTGAGTTCCTCTTCACTTTCTGCCATAAGGGTGGTGTCATTTGCATATCTGAGGTTATTGATATTTCTCGCAGCAATCTTGATTCCAGCTTATGCCTCTTCAAGCCCAGCGTTTCTCATGATATACTCTGCATGTAAGTTAAATAAGCAGGGTGACAGTATACAGCCTTGATGTACTCCTTTTCCTATTTGGAACCAGTCTCCAGGTTTTTAAGTATATGCAAATTCCCTGGTTCAGTTCAGTGGCTCAGTTGTGTCTGACTCTTTGCGACCCCATGAATCACAGCACACCAGGCCTCCCTGTCCATCACCATCTCTCGGAGTTCACTCAGACTCACGTCTATTGAGTCCGTGATGCCATCCAGCCATCTCATCCTCAGTCGTCCCCTTCTCCTCCTGCCCCCAATCCCTCCCAGCATCAGAGTCTTTTCCAATGAGTCAACTCTTTGCATGAGGTGGCCAAAGTACTGAAGTTTCTTCAAGACCCAGATAATCATGATGATGTGAAATTCCCTGGTAGATGAATAGAATTAAGAATGTACCTCTTTCAGTGCTTTGGAACTAAAGCTAGAGAGAAACAGACTAGCATGAACTACCATTCAAAGCTTCTCCCCTGAGCCAGGGGGTTCCCAGAATTTTTACCCACAGACTCTGACAGTCTGGCAACCACGCTGCCATCCTGCCTCCCCTTTGGGGAACCTTTTGTTCCTGTTCCTAAGGAGCTAGGGTGTACTGGACCCCATCCATGTGCATGCACAGAGGCTCCTGCTGAAGGATGCTGGCACATGGCTGGCCGGGCATACATTTACACACATCTGCTCCTGAAAACCACGGAGCAGGTGATGTGGGCCAGGCAGACCAGTCTTTGAGTCCTGGTTCTGCCATCTTTTCTCTGTTCTGAGATTCAGTTCCTTCATTAGAAACTGAAAACCATAGGGACTTCCCTGGTGGTCCAGTGGTTAAGAATCTGCCTTGCAATGCAAGGGACATGGGTTTGATACCTGGTCAGGGTACTATTATCCACATGCCAAGGAGCAGCTAAGCCCACACAAAGCCCGCACACCACAACGAGAGAGTCTGACACCATGACAAAGAGGTCCTGCATGATGCAATGAAGATTCCACGTGCCACAGCTAAGACTTGATGCACCCAAATAAAGATTAAAGAAAACTAACTGAAAACCGTAATTGGTCTCCATAGTTGTCTTACACATTAAGCCAAGGTTTGTTGTCTGCTGTTGTTGTTTAGTTGCTAAGTCATGTCTGATTCTTTGTGACCCTATGGACTGTAGCCTGCCAGGTTCTCTGTCTGTGGGATTTCCCAGGCAAAAATACTGGAGCGGGTTGCCCTTTCCTTCTCCAGATCATCTTCCTGACCCAGGGGTGGAACTCATGTCTCCTGCATTGGCAGGTGGATTCTTTACCACTGAGCCACCAGGGAAGCCCAAGACAAGGTTTATAAAGCTTTACAAGTAAAGGTCATTAATCATCTTTTTCTTATAGATTACTAACGTTGAGAAAGGTGTGGGTGGGAACTCCTCAAAGCCTCCTACTGCCCTCTACAATAAATTTCCAAATCCTTCCCAGCCCAGGAGGCTCTGCTTGGCCTTCCTCATTGCACTCGCCTCAATACACTCCATTCTTTCCACCTCTGAGCCTTCAAACATGCTCTTGCTTGCATCTGGTGTGGCCTTACCTCTCTTCATCCCCAAGAACTAGTTGCAAAGTTTCCTTCTTGGAAGGGCAGATCCTAGACTCCCTTAAGCCCAGTACGTGTGTCATGACATACTACTGTTTTCACTTACAGCACTTAGCCCATTTATACCTATGTACTTGTGTTTACCACCCCTTCCTCTTCCAATAGCTGGCAAATTCCCTTTGGCCAGGTGCTGGGCTCTGGGATTCATTCACTGCTGTATCCCCAAAACTGGGTAGATTCCTGGCACCAGCAAAGTCTTCTGATAATATCTGTTGAATCAATGGGTTGCAGAATTGAAACCCCAAATAGCCAGGAGGAGCCAGGAGCTATAAGCAGTTCTCTGACAGCCCTCAACACCAGGCTAGGAAGCCAGCAAAGAACTTCCTACCCATGAAGTTTCGTTTTCATTCAGAAAGCCAGAAAAACAAGTGCCAGCTCATTATCAGAAATGTTAAATCATCCTCAAGTCACTCAATGGAGAATTCCCTTTTCTAGGCTCCGAGTTCCACTGGCCCAGGCCTCTTGGAAGGCTGCCAGAGCGCCAAACAATGCAAATGCTAGTAGGGTGTAGAAGGGTGATGAGTAAGGAATTTCTTTAAAGGTAGTGGGCCTGGCACAGGCCACTGTATTTTGGATGGAATGCCCTTTAAACACTGGCATGTCTACCTGGGTCCCCATCCTGGGAAATTCCAGGCATGATTTCTGTTTTCTCGAATACCCAGCACACCTGTCTGGGTGACTGCTTTAGAATATGTTTGGAAACACAGAATGTCTGTGTTTTATTACGGCTAGGTTAACAATCTCAGTACTCTGAGATGATCGACATTTATCCCAAAATAAACATAATTCATTCTAATAACGCCAGTCAATACCAGTATCACCACCCCCAGTGTGTATCAGATCATCCAGTGAAAGCAATGATTGAGGTTTAAAGGTTATAAATGGAGGTGGAGGGGGGCACCCATGTTCACTCCGTCAGCAGGCAGAGGCAGGCAGTTCTTTGCAAGGGCCCTGTATCCAGAAACACCACGAAGAGCACAAGCACATCTGTGGGTCAATTCCAGGAGGCAGGCATGGGGGTGGGGAGGTGGGCAGAGAGGGAAGGGCACTCACTGAGTCCTGAGTGGTTAGAACCTGGATTTCTGCTTTAAATCCTGAGTGCAGCACTAACAATCTGTTCACTTTGGGCTGGTTATTTAATCTCATTGAGCATAACTACAATATGAGGTTGTTGGGAAGATTAAATGAGCTAAAAAACAAAACAGGAACCTAAAGTCCTTAAACTAGTGTTGCAGAGAGTAAACCTACGTAAGCATTTGCTATCATTATTTAGGGTTTACAAGATCAGACATATCTTTATTTCACTTCATTTCATTAAAGCCTCAAGCCAATCCTTCCAGACTGTTAGAGTTATCCCCTTTTCACAGATGTAAAAACTGAGGCTCCTGAGGATTAAGTAGCTAATTCAAAGCCAGACAATCATTATACTCATTATTATCATCTTAACCACCATTTCCTGGAAGTCAGGTGGTACAGTGACCACTTCACAGCAACTATCTTATCAAATACTCAAAACCACTCTCTAAGGAAAGAACTGTATTTCATACAAACAAGGACACAAGGTTGGAAGAATTAAATCCTGGGCGAGGTCACACTGTTAGTTAAGGAATGAAGTGGGAGCTGGATCCTAGTTGTGACACTAAAGCTCACAGTCTCTTCCATTCAAGTCCTGACTGTTTAGTATTTGTCACAGATCTTGTAACTTCACTTGAAATCATCAATGTGCTGAATTCATACTAAATATAAACAACACTAGCCTTGTTAAGTGAAGTCCAGGAATGGCCCACTCCATGAAGGGGCCTGCTGTCCTGAATAACATGGAGTTAGGATATCCCCAAAGAAAAGCCTAGCTTTCCACCTGGTCCCTTCTAGAAGGCTTGGTTGGGGGTCACTGATAGGAGGAATGTGTTAAAAAGAAGCATGAGGAGTTCTTAGTCATTAGACTTTTATCTTTCGGGAATTAGAATACCACAAATATTTTCTCATGTAAATCATCATCTGTTCCCAGCTCTTTTACCATGGAAAGGCTTTCCTTCCCTCAGTAGTATTTGACTGCCCTACTCAGCTAAGCATGACTCTGAAAATATATACCAAGTCGCTCCAACCCCCAACTATTTTCTGTCCCTAAACTGTATCATGGAGATGACATACAGAAGGGCCAATAGCAACAAAGATAGAGTGAGGTATCCAAAGATGTAGTGATGGTGACTTTTCATGTTTTATTAAAACAGTAACCAACACCTGGCGCTAACCTGGTGCTCATTCTGCAAATTACCTAGACCCTCATGTTGACCCATTCAGTAGTTCTATAGGAAACTATGTTGTTGTTTGCTTTATTGACTATGCCAAAGCCTTTGACTGTGTAGATCACAACAAACTGTGGAAAATTCTTCAATAGTTGGGAATAGCAGACCACCTTACCCAACTCCTGAGAAATCTGTATGCAGGTCAAGAAGCAATAGGACATGGACCAACAGATTGGTTCCAAATTGAGAAAAGAATACATCAAGGCTGTATATTGTCACCCTGCTTATTTAACTTATATGCAGAGTACATCATGCAAAATGCCTGGCTAGATGAAGCACAAGCTGGAATGAAGATTGCTGGGAGAAATATCAATAACCTCAGATATGCAGATGACACCACCCTTATGGCAGAAAGTGAAGAGGAACTCAAAAGCCTCTTGATGAAAGTGAAAGAGGAGAGTGAAAAAGTTGGCTTAAACCTCAACATTCAGAAAACTGAGATCATGGCATCTGGTCCCATCACTTCATGGGAAATAGATGGGGAAATAGTGGAAACAGTGTCAGACTTTATTTTGGAGGGCTCCAAAATCACTGTAGATGGTGACTGCAGCCATAAAATTAAAAGAGGCTTGCTCCTTTTAATTTTGTTCATAGAAATGTTAATGTTCATAGAAAAACTATGAACAACCTAGACAGCAATTTAAAAAGCAGAGACATTACTTGGCCAACAAAGGTCTGTCTAGTCAAGGCTATGGTTTTTCCAGTAGTCATGTATGGATATGAGAGTTGGACCGTAAAGAAGGCTGAGTGCCAAAGAATTGATGCTTTTGAACTGTGGTATTGAAGAAGACTCTTCAGAGTCCCTTGGACTGCAAGGGGATCGAACCAGTCAATCCTAAAGGAAATCAGTACTGAATATTCATTGGAAGGACTGATGCTGAAGCTCCAACACTTTGGCCACCTGATGCGAAGAAAAGACCCTGATGCTGGGAAAGACTGAAGGCAGGAGAAGGGGACAACAGAGAATGAGATGGTTGGATGGCATCACCAAGTCGATGGAAATGAGTTTGACCAAGCTCTGGGAATTGGTGATGGACAGGGAAGTCTGGTGTGCTACAGTCTATGGGGTCACAAAGAGTCAGATACGACTTAGCAACTAAACAACAACATCCGTTCAGTTGCTCAGTCACGACTAATTCTTTGTGACCCCATAGACTGTAGCACACCAGGCTTTCCTGTCCTCCACTCTCCTGAAGTTTGCTCAAACTCATGTCCATTGAGTTGGTGATTCTAACCATCTCATCCTCTGTCGCCCTCTTCTTCCTTTGCCTTCCATCTTTCCCAGCATCAGGGTCTTTCTCAATGAGTTTGCTGGGCCAGTTGATCTCAGAGCCACTGAAGTTGAATTGAAACCCCAAACCATAATTTAAAGGAAAATGACTACTCAGCAAAACAAATAACAAAGCAACAGATTACTAGAGAGCACTCTAAGTGGAGTATAACACAAAATTGCCTTGCTGGTTCTATAGAAGCAGATCCCTTGTTAGGGGCACCATGCCCCTTCAGAGGGCCAGGGAAAGATCACCACAGAGTAACAACATCCCAGACTCAATAGCTCCAGAGGCAGGGAGGATGACTAAGGGGAGGGAGGGTGGCAAGCTTGTCCTGGCCAACTTTGCATTAAAGTCTCTGCCCACAGTTTGGTCTGCGGTGGGTTTTAGATAAAACACAACAAGAAGAATTCAACCCATAAAGTCTTGCTTTGACAAACTTTCCAGCACTGGGTAAAAAAACCATTAATTAATTGAAATGGCAGTGATTACTCACCTCTTACTACAAGAGTCAAGTTTGGGGGCGGGGGAAACACATCACTGAGCAATGACACACCAAAGAGTTTTCCTTGAAACAACCTTCCTTCCTTCCAACTTTGGACTCTATAGATGGATGAAAGGAAGCCCTTTGTATTAGACTCAACTGACTCTGCCCAAAAGATAAAAGAAAACAGAACTTTCAGAAACCTGCAAGATACCTAAAAGATGACAAAAATTCAGCAAAAGTTTAAATCTTAACTTTTTAAATTTCATCTTGCCTCAAACTCCCAAAAAGAATCATAGAAGGAACTGGTAATTCAAACTTCAAATCCTAAATTTAAGTCTTAGATACAGAATAAATATTGAACTTTTTTATAAAAGGAGACAATAATTTAAGATTCTCATTAGGCAAGTACCAGGGATAGTGCTGTAAAAGCACTTGATTTTTATATCAACATTAAATCACTATTTATAGCATTTCTACTGTTGAATCTAAAACAAACAGTGCTGCTGTTACTGTCAGAGGACCCACACACACAGTGGAACTAAGGTGAAAGATTCAGGATGCCCCCACTGACAACTGCAGGATGCAGGTTTTCCCTTCCCTAAATTCCTGACTTCTTGTTCATCTAAGAAGGATTCACTGTCCCTAGGCCAAGAGTTAGTAGCAAAACAGGTACAGCTGGAGCACAGCCCAAGGATGCTGACAGCACAAAAGTCACGTGGATGTGCCCATGCCAATTCTGAAACCCTGTAAACGGCCCAGCTACCGGGGAGCTCATATGTATTTATGTGTAGACATATATGCATGTGTGTATATATATATATTGCAGTATAATAGAGGAAGCCTCAAACTTAAGGACCACTTTATTTTGTCATTCCTATCACGTGGAGTAAAACTGTATTCCAAAACCATTAATAAGCCCTACTGAGCAACAGGCTGGTGGCCTGAAATTCCAGACCTTAGACTACACAGTGACGGAGGAGGAGTACAAACCCCTCTCCTGAGCAAGGCAGGAAAAAAAAGGGAATGGAGTTTCAGGGAGACAACTGCTGCACACCCTCTTCACTGTGGCTGTACTAAATAAACAACTGTTGAACACAAATACCACTGCAGTGGCTAATAACTGCTACTGATGGAGCAGCAGGCCTGGCCTGCCAGGCATTTGATACACATTATCTCATTCAGGACAGAGCTATGATTTTTCCCATTTCACAAGAGAGAAAACAGGGGTTCAGGGAGATCATGCAAGTATCACAGAAGAGACAGAATCTGAATTTGGGCCCAGGTTTGATGGGCTCTAAAGCTTGAACTTAAATTTCTTCTTTATGCAAAACCACAATCCACTCTTCTTGGACCCTCTAGAAGCCCTCTCTTCTCCTAGGCTGTTTATTTCAAATCCACCTTTCTTATCTGCCTCACACATGCAGTAGAAATCTGTGTCTTGTCCAGGGGCCCTGGTTGCTGAGATTAGCGCTATCTGCCCTCAGCACATACCCTTGGGTGAGAAGAGGGTAAATTCTGTGCACTCTTCCTTGGGTATGGGAAGTCTCAGACAGGGGGCTTTTAGCAGGTACAAACCTGACCCTGCGGCAAGCACACCTGCTGTTGCTGCTGCTAAGTCGCTTCAGTCGTGTCCGACTCTGTGCGACCCCATAGACGCCAGCCCACCAGGCTCCCCCGTCTCTGGGATTCTCCAGGCAAGAACACTTGAGTGGGTTGCCATTTCCTTCTCCAATGCGTGGAAGTGAAAAGTGAAAGTGAAGGCGACCCCATGGACTGCAGCTTACCAGGCTCCTCTATCCATGGGATTCTCCAGGCAAGAGTACTGGAGTGGGGTGCCATGCCTTCTCCGAAGCACACCTAACTTCACACCTAACTTCACCCTTAAAGCGGAAATCCCAGAAGTTGTCAGTGGGTTTACTGGCTTCCCTTCATTTAACTTTAAATGACAGTAACAGAGGCATTTTCCCAGAAAGCAGAACCAACGAGGCATCATGATATGGCAAACCTTCTGTGTTTCACAATATGCCAAATAGCTGAGGCAGTATTCCGGCGACGCTGCCAAGTCTTGTCTCATTTCCCTTCTCTGTGTCTCGGGAAACTAGAGGGAGGGCCACTGCCCCTTCCCCAGGGCCACGCGGGACACTGGGTACAGCCGGATCTGTCTGCAGGCTGGACTCTTATCAAAGCCCCTGCCCGCCTTTCCACCCTCTCTTGGCAACCACTCTGTGGTCGTTGGTGCTCCACCCTGCCCACACAGTGGAATCAGCTAAGTGTAACGATACAGACCCCCACCCCCTCCACTCCCCAGGGGTTCTGATGGATCCAGCCTGGGCATCTGAATTTTACAAGCACCCCAGGTACGACGCAGGCAGGACTGAGACGCTCTGTCTGGACCACCATGGGATAAACGATTCCCCTAACGCTGAAGTTCACCCCCTGAACTTTCATGGTTCCACAAACACCGGGTTTCTCCTCCTTGCTCCACCTGGAGCTCTTCCAGCGCAGCTTTGAATTCCGCCCGCTCGCTCGCAGGACGCCGCCTTTCTGCGCCTCCTCCTCCCGCGGCGCCCAGGACCCCCAGAAAACGTGTGCTCCGAGCGACCCACCCCTGCCGCTGGGACTTACTTGGTAGCCAGGCGTGGAGACCTCGCGGTACTGGGGAGCCAGAGCCGGAGTCGGGTGCGCCGGGAGCGCGCGGGCGGGAACTCGGAGGTTGGGGAGCGCCGACCCCGGAGCGCGCGGCGCCCGCAACTTCACCCGCTGCAGGGAAGGTACAGCCACCGCGCGGGCCGGGAACGCGAACTGTCACGGCCGTAACGACGGCCGCGCCCCGAACCTCCGCGGCCTGCGCGAAAAGGCCGAGGCGAGCCAGGCGGACGTGGGCGGCCCGCAGAGGCTGCGCGCAGAAAGTGGCCCTGGGCAGCCTGGAGGGGCAGTCCCTGCCCCAGCAGAGTGGCCAGGCCACTGCGCGGGTAGGCCTGAGAGCTCGCCAGAGGTGACCCAGCGCCTACTGGTGGTGCCAGCTCGGTCCCTTCCGCTGCGAGCTCAGGCCTGTCCCGCTAGAAGTGCTAGCCCAGCGTCCGCAACCAGGGGCAGCTGCTTCAACACACGACGGTGGAAACGCCTGTTAGAACACGTGCTCCCCGTGAAACTCCTGTTAACACGTGACACATGCTCCCGGATGAAAAGCAGCTCAAAACAATCAAACCTGTACAACAGAGCATATACTTCGAGATGGACTTCTAAAAAGTCTAAGGTTTTCTTCCTGCCCTTTAAATCTCTTCTTGGCGGTGTACGTTGTACACCGTTAACGCTGTGATGACCTGTCAGGAGTTTGTAACATACTAGCTAATACACTTCCCAGTAAAAATTTTTTTTTTTTAACATTTTAAATGGAGGTCTACATAAGGCATAACGATGCTATAAATAAGTTTCACACTGAATAAAATACATTCAATCATGTAACCCCATATGCTCATGAATATTTAGAGTCTCAAAAAGGCTGCCTTCTGAGAAATTTGTTCATAACTCAAAAGTGAAACTTTGCAAAGGTAACACTGGTGGGAGACGTGCAAACTTGTCGAACCTAATATAGAGATGCTAAAGATACCAATTCTCCTTCATGTAAGTTTATCCTTACATGAACTTCTGGTAGAAAAATTGCAAAATTTGTCCTTTCTTCTAGGATTTTGGATTTTATCTTCCATATCTTTTAAATACTCACATTTTCTATATCCTGCTTCTCTGGCTGCACTTTCAGTTAACTTCTTCAGTTCTTTCCATTAATCAATTATTTTTGTGGTTATTTGAATCTGCTGTGTTACTGGTCTTCGCTAAGTGGAATAGTCCCTCCAGGCCCCCTATAGTGTTCAAGTCCTACACCTGGAACCTGTGAATATGGCAAAGGAGAATTAAAGTAGCAGATGGAATTAAGGGTGCAAATCAGCTGACCTTGAGATGGAAAGATTAATCATGGTCTATTGGTATGGGCTGGATGCAGTCACAAGGGTCCTTATAAATGGAAGAGGGAGGCAGAAGAAGGAGAGCTAAAAGAGATAGCAACTTGAGAAGGACTGGGTCTGATGTTGCTGGTTTTGAAGAGGAGGAATGGAGCTATGAACCAAGAAATTGAGGGTGGCTTCTAGAAGCTGCAGAAAACAAGGAAATGGGGCTTGTTTCTAGCAGGGCTCCAGAAGGAATACAGTCCTGCTGACACTGATTTCAGCCCAGTGAGACCCATTTTAGACTACTGAACTACAGAACCATAATAAAAACTATGTTGCTCTAGGCCACTAAATTTGTGGTAACTCATTACAACAGCAATAGGCAACCAATACATCATCCACTTAAGTTCTTAATTTCAACAATATTTATTTTCCAAGAGTATTTTGGTCTTATTTTTAATTTTATTGGGCATGTTTAATAGTCTCCTGTTCTCAAAATTTTTTCTTCAAAAATTCATTTATAGTTACTTTTACTTTTAATTAAACTTTTTATTTGGGGATAGTTGTAAATTTGCTAGAGTGAAAAAGCTTGCTTAAAACTCAACATTCAGAAAACTAAGATCATGGCATCCGGTCCCATCTCTTCATGGCAAATAGATGGGGAAACAGTGAGAGACTTTATTTTGGGGGGGCTCCAAAATCACTGCAGATGGTGATTGCAGCCATGAAATTAAAAGACACTTGCTCCTTGGAAGAAAAGCTATGACCAATCTAGACAGCATAAAAGCAGAGACATTACTTTGCCAACAAAGGTCCATCTAGTCAAGTGAAAGTGAAATCAATCAGTCGTGTCCGACTCTTTGCGACCCCATGGACTGCAGCCTGCCAGGTTCCTCCGTCCATGGGGTTTTCCAGGCAAGAATACTGGAATGGGTTGCCATTTCCTTCTCCAGGAGATCTTCCTGACCCACGGATTGAATCCGGGTCTCCCATGGGGTAGGCAGACACTTTGCCATCTGAGCCACCAGGGAAGTCCTAGTCAAAGCTATGGTTTTTCCAGTAGTCATGTATGGATGTGAGGGTTGGACCATAAAGAAAGCTGAGTGCCGAAGAAGTGATGCTTTTGCACTGTGGTGTTGGAGAAGACTCTTGAGAGTCCCTTGGTCTGCAAGGAGATCAAACCAGTCAATCCTAAAGGAAATCAGTCCTGAATATTTATTGGAATATTCATACTGATGCTGAAGCTCCAATACTTTGACCACCTGATGCAAAGAACTGACTCACTGGAAAAGACGCTAATGCTGGGAAAGATTGAAAGCAAGAAAAGGGGATGACAGAGGATGAGATGATTGGATGGCATCACCGAGTTGATGGACATGAGTTTGAGCAAGCTTCGGGAGCTGGATCTTTATTATGTTGAGCCTTGAAACTATGAACATAGTATACCTCTCCATTTATTTAGATCTTTGATATCATTCATCAGTGTTTTGTTGTTTTCAGTACAAACCTTAACACATTCGGTTAAATTTGCACTTAAGTATTTCCTTTAAAAATTATATACATTGTTGGTAAGAATGTAAAATTGGCAGGGAGGCCTGGTGTGCTGCAGTCCATGGGGTTGCAGAGTGAGACGCAACTGAGCAACTGAACTGAACTGTAAATTAACATGCCGATGTAAGAGATAATGCAGAGACCCTTACACCTTTAACACAATTTCCCTTCATGGTAACCTCTTGCAGACCCTGAATGATACAGTCAAGATACAAAACATTTCCACCGCTGCAATGATCCCCCACGTTGCCATTACACCACACCACGCTTTCTTTAACCCCTAACAACTGCTAACCTGTTCCCCATTTCTGTACTATATCATTTCAAGAATGTTACATAAATGGAAGCACACAGTATGTATTAAGATTTGGTTTGGGGACTGGTTTTGTTCACTCAGCCTAGGTCTCCGGAACTTCACCTAGGGCATCGCATGTATCAATGGTTCTCTTTATTACTGAGTAGTATTTCATGGTTTTACCACAGATACCACAGCTTAATCATTTCCTTGTAGAATAAAGTCTGACACTGTTTCCACTGTTTCCCCATCTATTTCCCATGAAGTGATGGGACCGGGTGCCATGATCTTCGTTTTCTGAATGTTGAGCTTTAAGCCAACTTTTTCACTCTCCTCTTTCATTTTCATCAAGAGGCTTTTTAGTTCCTCTTCACTTTCTGCCATAAGGGTGGTGTCATCTGCATATCTGAGGTTATTGATATTTCTCCTGGCAATCTTGATTCCAGCTTGTGTTTCTTCCAGCCCAGCGTTTCCCATGATGTACTCTGCATAGAAGTTAAATAAGCAGGGTGACAATATACAGCCTTGACATACTCCTTTTCCTATTTGGAACCAGTCTGTTGTTCCATGTCCAGTTCTAAATGTTGCTTCCTGACCTGCATACAGATTTCTCAAGAGGCAGGTCAGGTGGTCTGGTATTCCCATCTCTTTCAGAATTTTCCACAGTTTCTTGTGATCCACACATCAAAGGCTTTGACATAGTCAATAAAGCAGAAATAGATGTTTTTCTGGAACTCTTGCTTTTTCCATGATCCAGCGGATGTTGGCAATTTGATCTCTGGTTCCTCTGCCTTTTCTAAAACCAGCTTGAACATCTGGAAGTTCACGGTTCACATATTGCTGAAGCCTGGCTTGGAGAATTTTGAGCATTATTTTGCTAGCATGTGAGATGAATGCAGCTGTGCGGTAGTTTGAGCATTCTTTGGCATTGCCTTTCTTAGGGATTGGAATGAAAACTGACCTTTTCCAGTCCTGTGGCCACTGCTGCATTTTCCAAATTTGCTGGCATATTGAGTGTAGCACTTTCACATCTTCCAGGATTTGAAATAGCTCAGCTGGAATTCCATCACCTCCACTAGCTTTGTTCATAGTGATGCTTTCTAAGGCCCACTTGACTTCACATTCCAGGATGTCTGGCTCTAGATGAGTGATCACACCATCATCATTATCCGGGTCGTGAAGATCTTTTTTGTACAGTTCTTCTGTGTATTCTTGCCATCTCTTCTTAGTATCTTCTACTTCTGTTAGGTCCATACCATTTCTGTCGTTTATCGAGCCCATCTTTGTATGAAATGTTCCCTTGGGATCTCTGATTTTCTTGAAGAGATCTCTAGTCTTTCCCTCTCTACTGTTTTCCTCTGTTTCTTTGCATTGATCCCTAAGGAAGGCTTTCTTATCTCTCCTTGCTATTCTTTGGAACTCTGCATTCAGATGCTTATATCTTTCCTTTTCTCCTTGGCTTTTCGCTTCTCTTCTTTTCACAGTTATTTGTAAGGCTTCCCCAGACAGCCATTTTGCTTTTTGCCTCTCTTTTCCATGGAGATGGTCTTGATCCCTGTCTCCTATACAATGTCACAAACCTCATTCCATAGTTCATCAGGCACTCTATCTATCAGATCTAGGCGCTTAAATCTATTTCTTACTTCCACTGTATAACCATAAGGGATTTGATTTAGGTCATACCTGAATGGTCTAGCGGTTTTCTCTGCTTTCTTCAATTTGAGTCTGAATTTGGTAATAAGGAGTTCATGATCTGAGACACAGTCAGCTCCTGGTCTTGTTTTTGTTGACTGTATAGAGCTTCTCCGTCTTTGGCTGCACAGAATATAATCAATCTGATTTTGGTGTTGACCATCTGGTGATGTCCATGTGTAGAGTCTTTTCTTGTGTTGTCGGAAGAGGGTGTTTGCTATGACCGGTGCACTTTCTTGGCAACACTGTATTAGTCTTTGCCCTGCTTCATTCCGCATTCCAAGGCCAAATTTGCCTGTTACTCCAGGTGTTTCTTGACTTCCTACTTTTGCATCCCAGTCATGTTTTTTAGGTGTTAGTTCTAAAAGGTCTTGTAGGTCTTCATACAACTGTTCAATTTCAGCTTCTTGAGCATTACTGGCTGAGGCATAGACTTGGATAACTGTGATACTGAAAGGTTTGCCTTGGAAATGAACAGAGATCATTCTGTTGTTTTTGAGATTGCATCCAAGTACTGCATTTCAGAATCTTTTGTTGACCATGATGGCTACTCCATTTCTTCTGAGGGATTCCTGCCCATAGTAGTAGATATAATGGTCATCTGAGTTAAATTCACCCATTCCAGTCCATTTTAGTTTGCTGATTCCTAGAATGTCGACGTTCACTCTTGCCATCTCCTGTTTGACCACTTCCAGTTTGCTTTGATTCATGGACCTGACATTCCAGGTTCCTATAAAATATTGTTCTTTATAGCATCAGACCTTGCTTCTATCACCAGTCACATCCACAACTGGGTATTGTTTTTGCTTTGGCTCCATCCCTCATTCTTTCTGGAGTTATTTCTCCACTGACCTCCAGTAGCATATTGGGCACCTACTGACCAGGGGAGTTCCTCTTTCAGTATCCTATCATTTTGCCTTTTCATACTGTTCATGGGGTTCTCAAGGCAAAAATACTGAAGTGGTTTGCCATTCCCTACTCCAGTGGACCACATTCTGTCGGACCTCTCCACCATGACCTGCCCGTCTTGGGTTGCCCCATGGGCATGGCTTAGTTTCATTGAGTTAGGAAGGACAACGGGAGGAGATACCCCTCATCCAAGGTAAGGAGCAGCAGCTGTGAAGAGATACCCCACACCCAAGGTAAGAGAAACCCAAGTAATATGGTAGGTGTTGAGAGAGGGCATCAGAGGGCAGACACACTGAAACCATACTCACAGAAAACTAGTCAATCTAATCACACTAGGACCACAGCCTTGTCTAACTCCATGAACATAGTATACCTCTCCCTTTATTTAGATCTTTGATATCTTTCATCAGTGTTTTCTAGTTTTCAGTATAGATATCTTAAAACGTTTGGTTAAATTTTCACTTAAGTATTTTCTTTAAAAATTTTATACATCATTGTTAAGAATGTAAAATTTTTCTGCCATTGTAAGAAACAGGTTGGTCATTCCTCAAAAACTTAAACCTAGAATTACCATATGACCCCATCAATTCTGTTCCTAGGTACTTAAAAATTTATATGTATACACATGTTCATAGCAGCACTATTCACAGTAGTGAAAAGGTGAAAACAGTCCAAGTGTCCATCAATGGATGGATGGATAAACACATTGTTGTAAACATATAGAAGAGAATTATATGCTTTTAATCCACTCCAATTTTTACTTGGTGTCTTGAGATCATTTCATTGAATATACTTATTGATATGTTAGGGTATAAATGTGCCATTTAATTATTTTTTGTTCTTTCATTTCCCAATTCTTTCTGTTCTTTCATTTCCTATTTTCTTTTTCCTGTCTTCCTGTGGGTTACCTGAACATTTTTTAGAATTCTGTTTTTATTTACCTGTGGTGTTTTTATGTGTAGCTCTTTGTATACTTTTTAAGTTAGAACTGGACATGGAACAACAGACTGGTTCCAAATAGGAAAAGGAGTACGTCAAGGCTGTATACTGTCATCCTGCTTATTTAACTTACATGCAGAGTACATCATGAGAAATGCTGGACTGAAAGAAACACAAGCTGGAATCAAGACTGCCGGGAGAAATATCAATAACCTCAGATATGCAGATGACACCAACCTTATGGCAGAAAGTGAAGAGGAGCTAAAATGTCTCTTGATGAAAGTGAAAGAGGAGAGTGAAAAAGTTGGCCTAAAGCTCAACATTCAAAAAATGAAGATCATGGCATCTGGTCCCATCACTTCATGGGAAATAGATGGGGAAACAGTGGAAACAGTGTCAGACTTTATTTTGGGGGCTCCAAAATCACTGCAGATGGTGACTGCAGCCATGATATTAAAAGACACTTACTCCTTGGAAGAAAAGTTATGACCAACCTAGATAGCATATTTGAAAGCAGAGATATTACTTTGCCGACTAAGGTCCATCTAGTCAACGCTATGGTTTTTTTCCTGTGGCCATGTATGGATGTGAGAGCTGGACTGTGAAGACTGAGCACCGAAGAATTGATGCTTTTAAACTGTGGTGTTGGAGAAGACTCTTGAGAGTCCTTGGACTGCAAGGAGATCCAACCAGTCCATTCTGAAGGACATCAGCCCTGGGATTTCTTTGGAAGGAATGATGCTAAAGCTGAAACTCCAGTACTTTGGCCACCTTATGCGAACAGTTGACTCAATGGAAAAGACTCATGCTGGGAGGGATTGGGGGCAGGAGGAGAAGGGGACGACAGAGGATGAGATGGCTGGATGGCATCAAGGACTCAATGGACCTGAGTCTGAGTGAACTCTGGGAGATGGTAATGAACAGGGAGGCCTGGAGTGCTGCGATTCATGGGGTTGCAAAGAGTTGGACATTACTGAGCAACTAAACTGAACATGAAAGTGAAAGTGAAGTCGCTCAGTTGTGTCTGACTCTTTTCGACTCCATGGACTGTAGCCTACCAGGTTCCACCGTCCATGGGATTTTCCAGGCAAGAATCCTGGAGCAGGTTGCCATTTCCTTCTACAGGAGATCTTCCCAATTCAGGGATTGAACCCAGGTTTCCTGCACTGTAGGCAGACACTTTAGCATCTGAGCCACCAGGGAAGTCCCATAGGTAACATACTTTTATATAATACATATTACACATACATAATTTTTTAGTCTACTGGTGTCATTTTACCTGTTCAAATGAAGTGTAAAAACCTTACTTCACTTTACTTTTCACCTTTTATAGTTGTTAATAACATTACCTCTACATATATTATACTTTCCATCACTGTCTAGCCTTTCAACTCATTCTATCTTCTTTCTAGTTGTTTTCAAGGTAGTACTTGCAAATGTCATATGTAAGGAATTTCCATCCGGGATTTTGGCCCTCTCAAAATACAACCAGCTCCTGGTGACACTATCGCCAACATAGTCTTTGAAAAGCATTTCTGGGCTTGAAAGAAAATAAGGAAAATCTTCAATTTGTACTCCACTCTGGGAGATAGTGAAGAATTGCAGCTGTAGCTGAAAAGTTCTTTGGGCCTTCTTCCCAAGAGTAAAAACCAAATCTTTATTTTATGCTCCTGGGGTTTCTTCTCTTTCATTCTAATAACCTATTTGAAGGTCCAGCTCACTGGATTCCACAGAGACATGAGAGATTGAGTGATAACCAGTGTTGTTTTATTCATGACTCTCTTCCATTTATTCAGTAAATATATTTAAGAAGGTGACCATTTCTTAATAAGCCAAGAAATCAAATTTTAGCTTCCAAGAAATTCTTCTCTCTCATGATCTTGACTCTTCTACTTTAAAATCCTGTTCTAAGATGGGTCAGTACAAACTTAATCCTTCAAAAAGAATAATGATTACTAATACTTATTACATGCCAGGCTGTGTTCCAAGCCTATAAGACATAGATATTTGGGCTGTCCTCAGTCTGCAGGCGAGGAAGCTGAGGCAGTTGAGTCAAATAACCCAAAGTTTCCCAGGTATAAAGTGGCAGAACTGACAGCTGATCCCTAATATACTGGTTCCAGAGTCTGTGCAATAATCCTTTAGTATAGACTGGATATGGCCAAGACCAGACCTAGTATTTGTGATGATGTGAGTCTTTCTCATAAAATGAAATGTAGCATTTTCACAGAGAATACAGGTTAAACCACAAATACATTTATTCCTCTAAGAACATTATACCATCTTTTAAATTTTAAAATAATTTTTAAAATTTTAAATAGTTTTAAAATAATTTTAAAATTTTATAATCAATTGTCTCTTCAGTTTGCTTGCTCTTATTAAGCTGATTTTAAAAAACTCCAGAGCAGAGCAATTTATCAGCACCATCATTAAGTTGCAAATTTATCTTCAGTCACAGAGCAAAATACACTTCAGATAAACTCAATAAAATAACTTTAAGGGTTCACAGGAGTACTCACACCTAACTGTCATGCATTCTAACACCTCTCACAGGGCCCCTTCAATTGTCTAACTCCTATCTTGGTCTTTTTACAGTCTGAAAACAAGGAAACACCCAAGTGAAATAACCCTCCAGAACACTGTTGAAATATATTAAACAGAGATACATCCCAGATCCCTGTTCTAAATGTTAAAAAGGTATTAGCATATAGAGAAAATATATGTAGATATATTCCATTAAGTTCTAATGAGTCTTTGCTTCCCCCTTTTTGATAATGTCTTCAATTTCTTCTGAGACCTTTCCTTTGTAGTCATTTGGTTCTATTGCATTTAACTTCTTTTGGTACTCCAGTGGCAAACCATTCTCTTTTGCACCCATGCAAATGACCTAGAAAATGGTTAAACAACAACAAAACCCTCTTTTAGTTAGGAACATAATTTAGTTTAGTATACCACAGCTTTAGTATCAAAGTATGAAATACTAGCTTTCAGATAACTCTAGAATAAACAACTGTAGAACAAAATGAAGAGTCATTCCTCCCATGAGCATGAATGGACAGAGAGTTTTCATAGCCACACAATCCAACCCTATGTGATAGCAACTGTACTCAATACTATGGCTTAAAATAAAGATTTTTATTTTTAATACTTTATTCTACTTTATAAAATATTTTTAATATAAAACTTATTGTATAGAATTTGCATGAAACGAATAAAATCTTTTAAGAAACAAACACCATTCTTCAAAGAAATTTAAAGTTTATCGGGAGCAGCTTTTAGTTGAATCCTGGAGTCTACTCTACCTCTGAATTACACATGGGGGAATAAACAGCAAGTGTATTCAATGGTACTCCCCAGATCCACACCAGGCTAATTCCTCTAGGCTCCATTCTAGAAAATTCCAGATTAGGCCCAGGAACTGAGTCACCTTCTCCAAGTATCATGTCCTGATTGGACCTACCAATAAGTACCTAAGTTTGGGTTTCTGAAGAGGGATGTCAGCCTCTCTGTCCTTAATTCTTTTCCTGTGCGTGCATGCTGGAAAGATGTCCTTGATTTTGAAAGGGGCATGACTTATCCCTCCATCTAGAAATGGAAAACATTTCAACAGTAGGAAATATATTTTTGCCCTATAAAAATGAATCTTGGGATTTATGAAATACTATTTTGTGGAGAAGAAAAAAATGATTAAAAAGCATAGGTATAGAATAACTACAAAAATACACTCATACATGTTTTTAAAGAAAATATGTCTAAAATTATGACTCAGTACATTTCTGAGTTTTTTTTTTAATAAAGCTTTAGGGACATAGTTCTATCATTACAAATAAACTGGAACGTTTATTCAGTAAATAACTATCATTTTTGTATTAAAAACATATTGATTGAAATGAATTGTTCATATAGAATTTAAAACACAAAGCCTTTTCAAAACAAGATATTCTGTCATTTAACTCTGTGAAAATTAACAAGGAATCACCAAAAGTCTTTGTAAATTAAAAAGGTTACCTTTTTATACTGGGGTGATGGGGGAACACTCTCATAATTTGTCATCTGATAACTTCGACAGGTTATTTCTTTTCCTTCTTGAGTTGAAACAGTAACTTCTATTGGGACATACATTCCACTTTTAACCCCTTCTTGCCTGGAATCAGAACAGCCACATTTTAATCATACATTGACTCAGCCAAGTTAGTTAAATGGATTAAAATTTTAACTTTTTATAGATATATGTGTTCTCTATGTATTTGGGGATAGAGTAGAACATACTGTAAATACCACCATATCAAAAGTAAGCTTAACATTTCAATTAGAAAGCTGGAGACTTACTATTACTGGGTATACTTCTAAAAGATCTTTAGTTATTGCAAGCTTTATAACCCTGAAACATTGCTCTCTATCTACAAAAACTGGACTATGTGTTCTGACAAGAGAATATCCATTCTGCAAAAGTAGACAGGACAGCTCATTCCTGTTTGCAAGTGAAGTAAAGTGGTAAGCATGTCAGATGTTTACTCTTCTCAAATCCTACTCTTTTCTGTCAACTTTCTTTGTATTAAATGCTCTGCCACACAACTCTTGAGTTCTAAAAAGCATCAAAGCATTTCTAGTATGTTTTTAAGTTTTTACAAATTATTATCACTTTTTAACTGATTCAACTGCTACCTTAAATATTTTTTAAAAATCTGACGCTTATAAAAACTGAGTTTCTGTTTTTGAAATCAGTAAAAGTATGTAATAATTACATTTCTCACAATATGAAACTACAAAGATATTTTTATTAAAAAAACAAACAGAAAATAAGTACTTCCATCAATCATAGAAGAGATTACAAAAGTCTCCCCAAATCTCAGAGTGTGTAACCCTTCTAGGTTTTTCTTTTTAGGAAATGAACATTATACCTTTTAGGTTAACTCTCAAGTGTAAAGAATATGTCCATATATATACACACACATTCTTGCATATGATCCACCTTCTAAATTAGTAATGATTTAACTTATAATTAGAAGCCACCTACTTATCCAGAGAACTTAAATTGCTTTTGTTCATTTTCCATACTACTCCCCATACTTCATCGCCAGGACTTTCAAAAATGGTGGCTATACCTCCATGCCAAGTTTCACTTGTTTTGCCTTGGGGATTGCCAAAGTCAAGTTTAAAATCCTACAAAGGAAACCAAAGTGATATGATCAATATCCACATGAACCAAATTTTCCCTTTTCAAAATAAAAACAGATTTACCCTCAACACCATGTAACTAAAACATAAGTTTTGAGTTCCTTCTATAAAAACATAAACAACCAAGGACCCAGATTTCAAGGACTATATTTTTCTTAAAAATAAACCGTATGCTGAATATGTACATGTATCTTACCATAGATAAGAGGTTAAGGGGGGCAATAAATCCGATAATCCTGATGCCTTAACACAGCTATCTTTATTTTTGAAAACTGCTTCCCAACCCACTTACTTACACATAAATTTTAACATTGAGGCAATCATAGTGTGGGCTTCCCTGGTGGCTCAGTGGTAAAGAATCTGCCTGCAATACAGGAGATGAGAGTTTGATCCCTGGGTCTCAGGCAGATCCCCTGGAGAAAGAAATGGCAACCCATTCCAGTATTCTTGCCTGGGAAATCTCATGGACAGAGGAGTCTGGTGGTTGCAAAAGAATCAGACACAACTCAGCAACTAAACAACAATAATCATTCTGTACATAACTGTTGAAGCTGGATGATGGCTGCATAAAGGTTATAACATTATGTATTATGTATTTCATGTATGTTAAGAGTATCCTATTAGCATAATTTTTGCCCTAAGGGAGCTGTCATTTGAGGGTGATTTGTATACTTATAAATTTTAATATTCATGAATTATATTAACATATCTATAATAATCATAAGAACAGCTAACAATTACTGGGTTCTGTACACTGCTATGGGCTTCATACGGACTTTTCAAAATCCTGTCAACAACTTTTTATACACATTTAACAGAAAGAACAATAGTGGCTCAAAAACATGAAGCAATTTGCCTAAGGTCTCACAACTAAAGTAATGAGTCAAGGTTTCAAGCTGTTAGTTTTTTCCCTCCCAGAGATGAGTAATCAGAGGACAGAATGAGGGAGATGAAGAATCCTTACTCAGCTGTTTGGACTAGGAAGATTGCTTTCCACTTTTTCAGAGTTTAGTTTCCTAATGATAAAAAAAAAGTTGGATTAGATAAAAGGTTGGTTTGAATGACCAGTACCTTTGATTGGTATATTAGATGTTCTAGGACCAGGTATCCTTCGCAAGACATCAGGAGATCTGATAAAAGGTAAAACCACACTAGGACCTGTCTATACAAAAAAGATCTTCATGACCTAGATAGTCATGATACTGTGATCACTCACCTAGAGGCAGACATCCTGGAATGAGACATCAAGTGGGCCTTAGAAAGCATCACTATGAACAAAGATAGTGGAGGTGATAGAATTCCAGTTGAGCTATTTCAAATCCTAAAAGATGATGCTGTGAAAGTGCTGCACTCAATATGCCAGCAAATTTGGAAAACTCAGCAGTGGCCACAGGACTGGAAAAGGTCAGTTTTCATTCCAATCCCAAAGAAAGGCAATGCCAAAGAATGCTCAAACTACCGCACAGCTGCATTCATCTCACATGCTAGCAAAGTAATGCTCAAAATTCTACAAGCCAGGCTTCAATAGCACGTGAACCGTGAACTTCCAGATGTTCAAGCTGGTTTTAGAAAAGGCAGAGGAAATTGCCAACATCTGCTGGATCATGAAGAAAGCAAGAGAGTTCCAGAAAAACATCTATTTCTGCTTTATTAACTATGCCAAAGCCTTTGACTGTGTGAATCACCACAAATTGTGGAAAATTCTTACAGAGATGGGAATACCTCTTGAGAAATCTATATGCAAGTCAGGAAGCAACAGTTAGAACTAGACATAGAATAACAGACAGGTTCCAAATTGGGAAAGGAGTACATCAAGGCTGTATATTGTCACTCTGCTTATTTAACTTATATGCAGAGTACATCATAAGAAACACTGGGCTGGATGAAGCACAAGCTGGAATCAAGATTGGCGGGAGAAATATCAATAACCTCAGATAACACAGACAACACAACCCTTATGACAGAAAGCAAAGAAGGACTAAAGAGCCTCTTGATGAAAGTCAAAGAGGAGAGTGAAAAAGGTGGCTTAAGGCTTAACATTCAGAAAACGAAGATCATGGCATCTGGTCCCATCACTTCATAGCAAATGGATGGGGAAACAGTGGCTGACTTTATTTTGGGGCTCCCAAATCACTGCAGATGGTGACTGCAACCATGAAATTAAAAGACGCTTACTTCTTGGAAGAAAAGTTATGACCAATCTTGATGGCATATTAAAAAGCAGAGACATCACTTTGCCAACAAAGCTCCGTCTAGTCAAGGCTATGGTTTTTCCAGTAGTCATGTATGGATTTGAAAGTTGGATCATAAAGAAGGCTGAGTACCGAAGGATGGATGCTTTTGAACTGTGGTGTTGGAGAAGACTCTTGAGAGTCCCTTGGACTGCAAGGAGATCCCCCAATCAGTCCATCCTAATGGAATTCAGTCCTGAATATTCATTGGAAGGACTGATGTTGAAGCTGAAACTTCAATACTTTGGCCACCTGATGCGAAGAACTGACTCATTTGAAAAGACCCTGATGCTGGGAAAGATTGAAGGTGGGAGAAGGGGACAACAGAGGATGAGATGATTGAATGGTATCACCCACTCAATGGACATGAGATTGAGTAAGCTCCGGTAGTTGGTGATGGACAGGGAGGCCTGGCGTGCTGCAGGCCATGGGGTTGAAAAGAATCGGACACGACTGAGTAACTGAACTGATATACTGTTAAATCCCATAGACAATTTTCATTCCTCATCTTGCTCTACTTCTCAGATGTTTCTGACATAGTTATCCACACTGTCTTGACCTGCCTCCTTTCCTTTCAGCTGTTCCTTGATCTCAATTCCCTTTACCAACTCCTCCTCTACTACCTAGTTTTTAAATGTTGGAATTTCCAAAAGTCTCAGTTTAGGCCCTTTTCTCAGCAGTTTGCTCAAGACAAAATCATACCCTCCAATGGCTTCAAATACCATCCAATATTCCAACTGTCTTTTATCCAGCTCAGGTCTCTCTTGACTTTGAAAGTGCTTAGAACATAGTAAGTACTTCATGTGCCGTGTTGTGCTCAGCTATGTCCAATTCTTTGTGACCCCATGGATTGCAGCCCACCAGGCTTCTCTGTCTAGGATTTCACAGGCAAGAATACTAGAGTGGCTTGCCATGTCCTCCTCCAGGGGATCTTCCCAACCCAGAGATCGAACCCAGATCTCCTGCACTGCAGATGGACTGTATACTGACTGAGCCACCAGGGAAGCCCAAGAATACTGGAGTGGATAGCCTAATCTGTCTTAAGGGGATCTTCCCCACCCAGGAATTGAACCACGGTCCCCTGCATTGCAGGCAGCTACAAGGGAAGCCCAAGTACTTCATTAATAGTCACTAATATTTTTCTGCTCACTTGGATATACAACAAGCATCTCAAACTCAGTACAGCTGACCCTTGAACAACATGAGTCTGAACTGCACAGGTCTACTTATCTGTGACTTTTTTTCAATTTTCAGATCATCAAAGTAACTAAGTATGGGGGTAAGTTTGTGTTCGATTAGAGACTGAAATAGCGGATATGTGTCAAAGGAACTAGGGTCCTGATTCTATTCAAACCTCTTTAGCTTCCTGCCCTTGGGTGAGTCATTTATCAGTTCCTTTGTTTTTGAGGCAGAGATGGCAGTTCTCTGATTTTCAGCTCAGCAAAGGGTAGGAACCACTAACCCTGGCATTGTTCAAGGGCCAATTGTATGCCCAAGCTGAGCTTGATGTTCCCTCCCAAACTAATCCTCCTTTTTTTTCTTTTTAACAAATATCACTATTATCCACTCTGTTGCATCAAAAACAATTATCTACTCTTCATTTCACAATCAATCACCAAAGCCTAACAGTGTTCTCTCCTCTACACTCCAAAAAACCATCTACCTGCCCTGGCTACCACTCCAAGGTACCATTAGCTTCAGTAGTGACCATTGCAAAAGCTTTCTAACTGCACTCCCACATCCGCTTCCAAAAGCTTTTGGTAGGTTGGCCCAACCCTTTCAAAGCACTTTCACCAGCAACCAGAACAAGCTTTCCAAGATGTAAACCTGATATTTCATTTGCTTAAATTTGGCAGAGGTCTTCTCACTGTTGTCCTCAAGATAAAGAGCCAAGTATTCATTGGCCTCTGGGGTCCTGTACCATGTGGCCCTTCCCTGCCTCTCTACGCTTCATGCTACATCCTCCTTACACATTAAATTCTAGACACACTAGCTGGAAGACCCAGCTTTTTTTCTCTCCTGAAATCTTTGTCCCTACTGTTCCATTTGCTTCTCCCCTCGCCAGTCATTCAGATCTCAGCTTAAGTCACATTTTCAGGTATGGCTTTACTGTACATCCCAGTAAGGTCAGATCACATACTCCCATATGTGATATGGGAGTCACATACTCCCATAGCACCTTCAATGCTTCCTTAAAACAATTTTTTTTTCACTCTTTTCAGAGCAGTTTTAGGTTCAGAGCAAAACTGAGAGCAAGGTACAATTCATCTCCTTTTAAGACTGACCATACCTATGACTGAATAATCATTTGTTAGATAATTCTTTGCTGCATCCCAACTATAAACATCTAAGCTGCTTTACCATATTTGGGGAATTCCCTATCGTATGAGTTTGATGGGTAGATAGTGCTCAGAGCCCAACTCCTGTTTTTGAAGTTTCAAATGCCAGAGACTGGTTCTCCTAGCTTTGCGTGGAGCCAGGGCATGGACATATGGCCAAGATTTAGCCTAGGACACTCACCTAGGGTTTTGACACAGGGGAGCAGAAATTCCACGCTGGGGGTGGGAACTGTATTTGGGTTTCAAGAGCTTCCAGATACAGTGAGAGTAGAGGCAGGGTCCAGAATGGGTGATTCATGATGCAATGTCCGTGTTTACCAAGCTCAAGGGCGAGTCGACAGTGTCCTGCCGGGCTGTTTCCATCTGTGATACTGGCTATTTTATAGCTTCCCTTCTATGCCTGCCTGTTTTGTCAGTTCTGTGGTCCTACCTTCCTGGTCATTCTGTGAGCTGTTAAACAGCCTTTCAACACATTCTTTTTCTGCTTAAATCAGCTACTTCTGTTGCTTACAACTAAGAACTCGACCAATGATAGCAGAGACCATGTCTGTCTGGTAAAATGATGTCAAAAGGCTCTGTAGGTAATTTGTTTGCCTGTCTCTCCTACAGATGGGGAGGTCCTGAAAGCTGCTAGCTTTACTCAGTCATCTTTGTATCTCCAGGTAAGTGCTGGAAGAATATGAACTAAATGAATAAATGTACTGTACTAAGAGCTATGATTCTTACCAAGGGAAGTGAAGGTTCATTCAGCCATTAGACTTACGTGAGCACAGCCCTTACTGTGAATGAGACATAGCTCCAGCTTTCAGGACCCCTCAGGTAGAGAGCAAAAGGTTGGTAAACGGATTTTTACAAAACTAGGTGACAAGTCCTGGAGCAAATGTAGAACAGAAAGCAACTGATTCCTTGGCTTGGGTCAGAGAAGACTTCTCAGAGGGACCAACCAAGTGGATTCTGTGATGATGTCCCTAAGTCAGTGGCCAAGGGAGAGGCATCGGGAGCTGGGCAGAATGAGCAGTTGGTGAGAACGTCAGGAGGGCGAGCTCAGGGCAGCCTGGGAGGCACAGGAGCCAGAGTAGCACAGCGCAGCCGGGCTCAAGCAGAGGGCTGAGAGAGGACGAGAGGGACCAGAGGGGTAAGGGGGTGGGGGGAGGGTCGTGCAGGGAACCCTGACGTACTCTGAGCAGAGAGAGCTGCATTTCCAGACCAATGCTGGCGATGAGCGGCCCTGAGAAAGTGAGTTCTCAAAATCCTGCCCTCTTTGTCTGCAGAGAGAGCAGAGGACATCTCGGGGGCCAGGAGGAGAGCACTGACCTGCAAGCGGGCCACGCTGTAGAACACGGCGGAGGGGTTTCGGAGGTGGATCCGCTCCGTCAGCAGGTTGCTGCCATAGGCAAAGTAGAGAAAACTCTCCCCGTCCTGACTCCGGAGGGCCTCGCAGCCCAAGTTCGCCATGTCCCACCCGATGCCTGCACAGGCCTGGGGTCGGTAGCACAAGCGTAGAGAGAGGACGAGAAATACAGCTCCGTGTCAGAAGAACTGAACCCAGGAACCACCGCCCCCCGATTTAGAGGTTAGGGGAAAGGCGGGAAGCTGGGGCCGGGCGAGTCACCTGCGAGCACTCTTCTGACTGGCTGCCAGTACCCAACGATGTGAGTTGCTCGCTCTGATTGGCCAACCCACCGCCTCCTCTAGGCTAGCAGCTTGGACTTTGTAATATTCGGTCCTGAGGCGACCAGAGGCTGATTCCTCATTGGACCTGCTCCTCTTTGGTCCCGCCCCCTGTTCAAGGCTCCCTCTGATTGGAGGGTGGGCGGGGGCTCTATGCAGGGGAGGGTCAGGTCATCTGCTGAGCTGTAGCAGCTTATAGGTCCCAGCTGGATTTTCTCCAGTTTGGGTGATGCGTGTGTGGTTCCCTGACAGTGTGTACTCTTTAGGGAGCTTTGGGATCCATTTAAAGTGAAACAGCGGCTCGGACCATGCACCTGAGGTCCCTCTACCGGCAGCTCGCCCGGTCCCGCCCTTCGGGTTTGGAGGAATGAGGAGGTAGTCTGTTCACACCACTCGCTGGTTCCTGCACCCTAGCCCTGATCAGGGGGCTTAGTGGATAAGACTTCGCACTAGAGCAAACCCGGGAGATAGTGAAGGACAGGGAAGCCTGGTGTGCTGCAGTCCATGGGGTCGCAAAGAATCGGACGCGCGAGTTTGAACAGCAGCCCTGATTATCTACCTGATTATCTTTTCTAAGGACCCTCGACCTCCTGGGAAAGCTCCTCTGAGAGTCACGGTCTCCCCCGATGGAAGTTGCATGAGGGCCTTAAAGCCCGACGCTGCTGTTTACTGGACGTGTAACCTCGGACGTGTAACGTTTACTTGCTGTTTACTTGGATGTGCTGTTTACTGGATGTGTAATGATGAACATGAGTTTGAGCAGGCTCGAGGAGTTGGTGATGGACAGGGAAGCCCGGCACGCTCCAGTCCATGGGGTCGCAAAGAGTCGGACATGACTGAGCAACTGAACTGAACCTCTTGTCTCTGGCGTCTCCTTTTAAAATAGAGATTGTAACATAAATTATGATCACACAAGTTATAAACGTAAGATATGATCCCCTATCTCATAGGGTTGATATAAATATTAAAAGTAGTTTTGTTAATGTTATTAGGGTAAAAGTTCCCATGTAAAGAAATATAATAACAATGACATTAAAACTCTATATTGTTAATTTTGAAATTAAAATTAATATGAACTCAGAGCCTTGAAGCAATGACCCGTCCTTGGCACCCAGAGTTTGATTTTTAAATACCACTTTTCCACTAAAAGGTACCAGGGTTCCTTGGAGAAATGGTTGATGCTGGGTCAAGAGGAGCACTCAGAAAGAACATCTTGTGACAGAAAATCAGGAGGTATTAAAAAATAAAGTTCTTTGAAAAGGACACAGAAGCCAACTTGAAGGAATGCCCAGTGGCCAAAGTTAGAATGATTTAAGAATCACAAATAACTGCACTTGATTTAAAATGTCAAACATAAAACTAAATCCCCACAAGAGTAAACAAATCTAAAAAAAAGAACCTTTAAAAAACTTTGTCTACCTTACTACTGGTAGTGACTTTTACACCAACTCTTTACTCTGAAAACTGATAATTTAAGAAAATAAACATTTAGCCTGCTTTTCTAGTTGCAGATATATTTCAAGGTAACCAAATGGCCCCAGTTGGTGAGGAAACAGTTCCCTTTACAAAAGTATGCCAGCTAAATAATGTAAAATGAAGGAGAGAATTAGAAACTCACCATTTTGCAGTCCCTAATGAAATGATTAATTCATACCAGGATCATGAGACCAACAGGTAAAAGTGTGATAGGGAACAGGATATTCACATAGAGCTAGGGATCATGTGCCAGTTATCGGGAAATCCATAAAGACAGTGGACAAATCCGGTCCCTTCCCGCCTTAACCTAGCTCAATTTTATCATCACTAAAATTAGACCAACCTGACATTATGCGTCTCCTGATGTGCTATAATACAAAGCACCAGCATCATTTGCGAAGCACTGTTTCCAAAAATCTTTAACTTCAGAGTAATCAAGCAGGAACTGCAAGGATGAAGGACAGAAGCAAACAATCAGAAAAAATCCAGAACAAGTGGTGAGACATCCTGGAGAACAAATGGCGCAGTCTCTTAAATTAACTCAGTGCCTTTAAAAAAGAAAAAGAAAAGAGAAAAAGAGAGAGGCAATACTGAGGGAGGGCTGTTGTAGATAAAAAGAAGCCTAAGAAACATAATACAATGGCTTGTCCTTGGTTCTGGTATAAGAGATATTTTGTGACAGTTGGAGAATTTGAATAGAGACTAAAGCATTAGATGATACTAGATAGTTTTGTTGTTTGTTTTGTTTTGTTTTTTAACAGTATTGTGGGCTTCCCAGGTGGCTCAGTGGTAAAGAATCTGCCTGCCAATGCAGGAAACGCGAGACACAGGTTCAATCCCTGTGTGGGAAAGATCCCCAGGAGGAGGAAATGGCAATCCACTCCAGTATTCTTGCCTGGAAAAATCCCACCAACAGAGGAGCCTTGCAGGCTGTAGTCAATAGGGTCGAAAACAGTCACCACGACTGAGCATACACGCATATAATGGCATTGTGTTTATTTAGAAAAACTTTTCTTTTTAGATAATATATGGGTGTATTTAGGAGCAAAATGTTTGCTATCTGTATTTAAAATAATTCAGAAAAATTTAAATAAGGAAACTGTTAAACGTTAAACTGTGTGTATATGGATGCTTATTTTATTATTTTCTATATATTTGAATATTTTCATGTTAAAAATTAGAAAAATGGTGATGTAAGTAAAACACTTGACATAGTGAGCATTCAATAATGAACTTTACTGTTATATAGTCTGCAAATAGGAAGGTTCATGCTCTCTCCTGTCCGCACCCCCAAACATGAAGGCAGCAGAGCTTGACATACATATTTGGTCATTTCGGTAAGCAAGTTGCTTATCTTGGCAAGATCGTGCTCTACCGCACCATGAATTCCCAAGGTCTCTGCTACAGAGTACTACCATTTAAAACATCCTTCTGCATTTTAAACTGCTTTTAAACATTTGAAATATATTTATTATTTACTTTTTAAAGTATTTTGACTTCTTTTTCTTTCTATACTTCTAAGTGCTTAATTTTATCGTGACTGAGTTTTTGCAACACCAGTTTGTGAACATTTTCTGGTCAGACATAGATGTTTCCTCAGACACTGAAAAATCTTTTCTCGCCCCAATGAAGCATTTTATTTAGCTTCCCCATGTAGGTTGCCATGTACTGACCCCTGTTGGCCAACAAGAGGCAGTAGGCAGCAAGGGGGGTTGTTTTCTCCCATTTATTTATCTATTTTGTGGCCATGTAGCACAGGGGATCTTAGTTCTCCACCCAGGGATGGAAACTGTGCCCCCTGCATTAGAAGCACAGAATCTTAATCCCTGGGCTGCCAGGGAAGTCCCTCAGATTTAGCCAAAATAGATAACCAATAAGGAGACACTGTATAGCACAGAAAACTATACTCAATATTTTATAATAACCTATAAGAATCTGAAAAAGAATCAGTGACTGAATCACTTTGCTGTACACCTGAAACTAACCCAGCATTGTAAATCAACCGTACTTCATTAAAAACTTTAAAATAACTTTTAAAGTAAAAATGTAATTTTTAAAAAACTTTTTAAAAAGCAAAGCACACTTTAAAACCCCCAAGTTTAACCAAAGCCTGGTTGATATTAGTTCACATTCACTGAGTGCTTATTGTATGCCAGTTTAAACTTTTACATCTATTAGCTCATTTAATCCTGAAAAGGGCCCTATGCAGAAATTACTACTATGTCTCATTTTATAGTCAAGGAAACTGAGGTGTGGTCGGTTAAATAACTTGCCCCAAGAAGCAATGACTGAAGAGATTAAGCAATCTGATTCTGGAGTCATTACTTGGTATTGCTTCCCAAATTCCTCAAATTTTAAAGCCCTCATGGTCTAAGTATAACTGGTTATTATTCAAGTATACTCTCTATCATATCTATAAGAATATTATGAAATAGTAGTACTAGTATTCAATTACTTGATAAAGATAATGAGGACAGATTTCTTCCAAATGCCATCTTTTAATCCAGTAGACTTTAAGTTTTTGAGTGTATCATTAAGACTTTTGAGCACATATACTATATATAATAAGTTACATATATGATGGGCTTCCCCTAGTAGCTCAGAGGGTAAAGCATCTGTCTACAATGCAGGAGTCCTGGGTTCCATCCCTGGGTCAGGAAGATGCGCTGGAGAAGGAAATGGCAATCCACTCCAGTACTATTGCCTGGAAAATCCCATGGACAGAGGAGCCTGGTAGGCTACAGTCCACGGGGTCACAAAGAGTCGGACATGACTGAGCGACTTCACTTTCCTTTCCTTTCCCTGGTGGCTCAGATGGTAAAGAATCTGCCTGTAATGTGGGAGAGCTGGGTTTGATCCCTGGGTTGGGAAGATCCCCTAAAGGAGGGCATAGCAACCCACTCTAGTATTTTTGCCTGGAGAATCCCCATGGACAAAGGTGCCTGGCAGGTTACCGTCCATGGGGTCGCAAAGAGTCAGACACAACTGAGTGACTAAGCATATATATATAAAATATCTACAAAATATAAAATTTAAAAGTAACTTTTAACTCTTATATCAATGTAAAACATACATATGGGACGGAGTTAATTATAGATAGTGGATAAAAATCCATATTTCAAATAGTCCTCCTCAAATTTCCATTTTCTAGCTAATCTTGTCAGGTCTTATTAGATCATTATTTTTATATCATTAGGTCCAGAATGAAGAGCTTGTACTGGAAGTCAGAAATGTCAGCTTGGTGCCTTTTTTCATTCTTTTCTTGTGCTTGCAATTTTAGTAAGCGCTTCAGTCTAATTCTAGGCAGAAATTTTCTTTGTGATAATTAATTAGCTCTCTGGAAATCCACTTAGCCAAGCAAATTACAGTAAATCACCAGACACAGAAAGTGAATGAAGGAGGGCTAGGGCCACAGTCAATTCCTCCTCAGGAAAGCACTCCCACCCCTCCCCCAGGGTACCTCACATCTCATGAGACAGATGATGACTGTCCGACTGACTATGGGGTCTAGTGTTAAAGCAAAATTCTTGTATTTTGTCATATTTACTAAATACAGTAAACGTAAAGCATATTTTTAAAAATCTAATATCTCAGATTAAGAACAGAAATAGAATCGTTTTCCCACCTCACTGGCTCAAAAGTTAAAATATATATATATATATATCTCCCCAATGATATCTCCACCAAATCATCTGACCTCTGAGCGCAAATCCAAGGCCCTCTCAACTGTGCTAATCTCCTTCCAGACTTGTCTCCCATTTCCTGCTGTAAATCCATTGCTCTCTTGAAATTGAACTACTTACCACTCTCCAAACCCACTTCTGTGCTGTCCCATGTGATTCGCACCTGTTACCCCCTCCCCCCCTCCCAGAAAATCAGAGTCTGGCAAACCAGCCAGGAAGCTGTTGCAGTGATTCAGGTGTGTGAGGATGGCAACAGGGCGAGGCTGGGGAGTGTGGGAATGCAAAGACAGATACAAAGGCAGCAGTGACAGATCCTACTGACGGATTCGATACAGGTTTCCAAGGAGAGCAGAGATCAGTCAAAGGGAACTCATTGGGCTTTAGGCAATGAATAGAATTCTTTCCCCATAACTGGTTACTTCACATCCCTGTAGTTGTTGGAGGTTTGTATTTATCTTATACTTCCAGTGTAACCTAGGACCACATATAATTAATAATTTCTCAAAGTTACTTAGTTTTCCTGGGCTTCTTCCTTGTATACATGTTATTAAACTTCTGTTTGATTTTTCTCCTGTTTAAAAAAAAATCATGATTTCTTTATACTTCAGGTCAGTAAGACATATTTATTTAAAATAATACCGGCAGAGCAAAATGCTTTTAGGTCTCCAAGGAAATAGAAGTCTGTAAGAGATACTCTAAAATATCATTGTGGAATTAAATATGCTGCTTTCCATATAAACTATATGCATTTAATAAAAATTATTTCTTTCATTTCCAGACTGGTTTGGAGAACAAGGAAGGTGAGATTACCTGAGACCAGCTCAGGAATGTTATAATCTACAGCCTCGGCATCCACAGAGTAACCTAACCATTTCAGGCTCAAGTTCAAATCCTCAGGGTAGAAAACTGGAATTAGCAGGAAAACCAGATCCCTGGTTCCCAGATCAGTACTTCTTTCTTGGAAGATCTACTAAAAAGACAAATTTCAATTGGAAAGCTGTTTGGTGGGCATGGAATCACACCTCTAATCCCTCAGCACTCTAATCCTCTCTGCCATTAAAAAAAAAAAAAAGAAAAAAACGACAACACACACACACCCAAATCAGTCCTTTCTGCCTTTACCACCACTACCCTAGTCCAAAGCCACCATCTGCTCTTGTCAAACTTCTAGAATAGCTTCCTTACTTGTCCCTTAATGGTCATTTTTATCCTTTTGGAATTGATTCTCTACTCAGCATCCAGAAATATCCTATCAAAAAGTAAGTCACACCATAGATAGTAGATAGTGAAGTCGCTCAGTAGTGTCCAACTCTTTGGGCCCCCATGGACAGTAGCCAAACAGGCTCCTCCGTCCATGGGATTTTCCAGGCAAGAATACTGGAGTGGGTTGCCATTTCCTTCTCCAGGGGATCTTCCTGACCCAGGGATTGAACCCCGGTCTCCCTCATTGTAGGCAGACGCTTTACTGTCTGAGCCACCAGGGAAGTCACATCATCAGTTCAGTTCAGTCACTCAGTCGTGTCTGACTCTTTGCGACCCCATGAATAGCAGCAAACCAGGCCTCCCTGTCCATCACCAACTCCTGGAGTTCACTCAGACTCACATCCATCAAGTCCGTGATGCCATCCAGCCACCTCATCCTCTGTTGTCCCCGTCTCCTCCTGTCCCCAATCCTTCCCAGCATCAGGGTCTTT
Source organism: Nanger dama (assembly GCA_917880005.1). Classification (NCBI taxonomy): domain Eukaryota; kingdom Metazoa; phylum Chordata; class Mammalia; order Artiodactyla; family Bovidae; genus Nanger; species Nanger dama. Next base: position 32,085,275 of record CAKJTW010000022.1, read on the forward strand.
TCCAATGAGTCAACTCTTTCCATGAGGTGGCCAAAGTACTGGAGTTTAGCTTTAGCATCATTCCTTCCAAAGAAATCCCAGGGCTGATCTCCTTCAGAATGGACTGGTTGGATCTCCTTGCAGTCCAAGGGACTCTCAAGAGTCTTCTCCAGCACCATAGTTCAAAAGCATCAATTCTTCAGTGCTCAGCCTTCTTCACAGTCCAACTCTCACATCCATACATGACCACAGGAAATTAGTCGGTAAAATAATGTCTCTGCTTTTGAATATACTATCTAGGTTGGTCATAACTTTTCTTCCAAGGTGTAAGCGTCTTTTAATTTCATGGCTGCAGTCACCATCTGCAGTGATTTTGGAGCCCCCCAAAATAAAGTCTGACACTGTTTCCACTGTTTCCCCATCTATTTCCCATGAAGTGATGGGACCAGATGCCATGATCGTTTTCTGAATGTTGAGCTTTAGGCCAACTTTTTCACTCTCCACTTTCACTTTCATCAAGAGGCTTTTAGTTCCTCTTCACTTTCTGCCATAAGGGTGGTGTCATCTGCATATCTGAGGTTATTGATATTTCTCCCGGCAATCTTGATTCCAGCTTGTGCTTCTTCCAGTCCATCGTTTCTCATGATATACTCTGCATATAAGTTAAATAAGCAGGGTGACAATATACAGCCTTGATGTACTCCTTTTCCTATTTGGAACATCATATGCCTGCCTAAAACACCCCCAATAGCTTTTGACTTCTTAGAATAAAATCCAGACTCCTTATCATGGTCATCAAGGTGCTACACGAGCTGACCATTGCCTACCTCTCGATCTCACCTTCTATTCCTCCTCCTCTTGATCTTTCCACTCTAACCAGCTGACCCCCATGATGTTCCTCAAACATGCTAAACTCATACTTGAAGCCTTCTCGCGTGGCTTTTATTTTCCTAGTGGAAGAAAATACTTGATCAATGAACACAGTTATCTGGTTTATCTGTTACTGTTCTCATTGTATGTCAACAAATTGGCTTTCTGAAGTGTACATCAATCTCTCTTGCGTCTGGTTGTGAGAATCTTCTCCCTGAGCCAAGACAGAACTTCTCAGCCCACAGAGCTAAGAGACAGCTTCATGAGACCCAGCCCCTCTATCCCACTGAAGTTCTACTGCCCTGAATGGCCTTGCCTAGGACACAACTTAGTGACTGAACTGAAGCATCCAGCTGCCCTTCCTCAGCAGACACTCTGCCTTTTAATGCATACTTCTTCAAACTTGCCACGATGTGCAAATGTTTTGCCTTCAAAGTTGTTTTTTTTTTTTTAATAATAACACTAAAACTGATTACCAGGATGGTATTCAAAGTGGATGAGCAAGCTGAGCCAGTGAGGCTCTTCTGTACCTTTGGAAACTCAATCTTGTAGCTATGTGTAGGATGGATTGGGAGGGAGTAGGATGGGGAGATGGCTGAGGGCTGGATATAAGTTCACTGCAATAGCCAAAGTCATGAAAACATGAACTGGGGAAGTAATTATGGAATGGAAATGAAGGCATGCAAGGGACTGAAGACATAGTCTTTTAATTTTTTTAACTGTATTACTCCTTTGTGTAGACTTCAGAGGCTGCCTGCTGTTTATTACTTTATCAAGTTCTTGTGCAAGCTTTTATTATCTGATTCCATTCTGTCTGGCTGGTTTGATTTCTCAGGTGATAGTAAACCACACTTTATATTTCTGTATATCTACAGGGCTTACCACAGCAGAAATGAATAGTGAATACTTGCTGGTTAATTGAACCAGAGTCAAAATCTCCTCTACCCTTTGCACAGGCTCCCCAATCTTTTTTTTCTCTATGATTTGTTTCCAGCTTTCCTTAATTTACTGAGAGGCTCTTCAGCTCTGAGTTAAGATTTTAAAATGTATACTAATGCCTTAACATATAAGATCCTATGTAAATTTTATTAACTACGGTGGTATTTATGTCTCCTAGCAGCTTATGATCTGGCACATGACCAAGAAGTATGTCAGAATACGTTAACTCCAAAATGTTTTTGTGGTGGAAGGGACCATAAAACCCCAGCAGGCAGTAATTTCTCAATAATTTGATAATCTGCATTCTTATTTTGAGATTAATCCTGAAAGGTAGTTACAACAAAGTTTATTATTTAGTGCTTGGGAAAACGGTCTCTTTTGATTTCTATGTCTATTTTTATCTATTACTATATGTTTTGGAAAGGCATTCACCAAACTGTTAACAGTGTTTGCCTGTGGGAAGAAAAATGGCATTGGAAGGGGAACAAGTTGAACAAAAAACTTTCATCTTTTCATTCTGTATTCTTTTATATTTTTGCATGTTTGAGCATGTATTTTGATATTTCTTTTATTATTTAAAATTACCTATATTATTAAATTCACATTTTATGGAATTTTAGGTCAGTATCTCAAGGTCTCATGCCACACAGATAAAAAGAGGGCGAGGACTAAATAAATTGCCTAAAGAGAAAACTGATGCAGCAAATACATATCCAAGTAGGTCTGCCTCTCAACACATCAATCAGATAATTAGGTCAGATCAAATCAGCCTCACTCTGTGGAAGGATATGATCTCATTCTTCAGGCCTCAAAGCTGCAGAATCTCATGTGCCTATCTCGATGTTCCCTCTTTGTTCTTTGAGATGTCAGCAGACACAAGAACCTGAATATTTCTAAAATCTGGCTCGAAAAAGGTCACATGTATGTTCTAGGACAGTGACCTGTTAGATATTACTGCCAACTTTAAATCACTTTCAGAAGGTCCTGGAAATACAGCAGTATCTCCATGTCATTTACCATAAGTGTATGAGATCCAGAGGAACTGTTCTCAAGACTGACTACTGTTAAAGTTTGACAAACTGCATCATAATATATTCATTTTCTTGGCTTATATGTTCCTGTTTTTGTAATACCTCAAATTAACCTGAAATTAAAATTTAAAAAAATAACTTGCTGCATTTTTTATTCTTAATAATAGGAGTAATATAAGTAATAACATTTTAGAATGTAGATTTACTTAAATGAAAATCCCAATATTTCCCTTGGTAAGACCTCATTCTTTTCTTCCTAAAAAGTAATTTAAAGTTAGCAAATTCTTAATATCATGCATAGTAATTAGGTGAGAGCCAATATTTTCTTAACATCCCTATAAGAAGACTGACTTTGGAATGAGGCCTAGTTTAGAGTTTGGAAACATTTTTGGAAAATGAGAACTATGCTTGGGTCCTCTGCTCAATTAATGTTCTCGGATTTCATGTTTTCAGTCTATTCAACAATATTTAATTGACAATTAACTTTTCTCAGAGACCTATATGCAAGTGAAGCTGATTTACTTGACTATAGTACAAGTCTGGATATTTCAAAATCTTTCCAGAAGAGCTGATCTAGTGCTGGTGTCAACCTTTTTTCTTTATTATTTCTGCACTCACATGGGTACAACACATCCCAATAATAGAGCTACCAAAGGCATCTCTACTTATTGTCTTTGTTAAACGCTTATTGGCTGAGAAGACAACAGATGCTCTATACAGCTGAGTAACGGAAACTCAAATGGCTCACTGAAAACAAACGGTATTCATGGGAGAAATAGGTATGTTTTGTGTATAGAGAAGAAACTTGCTTCAGTAAGTCATTCTCTAAGCTGCCTATGGGTAGTGCATTTTATATACATCTTTCCCCAATGCCCTAAAAAGTATGTCTCAAGCTAATCATATGAACTTTTTGATTTGCCTTAGGGTGCCACAGAATTGGAGTTGCGAAATTTTGTTTCCATGACCCAACAACTCCACTCCAATGTACATAGCCAAATGAATCGAAAACAGGCCCTCAAATACTTCTACATTTCATAGCAGTACTATTTACAGTAATCAAAGGGTAGAAATAACCTCAAGTCCATCAAGGATAAGCACATGATGGTGTATCCCTACTGTAGGAAATCCTTCAGATATAAAAAGAAATTATGTAAGTACTATATAGGCATGCCTAAACTTTTAAAAGATTATGTCAATTGAAAGAAGCAAGACATAAAATGTCACATATTATATGATCCCATTTAGGTGAAATAGCCAGGTGAAAGTGAAAGCTGCTCAGTCATGTCCAATCCTTTGCAACCCCATGAACTATACAGTTCATGGAATTCTTCAGGCCAGAATACTAGAGTGGGTTCAGTTCAGTTCAGTCGCTCAGTCGTGTCCGACTCTTCGCGACCCCATAAACTGCAGCACGCCAGGCCTCCCTGTCCATCACCATCTCCCAGAGTTCACTCAGATTCATGTTCATCGAGTCAGTGATGCCATCCAGCCATCTCATCCTCGGTCGTCCCCTTCTCCTCCTGCCCCCAATCCCTCCCAGCATCAGAGTCTTTTCCAATGAGTCAACTCTTCACATGAGGTGGCCAAAGTACTTGAGTTTCAGCTTTAGCATCATTCCTTCCAAAGAACACCCAGGGCTGATCTCCTTCAGAATGGACTGATTGGATCTCCTTGTAGTCCAAGGGACTCTCAAGAGTCTTCTCCAACACCACAGTTCAAAAGCATTAATTCTACGGCGCTCAGCCTTCTTCACAGTCCAACTCTCACATTCATACATGACCACAGGAAAAACCATAGCCTTGACTAGACGGACCTTAGTCGGCAAAGTAATGTCTCTGCTTTTGAATATGCTATCTAGGTTGGTCATAACTTTTCTTAGCCTTTCCATTCTCCAGCGGATCTTCCCAACCCAGGGATCGAACCCTGGTCTCCTGCATTGCAGGTAGATTCTTTACCAACTGAGCTATCAGGGAAGCCCTTAATCAGAAACAGAAAGCTGATTGGTGATTACTGAGTGAGGCTAGGGGGTGGGCAGGAATGGGAATAACTTAATGGGCATGAGGTTTTATTTTGGAACTAGAAAGAGGTGGCAGTTGCACAACATTGTAGAAGTATTACAGGTCACTGAAATGTTCATTTTGAAATGGTTAATTTTATGTTATGTGAATATCACCTCAATAGAAAAAAGCAGAAAAACAAACAAAAAACCTTTATTTCCAAGGGTTTCTGATTAGAGGTTGTGAGAGGTAACTGCAGAATGTTGGTAGGTAATTTGGACATCAGGTTCCTTTGATTTAAAGTAGGAATGAGGAGTTTAAAGGATTTGATGTGCCTCCCTAACACATCACTCCCATTCCCATAGGTACTGAACCCAAGGAATACGAGACCCTTCCTCTTCTGAAAGGGCTGATGCCAGAACCTTTGTCCCTAGTCAGTAGTCAGTGGATGCTGTGGAAAGGGAAAGTCTGTCATTACAAATATGCTGCCCCTTCCCTGGAGTATCCTTCTTAGCCTGTCCAGTGCTCTATTTACAATGTGGAGTGTTCAAGAATAACAATCATATTTGAACAGGAACATTTCCCAAAGTACTGCTCTGTTAGACACTGACCCCATAAGATGGTCTTCCATTCAAAAATAGCATCTGTGGTCAAATGAGCTGGAAACCACTATATTCTATATTTCTTCCTCAATGTCCATGATGTCTGCTACCACACAGAGAAATGTGAGGACGCCTGTAGTAAAGAAACCTTGTGAGCTCCCGACTTTCCCAAAGAACCTCAGTCACAGAACCCTTCTAAAGTGGAAAGCATATTACTGGGTGTGGGAAATGCTGTTCTGTGTTAGTAGTCTGACTTCTATTTGTTTAGGATTGTTCAATTCTTGAAAAGTCATATTAAATGAAATCATAGATTATGCAGAAGATTGAAGTAGTGATATTGAAATAGCAGGACGCTATGATCCTTGCACAGTCCCCCATCCCCTCTACCTGCCTTTTGTCTGTAGAAAAACTTTAGCCAAAGAATAAGTTTAATCAGTAAAGTGAGAAAATACAGATACAAACAGAAAATAATCAAAGGAGGCCAATTAATAATAATGTCATTAAGCATAGTCAAGGACCTTTAGTTCCATCTCAAGGACTGTAGATAATAATCTGAGCCATTATCCCGTGAGTTGATCTTATATATACTGAAACCCCCACCAGGTCGAAGATGTTAACATGATGAACAGACTGTAGCCATGACATAAGCTGCCATAATTCTGAGAACTGGCTTCAGGAAAATGGGCACAAACTGATCCTGGAGCTGAAGATTAACTCTACCTAAAACAATCAAAATGATTTTGGTCAGACCACTGATGATCAACTTCAAGATGACTGTCAGAACTGAACTGTGCTGATTCTGCATACAGCCTCCTCCTTTGTCTGTAGAAGTTCTTGGCCCCTGATTGTCAATGGGTGGGGATGAGGGAGTTGGCCTTTGGACAGGCATCCACCTTCCCACCCCCTTCAACCTTGGTTGCCGGATTCCAAAATAAAGCAAACTTTTCTTTCCACAAACTTGGCCTCTTTAATGGCTTTTGGTGGCAACCTGCTGGACCTGGGTTCGGTAACAGGATGTTAGCTAGCAAGGGAAGACTCTAAATCTTCGTACTGGTCTGGTTTACCCCTGCCCGACTCCGCAGGTAATAACCTTTTCTCATGGGACTGACTCATCAAAATGTTGCATGGCTTTGCTGGTTAAACACCTGAGAATCGGCTTGAAACTGCAGTTATGTGTAAAAATACTCATCAACCACCAACCTCTATTAAATGCAGTAATGGCTGCAAGCTGTTGAAAATAAGAATGTCATTCAAGGCTGAATGCAGGCATGATAGAATACAAAATTCTCAATTAAAAGTAGAAAAAGATTTGGCTCTACTTCCCTCCCAACTGACTTCATCTGTTTAAGATTGTCAAAGCAGTTTAAAGTCTTGACAGAACAGGTTAGACAACTTCATGGAAATTAATTAGCACTGGTAACAGCGGCAGGTGCTGTTGGGCCAGGAGCTTCTTGAAACAAAATGCCTGCGCTTAGTCATTAAAATGTTTTACTAAGTGTCAGTACTGATTCATGTTTTTGGCAGCAGATTAAGGGTTCTTTCTAAATTCCAGTGTGGAAGGGATCTGTTGGCTTAGCAAGTTCTCCTCTCTGGTGTACTGTGATTTTCCATGCTGTCAGGTAATCAAAATTTTTTCAATACATGTAATCACTAATGATTGATGATGACATTCGATTATTATATTTGGTGGTTCCAAGTCCTTCCACCAATCTGGTGTGTATTGTTGGATGGGCTCCTGAGGGGCTCCAAAGTGGGCAAATAGCAGTAACCACTGGCTTGGCACAGAACAAGGTATGTCTGCTGGGTTCTCAGCCAGGTGTCAGAGAGGAAAGTTTAGAGGTAATAATGAGACCATTTTTAGGAAGACTGTCTTCCATCTATCTTAGAAATTATAAGAAATTAAGATATCTCTGAGGAAGAAACTTAAAATATGTATTTTTCCCATTATATCATTTCATCCACTCTCTTAAAAATAATCTCCTTTGTATAATTATTTTGCATCTAATTTTGCCAACCTATCACTGCCTAAGGAACAAAATAAAAAATAAACTCAAAAGACTGAAATCCAGCAAAATATTGGTTGATATTTACATTAGCAAATTAGGATTAGATTAGAGTGAAAAGATTCCTGCTAAAAATAAGACCTGTGAGTTTGGGGCTACCTGAAAAAGACTTTTCCTACTTTTATTTCCAGGAAAACTCTTATTTTTCTTTAAAATCAAACAAATGTTACTTGCTTTATCAAACCATCCCTAACTTCCAGGTAGATACAACCCTCTATAATTCTGGATTTATGTCTTTACTGTTGCAGGGGACTGGAATGCAAAAGTAGGAAGTCAAGAAACACCTGGAGTAACAGGCAAATTTGGCCTTGGAATGCGGAATGAAGCAGGGCAAAGACTACTACAGTGTTGCCAAGAAAATGCACTGATCATAGCAAACACCCTCTTCCAACAACACAAGAGAAGACTCTACACATGGACATCACCAGATGGTCAACACCGAAATCAGATTGATTATATTCTTTGCAGCCAAAGATGGAGAAGCTCTATACAGTCAACAAAAACAAGACCAGGAGCTTACTGTGGCTCAGATTATGAATTCCTTATTACCAAATTCAGACTCAATTTAAAGAAAGCAGAGAAAACCACTAGACCATTCAGGTATGACCTAAATCAAATCCCTTATGATTATACAGTGGAAGCGAGAAATAGAATTAAGGGCCTAGATCTGATAGATAGAGTGCCTGATGAACTATGGAATGAGGTTCGTGACACTGTACAGGAGACAGGGATCAAGACGATCCCCATGGAAAAGAAATGCAAAAAAGCAAAATGGCTGTCTGGGGAGGCCTTACAAATAGCTGTGAAAAGAAGAGAGGCAAAAAGCAAAGGAGAAAAGGAAAGATATAAGCATCTGAATGCAGAGTCCCAAAGAATAGCAAGAAGAGATAAGAAAGACTTCTTCAGCAATCAACGCAAAGAAATAGAGGAAAACAACAGAATGGGAAAGACTAGAGATCTCTTCAAGAAAATTAGAGATCCCAAGGGAACATTTCATGCAAAGATGGGCTCGATAAAGGACAGAAATGGTCTGGACCTAACAGATGCAGAAGATATTAAGAAGAGGTGGCAAGAATACATGGAAGAAATGTACAAAAAGATCATCATGACCCAGATAATCATGATGATGTGATCACTCATCTAGAGCCAGACATCCTGGAATGTGAAGTCAAGTGGGCCTTAGAAAGCATTACTACAAACAAAGCTAGTGGAGGTGATGGAATTCCAGTTGAGCTGTTTCAAATCCTGAAAGATGATGCTGTGAAAGTGCTGCACTCAATATGCCAGCAAATTTGGAAAACTCAGCAGTGGCCACAGGACTAGAAAAGGTCCATTTCGTTTCAATTCCAAAGAAAGGCAATGCCAAAGAATGCTCAAACTACCGCACAGTTGCACTCATCTCACATGCTAGTAAAGTAATGCTCAAAATTCTCCAAGCCAGGCTTCAGCAATATGTGAACCGTGAACTTCCTGATGTTCAAGCTGGTTTTAGAAAAGGCAGAGGAACCAGAGATCAAATTGCCAACATCCGCTGGATCATGGAAAAAGCAAGAGAGTTCCAGAAAAACATCTATTTCTGCTTTATTGACTATGCCAAAGCATTTGACTGTGTGGATCACAATACACTGTGGAAAATTCCGAAAGAGATGGGAATACCAGACCACCTGACCTGCCTCTTGGGAAATCTGTATGCGGGCCAGGAAGCAACAGTTAGAACTGGACATGGAACAACAGATTGGTTCCAAATAGGAAAAGGAGTACGTCAAGGCTGTATATTGTCACCCTGCTTATTTAACTTATATGCAGGGTACATCATGAGAAATGCTGGACTGGAAGAAACACAAGCTGGAATCAAGACTGCCGGGAGAAATATCAATAACCTCAGATATGCAGATGACACCACCCTTATGGCAGAAAGTGAAGAGGAACTCAAAAGCCTCTTGATGAAAGTGAAAGACGAGAGTGAAAAAGTTGGCCTAAAGCTCAACATTCAGAAAACGAAGATCATGGCATCTGGTCCCATCACTTCATGGGAAATAGATGGGGAAACAGTGGAAACAGTGTCAGACTTTATTTTGGGGGCTCCAAAATCACTGCAGATGGTGACCACAGCCATGATATTAAAAGACACTTACTCCTTGGAAGAAAAGTTATGACCAACCTAGACAGCATATTCAAAAGCAGAGACATTACTTTGCCGACTAAGGTCCGTCTAGTCAAGGCTATAGTTTTTCCTGTGGTCATGTATGGATGTGACAGTTGGACTGTGAAGAAGGCTGAGCACTGAAGAATTGATGCTTTTGAACTGTGGTGTTGGAGAAGACTCTTGAGAGTCCCTTGGACTGCAAGGAGATCCAACCAGTCCATTCTGAAGGAGATCAGCCCTGGGATTTCTTTGGAAGGAATGATGCTGAAGCTGAAACTCCGGTACTTTGACTACCTCATGTGAAGAGTTGACTCATTGGAAAAGACTCTGATGCTGGGAGGGATTGGGGGCAGGAGGAGTAGGGGATGACAGAGGATGAGATGGCTGGATGGCATCACAGACTCGATGGACGTGAGTCTGACTGAACTCCAAAAGATGGTGATGGACAGGGGAGGCCTGGCATGCTGCGATTCATGGGGTCGCAAAGAGTCGGACATGACTGAGCGACTGAACTGAACTGAAAACCATTTTAATTATTTGTTAATATACTTCCTCCCTTACTAGCCCTGGATGCCCACAGAGGGTAGGAACTATAATTCATTCAACACAAATTTATTGAGTGATACTATGTGCCAGCAGGCTCAGATGGTAAAGAATCTGCCTGCAATGTAGGAGACCTGGGTTTAGTCTCTGGTTGGGAACATCCCCTGGAGAAGAGAATGGCTGCCCACTCCAGTATGCTTGCCTGGAAAATTCCATGGACAGAGGAGCCTGGTGATGGCTACAGTCCACGGAGTCTCAAAGAGTCGGATTCAACTGAGCAACTAACACTTTCAAGACCACAGTACTCATCTTTTCATTCCCTGCACTTAGGATGTGCTGTCCCATCACTGACTACTCAGTAATGAGGTGCTGAATAATTGAATAACTGAGTTAACTAAAGATAAATTAATGAATTGATTCTATTGTGTAGTGTAGAAAAGGTACCAGTTTTGTTTTAATTAAGTTTCCCAATTTACAGGCAGAATCAGTACAGAGAGGTTAACTTCCTAAGGAGAGCAGGAACTGTCATTCTGCTAGAGACACAGTGGTTCAATTTCTGGTGAGCCTTTAGGGTTTAAAGAGACCAGAGCTATAAGGTGGTGTAACTGAGAGATGGCAGTCCTAGCCTGGTCTCTGCTATGTGCTGAAGCTCCACCCTGTTCTGAAATAAAGATAGCTGGCTAAATCAGGAAAATAGCCAGGGCTCCCATGCTAATAACCAGAAAGGATGGGGTGAAGGGAAAACGGACCAAAGACTAAAAAAATAATACAAATGAGATATTTAAAAGACTGTAGGATTTTCCTGTTACTGTGATATGCTTTTGCAGAATCCCTAAGTCCTATTGTTTTTTTCTCTTACAGTATTTCCCTCTGATATTCTCTCTTCGTAGATAGTGTGTTAGATTCCATGTAGTTGTTGAAAATCATTTTGGACAGCAGGGAGTGTGTTTCCAAGGTAAGCCTGAGCCATCCTCAGCCCTGAACTCACTCATCAGCAGTTTGCCCAGGCAGGCAGGCAGTCTCTCGGGCTGGTTCAGACAGGCTGCGATGCCTTGGAGTTTCACACTTGAGGTGAAGGCTTGGTGAATGGAGGCTGATCTGGTCCCAAGAGCAAGTGTGATTTCTGCAGTCAGTTTTGGCATGAAGGAAGAGAGACAAGAAAGAAAATTATTAACCTTGAGTTCCTGGTCAATTCCCTTGCCTATTTTCTGCCTGGTTCTTCCAATCCCTTACCAGTCTCCTGAGGCTAACTTATGGTCAGCAAATGACATGTTTTGTATTTTAACTTTAAGAGAAAATAGAGACCACCAGGCATCTGCATTTTCTCCTTTCCATATTATGCAAGTCCTCACCTATCATTCTCCACTTTCCTTGTCTCAGAGGAAGAGGATGTGTTCATTTGCTGTAGAGCAAATTATCCCCAAATTTAACAGTTTAAAAGAATGTTTATTTTCTCACAGTTTCCATGAATTGGGAATTTTGAAGTAGCTTAACTGCGAGAGCCTGGCCCAGGGTCTTTCATGAAGTTGCAGGCAAAATGTCAGCTTGAGCTTTACTCATGTGAAAGCTTGACTAGGGCTAGAAGACCAATTTCCAAGATGGATCATTCACCTAGCCCTTGGCAGAAGGCTGGAATTCCTTTACCACATGGGCCTCTACACTGAAATGCTTTCATGTTCTCATGAAATAGCAGCTGACATTCCCCAGATTGAGTAATCCAAAGAACAAGTATGGAAGTCACATCACCTCTTACAATTTACTCAAAGTTTCACGTCATCACTCCCACTACATTCTATTAGAGGTGATACACCAAGTACCACCTATACTCAAGGGGGAGGCTAATTAGGCTCCATTTTTTGAAGGAAGGGTAAATCAAAGAATTTATGAGCATCTTTTAGAACTTCCACAGAGAGATCCCTCTTCCTTTTCAGGGCTAATTTCTCCACCCATGAACTTGATTCCATACCTTCCCACCAGCATTTCACTAACTGATCGTGTTCTTTCTTTTCTTAAAATGTTTTTGGGTGTTTTTTTTTTGGTCTTTTTATTTTGGCTGTGCTGGGTCTTAGTTGCGGCCTGCAGGATCTAGTTTCCCAAAAAGGGACTTGAACTTGGGCCCTCATGCATTGAAACCACAGAGTCTTAACCACTGAACCACCAGGGAAGTCCCTCGACTATGCTCTTTATTAACTTAATAGTAGGTCCTGTTTATTGAGCATTTACTGTGTCTAGGCTGCAGTGTCAAATACTTCATTAAATGAATAATCTCACTTAATATAAAGTATACAACTCCACGAAGAAGAATGATTACCCTGCTTTTACAAACAAGGAGACTAGGGTTCAGAAGGTTTAATTGAGATGTCCAGTGTCAGATCACTTGTAGGTAGGAAAGTGGTTACTTAAGCCCAGCTCTAACTGGCTGCATAGTTGTGCTGTTCTCCACTAATCTATTGATACTGCTCCACGTGGACTTTTGATCTCTGCCTCTCCATCAGCTGTTTCTTACTTCTCAAAGAGGCTCAATTCTTCCTCATATAAAAATTACCTTCCTCTGTGTCCTGCCTCATTCAAGCTTTACCACATATGCCCATTTGTAAAGTTGTGGTCAGCAAAAACTTCCTCACTCCCATTTTCTCCAGCTCACAACTATCCAGGCCTGCACTTACTTAGTAAAATGGAGTAATCAATGACTTCCTAATTTCCAAATCCAGTGCTTCCTCTTCAGCCTGAATTTTGCTTTATTTCATCAATTCTAAGATGCACAAGTTTTAATACTTCTGAAATCTAGATGTCTTAAGGCAATGGCACTTAATATGTGATAGAATAAATTTCCTTGCTCCTCTTTAATTTCATCGCCTTATCCTGGAAACTCCCACTCTCAAGTCAGACATCCCTGTGAACAAGCTCTCCTCTTTCCCTTCCAATAGCTCTACTTCATTGTTGTCAGCTCCTCTTCCTCAGACACCCCTCAGATAGTGGTGCAGATAATTTGGTGGTATAGGACCCCGAAATATCTTTGGCATGTTTTGAACTGAAAACAATCAAGGTCCAAAAGACTCATGAAGAACTTTGAGAGGCTCCCTAACTTCCTAAAGAATGTAGACAGAGGACCTATTCCAGGAAAGAGACTGCCATCACAGATAACTATAGTGTGAAGTAGGTGAGCTAGGACAGGGAGGACCCTGGCAAAGTCTGCTTGTGAAAGTCTCTCTGTGGCCCACTGTCTGTGTGGCCCAGCAAACATTTGTTTACCAAACACTTGCTTTTCCATCTTCAGGTGAACTGCCTTCTTCTCCTTTGAGGTCAGAAACCACAACCCCAACATCCTCTTTTGTCTTTGGCTATAAGGTGGTATTTACTGTGAGGGTTTAGGTCATTTAAGAAAGTTACTCCGTTTTCCTGAGCTCTCCCATGTATACATGTTATTAAACTTTTGTTTGATTTTCTCCTTAATCTGTCTCATGTCAATTTAATTCTTAAAACAACCAGAGGAACCTAGAAGGATGGAAGGAAATTTCTTACTCCCAGACAGTGGTGACTCATTTTTATGTTAGGCTTTATTGAGTAATCTACTACAAAATCTTCCATACCACACCTATGGTAATAACCCCAAATTACAGCTTTGTGGGCTTCCCAGGTGGCTCAGTGATAAAGAATCTGCCTACCAATGCAGGAGACATAGGAGACGTGCATTCAGTCCCTGGACTGGGAAGATTCCTTGGAGTAGGAAATGGCAAACTGCTCCAGTATTCTTGCCTGGAAAATTCCATGGACAGAGGAGCCTGGTGGGTTGCAGTCCACAGAGTCACAAAGAGTCAGACATGACTGAGCAACTAAGCATGCATGCGCACATGCCATTTCTGCTTCCACCTCCCTATTTCCTTTTAATTAATAACTTACACTTGTATGTCAGGCAAGAACACTGGAGTGGGTTGCCATTTCCTCCTACAGGGTATGTCGTTTACAAGTACAACAAACTTGGCAAACATTAACCACTTCCAGAGTAACTTTCCTGCTTTTATTCCCTATCTTGTTTGTTTTATATTCTCTTACTTTTGAGTTTTGCTCTGCCAAGAAATTGTGCACCCAAAGATTATTTATTCATCAACTCAATTAGTCCAAGTTCTCAAAGCCATCTTAGGCTCTCAATATGATGATTTAGGTTGATGGTAGAGAATAATAGTCACTGCTGATATCAAAAGGTTTTCAGATAGATCATAAAATTGATATAGTCAATGGAAGTGACTACTAATTCTAAATAGTCTTTAACATCTGAAATTCTTTAACAGCAAATATTTTTAAAAGATATAACTCAGTGTAGTTTGACATCCAAATTTCTTATACTTTTATATTATTAAATGATTACAGGACTTCCCTGGTGGCACAGTGGATAAGAATTCACCTGCCAATGCAGAGGACACAGATTAAGTCCCGGGTCTGGGAAGATTCCACATGCCACAGAACAACTAATCCATGTGCCACATTTATTGAACTTGTACTCTAGAACCCCAGAGCTGCAACTACTGAGCTTGTATGCTGCAGCTACTGAAGCCAGTATGCCCTAGCCTGTGCTCTGCAGCAAGAGAAGCCACCAGAATAAGAAGCCAGCCCACTGCAAGTAGAGAGTAGGCCTCGCTCGCTGCAACTAGAGAAAGCGCCCACACATAGTAACGAAGACCTGGTTCAAATAAAAATAAATTATTTTAAAAATTATTACTAATGTAAGCTTATCTAAGGACTAAGACTAATAAAAGATATAGAGAGTCCAGATTAATGAGGATTTCTATAAGTAAATCCAGGTCTTGCTGAAGCTAGACTATTAGCCAGCATTATTTTTTACCCTCTTAAAAACAGAGAAAACATTATTGCTTTCAAATCAAAATTGTCAAACCAGTTGATTTAAAGTGTATGGAATTAAACCTTTTACTTTTCTTGAATTCTCTTCTATTAATATTAAAGAGTATCAGCTTCTCTAAGTCAAAATCAAAGTTCATTTACTTTTAAAGTGCAATTTAGAAATTCTCTCTGGAGGTGGGCAAAGATACATCAGTCTATTTGTTTAGAAGCTATTTATGCCTTAGATTCGTCAGCGTTCTCCAGAGAAACAGAAACAATAGGATGCGGATATATACTGACAGATTTATTATAAGGAATTGGCACTTGCAACTTCTCACAGTTGTGGAGGTTTCAAGTGCAAACCTCTGGCATGGGCCAGTACCTGGAGACCCAAGAGCGTTGCTGGTGCAGATAAAGTCTGAAGACAGTTTGCTGGCAAACTCCTTTATGCATAGGGAGGCCAGTCTTCTGGTCTATTAGGGTCTTCAACTGATTGAATGGGGCCCACCCATGTTACGGTGGGCAATCCAGACTTAATTTTTAACTGGAGTACAGTTGTTCTACAGTGCTGTGCACAGCAAAGTACATCAGCCACATGTATGCATATATCCAGTTCTCCTTGGATTTCCTTCCCATTTAGGCCACGACAGAGTGTTGAGTAGAGTTCCCTGTGCTACACAGTTGGTTCTCGTTAGTTGCCTGTTTTATGCTTCAGTTCAGTTCAGTTGCTCAGTCGTGTCCGACTCTTTGCAACCCCATAAACTGCAGCACGCCAGGCCTCTCTGTCCATCACCAACCCCCAGAGTTCACTCAGATTCACGTCCATTAAGTCAGTGATGCCATCCAGCCATCTCATCCTCGGTCGTCCCCCTTCTCCTCCTGCCCCCAATCCCTCCCAGCATCAGAGTCTTTTCCAGTGAATCAACTCTTCCCATGAGGTGGCCAAAGTACTGGAGTTTCAGCTTTAGCATCATTCCTTCCAAAGAACACCCAGGGCTGATCTCCTTCAGAATGGACTGATTGGATCTCCTTGTAGTCCAAGGGACTCTCAAGAGTCTTCTCCAATACCACAGTTCAAAAGCATCAATTCTTAGGTGCTCAGCCTTCTTCATAGTCCAACTCTCACATCCATACATGACCACTGGAAAAACCATAGCCTTGACTAGACGGACCTTAGTCGGCAAAGTAATGTCTCTGCTTTTGAATATGCTATCTAGGTTAGTCATAACTTTTCTTCCAAGGAGTAAGTGTCTTTTAATTTCATGGCTGCAGTCACCATCTGCAGTGATTTTGGAGCCCCCCAAAATAAAGTCTGACACTGTTTCCACTGTTTCCCATGAAGTGATGGGACTGGATGCCATGATCTTCGTTTTCTGAATGTTGAGCTTTAAGCCAACTTTTTCACTCTCCTCTTTTAGTGTATATATGCCAATTCCAATCTCTCAGTCCATCCTACCCCCCTTTCGCTCTTGGTAGCCATACATTTGTTTTCTACAAATCCAGACTTAAATATTAATCTCATTCCAAAACACCCTCCAAGTCAACACAAAATTGACGTTGACATACCCATACAATGAAAAAAATCTATCAAACTTTCAGGAAAGCTAGATAATTATAGTGAGATATAGAGCTGAATTTCTACTTTATGATATGCTATTTTCTCATACTTGTTCAGTCCATATGTAAGTTGAGCTAGGGGTTCAGCTTATTTAACACCTTGTTGTTGGGTCACAAAGCTTTCCCTCAGGTCTTGATGTTGCTCATTGTATTATATATTATTCCATGGAACTTCCCTATTTCTTTTACTAGACAATGGAGGAAGAGTCTTGTACTTATAACTCTTTCAATTTCTTGGGATGTCATGAAGCTAAAATATAAGCCAGAAGCAATCATTGTTACTCCATCTGCATTCCCAAAACACATGATTAGACACATTTACACAATTGTTATACAAACTAGTTCGTTAAGTCATAAAGTTTCAATTTTTTCTTTGTCAACATTTCCCTCCCATTTGCTAGCAGATGTGTCTGAGTTAGATATAACCTATGGTGTTCACAAATAACAAATTCCTGTGGCTAATTAATCTCTAGTAATTAACAACAACAACAAAAAGCCGCCTGATGGGACTTCTGGGATGCTGGTGTGAGGACCCAAGTAAATTTTAAAAGAACACAGTTGAGAGATTCATGTCTTCTGATTTCAGAACTTACTACAAAGCAGCAAGACAGTGTGGTCCTGGCATAAAGAAAAACACACGGATCAATACTGAGAGTCTAGAAACAAACCCTTGTATTTATAGTCAACTGATTTTCAGCAAAGGTAATTCAGTTGGGGAAAGAACAGGCTTTTCAACAAATGGTGCTGGGACAACTCAGTATTGACAGGCAAAGAGTGAAGTTGAACTCTTCTCATATCATATTTTAAAATTACCTGGAAATAGTCATAGACCGAAATGTAAGAGTTAACACAATGCAATTCTTAGAAACACAGCGGTGAGCTCATTACCCTAGGCTAAACAAAACCTACTAAAGTGTGACTTCAAAAGCACATGTGAAAAAGAAAAAAAAACAGATAAACTAGACTTCATCAAAATTAAAAACTTTTGCGCTTCAAAGGGCATCATCAAGAAAGTGCAAAGAAGATCCAGAGTAGGAGAAAACAAAAATCACACAGTACATGAAACAGTGAGCCTTGGATTTTGCCTTTTGGCAAGTTAATTGCCTAAAAAGTACCAAGGAGAACGCTTCCCAGGTGGCGCTAGCCGTAAAGAACCTGCCTGCCAGTGCAGGAGACGTAAAAGACAAGGGTTCAATCCCTAAGCAGGGAAGATCCCCTGGAGAAGGGAATGGCAACCCACTCGAGTATTCTTGCCTAGAGAATCCCATGGACAGAGGAGGCTAGTGGGCTACAGTCCATAGGGTCACAAAGAGTCTGAGACAACTGAAACAACTTCACACACACACACACCCATCCACCCACCCAAAGAGAACAGTTTGCCCAGAAAAGCAGAAGAGACAGTTATTTCTTATTCTAGTTCAGGTCCTTATCATCTGCAGCCTCTTAACTGGGTGCCCCCATCCATCTGCTACTTGATGCCAAAATTATCATAATAGAACACAGATGTTTGCCATCCCTTTGTTTAACAGCCTGGATGAACCCCATGTTACCAGTAGAATTAAATACAAATGCCTTTAAAAATGGCATGCAAGGCCCGTCATGATCTGGCCCCTATGAAGCCACATTTCCACCAGTGATCCAGCCCCACCTGCCCTTCCCTGGATGCCCTCACCTGAGTTCTCCTCTATCACAGCTCCCTCTACTTGGATGCTCTCTCCTTCTCTGCAAGGAAAACCTCCAGTCAGCCTTCCGGTATCAGCTCTTCCATGACACCTCCCCAGATTTGCTCAGCAAAGCAAATCGCTTCCTTATTTGTGTTCCAAAGCACTTCATAGGTACTTTTCCACTCCATTACTTAGCATTTACCACATTGTATGGTAATTATCTGACTTTTGCTCCCCCTGAGGCCAGTGGCAGTTTTTGCTTTGTCTTCGAACCCTCTAGTGTCTGTCTTCTGATTTGGCTTCAAGAACCTTCTCAAGAAGCATTTGGTGAATCAATATGCCATCCAGCACTAGGACACTGATCAGAGTATTCTTCCAGCACCTATACTTACACTGCAGGTTATTTAAAAACAAAACAAAACAGTTTATAGTCCGGCAGAGGTTAAGAGAAGTAAATATGAATATCAAAAGTGTAGAGCAAGCCAAACTCTGTAGGAGAATTATGAACCAAATATTATGGCGGTCAATTATGAACCAAATATTAAGGTGAGGGAAAATGAGTCCCAGACACAGCTCTAAAGAGTTCCACAGTTAGCGGTGGAGGCCAGGTGATAGGAAAGGGGAAGTGCAGGAGCTGTTTACAAATCTGATCCAAGCAAATGTTGACAGATCTCAATAACCTGCAGCAGCAAACTCTGTTTCTGAAGTAAAAAGTCGAGGGTATGAGGGATTTTAGCAAAAGGGTTCGCTCTCTGGGAGCTCCCTCCACTTATGCAGACGATGGACCTGGAGTGCTCTGTCCTGCTGTATCTGGGAAAGGGCAGTTCTCACTGAGATTCCCGAGTCTGCCCACACTACAGCAGGAGCTCCCCACTGTCCCCAAAGCTTTCAGCCTTGGTAGCGGTCAACCCTGGAACCTCTGGACCACTGCCCCTGCCTTGATCTGATATTGCTATAGCTACATTGGCCTGAGGAGAGGGAAAAGCAAAGAAAGCTTCAATTCTGCAGCTCCCCCGCCGCTACTAGACTGTCAGTCAGAGACACCCCAAGATTTTGTTAACTGAAATAAGAAGTCATGGCATGAAAGTTCTGTGTGAAGTTTTCTTTGGGAACCTTACCGAGCTCTGAGCAACTTCTCAGAAGGAGGAGGAATTAGGCTATATAGGAATTTCAGCGGGGGAGACTGGGAAAAACATACACGTGCGCTTAGCTGTGTCCGACTCTTGGTGACCCCAAGGGCTGCATCTGCCAGGCTAGTCTATCCATGGAATTTTCCAGGCAACAATACTGGAGTGGGTTGCCATTTCCTCTTCCAGGGTATCTTCCTGACCCAGAGATCGAATCAGCCTTTCCTGTCTCTCCTTCATCTCCTAAGAGACCAGTATATCCAAAGCACAGAATACTTCCTGTTTTCATCCATCCTGAATTCCCCTCAGATGCCCTGTCAGTGGGCAACTGCAGTGGCTGATGGCTTGATTCTGTTAGAAATGGAATGGCAGGCAGTATTTTTTTTCTTTACAGTTCAGTAGTGAGAGATTGGATACATAAATGGACCATAGCCAGACCAAATATAAAAACAGAATTCTGACCCACAGTCCTCAACAACCAGTCCAGGAAGCCAACCTATTATCTTCAAGTCAGACTTATTTGAAGGCAGACTTCTAACAACTAGTCCAAGAAACGTAACAGTAACTCCTATAATAACTGGACTCAAATGACCAGAACTTTACTCTCATCTGATAGCCTCTCTAATTTTTGCTACCACTTCCAACTTGGAGCCAACTGGAGAAAGCAAATATGCTCCTCTGACTGATGGAGGAGGAGGCTGTGCTCGTGGTTAGCCTGCCTGTGGCGTCTCTGCCAACAGTCTCCAATCAGGACACACCTGGAGCCTTCCTCTGTCTAAAAGCTTTCCCACTCCTCTGCCTGCCTTTGAGTGTCCGCTAAACCCCAGAGATACTGGCGGACTCCTTTGCTTGGTCTCAGTTGGTTGGACTCTATTTCCACAGTAGAAATAAGGTTTTAAAACCTAAGGTTTATAAAACCAGGTGCTCAATATTGTTCTCAGAATCAAAGTGGAAAGTGAAAGTAGCTCAGTTGTGTCGGCTCTTTGCGACTCCATGGACTACAGCCCGCAAGGCTCCTCCGTCCATGGAGTTATCCAGGCAAGAGTACTCGAGTGGGTTGCCATTCCCTCCTCCAGGGAATCTTCCTGACCCAGGGATTGAACCCAGGTTTCCAGCATTGCAGGTAGATTCTTTACCACCTGAGACATGAGGAAAGCCCAAAGTGGGCTTTATAAGTGTTTCTCATGCTTAGCCTCACTTTGGGTTTCTCAAATGTAACCATCCTCATCACCTCCCTAAGCTGGGTAGGCAAGCACGCACAGACTGGTCTTGCCCTGGTATCTGTTCCTTCACCCTAAACAGCTCAGTGGAGCATGATAATCCACAGGACCCCCTTTTCCCAGGTATAAATTTGGTTTCGAATTATATTACCGAGGAGCTCCAACAGAGGAGCCCGGGGTTGGCATCGGCCCCCACCCAGGGCAAGGTGAGGTCACAGCTCCCTCCCTTCCCTATGATCTCCCAGCCCCTGAGGGTGACTCTTGGATGGGAAACCCACAGCTTTGCGTGATAAACAGTGCTCACAGACAGTACACTGGGGACTCGTGTTAAGGAAAAAGAACATTTTCCTAAAGCAGCAGGATTGGAAAAGAACGTCCTCTTCTATCTTACCTCGCAGAGAAGCTTTCTGTCCACTCTGCCCTCCTCCGCAGTCCAGCCTGCCGCTGGTCTTATTCACAGTGATATCCTGCTGGCTTCCTTCCCAGAAGCCAAGCTCCTTGCTCTGGGCGTCCTCCCTAAAGAAACGCAGAACCCGCAGGAGCTTGCACAGTTGTTTTTCATTTCTAGTTTGTATCCTTAGGCTCAGCTGTGTCTTCCTATCAGTCTGGATTATGGAGAAAGAGAGGTAATAAAATTTTCTCTCCCTGCTTTCAGAACAATCCACAGAGGTGGGCATGTGAGAAAGAGGAGGGGGAGTTTTTCTTGTTAAACTTGTGTATGAACATGAACATACAGCTTAAACCAACTAAGTATTTTTGCTTTACATTAATTTTAAATGTGGTAAAATATACATAAAATTTCCATTTTCACCATGTTGAATATACAGTTCAGTGGTGTTAAATACATCCAGGTTGTTGTGCAACCAATGCCTAGAACTCTTTTCATCTTGCAAAACTGAAACCCTGTATCCCAGGGTTAAATAATCCCCCATCCCCCTCCCCCAGCTCCTGGCAACCACCTTTCTTTTTTTAAAATTTGTTTTATTGAAGTATAGTCAATACCCTTCTACTTTCTGTCCCTGTGATTTTTACTATTCTAAGTACTGCATATAAGTGGAGTCATACAGTATGTCTTTATTGAGACTGGCTTATTTCAACCAGCATAACTGAACCACTCTTCAAGGTTCATCCAGGTCGTAGCATGTGTCAGAATTTCCTTCCTTTTTAAGGCTGAAAAACAGTTCATTCTAAGTATTTTGTTTGTCCACTCATCTGTCAGTGGACCCTTGGGTCGTTTTCATCTTTTTGGCTATTGTGAATAATGCTATTATGAATATGGATGCTATTTTGCTTATTCTTTTGTTCTTGACTCTGGCCAGGGTACCTCAGGGTTATTAAGGTGAAAATAAGCAATCTTAAGTTTTTTAATTTATTACATTTTTACTTCTGAAATAACACCTTAATGGAAAACAGAGGAGACCAGATCTCCAAGTTTATACCAAACTTGGCTCTGGCTGCACTGGGGAAATTTGCTAACGCACCTGTGCCCAGGTCCTACACACCTGAGAGTCTGAAATAATTGATCTGGGCCTGTTAAGAGTCACCCGAGAGCTTTTAAATGGCACAATGCCCAGGCCCTACCCAAGACCCATTAAATTAGAACTTCTGAGAGCAGAGCCCAGGCACTGAGGTACTTTAAAGCTTCCCCAGGTGAGTTCACTGCTAGCTGGGATTGAGAGCCACTGACAGAGCTCCCTAGAAGGACTAAAGTTGGGCCACCTGGACTGGGATGGAGCAGGAAGAGGGCTGGGGCAAGAGCTTAGAGAAAAGGGGACACCTGATGGTGTCAGGTGATCCCAGATGGAGATCTAGATGGAGATCCAGATGGAGCGGGGCCATCCCTGAAACTGCCTTCCATTAAACTCTCCATTACCTTGTCTGAGTGAATCACCCTTTCCTGCTAGATCCCAACTGATACAGTTGTCCTCATTTAGACAAGGTTTCAAAAATCACTGAAGGCCAAACGTAGATGCTCTAAGACTACAACTACTAGACCTGGATCAGAAAAACTGTTACAAGCCAAGCAGGTTTTGAGACAGCAGCTCCAGCCCAACCTCTCCCCCGACCTTTCTTCATCTCTGGGGCTTGTGACTGTTCTCTCCTTGCTGCCCCCAAATCTGCAGTCCCAAGGTCAGCCAGCAGAGGGCAGCTGGCGGGTCTCCATCTGCGGTCCTGGGCCCTGGCCGGCCTGGGGCAGTGGCAGCCACCCTCACCTCCAGCCAGAGCAGCGCCTGGAGGTCCCCTGGGCAGAGGACCACAGGCAAGGCAGAGCAAGAGAGCACACTGCCTGAGTTTCCTGGACACGGAGTCATCACGACCTGATGGCCCGATGGATTTCAGACGTGATTTTCTTTCTACTTTTTTGCGGATGAATAAATTACACAAAGTGCATAAAACTTTCTCCAGGTGGACACACTTTTACATGTGTATACACCTGTGTAGCCGCCCACTCCGAAGATGCCAAAATGTCCAGCACCTCAAGATGCCCTCTTGCGCCCTGCCCAGTCAGCTCCCCTCACCCCCACAAGAGCAACCACTATTCTGTTTTCTTTCACTGGAGATTAATTTTGCTTATTCTTGAACTCCATTTCAGTGAAATCATACCCTGTGTACTCTTTTGGGTCTGGCTTCTCATGCTGTGTGTTACATCTGTGAGAGTCAGCCGTGTTAGTGAATGAAGAAGGAGTTTGTATTATTCTCTGCTGTGTGGAATTTCATTTACAAATACGTCACAATTTATCCATCCTACTATTTTTGTTGTGCTATAACTTTATTGATTTTATTTTATTGACGTAAACTTTTGCAATGACTCCTCTCCATGAACTCTGTCATAATATAAATAGGCATTTTTAGTTCTTTTTATTATTATTATTATTTTTTACTTTACAATATTGTATTGGTTCTGCCACACACCAGCATGAATCCGCCACGGGTGTACACGTGTTCCTAATCCTGAACCCCCTCCCCCGTCCCCCCTCACACCATCCCTCCAGGTCATCCCAGTGCATCAGCCCCCAAGCATCCTGCACCCTGCATCGAACCTAGACTGGCGATTCATTTCTTATATGATATTATACATGTTTCAATGCCATTCTCCCAAATCATCCCACCCTCTCCCTCTCCCAGAGTCCAAAAGACTGTTCTATACATCTGTGTCTCTCTTGCTGTCTCGCATACAATAGTAACGCATATATATGGAATTTAGAAAGATGGTAATGATAACTCATCCTACTCTTAATAGACATTTGGGATGTTAACAGATTGGGGGCTATTATGTATAAAGCTGCTATGAACATTTTCCATTGCAATTTTTGGTGAGCATGACACTCATTTCTTTTAGGAAGATACACAGGAATGGAACTGCTGGGTCATAGGGTAGACATAAAAGATGCTGCCGATTTTCAAAAATGATTGTACCAACTTACACTCCCACCAGCAATATCTGCTTATTCTAGTTGCTCCACACTCTCATTAATAATTTATATTATCAGCTCTCCTAATTTTAGCCATGCTGAGAAGTATATAGTTACATATCACTGTGGTTTTAACTTGCAAATTTAGTATATTATTAAAGAAACCAATGAATTTATAAGGCAGAGAAATCAAGGAGTTCTTTATGCTGTTGCCCTTGTCAAGGAAGAAGAAACTGTCTTCTATTCTGTTCTTTAGGTTTTTCTGGATGGTCTAAGAATTAAATTGATATGTGACATTAGCAGGAGAAAATCAAGCAAAAGATTAGTAGCATCTGTATGTAGGGGCCCAGAGAAGGTTACCCCAACACATGCAGCAATAGCATACTGATTATTTTGAATTAAAGTTTCTTAGCCGTAGCAAGAGGGACACTCTGACCTTCCTTTCTGCCTCCCTGAAAGCAGGTAATCAGTATCCCTGTGGAAGGTGCCTGTAAGGTCGGACCCCGGGGGCCATGATGGGCCGCCACTCCTCTCCTTCCCGCCATCGACAAGGCCCCTAATAACTCCCGGATCCCGGGGAACAATGACAGCACTCTTCTCCTGTTGCCATGACAAGCCGCCCCTCCTCTCCCAGATCCCGGGGACCAATGACAGCATACTTCGCCGCTAAAGCCGCCCCACCCCCGTGCCTATATAAACAAACTTCTAGCGCGAACTTTTTGGACCTGCCTCCTTCGGTTCTGGGAACCCCGCCCGGGAGTGCTTCGTTATTAAAGCCTGTTAGATATTCTTTTGGTGTCCTGGTCGCCTTTACCTAACAGTGCCCTCCCTGCATCAGGAAGTGGTGTGTTCTCAGATGCTCAGTCGTGTCCGACTCTTTGTGACCCCATGGAGGGTAGCCCGCCAGGCTCCTCTGTCCATGGCATTCTCCAGGCAAGAATACTGGAGTGGGTTTCCGTTTCCTCCTCCAGGGGATCTTCCTGACCCAGGACTGAGCCCGCGTCTCCCCACTGGCAGGCAGGTTCTTTACCACTGCACCACCAGGGAAGCCTCTGCAGGTAGAAGGTTGCCCTTATCCCCAGAGAAGGGGAATTCAGAGCCAAGAAGCCTCCGTAAACAAACCCTGTTTCTTCTTTCATTTCTACCTCAAGCCCACATTCTGTTTCAATTCTTCACTAATTGGCCACCCCAAACCGATTTCTTTTCCTGCCACTTCCTCACAAGCTTACGGTTCCTTTGTCTAAGACGTATAAAAGCTGCCTGCTTTGGCTACTGCTTAGGACCCATTTCCATGAACCTCTGTGTGAATGAACTTAAGTTTCACTCCTATTAATCTGTCTTGGATCAATTTTATTATTATTCCAGCCACAAGAACTAAACAGTGGTAAGTAGGAAATTTCCCCCTCCCCAACATACACATGGAAGAGACTCAGGAAAACTAACTCTCCTTGAAGTGAAGGCTAAAACCTTCACTTTAAATACCGCCTTTGGTTAAAGACAAAAGACGACTTTGCGGGAGTGGTTCAGCACTTCAGAAAGAAGGAAAGAACTTCATAATGAAGATACAAAAGAAAATGTTTGTTGGGCCATGCAAGGACAATGAGACACAGAGTGGACTCTCATCTTTAGGTTTTTCCAATTCAAGTTAAAAAAAAAAAGGGTCAGGGGAATTAAACACCTAAAGACACCAAGCTTTTCTGAGCAGAGTCGGCCTCAGTATGTGTGGACTCCTTATTGATGCCCCGGGCCCTCTAACACAGCCTCAGATGACCTTCAGTTTATGCCTGCAGGTCTCAACGTGAAAAAGACTTAAAAGTCTGTCTGACCCGCGTCTGGGCTGACCCTTCATCACTAGTGGGATTCCTCGGGCAAAGTCGTGTAAATTAAAACCTTTATTTAAAGGGACTTCCCTGGTGATTCAGTGGTTAAGACTCCCAGCTTCCACTGCATGGGGCATGGGTTCAGTCCCTGGTTGTGGAACTAAGATCCCGCGTGCCATGTCGCTAAGAGTTCACATGTCGCAAGGAAGATCGAAGCTCCTGAGTGCTGAAACACTCCTGGCACAGTCAAATAAATAAATAAATAATAAATATTTTTAAAACGACTTCCCGTTTCTTGCAAATTTGTCTCTAAATATTAAATATTTCTTCCCCCATCCCAGGAACTGTCTGTCTCTCAGGGCTGGTTTTGTTGAACGCTGTGTCCTACACCATCTTCTCCACCAGGTGGCAGCACTAGAGTTCCAGGCACAGCCATCAATTCCCAGAGCCTTCCTCTCAGATTACCACGAAGAATTCTTTTCTCCCCTTTGTATTACGTTTAAAGAACAAGCTTTGTTTTGTTTTTAGGGGATATAAGTTTCTCAGCCCCTGTCTTTCCATAGGAATCAGACCTTTAGCCTCCCAAAGCCAAATCTGAGTCACAGCCACAGGGCTTGACCCTCTCATGATGAAGTTTTTGCTGCTGGGTCTTTCCAGTCCCTGGACTGGCTGAAAGCTTGGGAATAAGACAGATCTCAAATGACTTCTACCTCTTCCCATCCCTAAGTATCAGATTTTGAGCAGCCTGATCTTGAAACCTCCATTCCCTCATCGGTAAATGGGTACAATGATGATACTCACTTCATCAGGTTGATGTGTAGATTAAATGAGGGTCTAGCATAGTCCCTGGCACATAGAATGGACTGATCAATGTTAGCGCTTATAACCATAGTGAAAGGAAGTGAAACTGTTAGTCGCTCAGTCGTGTTGGACTCTTGCGACCCCTTCCAGGCTTCCCTGCCCATGGACGTCTCCAAGCAACAATACTGGGTTGCCATTCCTTTTCCAAGGGATCTTCCCAACCCAGGGATCAAACCCGGGTCTCCTGCTGAAGAACTTAGATTAAAAATTTAAGCTCGGGAGGCAAGGCCGTGGCCTCCTGGAAAATAGCTTTCTCCTTATCGGGAGGCAAGGCCGCGGCCTCCTGGAAAATAGCTTTCTCCTTATCGGAGGCAAAATAGCTTTCTCTGTTCAACTTAGTTGCTTTCTGTAAGCTTTCCCACCAATCAAGCGTATCCCCCGCACCTGTGACTTCACTTCAATGTATCCCATAACCCGACTCCATCCCCACCTGTCTGTAATTTTTATATAAAAACCCTCACTACTGACGCTGGGGGTTCACTCCACTGAACCCTGGCGCGAGCCGGCTTAATAAATCCTCTTGCTGATTGCATCGAATTCGAGTCACTGTGGTCTTTGGGGCGACGGTTCCCGAGAAAAGGCCGCAAGGTCTTACACTGCTTTGCAGGCAAATTATTCACAGTGTGAGCCACCAGGGAAGCCCTGTTATAACCATATATACCCATAGAAAAAGATACAAATTGTTAACAAGGATTATTTTTAGTGGCAAGATCAGAACAATTTTTATCTGTTTCCCAAAACTTTTCACTAGGCATGCATTGCTTTTATGATCAGGAAAAAGACAATTAGAATATAATAAATTGTTGACACAAGTTGCTGGTGATTCCATTGAAATATTGAAGTATTTCCTCCACTGCTCAATCTGCTCTGAGGGCTAGGCTTATGTCTTATCTATTTTAATATCTTTAATATTAAATGTATCATTTGAAACCCAGTAGGTAGTCAATATGGACTTCCCAAGTGGCTCAGTGGTAAAGAACCGGCCTGCCAATGCAGGAAATGAGGGTTTGATCCCTGGGTCAGGAAGATCCTCTGGAGAATAAAATGGCAACCCACTCCAGCATCCTTGCCTGGAGAAACCTTTGGACACAGGAGCCTGGTGGGCTACAGACTGTGGGGTCGCAGAAGAGTTGGACATGACTTAGCGACTAAACAAGAAAACAGCAGGGAGTCAACATTCATTTCTTGAACAAAATCTCAGTGATAATTGCTTCTGATTTTAGTTTCTCAGTGTGACTGAACATCTTTTCTTTTTCTATGATTTTTTTTTCCTTTCTTGGGTCCAATTTAGAATCTTTTTACAAATGTAATTGAATCTTCTGCAAATACTTCCCATGAGAATTCCTCTTAGACTGTTGAGCTGGTTTCAGGTGAGTTTTCAGAAAGCCTTTCACCTGAGCTCTGCACACCTCCTACCAGGAGGAGATATGAATGGGGTCTGAGTTGAGATCAATCTTTTAGTAGCTAAACAAAGACATAAGTGCCAGGGTAACCTAGATGTCACAAAAAGATTTTAAAAGGCAATAGACTTTTCGAGAAATGTATCCTATTTTTAACTTGGAATCCATGGTGAAGAGGGTGGTTTGCTTTTATCTGGAGCAGAGGGTGTAGGGCTCTGGAGGATAAAGCTTGGCAGTCACTATCCTTTGCTTCCTTTGATCTTCACTTTGCATGAGTGGAACTGTGGGGCTCTCTCTAGAAAGGACAGGCTTGGCCACAATACTGCTCTAGCATTTCTTTTAAAGAAGCAAAAGCAAAATAGATGACATCAGCCCTTGGCAGCTGATACATTTTAGTTCTTTCCTCACCTTATGGATAAACCTTGGATTCTCTCTTTCCAGGGAATCTGAATCTGATGAGAAGCCCAAAAAGAATTACTGCTAAGCCCCTGAGGCAGGGAGCCTGCGAGACATGGAGACTCCTCAGCAGCCCCATTTCTGCAGTCTCAATATTCAATCCCTCCTTTGACCCCTCCATTTACACTAGGTGCTCCTTCGATTAAGATGTCCAAACACTGAGACTCCTAACTGGATCTTAAAATATTCTAAGTCAGGCCTGGGTCCAGGGCCCAGGTGGAGGTGGTGAGGGGTAGTGAGATGTGGCCAGATGTTGCAACGGTGGTCCTCCTGACATGGACATCTGCATCAGGACTGCGTGGAAGATGGAGGGAGAAAGGAAATCTGGGTGCTCGCACACATTGGTAGAGATGGTTACTGTCCCTTGCAACCTAAGATTTCAGTTGATGTGACGCCAAGGCCTGGCTGTGTTCTCTTTGGCCCCGCACCTGAGCTCCCGATCCTGGCAGGAGTGGGGAGGAGCTCTTGCCCTCTCTGCTCACACTTGGGCATCTGGTTCCTAAAGCAGAAGAGCCCTGTCTTCTGCCACGCACAGTTCCTCTCAGCAGATGGCTCAGGCCTGTCCTTGTGAGGCTGAGCTGCAGACATTGTCTTTCCACCCCTGTGTCTCTGCCCCCAGGCACTAGTACATAAATGTCCTCTCTGGAAGGAAACTTATGACCAATATAGACAGCATATTAAAAAGCAGAGACATTACTTTGCCAGCAAAAGTCCCTCTAGTCAAAGCTGTGGTTTTCCCGTAGTCATGTATGGATGTGAGAGTTGGACTATAAAGAAAGCTGAGCACCAAAGAATTGATGCTTTTGAACTGTGATGTTACAGAAGACTCTTCAGAGTCCCTTAGACTGCAAGGAGATCCAACCAGTCAATCCTAAATGAAATCAGTCCTGAATATTCATTAGAAGGACTAATGTTGAAGCTGAAACTCCAATCCTTTGGCCACCTGATTGAAGAGCTGACTCATTTGAAAAGACCTTGATGCTGGGAAAGATTGAAGGCAGGAGGAGAAGGGGACGACAAAGGATGAGATGGTTGGATGGCATCACTGACTCATTGGGCATGAGTCTGAGTAAACTTTGGGAGTTGGCGATGGACAGGGAGGCCTGCCATGCTGCAGTCCATGGGGTGGCAGATTCGGACATGACTGAGCGGCTGAACTAACTAAATTGGCATGAGGACAACAAAAGAATAAATAAGTGAAAGAAAATCAAATCATGCAGGTCTCTTTGGCAGAGGCCAAGCATCTCTGGATTGTCAAACTTGCCCTGACATGTCTGAGCTGAGAAGTAAAGGGAGATCAAGCTCACATCTAAAACCCTGGGTCCTAAGAGTTTCCCGTTCTAGCTAACACTGCCCTGACCCTTCCCCTCCAATGATTTAGTAAAGAGCTAGGAAAAACTCCACTCGTTCAAAGATGAGTCATCAGAAAGGAAGCTGCAAAGAGTCTCTCCGGGCAGAGGAAAGGGAGAGGAAAAGCAAGTAGCCAATACAGACTCCTCAACAGAAACACTGCCTTAGAGCAGACAAAGGGCTGGAACCAGACAAGCGCCAGGCACTTTAAATACAGTGAGATGGTCGCCTCCAAGAAGACAGAGTACAGGGGAAGGATGGTGCAGCAACTGGAGGTGAAACAGGAGCTCAGAGAAAACGTGGAAAAGGAAAATAGAAATTGGCCCAAGGAAGAAAAAACACTGCTGAAAATATTGCTGAGGACACAGAGGGCAGGAGTAACAAAAACAGTCAGCAAAATGAAGTGGAGATCAGTGAGTTTAAGAGAATTAGATGCGCAAAGACACCTGATGTTTGTTAATTAATTTATTAAGCACCTATGATGTACTAAGCACTATTCTAGGCACCGGTGTAGGGCAGCAAACTTGCCTCCCCAAAATCTCTCTTGGGCACCCGGATTATTTTGAGCTGAAACCAATCAAGGCTCGAAAGACTCCAGAAGAGACTTTGATCTTTTGCTTGACTTCCTGAAAGAATTTGGATAGAGGCTCTGTTCCCGGAGTAGAGCCTTCACCAGTGACACATGAGCCAGGTGTGCTGGGGGAACTCAGCAGAGAGCAGAGTCCACTCTGTATCCCATTGTCTCGCTGTCAGCCCAGCAAACACTCCTTTGCCAAATAGTTGCTTTTTCATCTCCATGTGAATTGCCTTCCTCTCCTTTGAGGTCCTAAACCAATACCCCCAACATCGTCTTTTGTCTTCAGCTAAAAATGGTATTTAAGGTGAGGGTTTTATTCACTTTGGACAATTAGTTTTCCTGGGCCTCTCCCATGTATGTGTGCATGAGTGCTTAGTTGCTTCAGTTCAGTTCAGTTCAGTGGCTCAGTCGTGTCCGACTCTGCGACCCCATGAGTCACAGCACGCCAGGCCTCCCTGTTCATCACCAACTCCCGGAGTTCACTCAGACTCAAATCCATCGAGTCAGTGATGCCATCCAGCCATCTCATCCTCTGTCGTCCCTTTCTCCTCCTGCCCCCAATCCCTCCCAGCATCAGGGTCTTTTCCAATGAGTCAACTCTTCGCATGAGGTGGCCAAAGTAGTGGAGTTTCAGCTTCAGCATCATTCCTGCCAAAGAAATCCCAGGGCTGATCTCCTTCAGAATGGACCAGTTGTTTGTGTTCAGTTCTTTGTGACCCTATGAACTATAGCCGGCCAGGCTCCTCTGTCCGTGGGGATTCTCCAGGCAAGAATACTGAAGTGGGTTCCCATAGCCTCCTCCAGGGAATCTTCCCAACCCAGGGATTGAACCCTCGTCTCTTATGTCTCCTGCACTGGCTGGTGGGTTCTTTACCACTAGCGCCACCTGGGAAGCCCTCTCCCACGTATACATGTTATTAAAATTTTGTTTAATTTTCTCCTGATGATCCGTCTCATGTCAGTTTAACTCCTACACCAGCCAGAAGAACCGAGGAAGGCAGAGGACCTTTTGTCCTCCCCCAGCTCTAGGAATACAGCAGCTGCAGAGCCGACTCTGGTTGGGCCCTTACGGCCCCGAAACAAAGTCGTGTCTCGTGTTCAGCTTTCCAGACCATCTGAAGTCGAAAATGCAAAGACCACTGTCGACGGACCAAGGGAATGAAAAGTGCCCACTGAACTGAGAAGCATCTTGAGACAAAAATGAGACAGGCAGCTCTGTATGGTCAATGGATCAGTTTATCACAGGGTCACTTACAGGGTGGGATCCAGATCAAGTGGTCAGCAATCCAGAAGCATCTGCAGCTGCGTTCCACACCACTGAGGGGCCATGGGGACAGTTTCGTAGCTAGCCTAAGATCTAGAGGTATGATCTCTGGAAACAGGACATGTCTTCCTAAGTCAAGATTTCTGAACCCTAACTGGGCTCGTGGGTGCTGGTAATACATCAGTGAAGTTTTCATCCTTGTTCGGGGCTAACAGTTTAGAGGCCACCTGATCCCAATGATTATGAAATAATATCTATGAACTACAAAGCCCTTGATGACAGAGAAGTGATTTACTGCACAGCAGAGCCCTAGGTAGGGTCAGCAGAAGGACAGGAGAAATGGTAAGTTCCCAAGATGGGGTCTGATATGCTAACAGCCATACAATCACCCAACGAAGGCGCAGAGTCAGCGTATTCCATGGACTACTCCTGCTCCCTCCCATTGGCAGGCGTCTGGTAGTACCCAGCAAAGCCTCCTCAAAATGAATTTTCCCGAAATTTCTAACTTTACCCGTGTCTTCTCCATGTCTCGGTCACTGTTGGGCTGACCTAACCGTAACCTCCCCAATGGGACCGTCTCTGAAAATATGGCCCTTAGGGAGGGAATTAAAGTCAAATCAAGTCATAAGGGTGGGCCCCTGATCCAACAGGATTGGTGACTTTATAAGAAGACAGAGATGCAGTGGGGAGTACACACACAGAGGATGCCAGGTGAGGATGCAGTGAGGAGGAAGCTGGCTACAAGCCAGGAAGAGGACTCTCACATGAGACCAAATTTGTGTTGCCTTGATCATGAATCTCCTGCCTGCAGAACTGTGAGAAAGTACATGTTCGCAGTTTAAGTCATCCAGCCTGTATCAGAATTTCCTCCCTTTCTTTGGCGGAATCATGCTCCATTGTATGTATATATCACATTGTGTTTGTCCACTTATCTCCTTCCATGTTCTTTAGAATTCCTTACCTTTTAGTGGTTAACTCTCTATTATCAGTTAATAATTATATTAAACTTTCCTTGTTCATATTATGTAGTTCCTATCTCCTGACTGCGACCCTGACCAACACACCTGCCTTTGGGAACTGCCTTTCTCTTAGTATGACTTTGATGGGGTCACTTGTGGCCCTTCATTTCTCCCATCATAAATCATTTTACCCTCATTGTGCTGCTGCTGCTGCTGCTGCTAAGTCACATCAGTCGTGTCCGACTCTGTGTGACCCCATAGACGGCGGCCCACCAGGCTCCCCGTCCCTGGGATTCTCCAGGCAAGAATAATGGAGTGGGTTGCCATTTCCTTCTCCACCTCATTGTGCTAGTAACAGTGATGAGCTCCAGGGCAATAACACGCCCCAACCACTGCCCATCAGAGTCCCCTCTGCAGGATGCATGGGTGAACCTGGGAATCCCCATGGATTGCTTCTCTAGAGTTCTTGCAGCCACATTTCCAGACACTACAGGGGGCTTATCTTGTGGTAGGAGGAACTGAGACCAATATGCAAAGAGAACTAGAGATGGAAATGAGAAAGGAGGAGGTTTCTGATTCACTTAGAGGTGGGACAGCTGGAAAAGGAAGTTAGAATGTAAGGAAATGAGGAAGTCAATCAGAGCAGTGAGTTATGGCAGCCAGACAGGGGAGGAAACCTCAGGAGCTGGTGGCATCCTGCTGTTGTCATCATTATGATATCAAACAGGGTCTTTTGGTGTCGGGGGCAGGGTGGGACTTCCTTGACAGTGGTTAGGACTCAGGGCTTTCACTGCCATGGGCCCAGGTTCAATCCTTGGTTGGGGAACTAAGATGTTGCAAGCCAAGTGGCATGGCCAAAGAATAATTAAATACATTTTTTGAAAGAGAGAGAAGGGAAGAGCTCAAAAATGGGCTGGAAAAAGGCCCCTGGATGGAGCACTGGTTGGTGGTGGACCCCGGTGAGAACAGGGTGGATACAGAGCTCTGGACTAATACCTTTGGTATCTCCCTGTCCATCTCCAAGACCCTCGAGGGCCCTGGGCTAAGGCCATGTTTGTGTGCTTAGTTGCTCAGTCATGTCCGACTCTTTGCAAATCCATAGACTGTAGCCTGCCAGGCTCCTCTGTCCATGGGAATTCTCCAGGTAAGAATACTAGAGTGGGTTGCCATGCCCTCCTTCAGGGGATCTTCCCAACCCAGGAATCAAACCCAGGTCTCCTGCATTGCAGGTGGATTCTTTACTGACGGAGCTCCCAGCGAAGTCCGTGGGCCATGCTTGCTGTTCCTCAAAGGTGCTGTGGCTCTCAAGCTTCACCAGCTCATCCTTTTGACCAAGTCTGACTGACTCTCTCCATTCAGCCCAAGCAAGGCTCTTTAGAGAAGCCCAACAAGTCAGCTTCTTGATCCCAAAGAGGAGCTACCTGGTGTGTTCTTTCCTTGGTCAGCCACTTACCGTCACTCTGTTGACCCCTCAGGTTTGTCTCCTTCTCCAGCCTGTGTTGGGTTTATACATTTTTGTGTTCCAAGCCTAGGGTCTGGCCTTGAAAGGAGCTCAGGGCACACCAATGGATCCGTGACTGCAGGGGGTGCGCCGTGATCCCCCTGTGAGAGGAGAGTGTGATCTGCTTGCCTTGGAGCTGAGAGAGCCACTTGTCCACCTGCTGATTGCACAGTGAGTTGACTACATTCAGGCATCCGGCCAGCAGGGTCTGCGGACTCCAGGAGCGTGGATGCTGTGCTAACCCTGGGATAGCTGAGACACACTTCCAGCTACGCAGAAACCTTTCTGCCCTTTTCTCCCAGGCAGGCAAACTGTTGAGGAATATTGAAGAGTTGCCTTCTTCCTGTCCTTGGCAGCTTTAAAGGGCTCACCTCTTGCCAGTGTTCCCTTAGTTCTCATGCCAGTTTTTTCTCTCCCCCTTCAATGTCCTTTCTACCTCCTTGCCTACTGCTTCCCTAAGACAGGGGTTCCAGGCTCTAGCCTGTGGGCTGGATCCTTGGAGGACCTCAGTCTTTTCCTAAGGGCCTTCTTCTGTTTGGATGAGGCCCACTCACATGATGGAGATTTACTCTACTCAAAGTCTACTGATTTAAATGTTAATCTCATCTAAAAATTCCTTCCAGGAACACTTGTGTTTGCCCAGATATCTGGACACTGTGGCCTGGCCAAGGCGACACATAAGGTTAAACATCACACTGTATGACCCAGTGCTGGTCAATGGGTTGCTAGCAAAAGTGACTGAGTACCCAGGGCTTCCTGAAGAGGGAGACAGCTATGCAGGCCCGGGTCATGGTACTTCTTCACCCTTCCTGTCCAAGAGGTGAGCCTGTTGACTGGCACTCCACTAGCCGTCTTGAACCAGCCCTGGAAAAGCCAACAGAAGCTCAAAGAACTCAGCCACAACATCCTTAAGCCTCACACCTGCCCTAGACTTCTTACCCTTGGGCTTCTTTTCAGATGAGAGGAAAACAGAGCACTGTGCTGTTAATGCCTGTTTTCCATGTCTCTGTTACTCGCAGCCAGAAGCAATTTCTAGCTAATATTCTCTGCTTCTTGGCCATTCAGACCTCTCTCAAGTCTGCAAATCCTGGTTCCCAGGCTCCTACTGACTCCCTGTTGTACCTCAAGTAGATGTCCAGTCATTTGGGTTAGCCTGAACGGGATCTTGCCTGTATCCAAGAATCTAAGGATCTTGCTTATATCCTCCTGGTATAAGGCATAAGCCAGGTGGGAAGGACTAAGGAGATGAGGGGCATAATGGGGGAGATGAAAGAACCTGAAGAAAGAATATAACTGAATCACTTTGCTGTACACCTGAAACTAACATATTAATAGTATTGTAAATCAACTATACTTCAATTAAAAGGAATTCTGTCTTGAGCACGCAGATGGATGGATACCACGTTTTTTCCTCCAGCAGGCAGTTTATCATCCTCATACCAAAGTCTTGTACCTGTGGAAGCGTTCTCAGTGAACAAAGAACTCACCAGCTCTCATCTCTCCCCTGGAGTTGCCATGGTCACAGCCATTCAGGTGGTCTCAGGCTGCATCATCAAAGATATTGAGTTCAGAACAAGGGAGGTGATGCTCCTGCCCTCTTGACACTGTTAACATACTCCAGGTATATTGTGTCTAGTCTTGGCCCCCTAACCACAAAGAGCTAGTCCAGGTAAGGTGACCGTCAGGAAAACACAGCAATAAGGATGTTGTGGGGGACTTGGGACCAGATAGCTCTTAAGGGGATAAGGTCCTGTGCATAAATGTCTAAGGGCAGAGGGTTCTTGGTGGCCCTAATACAGAGCAAGGACAGGTGGGTAGAAGCTGTAGGTAGGCAGACTTTTGCAACATAAAAACATCATCTGGGTCAGAGTTGCCCTGTGTGGACTGGAAGCCTGAGGAGGTAAAGAACAGCCCCTGCAGAGAGGAGTTTGGGGGCACCTAAGGGGTTCCTCCTCCTAGGCACCAGGGATGTGTGGAACAGGGACCACAGCTCAAATGCCCACAGGTGCCAGGTGAGTCACGTGTAGGAGCGGTCCAGCCAATGGCACCCAAAATCAAAGTTAAAACCAATGGCAGCAACAACAAGCGCTACTCATACAGAACAAAGTCTGCTGCGGAGGTGCGCCTGAGTGGACGCAGCGCTTCTGCCCAGGGAGATGGGGGCGGGGGGCTGCTGGAGGTATTAGCTTGCTGAGACTGTCATAATAAAGTACCCCAAACTAGGTGGCTTCACAGAAATGCATCATCTCACAGTTCTGGAGGTTGGAAGTCCAAGATCAAAATACCAGCAGGGCTGTACTCCCTCTGAAGCTTCCGAGAAAGGATCCTTCCAGCTTATAGCAGCCTCAGGTGCTCCTCGGCTTTTGGCAGCACATCTGATCTCTGCCTCTGTCTCCCACGGCCACTTTCCCCGGTATTACCCTCTTCTTACAAGGACACCAGTCACACTGGATTAAGGACCGCCATACACCAGGACAAACTCAATTTACAAGTTATAGTAATAACTTAGTTATATCTTCACTGACTCTATTTTTTTTTTGAGAGACACAACTCAAACCATAACTGGGAGCCTGAGGTCCCGTCCAGCTGGAGCCGTGTCAGCCTAGGGGTACAGCTAGCTTGGGTGAGCCTTGTGCTTATCTGTCTGGTTTTGCTGTTCTGTCTTCCCAGCTTGCATAAGCTTCCTCCTCTCCACCCAACTGGCAAAGCCAGATTTCCACTGATCTGTACTGACTGACCAGCTCTCTACAGGACAGGTATAGAGGGTCAGATTGCCTTAGGGAAGAGCTGAGAAGGGGCTTGAGGGCTTCCGTATGGTCACGTTCTGGGGGCAGGGTCCCTGGTGCTCAGAAACCTGCTCAGAGGCTACTTCCTGCACGAACGCCCCGAAGGCCTGGCCTCACACACCTGTCACAGCCCTCGCTCTGCGGAGCTGTTGGTTTGTGGGGAGATGCTCCCCCTCTGCTGGACAGAGGGAAGTCTGCTCTCCTTCCATTTCTCAGCATGTGTTTCCCTAAGTTGCAGGTTCACAGACCCTTAGTAAAAAAACAGTCGGGGGCTAGAGGTTAGCAGGACCAGTTTCCCCATCATTCAGTGGGGAGACTGAGGCCAGAGAGGGGAAAGGCCTTGTCTCAGGTCCCACAGAAACCAGACGTGCGCTGCCTTCCTCCTACACTAAGGTCTGGGAAGCATCTCTTAGGATCCTGGGGCTGTGAGCTGGAAGAAAGCCAGGTGGGGCTCCTGGGAAGTCTGCACATGGCTGAGCTTGGACAACAAATGGCCAGAGAAGGAGAAGGTAAAGAAGTAGAGGCATCAGAACGCTAGACAGACCCTGACCCAGGGAAGACAGCCAGGACCACCCGGTCAGTCCACTCACTCGGGACGATTCCCCACCAGCCTGTGTGTGGTCTAACTCCACACTCCTAAAAAGTCATGGACAGACAGAACTTTGGTAATCAAATGCTCTTCTTACCCTCCCTCTCTTCCCGTGTCCCAGATAACCTGGTCATCTTTCCCACTTGTGACCCAGTGGTAGGATGGTAGTTTGAGCAAGTTTGCTGCTGTTCAGTCATCCAGTCACGTCCGACGCTTTCTGACCCCATGGACTGCAGCATGCCAGGCCTCCCTGTCCCTCACCATCTCCTGAAGTTTGCCCAAGTCTACTCCTTTAGCAAATACCAGAACGTATCATAGCTCAAATGCAATAGAAACTCGCTTTTTGCTGGTGCCAACAGACCATAGAGCTCATCAGAAAGGAGTCAGGGAGGGGCTCTGTTCCCCCATAGTCGTGAAGGCACCAGCCTCTGCCATTCTTAACACATGGACATTGAGACCCAACCAGCAGCAAAGGGGAAGGCATAGAGGATGGTATATAGGCTGGAAAGTGACGTACAACAAATTTTGTCATGTTCGATTAGCTAGAACCCAAAGGACCTGGAAAGGACGAGGGAAAAAAAAAAACAAACAAAACAAAACAACAACAACAACAACAAAACCAGTCCAGACCGGGATTAGATGGTGATCTGATGGGAGGCGTGGCGATACAAGAATACACCTGGCAGACTTCCTACACAGCTGCTGCTCTTTGAAATCCTTGAGTCTGTGCCAAAGCTCGCCCCCTACAGGCTGCTCCCTGCCACTGACTGAGCGCAGCTGACGCACTAAGGCCCCTGGTTCCTTTGAGTACAGGGGACTCCTCTACTATCAACTTTGTTCCTGAACTCCCAGGGGCTTTGCTGATCCTTCCTTAGACTACAGGGCAGGCTAGGATGCTTCACTCGCCTGTCTCTCCCTCTTTCCTCCCCGTGGGGTCAGACTTCCCTGTGGTCTGGTGGTTCACCCGGCTTCCCTAGCTTCCTCCCTCTTTCCTTTCACATAGGTGCTTCCCCCCGCCCCCGCCCCCCCGATAAAATCCTCGTGCGCTTCATCCTGTCTTGACGTCTGCATCCTGGAGGACTCAGTCTAGCACCAGGGACTACTCCCTCGTATTCTGACTCCAGCTCTCTTTGGAGTCATTTAACCCAGGTGGTGAAGACAGACAAGACTTGTCTGAATAAAAGACGTTCTGGGTAATCTCAGAATCTGCAGATTTCATATAGAGGTATCAGGGGTTAGGATTTCAACATATTTTAGCAGGGGGTGGTGTGTGCGTGCGTGCTAAGTCGCCCTAGTTAAGTCTGACTCTTTGCCACCCCATGGACTGTAGCTCATCAGGCTCCTCTGTCCAAAGGGATTTCCCAGGCAAGAATTCTGGAGTGGGTTGCTATGCCCTCCTCCAGGAAATCTTCCTGACCCAGAGATCGAACCTGTGCCTTCTGCGCTGGCTGCATTGCAGGCGAATTCTTTACCACGGAGCCACTGGACAAGCCCCTGCCTGCCCCAACAGGGTTACTCTACTTTTTCTTCACAAGGGCTTTTACAAACCTTCTCCACCCTCCTTGTTACAGCCCTGCAACCCTCCTCTTCACATTCAACAAATGACTTTACCGACTCCTTCACAGAAAAACCAACACAAGGGGAGTCCCTTACCCCTAAGCTTTGTCTGCCTCTCAGGTGCTCCACCTCCTTCTGTTCTTAATCACCACATCCATCCTTAGGTCTATTCTACGGCCTCTGTTTTGGATCCCGGTCCTCTGATGCAGGAACCCTCCACCTCTCCATTTTTTTTTTTTTTCCCCACACCAGGAAATATACCCATTGGCTTACAAGTCCATTTTTATTATTTGATTTTCCTGATTCTCCTTTGTCCTCCAACACAACTCTCTATAGCATGTCTGATTTGCTCTGCCTTTTGAATATTTCCTATATCCAATCCCCTTTTCTCTAAAAAAGAGGATATAGGTTTATATATAACTGATCCACTTTGCTGTACACCTGAAACTAACACCACACTGTAAATCAATTATACTCCAGTAGAAACTGGAAAAGCCCCATCCTCTTTCAGTATCACCACTATTACTGTTCTGATCCAGGCAATCAAACAGGCAACTACAGGTAACTACCTCTAACTGGGCTCTCCACCTCCACTCTTGTCTCATTCTAGCTCAGTCTCCACACACAGCCAGACACATTAAAAGACACATCGGGCCATTGACTCCTCTGCTTCAAATGTTTCAGTGACTTCCCATTGCACTGAAAATAAATGATTTATTTTTACATAGCCAACAAGATCTACATGATCTGGTCTCTGTTTACCTCTCTGATATTATTTCTTACTTCTCTCTTCACTCACGATCCAGATACATGGGTTTTCTTACTGTTCTTTACACAGGCCAAGTAGGTTCCTACCTCAGGGCCTTTGCACATGCTATTACCCCAGGTCTTCTCATGACTAATTCCTTGTCATCATTATATCCTTCAAATGTCACCTCCTCAGAGAGGCCCGACCACCTATCTAAACACCACCCTTACCCCAAGTCATATTTCATATATTTTCTCCACTTTATTTAGTCTTTATCACTGTCTGAAACTATTTACTAGTCAGCTCATTTTTATCTTGCCAGTCTAGTCCCAAAGAACACAAACTCCTTGTAAACAGGAAGTCTGTTCATTGCTGTCCATCCAGTGTCTAGGAACAATGTCTGGCACCTAGTAGGCACTTTGCAAATGTCACTGACTGACTATGTGACAGATGCCAGGACTTTTAAGCAGAATGCAAGATTTGGGGGTGAGGGGGTGACCTCTTTCTGCTGTGACATTCACCGAGCAAGTCTTCAGAAGTCCCTTGAAGGCAAGTAGTTTGGTCACTTGTGTGCCAAGCTGGAACACAGGAATCGTTTCAAAGACTAGGAGTCCCAGGGCTTGCATCCAGCCTCCCTAGGGGTGCTGCATAAGCATGTTCACCAAGATCCTGGTGCTGTGACCAGGATGGTGTTTGGGAACAGTTGCTGGTCTCCATTTCTTGAGACTCACAGACCTGGTTCCCTGTCTCAGAGAAAATGCTCACTCTAGCCACTTCCGCTCCTCATGTTCCAAGCCCCTGGGTAGGCATCTTCCCCCATCACCCCTATGTTAACAGTGTTGGAAGATAAAATCTTCCCTTAACTATGCCAAGGACTCAAGGAGAGAAGGAAAGGGCAGCGGTTCTCTTTCCTCCTGATGCTTCCACACCAGTAAACTCAAAACAGAAATTATTCTGGTGATAAATGACTCTGAAGCAGCCAAAGATATTATCACTCAGGACCTTGCCTCCTAGTTTTTGGAGGACAGAGGCTTAAACAAATCTCTGCTTGGGCAGGCTGGAGGTTGAGACAGAAGTTTATTAATGACTCAGAAGCCAGACAGGGCTTCCCAGGTGGTGCTAGTGGTAAAGAATTCGCCTGCAATATAGGAGATGCAGGAGACGTGGGTTTGATCCCTGGGTCGGGAAGATCCTCTGGAAGAGGGTAAGGCAACCCGATCCACTCCAGTATTCTTGCCTGGAGAATCCTATGGACAGAGGAGCCTGGTGGGCTACAGTCCGTGGGATCACAAAGAGTCGGACACAACTGAAGAGACTTAGCACACACACATGCACACGGGAGCCAGAAAAGAGCCAGTGAGAGAGAATTAAGGAAGCCAGCCCAGCTGGATCATTGCCTGTGTTCACTCCTCCTACATTTGGAATCTTTTCCAGGGCACCTCCCTGCTTTAGTTCCCACTATTGCTGCTGGCACCTAAGTGCAGAAGACCCATAGCAATCAAGCCTTGGGGTCCTCTGCTTCTCAGGGGGCAAATGTTTACTGAATGACTATTTGATAAGTGCCTGGCTCTTCTATAGCGAGGAGATTCAGGGAGGACGCCACAGTCACTGCTGTGACACTCTCACTGTCAAAGCTTCACAAAGGTCCTTTAAAAGTCAACAGATTGGCCACTCATTCTCAAGACAACAGATTTATGGTCGAGTCAGGGAAGAACCCTGTGTTAGTTATCTGTTTTTGTATAACAAATGACCCTAAAATCTATCACCTTAAAAAACAACATTTATTACCTCACAGTTTCTGTAGGTGAGAAATTTGAGAGCTATTTAGCTGGGTGGTTCTGGATTAGGGTCTTCCATTAGGTTGGAGTCAAGACATTGGTTGGGGCTGCAGTCAGCTGAAGGCTGCAGCGGGGCTGGAGGGCTTGCTTCGTAGGTGGCTCACTACTTGGCTTATGCTAGTAGGACTCATCTCTTCATTGGCCATCAAAAAGCTGGAGAGGAGACTTTCCTGGTGGCCCAGTGGTTAAGATGCCTAAGGGAAACCACTTGGGAAATTCTGCTAAGGTCCTTGGGGACCTATTGAAGTATCCTGAGCAGAAGTGCGTGAAGCACAGCTTTGCCTTTTAGAAATCATCACTGAGGCAGAAGTAGGGAGGATGAACTGGAGGAAGGAAAGGACAGATTTGGAGAACAGTGATAAAAGACTATCCTCACATGAACATGGATGCAACATTATTGATCAAAAGAATTTTAAAAATGTGTAATTGTATCCAAAGTGTAGAGAGTTTAAACATGGTTTAATAAAAATCTAAATGAGAGTATATCTAAAATTTTTAATTGCTTTTCATATTTAAAATTTTTAAGATAAATTCAAAATTACCTATTAAAATAAAGCCAAAAACTATGCTTAATAAAT
Source organism: Nanger dama (assembly GCA_917880005.1). Taxonomy (NCBI): domain Eukaryota; kingdom Metazoa; phylum Chordata; class Mammalia; order Artiodactyla; family Bovidae; genus Nanger; species Nanger dama. The sequence goes on from CAKJTW010000022.1 coordinate 32,127,606, forward strand.
ATCAAATTTTGAAATAAAAAATTTAAAAATACAAATAATTCTAAAATTTATATGGAAACACAAAAGACCCCAAATAACCAAAATGATTTTGAGAGAAATGAACAGAGCTGGAGGAATCACCCTCCCTTACTCTAGACTACACTATAAAGCTAATTAAAACAGTATGGTACTGCCACAGAAACAGATAGACAGCTCAATGCAACAGAATAGAGAGCACAGATATAAACTCACGTGCTATGGTCAATGAATCCATGGCAACGGAAGCAAGCATATACAACAGGAAAAGACAATCTCTTCAGTAAGTGGTGTTGGGAAAGCTACATGTATTAATAAAAGAATGAAATTAGAACATTCTCCCACACCTAATACAAACTTAAATTAAAATGTTTTGAAGACCTAAATGTAAGACCAGAAACCATAGACCTCCTTGAGGAAAATACAGGCAGAAAACTCTGACACAATTCATAGCAATGTTTTTGTTTTTGGATCTGTTTCCTAATAAAAGCAAAAATAAACAAATGGGACATAAGTAAACTTGAAAGCTTTTGCATAACAAATGAAACCACTGACCAAAAAAAGGCAACTTACTGAATGGGAGAAAATATTTGCAAATGATATGACTGACAAAGGGTGCATACACAAAATATATAAACAACTCATACAAGTCAACATCAAAAAAACCAACTGATTAAAAAAATGGGCAGAATAACTAACAGAAATTTTTTCAAAGAGGAAATGCAGATGGTCAGCAGGCATATGAAAAGATGCTCAACACTGCTAATCATCAGAGAAATGCAAATCAAAACCTATCAGTGAGATATCACCTCACACCTGTCAAAACAGCTATCATCAAAAGAATACAAATAACAAACGTTGGCTAGGATGTGAAGAAAACAGAACCCTAATACATTGTTGGCAGGAATGTAAATGGATGCAGCCACTGTGAAAAACAGTATGGAGTTTTCTCAAAAAACTAAGACTAGAACTATAATATCATTCCACTCCTGCATATATACTTGAAGAAAAACCAAAAGACAAACTTGAAAAAAAATACCTGCACCTCAATGTTCACTGAAGCATTATCTACAATTGCCAAAATATTGAAGCAACCCAAGTGTCCATCAACAGATGAATGGATAAAAAGAAGATGTGGTACATTGGAATACTACTCAGCCATAAAAAGGAATGAAACTTCACATTTGCAGTAACATGGATGGACTTGGAGGATATTATGCTAAGTGAAATAAGTCAAAGAGAAATACTGTATGATACCACTTACATGTGGTATTTAAAAAATAAAACAAACTAGTGACTATAACAAAAAAGAAACAGGCTCATGTACGGATGTGAGAGTTGGATCATAAAGAAAGCTGAGTGCCAAAGAATTGATGCTTTTGAATTGTAGTGCTGAGGACTCTTGAGAGTCCCTTGGGTTGCAAGGAGATCAAACCAGTCAATCCTAAAGGAAACTGACACTGAATGTTCATTGCAAGGACTGATGGGCGAAAGCTGAAGCGCCAATACTTTGCCTACCTGATGCAAAAAGTTGACCCATTGGCAAAGACCCTGATATTGGGAAAGATGGAAGGCAAAAGGAGAAGGGGGTGGCAGAGGATGAAACGGTTAGATAGCATCACCAACTCAATGAACATGAATTTGAACAAAGTCTGGGAGATAGTGAAGGACAGGGAAGCCACAATGAATTGGACAAGACTCAGTGAAGGAACAACAACAAATAAAATACAAACTAGTGGTTACCTGTAGGAAGAGAGAAGGATAAAGAGGCAATATAAGGGCAAGGGATTAAGAGTATGAACTATTATGTATAAAATAAGCTACAAGGATATGTTGTACAACACAGAGAATATAACCAATATTTTATAATAAGCTGTAAGTGGAGTGCTGTTGCTGTTGTTCAGTTGCTCGGTTGTGTCCGACTCTTTGCAGCTCCATGGACTGCAACATGCCAGGCTTCCCTGTCCTTCACTATTTCCTGGAGTTTGCTCAGATTCACATCCACTGAGGCGATGATGCCATCCAACCAGCTTACCCTCTCTCACTCCCTTAAAAACTGTGAATCACTATCTTGTACACCTGAAACTAACACAGTATTGTATATTAACTATACTTCAATTAAAAATATAAAATTACCTATTAAAATAAAGCCAAATAAAATTATAATTAATAAATATCAAAGCTTGTACTAAATGAAGTCTTATCTAGCAGGTGCCTAATATTTAAATTTCATGTCAGCTTAACAAACTTAAATATATTCTCTGTGTATAAAACAGTCATACTACAAAAGACCTACTGTATAGCCCAGGGAACTATACTCAGTATCTTGTAATAACCAGTAATAGAAAAGAATCTGAAAAATAATATATGTATGAATGTATAACTGAATCACTTTGCTATACACTTGAAACTTATACAACATTGTAACTTAATTATACTTAAATAAAAGTATATATTCTATCCCCCAAATTAAATCTTGAAATAAAAATTTAAGAATACAAATTACTTAACATTCTGTACCTGCTCTGCTTACGCTAAGTTGTGTGTACTTCTCTAGAACCACAAACTGAAAGAGAAGTACGATGGTTTTCACAGTTCTGGGAAAGGTGACTTCAGTCTGTTGAGCCTGTGTACTCTTGTACACTCCTGGGCACGGGTCCTCTTTGCCCATGACCCCTTTCATTCCCTGGAAGACTTGATTTCCAGGCATCTTCCTCACCTCCTCCACTTTGGACTAAGGTGTGTACCGTTGGTTTCAGGAGATACTGTCAAAACTGCCCTCCAAAGTCTGTACCAATCCACATTCCCCTCAGCTGTGTGGGAGTGTCCCTGAGCATCTCCTAGCATTTTCTATTATTTCCATTTTAGGCATTCTAGTGGGTGTGTGTAATGCTATTTCTAAAATTAACACATTCCTTATTTTTCTATTCTCTCTGTGGAAACAGAATCCAGCTTTTTCAGCCAACCTGCCCTTGCAGCAGGAGGGAGAGAAGCAGCCACTTCTAGAGGGTCCATCATCTGGGGCCTAACCATGAGTCAGGTCAGCTGAGGCAGGGCCAAGCAGAGGGAAGCCGGGGCTCTTGGATGCCCCTCTCCACTCCCTGGCACAGTATCGCTTTCCAGCCTTTCTCATGTCTTTGCCTCTTGCCTCTCCTCATCTTTGCTGATTCAAATCTTGTTCTCCCAGCAAAGGATGGTCAGCACTGATTTTCTCCAAATACGTCCATCATTCTCCCTTTCTTCAGCTTTTGTCTTGACATTGGGAAAGGCATCGATGGGTGAAGATGCATAGATCATTCACTTCCCTTGATCTGTTTCCTTATCTGAGGATCATCTGAGCTTGAGGTGAAGTCGCTCAGTCGTGTCCAACTCTTTGCGACCCTGTGGACTGTAATCTACGAGAGTTCTCCGTCCATGGGATTCTCCAGGCAAGAATACTGGAGTGGGTTGCCATTTCCTTCTCCAGGGGATATTCCCAACCCAGGTATCGAACCCGGGTCTCCAGCATTGGAGGATGCTTTAACCAACCTCTGAGCCACCAACACTAAGTCTAAGTCTCTGTTTTGACGTCTACCCAGGTAGCTCAATGCTAGAGAATCCGCCTGCCAATGCAGGAGACTCGGGTTCCATGCCTGGGTGGGGAAGATCTCTTGGAGGGGGACATGGCAACCCACTCAAGTATTCTTGCCTGAATAATCCCATGGGCAGAGGAGCCTGGCGGGCTACAGTCCATGGGGTCGCAGAGTCGGACATGACCCTTTACGAACCGAGGGGCGAAAGAACAGAAACAGAAGTGTGTACTCCCGTGGGTCGGCCAGAGCGTCAGTGTCCCTGTACAAGCCTGTGCTCTGAAGGTCCTCGTGAGTTTCAGTCCGCGTGTCTCGGACAGGGCTGAGTCCTTAAATGTCCACTAACGCACTGTGCAAATCTGTTCGCCGGGGGTCTACCTGGGACCCCACAGCCCTCTTGTGCGCTCAAGGCGGCTCAAGCCCTTTCGGGGCTCTGAATGATTCCGGGTCCTTCCGGGGTTTTGTGTCGAATCGGCCGGTGGCGACCCGGCGCCGCGTCGCGGGGTGGGGAGTGTGCGGCTGCGCGCGCCGCGGCGTTTACGCGGCGATTTCATCATGCACCCGGCCCGGCCGCGCGCGCCGCTTCCGCCGCCGCCCGCTCGCGACCTCCCAGCGCCGCCGGCTCATGCCCTCTCTGCGTCCGGCGCTGCTTAGAGCTGCCCGCGCCGCTCTGCTGCAGTCGCTGCCAGCCGGTCTCCCGGCCCGGCCCCCCGCTCCTGCCCTGCCGGCCCATCAGCAAGCCCGCCCGCGCCCCGACCTGGTTCCCCGCCGCTGCCTCCCGGAGCAGCATGGACGGCGCCGGGGCTGAGGAGGTGCTGGCACCTCTCAGACTAGCCGTGCGCCAGCAGGTACCGGCATTCTGCGCTTTGCACTCAGCCCCGGCTCTCCTCCCTCCTGGTCCCCTCCTTCTCATCTTCTGTCTCTCTCTCTTTTTCCCGGGCACCGGTCCACCTCATCGATTACCCGTCTCTTTCATTCTCTGAAAGCCCTTGGTTTCCAGGCATCTTCCTCGCCTCTTTCACTTTGGACTCAAGTCCCCGCGTGCGCCGGCCACCTTCCCTCTCGTGGACCCCACTCTTCCCCTCTCCTTGGGTGACTCCCGCGGATCCCTCGACATCCTGCGTCCCTTCCCTCGCGATCTGTTCTCCTTTCCCAGTCCTTGTTACTGCCTCGCCTCTCCCCTCTCCGATGGCGCTGGGATCTGTAACCCTTAGCTTCTCCACCCTGTTCTAGCTCAATAACCTCAATTTTAGATTTCCTGTCCCTGCTGTGTGCTTTGTGCTTCCTGGGTGGCGAGATTCCTAATTCCTCCCTAGTCAGTTACGAGCCGAAGAAGCTGCGGGTTCTCTCTTCTTACCGCCTGACTCTCTTTTTAAATCTTCAAGATGCTTTAAATAGTGTTTCTTCCTTGATGTCTTCATTCGGTGCTTAGTGAGCCGAATGGTCCGCTGAAAAAGTAAAATAGTTGAAACCTGGATAAGGGGAGGTTTTGAACTTTCTCTTTCTCTCCTAATAATGTGAATTCATCATCCTTCTTTCCTGTCATTTTCTGGGTTCCGAAAAGACCACTTGAAACGAGTGAGCTTTCAGATCGTAAACGTGGGAAGCTGTAAATGTTCCTGAGTTACTCGGTGAAGGCAGCCATCCTTTGTATGGAACATTTTGAAATTTGATTTTGCGGAAGGGAGGGAGATTTCATGGGCTGGAGAGCTTGGTGGTTTAATCCAGGCCTCCTTTTCCTAGGGCACTGCATGGACATCAGAATTTAGAGAGGACAGGGTATTCTCACATCCAGTCAGGTAGAACCAGAAGCACGGAAGAAAACCCCAAGAGTAGATGCCCTAGTAGGAAGCACCGAACGGGTTTCTCCAGGACCGGCGCCTGATGCAATAACTTGCCTTGGCTACGGAGGGTGGATCCCTCTCTTGGAAATAATTCATTGGGGAAGCGCTGCAGAAAATTCTGCAAATTCTGCCACTTTATCTACTTCTCTCTAGTTTGAGCCTGATTGATTCTATCCTGTTTAATTTTGAAGTTTTTCTGTGGGCTTAATTTATTCTTTTTCTTGGTATCAGAGCTTTATGCATGCTTGTTCTCCATCTTCCTCCACACACCCTCCTTAAATAAATTAAGTGTGATTTCTTTGTCTTTTCTCTCTCAACTCCCACCCCCCCTTCATATCCTTTACTTTAGAAGGGAGAATACATCTAATTTGGAAAAACGCACACCCAAACCCCTCCCTCTGCCACGTTACCCTGGAACTGCAGTGCACATTATCCATCTGTAGTAAGACTTTGAAACTAGTTAACTGAAGTACAGTTTGATGGGGGAATAGCCTTCCCCTATTATTACTGTCTTGTGTATTGTTTATGTTGGCTTGATTGCTAGATATTTGGTGCTTCAAGCTATTTTCCGAATATGTAAGTTAGTCTATCTCAGTCAGTTTGTGTTTTCTTTTCCTAATTTTTCAGGACCACACATAAATCAGTTAACTACCTGGGACTTTGAATCGCACTGATTTCAGGGTCAACTGGAAGGGAATTTAAAGATCATATGGTTAACCTTTTTCTTTGGCTTTCGAAGAAATGAGATACAATTTCCACTGTGAAGTTTGTGCAATTGAAGACATCCTTGGGTGGGATTTGTAAGGTGCTTAATAATGAGTTTTGTTAGTGGCATGTGTTTCAGATAAATAGCTAGTTCCTATAAATTTGCCAATCTGCTATGCCATGTGAATCCTGCTGGTTTTTTTTTACAGATTTGGTTTGTTGATTGGCTGAAATGTGTTTCACCATGGCATATTCTTAGTTATTTCCTGAAGAATTTCGTTTTGGAGCTTGCAAAAGGGCCTCAGAGCACCTAGAAAACTGTTAATTGTTTGATGATGGACGCCTTAGGGCATTGAGCTAAAAAAACCTGGGAACTAGCATACAGTGGCCAGACTTTATTTTGCCAGATTTGTTGTTGTTTAGTTGTCAAGTCATGTCATACTTTTTTGTGACCCTGTAAACTATAGCCCGGAGAAGGAAATGGCAACCCACTCCAGTACTCTTGCCTGGAGAATCCCATGGAGGGAGGAGCCTAGTGGGCTACAGTCCATGGGGTCGCAAAGAGTCGGACACGACTGAGTGACTTCACTTATTCTTTCCAAACTATAGCCCACCACCAGGCTCCTCTATCCATAGGATTTACCAGGCCGGAATACTGGAGTGGGTTGTCATTTCCTTCTCTAGGAGATCTTCCCGACCTAGGGATCAAACTCGGGTCTCCTGCATTGCAGGCGGATTCTTTACCACTGAGCTACCGGGGAAGCCCCAGTTTGCCAAATAAGGGCATTAAAAAACACAAAGCAGTGCAATCAAGAAACTACCATCTGGTTTCTCCTTTTATTTCGTAAAAGAAAATATATTTTAATACCTAAGAAAGGACAGGCCATAACTCAGAATAAAGAACAGTCTTTTATATTTGAAAAATGTTCTGATATATTGGCACCCCACTACCACAACCACAACCACCACCGTGCTGATGAACATGTCCTGGAGTGTCTTGTTTGGGAAGTGGCTCTAGGGCATTTCTCAAAGTATGGTCTGCAAACCCTTGGAGGTCTCCAGGGTCAAAACCATTTTCATGATAAAACTAAGATGTTATTGGCATTTTTAACTCTGTGGACATTTGCACTGATGGTGCAAAACATGGTGAGTAAAACTGCTGGCCTGTAGCACTTACCAAGTAAGGGACACTAAGCCTTTATATTCTCCATCACATTCTCACACTTTGAAAACAAAAAATCCTCTCTCTCAGTTTTGCTTTAGATTGTCCTTGAAAAAGCAGTCAGTCAATTCAGTCAGTCGCTCAGTCGTGTCCAACTCTTTGCGACCCCATGAATCGCAGCACGCCAGGCCTCCCTGTCCATCACCAACTCCCGGAGTTCACTCAGACTTGCATCCATCGAGTCGGTGATGCCACCCAGCCATCTCATCCTATGTTGTCCCCTTCTCCTCCTGCCCCCAATCCCTCCCAGCATCAGAGACTTTTCCAGTGAGTCAACTCTTCGCGTGAGGTGGCCAAAGTACTGGAGTTTCAGCTTTAGCATCATTCCTTCCAAAGAACACCCAGGGCTGATCTCCTTCAGAATGGACTGGTTGGATCTCCTTGCAGTCCAAGGGACCCTCAAGAGTCTTCTCCAACACCACAGTTCAAAACATCAGTTCTTCGGCGCTCAGCCTTCTTCACAGTCCAACTCTCACATCCATACATGACCACTGGAAAAAATTACTAACTTTGTTAAATTCAGACCTTTGTGTACACATCTTTTTAATATTCTGTGTGACAAAATAGGAAGTATGCATACTCGTGTATGTTGATTGAGGAAAAGCACTTGTGATTGAGTTGCAAGAATGAAACATACTAAAATGTCTGACAAACAGTGTTATTCAGGCTTGGGTTTGGGGCATTCATTCATTTTCTGTAAAATGAGTGAAGTAAGACTGTCACTTCAGAAAAGCAACTGATAGTATTTGTGGCCAATACAGTCAGTCTTGGGAAATGTTAGAGCCCTGGATTTTTCTCAGCTTTGATTTTCTGAACTAAGAGTGCCCATTAGAGCTCTTGCTTAATACACAAAGGACGAATGATACATTTATGAAGTTTTTGTCAATAGTTGTAAAACACTTGGGAATCTGAAATTAGTTTATTAATTAACAAGAACTGTCTAGGTCCATAGGTAGAAAGTTAAACATCGTTAAAAGATAATGTTTTCTTGTTTTTCTTGGCTGACTGAATATGCACCATGATATGTATGAAGGATGAATGAAAAGGTCTGTTGGAATGATTTCTCACCTGTAATTATTTCATTTTATAAACACAGACTTTTAGTTCTAATCTATGTCTTTATGGTAAGAATTTATGTAGAAATTAAGCTTCTAGTTGATGTACTTAAAGGTTATTTAGAAATATTGATATTTCACATTGTTTTCATTCAACACACACACAAATTAGTCAGTGGTGAAGAAAGAGGATAGAAAATAATTAGAAATTAGGAATCCATAAGTACTTTCTTTCCATATTTAGATCAACTACAACTTTTGTTTTCAGAATTAGATCATTATAAATCATGGTTTTAATTATTCCATTATTCAGAATAAACTCGATTATTGTCTTTTTAAAAAAAATTGTTTATTTTTTAATTGAAGGATAATTGCTTTACAGAATTTTGTTGTTTTCTGTCAAACCTCAACATGAATCAGCCATAAGTATACATAGATTCCCCTCCCTTTTGAATCTCCCTCCCATCTCCCTCCTCATCCCACCCCTATAGGTCAGATATTTTCTTAATTGACTGAGATTTTTAGAGATGATTAGCTCAGTGTAGGATTCCTGACTCTTCCACTGCTTCTGTTGATAGTGAGCCTCTCCTGGAATGTGTGTGTGCCTCATTCTATGCCTGAACTTTAAAAACCAGAAAAAAAAATGATTCAGGAAAATTAATTTTAAGTTCTTCTTACCTTTACCAAGTTGTGGCCTTGCTTGCCCAGTGTCCTTTGAAAAGCTCCAAAAGAAAACATGGGAGTGCCAGTACTTGACACACAAAGGTAGGTATTCAAAAGAATGCTTTCTTGTTTCAGACATTCAAACAGAACTGCTTGGCGCCCTCTTTTCAGAACACAGACTCTCATAGGTTCTTTTCCCCATCAAAAAGCACTGTTAGTGAACCTTTAAGAGAGAAGTGTTCTGACAGGTAGAAGGAAGGGAAAAGAACCGCTGAATGTGTAGACTAAGCCAGTAGATACTTACCAAGCATTAAGTGCTTGGGATTGTGCTAGGTTTAGGTTGTGATATCCGGCAAGAAATATTTGAGTGCGAGAACTGACATTCTGGGGTTCCTGTCTTAAAAGAGCCTGCTGTATAATGGCAGGGACAAATAAAATGCATGTAAATAAATAAGCCAATCCATTGATGGGGTGATTTCAAGTATTGTGTGTGTAATAAGTTAACATTAGAAGGTGACTGAGGATATTAGCTAGAAGGGTCAAGATAAAACAAGTTGTTAGTATAATAACAGACCAGACCTATTTGTATGTAATAAGAGAATGAAAAGAACCAACTCAGTGACTCTCAGCCATATCAGACTCAGTGTCCCCTTTTATACCACATATTTTGAAATTTATTACTACCCTGTAATGAAATTCATGCCTCAGAAATATCATATTTCATAAGAAAAATAGATGTACACATAGTGTTCTAAATGTAATATAAATAAAAAGTAATTTGTTAATAAATAATATGTATTTCAGTACGTAAGTTTGGAGTTATGACTCCACTGGAAGTTATACTGAAGTAAGCAGATGCTGCTGTTGCTACTGCTAAGTCACTTCAGTCGTGTCCAACTCTGTGTGACCCCATAGATGGCAGCCCACCAGGCTCCCCCGTCCCTGGGATTCTCCAGGCAAGAACACTGGAGTGGATTGCCATTTCCTTCCCCAATGCAAGAAAAGTGAAAAATGAATGTGAAGTCACTCAAGTCGTGTTTGACTCTTAGCGACCCCACGGACTGCAGCCCACCAGGTTCCTCCGTCCATGGGATTTTCCAGGCAAGAGTACTGGAGTGGGGTGCCATTGCCTTTTCCGAAGCAGATGCTTATACCCCTATACAGATTTACTGAGAATGCAGTTGCTAGTAATGCACATTGATAAAGATATATATTGCATTGTTTACTCAGATAGGGCAGCAGCATAGCCGGTAGTCACATGTCTTCTTTGTTACAAACAATAGCAACTTTCTAAAATTTTGAACAAAACAAGGTATAGTCTTCCTTTTTTATTTTTTAGTTGAAGTGTGGTTTATTTGGGGGCTTCCCAGGTGGCACAGTGGTAAAGAATCAGCATGCCAGTGCAGAAGATGCAAGAGACACAGGTTTGATCCCTGGATTAGGAAGATCCCCTGGAGGAGGGCATGGCACTGCTCCAGTATTCTTGCCTGGAAAGTTCCATGGACACACAGCATGGTGGGCTACGGCCCATGGAGTCGCAAAGAGTACCACACAGCTGAGCAGCTGAGCACTCACGCATAGTTGATTTTAGTCTTCCTTTAAATTACATTTTCCTGGGTGCATCCCTGGAAAATTCAATGTATGTTAAAACTGGGAAATACTTCTCGTTTATAAGCAGAGTTAGATTCTTAGTTCAGATAATTTTAAATAGCTTTTTCGCCTCCTAACTGGGACATTGTGAAATAGCATGAATTATAGGAGAGGGGGTTCTGTTCACTGAATGGGGAAGTAGGCAGGAGCTTGGGAAAATATCCACAATGGGGAAAAGATGATGGTAGGCCCCTCAAAGGAGTTGGGGTTTTACAAAGAGAAAGGAGAAATCAGTTTGAAAGTACGGAGGGTGTTGAGGTCCTTTAATGGACCGGAACCTGGTGGTCCAGAGTCTATGATAAGAAAGTAAAAGAGAGAGAGAAAGAGGCTGATACTCCTTGGTCTACGCAGAAAACCAATGAAATCCTTGATACAGGGCTTGCGTCGCTCACGAAGGCACCTGGCGCCCTCTCGAGGGGGAGAAGGCACAGTGCGCCTTCTCAAGAGGGTCTTAGAAGCCTGGGCAGGAGAATGAGCACGCCGGGTTCCTGCGCTCCAGAGAATTAGCCTCAAAGAGAGAGAGGGGAGGAAAGAAAGAAAGACACGGAGCCCCAAGCTCTGATGGAGCAAAGGTGTTTTATTCAACATTATGTGGGTATTTATACTGTCTTACAAGGTAGTTATTTTCAGCAGAGCTAAAATCAAAACTTAGAAGTTATCAAGGAAACATGAGGTCATCCATATGAAAGAGATAGGGTTGTAAATAATCACTTTTACCGTATGGTTCATAAAAAGGAAGAGGGTTAGTAAATAGTTACTCATCACCGTATGGAAAAACTAAGGAAGGCAATGCATGCATTCCTAAGCCCCCGGATGGTTTGTTACTCCACTTAGTTCCTGAATATTCAGGAATTAATAAGGGACAGAGGATTCGTGACAGATGCAAGGCAGCACACAGGAAGCCTCCTGTTAAATGCTTCCTGACAACAGGGGAATAAGGAGAACGTGTATCCGATTTCTGTTCTCTTTTCTGTGTTTGATTATCTGTATTTTCAACTTCGTCTTCTTCGTCTTTCGCTCCCCGACCAGGGATCAAACCCACATCCCCCTGAATTGCAAGGCAGATTCTTACCCGGTAGATACCAGCAGGGTTTTTACTTCTTAATCAGTGCTTTTCTCCCCTCTGCATCTCCTCCCCACAAAGAAAACAAACCAGTGATAATCACAGTGCAGGTGTAGCTATTTATGTACTGCATAGTACACGACGAGAGCGGATGCCTACAGTATTCATAATGACCTTTCACATAATAAACCTTTGAATTTCCTCATTCTCACACAGATACTGTTTAAAAGACCTGCTGAAAAGCACATTTCTAACTTTACTTCTGAAACCAATCATGACTACAGATTCTCTTTGTTGGCTAGGGAGATCTTGTACGAAAACTCAAAGAAGATAAAGCACCCCAAGTAGATATAGACAAGGCTGTAGCTGAGCTCAAATCCCGGAAGAGGATTCTGGAAGCAAAGGTGAGTCTTAGATTCTTGGAACGGAATGTAAGTAGGTATAGAATTGCTCATCTTTACTTAGTGTCTGTCGGTGGGCGAGACATAGAAAAAAATCTAAAAGTTGCTCTATCTCTGTTTATCCAGAATGCCTTCTCCTCCTTGTCTGCTTGATGGACTCCTTCCTTTCCATGTGTAATTCAAAATGTCAGCTTTTCTACCCTAACCTACTCCTCCCACCAGACAAAAACCCTAAGCTAGTTGTGTTCCATTAATTTCCCTGGAAGGCAGTTGTGTTCTTCTTGATGAATTATTTTATATTTACAAATAATGGTTATGCTGTTTTAAAATCTTTTCTTTTAAGGAAAAGTTTTATTCATCTGATACCTGCTCGCAAGCCTTTCAAACTATCTCATATCACTAAACTGAAATGTTTCGGAGTTTTTTTTTTTTGGCCAAGCTGCACAGCTTGTGGCATCTTAGTTCCCCAGCCTGGGGTTGAACTCAGCCCCAGCAGTGGAAGCGTCCAGTCCTAACCACTGGGAAGCCAGAGAATTCCTCATTTGGGGTTTTAAGTCACTATTTCACTACAGTGATCCTCTAAAATTTATATACTGCTTATTAGTATCTACATCTAAGTAAGCTTAGTTTTATAATCTTGGAAATAGTAATACATTTTCCTAAATAGTTAAGTAAAGGTATCTTTTCTGTAACTCAGAGGGAAAACCCTAAGGTTTCTATTGTTTTAAGGGTACGAAAATCTTGTCTGATAAATTTTATATTGAATTCTGAGGAATAAAGTAAATTTAGGTGTGTAAACTAAAATTCCCACTCACTCCTTCAATCACATATTTTCTCTTTAAAAATCTCTTACAGGAGCTAGCATTACAGCCCAAAGATGATGTCGTAGACAGAGCAAAAATGGAAGATACCCTGAAGAGGAGGTTTTTCTATGATCAGGCTTTTGCTATTTATGGAGGTAGGGAATTAATGAAAGAAAAAATGTGTTGTTAGTGGCTTTAATATGGTTCTTAAATGAAAAGCACAACTTGCCAATTGATATCTCGTTGTATCAGGTCATGCAAAGTGGAGGACGGATATCTTGCATTTATTTGTTTAGTCATTCGTTTGTTGTGATACCAGTTCTTATTTCCTTCTTCCCTCCTTATTCTTGAAGACCGCTTTTTTCCTATTAGGACTTAGGGAACTGGAGGGGAAGGCAGATATTAAGTGTTTGATGTATCCATGTACATGTCAGACTCTTCTTAAAATCCCAGTGGAGACTTGGGAGTAGTGGAGGGCCATCTGTAGCTCTGGCCGACTGCACTGTGCCGTTCCCCACAGGGCAGCGATAAACCCTAGTTCCTGTATTATTCATTATGGCACCTGCCAGGTGAAAACATTCTTCTTAACGATGCAGATAAATTTCTGCATCCCTCTGAATACTACATGAATTTATATAGACAAATATAATTCACTGATATTTTCATAAGTAATAGAGATTATTGCAACAGTATTAAACTTTCAATAGTTTGCCACCAAAACTTGATTTGATTTTTAGTCCAAGCAGATCTCTAAATGTTTTATTTCTTGAGGTTTAAATAGTGGCTCAAATACCAAGAATAAATTGGAGAATGTGGTATTGGGCATCATTGTTATTCCACTGATGGAGCAAGTTATTTTCTCATTTCTATGGCAGAAAACTATAATCTGCTTTTTCATTTTGTTTCTTGCATAAGGAGGAACTTCTTTTTGTTTTTAGGTTTTTCTAATCTTACTTGAAATTTCAGCCTTCACATATAGAAATAATAAATGGAGTAAGACCTTTTCAGTTTAAACATCTGTCAGCTAGTTGGAAATAAGACTGTTTAGTATTAGGGGATTTGAAGTGTTGGTTTGAATACACTTTTGGGAATATGTGAGTCTTTCGGCTTTCTGATGTATTCTTGCTTTGATTTGTTCAGAGTGATCAAGTAGAGTGCGTTTTCCTGTCATTTTGCAGGTGTTAGTGGTCTTTATGATTTTGGCCCAGTTGGATGTGCTTTAAAAACAATATTGTTCAGACCTGGAGGCAGCATTTTATCCAAGAGGAACAGATCCTGGAGATTGATTGTACCATGCTTACCCCTGAGCCAGTTTTAAGGTAAGATTTCTACTTTGAAGGCTGAAATTCTTTAATTTATATACTTAAGTAACTTTTTGATTAAAAAAAATTATCCATGTTCATTGTGAAAATCTGAAAAATAAAAACAAAAATATACTCATTGCCAACAGAGAGCCAGTTTAAAATGTTGTATTTATCCTTTCCTTTTAAGTGTAGGAGTAGCATAGTGTGGCGTTTAGTAGTAGCACAGTACTTTCTTTCACCTAATATAGGTGAACATTATGTCAATAAGCTTCAGGAGTATTTTTAATGACAGAATAATATTCTCTGTTATAGATGTGGCATAATTTGCTTAGCTGGTGCATTAGTATAGGCATTGAAGTTTTAGTTTCTGAGTTTTGATTATGCTGAACATCCTAATAGATGAATTTTTTGTATATCCTGGTGATTTCTTTAGTATAAATTCATAGAATTTCTGGGCAAAGCTATGTATATATTTTAAATTAAATACTACTATGTGTATTGACATTTCAATGCAGAAATTTAGATTGTTTCTCCCAACATTGTTGAAAGCAGGTCAGCATTTCTCAGATACGAAACTGAAAGAGGAATTGTTACTATTTTTCATCATTTCATTTAATATTGCCTGTTAAAGAGCTAATTTTTACTTTGTGTATACTTTAAAGTAAAAGTGTTAGTCTCTCAGTCGTGTCTGACTCTTTGCAACCCCATGGACTGTAGCCTGCCAGGCTCCTCTGTCCATGGAATTCTCCAGGTAAGAATACTGGAGTGATTAGCCATTTCCTTCTTCATGGCATCTTCCCAGCCCAGTGATCGAACCCAGGTCTCCAGCATTGCAGGCAGATTCTTTACCATCTGAGTCTCCAGAGGAGCCTTTTGTATACTTTAAGCTTTCTCTCAGTAATTTCAGGCAATTAAATTAAGTTGAAATTCTTGATGATAGATCTAAAAGATCAGGACAACCTATTCTTAGCTACTTGCTCCACTAATAGAAGCCACATAACGATAATACCAGTATCCCTACAGGTTTCACTGGCAGAAAACTCTTTCTTTAAGGTTCAGTGTCTATACTGAGTTCTCGCAAATTCTTGGCTAGTCAACTTCCCCATGGTTTTGGCTTTTGCTTGGATCAGTAATAATAATGGGATAGGCATGGAGTAACTGATCCTGAAAAGTAGCACAGACCTTGACAATTTGTGAAAAAGTATAATCTAGCTAATATTTTTTTTCCTAGGGAAGGGAGAACTTGGGAAGCAGGTAGGAATAGATTTAAGGAATAATTTTCTTTGGCATACATTTTTATCTACCATGGGATATTCCATAATGGATATGGGAGCTTTCATCTGTCAGATACACAGATGTAAGCTATGGATAAATATATAGATGGTAGATTGTCTTAAAAGGTAAAATTTATGTGTTAAGCTGTATGAAAATGACTAATTGACTTGGTATTAACTTAGGACTTCTGGCCATGTAGACAAATTTGCTGACTTCATGGTGAAAGATTTAAAAATGGAGAGTGTTTCCGTGCTGACCATCTATTGAAAGGTATGGCTTTTCATATCAAGTAAACACCTTTTCAAGTAGGATTGATCAAAGCAAAGGGTTTGGATTAAACTTTTCTCTCAAGTTTTTACATTTTTTTCTTGGGATATAATATACAAAGAATAAAGTACACAGATCTTAGTATATAGAAGAAGTCCCTTATTGAAAAAAAAAGAAATATGTATATATACACACGTATATACAGATAATTAGAAATTCTAAGTCACCAAAAGAATCAAGAGAGTATTATGACTGTCTCTGTAAAATCAGCCATAGGATTCATATAAATTAAGAACATTATCCTTGGGTTCATTTTTTCACCTGCCCAGTGTTGAAACTCAAAAGTACATTGTCCTTTTTCCCATTGATTGAAATTGACATGTACAACACTATTCTTGCAGCTCATTTACAGAAATTGATGTCTGATAAGAAGTGTTCTGCTGAGAAGAAATCAGAGATGGAAAGTGTCTTGGCCCAGGTAAGTACTTGAGAGATGTTATCATGATAACCCAGGTAGGTGCTGTCTTTCTTCAGCATTTGATGACTTGAATTCCATATTGGGCTAACCTGGTCACAATAGTATAGAAGGAGAGCTTACCTTCTGTCCTTCATATCATCTGTTTTTGCATTTTTATTTTCTCTGTCAGCATTTTATGGTTAACCCTTTATTTATGTCAGACTAGCAAGTTAGTGTAAATAGGAATGAAATTAGTTTTCTCTCCTTGGAAGCCAGTTTTCTGGATTTAATAGCAAAACCAGGACAATGTCTAAGGATGGGTAGTGGTCAGTGTGGAGATTTGGGGCAGACATCTGTGTGAGACTGTCTCATCAGCCACTTGATCTACTTCTGATTGGACTGTCCCTGACTATGTGCTGTAATTAGAAACTGATGGAGCAGGCCCCTGCTTTTCCTGTAGACCTTTAGTTTTGTATTTAAGTTGACAAGTTTTAGGGAAGCCATTGAGATCATCTATTCTAACTTCTAGTCAAATGCAGAAATACCTTCTATATCAGAAGTAGTTCTTACCCTTTTTGGGGGCCACAAACTGCTTTAAAAATTGACGAATACTGCACACCTTTACCCCAGGAGAATCACAGGCCTGTATGTGAATGTTGCTGATTTCTCACCTCATCTATCCTTTTAAGCAAAGTATTTCTCCAGCACCATGGTTGATCATGAAATCCATCACAGCTTGTCTCTTAAAGTTTATTTACTTCCTTGGATGGAAAAAAAAACCAACCAGTGCTTTTTTTTTTCATCCAAGAAGCAAGTTTTTCTCTATCTTGTGAATGAATAAGTAAGGCTGAGTGTCCCTTAAAGATGTCCTTTTCATTATACGAGATTGAAATGCAAAAGTAGGAAGTCAAGATATACCTGTAGTAACAGTCAAATTTGGCTTTGGAGTACAAAATAAAGAGAGCAAAGGCTAACAGAGTTTTGCCAAGAGAATACACTGGTCATAGCAAACACCTTCTTCCAACAACGTAAGAGAAGACTCTACACATGGACATCACCAGATGGCCAATACTGATATCAGATTGATTATATTCTTTGCAGCCAAAGATGGAGGAGCTCTATACAGTCAGCAAAAACAAGATTGGGAGCTGACTGTGGCTCAGATTATGAACTCCTTATTGCCAAATTCAAACTTAAATTGAAGAAAGTAGGGAAAACCACTAGACCATTCAGTTTAGTTCAGTCGCTGAATTGTGTCCGACTCTTTGCGACCATGTGAATTGCAGCACGCCAGGCCTCCCTGTCTATCACCAACTCCCGGAGTTCACTCAAACTCATGTCCATTGAGTCAGTGATGCCACCTAGCCATCTCATCCTTGGTCATCCCTTTCCCTCTGCCCTCAATCCCTCCCAGCATCAGAGTCTTTTCCAATGAGTCACTCTTCACATGAGGTGGCCAAAGTACTGGAGTTTCAGCTTTAGCATTATTCCTTCCAAAGAACACCCAGGACTGTTCTCCTTTAGAATGGACTGGTTGGATCTCCTTGCAGTCCAAGGAACTCTCAAGAATCTTCTCCAATACCACTGTTCAAAAGCATCAATTCTTCAGTGCTCAGCTTTCTTTGCAGTCCAGCTCTCAACTCCATACATGACCACTGGAAAAACCATAGCCTTGACTAGACAGACCTTTGTTGGCAAAGTAATGTCTCTGCTTTTGAATATGCTATCTAGGTTGGTCATGACTTTTCTTCCAAGGAGTTAAGCGTCTTTTAATTTCATGGCTGCAGTCACCATCTGCAGTGATTTTGGAGCCCCCAAATAAAGTCTGACACTGTTTCCACTGTTTCCCCATATATTTCCCGTGAAGTCAGGGGGCCAGATGCCATGATCTTTGTTTTCTGAATGTTGAGCTATAAGCCAACTTTTTCTCTTTCCTCTTTCACTTTCATCAAGAGGCTTTTTAGTTCCTCTTCACTTTCTGCCATAAGGGTGGTGTCATCTGCATATCTGAGGTTATTGATATTTCTCCCGACAATCTTGATTCCAGCTTGTGTTTCTTCCAGTCCAGTGTTTCTCATGATGTACTCTGCATAGAAGTTAAATAAGCAGGGTGACAATATACAGCCTTGACATACTCCTTTTCCCACTTGGAACCAGTCTGTTGTTCCATGTCCAGTTCTAGCTGTTGCTTCCTGACCTGCATACAGACTTATCAAGAGACAGGTTAGGTGGTCTGGTATTCCCATCTGTCTCAGAATTTTCCACAGTTTATTGTGATCCGCACAGTCAAAGGCTTTGGCATAGTCAATAAAGCAGAAATAGATGTTTTTCTGGAACTCTCTTGCTTTTTTCCATGATCCAGTGGATGTTGACAATTTGATCTCTGGTTCCTCTGCCTTTTCTAAAACCAGCTTGAACATCAGGGAGCTCACGGTTCACGTATTGCTGAAGCCTGGCTTGGAGAATTTTGAGCATTACTTTACTAACATGTGAGATGAGTGCAATTGTGCGGTAGTTTGAGCATTCTTTGGCATTGCCTTTCTTTGGGATTGGAATGAAAACTGACCTTTTCCAGTCCTGTGGCCACTGCTGAGTTTTCCAAATTTGCTGGCATATTGAGTGCAGCACTTTCACAGCATCATCTTTCAGGATTTGAAACAGCTCAACTGGAATTCCATCACCTCCACTAGCTTTGTTCGTAGTGATGCTTTCTAAGGCCCACTTGACTTCACATTCCAGGATGTCTGGCTCTAGATGAGTGATCACATCATCATGATTATCTGGGTCTTGAAGATCTTTTTGTACATTTCTTCTATGTATTCTTGCTACCTCTTCTTAATATCTTCTGCTTCTGTTAGGTCCAGACCATTTCTGTCCTTTATCGAGCCCATCTTGGCATGAAATGTTCCCTTGATATCTCTAATTTTCTTGAAGAGATCTCTAGTTGTTCCTATTCTTTTGTTTTCCTCTATTTCTTTGCATTGATCACTGAAGAAGTCTTTCTTATCTCTTCTTGCTATTCTTTGGAACTCTGCATTCAGATGCTTATATCTTTCCTTTTCACCTTTGCTTTTCACCTCTCTTCTTTTCACAGCTATTTGTAAGGCCTCCCCAGACAGCCATTTTGCTTTTTTAGCATTTCTTTTCCACGGGGATGGTCTTGATCCCTGTCTCCCGTACAATGTCACGAACCTCATTCCACAGTTCATCAGGCACTCTTATATCAGATCTAGGCCCTTAAATCTATTTCTCACTTCCACTGTATAATCATAAGGGATTTGATTTAGGTCATACCTGAATGGTCTAGCGGTTTTCCCTACTTTCTTCAATTTGAGGCTGAATAAGGAGTTCATGATCTGAGCCAGAGTCAGCTCCTATATATCATGCAGAGTACATCATGCCAAATGCTGGGCTGGATGAAGCACAAACTGCAATCAGGATTGCTGAGAGAAATATCCGACGTGCAGATGACACGACCCTTAGAGGAGAAAATGAAGAAGAACTGAAGAGCCTCTTGATGAAAGTGAAAGAGGAGAGTGAAAAAGTTGGCTTAAAACTCAACATTTAGAAAACTAAGATCATGGCATCCGGTCCCATCACTTCATGGCAAATAGATGGTGAAACAATGAAAACAGTGACAGACTTTGTTTTCTTGGGCTCCAAAATCACTGAAGATGGTGACTCCAACCTTGAAAGGCAGAGACGTTACTTTGCCAACAAAGATCCATCTAGTCAAAGCTATGGTTTTTCTAGTAGTCATGTATGGATGTGAGAGTTGGACTATAAAGAAAGCTGAGCACCAAAGAATTGATGCTTTTGAACTGTGGTGTTGGAGAAGACTCTTGAGAGTCCCTTGGATTGCAAGGAAATCCAGCCAGTCAATCGTAGTCATGAATATTCATTCATTGGAATATTGGAATGTTGGAATCCAGTCGTGAATACTCACTGGAAGGACTGATGGTGAAGCTGAAACTCCCAGTACTTTGGCCACCGATGCAAAGGTCTTTTCACTAGAAAAGACCCTGATGCTGGGAAAGATTGAAGGTGGGAGGAGAAGGGCATGACAGAGAAAGAGATGGCTTCATGGCATCATTGACTCGATGGACACGAGTTTGAGTAGGCTCTGGAAGTTGGTGATTTACAGGGACGTCTGGCATGCTGCAGTCCATGGGGTCGCAAAGAGTCAGACATGACTGAGCGACTTAAACTGAGGACTACCTAACACTGCTTTCCTCTGATGGAAATTACTGGATACTTCTCCACTGTTGCCTTGATTTTTTTAACCTGCTGATTTTCCTCTGCCATATCTGGCTTCCCCAACATTAGCTGAGAAATTTTCTCCTTCATCATTTAAATTGAAAAACTTCTTAATCTGGCTATTGACTCATCTGCCAATTTATTTTGGGCCATATAAAGTATATTTTATTCCTTTTGAAACTCATGTCTTCCATGTTGTTGCTTATGGCTTAGAATATGAATTCTTGTACTTTAATACTGTTACAGCCACACCCTCATTTCTCTTTTCCTTCCTTTTCCAAAGACATGACCCTTACTAGAAAGAAGACGTGAAAAGCACCTACACCTAAATTATTCTCTTTCGCATTCAGAATTGTAGATTTATTAGGGATTTTGTGTGTATGTGTCTTTGATCTTAACAGCTTCGTTCATTTCCAAATAAATTGTCAGAAACAGGAAGTAGTTGTTTTTTAAGTCATAATTTATAGTTTGAGCACTGACTTTCTGTTTCATCAGGTATATGTTCCAGGAGAACAGTTTTGATTTTGATTTTGATTGCCATATCATATATATGTGTGATATCTCATACACACACACACACACACAGTTGACCCTTGAACAACATGGTTTGAACTTTGCAAGTCCACGTACACTGTGATGATTTTCAGTAGTAAGTTTTACAGTACTACAGAGGTTTTAGGTGGTTGAATCTGCAGATACAGAAACTGCATAGACAGGGCTGGCTGTAAGTTACACGTGTTGTTCAAGGGACAGTTCTGTATTCTTGGCAATTTAATCTTCAGTGAAGTGTTAGAAACCCATGGAAGTGGCCTGATACTGATATGGCCCCAAAGGATTTCCTAGGCAGAGGCCCATCTGTTGCTTCAGCATATACCAGCATTTTCTGCATCTGTTAATGCTTGTGATTCCTTCTCAGCTTTATGAAGCATGATATTAATAGTTTATCTAAAAAGCATTGATGGCACCCTTTGTGGCTAAGAAACAAGGTAGAGTCTGTTCTCCCCATTTTACAGATAAGCAAACAGGCTCATGAAATGGCAATCCACTCCAGGACTATTGCCTGGAAAATCCCATGGACAGAGGAGCCTGGTAGGCTACAGTCTATGGGGTCGCAAAGAGTCGGACACGACTGAGTGACTTCACGAAGACGATGAAACAGGCTCAGAGAGGTTAGGAAGGAACTTGATCCTGAATCACACAACCCATCTGTGGTGGAGTTGGGTAATTTACCCAGGATTTTCTGATCCCGAATGGCCATAAATCATTAGTTGATTTATCGTATTATTTTTATTAGATGTTTTTTAAGTTTTAAATATTCTTTACCATTAGATGGTTTGTCATCGTCATTCGAGGTTTTTGAATTGGAGATCCTATATCATTTTAGAAGGTTTGACATTGATCATCAATGTATAGAATGTGCAGTGCACTGGGAAATGCAGAAGTGAATAAGACACAGCTTCTGCCTTCAAGCTTCTCCCATAATGTCTAATGAGAGAGGAAAGTTACATGCACATTTAATTAACAGGGAAGTGCACCTGACTCTTTGGAGAAGGCAGTGGCACCCCACTCCAGTACTCTTGCCTGGAAAGTCCCATGGATGAGGAGCCTGGAAGGCTGCAGTCCATGGGGTCGTTGAGCTTGGGACACGACTGAGTGACTTCCCTTTCACTTTTCACTTTCATGCATTGGAGAAGGAAATGGCAACCCACTCCAGTATTCTTGCCTGGAGAATCTCAGGGATGGGGGAGCCTGGTGGGCTGCCATCTATGTATGGGGTTGCACAGAATCAGACACGACTTAAGTGACTTAGCAGCAGCAGCAGCAGCAGCAGCACCAGCACCAGCACCTGACTCTTAAGTATACAGAGTATAAAATTCATTGTGTAAACTTATTTGCATGATTCTTGCCAACCAGTAACTATTATAATTGAATAAGAGATATTTTGCCTTATCTTTCACTGTGAAATGGTACACGTGTGTATTTTAGGTCGGTCCTACAAAGACACTTCATTTCTGTTGGTGAATGTAAGCTATGTAAATTGGGTATGGTTTTAATATAGACATCTTGAAGATTAGGTTAATCTGATATTTTTATTTTGGGTGAATTTTAATGGTGAGTGGGGTTTTATACATAATATTTTATTGTTATGCCTTGTTTTTTCTCAGTCTCTTACACTAACCATTTTCTTGATGTATTCTTTAGCTCGATAACTATGGACAGCAAGAACTTGCAGATCTTTTTGTAAACTACAATGTAAAATCTCCCACTACTGGAAATGATCTTTCTCCTCCAGTGCCTTTTAACTTAATGTTTAAGACTTTCATTGGACCTGGAGGAAACATGCCTGGGTATGTATCACTTATTGTTTATGTAATTTATTATAACTACTTGTAATAAAAGGTAAATATTAATATCAACCATGAAGGAAAATGTTTGAAAAATGATTTGTAGGAAGTACAGACAAATATATTAAGGAGAAATAATGATAGATATATTCTAAAATTTTATTTCTTCTAATTTTTTCTGAGTATAATTTTTTTTATTATATATTGTCATTTGGGGAGGGCATAAATACAGAAGTCTGCAATCATCACTTCTTACAGTTACTACTGCATAGGGCAGGAGAGAGAGTTGAAGAATGATTTTGAAGGATATTGAACCTCTTGTTGAGGGAGACTTTAGAAACCATTTAGTGTAGGTCACACAGCCCAGTGGAACTTTCTGCACTGGTGGAAATAGTCTATAAGCTGTTGCTGTCCAATATGCTAGCCACTAGCCACTGCCATGTGGCTGCTGAGCATTTGAAGTGGGGCTAGTGTTTCTGGGGAACTGGGTTTCTGAACTTATTTACTTCTTGGCCATGCCCCACGGCATGTGGGATCTTATCCCTGACCAGCAATGGAACCTGTGGCCCCTGTGGTGGAAATAGATCTTAATCGCTAGACATGTGACTAGTGGCCTACCCTGTTGGACAGGATATGTTTAGCTTGTTGATTCATTAAAAGGTGGTTTTTACAGATAGAGTAGAAAACCTGTAACAGTTTGCAGTATGATCCAGAATTTATATGTCCAGATTCTTTGTTCATTGTTGGCAAAGTTAGTCAAAGTATTCTATTTCATAGCCTCAGATATTTTTCTAATGGTCTCAGTTTAGAGTAAGACAGGATAGGTTTTGCTAGGTAAAGCTAGATCATGTTTCCTGGAGTAGAGAGTAAAGAATAACAAAAGAATTGTGACAGTGTATGATTGGAGTAACACAGTGGGCTGGTTTAGGATATTTTGTGGAAAGAGGCAAAGGATAAGCCCTTCATTTTGTTAATACAGAGAGTCATAAAATGGGCCATGACCTCTGACCTGCCTTCCCACTGCTGTGAATTTATATAAGGAAAGAATTCAAAAGGAAAGGAAGGTATACTTATCAAGAGTGTATTAATTAATGATAGAAGATAGTGGAACAAAACAGCAAAAATATTGTTCAGTAAAGTTCTTGGTGAAAAATAAAAACAGCCAATTTTAATATGTCCTTAACTATTCCTACTTTAGAAGAGGATTTTAAAAGATAATTCAAGATCACCTGTGCTCTGAAAGTGGTTTATAACATCTAATTCTTGCTCCATGTCTTTAAGCAATAACATAATGGGATTTTATTATGAATGTGAAAACAAATGTGACTACTTTGCCAAAAAAAAATAGAGTATATAAATTGAAAGTAAAAATAACCTATTCATCCAGTAATTTGAGGCCTGCTAAATAAATGATAGTAGTTTATTTTAGTAGAGTACTCTGCAACTGTTAATAAGAAAATTTTACTGTTTTTTATAAAATGGAAAAGCATAAAAGAAAGAATTAATAATTTAGTACATTCTTAATAAATATGCATAGTAACTGTAACTATGTTTATATTTGGATAAAAACCAAAGAAAAAAAATAATTGATATATTAGAGTGAGAAGGTAAAATTTTATTTTTTATTTTAAAATTTTTTTCCATAAAACGTTTCTTTTGAAGTAGGTTCTTGAGGGTGCTTTCTTGTATGATATTTTGCACAGAATATTTTCTGTGAAATTGAAAAGAAAACAATGGCTATAATGGTATATTTGAGTGGCTGTGTCTTTTTAAAATGTGGAGAAAATCAGAAGTAGCCTTGGGCTGAAAATACAAAAATACCACAAAGATTTGATCATTCTGGATTTCCCTGTTTCTTTGTGTCTCTGGGTACAAAGAAGAAAATGATATGAAAAGCCTTGAATATTGCCTGCCATGGTGTAATGGTTTTGTTGAGTGAGTTCTGATGTTAATTGTCAGCCTGTGCTGGCTTCTTTTTATTAATAGTTCCACGGTTATGCTTTGATGTGGGTTAACAGCAGAGGGATGCTTAACTTTATTTTTAAAAGGATCTAAAATTGTCATCTGCCTCCAAAGTAAGTGATTAATCAGGAGAATATCTGAAGTTTTAGAGACATCATGAGAGAAGTCATCTTTGATTCACTGGAGTGATGAAATAAAATGACATTTCTAACAGTGGTATTTCCATACCAATCACCTGAGACCTTCTCTGTTACCTGCGTGAGAATGTTTGCTATTTAGGACTTTTAGGATTTGTATCTAGAATTTCAGATTTATTGGAAAACATGATTTCTTTGTAACAGACTGATTTGTTTAAATTTATAGATATTTGAGACCAGAAACTGCACAGGGGATTTTCCTGAATTTCAAACGGCTTTTGGAATTCAACCAAGGAAAGTTGCCTTTTGCTGCTGCCCAGATTGGAAATTCTTTCAGAAATGAGATCTCCCCTCGATCTGGACTGATCAGAGTCAGGTACCACCCATGGTGTTCTGCTGGTGAAATTAGTGAGTGACTTTTGCATTGAAGTGGAAACAAGGGCTTGCTGATTTGAAACAGCTTTCTTCTTTCTTACATCATTTTTAAACTTACTTCTTTTTGGTTGCACTGGGTCTTGGTTGCTGCTCACGGGCTTTCTCTAGTTGCGGCAAGCAGGGGCTGCTCTTTGTTGCGGTGCACAGACTTCTCACTGGGGCAGCTTCTCCTGTGGCAGAGCACCGGCTCTAGGGTGCGTGCTTAGTAGTTGTAGCACCCAAGCTTAGTTGCTCCCCACCACTTGGAATCTTTCCGGACCAGGGCTCAAACCTGTGTCCCCTGCATTGGCAGGCAGATTCTTATCCACTGTACCACCAGGGAAGTCCTTTCTTACATGAGTCTATCTTTATTTTTATCCTCCAAAAAAGTTTGTTTTATGATTGTTACCTTCAGTTGTAGTCTCTGGGGCGACGGGCGGTTTTAAGTGACTGTGTGGTTTGAAGGGAAGGGGTGAATAGCTGACATTTCACAACTGCTCCAAAATGCTCTTTTCCCCTGGTTCGTGTTCTGCTTTGAGGATGGTGAGATCTTGACTATCTGCGCAGGCGTTTCCTGGAAGTGGTGGTGGAGGCGAGAGCAGGGTGAGGTGGAAGGAGGTGAGGGGTGTGGCAGGAGGGCCATCCTGGGCATCCAGGGCAGACAGTGCTGCTGGTTTTAGGGGCGAGGGTGTTTCAGTAGCCAGCTGGTATTCCTCCACATATCTGGGGCACCTTTATGACAGAAAGTCCAGCTAGCAAGCCTGCTTCTGTCTACTCTAGTTCAGACAGCCTCTTGTCTCTGTTCTAATAACCTGCCTTTGCAAGATGTATCCAGGAATGTGCAGGAAGGCATCTTGGCCCTGTTTAGTTATGTTTTTCTCATTATGAGTTAGATATTTATGACTTAGGTTTTTGCAATTTCTATTCATTTTCTTACTGATATTTTAAGGTAATGAATTTCATATAAAATGGGCTGTGTTGGTAAATTTCACTTTCTTAGACTCCAGAGTATTTTCCACCGCCCCAGCAGCCCACCCATTTCCTTTGTTCTTTTCTTGTCATGCCGTGCTTAGTCTCTCAGTCGTGTCCGACTCTTTGTGACCCCATGGAGTGTAGCCTGCCAGGCTCCTCTGTCTGTGGGGATTCTCCAGGCAAGAATACTGGAGTGGGTTGCCATGCCCTCCTCTAAGGGATCTCCCTAACCCAGGAATCGAACTGGGATCTCCTGCATCGCAAGCAGATTCTTTACCAACTGAACTATGGTTCTTACTTGCTGTAATTACAAGCATCAGTTCAGTTCATTCAGTTGCTCAGTCGTGTCCGACTCTTTGCGACCCCATGAATCGTAGCACGCCAGGCCTCCCTGTCCATCACCAACTCCTGACGTTCACTCAGACTCACGTCCATGGAGTCAGTGAGGCCATCCAGCCATCTCATCCTCGATCATCCCCTTCTCCTCCTGCCCCTAATCCATCAGGCATTGCGTATCCCTCCTGTAACTATCAGAGCATGCACAGCCCCTGCCTAATCTTGTGAGCCCTGGTGACACCCTCTGAGGAGACGCTCCTGTGTTCTCACCAGACTTTATCTTCAGGCCTGTAGTCCCTTCAGCTGAATGGCCTAGAAAAGGGAGAGTTCATGAGGAAGGAGCATGTACAACTTAGAAGAGTGGAATGAGGAGGACCCGCTGAGCGTTGCTGCAAAATGAAAAGTGGTCCTAAATTTTAACTGGGTATTGTAACATTGAAAAACTTGTCAGACTTGAATTTGTCTTATTTCTCAGTCTCTGGGTTTCTTCATGTCTTTTTTCCTTTTGCTTTTGGAAAAGGAAGTGTCTGCAAGCATGCTTTCAGAATAGCTGTCTGAGACTGAGCTTGTCTAAAGCCAGTGTTTTGGAGAGGATTTACATCAAAGAGAGTAACCGTTGGGTGGTTATAAAGGACCATGAAGTAAGGCAAAACTTGGGGCCTGTGGAATAAAAAGTGATAAACAGGGAAAGCAGTTTAGAACAGAGAAACGGTCCCAGGAGTTAACGGGGGAAAGTCCGCTGGGGCTTCATGCCATTTTATTGCCTGGTCTTCTGGATTTTGGTTGCTTTTGTCATGTGCCTCTGCAGAATCCTGGGTGGAAATCCATTCATCCTTCGCAAATCAGTATCTCCATGGTTTTTATTCCATGGTAGGGCTAGGACTTGTTTAATGTTACAGCTTCTTCTTGACTTAGAGTTGGCAGGTGGTAGGTCTTTGTATAGCTGTGATCCCTTTCATTTAGGTGGAGAGTATCAGTTGTCCATATGACATTTTAAAAAATTAAATTTCATTTTGATTGTCTGGTTCTGTCTTCTAGTCTGATGACTATTTTGTCTGCACAATTCAGATAGAGTTTCTGAACTCAAAGAGACAGCTGATACAGTCAGTGCTTGTGTTGATTTCTGTCTCCTGTCTGTGAGCTTGGATTAATTGACAGAACAGATGGAAAGACTTTGGCAGCTGATTATTTGGGGATTCTGGGCAGGGTCTTTATTTTGATCTGCCCTTCATTTTAGGTGTTCCCTTGCCGTCGTCCTGGTTGGAAGCTTTGTGAGGACAGACATCAAGCTTCTCTTGTCTGTCTTTCATTTCTGTTCTTGCAGATGTTTGATAGCTTTTGAAAGGCAATTAAGATATAGATGCTGCTGGACTGAATAAGAGATAACATTAAAAAGTTAAAGTAAAAAAAAAGCTCTTTTGCAATGCATGTCATGTATTTTTAGGACCCATTTAAGCAATTTTTCATTACTTCTAAAACATCTGAGATAATCATGAAGTGCCCTAGTAAATTGTGTGTGTGTGTTTTAAAGAAGAGAGGTTTGATTTTGACTCATAAAATTAACTTAAAACATCCCCCCCAGTAGCTACTAAATTGCCATTCAGGGAAATCTTTTGGGAAACCATTACTATGTGCATATTTATCTCATCATTATGCAGTTCGCTTGATGTTAGCTTGTTCCATTCATGCCTTAGTCCTCTGCCTTGAATAACACATCATTTAGGAAGCTGTTATTCTAAAGACACCAACTGTATGGTGCCATTATCAGTCATTTACTTGTTCAGAGCAATAAAAAGGAAGAAATCAGACTGTTGTAAAAGCTAAATTCACTTTTAATTGCCGTTTTTGAAAAGTAAATATCAGGCACTTCATTTAGTGTGCATTAGTAAAGACTTGCCAATGCTTTAAGGAAAATCGTTTTATTTGGAAGGCACTATTCAGTATCTCATTTTGTGTGTGTGTCTGACATTTGCTCAGATTCTCTTAATTTTATTTTTTAAAGATTGTTTTTTGATGTGGACCATTTTTAAAGCCTTTATTGAATTTGTTAACATTATTGTTTTAGTTTTATGTCCTGGTTTTTCGCCCAGGAGGCATGTTGGATAAGGTCAAGATCACTCCCAACCAGGGAGTGAACCCACATCCTTGTATTGAAAAGCAAAGTCTTAACCACTGGATCACCAGGAAAGTTCCTGGGTTTTCCTAATTTAAAAAAAACTGTATCGATCTGTTTTTAACAACTATTTTCCATATCATTCTGTGTTATTGTAAAATGAAGTTTAAAATAAGGGCTTTGTTTATTTTTTTTTTAAGTGTACCACTTTTATCCTTTATATTTTTGCTTTCAGAGAATTCACAATGGCAGAAATTGAGCATTTTGTAGATCCCAGTGAGAAAGACCATCCCAAGTTCCAGAATGTGGCAGACCTCTACCTTTATTTGTATTCAGCGAAAGCTCAGGTCAGCGGACAGTCTGCTCGGAAAATGCGCCTGGGAGATGCAGTTGAACAGGTAAGATTCCATAGATAATTTAGAGCTGTGGAGCACGAGCTCTAGGGTCTGAGGCTTGCATAGTTGTGGTGTGTGGGCTCGGTAGTTGCAGCTTGCAGGCTGTAGAGCTCAGACTCAGTACTTGTGGCGCACCAGCTTAGTTGCCCCACAATAGCTGGAGTCTTCCCAGCCTCAGGATCGAATGCATGTCCCCTGCATTGGCAGGCAGGTTCTTAACCACTGGACTACCAGGAAGTCCCCCATCAATCTGACTTTAACAATATGGACTGCTTTGGGGGAGACATTTTGACTCACAGGAAGCAAGCCGTTTCTATTTTAAACTCCTCTGTATTACCCTTAACAACTGGGATAAGGGCTTGCATATAATAGAATTTCTCTATGATTATTTGCCTAGGGAAATGAGTGAGTAAAAACTTGGTAACAGTAGTTGCTGCCTAATAATGGAATGAATTGCCCTGGGAACAATGAGCTTCCTGTCTGAAAATATTCAGGTGGAGGCTGAGTGATAATTTGTCAGCCCTTTTGCAGAGAAGAGCCCTGCAGGTGGTAGGAGATGGGGCTAGACGATTTCTAAAACCCTTCTGTACTGAAGTTGTAAGGGGATTTATACTATATGGGGTTCACAAATTTCAGTGGATAAGAATACATTAAAGTCCCCTAAGCATGTCTTACGACTTTTGTTAATTCAGAAGGAATATATGTCATTCCTTAGGGTCATTATTGTGAATGTCATTTTTAGTACTGCAGATTTAGAAGGTATGAGGTAATAGGCTGAATTTTTGCTGATCCAGTGAGTATGGTGGAAAGATTTTGAATAACATCATTCATTATTATCTGCTTGTTAGCTTGACAGTTAAACTTTTGAAAATAGCCTTAATCACGTTTTTGGGAATTAGCTTGCTTTGTATTTCAAAGATTTTTCAGTAGATGATAAACAACTCAATGGAAAATGGTACCTTGGCCTTCAAAAGCCTTAATGTTTGTGGTTTTTTTTTCATTCCTCTATGCTTGTTTGCATGTTGCTTGCCTACTTATCTATGAGTTTGTTTATTCATTTATTTTAGGGTGTGATTAACAACTCAGTGTTGGGCTATTTCATTGGCCGCATCTACCTCTACCTCGTGAAGGTTGGAGTCTCTCCAGAGAAGCTCCGCTTCCGACAGCACATGGAGAATGAGATGGCCCATTATGCCTGTGACTGTTGGGATGCTGAATCTAAAACATCCTATGTAAGTAGAATGCAGTGGCTCTAACCATGTGATTTTCACGTTGTTAAGTTAGACGCATGGATATCAAAGTTGCCTTTTATGTGCATCTTGTCAGAGTGGAACAAAAAGGAAAGAGATCTCTTCCTGAGCAAAATGGAAAAAGTAGTTGCCCCGGTGTGCTCTGTCCCAGGATCACTTTGTAGATGTGGATGGCTTTTACAGAGAGAGAGAGAAGGCTGGTGACAGCGTGTTTCTGGCGTGTGGGCAGTGTGATTGGAAACATGCCTGAATGCAGCTAAGATGGAGTGGCCACCTTCCTGACCCCAGCAGATATTGGAAGTGATGGCCAGGCTGAGTAAAGAAGCCCATTGTGCTCTTCGTTTGGAGAGCTGTTTAGTAGATTTGGGGGATAGACTAGGAGATTCTGATCTCTTGCTTACAAACTACCTTTTCTCAAATTCTGTGTATTTAATAATAATTAAGAGAAGACCTCCAGGTTACCTCTTCACTGTTCCTCCCCACCCCCTGCCACCTCCCAGACGTGAACATTAGTACTAAAGTCTAGGATTGAAAGGCATTTGAATATAGGAGGTGCTTTAGCATTGGTAGCAGTGGGAACAGGGCAGCAGCCACGAGAAGCGGTCCCCAGAGTCTTCTGCATTTCCTTTATTTGATACTGGAGAGACTTCTCACCCATACAGAGACTTAACTCAGGGTCCTTGATTCTCACATGCCCTTGGTTTCTCTTAAAAAGTAAAAATTTAAAAGTGCCTCTCTTTGAGAAAATAGGTTCTTTTTTTTTTTTTTTTTAATTAAAAAAGTTTTTTAATGGTACTGATACATCTATTTGCAGAGCAGGAATAGAGCTGCAGATGTAGAGAACAGACATGTGGGCACAGGGTACGAAGGAGCAGGCGGAACAAACAGAGAGAGAGTAGCATTAACTTATCTATACTACCATATGTAAAATAGACAGCTAGTGGGAAGCCGCTGTATAGCACAAGGAGCTCAGCCGGTGCTCTGTGATGTCCTAGAGGGCTGGGGTGAGGGCAGTGGGAGGGAGGCTCACGAGGGAGGGGATATATATATATATATATAGCAGGAACTAACACAGAATTGTAAAGTAGTTATCTTCCAGTTTTAAAAAAAAAGTCATTTAAAAAATGACAACCTTTTTTTGTAAAACGGAAAGTGAAAAAATTCTTTAAGTGTGTTACATAAAAGTGAAACTACCAACTGTGCTTCCCAATAGTGTTCCATGTCTGTGTTCTCAATCAGGGCTCAACAAACATTTTCTGTAGTAAACGCAGTAAGTCTTTCAGGCTTTGTGGATCTGTGGCTCTCTTCTGTCTTTTGTTTTTCTTTTTTTTAACAACCCTTTAAAAACATAAAAACTATTCTTAGTTCCATGACCCTTGATTTGTCAACCCCTATTCAAAGTAATTTTATATGCTTTAAAAACATAAACACAAGTGACAGCCAATAAATGTTTGAAAAGATGCTCAACATCGCTCATTATTAGAGAAATGCAAGTCAAAACTATGAGGTACAGTAGAAACCAACACAAAATTATAAAGCAATTTCTCACATTAAAAAATAAATGTTTTTAAAATACACATGTATATATGCATAATGATATATGCATATATCTGTAGTGACTATTATTGATATTGTTTTTAGCATATACTCTTAACTTTACTGAATTAGGGAAGAATCTGTTAGATTTTTCTTGTTATGTTAACTTTATTCACAAACTTACTTGACATGTTTGCTTAAATGATAGTGGTAATTAGTTTTGGATTATAGGTGATCATTAGTTTCTTTATATGTACTAGATATTCTGAAATCTCTCTTTATTTTCAAGTTAAACCAATAAAGTGTTTTGTGTGAGAAGATTTCAAGCTAAACCAGACCCAAATTCTTGCTGTTTTCAATTTAGATTCTGAATCCTGCCTGAATGGCATTTCATTTGTTTGTTCATTCAGTATTTGTAGTTGTTAAGGGCTATATACCGTTCTAAGTGTATCAGCCTGTGTAATCCTCACAATAATTCCATTCATTGGTTCTATTTCTTAGGAGACTGAAGTGCTGAGAAGTTAGTTGATTTGCCCAAGTCTCAGCAAGGGAGTGGTGGAGCGGGGACGTGAACCAGGGCTATCTGACTCCAGGCCCCTGCCCTTAACCGTGGTGTGACACTGCTTTCATAAACCCTGCTGCACTCCTGCTCATCCTTTCTGAGTGTCCCTGTGAGCTGTGGCCACACCCTCAAGGATGGGAAGTCAGAAAATGTGGGTCTGAGAAGTCCTGAGGATGGAATGTGCAGCATAGTGACTATAGTTAATAGTACTGTATTGTGTATTTGAAAATTGCTTAGAGAGTAGATTGTAAAAGATCTCATCACACACAGAGACACATGATTATAGCGGTGTGTGGTGACAGAGGTAACCTAGACTTATTGTGGTGATCATTTAGCAATATATACAAATATCAAATTGTTACATTATATACCTGAAACTAATATCATTGTGTATGTCAATTATATCTAAATTTAAAAGAATTAAAGAAAAACCTAAAAGAAAATGTGGGCCTAGCTTTGAGATTAGGCCTCACATTTTGTGTAAGATCATAAGAAGACTGGAGTCAGTTCAGTTCAGTTCAGTTGCTCAGTCGTGTCCGACTCTTTGCGACCCCATGAATTGTAGCACGCCAGGCCTCCCTGTCCATCACCAACTCCCAGAGTTCACTCAAACTCATGTCCATCGAGTCAGTGATGCCATCCAGCCATCTCATCCTCTGTCGTCCCCTTCTCCTCCTGCCCCCAGTCTCTCCCAGCATCAGAGTCTTTTCCAATGAGTCAACTCTTCGCATGAGGTGGCCAAAGTATTGGAGTTTCAGCTTTAGCATCATTCCTTCCAAAGAAATCCCAGGGCTGATCTCCTTTAGGATGGACTGGTTGGATCTCCTTGCAGTCCAAGGGACTCTCAAGAGTCTTCTCCAACACCTAACCAAAGGCTCTGAAGTAATAAACTTTTAAGGAGAGGGGGAAACGCCTTTAGAGACTTGAATATTTTCTTTTTGTGTGCTTCATATTGTATTTTTTTTTAATAAAAAAGTTACTGATACAGTTAATGCTCTAACCTTTTCTTCTCCCTCCTAGGGGGTCACCATGATCTCAAAATTGTTGTCTGCCATTCTTAGGCATATTTTTGTAGTTTCACCATTTAGTACATAAATATCTTCATCAATACCTTTAGTAAATGATAACAAGTAAGTATATGTTTAAGAGCATAGATATACTAGTTGGCATCTTTAGTGACTCAGATGATCAAGTTACATGTTTTTAGTTTTCTTTTCCCCCCTTAATTCCTGTTTTGTTGTTTTTATGTGCTGGGGTTTCTGCGCTTATATGAGATTATTTTTGCCTCTTTGTTTGAAACACCCCATGCAGTAATATGTGCTTGGAAAGCTTATTAGGTGTGATGGTTGAATTTTCCCAAACTCTGGATCAAAGGCAAAAATAAGTATTTATGAGAAGGACTAACTAGGCATCTGCTGAACTAATAAGCCTTTTACCTCTTTGGTTCTTACTCAAATAACAGGTTCTTAAGAGTCTTTGAAAACACTTTAGATTGTGCTTTTGAAAAGTGACTTGGGCATTAACAAGAAGTGGAACCTGCCACTGCTGTGATAGTAATGCTGTTATTAAGCTTTCTTCTGTGATCTAAACAGTACCTGTTCTTTACTGAGTTTTCTTTTGTTGAGTAGGAAACTGGATTGAGCACAGACGCCCACATTTGTGGCCAGCTGAGATGTATGTTTACTAGTCATCTGATGCCAGGTTTTGAGGGCAGTAGACACTTCGTACAAAGAGAATGCAGTCATCCCTCAGTGGCTGCTGGGGTCTTGTTCCAGGACCCCCACCGACACCAAAATCCTGGGATGCTCCAGTCTCTTACATAAAAAGGCTTCATATCTATGCAGACCCTATGCACATCCTCCCATACACTTTAAATTAGCTAGGTTACTTATGATACCAAACATAATGTAAATGCTTTGCAAATAGTTGCCAGGTTTGCAGCAAAGTTTAAGTTTTGTAACTTTCTGAACATTTTTTTCCAAATACTTTTGATTCACAGTTGAATCTGCAGATGCAAAAACCACAGATACAGAGGACTGGCTGTATTGTTGGGTGTTAACACTTAAATATACCCTTCAGAATCTACTTACCGTTTTCAAAAACTTTTAGAGGGAAGAGGCCAATAAAACAATGAAGTAACAACATAAATAAGGTTCCTTTGTCCTCTTTGTCCCTCTGTCCTCTCTGAGCTAAGTTTACATTTGTGTGATTTCTTCTTTGACCTTTCCATATGGTAAGTACTTACACAGAGTTTACCCACTTAAATTAACAGATTATAAAGAAGAGGAAACAGGTGACGTTTAATATATTTGTGTTCCAGTTTAATAATGCCTTTCTAATATACAAAAATCGAGTGTGACTTTGGTATCACCGTCATTGTTAGGCCAGCATTTTGACATTCCTCTTAGTTCTTAGGTTTTTCCTTATCTCTGAGTCCTGATTTTGGCATATGTCCATTCTGTGTATCCATCAAGGCTGATGTGGTGCATGAGCACTCTGTTCATTTCCTCCTCCAGGGTGGTCTTGTTATTTTTCTTTTCCTTTCCTTTTTAATGATTCAGATAAATGTATCCATGCTGTATTATTTTCCTTATAATTTCTCATAAATATCCTCCAGTGAAGAGTTATAAGCTAGACTGTAGGTGCAGGGCATGCTGTGATACGACTTAACTCCCAGTGGATTTCCCCGCATGTGTTACTTTCGTATCTTTGTCATTGACGTTCAGAGTGGCCATCGCCACAGCATCCTAATAGCATATGTTTTTCTTTCTGCTGCTCTTCTACCATAATGCCATGATGTCTGTCGTAGTGTCTCCTCCTCCCAGCTTACTGATCCCTTTGGTGAATCCCTGCCTTCCTGCCTGCAGCTATTATTGACCTTATTTTTCGTCACCTGTGTTGGTCTCTGAGCCCACAAGAGATTTTCAAGAGGCTGATTGGGTCACTCACCCTTGACTGTTTTCCATGGTAAATACTGGTAAAACTCTTCCTCCTCTTGACTGTCTTCCATGCTTTTAAAAGATTATGAAAGTTGTTTTCCTTCTCCACAAGCTTTTTTTGAGGTGAGCACCATGTTTAGATTTGTGGGTGCATGTGTTCTGTGCTGACTCACAAAGGGAGCTTGGTTGACCCCTGGGTCCTCCACGTGAGCGGCAACAGGAAGTATCTGGGAGTGTGCTGTTGTGTGTGTCCTGTGGAATTCGGAAGGTTGACTTCTGGCCAGGACTGTGATTTACTTGCTAGTGTAGAGCTCTTCTGAACTAGCCATACCCTTCTCTTTGGCAGTTCTTAAAAGTGCACAGAGAGTAATGACTTTGTAGGTGGAAATTCTTTGATTTGAGCCAAAGTTTTAACAATACAATTGTATGGGCAGGAGGGAACCATTACAGTTGTCCTTTGGAATCCATGGGGCATTGGGTCTAAGACCCTTTGTTGTTGTTGTTGTTCTTGTTGTTTCGTCTCCCAGTTGTGTCCAACTCTTTGCGATCCTGTAGACTGCAGCACACCAGGGCCTCCTTGTTCCTCACCATCTCCCAGAGTTTGCCCAAGTTCATGTCCACTGCATCAGTGACCCCTTGTGGATGCCAAAATCCATCAGTGCTAAAGCATTTTATGGAACAGAGTGTTGTGCTAGTGGTTTCTACCAGATTCATTTTGACTTCTGGTTAAAAATTTGATAGAGATCTACAAGTTTTGTCTAGGTTCACATTTTATTTCCATAGCTGCTGCTGCTAAGTCACTTCAGTCGTGTCCGACTCTGTGCGACCCCATAGAAAAATCCCAACAAATACTAGTTTACCCCACATTCACAATATGGAAAAATAATTCTGTCCAGAAAATAAAAAGACTACTTTGTGTACATGTGTGGATTATATTTTATAAGATTGCTACTGCTTGATGTATAAAACTGTACCCATTTCAAACATTTGTAAAAGTTGAGTGGGAATTCTGTAATTGAATTATTCATGAGTACGTATAATCTGCATGCATTTGTGAATGAACCTTGTGTGAGTTGCAAATGTTTATTATGTCTTCTTAGGGCTGGATCGAGATTGTTGGATGTGCTGACCGTTCCTGTTATGACCTGTCTTGTCATGCGAGGGCCACCAAAGTCCCACTCGTAGCTGAGAAACCTTTGAAAGAGCCCATATCCTTTCTGGTCACTTCTGCAACTCAGGAGTAAACATCTTGAAAATGAATAAGTTCAAGACTGTACCTTGATCTGTGGATAAACTGAGATGTTTTGGCACTTTATTTAAACCAATCATTTTATGCATATCACTGTTCCTTTCTTGTTCTCTTTACCTATAGTCTAACATGTGCCCACTCAGTGTTTGGTCCTTGAGAGAAAAATACTCTGTATCTTTCAGGATGTTGACGTTTTTCTCAGCCGTTTCCAACACCTGCATCTGCATACGTGCTCTTTAGATAAAGGGTGCTTGGTGAATGTTTTCTCTGCTAAAAGATGAATGCCCTTTTATGATGAAATAATGTATCTCATTTGATCTGTAGATCAGCAGAGGAGAAATTTCCTTCCTTTACCAGACAATGAGATTGTAAGTTCATCTAAGGGCTAGAGTGGTGACAGGAAGTAGATCCTATTGTGCTGAGACATAAAGAAACGAATGAATTGTTATCAGAGTTCATTATGCTCTGTATTGGGTTGTATTGCTGATTAGATAATGTCCCTTTATCTCATTGTAACTCTGAAAAAGTATTTTTTGATGATGTTTACTTATTTTGAGTGGGGTTTATCTGAATGATTTTATGAGTAGTTGTTTTGTCTTGCCCTTGAAATCAGCATAAAGAGGATTTTGGATATCAGTAGGGAACTGGTGGTAGTTTTAAGTCAGTGAAGGCTTGTCCTCAGGATCATTTCCAGAAGTACTGGGCAGTTCTGTAGCTTTGTATTCCTTGACCCCTTCATACAAAACAGTCAGTGTTGTTCAGTTTGAACCCAATAAGGGAGCAATTGGTAAGGCATATAAGAAGGATGCAAAGCTGGTGATGGAGTACCTTGCCATTTGTGATGAGTGTTACATTACAGAAATGGAGAAACTACTGAATGAAAAAGGGTAAGTTTTAAGATGTGTACTTTAACATGGGCTCCAGTCAGCTATGTTCTCTTTGCCATGTTTTAAAAATTAGGGGGAGATTAGTTTCTGTAGAAATTTTTGCAAGTGAGTACCATCTCTTGGCTACTTTTAAGGGACTGTTTGTTAAGATTTTGGCGTTGTGACCTGAAATAGACTTGAAATGGACTACAAAGATCTTTTTCCTCCGAATAACTTTTTTAAAGGAAGAGACTTATCGATGATAATTAGAAACTACATCTATCTCTCAAGTCAGTACCCTTTTTCTGAGTTTTGGAGTCCTGAGCATAATTGTTGTAAGTATAAGTGAAAAACCATAGAGAAGACTCTTTAAAGGAATTCAACAAAATTCAGCACTAAGCAGTGCAGAATTTACTATGTCTGGCAAACAAAAAAATCTCTAGCCATATGAAAAAGCATGAAAAGACCCAAAATAAAGAGAAAAATTAATCAAAAGAAATACCCAGAAGTGACAAGCATCATGGAATTAATACAGAAGGATGTTAAAACTGTATTCATGTGCTCAAGGTCATAAGAGAAAACATGAACATATGAGGTGGGAAATGGAAAAGTACATATTTTTAAAAACCAAATGGAACATCTAGATAGAGGTGATATCACAAATGTAATTGTGTGTACATAGCCACAATACAGTAGAATGAAATCTTCTCAGGTTCTTACAGACAAAAGCCTATACCCGCTGAAAATGTCTTTTCAAAAAAAAGTACTTGAGGAAAAAAGGATAATATTTTCAGACAGAAAACTTAGAGGATACATTGTCAGCCAGAGTTATACTACAAGAAATGTTAAAGGAGTTCTTCAGGCAGAAGTGTGGAAATTTAGATCTACCCAAAGAAACTAAGAACTCTAGAAATGATGGCGATGTGGGTGATATGAGTGACATTTTCTTTCACTGATTTAAAATGACATCCCTGAATTTCTTTAAAAGATAACGGGTTGTTAAGAGAAAAATATTAAGTATATTGTGAAATTTGTAATGTGTGGAAATAGCATTTGTGTCATCAGCCCAAAGGATGGGAGCCAAGAATTGGGAATGTGTAAGAATGTGTATACTTTTGTTAGGTGCACATGTTACATATGCTAAGTTTAATAAAAGGGACATGTGGTCAACTTTAGAGCAATTGCCTGGATAAGACACGGAGAAACCAAAGGGATGTAACTAATAAACCAATAAGGGTGCTAAAATAGAATAATAAAAAATGCTCTAGAAAAAGATAGGAGAAGAAAAATGAACAAAGAACAGATGAGACAAATAGAAAACAACTCAGGAAATGGTAGCTTTCAACTCAACAATATTGATAGTTATTTTAAGTATAATGATCGAAACACTCAAATTAATAGCCATGTCAGACTGGTTAAAAATTCGAGACCCAGTTAAATATTGTTTACAGGAAACCGACTGTAATTTTAATACAGACATACTTCGGAGATATTGTGGGTTTGTTTCCAGACCACTGCAATAAATTTGTCTCAGTAAAGTGAGTGACACAAATCTTTTGGTTTCCCATGTAAAAGTTATGTTTATACTATAATGTACTCTGTTAAATGTGCAATAGCATTATATTTTTAACAACAGTGTATGTACCTTAGTTTAGAAATATTTCATTGCAGAAAAATGCTAACCACTATCTGAGCTCTCAGCAAGTGGAAATCTTTAGTAACATCAAAGTCTTTTACTGATTATAGATCACTATAACAAGTATAATAATAATGAAAAAGTTTGAAATATTGCGAAAGTTACCAAAATGTGACTCAGAGACATGAAGTGAGCAAATGCTGTTGGAGAAGTAGTGCTGATAGACGTGCAAACGCTGGGTGGCCACAAGCCTTCAATTTGCCAAAAAACGCAAAGCTTGTGCTTCTTGTGAAGCACAAGAAAGCAAGGTATGCCTCTATTCAAATTTAAGTTTAAAGGGAAAAGAATTTTAAAAATATTTCCCATAAAAACATTAATTAGGAAGGTGGAGTGCCTTGTTAACATCAAAGGAAACTTAACAAGAAAAATTATCAGGTTGTATTTCATAACGATAAAGGGATCATCAATTCATCAAGAACATACATCACTTCTAGCCATGTGTGCCACTAAAAATCACTTCAAGATATGTAAAGCAAACTTGACAGAACTGAAAAGATAATTAGACAAATTCCCAGATACAGTTAGAGATTTTTATACCCCTCTCAGTGACTGGTAGACAAAAAGAATTGGTAGGAGTTTGAAGGTATAAACACTATTTATCAACCTACTTATTGTTTTTAGAATCCCTAATAACTGGAGTATATACTTTTAAGTACATTTGGAACATCTTTCGTATTTTTTTATATCACAATGCAAAGAATGACTTGGCATTTTCAAAGGATTTTTTTTTTTTTAATGCAGTATGGGAGTCTGCTTATGGTCTGCAAACCCTGAACATTTTATAACTGAATATTTCATGATTAGCTCTATACAGAAAGTTTGCCAAACCTTGTCATAGACGTTAGGCTAAGTGAAAGAAGCATTACACAAAAGATTATATGCCAGACTCTAGGAAAGACAGACCTAGTTTAGAGTAATAGAAAGCACATCAATGGTTGAGTGAGAACGGAGGGGATCAAAAGAGAAGGGACCGAGGGGAACTTTCGGGGCCATGGTGGGTGCATATGTATGTGTATTTGTCAGCTATTGCAAGATGAACACTAGAAGTTGAAGATAAAATTATCTGTTTCAATAGGAAAATTTTAAAACATTTCTGGTCTCCTAGAATTAATGTCTGTTTATGCTAGAATAACCTCATATCCCATTAAAGTTAACATAGGTTACTAACAGATTTATATACACACAAGACAGCTTTTTAAAAATTATTCTCAAATAATAACTATCTCGCTTTTTAAAAATTATTCTCAAATAATAACTATCTCCTTGCTAATTTCAGCTTTTTTATAACTGTTACATACCCTACACTTAGACTGTGCTCACAGAGAAAATGTATATGATACTGTCTATGTGGAGTCTTTAATGCATGCATGCACAAACTCCAGAATAGTAAAAATGGAAGAAATCAATGAAAATCATTCATATGATGCATGAGATTATCAGTGTTAAAAATTAGCAGAATGCAGTGTACCATGTACCAGCCATACAGCTCCAAGGACAGCCACATGAGGGCTCTCTTATCCTAGCACCAAGCTGCTCGTGAGACCAGACACATCTAAATTGATCATAACGTAATGAAATGCCTCATAAGCTAAAATACAGGTATTACATGAAGTGCTTTATAAAGGTGAATTCTTATAACCTGAAATGGAATGGGCATATCTCAGGATATAAACATGAAACAGTCAGTGATTTGCGGGGGATAGTATTTTATATTGACATATCAAGCAGAATCTTTAAACCTCTTTTAAGCTGATCTTCATCAGCATAAGTATAAAAATTTAGTTTGGAAAAAGTGTGGGAATTTAAAAATTCTTTCTGTAAGATGGCAAGTTGGTCATTTTTACATTTGGTGGGTTAGTAATGAGAACAGTGGTCTTTTGCCAGCAGACCTGTTTCTGACAAATGTATTGTAATTATTCTATAACAGTTTTTAAAGAAAATTTCTTTGGTTTTATCTTTATCTCAGAATCGAGGAGTTGGTCACTAAGTCCCTTGTGGAATTTTATAAGACTAACCACATGTTTGAGTGCCTCCCAAAATACTGTTTGGTGCTGTTGTTAGAATAATACTTAATTTGGTACTCCTGGGGCTTCCCTGGTGGCTCAGAGGTTAAAGCGTCTGCCTCCAATGCGGGAGACCCGGGTTCGATCCCTGGGTCAGGAAGATCCCCTGGAGAAGGAAATGGTAACCCACTCCTGTATTCTTGCCTGGAGAATCCCATGGATGTAGAAGCCTGGTAGGCTACGTCCACGGGGTCGCAAAGAGTCAGACACGACTGAGCGACTTCACTTCACTTCACTTTGGTACTCCTTATGAAAAATTTAAATTTGACTTCAGTTGTTATATCTGGATTGTTGACCAAGTTGTATTACACTTAAAATGAAAAGAGGTTTAGCAATCTGTAAAACTCTTTTAAATTAAGGCATGGGCATATGTGTTTTCACTAATCTATGCTTTGTTTCATTGTAGGGAATTTACTGTTGAAACTGAAGGGAAAACATTTCAGTTGACAAAAGATATGGTCAGTGTGAAGAGATTCCAGAAAACACTACATGGTAAATTTGTAAAAATAATTAAGGAACAAGCAGACAAAAATTATTACTCCTTAATGGCATTTTTTTTTAAGTTTCATAGCATGACTTTTATGGAAAATTTGAAGAAGAAAATGAATCCTTAATGTTACAGCCCTAAATTTGATGAATATGTTCAAGACATTACCTTGTTTTTTAAAAAATAAAGAAAAACATAATTGTACTCATACTTAAAAATAATAATGTCATCTTTATATGTTCTGTGACCGAGGCACATATGAAGAGTATCTCTTTGATTAAAAGCATCTCCCCCCACTTTAAGGAAAAATTCTTTTATTTTTTAAGCAAAAGAGAGAACTTATCCACACTGTCTTTTCTGGCAGATTAACTTATTAAAAGTAATTTAGGCTAGTGGTCGTTCATGCTTTTTAAAAGCAAGGAGATTATTGTTTTGTAGGACAAATTCTATGAGTTGTTAAGTGAATATTTTGGAGAAGGTATGAAGGATCCGTGGTTGAATTGATGCTCCTGGAAACTGAGAGTAGTGGGTATTTGAGACACTACTGCCCGTGGAGTGAGCTGGCCTCCTTTTCCATTTGTTTTTGGCCTGCCTCGTTGTTACTAGGCTGCGTGGAGCTGTAAAAGCAGTCAGTGCAGTGATAGGAGAGAGCAGGGAAGCCCTTCTTCATGCTCTGAAGCCTTTTAGCCACATCCCAGCAGCTGGCTTAGAGCTGTCCTTCAAGGTGCCACCTTATGGGCAGAAAATGCCTTGGTCATTTCTCAAATGTTATTCTCATGTGTGAGCTTTTGGTTCCAGTTATCTCATTTCTCTTGAAACAAGCTCTCGAGGTGAGGGTCAGTTTAGTTAGTGCTTAGCCATGGTTCCTTTCTGAATAATAAGTAATAATGAAGACAATTCCTGTGTATACCAAAGTATAACTGCGCCCATGGGAAGAGCTGTGGGTTCCCTGGTCTTTGATTGACTGCTGGTACCTGAGCAAACTCTTCTCTAACAGACTCCTGACCCCAGAATCTTGGAAATACAATAGCAGTAACGTGACTGTCTTAAGGAGTTCTCATCCAGATAGTAAGATAAAGAGTAAAGCACAAATCACATGATACTTGTGTGTAGGAGTTGTTTTCATTAAATTTGCCAGCTGTGGTGGTGGATTTTTAATTCTAGCAAAGTCTTACAGAAGCTCTAGAGTTTCAATGCTTTCTGCACAGGTGAGGCAGAAGGCATTGCTCATAGCTTACCAACTTGATGAAGGAATACACTGGTATCTTGTTTTATTTTTTATGGTATATAAACAATTAAATTTGGTGAAAAAAAAGTTTTCCTCTCCAGTTTTCTCTTTAAAGGCATCATGTTTTCTACCAGGAAATAGTTTTCAGGAATGTTCTGATTTTTTTGTCCTGCTGTACAGGATCAGTCACCATCCATCTAGAATAGAGATATTTTTAGGGCCAGTTAGAATTGTTTCGAGAGGACCCAAAGTGCATCATGTGGGGTTTAAGAGAGTCTTACTGAATTTCTGTTTCTCTTGCAGTGGAAGAAGTTATTCCAAGTGTAATCGAACCCTCTTTGGCCTGGGCAGGATCATGTATACGGTATTTGAACATACATTCCAGGTTCGCGAGGGAGATGAACAGAGAACGGTGAGTTGCCATGCAGGGTGCACTGTCTGTTGTCTTACAGTGTCACAGAATGACATTTCCTGAGTGATGTTAAGACAACTCTGAAACAATCAGTTATTATTTACTGAAATATTAACACCTTTGCTTAGCTGTTTACGAAGCAAAGCACTTCCTTTTATCTCATTTGTGCTTTAGAATGTGTAGGCTATTCCAGATGCCATTGTTTTAGTTGCTTCTGAGTTCTGAGACAACATACTACTTTGGGAAAGCTGTCTGTGTTGCATCAATGGAAGGAGTGCTCCTTTCTGGATATACTTGTGTTTTTAGAAAATTGGGAAGGAGGCGATGATTTATAGAATTTGGACAAACTTAAAAACTGTATTTATACTTTGGTAAAGCATTAAAAGGAACCTTCTCAAACTGCATGAAATTGTCTCAGGTATTTTGAGAGTAAAGATGTAAATCCCTAGGTTTTAGTCCAGAGATACAGATTCAGTAGTTCTGAGACCCCAGGATCTAGTTTTGTGTGTGTGTGTGTGTGTGTGTGTGTGTGTTTATAAGAAACCCAGATGATTCCATTGTGGGAGACTGACAGATTATAAATTGAGCAGAAGTATGTGATGTGTAGGTTTTCCCAGCATTCAAACCTAGCTAACGCTGCATGTTGTTAAGAAGTCTTCATCCCTCGTTTTCTTCTGGCTCCAGTGCTTTTGAATTGAAAGCTTGTTGTTGAATCACGACGCTGGGATTCTTGGCCCCCGGAGGAGAAGAATTCAATCCGGGGCCAGAGACGAGGCTGGATCGCTCAGAGCTTTTGTGTAACAAAGTTTTATTAAAGTATAAAGGAGATAGAGAAAGCTTCTGACATAGGCATCAGAAGGGGGTAGAAAGAGTACTCCCCTGCTAGTCTTTAGCTGGGTGTTATATAGGCACCAGCAGTCTGTTAATGAAAGAAAGGAATGTCTCAAAA
This sequence comes from Nanger dama, assembly GCA_917880005.1. Classification (NCBI taxonomy): domain Eukaryota; kingdom Metazoa; phylum Chordata; class Mammalia; order Artiodactyla; family Bovidae; genus Nanger; species Nanger dama. The sequence goes on from CAKJTW010000022.1 coordinate 32,172,067, forward strand.
CTTAGAATGGCACCAGGCCCCTCACCCCTAAGATGTATTTTGGGATAACCTTGGCTCCAAATGGTTTATCTTAGGCCATAAAATGATTAACTTGAATCTTGAAGAAGGGCAGATCACCGTACAAATAGTTTCATTTATATAGATTAGAGGAACAATATCGGAGTATAACATACTGGTTTATCAAGTAGGTTCTGGGCCCAAAAGGCGGAACCGACTTGAAGATAGAGCTTGGGGTAAATACATAGTATATTAGCATAGCTTAAGATAAACATTTCCATAAGAAAAGGCAATGGTTAACTTTAAGTGAAACTAGGTGTCATTATAGCAACACAGAATTTTAAGAGAAACCTCCTTTTAAATTTGTATAGAGAAGGAGAAAATATCACTAGTTTGTTTCCTCCTGCCACTTAAGAGAGATAAAATGTCTGACACTTACAGGCTATTTCCTCCGTTTGGAGACCCCTGGCCTTCCTGCCTGTTACCCTCTCAGAATCACTCACTGCTCCATGTCTTCCACATAGCTCTTCATTATGGCTTATTTCACCTTTCTCACCTGACCTCTGGTTGTGGAAATTATACTCCTTTGATGTATAACTACAGGTTTCCAGGAAGATCACTCAGAAGAAGACTGCTAGAGAGGAAAGGTTGTACAGATCAAATTAACTGAAAGAAGCATTCTTACCTGTGTGACCAGCTAAAGTTGAGTGTGTACACAATGCTGGACATCAGCTCTGTAGTTTATCCTAGGGCGTTTAGACTTAAAGATGAACTGATTAGTTCTTGGTTGGATGTCATCACTGACTTGATGGACATGACTTTTGAGCAAGCTCCCGGTGTTGATGATGGACAGGGAAGCCTGGCGTGCTGCAGTCCAGGGGGTTGCAAAGAGTTGGACATGACTGAGCAACTGAACTGAACTGAACTGATGAGTTCTTAGCACCAGTATTTTGAAAAGTTTGACACAACTATTGATAATGTACAGCTAGTAAAGCTACTCTTTTATTCTGTGCCCTAAAGTCACTTCTTCATTTCCTGACATTTAAGGAGTGGCTTTTCATTCATTAACAGATAGAAGGAACCTGAGCCTGGACCCCAGAGATAAGATATAAGGGATGGTTCTTCCTGAAGAATGACATCATACTTTACTTAGTGTGCCCTTTTTTAGAAGCCAACTTTGCTTCAAACTTTTCCTGGTTATTTTTCTAATGAGTTTTTTTTAAAAAAGGCTTTCAGTTATTCCTGCTTCCCTGGTGGCTCAGAGGTTAAAGCATCTGCCTGCAATGTGGGAGACCTGGGTTCGATCCCTGGGTTGGAAAGATCCCCTGGAGAAGGAAATGGCAACCCACTCCAGTATTCTTACCTGGTGAATCCCATGGATGGAGGAGCCTGGTGGGCTACAGTTCATGGGGTTGCAAAGAGTCGGACATGACTGAGCGACTTCATTCACTTCACTTTTGACTCTATAATGATAAAACTAAAGTTGTGATAGAAATTTCTTAAAGGCTAGGCAAGAATAAGTTACAGTGTTTTATGAATTACCTAGAGATTTCATCATGAAGGGGAATTTGATTAGGCTGCAAGAAGCCAAAAATGTTTCTAAATTACTAGCACATAGTCCCTCGATCCATTTTCCTATAAATTTGGTATAAAAGCAAACAAACCATTTTTCTATAAAGTCAGTTCCCCTCTTCTCTGTCACATTAAATGGAATTATCACAAGAGGAGGAGAGGAGTGGAATTAAGAGTGTTCCACAATTCATGTGCCATATTGGTGCAGTCTAGGGTTTACTTGGAGAAGGCAATGGCACCCCACTCTAGTACTCTTGCTTGGAAAATCCCACGGATGGAGGAGCCTGGTAGGCTGCAGTGCATGGGGTCGCTGAGAGTTGGACACGATTCAGTGACTTCACTTTCACTTTTCACTTTCATGCATTGGAGAAGGAAATGGCAACCCACTCCAGTGTTCTTGCCTGGAGAATCCCAGGGACGGCGGAGCCTGGTGGGCTGCTGTCTATGGGGTTGCACAGAGTTGGACACAACTGAAGCGACTTAGCAGCAGCAGCAGCAGGGTTTACTTACAGTGGAATATTCACCATTACTTGACATTTTAAAATTAATTAGGCTTTTGGGGGCCAAACTGGACCCCATGTCATTCATTATTTTTATGGGACCTATTCATTCTTTTTTATTTATTTATTTATTTATTTATTTTATTAAATTTATTTATTTTTTTAATTACAATACTGTATTTGTTTTGCCATACATTGACACGAATCAGCCATAGGTGAACACAATCTCCCAATGCCGAAGCCCTCTCCCACCTCCCACCCCACATCCTCTACTTGAATCATCCTGTGCATCAGCCCCATGCATCCTGCATCCTACATTGAACATAGATTGGCGCTTCGTTTCGGACCTATTCATTCTGAGTCCCATATTCTTGGCTTCAAGTGAACCTTTTGTACAGATCCTTTTTAAGAATTATCTTCAGCTCTCATTTCCAACCCCAAATGGTAGAATTGTTCCTTTTTCCAAATATTTTTGCTTTTTATTTCTGAGTAACTCTGAAATCTGTTTCAGGAGCAGTTTAGGAGGGCTGTATTTCTCTCTGGGTATACAGAACCTCATTTTGGTTTTTTGTTTGTTTTCTTCCTACTGTTTATTTGGGACATGCATTTGTAAGCTAATTAAATTGTTCTGTTTTACTTAGTCACTAAGACTCAGACATCCTTCAACTATGCTGAATCTCTTAAAGGACAGAATGGAATTTTGTCTGTTGACACTACTTTTTTGATGATTTGGGAAGTAAGGCTTTTAAGTAGTACCAAATAATTACCATCTTAGATGTCAGTTTTCAAAATGCTTTACATCATTTAATATTTTTATGATTGACCTGCAAAGTAGGCAGAGCAGATAGCAGAGACCTGTGTTTTAGACAGAGAAGCTAAGATCATAAGAGAGGTAGAGTTCACTGAGTTGGTCCAGATTCTGAGCTGAAAACCAGATCTTTGTGATTCTGACTCTGATTATCCTGCTGTCTGTTTTATCACACTGCTTTTTACATCCTATTTTTCGGTATTTTGATAGTGAAATTTGGACGTTAATGTTTAGAGCTTTATACACTAACGCATTTGGATATCTTTTTAAATCATCTAGTTCTTCAGTTTCCCTGCCGTAGTAGCTCCATTCAAATGTTCCGTCCTTCCATTGAGCCAGAACCAGGAGTTCATGCCATTCGTCAAAGAATTATGTAAGTAAATCCAGTTGGTTACTCTCCATGGGAATACTATCAGGCAGACTGAATTTTAGGAAATGTCTCTTAAAAAGAAAAAAAGTATTGAATAAAGAGTATGCTTGCTCGGGATGTTCTCTCCTAGCATTTGAGTGAGTTGGGATAGAACCGAAGAGTCAGACTGCATATTGCTTCTCCTGCTGACCCTGCCGGTCACTTCATCAGGGGACACCCAGTGGAGGGTGACAACCCTGCGGATATGCAGCCGCTGGACTCACAGCACTGGAAGGGATCTTTGCAGCCGTCTGGTGTGGCCCACACATTTCAGAGTTGGGAGATGGGAGGCATCCACTGAGCTGCTTGGGGCCACACCAGTCTCCTCATCTTGGCTGCTCATGCCCCTACAGCCGAATGAGGGGCAGGGATGAGTGAGGGTTTGGGCTCCAGCAAGGGCTTAAACTTTGGGAGTGCTCCTGTCTCTTGCAGCTGCAGCTTCTTGCTCTTTTGTGTTAGCTCCTGTTGTAACTTTCCTGAGCTCATATGACAGTTTAAATTTGCTGAATTTATTTTGGATAGCGGAGGCCTTGACCAGGCACGGCATCTCTCACAAAGTAGACGATTCCTCGGGATCCATCGGAAGACGCTACGCCAGGACTGATGAGATTGGTGTGGCTTTCGGCATAACCATTGACTTCGATACAGTGAACAAGACCCCTCACACGGCCACATTGCGGGACCGAGACTCCATGCGGCAGATCAGAGCAGAGGTGGCTGCCTTCGCTTTGGCATTTGTAGTCTTAAAAATGCTGGTTGCTTCCGAGCTGAGATGGATTTTGTTGTGTTTATGTTTCCCTTCTTGTTTTTGTCTTTTTCATTTTAATCATTAAGTTTGTATCAGATAGAGCACAGGTTTCCCAAATCCCCTAGGCCCAATTATGAAAATATTCATTAACACTTCTCTAATATTTTACAGCCGTTTGTATCACTCTGGGCTCATTCTCTGACAGTTTACATTTATGATTGTTTACTTGAACAAGAGAAATATGATCGCAAGTGGTTGTTGCCATAGTTTTATTGGCAGGCTTTCGGGGGGCTTAGACAGTTTTATCTTCATATTTCCATATAAGTGTACACACGAGTATGTATAAACTTCTTTATGCTAATCAATTCAAAACAGTGAATAATATTTCAGTAATTGTACTTGATCGGAAGGGAACCATGGAGATAGGAAAAGTATAGGAGGGAAAGAAAAGAGTGGCCACTTTGACAGTTGCCTGACCAGTTTATGTTGAGCGAGTTTGTATTTAGAGTGCCTTTCATTTGCTTTGCTTGTTACTAAGAGTTTGTAATAGGGAAAACAGGAGTGAAAGGCAGCTTTTTTCCCAAGGGAATTTTCAGTCTACCTTAGAGGTCACAGATTTCTGGCTCATCTTTTTACAATACCAGATCTCGCTACTCTGAACCTGTATTCCTGTCAGGCAGGGCTTCTCAGAGTGTGGTCCCTGGACCAGCAGCATCGGCATCACCTGGGAACTTGTTAGAGAAGAGAAATCTCCACCCCAGACCTGCTAAGTCAGAAACTGGGATGGAGCTGGGGTTTGGAGAGGGAGAGAGGGTGGGCAGAACTGTTTTAACAAGCCCCCAGGGACTTGCATGGCAGCCCAGTGGTGAAGACCCTGTGCTTCCAATGCAGAGGTGCAGGTTTGATCCCTGGTCAGAAAGCTAGGATCCCACATGCCTCACAGCCAAAATGCCAAAACCAGAAAACAGAAATGACATTATAACAAATTCAATAAAAACATCAAAAATGGTCCACATCAAAAAAAAAAAAAAAAATTCTCTAAAAAAGAAACGAGCTTCCCAGATGATTCCTCTGGTTGGTCACTCAGGTTTGAGAACCCCTGCTGTGTGGTGGCCATCGTTGGTCCTGGCTGATGAACAGCCAGCCCCTTCCTTAGGGCCTTTTCAGTTTCCTGACTCCTTTCAGTCCTGTTACTTGAGTGATCGTGGTTCTAAGAGTTGAATTAATACGAATGAAGTAACTTCAGGTAGCCTGAAGGCTTGGAATGACTAGGAATGGCTCTGTGGGGAACTGGGGTACCCAAGGGAGCTGGCAGGGCTTTTGGGCTGGAGGAAGAGCAGGACCCCAGCCTGGGAGGGAGGTAAGCATAACTAGGTAAAGAGGCTTCGGTGGGAGTCACTTAGAAACACATCGTAGGGACCAGTTTCTGGAGGGATCCTGTCACTGTGTAGACAGGGACTCGACTATGTCGTTTCCTGAGTTCAAGTGAATCCTCTTTTTTGACAGCCTGATCCAGTTGGTTGATTCTGAGACTTCTCTTTTCTTTTACCCCAGGTCTCTGAGCTGCCCGGTGTTGTCCGTGATCTGGCCAATGGCAGCATCATGTGGGCAGATGTGGAGGCCAGATATCCTGTCTTCGAAGGTCAAGAAACTGGGAAAAAGAGGCAGTCGAAGAATGAGAACAGTTTCGGCAACTTCTAACTATTTGCTTTAATAAAAGAATAACTCTTACCATGTCCACTTTACAAAAAAACAAAACAGCATCTCAGTTCCTCCCCAGGACTACATTTTATCCTCAGTGGCTGCCTGATCTTACTCTCACAATTAAAGTTGAAGGAATTCTGAACAGACTTGTAACCTACATGCTCTTGTTTCTGCTATTTTTCTTTTCTTTTTTTTTTTTTTTTTGCTATTTTTCCTACCTTGGGTAGACAGTCATGACTTAATGTAAAACAGTGAATACACGTTAAACTTAACTTTAGTCATAAGACCATAAAACTCGCCTGGACCAGCTGATGGCGGTTAGTGTCTTTACAGAGCTGTGCAACTGCCAGCACCATCCAGTTCTAGAACATTTCCGTCACTCCTAAAAGAAATGGCATGCACATCCCAGGCCCGAGCACCCACTTACCTGTGTTCTCTCTCTGTGGATTTTTCTTTTCTGTTCTCCTTTTCTGAGGTGATGCATTGTGCTGAAGAGGTAGCAGTCTCTGAGTAAGGGGACTGGCTTCTGGGAGGTGCTGCGGTGTGGAGCAGGCAGCAGAAGCAGTGGAGAAGGAAGAGGCTTGCTGGGCTGGGGGTCAGGGCTGCTCACCGCAGTATCCTGATGACACTCTGCTCTTCAGAGTGTCCAGGTGGGGTGCATCAACAGAAACCGTCTATTTTAATTCTAAGGAGTACTTGTGCTTGGCTTCCCAGACAGCCCTGGAAATTGCTGAACTCCTGATGCTAGAGGAACCCCCTCTGCCTAGCTTTTGGCTCCGCTTTTGAGGGACTTCACTGCTATGATGTTTTTGTATAGAGTCAGAACACATGTGTTCATTTGTTAGGAAAAAATTCAAGGATGTGTGAGTTTGACCAGCTATTTATTTGCTGCGTTAAGACTATCGTCCTCTAGCATCCTATCGTCCTCTCAGACAGTAGAGGGGAGGGGAGGTGCCATATCCAGAATGTTTTCCTTGTCTTGAGAATGAAGAGCAATTGAAGAATCCCACTGGGATTCTCTCATCTTTATCTCTTCTCCAGTGGTGCCTATCACAGTGCTATACACAGTATGTAGTCAGTAAATAGACTTTGCATGAGTCTTGATTTTGAACAAACCTCTGGGGAAGAAATCATTTCACTGATGCTTATTTCTCCTCTGACCTATGCTTTTTAAAGTATTCATTATTAAATTAGAAGAAACTAGCTTTTAAATAAACTTGAGTTTTTATTTTCTAGGTATTTTTCACCCCTTATACTATAGCTCTTAACTTGGTGTATATTCTAGCATTCTCACACTGGGGCTCGGACAGAGGTATAAGGGGGGCAGTTGTCTTTACTACTTAACATTTATTTAACTTTTCACAGTGAGCACCTCCCTAGTCAATCACCCCAACCTCAGGCATTGTTAAGAGCTGCTTAATAGGAAAAATATATTAAACACGTAGATTAATCTACTTTGGATCATAAAGTATTGGAACCAGAGCTCTCTTCACGTTTCCTTGGCAAACACATTTGTCATGTGTTAGATGGTAGGTATGAATTCTACAAGCCCTGCTTTCTCTGGTCTTTCCTCTAGGTGCAATGCACGATTTCTCCCCAAAGAGCCCCTACTGCCTGTAAAGTGATTGATTACCTGCGTGGGGAAGCTGGGTCAGTAGCCAATGGTTCTGTCTGTCATATGCTTGCTTCTAAGCAAGCAGGGGAAGAGATGTTTTCTAAAGAGGCTCTACACACCAAAGAGTTGTGAGCACAACTCCTCTCTTCTGTTCATAGTCCAGTGTGTAAGCCAGGGACTTTCTGGCTTGATGTGTTATACAGCCCATTATTTATGCATTTGTATCAAACTGGGCTATCTTGAGAGCTGGCTAAGTAGCACTGTCCCAGAAGTCACACCTGTTCTCCATTCTTCTCAAAAATAGGAAGAAGGGTGACAGTCTGATTCCCATGGAATGTACATTAAGAAAACAGTAGTTCCTTGAAAACAGGTTGAATTCAGGACGTTCAGACAAGTAGTTGTGTCGAGAGAAGTGGTTGGTGCCTGAGTTCTGCAGGAGTCCAGAACCTTAATACTGCTTCATGGCTCATAATAAAATACTGAATATAGAGTGCTCCAGAATTCATTGTGAAGTCATAAACAAGTGATCCTACTAGTCAGGTGAGATAGTACTAGAGATGTCAGATTTTCAAAGGTCTTTGTGATAACAATTTGAAAAGTTATTTTGTCAAATCCCTTGATAGATTCATTCTAGACCCTTATTTATTAGTCCCTTGCAGTTCAGGAAGCAACGGAACTGGACATGGAACAACAGACTGGTTCCAAATAGGAAAAGGAGTACATCAACGCTGTATATTGTCACCCTGCTTATTTAACTTATATGCAGAGTACATCATGAGAAACGCTGGGCTGGGGAAACAAGCTGGAATCAAGATTGCCAGGAGAAATAATAACCTCAGATATGCAGATGACACCACCTTATGGCAGAAAGTGAAGAGGAGCTAAAAGCCTCTTGATGAAAGTGAAAGAGGAGAGTGAAAAAGTTGGCTTAAAGCTCAACATTCAGAAAATGAAGAACATGGCATCTGGGCCCATCACTTCATGGGAAATAGATGGGAAGACATTGGAAACAGTGTCAGACTTTATTTTTCTAGGCTCCAAAATCACTGCAGATGGTGACTGCAGCCATGAAATTAACAGACGCTTACTCCTTGGAAGAAAAGTTATGACCAAACTAGATAGTATATTCAAAAGCAGAGACATTACTTTGCCGACTAAGGTCCGTCTAGTCAAGGCTACGGTTTTTCCAGTGGTCATGCATGGATGTGAGAGTTGGACTGTGAAGAAGGCTGAGAGCTGAAGAATTGACTCTTGAGAGTCCCTTGGACTGCAAGGAGATCCAACCAGTCCATTCTGAAGGGGATCAACCCTGGGAGTTCTTTGGAAGGAATGATGCTAAAGATGAAACTCCAGTATTTTGGCCACCTGATGCGAAGAGTTGACTCATTGGAAAAGACTCTGATGCTGAGAGGGATTGGGGGCAGGAGGGGAAGGGGATGACCAAGGATGAGATGGCTGGATGGCATCACGGACTCGATGGACGTGAGTCTGAGTGAACTCCGAGAGATGGTGATGAACAGGGAGGCCTGGCCTGCTGCGATTCATGGGGTCGCGAAGAATTGGACACGACTGAGCGACTGAACTGAACTGAACTAACCAATATAAACTTAGGCTAATGGTAGTGGCTGTCTTGCCCAGTGGAGTCTATTCACAAGAGAACCAAATAAACCAGAAATCCAAATTATCAATTATCTCTGGATGCAGCTGCACTTAAATTAACCTCCTATCACTAGGGATAACTATTAATTTGCATGTCTTGGGAGGGGCTAGGATGAAGAGGTTCAGATAGCATCAGTCACGTTGAAGAGCCTTGCACCAGCATCTTTGCTGATAGTCCGACTATGTGTAAGGCAGGTTTTGTTTGCTTGGCATTTGTCCACCCCCAAAGAAGTTTAGTTGAAGATTCAGCATATGAATGGATGAATAATTTTATTGTGCCTAAAAAATTCGCCTGTCTCTTCAATAAGTCTTGGTTACTGGGCTGCGTCTAAGCAGTAATTGTGTTCGGATCATGTGGAAGGGATTGATGGCTCTTCTGGAAATTGGGTTATTATTTGGGAGCATCACCAGGAAATGCCTGAGAGCTGTAGCCTATGGCCCTGACCTCACCAGGAGCTCCTCTGGTCCTGGTGACTTCTGTGCTCCCAGTTGTGATGGTGTACCTTTCTTGCATGATTAAGGATACATCTTTTTAAACCTTTTGCAGCAGTGAGAGTTAGGACGGTAGTTGTCAACCCTGCCTGCACACTGGAATCACTGGAACTTTGAAAAATGCTCATGTATGTGCACCCTTCAAGCCAATTTACTGAGTTTTGATGTTCAGACAGCAAAGTTTTGAAAACCCCCTTAGGAAAACCTCTGCTAAAACAGATATTTTGGCTCAAGCCATAAAAAGGCTGAGTCCTGCCCTCTCCCGCCCCACTCCAGAGTGGGGAAGCATCTTCTGAACAAAATTTTTACTGACAACAGGTTAAAAGTTGTCATTAAAAATACCAAAGTTTCCAGAAAAGATGAATTTAGCAGGCATTGTTTTATGTTGCTCTGGTGAAGTGTCAGTAAACGTGCTCTCATGAATCCTCCACGGCTCATATCCTGCCTTGTCCAGTGTTGGGGTTCAGGCCTCCCCTCTGCCCACCTCCCCTTCAGGACTTAAGTGGTTGGAGCTCAGTATTTCCAGGGAGAATGGCACGTTTGCTGGGTGCCTATCACATGCTGGATGCCTATCACATCTCTATTCTAAGAGAGGTCCTTTGTGTTCTCTCTTTTCACCCTTAAGGTAATTTAAATATTACTGTCCTTTAAAAAAGAAGAAAAAGTAAAAGTGTTAGTCGCTCAGTCATGTCCGACCCTTTGGAACCCCACAGACTATAGCCCACCAGGGTCCTTAGTCCATGGGATTCTCCAGGCAAGAATACTGGAGTGGGTTCCCATTTCCTTCTCCAGGGGGTCTTCCGGACCCAGGGATCAAACCCAGGTTTCCTACATTGCAGGCGGATTCTCTACCATCTGAGCTCTCAGTTACTTACTAACACAGTTCCAAACAGTCTGTTGCTGTCGGGAAATGCTTGCTTGTACATAACCCTCGCCCTACAGCTCAGAACCTTTCCTTCTTGTCCCACAGTTTGGAGTTTGTGAATGCAGATTTTCAGCCAGGTTAGGAAGTCTAGGCTTCTCAGCCGTGACTTAACTTCACGAGAAGCTGTGCTTGTAGACCTGTCTTTGAGGAGGGTGTTGCCAGCACTAGGGATGACAATGAGGGAAAGAAGAGGCATGAAAACTGTTCGCAGGCTCTGGTAGACTACAGCACTGATTTTTTTCTGTCTCCACAAACCCCTGTCTGTCCTCAACCACCAATTTTGCTTAATACCCTATCAAGCTCAAATTTTCCTCCCCTCCCCCCTTCCCATTCTTTCTCTCTCCCTTGCTCATCTTTCTACTTTAATCTCTTGTCCACATTTTCCCATTTGGGGTATTTACCGCAAAACACAATTCTTACTTAGCATCAGGAGATTCACAGTGTTCTTGTGTACCTCAATATGTAGATTTACCAAAACCCTTTGGACATCATCTGTGTAGCCATTTAAGATTCTTTGCTCAGGTTAGGACGTGTATCAGAACTGGGCCATCGGTCCAGCAGCTAGAGCACAAAATACGCATAGCTGTCTGCTGTCTGTGGCTGTGAGGAGGGCTAAGAGAGTTACTACGCAGGAAACATAAGAGGCTCTAGCTTAGAGAGGGGAGAGCTGGCACCTGAATCACTCAGTTCTTTTTCTGCTCTCCTTGAGAATTCATTTCCTTTTCTGAAACCTGGTTGAACAGAACGATTTCAGATTTTAGTAGGTTGGTCCGTAAATCGACTAAGTAAAAGCTTTCTCCTTTACTCCCTCAGAGTCACCAGCAGAGGTGGTTGAGTGGGAGGCGTCTGTCCTTGGCCTGACTTCTCTCTGCTGGTTGATACTTGGGTTCAAAATCTGCAGCCATTCTTGTTTTCCTGTTCAATGTCATTTCCTGCAGGTGAGATATTATCATAGTAAAGCACTGACTCTGGAGGCAGACATGTCCACAGGAAAATGGACTCAGACACACAGCCAGTGTTGTGGTGGGCAACATGTCTAACCCAGAGCTGACAGTCCTTTACTACTAAAGAAGCTATGTCCTCATTTGAAAACAAATAAAAAGAAAAAAATCCTCCATCAGTAGAACTTTCGGCAGATGAATCTGTGTTGGGCCTGGGGGATTGGGAGTAAGGTATGATGTGGCTCTTGTATTAAATGAAAAAAACTTGACTTTTTATTTTCAAAATCTAAATCCACTCCAACTTGGCTAGAAAGAAGACTGCAGAACTACTGTTGTGAATGCTGGATGGAGAAATCTAGTCTTGGGTCATGTGCTATTGGATTTTCAGAGAAGGGGCCCTGTTTGCAAGGGCAAATGTGCACTGGCTGTCTGCCCCCTGGGAGCCCAGACTCTGGATTGTGTGTGTTGGGGGTCAGGGACAATGTAGGCAAGGTGAGCCCTGGGGGATCCCTCAAAGAGGCTGTCGTTGCTTTTGTTCCTTGTAGTGTTTTCCCTACTTTTGCTCCACTGTGCACTTTCTCTGCCATATGAAATGCTGGACTGCTTGCTCTCCTGAAAAGGGCTTCCCTTTGAGAGTAGGTATTTATAAGAACCTTATATCCAGTAAGACAATTGGACAAGCAGGTGTGGGGTGGGGGAGTGAGCAATGAATGGACTTCAGTCTTCCCAGGTGGCCTTAATTCAGGAGCTGTGATCTGGCTGAATGAGGGTGGATGCAGCTGTGAGTTTTGTGCTGGAAGCCAAGTAAAGTGGACTCTGGTCCTGACTCTGAGAATCCAGCAAATCCAGCCTTGCTCTAACTGTCATACCTCCATCCCAGGCCACAGCCTGAACCTGAACCTTCATGGAAGTTTCTGGACCATGGGGCTGGGAAGAGAGAGCCCTTCCTCTTTGGGAGCCAAAGCTTTCTGCCCTCCTCTTTCAAATGTCTGTTCTCCTCTTTCAACTTTGAGGACTTGAAGCAGACATGAGCCCCAGGAGCATTTTTCCAGGCAGTGTCTACATTTGCTGGGTCTTAAAACTCAATCACCAACAATTAGTGCAGAAGCAGTTATGCTAACTGAAACAATTTAGACTAATTGAAACCTTTTTGGCTCATCAAAACCCACTGTTCTGCATCTGAGGGTGAGTTAATTGATAGTGAGATTAAGCACGAGATTACAGGAAAGAAAAAAAAAAGCACTAACAAGCTTTTAAAAATCTTTATGTACATTCATTTTAAAATTGAGGCCAGATCTTCTGTCTTGCTAAAAAGAATTCTGAAGCAGGCTTGCAAACCTGTCCTCTGGGTTAGTAACAATGGATGCCAGCCTTGACTTCTCTTTCTCATCCATGCCACATCGAGGCCATCAAGTCCACCTTCACTAGATATTCAGAATCGGGCCACCACCCTGGTCCAAGGCACCGGCCATCTCCCACCTGGTCTACTGGACTCTTCCATGAACTCATGGCTGTACCTGTACCCATCACAATCTATTTACACCCAGTAGTCAAAGTGGTCCCATTCATTCTAAAAACTCAGTGCCTTTTCTTATCACTAAATAACACCCGCCTGAAGCCCCTCTGCCCCCTCCCCACCGAGCACACATACATACACACCCCCACTGTCCTGTTCATCTGCCTGCAGTGCTTTTCATCTCAATCCTCACATCTCCCTCACCTCCTTCAAGATCTTGTTCCGTCGTCACCCCCATGAGCCCTCCCCCAGCCATTTCACCGACAGTTTCAACACTGAGCAACACCCTGCCTCCCTACTCAGAACATTCAGATCCATACTCATTTCAGACTCTCTTCCTTGTTCTCTTTTTTCTCTTTAGTGGTTAACACTCGATAATATATTTTGCTTCTTTGTCTGTTTAATTTTCAGGGTCCCCACTGGAATATAAACTTTTATCAACTACAAATTGGCACTTGCTTCTACAAGGATTAGATCATGTGCTGCTGCAGCTGCTGGTTTTCAGCACCCTCTGAAGGAATTCAGGGAGAGAGCAGAAATGAGGCACACTATGCTCTGGGGAGAACTGACAGGACAAGTCGTCAGATAGTTAGATGTTTTCAGGAGCCAGTTTTATGAGCCCAATTCTTGTATCTCCTCATATCTAGAAAACCACTAAAATCACTTATGGTGGTGTCTGTTCCTTGTGATTAGCGGTAACCTTCACATGACTAGCAGAAACTTCTGCAAAAAATATGTGCCTGATTACATGTGCCTCCCCTTCACCAAAATCACATATATATACTGACCCTCCTCTTTGAAGCAGTTTCTCAGAGCTATCTCCTGGGCTATAGTCCATTTTGCCCTAAGTAAAACTTGACTCACAACTGTCACAGTGTGCATTTTTTTAAGTCAACAGTTCCACGAGGACAAGAATTTGAGTCGGCCTCATTTAAATCTGTATCTTCTGTTGTGCCCAGAGAAGTGCCTAGCACTCAGTAGGTGCTCAAGAAATATTTGAATGACTTCTGAAAGCATCTTCTCCAGGGAAGCTACCACATTCAGTATTTTGGTGTAAAGACTGGCTTACTTTGAAATGATTAGCCCAGAGATACATATATAACTTAAGTCTAGGCTTAAATTACATTACTACCATAACATTGCTGCTGCTGCTAAGTCACTTCAGTCGTGTCCGATTCTGTGCGACCCCATAGATGGCAGCCCACCAGGCTCCCCCGTCCCTGGGATTCTCCAGGCAAGAACACTGGAGTGGGTTGCCATTGCCTTCTCCAATGCATGAAAGTGAAAAGTGAAAGTGAAATTGCTCAGTCGTGTCCAACTCTTCGCAACCCCATGGACTGAAGCCTACCAGGTTCCTCCGTCCATGGGATTTTCCAGGCAAGAGTACTGGAGTGGGTTGCCATTGCTAAAATTTTGCAAATTCAGTGGTTTTCAGATTCATCCTTTTGGAGTCCTTAGTTCAAGTGAAATCTCTCTTGAAACCCTGACATTTCCCTGGGTAATGACAATCCAGGGCTGGGACGGACAAGGCCCTTTGCTCACACCCCTCATGACCCAACCTGACACCAAGGAGAGACCTGTGAGTGAGGAGTTGCCCACTGCCTGAGGAGGCCGGCACAGTGGGAGATACAGCCAAGAATGGCCTTGTATGCTGGTGGCTCCTAGGGCCCTCGTATGTGAGGGTGGTTGTTAAAAGTGTGAATTTCCACTCTCCATATTTTGGGAGGTCTGGAGTGGGCTTGGAAACCTGTGTGACTTTAAATGCCCTTGTGCTTCTGGCCCACACCATCAACGCAGGGACTTCTTTTTAGCTAAAATGTGCATGCTGCTGTGTGTGCGTGGTCAGTCATGTCCAACTTTGCGACCCTATGGACTGTAGCCCACTAGGCTTCTCTGTCGATGGGATTCTCCAGACAAGAACCCTGGAATGGGTTGCCATTTCCCCTTCCAGGGGAATCTTCCCCATCCAGGGATTGAACCTACGTCTCCTGAGTCTCTTATATTGGCAGGTGGATTATTTACCACTGAACCACCTGGGAAGCCCACTAGCTAAATTAGAGCACTGTAATTTTATCCTGAGGCGAGGGGCTTTTAAACTTGGATCCATGGTTCCTGTGAGCATTTGTATAGACATGCACTATTGAATACACTATATGTTTGTGTGTTATACATTTGTGTTTTTCTAGGGAAAAGAATCCATCACATCTCCAAGGAAGGACTTTCTCCTCATTCCTTCAGATGCAGACTTTAACATTCAACTCTGCATGTTGATGGTGCGAGGAGAGCCCAGAATCTGTCAGGTGGAGGAATGAGATGGGTCTGAAGACCCAGGGTTGGGGAAATTCATTTGCTTAGGAACTAGCGACACAGACCCTATAGTGCACCCTTTGGAAACCCTGGAAGGATGAGGTACTTGGGCTGAGCTGAAAGAATAAGAAAGCGAGGAGGCAGCTGCAGGGTTGCTTGTGGGCCTGCCTCTAATCTTCCCCAGAGAACAAGAGGCCAGAACTGGAGGAGGCAGGGAGAAGTGACAGGTCTTTGAATTTCTCTGCCTGCGTGGGCAACAGAGCCTCCATGGGGATCCATGATCCAGACTGTTAATCGCTGTCAGGCCTCCAGGAATCAGAGGGGCCCTTACTCAGAGCCCTGCAGAGCTAATTAAGAATCACAATTAATTACTTTGTTTTATTCACTGCAGAGGCTGAATGCTGATTATCCTCTGGAGTTAGATCAGCCCCTCCCTCCTCACCCCGCTCATGGGTCTGTCCAACAAGCAGATACCCAAACTGGACTTGGGACGCGGCCTCAGAGGGTTCCCTCCTCCTCGGGCTCTCTTTTCATAGTGCACTGGTTAACACTTGGAAGTTTCTGTACATCTGGCTCTTACTCGTTTATTCAAGCAGCCCTGTGGCTCCTACCATGTACTCAGACAAACGTGATGCAGAGCACCAGTCCTTTTTCCTGATTTTACTCTTTGTACTGTTCAGGAGCTGTTTCTTCTCAACTAGATGTTGAGTTTCTTGAAATGGGAACCTTGTCTGATTTATTGTATTACTTCCATACTGGGTCCACAGTGGTGCTCACTAAATGGGGAATGACTGACTGATGGACACGTGTGTGTCTAATGTCTGGATCCTCCCCTGCACATCCCTAGGTGTTTCTGTCCATCCAGCCTTCCTTTGTGGCCTCAGTGGGGTCTGCCTCCATGTCTGTGAGCTTCTGTGTTCCAGCTCTATGTAAGACCACCTGCTGGCACTCACTTTCTGCATCTTATCTCCACCTTAAATCCCTTTTCTGTTGTCCTGCTAGTTACTGTCCTCCACTGGAAACCAGGGGTCTGGAGGCTTCTAAACAGACCCTCCCAGGAGGGAAATGTCAGACCTACCTTTCACTTGCCACTGTCACCTGCCACGACTGCTGACATATGTGTCATTACTGGCTCATACCCTAGCAGGCACTTTGTGAACTCACTGTGATGATGAGCCAGGAGATAGCAGCCATGCTGAGGACAGGGCTCTGTCTGTGGTCTCCTGACAGGCAGGGGAGCCAGAAGCCTGGTGTGAGGACTACCATTGTGGTCTCAAGTCTTTCTTAGCTTTATAAATCAGGGGAGGTGAAAGGGTTAAACAGGAGAGCCTAAGGGCTCAGGGGTCTGGGAACTTACCTGCTCAAAATGTGAGTATGCTAATAAGGCCCCTTTCCAGGAAGGCCAGCAGACAAGGGGCTGTCTACACTAAAGTAAATGCTAACAAGGATGGGCTTGGCTGTGACGAACAGGGGCTGAACGAGGTTAATGAATGGAGGACCCAGAGACAGGGCCTAATGGCTCTGGTGGCATTTCAAGCCAGAGCTCACTGGAGCCATGACCAGGAGCCCCAGTAATGAGGGGCTGCAGGGTCAGCACAGGACCGAGGAGGGGCCTCTCCAAACTGCAGAGGCAGCTGAGTCACAGTCCCTCTGGCTAACTTAGCTGCACAAGTGTTAGTGACTTCAGGGGTGCTCCAGGGCAGGCCCTCCAGGGAGCAGGCTGGCTGGATAATGAGCCTCTGAGCTGCCCGAGTTCTCCACGCTGCTCTCATGAACACCCAGCTCCTCCAGCAGCAGGGCTCTCCAAGCGGCCTCTTGGACCTCAGTCATTTGCTGCTCCTTGCTCTACAAGGGCCCACGATGATGCCAATGGAAGCAGCCACTGTGACACCTCTGAGGGCGCAGGGAGATTTTCCAAGACCTGCAAGGGCTCTGCGCCTGGGAGTCAGGGCCCCCCACCTCTCTCTGCTGCACAGGTGTGAAGCAGAGCATCCCCCTCCTGCATCTCAATCTGAGCACCTCCCAGGGCTTAACCCCACCGCTCCCAGCCCCAGCACCGGAGGAAGTCCAGGTGCTCTGAGACCACCCAAAAGCATATTCTCCACACAGCAAAGTCCTTGACAAGTCTGAGGTTGTTCAAAAATGAAATTTTGCAGCCTCATTTACAGAGGACTTAATCATGTGGCCAGTTGACAGATCACCTTTGATAATAAATCACTGTGCAATTTTTGGCGCACATGTCAAAAAGAGTTCAGAGAATTGGATGACATCCATTATACTATTTGTGTGAAAGGCTTCTCAGCATGTAGAGCTATAAACATGGAAGCAAATAAAGAGGATGGGTCCTGATGCATCCACAGATTCACAAATAATTTCTTATTTGTTTCACTAAGATGTATTTTCAATATTTTCCTTTCTAGGTTCAGCAATTACTTGTAAAAATTTTAGACATCTATATTGTTTCAATCACTTGTACAGTATATTTTATGTCAAAAATCAGTTGTAATAACTCAATCCAGAAGACTTTTTAAAACAAGCCCTTCCTTAGAATGTTTTGTCATAGGAAGTTATTTCAATTCTAATTTCTAAATAGTTATTTGTGGCAGAGAAGTATGATAAGGTAAGAAATAAACTTTTAACCATAAAAAATGCTGCATTACTAAGAAATTCTGTAGGGGGAATGGGATGGAAATACAAGTTCCAAGAGAAAAGGAATATCCTAAAATTTCCAGCTGTTAAGGAAGAGCTGGTTGTATTTTTTTTTTTAATAGATGAGAGTTAAATCACCACTGTTTGGATTTTATATGATGTATTGTAAAGTATTGTGGCAGTTTTATTTTTAAAATGTAAATATTTACCAAATGCCAGAAATTACATTCTTCACAAGTTTTAAAATTTATGTGAAAAATATTAGATGCCAACTTAAAAATGTGCAAGATGAGATACATAATGTTTAAAAAGTGGAGGGCAGTGGTATACCAACAGCAAAAGCTCTTTCAAACCCCAGCCTGATGGCTCTCCCTGCCCTTTGACTCCCACCCTCTCCTGGAGGGAAGGGCAGATGGAGGCCAAGATGGAGCCAGCCCCGGTTATTACCCATGGAGACTGCAGGGGCCCGCTCTATACCTCCCTCGAGACTCCAGAACAGGAAACAGGAACAGACCGGAGCCTGCTGGGGTGCGCCTCTCCTTCATGCGGAATTAAACTGCCTTTGCATTAGCAGGAAGGGCAGACACTGGCCCGGTGAACACAAGGGACAGACCCGCAGGCATTGGTGGAGAGGGGAAATCGGGCCCAGGCCAGGGCGAGAGTCTTGCAAATGAGGGTGGACCGGCCCACCATCCTTGGTCCACAGCACCCCTTCCCCTGAGGGGAGGCTGCGTTTCCACAAAGGCATGGTTTATTTCTCAGATAGCACAGATGTTTCTGAAGGGGAGACTGAAGCCCAGCCTCAGGTGGGGACTGAGGGATTAGTTCCAGTCATCCTTTGGTTTCTGCTCTTTCTACCCTACTCCTTCTCCCAACCCACCCCCAGGCTGCTTCTCCCCGTTTTGTCCTGTACTACGTATCTGGTTGGTCTAAGAGTATGTGCCGTCCTGGCAGCATCTTCCTCCTCACCTGCCCCTCCCCCAGGCTCTGAATCTGTGGACCAGGATGAGAAGAGGCCCTTCAGTAAAGGAGGCAGCATATCCTTCCTAAGAGCCCGAGGGGCAGGAGGATGGGGTCAGGGGTAGGGGGTAGGTGAGGCTTCTCTAGGTTGAGAGTTCTGGGATGAAGCCAGCGAAGTCATCTCTTCAGCTGCTGTGCCTCCCTCCAACTGCAGGGGGCGCCACTGAACACAGAGGCAGAAGGCTTGGAGGGGCCAGCCATCACTCTGCTCCTGGTGGGAAGACCCTTAGCTGTTGAGTGGGGGCAGAGGAGCCCCTGGTCTATCATGAAAGCCCTTCCTGGCTCTGGGCCTTAGTTCTTCGTCTTATAACAGGGTGACAGTAAGGATCCAGCCAGAGGCTCACGTGGGCAATGCCTGAAGATCTGTGACCTGCTCATCTCTGGGGGTTCCTGTGACTTCTCAGCTCGGCTCCCTCTTGCACTGAGACTTGGGGCCCCGCCGGTCCTGGTTCCTGAGACCCCCCCACCTTGTGCTTCCCTTCTTTCTGCCCCCACCAGGGCCTGCATGGCTGGAAGAACCCAGAGAAACGTGCTGGAGGAAAATGGGGATGCTGTCCTGGTGGTCAAGTGATGGGCGAGAAGGGGGCACTCAGAGGTCATACAGCAGCCGTCTGCTTGATGCTGTGGAAGCTGATCCTCGTGGGCGATGTGGGGATGGACATGGCCCGGGCCACGGGGACACGGAGGGAGTGATGGTCCTGCCAGCGGTGCCACCTCTTCCTCACAGCTGAGCGTACCTGCAGGGGAGGGGGAGGACAATTCTGAGGTCCCAGCTAGTCCTCTCCCCTGCCCCCTGCCTCTTACTGGGCTGTCATGGGAGGCTGAGGTGGCCCACCTGACTGCCACCCTCACACCCAGGGACAGGCTGGTCCAAAAGCAGGGTCCTTCTCCACGTCCTCTATAGCCCTGATCTTCTCTATGCCCCTGCAAGATATGCCCTGCTTACCCCAGCATGCAGCTGAGATGGAGCACTACTCATTTCAAGACCTGACTGTCACTGGTGCCACTCTATTCTCATCTGCACTGCAATGGAAGAATTTTCTGCAAAATGGATCATGTCCCCCACATGCTGGCCTGCCACGTGGCTAAACAGAATAAATGCTCCACAAACATTCACTGTTTGCTTGCTTTAGTGGCTCCTTCTCTCTCTCCCCTTTAGCAGCCCATCCTGGTCTCCACTGTGGACTCTCCTACCCGGGGTCTGCTTTAATTGACAGAGACCCCGGCATGCAGGCCCCACTATCACCCTGTGCACGGGCAGCTGAAGGGGCCTCAGGACATCACTGGAATTCCTCTGGGGTGTGTGGAAACTCTTGAGCCCTGGGAGGTATCTGCTTTCTGCCCCAGCACCCATGATGGGTCCTCACCCACCACAGCCCTGAGTGAGCCTCTTTCCTGCAAGTCTGCTCTGCTAGGATTCCGGGCTTTGTAAAGCTCACCAGGTTTCACTGGAGCCTGGCTCTCTGAAACCACCTGGAGGCCTGTTGTCCCTCAAGCAGTAGGGAGATGGAAGGGTGTGCTGGTGTCTTTCTGCTCCCTGGACTATAAAAGCCTGGATGCACAGCTCACATCCTGAGCGCATCTCAGGATGCGCTCTCCTGTCATCAGCCACGTTCTGGCTTCCCTCTCCCATGAGCCCCTGCGGCCTGGGCGGCTGCCCACCCAGCTTTCTGGGTGCATTGTGGAGAGCTGGTGTATTGTTTCTGCCTGCAGAGTTGACCTTCTAAACTGGTTGGAGTCCCTGAGACAGGATTGCTGTCTCCCCAAAGTTGAGTGGTTTCTCTGGCCCTCCCTTTTCCAGAGTCAGGGACTCCCCTCAAATTGCCCTGGAGTGGGGTCTGAGGACCTCAGAGCCCAGGCCTCCCTGGGATGGGTGTCATACCTCGCCATTGAAGAAGCAGTAGAAGACAGACACAAAGAAACCCTGGGAAGGAAGAGGGAGAGGTCAGTGGCCTGCTGTGGGAGCCGCTCTGCCTGGGGGTGGGGGGTTGGAGCAGGGATGGGGTGGCTGGGGGAACACTGACTCAGGCCCTCAGAGGCTCAGAGCCAGGTGGGCACCCCCATCATGGAGCAGGTTTACTGGGGTTCACTGGGGCCTGCAGTAGGCACAGGCAAGGGTGACCCTGATCCAGTCGGGAATGGGCCCACCTGACCCTGGGTGTGCACACACTTGTACTTCAGTGTGTATGAAGTGAACCCCACAGGTGCCAGCCCCATTGAAGTGCTCTATGAGGGCAGGGGTGCCTGAGCACGCCAGGTCAGGGAAGCTCACTGCAGCCCCATCCCACCACGCGACCCACCTGGAACGACTGCAGGAAGGAGTTGAAATAGATGAACACGATCTGCGACAGCTCGTCTTCCCCAGGGTTGACGAAGAAGAGCATGTAGGTGATGCCCAGCAGGGGCAGGAGAACCAGGGTGGCCTTCACCGCCTTCCTAGGGATTGGAGGGGAGAAGGTGACAAGACCCATCTGAGCCCACCCTGCAAGTGGGTCCTCACTGGCTGGTGTTTCTTCTGGGAGCCTGAGTGAGGCCCCCAGGTGAAACTCAGAGGGTCCTGCCCAGAGGCAGGGGGATGGCCCAGATGGCCTCCTCATTCCTTCCCTGCTGAGGGTGGAGGCACCCATCACTTACCTGTACTGGATTGTCTCTGATGTGGTGGATGCTCGTAACTTTGTCATTAAGATCCTGACAATGTTGAACAGAAATATAAAGTTGATCTGGAGGGAGAAGGGCAGGGAGGGAAAAAGGAAGAGCTATGAGGTGGGGACGAGCCTTCTCCCCTGCAGCCCCCTGAAAATCCATGTCCCATGCACACTCCCGTTCCACCTGTTACCCCAGCACCTGCATGGGGGTCCCAAGGCCTCTGCTCCTCCCTTCTAAGGGCAGGCAGGTACCCCATTTGCTCAGCTCCCTGTCACCTGAGGGTTCCAAAGCCTGCTTCTCCACCTCGAGGGAGGAAACACAGACTTGGAGGGAGTGAACAAAGTTCACTTCTTCCTAAGGCACAACTCCTCAGAGTCCCCAAATCCGTGCCCTCCCCAGGGATGCCAAAGGAACCCAGGGCCCTGCTTGGCCCTCCGCCCACAGGGCCCCTGCTGCAGGGCCCCCACATGTCAACTGAGGGGCTCCTGGAGGTCCTTTGGACAGAGGATGGCCCTGCCCTGGTGGAGCAGATCAGGCCAGATGGAGCAATTACTAACTCAGTTGCTGGGGGGAGTGATTAATCTCTCACCATTCATTTTTTAGAGGAAAATGCTAAAATATTCACAGACACCTCTGAGGCCATGGGGATGAACAGGCTTCTGGGCTGACTCTGGAGGCTCCTAGAAGGGCCTCATTTATCTTCATTCTGAGCCTTCTCTTAGCTGGGGGAGCCTGCCACACCCAGCCTCTCCCCAGGACCTGCCCATGTGGCCTCCCGGGCAGCTTCAGGCTGTGTGTGGTCTCTGTGGGCGTGCAAGTGTCGGCTCGTCTGTGTGTCTGTGTGCTGCCCTCTCAACCTTCCATGTGGGTCTGTGCTCTGTGCTGGGATGTTTGCCTGGGAGTGTGCTCACATGTGAGTATGTATCTGGGGACACGGACATGCCTGTGTCCCTCTTCATTCATCTCCAAGTACAAGTAGACAAGAAAGTGAGCACTGTAGGCATGACACCCCAGGAATCTCTCCCAGGAAAGAGGGAGATACATATTAGCCCAGGGGTGTCTGCTGGGTCATGTGTGTACACACGTCTGAGGATGTGTGCACTCACACACACACTACTCTTGTCCTAGGCCTGAGACTCTGTCATTTCTGAAGTCTCCTAAGTTCTGGACCCCAGACAGGGAGTTTGGGGACACAGACATCCCTGTGGCCTCTGGATCACACCTAAGCTTGAGGATGCTCCAGGGGTCTGGGGTGGGGGTCCCTTCTCAGTCACAGCCTGATGCTCTTGAACTGCAGTGGCACAGCCTGGTGAACCAGGGCGAGGGGTGGTAGAAGCTTTCAGCCAAGGCTGCCATGGCCTAATGCACCTTGCTTCCTCTTGAGGCTCATCTAAGCTCTAGCTCCTGGGTTTCTGGTATATTCTCCTGGATCATGAGGTCACTTTGACACATAGGTAGATCCTAATTTTCTCATACAAGTGATACAAAACACTTGACCTTTTCTGATTCTTCCTAACTTTTCTGAGAATAGAGAGCTTACTGGAATTAAAATATATTCTCATTTCTTCCATACTTCCCTGCATTTTAAACCTTATTCAATATTCATCCATAAACCCTTTAACCAATTCAATTATCCACTCACTTTTATCCATCATTCCTTTAATCCATCCATCCAAATATTGCTTGACCATCCATTTATTAACTTCTCTACCCACCTACCCACTTATTTAAAGTGTGACATTCATCTACCCATCCAACCACCCATCCATCCATCTAAATATCTATTCAACATTCTATTTATCAATTTATTTACCCTCTCACTCACTTAACAGATAACATACACAGATTCACTAACCACCCACACCCTCCCATCTACCCAATAAGCAGTTGCTGAGCGCCTTTGAGTTACAGGGCCCCATCTGTGAGGCAAGAGCAGGACAGGGGCAGGTGTGGAGGGTCTGGGAGACAAAGCCTTATCCCCTCTCCTCATGCCAGGCAGGAGTTGGTGACACTGTTCCCACCCCATCTCAGCCTGGTCTGTGCAGCCCCAAAGTCACTCTTTCCTTTTGAGCTTGGCTCCCAGTCTCCCCATTTACAACATCTTCTCCACCTCATTTAACTGCAGGCACCTTCCTGCTGACACCACCCTCCCCGGCACTTCCCAAACCTTCCCTGTCTGCGCATGTGCAGAGTCAGGCAGGGAGGGAGGAGGCCTGACAGCTCTTCCTTCTTGGCTTCAGACATGATTTCTCCTGTCCTTTAAACCCAGGCCTGGAGAGGAAGCCCCAGCCCCAGGGTGTCCTCCGCATCCCTTCGGCTCTGGGTGTTGGGGTGCTGCCATCACATCCCTGCTCCCTCTTCACACCTCTCCCAGCCTCCGCTTCTTGTCAGGCACATTCACTGGCTCAAGCAACACAGCCAGCCTGCTAGTCTTGCCTGGATCTATAGCGTCTCAGAGGCCCAGGTCCTGAATCCAGCTACATGCAGGGCCCTGTCTGGGCCATGGAGAAGCCCAGACGACTCACATCCCTGACCACAGGGCCACTGCACACACCACAGTTCTTCAACCAGAGTATGCACATCAAAGGTGCTTATTCCAAATACAAATCCTGGACCTACCCCAGAGATTTCCAGTGGCAGATGAGGGCCCTGGAACCTGCACTTGGGACAGGGGAAGCTGAGATGCTGCTGGGGAAGACACCATCCATGGAACAAAGAGCCGAATCTTTCGCCAGACAGACCTCACGTGCCATCCACCATTCACCTACAGCTGCAGAGGGCAGTTTCCAGGCTGGGGCTTTCTCTGGTGCCAGGGGAGCTAGCTCAGCCAGAAACAGAGAGGGGCCTGGAAACGTGGGGATTCCAGGTTGCCAAGGTACCCTCCACTGATGGGACATGAAGCATGTGGTAAGTAACCTGGCTTCGCGACCGAGGGTCAGTTCTGAGACTCTTCTGCTTGTTGCCCTGGGGAAGCCTGCACATCACTTCACCCTCTGCTGGTTTCCTTCCTTTTCTTCTGCTTTCACTCTCATCCTACTTCCGGGGACCACCTCCCACACAAACACACCTGGCTCTAATTTCAGCTATTCCAACTAGAATCTGCATGGCCTCGGGCAAATTGCTTAATTAACCTTTCTGAGCTTCTGCTTCCTTGCCAGTCTAGCAGGGATTGCCACCGAGCCTGTCTGGGAAGGTCCGCTCACGTTCAAATGCTCACGGAGAGCACTGAGCTTGTGCTTTTCCCACGCCGACTTACAGTAGCAGCAGCCTCCTGCAAACCCAACCAAGCCAACTCCCTTCCCAGGACCCAGAAACGAGCACGGGTCTCTCAGACAGGTGTGAACTGCCAGGGGAGAGCAGCAGCGGCAGGGGCACCGAGCTCACATCCAGTGTAAAGGACTGCGAGACGTGGTGGGTGACCCGCCCCTTAGGTCTCAGTTCAGCTAGCTATGAGAGGTGATCCTGTATGGTCATTTCATCTTTCAGGTTCTTCATCTGTGAAATGTGAGCATTATCCTTACCTCCAGGCTTCAAGGATGTGAGGACCGGGAATGAAGATAGAGTGTCTGGAAGGGTTGAACTTAGAACCTGGAAGCCCTGTCCATGCACAGAGCAGAGTGTGGGCTGGGTCCACGGGGAAAGACAAGCACAGGCCCCTCAGTGAGGGTGGGACCAAAGAAGGGGGCATGGACAGGAGGCGGGAATCGGGTCTTGCATTGGGCCTTCCTGTCTTCCCTGTGGCTCAGAAGGTAAAGAATCTGCCTGCTAATGCAGGAGACCCAGGTTCTTTCCCTGGGTCAGGAAGATTCCCCTGGAGAGGGACACAGCAACCCATCCCAGTGTTCTTGCTTGGAGAATTCCACGGGCAGAGGAGCCTGGCAGGCCACAGTCCATGGCGTGGCAGAGAGTCTGACATGACTGAGTGACTAACACACACACACACACACACATGCACACACGTGACTAACACACACACGTGACTAACACACACACACACACACACACACACACACACACACACACTGGGCCTTTCAAGCCTGTCTCCCTTCTCTGTGCATTTCCTCACTGCTGTCCAGCATTTTTGCAGAGGGGGCTTGCACCCCACCCAGGTCAGCCTTCCTTGGCTGGTTCTCAGGCTCATCAGAAGCCTTCTCCCTCCAGAATGAGCTCTCAGCTGCTGGTGGGGAAGGGATGGGTCTCATGGGGTTTCCATTCACACTGTGGAGGGGGTGGGGATCAGTGACTCATTGCAGCTGGGAATCCAAGGACAATGATCCCCCCACCTGACTGCTGACAATGAACGGCTTCCATTTCTGAAATGAATGGAGCCCTGATGGTAGAGTTTCAGGCGGTAGGTAAAAACCTTCTTAGTCATATATATCAAGGACACTCCAAAGAAGGGGTCAAATGAATCCTGGAGGAAGTTACAAAAGGGTGGAGAGTAAGGAGATAAAAAGAGATAAACAGTCATTGTCTCTAAGGTAGATCAAAGAAACCCCCATTAGGCACCTGCAGTGTGCAAGAGGGGCATGGCCGTTCCCTCTCAAGCTTCCCTCTCGCTTCCCACGGGGAGCGAGTGGCCCTTAGGAAACTGGTACATACAGGAGCCTGAAATGACCAAGCCTGAAATAAGTCTTACGTAAATGCCGATTTCTTATGGGGCTCTTTTGTATGTTTTTTTTTTTTAATGTATGATATATAATGGGTTCATTTTTTTGCAGAATGCAGCCTCTACTTAAACTCTACCTTAATTAAAGCTCGCTGTGGTTTAGAGACATGGCGGCAATTATATCTTAGATGTGAATACTTTTGGCAAAGGGCGGGGAGCTGGGTAAGGAACAATTGCTCATTATGCTCTGCTTCGTTTGGTCCCACTGCTGCAGGCTGAGGGCGGTGGGCTGAGCCCTGGAGGAGGTCTATGCGGGTGGAGGGAGAGGTAGGTCTGGACTGAATCGAATCCTGCAGACCCTTCTCTTGTCACCAGTTGCCCCCTCTCCCCCGCCTGGCTGTCTCGACACTGAACCTGGCAAGGGGATGTCAGATGTCAGAGGCACTAGAAATCTGCTAGTCAGACCCACTCTCTGCCCAGAGAAAGAACCCAAGGGCCAGAGAGGGGAAGGGGGCTGCATCAGAGTGTTGGAAAAGAGAGAACGGAGGGTCAAGCAGTGTGGTACTGTGTACGGGGGGTGGGTGGGGGGGCTGCTTCAGGCCATGTCCTTCCCCAGCATCTCTGTGGTGGGTCCTCTGCAGTCCTCTGGGTGCCTAGCCCCGTCCCAGTTCCCACTGAGGACCTACCAGGAGCACGAGGATGATGGGGCCCTGGTAGATGTAGTCCACCAGGTCTCCAGGCTCCTTGCCAAACCAGCACCTGCAAAGATGGAGTGGCTGTAAGTGGCCTGCTGAACCAGAGCCTGGGACCACTGCAGCCTTGGAGCCAGGGTCCTCTGGCTTGACCCTTTCTGAGACCCCATCTCCATGGCTGCTCCTTCCCCTAAAGCCTGGATGGACAGCTCCAGACCCACTGACCTCCTTGGCTCACTCCTGAGCTGCCTTTTGTCCTATGTGGAGGGTCTGGTCTCCTCAGGTAGACTGAGGGAGGGTCTGGGTCTCCTTCCCCTCACTCCCCCCACCCCCATCCCAGACTGCTGGGCCCAGGGCTAGACCCACAAGAGACTCATGAATGCAGAGCTGGGTTCCCCCTCGCTGGCCCAAAGCCCAGCTGCCTGTACCACCTGTTCCTGCATTGCTTGGAACACGCCGTTCCTGGGCCAGGCACTTAGCCACACAAAGCTGCAGGTGTGGAAGCGGGAGCCTTCTCCCAGTGGATCCCAGCCTCATTCACTCAGGGGAGGAAGCCTGCTTCTATGCTGGTTGGTTATTCTCTGGGGATGCCAGGAGTGGAGAAGCTTCAGGGCCTGGACAGGGTTAGCCCAGGACCCAGTTCGGCTGCAGCAACTCTTAGTGGACCTCAGAAAGGGCTCCGCAGACTTCAGGAAGTTCTGCGTCTTCCACACCCTGGAGGCCACCAGTGCACACTGCCTAGGTGTGTGCGCTCACTGCTGCCCTCCTAGCACAGGGATTTTTTCTTTGCTTAAATGCTCCCACGACGGGAAGCTCACTACCTCTCAAGGCAGCCCTCTCACTCTGGGGCAGCTTTTATTGCTAGGAGCCTGGAACCTACCCCATTCCTGTCCCTACTCCTAAATCTCATCTGTTCTCTCCAGCCTTGGAGACTGCTAGAAGATCTGAACATAGAGACTGACGTTCCTTGTCCTCTCTTCTCTCAGCTGGTGGCTCCCAACTTCCCCACCATTCCTTGGCTGACCTGTTGCCACCATCTATGCTGAGGCTATTTCAAAGTCTCCGGTGCAGAGGGCCCCAGTGTGGAACATGGCACCCCCAGGCAGAAACTGGGATGCAGAGTGAAACAAGTGTCCACTGGCCTGACCTGGGTCATCTGTGAGTGGCTCAATGCCACAATCTTGGATGTGCTCTGCCCTGAAACCTGGGAGTCCTTGGCCTCCTCCATATGGCCCAGGCCAGGCTTGCCACACCCAACTCCAGAAGGAGGGCTTACCAAAGGCCAAGGGGGTCATGCACTGGACGCCTAAAGGAACCATGATTCCTAACTCAGTTCCACAAAGTTGACTTGACACCTATCACATGAGTACCTCTGGGTACCGGGGAAAGTTTTTCAATTTTAAAGCAATGGGAAAGTGAATCTGTCCTGGCATGGCTGCAGTTCCTACCTGCTCACGGCTGGCCAGTCCTACTTACTGTTCATTCTCATAGTAGAGCTTGCCAATGGCCCAGGCAATGATGATGGGGCAGGGAACGCCTGAAAGAAGGACAGATACAGCTGCAGTGGGCAGAGAGATGGTCAGGACACCCTGTTGTAGAGCAGAGTCAGGGGACCACACAGGGCTAGGCCATTTCCAATCATTCAACTGCAGGCCATCTAGGACCTTGGGGGCCCTGTTCCTAGACCCCTGCCCCACCCCTCCCCCACTCTCACCTATCCCCTCCAAGCAGGTCGGAGAGATGAGGGGACAGTGTGATTTTCTGAGATTTTTTGATAGAGAAGTGGAGCTGGCCAGCTTCTCTTTTGAGGTGAGAGACAAAGGTCTTTGGATCAGCCATTCCAAGCAAGAAGAGGAGGACCATTTGTGGACTGTCCTCTTGGAGGGACTATTTGCTTCTCCCTCTTCTACGTAGAGGAGAGTGCCTGCCTCCTCAGACTGTCCTGGGGATGGTAGACAGCAATGTGGTCCTGTCCTTGGACCCAAGATGAAAGGAGGTGACTCTGTCAGCAGAATTCTCTCCCCACTAGACCCTGCAGGCCCCCAGGACCCTCACACCATCCGATGAAGAGGAAGAGCCACTTGCGCAGGCGCTCGGTGGAGTAGGTCATGACAATGGCCGTGTGCAGGTAGCAGCCCTCTACGAACATCCAGAAGAAGTTTGTCACCACGAAGTAGTTGAAGATGGTGGTGATGCAGCGGCACCAGACCTGCACGGGCAGGCGGTATCAGCAGGCGCCTGGAGCCAAGGCCCCCAGTGCACAGCTCGGGTGCTGACAGAGGCGAGTCACTTGCGTTAGGTCATGGACACGGAATTAAACACTTTCGAATCTCATTTGGGGAAACTTCATCCTTCATCATTTCTCCTTCAGTTTTTCAGATTAAGGGGCCAGGCTCCCCTGGAACCAGGGTGTCTGATTTCTCCCTGGTGATTTCTAATCTTTTCATAGAAGAAAGTAGGAGTCTGGCTCTGAGCTTCCTGCAGGGAGAGGCTAGAATTGAGCAGCACTGCTGTGTGTCACTGTCATTTTCTCCAGCGCGTCTGTTGGGCTCAGTGGCCCAGGAATGTACGACTCTCTGCGACCCCACAGACTGTAGCCTGCCAGGCTCCTTTGTGCATGGGATTTTGCCAGCAAGGATACTGGAGTAGGTTGTCATTTCCTCCTCTGGGGGATCTTCCTGACCCAGGGATTGACTGAACCCATGTCTTCTGCCTCAGCAGGTGGATTCTTTACCACTGAGCCACCTGGGAAGCCTATTTTTCGAGGATCACCTTCAGTTCACAGCAAATCAGCCTGGTTTCCATTTAGGGACGGACTATGAAATTTCATGCAGAAAAAAATTAGTGAGTCAATTAAAAGAAAACTGCTATTGAAATAATACAGGGTCTGTGGAGGTGAGCCACAGCTCTGGAGGTGATCCTTCCAGATTCCTGGATTTAGGAAATTCTGGGCTTAGCATGATCATAGCTATCTCTGGATTGGAAAAGGAAATGGCAACCCACTCCAGTGTTCTTGCCTGGAGAATCCCAGGAAGGAGAGCCTCGTAGGGGGAGCCTGGTGGGCTGCCGTCTATGGTGTCGCATAGAGTTGGACACGACTGAAGTGACTTAGCAGCAGCAGCAGCTGTCTCTTAAGGGAGACTCGCTAATGCTGGGGCCTCTAGCAAATGGCCCATACCTCTCTGAACCTCACTGCATTGTAGAGAAAAAGACAATGCCATCTTACAGGCTGGTTCCAGGAGACGGAGGTGGCAAGGCGGGCACCATGAAATGAATGCCATTGCCACGTGCCTCATCAGTCGAGGGGAATTTGTCTTTGTTCCTCTGAGCAGGGCTACTACCACTCCCTCAGAGGACAAGCCTGCCCAGAGCCACCGTGCGCCATGGCCAGGTCTGGCTTCAGGCCAGACCTCTTCTCAATTGACCCTACCTGGCCATCTTTCCTGGGGATTTGTCCCCAGGGCACCCTTGGAGCTGAGAACGTGGGCAGTGGCAAGAGGAGCCCTGTCATGGGAAGTGGACTGTGGACGGCTCAGCCCCTCCGTTGTCAGGCTCTAATAGCCTCGGCTGTCAGAGCATCAGCTAAGCTGATCTCAGCCTCTGTGGCTTCCCCCATGATCCCAGCCCCGATCTTGGGCTCCATGTGGCCGTCTGTCTTCCCTGTTATAAGAAAGTCCTGCTGAGGGGGAACTCCAGAGATCCCCTCCTCCAAACTCTGCTTTCCCTCCCAGGTTAACACTGCCTTGTCAATACAAGCCAACAGTGGGCTGCACAACACCCCAAACTGATTGAATTCCATTGATGCCGAGGCAAGGCTTGACAAGGGGCCAAACCAGGCTGGGTGTGTGCTCAGGACTAGCCATCCAAAGACAATGTGTTGAGCAGTCTCTAATAGTGGACAAAAGGGCTCTGTGCATGGCTCTGGTCTCACAACCTGGACGCCATATAACAGCGGTTGACACAAATCCAGGGTGGGCAGCTAATGTGCTGTTCTGCTCAGTGTCCTGATGGCCCAGTTGCAGAGGCATCATAACAACGTCATCTAACCTCTCTGAGCCTCGGTTTCCATGTCTGGAAAATTCCATGTAGGAAAATTCCTACAACTCTCTGATTGGAATCAAGTGAGCTAAAGCTCAATAGAGGTTAATTTCAGCCCCTTTTCCTCTAAGGGACCTTCGGGAGGTGCTGAATGCACAAGACGGGGAGTGGAACAGGATAAACCAAAGTCTGGTGTCTGGTCTGAGCTGCTCTCAAGACCCCATCTGGAGCCCCATTCCCCCCACCCCCAGCTCTGGAGGGACAATGATGTGGTAGAGGTGAGCTCAGGTTCAGGTCCACATGTGAAGACGGGGGTGAGAGGTGGGAGCCCCCAGAGCCCTCCAGCCCATCCCCAAACCTCCACCCACGACCTCATTGCTCTCGTGCACTTCGTGGTCGATGAGCTGCAGCAGGAACCACATGACATTCCGCAGGATAAAGGTGGTGATGAGATTCCAGTGAATCACGTTCCGCAGACAGCGAATGCTCCTGTGCAAGACCCAGGACAGCTGTCAGCCAGGACAGGCTGCACCTGGGCTCAGAGCTCAGTGGGGGCAGGGGACAGGGGTCAGCTGGGCCTGTGCCCCTCCCTCTGACCCGAGGTGAGGGAGAGACTTAGCCTGGGATGAAGGCAAGGCAGTCTTCCAGCACCCCTTTTGCACTCTGCATCCCTGCTAGTGGTCAGTGCTCTGGTGCCTCCCAAACCCCTTTTGTCCCAGGGTCGCCTGAGTGGAGGTGAGAATGTCTGGAATGGGTGAAGGGGATGCCATGGCAGGGAGGGTGGAGAAAAAGCAGGGGTGGGGTGGACTCACCGTAGGGCCAGGAAAAGCAGGAAGGCACCCACAAGGGCTGCCACGGACACGCAGTGGCCCAGGTAGTTGACGATGAGCGCGATTCGGTAGTGCAGGTCATACTTCCTCTGCTGGACAGACAGACAGACACACAGGCAGCTGGAGGCCTGGGGCACGCGGCTGCTCTAGCGACGGCCACCCAGTGCGTCCTGACCTCGGGGGCAGAAGAGGCTCCAACTGTCACCAGCACACCTGGTTCCCGCAGCTCTCTCCTGTCGGCCCTGCGTGGCTCTTGGTACAAACGGCTGTGGTCAGGAGTCCCGACATGCACTTTGGGGCAGATCTCAACACAATGTATCCTGAGCTAGGCCAGAGCTGCAGGGATGTAGACTCTTTTATTTTATTTTTATAATTCGTTTAATTGGAGGCTAATTACTTTACAATATTATGGTGGTTTTTGCCATATATCGACATGAATCAGCCATGGGTATACATGTGTCCCCCATCCTGAAGCCCACTCCCCACCTCCCTCCCCACCCCATCCCTTCTATTTTATTTTTAATTCTGGAATGGAAGTAGCTACACCTGTGTTTTGTCTCAGCTCACACCCTAGTGGGACGTGCCTCAGAGTGCACTGACCTCCACCTCTGGGACTCGGTTTTGACATCTGTGTAATGAAGCCAGCCTGCCCTCCCGTCTCTGAAGCAGTGAACTATATATGGCAGGTCTGGGGGTCCCTTGGGACCGCTCTGCTCTGGGTACAGCTGTGAGGGGGTGTCTTGTCTGTAGAGATTTTAAGAACAGTATCAAGGCCAAATGAAAGTCAGTCTGCTTTATCCCCACTCGCTGGCAATTCTAAACAGAGGCAATGATTAAGATAGTCCTTCCTGTCAGGACAGACTGTCCCAACACCCCCACCCTCACTTTGGTTTACCAGTGTTCACATCTCAAGCACTGTGAGATGCAGAGTGAAGGCAGAGGGCTGGAGGGGACCACTTTCCCTCCTTTATGACCGTCCTGCTTGCCTCTCTTGTGGCCTCACTATAGACCTCCTTTGGCTCACATTTGGTAAAATCAATTTCTCAGGGTAGACAAATGTTTTTTCTCTGAGCGTGGACTTCTTTTGGGGAAAAGTTACAGCCTCACTGGGGGCTGTAGTGGGTGGATGAGGAGGAAGATGGAGGTGGGATGTATCGTTTGGAGTCAGGAGTGAGAAGCAGCTTCAAAGGGGAGGAGGTTGGCACCACAGACAGTACGGAATCCAGTTCCAGAGCAAGGGGAGGGGTGAAGCCTGAAGGGGACCCAGCTTCCTGCAGGGACTAGCCCTCTGAGCACTGCGCCTGTTTCCACATGGAGTCACAGAGTCAGAATGCCAGACAGGAAACAGGCCTGGAGGAGGGGAGTCACACAGCCCGTCAGATGCGGGGACACTGGCCACACGGTCATTCCCTGCTTCTGTGACGTGCCACCTTGCTTGTGTCCCTCACCAGCCGAACTCTCCTGAAGGGGGGCCCTATGTCCCCTTCTCTACCACACCACAGTGTCACTGAGCACAGGACAGGACATAAGGGCAGGACAAGAGGTGCAAAAAGGGGTGGGTGGTTGCCACAAGGACTGGTTCTGCCCCCCTTGGAATCCTTTGTGCTCAGTCTGAGTCCTACTACTTATACAAGGACCAATGGTGGGGCAGGTGGAGACACTCACCTTATCATCCAAAATGGGTTCACAGTGTGAGTAGTTGATCCGCGAGGCCCATGTCCCATTCTCCAAGCACTCTCGATGCGCGTTCCCTGCAAAAGATGCCAAGCACCAAGCAGGGGTGGGGGTCACTTCTCTCCTCAAGAACTCTTTCTGGCTCCCTGGTACCCACAGGTTAAGGTCCCTACGTTTCAGTCTCTCTAGACCTGCAAACACAACACATCTGACATTCACATGACAGTCATTAATGTGAAAAGTGCATAGAAGGCTTTCCACCCAGGGTAGCTAAAAGGCATGATTAAAACCCATTTCTGATACAATCTTTGACTAGCAACTTGTACATTTCCTTTAATTTTGTTCAAAACTGAACCCCAGGGACTTCTCTGGTGGTCCAAGGACTAAGCCTCCACGCTCCCAATGCAGTGGGCCCAGGTTTGATTCTGGGTGGGGAACTAGAGGCCACATGCTGAAACTAAGAATTTGCACACCACAACTAAAAATTCTGCATGGCACTACTAGAGATCCCACATGCTTTAGTGAAGATTGAAGATCCTGTGTGCTGCAACTAAGACCTGGCACAGTAAATAAACATTAAAAAAAAAAAAATTGAACGCCATTGTGAGCCCTGGGATGTGGCTGAAGATTCACTACTTTTAGCATGATGAGTAGTTTCCAAACTTATCACAGTCATTTTATGCTCCTGAGATCCATACTTTCCCCACCAGCACCAGCACTTCCATGTGCAGCCCAGTCACTATTTACCCAGCAGGTGTCTTCCCCGTGCCAGCTCCTCTTCTAACTGCTTCATTTACACTTGCCTATTCAATCCTCACAGCAACCCGATGGAGGAAGTACCAAGATTAACCCATTTTACAGATGAGAAAAGTGAGGCACAAGGCAATCGAGCAGCTTGCCAAGGAGAGACAGAGGTAAGAAGATTCCAACCCAGAAGGTCCGGGTCAGGGCTTCTGTTCCTAACCACTAAGCGACTGGGCAGTGGCACAGGAACGACGGCAACGTGGGGCAACCAGACTGTGCGGCTGACCCTGAGCTGCGGCTGCCTGGGAGGTCACCACGTGATCTCTAAATGCTTGAGAACTCGCCTCTGTGTTCAGGTTGGAGTGTGATGTGCAAAAAGACATTTCAGAACATCTGTGTCTGATATAGAGAAGGGAGAGGTTTATTGAAGGGGGACCTACAAAGTTCAAAGAATGCTCTTATTTTCTCTAAATCCTAGCTTGACTATCTAGATCCAGCTCCCAAGCCACCCTCTCCGGGTAACCCACTGTCCCCTCTAGCCAAGAGGAACCTTTCATATCTGATAACTCCAAAGCCCTCTGCGGCCTCTGCTCGGCATTTTGCTGTTTTCTGTACCTTACCTCCCCGCTTACTCAGAAACTCTAAACCAGTCATTGTTTAGTGGTAATTTGTACTAGGGTTCTGCTCTCTGGCTAATGGGCAGTTGTCTGTGGATTTTTCTTTTGCGCTTACGTTTGAATCACAATACAAAGCTAATTAAAATAAATGGTTCACAGAGCACAGAGTCACAGAGCTGGAGGGGGAACCTTAGATTGTTTTTGGAAGCAATGAATTCTGAAATAATTAAGTTACTTTAAAAATCCACTTCCGCTGAGCTAACAGTGAGTTAAAAGCAATGAAATTATGAAGGCATACTTGCTGAAGAGAAGAAACAATGGCGGAGATTCTATTAGCCTAATTGTTTTTTAATTTGAACTCATAGGTTTTTCAGATTTGGGGTTGTTACTGGCCCACGGCAAGGTCCCCGGCTGGGGTGTGAGTCAGTTAGGCCAGTGTTGGTCTGACACCAACTCTGACCCAGGGCAAGGACGCCAGCTCCCTTGCCCCTCACCGTGGCGCCCAGCCCCAGTGGGGTCTCTCCCCCTACAGGTTTGTTATACACAGAAGAGTTGCACGTGAAGAGAATGTGATGCATAGGCTCTGATGCCGCTGAACTAAGGAAGAGTAGGGTGAAGCCAATGCAAAGGCATTTAGGGAGGGTAGGTGCTTTTATTAAATGAACAGTCCCTCCCTGAAGGAGTTTAGAGTCCCTCTCAACAGGCCTGGGTGAGATGAGACAGACTCTGATTCTGGCTAGAGTCCAAAAGGCAGAAACATTTATCTTCTATGGATGTGTTCTTAGATGTTATCCAGCCTCCCAGAAGTTCAGTGCTAAGCTCCTTCCTTCAGGAAGGCCTTTTGATTGCTTCCAACTAAAGAGTCTCTTTCTCCTGAGTCTCCCAATACCTCCATGCTCCTCAGTCCTGACAGCGTGAGCCCCACACTTAAGCTCTTGCATATGACCTGGACCTGAGTCGTTCAGGTGCATGAGTCTGGTGTCTCAGATCAGTGTGGGGCTCCCTGAGGATGTTGTTGTTGTTCAGTTGCCCAGTCATGTCCGATTCTCTGCGACCCCATGGACTGCAGCACGCCAGGCCTCCCTGTCCCTCACCATCTCCTGAAGTTTGCCCAAGTTCATATCCATTGCATCAGTGATGCCATCCAGCCATCTTATCCTCTGATGCCTTCTTCTTCTTCTCTCAATCTTTCCCAGCATCAGGGACTTTTCCAATATGTCGCCTGTTCACATCAGATGACCAAAATACTGGAGTTTCAGCTTCAGCATCAGTCTTTCCAATGAGTATTCAGGGTTGATTTCCTTAAGATTGACTGATTTAATTTCCTTGCTGTCCAAAGGACTCTCAGGAATCTTCTCCAGGACCACAGTTTGAGGCATCAGTTCCTACCCCCTGAGCTGAGAACACTCATCTCCCAAGTATCTTGGGTGGTACTGACCATGGGTGGGCTTGAGGATGGGAGGGGTCAGGCTAGAGAGGCTGAAGATCTGAGACCTTTCTGGTCCTTTACATCAATGCCCTTGGGGTACCAAGCTCTATGGAATCTGTCTCCTCCTTTATTCCCCCCACTCCCCGCCCCGGCGTCCACCCCTCTCCTGTCCCCGCCACCCACTCCTCTCCAGTCATCTCGCCTGGACTGGTACAGCAGCCTCCTCTCTTGCCTCCCTGCCTCATCACTTGTCCCTCTCGACCCTCTGTCCTTTACCCCCATTTCATGTTGGCATCTAAATAAAAGCCATCTGCTGCTGCTGCTGCTGCGTGCATGCTCAGTCATGTCAACTCTTTGAGACCCCATGGACTGTAGCCCACCAGGCTCCTCAGACCATGGGGATTCTCCAGGCAAGAATACTGGAATGGGTTGCCATTTCCTTCTCCAGGTGATCTTCCCAACCCAGGGATCAAACCCATATCTCCTACATCTCCTGAAGTGGCAAGCAGATTCTTTACCACTGAGCTACCTGGGAAGCCCAATAAAGGCCATCAACAGCTTTTTACCGCTCTGGAGAATAAAGTCCCAACTTTCCAGGTGTGCTAATCAAGACTCTTGACACTCAGGCCCCAGCAGAACCTGCCCTTCACTACCTCTCCACGTGGCTGGTGATATTTGCACCAGCAGGCCTGACACACACCACCCCTCGAGACTCTCACCCAATACTCACTGACAAACTCCCACCTCTCTTTTAACCCCCAGCTCTAATGCCACCCCCTCCTGGAGGCTTCCCCAGTACCCAGGGTACTAATCGCTTCCTTTTCCCTCTAAACACCTCCTTTATGCCTTCCCATTTCTTGAAACATAGGTCTTCACACTCAATTATTGCCCTTGAACTACAGCAGCACATCCATTTCATATCATAGTCCAGCACACACACACACATATCCCTCACATGACTGAATCCAGTTTCACAAAGCAGATTTTATCTTACCACAGCTATAATAGTTTCTTTCTATTCTTTTCTAATGAATTATATGTATTTTATACCCAAATGCTAATCACGACCCCCTAAATTTACTTTACAATCTGCTATAGAACAACACAGTTTGAAAAAGAAAAATCTTCTAGAGCATCTGACATCATCACTATGGGCTTCATCTCTTCAGAATTGATCCTTCTTTTCTTTGCTACTGAATTTAAACTCCTTGGGGACAGACAAGTAGACAGAAACCATGTTGGAATCAACAGATCCTGCCTCGGGAGTGAGCCATTGAGTACATGTGGGCTGAATCAAATTAACTCAAATCTGGCAAAACCTGGGAAAGTAGGGTCTGAGATGTGGGGTGCAGTGGTGGTGGTGGTGGGGGCTTCCCCTCTGGGGACCCATTCATGCCTGGGAATAAGGCTCTGGTTATATATACTGAGTACCAGGAGGCTGGAAGACAGATGCTCCCAGCACTTCGGGAGAGTTGGCTAATGAGGACACTGAGCCCTCAGGCACAGCCTCAGACAGAAGAAAGGAAGACTGGAAGAGTCCCCTGGGAGCCAGAGGAAGATGGGCACGGAGAGTCTGAGGGTAGGTGGTCAGGCCAGAATTGTGGGGATGGAGGTGCAAGGTGGGTGCCTGTTACCATAGCAACACAGGTGCCCCCCACCAAAGGTCAATGCCAGTGGTGTGCAGTGTAGCCTTCCAGGGGCACCAGGGTCTGTATAATGCAGGCAAGGTCTTCTCTTCCAGGGCTCTGTGGTCTGGGAAGCCCGGACTCTGACCCTGGCGGCATGGCAGGACTCTGCCCCCAGCATGGCCCTGGCCTGTTGAAAGCCCTCATTACAATATGTTCTCTCCCTTCCAGAGGCTGACACTTTGATGAGAGCTTCTGGTTTGGGCAGTCACCTGACTGGTCCAGGAGCCTGGCTGGGAGAAGACGGAAGCCTAC
The DNA here is from genome assembly GCA_917880005.1 of Nanger dama. Lineage (NCBI taxonomy): Eukaryota > Metazoa > Chordata > Mammalia > Artiodactyla > Bovidae > Nanger > Nanger dama. The sequence goes on from CAKJTW010000022.1 coordinate 32,210,148, forward strand.
ATTCTAGCTGTAGCTTTGTCTCTGGCTGATTAAGTGATGTTGGTTAAGTCCTATCCCTTTCGGCCCTCGGCTTCCCCACTCATGAAAAGTAATGTAATCTGCTTCTCAGTGATGCTATATCGGCATTTCAGGTGGGTCAAGTATTTGCTGCATAGGACTTTTCAATCTGCTAAATGGCCAGTAGTACCCTCAAGCCATTGTAACAACCTCAGACATCCATATGTCACTTTTAAGCACTCCTGAGGTTGGCACTTCTGTCTCTAATAGTTGAACTGGCAGTGTATGGGAGATAGGGACCATGATGGACCATTTTTAGTGGTAGTTATGAAACAGAGTGAAGAGTCAGGCGGGGCGTGGGGATGAGTGAGACTGTGGTGGAGGAGCAGCAATGTGGTCATTGGCTGTCTGGAAAGAAAATGACAAGAGGTGAGGGTGGAAAGGTGCTGACAGATGGGAAGGGCCAGAAGCAATATTTACTGAAGGAATGAGGTCACTGTGCGGGACTGAAACTTTCAGTACCACGGATAGCAGAATGCTACCACTCCCTCCTTCTCGCTGTGGATGCAGCTTCAGTGAACTGGAGAGCTCCTAAGATCTAACCCTAAGCCCACCCCCATCCCACAGCCAGTCACCTTCAGCCCTGTGCCAGCAGCAGTTTCCCGGAGCTACCCAAACAATGTGCGTCTCCCTGAGTTAAGCCTGCACATTTCCTGTCTTATTTGATTACTGCACATTGTGGGGGGTAGAGGTGGGGGCAGCTGGTGATGTTGACCCAAACTTGGAATCCACCTGCCGCACTGAGAGACTGAGAATCTGCCATCATCAGCCCAGTCATCAGGTTAGGAAGGGCCTCCTTAGGGCCATCTGCTTGTGAGAGGGGAAGGGAACTTCTTTCCCATTTTTTTCAGTGTTGTGTGGACACTGCTCTCCAGAGCCCACCATCACTCTGGACCTTCCCCAACCCCCAGATCTCTATTTCTGCCCTTCTGTCCTTGAGTAGGTGTGGGGGGTGTGGAAATGTCCACACCTACAGCAGAGAGTGGGGAAACTGAGTCAGGAAGGCACAACGCAGACCCCACTGGGTCCATGACAAAGGGAAGAGGTATGAGTAGAATCCAGTTCACTGTGTGAGATCACTGGCCTCTCCAGGGAAGGGGCAAGTGGGAGGAGGCGTCTACCCTTGTTCGGGCCGCTATTGTGCAGGCTCCCTCCTTCCAGTCATGCCTAGCAACGCTCCATCGGCTTGTCGCCATGACACCGGCCAGCAGAGGGAGGCTGGGAGAAGGACCCTCGAGGCAGAGGCTGCTGTAGAGAGGAGGATGTCAGGGAAAGGGGGCCCCGAGAACTCATCCAGCTCCCCACGCACCTCATACAGAGAAAAGTGAGGCTCAAAGAGGAGAAAAACTTGCCCAAAGGTGAGACGAGTAGAATTAGAATTGGCTCCCAACCATCGTTTCTGTGAACTGATAGGGGCTGGGAGCAGGGCATCTCTGGCTGGCAGTCTTTTGTTTTCCTGTTAACGCAGGGGTCTCTGGGGGCCAGGGGGTCACTTCTCTCTGGAGACCTTTGGGGATCAGATCCTCTTAGTGTCAATAGACTGCCCCCTCTTGGTGCCCCAAGACACCATCCAGAGACCACACAGCTTGGTGCCTCTCAAAGTCAATAGAAGGCCACACCACCCCAGTAGGAGGACAACCATCCTTAGTGTGAGTGGGACCCTCAAGGACACGATTGCTCCTCCCTCCAGACCCTAAGCCACACTCTACTCCCCTTGCTGAAACAGCCTACTGTGCACAGGGAGTCCCAGCCACAGGCTGGGACTGTCTCCAGGTGCACAGGCTCTCTCTTGGTTGTGACAGGGACCCATGAGGTCAGTATGTTTCCTGTGTCCTTCACATAGATAAGGAAACTGAGACTCAGATGAGGTGGATCCCCCACCCCATTCACTCAGTGAATCCCAGCACAGCCAGGACTTGTGTGGGCTCCTCTGAAGCTGAGTCTGGGTCCCTCCTGCTATTCCTCATCCCCAGCCCCACCCCTGCAGGTGCTGTAAACGGAAATTCTGGCCAGACTCCGGAGCACCTTGTTTGAAGTGGGTGGGCTGCCTTTAGGGACCTTTGGGGTGGTCCCTGAGAGTTACCGGGGGTGGAATTTGCTGTGGCGGTTTCCAATCCTGCTGGGGTTGCCAGGATGGAGGGAGAGTGGACAGCAAAGGACGCTGCAGCTTCTGACTTAACAGCAGGAGGGAAGGGAGGAGAGGGAGAGGGACAAGTTCAAAGTTCTCAGCCAATCTGGATTCATATTTAGAAGGTACATCCTGAACATCCAGCAGCACCCTTCGGGAGTATTCCGGTCCTGCTTCATGATGCTGTGGATGATGGATGAGCATCTGGGGTCTAAGTAGTGTGAGCAGAACTGAAGCCCATGCCCTGGCATTCAAGGCCTCCATGATCTGGCCCTGTTCCCCCTCTCCCTCTGTTCCCACTCTCCCTTCCACCTGACAATCCACTGGCCCAATTATCCAGGGTGTGCTCCACAGCACTCGCTCCATGAAGTCTTCCCAACTTGCTTTCCCTTCTTTTTCGGAATCAACTTTCTTCCATGTATCCCTACAGCCTGGGCTGTGCTATTTCACTGAAGAGCAAATACCAAACAGTTCTCTTTAAACGTCTCTCTCTCTAACACGGGAGGCCCTGGAAGGCTGACTCAGGTCTTGTGCCTCTTTGAAGAGCTTTTTCTAGTGGAGAAAGGGACACATATAAACCCACTGAAGGGATATGAAGTGGAGGATTCCTGGTGAGGGGTGGAAAGTCACGGGAGGCCGCACCTTTCGTCTCGCCTGAGATGAAGGGTGCTCAGGCAGAGGGGCAGCTGGGAGTCCACTGTTAATGTTTCTCAGTGGTCCAGGCCCCATGCACATGGATGTGCAGTGTGGGCCAAGAGCTCTTAGAGACAGCAGAGACTGTTCAGGGCCCTGGCTTTCTGTGGAACCCTGGGTGAGTATCTTTTACTCTCTGGACCAAGCATCTCCCAGTCTTAAGCAGCAAGGGAGGAAATGCCAGACTCAGCACAGAAGTTCTCAGGTGTTTGGATCGCCAGAGAGGTGTCCTTTTCTGCTATCTTTCTTTCCTCCTCCTTCTCTCAGCCAAACCCTCAGTGATAGGCATCCAACTTTCCCTCTCTCCCAGCAGGGGACAGTTCTCAAAAGGGTGACTGCTGACCCTTGGGCTTCAGGGCTTAGGGTGTGGCTGGGTCTCACTAGGGACTAGGAATGAAGACATGAGTTCCTGGAGTCACAGCTTTTATTTCTCAACGCAGAGGGCCATCTTCCTGGGACTCTGGAGCTGAGGCTCCACCCTGGCACCAGGCCTGTCCTCCAACAAACGTGATGTCCCCACTGCTTCAAGATCTCAAGAACCAGTCCTGCCCACCCCCCGGAAGCCTTTCAGGAATGCTCCAGTGCCCACCAAGCTTATCTTTCCAATCCCTTATGGCTAATTTGGGCGAGCTTGGTCTTTAAGCACCCTGGGGCTCTCCAAGAACAGGGCTTAGCCTTTTTCATCACCCCTGGTTCCCAAGTACAAGCAGGCAGACCCAGGGGAAGACCCCTGTGGCTGGAGACCATCTAGTTTATGTGTTTCCATTTTAATACAACCAGGTCTTCAGCATGTCTCTAGAGTGGGGTGCTGGGAGGTGGGGAACCCCAGTCCTCCCCATGGGGTTGAGTTAGGTGGGGTGTCTCTGCCCCACCCTGGCAGATCCTTCAGTATTGCTGGGCCTGCCATTCTCAACAGGACCTGGTGGGAGCCTGAGGTCAAGGAGCTGAGGCTGAGCCAGGCTGGGCTTAGAGATTCCACAGGAGGAAAATGACCCTGCCCATGTGGTTGCAGGACCCTCCTTTGAAGCCCTGAGGACCACAGTGACAGCCAAGAGGAGGTGTCAGAGCAGGGCAGATAGAGTGAGCAATGGGAGGAGGGAGACAGAGGATTTGGGGAGATGGAGGGGAGTACAGAGAGGGAAGATGGAGCTAAGGTGGGAGAGAACCACACAGACAGAAAACAAAAGAGAGACTGAGAAATACACAGAGACACACACACACAGAAAGAGACATTGAGAAAATACACCCAGAGACAGAGACAGAACCAAACATAGAAGCAGAGATAGAGTCATGGAGACAGAGAGAGAAACACTGAGAGAGACTCGCGTACAGAGACGGCCACCAGAGTGAACACAGAGGGGTGGGAGGAAAATGGAATACAGTGCCCACCTCCCGGCCAAACCACCGCTGAGCTAAACCACATCCCTTCTCCCTGGGACAGGGGCACTGGGGCCTGAGAAGGGCGTGGGACTTGTTCCAGGTTCTACTGTATACGGACATTATGTTAGTTTCAGGTGGCACAGAATTTGAACCTGCTTCCTATATGGGCACAGGGAAACCTGGGGCGGGGGTGGGGGGCAGAGAACACTTCCTGCCATAGAGCTGAAATGAAAGGCCCACCCCTTCTAGGCTCCCCTGTAGCCAGAGCTGGACAGGGGAACCCCAGTCCCCCCTTCCCCCCACTTCCTCAGATGCTCTGGCACCAAGGAAATCAGTGAGCTGGGAGCCCACACAGTGGAGATGGGGAAGACTTCCTGAGGACCACTGCAGGAAGCCTGAGATCCTGAGGCAGTGATGACGGCAGGGCTGAGGCCCATCTGGTGAGCAGGGCTCACGACATTGTCAAGGCCCACTCAGAGAGAGTGGGGCTTCCCTCACTAGGCCAGCTCTGCTCTCAGTTCTTGGTTGGGGACCCCATATCTGATTCTCCATCCTATCCAATAATTACAGAAACTTCCCGATGTCCTTTCAACAAATCCCTTCTCTGCTTAGTCCATCAGAGTTGCTTCCTCGGAGGCAGCAGAGCCTTGGCTAGAATCCTGTTCCTGTTATAAGCTGTGTGACTTTGGCAAAGTCACTTCTCGGTGCCTCAGCTTCCTCATCATTGGGTGATTGTAAAGATCAATGTGGTAACATAGGTCAAGCGACAGGAGAGACACACAGAACCTGGGCCACTGAAGCGGTGACGTGGAGGTGGGGAGAACACTGGAGGGGACTCAGACACACGGACACTTAACTCGCTTCTGCCACAGACTAGCGTAAGTGGCCTTGAACAAGTCTCTTCTCTTCCCTTGGCCATTGCTGTATCCAGATATAGTCTCTGGGTAAGAATAACAAGGCTCTGATCAAGCCTCCCACACTCACTCCTGTGGCTGTTCACTAACCACATGAGAACTCTCGAATAACTTGTCTCCAGCTGAAGGCGCATGCCTGGGCTTCCCCATCCAGCCAATTGCCTTCTCCGCTGCATCTTCATTCAGAAGTCCCTGCAGCTCCCCAGAGTTCACATACACTCATCTGTGCGCGTTGATTTCCTGGTGTGGTCCCCAACTCCGCCCCCTTCCTGTCCCAGGCTAGTCTTGTCAGTTACAGATGTGTCCTTTGCATCCGCAGCTGCCACTTGACCTAGGTCAGTTACAGTGGCTCCGAACCCCTCCTCTTGTGGCCAGAGACTCTGAGCCCTGAAGCTGAACTCCTCCCTGTGCAAGCGGCCCCAGGCTCCCTGCCACACCAAAGGTGAAGTCCTATGGGACACCCTACATCACTGGACCAACACCCACCCATCTGCTCTCATTTGCTTCTTTCTCCTACTACCTGTACTCCATATAACACCAGCCAGTCCCGAGGCACAAAGCATGCTCCCATCTCTTCCCCTAGACCTACGACTCTTTCACCTGCTAAAAATCCCATTCCCATCTCTGAGACTCAGCTTTCTCATCTGCAATATGGGCACAAGAGCAGTACATACCTTAGGGGGCCTTAGGGATGTGGGAACGTGGGAGGTCATGCATGCCAAGTTCTCTCAGTGGTAGCTGGCACCTGGACCATGGTCCACATTTAGGAGTTTTGTGGCTGATTCTCTGTGCTCAGCTGAGTGGGTGAAAGTTCACCAGGACTAATGCCTAAGCTGCTGTCCCACCTGGACAATGCCTGCCCTCTAAACAATGAGGTTTCAGCAGGGATCTGGCTGTAGCACAACAAAATTGGGCAGGAAGAGAGCCAGGACCCCTGCACCTCTTCCCCCAGGCTTCTCATAGGACCTCTTTTCCTCCTATGTCCTTCTTTGTCCAGGAAAGATCCCACTGAAAAGGCAAACAGAGCAGAAGGAAGCAGTGGCCAGGAGGCAGAGTAGGAGAGAAATCAATCACTGCCATTGACATTAGCTGCCTCGGCTCTTCACACCTCAGCTATCACACTGATTAACAGCAATGCTCCTTCTGCCTCCATGCTTCTCCCATTCACCAGGAGTCAGACTGTGGGCAGTACTTAGGTCCAAATGAAGACAGTTGTTCATTAGCACCAGGGGCTAATCGGCACTACGTGTGCCAACCTTGGTGGCGCCCTAACCTGTCCTTGGCTTCTCATCTGACATGGTGTGAGTGGTGTGGGAGGTGCTGCAACACCTCCTTTGGGACGCCTTCCCCATCTCCGCTCCCACTTTCCTCCTCATCCACAGTCCCCTCGCACTCCTCCATCATGGCATTTCTTGCTCTGTATCCCTTGTCTGTTGCAATTGTGAGTGAGGGCCTCAATGCCAGTGCAGTAGCTGACACATAGTAACTGTTTAATAAACTGAAGAGAAGAGACCCAGGCCCTGTCCTCGGGGGCTCCAGGTGGGTTGGGGACAAAGGGGACAGCCCAGGCAGGGGGTGGGAACCAGACCAGGGCTGCCCCAGGTCCACAGGCTGAGGGGCGAAGAGCAGCATCACCTCACTTAGCGTTTATCTCTGGCTCAGGCTGAATCAGGGACCCTGATCTCCACTGCCCCACCCCACAGAGCGCACAGGATCCTAAATACAGTTTTATAATCTCAGGACTGTCAAGGAGCATGGAAGCCATTCCTTCTGTTTGCGCATCTCCTGGATCGGGGACCTCACCTCCTCCCTGGAAGGTCTATCTTAATCATGGGTAGGAAGCGTGGTCAGATGACGCAGAAATCTTCCTCAGCAGCCCCACTAGGTCTCCCAGCCCCTTCCATTAGGAGCACAACTGCCATTGGACTCCTCCAAGCAAGCTGCTCTCTGGGCCCACGAGAGCCCTCCGCTGGTGCAGACAGCGCAGTGCTGCTTAGCGTTAGATGCAGAGGCTGCGGTCTAGCCCACTAACCATCTCTCTGGGTGAAGGTATGAGTTTGGACAGACATGCGTGTGTGTGTGTGCGCGCGCATGATGAGAGAGCACACATGAGTGAGCTGATGGGAGAGCTACGCCACTATTCAGACACACAGAGGTTGCTATGATGTTTCCAGGATGAGGGGCTTCAGACAAACAGGTGCCCTCCGCTGCTGCCTAGCATCTCAGAAGGCTCTTTGCTGGTGCGGGTGGGGCTGGAGATGTGAGTGGGCCTTCAGGATGGGCTAGTGATGCTGCGTCCCACGCCTCACAAGACACTGCCACTTGGCTCCCATTGGACCTTCCACAGGGCATAGAATCAGGCGTCCCCTTCCCCTCCCAGAGCCCATTCAGAACCACCCCACCTGGATGCTGTGTGACTCCCGGAGCATCTGCTGCTGTCCTCCACAGAGTGGCAAGCTAGCCAGTGGTTTGCCAGGAGGAAGGGGGCACAATCTGTTCTCCCCAGGAGGTGGGGGTGGGCCTGATTCAGACACCACGCTGAGTGGCAGGAGTAATGCTGACCACTGCCCCTGACTCACAGCCCAGAAAGCCAGTTCCAGGACATCCAGGTAGGGAAGAGACTACACCTCACACTCTGGTTCAGAAACAGCTACACTTCGCATGTCCAGCCCCAACATAAGCCTCACCCCATCTTTCCTGCCTCCGGCTCTCCCCCTCTCCCACAGTAGATTCTGACCACCGCACTCACTCTGGGGGTTGAGAACATATCCTAGGCGCCCCATCCCTCCCCACCGCCCGGAGGAGATGCGGGGCGGAAATCGGCTAAACAAAGAGAAGCCCGAACGGAGAAACTTCAGGCACCAGAGTATATAATGTGGGAGAGATATTTGTCTTCAAAAGGAAGGATTTCCTTCTCTTTCTGGGTTCTCAGCGCATGGAGCACGGGAATCGTGGGCAAATCACTGTCTTACCGAGGTACGGGCAGAGGGAGCGCCCCAATATTATGTCTTTAATGCCGGCGCTATGACCGTGCCGCGGCTCTCAGGTCTTCGACGCTGGCTTCGGAGCCCTCGCTATCCTCTAAACCGCCCTCCTGGGAGCCAGGTGTTGAGCCCGCGGCGGAGGGTCCCAGAGACACTCACGGGTCGTGTTGTACTTGACTCCGTTGAAGTACTCCGGGCACGGCCTCTCCACCAGGGCTCCGGCCGCGCTCCGGGGCCAGCACGTCCCGATCTGGTCCAAGGTGGTGTTGCAGTAGGAGTAGGGACCTGGTGATGGGAGAGAGCGGAGCGGGGATCAGAGGGCTGCTGGGGCCCGCGGGGCGCCGCAGGACGCAGGGCGCGAGGACCCGGGCGCACCCAACGCGCCAGGCAAGGAGTCCGCGCCGCCCGGGTCTGCTCGGCTCTCGCCTACCCTCGGAGTGCAGGGGCAGCCCCCAGCCGTCCAAAACCAGCTCTTCAGCCAGCTCCAGGCTGCAGTTGGCCTCCAGCAGGCTGTGGAGCAGTGCCGCGTCCATTGCGCCCCGGAGCCGCGCGCGGAGAGGGAGTGTGACTGCGCGCCCAGCGTGGCTGCCAGGGGCTGAGTTCGAGAGTGAGCGGCCGAGAGAGCGCAGTCTTGGCTCCTCTCGCCCAGCCCCGACCTGCCAACAGCCTCCCGGCGCTGCGCTCGAACGTCGGGGACTGCCAAGTCTAGACCTTAGCGGAGAGGAGCCGCAGAACGCACCCGGCTGCGGGTCCACCCGCTCGGTCGCGGCCAATGGCTGCACCAGGGGGCGGGGCCGGGCGGCTCCTCTCTGCCAGGCCCAGGCTCCCGCCCTCGGCCCACCAGTCCAACCCGGAGTCCGCCTTCTCCGGCTCACACCAGGTCCAGAGAAGGGCGGCGGGAATGGACAGTGTGCGCCTTGGGTGGCGGAATGACCTGCCCGAGAGTCGAGTTCAGGGGGCTGCAGGGGGCAGGAAAGCGCGCCCGCCCGCCCGAGAAGCTCGCCTCATGTTTCTTCTCCTTCGGTGTCGCGCCATTTGTTTCTTCTCCTTGAGCGAGGACACGAGGGGATGACAGGGAGTGGAGAGCCCACGAGCAGATCTGCACTCTAGAAAAGCCTCCGTGGCCTCTGGGAAAGGAGTGGATCAGAGGGGCGTCGAGGGAATCAAGGGAGCCACGAAAGAGGCTGGCGAGATCAAGAGGCTTGAATAGATGCAGACCTGTACCAGCCCATGGGGGGCTAGGGTGGAGAGGGATTTCCGGGAAAACCAGCCCTGGTGAGGCAGGACTGGAGAGAGGGGGTGGGTGGGTGGCTTCCAACAGGAGCCAGGAGGCAGGGGGTAATGCCAGGTCTCCCGCTTGGGTGACTGGGGACAGGAGTAGCGTTGCCATTCACTGAGATGAAGTCCAGGGGAGAAACTGGCTGAAATTATCTGGAGAACCTCAAACACCCAGGTCTTACTGCCCTGGGTTTCAGAGGGAATAAAACGAGAAGTGAGAATCTCTTTTCCTTTTGGCTTGGGCAGGGCAACCTGAAACTGCTTTCTACAGCAGGGTGTGTGTGCATGTTTAAGTAAGTGTGGAGGGGAGATCAGACCCCACAGCAAGTGTGGGAGCTGAAAACCTTTATCTGGAATTTGCCCAGGCCCCTCAGGACTGCCTGCTCCTTAACTCCCTGTGGCTCCATTCTGAGTAGGAGGGCAGGTCCACTGCTCAGGTCTACTGAGGGGGGTGGGGGTGGATCTGGGTTCAAGATACAGGGCCTGGGATGTGGTTCACCTCAACTCAGGCTGGATTCAGGCCTGCCTTTGTCTCTGCCCTCCCTGCACGTTACCTCAATTCTCACCCTCTCTTCTGGGGCAGTTTCTCCATCAGTGAAATGTTCTCAAAGGCCCCTCCCAGCCCTGAGACTCTGGTCCTGAGTTATGAGATGCAAGACTGAGGGAGATGTACATGTGTGTGAATGTGTTTGTGTGTGCTTTTATCTTTAGAGGGCAGGGAGAGCTGGCACCCAGTCCCAGCTGGGCTGGAAGCCCCAGGGTGGCTAGTCCTAGTCCTTCTTGCCATCTTTCACTGGGAACAAAGCTGCAAGAGAAGGCTGAGAACATCCTGAGCCAGCATTATTTCCTGAGCAGGGAGAGGGGAGAGGCACACTGGGCTGTGTTTGTGTGCTCCAGTCTTACCAGCCTCCATATTAATGCTGCTCTCATTGCCTCAGGCAGAGCCAGAGAGCAAGCACGGGAATCTCTCTGGGGCCAGCTGATTGGCAGGTACGAGGTGCAGACCAGCCAGCCAGGTCTATCCTCTGCCTTTTAAATGGACAGAGCCCTTGGCTCAGCTCTGGGCAGCTGCAGAGGCAGAGGTCCCTGACTGTCCCTAATAACCAGTGCCAGGAGCAGGCGAGGATCAGTTGAGTCCCAACCCCAACCCTAGGCAGAGTCCTGCCACCAGTGCCAGGCTGAGACTCGGGCTGGGTCCCAGACTAAGCCCTGCTGCACAGGGCTTATCCCCCACAGGCTAGACTGGCTGGCAGGATCAGCCCATTTCTTCATTGGGAAGTAGTCTCATTCATGCAGAAAGGAGGATGCTCCACACACTGATCCCAGCACAGAGGGAAAGGAGAGCCCAAGCTAAAGTTTTTAACCTGTTCATGACCAGAGCCACCGCACAGGAAAAGCAGCTGTCTCAGGGGGAGGTGAGTGCCCAGTGACCAGAGGCCAAGGACTTAACATCTCACATGCAGGATGGAAGTTTGGCCTGGGTGACCTGGACTGCTCTTAACTGGAGAGCACATGTGATAAAGGTTCCTCTGGGAAGTGACCATTTCAAGGGCAGAGCTAAAGACCATTCTGCATCTTGACAGGACAGTCGGGACCTGAGCACAGGCCCAGAGACCCAAGGCCCCTGGCCTCCAGAATGCAGTGCCATTTCATCGTGGAGTTTATTATCACCAGCACGATTGTCTGCTATTCTAGATGTGACAGAGAGGAAAATGAAAAAGGAGCAGCTTTGGAACAAATGCATTTTACAGCTCATTTTAGTGTTTGCAAATAAGTAAATGAGGAAGAAATTGTAAAGAGCAAAAACTTTCCTCACCTAGATGAACTCCTACTACCCTTAAAGTTTGGGCCTTTTTGCTAGCTAAGAAAGCAGAGGTGGGTGGGAGGTCCCTGGGATGGAGGTGAGCTCCCAGGCCAGGCACTGGGACAGAGGTATTCAGGACAGTCTGTATGCCCCTAGGCTGGTGGGAGAGGTAGCGAATAAGTTGTAGGGAAGTGTGACAGGTGCTGGGGGAGACACCTGTGTGTCATGGGCATTGTGGGGGCAGGTACCGCTGGCCCACCTCTGATGGCAGCTGCAGTGGCAGTCCAGGTGCTCTAGGGTTCAGCTGAACACCGGATAGGCGTGCAGAGCATAAAGGAAACACACACGGCATCTCACACAGTCACGGGTCTGCACAGTACACACTTTCTCTCATTCATCCCACCACCCATCAGATATCTGCTAGAAAACAGGATTTAAGGGGACAGTCTTTGCATGTCTGAGAGGCTGTGTTCAGTCAGGCTGAAGAGTATACAGAACTGGGACAGGCTGTGGGGTTCACTGTGGTTACAGTGGGGCTTGGGAGAGGCCAGAAGGTGTCCCACTCTCGCCCTGTGGCACGGGGGATGGTGCCCCAGGCCAGACCAGATACTCCTTCCCCATCCCATCTCACTTCACCTTGGCACAGTGGAGACGGCCTGGTGTCTTCAAGTGGAGCCAGGGACCAGGCTGAGGAGCAGGAAGGGCCCCTGGCAACTGTCCAACTCCACACTCTCATTTACAGATGGCCAAACGGAGGCCCAGAGGAGGAAAACGAATTTCCCCTCCAGCCCCTCCCAGGCATCCTCCTCTCCACAGCAGCTGGACTGGGCTCCCTGCCTCCTCCACTGGGCAGAGGAAGTGATTTTTCCAAGATTGTGTGACTTCTTGCAAGAGCAGCTCTCCACTGCCCTTGGGACGAAGCCCAGCTCTTTAGCACCGCAAACACTGCTCTTCATGATTGTCTGTTCCCCGTCCTCTCCTCTGGCTTAACTTGAGATGCCCTGTGGGTCATCACACGTGCTGTTCCCTCTGCTAGTAACGCCCTTACCGCTCTATTGCAGTTACCCCAGCTGACTCCCATCCACCCTTCTAATGCGCAGCTTAGCCTCCACCTCCTTTGTCTTATCTGGGGTGGGTGGCTCTTCTCCACGCCTCGGTCTGCTGGGGGCTAGTCAATATCACATCAAGGTTATTAGTTTTTCTGTTGTGGAAGGCAGGGCTGGCCATGTTCACTACCCAGTCCCCAGCACCCATCAGAGTGCGTCATGCTTGTGCTCAGCAAATAACACTGAAGGAATGGGTGTTTTGGCAGAAGCGCTATCTCCTGAGATCCAAGGGTCTCTTCACATACGACCAGTCCTGGTGTGTGTGTGTGAATGTGTGTGTGTGTGTGTGTGTGTGTGTTGGATTAGGGAGTTATTTCAAGGGATTCCATTTGGACTCTTACATTGCCTATGGACTGAAAAAATAATATGCCTTACAACTTACAGTATATGCTCTATTAGATTCCTCTATGATGAATAAAACAGAAACAATCCATTTAAAGCCTGCCTGAAGTCTCTTGTGATTATGTGTTTTTTCCCTTATTTGAACCTTAGGGTCATGCAGTTTAATTGATCACAGTCTTAGATTCATGCCCCTTTGTCATCATTAGCCTATACATGGCCCAGCTTTATTTCATTTTAGTCTTTTCTGTTATGAAAGTTTGTATGTAGTAGCACATATAATGATCTGTTGCCCAATACAAAACTAGATCATTACCAATCACTGACAAATTTATCTGTCCACGCCTTCCTCAGAGGGAACATTCTTTTGAATGCTGCATTTATCATTCCTTTGCTCTTAATTTTTTCAGTTTTATCACACGTACATATATCTAAACAATAGGTTGTTTGGTTTTACTTGTTTCTGAGCTTTAATCAACATGCATTTTCTCAATTGGTGGACACCTAAAAGGAGATACCTATCATGTGGGGACCAGAGAAACTATTCCTGAAGTTCAAGGGCATCCTAACAGCCTGTACCGCCCACTGCAGGGGCATGGTTAATGAGGGATGATGCATCCCCACCGTGGCTGCTAGGCAGCACCACCAGCAACGTGGTGGATGAATAATTAATGACACAGGGAAATGTTCACTCTGAGTTACAAGAAGAAAAAGCAGGTTACAGAACTGTAGACACAGGATCATCCTGGTTTTGTGGAAAAAGAAAAAAGCAAAAACATGAGACTCTGTGGTGTGATAAACTTCTGGCAGATAGAAACATTAAAAATTCCTTGGTTGTGGGATAATGAGCATTAATAAATAGTCCTCTTTGATTTTTAAAAACATCTTTTTTCCAAATTAAATATATACATATATTACATATTCCATTTATAAATTGGATAAATGATATTACAAGTCAACCAGGGGAGGCCTTGTGATTGTGTTGTTTAAACTAACCAGTCTGTGGTATTTTTCAGCAGCCCAAGCAAATTAATGGGCTTCCCTGATGGTTCAGGCACTAAAGAATCTGCCTGCAGTGCAGGAGACCGGGATTTGATCCTTGGATGGGGAAGATCCCCTGCAGGAGGAAGTGGCAACCCACTCCAGTATTCTTGTCTGGAGAATTCCATGGACAGAGGAGCCTGGCAGGCTATAGTCTGTGGGGTCGCAAAATGTTGAACACGACTGAGTGACTAACAAGCAAATTCATACGATGGGTCGGGTGACTTGTTCAGGGTCATGCAGCTGTTAGGTGGAGGAGCTGGGATCCAGATCTGGGATCGGGTCTGTCTGACCCAAGCACCTGGGCTTTTGACCACGCCACTGTAAGGAAGGCAGACGACAGGGTTTTCCTCTCTGATGCGCGACTCAAGCTGCGTTTGGTGCCGGGTCCCAGTTCTGGGCAGCACTCTTGTTTCCTTTAGCTCTGGCAGTAGCTCCAGATCCCAGGGACACTGCAGCCCTCCTCCTTCCTTGCTGCCTCTGTGGATGCAGCCCTGAGAAGGCTGGGACATTGGGCAGAGACTTGGGGACGTCTTTCCAGAGACTGTGAAGACCCAGGGCTCTTCTGAGCTCTGCATTGGCTGCCCCTGACTCTGAATCAGCTGCCAGGAAACTCTAAGGGGTCAGAACTCAGGGACCCAGCTGCTACTTCACAGGTTCTTACCAGGAGGTGACACCTGTAGCCACGGCAACAGGGAATGTATTTACACCTTCTGCTGGAGTTTGAAGCAGAGAGGTGCCCCCTCCTTGGGCACCTGAATGCCAGCCCAGCCACTTCCTGAGGCACAGACATAGGGAGCCGGGAGCTGGAGGAGGACAAGCCCTTCTTCATCCGCGACCTGTGCCCCCCAGTGGGGAAGGGGGCTGCCCAAGGACAGACCCAAGGCCCAGGCCTGGAAGCCAGTCTCTATCTACCAACCGCTGAGCCTGGCTTGGCCCGCTTCTCCTCCAGGCCCAGAAGCTCACCCTCATTTCCCAGGGTCTGCTGCAGGTGGCAGCAAGGGGCTGGCATACCTGAGAGGTTGGCGAGGGTCTTGATGGAGTGGCAGTACTGTTCCAGCAGTGCCCACACAGGCTGGTCTCTGGGTGCCTGGCTGGACCCCCACCTAGAGGACAAGAGGGATGAAGGTCAGGCTCTGGCTAGACAGTGACAGCATATGTCTACCCCCTCCCTGCCCCCTGCCCCGCCCTGTTCTGTCCCTTACTCCTCTGTATTGTACAGAGAAAAAAAAGAGGAGGGACAGTTCAAGGGCCCACACAGCAGACCAGCAGCCTGGCCAGACCTGGAACCCTGAAAAGGCCTTAGAGGTGGTCTAGTGAGGCTTGGTGCCCCAAGGAAGTACATGCTCTGTCCATCCCTCAGCCCTTAAAGGTTTCCTCCCCAGGATGGGATGTGCCCTGTGCTCTTCGGTTGGCAAAGCTGGAGTAGGGGTGTCCACTAGCCCTGCAATCCCCCAGCAAACACTGTACAACCTCGACTTTGTGTCAGGCTGGGGGACACAGTGGCGTCTTCAAAATAGTCCCAGCTCATGTAGGTACCTCCTAGACTTGGAGGCTCAGAAGAGATGGGAGAAGAGTAGATAGCTTGTTTTCCTGTCACACAGGTAACCAGAAAATTACAAAGGTTAATATGTGGAAGAGACTCCTAACTTGAACTTGGGAAGACAGGGGAGGCTTCCTGGAAGAGGTGGCACGTTAGGAGCAGCCAGAAGGACAAGTAGGGGAAAAGGAAGGGACCACGGTGCCAATGTAGAGGCTTGCCTGGGAACAAATATGGTTGTTGTAACAATGGCAATCCCATCCAAAAGAGAAACCACCCAGGATCACATCTCCTGAAAATGTCATGAGGGAATGCTAAATATGGAGGGGTAAAGTAGGTGTGGTTATCTCTGTCCTCGAGGGGACCATCTTCTGGTGCGAAAGATGGATGATAACCAACTTGTTACAGGGTCTATAGTTTGCTTAGAAGGAATGGGGTAGCATTACAGAGGAAGTCACACCGCTGTGGGCTTTGAAGGTTGAGTAGGAGTTTGCCCAGTTGATAAGGGTAGTGCTGGGATAGAGAAGGTGTCATAAGGGTAAGGATGGTGTCATAGATAGACAACACGTGTGCAAAAACACAGAGGTTGGGAAATGCATGGTTTGAGGCTGAACAAAAGCAATGCCCTCTACAGTTCTAACCATCATATCTCCCATTCTTTCCAAAACCACCACTGTTCTTATCCTATGACCAGTGTGTGTGAGTGTGTGCACTTGCGTGTGTGTATATGAGATGACTTTTGCACCACCCCAACACTGATATTCCTGATTCTAGAAAGGACTGCCCCTGTAGTGGGCAGCCCCTCCCCTTTCTCCTGCCTGTCAGATGCTCCCTCCCTGGCAGCTGGGTCAATGTTTGCCCTACAATATCCCCAGGACCAGAGCAGGACAGCCCTCAAACATCACGTTCCTCGCATCAGGCTTAGTCCATTTCCTGTGCTGGGCCTGGAGGCCACACGCTCAGCCTCATCACACTGGCCTGGAGCTCCTAATTAATGACCCCGCTTGGTCAAATGGGAGAGCGAGGGAGGCACGGCCAGAACCCACAAGCACTCATTGCTCCTGGGTTCTGTCAACTGTCTCCACAGGGCTAAGGGCAGAAGGAACTGCTGGGGGGCTGAAGTCCTGTGTGTGAGGTTAGTGTGCATAAAGGGGTATGTGTGCGGGGCATGTATATGTCTGTGTAGGGTGTGTGCTTGTGTATGTGAATAATATGCATATAGTGTGTGTGTGCTATAAGGAGCTTCCTGAGCCATCAGCCAGGAGCTCTGGCCATTTGGCTTACAGGACAGATACTGGGGGCCATGGTCCTGTTGTTCACATATCCCAGGGATGCCAGGAGCTACCCAATGTCAGCTTCTTGGGCATCAGGAAGGCCTGGCTGCCCAGAGAGCCACCTGCCAGGAGTGAGGTGGGCTGGGGAGGGACACTCTGGGTCCCAGGATCCTCCAAGAAGAATTCTGGTGTCCCACCCTCAGCTGATCTGGGGAAAGTGCGGGTTCTAGGCCTGACCCATTACCCCTTTCCAGCCCCCTTCTCTTTGTTTGAGAAGCAGCTGGTAACAGTTTATTTGGGGGATGGGGTGAGTTCCTAGGAAGCCCCCAGCCTCTGGAGGTCACTGAAGGAGCAATGCTAAAGGCAGAGGCGCTTGGCATTGACGGTGGACTCTGACCGACTAGAGTCTGCATCTTAGATGCAAGCCCCTTCTCTCAAAGCCCCCAGAGGCCACACTATGGCCCAGTTACTCAGGCATCTCGTGTTCAGCTTTAGGTGGGAGCCTGAACACGTGTGCTAAGCTCACGGATAGGGACACAGGACATCCTCCAGTGGGACTCAGGCATTGTGGGGCTGTCCTTGTTATCAGTCGCTGTGATCTGAGGCCACAGCCAAGTCTTCTTGCTGAGTAAAGCAGGGGGCACAGCCACTGTGCTCAGTTTCAATGTGTGCTGCTCAAGCGTGGGCAAAATGGCAAGCAGATCAGAAAGGGTTTGGAATAACTCCCAGATCTGGGCTCCCTCTCCTTCTTCGCTGGTCCAATAAGTTGTTAAAGACATTCATTCTCTTCAAGGGGCCGGTTAGCTGGATCTGACTCAGCTCAAACCTGCGGCATACTCTGGAGGTGCCTATTTTGGACACAGCCGCTGCTGTGGGTGGTGGTGAGTGGTAGGTGGGCAGGCAGGAGGAAGAAGAGACTGGTGCCCTCAGAAAGCACACGATGGGCCAGGGAGAGCAGAGACACAGCCATGAATGAATGCCTCCAAGGGCTGGGTAATGAGCTCTCAGAGGCGGCAGGCTGCGAGCCCGCCCGCATTCAGGGCTCTGGGGTCGCTGCTCCTCAGCGCTGTGGCCTTGGCCAAGTTATTTAACTTCCTTGAGTCCTGCTCTCCTCCTTTGAAATGAGGATAATGCAGGCCCCTGGGATTTGGTGTGCATTAAACAAATTACTGAGTGTCAAGAGCTGGCACATAGAAAGCACACGTTCCATGGCAGCCCTCGCCATGGACTCTGGGAGGGCTCTAGTTAGAGAGTTCAGAGATAGAGGGTTCAAACCCCATTAGAGGGAGTCCCATGGCCCGGATCAAGCCCTTCTCCTCTAGAAAAACCTCCTGGAAACCCTGTGTTCCACCCTCCAAACTCTCCAGCCAGTGCAGCTCCCCCTCAGCCCTCAGCAGCCCCCCTTCTACAGACAGTGGCCCCTGAAAGTACATTTGCACCTCCTCACCGGGCTCACTGCTCAGCAGTGCTCAGTGGATGCTGGGTGAGGAAACTGGGCATGGAAGCTGAGTCCGAGGGAGGAGGAAGGGTAAGAAGAGCAGAAAGAAATTCTAGGAGCAGGAATTGGGCAAACAAAGGCTGAGAGGCAGGGAAGCACAGGGCCTGCACAGGAAGCAGCGAGCTCCTGGTCTAGGGATGCTATGAAGATAGCGGGACTTCTCTGGTGGTCTGGCGGTTAAGAATCCACCTGCCGATGCAGGGGACATAGGTTCGATCCCTGGCCCAGGAAGATTCCACAAGCCATGGGGCATTTAAGCCCACAAGCCACAACTACTGAAGCCTGCCTGTCCTAGACACCCATGCTCTGCAACAAGAGAAGCCATTGTGATGAGAAGCTGGCACAGATCAACAAGAGACTAGCCTGTGCTCACTGGCTGGAAAGAGGCTTCTTTGATGTGTAGTTAGCATTTCCTATGTCCTAGATGAAGCTCTGAATGCTTCAGCAAAGCCCACTTAATCCTCACAACTGCCACTGAGGTCTCTGTAATGATCCCATTTTACAGGTCAGGCAACTGAGGCCAAGAGTGGTGAAGTCACTGCTCAAGGCCACACAGTGAGTGAGTAAGGGGCAGAGGCACGATTGGACAGACAGTCTAGTAGATAAAGACTTGGTCAGATACACACGGACGAGCTGGGTAAGAAGGTGAAGACCTGTGGTCCACGGATGCTGGGAGGACCCTGGCTCCAAACAGGGTGAGTAAGAAGCTGCTCTCACCACTGGAGTGGGGGCTTCAGGCAGAGAGTTAGGTCATGGCAGGAGAGGAGGCAGACCCAGTCAGCTGGGCAGGGCTGTGCTCAAGAGAGACAAGAAGTCTGGCTTCTGGAACGGACTCTGAGCCCCCTGAAGACCCTTTTAAATCTTGTGTGGCAGACACCCTGGGCTCTGTACTGATTAGCTCTTGGCTGTAACAGCAGCAGACAGCTGTCCTTACGCCTCAGTCCTGCCCCACGAAGCTACAGGCTGCCGGACCTCAGGGCCCACGTCTGTTTGACTCACATCCAGGCCACAGTTCCCAGTCCAGAGTCTGGCACACAGCAGGTGCTCAATAAATGTCTGTGTGGATGAGACCATGGCCCCGTCCACCAGGTAGAGTGGCACCTTGACCCCCAGCTCTGGGAGCTCAGGCTCTGGGATTTTCCTGCTTGCCAGGCAGCCTTCTTTCTGAATTCTCCCTTTGAGAATGGCTGGGGTCCTAGTTCCAGCCTCAGTGTGTCTGGAATCGGAAGCTCTCACCTTAGACGAGGGCAAGGGAGTCGCCCTGGCAGGGGAGGAGGCAGTGGGTTGCAGCCAAGACGCCAGCTGCTCTTTCTCCACCCTTGGGCCCTGTCCAGGCAGAACCTGTGCCCCAGGGAACAGGCGGGCTTGAAAGGTGCCATCTCCCTGGAGCCAGGGGGGTCTGGCCCAGCCTAGTGCTCCCTCCTGGCTTGGTGACAAGGCTTCGTCTAAAATTAGCCACTGGTCTAAGCCTGGGAGATTTGGGACCACAGGTCCTGCAGCCAGACTGCCAGTAACTGGAGGGGAATGGGGTAGCTCCCACCCTGCCTCCTCCCGCTCTGCCCAAGGTCAGAGAGGACTCCTCTGGGAGGGGGAGGAGTCCTCCGCAGGGTTCTCTTTCATTCACTGGTTTCATTGAGCCTGAGCTAGGAATAGAGGCAGGAGGAACTCAGGCCCTGTCCCAGGGAAGGAGGAGGAGATGAGGGCACTGGGGGACAGGGGAGGAAGGAAGGAGGAGAGATGGAAGAAAGGGGAGAGGAGAAGAGGAGGACTAGAGGGAGACACGGAGAAGGCAGTGGCACCCACTCCAGTCCTCTCGCCTGGAAAATCCCATGGACAGAGGAGCCTGGTGGGCTGCAGTCCATGGGATCACTAAGAGTCGGACATGACCGGGTGACTTCACTTTCACTTTTCACTTTCATGCGTTGGAGAAGGAAATGGCAACCCACTCCACTGTTCTTGCCTGGAGAATCCCAGGGATGGGGGAGCCTGGTGGGCTGCCGTCTATGGGGTCGCACAGAGTCGGACACGACTGAAGTGACTTAGCAGCAGAGGGAGACAGCGGGGCAGAAGAGAGGGAAGAAAGGCGGGGGAGAGGAGGCTGAGCCGGGCCCTGAGCAGACACAGTGGAGGTCATACTGGAGCTGAGGCTGGCCGAGGCAGAGGCTGAGGGACTGGCAGTCAGACAAAGGAAGCAGGTGATTATTTTCTGGAGTATCTGGACAGGCTTTCTGGAAGGTGCTCAGTTCTAAAAAATCAGCTGCCCAGATCTCTGAGTGAAGAGCCCAGGAGTCCACAGCAGCCTTCCAGCCAGATCTCCCTTCCCCACATGTTCCAGCAGGTCCCTCTGCCCAAGATGTCCCACTCTCCCATCCAGTCCACCAGCTTGCCTGGAGAAACTTCCAGACCTCTCCTTGCCAAGTGCGCTCCCTTGTCTCTGAAAGCCCGTGGCGCCCTCTCACCTCTGTCCCTCTTCCCTGTCCTGTGTCATGCCCTGATCTCTGCACACAGATGTCTGAGGGACCAGCAGGGAGGAATAAAGAGGGCGGGGAGAGGGAAGTAAGGCAGGAACTGCAGGAAGAGGTCGCATAACAGGTCACGAGGCCTAAAATGATCTCTTAATGATCAGCTCATCTAATGTCAGTTTGCCTAAGAGTCACCTTTTTCTGACTGTGTTGGTATCTGAATATCTTACATTTTCATTAACAGAACTGAATCTGCAGTCAGTCTATCTCCTTTGAATCCTGGCCTTATTACCAGTAGATGATTGACCACGTGAACTTGCCTCAGCTTTCTCATCTGTCAAATGGGGGTAAATGATGGTGTTATGCCCCAGGGTAGTTGCGAAGCTTAAAAGCAGTAATGTGTGTCAGGGCTTAGAAAAGAATAAAGCATGTGGTAAGCCTGGTGCAGATGCTAAGGACAATAAACAAAATAAGCTTACGGAATAATATACCCCTCCCTCTGGAAGACTTGAAATGACATCTTATAAAAATAAAATTTTGGATACAATGACCTGAGACAAACTGACTGAGGAGTCCTAAAAATGCTTAAAATTAGATAAAGTAGAAAATGACAGTTAAGAGAATACAGAATAGTCCCGTAATTCATAAAGTGCTGCAAATCTGAGAATGGCTAGGAATATGAAAGTAAATGGGCATTGCCCTCAGACAAATTGGTTTTTTAAAAACATCCTAAAACATCAACAAAATGGCAAAAATGGAGAGACCAAATTAGCTGATTAGGTTAGAAAACACTCAGAGAGTATTTGAATTTGGGGGAAGAGTTATTAGATGAATTAGCTTCTGGCAAATGGCCCCTGAGTTTCCCCACCCCCACCCTGCAGACCCTGGATATGGGGGGTGGGTGGGGATGTGCAGGGCCCTGGCCTTGGTCTTGGGGAGGCCTGTGCAGGTTAGGGAGAGTCCAGGCTTCTGGACTCTGTGTTTTCCCTGTTTGCTGAGCCTTCTTGGGACAGATGACCCCACTGGAAGCAAGAAAAGTTGTTTTGAGGTCCTGAGGGAGTGTCTTGTTGCCCAGAAGTCTGAGAATCTGGACCCAGATAAGACTCTTGGGGTCTTCACAGAGGGCGATGTTGATGTTTAGTCGCTAAGTCATGTCTGACTTTTTGTGACCCCCATGGATTGTAGCCTGCCAGGCTCTTCTATTCATGGGATTCTCTAAGCACGAATACTGGAGTGGGTTGTCATTTCCTTCTTCAGGGATTCTTCCTGACCCAGGGACTGAACCTGTGTCTCCCTCATTGGCAGGCAGATTCTTTACCAGTGTGTCACAGAGGGCGAGGTGGTTTTAATCAAGGATTTTTGAATCCAGTGCCATATTCCTTAGCCTTACTTGCCCTCCATTTCCATCTGTAAATAAATGTCCCCACCTTCCCACTGTTTTAGTAAAGGGCTTGGCATGGCGCCTGGTGCCCAAGAAGGCTGTATGATTTCAGCACTGCTTTCAAAGTAGCTTCTCAAGGGCTCAGAGGGCAGCCAGTAGCACCAGAGTGAAGGCTTGGCTCCTCCAGGCCCTTGCAGTGGGGGCTGGCCCAGGGTATCCTCACTACTCAACTGTCTTCTGGAACTTTCACAATTGCAATTGTGAGATCAGGCTCCTCCCCAGGCCCTGAGTTCCCCAAGGATAGAAATCATGTCCCACCAGGATCACCATGCTCCCTGGAGCCTCATACCATCTCTTCTCAGGGATGGGACCCTGGAGCCTTCCCTCTAGCTTGCTCTTTTCTCAGTCCCTATCCAGGGCCACCCCATTTCCACCCCCGCCATCCTGCCCACCTCCCACTGGCAAGAGGCTCTTATATCTGCACACACTTGTTCTTAGCTCCCATGTGTGTGCTTAGTCTCTCAGTCATATCAGACTCTTTAAGACCCTTTGGACTGTTGCCCAGCAGGCTCCTCTGTCCACGGGATTCTCCAGGCAAGAGTACTAGAGTGGGTTGCCATTTCCTCCTCTAAGGGGATCTTCCTGAGCCAGGAACGAACCCGTGTCTCTGGTGTCTCCTGCACTGCAGGTGATTCTTTACTCGCTGAGTAAAGTTCTCATGACCAGCTAGTAAATACACAATTAATTCTTCACCATTATTTTCTTCCTGCTCATGTCTTCTCTAGGCTATCAACTTCATAGGGTTAAGGCTGATGTTTTCACCCTAGTGTCTTTACCGCGCATGATCCTCCTTAAATACTGGTTGAATAAAGTATTACTGAATAAATGAGAGAGCTGGAGGCCAGGTCCCTCCTGGGTTCTCTTATTTCCCCACCACCTGCTCCAGGTCACTTACTCTATTTTCATAGACAACAGAAATCTCAAAATAGTTGGAAAAGGATCCAGAAATAAATAACATTACCACGAAGACTCAGAGCAAAGAAGACTGCTCTTTGGGACTAGAGAGACCACAGTGCTCTTTGGCAGTTATGCAATGATACCTTTGGGTGGTTAACTAGTCTCTAATCTTGGGCCATCAAGGGGGCTAGGGGCAGGGCCTGGGTGGACTCTAAGGGGAGAGCAACTCTTGCCTCTGAGGCTCCTGGTCCTGACATCCCTGGGACCCAGGGTAACCTCCCACAGACTCTTCCACCTGTGCTGGAGTCTGGGGCAGCAACCAGCAACCCTCTCCATCTAACCAGCTTGGGCAGTTGGCATCATGGCTCCCAGAGGGGCAGGGCCAAAGGGCAACCCTGGTCTTAACACCAGCTCTCTTGGAAGGCACCCACCCAGGGAACAAACGCTAGTGGGCAAAAGAGCTCAGAGAAGACATCAGGAGTAGGAATGAGAGGTTGTAGGTGGTAGTGAATCTACTCCACAGCCTCCACCTCTCCCTGCAATGTCGTTAAAAGGACCTGGCAGGTCCAGGGACTATCTGCCCTTTGGCACATTGACCACACCTTGGCACGGTGCCCCGTCCAGTCTTCCACCTAACCAGACCCCCTGGAAGGGCAGGGCCCCTCGTGTCTTCATCTCAAGTACCTGGTACAAAACCCCAGCTGTGTTTACTTAGAGTGCTAACTCTGTGCCAGGCAGTCACAACCATTCCTCATGACAACCTTATTCATTAAGCACCAAAACCATCCTCATTTCACCCAGGAGGGAACTGAGGGGAAACGTGAGTAGCCTGCCCGAGGTGACACACTAATCAGCAAAGCAGAGATTTGATCAAGTCTGTTGGCAAAACCACTTTGCCACAGACAGCGGATGCTCAAGGAGTCCTCTGTGACATATGGGGATGGGACCAGGCCTCCTGACCTCCATCCTGGCTCTGACCCTTGCCTTGCATGGCCTCGAACACTTTTAATGTCGTGGCTCTTCATGAAAAGTGTGGCCCTCCCTCTCTGAACCTCAGTTTCCCCATCTGTAAAATGGGGAAAGAGTTAGAGATCAATTACTCCCACATCCATTTCTGGGTATCACTCCCTCCCCAACCCACTTCTTCAGCTCTTTCTATGCAGCTCTTCTCCATCTCAACACCCCCAGCTCCCCCTGCAGACCCTGACTCTGGCCAGTGCGCACACTCATAGCTTTGGGCATGGGGGGATACTTACAGCTTTGAGAAGTGCTTGGCAAGGTTGGTTCCCCCAGGTGTTCCCTTTGCTCCATTACTCATTTGATACTGAGGGCTGCCTGGTTTCAGACACTGAGAGGAGGGTGGGGACTGGCCTGCCTGCAGGAGACAGGGGGCAGCTCTCTGGGGATCCCTTGTGGGGAAGGACCAGAACTGGGGTGGGGTGAGGAAGGGACTTGAGGCTCCTACAAGGAAGGGAGAGTGCAATCCATGGAGGAGGGGACAAAGTGGACCGAGACTAGGAATTCCTGGACCGGAGGAAAGGGCATGTCCTAGACACTAGGGCGTCTCCCTGCACGCTCTGCTCATCCACAAGGGCTGCTAAGCCCCATTCTAGCTAGTGTTAAGAGTTTCATCTCCCTCCCCTTTCCCCTCATTTAGGCAGGACATCTCCATCCCATCACCGGATGCAGGGATCCCCAACTCCATGCCAGCCACCAAGCCCTAAGACCGCTTCCATCCGTCCCCTAACAGGGCTGAGTGAAACTAAACCCAGTAACTAAGCAGTGGGCCCCTCACCCCCCACCTCCATCCCTCGCAGTCAGGAGAGCACTGAGCTCCAGCTCCCGGCACCCCCACACTGAGAGCAGCAACCCCCACCACACCCCACACTTACTTTAAGCAGTGGCGGGAGAAGGCAGAGCAGACAGAGGACACAGTGCGGGACGTGGAGGAGGCGTGGGACCCCCGCCGGACCCCCCATGCCCTGTGCGCCGCGGACAGGAGCGCACCTCCCAGAGCGGCCGTCCCGCCCCCGCCCGCTGACTCTGGTGCCTCCCACCTTCCTCCGCTACCGGCCGGAGCGGGAGTGGCCCCTTCCCTCCCCAACGCGCCAGGGCTGCGAGGTACGGCCCTGGGCACTGGGGGTATCTCCCTCCTCCCGCGCCCGCAGGGACACCGCCCCACGGCCCGCCCCCTCCAGGTTATTTATAGAGGCGTCGGGCAGCGGCTTCTGCCTAGGCAGCCAGAGCCCAGACTCTGCCCCCAGAGAAGGGGTTAATGCCTTTCACCAGCCAGCCACCTTTGCCAAGGCTGGAGCTCCCTGCTCCGGGGGAGAGAGGAACCGAGAAAGGGAAGAGGGGGTCTTGGTGGTGGTTGTGGCCCGAGCACTGAATAGGCTGGGTAGATCGCATCCCCACCAGGCTTTCCAGCCCTGCCCGCACCTTCTAACTGTCCTGGGGAGCTTTTAACAGGCACCATGCCTACTGGAGACTTCCTGATGGCTCAGACCGTAGAGGGTCTGCCTGCAATACAGAAGGCCCAAGCTCAATCCTTGGGTTGGGAAGACTCCCCTGGAGAAGGGAAAGGCAACCCACTCCAGTATTCTTGCCTGGAGAATTCCATGGACAGTGGAGACTCCTGGGCTACAGTCCATGGGGTCACAAAGAGTCTGGCATGACTGAGAGACTAACCCTATGCCTATTGGGACAATTGAAATTCCTATGTGGAGGCCAAATTAACTAATAGCTCTGTATCAATGTTCAACTTGCTGATTTTGATGACTGCACGGTGGAGTCTTGTTCTTATGGAGTAATCTTTAGTGCTACAGGGGCACCATATCTCACGCTTATTTTCAGATGCTTCAGAAATACAGATACACGTGCACACATAAATACATACATAGTGATAAAGAGAACAATATACCAAATGAGGCAAAATGTAAATAATTGGGAAATGTGGGCAACTACATGTGTATTCTTTGGATCATTCTTCCAAGTATTCTGTAAATTCGAAATAAAAAGCTAAAAACTGTATTAAAAACAAAACAAGGACAATAAATGCAGTGATGCCAGGCGCCGCCCAGAGCTTCTGTGTTTATAGGTGGGGATGGGGCCCAGGCATTGGCATGTTTCAGTAGATTTTACAGGGATCCCGATACCAGGCAAGGCTGAGTGATGCTGATCTCAGATGGGGACAGGCCCAGAGTGGGGCTGCAGGTGAGGCTAGTTCTCTGGGAGCCCTTGAAGCAGCCTCTGGAAGTGTCCAAACAGGTGGGCCTGGTGTGCAGAGTTGAAAAGCTTAAGCAGCAGTTCCAATGTTGTTAGGATCTGAGGGAAAGCATTTGAGGAATGTGATTAGTGAGGCACTTAGCTTTCCCGGGAGGGTGCAGCCCAAGTTACAGAAACTTAGACTGTTTATGTTCACTCTGGTCTCTGCCTGGGACACTTTTCTGTCCCTCAAGTCCTCCACTCCTCTACCCTCTTCCTCCAGGTAGCCCTTCCTGACTGTACCTTGAGCTTCCACATCACCCTCCCCTGAAATCTTAGGGCCTAAATCTGAGCCCCTGGCTTCTCTTTGATGTGCATTGTTTGAATGAGGTTGGTGTCCAACCAACTTGGTGTGGGAGGCTGGAGGCACTTCTTTGTATTTCTTCCTTTCTTTCTCCTCTGTTGTCCAAGTCTAGCTCTCGTGGTGCAGAGGCATCTTTATGGGGAAAGCAAAGGAAGAGTTGACTAGACCTCCCCATTCATTTGAAGGTGACGGGGTTGATGAGGGGGATCCTCTGAGACAGGATATAGCTTTACCAGACCCAATCAGATAGGCTTGGTCAGAGAGGGCTCCTGGCAGGAGATGACCACTCAGTAGGACTTTGACTGAAAAAGAGTTGATGGGTCATCATGAGTATCACCAGTCCTTTTCAGCCGCATTACCGGAGCACCTCCACGGCCAGACTCACAGTGGGTGCTGTTGAGCAGAGCAGAGGCTCTGACCTCAAGGTCAGCCTTGTTGCCTATGCAGAGAGTGCCAGCAGAGGGAGCAGATGCCAATGAGATCTGGGTGTAAGTAACTGTGAAGGGAGCTGAGAGATGGTACAAGGTGTGTGGCAGCTCAGGGAGCAATGGGGGGACTCCAGGGAAAATGTGCTACAGGAGACCTTTGAATGATTTAAAGTGATGAAGAAGGGAGAGATCTTTCCAGAGAGGGGTTAGGGAGGGCGGAAACTAGGAGACAGGCAATCACAGCTGGCTGGCCTGGCGTCTGGCTGGGGGTGGGGACAGCGGAGGACCAGGGGGTGGAGGACAGGCCACAAGGAAGCTAGATCTGCTCTGGTTCTAGGATGGTCTACAGAGCAGGCAGGGTGCTGGGTCCTGATTCCTCTCTCGCCAGGCATTCTGTGTGTGCTTCAAAATTGGTGCCCTTCCACAGCCTGCAATGTTTATAGGAGGGCATCTCTTGGACAACTAGAGCCACATTTTGCACCAACATAGGAACTGAATCCCAGGAACCCAGGGGTTTACATCTTCCCCAAGGGCTTGCTTTGCCATTGACTGGCTGGTGCTCCTTTGCCTGGAGGTGAACCAACTCCAGACGTAATTAACACTTGAGCTCCCAGGCATCCGCTGCAGGTTTCCTTTCCCCTCTCTGTTCTGCTTTTTCCCTTCTCTTACCAGTCTCTTCCGGGAGCACCTCCCTTATGAGTGCTGTATGGGAATTCTCATCTCATCGCTGGGGACCCACAGGAGCCTAGAAGGTTAGAAAAGTCTCGACTTGGCCCTTCTAAATGGAATGGGTTAAAAACATATAGCAACAACAATACAAGACAGACAAACAATTTCGAGCCCCTAAACTGTCCCCTGGACAGCTCTTCTCTGCTCTCAGAGATTGTTGGTGGCAGAAGAGACCCTGCCTGAAGCTATTGATCTGGGCAAGGCTAATAGAAAGTGTCATTTATAAGCTTTCTGTTTCTAAGGGAAAACTGGTGCAGAAGACACTTTTATTTATGAAAATGCCTTTGTGGCCCTTTTTTGATTATGAAAGATGAACTGAGGGTGGTCTAGAAGGGAGGTGGGTGATTTCTTTGTAAAATAAAGCAGTGGAAATTCTGAAATTTAGCTCAGTTTGGCATCTGAGACAGTGAAAGGAGTAGAAGGGCTGGAATCTGAGCTGAGGTTGTCCCAGGGGCTCAGAGAGAAAGGGGGACAAGGACCGTAGGGCAAGCCAGGTCTGGGGAGGGGCAGGCTGGAAGGGCCTCCTAGCAGTGTGAATGGTCAGTGAACATTAGCAATGGGGCTGTAATTACCCTCCTCCTCCGCTACCCTCACCTTTAGAAATTGTGCATCCTACGAGAGAGCAGGTGCCAGTGGTGCTTGGAGAACGAGGCCAGGTGCTGGGCCCATGTGTGGACAGCGCTGGAGAGGGGTCAGCAGAGGCAGGAAGTGGGAGGGTATTGGACATTTTGTCTGGATTGGTCTTGTCCTTCTGAGCAATGCTCCATTCTCTGTCCTAGTGTTTTTCAATGTATTTTTTCATCATCACTCCTCCCGCAAAAGGAGGCCATTTTAGATCTCTTTTTTCCTATTTTCCCTCCCTACTATGAAATTTTAATGCCACAGACATATTGTGCGTCTGTTTACGTACTGTAGTTCTTTGGTGGGCCATCAACCCTTATAATATCTTGCCTTCCAACAACCACTTTTCCTTCCTTAGGAGCATGATTCTTCTCCTCCGCCTTCCCCCAGAGTGCATGTTCTAATTCAGCCATGTGATTGCATTGGCCCAATGCAATCCGTCAGGCCGAATAGACAAGAGGGCCTCACCCCACTGAGCACAGTTGGTTGGTGCAAGACTGGGCAGCTGGTGTGAACTGACCTAATCAGAGTTCTTCCCTTGGGTTTTTGAACTTTACATCTAAGAGAAAGACTACTCACTCCTCTCTTGGAGAAACTGACAGATGAAAACTGCAGCAACTGCCAGGATGTTGACCGTTGTCTGGGGAAAGCCAAGCTGAAGGAGAGGGGAGCAGAGAAAAGAGGAGGGGAGAAGGTCCTGGTAACCTTTGAGTCTCTGGTTCCAGTCCAGCCAGAAACCCACTGTGCCTCTTCCCCCAGAAAGGAACTTTCAGTAAATCTTCCCTGACATCCTGAGCTAATCTGAAGTATGTTTCTGTGCTGACAATCCAAGGAATTCTGATCAACACAGAAGGATCAAGAACTGAACATAGAGACTTTCCTGGTGGCCCAGTGGTTAAGACTCTAAGCTCCAATGTGGATGGGGTGAGGTGGGGTGGGGAGGGGCTGGGTTCGATCCCTGGTCAGAGAACTCGATCTCACATATTGCAACTAAGAGTTGCATGCCACAACTAAGGCCTCATCCACACAGCTAGATAAATGAATAAAAAGAATTGAACAGCAGAGTTTAGAACAAAAGGTGAGCAGGAAAATGGAAAATACTCCATCCTCATGTCTGGGAACCAGAACTGTTAGGGAGAGCCTGAGTTTCTGTAAGTCTAATGGGCAGGGACATTCAGATCATGGTGTTGGCTGTGAAAGGAAAGGTGATTTTGGAGGACAGTTGGGTTGCACGTGTCTTTGAGCAGAGGAGGGACAGGGCTGGATCTGCTTCTAGAACGCTCGCTTGAGCAGCAAGGTGGTTGGTCTTGGGTCAGAGCAACAAGTCTGAAGGTAAGGAGAAAGCAGAGTGGCTGGGGCATTGGCCCAGGCAAGAGCTAAGAGGACATCTCAGTCCCAAGTCTGTTGGGAAGGCAGGGCCTGCACCACGAAGGGGACGTTGGCCAAGCTCCCTGTCCTGCCTTGTGGGGCCACCACCTTGACACCATCTCTCATTTTGCCCCCTAGCTATTTATGACGCTATTTCCTTATTTTAGCTGTGCTCACATCCATTTAGCCTCAGACTGCAAAGTATGCTTTTGTGATGCAATTTCAGAACACGGTGTTATAGCGCTGCTGAAAAAACAGGCATTGATTTTGCTCACTATTTGCTTTTATTTTTTTCTGTGGGTTCTATGGGCTATTACTTTGGTCTCTCTCTTGGTCTTTTTTCCTCCCAAATCCTGGTTCAGGGAAGCCAGATCCAAGTCTGAGTTATGATCAGCTTTGTTGTCACTCTTCTCTAAAGGAAAACAAGTCATCATGTTTGATTAATGGGGATTAAGTCAGCTCTGGCAGAGCTCTTACCGACTCACCAAAGAGTCTTGAACTTCGTGCCTGGAGAACAGCTGTGGAACTTGTACTTTCCAGAATAGCATGGACTCCTGGGCTGAGTGGCACTTGGGGTCTGGCTCCTGGTTGTCGTGTCTGTGGTTTCACAGCTGCCCCTGTGTCCTGTGCAGGCTCCTCCCAGGGGCAGGCACAATAGGTTGGACTGGGCAGAAAACCATAGAAGGGATCCCAAAGGCAGTGCAGGCCAGGCCAGTCTGCTGCTACCCCCTGGGAAAGGGTCTGGTCGCTGGTATCTGCTCCACTCCAGTGTCTGCTGTGGCCCCTATGACTTAACTCTTTCGACCTTTCTCCTCAGTGGCTGTACCTGTAAAATGAAAGAGTAATGCCTATACTCAGTAGGATTGGAGGAAATACAAGGGAAGATCTTCATGGTCACTCTGCTTTTTCAGTTCAAAATCAACAAATATTGAGGACCTACTATGTGCAAGGTCCTATGCAAGGCGTGAATGTGGGTGCCTAGAACGGAGTAGGTTCCTAACAAGTGTTTGTCAAGCTAGCAGATGACTGGGGATGACTACAGGAGTCTTGGAGGAAGAGGCTTGGAGCAGTCAGGGACAGAGGGATTTGAGAAGGCCCTGGCACAATGGGCAGACTCTGAATGTTTCCAGTCAAGTCTGTCTTTCCTGGACTCCTGTAAGAGCACTGGGCAGGAAGGAGGAGGACTGTTCTTAGTATGAATTCAACAGTTATGGAGCACCTCTTCAGTGCAGGATGCAGGGAGATAAGACATAATGGTTGTCCCAGAGTGGTGGGGGACAGACTAGTGAACAGGCTGGGGCTGTGAGGGTCAGCGAGTGTGGGTCACTAATACCATCTAGCCCCCATGTTGGCAGAGGATGAGCAGAATGCAGCTGGGTGAGGGTGAAAGTGTGGAGGCCAGAGGAGGGGCAGTCAGAGAGGACTGAGGGCCTCCCAGAGAGACTGAGAAAGCAAGAGTCTGGAGGAGGGGGTGGGGGGATGCCTGGGAGGTCGTGGGGGTGGAGTTAGTCATGGATGGGGATGGGGAGGTGGTGAAACCACTGAAGTGAGGCTGAGCAGTGGGCAGAGTCCCGAACAGGGGGCACGTGGGCCGGATAAAGCAGGTAGTGGAGGAGCTAGCTGTGGGGGTGACAGGGTCACATGGGCATTGCAGAGAGAACAGAGTGGGCAGGGGCTTAGCTGGGACATGCCCCAGAGGCAGGAGACAAGTCAGAAAGTGCTAAGGATCGGAAGTGGCGGTAGCCTGAGTCCTGGTCCTGACGCTGCTCCCCCCAGAGAAGATCAGAGCTAGAAGGACCTTAACAGTCACTCAGTTCCCACCCCACTTTGCAGAGAAGCCAAGACCCAGTGAAGGCAGTGCAAGAAGGCCGGCCCCCTGAAGACTGCTCCTAGGCTGCACCTCCGGCTGGTCCTCCCACTCTGCTTCTCCTGGGCCAGATTGCCTCTGCTTTGGGGTAATGTGTGGGCACCCCAGATGGCAAGAGCCCAAGACATAGCTCAATAAAAGGTGAGTGTTCTGTGAGGCTGGTGGGGCCTGGATTCAGCCCTTTACTGGCAAAAATCAGGCCCAGTGACTGGGCAGCTTGGCAGCATCTGGCTGAACTTGACTCCAAGACTGCACTGGGAGGAGGGCCCAGTCCTGCTATATAACTTACCAGCTGTCAGCCCTTGGCAAAAGCTTCACCCCCTGGGCCTCAGTCTTCTCATCTGTCAAATGGGGATAAGGATGTCTGTGATTAGACTGCCTTACATCATCCCCCGGGTCATGGAAGAGGCTGGAGAAGTTCAGATTCCCAGGGGTCTGGTCTCCCTGTCAGGGTCCCTGGTCTCTGCTCAGGCCCTTGCCATGTGGGATTTGTTTGATGGCCTTTTGGGCAGACTTTCTTCTGGCCCGGGGTACAGTTGAGGTGGGGTGGTGGTTCTGCCTTGCTTCGTCGACCAGCGCTAGCCTGTCGGTGCTGTGGGGTAAAGTCTGCTTCCTGCCGTCCTGTTCTCTTTTCCGCAGTCCTCAGCCCTTGCTGGAACATGACCTGACAATGACAAATTACAGGCCGTGAAGGTTACGACAGCTGAAGACTTACACCTCCTGATTCACCCCCTTTAATCTTCCCAAGATACACAGAAAATCAGCTGCACTGAAGGCTAGAGCTAGGCCGGAAACAAGAAACATTTAGTCAAAGCTCTAAGAATGTCCTGAACCAGGATGCTGGGCCACCCTGGGCCCTGCCTTCTAGTCAATATGCTTGCTTCCCAACCGTGGGGGGTGGGCAGGGGACTGCTTTTCCCTTGGCCTTGCCCATCCATAGCTCTTTCCATGTGACAACAGCTGTCCTTAGAGGTTTAGCTCAAGCTGGTGAAAGCACGCTATCCCGCATCCCAGGGAGGTTCAGTGGCCTCCCCGGTGGTCGTGGGTTCCAGGGAGCTCATGTTCTCATGGTCGCCTCTGGCCAGAGTCCCAGCTTCTGCTGGCCTCTTGTCTTGCCCTTGTCTCTCTGTTTGGCTTGCATAGACCCACACATGCATTTCCCCTGGGCCCCTGACCACGGACCCGGGTGCAGCTACTCCTGCTACGTGGAAGCTTGACCATGAGACCCTTCTTCCTCTTGCTGAGCCAAGACCCTCCTGCTCCCGCTGGCTGTGCCTGGATCCGCTGCCTTGAAACTCATCCCTGCCTGGGGACAGAGGATGTGCAGAGCCCAGTGAATTGTCTGCTGGGGAATAGGGGAGGAGAGTAGTCTTCTGTTAGAAGCCCCAAAGGAGGTGCTGCGAAGAAGAACTAAAGAGCCTCTTGATGAAAGTGAAAGAGGAGAGTGAAAAAGTTGGCTTAAAACTCAGCATTCAGAAAACTAAGATCTGATGGCATCTGGTCCCTTCACTTCATGGCAAATAGATGGGGAAAGTGTCAGACTTTATTTTGGGGGCTCCAAAATCACTGCAGATGGTGACTGCAGCCATAAAATTAAAAGATGCTTGCTCCTTGGAAGAAAAGTTATGACCAACCTAAACAGCATAATAAAAGGCAGAGACATTACTTTGCCAACAAAAGTCCGTATAGTCAAAGCTATGGTTTTTCCTATAATCATGTATGGATGTGAGAGTTGGATTATAAAAAAAGCTGAGCGCCAAAGAATCAATGATTTTGAGCTGTGGTGTTGGAGAAGACTTGAGTGTCCCTTGGACAGAAAGGAGATCCAACTAGTCCATCCTAAAGGAAATCAGTCCTAAATATTCATTGGAAGGACTGATGCTGAAGCTCCAATACTTTGGCCACCTGATGTGAAGAGCTGACTCATTGCAAAAACCCTGATGCTAGGAAAAAATGAAGGTAGGAGGAGAAGGGGATGACAGAGGATGAGATGGTTAGATGGCAACACAGACTCAATGGATATGTGTGAGTAAACTCTGGGAGTTGGTGATGGACAGGGAGGCCTGCTGTGCTGCAGTCCGTGGGGTTACAAGAGTCAGACACGACTGAGCTACTGAACTGACTGACTGACTGACTGGGTGTGTGTAGTGGACAGTGCCCTTCATGGATGGGTGTGCCCACAGGCCACCAGGGAGGTGAGACTGAGACCAGCATGGTGCATTCAGAGTATTCCTTCCCTCCAGCCTCTGGTCTACACTGACCTACCCTCATGGGTCTCAGAGCTACTCTGCTACCTGACTTTGCCTGTGTTCATTAGGGCTTTCTAGAGAAACAGAACCAGTAGGATATATATACACAAAAAATGATTCATTTTGAAAAATTGGCTCACACAGACGTGGAAGCTAGAAAGTCTGACATCCATAGAAGAACTGGCAGGTTGGAAATTCAGGAGAGAGTTCGTATTGCAGTTTTGAGTCTGAAATATGCCAGGCAAGGCAGATAGACTGGAAATGCAGGCAGGGTTTCCAGGTGGCAGTCTTGTGGCCAAATTCTTTCATCTTTGGGGAAAAGTTCTTTCATCACCCCCCACTTGGGGAAGTCCTTTCATCTTTGTCTCTGCAGCAGGCTTTCTCTAGTTGTGGTGAGTGGGGGCTACCCTCTCACTGCCATGCGTGGGCTTCTTATTGCAGTGGCTTCCGCTGTGGAGCTCAGGCTCTGGGGGCACAGGCCTCAGCAGCTGCGCATGGGCTCAGTAGTTGCGGCTCACAAGCACCAGAGCACAGGCTTAAATAGTTGTGGCACACGGGCTTAGTTGCTCTGCAACGTGTGGGATCTTCCTGGACCAGGGTTTGAACCCATGTCTCCTGCATTGTAAGGTGGATTCTTACCCACAGGACCATCAGGGAAGCCCATTCCTTTTTAATAGTAAGAAAAATTCATTTTAAAATGTAGGAATTTGTTATGCTTGTTCTGGGGAATGAGAAAGGCTTTCTCTCGACCTCTCAGGTTGGGTGGGTTCATGTGGGCATTTAAGCAAGGCTACTGTGGAGAAGACCCCAGGGGTCCTGAACTTGAGTCTTCCCCCATCACTGAACAGGCTCATGGTTTCCGGTTCTAGTTGGAAAATTGAGGGCCAAGGGCTGCAAGGAGCTTGAGACCCCTGGGTTAATTCAGGGGTGCCCTTGGAGCCTGGGGTGCCTAGTTTCCCCCTCTGTTGTTGCTCAGTTGCTCAGTCACTTCCGACTGTTTGTGACCCCATGGACTACAGCACACCAGGCTTCCTTGACCTTCCACCTACCCCACATACAAACCCCCAGGGAGTGGTGGGTGAAGGAATACTGAGAGAGCTGCTTTTGGGTCAGACGAGGACAAAGTGCACAAATAAACTCCAGCCAGACATTGCAGAGTCCTGGTGGGAGTCAGAGAAGAGACCAGCCGCTTAGGACTGCTGAAGGTCATGCTCGATAGATAGCTTGCCAATGATCTGTGGCCAGCATTTCACCCCAGGCTGTCTTCTTAGCAACCTCTGCCCGTGGTCACTTGCTATGAGTTAGTCTTTCCCCAGTCCTTTCTGTGGACCCAGCCCTCTGTCACCCTTTCTCTGGGAGGATGGGAAGAGGTGAACCAGGCTGAGGAAAAATTCAGGTCCCATTTTCTGGGGCTTTGAGTCAGCCCCAGTCAAGGAACAGCCCAGAATGGGGTACTGGAGTCTGCGAGTATGTTGAGGAGGGGTGGAGGCCATGGGTGCTGGAACAGTCAGAGGAGAAGAGATGAGAACCCAAGGATGGATACACTTAGTAGGTGGAGAGAAGAAGGGAACGAAGATCATTCTCATTGCTTCAAGTTCAGGGAAGGGCATCACACTTTTTTCTTATAAGGAAGTATTTTCATGAGGAAGTGAAATCGCACATTTAAATTCTTGACTTCTGCATTTCCAAGTAGTAGACTTTGTGAGTTACCAGAAATGAAAATAATAACAACTGAGGCATACATAGTCGAGTTCCCTGCTAGGCATGACTCTCATCCCTTCACATAGACAGAATAGACTTACATAATTCTCACAAAACCTTACGGTTGTCTCTGTTTTAAGGATGGAGAAGCTGAAGCGCAGAGAGATTAAGCAGTGGGCCCAGAGTCACAGGGCCAATAGGTCATGGCCCGAGGAGTCGGACCCAAGCAGTGAGGGTCAGGAAGCCATGATCTTAGCCACCATGCTATGGTGTCTTTCTGCAGGTAGGGCCACCTAAGGTCTGTAGGTTTTTAGAAATGTCACTCTTGTTTTCTATGAAGTGAGAACCTCCACTCTCCCCATGCCCAGCTCTCCTGCATTTCAGAGCTCACCTGGGCATCAGAGACCTGGCCCTTTGGCTGGGCTGACTAGGAGGCTGCTTGCAAAGGGAGAATTGGAATTTCACTCAGAAGCCTTTTCTTCCCTTAAGGACGGTGCTCTCAAACTGAGCACTGGAGCCATTGATTCAGTGATAATAGGAGGTGTTTGTTCGGAGAACTGCATCTCCTGGCACAGTCTGCTAATGTTCTCTTTGGCGTGTATATAGAATGTTGACAAAGGAAATTCGTATTTGTCCTGCATTTCCCTTGGCTTCTCAGGAAGAAGGAGAAATTGATTTTTGAATGTAACATAAATACCATCAGACGTTGCCCCATACTTTCATTCTGTGCGAGGTCTGATGTGTGCCTCAAAGGGGCTCATAGACACGGATTAAAGCTGGACTGTCCACTGTATTCTAGCTGTGTGACTGTGTGTGTGTTGCTTCAGTTCTCTGGGTCACAATTCTGTCTGTATAGTGGAACTCAGAATAGGACCTATTAGAGTCCCTGCCTCCTGGGATGGCTCTGAGGGTGACATGGATTAATCAAAGCAGAAGGTACTTCAGTGCCTGGACTGTGGTATACTCTCAATGAGTCTAGCTGCTATGACAGGCTTTACATAGGAAAGTGAAAGCAAAATGTGATCAGGATGGAGGAAGTCACCCAGGTGATCCAGACCGGAAGTGACATTAATCTTTTGCAAAGACTCATGTTATAATGAAAGTCTAGTGATAACTGGAAAATTCATATACAAAATAGAGAGGCTAACCTGGTGGTTCAGATGGTCAAGAATCTCCCTGCAATGCTTGGATCCCTGGGTCATAAAGATCCCTTGGAGAAGCGAATGTCTACCCATGCCAGTATTTTTGCCTGGAGAATCCCATGGACAGAAGAGCCTGCTGGACTACAGTCCATGGGGTCGAAAAGAGTTGGACATGACTGAGTGACTAACACTTTCAACACTTCAGAGAACATCTACTTTGATTCCCTTCCTCGTAGATGTGGAACCTGAGGCTCAGCGAGGAGCGGGGTGTGCTCAGCCTCCTCAGTGAGGCTCTGTTAGAGACAGGACTTATGTCTCTGGTGGGGGCTGCGCTGCTTCTCCAGATGCACTTCTCTGTCCATGACTCTGAACTGATCAGAGGTTTGAAGGTCAAAGAGCCAGCAGATTGCCTTTGGGAAAGGGCAAACACAAGTTAGCATATTTGGCACTTTAGTCAGGATTCACTCAGGGAGGGACAGAGGCCATTGGTTTAATAAGACCTATTACCCGTGTGTGTATGTGACTAGTTAACCAGAGACTTCTTTCCAAGAGGGTCCCCCGTGATTGCTGTCCTGTCCATTGAGGTCTGAACCTATGGGGCCATATGCATTTTCTAGATCATTGCAACCACAGTGGTGACATTGGAGGGTCCAGAGATGCCTTTCTGTCCAGTTCATGGCGGCGAGGGAGAAGGGGACACCAAGAGAAACATTATTTACCTCTTAGCTAGCTGGTGATAGATCGAAGACCAGAACCCAGAATTGCTAACTTCCCAACCAGGACTCTGACTGCGAGAAAATAGTGCATCTTAGTAAGCCCCTCTAAGTGATAGTCCCAGTAATGATGCTTTTAAAAATGTCGCAGAAAATCTCCCAGTTCTGGCCCTTGTCAAAGATAGAGTCTATAGACAGAGGCAAGAGGATATGATGCTCATCTAGGTTTAAGAACTGTAGCATGACTGAGCGACTTCCCTCTCACGTCTCACTTTCATGCATTGGAGAAGGAAATGGCAACCCACTCCAGTGTTCTTGCCTAGAGAATTCCAGGGACGGGGGAGCCTGGTGGGCTGCCGTGTATGCCGAGTCACACATGACCGGAAACGACTTAGCAGCAGCAGCAGCAGACACAGTGAGGAGAGAGAGGTGACTCTCCAGGGAAGGTAGCATTAGGCTGTTGGTCATCTTTGTGTGACTGGGACTGGCCCGTAGAGTTAGATGGCGTAGGGCTTCTCAAAGTGGGGAGGGGGTCCGTGGATGCTGTCAGCTTGTAAGCTTTTGACTATCATCTTGCAGTGAGTACAGAAATTGAGAGTAAGCGTATGGAAATTTTTACAGCAATTAACAGAGTAATTTTATGCTTGATAAATCGTGAATGTGTATTTTGTGTATCTTTATGGTTTATTTCATTTTTCTCAAAGTCTATTTTTATTTTATTTTTAAAATATTTATTTGGCTGTGTCAGGTCTCACCTGTGGCTCTATGGGGGCCTTCGTTGCAGTGCACAGGCTCCGGCCGTAGTGCGTGGGCTTAATTGCTCTGCCACAGGTGGGATCCTAGTTCCCTGACCAGGAATCAAATCCCCATCACCCGCATTACAAGACAGGCTCTTAGCCACCTTACCACCAGGGAAGTCCCCGAAGTCTATTTTTACTTACAGCCTTGGGGGCAGCCTCCTCCTAGCTGCCTTCCTTGACCATCCTGGGCTAGTGATCTCCCCCACTCCTGTGCTCCCCCCTGAGTCTGAGCCTCAGACTGCGGCCCTGGCTCTTCTCCCCAGCTTGGTTTCTTCTCGTTTGCACCCATGGGTATTCATAGACACTAATTTTAAAAAGTGTTTCATAAGATACACTCAAATATATTACCATTATTAAGAAATAAAACTAAAAGAGACAAACAGCTCCTTTGGCCCTCCCAGGTCACGTCCCCAGAGAACACATTTTGTCAGTTTTCTGAGTTCCTTTTCACATCTTAAATTCTGCATTTATGTTTGAATTTTGAGTTTTTGTACTATCTTCTGAGATTGTTTACACAAAAGTCACACTGCAGAGATGCACTGTCACTTAACAGCGTGTCTTAGAGGTCTTTCGGTGTCAGCACTGATGTAGTAAACGTCGCTATGTATGTCATACATGCGTGTAATCAATGCTACGGCAGAAAAATGGCAGGAAACACCATTCCTGGTAATGGCGGCCTTGTGTACCAGAGTGGGTACAGTGCCCTTGTTAATAGAGGCATTCTCCCTTTCCAGAGGTTCACAGTTTTTGACTACACTGCAGAGAACATTTTTGCACACATCTCTTCATGTAACACATGCTAGTATTTCGCTGGGGCACAAACTCCAACGTGGGAATACTGAACTGGAGGATAGACATTTTATATTTTAATGCTGCTGCTGCTGCTAAGTCGCTTCGGTTGTGTCCGACTCTGTGTGACCCCAGAGACGGCAGCCCACCAGGCTCCCCCATCCCTGGGATTCTCCAGGCAAGAACACTGGAGTGGGTTGCCATTTCCTTCTCCAATAGATGCTGTTAAATTGTCCTCTACATTGCTGGCTTCCTGCCGCGTAAGACCCCCAATATGTCCACTCATGTCTAGAGCCTTTATATCCGTCTTCATTTTGCCAATCTGGTAAACAGGAAGGTGAATCTCATTCTTGCTTTAATTTGCATTTCCTTGATTACTCATGAGGCTGAGCATACTTCCATATGGTTATTAGCCATTCGATGAGGAAACGCTCACTGAATGTATTAGGTGCTGAGTAAAGATACTGAGAAAGGAGGAGAAGAGTACCTCGGCTCAGGGTGGATTGCTCTGTGAGTTCCGGGTCACGGGCTGGGTCCAGGAGGGATGCTCACAGGACTTGGTGAGGTACAGGGTGAGGGAAGGCATTTGTGACTCTTAGAACAATGGAGTCACACTGGAACAGAGGAAAGTGCGTGCTTGCTCAGTCATGTCCAGCTTTTTGCAATCCCATGGACTGTAGCCTGCCAGGCTCCTCTATCCACGGGATTTTCCAGGCAAGAATTCTGGAGTGGGTTGTCATTTCTTCCTCTAGGGGCTCTTCCTGACACAGGACAAGGCTGGCTCCGAACTCGACTTCTCAGCTCATAAGGTCCCACCCTAACTTGATGTCCCTCATCATGGAATCAGTCATTGTCTGGACTCTAGGGAAGATTGTCGTCTTTTGGCTACAATTTGTTTGTTATCCATTATTGCAAACTACCTGAAAAGTAATGGTTAAGACAATAGCAATCATTGGTGTGCTCACACTTCTGCAATTTGTAGAGAGCTCAACGGGGATAGCTTAGTTGTTAATGGCCAGCTCTTTGAGTTGTCTACTGGGGCTGGATCACACAAGAAGGCTTCTAAATTTGCAAAGCTGAAGCCTGGGCCAGCGTGGCTGGACTAGCTGGGGCCTGGTGGGCATTGTGCCTCATGGCCTTTCCAGGTGGGTTAGCTGAGCTTTCCTGACAGCATGGTGATATTTTGCCTGGCCGTTGGCTCCCCTCAGCCTGCATAAGTAAAAGCTACCAGGTCTTCTTAATGCCCAAACTGGAAGCCCTGGAGCATCACTGATGCCTCATTCCACCAGCTAGACCAGCCGCAGGGCCAGAGGAGGAGACAAAGATTTCACTCTTGTGGGGCAGTGGCAAGGGCCAATTGCAAAAGAGCATGTGGGCTGAGACTGTTGTAACCTTTGCAAACCCCAATTTGGAACAATTAAAATCCTCTTGAAACAGATTGAAGAAAAAGAGGAGGATTTATAAGGACTTGGGGTGTCTCAGAGAAGCCTAGGCCAGAAAAAGCAGCAGAGGGAAGGTCTGGGTTGAAAAGCCCCAGCGATCACTCACACTGCACCCTCCTTAGATCCCTGGGGGTGCCAAGGCCTCCCCTGCACACCCCTTTTCTCTGCTCTCCATGTTCATGAGCGCTATGAGGCTGCTTTCAGAGAGTGCCTTCAGCCCCCTGGTCCTCAGCGTTCCCAGGTTGTTGTGAATCCCCGTTCCAAACCCCAGAAAGTCAGGGCATCTTTTCTTGTAAATTTGGAAAATGAGGAGCTGGAGCATGACAAAGCCAGGTTCCCAGCCCTGGAGGCTCCATATGATTCAGAGCCAAGGCTTACTCCAGGAGGCCCTGGATTTTGCACCCCCCCTCCCCCACAGCCCTTGCCTAGCTGAAACTTCAGGAGAGCAGAGCACTGCCAGCCCTGACAGCTGGGTCTCCTGCTAATCAGCAGCCCCCTCTGGTCCCTGCTTGCTTAGAAGGGGCAACATCCTGCCACACAGGGTGGGTGGGGGGCCACTTAGAGGTGTGATTCATCTGGAGTGAAGGGTTTCAATCACCCCAGCAGGCTTTCTGTCTTTCCACTCCAGCTCCAGCTCCAGCGTGGGCTGGTAATACAGGGCTTCTGAGGCTAGGTGCAAAAGCAGCAGACGGTAATGATCACTTTGGAGCCCCACTGGGGAAGGCAGTCCATGTTTTTGGAACTCTGATGAGAAGCCTTGTATCTCTCGAGGGTGAAGCTGCTTGGCTGGGTGAGACTCCCCTGGGCTGCCTCTGACCTCACATCTTTCCCAACAGTCTACATGAAAGCCTGGTTTGTAGCCCCACAGTCATAGCCCTACCCAGGGGCAGCTCTGCTCTAGGTTTCCAGACCCTTCCTCTTCTCTGCAGGTCCTTAGCTGATATCAACCTACAGACTGGAATAGCCCATTTCCTCAACTCTGTTCCTAAGTGTATCCTCCCCACCTTTCATGGGTTTGCAGCAAAGGTAACCTCCTCACCAATGCCTTTTTCAGATTCTCAGGAAAACTTTTCCTACCTCCCTTTGGACATCTGTTTCCTTTCAACATGGATCACAGGGATTTGTGGCACAGGCAGCAAGGCCTGGAACATTCTCATAACATCTTGTTTATATATTCAGTTACATTTATCAAGTACCTATTCTGTGCCAGGCACCCTTGTAGCCCTGAGGAACAGAAGAGATGAGAATCCCTGCCTTTGTGGCTGTGAGACTCTTTTGTGGGAGGCAGGCCATAAACCGATGTTTAAATCAAGTCATAGTAAGTCACATGGAGGTAGGTGCTATGGGGTGAAATGAAGGAGAGGAGGAAAGATTAGGAATAGGGCAGGATAGCGTATGGATTACATTCTTATGTAGGCACGTCACTTGCCAGCTGTGTGAGTTTCAGCCAATTTCTTGATTTCACCAGCTTTTAGTTGCCTTGACCGTAAACTCCAATAAGGGCACCGAGCTCAAGTAGAAGGTCATAGGTGAGAGGAAGTCAGTGCCTGGCACATAGTAGGTGCTTTGTAACTAACAGCTGTCACTACCACCACCACCATCACTGCCAACAAGGCTTGAAAGCACAGTTTGCCCAGATAATCCTGCCCAGGGCAGGTAGAGGGAGAATACCTCCATCTGGTCAGATTCCAGCTCCCTGGCAGGGGCACAGAGTTCTCGGGGGTCTGTTGCTTTAAGCCGATGAAAAAGGGGCTAAATTTGCTTCTCCAGCAACCCCCTCAACTCAGAACGCTTAACCTGACTCCCTTTCATGATCTCAGGCAGGCCTCAGGGCATCCCTGCCGCTCTACCTGGGAGTTCAGTGTCTGGGAAGGCTTAATTCATCGGGCGCCAGCATTGGTTGGGCTGCGGGACTGGGGCGGCCACAGATTCTGGGAGACAGAGCGCTCTGCTTGCAGGCTGTGTGCAGCAAGGTGGCTGGAGCCCTGAGCAGGGAGGGAGGCATGTCCTCTTTCCTGTGTGTGTGTGTGTGCACGTGTGTGTATGTGTGTCAGAGAGAGACACAGCGAGAGACAGACAGAGACAGAGGGATGGGAGGAGGGGAGATCCCATTTCTCCTCCTTGGGCCTCTGCCAGACAAAATGAGGTGCACTGGTTTTCATCAAGGCAGACCATCCCCTGGACAGCCTGTGGGTGAGGTGGGACACATCCTCCTGGTGGGTAGAACTTGGCCTTCTAGGCTCCAAGAGTCCCCCTGGCCTCTTCCACCTACAAGGTGTCTTGGGGCGGGTTAGCCAGCAGTTGGGCCAGACCACTGCCACCTGTGGGCCTGGTGCAGTGACCACGGGGTCCAGATCCAAGGTGGGGGCCCAGATCCCATGGCCTCTGTCAGGCCCACCTGTTACCAGGACCTCAACTAAGACTCAGCAGAACAGCCCCTTTCCTGAGGAAAATTGCTGCCAAGTGGGGACTTGGCCCCTGATTTAGGACTTCAGCTGACTTCTCAGCCATGCAGAAGTAGGGCTCAGCCTTGCTTCTGTTGCTTTTTTCAGTTACATGACACAGTTCTAGCTTGATTTGCAGAGCCTTTTTCTTTTCTTTTTGAAATCATGTTCCATCAACACCGGCAGCCCTTGCTGCAGTCTATCAGCCAGAGTCTTCTTGCCGCCAAGTGGTCAGTGGAGGCTCCTTGTTAAGTCAGAAGAGACTGGACCTACTGAGCCGTCCACACAGACAGCCCTGACCTTCCAGAAACTCATCTCATTTGTGGAGGGGGCGTAGTGATTCCCATTCCCCCTCGCCCATCCTGTGGACCATGTTTTGGGCTCAGAAATAGTGAGCCCAGGGTGCTGGACACTGGGGCCAGAAGCTGGGACGCCCACCAGGGCTGAGCTGAGCGGCTGAGTTGAACCACTCCTGGTGCTCAGGCATCTTCCGGGGTCCCAGTGGTTCACACAGAGCCTGGGGTGGGAGTCAGGCAGGTGCTGGTTTCGGTTTCAATTATTTGCAGGTGAACATTCCTCTCCAGAGGCAGGAGGAGGGGAATGCAGTCTCTTTTTAATTATTCAGAACATTATTTACAAGGCCCTCTGAGCTGCAGCCCTGGCCCAGGGAGACGCTGGGCTTTTCTTCTACAATTGCTTGCCCAGACTGATCCCAGCAGCATTACGCTGCCCCAGCTCTGCTGCACCCCCTCCCCTCCCCTCGCACCCCTGCTACCTGCCTTGTGAGCAGAGCTTTGCCTAGTCCCAGGCCTGGGTGAGCGTGGACTCGGGGCGGCAGCCAGGGCCCCAAGCAGAGATGGCGCCCTCAGTGGGCCTTGAAAGCCAAGTCTGATCCTGTCACACCTCTGCTCAAGCGCCAGAAATGACTCTCCCCTCCCTAAGAGGAAGGGCCTGGGCCTTAAGGGGCCCTCTAGGCTCTCCACACAGGGGAATGCGTTCATACACACAAGCACACACACACACACACAGCCCTGCACGAACAGCATACCCTTCACACCAGGTCTGCAGGCGTGTGTCTCCTTTGTGCACAAACACAGACCTTTGTGTGAAAAACTCACACATGCACACACTCTCACGCGCATGCGTGCCCCTGCATAACCCTGTGCCTGGAACTTGCCAGCTGGTCACTCTCCCCTCTCAGGGTCATTACCCCTGCTCTTCCTGCTGCCTGGGAGGCACCTGCCTAGACACCTGCCTGGCTCCCTCCCTCACCTCCTGACTCGAAGGTCACCAACGCCCTCCCTGGCGGCCCTCCAGTGGACACTACTGTGCCCCACCAGGCCCCTTGCCTTTAGTCTGGGGTGCCACCAAGATGAGATGGAGAAGGAGCCCAGGCAACACCATCCCTCCACCCCCTCACGTCAGGGAGCGGAAGACCCACTACACCCAAGGCCGTAGAGGTGATGAGAGGCTCAGCTGTGCCTGGAGTCCAGGCTTCCCAGCAACAGGGCACTGGGTCACCATTCAGCTGCACGCCCAAAGGCTGCTCTCCCTCTTCTGGAATCTCAGTTTTCCCTGCTGTGAATTGGGTGGTTGACTCCAAGACCTTCAAGGGGCCTGGCTGCACGGGGACTCCCCTTTCCCGCCAGCTCTTGGGAAGGCTGACAGCAGGCAGGTTCCATCCATGGTGGCCTCTCCAGAACCACTTTGGGATTCGGTCCCCCTTCCCCCACCCCACCCCCAGCACCGCAGTGCAGGTGTGAGGGGTTATTTGGCTGTCTGAAAGCCAAATGCTGGGCTCTCTAAATGGATTTCAGAAGCTTCCTGCCTTTGCTGCCACAGTAGAAACGATTTCCTTCTTTGTGATATTTAAAGAAAAACAAGCAGTTCTGCTTTTTGAGGTATAAAAGGGACTCTACCTCCGTGGGGGGAGGAGTGGGCAAGTAATTTACTACTGGCAGAATTGACAGTGTACCTCTTTCTCAGATCCGCAAGTTATCATATCAAAGAGAAGCTCATTGTTTAATTTTCGCGTTTCAGGTAGTCTACCAATAGGGGAGATGGATTTCTCCTTTCCTTACAGATGTGTCCCCTGACCGTCTGTAACCCTGTGGCTCCTGTCGGGTCTCAGCTGGGCTGACCTCTC
This sequence comes from Nanger dama, assembly GCA_917880005.1. Lineage (NCBI taxonomy): Eukaryota > Metazoa > Chordata > Mammalia > Artiodactyla > Bovidae > Nanger > Nanger dama. The sequence continues at coordinate 32,254,991 of CAKJTW010000022.1, forward strand.
AAGTGGGCATGGCTATGTCTGCAGAGTAAGGATTTCCCAACCTTGGTCCTTCTGGGAAAGCCTCTGATCCGCCCCCCTCATCTCCACCATAGCCATGGAGAAGCACCCTCCTTTGCTTCTAGCCCTCCCCTTCCCAAGGAAGGGGTATCAGGCATCCTGACATGCCAGGCCCTATTTATTCAGATCTTTCCTGCTTCTCCATCTTCTTATCTGGTGAGTTAACACCCACCAGCCACCCAGTCTTTCTGATCTGTGTACCCCACCCCTGCCCATCTTCTCTCTGCCTTCTGTTCAGTTCAGTTGCTCAGTCATGTCCGACTCTTTGCGACCCCATGAATTGCAGCATGCCAGGCCTCCCTGTCCATCACCAACTCCCGGAGTTATCTCAGACTCACATCCATTGAGTCAGTGATGCCATCCAGCCATCTCATCCTCTCTTGTCCCCTTCTCCTCCTGCCCCCAATCCCTCCCAGCATCAGAGTCTTTTCCAATGAGTCAACTCTTCGCATCAGGTGGCCAAAGTACTGGAGTTTCAGCTTTAGCATCATTCCTTCCAAAGAAATCCCAGGGCTGATCTCCTTTAGAATGGACTGGTTGGATCTCCTTGTAGTTCAAGGGACTCTCAAGAGTCTTCTCCAACACCACAGTTCAAAAGCATCAATTCTTTAGCGCTCAGCCTTCTTCACAGTCCAACTCTCACATCCATACATGACTACAGGAAAAACCATAGCCTTGACTAGATGGACCTTAGTCGGCAAAGTAATGTCTCTGCTTTTGAATATACTATCTAGGTTGGTCATAACTTTTCTTCCAAGGAGTAAACGTCTTTTAATTTCATGGCTGCAGTCACCATCTGCAGTGATTTTGGAGCCCGCAAAATAAAGTCTGACACTGTTTCCACTGTTTCCCCATCTATTTCCCATGAAGTGCTGGGACTGGATGCCATGATCTTCGTTTTCTGAATGTTGAGCTTTAAGCCAACTTTTTCACTCTCCTCCTTCATTTTCATCAAGAGGCTTTTAGTTCCTCTTCACTTTCTGCCATAAGGGTGGTGTCATCTGCATATCTGAGGTTATTGATTTTTCTCCTGGCAATCTTGTTTCCAGCTTGTGTTTCTTCCTTAGATCATACCAATTTCTTTGCCAGAATGATCAGCCCCTTCCCCATGGCCCCACCTCTAGGCATTAACCCCTAGTCTACCTGTGAAAACCCCCACATGCCCACACCAGCTCCTGCAGGAGACCTTGACGACCGTCCCAGGGGCCCCAGCTCTTTCCCCTCTCTCCTGGTGCTCACCCTCACTGGGTCCCATCTCAGGGCAGCCAGCCACACCCCTGTCACACTTACACCTTCAGCCTGGGGACTAAAGGGAGGGCCAGAAGGTACTTTCTCTAGACTAAGGTCCCCTCGGGTTCTGGGCTGCAGGGAACCTTCTTGTCCATCCTGCAGGAGCCCTCAACCTCTGTTTGCACAGCCCACAGTGACGGGGAGCTTACTCTCTTCTCCCCCCACCAGCCTCCTCAGCAGAAGAATGCCTGTCTTTCCTTGTGTCAAGCCCCCATTGCCCTCCTCCAGGGAGGATTCCTGCCGTCTGAGCCCTTCCTGCTTTTCCAGACACCTTCTTATGTCTGCCACCATGAACTGAAAACTCCGTGTTTCAGCTATGTTTTGTGTGATAACTTCTCCCAAAACTAGAGACCAAAAACAAGAAACATTTACTATTATTTTGAGATCCTGTGCTTTGGCTGATCAGGGCTCCTGGCCAGGGCGGGTTTGGCTACTCTGTGCTCAGATGGCACCTTGACAGGGCCGACATTCTGAGAGGCCCTCACTCATGTGTCTGGCAGTTGCTCCATATTCACCTGGCAATGGCATGGCCACCAGGATCCTGAAGCCACTGGGCTTTGCACATGTTCCAAAATGCAGGGTCCCCAGAGCAGCCAGACAGGAAACAAGCTCCTGTGTATGAGCACATTAAAAAAAAAAGACTTTATCTTTTAGCACAGTTTTGTGTCCACAGTGAAACTGAACAGAAAATAGAGAGGGTTCCCATAGACCTCTGTCCCTGCTCAGCCTCCAATACTATCAACAGCCCCTGCTACTGCTGCTAAGTCACTTCATTCGTGACTGACTCTGTGCGACCCCATAGATAGGTACGTTTGTTGCAATCAGTGAATTGGTGTGTCATTACCACTCAAATTCCACAGTTTTCTTTCGGTTACTCTTGGGGTACATTCTATGGGTTTTGACAAGTGCATATAAAGACACACATCCACCATCACAGCGTCATACAGGGTAGTTTCACCATCCTAAATGTCTTCTGTGCTCACCCTATTAATACCTCCTTTCCCCTATTTCTGCAAAAGCTGATCCTTCTACTATCTCCATAGTTTTGCCTTTTCCAGGAAGTCATTATAGCATTGGAATCCTGCAGAATGTAGCCTTTCCGATGGGCTCTTTGCACTCAGTAACATTCTTTTGGGCTTCCCTTGTGGCTCAGCTGGTAAAGAAGCCGCCTGCAATGCTGGAGACCTGGGTTCGATCCCTGGGTTGGGAAGATCCCCTGGAGAAGGGAAAGGCTACCCACTCCAGTATTCTGGCCTGGAGAATTCCAAGGGCTGTATAGTCCATGGGGTCTTGTTTAAGGTTCCTCCTTGAACTTTAGGGCTTGAGAGATCATTATTTTTTACACCTCATATGATTCTGTTATTAGATGAACCAGTTTATTTATCCCTTTACCGATGGGACATCTTGATTCCCTCTTAGTTTTGACAATTATGAATAAAGCTGGTGTATACCTCTGTGTACAGATGTTGGTTTAGACATATGTTTTCAAGTTTCTTGGGTAAATACCAAGGAGCATGAGATGGAACAATTTTCATGTGCAAGGTTTTTTTCAAGCCCATCCTGGCATTGTATTTGCTGATGTTGTATCCACCAAACCAAGACACGTGACTGAGTCAGACTGGGAGAGAAGAGGTGACGGGGAGAAATGGACTTGTCCTCTCAGTGGGTTCAGTGGGAGGAAAAGCAAAGTCATTTGATGAGACAGATTGTCTGCTGGGAAGGGAAGATGCTTGGCCAGGTTTGCAGTCTACCCCGCTCATGCACACACTTTTTCATATCTCAATCTTCTACCTGAAGCAACAAGTTGTTGGACTGGGGCCCATTTGACATGTAGAGGGAATGAAACAAAACTGCTGGATTTGATGGATTTAGAAGCTTTGAAGATCAGACGGTGAAGATGGCAGCAACAATAATGGCCACTTTCACACAGGCCAGGCCTTTCTCAGCAATAGCTGTGCAGCACCCTGCGTGGTGGGCACTCGGCGAGCTGCAGCGAAGCGAACGGCCTCTCCAGGATGGGAAGGGACGGACACGGAAGCAGAATAACAGGCGCATGAAGGAACAGGAGATGTGGTGGGGATGGAGGGCTGAGGAGGGAGCATGTGCTCCATATGGGGGCAGGAACCCCAACCCTTAAGCTGAGCTGTGAGTGAGGGGAGGGCTGGAGGGGAGACTCCTGGGAAGGAGCCCAGCTCCCCCTCTGCTGCCCCTCCACCCTCTCCATGTCCTGTCTTCATCTCTGCATGTCTATAGCAGAGCTTTGCAGGGATCTTGTTAAAGTGCAGCTCTGCTCCTGCAGGTCTGGGCTGGGACCTGAGCATCTGAATTTCTAACGAGTTCTCTGGGATGCCCATCCTGCTGCCAGAGTCCAGGGTTGTGGGAGCCCTGACCCTTCTCAGGCTGAGATGTCCAGGTTCAGGACTGGGCTTGGCTGGAAGTGAGAGAGGAAGAGATCAAAGGGTCATTCTGAGCTCAGGAGGGACCATGGCTATGGGAGCATGGGAATAGAGCAGAGACGGGGGGTGGAGACTCTGCATTTGGAGCTGCCGAGTTGGAGGGGCCCAGGACAGGCAAGTGGAGGCAGCCAGACACTGTTGTCAGGAGGGCATGAGAGCAAGTAAGGCTAAAATACAGTTTCTCTGTGGATGAACTTCTGTAAGGAATGAGTGATTCCTGAACTGTCCCAGTGACATATTAGTAGAGGCTGTGCGGAATGATCTGTCTTTGGTGATTCAGAAGGCTTTTGTAAGTCATTCAAGACTCCAGATCTAAAGAATGTGGTCCATCAGGGGTCATGCTTTGCACTTGGAACACTCTATTATGTTCCTTGGTACCATCCTCCAACTAGTGTGCGCCCAGGCTGGAGGCTGAGAGGAGGGTCCCTTCCCTATAGTCTTGTTTCCCAGACTGGCTCTGGGCTCAGCAGCAGAGGTATCACCTGGGGACAGGTTAGAAATGCAAATTCTGAGCCAAACTCAGATCTATAGTCTCAGACTCTGGGTTTTATCAAAGCCCCAGTTGTTCATGAGCAAAGAGCATTTCAGAAGCACTGGCCCAGGTGAGTAGTTCTCCACTGGGGTTACACACTCAGATCCTCAGGAGAGTGTAATGAAATGCTGCTGCCTGCATCCCCTACCTCTAAGAGCTTCTGATGCAGTTGGTGTGGGGAGGCCCAGGCTGCCCAAAGGTTCCAGCTCCCTGGGTGACTGCCCTGTATATCCAGGGTGGGACCCCAACCCCAGCCCCTCCTCAGTCCTCTTTGAGGGGCTAGAGCCAGGAATGTTGGAGGGCAGCCCCTTTGTGGAAGTCACTTTGCATCTTTAGGCCTCACATGAAACCACCCTGTGCCCTCTGCTTTGTAGGAGCTCAGAGGAGGGCAGGTGATGTGGGCTTGGGGATGGAGGGGAGGTCCAGAGCTGTGCAGGGCTAGCTGTGGCAGGCATGTAGTTTGAAACACACACGAGCGTCAGGAGTGGCAGAATCTGCCAGGCCAGACAGGGAACTGCTGAGCGAGGAGGAGCCGGAGGCTCCCTCAGTTCATACGCTGAGGGCTTCCATGGGTGGGGGCGGGGGATAATCAAGGAGCAGGGGGAGGAGAGCCCACCAACCTGGGGTAAGAGAAAGGGACGCTCTCTTTAACAGGTGGTGCTGGGAAAACTGGTCAACCACTTGTAAAAGAATGAAACTAGATCCCTTTCTAACACCATACACAAAAATAAACTCAAAATGGATTAAAGATCTAAATGTAAGACCAGAAACTATAAAACTCCTAGAGGAGAACATAGGCAAAACACTCTCCGACATAAATCACAGCAGGATCCTCTATGATCCAACTCCCAGTATACTGGAAATAAAAGCAAAGATAAACAAATGGGATCTAATTAAAATTAAAAGCTTCTGCACAGCAAAGGAAACTATAAGCAAGGTGAAAAGACAGCCTTCTGAATGGGAGAAAACAATAGCAAATGAAACAACTGACAAACTGCTAATCTCAAAGATATATAAGCAACTTATGCAGCTCAACTCCAGAAAAATAAATGATCCAATAAAAAAATGGGCCAAAGAACTGAATAGGCATTTCTCCAAAGAAGACATATGGATGGCTAACAAACACATGAAAAGATGTTCAACATCACTCATTATCAGAGAAATACAAATTAAGACCACAATGAGGTACCATTTCACACCAGTCAGAATGGCTGCGATCCAAAAGTCTACAAGCAATAAATGCTGGAGAGGATGTGGAGAAAAGGGAACCCTCTTACACTGCTGGTGGGAATGCAAACTAGTACAGCCATTATGGAAAACAGTGTGGAGATTCCTTAAAAAATTGCAAATAGAACTGCCTTATGACCCAGCAATCCCACTGCTGGGCATACACACCGAGGAAACCAGAACTGAAAGAGACACATGTACCCCAATGTTCATTGCAGCGCTGTTTATAATAGCCAGGACATGGAAGCAACCTAGATGTCCATCAGCAGATGATTGGATAAGACAGCTGTGGTACATATACACTATGGAATACTACTCAGCCCTTAAAAAGAATAAATTTGACTCAGTTCTAATGAGATGGATGAAACTGGAACCGATTATACAGAGTGAAGTAAGCCAGAAAGAAAAACACCAATACAGTATACTTACACATATGTATGGAATTTAGAAGACAGTGGTGATGACCCTATATGTGAGACAACAAAGAGACACAGAGGTATAGAACGGACTTTTGGACTCTGAGGGAGAGGGAGAGGGTGGGATGGTTTGGGAGAATGGCAATGAAACATGTATATTTTCTTGTAAGAAACGAAGCGCCAATCTTTGTTCAATGTAGGATGCAGGAAGCATGGGGCTGATGCACAGGATGATTCAAGTAGAGGATGTGGGGTGGGAGGTGGGAGGGGGCTTCGGCATTGGGAGATTGTGTTCACCTACGGCTGATTCGTGTCAATGTATGGCAAAACAAATACAGTATTGTAATTAAAAAAAAATAAATTTAATAAAAAAAAAAAGAGAGAGAGAGAAAGGGACGGGGATGTTTCCTGGGAGGAATGCTGGACATCCACCCTCTTTTTCCTAGAGACAGGAGTTAGGAAGTTAGGGGTGCTAACTCAAAGGTTCCCAGAAGCCCTGGTTTTTCAGGGAGAAGTCAGAAATCAGGATACATTCCTTAATGCCTTGTGCTTCAAAGTAGGGCCCTTGGACCAGCAGCAACCAGATAGCCTGAGGCTTGCTGGGAATACAGTGTCTCAGGCCCTGCAGTATTGTACCTATTTGCTCAGAATCCATGGTTTATCACGATTCCCAGATGATTCACTTCCCCTGTGATGCATATTCCTTTGCAAAGCCCTCGTCTCCTGGTTCCCAGCTGAAATGCCCTGTCCAGGACACACAGAGACAGGAGGGTTTTGGCTTCACTGAGGATTTGTCTGTCCACGGGTTTCCCGGCTCCTCTGAATGCGCTGGTCATGTCCAGGCCTCAGTGAGGCCTGGAAGGGCCCCAGTGAGCCAAAAAGTGGCCCAACTATGGAGTTTTCTTTCCTAAGGGGGCCCCCTGACATCTGAGCTTCCTGCACTTTGCCTGCCGCTTTCTGCCCTGCAGTGCCCTCTGGTGGCCATTGGGAGCCACGGCCACCGCATCGCCCCTTTGCTGCCTGAAAGCCAAGACGCAACTAAGGTTGGAAAGAAGAGGACTTTCCTGTTGCTGCCCTCTGCCGCAAGGCTCAGGTTCCCCCAGAACACAGTAGAAGCCACTGGGAAAACTCTGGGCTTTAGCAGCAGGCTAGCAAATGGGTAAGGTAGAGGCACCCACTCCAGTCCTCTTGCCTGGACAATCCCATGGACGGAGGAGCCTGGTGGGCTGCGGTCCATGGGGTCGCTAAGAGTCAGACATGACCGAGCGACTTCACTTTCACTTTTCACTTTCGTGCGCTGGAGAAGGAAATGGCAGCCCACTCTAGTGTTCTTGCCTGGAGAATCCCAGACCGGGGGAGCCTGGTGGGCTGCCGTCTATGGGGTCGCACAGAGTCGGACACGACGGAAGCGACTCAGCAGCAGCAGCACCAGCAAATGGGTAAAGGGTCCTGGCTCAGCTCTTCCCCCTGTCACTGCCCTTTCCTTGTAGGAAGCTGTTAGAGCTGGAACATGGGCTGGAGGAGACAGAACGAGCCTGTGTAGGGAGGACGTGCAGGCTGGACTGGTTCAGGGAGCCCTGTGTGGTGACCTCAGGACAGGAGGCGGCTGCAGGTGCTGGAGGGACTTGCAGGCTTTTACCTGTTGAGACCTGGTCCTGTGTCCAGAGGCTTGACTGCATTTGCCCACGGCGCCTGCTGTGTGGGGCATGGACTACGGTGGACAGTGGGAGCGGTGAGGGGCCCGTGCCCCAGTTCGGAGAGCATGAAGGGCTTCACCAGGTAGCCAGGCTTGGGTGGCGGAAGGCCAACACTCTCCCACATGCCAGAGAGAACATGTCAGCCCAGCGTCAGGAGCTGGCTGGGCTGCGAGCTGGCCGGCTGTGTGGACAAGGAGTGTCTTGAGAGACACATGACTCCGTGAAGGTGCTTCTAGAGACGTGACTCAGGTCTTCAAAGCTCCAATTCTTGTCATGTGGAGGGGCGGCCTGACTCCCTGCCCTGCCTCCCCTCGTTCAGATGACCACTCCCCGAGGCCCCATCACCTTCTCGGTCCCTAGTGACTTCACCTCATAGATATTCTGGGGGAGCAAGTTTGGTTTTCCTCCTAAGCCCAGGGTGCTGGGCCGATGGGGTGACCTCAAGCAGAAAAAACAAGGGGCACAGAGTCCATGGCCTGATAGCAGACCCCTGCTCCCCTTGGGTCTTCCAGGTCCCACCTGTGCCCACTCCCAGCAGCTCCGTCTCCCAGCCAGGTCCATCCTCACCTGGACCTTGGTGCCAGTTCTGACTCTGCAGTGGACTCCATGAGCACCCGGGAACCAGTCACCTTTCCTCCCACGTGTTGGTTTTCCCACCCAAGGTTAATAGGAGTTTTCCTAGAAATCATCTGCTTCTTATGGATGCTTTTGTCCTTTGAGAACCTGGAGTTCTTTTCTTTGGGTAAAGGGCCAGACTGCCCAGAACCGGCCCCACACTTCAGCTCATGGGATGTGCGTGTGAGCGGCACATGCTCTTGCAGGCTCTTCCCATCCCCTCAGCCTGCGCTCAACTTCCAGGGACCAGCCCTTCAGGTCTTTGCCTGAGCCTGTCTTCTCAAACGCATGAACTGGCAGGCTGAAAATGCTGTCCAGTTAATGCGGTACCCCTGAACAGCTCCTCTGGGTATTGCTGAATAAGTGTCTCAGCCTCCTGAGGATGGGTGACTTCCCAACAGGTGATTCCAGTTCCCACCATGGTGATGGCCTTGGTGACCCACCTTCATTAATTACCCCCTTGCCTTCCTTCTTTCCTTCCTTACTTCCTGTTGGTGTCTCAGTTTCTGGCTGGGGTTTATCTGTTTGGTAATCATCAAAACACAGAAACGCTACAGGATGGTCAACAAATGCTCCTGGGGGAGGGGGTTCTCAGTATTTCGCTTCTGAGAGGTGATGTTTTGAATGTAGATGCTGCTGGCAGGGGTTAGATTTGGGAGAGAATGAAGCAGAGGGTCTGGGCCACAGAACAAAGAGAGAGATACAGATGGGCAAAGAGAGATAGACAAAGACAAAGGCACAGAGAGGCCAAGTATCTGGAATAGGTCAAGTATCCTTCTCTCTTTGGGTTTGCTGGGAAATGAAACCCAGAAAGGAAAACCCTGTAGCATGGAAAACAGAATGCAGAAATGGCTGAAATTTCACTGACTGAGGTTATTGATTTGCTCTTTAAAACTGTTTGTCCTGAACTTAAAAAAAAAATTTCCTACTATCTTCAATCCCGTTTACTCTATTTGCTTAATCAAACTTTATTTTTCTGAGGATAAAAATAAATGTAACCAGGCCTACCCAAAAGGTTGAGAAGCCTCTGTTTGCACAAATCATTTAAAAGTGTTGGCATTCATAAACAGAACATGTGATTAAATTTTGTGGAATTTGCTTGCATGCACAATCACACACACAAACACACACAGAAATTCACATACACACAACTACCAGTAAAATGCAGAAAAGATGAATGCGAGCAGTGGGTTGTATCAAAAGGATAAAGCCTGGACTTCTGAGTAGGTTTCAGATTGACTTCTTGGTAGAAGCTGGTTTAGTTTCAATACTCTTCTGGTTGTGACAATTTTCTGGGTGTGATACTATGTTTTGAAAGATGCTACCGTTACGCTGTCATTAAAACATACATAAATCTCTCGGTATTGTTTCTTACAGCTGCGTGTGAATCTACAAAATAAAAAAATTTTATGTTAAAAAAGTGTTTCCAAAGGAAAATGAAAAAAAAAATGTGTCTGCAAATCTCTTCCCAAATTCACCTAAGATCAGAGATTTCAGGAGCAAACTCTAATGTGTTTTGCAAATGGGCAAGTCTGGGGCCCTGGTCTGAAAAGGGTGCCAGATGTGTCCCTCACACTCATCCTCTACCTTCTTTGTGATGAACTGTGGAGTAGATGTTGAGACCTACTCACTCCTTGGAGATTAGGAAGCTGAAGGTGACGAGCCTTTTCCTGAGAGGGTCCTGGCGGCAAGGGATGGGGTCTAGGAGTAGATACAAGGCCAGCGTCCAAAACAGAAATAAGAGAGATGATATGGGGAGAGAGGTGGGAGGGGGGTTCAGGGTTGGGAACTCATGTACACCGGTGGTGGATTCATGTCAATGTATGGCAAAACCAATACAGTATTGTAAAGTAAAATAAAAATAAATAAATGAAAAAAAAAGACTCACCCCAAATTTATTGTCTCCTCATCACATCATGAAGTCTAGCAGGGTCTCTTGGTTGTGCTCAAACTAGTGTGCCCAGGAATCATGCCGGGGTCCCCCTAGATGCAGATTGTAGTTCTTGAGATTCTGCATCTATAATATCCCACATAATTCTCAGAAGTGTTCCTGCCTCCCTATGGCAACTGTCTCCTTTCAACATGGATCACAGGGATTTGGGGCACAGGCAGCAAGGCCTGGAACGTTATCATAACATCTTGTCTGTACATTCAGTTACTATTTCTCGAGTACCTATTCTGTGGCAGTCCTGGGGAACAGAAGAGATGAGAATCGCTGCCTTTGTGGCTGTGAGACTCTGTTGTGGAAGGCAGGCCATAAACTGATGATTAAATCAAGTCACAGTAAGTCACATAGTAATCACATAGTAGGTGCTATGGGGTGAAATGCAGGAGAGGAGGGAAGATGAGAGTGCCAGGGATGGTCACTTGCCAGCTGTGTGAGTTTCAGCCAATTTCTTGATTTCACCAGCTTTTAGTTGCTTTGACCGTAAAATCTAACAAGGGCACTGAGCTCAAGTAGAAGGTCATAGGTGAGAGGAAGTCAGTGCCTGGCACAAAGTAGGTGCTTCGTAACTGACAGCTGTCACTACTACCACCACCATCACTGCCAAGACGTGAAAGCACAGTTTGCCCAGATAATCCTGCCCAGGGCAGGTAGAGGGAGAATACCTCCATCTGGTCAGATTCCAGCTCCCTGGCAGGGGCACAGAGTTCTCGGGGGGTCTGTTGCTTTAAGCAGATGAAAAGGGGGCTAAATTTGCTTCCTCCAGCAACCCCCTCAACTCAGAACAGCTTAACCTGACTCCCTTTCATGATCTCAGGCAGGCCTCAGGGCATCCCTGCCGCTCTACCTGGGAGTTCAGTGTCTGGAAGGCTTAATTCATCGGGCGCCAGCATTGGTTGGGCTGCGGGACTGGGGCGGCCACAGATTCTGGGAGACAGAGCGCTCTGCTTGCAGGCTGTGTGCAGCAAGGTGGCTGGAGCCCTGAGCTGGGAGGGAGGCATGTCCTCTTTCCTGTGTGTGTGTGTGCGTGTGTGTATGTGTGTCAGAGAGAGACACAGCGAGAGACAGAGAGACAGAGACAGAGGGATGGGAGGAGGGGAGATCCCATTTCTCCTCCTTGGGCCTCTGCCAGACAAAATGAGGTGCACTGGTTTTCATCAAGGCAGACCATCCCTTGGACAGCCTGTGGGTGAGGTGGGACACATCCTCCTGGTGGGTAGAACTTGACCTTCTAGGCTCCAAGAGTCCCTCTGGCCTCTTCCACCTACAAGGTGTCTTGGGGCAGGTTAGCCAGCAGTTGGGCCAGACCACTGCCACCTGTGGGCCTGGGGCAGTGACCATGGGGTCCAGCTCCAAGGTGGGGGCCCAGATCCCATGGCCTCTGTCAGGCCCACCTGTTACCAGGACCTAAACTAAGACTCAGCAGAACAGCCCCTTTTCCTGAGGAAAATTGCTGCCAAGTGGGGACTTGGCACTTGATCTCGGACTTCAGCTGATATCTCAGCCATGCAGAAGCCTGTAGCTATTTTTCAGTTACATGACATAATTCTACCTTGAATTTGCATAGCGTTTTGCTATTCATTTTGAAGACCTGTTCCATCAACACCGGCAGCCCTTCCCACAGTCTATCAGCCAAAGTCTTCTTGCTGCCAAGTGGTCAGTGGAGGCTCATTGTGGAGGGGGCATAGTGATTCCCATTTTCCCTCGCCCATTATGTGGAACGTGTTCTGGGCTCAGAAATAGTAAGCCCAGGGTGCTGGACTCTGGGGCCAGAAGCTGGGACGCCCACCAGGGCTGAGCTGAGCGGCTAAGTTGAACCACTCCTGGTGCTCAGGCATCTTCCAGGGTCCCAGTGGTTCACACAGAGCCTGGTGTGGGGAGTCAGGCGGATGCTGGTTTCAGTTACAATTACTTGCAGGTGAACATTCCTCTCCAGAGGCAGGAGGAGGGGAATGCAGTCTCTTTTTAATTATTCAGAGCATTATTTACAAGGCCCTCTGAGCTACAGCTCTGACCCAGGGAGATGCTGGGCTTTTCTACAATTACTTGCCCAGACTGATCCCAGCAGCATCACCCTGCCCCAGCTCTGCTGCACCCCCTCCTCTCTCCTTGCACCCCTTGCTACCTGCCTTGTGAGCAGAACTTTGGAGGCACCGCTAAGCCTAGACCTAGGCCTGGGTGGGAGTGGCCTCAGGGCAGCAGCCAGGACCCCAGGCAGAGACGGTCCCCTTAGTGGGCCTTGAAAGCCAAGTCTGATCCTGTCATGCCTCTGCTCAAGTGCCAGAAATGACTCTCACCTCCCTGAGAGGAAGGGCCTGGGCCTTACAGGGGCCCTCTAGCTCTTCACACACGGGCATGCAGACACACACACACGCGCGTGTGCGCGCCGCACACACACACACACACACACACACACACACACAGAGCCCTGCACACAGCATACCTTTCACAGCTGTTTCTGTAGGTGTATGTCCCCTTTGTGCACAAACCAGACCCTTGCATAAGCAACACACAGGGATGCCTGCACACACACACTCACACACACACACACAACCACAGCCCTGCACGAACAGCATACCCTTCACACCAGGTCTGCAGGCATGTGTCCCCTGTGTGCACAAACACAACCTTTGCGTGAACAACACACACATGCCTGCACACACATGCACACACACGCACATATGCCTGTACACAGATGCACGCACACACACACACATGCCCCTGTGTAACCCCTGCACCTGCATAACCCTGTTCCTGGACCTTGCCAGCCACTCACTCTCCCCTCTCAGGGTCATTACTCCCACTCTTCCTGCTGCCTGGAAGGCACCTGCCTAGACACCTGCCTGGCTTCCTCCCTCACCTCCTGACTCGAAGGTTACCAACACCCTCCCTGGCGGCCCTCCAGTGGACACTACTGTGCCCCACCAGGCCCCTTGCCTTTAGTCTGGGGTGCCACAAGATGAGATGGAGAAGGGGCCCAGGCAACACCATCCCTCCACCCCCTCACGTCAGGGAGCGGAAGACCCACTACACGCAAGGCCACAGATCTGATAAGAGGCTCAGCTGTGCGAGTCCAGGCTTCCCAGCAGCAGGGCACCAGGTCACCATTCAGCTGCACGCCCAAAGGCTGCTCTCCCTCTTCTGGAATCTCAGTTTTCCCTGCTGTGAATTGGGTGGTTGACTCCAAGACCTTCAAGGGGCCTGGCTGCACGGGAACTCCCTTTCCCGCCAGCTCTTGGGAAGGCTGACAGCAGGCAGGTTCCATCCATGGTGGCCTCTCCAGAACCACTTTGGGATTCGGTCCTCCTCCCCCACCCCACCCCCAGCACCGCAGTGCAGGTGTGGGGGGTTATCTGGCTGTCTGAAAGCCAAATGCTGGGCTCTCTTAATGGATTTCAGAAGCTTCCTGCCTTTGTTGCCACAGTAGAAAAGATTTCCTTCTTTGTGATATTTAAAGAAAAACAAGCAGTTCTGCTTTTTCAGGTCTGAAAAGGGACTGTAACTGGTGGGGAGAGAGGTGGATGGGTAATTTACTGCTGCCAGAATTGACAGCAGACCTCTTTCTCAGATCTAGAAGTCATCATTTCAAAGAGAAGCTCGTTGTTTAATTTTCCTCATTTCAGGTAGTCTACCAACAGCGAGAAATGGATTTCTCCCTTCCTTACAAATGTGTCCCCTGAGCATTTGTAACCCTGTGGGTCCAGTCAGGTCTCAGCTGGGCTGACCTCTCCAGCACCATGGCTATGTCTGCAGAGTAAGGATTTCCCGACCCTGGTCCTTCTGCAAAGTCTCTGACCCACACCTCCACCACAGCCATGGAGAAGCACCCTCCTTTGCTTCTGGCCCTCCCCTTCCCAAGGAAGGGGCATCAACCATCCTGGCATGCTAGCCCCTATTTATTCAGACCTTTCCTGCTTCTCCATCTTCTTATCTGGTGAGTTAACACCCACCAGCCACCCAGTCTTTTCTGATCTGGGCACCCCATCCCTGCCCATCTTCCCCGTGCCTTAGATCATACCAATCTCTTTGCCAGGATGATGGCAAAGAGGGGGCCGTGGCCCCCTCCCCACGGCGCCAGGACTTAACCCCTAGTCTACCTGTGGAAACCTTCACATGCCCAGACTAGCTCCTGCAGGACCCCTTGACGACATTCCCAGGGGCCCCAGCTCTTTCCCATCTCTCCTGGTGCTCACCCTTGCTGGGCCCCATCTCAGGGCTACCAGCCACACCCATGCCAGACTTGCACTTTCAGCCTGGGGACTAAGAGAAGGCCTGAAGTTACTTCCTCTAGACTAAGCTCCCCCTGGATGCTGGGCTGCAGGGGCCCTTCTTTCCTTCTGCAGCAGCACTCAAACTCTGCTTACATACCCCTGGTGATGGGGAGCTCACTCCCTTCTCCCACACCCATGCACGCACTCCCCTGCCAGCCTCCTCAGTGAAAGCATGCCTGTCTTTCCTTGTGTCAAGCCCCGATCGTCCTCTTCCGGGAGGATTCCTGCAGCCTGAGCCCTTCCTGCTTCCCCAGACGCCTTCTGATGTCTGCCATCATGAACTGAAAACTCCATGTTTCAGCTATGTTTTGTGTGATAACAACTTCCCCCAAAACCAGAGACCAAAAATAAGAAACGTTTATTATTATTTTGTGATCCTGTGCTTTGGCTGCTCAGGGGTCCTGCCAGGGCGGGTTTGGCTAGTCCTCACCTGCGGGCGGCGGTTGCTCTATACTGGCTGGGGCAACGGCATGGCCACCAGGAGCCAGAAGCCACCGGGCTTTTCCACAGGCTCCAAACTGCGGGGTTCCCCAGAGCAGCCAGACAGGAAACAAGCTCCGGTGTATAAGCACATTGTTTTAAAAAGAGACTTTATTGTTTAGCACAGTTTAATGTCCACAAAGAGACTGAACAGAAAGAGAGAGGGTTCCCATAGCCCTCTGTCCCTGCTATCCTCCCCTGCTGTCACCAGCCCCTGCTAGATAGGTACGTTTGTTGCAATCAGTAAATCTAGATTGGTGTGTCATTAGCAGCCAAAATCCACAGCTTTCTTTGGGTTACTCTTGGGGTACATTCTATGGGTTTTGACAACTGCATATAAAGACACACATCCACCATTACAGCGTCATACAGGGTAGTTTCACCATCCTAAATGTCTTCTGTGCTCACCCCATTAATATCTCCTTTTCCTCAGTTCTTCAAAAGCTGATCCTTTTACTATCTCCATGGTTTTGCCTTTTCCAGGAAGTCATCAGAGAGTTGGAATCCTGCAGCATCTAGCCTTTCCGATGGGATTTTTGCACTCAGTGACATTGAGGGCTTAGGGATCGTTCTATTTTAGCACCTCATCTTGTTCTCTTATTAGATGGATCAGTTTAGTTATCCCTTAACATCTGGGACAAGCAATCCCTCCCTTGCTTCTCCCTGATTGTTTCTGAGTTTTGACAATTATGAATAGAGCTGGTGTATACCTCTGTGTACAGGTGTTGGTGTGGACATACGTTTTCAAGTTTCTTGGGTAAACACCAAGGAGCAAGAGATGGAATAAGCCTCATGTGTAAGTTTTTTTCAAGTCCCTCCAGGCATTGTATTGGCTGATGGTATATCCACCAAACCAAGAGACGTGACTGAATCAGACTGGGAGTGGGGAAGTGACGCGTAGATATGGGCTTGTCCTCTCAGTGGGGAAAAGCAAAGTCATTTGATGAGACAGATTGTCTGCTGGGAAGGGAAGATTTTTGGTCAGCTGTACCGTCTTCCCCGCTCACGCACACACACTTTTGATATCTCACTCCTCTACCTGAAGCACCAAGTTGTTGGAGTGGGGCCCATTTGACGTGTAGAGAGAATGAGACAGAAGTGCTGGGTTAGATGGCTTTAGTACCCACTCCGGTGTTGTTGCCTGGAGAATCCCAGGGACGGGGAAGCCTGGTGGCTGCCGTCTATGGGGTCGCACAGAGTCGGACACAACTGAAGCGACTTAGCAGCAGCAGCAGCAGCAGTAGCTTTGAGGATCAGAGGGTGAAGCTGACAGCAACGATGAGTCCATAATGGCCACTTTCACACAGGCCAGGCCTTTCTCAGCAATAGCTGTGCATCACCCTGCGTGGTGGGCACTCGGCGTGCTGCAGCGAAGCGAACGGCCTCTCCAGGGTGGGAAGCGAGGGACATGGAAGCAGAACAACAGGTGCATGAAGGAACAGGAGATGTGGTGGGGATGGAGGGCTGAGCAGGGAGCATGTGCTCCATGTTGGGGCAGGAACCCCAACCCTCGAGCCGAGCTGTGAGTGAGGGGAGGGCTGGAGAGGAGACTCCTGGGGAAGGAGCCCAGCTCCCCCTCCGCGGCCCGTCCTCCCTCTCCGTGTCCTGTCTTCATCTCTGCATGTCTATAGCAGAGCTTTGCAGGGATCTTGTTAAAGTGCAGCTCTGCTCCTGCAGGTCTGAGCTGGGACCTGAGCCTCTGAATTTCTAACGAGTTCTCTGGGGTGCCCATCCTGCTGCCAGAGTCCAGGGTTGTGGGAGCCCTGACCCTTCTCAGGCTGAGATGTCCAGGTTCAGGGCTGGGATTGGCTGGAAGTGAGAGAGAGGGAGACAGGAAAACCCAAGGCTGCTTTCTCCTGGGACACTCAGCTGACCCCTCTAGCTACTGGACGATGAATAAGATACAGAGTATGACAGCCCACTCACAGGGATCTCAGAATTGGTGTTTAAGCATCTTTGGTTACCATTTCAAATGAGGGGAGTGATGCTAGGAGGAAAGAAAGTTCTTGCCAAATGTCAGTGAGTGAGTGATCAGAGCTAAGACTGGACACCAGGGCCCCTGACTCTTTCAGGCAGACGTCATTTATCCAGTGCCTCCTGTGTGCATGCCCTGTGTGCTCCAAGGAGTTCATCAGCTGGTAGAAAAGATGAAACAGAGACAAAATTGCAGATATGGATGTAGGACTCGTCAGGAAACCATGGCAGAATTGACGTGAAGATAGTACAGCTGGGCTCAGGCAGTGACAGAGATCAGCGCAGTTGGATGATGTCACAGTTCTTTAGGAGGTAACATCAAGAGGTCCAGGTGAGCCGGAGTGATGACCATGTGTGAGAGGAAGGAGGCTGGGATGGGCGAGGGCATGGCCGGAAGTGTCCTCACTAGGGTGGGGACATGAGAGAGGAGTGAGGATGGGGAATGCAGCCTCTGCCTTTGGATCTGCTGAGTTAGAGGGGCTGAGGTCAGAAAAGTGAAGGCAGCTGGACACTGTAGTCGGGAGGGCAGAGAGTAGAAAAGGCTAAAATACACAGAGCTGTTCTGCGGATGAACTTCTAGAAGCAATGATACTCCTAAGGACTTATTAGTAGAGGCTGTGCAGAGAGATACGTCTTTGGTGATTCAGGAGATTTTAGTGAATCATTCAAGACCGCAGGTCTGAAGGATATGGTGGTTCACCAAGCGGTGTTGCTTTGTGCTTGGACCATTTTATTAAATGTTCCTCGGCGTGCGTGGTCTGTGCTTAATCACTCAGTTGTGTCCAACTCTTTGTGACACAAGAGACTATAGCCTGCCAGGCTCCTCTGTCCATGGGGATTCTCCAGGCAAGAATAGTGGAGTGGCTTGCCATGCCCTCCTCCAGGGGATCTTCCCAACCCAGGGATTGAACTTTGGTCTCCCTCATTGCGGGCAGATTCTTTACTACACAAGCCACCAGGGAACCCTATTCCTCTCTACGCCTCCCCCAAACCTAAACAGCATATTAAAAGACAGAAACATCACTTTCCTAAAAAGATCTGTCTAGTCAAAGCCATGGTTTTCCAGAAGTCATGTATGGATGTGAGAGTTGGAGTAGAAAGAAAGCTGAGCACTGAAGAATTGATGCTTTTGAAATGCGGTGTTGGAGAAGACTCTTGAGAGTCCCTTGGAATGCGAGGAGATCAAACCAGTGAATCCTAAAGGAAATCAATCCTGAATATTCATTGGAAAGACTGATCGCTGAAGCTGAAGCTCCAATACTTTGGCCACCTGATGCGAAGGGCTAACTCATGAGAAAAGGCCCTGATGCTGGGAAAGATTAAAGGCAGGAGGAGAGGCCGACAGAGGGTGAGAGATGGCTGGATGGCATCACCGACTTGATGGACATGAGTTTGAGCAAGCTCTGGGAGTTGACAGTGGACCGGGAAGCCTGCGTGCGCAGTCCGTGGGGTCACAAAGAGTTGGACACGACTGAGCAGATGAACTGAACTCCTCCCAACTAGTGTGCGCCCGGGCTGGAGGCTGAGAGGAGGGTCCCTTCTCTATAGTCTTGTTTCCCAGACTGGCTCTGGGCTCAGCAGCAGAGGCATCACCTGGGGACAGGTTAGAGAGATGCAAATTCTCAGCCCACCTCAGAGCTATGGACTCAGACTCTGGGTTTTATCAGAGCCCTGGTGGTTCATGAGCAAAGAGCATTTCAGAAGCACTGGCCCAGGTAGAAGTTCTCCACTGGGGTTACACATTCGGATCCCCAGGAGAGTGTGATAAAATACTGCCTCCTGGGTCCCTGCCCCCAAACTGGAGCTTCTGATGCAGTTGGTCTGAGGGAGGCCCAGGCTGCCCAAAGGTGCCAGCTCCCTGGGTGACTCTCCTGTATATCCAGGGTGGGACCCCAACCCCAGCCCCTCCCCAGTCCTCTTTGAGGGGCTAGAGCCAGGAATGTTGGAGGGCAGCCCCTTTGTGGAAGTCACTTTGCATCTTTGGGCCTCACGTGAAACCACCCTGTGCCCTCTGCTTTGCAGGAGCTCAGAGGAGGGCAGGAGATGTGTGGGTGGGGATGGAGGGAGGTCCAGAGCTGTGAAGGGGCTGGCTGGGGCAGGCATGTAGTTTGAAACACACACCAGCGTCAGGAGCGGCAGAATCTGCCAGGCCAGACAGGGAACTGATGAGTGAGGAGGGAGTCGGAGGCTCCCTCAGTTCATACCCTGAGGGGTTCCACCTGTGGGGAAAGGTCATCAAGGAGCAGGGGGAGGAGAGCCCGCCACACCAGGGGTAACAGAAGGCAGAAGGGGTGGGGCATCTTCTAGGAAGAATGCTAGGCTTCGCCCTCTCTCACCTGTAGATAAGGACCAGGAAGTTTTGGGTGCCAGCTGCAAGCAGTGCCCAGGAGTCCTGTTATTCAGGAAGAAGAGGCCCTCCTGCTGCCTACTCAAAATAATGGCCCTCCAATTAGCTGCCTAGGATAGCTTCAGGCTTGATTGTGAGAAAGCAGGATCTCAGGCTCTACTACATTGGACCTACCGGATCAGAATCCATTCTTTAACCAGCTTCCCAGCTGTCTCACATGCAAAGCCCTGGTCTCCCGGGCCCTAGCTGAAATGCTGGGTCAAGGACCCACAGTGACTGGAAGTTCTAGTTTCATGGAGGCGCTCACTGTCCAAGGGTTTTCGGGTTTCTCTGAGCATGTGGGTCATGGCTTCTCTGCTGGGTGAGTTTTCTAAGGAGGGCCCTGGCATCTGTCCTTCCTGCACTTTGCCTGCCGCTTTCTGCCCTGCAGTGCCCTCTGGTGTCCTTGGGAGCCAAGGCCCCCACATTGCTCCTTCTCTGTTGCCTGAACCCCAAGACCCAACTGAGGTTGGAAGGAAGAGGACTTTCCTTCTGCTGCTCCTCTGCCTCAAGGCTCAGGGACTCCCCAGAACACAGTGGAAGCCCCTGGGGAAACACTGGTTTTAGCAGCAGGCTAGCAAATGGGTAAAGATTTGCCCAGGGTGCCTTCTGTGTGGTGCATGGACTCGGTGGAGAGTGGGAGCTGTGAGGAGCCGATGCCCCAGTTCAGAGAGCATGAAGGGCTTCACCAGGTAGCCAGGCTTGGGTGGCGGAAGGCCAACACTCTCCCACATGTCAGAGAAAATATGTCAGCCCAGGGTCAGGAGCTGGCTGGGCTGTGAGCTGGCCATCTGTGTGGACAAGGAGTGTCTTGAGAGACACACAACTTCATGAAGGTTCTTCTAGAGACGTGACTCAGGTCTTCCCAATGCTCCAATGCTTGGTCATGTGGATGGAGCTGCCTGACTCCCTGCCCTGCCTGACCAGCTTCAGCTGACCATTCTCTGAGGCTCTATCGTGATATTGGGTGACAAAGTCCCAGATCCCTGAGGATGGGTGACTCTGAGGCCTCCCAGCTGATGAACTGTTGCCATCTGGCGATGAATTGATGACCCACCTTCATTATCTGCCTGCCTGCCTGCCTTCCTTTCTTCCTTTCATTCCTGTTAAAGTTTCCTGGGATCTTTTCTCAGGTAAACTGTTTGCTCTCAAATCCTTGTTTCAAGGTCTGCATTGAGGGTGGGTGACCCAAATCAAGACAGCGTCTGGCTGGGCCACTTTATTTTCCTGACTTATGGTGCAGGGAAGAAATGGAAAGGGGTGTGGTGGATGGCCCCCTGAGCTGGGGGCAGGGAGAACTTGCTTTTCATTTGTGACCTGGGGACATAGTACAAGATGGAGGGTTGGTGTTCAGGCTGACTCTGCAGCAGGGGGCTCCAGATTTACTAGACTTTGGGACCCTGACTTCCCCCTCTGGGCAGGCCCTGTCTGCCAGACTGGCCTCAGGCCCAGGGCCCTTGTGGGCAACCACAAAAAATTGGCCCTCGTTGACGCATTAGGCCTCTGTGTATTTGATGGGGCTGTACTGGCACTTTAGCAGCTGGCAGCCGGCTTCCTTCACCGCCTTCTCCACTGTCTCCCTCTCCAGCGAGAGGCCAAAGAACTTCCTGGAGCCCACCATGTATTCACAGCAGCGCAGGGCCACCAAGGTGACTAGGCGCCCACTTGGCTTCAGGAGGCTGACCAGGTTCCGGATGGCTGTCCGGTAGGCGTCCACGTCCCTGGCAGGCGTACTCCAGGGCCAGCAGGCTCAGCACACAGTCCGCTGCGGGCACCTGGGCAGACCCCAGAGGACAGGGTTGGTTCTCGTCACATGTCAGTAACCGCGTGACTGTCCTTCAGAGCCGGGCCTCCTTCTCCTGCCACTTGCTCCTGTGAAGGAGGGTCAGTGAGGTCACAGTGACAATTAGGACATCATCCTCCATACCTAAGGAGGGCTTCCTATGGGCCTATGAGGAAGATCATATTTCTCCCATTATACAGATCAGGAGACTGAGGCACACAGAGGTTCAGTGATTTGTTCAAGGCCACACAGCTCATAGGTGAGAGTGCATTTGACATCTGATTCCTCCTTCTTCCTCCTCATCCTTTTTTCTGTCTTTTGAATAACTGAGTTTTAGAATATTGCATTGTTAATTTTAGGTTGCGAAAAATATATAACCATTTCAGTCACTCTGTGCAATCCAGGGGCATTAACTGCATTCACAATGTGAGCAACTATCACCATTTCCTGCTTCCAGAACTTGTTCTCCCCATGCTGAAACTTTGCCCCCATTATGCAATATACCCCCATTCCTCCTCCCTGCATCCCCTGAGCCTGTAAATATCCTTCTTTAAACCAGCTCTTTCCCACAGCTGGGCCTTTGCCCTTGCCATCCCCTCTGCCTGACTCTGTCTCTTTCTCCAGATCGTCTCATCCTTTTTCCCTCACATCTCCCAGGAGTTGCTCAAAGTGCTCTTTCTTAGAAGGGAGGCTTTCTCTTGCCATCTGCTGGGGACTGAATTGAATCCCCTTCTTATTCATATGCTGAAACCATGATATGTATGTGGATGTATGTGGAGATGGAGCCTTTGGGAGGTAAGTACAGGTAAATGAGATCATGAGGTGGGCAAGTTATGATGGGATTTGTGCCTTTTACAAGAAGACTGCCTAGAGACCTAGTTAATTCTCCCTCTCCTTCTTCAGAGGACATGGCAGGAAGATGGCATCTACAGGCCAGGAAGAGCACCCTCACCAAGTTCAAGGACGGATCCTGAGCTCTCACCTCCAGAATGTGAGAAATGAGCGTCTTTGTTCAAGCCCCTGCATCTATGACCTTTCGTATGATGGCTCAAGGTGAGTAAAACACCCTCCCACCAAACATAGCACCTCTACCTCTCTAGACCCTGCAGCTGGAGTGTCTTCTGTAGAACACCTGTTTTCCCTGAATCCCTACCTCCTTCTACTTTGGGGATGTTGTGCTTCCTACGACAATGTGAGCTCCATGGGGCAGAGACTTTATTCACTGTGCTATTCCCAGTATCTGGAAGTGACCTGACTCTCAGAATACTCTCTGTGAATGATGACAAGAATGTATGAAGCCCAGACTGGGTTGATGCAGAGACCCTGTGCTCAGAGACCCTGAGGCCCTGTTCCATTTCAGGCTGCCCCTGTCTGTAATTTGGTCAGGCCCCCATGGCCAAAAGATGGGACAGGTATTTAAAGTCTGGTCTTTGTCCTGCTCTAAGGTGGCCTAGAGGTCACTCTCCACATCTGGGCCTCAGTTCCTGGACTCTGGTTGATGGATTCCCTTTCTATGAAGTGGATGGGGAAGGTGCCTGGCAGGGGTGAGTGCTGTTGGTCGCTGGGACTCGGTAGCAGTGTGGAGGAGATAGATGTGGGCGATTCCAAGAAGCCCATGTCTTCCCATAACAAGTGTCCCTCCAACATTAGGTAAAGTAGACGCTGAACCACTAGTTTTGAGAGGAAAGAGATCTGCGTGTGCTGGAGCAATCAAGCGAGCTTCCAGGTAGAGGGGGACTGAAAAAGTCCCACAGGATGGAACGGATGCAAACCATGGAGAGCAAATCAGGCAACTGGAGCTCTGAGCACAGGCAACTCGGGAGGCTGCAGGTGGGACTCACTCAAAGCGAGGGAGGTGTGCTGGGCCAGAGACCCAGGTGGGCTAGGAACAAGCTAGAGGGGAGATGGCCAGTGCTGCAGGGTGGCAGGCTCAGGCTCAGGCCTGTGAGGATGGGAGGCTCTTGTGAGAAGGATGATGACCTTGGATACTGTCTCCCTCGAGCCCACACACGTATTGCATGGCTGGGGACCAGTCATAGGCCCCCGGGTCTTTCTTCAGCCACTTGTCCACCTCCTGGAGGTTGAGCTCCGAGTAGTCTGACATGATGATCTCCTGGAAGGTCTCGCAGGCCGAGAGCAGCTGGTAGATGGTGGGGCCTGTGCCAACGTCGATCAGGATGTCGCCTCCCATGCCTCCTGCATGAGACAGCGTGTTCCAGGTGTGGGGGCAGACACCCGACTCCATCGGGTTGTGGTGGATGGACATGCCAAGCTGTGCCCTTTCCCCACAGGGCACAGGGCAGGGATCCAACCCTGCCTTGGGCAATACCAGGACTGTCTGAGGATTCGAGGCCCTATGCCTGGGGCTCAGAAGGGTGAGAGAGGAGGGTGAGGCACAGGCTGGCACATATTGGGTCCCTCTGCTGCCTCAAGAGTTGCTACTGGAGCCCTGGTAGGACAAGTCCTGCCCTTCTGGGCAGCTTTCAGATTGACTTCTCAGTAGAAGCTGGTTTACTGGCAAGTCTTCTGACTCTGGGTTTAAAGCAATTGTGAGTGACCCCACAGCCCCCCATGCCCCCTCCTTGCTGCAAGGACAGACCTTCTGATAAAGGATGAGAGCTGAGCCAGTGGGTTCAAAACTCACTCAACCAATCACAGAAGGCAAGAGGATCTTATGCTGAGTTGGGGGAAGAGCAATATAAGTACATCACCTTCCTGTCCCTGCTTCCTCCCTCCATCCTCCCTCCATTGAAACCAGTCCATTTTCCAATTCTTAATCCCAGTCCACCCTCCGGAGTCTCCTCAGATTTCTCTGTGAGCCTTAAGCTTTCATTCGTCTGAATTTCTGTGGACCTTGCTTGATCCCTTTCTTGGCATCGAATACATAGGGCACGGTTTGTTGAATGACTGCGTAGCCCCTAGTTGTTCAGTGCACTCCCTGTGCAGCTGCGCAAGGCAGCCCTGCATGAAATGATTTTGAGATTTTCTCCTGCCAGTGACAGGGCTGGCCACCCTGGTGTCTTGCACCTCAGCCTCTCCTTGTGTGCGTGGAGAACTTGGGTGATAATCTCTGCCAGTCCCCCCAGCCTAACAACTCAGAGCAGAAATTTGTCAACTGAGCTCTGTGGTTTGGCTTTGGGTATCCATGAACCCTCTTAATTTTGTGTAAAAGATTAAGAGTGTTCCTGTGTTGTGTATATACCAGGTCTTTCTTCAGGTTTTCAAGGGGCTCACGAGCCCAGGCTATAAAGCCGCTTTTATGTTACTGAAGGGGAGGCAAGCAGTATGTTCATATCTGTTGTTGCCTATCCCTTCCATCATGAGTCTATGAGCCCCACAGTTCAGAGGTACCTTCCCATTTCACAGGGCAAGAAATGAGATGGACTGTCAAAGATTCTGGCCTGGTCCTGGCTGCAAAGGCCAGTGCTTGGGTTCCACGGTGGCCCACCAGCGACAGTCCTCGTGGATTCACAGCTGGGCTGCCTTTGCTGCATCCTAGGAGAGCGGTGTCCCAGAGGACAGGTCCCCTGCCACCAAGAGCCCTTCCTGTACACGCAGCCCCATCGTCTCCTGAGATGGAGACCAGACACTCACCTGGAGAGAAAGTTTCAAAGAGATTATTCAGGTTGAATTTCAAGATTTCATTTTCAGCTACAATGCCTGAATCGAAGGCATAGAAGGTCTTTAAGTAGTCCCAGGGCTGGAACTCTGTCTTGTAGTCCTATCCTTTGTACAGCTTGCCCTCCATTCTGGCTGTGGACCGTAGTGTTCCCCCTGCTGCGGTTCCCCATTATATCTACCCTCTTTTCCCAGGCCCTTCCCATGGGGAGTTTCATAATCTCATTGGACAGACCCTCCCTCCCAGCTGGGATTGCACATCATGGAGTCAGGCCACATGTTAGCTTTCTGGCTGGGGTTTATCTGTTTGGTAATCATCAAAACACAGAAACCAACAGGATGGTCAGCAAATGCTCCTGGGGGAAAGGGTCTCAGTATTTCGCTTTTAAGAGGTCATGTTTTGAATGTAGATGCTGCTGGCAGGGGTTAGATTTGGGAGAAAATGATGCAGAGGGTCTGGGCCACAGAACAAAAGAGAGATACAGATGAGCAAAGAGAGTTAGACAAAGACAAAGGCACAGAGAGGCCAAGTATCTGGCATAGGTCAGGTATCCTTTTCTCTATGGATTTGTTGGGAAAATGAAACCCAGAAAGGAAAACCCTGTAGCATGGAAAACAGGATGCAGAAACGGCTTAAATTTCACTGACTGAGGTGAGTGAGTTTGCTCTATAAAATTGTTAGTCCTGAACTTGGTTGAATATTTCCTCCTATCTTCAATCTCGTTTATCTTTTGGTTAGTCAATCCTTTATTTTTCTGGGGATAAAAGTAAATGTAACCAGGGTCACCCAAAAGGTTGAGAAACCTCTGTTTGGATAAATCATTTTAAAAGTGTTGGCATTCATAAACAGAACATGTGATTAAATTTTGTGGAATTTGCTTGCATGCACAATCACACACACACAGAAACTCACACACACACAACTACCAGTAAAATGCAGAAAAGATGAATGAGGCAGTGGGTTGAATCAAAGGACAAAGCCTGGACTTCTGGGTACGTTTCAGATTGACTTCTTGGTAGGAGCTGGTTTAGTTCCAACAGTCTTCTGGTTGTGACTATTTTTGATTGTGATACTGTGTTTTGAAAGATGCTACCATTATGCTATCATGAAAATGTACACAAATCTCTCAGTATTATTTCTTACATCTGCTTGTAAATCTACAAAATAAAAAGTTTTATGTTAAAAAAAAAGTGTTTCCAAAGGACAATAAAAAAAAATTGTCTACAAATCTCTTCCCCAAATTCACCTAAGATCAGAGATTTCAGGAGCAAACCCTAATAAGTTTTGCAATTGGGCAAGTCTGGGGCCCTGGTCTCTAAAAGTATGCCGGATGTGTCCCTCACACTCATCCTCTGCCTTCTTAGTGACAAACTGTAGAGTAGATATTGAGACCTACTCACTCCTTGGAGATTAGGAAGCTGAAGGTGACGAGCCTTTTCCCAAGAGGGTCCTGGCCACAAGCGATGGGGTCTAGGAGTAGATACAAGGCCAGGGTCCAAAGCCAAAATGAAGACCCGCTCCAAATTTATTGTCCCCTCATCACACGATGCAGTCTAGCAGGGTACCTTGGCTGTGCTGCTCCAGCTAGCATGCCCAGGAATCACGCGGGGGATCTCTCTAGATGCAGATTGTGGTTCTTGAGATGCTGCATCTATCGTATCCCACTTAATTCAGGAGAAGCGTTCCTACTTCCCTTTGGACATCTGTCTCCTTTCATCATGGATCACAGGGATTTGGGGCACAGGCAGCAAGGCCTGGAACATTCTCATAACATATTGTTTATACATTCAGCTATTATTTATCGAGTAGCTATTCTGTGCCAGGCACCGTTGTAGCCCTAGGGAACAGAAGAGATGAGAATTGCTGCCTTTGTGGCTGTGAGACTCTGCTGTGGGAGGCAGGCCATAAACAGATGATTAAATCAAGTCATAGTAAGTCACATAGCAATCACATGCTGCTGCTGCTGCTGCTGCTAAGTCTCTTCAGTCATGTCCGACTCTGTGAGACCCCAGAGACGGCAGCCCACCAGGCTCTCTCATCCTTGGGATTCTCCAGGCAAGAACACTGGAGTGGGTTGCCATTTCCTTCTCCAATGCATGAAAGTGAAAAGTGAAAGTGAAGTCGCTCAGTCGTGTCCGACTTTCAGCAACCTCATGGACTGCAGCCTTCCAGGCTCCTCCATCTATGGGATTTGCCAGGCAAGAGTACTGGAGTGAGGTGCCATTGCCTTCTCCGAGTAATCACATAGTAGGTGCTATGGGGTGAAATGCAAGAGAGGAGGGAAGATTAGAGTGCCAGGGATGGGGCAGGAGGGCATAGGGATGACATTCTTATGTAGGCACGTCACAAGCCAGCTGTGTGAGTTTCAGTCAATTTCTTGATTTCACCAGCTTTTAGTTGCCTTGACTGTAAACTCCAACAAGGGCACCGAGCTCAAGTAGAAGGTCATAGGTGAGAGGAAGTCAGTGCCTGGCACATAGTAGGTGCTTCATAACTGACAGCTGTCACTACCACCACCACTGTCACTGCCAACAAGGCTTGAAAGCACAGTTTGCCCAGATAATCCTGCCCAGGGCAGGTGGAGGGAGAATACCTCCATCTGGTCAGATTCAACTCCCTGGCAGGGGCACAGAGTTCTCGGGGGTCTGTTGCTTTAAGCAGATGAAAAGGGGGCTAAATTTGCTTCTCCAGCAAGCCCCTCACTCAGAACGCTTAACCTGACTCCCTTTCATGATCTCAGGCAGGCCTCAGGGCATCCCTGCCGCTCTACCTGGGAGTTCAGTGTCTGGGGAAAACTTAATTCATCAGGTGCAAGCAGTCTGTTTGGGCTGCGAGACTGGGGAAGTCACAGATTCTGGGAGACAGAGTGCTCTGCATGCAGGCTGTGTGCCCCAAGGTGGCTGGAGCCCTGAGCTGGGAGGGAGGCATGTCCTCTTTCCTGTGTGTGTGCGCTCGTGTGTGTATGTGTGTCAGAGAGAGACACAGTGAGAGACAGAGACAGAGACAGAGGGATGGGAGGGAGGGGGAGATCCCATTTTTCCTCACTGGGCCTCTGTCAGACAAAATGAGATGCACTGGTTTTCATCAAGGCAGACCATCCCTTGGACAGCCTGTGGGTGAGGTGGGACACATCCTCCTGGTGGGTAGAACTTGACCTTCTAGGCTCCAAGAGTCCCCCTGGCTTCTTCCACCTACAAGGTGTCTTGGGGCAGGTTAGCCAGCAGTTGGGCCAGACCACTGCCACCTGTGGGCCTGGGGCAGTGACCACGGGGTCCAGCTCCAAGGTGGGGGCCCAGATCCCATGGCCTCTGTCAGGCCCACCTGTTACCAGGACCTCAACTAAGACTCAGCAGAACAGCCCCTTTTCCTGAGGAAAATTGCTGCCAAGTGAGGACTTGGCACTTGATCTCGGACTTCAACTGATATCTCAGCCATGCAGAAGCCTGTAGCTATTTTTCAGTTACATGACATAATTCTACCTTGAATTTGCATAGCGTTTTGCTATTCATTTTGAAGACCTGTTCCATCAACACCGGCAGCCCTTCCCACAGTCTATCAGCCAGAGTCTTCTTGCTGCCAAGTGGTCAATGGAGGCCCCTTGTTAAGTCAGAAGAGACTGGACCTACTGAGCCGTCCACACAGACAGCTTTGACCTTCCAGAAACCCTCCTCATTGCAGAGGGGGCGTAGTGACCCCATTCCCCCTCGCCCATCCTGTGGACTGTGTTCTGGGCTCAGAAATAGTAAGCCCAGGGTGCTGGACTCTGGGGCCAGAAGCTGGGACGCCCACCAGGGCTGAGCTGAGCGGCTGAGTTGAACCACTCCTGGTGCTCAGGCATCTTCCGGGGTCCCAGTGGTTCACACAGAGCCTGGTGTGGGAGTCAGGCAGGTGCTGGTTTCGGTTTCAATTATTTGCAGGTGAACATTCCTCTCCAGAGGCAGGAGGAGGGGAATGCAGTCTCTTTTTAATTATTCAGAGCATTATTTACAAGGCCCTCTGAGCTGCAGCCCTGGCCCAAGGAGACGCTGGGCTTTTCTTCTACAATTGCTTGCCCAGACTGATCCCAGCAGCATTACGCTGCCCCAGCTCTGCTGCACCCCCTCCCCCTCCCCTCGCACCCCCTGCTTCCTGCCTTGTGAGCAGAGCTTTGCCTAGTCCTAGGCCTGGATGAGCGTGGACTCAGGGCGGCAGCCAGGGCCCCAAGCAGAGATGGCGCCCTCAGTGGGCCTTGAAAGCCAAGTCTGATCCTGTGACACCTCTGCTCAAGCGCCAGAAATGACTCTCCCCTCCCTGAGAGGAAGGGCCTGGGCCTTGAGAGGCCCTCTAGGCTCTCCACACAGGGGAATGCGTTCATACACACAAGCACACACACACACACACACACAGCCCTGCACGAAGAGCATACCCTTCACACCAGGTCTGCAGGCATGTGTCTCCTGTGTGCACAAACACAACCTTTGCGTGAACAACACACACATGCAAACATGCCTGCACACACATGCACACACACGCACACACATGCCCCTGCATAATCCTGTGCCTGGAACTTGCCAGCCACTCACTCTCCCCTCTCAGGGTCATTACCCCTGCTCTTCCCGCTGCCTGGAAGGCACCTGCCTAGACACCTGCCTGGCTTCCTCCCCTCACCTCCTGACTCAAAGGTCACCAACGCCCTCCCTGGCGGCCCTCCAGTGGACACTACTGTGCCCCACCAGGCCCCTTGCCTTTAGTCTGCGGTGCCACCAAGATGAGATGGAGAAGGAGCCCAGGCAACACCATCCCTCCACCCCCTCACGTCAGGGAGCGGAAGACCCACTACACGCAAGGCCACAGAGCTGATGAGAGGCTCAGCTGTGCCTGGAGTCCAGGCTTCCCAGCAGCAGGGCACCAGGTCACCATTCAGCTGCACGCCCAAAGGCTGCTCCCCTTCTTCTGAAATCTCAGTTTTCCCTGCTGTGAATTGGGTGGTTGACTCCAAGACCTTCAAGGGGCCTGGCTGCACGGGGACTCCCTTTCCCGCCAGCTCTTGGGAAGGCTGACAGCAGGCAGGTTCCATCCATGGTGGCCTCTCCCAACCACTTTGGGATTCAGGCCCCCTCCCCCACCCCACCTCCAGCACCACCGTGCCGGTGTGGGGGGGTTATTTGGCTGTCTGAAAGCCAAATGATGGGCTCTCTTAACGGATTTCAGAAGCTTCCTGCCTTTGCTGCCACAGTAGAAAAGATTTCCTTCTTTATGATATTTAAAGAAAAACAAGCAGTTCTGCTTTTGAGGTATAAAAAGGACTATAACGGGGGAGAGAGGTGGATGGGTAATTTACTGCTGCCAGAATTGACAGCAGACCTCTTTCTCAGATCCGCAAGTTATCATTTCAAAGAGAAGCTTGTTGTTTAATTTTCCACATTTCAGGTAGTCTACCAATAAGGGGAATGGATTTCTCCTTTCCTTACAGATGTGTCCCCTGAGCGTATGTAACCCTGTGGGTCCTGTCGGGTCTCAGCTGGGCTGACCTCTCAAGTGGGCATGGCTATGTCTGCAGAGTAAGGATTTCCCGACCCTGGTCCTTCTGGGAAAGCCTCTGACCCACACCTCCACCATAGCCATGGAGAAGCACCCTCCTTTGCTTCTGGCCCTCCCCTTCCCAAGGAAGGGGCATCAACCATCCTGGCATGCCAGACTCTATTTATTCAGACCTTTCCTGCTTCTCCATCTTCTAATCTGGTGAGATAATACCCACCAGCCACCCAGTCTTTCTGATCTGGGCACCCCACCCCTGCCCATCTTCCCCGTGCATTAGATCATACCAATCTCTTTGCCAGGATGATGGCAAAGAGGGAGCCGTGGCCCCCTCCCCACGGCCCCACCTCTAGGACTTAACCCCTAGTCTACCTGTGGAAACCTCCACATGCCCACAGTAGCTCCTGCAGGAGACCTTGACGACCCTCCCAGGGCCCCCACTCTGTCCCGTCTCTCCTGGTGCTCACCCTTGCTGGGCCCCAACTCAGGGCCTCC
The DNA here is from genome assembly GCA_917880005.1 of Nanger dama. Classification (NCBI taxonomy): domain Eukaryota; kingdom Metazoa; phylum Chordata; class Mammalia; order Artiodactyla; family Bovidae; genus Nanger; species Nanger dama. The sequence continues at coordinate 32,285,751 of CAKJTW010000022.1, forward strand.
AGCCACACCCATGCCAGACTTGCACTTTCAGCCTGGGGACTAAAGTAGGGCCAGAAGGTACTTCTTCTAGACTAAGTTCCCCCTGGATGCTGGCCTGCAGGGGCACTTCTTGTCCTTCTGCAGCAGCACTCAACCTCTGCTCACATACCCTTGGTGATGGGGAGCTCACTCCCTTCTCCCACACCCATGCACGCACTCCCCTGCCAGCTTCCTCAGTGGAAAATTGCCTATCTTTCCTTGTGTCAAGCCCCGATTGTCCTCCTCCAGGGAGGATTCCGGCAGCCTGAGCCCTTCCTGCTTCTCCAGACGCCTTCTGATGTCTGCCATCATGAACTGAAAACTCTGTGTTTCAGCTATGTTTTGTGTGATAACAACTTTCCCCAAAACCAGAGACCAAAAACAAGAACCGTTTTTATTATTTTGTGATCCTGTGCTTTGGCTGCTCAGGGCTCCTGCCAGGGCGGGTTTGGCTAGTCCTCGCCTGCGGGCGGCGGTTGCTCTATACTGGCTGGGGCAAGGGCAACAGCCTGGCCACCAGGATCCAGAGGCCACCGGGCTTTTGCACAGGCTCCAAACTGCGGGGTTCCCCAGAGCAGCCAGACAGGAAACAAGCTCCGGTGTATGAGCACATTGTTTTTAAAAAGACTTTAGTGTTTAGCACTGTTTTACGTCCACAGTGAGAATGAACAGAAAATAGAGAGGGTTCCCATAGCTTTCCATCCGTGCTATCCTTTCCTGCTGCCTACAGCCCCTGCTAGATAGGTACGTTTGTTGCAATCAGTGAATTGGTGTGTCATTACCACTCAAATTCTACAGTTTTCTTTCGGTTACTCTTGGGGTACATTCTATAGGTTTTGACAACTGCATATAAAGACACACATCCACCATTACAGCATCATACAGGGTAGTTTCACCGTCCTAAATGTCTTCTGTGCTCACCCCATTATACCTCCTTGCCCCCAGCACTGCAAAAGCTGATCCTTTTACTATCTCCATGGTTTTGCCTTTTCCAGGAAGTCATCAGAGAGTTGGAATCCTGCAGCATCTAGCCTTTCCGATGGGATTTTTGCACTCAGTAACATCGAGGGCTTAGGGATCATTCTATTTTAGCACCTCATCTTGTTCTCTTATTAGATGGATCAGTTTAGTTATCCCTTAACATCTGGGACAAGCAATCCCTCCCTTGCTTCTCCCTGATTGTTTCTGAGTTTTGACAATTATGAATAGAACGGTGTATACCTCTGTGTACAGGTGTTGGTGTGGACATACGTTTTCAAGTTTCTTGGGTAAACACCAAGGAGCAAGAGATGGAACAAGCCTCATGTGTAAGTTTTTTTCAAGCCCCTCCAGTCATTGTATGTGCTGATGGTATATCCACCAAACCAAGAGACGTGACTGAATCAGACTGGGAGGGGGAAGTGACGCGTAGATATGGGCTTGTCCTCTCAGTGGGGAAAAGCAAAGTCATTTGATGAGACAGATTGTCTGCTGGGAAGGGAAGATTTTTGGTCAGCTGTACCGTCTTCCCCGCTCACGCACACACTTTTTGATATCTCACTCCTCTACCTGAAGCACCAAGTTGTTGGAGTGGGGCCCATTTGACGTGTAGAGAGAATGAGACAGAAGTGCTGGGTTAGATGGCATAGTACCCACTCCGGTGTTGTTGCCTGGAGAATCCCAGGGATGAGGAAGCCTGGTGGCTGCCGTCTGGGGTCGCACAGAGTCGGGACACAACTGAAGCGACTTAGCAGCAGCAGCAGCAGCAGTAGCTTTGAGGATCAGAGGGTGAAGCTGACAGCAACGATGGGTCCATAATGGCCACTTTCACACAGGCCAGGCCTTTCTCAGCAATAGCTGTGCATCACGCTGCGTGGTGGGCACTCGGCGTGCTGCAGCGAAGCGAACGGCCTCTCCAGGGTGGGAAGCGAGGGACACCGAAGCAGAACAACAGGTGCATGAAGGAACAGGAGATGTGGTGGGGATGGAGGGCTGAGCATGGAGCATGTGCTCCATGTTGGGGCAGGAACTCCAACCCTCGAGCCGAGCTGTGAGTGAGGGGGAGGGCTGGAGAGGAGACTCCTGGGAAGGAGCCCAGCTCCCCCTCCGCGGCCCGTCCTCCCTCTCCGTATCGTGTCTTCATCTCTGCATGTGAAGCGGAGCTTTGCAGGGATCTTGTTAAAGTGCAGCTCTGCTTCTGCAGGTCTGAGCTGGGACCTGAGCATCTGAATTTCTACCGAGTTCTCTGGGATGCCCATCCTGCTGCCAGAGTCCAGGGTTGTGGGAACCCTGACTCTTCTCAGGCTGGGATGTCCAGGTTCAGGGCTGGGCTTGCCTGGATGTGAGAGAGAAGGAGATGGGAAAACCTAAGGCTGTTTTCTCCTGGGACACTCAGCTGACCCCTCTAGCTACTGGACGATGAATAAAATACAGAGTATGACAGCCCACTCACAGGGACCTCAGAACTGGTGTTTAAGCATCTTGGGTACCATTTCAAATGAGGGGAAGGATGCTAGGGGGAAAGAAAGTTCTTGCCAAATGTCAGTGAGTGACTGATTAGAGCTAAGACTGGACACCAGGGCCCCTGACTCTTTCAGGCAGACGCCATTTATCCAGTGCCTCCTGTGTGCATGCCCTGTGTGCTCCAAGGAGTTCATCAGCTGGTAGAAAAGATGAAACAGACATAAAATTGCAGAAATGGTTTTAGGACTCATCAGGAAACCATGGCAGAATTGACGTGAGGATAATACAGCTGGACTCAGGGGTGACAGAAATCAGCGCAGTTGGGTGAAGTCACAGCTGTTTAGGAGGTAACATCAAGAGGTCCAGGTGAGCCGGTTGATGACCATGGGTGAGAGGAAGGAGGCTGGGATGGGCGAGGGCATGGCCGGAAGTGTCCTCACTAGGGTGGGGACATGAGAGAGGAGCGAGGATGGGGAATGCGGCCTCTGCCTTTGGATCTGCTGAGTTAGAGGGGCTGAGGTCAGAAAAGTGAAGGCAGCTGGACACTGTAGTCGGGAGGGCGAGAGAGTAGAAAAGGCTAAAATACACAGAGCTGTTCTCTGGATGAACTTCTAGAAGCAATGATACTCCTAAGGACTTATTAGTAGAGGCTGTGCAGAGAGATACGTCTTTGGTGATTTAGGAGATTTTTGTGAATCATTCAAGAACACAAGTCTGAAGGATATGGTGGTCCACCAAGAATGTTGCTTTGTGCAACATTTTATTAAATGTTCCTCGGCGTGTGTGGTCTGTGCTTAATCACTCAGTCGTGTCCAGCTCTTTGTGACCCCAGAGACTATAGCCTGCCAGGCTCCTCTGTCCATGGGGATTCTCCAGGCAAGAATACTGGAGTGGCTTGCCATGCCCTCCTCCAGGGGATTTTCCCAACCCAGAGACTGAAGGTAGGTCTCCCTCATTGCAGGCGGATTCTTTAGTATATGAGCCACCAGGGAAGCCCTATTCCTCTGTACGCCTCCCCAAACCTAAACAGCATATTAAAAACAGAAACATCACTTTCCTAAAAAGATCTGTCTAGTAAAAGCCATGGTTTTTCCAGAAGTCATGTATGGATGTGAGAGTTGGAGTAGAAAGAAAGCTGAGCACTGAAGAATTGATGCTTTTGAAATGCGGTGTTGGAGAAGACTCTTGAGAGTCCCTTGGAATGCGAGGAGATCAAACCAGTGAATCCTAAAGGAAATCAGTCCTGAATATTTATTGGAAGGACTGATCGCTGAAGCTGAAACTCCAATACTTTGGCCACCTGATGCGAAGGGCTGACTCATGAGAAAAGGCCCTGATGCTGGGAAAGATTGAAGGCAGGAGGAGAGGCCGACAGAGGGTGAGATGGCTGGATGGCATCACCGACTTGATGGACATGAGTTTGAGCAAGCTCTGGGAGTTGACAGTGGACCGGGAAGCCTGCGTGCGCAGTCCATGGGGTCACAAAGAGTTGGACACGACTGAGCAGATGAACTGAACTCCTCCCCAACTAGTGTGCGCCCAGGCTGGAGGCTGAGAGGAGGGTCCCTTCTCTACAGTCTTGTTTCCCAGACTGGCTCTGGGCTCAGCAGCAGAGGCATCACCTGGGGACAGGTTAGAGATGCAAATTCTCAGCCCACCTCAGACCTATGGACTCAGACTCTGGGTTTTATCAGAGCCCTGGTGGTTCATGAGCAAAGGAGCATTTCAGAAGCACTGGCCCAGGTGAGAAGTTCTCTACTGGGGTTACACATTTGGATCCCCAGGAGAGTGTGATGAAATACTGCCTCCTGGGTCCCTACCCCCAAACTGGAGCTTCTGATGCAGTTGGTCTGAGGGAGGCCCAGGCTGCCCAAAGGTGCCAGCTCCCTGGGTGACTCTCCTGTATATCCAGGGTGGGACCCCAATCCAGCCCCTCCCCAGTCCTCTTTGAGGGGCTAGAGCTGGGAATGTTGGAGGGCAGCCCCTTTGTGGAAGTCACTTTGCATCTTTGGGCCTCACGTGAAACCACCCTGTGCCCTCTGCTTTGCAGGAGCTCAGAGGAGGGCAGGAGATGTGTGGGTGGGGATGGAGGGGAGGTCCAGAGCTGTGAAGGGCTGGCTGGGGCAGGCATGTAGTTTGAAACACACATGAGCGTCAGGAGCAGCAGAATCTGCCAGGCCAGACAGGGGAACTGATGAGTGAGGAGGAGTCGGAGGCTCCCTCAGTTCATACCCTGAGGGGTTCCACCTGTGGGGAAAGGTCATCAAGGAGCAGGGGGAGGAGAGCCCGCCACACCCGGGGTAACAGAAGGCAGAAGGGGTGGGGCGTCTTCCAGGAAGAGTGCTAGGCTTCCCCCCTCTCTCACCTGGAGATAGGAACCAGGAAGTTTTGGGTGCCAGCTGCAAGCAGTGCCCAGGAGTCCTGTTATTCAGGGAGAAGCAGAACAAGAGGCTCTCCTGCTGCCTGCTCAAAATAATGGCCCTCCAATTAGCTGCCTAGGATAGCTTCAGGCTTGATTGTGAGAAAGCAGGATCTCAGGCTCTACTACATTGGACCTACCGGATCAGAATCCATTCTTTAACCAGCTTCCCAGCTGTCTCACATGCAAAGCCCTGGTCTCCTGGGCCCTAGCTGAACTGCTGGGTCAAGAACCCACAGTGACTGGAAGTTCTAGTTTCATGGAGGCGCTCACTGTCCAAGGGTTTTCGGGTTTCTCTGAGCATGCGGGTCATGGCTTCTCTGCTGGGTGAGTTTTCTAAGGAGGGCCCTTGCATCTGTCCTTCCTGCACTTTGCCTGCCGCTTTCTGCCCTGCAGTGCCCTCTGGTGTCCTTGGGAGCCATGGCCCCCACATTGCTCCTTCTCTGTTGCCTGAACCCCAAGACCCAACTGAGGTTGGAAGGAAGAGGACTTTCCTTCTGCTGCTCCTCTGCCACAAGGCTCAGGGACTCCCAGAACACAGTGGAAGCCCCTGGGGAAACACTGGGCTTTAGCAGCAGGCTAGCAATTGCGTAAAGATTTGCCCAGGGCACCTGCTGTGTGGGGCATGGACTATGGTGGACAGTGGGAGCGGTGAGGGGCCCGTGCCCCAGTTCAGAGAGCATGAAGGGCTTCACCAGGTAGCCAGGCTTGGGTGGCGGAAGGCCAACACTCTCCCACATGTCAGAGAAAATATGTCAGCCCAGGGTCAGGAGCTGGCTGGGCTGCGAGCTGGCCAGCTGTGTGGACAAGGAGTATCTTGAGAGACACACAACTTCATGAAGGTTCTTCTAGAGATGTGACTCAGGTCTTCCCAAAGCTCCAATTCTTGGTCGTGTGGATGGAGCTGCCTGACTCCCTGCCCTGCCTGACCAGCTTCAGCTGACCATTCTCTGAGGCTCTATCGTGATATTGGTGACAAAGTCCCAGATCCCTGAGGATGGGTGACTCTGAGGCCTCCCAGCTGATGAACTGTTGCCATCTGGCGATGAATTGATGACCCACCTTCATTATCTGCCTGCCTGCCTGCCTTCCTTTCTTTCTTCCTTTCATTTCCGTTAGAGTTTCCTGGGATCTTTTCTCAGGTAAACTGTTTGCTCTCAAATCCTTGTTTCAAGGTCTGCACTGGGGGGTGGGTGACCCAAATCAAGACAGCGTCTGGCTGGGCCACTTTATTTTCCTGACTTATGGTGCAGGATGAAATGGAAAGGGGGTGTGGCGGATGGCCCCCTGGGCTAGCGGCAGGGAGAATGTGCTTTTCATTTGTGACCTGGGGACATAGTACAAGATGGAGGGCTGGTGTTCAGGCTGACTGCAGCAGGGGCTCCAGACTTACTAGACTTTGGGACCCTGACTTCCCCCTCTGGGCAGGCCCTGTCTGCCAGACTGGCCTCAGGCCCCAGGGCCCTTGCGGGCAACCACAAAAAAGTGGCCCTCGTTGACGCAGTAGGCCTCTGTGTATTTGATGGGGCTGTACTGGCACTTTAGCAGCTGGCAGCCGGCTTCCTTCACCGCCTTCTCCACTGTCTCCCTCTCCAGTGAGAGGCCAAAGAACTTCCTGGAGCCCACCATGTATTCACGGCAGCGCAGGGCCACCGAGGTGACCAGGTGCCCGCCTGGCTTCAGGAGGCTGACCAGGTTCCGGATGGCTGCCCGGTAGGCGTCCACGTCCTGGCAGGCGCACTCCAGGGCCAGCAGGCTCAGCACGCAGTCCGCTGCGGGCACCTGCGCAGACCCCAGAGGACGGGGCTGGTTCGCGTCACATGTCAGTAACTGCGTGACTGTCCTTCGGAGCCGGGCCTCCTTCTCCTGCCACTTGCTCCTGTGAGGGAGGGTCAGTGAAGTCACAGTGACAATTAGGACAACATCCTCCATACCTAAGGTGGGCTTCCTATGGGCCTATGAGGAAGATCATATTTCTCCCATTATACAGATCAGGAGACTGAGGCACACAGAGGTTCAGTGATTTGTTCAAGGCCACACAGCTCATAGGTGAGAGTGCATTTGACATCTGATTCCTCCTTCTTCCTCCTCCTCCTTTTTTTCTGTCTTTCTTTTGAATAACTCAATTTTAGCATATTGCATTATTAATTTTAAGTTGCGAAAGACATATAACAAACATTTGCCATTTCAGTCACTCTGTGCAATCCAGGGGCATTAACTGCATTCACAATGAGAGCAACTATCACCATTTCCTGCTTCCAGAACTTGTTCTCCCCCATGCTGAAACTGTGCCCCCATTATGCAATATACCCCATTCTTCCTCCCTACATCCCCTGAGCTGTAAATATCCTTCTTTAAACCAGCTCTTTCCCACAGCTGGGCCTTTGCCCTTGTCATTCCCTCTGCCTGACTCGATCTCTTTCTCCAGATCGTCTCATCCTTTTTCCCTCACATCTCCCAGGAGTTGCTCAAAGTGCTCTTTCTTAGAGGAGAGGCTTTCTCTTGCCATCTGCTGGGGACTGAATTGAATCCCCTTCTTATTCATCTGCTGAAACCATGACATGTATGTGGATGTATGTGGAGATGGAGCCTTTGGGAGGTAAGTAGAGGTAAATGAGATCATGAGGCGGGATGGGATCATGAGGTTATGATGGGATTTGTGCCTTTTACAAGAAGACTGCCTAGAGACCTAGTTAACTCTCCCTCTCCTTCTTCAGAGGACATGGCAGGAAGATGGCATCTACAGGCCAGGAAGAGCACCCTCACCAAGTTCAAGGATGGATCCTGAGCTCTCACCTCCAGAATGTGAGAAATGAGTGTCTTTGTTCAAGCCGCTGCATCTATGACATTTCGTATGATGGCTCAAGGTGAGTAAAACACCCTCCACCTAACATAGCACCTCTACCTCTCTAGACCCTGCAGCTAGAGAGTCTTCTGTAGAACACCTGTTTTCCCTGAATCCCTACCTCCTTCTACTTTGGGGACGTTGTGCTTCCCTACGACAATGTGAGCTCCATGGGGCAGAGACTTTATTCACTGTGCTATTCCCAGTATCTGGAAGTGACCTGACTCTCAGAATACTCTCTGTGAATGATGACAAGAATGTATTAAGCCCAGGCTGGGTTGATGCAGAGACCCTGTGCTCAGAGACCCTAGGCCCTGGCTTCCCTGGTGGCTCAGAGGTTAAAGCATCCGCCTCCAATGCAGGAGACCCAGTTTCGATCCCTGTGTCAGGAAGATCCCCTGGAGAAGGAAATGGCAATCCACTCCAATATTCTTGCCTGGAGAATCCCATGGACAGAGGAGCCTAGTAGGTTACAGTCCATGAGGTCACAAAGAGTTGGACACGACTGAGTGACTTCACCTCACCTCGCCTGTCTGTAATTTGGTCAGGCCCCCATGGCCGAAAGATGGGACACGTATTTAAAGTCTGGTCTTTGTCCTGCTCTAAGGTGGCCTAGAGGTCACTCTCCACATCTGGGCCTCAGTTCCTGGACGCTGGTTGATGGATTCCCTTTCTATGAAGTGGATGGGGAAGGTGCCTGGCAGGGGGTGAGTGCTGTTGGTCGCTGGGACTCGGTAGCAGTGTGGAGGAGATAGATGTGGGCGATTCCAAGAAGCCCATGTCTTCCCATAACAAGTGCCCCTCCAACACTAGGTAAAGTGGACGCTGAACCACTAGTTTTGAGAGGAAAGAGATCTGCGTGTGCTGGAGCAATCAAGCGAGCTTCCAGGTAGAGGGGGGACTGAAAAAGTCCCACAGGATGGAACGGATGCAAACCATGGAGAGCAAATCAGGCAACTGGAGCTCTGAGCACAGGCAACTCGGAGGCTGCAGGTGGGACTCACTCAAAGCGAGGAGGTGTGCTGGGCCAGAGACCCAGGTGGGCTAGGAACAAGCTAGAGGGAGATGGCCAGTGCTGCAGGGTGGCAGGCTCAGGCTCAGGCCTGTGAGAATGGGGAGACCTCTACTGAGAAGGATGGTGACTGTGGATACCTGTCTCCCTCGAGCCCACACACGTATTGCACGGCTGGGGACCAGTCATAGGCCCCCGGGTCCTTCTTCAGCCACTTGTCCACCTCCTGGAGGTTGGGCTCCGAGTAGTCTGACATGATGATCTCCTGGAAGGTCTCGCAGGCCGAGAGCAGCTGGTAGATGGTGGGGCCTGTGCCAACGTCGATCAGGATGTCGCCTCCCACGCCTCCTGCATGAGACAGCGTGTTCCAGGTGTGGGGGCAGACACCCGACTCCATGCGGGTTGTGGTGGATGGACATGCCAAGCTGTGCCCTTTCCCCACAGGGCACAGGGCAGGGATCCAACCCTGCCTTGGGCAATACCAGGACTGTCTGAGGATTCGAGGCCCTATGCCTGGGGCTCAGAAGGGTGAGAGAGGAGGGTGAGGCACAGGCTGGCACATACTGGGTCCCCCTGCTGCCTCAAGAGTTGCTACTGGAGCCCTGGTAGGACAAGTCCTGCCCTTCTGGGCAGCTTTCAGATTGACTTCTCAGTAGAAGCTGGTTTACTGGCAAGTCTTCTGACTCTGGGTTTAAAGCAATGGTGAGAGTGACCCCACAGCCCCCCATGCCCCCTCCTTGCTGCAAGGACAGACCTTCTGATAAAGGATGAGAGCTGAGCCAGTGGGTTCAAAACTCGCTCAACCAATCACAGAAGGCAAGAGGATCTTATGCTGAGTTGGGGAAGAGCAATATAAGTACATCACCTTCCTGTCCCTGCTTCCTCCCTCCATCCTCCTCCATTGAAACCAGTCCATTTTCCAATTCTTAATCCCAGTCCACCCTCCGGAGTCTCCTCAGATTTCTCTGTGAGCCTTAAGCTTTCATTCGTCTGAATTTCTGTGGACCTTGCTTGATCCCTTTCTTGGCATCGAATACATAGGGCACAGTTTGTTGAATCACTGCGTAGCCCCCTAGTTGTTCAGTGCACTCCCTGTGCAGCTGCGCAAGGCAGCCCTGCATGAAATGATTTTGAGATTTTTCTCTTGCCGCTGACTGGTGGTCTGACCTGGGCTGGCCACCCTGGTGTCTTGCACCTCAGCCTCTCCTTGTGTGCGTGGAGAACTTGGGTGATAATCTCTGCCAGTCCCCCAGCCTAACAACTCAGAGCAGAAATCTGTCAACTGAGCTCTGTTGTTTGGCTTTGGGTATCCATGAACTCTCTTAATTTTGTGTAAAAGATTGAGTGTTTCTGTGTTGTGTATATACCAGATCTTTCTTCAGGTTTTCAAGGGGGCTCACGAGCCCAGGCTATAAAGCCGCTTTTATGTTACTGAAGGGGAGGCAAGCAGTATGTTCATATCTGTTGTTGCCTATCCCTTCCATCATGAGTCTATGAGCCCCACACTTCAGAGGTACCTTCCCATTTCACAGGGCAAGAAATGAGATGGACTGTCAAAGATTCAGGCCTGGTTCCTGGGCTGCAAAGGCCAGTGCTTGGGTTCCACGAGTGGCCCACCAGCGACAGTCCTCGTGGATTCACAGCTGGGCTGCCTTTGCTGCATCCTAGGAGAGCGGTGTCCCAGAGGACAGGTCCCCTGCCACCAAGAGCCCTTCCTGTACATGCAGCCCCATCGTCTCCTGAGATGGAGACCAGACACTCACCTGGAGAGAAAGTTTCAAAGAGATTATTCAGGTTGAATTTCAAGATTTCATTTTCAGCTACGGTGCCTGAGTCGAAGGCATAGAAGGTCTTTAAGTAGTCCCGGGGCTGGAACTCTGTCTTGTAGTCCTGTCCTTTGTACAGCTTGCCCTCCATTCTGGCTGTGGACCGTGGTGCTTCTCCCCCTGCTGCGGTTCCCCATTATATCTACCCTCTTTTCCCAGGCCCTTCCCATGGGGAGTTTCATAATCTCATTGGACAGACCCCTCCTCCCAGGGGAGGAGCTGGGATTGCACATCATGGAGTCAGGCCACATGTTAGCTTTCTGGCTGGGATTTATCTGTTTGGTAACCTTCAAAACACAGAAACACCACCAGAATTGTCAACAAATGCTCCTGGGGGAAGGGTCTCAGTATTTCGCTTCTAAGACGTGATGTTTTGAATGTCGATGCTGCTGGCAGGGGTTAGATTTGGGAGAAAATGATGCAGAGGGTCTGGGCCACAGAACAAAGAGAGAGATACAGATGGGCAAGAGAGATAGCCAAAGACAAAAGCACAGAGAGGCCAAGTATCTGGCATAGGTCAGGTATCCTTCTCTCTATGGATTTGCTGGGAAAATGAAACCCAGAAAGGAAAACCCTGTGGCATGAAAACAGGATGCAGAAATGGCTAAAATTTCACTGACTGAGGTCAGTGAGTTTGCTCTGTAAAATTGTTAGTCCTGAAATTGGTTAAATATTTCCTACTATTTTCAATCCCGTTTACTCTATTTGCTTAATCAATCCTTTATTTGGTAAGGATAAAAAAATAAATAAACGTAACCAGGGCCACCCAAAAGGTTGAGAAGCCTCTGTTTGCACAAATCATTTAAAAGTGTTGGCATTCATAAACAGAACATGTGATTAAATTTTGTGGAATTTGCTTGCATGCACAATCACACACACACACACACAGAAACTCACACACACACAACTACCAGTAAAATGCATAAAAAGATGAATGAGGGCAGTGAGTGAGTGAGTGAGTGATTGAAGTCGCTCAGTTGTGTCTGACTCTTTGCGACCCCATAGACTGTAGCCTACCAAGACCTTGTTCTCTTTATGAATGCCAACACTTCTAAATGATTTGTGCAGACAGAGATTTCTCAACCTTTTGGGTGGTCCTGGTTACATTTTTTTTTTAATCCTCACCAAATAAAGGATTGATTAAGCAAATAGAGTAAATGGGATTGAAGATAGTAGGAATGAGGGCAGTGGGTTGTATCAAAGGGTTGCCTGCACTTTTGAATAGGTTTCAGATTGACTTGTTGGTAGGAGCTGCTTTATTTCCAGCAGTCTTCTGGTTGTGACAATTTTTGGTTGTGATACTATGTTTTGAAAGATGCTGCTGCTGCTGCTGCTAAGTCGCTTCAGTCATGTCTGACTCTGTGCGACCCCAGAGACGGCAGCCCACCAGGCTCCCCCATCCCTGGGATTCTCCAGGCAAGAACACTGGTTTGGTTGCCATTTCCTTCTCCAATGCATGAAAGTGAAAAGTGAAAGTGAAGTCGCTCAGTCGTGTCTGACTCTTAGCAACTCCATGGACTGCAGCCTACCAGGCTCCTCTGTCCATGGGATTTTCCAGGCAAGAGTACTGGAGTGGGGTGCCATTGCCTTCTTCGTTTAAAGATGCTACCATTATAGTATCACTGAAATGTACTCAAATCTTTCTCTATTATTTCCTATGCTGCATGTGAATCTACAAAATAAAAAGTTATGTTAAAAAAAAAAATTGTTTCCCAAAGGATTAAAAAACAGAAAAAAAGTGTTTCCAAATCTCTTCCTCAAACTCACCTAAGATCATAGATTTCAGGTAGCAAACTCTAATGTGTTTTGCAAATGGGCAAGTCTGGGGCCCTGGTCTGTAAAATGTGCTGCGTGTGTCCTCGCACTCATCCTTGCCTTCTTTGTGACAACTGTGGAGTAGATGTTGAGACCTTGGAGATTAGGAAGCTGAAGGTGATGAGCCTTCTCCAGGGGGTTCTGGCAGCAAGTGACGAGGTCTAGGAGCAGATTTAAGGCCAGCGTCCAAAGCCAAAATAAAGAATCACTCCAAATTTATTGTCTCCTCATCACACTGTGCAGTCTAGCAGGGTCCCTTGGCTGTGCTGCTCAAACTAGCGTGCCCAGGAATCACCCGGGGATCCCTCTAAATGCAGATTGTGGTTCTTGAGATTCTACAGCCTTAATAATCCCAGGTGATACTGAGGCCCCTGTGATGTGAACAGCATAGCCCTGGATCCTACTGGCCAGAATCAACATTTATGTTTCAGCATTTGGAGTTCCCACAGAACAGAACCTCTAATTTTATTCATTGCAATTATTAAACCTGTACTCTGTGCTATTTCCACTCAGTGGGAACAGGTTTGATTATGTAATAAATGATGACAGCACAGCTTCCTGTCCAGTTGAAAGAAAATACAGTTAGACTTCTCTCCAATTTGTGATAAAAGAATTTTATACTCAAATTCAATTAACATAAAATCTAGGAGGATTACAGTGATTGGTGACACTGCGTGTATCATGTTGTCCCCAGGGGTTCTTGTTACTGATTGGCCTGCAGACACGTGAACTGGCAGTGGCTTTGCAGGACCGTCGTGTCACTGTGTGTAACCCCGTGCCTGCTCGGTGGTCCTGGCACGGGGTCAGCATCGCTTCTTTTTGTCTCTTTAAATGTGCTAGAAATGTCCGTTTTCCGTGCTGCCTAATACACAGTGCACAGAAGTTCAAGTTAACTTGAGCTACTTGCTCTTCAAGTGGTTGACAGGTGAGAGACTTACAGACATTCATCATTATAAATAACCTTGTAATCAATACCCCTATGTAGTCAGTTTTCTCTGTATTTTAGAGTCAGACTTTGGGTTGGATTCCTAAACATGGGATTAATAGATCCATGTTTTAAAGCTTTTAGTATAAGTAAATTAGGTAAACACTTGCCAAATTATGTTTCTAAGAAAATGCTTTTTACTTTTTAACTGTTTCAGGACAAATATTTATTTTCTCTTTAATGGAATGTGTTAATTTTTTTTTCTCTTGGGTTTGTTTCTACCTAAGCTTTGAAAAATTCTTCCCTGTTTAGAGTTCTAGAGCTGTCTGATTGTGATAGCTTCTGTGATTGCTTATTTCAAAAAATACCCATTATTTTGGTGTTTGGTGTGAGATGAGGTTCTGTGTGGCTGCTGACAGTTCACTGGAGAGAAGTATGTTTACATATGCAAGTTCTGGACTATTTCTTCACCCCACAGGCTCATGTGGGAAAAAAGATAATGGGATGCTGAGATGGTAGCTTTCCTAATATGGAGAATGAGATTGATTTTTTTCTCATCTGGTTGCCACTTAAGCAATTTGTTTTCTTGTTAATTAGCTTGAAAATGTGTACCTGTGTTAAATTAAGGAAGAAGTCCTCTTGAATGGAAATTTCTCTGAGTTATTCAGAAGTCACTATATAGAAAGATGTTGAAGATGAGGCAGATATTCTTAAAAGAGTCTGAGACAACCCTGGCATGAACAAAATGCTGTCAAACTGATGAAGGCAAACCTTAGGACAGTGGTTCTCTACTGGGGTGTGGGATGGGGGTGTACTTTGCTGCCCTGGGGTCATCTGTCCATATCTGGAAACGTTTCATTTTTCACAGTTGGAGATGAATTATCTGGCCTGAAATGTCAGCGTTGCTGACATGGAGACACCTTTGTTTAGAACATATCCATAAAAGATTTGATTTTGAGCAGATCACCCTAGCTCTGTGAAGACCCCTGGCTAGGCTAGAGTCAGAATATGAGTTGGGATGGAGAGGCAGGCTGGTGGAGGTCAGAGCAGGGGAGGTAGAGCAGGGGAGGGTGGGACCCATTCCACTGGGCAGCAGGAGGCACTGGAGGCCCTGAGTTGGGGTACGCCTCATCTGTCCATCCAGGACATCCGTTGTAGCACAATGAATGAAAGAGTGGTCTCTCTTCACCCAAGCTGGGCAGACCCTGGATGCCGACATCCCACTGCTGGGGTTCTGGGTACACAGATGTCCACAGTTCACTTTAGAAATATTAATAGATGCTAAGCCGAGCATCTTCCACGCCTCTCTCACTATTCACTCTCCATCCTTCTCCATTCTCTTGTGAACCCCAGAAGACTAACTTATGTGGACTGTATTCGTGGCTCCACTGCCCTCTGGAATTTGCTGGATACTGAAGGGAGGTAGGAAAGGGAGGTCTGGGTGTTTACTCTTCAGCTCCTTTTCTGTGGGCAGTTGAGGAGACCCTGTCTGTACAGCTCTGCCTTAGGTTCCTCCTTGCTATTCCCTGGAGCATTTGGATGGTTGCTTTTGTGTGTTAATTTAGCTGGGCCCTGGGACTCTGATCTGTAGTCAAACACTATTCTGCATGTTTCTGGGAGAGTGTTTTTGGATGAGATTAACATTTAAGTTGGTGGACTTTGAGTAAAATAGATTGTGTTCCATAATGTGGGTGGGCCCCATCCAACCAGTTGAAGTCCTGAATAGGACTGACCTCCCCTGAGCAAGAGTGAATTTTGCCAGCAGATGGTTCTCAAACTTGAACTGGCTAAAGAATTGGCTTTTTCTGATTCTCCAACCTGCTGGTCCATCCTGCAGGTTTTGGACTTGTCTGCCTCCATGATACTCCAAAATTGTGTGAGCCAACTCTTTAAATCCTGTATGTATACTTGCATCCCTGGTGGCTCAGATGGTAACGAATCTGCCTGCACTGAGGAGACCTGTGTTCAGTCCCTGGGCTGGGAAGATCCCCTGGAGAAGGGGAGTGGCCACCCACTCCAGTATTCTTGCCTGGAGAATTCCATGGGCCAAGGAGCCTGGTGGGCTACAGTTCATGGGGTCGCAAAGAGCCAACACGGCTGAGCAGCTAACACACACACACACCCCGCAGCCTGTTGATTCTGCTTCTCTGGAGGGCCCTGACTAACTAGACTAGTTAGGTTATAAAACTGATTCTGAGAAATATTAAACCATTGTCCCAATACCTTTCAGCCAAGAGCATAACCTCTGCCCTCCTGGACAAAGAACAGGAGCTCCAGGCCTAGATCTAGAGAAGATTCTGGCTGGAGTGTTCGGAGAGCCCATCCTGGGAGCAAAGCCTTTAAGTTCAAGGCTGACTGGGAGCTTCCCTGCATGTTTGGTTCTGCCTGGATGACTTACTCTTGGAAGGCAGAAGGGGACAGGCGGCTGGGCTGAGAAGGAGATAACCTGGGAAGATGGCCCAGGGCTGAGTTTAGGGTGGCCTGGAAACCGCAGTGAAGTGTGACTTCCAACAGGTTGTCCGGAGCCCAGGCTTGGGGGCCATCTCTCAGCCTGCAGGGCTAGGCTATTCTCTTATTTCTTCATCCCTAACCCTCCTGCTCCTCCAGGGCCAGTGGCCTCTTAGCCTTCTCTCACCCTCCTCATCAGGACATTCCGCCCCCCTGTTCCCTGATCAAGTGTGCAGAGTGACATCATAGCTATGAGAGCTCAGGAGGCCACTGCCCAGTTACTGTGTCATCGGGAGAGGATACTTACCGTTGGGAGGCAGGCAGATGCTGAGAAACATCTTACAGATAGCTCGATTGAGGCCCCTGGGGGCTGAGGGTCCTGCCAGGGAGTCTGTGACAGGACCGAGACCCTACCCAGCATTCCTGACTCCCCTTGTAGGACTTTTCTGGAACCTGGTTACAGTCACACCCTGACCCCGCCACAGTACCCGTGTTTGACAGGGGGGATCAGGTAGGGCTGGGCTTGGTAAACTTGGTGGCCTTCCTTGCCTCACCCCAAAGTCTTAGGAGCTGACGGAGAGTGTTTGGGAACAGGCGCTGTACTCTTCCCACAGCATTTCCTGCTTTCTCGTCCAACACTCCGCTCCAGAAACCCTTCTTGCATAACATCTACTTGAAGAGAGAGGTAGGGGCCCCACCAGTCCCCCAGTTCAACCCTCACTCCCTGAAGCCCCAGAGAAGACCAAGTTTCCACCTCAGCTAGCCTCCTGGACACCTTCCCCCATCCTGCATCCTGGCTGGTGGAGAGATGCTCAAAGGGGGCGGCAGAGAAGGGGGAAGGAGGGCTCCCTCTGCTCACTGGCCAAAGGTCTTGTGATGAAACTCCAGGTTAAATTTGAACCTCTCAGCCATGGAAAAGCCATAGTAGGGAGGGTTAGGTGGCAGGCGGCCTTTGGACAACGGAATATTGGTAAATGTTTCACGTGGTGTGCGTGCTAAGTTGCTTCAGTCCTGACTCTTTGCGACCCTCTGGACTATAGCCTGCCAGGCTCCTCTATCCATGGGTTTCTCCAGGCAGGAATACTGGAGTGGGTTGCTATGCCCTGCTCCAGAGGATCTTCTCAATCCAGGGATGGAACCTGTGTCTCTGTGTCTCCAGCATTGTCAGGCAGGTTCTTTACCATTGGCACCACGTGGGAAACCCTCTTAAATGTTTCACAGCCAGCTCTAAAAAAAGAAAAGTGCTGATTTGTGGTGACTGGCAGATTCCAGAAGGCAATGGCACCCTACTCCAGTACTCTTGCCTGGAAGATCCCATGGCCGGAGGAGCCTGGCAGGCTGCAGTCCATCGGGTTGCTAAGAGTCAGACACGACTGAGCAACTTCACTTTCACTTCTCACTTTCATGCATTGGAGAAGGAAATGGCAACCCACTCCAGTGTTCTTGCCTGGAGAATCCCAGGGACAGGGGAGCCTGGTGGGCTGCCGTCTATGGGGTCGCACAGAGTCGGACGTGACTGAGGTGACTTAGCAGCAGCAGCAGCAGCCAGATTCCATACTGTGAATACTCCCACCATGGTTGATTTTAAGCTCCCAGTGGCTGAACAACTGGCTCACAAAATTCCCAGAAAATTAACCATTGGCTCTCATGAGCTGGTTCAAGTCAGAATGAGTACACCATGGCTTCCAGACTAGGGCTGGCAGATTGAACAAGTGAAAGTATAGGATGCTCAGTTAGTTAAATTTAAGATAAACAAAATACATTTTTAAAGGATAATTGTGTTCCCCAAATTGCATAGGACATATTATCTAAGTCTTAATTGTCCCTCTGAAATACAAATATAACTGTTCTGTATTCCATCTGGCAGCCTTACTACAGCCTCTAATGGAAAGAGGCACAACCCAGGAGTCAGGGCTGGGTGCCTTTGTGCAAATTAAGGAAAGGTGCTCCCATAGAGAGGCAGACAGACAGACAGACAGACAGAAATTGCAGAAAGGTACCATCTGGGCTGATTCATTGGGAAAGAAATGTTCCCTCTGTTTCTGGAAGAACTATGAAGAGAAGGTGCCCCTCTGGGCAGACCAATGAGAGAAAGCTGTCCTTTCCTTCAGGCTGATGAGGTTCTATCCCTGAGTGCCCTTCAGTCTCCCTGGAGACTACACCTCTGTGTGAGGTAAAACCAGCTTAGCTGGACACAGCAACCAGGACAAGAGTCAAGAGACCCAAATTTGGGTCTTGACTCTGCCATCTGTTGACTGGGTGAACTTAGGTGAGTCTTTTCCCTTCCCTGGGCCGCATATTTCCTTTCGATGAAGTTGGAGAAATGGGACCTAATCTAATAATCTACAAAGAAGCTCTGGGAGCAGAAAGTCATTGATGTGAAAGTGCTTTGAAAAGTAAAATGTTTGGTACAAACTGACTCTGGGCTTTATTCCCCCAATAAGAGTTGGAACATAAAAAGAAATTAACACACACACACACACACACACAAGAAAGTAGGGACATAAGTGGAAAGTTAAAAAAAAAGTGTTGGAACAGGCCTTTGAAATTAGTACGATCTCTTTGTTCTACAGCCAGGAAGGGGGTCTGGAGAGGGTAAGTGGCTTGCCCAGAGACACACAGCAAACTGGTGAGAGAGTTGGAGTGAGAATTGGGTTTCCTGACTCCTGGTCCAGTGTACCTTCCTCTCCACTAGGTGTTCCCACAGGTTTGGAAGGGCATGGAAACCCCTCTTGGCCTTGGGTCTCTCCTAGTACAGGCTTGGCCAGCAACAGCAGTCCTGGCTCTTTCTGATATGTGTGTCTATTTGAGTAGACCCCTCTCTGTACATGCCTCAGCCCCTTTCACATGTTCCTCAGTGGGATCTGCTGGGAAGTGGATGAGAGCCTGCTCTTAAAGCTCAATGGCTCTGTCTCTCCCACGCCATTTCTAGATGCTCTGTGCTCAATGTGACAGCTGCTCCTCAGACACTAATGGGAAAGCTCAGAGCGGGTGTATACCATATGATGGCTGCAGGCACCCTTGCTCAAGCCCTGAGGAGAAAGGGGCTCCCTGCTCTCCTCGGGCTGTCCCTGCTCTGTTGAATTCTCTGTCTCACGTTGCACTCACCAGGCTCATCCCTGGTGAGGTTTATCCCTGCCACCTCTCCTTAGAGGCCGTTTCTGTTTGGACTCTTCCTTGCCTTGTCCTCTAATCCACCTCTATGAGTTGCTCTGTATGAACCGTGCATGTTCAGCCCCTACCATGCCCTTTATAAGGTGCTTATTATACCAAGACTGAAGGCACTGAAGGAGAGCGATAGATAACACACATACAGATCTTATGCTAATGTTAATAACTAGTACCCTCATAGCTCTTATTAAGTGTCAGCCACTTAAAAAAAAATATTTATTTTTTAAATTATGGTAAAATGCACATGACATGAAATTTATCATAACTGTTTCAAGTACACAGTTGAGTTGCCTCAGGTATACTCGCATCGTACAATCATCACCAGCATCTACATTCAGAACATGCTTTTTTCAACTTCACAAACTGAAACTCCATACTCATTAGAAGATAACTCCCCATGGAACCAAGCAGGACCCTATGGGGCCTTCCAGGCAAGATCACTCTCCCATGTCCTCTGCTTAATTTCTTCTTTGAAGTACCCAGATAACAGCATCTGATGAGTATCAGTTCATTTCGTGAGTTGTTTTGCAGATGCTAAAACCACCATCAAATGGAAGAAATTAGCTACTTGATGACCGTGAACATGTAGCCCCCAGACCTGCTGGCCCCTAAAGATTGATAATGTTAACCCCTGCAACACCATCCTGTTACCACACCATCAACTGACCTGAGAATTGTGCACAAGCTGACTTACATATCCTGGGACTCCTTCCTCACCCTCCCTTCCCTGAAATTCTTTAGAGGATTTGAGTGTTTCGAGCACCATCTACCTTGGACTCATTTGAAAAGACCCTGATGCTGGGAAAGATTGAAGGCAGGAGGAGAAGGGGACGATGAAGGGTGAAATGGTTGGATGGCATCACCGATTCAATGGACATGAGTTTGGGTAAACCTAGGAGTTGTGATGGACAAGGGAAGCCTGGTGTGCTGCAGTCCATGGGGTCGCAAAGAGTCGGACATGACTGAGCTGACTGAGCTGAACTGGACTGCCCTGGACTCCTTGCTTGGTGCCCTGCAAAAAATGCTGCACTTTTCTCCACCACGTAACCTGGTTTCAGTAGACTGGCTTTACTGCTTGGATAATGTCGGATCAGTCAACTTTCTTTACTGTAAAGTGACTGTTTTCCCCTTTGTAATACAGAAATATCTTACAGACAGATACTTTCTTTTACCCACTAGTTTTAGCACCCATTAATGATTTTTTTTCTTTCTGGCTGTGCTGAGTGGCATGCAGGATCTTAGTTCCAGACAAGGGATTGAACCTGTGCCCCTGCATTGGAAGCTCAGAGTCTTAACCACTGGATGGCTAGGAAGTTCCCATTAATGATTCTTTCTTGCCTGAGTGAATTATTATTATGCTAGCTGCCGAATGGTGATTTGTTAATTCTATCATTTTTCTATTCAATACATTAATTAGTTGACATACAAATGTAAAAGGAGCTTTCCTTCTTTCTTTCTTCGGCTTCATTTCCTACTGTAAATATGGACTCATGGATTCTTCTTTTTATTCCATAGGTTATGACCTATATTATTTTTATCACTTCCTTTGATGCACAGATTTGGCCAGTAGAAGTCCCTTTTAGCTGGCTGTGTGTTCTCTGACATGTCCCCATCATTCTTGGAGCACTTCCTTACTAAGTTGCTCTTGTCTGTCTCTCTCGAATTAACGTAATGCTAACCAATCTAATCAGGCACAGGAGTAAACACCAAGAACTGAGGGCTCTTGGCTGCCTTCTTTGCTTTGGTTCCTGAGATCCATCATGAGAAATGCTGGGCTGGATGAAGCCCAAGCTGGAATCAAGATTGCCGGGAGAAATATCAATAATCTCAGATACGCAGATGACACCACCCTTATGGCAGAAAGTGAAGAAAAACTAACGAGCCTCTTGATGAAAGTGAAAGAGGAGAGTGAAAATGTTGGCTTAAAACTCAACATTCATAAAACTAAGATCATGGCATCTGGTCCCATCACTTCATGGCAAATAGATGGAGAAACAGTGAAACTGTTTCAGACAGTGGAAACTGTGACAGACTTTATTTTTGGGGGCTTCCAAATCACTGCAGATGGTGACTGCAGCCATGAAATTAAAAGATGCTTACT
Organism: Nanger dama; assembly: GCA_917880005.1. Classification (NCBI taxonomy): domain Eukaryota; kingdom Metazoa; phylum Chordata; class Mammalia; order Artiodactyla; family Bovidae; genus Nanger; species Nanger dama. Next base: position 32,306,773 of record CAKJTW010000022.1, read on the forward strand.
CCTTGGAAGGAAAGTTATGACCAACCTAGACAGCATAGTAAAAGCAGAGACATTACTTTGTCAACAAAGGTCTGTCTAGTCAAAGCTATGATTTTTCCAATAGTCATGTATGGAATGGAGAAGGCAACGGCAACCCACTCTAGTGTTCTTGCCTGGAGAATCCCAGGGATGGAGGAGCCTGGTGGGCTGCCATCTCTGGGGTTGCACAGAGTTGAACACGACTGAAGCGACTTAGCAGCAGCAGCAGCAGCGTGTATGGATGTGAGAGTTAGACTATAAAGAAAGCTGAGTGCCAAAGAATTGATCCTTTTGAACTGTAGTGTTGAGGAGACTCTCGAGAGTTCCTTGGACTGCAAGGAGATCCAACCAGTCCATCCTAAGGGAAATCAATCTAGAATATTCGTTGGAAGAATGGATGCTGAAGCTGAAGCTCCAATACTTTGGCCACCTGATGCGAAGAACTGACTCATTGAAAAAGACACTGATGCTGGGAAAGATTGAAGGTGGAGGGAGAAGGGGCTGACAGAGGATGAGATAGTTGGATGGCATCACTGACTCAGTGGACATGAGTCTGAGTAAACTCTAGGAGTTGGTGATGGACAGGGATGCCTGGTATACTGCAGCCCATAGGGTTGCAAAGAGTCAGACATGATGGAGCGACTGAACTGAATTTTACCTTAGGACCCATCACGATGCCTGCCAGCTCACAAGGTGGTCCCTGAAGCAACCACCCTGAGCCTGAGTTGACCTGGGGGAGGCATGGAGAGCCACTTGCTCCAAACAGCCTCCTTTGGAGCAGAAGATTTGGGCAGAGAAACCTGGGAGAAAAGAAATCCTCCAACAACCCCCAAGTACCACCTTAAAACTGAGAAGGGATCCCCCTGCCTTTAGGGAGACTGGAGTGGAAGGGAAATCTTGATGACCACCAGCTTAGAAGCGCAGTGCTGAAATGTTCAGACAGCCAACCTGGAGCAAGGTGCCCAAATCAGGCCACAGGAGCCAGAGACCCAGACCTTGCTGTGTACTAAGAGGTCAGAAAACCAGGAGAGGGGAGAGCAAAGAAGCAGAAGATGGAATATTGTGCACAGCAGGAGGTGTCCCCTGGGCAGTGTTCAAGTTAAGGCACATACAAAAATGACCATGTGTATTGGGGTAAATGGAGAAGGCTGGTCATGGCTATCCAGCCTGTGGTCTCTGGGCAGGTGGGCTTTACCAGCTTCCAGGAGGCCTGACAGGTGGTAATCTCAGCACACCTGTTCCCAGTTTGCAGCAGGTTGGTACGGATGATCCCCATGGGGATCATTTGTATTATTTAGACAAGATCAGGCGCCTTAGATGGTTTGTATTATTTAGGTTGAAAAGATAAGCGGCTGTAACAAGAGACAGGTCCATCCCCACTTCCAAAAATAAAAACAAACAAATAAATAAACAAACAAAGCCCAAATCACACTGAAGTGTACTTTTCTTACTTGTAAACTTCTGAATTCCAGGCCACCAGGTGACTCTGCTCCACTCAGTCATTCAGGGAAGGCTGGCATCTTATTTCTGCCAGCCCTGAGGGAAGCATGCTCAAATGGAGGTGAGCACCAGAATTACTTAGAGATATGGTTTCATACAAATTGCTGGCACCACCCTCAGAACTTCAGTAGATCCAAAGGTAAGGACTGGGAATCTGCATATCTAACAAGTTCTTAGGTGATACTGGTGTTCTGGCGGCCACAGTTTGAGAATCACTGCCCTAGGGTGCTGTCTTGTGTTTACGGTCACAGCACACACCCATAGGTGCAGCTGTGCTCCAGGCTTACCAGAGAGAAAAGAGTATGGAGAAGGTGGGGCCTGGTCTTAAAGTGCTGGCCCTCTCATTCTCTTTCCTTGGTGACCACTTAGTTCCATGGCCATGTCCAGCTGCAAGAAACGCTGGGAAATGTAGTCTGAATGGGGAAGCCACTTGCCCACCTCCAAATATATTATTGCAAATGAAGGAAAGAATGGATTCTGGGGGCAATGAATGGATTTTGCCATGGTGCTTTGAGAAAAATTTCCATTGGCTTACCTGGACCAGCATTTTAACGTAGAATGCTTTTTTAGAGGATATTACATTGTGATTTCCAAAGGATGACATCATCTTGTTTCAATCAGGAACTATTCACTAGCTGGCACTGGCAGCTGTGTCTGAGGGTCTGGGATCTGCAGTTGATGGTGAAAGCACCAGAATCTGGACTGACTGTGGAAGACTGCGGTTTTCTCTAGAGAAGGCATCTTTTATATCTGGGCAGTGCTCTAAGGGCTTCCCTGGTGGCTCAGATGGTAAAGCGTCCGCCTGCAATGCAGGAGACCCAGGTTCGATTCCTGGGTCCGGAAGATCCCCTGGAGAAGGAAATGGCAATCCACTCCAGCATTCTTGTCTGGAAAATCCCACGGACGGAGGAGCCTGATAGGCTACAGTCCATGGCGTTGCAAAGAGTCGGACACAACTGAGCGACTTCACTTTCAGTTTCAGTGTCTAAGGAGTTTTGCTCAAGAATTTCTCAAGACCATTGCAGAGTGGGTATGCAGCAAGGTGGGTTGAAGGGGATGCTTAGTGAGAGTTCTCTGGAGAAACAGAACTAGTAGAATGTATACAAATGAAAGAGAGAGATAAAAGAGATAAGTCTGCAGGCAGGCTGGCAGTTTGGAGGCCCTGGGAGGAGTCATTGTTACAGCTTGAGACAAAGGCAGTCTGAAGACAGAATGCCATCTTCCCTGGGGGGCCTCTATCTTTTCCTCTTTAGGCCTTCAGTGGATTGAATGAGTCCCACCCCATTATGGACAGTAATACCCTTTACTGTTGTTCAGTCACCGTCATGTCTGACTCTTTGCGACCCTATGGGCTGCAGCATACCAGGCTTCCCTGTCCCTCAACATCTCCCAGAGTTTGCCCAAGTTCATGTTCGTTGCATTGGTGATGCTGTCCAGCCATTTCATCCTCCGATACCTCTCTCTTCTGCTTCTGTCCTCAATCTTTCCCAGCATCAGGGACTTTTCCAATGAGTTGTCTGATAGCATCTCAAAGTCAACTGATTTAAATGGTGATCTTATCAAAAAAAATATCTTCACAGACACATCTAGACTGATGTTTGACCAAACATCTGGGTATCATGGCCTAGCCAAGTCAGCATGTGAAATTAACCATCACAGAGGTGGAAGAGAATTGTACATAGTTCCTGGCTCAAGGTAGCCACATTGTCAAAATTTCACTGGATGCCTTTGCTTACCCCTCACTCTTTGCCTGGATGATCCACTACACAGGCCTGCCTGAGTGGCCTTACTGTACATATTTGCACAGCTGGCGGGACCCCATCACTTCTGGTGAGTGAGAGGGTCTGGGATGCTGTGAGCATGAAAGCCTGAGAGCCTCACTGGGGCTGTGGCAGCCCATTTCATCAGGCCAGATGTCTGGGGCCTGGTTCTTCCCTCTCCCTCTGCAGTCTCATGTTGGTAGACTTGTGGATAGAGACTAGGAGGTGGCCAGTGAGACAGGACCATGTGGAGAGTGTGTGGATAAACTTTTCCTTCATGTTGCCGGGACAGTGGCTTGGGCTAGCTCTGACTTCTGGGAGTGGTGGTAAGGACAGTTACGAAAGACTGAAGGTTATGCCATTAATGAACTCTCACAATGTTTTTCCAACCCAGCTGTTTCCAACAAGCTTCACCTGGTCAGACCCTTGCTCCCACCTCCCTGAGCCTGGGTCTCTGGGAGGACATGGTCATGGGGACAAGCATGTGTGCTTCTGTTTTCTGGAACCTTCTGATCCAGGGAAATGCCCTGCCTTGCCATGCCTGTTGTTGCTACTGCTGCTGCTAAGTCGCTTCAGTTGTGTCTGACTCTGTGTGACCCCATAGACGGCAGCCCACCAGGATCCCCTCAATCCTGGGATTCTCCAGGCAAGAACACTGGAGTGGGTTGCCATTTCCTTCTTCAATGCATGAGAGTGAAAAGTGAAAGTGAAGTCGCTCAGTCGTGTCCAACTCTTTAGTGACCCCATGGACTACAGCCCACCAGGCTCCTCCACCCATGGGATTTTCCAGGCAAGAGTACTGGAGTGGGGTGCCATTGCCCCTAAGTTGGAAGGTGATCCATTCATCAGCCCCCCCTCCGGGAGTATCCTGGAGGAGGCATTACATGACCTTTAATTCTCACAAACCAGTGCAGCAGTCCTGCCTCCCCGCTCCCAGGCTCCTCTCCCACAGCTGCTGGACTCTGCTGTCAGAACCCAGCAGGGCACCAGGCAGAGTCAGGGACCACTTAAACTCCTTTGGTTAGAATCATACAAACACAGGAGCTCATGGACTCTCAGATGCATAGAGCCACCGCTGCACATATGTACATCGTGTGCCTGCAGAACACTTTCTGTGTTATAAGATATTAACTTGTCCCTCAAATATAAAGTCCATTGAATTTCCCTCTCTGTTCGCCTTTCCTCCTCTATTTCCTTCTGGATCTCAGAGGCATAGAATTAATTACAGGCATATTAATTATTAATATGTCTTGGTTCATGACATCCTCTCATCATTGGTCCCTGCAAGGCCATCTTTTAATTAAATAACGAATTAATAGAAGTACCATAGCAAGCGCTTATGAAACAAATACCCTTATGACACCCAGAACACTGTCATTTACTTATACTTACTGTCATACTTATACTTAAGTATAACCTTCTGCCCTTGCCTCCCACTCCCAAGGCAACTGCTGTTCTGAATAATACGGTCTTTCCTCACTTTTATTTTTAAAATGCAATGCTGAAGTCATGTTTCTTACAAATTTTCTGATTTTTTGGTTTACATTGTTTTAAGTTTACACAGAGATCTGTTGTATGTAATCTTTTGAGGGTTAAATTTTCACTCACCATTCTATTGTTAAGCCCACTGAGTAGTTCACTGAATTTCTGAGGAGGCAAATAATATGACTGCTAATCACTAGTGAGGCAATATGGCTGGCTTTAGGCTAGCAAGTGGCGTGGAGAAATTGCGATTGCATGCTCTATAGCTCTTGTTTATTTATTGGCTCCAGGAGTGGATCCCCATTTACAGAACTTGGAAAAGCATTAAAAATGATTATTATTGGTATTTATAATGATTTCTCTGGAAGAGGAAATAGCAATCACTCAGTATTCTTGCCTGGAAAATCCCATGGACAGAGAGAAGCCTGGTGGGCTGTAGCCCATGGGGTTGCAAAAGTCGGACATAACTTAGCAACTGAGTATAAATGATTAGGGTGTTTATTTTGATGATGTTGTTGTCACATCTCTGCATGTTCAATATAAGGAGTCATTTCTGAGGACCTCAACTGCCACTTGCATTCTGGCAGGAGAGCTAAACTCTCTTATAGTGCTTTGTGGGATTCTCCAACTGACAAGAGCACAGTGTGAAAAAGTCAGGATGACTGGCTGGGATCAGTTGTAAGAAACAGGATAGATGATGCAATCTACTCCTCCCCCAGATTGCTGGCAGGACACCCTTCACCCTTCCCCTACTGATTATACCCTTTTATGTGGCATCTTAAAGTTATTTCACAAGGCTTGGTGGTAAAGAATCCATCTACCAATGCGGGAGACACAGGAGACACAGGTTTAATCCCTTGGTCAGGAAAAGCCTCTGGAGCAGGAAATGGCAACTCCAGTATTCTTGCCTGGAAAATTCCACGGACAGAGAAGCCTGGAGGGCTACAGTCTATGGGGTCACAAAGAGTCAGAGAAGACCGAGCAACTGAGCATGACATGCAAAGTTATATCAAGGTAATTGTATCCCTGGGATCCAGCTATGTGTCTGGAAAAGAATGCGTTCCAGGGCTTCTCTTGCTTAACCATTCCATTTCAATGTGTTAAAAAAGTACCACAGTGGGAAAATATAATACACACACACATACACCAATATGTCTAGCCTAAAATTTACCTGTATTACTGATTGTTGTAATTGCCTCCTAACTCATCTCTCTGTTTACCCACTGACATCTCTACAGTTAATTCTCAACATTAAAGCCAGAGAGATCCTGTCAAAGCCTGCTCAAAACCCAATTTAGAAGTCTTTCCTGCTAGTCCAGAGGTTAAGAATCTGTCTGCCAATGCAGGGCACAGGGGTTTGCTCCCTGGTCCAGAAAGATCCTGCATGTGGCACAGCAACTAAGCCCAGGCACCACAACTATTGAGCCGGCCTGCTGCAACTACTGAAGCAAGAAGGGAAGCCACTGCAATGAGAAACTCAGGCACCACAGGGAAAAGTAGCCCCTGATTGCCACAATAGAGAAAGCCCACGCACAGCAACCAAGATCCAGTGCAGCCGTAAATAAATAAATAATTAAAAAAAAAAAAGAAACGAAACAAACCCCAATTCAGAGTAAAAGCCCAAGTCCTTCTGAAATCACAGGCTTTCATCATGGATCCTGCTGCCCCATTCCCTCCTGGCCTCCCTGTTTCACAAGCACTCAGACTCGATGCGTTCTCAGGACATTTACACTTGCTGCTGCTTCTACCTGGAGAGCTCTGCGCTGAGCATCTGTGTGGCTTTTATCCTTTTCTTCTGTTTTTTTTTTTCCTGAAATACTGTTGTTATTCAGTTGCTAACTCATGTCTGTCTTTTTGGGGACCCCACGGAGTGGAGCCCTCCAGGCTCCTCTGTCCATGGGATTTCCCAGGTATACTAGAGTGGGTTGCCATTTCTTTTTCCAGGGGATCTTCCTGATCCAGGGATCGACCAGTGTCTCCTGCATTGGCAGGGGTTCTTTACCACTGAGCCACCAGGGAAGCCCGTGTGACCTTTAGCATGGTCGGTCTTAACCTCTCTGAATCTCAGTGTCTTGTTTTGAAAGGATAGGCCAATAGTAACCACCTGGACTGGAGGCTGCAGGATTAAAGATGTGATGATGTATGTAGATTCTTGCTGCTTAGTAACTGGCAGTGTCCTTATGGGAAAGCAGGCACCAGGGAGGCCAGGGACTCATCCTTTAAGTTCAGTACCAAGTCAGCAGAAAGCCCTGGGCCTCCTTTTCCCTGCAGCCCGGGCCAACTGAGGTCAGTCAGCCTGTGGAAACCCAGGAGAAGGCGGAGGTGCTGGGGCTAGATCTCTAGGGGCCACTTCACTGTGGGTTTAGTCCTTTAGGAATCAGGAGGCAGGCACTCTCCCCCATTCACACCTTGAGAGATGCGGACTCAGACTGGAACAGTAACTTGATCCAGGAAACCCAGATGGATAAGGCCAGTGCCAGGACGCACAAATCGGGAGCCCGGGGCCTGGTGCCTGGGATGCTCGGGGTTTGTGCCTTCTGGATTCTGCTTCCCGCTCTCAGAGCAAGTTTGAAGGATGCTCCTCCCCTTTCCTCCCGCCTCCCCAACCCGCTCTCTCCCAGGGGAGGGGCGGAGTTCCCCGGCCCTGCTGACACCGTCACCACGGCAACGCGGGCCATACTGGCCGCAACGGACCCGGGGTCTGGGTCTGCAGAGGTGCGGCCTCGTGGCTAAAGCGGAGCATGGACAGCCTCTTCGTGGAGGAGGTGGCGGCCTCCCTGGTCAGGGAGTTCCTCAGCAGGAAGGTACGTGGCGCCACCCTTACAGTTATGGGAAGTTGCTTGATTGTCGGGGTGGGTGAGGGGAGCAGTCTGGAGACTCTCTGGTCCTGGAGACCGTTTGGGAGGGAGCCCTTCCTGCCTGCCTGCCTGCCCTAGAGATGACTGCTGTGAGAGCCCCTTTTCCCGGGCTTTGGGAACTACATTTCCCAGGAGCCATTTCTGTCTCCGCTCACTTCCCGTAAGCAGGGACAGATCAGCGGCCGCCCTTAGAGGTATCTCTCTCCCTCCCCAGCTCATGAACCCCGGGCCTGCGCCCTCCCCATTTTCCTGAAGTTCCTGGGGCTCTGGGAGCCCAGCAGGCCGGCATGGGTGCCCGACTCTGATGTAATCAGACTTACATCCCACTAGGAAAGAACTTCCTCCCAAAGGGAACCCAGAGGGCTAAAAGAAGTTCTTGCCAGTCAAACCCTTTAGTCCTGTCTATCAATGGGAAAACTTCGAGGTCGTTTTAAGTTCTCCTGTACCGGGCTTCCCTGGGGGCTCAGCTGGTGAAGAATCCACCTGCGATGCAGGAGACCCCGGTTCGATTCCTGGGTCGGGAAGATACCCTGGAGAAGGGATAGGCTACCCACTCCTGTATTCTTGGGCTTCCTTGATAGCTCAGATGGTAAAGAACCGCCCGCAATGCGGGAGACCTGGAATCAATCCCTGGGTTGGGAAGATCCCCTGGAGGAGGTCATGACAACCCATTCCAGTATTCTTGTCTGGAGACTCCCATGTACAGAGGAGCCTGGTGGGCGGCAGTCCATGGGGTTGGCAAAGAGTCCAACATGACTGAGCGACTAAACACAGCAGAGCACATTATCTTGTACCAGGAGAGTTTTCAGGGAACTCAGAAGTTGGGGCAGTCCTTGGCTGTCACCTGTCCTGACAGTGGAGGTGAAGGCGGGCTGGGGAAGAGGTTGCTGGGAGTTACACCATGTATATAGTAGGAGTGTAGAGAGAGTACCCATTGCTCTTACACAAGATCTCCTGGAGAAGGAAGTGGCAACTCACTCCAGGATTCTTGCCTGGGAAATCCCCTAGACAGAGGAGCCTGGCAGGCTACAGTCCATGGGGTCGCAAAGAGTCTGACAAAACTTAGCAATTAAACAACAACAGCAGAAAAGGAATAATAAGACCTACCCATGGCAGATTTTCAGTGAAGATTAATAAAGAACTACAGGCAGGTTCCAGCCACTGCATCTGGCACATAGTAGGCATTCAACATCTCTTATGTGCCCCTGTTATGAAACTGTCTTTCTTTGCTTTCCAAAAATGTATTTTTATTTAAAATGTAATGTGGCCTCAACTGTATCCGCTCTGTTTTTATGACTAATTGACCCACCATCACCTAGTCCTGGCTACGCACAGGATATCAATGATACATCCTGTGAGGATGACCACTGCCATCGTTTGAGACTGGGCTCCCGAGTGGAACTCCTGAATGTCTTCCCCATGCCTATTCTCTCTTGAGTACAAACAAAATCCAAAATCCTCACCGGGTGTTCGGAGGCTCCCCTGTAGCCTGACCCCAGCTTACCAGCCCAGTTTCATTTCCAGCTTCTCTCACATGCTTTCCCCTGTTCCATCCCAAGTCCCATTTCCTTCAAGAGGTCTCAGGTACCTGTGGCTGGAATAACCGACTCATTTGTCTGTGGTCTGCTCATGGGCCCTCATTTTATAGTTTATGCATCTGCCTGTCTTACTCACTAGACAGGTTCACATTGCTGACACTGAACTGGGCAGAGCCTTTGCAGTTATCTGGTTCACCTGGCTTCCTCTCTTCCGACTTTTTGTTGGGAGACACTAAACCCCAAGAGGAGAAAGGAGTCTGTTACCCACAGTCACTCAGAAAGGCATGGAGAGCTGGGACTGCAGTCCAGATCGGCTGCTTTCTGCTCTGGGGGCAGAGACTGTGGACTCTCCTTGGGGCTTGGTGCAAAGCAGGTACCTATCTACCTAACCAAGAGAGTTCCCATCCTCATGTGAGGTACCTTCTAGGTGCCTGTTTATTTTCTCAAACCCTCATAACAAGACATGTATAATTATTCCCTTTCACAAAAGACTATGATCAGACTGGAGGTGAATAAACTTGCCTGGGGTGAGAGGGTCAGATCATGCCACTCCTCTGCCCCAAACCCCCATATGTTTCTTTTGCAATTAGAATAAATTCCAGGAAAGGCCTTGCCCAGGCCTACCAGGCTCCCTACTACCTGGCTGCCAGCTCCCCCTTGAACCTCACCTTCTACTGATGCTTCTTTTACCTTCCATCCCACGTCATGCCCAGCTATGCTGGCTCCCTCAAGCGTGACCCCTCCATAGGGAGAATCAGGACAGTCTCCTGGCAATGGCAGGACCCACCAAGCTCATGCCCCAGCTGCACTCTCCTGCAAGCACGTGTCCTAGCCTGCCTCTGCCACCTCTTGCAGATGGTCATGCCCTAAGCTTGTCATTGCCATAATCCCAGTTCCAAGCATCCCATCATCCTCACTTCCAGCTCATTCCCGTCAGCAGCCCAATATAAACTGTCCTTCAGCCTCACTCCCATCTCCATTCCACTGTTCTTGCCAACTTTTCATGGTCCCTCAGCCCTCTTGTGGCCTCTCCCCACATCTTACCCACACATCATCCCTCAACACCCTGCTCCAGCTCCCTTGTCTGTCTCTCCCTTCTTTATATTTGGCCTACTCCTTGCTTGCACTGCAGAGCTGAATGAGGCTGGGGAAAAACCGTTATGTTGACAGTTTCACGATCAATTCATGGTCTCTCACTCCTGTGATGCCTCAGAGATGCCTGCCCACCTGGTTATACTACTCCAGTCTTGTTCTTAGTCACTCAATTGTTTCTGACTCTTTGCGACCCCAGGGACTGTAGCCCGCCAGGCTCCTCTGTCCATGGTATTTCCCAGGCAAGAATACTGGAGTGGGTTGCCATTTCCTTCTCTAGTCTCCATTCTTAGATGGACGTTTCACACATCTCTCTCCTCAAGCTCCAAAGCCCCTTCCCCCTCTTAATTTCACTGAGAAAATAGAAGCATTGATAAGAAAACTCCATCATGCCTGAGCACTACAGTAACTAACCCTCTTGGGCCTGAAGCATTGCCCCATCCTCCCTCCTGCTCTTAGGAATGAGTTCTCCATCCTCTGGGTAAGGCCAAGCCTCCCATGTGTGCCTGTCCTCTCTGTATGCTCCAGGACACCGGTGCAGTTAGCATCCTCTCTCTCTACTGTATCGTACATTTTTGCCTTCTCTACTGGGTTGGTCCTATCAACATGTAAACATGCTTCTTCAAATCCCATCTTGACCTCCAAGCCCCTCCAGCTACTAGTCTTTTTCTTCTCCCTTTTATAGCAAAACTGTATGAAAGGACTATGTATGCTCTGATTCTAATTCTTCTCCCTGTTTTCTCAAACTTTAATCAGGCTTTTGTCCCCATCAATCCATGGAGACAGCTCATGTCAGGTTCACCAATGTCTTCTTACTTTTAGTCTTTACATTTATTGATCTAACAATCGTGTTGAACTCCACTGGTTATGCGCTTCTTGGAAAACTCATTCCCCCTTGGCTTCTGGAGATCACCTCCTTTTGGTTTTCCTTCTTTATCTCTCTGATCACTCTTTCTTGGATTCTTGGCAAGTTCCCTGTGGCTTTCTGAGCTGTGCATGTGAAAGTTGCTCAGTTGTGTCCGACTCTTTGCAACCCCATGGACTGTAGCCTGCCAGGCTGCTCTGTCCATGGAACTCTCCAGGCCAGAATACTGGAGTGTATAGTCTATCCCTTCTCCAGGGGATCTTCCCAACCCAGGGATCAAACCCAGGTCTCCCTCACTGCAGGCAGATTCTTCAGCTGAGCCACAGGGAAGCCCAAGAATATTGGAGTGGGTAGCCTATGCCTTCTCCAGCAAATCTTCCTGACCCTGGAATTGAACTGGGGTTTCCTGCATTGCAGGTGGATTCTTTACTGTCTGAGCCACCAGGGAAGCCATGTGCATGCCGGTGGATTTAAAGACTTAGTCTCTGACTCTCTTCCCTTCTCATTTTTCAGCCACTTCTACCACTGTTGTGGGTTCCATTACTATCGACATGACATTTCCAAATGTCTGTCTCTAGCCAAGACCTCTCCTTGAACTCTTACATTCTTTCCAACTGCCTAGTTTACATTTCCACTTAGATATCCAATAAACATCTCAACTTCACACATGCAAAACTCAATTCCTGATTCTACCTCCTGCAATTTTCCCCACTTCAGTAAGTAGCGTCACTAACTGTATGGTTGCCTGGGCCAAAGCCTTTGGAACCATCCCTGGCTCTTTCCTTCTTGTGCAGCCTGCATGCAGTCCATCTGTACACTTGTGGGCTTTACCATCAGAGCACACAAAGAATGGAACTACTTATTTACGCTTCTGCTACAACTACCCTGGTCCAAGCCACCTCCATCTTTTGTGTGAATTGTTCTATAGCCTCCTAGTCTTAATGCTTAATCCCCTGTCCCATGTAGGCTGCCCTCAACCTAGAAGCCAAGCAGTCCTTTGCAAATATGTTAGTTCAGAATGCTCCTTTTTCCCCAGTCCTCCAATAGACTTCCCATTTCACAAAAGCCAACAAGGCCTTTGCTTAGCAAGCTCTGGGCAACCTCTCTGACTTTATTTCCTGCCCCTTTCCCCTAGTTATTTGGCTCTAGCTATACTGGCCTCCTTGTAGCTGTCATAGGGCCTTTATACTTGTCGTTTGGGTGAGCTCTATGAGGGTCAGGACTTTGGTCTTTTCCCTCTTCTGCCTCTAGCAGACAAACTGGTGGACTCGTGGCTTGTTCCTTTCATTTCACAGATGGGGAAACTGGAAAACAGGAGTGAGCACATGGATGATGGTCAGTAAATAGCTGGCTAGAAACTTCCTTTTTATTCTCTTTGGTTCAAGGTTGCATGCATATGTCGTTTCACAAATTCTTCTTGGCCCAGCTCATGGCAGGCAGCAGTTTTTTCTTGTTTTCCCAGCACTGAGGGCCTCTGCAAAATTCTGAATACAAAGCCTGGGGGAGCCACTGAAGCCTGACTCCACTGGGGTCTGGGTCCACCAAGAGCAAGGGGGCTCCCTTAGTGCCAGGCTGATCTGCATGTGAGGCATCTCCCATTCTTCTGCCCGTCAGTGATCATCACTGGGGAGGTGGGCAGGCTGCAGCTGCTGTGGTGGTTTGCAAAAGAAGGAGCCGGACTCTTAAGGGGCCCCAAGGGCTGGGCCTTTTGGGAGTTCAGGGCTGGAGGATGGAAAGCAGCTGCCCTGGGACACAGCAGACGCTCACCACGTGCTTCCTGTGAGTCTGGGTCCTGGTGTCCCCTCCTCACAGTCTGGGATGGTCAGGTCTCCAGCTGTGTGAGTCCACTCTGTTATGCTGGACAAATCAACCCTGGCGCCCCATCTGCAAAAAGAAGGGAATGACTGTTGGCCTTTTTGCTTATGTGTTTCCTCCTGTTTATTTTTAAAGCTTCGTATCCCGTGGCCCCAAATCTAAGCCAAACCCTGAGCTCCTGAGCCAGTGGTGGGCAGTGAAACAGTTACCTGGATTTCGCTTTCTTTTTCTCTAAAATGTGCTGACAGCTTCAGCCTGAGTTCCACCCACAGGGTGGCTGTAAGATTCGGAGTAATAATCATGAAGATGATGTCAAGTGTAAAAGTTACATAAGAGTAAATTCTTAAGTCAGTTTTCAGTCCTCCCAATATACTGTGAGGAAGGTGGGAGAAGACGGTAATGAACATTAACAGTCTTTTTGTTGTCGTCAGAGCTGGGAAGGTTTAGATTTAAAATGGTAAATAGTGATTTAGAGTACTTCCCTCAGGGCTTAAAGAAGACGTGTGTGACCATGGACCAGGAACGCCCACGCTCCGATCTCAGCATAAACAGCAGAAACGATCTCCGAAAGGTTTTGCATCTTGAATTTCTCTACAAGGAAAACAAGGTACATGCTTTCAAAGTGTGGTGGGAGTTCTGGAATGGATTTTGGCAATGTCACGGTACTCATGAGCCCTGCCAGGTCATCAGAGACCAGTGGCTAGAGGCTTGCCGCACCTGCGGTCAGGGAGAAACAGACAAATCCCGACTGTGTGCTGGGTTTCTAGCTTCTGTCTGCCCCACCCCACTGTCAGAGCACGCATGCACTGTATGGGGCTCATTTTTGCACCCAGGCCTGAGCCTGTTAACAATTATTCCCTGTGCTCCTTCCTTTCCCGAGAGACTATTTTTAGTAAGACTGTACTGAAGAATACAGCATTCAGTTATGCTAAAATTTTCCATTCTTTGCCTCCTGAAGAAGGAGTGGTTTTCCTTCTTCAGCTCGGAGTAATACATTTAATTCAGGCAGATGGGGGGGATTGGGTTCAGCTAATCCAGATGTGTTGAAGTTGAGATAGCTAATGGAACAAGTACCTCCTTGGGTGGTGATGGGGGTGCTTACTTGATCCCCCGCCTCAATCCCCATGCTGTCTGTTACAAGCCTTCAGGACACTGTATGGTTTTCTTGTGTTGTGCTTATTACGCTTATAATAGAATATTTGTGTGGGCGTTTACTTAGGGTCTGCCTCCCCCACTACTCTGGATGCTCCAGGATACTGGTTGTATCACCCTACTTCACCATGATGCTTGATGATGTAGTAAATAGTCAGTGTGTATTTATGAATGAATGAATGAATGAATAAAACTACCATTCTGAATTATTGCTCTTTCTGTTAGAAGAGAGAATCTTACGATTTGTCTTGTCGACCAAAAATGATGCACAATGTGAGAGTTGTGAGTTAAGTTTTATCTGGGGCAAAGTGATGACTGCAGCCTGGGAGGCAGCACCTCAGACAGCTCCGAGAGACTGCGCCAAAGAGGCAGTGCTATTGCCGCTGCTAAGGCGCTTCAGTTGTGTCCAGCTCTGTGCGACCCCAAAGACGGCAGCCCACCAGGCTCCCCCCGTCCCTGGGATTCTCCAGGCAAGAACACTGGAGTGGGTTGCCATTTCCTTCTCCAATGCATGAGAGTGAAAAATGAAAGTGAAGTCGCTCAGTCGTGTCCAACTCCTTGCGACCCCATGGACTGCAGCCCACCAGGCTCCTCCATCCATGGGCTCTTCCAGGCAAGAGTACTGGAGTGGGGTGCCATTGCCTTCTCCGAAAGAGGTAGTGGGGAAAGGGCAATATGTAAGATTTTGGTGAAGCAGGAGTTCAGTACAATCAAGTGCTTACTTTACAATTGTGCTTGTCACAAGGAGCTGATGTCATCATGAAGGGTTTTAATGCTTTTCTAGGTATGAGGAGGTGCAAGAATTAGCATCCTGAAATCAGTTCCTAAAAATATTTCAGTATCCTGAAAATATCAGTTCCTGAAAACTGTCTTAAGAAGTTTTTAAGCTCCCCTCCGTGCGTCTCCGGGCCTGTGAGGGCCTCTCCTCCGTGGCCTCCGTCCCGCCGCCATGTACCGGTGCCTGGGGAAGCGCTGCTGCTGTCCCGCGTCGGGCCCGCCGCCCTGGGCGCCGTGGCTGCCCTGACTTGGCCGCGCTGCTGGGCCGCGCCCGCTGGCCAGGCTGCCGCAGCCGTCGCCGCCCGCAGCCGGCCCGTGCCACCCGCCAGCGACACTACAGCGAGGCGGCGGCCGACCGCGAGGGCGACCTCAACTTCTTCAAGATGGTGGAGGGCTTCTTTGACCGCGGTGCCAGCATCGTGGAGGGCAAGCTGGTGGAGGACCTCAAGACCCGGGAGACCGAGGAGCAGAAGCGGAACCGGGTGCGTGGCATCCTGCGGATCATCAAGCCCTGCAACCATGTGCTGAGCCTGTCGTTCCCCATCCGGCGCGACGACGGCTCCTGGGAAGTCATCGAGGGCTACTGGGCCCAGCACAGCCAGCACCGCATGCCCTGCAAGGAGGTATCCGTTACAGCACCGATGTGAGTGTAGATGAAGTAAAAGCTCTGGCTTCTCTGATGACATATAAGTGTGCAGTGGTTGATGTGCCATTTGGGGGTGCCAAAGCTGGTGTTAAGATCCAATCCCAAGAACTATACTGATAACGGGTTGGAAAAGGTCACAAGGAGGTTCACCATGGAGCTGGCAAAGAAGGGCTTTATTGGTCCTGGCATTGATGTGCCCGCCCCAGACATGAGCACCGGCGAGCGGGAGATGTCCTGGATTGCTGACACCTATCGCGAGCACTATAGGGCACTATGATATTAATGCCCATGCCTGTGTTACTGGTAAGCCCATCAGTCAGGGTGGAATCCATGGACGCATCTCTGCTACTGGCCGGGGAGTTTTCCATGGGATTGAAAGCTTCATCAATGAGGCTTCGTACATGAGCATTTTAGGAATGACACCAGGATTCGGAGATAAAACATTTGCGGTTCAGGGATTTGGTAATGTGGGCCTGCACTCTATGAGATATTTACATCGTTTTGGTGCTAAATGTGTTGCTGTTGGTGAGTCTGATGGCAGCATATGGAATCCAGATGGTATTGACCCAAAGGAGCTGGAAGACTTCAAATTGCAACATGGAACAATCCTGGGCTTCCCCAAAGCAAAGATCTATGAAGGGAGCATCTTGGAGGTTGACTGTGACATACTGATCCCTGCTGCCAGCGAAGCAGCTGACCAAGTCCAATGCACCAAGAGTCAAAGCCAAGATCATTGCTGAAGGTGCCAACGGACCAACAACTCCAGAAGCTGATAAGATTTTCCTAGAGAGGAACATCATGGTTATTCCAGATCTCTACTTGAATGCTGGAGGAGTGACAGTATCTTACTTTGAGTGGCTGAAGAATCTAAATCATGTCAGCTATGGTCGCTTGACCTTCAAATATGAAAGGGACTCTAACTACCACTTGCTTATGTCTGTTCAAGAGAGTTTGGAAAGGAAATTTGGAAAACATGGTGAAACTATTCCCCATTGTACCCACAGCAGAGTTCCAAGATAGGATATTGGGTGCCTCTGAGAAAGACATCGTGCACTCTGGTTTAGCTTACACCATGGAGCGCTCTGCCAGGCAAATCATGCGCACAGCCATGAAGTATAACCTGGGACTGGACCTGAGAACGGCCGCCTACGTCAACGCCATCGAGAAAGTCTTCAAGGTGTACAACGAAGCTGGTGTGACCTTCACATAGACCAGGCTGCGGCTGACATCCTCACTGCCCTTTCACCTCTTCATCTGCAGACCTATCACAAGTTTACATGTAACCACAGAAATCTCTCTCTCATGACTTAATAGATAACGGACACCATTCACAGCAAGTCAATCCAAATCAGCCCTTTAAGGAAAAAAGAAGTTAAGGTTAGGGGATCATATATAAGCTAATAGGTGATCATAGAAATTAGCTATTTCAGAAAGTCGTTTGGGTGTTTTGCCTTTAAATAAGATTTTTCCGCCTGCCTGCGCCGCCTTCCTCCATGGCTGCTTCCCAGCACAGTCAGCTGTGGCCCTAGGAAAGCGCCTTTCGGCCAAGACCAGCCAGCCACTTGCCGCTTCAGCTCTGAACAAGTCTGTCGGGTGCTTTGACACATGTAAGAAGCAGGTATATGGCATTTTCAGGAGGTAGCATGGTTCTCAAGTGAGTTACTGGTATTTTCCATCAGCAAAATAACTCGATTTTATAGGTTACAAACAACAACAAACAAAGCTGTTTCTCTTTATGTATTTTATTCTTTTAGAAAAAGTACATGCTGCTGTAAGAAAACTGCCTTTACTCATTCAACAAGCCTTACCTTGACTCAAGCAGTGAATGCCTATAAACATAATAAATGAAGAAAGCTAGTATTTTTATAACATAAAACAGTATCATTTATAGCTTGTCAATTGCATACTGTCATCCAGCAAAAATAAAAAAGCCCAGTAGAGAATTAAGTTATCTTCATACCTGGAAATGATGGAGGCTATTTTTGTTAAGGTTGTCAGAATTTACTAACCACAATTATGATATATAGTCCAAAGAATGTAGTAACCTCCTTATCATGTTAATTAATTGTTCTCTTTTGAAGATCTGTTGCATCGACTAATTGAACGATAATTCAAGTAGAGTATCCCAGAAAAAACCGCTTGGGCTCCCTCTTCGGAGTCTGGCTGGCAGCTCTGAGCAGTGCCAATGGCCCAACTCGCCCTGACTTTGTGTCCTCGTTTAGAGGCCTCATCTTTGTGCACGGCTTCATCCCCAGTGGGCTGGAAGCAACTTGGGGTTGTGTTTTGTTGGGAGTTGTTTGGCCAGGGCCTTTGAACAGTAGTGCCCCAATGAAGTACTAGAGAGTATTTATGTAAGAATGAGCTTTTCTTTTTTTTTTTTAAACAATAATATCCTTTTAGAAATTTCTAACTACTTTGTAACTGCATGACTTAACCTGGTGATAAAACAGTTATTAAAAAGACTACCTTTTCCAAAAAAAAAAAAAGAAGTTTTTAAGACAGTTTTAAAACTGTTCCACCCATTTCTCTGGAGCACAGAATGCCTCACTCTCCATCCTGAGCTCCCTCCAGGGTGTGCCAAGAACTTCAGCAGCACAGGAGTCAGTCTCCACAGAGGCAGACCGCAAATGCCCTTCGCAAGCGCCAATTTGTAGTTGACCGATTCAAGAATGGGCTCTCCAGCAGACGTTGCCTTGTGGGAGGGCGTAGTGTCAGAGGTGGAGGGAACCTCATGGACGTGTTGTTCAGCATTTATCACAGCTGGCAGCCAGGTGAAGTCTTTCCAGAAGCCCTGGAAAGAGCTTCATGTTCTGGGTCCTGTGGTGACACATGGGCCCCTCCATCTCCTGTACCTACTTGGTTGAAGTGCTGCAGACAGCAGACTCCTGACTCAGCAGTCATCCACCGGCTCTCTTAAAAGGCAGGAGAGTGGATTGTATATTTTACAACGATTTTTTTGAGAGAGAGTGAGACAGTTAAGCAGAAAATTCAATTAACCATTATGGCACAGTGAGATTTTTGTAAAAATGCACCTTTACCTAACTTTCCAGAAGCATCTTTGTCATTCAAGTTATTTTTATTTCTTCACTGTAGTATAGTCTCCCTAGGTAGCTTTTATCTTAAGATCCTTAAGATATTTTCATTCAGTTCAGTTCAGTTCAGTTCAGTTCAGTTCGGTCTCTCAGTCATGTCTGACTCTTTGCGACCCCATGAACCACAGCATGCCAGGCCTCCCTGTCCATCACCAATTCCCAGAGTCCACCCAAACCCATGTCCATCTAGTCGATGATGCCATCCAACCATCTCATCCTCTGTCGTCCCCTTCTCCTCCTGTCCTCAGTCTTTCTCAGCATCCGAGTCTTTTCAAATGAGTCAGCTCTTTGCTTCAGGTGGCCAAAGTATTGGAGTTTCACCTTCAACATCAGTCCTTCCAATGAACACCCAGGACTGATC
This sequence comes from Nanger dama, assembly GCA_917880005.1. NCBI lineage: Eukaryota > Metazoa > Chordata > Mammalia > Artiodactyla > Bovidae > Nanger > Nanger dama. Next base: position 32,325,729 of record CAKJTW010000022.1, read on the forward strand.
TCCTTTAGGATAGACTGATTGGATCTCCTTGCAGTCCAAGGAACTCTCAAGAGTCTTCTCCAACACCACAGTTCAAAAGTATCAATTCTCCAGCACTCAGCATTCTTTATAGTCCAACTCTCACATCCATACATGACCACTGGAAAAACCGTAGCCTTGACTAGACAGACCTTTGTTGGCAAAGTGATATCTGCTTTTTAATGTGCTGTCTTGGTTGGTCATAACCTTCCTTCCAAGCAGTAAGTGTCTTTTAATTTCATGGCTACAATCACCATCTGCAGTGATTTTGGGGCCCAGAAAAATAAAGTTTGTTACTCTTTCCACTGTTTCCCCATCTATCTGCCATGAAGTAATGGGACCAGATGCCATGATCTTAGGTTTCTGAATGTTGAGCTTTAAGCCAACTTTTTCACTCTCCTCTTTCACTTTCATCAAGAGGCCCTTTAGTTCTTTTTCACTTTTATCAAGAGGCCCTTTACTTCTCCTTCACTTTCTGCCATAATGGTGGTGTCATCTGCATATCAGAGGTTATTGATATTTCTCCCAGAAATCTTGATTCCAGCTTGTGCTTCTTCCAGCCCAGCATTTCTCATGATGTACTCTGCATAGAAGTTAAATAAGCAGGGTGACACTATACAGCCTTGACATACTGCTTTTCCTATTTGGAACCAGTCTGTTGTTCAATGTCCAGTTCTAACTGTTGCTTCCTGACCTGCATTCAGGTTTCTCTAGAGGCAAGTCAGGTGGTCTGGTATGCCCATCTCTTTCAGAATTTTCCACAGTTTATTGTGATCCACACAGTCAAAGGCTTTGGCATAGTCAATAACGTATAAATAGATGTTTTTCTGGAACTCTCTTGCTTTTTCAATCATCCAGTGGATGTTGGGAATTTGATCTCTGGTTCCTCTGCCTTTTCTAAAACCAGCTTGAACATCTGAAAGTTCATGGTCCATATGTTGCTGAAGCATGGCTTGGAGAATTTTGAGCATTACTTACTAGCGTGTGAGATGAGTGCAATTGTGCGGTAGTTTGAGCATTCTTTGGCATTGCCTTTCTTTGGGATTGGAATGAAAACTGACCTTTGCCAGTCCTGTGGCCACTGCTATTTTCTCCAAATTTGCTGACATATTGAGTGCAGCACTTTCACAGCATCATCTTTTAGGATTTGAAATAGCTCCACTGGAATTCCATCACCTCCACTAGCTTTGTTCCTAGTGATGCTTCCTAAGGCCCTCTTGACTTCACATTCCAAGATGTCTGGCTCTAGGTGAGTGATCACACCATCGTGATTATCTGGGTCATGAAGACCTTTTTGTACAGTTCTTCTGTGTATTCTTGCCATCTCTTCTTAATATCTTCTGCTTCTGTTAGGTCCATACCATTTCTGTCCTTTATTGAGCCCATCTTTGCATGAAATGTTCCCTTGGTATCTCTAATTTCTTGAAGAGATCTCTAGTCTTTCCCATTCTGTTCTTTTCCTCTATTTCCTTGCATTGATCACTGAGGAAGGCTTCCTTATCTCTCCTTGGTATTCTTTGGAACTCTGCATTCAGATGCTTATATCTTTCCTTTTCTCCTTTGCTTTTGACTTCTCTTCTTTTCTCAGCTATTTGTAAGGCCTCCCAGATAGCATTTTGCTTTTTTGCAAAATGTCTTATTTCCTGTCTCCTGTACAATGTCACGAACCTCCGTCCATAGTTCATCAGGCACTCTGTCTATCAGATCTAGCCCCTGAAATCTATTTCTCACTTCCACTGTATAGTCATAAGGGACTTGATTTTGGTCATACCTGAATGGTCTAGTAGTTTTCCCCACTTTCTGCAATTTAAGTCTGAATTTGGCAATAAGGAGTTCATGATCTGAGCCACAGTCAGCTCCTGATTATTTGATTTATGCAGTAGTTATTGGCTGTTATACAATAAATTGGAGCTTATATTTTACAGGAAAATAATATACTCATTAATCTATCTATGTCATCACGATTTTCATGTTCATTCAGCTCAAAACTAGAGTGATTCTGGGAAAGCCCTGCGATTTAATGTTAATTCTAGTAATTTGTTTCCCCCTTTAACTGTGCCATAGATAAAATACCTATATAAAACTACGGTTTTGAAAAATGGTATCTAGATTCATATAAAGGCTGTATCTTTATGAGCAAAATGATACAAAAACCCACAATGTATAATTCAGTTATTTAGGGCCTCAAATCTTTCATACTGAAAGGCAAATAAGAAGGTTGAAGTAAAAATTATGTAACATCCCAGCCCTCCAACTCTCTTCCTTGTAAGTTTCATTTAGACTTAGACAAAATAGTTTGGGTCCTATTCTAAAAAATAAAACTGTCCCGATTTTGACTGCCTGATAATTCTGTTGAGTTTGGTCATAACCTGTGGGTCTTGGTCCCAGAGTTCTACTGCATAGGTCAGGGAAATGGGGGTAAAGACTAGATACACCCAAGGGTTCCCTCTGTGCCAGGCTCTTTATCAGGCACTTTATCACTCTGATTGCAAACTCACCACCTACCCCATGCCTGGCTGCCTTTCTGAAGGGCCTGAGTGTTACCCGGCAGGTGGGGTGCTGACTGACACATAGTCTAGCTCCTGAGACCAGCTTGGATAACTGTGCAAATTACTTAGGAGAACTTCTAAAAGGAATCAGGGTTCTAATCTTGGTGATTCTGGTTTAGTGAGACTCAGGAAGGCTGGAGAATTTGTCTTTGAAAAAAAACCTTTAAAGGTAATACTTAGTGCTGTCAAGGTAGGGGAGTACTGATACTACTTGTTTCCAAAATCTACTACCAAAGAGTTTCATTCTATCGTTTTTAAAGATTGGGACATAAACTGAGTCAATCCTGACTGCCTCTCTGAGCTCTTGCACTAACCTTCTGCTGTTTGTCTCTGTCAGTTCCTGTGTCCAGGGTTAGATGTAGAGTACACAAGCTAAGAAGGGGCTTCCCAGGTGGCTCAGTGGGGGAAGAACCTGCCTGCAGCGCAGGCGCTGCGGTAGACGGAGGTTAGATCCTTGGGTCAGGGTTCGATCCTCCGCAGGAAGATCCCCCTGGAGGAGGGCGTGGCAACCCACTCCAGTATTTTGCCTGGAGAATGCCATGGACAGAGGAGCCCGGCAGGCTACAATCCATAGGGTCGCAAAGAGTTGGACAAGACTGGTGACTTAGCACACACACACACACAGTATACACAAACTAAGAAATCATCCAGGTCCCAAATGTTTATAAACTGGTAGAGTTAGTGATCATAAAGACTGAATTGTTTTTTGAATGAAAGGATATATATTTTATAAATTTATTTCCAGTTGAAAAAAACCAAGAGGAAATTTGATTATGTATGCCTCTGTTCATATCACATTTTATTACATTTGTTCACTGAATCTCCTGTCTCATGCATTGGATGCTAATTCTTTGAAGATACTGGTTTTATTTTCATCTCTGTTGCTACCCTCACAGAACTTGACATATAATAAGTAGTTAGTGAATGTTTGCTGAGAGAATGTATGGATGAGTAAGAAGTTGATAAACTATGTCAAAGAATTTCAGTGGCTGCTTTTCCCACCCTTCCTCTAAACTGTAAATAAATTAAGGATTTTTTTTTTTCTTCCAATGATAGGCAAAGGAAAACCCTCTAAAAACAAACCTTGAACTCATTACCAGATACTTTCTGGATCACTTTGGGAATATTGGTAACAGTGTTACTCAAGAAACACCAATCCCTGAACTCTTAGTACCAAAGAAAAGTAACAGATTACCATTGAGAAGCTCAGAGACCACTCTGGTAAATATATACCACCTCCCAGATGAAGATGAGAGTTGGAGAACACCATCGTCAGAGATAAGCAAAACCAGGTACCTCTTCTCATTTATACTGTGGATTACTTTCTTATTTCTTCTGTAACAAATTATGATAAACTCAGTGGCTGTAATAGTGGCTGTAATTTAAACTCAGTTTCTCCAGAGAGACTCGACCAGCAGAAGCCAATAGGATATATAAATGTGTATAGGTATAAATATACATTGGCTTCCCAGGTGCTGCTAGCGGCAGAGAACTCGCCTGCCACTGCAGCAGACGCTAAGAAATGCAGTTCAGTCCGTGAGTTGGGACGATCCCCTGGAGGGTGGCATGACAGCCATCCTCCGGTTTTCTTGCCTGGAGAATCCTATGGACAGAGGAGCCTGGAGAGCCACAGTCCACGGAGTCTAAAAGAGTCACACACTACTGAAGTGACTTAGCACGCGTGCATAAATATATGTGTGTATAAATGTTATGTATTTAAGTCAAGATTTATTTTAAGGAATTGGTTCATGTGGTTGTCGGGGCTGGCAAGTCTGAAATCTATGTGGCAGACTAGTATGCTGGAATCTCAGGCAGGTTTTCTGTGTTACAGTCATGAGGCAGAATTACTTCTTTGGTAAACTTTTGTTTTTGTTCTTAAGGTCGTCAACTGATTAAATGGAGCCCACCTATATTATCTAGAGTGATATCCTTTACTTAAGCAGCTGATTGTAGATATTAATCACATCTAAGGAATACCTTCGTAGCAACATCTAGACTAGTGTTTGACCAAACACTTGGGGAGCATAGCCTAAACAAGTTGACCTACAAAACTGAACCATCACGATGTCCCTAAAGTGACACCAATTTATTACCTTACAGTTGAGGTCAGAAGTTCAATATTGTCTCACTGGGCTAAGGGCAAAATGTCAGGACGGTTGATTCTTCCTTTAAACTTTGAGGGGAGAATCTGTTTCCTTCCCTTTTTAAATTCTAGAGACTGCCTCCATTCCTTGGCTTGCAGCCTTTCCCTCTGTCTTCAGAGCACATCACTACAACCCCTGCTTCTGTTGCTACATCTCCTACTACTGACTCATCCTCCTGTCTGTCTCTAAGAAGGATCCCTGTGATTGCACTGGGCCCACCCAGTCAATCTATGGTAACTATGCCCATCTCAGGATTCTTTTAATTTATTTTTTACTGGAATATAGTTGCTTTACAACATCGTGTTAATTTCCTCTGTACAACATCATGAGTCACTTGCATGTAACATTTATCCCCTCCCTCTTCATCTCAAGAGTCTTAACATAATCATGTCTGCAAAGTCCCTTCCTTTTGCCATGTAAGGTAACATATTTACAGGCTCCAGGGTTTAGGGTGTGAACATCTTCAGGAGGCAGGTCACTCAGCCTCCCACACTCTGCGTTTTCAGAATCCCTGCAATGAAGCACTGTTATTTTTCTCTAGAGGCCGTGGGAATGGACCACTTTGTGATGGAGGATACTTATGATTCAAAATGTGTAATTTAATTTCCATGATTCAGAAGGTTCAAGGGCTTCCTTTGTTTGCATTTTCTTAAAGACAGGAGTATAGAATTCTGAAAGGCCACAGAACACTGGAGAGATGAAAAAATCTGAAAAATAAGGCCTTTTAGAACTCAGGAAAAAAATTAAGGGGCATTCTTTTAAAAATGAAAAACCTATTTATTTATTTATTTGGTTACACTGTGGAAAATTCTGAAAGAGATGGGCATACCAGACCACCTGACCTGCCTCTTGAGAAACCTGTATGCAGGTCTGGAAGCAACAGTTAGAACTGGACATGGAACAACAGACTGGTTCCAAATAGGAAAAGGAGTACGTCAAGGCTGTATATTGTCACCCTGCTTATTTAACTTATATGCAGAGTACATCATGAGAAACGCTGGGTTGGAGGAAGCACAAGCTGGAATCAAGATTGCTGGGAGAAATATCAATAACCTCAGATATGCAGATACCACCATTATGGCAGAAAGTGCAGAAGAACTAAAGGGCCTCTTGATGAAAGTGAAAGAGGAGAGTGAAAAAGTTGGCTTAAAGCTCAACATTCAGAAAACTAAGATCATGGCATCTGGTCCCATCACTTCATGGCAGATAGATGGGGAAACAGTGGAAACAGTGATAGACTTTATTTTTCTGGGCTCCAAAATCACTGCAGATGGCGATTGCAGCAATGAAATTAAAAGACGCTTACTCCTTGGAAGAAAAGTTATGACCAACCTCAACAGCATATTAAAAAGCAGAGACATTACTTTGCCAAGAAAAGTCTGTCTAGTCAAGGCTATGGTTTTCTAGTGGTCATGTATGGATGTGAGAGTTGGACTATAAATAAAGGTGAGCGCCAAAGAATTGATACTTTTTTTAAAATATTTTATTCTACATTACAATACTGTATTTGTTTTGCCATACATTGACATGAATCAGCCCCAGGTGTACATGATCTCCCAATGCCAAAGCCCCTCCCACCTCCCACCCCATATCATCTCCCTGGATCATCCTGTGCACCAGCCCCAAGCATCCTGTATCCTGTATTGAACACAGACTGGCGCTTCATTTCTTACATGATAGTATACATGTTTCAATGCCATTCATTGAATGCCATATATATTCAATAATGCCATATATATATTCAATGCCATTCTCCCAAATCATCCCACCCGCTCCCTCACAGTCCCAAAGTCCATTCTATACCTCTGTGTCTCCTTTGTTGTCTCACATAGAGGGTCATCATTACTATCTTTCTAAATTCCATATATATGTGTCAGTATACTGTACTGGTGTTTTTCTTTCTGGCTTACTTCACTCTGTATCATCAGCTCCAGTTTCATCCATCTCATTAGAACTGAGTCAAATTTATTCTTTTTAAGGGCTGAGTAATACTCCATTGTGTATATGTACCACAGCTTTCTTATCCATTCATCTGCTGATGGACATCTAGGTTGTTTCCATGTCCTGGCTATTATAAACAATGCTGCAATGAACATTGGGGTACATGTGTCTCTTTCAATTCTGGTTTCCTCAGTGTATATGCCCAGCCAGGGATTGCTGGGTCATAAGGCAGTTCTATTTGCAATTTTTTAAGGAATCTCCACACTGTTCTCCATAGTGGCTGTACTAGTTTGCATGCCCACCAGCAGTGTAAGAGAGTTCCCTTTTCCCCACATCCTCTCCAGCATTTATTGCTTGTAGACTTTTGGATCGCAGCCATTCTGACTGGTGTGAAATGGTACCTCATTGTGGTCTTGATTTGCATTTCTCTGATAATGAGTGATGTTGAGCATCTTTTCATGTGTTTGTTAGCCATCCGTATGTCTTTGGAGAAATGCCTATTCAGTTCTTTGGCCCATTTTTTGATTGGTTCGTTTATTTTTCTGGAGTTGAGCTGGATAAGTTGCTTGTATATCTTTGAGATTAGTTGTTTGTCAGTTGTTTCATTTGCTATTGTTTTCTCCCATTGAATATAGTAAAGTTGCAGGATATAAAATCAACACTCAGAAATCCCTTGCATTCCTATACGCTAATAATGAGAAAGTAGAAAAAGAAGTTAAGGAAACAATTCCATTCACCATTGCAACGAAAAGAATAAAATACTTAGGAATATACCTACCTAAAGAAACTAAAGACCTATATATTGAAAACTATAAAACACTGATGAAAGAAATCAAAGAGGACACTAATAGATGGAGAAATATACCATGTTCATGGGTCGGAAGAGTCAATATAGTGAAAATGAGTATACTACCCAAAGCAATCTACAGATTCAATGAAATTCCTATCAAGCTACCAGCAGTATTTTTCACAGAACTAGATCAAATAATCTCAAGATTTGTATGGAAATACAAAAAACCTCAAATAGCAAAAGCAATCTTGAGAAAGAAGAATGGAACTGGAGGAATCAACTTGCCTGACTTCAGGCTCTACTACAAAGCCACAGTCATTAAGACAGTATGGTACTGGCACAAAGACAGAAATATAGATCAGTGGAACAAAATAGAAAGCCCTGAGATAAATCCACACACCTATGGACACCTTATGTTCGACAAAGGAGGCAAGAATATACAGTGGAATAAAGACAGTCTCTTTAACAGGTGGTGCTGGGAAAACTGGTCAACCACTTGTAAAAGAATGAAACTAGACCTCTTTCTAACACCACACACAAAAATAAACTCAAAATGGATTAAAGATCTAAATGTAAGACTAGAAACTATAAAACTTCTAGAGGAAAACATAGGCAAAACACTCTCCAACATAAATCACAGCAGAATCCTCTATGATCCACCTCCCAGTATAATGGAAATAAAAGCAAAAATAAACAAATGGGATCTAATTAAAATTAAAAGCTTCTGCACAGCAAAAGGAAACTATAAGCAAGGTGAATTGATACTTTTGAATTGTGGTGTTGGAGAAGACTCTTGAGAGTCCCTTGGACTGCAAGGAGATCCAACCAGTCCATCTAAAGGAGATCAGTCCTGGGTGTTCATTGGAAGGACTGATGTTGAGGCTGAAACTCTAATACTTTGGCCACCTGATGCGAAGGATGACTCATTGGAAAAGACCCTGATGCTGGGAAAGATTGAGGGCAGGAGGAGAAGGGGGACGACGGAGGATGAGATGGTTGGATGGCATCATCGACTAGATGGACATGGGTTTGGGTGGACTCTGGGAATTGGTGATGGACAGGGAGGCCTGGTGTGCTGTGGTTCATGGGGTCACAAAGAGTCTGACACGACTGAGCCACTGAACTGAACTGAACTGGGTCTTATCTGTGGCATGAGAATCTTCGATCTTTGTTACAGCATGTGGGCTCTAGTTCCCCAGCTGGGGATCAAACTTGGGCCCCCTGGATTGGGAGTGCGGAATCTTAGCCGCTGGGCCGCCAGGGAAGTCCTGCTCTCTTACTCTCTTAAACATACACACACATACACATGCACCGTCTTTCTTTCTTATTCTTTCTCTCTCTCAATGCCAAGCAACCCGGGACAAGAAGCTGTTTCCATGCCTAACTTCGCTGAACTTTAACGGGGAATACCAAGTTTGCCAAAGGTCTCCATCCACCACCTTTAATAGTGTGCAGTAATGGGGCTCCACCCCTTTCAAGACTATACCATCCTCCCCCTTATCCATGGGGGATACATTCCAAGCCCCCCCAATAAATGTCCAGAACCCTGGTTAGTACTAAACCCTATATATACTATAGGTGGGGTGGGGTGGGGTGGGGAACTATTGTATTGAAGGGTGACAGTTCTCCTTAATCACTGGGGTCTGGAAGAAACAAGGATGCTCTTTATGTTGACAATTCAAGGAATCCTATCATCAGTCATCAACCCTGATTTTGTTTCTTGTTTCTGGCCTCATTTTGTAGGCCAGACCTGCCCAGATACAGAAGTCTTTTCTTTTCCTTACTTTTAATGATAAAGCTGGTTAGAAACCACCACAGATTTGTGAATGGGCTTACTGTGAGTGCCTATGGACTGTGCAGTTTATTATTATTGTTAGCGATTTCCTTTGGGGACTCTGTTTTAATGGAAATATCCCTTTTTTTGCAGACACGACAGTCTTGATGGGGATGTACTTGGTCATTTTGTATCATCCAAAGGTCCTCGCACAAAAATAGGCCCATGAAGACTGTCCCAGGTGAAAGCCCCCTGTGACTTCTGCTTGGGAGAAGATGGACAAGCTTCCAATGTCAGAGCCTTCCTTGGACACGAAGAGGCTGGGAGAGAAGGTCAGGCCAAAGTCTGGCTTGATTGTCCGAGGCATGATGGCCGGGCCCATTGCCAGCTCCCCACAGGTGGGCCTGATGCTTGAGCTATGAGCATGATGAGCTGTGAGCTATGAACTATGAGCTGTGATGCTTGAGCTTGATGCTATGAGCATGGAAATTGAGGACGGGCATGGCTTAAGGGGTGCCTGGGTTTATTTAGGGTGCCCCACAAAACAGCTCCAGAAGGGAGGATATATATCGTGGGATGGGCAAGAATAAGGGGACTTTTATCAGTCCCTAGCTCTACTGCCAGCTCCCTGTAGGGCCATGGCCTCGTCACCTTCCCCTGCCCTCAGTTTACCCATCTTATCAAGCAGGCAGTTACCATGGTTCTATGTTCCTTTGCGGAGTGAGAACACATCGACCTAGGTTTATCTTTGCAGTTCAGGAGTGGGGGACCCAGCCAAATCTAGAGAACGTACTTATTATTTTTAAAAACATGATAGTGAAAAGAGAAAAAGAAATCCCAATCCTTATAGTTGGGTTTTGCTTTAAAAAAATTCTAAAAATTTACCACTGATGTTTTATAGTCTCCCTTAAAGAGAGGCGATGGTAGGCTCCTGTCAGGTGGGAAACTAAAGCAAAGGAGAGAATGAATGTAAAAGGAGTTTGTAAAACAAAAGAGAAACAGAACAACAAAGGAAAATCAAACACCAAACTCATAGTGTGGTGTCAGTCAAATCAGGGCGCCTAAAGCAAACCGAAAAACAGGTTATCTGTGTCCACGCTGGTCACCTCCACTCTCGGAGCAGCATGTGCACATGCAGGTGGGGCCTCAGGGGCCAGCACTGTTTTCCCAGTTCATCTGGAATTAAAGGCAAAAAGCAGCGGACCCTCTCTCCCCCCTGCCTACATCTTGTGAGATTTTCGGACAAGGTCTTTAAAGGTCTTTTGGACATGGTCTCTTGGCCATGGTCTTATTTGTTAGACCCAGGTCTCCAAGACACCTCTGAGATCTGGAATTTCATGGCTCAGAGATGGTCATGCAGTTGGAAAAGGGAAAAGTTTCTTCATTGTCTTTTCAGAAAACTAGGGGTATTCTTTATTAGTACATCAAAGCTAGACAAGTTGTTTCTTAATGTGGAATCGGAACCCATCCCAGTGAACTTTTTTTGTGTTACCAGCTTTCATTGGTTTGTCTTGCACTTTGAATGAATCTTTTACCACTGCATGGCTTAGTAACACGATGCATTGGTCACGTGAAAGTTATTGTTTTATGAAGTTATATATCCTCTGAGTGTTGACACATTTCATTATACAAGAAACCATATAAAAAATCACATTTGTTAATGTCATCACTCAACTCATCAGAAAGTTTTTAAGTATCGAGAAGCCCTCAAGTTCATTATGGCAAACATGTTTCTCCAAATTCTGATTTTTAAGGTAACTTGTATTTGATCGCCGGTGACAATATATCATTTGTTTCCCTTGAGTTCAGTTTATTTTCAAGAAAATGCCTGCCAAATATCTGTCTGAATTAACCGTAGTTCATCTGTCAGTGGTTCCGTGAAAAACAGTAGCAAGTTCAGCTCACAACTCAGATAGTTGCATATGGGGCTTTGCCTAGTCACAGCCTTCATCATCTGTATCCTGCACAATGTTTATTTATACCTCCTACTTTGTCACACAGACTGTTAAAGAGATGTCTAAACAGGATCGGGATTGGATGCAATTAACATTTTCTGTGCATCAGCACAGACATTCTTAAGTGAAATTAGCATTTTTATTGTAAGTGCAGTTGAATACCTCGAGCATTGGTATAGTTTGGTGCCTCTGCCTTGATTCGTGCCGAAGGCCCAGCAGGTTTTCCCACCAGTGCTTTTGGATCATCACTGCAAACATCAACATGGTGAAGAACGCACATCATATCTTATTATTATAATGAAAATAGTTTTGAGCTCTCTGAAAGGGTTTGGGCATGGACCCCTAAGGTTGATGGGCTATACTTTGAGAACTGGTGGACCAGATGAATGTTAGGGTCCTGTCGTACCATGACTTGCTTTTTTATACGTATTTATTTGTTTGGCAGTGCCAGGTCTTAGTTGTGGCACGAGAGATCTTCGATTTTCATTGTGGCATGAGGGGTCTTTAGTTGTGGCATGTGGGATCTAGTTCCCTGACCAAGAATTGAACCTGGGTCCCTTGCATTGGGCGCACAGAGTCTTAGCAACTGGACCACCAGGCAGGGCCTGCCTACCATGACTTTTGAATCATCAAGTCTGTGCAGTTCAGTCCCCTTCAGTACTAAAGTGTGAGGGCGAGGGCTTGGACGCGCTTTACTACTGAGAGATTGCCACAGACTCCTCCCCAAAGAAGAAAGCAGTTCTCCTTTGAGGTGTTCTTTTCCCCTGGGTTATCTGAATCTTGTGAAGGGACACTAAGGTGGCATTCCCCCAGGTTTTCTGGAAGGTGTTCTGTGGGCTTTTGAGTGCTTTGGACATATAAGAGAAGAGAGCAAGCTTTGCTAGGTATTGCATCATTTTTTACTGCTAGGTCAGCTCTGCACTTTCGAAGGATGAGTAAGAGGCTGGATTCCCTGCCCTTGGCCGGAAGTTTGGGTCTCCTTGGGAACAATGACTAATGTTTTCTTTGCTCTGTGGCAAGGAATGCCCTGGGTGGCTTTCGGAGGAGGTTTATGGTGCCTAGTAATTTCCACTGGGTGGGAACAAGACAGAATTAGATGTTCTTTTTTGGCACAGGCTTTACGATTTGGCTTAGGATTATTTCTGGAATTGCTGAGAGGTCCAGAAAAAGCTCAGCAGGTGTATTTTTGTCCCCTCCCTCTACTCCACCTCAGATGGGCCAACATGAGTCCCCATTTCACTGGTTAATGATTGATAGAGAGGACACTTCGGTTGACCCCTCTGAAGTTCCTGCATTTTGAAAGTGAGAAAGACTTGATTGCTTCCTAGGTGTAGGCCACTGAACTGGGAAGCTCTGGGGACATCAGAGAGGAAGGAATAACGGCCTCCATCACTTGGTCTACTGGCAGGAAAGGGTAGGCCATGAGTATGTCCCCGCATGGGGACAGGGGCAAAGATACTAAGCAGTGGTGGTATAACATTTGCTGCCTGCTTCGAGGGGTTGGCTCTGTGCTTCTGCCGTACATGGGTCTGGGTCTCTCCTTTAGCCCTCACTGTGGTCTTGTGGGAAGTCAGCATTACAGGTCCCCAATCCTTTATCCAAAACCTTTGGGCCAACTGTGCTTTGTAATGTAGTTTTTTTTAAACTCCAGAAAGGAAATACTGTGCATAAACCACGTACCACAGAACGCCTGAAGTAGGATTTGGTGTAGCATCCCATAAACAAAACATATCTGCCACAAAACATATGAATATTCATGCTTGAAAAAAGACCACAAGGGAATTCCCTGACAATCCAGTGGTTAAGGTTGCTCACTTTCACTGCTGAGGGCCTGGGTTTGATCCCTGGTCAGGAAACTACAATACCCCAAGCCCCATAGTATGGTGAGGGGGAAAAAAAAGACTACAAGTAACTTCATAACAATTAAAAAGAATTTGTCATAGGATTCCAACAGAAATGTTCATTTTTTTAGAGGTTTTGGGGTTTAGAAATTACAGATAGCAGATTGTAGACAGATTAGATTACAGGAAGGGCAAGTGAGGAGAAAAGTTCAGTGACTGGTCACAGGGGACATAGCTAGCAGGTGGCGATTCAGGAATCAAAACATGTCTGACCCTGGAGCTGTCTATAAGGGGTGTGGGAGGAGGCTGAGGCATGATCCTGGGGTTTATGCTCGTGGGGTGCTGTGAAAGCATGAGAGAAGTGGGGCCCCGGAGTCTCCTCAGAGGGTAGGTAGAATTTTAAGGAATTGAGGATGGAAAAGGTGGGAAGGGAACATAGTCTTGAAGTAGGTTATTTCCCACCTCCCTCCAAGGGGTCCTCACCTCTGCTTTTGTCCTTGTCCCTTCCAGGATTCCCTCCGCAGACGCTCGCTGAGGCGGTCTCCGGCCTTGAGCAGCACTACCCAGCCTCACAAGGAAGGGAGCCCACAAGAGCCTGAGCTCTCTACTCACACCCCCACCTGTCCCACCCTTCTGGAGGGACCAGCTTCCAGCACCGCCTCCACCTCTAGGAGCCCTAGGGGCCCGCTCAGCGAGCTGACCTGGGAAAAGAGGAGAACCTCGCCTGGCAGCACGCCTCACCTGCCAGGCAAAGGGGTGCTCCCCAGGGGAGTGGCAGGTGGAGAGACCTTTCTGCAGACAGTCCAGCTGTGGACAGTGGCTCAGAGGCCATCAGAACCGCCTCAAAATTCTCCCTGTCCAATGAGAATGTCCCGAAGATGCAGGAGAGGCCAGAGAGAGCGTTCGAACGGCAGGAGAGCCAGCCCACATCCCTCAGGTGAGCGTACTATGCCCGGGTGATGGTTTTTCAGAGAACCATGTAGTCCTGAGTGGCTCCTTGGGCTCTGAATGTGGCTGGTGAAGTGGGGGAAGTTATGGTAGTCATTCCACCAGGGAGAAAATAGCCCAGAGCCCACACACTAGGAAGCTTTGGGGAGGTTTCTTTGGCTCTTCTTACTTCTCAAGGGTCAGGCTGATATGGTACAAGAGAGGTATGGAAGCCAGAGGTATGATGGTGAATCAGCTCCCACAAGGCTCCTTAAGGGGCAGTTTTTTAAAACCCTATCCTGAATCCTTCTCTTTATTCTTTCACAATGAACCTTGACGATTCCTACACTGATTGATTTTTGAATGTTAAATCAACCTTACATTTCTGGAATAAAATACACTTGGCTATCATTTATTAATTTTATATATTGTTTGATTTAATTTATTAGTATTTTGTATAGGGTTTTGTATATAAATTCATGAAGGAGACTGGCTGGCAAATTTCCTTTCTTGGAACAATAGCCTTGTCAGATATTTTTTTTATCTAAAAGATATGCTAGAAGTAGTTCCTTTTTTTTTTAAATAGTCTTGGATAGTTAGTGTAAGATTGGTGTTATTTCTTCCTTAAATATTTGAGAGAATTTTCTGAGCATTGACTTAAAAGGTTTTAAATTATGAATTCAAATAAAAATTTTTAAATTAAAATTATCTTTTTTAATGTTTTTAAGATAACATTTATTTCTTTAAAGTTAGTATGTGCATAATAGGAAACCAAAAAACACAAGAAGCAAAAACAAAGTCATTCATAATCACAAGCAGTTTAGCATTTGTTTGTCTTTCTAGGTAGCATTTGTGTATTTTTCACAACTAAGCAGCTGTTTTTATGTATAATTAAAATTTTCTATTTCATTTTGTGTCAGTTTTGGCAAGTTGTATTTTTCCAAGGAATTTAGCTATTTAATTTATATTTTAACTTTATGTATATAAAATTGTAATTATAAGATCATGGCATCTGGTCCCATCACTTCACGGGAAATAGATGGGGAAACAGTGGAAACAGTGTCAGAGTTTATTTTTGGGGGCTCCAAAATCACTGAAGATGGTGACTGCAGCCATGAAATTAAAAGATGCTTACTCCTTGGAAGGAAAGTTATGACCAACCTAGATAGTATATTCAAAAGCAGAGACATTACTTTGCCAACAAAGGTCCATTCTAGTCGAGGCTATGGTTTTTCCAGTAGTCATGTATAGATGTGAGAGTTGGACTGTGAAGAAGGCTGAGCGCTGAAGAATTGATGCTTTTGAACTGTGGTGTTGGAGAAGACTCTTGAGAGTCCCTTGGACTGCAAGGAGATCCAACCAGTCCATTCTGAAGGAGATCAGTCCTGGGATTTCTTTGGAAGGAATGATGCTAAAGCTGAAACTACAGTACTTTGGTCACCTGATGCAAAGAGTTGACTCATTGGAAAAGACTCTGATGCTGGGAGGGATTGGGGGCAGGAGGAGAAGGGGACAAGAGAGGATGAGATGGCTGGATGGCGTCACTGACTCGATGGACATGAGTTTGAGTGAACTCCGGGAGCTGGTGATGAACAGGGAGGCCTGGCGTGCTGTGAGGGGTCGCAAGGAGTCGGACACGACTGAGCGACTGAACTGATAATGTCTTCTTATTGTCTTCAGTCTTCAAGATTGTCTGTGTTTCCATTCCTGATACTGGTAAATTGTGTTCTATTTCTCAGCTAGTTCTAGTAGGGGGTTGTGAATTATATGCTCTTTCTCTCAAAGAGGTAACTTTTGGCTTCGTAGGTTTCAGTTCAGTTCAGTTGCTCAGTTGTGTCCGACTCTTTGTGACCCCCATGAACTGCAGCATGCCAGGCCTCCCTGTCCATCATCAACTCCCAGAGTCTACCTAAACTCATGTCCATTGAGTTGGTGATGCCATCCAACCATCTCATCCTCTGTGTTGTAGGTTTGGTTTCTAATTTATTGATTTCCACTCTTCATTCTGCTTTCTTTGAATTTAGTTTGCTATTATTTTCTGTTTTATTGGTATGTATCTTGAATTATTGATTCTCAGCCACTTTTTCTTCTTTGTCCCTTCTTCCTCCTCCTCTTCTTCTTTTTTGGCATTTCTGATTTTAATTTTTAGGAGGTTTTTTGACTGCTATTCCAGAATTATTTTCAATATTTCTTACATATATTAACTGCTCCCGTTGAGTGTTTACTTAGTGCCTGACACTATACTGGACACTTTTCATATATTATTATATAATTCTTAAACCAGCAAGGAGTTATTCCTCAATTTACAGATGAATCCAAAGCCCATCATGCCTATAAACACCATCCTGTACTCTTTAGGTTATTGTGTTTTTGTTTATATGTGTTGTATATGTTTTAAGAAAGTGCCTGTGTGCTCAGTTGTATCTGACTCTTTACAACCCCATGGACTGTAGCCTGCCAGGCCTTCTGTCCATGGAATTTTTCAGGCAAGAATACTACAGCAGGTTGCCGTTTCCTACTCCAGGGGATCTTTCTAATTCAGGGATTGAACCTGTGTCTTCTGAATCTCCTACACAGGCAGGTGAATTCTTTACCATTGTATCACATAGCAAGCTCCTATGTACTGAGGTCCAGCCTCAGCAGAGTCCAGAGATATCCTCAGGATGGACGTCGGCGAATGAAGAAAGATAGAGAAAGAGATAAGGAAAGAATGACACAGGATGACCAAGCTTCAGTGAGCGAGGCCCCTCACTTTATTTTCAGAGAGGGCTTTTATACCCTGAGTTGTACATACAGCAAGGATAAAAATGCAGAGTCAACTCAACAGTCCATCAGTAATAGCTTTTATCGATACCAGGTTCCTTCCTTCAAGAGTCTTATTTTTGCACATTATCTTCTGGCCCAGAGGCCTGTTGATATTTTATGGCCTCTTTTTGATAAAGGTTGGTCAGCCAGAACAATAATTTTCCCTTGAAGTTTTTCTTCTTAAATTTCTAACCTGTATCACCCTAAAAGTACAGAGTTACATTTTTATGGAGCAAAGATTCAGTGGGTTACAGCAAGGAAAGAACTTATTAACTCAAAGTCTAATGTTGCTAATGCTAAAGCTGCTGCTTGTTTTTTTCTACATCCTGACTATATACACTCCCAGGAACACAATGGATAAGGGATGTGAGAACTTGGCAGTAAGCACTGGCTCAACAATGTTGAAAGAATCTGGATGAACCTGCCAAGTAAGCTAGAATGCTAACAGGGTTTGAATTGAAACACTCTTATCTTGTCCAGGAGACTTATTAACTAAAGCCCTAAGTTAACTCTTTCCAGAGAAAGGTGGTCGGGGACAGCCCCCTGTTAATATCAGAAGAGCTGATGAAAGACATAAAATAGTAAGACAGATTCTTGTTTGGGAGTAGATGCTCAAGCAGGTCCAGGGGGTCTGTCGAGTCCTGAGGCCTTGCTTATCAGGACTCTTCCCCATGACCTTGTCATGGGTGGGATGGCCCAGGAGTCCCTCGAGTCCTGCATGACCTTGTCATGGGTGGGATCTCTCGTGCTGGCTCCCGACACCTGTGTATGTTTTAAGCACTAGTAATTTACTTGCAGTGTTTTAAGCACTAGTAATTTCTGCAGGGTTGGTATAAGATAGGCATCCTAGTTTGTAGTACGGCTCTTTTAATCATTTACTGTGCATCTAATATGTGCCAGACATTGGTAGTACAAGGGAAGCTAAACAGATGTTGTCTATTAAGTCCCTTTGTGACCATGGATAAGCTAGACCTACTTTGCTTAGACATTTTTGGGCTAGTTTATTTGATACATATACATATAGAATTATTATAACTTTCTGTTGGAGAGACTTCTATTATTATGAAATTTCTCTTCATTTCTAGTAATGCTTATTGCCTTAATGTCTCTTTAGGTATAGCTACCTCAGCTTTCCTTTGATTAGTGTTTTTATGGTATATCTTTTCCATATATTCCATAAATATACCAGTTCAGTTCAGTTCAGTCGCTCAATCGTGTCCAACTCTTTGCGACCCCATGAATCGCAGCACACCAGGCCTCCCTGTTCATCGCCATCTCCCGGAGTTCACTCAAACTCATGTCCATCGAGTTGGTGATGCCATCCAGTCATCTCATCCTCGGTCATCCCCTTCTCCTCCTGCCCCCAGTCCCTCCCAGCATCAGAGTCTTTTCCAATGAGTCAACTCTTCGAATGAGGTGACCAAAGTACTAGAGTTTCAGCTTTAGCATCATTCCTTCCAAAGAAATCCCAGGGTTGATCTCCTTCAGAATGGACTGGTTGGATCTCCTTGCAGTCAAAGAGACTCTCAAGAGTCTTCTCCAACACCACAGTTCAAAAGCATCAATTCTTCGGCGCTCAGCTTTCTTCACAGTCCAACTCTCACATCCATATGTGACCACAGGAAAATCCATAGCCTTGACTAGACGGACCTTAGTCGGCAAAGTAATGTCTCTGCTTTTGAATATACTATCTAGGTTGGTCATAACTTTCCTTCCAAGGAGTAAGCATCTTTTAATTTCATGGCTGCAGTCACCATCTGCAGTGATTTTGGAGCCCCAAAAGCAAAGTCTGACACTGTTTCCACTGTTTCCCCATCTATTTCCCATGAAGTGATGGGACCGGATGCCATGATCTTCATTTTCTGAATGTTGAGCTTAAGTCAACTTTTTCACTCTCCTCTTTCACTTTCATCAAGAGGCTTTTTAGCTCCTCTACACTTTCTGCCAGAAGGGTGGTGTCATCTGCATATCTGAGGTTTTTGATATTTCTCCCTGCAATCTTGATTCCAGCTTGTGTTTCTTCCAGTCAGCGTTTCTCATGATGTATTCTGTATATAAAATAAATAAGCAGGGTGACAATATACAGCTTTGACATACTTCTTTTCCTATTTGGAACCAGTCTGTTGTTCCATGTCCAGTTCTAACTGTTGCTTCCTGACCCGCATACAGATTTCTCAAGAGGCAGGTTAGGTGGTCTGGTATTCCCATCTTGTAAGGCTCGGAGAACCGCACTCTGAAAAGGACACTCAGGGACAGCCTCTAGTGGACTGACAAAGTTTATTATCCAATTGTGTAGTTTTATAATTTTCAGGGAATAGAGCATAAGGCTGACTTGCATGTAGCCATTCCAGATAAACATTAAAGGATTCAAGCATAAAATGCAGTTCCAACCACCCAAGCCATAGCATAGCTTTGGCGAAACTCTAAAGGGAGTCTTATCATGAAACAACAGTCCTTGCTCTCAGAAACAGGTGGTCAGAAGGAAGCCTCTGAATGCTCCAAGGCTGGGCGTATTGACCCTGCGTCATCCGTTCCCAGCCTTGGGCACTCAGTGAACGCTCATAACCCTTTGTTATGCTCGTCCCAGCTTTCAAGCTTCATCATGAGGGGAGCAAATACATTTTCAGTATTTGCTTAAAGCCTTCCAGCTCCTCCACACCATCTCTTTCAGAATTTTCCACAGTTTATTGTGATCCATACAGTCAAAGGCTTTGGCATAGTCAATAAAGCAGAAATAGATGTTTTTCTGGAACTCTCTTGCTTTTTCCATGATCCAGCGGATGTTGGCAATTTGATCTGTGGTTCCTCTGCCTTTTCTAAAACCAGCTTGAACATCAAGGAGTTCACAGTTCACGTATTGCTGAAGCCTGGCTTGGAGAATTTTGAGCATTACTTTACTAGCATGTGAAATGAGGGCAATTGTGCGGTAGTTTGAGCATTCTTTGGCATTGCCTTTCTTTGGAATTGGAATGAAAACTGACCTTTTCCAGTCCTATGGCCACTGCTAAGTTTTCCAAATTTGCTGGCATATTGAGTGCAGCACATTTACAGCATCATCTTTCAGGATTTGAAACAGCTCAACCGGAATTCCATAAATATATATTTGTTCATATTTAAGGGTACCAGCTAAAAGCCTTTGGGGTTTACCAGGCTTTCCCCCCTTCAAAAGCTAATTATTAAACTGAACTAAAACAAAGCAGAACAAAAACAGGTGACCCATTTTTCCCACCGTCTACCCACCCTCAGCCGCCTTCTTTTGTAATATCTTTAAAGCTACAAATTTCCCTCCAAGTAATGCTTTGTCTGTATCCCACACATTAATATATTTTATAATCATATAATTTAGTTTAAATATTTTTCTCATTCCTGTTGTGATTTATTCTTTTGACCCATGGGTTATTTAGACATGTATTGATTAATTCAAAGCTATTTGGGCTATTTTTATGGTTATCTTTTTGTTGTTGATTTTTAGCTTATTTCTACATTGTTCATAATATATTCTCTATGATTTCAGTCAGTCCTTTTGATATTTTTGAAATTTCTTTATGGTCTAGTGTATATTTAAAGTTTATCTCCTATGGGCAACATGTATTTGGATTTTTAAATCTAGTCTGATAAATTTTTGCTTTAGTTGAAATAATTTTTGCATTTGCATTTTCCTTTTGCTTAAAGAACTTAACTTTCTTTAGTATTTCTTTAACAGGTATGTTACATTTAAAAAAATTTTTGTTTAGTGATGTGTTTATTTTGCCTTTATTTTTGAAGGATATTTCAATGGGTATAGAATTCTAGATTGGTGGTTTGTTTTTTCAGGACTTTAAATATTTCGTGCCATTGTCTTACCTTTGTATTACTCTTTTGTAGGTAGTGTGTTTTTTTTTTTTTAACCCTGACTGCTTCTGAAAGGTTGTTGTTGAATCACGATGCCGGGATTCTTGGCCCCTGGAGGAGAAGAATTCAATCCAGGGCCAGAGACGAGGCTTGATCGCTCAGAGCTTTTGTGTAACAAAGTTTTATTAAAGTATAAAGGAGATAAAGAAAGCTTCTGACATAGGCATCAGAAGGGGGTAGAAAGAGTACTCCCCTGCTAGTCTTTAGCTGGGTGTTATATAGGCACCAGCAGTCTGTTAATGAAAGAAAGGATGTCTCAAAACTTAGAATGGCACCAGGCCCCTCACCCATAAGATGTATTTTGGGATAACCTTGGCTCCAAATGGTTTATCTTGGGCCATAAAATGATTAACTTGAATCTTGAAGAAGGGCAGATCACCGTACAAATAGTTTCATTTACATAGATTAGAGGAACAATATCGGAGTATAACATACTGGTTTATCAAGTAGGTTCTGAGCCCAAAAGGCAGAACCGACTTGAAGACAGAGCTTGGGGTAAATACATAGTACATTAGCATAGCTTAAGATAAACATTTCCATAAGAAAAAGGCAATGGTTAACTTCAAGTGAAACTAGGTGCCATTATAGCAACACAGAATTTTAAGAGAAATCTCCTTTTAAATTTGTATAGAGAAGGAGAAAATATTGCTAGTTTGTTTCCTCCTGCCGCTTAAGAGAGATAAAATGTCTGACACTTGCAGGTTATTTCCTCCGTTTGGAGACCCCTCGCCTTCCTGCCTGTTACCCTCTCACTTCTCCCCACCCTTTTAAGATTTTCTCATTCTTTGATTTCAACAGAGTTACTATAATGTGCCTCAGCATTGATGATTTTTCTTTGATGAATCTGCTTGGGATATGTAGTGAAGTGAAGTGAAAGTTGCTTAGTCGTGTGTGACTCTTTGTGATTCTGTGGACTACACAGTCCATAGCATTCTCCAGGCCAGGATACTGGAGTGGGTTGCCATTCCCTTCTACAGGGGATCTCCCCATCCGAGGGACTGAACCCAGGTCTCCTTCATTGCAGGTGGGTTCTTTTCCAGCTGAGCCACAATGGGATATGTAGAACTTCCTGCAACTTGGGATTGATACCTTTCATCAGTTTCTGAAATTTTTATCTATTATCTTTTCAAATATTGCTTTTATCCCATTTTCTCTTTTCTCTCCTGGCCCTCCAGTTATACATACACTACATAGGAAAGAATGTTTTCCTGTATTTTCCATCTTTTTTTTCTTCTCTCTCTTCTTTAACCTAGATATTTTCTTTTGATCTCCCTTCTGGTTCATGTTTCTTCTCTTTTGCCATGCTATTAAATATATATAATAAATTCTTAATTTAATTATTTTTCAGTTTTATAATTTCTATTTCTTTTTAAAAATAGTCTTTTGTGAGATTCTCCATCTTTTATTTTCTTGAGCATATTATTCACAGTGATTTTAGGTTCCTGTTTGGTAACTTCCATATCTGGATCACCTATAGGTTTATTGATACTGTCTGTTTTCCTTTCAGGTTTTGGTCATTTTGTCCAGTTTCTTTGCACTGATGAACTGATTGAATTCCAGACATTGCATATGAATAATTGTAGTGTTAGACCTCATGGTCTCTTTCCAGGGATCTGTCGCCCAAAAGATCACCAAGACTCGGACTTGATGCAAACAGCAAGAGGATTTATTAGGCCAGCGCGCTGGGGTTCGATCACCACCAGGGAAGAACGAACCCCGAACGTTTGTTACAGAGCAGTTTTTAAGCAAAAAACCCCACAAACAGGTACAGCTAGGGTGGAACGACCTGATTGGTGCTCAAGTCTTGACATTTTCAGGGATAGGTTCATTTGTTATCAGGTTGACACGGCTGTCCGAGCTGCAATTTTACTGTTAACTTGTTTTTCTGGAAAATAGTTTCCTGGAATGGTTTTGAGGTAAACATCCCCCGAAAAGCCTCCCGGAGGCTGCATTCCTGAGATATGAGCCCCTTACACATCCTTGAGATAACAGTTTGTCTTAAGATTAACAGGAGGGCCTGTTTTTCCTAAGGCCCTAGTGAAACTTTAACCTTTATTTTTATTCACCTTTCCTCTCATTCCCCTCTTCTTTTAGTTTGGATTTCAATCCTGAAATCATGGGCCGAGGTCCCCCTGAGGAAGTGCTGCATGTTGTTGTCTTAACACAAGCACCTGCACAGAGCTTATCCGGTCTCGGATGAACGCAATTAAACGGTTGAGAATACAAGGCCCTATAGTGAGAAGGAGGAGTAAAATGACCAGTGGCCCCAT
The DNA here is from genome assembly GCA_917880005.1 of Nanger dama. NCBI lineage: Eukaryota > Metazoa > Chordata > Mammalia > Artiodactyla > Bovidae > Nanger > Nanger dama. The sequence continues at coordinate 32,348,634 of CAKJTW010000022.1, forward strand.
TAGGGTGGATATTAAGGTGGCAAACCACGGAGTCCTGTTAAACCAGGACTCAAACCACCCTTGGGCGCCTTCTCTTTCTTTCTGTCTATTCGCCAATCTTTCTTGTAACTTGTTCATGGAGTCAGTAATGACCCCAGAGTGGTCTACATAAAAACAGCATTCTTCTTTGAGGGCTGCACATACTCCTCCTTCTTTTAGAAACAAAAGGTCTAGGCCTCTCCGATTTTGCATCACTACTTCAGACAGAGAGGTCAGAGATTCTTTTAATTTAGTAATAGAATCTTCTAGGACTCGTAGGTCTGCATCTATGGCCTGCTGCAAACTAGCATAATACTGGGGTTGTTGAATAAGGGCTGCTGTGCCAGTTCCAACCCCAGCCGCCACCCCGAGGCCTAAGAGAGCTGCCAGAGTGATAGTCATCAGCTCTCTCTTTGCTCGGTGACCACCCTCATAAGCTTCTAGGAAAGACTCTTCGGAGTGATAGAGGAGTCGGGGCACCAGCCGCACTAGAACGCAGAAGTCAGATTATCTATTAAATACTGCCATAGACACACAGGGTGTGAGTCCTGTCTTACATGCCCACCAACCATCTCCGGGGGAATGAGATATCCTGCGTAGCTGAGGGTCTTGTCAATACTTTCACAAAGGTGAGCTTGGTGAGGAGCGGGAGAGCCTATACACAGTTCTTGGCCTGTCACAGCCGAAAGGGTGAGTCTGACTGTTCCCTGTTGCTGCCACCTACAATGGCTGGGGGAAGAGGAGCTGTTTACCATCCCTACGATTCCTGTGGCTTCATAATAAGGTGGGGGAGCTGTATAACAGAGCCAACAGGACTTAGTAGCTTCTGGGTTGGTGGCATTTAGGACCCTGAAAGCACTGTTAACGAGGTCAGCATCCTGTCCTGACTTGAGGATATGTTGTAGGGAGCCACCTGGGGTGGGGCCATTGTGGCTCCTGTTGCTGTTATTTTACCTTTTTCAGTGGGAGCTGGCTCCCGGGGATTTAGAACTGGGTTGGGACCGATAGATTGTGGGGGGGTGGAGAGTCTATTTTTAATCTGATGGAGAATGTGAGGCCATAGTAATGCCTTTTATATAGCCGTATGCCCCACGAAAAACCCCTGATCCATTCTGCGGTTTGCTTTTGTTTTGCCCTATCAGAGAATTTGATATGGAGCGGGTTGCACCAAGATTTGCATTCAGGGAGGTTCTTACTACCATCTTGGTGGTGTGTGTAGTTGGCCTTAACTGTGATAAGGTCCCAGCTGGAAGACGGCCCCCAGTAGACATCACCCGTAGTCTCACAACCCCAGTGCTGACAATAGAAATCATCTTTTCCCCCACAATTACTTGAGGCTCATTCCTGATGAAACCCCAGGCATACATACAGAGTATAAGTTCTTAACACACTTCTCCGGGGCAGATCGGGCGCACCCCCCCCCACAGTATGGGCACAGAAAGTTGCCATCAAGCCCCCCACCTGCCAGGGGCAGACGTTTGGGGAGCTTCATGAAGGTCAGAGTACCCTTCAAGGTCCCAGTCGCCTGCCGCCAATTGACAGAGGTCTGGGTAAAGTTCAGGCCACCAGGTGGTCAGTGGGGCGATATTAGTACTAGACCATATGACCCTTCCCGCTTGTGAAACTACTTGCCAAGTCAGTTGTTGAGGCTGGTGGGGATTTGACACACTCACAGTCGGGAGGATCAGGAGGAGGGTTGTGAACCCGAAGATCGGCAGAGTTTGAGCTTTAAGGGGTGAGAAGTACGGTGCGCCTTCCATTGAGGTGACGGTTCCGGAGCGGTCTTGACATGGGAAGCGTGGATCCAGGAGGAAATTCCGTCGACTTTGACGGCAGTGGGGGTGGTGAGCAGGACGATGTAGGGTCCCTTCCACCTAGGCTCTAGGTTCTGCTGCCGGTGCCGGCGGACGTAAACCGAGTCTCCCACTTGGAACGGGTGGGCCTCTCCTGGGGTGCCAGGTTGATAAGCTTCAGCGAGCTTGGTCCACACCTCTCTCTGAACCAGTTGGAGTCCTTTAAGCCTGGCATACAGATCACCATTATTAAAACTGCGGGGATCAAACCCTTCTCTGAGTGAGAGTATAGGGGGAGGAGCCCCGTATAGAATTCTCGGAAGGAGAGAGACAGAAATGGGAAGGGGTGTTCCGTACTCAGAACAAGGCTAAGGGAAGGAGCACCGTCCAGTCTGTACCGCCAGTCTCCAAGGACAATTTAGTTAGGGTCTCTTTTAGAGTCCTGTTCATCCTCTCTACCTGTCCTGAACTCTGGGGTCTGTATGCACAATGTAATTTCCAATTGGTCCCCAGAAACTTAGCTACTTCCTGGCTTATTTGGGCAGTAAAAGCTGGCCCATTATCTGACCCTATCATCTTTGGAGCCCCAAACCGCGGGAAGATTTCTTCTAAAATCTTCTTGGCCACCGTTAGTGCATTTTAGTTTTTGGTGGGGAAAGCCTCTACCCACCCCAAAAGGTATCTATGAAAACCAACAGATATTTGTTGCCATACCTTGTGGGGCACACTTTGGTGAAGTCCACTTCCTAGTAAGCCCCTGGCCTGTCTCCGCACAGCTGCTTACCTTGGCTCGTCTTGTTATGGCTGGCATTTACCTCCTGGCAAGGCTTGCAATTCTAGACTATTTGGTCAGTCAATTTGACCAGACCCGGCACCTCGCATCCTGTCTTATTTAGAAGGGAGACTAGCTTTTTAGTTCCCAAATGAGTCCAATGGTGCATTTGCTCTAGCATTTCCTTAGCCTCTTCCGCGTTCATAGCCTGTTTCTTTTTAGGTCGCGGGGAGGGGCTGCTTTCAGAGTGAGTGACTAGCAGTTCCAAAATCTTGCCTCCTGTTGCCACCTCTCACGTGACCCGATCTGCCATGTTGTTTCCCTTTGTTACTGGGGATTGATCTTTCTGATGCCCCGGGCAGTGGATTATACTGACCTTTTGGGTAACGTAAGAGCAGTTAGTAACTCCAGGATTTCATCTTTATTTTTAATTTCTTTACCAGCCGACGTGAGGAGCCCCCTTTGCTGTAGATGTTAACCCGTTTTCCTTCTGACAGTTGGAGAGCCTTTGTGAGGGCTATTAGCTTGGCTTTCTGGGCTGATGTTCCTTGCGGGAGGGCAGTCGCCCAAATCACACTAGTCCCGTCTACCACTGCAGCACCGGCCTGGCGCTTACCTTCTTCGAGGGAGCTGCTTCCATCCGTATACCACGTCACCTCAGCATCCTGAAGCGGCTGGTCGGAAAGATCTTGGCGGGTTCCGTGGACTTCAGCCAGTACTTCTTGGCAATTGTGCATCACCTCGGTTTGGCCGGAGTCTGATAGTAGTGTGGCAGGATTAAGCCCTGTTGCTGGTGCAAACTTGATCCATTCAGAGTTCAGGAGTAACGTCTGGTAGTGGGTCACTCTGGCGTTGGTCAGCCATCTCTCAAGGGGTTGGTGAATTACACTTTCTAAGGTGTGGGGCATGGTGATGATCAAGTTCTGTCCCAAAGTCAATTTATCTGCATCTTTTACCAGAACTGCCATGGTGGCCACTATACGCAAACAGTTAGGCCAGCCGGCAGCTACAGGGTCCAGTTTTTTTGACAAGTATGCCACAGGCCGATTCCATGGTCCCAGCTTTTGAGTGAGGACCTCTTTGGTGATGCCATTATTTTCTGCCACATAGAGATGGAATGGCTTGTTCATGTCTGGGAGTCCCAGGGCAGGGGCTGACAACAAGGCGCGCTTAATGTTGTCAAAAGCCTTTTGCTCGCTTTCTCCACAGATGAAGGGTGTACTGCCCTTTGTCAGGGGGTACAAAGGAGCGGCCATCTCCGCAAACCCAGGAATCCAGAGTCTGCAGAATCCTGCAGTGCCCAGGAACTCCCTGACTTGCTGGGGATTCCCAGGGGCTGGCATTCTGGCTACCACCTCTTTTCTGGCCTCCGAAAGCCATCACTTCCCGTCCTTGATTTGGTACCCCAGGTAACTGACCTGCTGCCGGCAGATCTGAGCCTTCTTGGCGGAGGCGCGGTAACCCAGGGATCCGAGTTCAGTTAGTAGGGTCTCAGTCCCCTTCCTGCACTCTTCTTTGGTATCAGTGGCCAGGAGCAAGTCATCTACGTATTGGAGCAGAGTTACCTGGGGGTTGGTGGCACGGAAATGCGTGAGGTCCTGGTGGAGGGCTTCGTCGAAGATTGTTGGCGAGTTTTTGAATCCTTGTGGCAGCCTCGTCCACGTTAGCTGTCCGGAGAATCCTGTAAGGGTGTCCTTCCACTCAAAAGCAAAAATAGGCTGACTGACAGAGCTAAGTCGCAGGCAGAAGAAGGCATCTTTTAAGTCTAAGACAGTGTACCACTTTCGGCTGGGGGGAAGTGTACTCAACAAGTTATAGGGGTTGGGTACCGTTGGATGTAGGTCGGCCACCCGCTTGTTGACTTCCCTCAGGTCCTGCACAGGCCAGTAGTCACCAGTTCCAGGTTTGCGGACTGGGAGCAGGGGGGTGTTCCAGGCTGACTAACTTGAGGAGCCATTGGATATGAGGGCGGATCCCATCTCTGGCCACTCTGCTCATCGGATACTGACGGACAGATATGGGAGTAGAGGAGGCCTTGACTTGCACCACCACTGGAGGCTGCCGGACCGCCATCCCCATGCCCGAAACTTCAGCCCAGGCTAGAGGGGGTTTTAGTCAGCCGCTCCTGCATATCGGCGGCCTCAGGGGAGGGGCCCTCAAACAGCCTGTACTCGTCTTCCAGTTTTAAAGTTAGAACCTGTAGTGGCCTCCCCTTCCTGTCTGTCACCGTAGCACCTTTGGTGAGAAAATGGATCTGAACCCCCACTTTTGTGAGCAAGTCCCGTCCCAACAAAGGGTAAGGGCATTCAGGGATCACAAGGAACGAGTGGGATACCCGGCCCACGCCAAGGTCCACTGTTCTTTGGGTAGTCCATGGATATTGCCGATACCCTGTGGTGCCCTGTACCCAGGCCTTTTTCTTAGACAACGTCCCTTCTGACTGTAACAGGACCGAGTGTTGGGCTCCAGTGTCTACCAGGAACTGCACAGGCTTCCCCTCCACCTTGAGAGTTACCCTAGGCTCGGGAGGGGGTCCGAGCCCCATCTCCCCTAATCTTCTTCTTTGAGAGCTAGGATCTTGTCAGGAGTGGAGGACTTTCCCCCTCTTCTTTTTGGGGCAGTCCCTAAGCCAATGCCCCTTTTCTTTGCGCACTGGTCTTTATCCAGAGGTGGCCTATTTCCCGCTTTACTTCCCCTGCGGTCTTTTTCTTCAGCTCTGTCTCTCCCTTTTCCCTCTCTAATTACCGTGGCCAAAATCTTAGTTAAATTTCTCTCTTGTCTCTTCTCTCTCTCTAGCTCTCGTTCATCTTGTTCCTTTCTTTTTCTCTCCTCTTGTTCTTCTTCTGTCTCCCTCTTATTGAATACTTTGTCTGCTTCCCTAACCAGATCCTGAAGGGAGAATCCTTGTAGCCCATCTAGTCTCTGCAACTTCATTCTGATGTCTGAGGCTGACTGTTCAATAAAAGCCATTGCTATAGTTGCTTTATGCTCCTCGGACGTGGGGTCATAGGGAGTAAATCGTCTAAATGCCTCCATTAACCTATCTAAAAACATGGTCGGTGACTCAGTGGATACCTGAGTCACTTCTCTTACCTTGGCCAGATTTGTGGGGCGTCTTGCAGCCCTCGGAGACCCGCCACCAGAGCCTGGCGATAAGACCCTCAGGTGCTCCCTACCTGCCGGGGAATTGTAGTCCCAGTTGGGTCTCGTCAGTGGAAAACCAGCATCTATCTCATTAGGTAGTGCCGTGGGCGTCCATCGTCTCCGGGCACATTTTTCTGGGCCTCCAGCAACACTCGCTGCCTCTCCTCGGTTGTGAGAAGAGTCTGCAGCAATTGTTGGCAGTCATCCCAAGTGGGCAGGTGCGAGAAAACAAGGGATTCTATTAGAGAAGTTAAAGCCTGTGGATTATCGGAGAATGAGGGGTTATGAGTCTTCCAATTATAGAGGTGTGAGGCGGAAAACGGCCAATACTGGAGTGGCTGATCTCCATGGTTATCGGGTGGGGGGCGTACTCCTGGAGGGGAAGGACGGCAGAGGATTCTGGGGTGGCTGCTCGGCGGCTTTGCGTCCCCGCCGCTGGGCCCTACTCTCCTCCATCCGGGGCAGGCTCGGACAGTGCAGTTGGCTGAGCCGCCGGGGCCATGGGGCATGGGTCCAGCGAGGGGACTAATGCCTGCGGATAGGGCGGCGGGTGGTCTAGGAGTAAAGATCGGTCTGAGTATCTGGGTATATCTTTTTGGCCGGAGCTTTCGCTTTTTCTTCTCCTTTTCCGCCGGTTTCAAGGTGAAAATCCCCGCCGTGGGTCCCGACGACGCTCCTGTAGAGAGAACAAAGGGCCGGACCCATGCCGGGGTGGGGGGGGGAAGAACCAGGTCCTCCCATACCATAATATAGGGCACCTGGTCTGGGTGTCCATGGGGTCCAGGAGTAAAACTACGGTCTTGACTAGGCTGACCTGTTCTGAGGAGAATGAACCTTCGGGTGGCCACCCTGTCTGAAAGCTGGGCCATTCTACTGAGCACAATGTCTGCCACTTCTCTTTCTTAACCCTTACTGATAGGTTATGTGCCCTGGTCTTAACTTCAGTCCAGTGACTTGTCGTCACTGACAAAGGGGTTGTCACAGTCTGTCCCATCGTCGAGTCATCTGGGGATGCCGCAGGAAAGACAAGTTAGGGAGAGAGAAGCAGAGTCAAGACGAAAAGGAAGAACGGCCGCCGTGTGTCTGACCAGCAAAAAGACTACAGATGGGAGCCCCAACAGGGCCCCGCTGGATTCGGATGAAGGGGGGTCAAACTGAACCCTCCTTCCAGACTGACGTCTTGGGCGTCCCCAAGGATCGTCACAGACCTGCCTCCCAGGCAGATTTCAGAAAACTCAGAAACCCAGAGTCGGACAGACTTGCGAGCGGTACCGAGTGAAAACAGAGTTAGCACAACAAGAACACACGCACGCAGAGCTCGAGCATACCTCCGAATCTGAGAGTTAGGGAGATCCAAGATGGGCGAGGGATCCCAGACGAGCCCCCAAAATGTTAGACCTCACGGTCTCTTTCCAGGGATCCGTCGCCCAAAAGATCACCAAGACTTGGACTTGATGCAAACAGCAAGAGGATTTATTAGGCCGGCGCGCCGGGTTCGATCACCACCAGGGAAGAACGAACCCTGAACGTTTGTTACAGAGCAGTTTTTAAGCAAAAAAAAAAAAAACCACAAACAGGTACAGCTAGGGGTGGAATGACCTGATTGGTGCTCAAGTCTTGACATTTTCAGGGATAGGTTCATTTGTTATCAGGTCGACACGGCTGTCCGAGCTGCAATTTTACTGTTAACTTGTTTTTCTGGAAAATAGTTTCCTGGAATGGTTTTGAGGTAAACATCCCCCAAAAAGCCTCCCGGAGGCTGCATTCCTGAGCTATGAGCCCGTTACACGTTCTTGAGATAACAGTTTGTCTTAAGATTAACAGGAGGGCCTGTTTTTCCTAAGGCCTTAGTGAAACTTTAACCTTTATTTTTATTCACCTTTCCTCTCAGTAGTGATTAATGTTGTCTGGTTAATATTATCTTCCTCCAAGAGAATTTAATTTTCTTTCAGTAGATATTAATCTCTCATTAGTTTTACACTTTGTAAAATAACTTCTGTCATTCTGTTATTTGTCCCATAACTTTGTCCATTATCTCCTTTGTTGAACAGAAATTCTTAATTTTGATATAATTAAGAAATTTCTTGTTTGGCGTATGATTTGCATTTTTCTTTATTAAGTTCATTCTTTTCTTTAGATTTTGCTGATATTCTCTTATGTTTTTCCATTAACTGTATAATTTCAGCTTTCACATTTAGGTATTTAATCTCGTGTATTTGTTAGGCTGAAAGACTCCCTTTTATTTTTCTCCATATATTCAATAGTAAGACAGTTTTCCTAGCTTTAGCTACTCTACAATTTGTTCTTTACCCCATAGACTTATGGAGCTGTCTTGATTCTTTTCTAAGTTCCCATATAGATGTTGTTGTTGCTAAGTTGTGTCCAACTCTTTTGTGACTCCATGGACTGTAGCCCACCCAGCCCCTCTGTCCATGAGATTTCCCAGGCAAGAATACTGGAGTGAGTTGCCATTTCCTTCTCCACCCATGTAGACATGGATCTGTCTTTGATCTCTCTGTATTTCATTGTTGTTTTTTTTTTTTAATAAAACACATGACCATAGCTTTTAGTACTACGGCATTGTAGTTATAGCCTATTATCTTAGCAGGATCAGTTCCCTACTTCTCCTTTCTTTTAGGATTGACAATACAGATCTTTATTCTCTGTTCACCCAACATGTCTAGCTTCTTTCTACATGAGGCAGAACTGGTTCATCCCCTTGCGGTAAAGGTCCTGCTCTCAAACCATCTCATGACTGTCTCTTTCTTGTCAGTCAGATATTCTATACTCATAGTGGTTTTCTTTGACTAACTTCACCTCCACCCCATCACCTCTAGCCTATTTTACTGTTATTACAGCATCTGGCATTGCCTGAAATGGACTCTGGAGTCTGATGACCTGAACTGGCAAACCACCTCTGGCCTTTACAACACCTATGGCCTTTGACCAGTTATTAAACCTTTGAAAGATAGTATGAACTTTGTCTTATAGGAGGAGTGAGGTGGCAGGTCAACATGCTGCCACTGGCCCCTTCCTCAGTACCAGGTGAAGTACAACTAGGGAGTGTTTAACATGTGATGTGATCACAGTGTTGATCTTTATATCAGTAATAATTTTGGGAGCTTTGTTGTTTGCTTTCTACTTACTCCCTATATGCTGAGCACTGTGCTAAACATATGTGTATCATCTCATTTGCTCTTTAGGATAATCCATTGAGGTGGATATTATTAGTTTTTTTTTCTGATGGAGAGGGGAGTTTGTCATTAAATAGTATTCTCCTGAGTTTGGAACAAATTGCCCAATAAAACAAAGGGTAGTAACTAGATTGGGGTAAAATGCATATCGTCTCTGAGATTGATAATGGAAAGATAGAAGACATAGCAGACCACGAGTCCTGGCGTGCCCAGCGTGGGACAGACTTCCTCACCTCCTCTCAGGCCCAGGCCACGAGGTGGGGGTGGGGGGCGGCCCTGGAGAGCAGCTCGCTCCCAGAGGAGACAGGGTGCAGCTGAGCCTGAGGTTCCTCTTTCCTTTCTTTCCCTAATTAGCCACTCAGACAAGACACACCTCCTTCCTCAGGATGGAGTGAATAGAAAGGAGGAGAGGAAAGGTCCATGGGGTAGACCAGCAGAACTTCCTCCAAACACCCAGGACAATCTGGGCACTGAGAACAAGCATCTTCCCTCGCCAGTGATTATTATTCCATTTTCAGTGAGAAAGCTGAGGCACAGAGGATTAAAGGAGCCTGTCAAGTTTCTGGGGAGATGCAAGTCACCTCCGTTAGGTAGCTTTGTGCTGTTGGCAGCTATACTGCCCAAAGCTGTAGCACGCTTGGTTTGAAACCAGGGCCAAAGTAACCCCACTTGATAAATCCCACAGGACACTGCCTCCTGTCCTTCCCAACCCCTCTCCAGCAGTTCTGTCTGCCCATCACTTTTTTTTTTTTTTTTTTGTTGTTCAATTCAGTAAACATAGGTCTAAGTTCTAGTGTGTATAAGATCCTGTAAACTCTTCAGGTAGAGAGTTGTGTGCATATGTAGTTCTTGTAAAACTGACAAGGGGCAGTGAGAAGACAGCAGACCTGGCTCATATGCATGGCACATGCTCCATCACTGAGGCCTAATGAAGCTGGAGGGAAGGTGGCTACCGGGGGCTTCTGCTGGGCCTTGCAGCATCAGGTTCAGGGGTGGCCATGGATGTTATACCCGGGGGCGGGGGAGTGAGCATGTGTCCTGGGAGAGGGGACAGGTGGAGGACGGGACCTGCTGAGATGTCAGGGAACATGCATGTCTGTGCAGTCAGGCCCCTTCTGACCCTGGTTCCTGAGATCTGACTCAGTTGCTGAAGGAACTATTTTCTGCTTTGATTTTTGTTTCTTTCCGGTGCCCTTTGACTTTAGAAGATACTTTAAAAATATTTAAATCGTCTGGGCTCTCACAGTGGGGGTCGTGGCTGTTTGGGGCCACCTGTCATTTGTTGCTGGCTTATCAGGACTGCCCTTGGTGTGTTTCTCTCACCATCAGTCAGATCTGCTGGGACTCTGGCCCCGACCAAAGTGATCCTGTAACCCTTGCCTCACTCTGCCTCTTCTACACGTTTGCGTGTCTTGCTATCACCTACACGCCTGGCCCAGATTAGGCCCTCTACAAACCTCACGTGCAGTACTAAGAACATATCTTCCAGTTCTTTATTTACATGTCCCAGAGCTCACTGTTTCAAGCCTGCAGTTCTGCAAGTGGCACTTGGGGAAGGTCCGTAGTCTGGTTGGGAGCAGCCTCACTCATGGTGCTTACAGCACTCTCGGGGTACGGTGGCCTGTCATTTGTCTGAGTCTGTCAGAGTAAACCCCTGGGCCTGCTCATGGCCACTTGTGCCATGCTGTGGTTGATCTTCTGCATATTAGTTCAAATGGCAGCCCACTCCAGTGTTCTTGCCTGGAGAATCCCAGGGACGAGGGAGCCTGGTGGGCTGCTGTCTATGGGGTCGCACAGAGTCGGACACGACTGAAGCGACTTAGCAGCAGCAGCAGTTCAAAGCACAGTATGCTGGATGTTTGAAAATAGGAATTGTCTTCCGCTTATGTTTTCCAGATGTGTGTAGGCTGTGGAAGCTGCAACCATGTACTTTTTGCCCAGTCTCCTTTGGAACCATGGGTGTAATCGGGGTCAGGAAGTTAAAAGCACTGTTGGCCTCCCTTGGGAGTTCAACCCATGGCAGTGCCTGCAGCAGCAGTGTCTAGCTTCTGAAAGATAGAGATCAGAATCGAGTCTCATTGGGCTAAAGTCAAGGTGATGGCAGGGCTGTGTTCTTTTTGGAGCCTCTAGGGGGAAAGGGGGCAACAGAGATTGGATGGCATGACTGACTCAATGGACATGAATTTGAGCAAACTCTGGGAGATAGTGAAGAAACAGGGAAGCCTGGTGTGCTATAGCCCATGGGGTTGCAAAGAGTAGGACACGACTGAGCAATTGAACAACAGGTGAGAATCTGTTTCCTTGTCTTTTCCAGATTCAGAAGGTCACTCACCCCCTTGCTCTGTGGCCCATTTCTCCATCTTCCCAGCCATCAGTGTTGGCTGCATCCTTCTCAGGCTCCCATTTCTCTGGTTCTCCTTTTTCTGCCTCCTTCTTCCCCTTTGAAGGATCCCTCTGGTTCCACTGGATTCCATCAGGAATATCCAGGATAGTCTGATCTCAAGATAAGTGGACCAGCAATCTTATCTCCATCTGGAACCTAATTCCCTTGCCATGTAACCCAACATTTCATAGGTTCCAAAACTTAAGAAATGAGCATTATTAGGGGTGGGCATTAACCTGCCTGCTACAGAGGGCAACTGTTTTCTTCTTACAGTGTTTAAAATCTTTTTGGTCTCCTTATGATTTTTAAAGTGCTTACTTTTAACCTCTCAAGTATCCCTTTCAACTACTTCCAGAATAATTGTGTTGTTTTTACCTTTTCCAGGCATTCTCCCCTGTTTGACTGTCTTTATGTCTCTCTTTCATGTGGGTCACCTGTGGGAAGGGAACCAGGAAAGCCCGGTCAGTCCCTGGTTGCTGTGGGATTAGGCGTGGGGAAGATGTCAGGCTCTGGGGCTGCCGTGGTGTGTCCAGTGAGCTCAAGATAGTTGTGAATTTCCTGAACGCTGATGGATGTCACCTTGGGGATGATGAATGTTTTCCCAGAAGACAAGCATAAAGAATGATGGGAATCCATGAAATTCAAGTTTAATTTCATTGGATTTTTTTAAAAAAGATATTTTCAACTGGATGTTTTAAAAGCAGAGCAGAATAGATGCTGCTTTAGGATCTGTCTCAATTCTTAATCTTGTAGTTTGTTGGGGTAGAAAGGTCCTTAGGATCCTAGCCCTTCATCTGGCAGTTGGGGAGCAGGGCTCAGGGAGCAGTGGGGAGATGACTCACCTGAGCTCTGCAGGGGTCCTGCAGTCCTTCTATAAGCTCTACTTTCACTGGCTATGTTTAGAGCTTTTGCTCAAAACATGTATGACCCTTTCTGTTCTCAGTATAAGCCTCCAGCACAGTTGTCACCAGTTAACACATGGCATTCCTATTCCTCATGCATTGATTCCCTTGGTTTCAGAGAGACTTGACTTTAGACCCTAGTTCATGGAGTTAGTCCTCAAAAATCCACATCAATTCACAGAAATATTCATTTTTTCAGTTAACTTAATAATAAATCTTTAGTGAATGCAATAGTATGCTATAGCCAGCTTGTCCTGGCTCACAGAGCCCATTGTTGCCATGTCTGATGTCAAGCTAGTAGCTTGAACTTGGTCATGGTAGGAGTATTGAAACCACATTTAGCTATGTGTGCATGCTAAGTCGTGTCTGACTCTGTGATCCCATGGACTGTAGCCCACCAGGCTCTTCTGTCCATGGAATTTTCCCAGGCAAGAACACTGGAGTGGGTTGCCATTTCTTACTCCAGGGGATCTTCCCGACCCAGGGATTGAACCTGCATCTCCTGTGTCTCCTGCATTGGCAGGCAGATTCTTTACCATTGCACCACCTGGGAAGTCCCAGAAAACTGGCAAATGCTGCAAATTAGCATCCCCCTTGGAGAAGGCAATGGTGACCCACTCCAGTACTCTTGCCTGGAAAATCCCATGGGTGGAGGAGCCTGATAGGCTGCAGTCCATGGGGTTGCTAAGAGTTGGACACGACTGAGCGACTTCACTTTCACTCTTCACTTTCATGCATTGGAGAAGGACATGGCAACCCACTCCAGTGTTCTTGCCTGGAGAATCCCAGGGATGAGGAAGCCTGGTGGGCTGCCGTCTATGGGGTCGCACACAGTCGGACACGACTGAAGTGACTTAGCAGCAGCAGCATCCCCCTCACTCACCCTGGAAAGATGATTAACTCCTGTCAGCACTCCACCTGTGATAGGCTCCTGTGTGCCAGATACAGTTCTATCCACTGGGGATTCCATGTGGATGAAACAGACTAAGTCTCTGTTCTCATGGAGTGTATACTTCTGGTGGGGAGAGGCAGCCAGCCTAACCAACCAACAGGTAAATATACAATGTACCTGTGTGCTGTGAGGAAATGTATTAATAAATCAAGGAAGTGTGATGGAGAGCCCTGGCTTTGGGGCTGCTATTTTACAAAGGGGTAGCTGGGGAAACCTTTTTGAGAAGATGCACAAAAGGAGACCAGAAGGAAGGCAGGGAACCAACTTTTGATCCCTGAAAGCAAATGCAAAGAGAGAGCAGCCATGCATATGTCCTGGGGTTGCTTGTTTAGGCTGAGCAGAAGAGGTAGAGAGGAGGAGAGGGAGGGGGTGAGGGGCTCAGGGGGATCTGGAGGCCTCTGAAGGTGCTGGCTTTACCTCTGGGTGATGGCAGAGCCTTTGGAGGTTAGGCAGAGGCAGGGCCTGTGGTGACTTGTGTTAAGTAGGATCCCTCTGGTTGCTGGTTGGGGTTGAGAATAGATTCAAGAGACAGGCTGAAAACAGGCAGGGGGCAATGCAGTCATCTTCGGGACAGCTGATGGTGGCTTGAATCAGGTAGTGGCAGTGAAGGTGATGAGACATGAGCTAGAGGAAACACACACACACACAGATCTTCTGCTTTTTCAGTTTAGTTTTAGTCCAGTTCACTTTTACTAAAGACCTATATTAGTTAAACAAAATAAATCTACAGAGGATTTTCACTTTTAAGGAAAAGACAAAAAGTAAAAATAGTGATCAGCGCTTTGCACTTCAGTTCAGTTCAGTTCAGTCACTCAGTCATGTCCGACTCTTTGTAACCCCATGAATCGCAGCACGCCAGGCCTCCCTGTCCATCACCAACTCCAGAGTTCACTGAGACTCACGTCCATTGAGTCCGTGATGCCATCCAGCCATCTCATCGGTCGTCCCCTTCTCCTCCTGCCCCCAATCCCTTCCAGCATCAGAGTCGTTTCCATTGAGTCAGCACTTCGCATGAGGTGGCCGAAGTACTGGAGTTTCAGCTTTAGCATCATTCTTTCCAAAGAAATCCCAGGACTGATCTCCTTCAGAATGGACTGGTTGGCTCTCCTTGCAGTCCAAGGGACTCTCAAGAGTCTTCTCCAATATCACAGTTCAAAAGCATTAATTCTTTGGCGCTCAGCTTTCTTCACAGTCCAACTCTCACATCCATACATGACCACAGGAAAAACCATAGCCTTGACTAGACGGACTTTTGTTGGCAAAGTAATGTCTCTGCTTTTGAATATGCTATCTAGGTTGGTCATAACTTTTCAAGGAGTGATTGTCTTTTAATTTCATGGCTGCAGTCACCATCTGCAGTGATTTTGGAGCCCCCAAAATAAAGTCTGACACTGTTTCCCCATCTATTTCCCGTGAAGTGATGGGACCAGATGCCATGATCTTAGTTTTCTGAATGTTGAGCTTTAAACCAACTTTTTCACTCACTTTTGCACTAAGTCGTTTCTAAGGCAGCTTTCACCAGGAACAGCCGTCAGAGTGGCACTACCAAGCCCCTTCCCCTGGAACCAGCCTCACCTCTGTGCCCGTGAGCCTCTGGGCTTGGTCTCAATTTGTTCTGTGCCTCTGTTAACAAGATGTGTCCTAAGGTCATTGCTTCTTGGCTTTACCCCATTTCAGCCTAGGAAAGCTTTCATGGGAAGGCTTTACTTTTGAGTGGAAGGGGAACCTGTAAGTGGTTGAGTCAACAGGATTTGCCCATGGATTAGATGTGTGCATTAGAGAAAAAGAGAGGCCAGGATGACGCCAAAGTTTTTGGCTGAACAACCGGGAGATAGGGTTGCTGTTCCCTGAAATGAGGAAGACGGTGGAAGGAGCAGGGTTAGGTCATGGACGTTGGGGCACAGTCAATGCCCACCTGTCGGGATATATTTTATCAAGCCAATTGTGTTTCTTTGTTAACTGGCCTCCCTGTGGCCTGTGAGTCAGGGACCTTGTGTCTGGAATCTGCAGATATGAGCAGTCAGCTGTCCTGTGGTTCTCAGTTCAGGCCCTGTTGATGCTGTGATGCAGCTGTGCATCAGTTCTCTTCTCTTCCGGCCTCGGGGTCTTAGTGAAGCCATGAAGAGGTTGTTTCTCACACCAGGACTGTTACTAGAGCCCATGTAATCGGATTGCTCACGGCTCTTCTCTGAGGACAGTAAAAGCATTTGTCTTGCCTTTAAGTCGAGCACTTGTTTTTCCTGTGTTTGCAGGTAGAATGTCTGCTTTGGTCAGATCTCCAGCCCTTTCTGGGCCTCTGTGCTCCTGTCTGTGAAGAAAGGGATTGGATGGACTGCTCTTTAGGGTCGTCTCCATCTCTGAGGACTTTCCTGGTGGCTCAGTGGTAAAGAGTCCGCTTGCCAATGCAGGAGACATGGGTTTGATCCCTGTGTTGGGAAGATCACCTGGAAAAGGAACTGGCAACCCACTCCAGTATTCTTGGACAGAGGAGCCTGGTGGGCTCTCCGTCCTGGGGTTGCAAAGACTCAGACACAACTTGGGGTCAACAACAACCACCACAGTCTCTGACAGCCCCTCATCCTCCACTTACACATGGCCTTGGATGTGTCCAGATCAAACTTTCACTTTGTCCGAGATCCAGGAATCAGTCTTTTGGCTGACCCCTGATGTTCATCTTGTGTAGAGAATGAGCATTCAAACTGGGTTCCTGTGCCATGGGAGTCCCTCCTGGACTGTGGGCTCCGCTGAGCTCTTGTAGTAAAATGATACAGGCAGGGCTCAGCGACCCAGATTCTCCTCCAGCCCTGAGCACGGGGTCTGTTGCTGGAGGCATGATGGTTTCCTGTTCCAGCTGCAGGGTTTTGACTGGGAGGCAGGCTGAGTGCTACATGGTTTAATCCTGACACCCCCGGCCCCTTTGCCTGTTACTTGTTGAATGATTTCTATCTTAGGTCAAAGTCCCAAGAACAGCTATTCTCAGACTCTGCTCCCGGACCAGAAGCACGTGCATCGCCTGGAAACGTGTTAGAAACACAGCTTGCCTGACCTGCGGAATTGGAACTTTGGGGGTGAAACCCGGCAGTGTATTTTAACAAGCCCTCCAGGTGATGGGCTGCAGGCCGAGTTTGGAGAAGCAGTGTCCTGGAAGCTAAGCCTGAGATGGAGGCTCAGGCACATGCAATCTGCTGGGGGTGTGCTCTCAGGAGAAAGGCAGTGAGGGACACATGCAAGGGCAGAGGAGGATGTGGGGGTGGGGCAGGCTCCTCCCACTGGGAGATGAGAGTGTGGACTGACCCAGAGCTGCTTCCACCTTTAAGCCAGGAGAGGGCCTATTTTTCTTGTGTCAGCCATTGGCTATGGGGGGCCCATACTGGGAGGCAGTGTGCCACCTCCTGGCTGACTTTTTGTGAAGGATAGGTCTCTGGCAAAGGGTGCAGCTGTGAGCTGTTAGCAGCCAACACAGATGGCAGCTGGAATGGGGGGTGACCAGGCGAGGGACTCCTTGCATCTTTCACATCAGTCCTCATGATTCCTTCTACACTCCCCCAGCTCCCAGTGGGATAATGGAAATAGACATTTCCAAAGCTTGCTCATGGCTCTCACCTCTGGTACATAGGATGCCCTGGTGAGGCAGGCCAAACAAGGGTCATTTACAGGTGAGGAGACAGACCCCAGAGGGGCAGGCTGGAGTGAAAGCTGATATAGGCCAGCAGACAGCCCTTCCCATTGAGACCCCTCAGTTCTCACTGTGAGAGCACCATGTTAATCCATCACTGGTGTCATAGCTGAGCAATGTCTCAGATAGGAGGTGGCTTTGAGCTCTCTTGGTGTCCAGATCCGGCACTGGGGATGTGAAAGGATGAGATGGCTCCCTGCTCTGAAGCCTATGCTCTATGTAATCGGGTGCTAAACTGTGGTCCTCACAGAAGAGTGGAAATTCCAGGAGCAGATGGGGGCTCTGTCGACAGGGCAGGGGAGCCTTGGGCTTGAAGAGGCTGCATTTAATGCAAAAACCTCATGGTGAACTAGTAACACTGGGTGAGGAACAGCTGTGATTAGCCTGCCTTGTTCTGTGTGGGTCTCTGCAGCCTGGGCACAGCCACTGCCCCACCACAGCATCAATGTCCCCGTCTCTGTCAAAGCCAGTAGTCAGTTCCCGGGATTCAACGCCTGACGTTGGGTGTGCCCCGTCCCATTTTCAGGTTTTGCAGGAGAATCGACAGTAGGTGGCAGCAGACTCACATCCATCTTCAGGACCCCCAGAGACTCTGGGTGGCCCTGTTGTGTGACCCTCCTCAGGCCCCTACCGACGAGGATGACAACGCACTTGGGTGGGAGAGAGATGAATGAGAGCCAGTCCCTCCGGTTCTCACCCTGCCCGGGCTCCAGATCATGAGCCCAGGCCTGCTGGCATCGTGAGAGGGAGCAAATGTTGCCATCTGAGGCCTGGCAGAGGCTGAGCAGAGGATGTGGTATTTGCGGTTTGTTGACTGTTCCCTCTATCTGAGCATCCCGAGTCTGACAACATCTGTACTGCCTGGGACGAGTAATGGAGAGAATCCCATTTTCATTGTCTCTGCACATTATTTGGACTTTATGTCAGACTAAGGTTTGAAATTAGCTGACTCTTGAAACATACGTCACACACAATTGCTTTCCTGTGGGCCAGAAGCCCTGGGTAGACAGGTGGCCTGCCTGGGGCTCCTGTGCTGTGCAGCTTCCCCTTCTTGCTGACCCCAGGGACCAGTCTTCTGGGGTGGCATGCTGCCCTTCACACCCGCCATTGGTCCCTGTGCCTAGCTAGTTCTCCTTCCCGCCTCTTGCCCACATTCACACTGCATGTGCATCCCCCATCCACAGTGGAATGCCACTTCTGTCTCCTCCCGAATGCTGGCCTCTCCCTAGTATTGCCCAGGAGAGTAAACATGAGAACCGACTCCAGCACACATTGGGGGCCACTTGGAGCCCTTCATGAGCAGGGTTGATGCTCTTTCCCCTGTGCAGTAATTAAAGCTGCCACATACCTTCAGTTCTGGGGTTTCTGAGTTTCTTTGATCCAATGCATCCCCCAGGGCAAAGAGACTTCTCATGACTCAAATTTCCCTTGAGATCAAGAAAGTGTGGCTAAAGAGGGAAGAGAGGTTCTACCCCCTCCTTAGAAGGAGGAATGGTCTCATTTTGTCCATCTCTGGACATCAGAATGGCAGCTCTGAGAGCCTCCCCTGCCTACGCCCGAGCCTTGCCAGCTCTGCTGCAGGCCCAGGTCCATGGCACATGGACAGAAAGATATTCCATGCAGGGGAAGCTGCTGCTGCTAGATGGAAAGAGGCCATTAATGCTCAGGGATAATTTGGGGGAGATGAGTGCCAGCAGATGGAGAAGGAAATGCAACCCACTCCAGTATTCTTGCCTAGAGAATCCCAGCGATGGGGGAGCCTAGTGGGCTGCTATCTATGGGGTCACATAGAGTCGGACACGACTGAAGTGACTTAGCAGCAGCAGCAGCAGTGCCAGCAGAGGAGGTATATGGAAGCTCATTATTTCCTGGGTGCTTTTCCTTCCTCATTCCAAGATGCCTATCAGCTGAGCTATGAGCTTCCAGCAGACTCTGGCTACCAGACCAGAGAGAGGTCCCTATAGAGATCAGCAACAGAGTCAGAATGAGAGTGAAGCAAGAGAGGTATCTGAGGTGCGAAATTTAAGGAGGCACTTGTTTCACCTGTGGTGTAGTCACCTCCGTCGACTTGAGACTGAGCGCGTCCTTAAATTTTGCATCCTAGGTACCTAATTCCAGCCTGTCCCATAGTCTGGCTGCTTCTCTTCTGCTCCTTAGTATCACGGATAATCTTTGATAGAGCACAGTGACTGATAACTCATTTTTACTTCCATGAAGTCTTTGAGGGTTGGAGTGGGCTGTATTTCTTTGTTGTCATTGTTTTCCTAGCTATATGCCTGGACCTGGAAATCTATACTGAGCAAAAGACAGTATGTGCCTCATAAGGAGAACGAAAGGGAAAATCATGCTGATTTTTTTTGGGACAGTGTCATGAAACTTAAACTGATCATCTTTAATAGAATTGGAACAATCCAAACTTTATCTTCGAGTTCACTTGGTGGCTTTCATTCACTCCTTTATTTCTTATTTATATATTCATGTAACTAACCATCCATCCAACCAACCAACCAACCAACCAACTATCCGACTCACCAACCTATCAACCCACCAGTCTACCAGCACAGCCCATCACGACTGTGATGTCCTGTATGGAAGTCATATCAAATGTTGCCTTCTTTAGGAAGCCTTTCCGATCTCTTCCCTTCTCCTCTACCTGGACGTGAGCCCCTTCTCGTACCTTTCACAGCACATGTCACACTGGAGAGAGCTGACAGGCTCCTATGTTTCTCCTGCTGGATTGTCAGCCATCTGAGTATGGAGGTGAGTTGTCTGTGCCTCCTTCAATTTTGTTCAGAATTGTTCCAAATGTATCGGATGGAGCTAAATGATAGGCTTTGCCTTGGGGAGAGGGGGAAGTGAATGTGTGATCTTCCCTTCACTCGGGGGACACATAGGAGAGTGGGACTAGTGGTTTAGCAAGTAGGGAGGTCACCTAAAAATAGGAGGCAGCATCTGTCCCAGAGCCAGATGAATGGTGCCCCTTGAGGTGTGATAGGATCTTAGAGGGGGGTGTCCTGGGCCAGGCCTCGGAGGCAGAGCAGGGCTGGGATAGACCAGTTAGGGGCCAGCCAAGGTCCTCACCACTGTGTTTGACATACTCATCTCTTTTCTGTACCATCCTCCAAGCCTGAGATTTTAGGGGAGAAGTTTGCTCGTGTCCTTGGGATCTCATTCCTAAAGACTAAAGTGGCTCCCTGGATCTTCCTCAGCCCCTCCTTTTTTCCTGGGGCCTGCATTGGGTTTGACTGTATTTGCAATATTTTTAGATGATGTGCATGTTTAGTGGCTCATGTAGAAAGAGCCTAAACTTGGAACTTTCCAAAGGATTGGGAAAGGGCATTGATTTAGGACAAAAATGGGCATCCTTGTTCCCACCCTGAGTATAACTCTGACAGGGCTGCCTGGTACCTGGGGGCCTGGGAAAAAGAGCTGAAGTCTTGCCCCTGCCAAAGCCCAGTCTGTCCTGCTGGAGGGGCCCTTCCCTCGCGAGCCCGCGGCTGCTTTTCCTAAACGGTGGCCTGATTCACTTGGGCTGCTGCCCCACCTTGCAAAGATGGCCTCTGAGGCTGAGTTCCATCGGGGGCATTCGGGGCAGAGTTCTGCAGATCACACAGATGACCCGCCGGGCTGGTTTCCTGCATAGCTGGATTCCGTGTGTGTGCCTCATTCCAGAAAATTCTATTTTGTTTTCTCTGCTCATTCCACAAGAAGTTACTAAAGCCGTGGGATTCCTTCCATTTCCTGTTGAGGTCAGTTTCGCAGCCATGGGTCCCTCAGAAGTAGGGCCGGTTCCCGATAGAGTAAACAGTCCTTGATCTCTGTCGAAATACCTGTTATTTAATTTTATTCAGTTCAACAAAGTGTTTATGGAGCGCCTCTTGCTTGTTCGAATAGTGTTGGGGAGAGAGATGCTGAAGATGTGGTTCTTGCCCCAGAGAGACTAAGACATCCACACACATAATTGTTCCACAGAATTGAAAGAAAAGAAAGAACGTGAGAAGGGTCTGGAGCTGGAGTGTGGATTGTTTCAGGGATAATTAAGCTGTTGATATCTATCGAATACTCATTCTATTGTAAGATTGTAAGAGCATTTGATGTATTACCTCATTTAATTCTGACAGTACTAGTAGGGTTATCAGTCCCATTTTACAGGTGGGAATACTGAGGCACAGAATGACTAACCAGCCTGAGTACTTGCAAGCAGTCTGGCCCTTAGGCACCTCAGTCTTAACCCCTATCCTGAGGCTGCTGTCTGAGGAAGGGCTGATGGGGAGCTGACCTGGTCAAGGACTGAGAGGGTTGGTCTGGCAATTCAGGGAGTGGATGCATGCCAAGCTGAGAGGCTAGTGAGAGCAAGTGTGAAGAGGTGGACGAGGTGGGACCCAGGGCATATCTGGGGACCAGGATGAGAGGAGACTGAAAGACTGGATGGTGCTTGAGAGTCAAGTTAAAGAGCAATAGAGAGAAACAGAAAGTCCTCTGCCATTTTTAGTTAGGTGGTGGTGGGTTTTTTGTTTTTTTTTAACTAGTTAGTGCTGTACTTCAGGAAGATTAGTCTGGGTACGCTGCAGGACTAAGAAGGGTGACCGAGAGCAGGAGCCGACATAGAAGGTGTGGTGGGCCCTGACCCAGCTGTACAGAGGGGCGAGGAGCAGGAGATCTGGGAGGAGAGTCCTTGGGACTTGGCGTGCAGGGAGTTTGTAGGCCTGGAGGGGCTGGGAGGCTGGGCATGCAGATGGCAGGGAGAGGGGACTCGATAGGAGAGGAACTGGGTCAGGAAGCGGAGGAGGAGGCTGTTCCTGGAGGTTTCCAGTGGGGCTGTTATTTCCACAGTCAGGAGTGAGGCAGAAACACAGTTCCGAGAGGCTGAGAGAGGGGTGTCTGGGAGGGGCTGAGAGCTGAAGTCTTTGGAGGGGGTGATGTCCAGGGGTCTAGGATAAAGGTGTCAGGGTCAGAGTCCTGCAGTGGGAGAGGCACGTGTTTGGTGTGGTAAGGAAGAGGAGAGGGTCGAGCCCTTGACTGGGAATTTGGGACGGTCACTGGGTCTGGTGATGGAGTGGCTTTGGAGAGAGCACTTTCAGTAGGGACTGGAGACAGGACGTCTCCTGCGGAGGGTGAGGACACACAGGAGAACACGGGGCTTTTTCAAAGAAGTTAGAGGGGATGGGGAAGTAGGGACAGAACGGCAGTTCAGAAGGGGAGAGGGTTAGGGAGCAGAGTCTTTGCCTCCAGAACGGGAGAGATGTGAGTGCGTCTGTAAGCCAAGGGCTGGGTGCCAGCCGCAGAGGGAAGAGGCTGATGGTTCACAGAGACCCCAAGGAGGCAGGAAGCGCATGCTGGGGCAGGCTGGGAGTGGGCAGCTGCCACAGCAGTCAGCTTAATTTTCTGCCACGCTCCACGATGATAATTGATGTCCATAAAGACGGGCCCAGGGCATTACAAGTTCCCAGAGTACCTTTGAAATCCTCAGTGAAAGAGCCAATTCTGCTCAGCAGTTTTTGGGTTCTTTGAAATGTATTCCAATTAAGCAAAGCTTTGTTAAGTTACTGAGGACTGCTGTTTGGGAAACATAGCATTTTATTGTATTCTGAGACTGTGCAATGGGGCTCTCCATCTATAATATATTTGGCAACTCAGCATGGTGGGTTGAAAGGGCCCACAATTTAGAACTGGACAGATCTACCTCTTACTAACAGGGTGACCTCAGGCACAGTGTGTGTGTGTGTTTTAAAAAAATTTGTTACAACTTCATTTCTTCATCTAAGAAATGGGATGAGGTACCTACTTTTATGTTTATGTTATTTTTATATTGTGAAGAGTCAGCGAAATAATGTATGTAAAATGTTGGGCTTACAAACATTAATAAATACCTATGTTCTTGCCTACTATTTAGTTACCCCAAATGCCCTGTGTCTCAAGTGGCTGGATGCATTTCTGAATAAATGGGCATTTTGTAAGAAAGGGATGGCAAGTGAGAGATTAGAGGCAGATTATATACGATGGTGATGGTCAAAGAGGAATGTTCAGCCCTGTTGTGTGGGTCACAGTCGAGGATGCTGAGGCTCAGGGTGCAGGCTGGGGCCCCAGACCCAGGCTTAGGGCAGTCCCTGCTCTGTAGAGGGTGGCCACTCCGTGCACTGAGGGCCCAGGGGAGGTGTTTACACATCATTCTGTTTTCCAGAAGCTCTCCCGAGGCCAGGCCTGGACAGTGGGCTGGCACAGTGAATGGCCCTTGCTTGGCTCACACAGCTATGGTCCCTGCTCTCAAGGCTGCTGCTCATGGCCCTAGGCTTCATTAGATTCTGTAAAGGGGTAAACAGCAACGGGAAGTCCATGATGGACGATGGAGCTCCTATAAGTGATGACAGTGTTTCCTTTGGTCCCAGTTCACTTTGTTTGGCCCTCTCCCTTCTTATTTTGAATAAGGAAGAAAAATGGAGCAAACTCAAAAAGTCACTGATGGAAACCAAAAAGGACTCTGATGCTGGGAAAGACTGAGGGCGGGAGGAGAAGGGGGCCACAGAGGATGAGATGGTTGGATAGCATCACCGACTTGATGGACGTGAGTTTGAACAACTCCAGGAGCTAGTGAAGGACAGGGAAGCCTGGCGTGCTGCAGTCCCTGGGGTTGCAAAGAGTCAGATATGACTTAGCAACTGAACAGCAATAACAGCTTATCTGAGAACTGGAGGCTCTTTTGCAAGACAGCCTCATTTTTTACTCACCTCCTCATGGAGCAATGACACATGGAGTGTTCCTGCTCCAGAAGCTACTATGCAGAGGGCAGATGAACTTATAAGGACATTTCAACAAGTGTCTAGGAACCAGTGCCAGAAGCTGCCAAGGAAATCCAGCCACACCACTCTACAACCCAGAGCCTCACCTCCCACAGTGTATTAAAAGAAGAAAAGAGAACTTGAAAGTATCCATGTTAGACAAAACCCCCAAACAGATCTGGCCTATTAAAGACATCATGACTAATTTATGATTCTTTTTAAAGAAAATAACTCCAAAAGGATAGACTTATCAGATGCAGGAATCTGGGAGAGCTTAAACAAAGATCCTGGTTTTAAAAAGTGTTGTCATACAAATAAACCCCATGTGGATTTTGCAGGAGACTGTTCTTATTCTTACGAATTAAGGCCATAGTAACATCTGCAACTTGCTTTCAGATAGTTTAGCAAAAAAAAAAAAAAAAAAGTGTGTGCGTATGTGTGTGTGTTTGGAGAGAGAGAGGGAGATGTAGAGAGGGAAAGCAAATACCACAAAAGAGTAACAATTTGTCACTGTTAGTGAAGCGTATACTGATGTTATTGTATTCATTCTTTCAATTTTCCCATAGGCTTAACATTTTTCAAAATATAAAGGGAAAATATATATGGAACAAATAGAAAAAATGGTCAGTAGGATCTATTTTTTAATCTCTCAGTAAAGATCACGAAGAATGTAATAGGGTCATTAAATGCTGGAATCTGGGTGAGGTGATAGTATAGACCCAAGGCGAGCCCGGGAGACACTGAGGGAACACCCTAACTCAGCCTCTTCTTGCTTTATATGGGCATCCTCAAGTCCTTCCATCTCCAAGGAACCAGTGACTGCGACAGAGCAAGAACTTGAATGTGTTTTCCGGATGCACAGAAAGCAGCCTCCACTGGTGTCGTCCTGGGGGCCACTGGGAAGTCCACTCTTACCTCCCTTCTCACATCCATCTTCCCCCACCCACGCTGCTGGGCCTGGAGTCTGCACGCCCACAGTACAAGCTGGCCGCACTTCGCTCTCTGGACATTCTGGATGTTTTCTCGAAACTCAGAATCCTTTGATTACACCCACACCGTGAGGCTCAACGTGACATTTCCAACAGGAGACTGCCCATCGTGGGTCCAGCTGCTTCATCTGGTTTTTCTATTTGTCCTGGAAAAGGCTCCAGATACATTTGGTCAACGCTCTTCCTGTTGGCCATGCTTCTGGGACCATTTCTCGCCCACGCAGTCCAGCAGAGGCTGCAGTCTGTAAGTCCCCGCACGTCCACTCTGCCGGGGGCCAGGTCACCCCTGCAGAAGGGTGTGGCTGCCTGGAGAAGCAGGACTCCCGGAGGGTTTTGCAGGGCATATGTTTTCAGTCTCCTTCGTGGTATGTTATTCGCATTTAGATCCCTAGAAACCAAGGGAGCCAGAACCTTGCCAAAGGGCTTCTTCATTCCACTTCTGCAGAAGTTTCACTATCAAGGAGAAAAGAGAATGTGCTGCTTTGATTTTTTTTTTCCTTCTTGCAAACTCTCACAGAATATTGTTATCGCATAAGGATCTGGGAAGGAATACTTGCTCTGTGCTAAAATCCAAAGTCTCTACTTGACTTCTGTGTGAGGGAGGTCCTTTGCACCCCGTACTTTGGGGCTCTTGGAAAGTTCCAGCACAGATTCCCCACCTTTGAGAGCTGTGTTTATCAGCATCCCAGCTCCCACTGAATGCCCATGCCTCCCAGGTTCTCCACCTGTGAGCCCCCCATGATGAATTCCTAGGAATCCTTCTGGGAGACAGGGATGGGAACCCCAAGAGGGGAGAGCAAGGGCTGTCACACTCTTGTTGGTACCTGAGGACCCTCACCCCCCACGTCAAGTGCAGACACTGCCTGGAGAGGCACAGGGAGGCGGCCCAGCTGGCTCAGGGACATGGCTAATTTTAGTCCAGGGTGTGCATGTCCTGATGGGGACTGGCTTACCTAGGGAAATTCCACAGCTCTCCAGTTTTATGTGTTTGAGTGGTGTAATGCTCTGAGTTTGCAAAGCTCCCTTGGATCTAAAGCAGCATCCCTTTCTCCTTTTTCTAAGAAAGACCCATAAAACAATAAGTCTTCTGTGTTTTTGGAGTAGGTAAAAATTTCCTGGAGATTCCTTTGTGTGTGTGTGATGGGACAGCATGCGGTGGAAGAAAGATGGGCTCCAGGAGCCACTCTTGGCTGGGTACAGAATGCTCTGTACGAACTTGCACAAGACAATCATAGGGTGCCTGGGGTGGAGGAGACAGTGGGCTTCTGTTGGTAGGATGGGTCATCTCTGGGTGGGAATTCATGGATCAGCAAAATACAAACAAAAATGCCAAAACAAACTGCCTGGAATCATGTTCAGATCCAGACGTTGTGGGCCTGAAACTTACACAGTTTGGGTGTCTCTTGAAGATAAAGAACATACACCTACCTCATTTTTGCAAATCTGACAAAAATAGAAGACTGTGCCTACACTAGGGCCTCGTGAGAGGGCCTGTGCAAGAGGGTCCCTGAAGCTTAAGTCCCATAAACTTCATGGTAAATCAGACACATTACTTTGCCAACAAATGTCCGTCTAGTCAAAGCTATGGTTTTTCCAATAGTCATGTATGGATGTGAGAGTTGGATTGTAAAGAAACCTGAGCACCGAAAAACTGATGCTTTTGAACTCTGGTGTTGGAGAAGACTCTTGAGAGTCCCTTGAAAGACTCTCGCAGACTCTTGAGAGACTGCGAGGAGATCCAACCAGCCCATCCTAAAGGAAATCAGCCCTGAATATTCATTGGAAGGACTGATGCTGAAGCTCAAGCTCCAATACTTTGGCCACCTGATCTGAAGAACTGACTCGTTGGAAAAGACTCTGATGCTGGGAAAGATTGAAAGCAGGAGGAGAAGGGGATGACAGAAGATGAGATGGTTGGATGGCATCACGGACTCAACGGACAGGAGTTTGAGCAAGCTCCAGGAGTTGGTGATGGACAGGGAAGCCTGGTGAGCTACAATCCATGGGGTCACAAAGAGTCGGACACGAGTGAGCGACTGAACTGAACTGAAATCAGATACTCTTCAGGTTGTTATTATTATTTACTTTTCTTGCTAAGTAAGAACATTAGAACAATTATGTAAAATTTAAATATATATCCAATCTTGAAAGAAAAGTCCCAGCTTTGAAATGAACAAATTAAGCCTAAGGCAAGATTCACTGTATTGTTACCTATGGCCCCCATTTGGTCATAGACTTGTGTGCCAAGGACTGGTCTGTGCTGGAATATTTCTGACCTTCCAAACCTCAGTGTCCTCACTTTTGAAATTAGGGCTAAAACGTCCCTTCGCTGCTTCTCTGCAGCAAAGCTGCTTATGAGAAAAAACAAAACAAAACAAACCAACCTGTGCTTTCAAGGTGCTTGGTAAAGTAGAAATTAAGCACCTAAATAAACACTTCTTATTGTAAAGACAAAAATTAGAACCCTTAGACTGTCACAGAAAGGACAGTGGAAGCTCAGGGCAAGGGAGGATTCATCCACATCTGCTTGGGGAAAGACAGGAGCTCCAGAAAAAAAGGTATAATTCAAGTGTACACCTCCTCACCTTTTTGAAAAGTAAATGAACCCCAGTTTCTTTATTTTCAAATTGATATGAAGTTAACCCTGGACCCAGACAGTGTTGTTTCAAACTTGCTGCTTTAGGCCCTTTTATTAATGCTTAATGCAGGGAAACATTTTGTGAGTTCAAAATGAAAATATTTCACTCTAGAAGTTGTTTTAAGCCACCCTTTGGCCTATTTTATCAAACAGAACTCAAGTGGGTTTAACATTTAATGGGACTCGGAAAAAGTCCCATTTTCATTGGGACAGCTCCTTCCCGGGGTGTGTAGTCCTTTATTCGCACAGTAAAGAGCAGTCGTGGTGCCAAAAAGCAGCTTCTCCTAGAAGCCAAGTAAACATCTCCGCACAGCTTTCCAATCCACGATGGAGACCAGCGGCAACTCTTATGTAATGCCTTTCAGGCACACTTTGGAACCTTCCCTTTTATAACTCCAAGTGTGACTTTGGACTTCCTGGGACAGGGCCAAGGTCGTAGAGGCAATCCTTTCCATCCTGGGCTGTCACACGAGACTTGGGGGAGGGCAGGGCTGGGGGAATCTTTGTCTCTGACAGAATCATCCCCTCAGTTCTTCACTCCACAGTTGGGAGCCCTAATCAGAGACAGCCTTAGTGATCCCACCTGCTGGGTGCGCAGTCTGGGGCTCCTGGGGGAGGGGGCGAAGCTCCTGGTGTGGGCCAGGTACCGCCTCATGCCTCTTGCTCCAGCCCTGGTGATTGGGCTCTTCCAGCATCCCACAGGGTCTTCCCAGGTGGCTCAGAGGTAAAGAACCCACCTGCCAATGCAGGAGACGCAGGTTTGCTCTTTGGGTCCAGAAGATCCTCTGGAGAAGGAAATGGCAACTCACTCTTATATTCTTGCCTGGAGAATCAATCCCATGAACAAAGGAGCCTGGAGGGCTGTAGTCCATGGGGTCGCAAAAAGTAGGATAAGACTTAGTGACTAAACAACAACAACAAGCATTCCACAGTGGTTGGGCTTGGCTGAGCCACACAGCCAGTGCTGGTGGGCAGAGGGGAGGAGGTGAGACCACGGGGAAGGAGGAGCGTGGGCTGGCAGCATTCTGCCTGGTGAGCTCCACAGTGCGGGTGGTGAATGAGTGATTACTCAGTGATCTGGCCGCACCCCAGAGCTGTACTCCAGGGAGGGAGACCACTTTTCCTTCAAGAGGATATTTTTCTTCCCCTGGAGCCACCTCCTCTCTACCCACGTTTTCACTGCCTGTTGAGCAATGCCTGCCGCTGGGCACCAGTCACCTTGTGGAGCTGAGTTCAGCCACACCCAGGAAACTGCAGCCTGTGAGAAGGGCAGAAAGATAGGAGTTGGGAGAGCCATAGACCCTGCTAGTGTGCATTCATTAAGGGGAGAGCGACCACCCTGACCCAGTGCATTTTGGGTCTTTAGAAAACACAGTTGGTGCCTCCAACATCCAACATGGGATAGATGAAAATGACCTGTGGTGAGAGTCTGGAGCCTAAAGTTCTGTTTCTGGTTTTGCCCACTACACAGGGGTTCTAGGTATTAGTAAAAGCTCTCTCCTCCCCTTCCCACCCCTGACAGAGTGGCAGGATTAGATTAGATGGTCTGAGTTAGTGTTTCCAGCCCTTACAGAGGCATGAGCCTTATCTGGGTGAGGCTTCCCTGGTAAAGAATTCAGACCATAAAGAATCTGCCTGTAATGCGGGAGACCCCAGTTCAATCCCTGGGTCTGGAAGATTTCCTGGACAAGGCACTGGCTACTCCAGACACCCGCTCAGCTTCCAGAGGGAGCATCTGTTGAATACTAGTATGCCAAGGTCTTGTGCCAAACTGAGAGAATAACATGAAGGAAGGTCACAGCTGGTACAGTTTTGTTTTGCGAATTGTGTGCCCTGGAGAAACCCTCCCAGTCTGATGCTTTGGTGACCCGGGGTAAATTTCTTCTCTGTTCCTGGAATGTGCCAGAATCCAGCCCCACTCAGGGAAGGAGAATTGTCGGGCTTGGTTTTGGATCTTGCTCTGGCTCTGCACGCTTCTGGCCAAGGGTGTGTGTGCCAGAGTCTGTGAGGAGGGGCGCACACAGAAAGATAGTTGAACTGAGAGATCTTCACCCCACAAAGAACAATGGTTCAGGAGGTGAGAGTACGTGTGTTCTCTCCAGCTCAATGGGACAAGCCGATGGCTTTTCCAGGAGGATGCAGGGCCGTTGGGGACCCCCCTCCCAGTCCGTTCTCACCAGGCGATCCCTATCTTTGTCCCACCTTTGTCCAGCCCGGATGAGAGAGTCTTGGGTATGCAGCCCAATTCCCAATTAAAGTCATTCACTCGCTTCAGGAAGATAATTTATTTGGGCTGAATTGTTAAGGCAGATTGCTTTCACAGTATCCAAGCAGAGTGCTTTCTCACAGGAAATGTCAGACCAGGCAGTTCTAGTCAGGTTTTCCACATCCGTAAGAGAAGAGAGGGGAAAAAAAAAAAAAGATTCCTTTTATATGTTGAAGGTCAACAGTTGGAGAACTGACAACTGCCGGGTATAAAACTGAGATGTGTACACACGATGACTTCTTGATAACCCAGCCCTTGATGAGACCTCCTGTTCTTTGACGGCTTAATTTTAAAACGCCTGTTGATGTGGCGGCCCAGGAAGGTGGAGCTCTTCCCGAGGCTGGGACGTGGATCCCTCGGGCTGAGCGCCCGGAAGGTGGAGACACTGGCGGAGCCCCTTTTCTTACTCCAGAGCACGGTTTCCTAATCTGTAAGCCCAAAGGTGATGCCAGGTGACTATCCAAGTGCCTTCCAAGTCTAACTCACTGTGATTCTGCACCTTGTGCCTTCTTCTGGGGGAGCTTGGCCGAGCCTCTCTGGGAAGCCAGAGAGAAACAGAGGGCAGGAAAATCGAAAGAAGAAACCCTTTCTTCTTTGGAGAAGTTTTTTAAAAGTTCTTTTATATTAGCTTGCCCTCAGGGATCCCCCTCACTAAGGCTAACCCCTTCTGAAGTTCAGTCTTTAATAAGAGCCGTTAAGGCCAGGGCTGTGCAGAGTCACTGTTGGGAGGACAGGAATACTGGAGCGGGTAGCCTTTCCCTTCTCCAGGGGATCTTCCCAGCCCAGGGATCGAAACCAGGTCTCCTGCATTGCAGGCGGATTCTTTACCAAGCGGTGGTGGGTATGCAAATTTGTGAATGCATTATATGCCACTGGGTTGTTCACTTTAAAATGGCTGATTTTTTTTTTTTTTAAAGAAGAAAACAAAGTAAAAGTATGGCAAAAGGAAAGTATAAAATATAACAGGACAAATAACTTCAAGTATATCAATAATTATATTAAAGATGAACAAATTAAACTCGCCAGTTAAAAGACAAAGACACTCAATCGATTTTTTAAATTAGCACCATGGTATTTCATATGATACATGTGAAAAAAAGGAGAAAAGCTAAGCACAGGGAAACGGGGAAAAATAAATCCCTTGGATGCCAACCATTTAAAAGCTAATAGCTAAACACTATTGGATAAAAATCAAAATAGAATGAAAAACAGTATGAGTGATAAACCTACTTGTTACAGAATAACAAAAGGAGGAATTTGACATGAAAATTTAGCCCAACATGAACCTCTGTAAAATGGTTAATAATTGTCCTGCCTCAAACATTTGTGGTGAGAACTCAACAAGTTAATACATCAAGTGCTGAGAATAGTATCTGGCAGAGTAATTGCTATGTGTTAGCTGAGATGACTTAAAGTTTTCAGTTTAATCAATATCTCGACTCCTTCAAAAGAAATGTAAGGCTTTTAGAAAGCTTTAATTCTGATCATTTCCCCCTCCCAGGTTCCCTGTTTTCTTGTTGTCTAGTATTATCCCTTTGTTTGCAAAAACTTTCTCTAGGTTAGCTGTTATTGCCAGCTCTCATTTAGGTTTCTCTAAATGTTCACAGATTGCTTTTCTGCCGTTGCTTGCATCCTGCTCTTTCCCTCTGGGTTCAGTTTTCTTCTGCAGTTAGTCTCTTAGTGGTTCATTCATTCCTGTGGTGGTTAACATTTTTAGTCTTTGTCTGAAAATGTTTTCATTTTGTCCTTACCTTTGATATTTTGAGCACTAAAGGTGTTTTTGTTGAAGTAGCTGTTGTTTATAGATGGCCCACCTTTCTCTAGGGCTTTTCTCATGTCTTTAGTTTTCTGTAGTTTCAAGATGACATGTCTAGGTGTGCGTTTACTTTCACGTGTACTGTTTGAAATTTATTATATTTCTCTGAGGATTCATGTCTGGTAGATTATTAGCAATTATCTTTGTAATAATTTCCTCTCTCATATTCTCTTTATCCTTTCTTTCTGGAACTCCTTTTATTTATTTTTTTAACTAATTTATTTTTTGGCTGCACCATGCAGCAAGTGGGATCTTAGGTCCCCAATCAGGGACTGAACTTGTACCCCCTACAGTAGAAATATAGAGTCTTCACCACTGTACCACCAGGGAAGTCCTTGGATCTCCTTTTAGAGGTATAGTAGGCTTAAAATTTTTTCCTCCATGTCTCTTATTTGTTCTTTCATATATTTGATCTCTGACCTGCATTCTGAATAAATGTCATCTCATTGTTCCCAGTGATTTATTATCTCTTTGCTGTATCTAATCTCCTTTTTTAAGTTTTCCAATAGTTTCCCCCAACTTTAAAAATGTTCTAACCCATAGAAAAGTTGAAAGAATAGTACATGAAACCTACCATATGTAATTCTAAGATTTTTTTGGATTTCTTTTCTCTCTCCTCTTCTTCCCTCGTCCACAGATATTTTTGATGGTTGATTTGAAACTGAAATTTGAATATTATGGCATTTCACCCTTAAATATTTCAGTTTGTGTCTCCTAAGGACAAGAGTATAACCATAGCACCAGTATCAAAGCCGAAACATTTCATGTTGACTCAGTAGCATCCACTGATGTAAAGCCCTTGAT
The DNA here is from genome assembly GCA_917880005.1 of Nanger dama. NCBI lineage: Eukaryota > Metazoa > Chordata > Mammalia > Artiodactyla > Bovidae > Nanger > Nanger dama. Next base: position 32,380,757 of record CAKJTW010000022.1, read on the forward strand.
CAGGTTTCTCCCAGATGGCTCCAAAATGTTCTTTGGGCTTTAGTTTTTCAACCCAGGATCCATTTAAAGTTCACTTGTGTTTGGTTGCCATGTCTCTCCAATCTCTTTCAGTCTCAAATAATTTCGCTCTCTTTTTAGTTCTTCATGAAGAATGTAGGCTCTTGTCTCATAGAATAACCACATTCTAGATATGTCTGTTTCATTACTGGGTTTATGTTAAACGGTTTTGGTTAAAGACAATACTTACGTGATACTGTGTACCTCCCATTACTTCGTATCAGGAGCACATGATGTAAGTTTATTTTTGGCGATGTGATGCTAAGTTGTATCAGTCCTCTAGGGTTTCTGCCAATCTCTCTGTTATCATAAAGGCAACCTTCCCCTTTGGGATTAATAAGGACTCTGTAACTTTTAGACCATGTGAGTATCCTGTGCCTCAAAACCTCTTAGCCTATGGTTTGAATATCCGTTGATATTAGAAATATAAAAAATGGCGATTTCTTAACTTTTATCATTTTATCATTCCTTTTCCGTTTACTAGGTGGCATGTTTCATAGAGAAGAGCATTCTGTCACCTGCCCCTGCCCCTCCTTCCTCCTCTATTAGCAGACTCATGGATTTAAAACAAAATATGTATTTATATGGTGTTATCCATCACCATCGTTGTATGCCCCAAGGCTTCTCACTTTTCATGACTGTATTTGCTTGTCAGAGCAGCCCATCCTTTTCTCATAGTGTCTGTTTCTTTTTGTACAATTTCCATTCCTTTTAAAAATATTCCCCTGGTCTCTCTAATTACAGCCTCTTTTAGATTGCTGTTCTGTTATCTCAAGTTCTTAAGAGTCCTATTTGTTGTGTCAGTTGACTTTCACTTATGGTGGACCATCTCATATATTTAACAGGTTTTTTGTTTGTTTGTTTTAAGCATATTTTTAGTTGGGACTCAAAAAAAAAAACCAAACAAACCAAAAACCAACTCTCTCTCTCCTGGGGAAGCTAGCTTGTAGAGCTCCTACTTGCTTTGTAGACGTGTATCTCCAGATAATTTCACATTGCTTCAGTGAGGTGTGCTGGGAAACTTTATGTGAATTTCTTATGTTCTGGATTGTCATGCAACATGTTGTTGTGTTAGTCGCTTGTCCAACTCTTTGCAATCCCGTGTTCTATCCATGGAATTCTCTAGGCAAGAATACTGGAGTGGGTTGCCATTGCCTTCAGGATCTTCCTGACCCGGGGATTGAACCAAGGTCTCCTGCATTGCAGGCAGATTCTTTACCATCTGAGCCACCAGGGAAGCAACATGAGTGGGATTAATTCACAGTGGGTTCAGTGTTTTCATCAAATAGACTATATAGTAAGTGAACAATGTCCTTCCTCTCATGGGATAGCTTTCTTTCGTAATCATAACTAGTTTAGTCAAGTATCCAGTACCAAACACAGGGGAAAGTACAGCTCCTTGTCTGTTTTTATGCTAAGATCTGGTGAACTATTCTGGGTGTTCGGTGCAAAAGCAGTTGAACATCTCAAAGAATAGCTCGAGCTGGGCAAGTCAGTCCTCTCAGAGCTCGCCCACCTTGTCATGTTCCACAGCCATGCTCAGACTTTCTCCAGAGTATAGCTGAGGCATCTGATGCCTGCAGAGGTGAGTGTCTTGCTTAGGGTCACTCAGAGTTGGGGGATCAAGGGCAAAAACTCTGGTCTCTGAGTGGCTCTTTCTACCCACCCAAGACCCAGTTATCCAGGGATTGAGTCCGGGCTCTGTGTAGCCCTGAATACCTGCAGTGCCCTAGCCTTTGCCCCTTCTGGGGGTGGGGAGTGTGGAGCCCAAGGAGGATCTCGACTGGAAAACGGAGGCCTTGGTCCCAGCAGGCAAGTGGGTGTTTCCAGCCTGGCTCCCTAGATTTATTAGATGTGCACTTTGACACATGTCTCTAGGTTATCTGTACAATCGCATTTTGAAAGTGTTTTGAATCCTTGATTTATCTTTTTGTCATTGTTGCTCATAATAGTTTTCACTCAAAGGCAAGAACATGCTTTTAAACTGACCTTTTCAACTGTGTAATGCTTATGCCACAAAGGGGCACATGAAAGGAACAATAGCACATTCCCTAAGTGTGAGCGTGACTGAAGTGTCCTCTGGTGAGGAGATTTATGGGAAGCGGCACACAGCATCTGAGCCTGACTCTTGTGGCTGATGGATGGCCTCAGGGTGGAAGTCTCATGACCGGGAAGAGGCCCAGCTGAACCCTGCACAGCGGGAACATCATCCTTGCCCTCTCCCTGCGGCTCCTGCCAGTCTGCGTGCTCCCGCAGCTTTGCCCTTGGGAACCAAGGGGACCATGTGGGAGGTGTAGGTTTTGTCTTCTGGTCCACAGGCAGCCATGGAGAGTTCTGGGCAGGGAAAGGAAGCATCAAGTATAAGAAAGAGCAAAACAGCATTTGGAGCCAGAGGCCTGGGTTTGAGCCCTGGCCCTGGCACCTCTAAGTTGAGTGACCTGTGTGAGCCGCCTAGCTTGTGTGAGGCTCATTCTGGTATTTGGCACCCATTTTTGGAGCAGCGACTAGGTGCAGGGCACACAGGACACAGAGGCCGTCGAGAGAATGCTGTGGTCCATTGTTCCTCCTTGGTGTTTCTCTCTCTGTGTGTATTAGTTTCCCATGGCTGCTCCAGCAAATTACCCACTAATTTAGGGACTTAAAGCAACATGAATTACTGTCTTGCTGTTCTGGAAGACTGAAGTCTGAAATCAGTTCCACTGTGTGAAAGCCAAGGTGTTGGCAGGGCTAGCTGTTTAACAGCTAGAATCTGTTTCCTTGCCTTTTCAGCTCTTCATGGCCGCCTTCATTTCTTGCCTTGTGGCCCCTTCCTCTATCTTGAAAGTGCATCGTTTCAACCTCTGTTTCCATTATTATCCTACCTGTTCTCTTCTATGTCCGATCTCCTTCTGTCTCCCTCTTATAAGGACATTTGTGATTAGGTTGGCCCCGTCTGGATAATCCAAGATGCTTTCTTCCATTTCAAGATCTTTAACTTAATCTCTTTGGCAAGTTCTTTTTGCCATACCAGTTACCATTTTCCTTTTCCAGGGATTAGGATGTACATATCTTTGGGGGCCATTATTCAGCCTACCGTGCCATGTCATATTGCAGTTTGTGTCTATTTATTGTACACAGCTGGGTCTCACTGGGGCAGGGAGACAGACCTGCTGGATAACTGCCACGCACTGGCTAGGTGACTGAGTGAAAAATGAATAAATGCACACTTTGGAGTTGAGAAGAAGGTAGCATTCCAACTGGGCTGAAAAGGATGAGTGTGAGTTTGCCAACGGATATTCGAATAGGAATGAACAGCTTGTGAAAAGGTGTAGAGGCGTGGGCTGAGAAGTTAGCATGGAGGACATGCAGGTGGAGCGGGCGGGTGCAGAGGGAGGTGGTGCTGGGGTGGGAGGTGGCCAGGTCACGGGCAGCCCAGTGTGCATGCTAATGGGCTTGGGTTTTCTTTTATGAGGAAGCAGTATATGTCATGTTTGCTGCCATTATCTTTGGCGTTGTCAACCATGAATTGGAACTTAGCATGGGTGCTTGGCATCTAATTCTACAACGGTTAAATTTTGTGCTGCTGCAGCTGCTGACTTACAACACCTCCCTAAAGGAGTTCAGGAGGAAGAGTGAGGCACTCTGCCCTCTGAGAAACTGGCAGGACAGGTCTTTAGATAGTTAGATAGTCTCAGGGTGGAGTTTATGAGCCCAATTATTGTATCTCCTCATATCTAGAAAAGGACTAAAATTCTTCATGGTGGTGGTTGTTTCTTGTGACTAGCAGACGCTTCATGAGGCCAGAAGAAACTTTCTACAAAAAGTATGTGCTTGACTGCATACACTCCCCCTTTTCCAAAATCACGTATATACTGCCTTTCCCTCTATGCCTTTGGAACAGTCTTTCAGAGCCCCCTGAGGAGCTGTCTCCCAGGCTGTAGACATCATATTGCCCCCAGTAAAACTTAACTTGCAGCCCTCTCATTGTGCTTTTTTTTTTTTAATTGACAGTGTCTAGTGTCATTGCCTGGGTTTGTATTTCTGTACTGCCACCACTTGCTGTGTGACTCTGGGGAGATTACTAGACCTCTCTGAGACTCAGTGCACTGACCACTTCATAAGGCTCTTCTGAGGAGGAGATGACTTTTGATGCTATAACAGTTAAAGAAATCAGAAAGCATCTGCTGTTGTAATTGCCATCATTTTTATAAATAAGATGACCGTTGTTGATGATAATGATGATGGTGAACTGTTGAAGAATTTCAGCCAGGCCGTGGCGTGGTCAGACTTTCTTTATAGAAAGATGCCTTTGACACTCGTGAAGATGTAGGGTCAGTACCAAGCAGGGCATCACCCTGGGGTCAGGAAACCAGTTAGAGGGCTGTGAGAATGATCTGGGTGACAGACAAAGAGGCAGAGAGCAGAGATGGGTACCAGAGAGATGTTGGCAGTGGGATGTGCCAGAGGCATCTTTACTCCTGATATTTCCAGCTCAAAATGGTTCAAGGTGGCTCTTAGAGGCCATCTAGCACCTATGCCCAAGTTCTTGCTTTTCAGAGTGGGATACTGAGGTGCAGCAAGGAGAGGGCCCTTTGCCTTAGTCTCTGGATCAAACAGTGACAGAGGGGATAGAAGAAATGGGACTTTGGTCCTTGCCTTCCCTTGCAGCGCAGGTGGTGGGGGAGAGGTGGGGTCGGTGGAGGTGTCTGATGAAAGCACAGTTCTTCATTGCTGGGCACTGTGCTGGGCGGCACAGCCTCTCTATTAACACCCCATCCCCGCCCCCCCCGCCCCCGCAATGTCCTTCTGCTGCCCCTCCGTGCCTTAGCTCTTCTTTCCAAGTTAACTTGTTCTTTCACCATTCCCAAGAAGGCTTGCAGAAACCTGGTAGTGTAGAAATTTTGTGGTTTCGAATTGAGGAAAGTGGGCTTGGTGGAGTGGAGGAGGACACAGGAGGCTTAGGGCTGCCTGGGAGGAAGGGGAAGGCGCTCTCTATTCCAGTGCCAGAGACAGGAACCTTGGGGTCCGAAGCGGTACGTGCTGGGGGATTCAGTACTGTGCGTCCTCCATGGTCTTCCAGTCACGGCCCTTCATACATCTTCAGGAGGAAGCCAATTCAATAGAACCTACTGTGGCAAGATTATGACTGTTACTTCAATCATATCTTATCCTGCAAGGATGTTGGAGGAAAATACATTTCAATGCTACGTTCAAAAGAGCTGTCATTTTTAACATAGTAAATGGAGTTTTCAAGAGGGTGATGTAATGTTGTTATTTTTTAAAACATTAAAAAAAAATGATGTTACTTTAGTTCAGATGAAGCATGCTGAAGGAAAAGAAAATCTAAAGAGAGCTGAAATACAGGTGGGCTGTTTAAAGAAGGCTCTGTATGCACATCCCTAAATCTACTAGTCAGAATCATAGAAGGTATTCTGTCTGGTGCATTCTAGAGATTTCTGAGAAACGGCTGCTGATAGCTTTACAAGAAAGCTGGGAGAAAGGAAACCAACAAAAAAATGAGATAAGAAAATCTGGGCAGTGATTTCAGGAACTTGATTTGTGTGTGTGCGTGTGTGCGTGTGCACGTGCAAGTGCTTCCCAGCAGTATCACCGTGGTATCAGCAAAATAGCTTGCATTCAGTTCTTGGCAAGTGTCAAACTCCAGGGTCTCTCGTCCTCTATTGGCTGGGGTGTGCTTGTGTGTGTACACAACTGAAAAGCGCCCCAGAAGTGATTTGAGCCCATCTGACATGGAACCTGTGGCTCCGTGAGGGAGAGTGCTGGTACATGGCGCACCCAGCGCGGCAGGGCCAGGTCTGGCGAGAAGCCCCCTCCTGGAGGCCCAGCCAGTGCTCCTCCCAGTCTTCTCTATTGCTTGCATTTCTCTGGTATTCTCCTATGGTTCACTGACATTTCCCTTTATTTTTTTCCTCTAGGAAAGATCAGTTGTCAGTGTCGAACAAGGCTGAAGGTGATCTGGACATGCTGCAGCTTGGTAGGCACCCTGGGGCCTCTGCGCTTGCCCCGCCGGGTCTCGCGATCTTCGTTTGGTCTGTCTGGGAGGTAGTCGGTGGAGGGGCTTTCTGCTGGCTGGGGCAGGGCTCCTTTTCTCCCACCTGACCTTGGGAAGGAGGATCTGGCCCAGAGAGTAGAGCAGGTTTCTCTCTTTTTTGGTTGATGTCCAAATCCATCTTCCACTGCCCGTCTCACCTGGAGAAATATAGAAATCTACACTTCTAGATCTACACTGGGAGAGAGGGGGCAGAGTAGCATTTTCTGCATTTGGGGGTTCTTTTAGGGTTTCTCAGAACCTACAGAAGTCTCTGGAAAGAAGATAGTGCTCAGTCAAAATATTAGTATGTCTCTGCCTGGAGAAGCCCATCCTTTAAAAGTTTTTACCCTCGTATCCTTGGGGATTCCCCTGGTGGCTCAGATGGTAAAGAATCTGCCTGCAATGCAGGAGGTCTGGGTTCCATCTCTGTGTCAGGAAGATCCCCTGGAGAAGGGAAAGGCTACCTACTCCAGTATTCTAGCCTGGAGAATTCCACGGGCAGAGGGGCCCGGGGAGCCACAGTCCACTGGGTCGCAAAGAGTTGTACACGACTTTGTGACTAACACACACCACCTCACTGAGGTGTAAAATACAAATGGTGAGGTACGTCAGCTCATGCCCTTCCACCTGTGAATGCGTCTGTGTACCTCCTCTGTAAGATCTAGACAGGAACTTGTCCATCCACTCTTTCTCTTTGAAGCCACCTTTTCGCTCTTTCTGGAATTCTCTATTCTCCAAAGACTAATATGTTTGCAGGCCTTGGCAAAATCCAGGAATAGAATAAAGGATGACAACCAAGGACCAGACATGAAAGGACAAGGCTTGAGTGCCACTGACCTTTGCTCTTCTCCTGGAAGCCGGCGATGTATTGATACCTTTTGGACCATTTTGGTATACAAGAGCTGGGAGCTACTCACATCCTTTTCCTCTCCTTTTAAGCACTCCACTTTACACGAAGGAAGAAAGCAGCTTGCCCTTTAGAAGTGACTGGTGTGAGACAGGCTGTCTGACGGTTTGCTTTGATGAAGTTGAAAGGCAGGGACTGGCCTCCGAGTGATGGAAGCAGGGTTTTGTTTATTCTACTTTGTTTTCTTCAGAGGTAACCGTTCCTCCCAGGAATGGCCGGTGGGATCACTGGCCCACCCAGGAAGGGGCAGATTTCACTGGGCACGCGGCTGCGCAGAATGAAGCATGGAGCCAGAAAACACTGGCCTCTGAAACCTTTCTGTAAAGCGTTCTAAGGTTTTCTAATGAAAGCCACTCCTGTCTGGATGTAAAGTGAAGCGGTTCCCGGCCCTCAGAACCCAGAGGGCCTCTGCTGGGAGGAAGGCTGTTAGCAATTCTCTCAGAACCCAGCTCTTTGAAGTGTGTGTGGTTTTCCAGAGGGAGGCCAGCCTCTCTTTGCTGGTGGCTCAGCTAACGATTTAGAGGAGGACACTGAGATAAAAGATCAGAGGTTCAGAGTCCTCTCATGGAACCCAGTTACCCTGAGAGAGTGGAGAAGTTTGGCGTGGGGGAATCAGAAACAAGGAATGCAGTTTGTTTAGAGGGACAGCGTTCCGTTTCTCACCCCAGTTCATCTTTCTTGGGTTCACTTCTGCCCACTTTGGTTAGCTCTTACATGCTGAGAGTTGGACACGACTCAGTGACTTCACTTTCACTTTTCACTTTCATGCATTGGGGAAGGAAATGGCAACCCACTCCAGTGTTCTTGCCCGGAGAATCCCAGGGATGGTGGAGCCTGGTGGGCTGCCGTCTATGGGGTCACACAGAGTTGGACATGACTGAAGCGACTTAGAGCAGCAGCAGCAGCAGCCAGGGCACAAACAGGACTGTTGAACGTGGATGGAGGTGATGAAAAGTGGTCTTGCTTTCCTGGAGGGTGGGGTTGGGTAGGATGAAGGAAGAGAGGTGTTTTGTGAAAACCACACCAAAAGTAAATGACCAGCAGCTCTTCACTGCTTCGAGAGGTGATTTAGCCAAGTCTGTGGTGGGTTCCACAGTGGGGTATCATTTAGACTGGGCTTTGAAGGGAGGACAAGGTCTTATCAAGCAGAGATGTGAAATGAATGATGTTTGAGGCCATCTCTGGATGTAGGTGGAGGATGAGTTTTAGGGGTAAGAGCCTGGATTTTGGGAGACTGGTTGGGGGCTCTTGGAATAGTCTAGAAAAGAGGTGACTGGGCCCCTGTCCTATCTAGGGGAAATCCTCTGGGTATTTCAAGACCCTGCTCAAATATTTACCATTTATGTGAAGCTTTTCTGACCCTGTAGGCAGGATTACTTGCCTCTTCCTCTCTGCTCTTAGAACCTTTGCGCTAATCTCCGTTTTAGCCCTGACATCATGTATGTTTAGGGCTCTGTCTCCCTCTTTAGTTAGTGAGCTCCTTGAAGGCAGGGATGGTGTTTTCATCACCTCTGGACCTTTCTGTCCCACATACCCAGTGGCACATCATAGGTCTTCAGTAAAGTGCTTGATGAGCAAATAGAAAAATAATGACACATTGCTATAAAAGTGGAGAGGGAAAGTGTGGGAGGTGGGCAGCGTTATGAGGCATTCTGGGGGCGGGATAACCTGGAGGCTAGAGCAGCATGCTGTGTGGGAGAGGGCTGAGGTTTTGGCCTGGGTCCCTGGTGGAGGGCTGGGGAGTTGGATTCTGTAATCAAATAGAAGCCTGGAGCGGTTCAGTGCTGAGATTCCTGAGTCTGGGGCATTGGGGCACTTCCAGCAGCAGACATCTTGTAGTTACAGTGGGAAATACTGAGGGGGACCTGGAAAAAGAGGCCTCTATTAAGTACTTCCAAGGTTATGTATATGTTTTCTTTCTCCAAAGGGCAAGTTAAATGGTATGGGAAATAAAATCTCTTGCCTTTTTTTAACCAGATATTTACACCGGGCCTTAAAAATAGCAACTGAAAACCCTCAGCGTTTGCAGCTGGGCTTGTCTGCTTGGCCAACAGGTCACGCCAGAGTGCTTTGTTTTCCCTGCACAGCGATCCCGCCACGTCTGTGCCTGCCTAGCTGCCCTGAACCAGTTCCCTGTGCAGGCTCCAGCTTCCTCCTGGCAGAGGCCGAGAGAGGCTGCCTCCTCCTGGGGGCACCACCCAGTCAGCTTCCCGTGGGCCCCAGCCTCCATCCTTAGACTTAGTTCATGGGCTTGAGCAGAGCACGTTTCAGCCCCAGTTCCCAACGGGACATCGCAGATTAAATAGCAGCCTCCAAATAGGCTTAAATCCTGCCCTCTCTGGGCCTCCCAGAAACAGTCCGGCCTGAGGCATTGCTGAGGCCTGGTGGAATTGCTCAGTTCCTCTCCCACTCTGTTTCTGGGCCTCAGATGCCTAGGGTTGAATTAATCACACATCTCCATACCTTAGTGAACGTTCTCAGTTTTGATCTTTGCAAAGCTGCCCATTGTCAGCCCTTTTACCTTTCCTTCCTGATTTCGCGTGAGTCCCACCCCACACTCTCATGACCCTCCTCACTATCAACCACTCCACCTCCGTGTATATAGTGATTTCTTTTCACTTATGTGTGTTCTTGCAAAAATGTTTAGAGTTGTTTTGCATGCATGTGTTTATACTGGATGTAAATTGTGTTGTGTTATAAATTTCATTTTTTTTCTTGCTTTCCCTATCCAGTGGCATGCTTTCAAGACCTGTGTATGTTACTGTGTGAACATCTGGTCTTTAGTTCAGGCGTTTTTGTAAGACCATGGTCACAGGTTGGCTTTTCTCTGGAGACCAGCCTGCTGAGCTCTGCCAGCATCATTGCTTTGGGCTGTTTTCGTGTGGGTCCCGCACCTGAGGGTTTTGGTGAGTGGTGCCACAGCAGGTGTAATGGCGAGAGGGAACCTCGCCTGCCAGGGAAGGCACAGGCTGGAGCAGCCAGCACTTACCCGGGACCTTCTCTGGGCCTCCATCACTCCAGCTGTGAGAAGGCTGTATTTAGAACGTGACTTAGTGTCCCTTTTGGCTGGAGATCCATGGAGGTCTGATTGGCAGGATGGCAGAGCTGTTGGGAGCTGGCCTGGGTTTATAGTCTATCTCTGTAACTTTCCACCTGGGTGACTTTAGGTCAATGATTTACCTTGTCTCAACCTCAGTTTCCTCATCTGTAAATGGACGTGATGATAATTACTCTCTTGAGAGAGTGGTGCTAGATGATTAAACATAGGTAGTGAAAACCACAATAGAGATAATCTATTATAACTGTCATTATTCTCTCAGGAAGGGCAGCACTTTCTTTCCTACTTTTGCCCTTTTAATGTTTATCCTTGGGGGCCAGATCTGTGGGTCATGTCCGCCTTTTGGAGGAATCGCATCTGGGCCAGGCTTTTCCGGGACTGAGTCAACAACTTAGGCCTAGGCCTTTGTTTCTGCATGTCCACAAGCAGAGCCTGCTAGTGGACTGAGAGCCATGTCCCAGCAGCCGGTATCCTTGGACCAGCATGGGGTGACAAGGAGCAAGGGCTTTTGCTCTGCCTTCTCCCTTCTGATGGGGACTTGGGAGCCCCAGAAGGTCCACAGGCGGGTCGATGGTAGAGGACCCCCTCCTCTCATCCCAACCCTCTCAGCACTTATCAGTGTCCTGGGTGTTAAATGGCCTGCTAATCTGTTCTCTGTGCATCATAACGAAGAGCTCACATGGCCGCAATTTCCTTTCAGAGGATGTGGAAGATGAATTGGTAAGGGAAGAGATCATCCTGTCTCCAGTCCCATCGGTGCTCAAGCTGCAAGTAGTATCCAAGCCCATCGACTTCTCAGTGGCAAAGGTAGGTGTCAACTGCAAAGTGTGAGGTGATGTGTTTCTTAATTTGAACTGGTGTGAATTGGTGAAGAATTGATGCTTTTGAACTGTGGTGTTGGAGAAGACTCTTGAGAGTCCCTTGGACTGCAAGGAGATCCAACTAGTCCATTCTGAAGGAGATCAGCCCTGGGATTTCTTTGGAAGGAATGATGCTGAAGCTGAAACTCCAGTACTTTGGCCACCTCATGCAAAGAGTTGACTCACTGGAAAAGACTCTGATGCTAGGAGGGATTGGGGGCAGGAGGAGAAGGGGATGCCAGAGGATGAGATGGCTGGATGGCATCACCGACTCAGTGGACGTGAGTTTCGGTGAACTCTGGGAGATGGTGACTGACAGGGAGGCCTGGTGTGCTGCGATTCATGGGATTGCAAAGAGTTGGACACTAGTGAGCGACTGAACTGAACTGAACTGAATTGGTGTGGTGTGACTTGAAGGCTTCTTGATTTGAGTTGGTGGGAGGAGATGATCTTCCTCTCTCTGCCTTCATTCATCTCGTTATAATCTCTCAGTCATTGTTGAAATGGAAGTTTGCATGTGATGTGGAAGAAAAACATGAGCGGAAGTCAGGGAAATGGGGACCTAGTGCTGGCAACTCCCTCTCCCTCTCTGAGAGTAAAGGTGAGGATACAACGTCTTTTCACTGAAACATTCCAGGATCCAGCTTTTCTTTTGGCGCAGAGCTGCTTCACCATGTCTGCACCTGCTAACTCCAGAGTTGAGCTGGGAACAGAATAATCATCCTCATTGGCTTGACTCTGCTTCTGCACTGGACTCCTGAGCGGTGCTCAGGCTGGGCAGCAGTGAAAGGAGGACAGGGGCGTGTGGCTAATGTCTCAGCACCATCTAGGGTCATGCTAGTGGCCTCCTGGAGTCACTGGTTCCCGGCCTTAGTAGCCCCCTCTGCGGGGATGTCCTGAGAGTCACCGGGCTTGGGGAGCTGGTTCCCGGCTTTAGCAGCCCCCTCTGCAGGGATGTCCTGGGAGTCACAGGACTCTGGGAGCCAGTTCCTGGCCTTAGCAGCCTCCTCTGCGGGGATGTCCTGGCCCTCCTCTCCATCTCCACTGCCAGAGGGCCTCACCCTTCCCCGTGGCCAGCAGTTCCTGCAGGATGGGATGAGGCTCCTGCTGTCCTCCACTGGCTTTTCAGCCAGGATTCAGGAAGAGAAAATAAAACTCCTGGGGACACAGCTGACCCTCTTCTCTTCCTACTTAACAACTATTTGCTGAGCACACAGGTGAAGAGTCACAGGTTTTTTCTAGAGGTTTTGTCCCTCTTCATCCCTCCCCTCTCTTTCCCTCCCTTCTTTTGAGACCACAGGGAGGGGGTCAGGCAAGTGGTCTTAAGTAGTCCCATGCCTGGGAGTAAGGGCTCTGGCTGTCCTTAGCCACAGACATAGCCACAGGCTATGATTTTTTGTAGTGGGTACTGTCATTTTGGGAGGGGTCCTCAGAGGCCCCTAAAGGCCACCCAGTAGTAGCATCTCAAAAAACAGCAGAAACTGAGGCCCCCACAGAGAAAGGACAACTCAAGACACACGGCACCCACAGCAAGTAGAACCCAGGTTTCCAGGCTTGTAACCCTGTGGCCTGGCAGGTGTACTATGCCTGGAGGAGAGCTGTCATTCTGTGGTTGAGAGAACAGACTTAGGCTTCCGCCGGAGCACTCAGGTTCCTATAGTTTCTGGGCTCCCGGGAAACTCAGTCCAAATACATGGATGACTGGAGTTGGTGCAAGAAGGAGAACCAAGCCCTGATTTAGCCACCCCTGTCTCCTGTGTGGTGTCAGCCCACATCTGATGACGTGGGGGAAAGTGCTCGGTCACAGAGTTTTCTCTGCACTTAATGAAAAGAAGGGCTTCCCAAGTGGCAGAGTTGGTAAAGGATCTGCCTGCCAATGCAGAAGTTGCTAGAGCTGTGGGTTCGATCCCTGGGTTAGGAAGATTCCTTGGAGAAGGAAATGGCAACCCACTCCACTACTCTTGCCTGGGAAGTCCGATGGACAGAGGAGCCTGGCAGGCTACGGTCTGTGGGGTCGATAAAAGTTGGACACTGTTGAGCATGCACGCACAATGAAAAGAAAGAACTGACCTTAGAGGGAAAAATGAGTCTGTAGGAAAGATATGACCTGGAAAGGGGCTCTGAGTGTGTAGTGACAGAATCCACACGTTGACCCCTCAGATCCTCTGGAGTGTAAAATCACGACAGAGAGAGGAGAGGCAGCCAGCATAGGGGAGGGACGTCTGGGGAAAGGCTCTGCGTTCCCGTCCGAGGGCTGGTCGGTGGGGAACTGTTGGTGCTTTCTGGGGCTCTGGAGGGTGGGGCTTGGTTTGATGGGAAAGTAATGTCAGCCAGAAGTTTGAAGAAGATAGAGCTGCGAATAAATGGAGGGGCTGCCTTGAGAGATAGTGGGAACCCCTTCACTTGGGGGTTGGGGTGTTCAAACCAAGTTTTGGGGGACACCGGCACCACTCTCTGGAGATTCTTACATATAGGAAGGGGTTATACCGGTGTGGGGATGGCAAACTTTTTCCACAGAGGGCTAGATCCTGTATTTTTGGCTCTCGATTGCAACCACACAAGTCTGCCATTGTAATCTAAAAGTAAACACAGATAATATGTAAACACACGGGTATTGCTGCGGTTCAGTAAAGCACTATTACAAAGGAAGCAGAGGGTTGGATTTGGCCTGTGGGTCATAGTGTGCTAGAGGTTCTCAAACTTGGCTGTGCATTGGACTCATTTACAGCTGCAGATCACAGCATCTGACGCCCAGGGGTTGTGCTTCAGTTGGCCCAGCACGGGGTCTGAGCATCAGGCTTGTTCGGAGATCTGTAGGTAATTATAATGTGCAGTCAAAAATCCCCAAGGTCCCATGTAAGACTAAACTTTTGTGTATCAAGGAACATCTAAGAAACCTAAAAAGATTTTGGTTTGGATCAGCACAAGCTGGTTGGGTTTACAGATGTTCCAGAGGTAAGACCCTCAGGGTCAATTTTCTCCTTCCTCAAATATGATAAAAATGGGTTTGCAAAACAAAAGGGAATAGATGACCCTGCTGGAAAACAGACTACCCTGCTAGATAGAATTCAAGACCAGCTCCTGTGGGAATGCAAACACCCAGCCGTGTGTTGTTGTTTGCTTTTAAAACAACCAATAAAATTCTTTCTTCTTTTGACAGGACATAAAGACCATTCTGTTTGGTTCCAGCTTTTGCTGTTTCAGCGATGAGTGGAAACTTCAGAGTTTTTCCTTTAATGACTCAGTATCCTTAAGATATGGCATTGTGCAGAACAAGGCAGGTTGTTTATAAGTGCCCCCGGGACCCTTCCCTGGGCCCATCAGGGACATTGTCACCCAGGACAGAAACTTCACTGTGGCTGGCAGAGCAGGGCCAGGGAACATGACCCCTAATACAAGTGATGCATGTTGTGAGAATCCTCACTGAGAGGGAATGGGGTGGGGGCCCCTGTGTCTACTTGGGGTTACCAGAGAGGGTCCTTTAGCTGAGTACCTCGAGTGGTGATTTTACAGGTAGAGCTGGAGAAATGATGCTGGAAACAGGTGGCAGCTTGAACAAAGGGAGACTTGTGAATACCTAGGAACTGCAGAAGGGGGCAGAAGTATCTGGTGTGAGAACCAGGAGATGTGAGGAGAAGAGGACATAGGCAGGGAAACGCAAGTAGCTTGTGGCAGGATCTGAATGTGGCTTAAACACATTTCCCAAAGGCGTATCTTCAGGGCCAGAAGATACTATAAAATCCAGCAGCTCATCCAGATTCCAATTCTCAAGCCCCAGCAGCCTTCCCCTGCCCCACACTGCCCCAAGGAAGTGGGGCAGGGAGAGGAAAACCCCAAGACCACTTGCTTCTGTCCCTACCTTGGACAAGTCTGCACATTTTCTTGCACCCTGAGTTCAAGAGCACCTGTGGGTACGGCTCTGATAGTCCTCGTACTTGTTGATGGCTGCAGGGATGAGCTTCTCAAGGGGCCCCCGCCCTCTGAGACACACCTGCTGGGTGCTGAGGCAGGCTACGGGCCGGGAACAATGTTGCTCGCACAAGTGGAGGTGGCCCAGGGCGATCGCGTTTAGCTGAGGTGGTCGGAAGCCTTCCTGGAGGAGGCGGCCTTTAGGACGGGTAGATAATTAACGCCCTCAGCCTGTGGACGTGGAAACGTGTCTCTGGATGAGTAGACATCTGTGATGATGCCTCTGGTGGGTTGTGAAGAGTTGCTTTCCTCCCCTCACACACCTCACATTCACGCATCACACATGCATTCCTCTAGCAACAGGCCCCGGGGTCTTTGCCACCTTTTCCCTGTGACTGAGGGTTGGCACTCCAGGGAAGCAGACACCGCGACAGAGACCCCCTGTTTGGGGGCCTGGGCTCCCCGTGTTCTGTAACGTGTGGGCGGAGGTTGGTTCTGGAGGGTCAGAAGGCTGAGCCCTGGGTCGGTTCTCACAGGCACTCACGCATGTCCTTCTTTGCAGGGTGGTCCCTGTGGGGTCCTGGCGGCTGTCCAGGGCTGTGTCCTGCAGAAACTCCTGTTTGAAGGAGATAGCAGCGCTGACTGCGCCCGGTAAGTCAGCGCTCATTCCGGCAATATCTTCTTTTCCCAAGGCTTCTCCTCACTGTCCAGAACAAATAAGCAAGGAAACGTGTGTTTGTTCCCTGATATTTCCGTCTTCTGGAAAGGGAAATGGAGGCTGGCTAACAAGGCCAGCACAGGCCTGTTTAAATGACCTGCATGTGTTTGTGTCTTGTGAGTGGGCAAGCTTGTTAAGTCCTGTTCCACATGAGAATCAGAAGCTGGAACAGCACTGAAACTCAGGCCGTCCGCACCCTCCCCCGCCCCGCCCCCTGCAACCCAGGAATGGAGCAGCAGCTGCCCGAATCCTGCCCACACCCAGGTCACTGACCCCTGCGCTGAGCCCAGGCCTCCCCTCCCTCCCGTTGTTACCCCATCTCTGCCAGCAGCCATCTCCCCACACACGATCCAACCAGCCCCACAGGACATGGCTTCCACCCTCGGCCATTCATTCTCCACCTCACACGCTGAGTTTTTGCACACAGCTCATTTTCACGCTCACTCTCTCAACAGATGTTTCTGGAACATTCTGTGCAGGCACAAGTGATACAGAGAGGAATAGATGCATTCTCTGTTTTCCAGGGTGCTCTGTGAGGTTGAAGGACAGAGAAAAACCTTGATCCTACCCTGTGGTCAGTGCTCAGTTAGAAGGGTTATTGAGGGGATGGCCAGGGAAAGACCAGCTTGGCCAATTTGAAGAGGCAGCTCTCTTAACCTATAACTGCATTCCCAGTTGTTTTGAGTAACCCTCAGAGTTACAGAACTTCTGGCACTTGTTCTTTTTTTTTTTTCAGTTGAAATCTAACATACATACTGGAGAAGGAAGTAGCAACCCATTCCAGTATTCTTGCCTGGGAAATCTCATGGTCAGAGAAGCCTGGCAGGCTATAGTCCATGGGGTCACAAGAACTGGACATGACTTAACAACTAAACCACCACCACTACGTACATACAGAAGAGTACACAACTCAAGAAAGTGCACAACTCCTGTATGTCCTGTTTAATGAATTTTTGCAAAATCACACACCCATGAACACATCCCCAGATGAAGAAAGAAAATATTCCCAGCATCGTGGAAGCGTCCTACCCAGTAGACACTTCCATTCTCTTCTCCAAAGTTGTAATTAACCAGATTTGAAAATCATAGTTTAGTTCTGCCAGTTCCTGAATGCTAATTAAAGGGACTCGCTCTTGACCTAGGCATTTTGGTAGCTTTTTTTTTCAAAGACAACAAAGCCCATACCCCCATTTATTCATGTTCTGTTTACTGGGAAAGATACTCATTCTCCAGGTACCCTGCCAAGCTTGGTGCAAATGAAACATATTTTACCAGCTTAAAGATGTGGCCTTAGACAGGGTCCAAGTGAAGGTATCTTTTCATGCTTGGAATTTTATAATTTGTCCAATAAGGTGATTTGTCTAATTACTTTATGAAGTAATAATCAAGGTGTTTGATTTCAAGCCGAAAGATGCTGTCCAGAGGTATAGCGTGTCTGTCACCAGAAGCCCAGTGACATAGCGTTTCCACAGCAAGGTCAGACTTTGTCCTATTCTTCTCCCCTCTGCCTGCTCTGGGGTCCAGTCCAGTGAAGTGCTGCCCACGGTGTGGTCGGGAGAGGCCCATGTAGTGCGTGATGGTCCTGGATGCTCCTGACTGGCTGGGTGGGACTGGCTGAGTGAGGGGCCTCTGGCTGCCCGCTCTCAAAGGGTACAGGGACCCTCTCTAAGCACATATGCACCCCTTGTCCCCTTTCCCTCCTTGCACAGGAGAGATGCACGCAGAGAGGACTTAGTAGGCATTTGGAGGGAGTGTGGGGCCCAGCATGGTAACTGTGGACTTGCCCTCATGGGACCTACACCTGAATACAAGAGCCAAGACGAGTGGGAGGTCACGGGACAGGCCAGGTGCTCACGGCCTACCTGGGTGTGAAGAGAGTTGGGTGGAGGGGTGCTTGCTGGAGACTCATGGCACTTTAATCTTACTGAGATCTGGATTGTGAGCAGGACTCCCAGTCGGCTTCACACACGTCCTTGCTTGAGCTTGTTCCTCCCTTGGTTTCTCCTTTCCCAGCAAATCCCTCAGACTTCTCCCCTGGCTCTTCATTGTGCAGAAGCTGTGACCTCAGGGCATCCTTCCCTGACCTGCCCAGATGCTGCCTGCAAGCCCCTACCACAAGATGCCCTTTTATCCAACTCATCACCTGCCCATCGCCTGCACCCCGGAACTTAAGATCCCTGAGAACAGGAGTCTTCTTGGACTTCCTGATCTATAGCTCAGTCCTGGCATCCAGCCCCAGACCTAGTCCACAGAGGAGGCCCTCAGAATTTTTGTTGAATGAAGGCATGGACAAATGCATGAATTATCCAGACTGATTGGGAGGGGAGGGGATGGTATTCCAGTAAGGAGAACAGCATGTGCAGAGGCCCCAGGGCAGGGAGAGGAGCTGAGAGTTGCCTGGGGTGACCAGGGCAGAGTTGTAGAGGGGCAGGGTGAGGCCCCGGGCCTGTGGGTGGGTAAAGGCCAGGCTGCCAGAGGGCGCTCAGGGCCCAGCAGCCTGCTCAGGTCAAACCTTGGCTTTGGCCATTGTGGGAGATGTTTTATAATTCATTTCAGCCCCGTGCCCCTTCAGAGCTGCTTTTGAACTTGGACTTTGGGCTTCTCAGGGGAAGTTGTGGATCATTTCCCAACAGTGAGGAAGTTGGTTCCCCAAGGGCCTGATTGTGCGCATGGCAGACTTGGTTTCTCGTCTCCCACCCTGCAGCCCCACTGAGGGGCTGTGACAGCCTCTGGATCCCCAAGCACATCCTTGGGAAGGAGTTCTGCTTTCCTTCCACACCCGAGAGGGAAGCCAGGGTTTGGGAGGCAGAAAGCCATTCCAGCTAGGGGCCCAAGACAGGCTCTGGGTGGAAAGAAACATGTACCAGCTGAGAGAAAAGAGCTGGGGCCAGCCTTGACTGAAGGCCCTCCGGGGCCAGCTGGTGGTGCATAGTGGGAGGAGGTTGGGAGGAGCTGCTGGCTGCTGGGGTTTGTGTTTGGGGTGTGCCTGGTGGGAAGGAACTGCGCTCTGGGGGATGGCGGCCTGGCCAGGCTGAAGGAGGCCTGTGCGGCTTCGCCAGGAGAGCTCGGCCAGCTGGCCAGACAGGGTCCCCTCCCCCAGCAGGCGTGGAGGGATTCACGCTACAGAAGAGTGACTCACCTTTCTTTGGAGCCCCACAACTGAGGTGCTCCTGGTAAGTCCCTTCCCTGTTGCCTGGGGCCCTGTACCAAGAGCTGCTCTCCACGCAGGCCTAGCAGAGTGGGCTCCCTTCCTGCTCACGCTGATGGCCAAGCAGACCCAAGAGTGGATGTTCTTCATGGCCAGCCTAGAGAGAGGGACAGAGAGCTTGGCCTAGTGACCCAGGCTCCCTTGTTTAGCCAGAGCCGCTGCAAGTGCATGAGGGGACTCAGGAAAATGTGGCTCTATGGGGCACCAGCTCGGGAGGTCCCAGTGGTGACAGGTTGTGGGCAAGGGCCACCAGCTGCCTCTACGCCTTCCTCCCGTGTCTCCTCCTCCCACTGCTGTGACTTTGCTGAGGCATGAACCTGCCTTGGGGCTGGAAGGCAACTGGGGATGAGAGGAGAGAGTCCTCCTGGGTTCAGGCTAGGGCTTAGGTCAAGCAAAGGCCAGGGGAGTGCAGGGCTGGGGCCTGAGGCTACCAGCGGAGGGATGGAAGGGTGAAAGTCAGGGTTTGCTTGCAGAAGTGAGGCCCTCCAGATCCGAGGCCATAGAGAGTTGTCCATGCCAAGTGGGTGTCGGTGCACCCTGTCGGTGCCTGTGCTGAGGCTGGGGCAGTGCCTGGGCTTAGCCTGTTTCAGGATGGGGGCTGCTAAAGCGAGTACTGGACTAGCCAGAGACCTGGATTACAGCCCGTGGGCCAGCAAGGTTTTACTTTCTCCATTTGTGAATCTGTGTCCTGCCCACATCTGGCTTAGTAAGGAAATGCAACCTAGTCCTTCATAAATGAAGGGCTGTGCAAGTGGGTGGGACCTGGGGATCACCGACTAGGGTATATACAGGGAAACTGAGGCTCAGAGACAGAAAGATGCTGGCCCAGGTTCACACCTGGCCTCCAAGGCAGAGCCAAGCTTGGAACGTGACACCCTGTGTGTCACACCATGCTGTGCCCCGCAAGAGACTCAGAGTCCCAGGACAGCCAGAGAGGCCAGGAAGCGGCGGGCGCCAGGAGGCCAGGTGCCATGGGCTTAAGGCACCCGAGGGCTGGACCCCAGACAGACTCTCAGTGACGAAGGTACGGCTCTGTAGGTGCTATCGTTCACAAAGGGCTTCTGGGCAGAACCTCCCCTTTTTCCTAATTTGGAAAAAAAAAAATCAGTGCAGAAGAGTCCAGTGAACCCCTGGGGACCTGCTGCCTCGTGTGAGGAAAGGGTGACATTAGACACCCCTGTAGGGAGCCTCTCGCAGCCCCAGTCCCTCTGGCTGCATGGATTCATTTTTATGACTCGACATTGATTGGGTTATTGACGTTGCTGCAGGAGCTGTGTGCGCTGAGCTGGGTTTGAAACTTCAGTCCTCCCTTTTGACTCTGAAATCCGAGATTTCAAAAATGATCCGGCTTAAAAAAAAAAAAACAAAACACTCAGGCAAGCTCCTCTGTTCCGTCTAGGAACACTGCAAAGGCCCTCACACCACGCAGGGACAGGGACGGCATCCGCAGCTGCCGCGCTGGGCCCCTGGGGGTCTCTTGGAACGAGGTTGGTGGGCCTTCCTGAACTGGGTCTGCGGGCCTGGTGGGGATGCCCCCTGCTCGCTGCCTCTCCAACAAATGATGGGGAAAGGGTTCTGTGAAAGCCGCACAGGGATGTGACTGCGCCCTCCAGGGAAATCATGCTGAAGTAAAGGCTTCTTGGCAGCGGTGGTGTTTTTTTCTGCGGGACTGTCTGCCTTCATTAAGGCTCATTCCATCAGGCCAGCAGCCGGCCTCTGCTCAACTGGGGAGGATGGAGCCGGATGGCAGGACTTGGTGTTTTTCCACTCGGGAGGGGCCGTGCCGGCCGGCTCAGCTCGTGGGAAGCGATGGTGAGCCTCATTCCCCTGAGGGCCTGGGATACACCATGGGCCAGGGAACTGTCCTTCTGCCTCCACTTCCCTTCTCAACTGGGGAAGTTGAGGCCCAGAGAAGGAGGGGCGCTTGTCCACGGCCCCTCCAGACACTGGTCAGTGGAGCCAGGCTCAGATTCCAGACCCAGTGGTCCCCAGGCCTGCGCTGGTAGCACGTGACCCTGAAAGGGGGAAGAAAGGCCTGCAGTCGCTCGCCAGCTTGCCTCTGAGTCTTCTGTAGGCTCAGGCTGGCGGGCATGTCAGAGTGGACAGGCGAGCCTGCTTTGGGTTAATGAGGGTGGGAGAACCATCTTTTTAATCTGAAAGACCTGGGTAATTAAGCCAAACACAGGACGTATTCCTCGCTGACCCCCAGCGCCATCCCTAGACAAATCCTGCACTTCTCCTGCTAGGAATTAGACTCTTAAAGAAACTTCACTGGTGCCTTAGCAGTAAAGAATCTGCCTGCAATGCAGGAAACCCTGGGTTCAATCCCTGGGTTGGGGAGATCCCCTGGAGGAGGGCATGGCAACCCACTCTAGTACTCTTGCCTGGAGAATCCCATGGACAGAGGAGCCTGGTGGGCTACAGTCCACAGGGTCGCACAAGAGTTGGACAGGACTGAATGACTGAGCAGCAGCAGCGAAACTTCTTTTGACTTAGGAGCGCGGCCAGGTGCTGGGTTCCTGGTCGGGGGTTGGAAGAAGGCAGTTCAGCCCCACCCTTGTCAACAAGGTGAAGGTAGAGGCTGAGCTCCCCGGGAAGGTGGAGGCCCAGTGAGTCACCACCGCACCTCCCCACTTCCTCCAGCACCTTCCCCACCTTCCCTGGACACCCTGAAGCTGGTTACACGGCAGAGGGCAAGGCCGGGAGGATGCGCGGGACATCTGGTCTGGTGTCTGCATTTCCGGGTGGGGAGGTGAAGGCCCGCGAGGGCAAGGGGCTTCCCGAGTCAGCCAGGAACGGAACGCGATCCCCACCACTGCACTTGCCTCCATGCTGCCATGTTTTGGAAAGCTTGTCTCAAAAGAAAGAGCCAGAGGAGGCCCAGGGAGGGATGGAGAGGCTAAATGGAAGCCAACGGAAAGAACCAGGACTTTGTGCAGAAACATGGACATTCAGGGGGTCTGTGACTAAAGCCTGTGAGACTAGGAAGATAGGCCCCTCCCTGGAACCAGGTCTCTTGATGGCATTGCAGGTGCAGGAGAGACAGGCTCAGAGGCGGAGGGATGCTGTGCCCGATGCTGGGGGCTCCAAACGGCGGATTCCACCTCCCACCCTCTCCTGCTTCCCTCACTGTCATTTCACTTTGTCCAGTTTTTACTAACTGTGTGACCTTAGGTGAATCATTTAGGCTCTGTGCCTCAGTTTCCCCATTTTAAAAGGTGACAATAATAGTATGTCCTTCATAAGGTGGCTTTGATGATTCATGTAGTAATACGTGTGAAGTGCTCCTAACAGCTTCTAACATGATGAGTACTTATATATGCTGGTTTTAAAAGTCTTATTTGTGGCCACCGTGAGAAGCTCTCAATGAAGGGTTATCTGCTTCAGCAAGTTAGTGTGAGTGAATGTTTGGAAGCTGACCCAGTAGCTCCATTTGGGGCTTTTCCAGCATAGACGGTCTAGGCAGAGAATACAATCTGGGCATAACTTTGCAGCACTCTTGCCCGTGTTGCAGGATTTAGGTGTGTGTGTGTGGTGTGTGTGTGGGATGGCTGGGGGCCTCTGGTCACACCTGTGCTGCAGGAGGAATCTGCAGTGAGTATGTTCAGTGAGGGCTGGAGGGAGGGCAAGACCGAGTAGCAGTGCTGGCCAGCTCAGCTGAGGAGCAGGGGCAGGAAGGGGGCGAGCGTGGCTGCTCAGGAGCTGGGACTGCCATGGCTGACTGTCACCTGGATGGGGGCAGGGCCGGAAACAGGAGCTGTGGGGATGATGGAGCCCACATCCATGGGCTCTGATTCTAAAGAGAGGAACCTCCAGCCGTTTCTCCTTTGTCTGACAAGCCCTGTGCTCCCGTCCCTCCGTGGTCCTTGGCGGCCGCTCCTGAGTCCCAGAGCGGTGTTTCCTCACCTTTGTTTTCATAGTTGACAGTGGCCCGCAGCCAGCGCTTCCCAAGTGTCGAGTGCTGGTGGCGGGGTAACTGTTTCTAGAGGAGCAGGCAGGCTTCCTGAGGCTGCAGACACCCCAGGCACTCAGTCTCGTTTCTCAAGTGGTTGAGCACTCGCTTGTCTCATTGAAAGATGGCCTGGTGTCGGTGGCTTGTCGTCACTTTCACACCAGATGTCAGAGGCTCACCGTCCTGTCAACTCTTTGGCCACAGCCAAATGTCAAGTGAGGACACTTCCATAAAGACAACAAGCAAAGGTGCCCTTTAACGCGCATCCTCCACATGCCAGGCACTGGCCGTGGACCTGACGCACATCATCTGATGTAAATCGCCCAGCACGCTGCAGGAGGTATGACTGCTGTGGCCGGTGTAGGAAGTGGGACATGGAGGGACCCTATGTCACATCGCCTCCCACTCTAAGACACGGCACCACACCAGCCGAGGTGCAGACGGCCAGCTCTGTGTCCCAGGTTCTAGGCTGTGAACATGTGCCGCCCCCCATGGTGACCCGTGTCCTGGTCTCCAGCTTCTCCTTTCCTCCCCTGGGGAGGAAGTACAAACAGCAGTTTTCCCCCAACAGCTCAGCCTGGAGCTTAGGGTACTTGGTAACGGAACGCATGGGAACTCCGTCTGTACTCGGGAGCCCTGGCATCAAGCCCCTTTTGTTCCTTCGGTAGCGGAACACTCAGACACTCAGCTTGCCTCTGTAGGAATTTAGCCCAGGATCCAGGGCTGGGCAAGAAGCACAGCTCTGTGGAGCCCTGGAGACAGAAAGAGCATCTGTATTTGACTGCTGCTCCTTCTCCCTTATTGACTTCATGCACTTGGGGCCTCTTGTGTGTTTGTGTAAGTGACTTCAGTTCAGTTCAGTTCAGTTGCTCAGTTGTGTCCGACTCTTTGCGACCCCATGAATCACGTCCAACTTTTTATAACGCTATGGATGGTAGCCCACCAGGCTCCTCTGTCTATGGGATTCTCCAGGCAAGAATACTGGAGTGGGTTGCCATTTTCTTCTCCAACGGGTCTTCCTGACCCAGGAATCGAACCCACATCTCTCACGTCTCCTACATTGGCAGGTGGGTTCTTTACCACCAGCACCACCAGAGATCTCTCTGCCATTGTTGACACCACTGACTACCTGTCTTTCTTAAACCCTTTTGGTCCTAAGATAGTACTGGCCCCTCTCTGAGATCTGCCCTTCCTGCTTCCCTCCCCGCCTCCCTCGTATACTGGAGTTCCACGAGGCTCCCACCTCTGCCTGGTTCATCCTCTCTCTGGGAAATCATAGCCACTCAGAGTGCCCAGGACACCTCACAGGCTAGTGGTCCATAAACCTCTACTCAGCCCAAGCTGCTCTCCTGGGCTTTAGAGTGACAGCTTCACCTGGGGGTCCCTCGGGGGAGGTCCCACATGCATCTCCTGTCTCCCCACTCCCCACCCTGTGCCCACATTTCAGCTCCACCATACACTCACCCCAAACCCTGCAGTCATCATGAATCCTTCCTTTCCCACGTCTCCACATCCCGTGTCTAAGTAATCAGCAAGTCAGGCCACTTCCTGTCCACACTTGGGGTCTCATCCCCTATCAGCTGGAGGAGTGCAGGGCCCCTCTTTGCTTGCATGAGCCGCTGTCTCCAGGGCCCGGGTGTCAGGGCTGGCCCAGCTGGGGTGGGTCAGGGCTGTGCCTCTGCGTGGGGTGGCAGCAGTTCTGGGCCCAGTCTCCCGGGCTCTGTCAGCACTCATAGGCTTTTCTTGCACACACCTCTGGACCCTGCCAAGTCTCCAGAGGCCCCCTTGCTCCCGTGGGTGATTTTCTCAGCCTGCTCCTCCTCCAGCCCTGCTGGGGCTTCTTCCTCTCGGCTCTTTTCTTGGTCCTCGTCTGCAGAGGGCCCCGGTCCCAGGTTCTGTCTGAGTCCTCTGGGTGGCAGAGGAAAGGACAGGTTCTCTGCCTCACAGCTATGTCGTCTCTAAGTTCTGCCACTACAGGCCTAAGCACGTTTCCCTTTCTGTCCTCAGGCTGCAGCCTTCAAACGCTCGCAGGACCCATTGCCTGGCCCTGGCCATTGCAGACATTGTGTGGCGGGCTGGGGGCCGCGAGAGAGCTGTGGTCACACTGTAAGTGCTTCCCAGGGCTATGTCGCTACTGTTCTACCTCGGGCGGGCTGGGCTGCAGGCGTGCTGGCGGTGTGCCTCCCTCGTCATTGGGGAAATCGTCTTCTCATGCTGGCGGTCTGGGCTGAAGGACCGTGTCTGTGTCCTCCTAGACCCCTACCCTGTGCTCCAGGTCAGGGGGAGCCCAGAGAGTCACCCTGATGTGCTGGGCAGCCCTGCCCTGGGACAGGGCCAGCCCTCCGCATGGCCCCAGTTGAGAGGGTGTCAGATCCAGGGACCCCGTCCCTAGGGAGCCCCTGGGGGCTGTAACCCACCAGGGAAGACCCCTGGGCCTTGGCAGCCTGCTGCCCTCTGTATATCTCTGATCTGAAGACCCTGGAAAACAGCCTGTAGGCCGAGCCAGTCTCCAAAGTTTGCTCCCATTTGCTGTGTCTCTTGGGCCCGTGTTCAGATAAGGAGACTTAAGAGAGGTGAGATGGTGGTGGTAGAGCCAGGGCAGTCTCTCCCTGCCCTGTCCTGCTAACGGAAGACCCCACCCCCCATAATCCACAGAGACGGTCTGCTGGTTCCTCAGCCGGACCCTTGAGAGTGGAAGCCTCACTTCATTCCAGTTGTGTGGCTAAGCTTTAGTCAAGGGGGTCACCCGCTGGGGTGCAGGGGTCAGGAGAGCACAGCACTTGAGAGACTCCAAAGGCTGACTCCTGGTGCTGTTGCTCATGGGCTGTGTGACCTTGATTAATTGACTTGACTTCTCTGTGCCTAACTTGTTTACTTGTCTGGGAAATAGGGTTCATAGCAGTGATTGCTTAATGGAGTGACTGAGAATTGAATGAGTCAGTATAAATGATGTATAATAAATGGTAGTATCATTGATCAGTTTGATCATTTATTCATATAAATAAGTGAGAGAGAGTCATGTGAAGCGCTCAGGATGAGTTCTGGCACATATACTAAGTATCAGGTCAGTGTTAGGTATTATCGTCGTCACCACCATTGTTCTCACTGAGTGCTTGTCCTTGGTACCAAGTTCCAGTTAACCTGCAAACCCTGGCCCTTAGGATCTGCATGGCAGCCCTGAGAGCAGATGGGAGAAAACTCAATTTCTCCTCACCTTACAGATTAAGAAACCAGCCCAGAGAGGGGCAGTGGCCAGTCCAAGGCTGCCCAGCAGGCTCATGTCATAGTGGCCCCAAACCCAAATGCCACTTCTGGTCCATGTCACTTCTGGCTGCACATACGGAGGCTGTGTAAACAGATGAGCAACAACAGGACAGAGGCTGGACTTGCTCAAGTCCCTAAAAACCACGGGCAAGTCAGCATTCCTTAGTCTGGAAATATGCTCGACTTTTGCCTGCCAGGATCTGGGTTTGGTTATCCTAGGCTCTCCTTCAGCTGTCTTTTTTCCCACTCTATATCAACCCCCTCGCCCCCCACCCTCGCCTGTTAGTGGAGTTCTCCAGACCAGCTTAGTGGGTGACTTCAAAGAAGCACTTGGCTCCCTTCTTTCCTCTGGGCCACCTTTCTGTTTGTCCTCCCTGAGTGGCTGTGTGGTTTCGCCCTGGCTCTAGGGCATGTCTTCTCTGCAAGCAGAGACTCATGCATCTTCCTTTCCTTTTAGGGCTTCGGGAACACAGCACTTCAGTCCAACAGGGAAATACAAAGCAGATGGAGTCTTAGAAACAGTATGGCTTTCTGGAAAATTATCACGCAAACTTTGGCTTTTTGGGGGACAGTCTCCTTTCATATAAGTAAATCCCTTGGGGCTGGACAAGCCCTCCCTGTGCCCAGGCCAGCAGAATCCTCTACCTGGGGTTGAGGTGGGGGGCTTTCCAGGGACCTCCAGCCAGAACTGGCTTTATGGCTAAAAGGCTCACAGGAACTCTGTCCCACTGAGGCTGTCCAGACTCTGCAGTCCCTGCAGCGCTCCGTACGTGATGACTTTTGGTTCAACCCAGCCTTCCCTGTGCCCTCTTATGTCATAGGCATCCTCTCTGGGATTGCAGTGAGAGGATGCTGAGAGTGGGAGAGAGGAAGTGGAGAGCAGAGAAGAGCTTTGATGGACAAAGCCAGACTCGAGGAAGACAAGGACGGGAAAATGTGCGATGTGTGGACATGCAGAAACTGTGACACTTTCCCACACGTTAACTGCTTCACTGAACATTTCTCATTTACTCTGTTTATTTCCTTTTGGACATATGTGTCCTGGGATCATACCTGAGGATCTCACTTTGTCGAATGTTTTCTAGAAAAGTGTTTTTTTCTGACCTGCCTGAGAAAGCTCAGGAGACTCATGACCACTGCTTTGCACTGAACACAGGACACTGCCTGCTGGGGTTAGAACTGGCCCGCAGTGGTGATCTGGTACAGGGTCACTCATCCTGTAGCCCCCTGGATACCCTACCCTCAAGGTGCTTCTCAGAAATCTGAGACTAGCCCTCAGGGTGCAGCCCCAACCATCAGCCTCACATGATATGCAAACTCCTGGGCTTTTGTCCCACGATGTCTTGAATCCTTAGATCTCTAAAGGCAGGTCCAGTGTTGCAACAAGGTGGCAGCTCCAAAGGCCCCAGATGGACCCTGCAGCCCTTCAGTCACACACAGCTGTGGGAGTCCCTCTGCACCCCTGCTCCCGAGGTCACCGCTCTCTGACTGTAGAGTCATTCACCAGTGGGGTCCGCTAGCTACAGGAGTCAGGGCCACAGAAGCTCGTCCAGCATGGGGTCCATCCACCGGGCCTGGGTATTTCACCCTGTGTGTTTTTGTTTCTCAGCTCATCCTCCACAGTTTGACCTGCTATGAGGAGCTGGTGACTTTTCTTCAGCAGAGCATCCATCAGGTATGAACCATGGTTTAGTGTGTGGGATGTGCATAGCTCAGCTTCTGCTTTCTTTGCGGAAGAGATGCTAGTGAGCTGGGGTCGTTCCACATTCATCCCCAGCCTGGGGTGGTGGAGTGATGTAAGCTGGGAGGCCGAGGATCTGACCTCTGTCACTGAGTCCTAGAAGTCACAGCTATAGATAAAGGGAGCTGCCACAGCGAGGGCTGCAGAAGCAGAGCAAGGATGGAATGGGATCAGACAGGGAAGCGGTGATCAGACTGTGATGGTGAGAGCCTTCCTTTGAGGGCGAGCAGCTAGCTCTGCAGGTAAAGACACCTTCGTCAGTGGGTGGGGGCCCGTATCAGCTAGGGAGGTGCCTAGGACGTGGATCCCTGGGCTGGGTTGGAGGTATGCACAGTGTTGTTGGAGACCCTGATGGTAGAGGACGTTGCGTGGTGTCCTGGGAGGCAGGGCTGGGCTGGCCAGGGCCGCTAGAACATCTGTCTACTGGAGGAGAGCCATATGTCTGCTCCCAACTGTGAGATGGGGCAGAACCCAGCCAGCGTTCAGAGAGCCAAGGGAATTGAGAGAGTGGCTATAGCCACGGGGCTCCAGGAGTGAAGAACATTGTCTCTGGAGCCATCTGCCTGTGTTTGCCTCTAGGTCACACCGCTTGTAGCTCTGTGACTTCGGGCGCCCTCCGTGCCTCAGTTTCCTCCTATGGAGTATGAAGATGGTGGCAGAGCCAGCCCCAGAGCTCTGTGTGCAGAGTGCCTGAAGCACTGTCCTGCGCCACGTTTCCAGCGGCCGTTAGCTTTCACTGTGGGTGTTTATCACCCTGGTCATGATCTCCTAAGGCAACCTTGAGACAGGCTGGTTATAGTCAGGTAGAAGTGGGAGGGAAGCTAGCTGAGAGGAAGCAGCCTGAGCCAAGGCTAGGGATGGACGCCCTGTGAGATTCCCAATCACCAGGCTACACAGTTCTGATATCTGTGTGCCAGGGCTGCAGGAGAGAAAGGCAACAAGGCCACCCTTTTCTGGGGCACAGGCCAATCTCCTGCCCTCCTGTCTGCCCTCCCTTCAGCTGTCCAGGCTGTGGGATTGGCCTTTTCAGGCTCCAGAGAAGGCATGAGAGTGTTTGGTGGTGAGCCCAGAGGGCAGGAGGACTCACTGGTTAAGGGACCAGGCTGAACATGCCTGCTGTCAGAACACCCTCCTCGGGCATAATTCCTGGAAGACGCTGAGGGTCCGGGCACAGCCCGGGGAGTGTTCTGGCCCTGAGAGCACAGATGCCCCTTGGGTAGGAAAAGGCGGCCTGTATGAGACCAGCACAGGGAAGGTGCGGTCCCCGAGGTGCCGAGCCACCTGCAGTCAACTCCCCCAGAGCTGATGCCTTGGGCGTGACTTTCCCTGAGGAGAGGCCCAGAGCCTGGCCTGTCCCGGAGTTAGGTGGGAGGGGCTCTGATGTAGGAGGGGTCCTGACCTTGGCGTTGGGAGTCCTAGGTAGGCTGTCACTGCTGCCTGTCCCTGGCTTTCTCTGTTTCTTCATGGGCATCACCCAGTGGGCAGTCTGTCAACACAGCGCGCTCACCTCCGACCTGGAACAGGGGCCCTGGGACCTTCTCTGTTTTATTCCTTGGTCACGTGTGGCCTCAGGAACATCACCAGGTTTCAGTGGCCTCATCTAGAAAATAGAAGATGGAGCAGTTGGTGGGTAACTTTTAGCTCTTTGTCGTCCAACTGGGATTCTTAAAGAAGAACCTTAAACGCGTGGGAAGGAATGTCTTCCAAATTACATACGAGGCAAGCTAAACAGGCAGAAAGGACGCCTTTTATTAAACACACCAGAGCGGTGTGAGCTTACAGCAATGCATCTGAGAGATGAGCAACTCTGGACAGCAGCATGTGCTTTCAGGAAGGCCAGGACCAAGGCCAGCTATGTCCACACTGTCAGGTGAAGCAGAGTTGGGAGAGGGAAGCCCTGTGGGGCTGCTGTGGGTCATGGGAGGGAGTGGCTGTTCACATTGTCCAAAGATCTGAGGCCCTGTCATTGCTCTGATGGCCCTGGGGTGACCCTTCAGCACGAAGACTGTCTGCATCCTTGCCTATAAGTGGGGTCTCCCTCCTCCCTTGGCCGGTACCCCCAGGAGCTTCAATGATGCCCAAGCCAGACACTGAATGTGAAAGAGGTTCTGCAAATGGGGTCCTCACAGCAGTGGGAGCTGCCTTCTTCCTGCCACACCTCTGGGCTCAAGGCAATTCTCCGTCCTCTCCTGGCATTGATCTCTGGGTGCAAGCAGTCAATATTTGGCCCTTGCTCTGGAAGGCGGTGTTTCCCGCCTGCAGTTGAATTTGTGTTTTTGCTGGAAACCGTTGAGCCATCTCAGCACTACCCTCACCAAATTCATTTTTCATGGCCTGGGCCTAAGAGGGGTTCCTCGTGCCAGGCCTGGAAATGAACACTGAGCCATGTCTGCCCAAAATAAATAGCCTCCTTGCTGTGTTTTCATTACGGCTCACCCTCCTGGTGAGATGTCTGGCCACTGCCCCCTGCGAGCTGGGGGATGGTCCTACCCATGCCTCCTACTGGGGTTCTCAGTGGACTCAGGTCTCTATAGAGCCCCAACAGCTCAGGGGAATGGCCCCTTCTTCCCAAGCAGTACCAGACATTTTTCCAGACCCTGCTGGTGCATTCTGGCCCATTTGCCTGCCTGGGCTCTCCTTTCAATGCAGGCACTTTGTCCTGTGGCCTTCCATGGCTTGGCAGCTGGAATTTGATGAGATAATTTTAATAAATGTTTTTTAAAACCAAATGGGATATTTGGTGTCATTCAGTTGTGTTCTGGCAAAGGCCAGATGCTTCGGGTGACTGTCATGTCCAGTCTCACCTAACCTGTCCACACAGACAGGCATATCCTTGGCTCAGAGTGAGTGCCGCTTGGAGATGTCCCCAGGACGATGGAAAAGGCTGGCCTGGGGATAATAATAGTTCTCTACGTTTGCAGAGAGAGTTAGGCTTACAACGGGCATCTGTGTTCGTTACTTCATTGCAGTCCAGCAGGTAGAGGGAAATAGGCCCTGGAAGTGCCGTGGCCTCCCAGACAACTGGCAGAAGCATGTAGGCATTTCGGAAGGGGAAGCTGAGATCCAGAGAGCTTTGTCACTCCCTAAGGCAACAGGCAAGCCTGTAGTAGAACTGTGACAAGGGTAATCGTGGTCTGAACCCTCCCGGACCTCTGTCCCCCCACCCCATCCCCCCGTCCCCATGCAAGGACATCAGCATTACTTTTTGCAATTGGCAGAGCATTTCCACCGACCTGGCCTCATAGGATGTGCTCCATAACCCAAGGAAACATGCAGCAGAGATACTCGTTATCCCCATTTTGCAAATGGGAAACTGAAGACGACAGAAGTGAAGTGACTAGCCTGAGGTCACAGAATCAGATGAAGTTGATTTAAGATTGTTGTTCATTCATTCATTCCATTTCTGCTCCACCCCCACCCCCAAACAAACAAACAAACTTAAAGTTACTTAGGAGACGCAAGTTTGAGCCTTGGGTCGGAAAGATCCCCTAGAATTGGAAATGGCAACCCACTCCCAATATTCTTGCCTGGAAAATCTCATGGACACAGGATCCTGGTGGGCTTCAGTTCATGAGATCGCAGAGAGTCAGGCACTACTGAACTCACACAGAGATAAAAAATGATGTCCTTGGTTTTTTGTTTGTTTGTTCGGTGCTTCAGCTGTAATAAACCTGCACTGTCTTGCCTCTGAGCCTTTGCATATGCTTTTCCTCTCACCTGGAACAAAGTTCCCTTCTCTTTGGATTCATCCTTGTCCCTTGGGTTTCTGTCCAGACATTGCTTTCTCCAGAAAGCTTCCCTTGACACTCCTTCCCAAAGCCTCAGGTCTGTATTGACGGCCCTTCCTATGGGTTTCCAGAGAACGTTGTATTTCCTATCAGCATAGACCCCTTGCTTCCCCACCCCCTTTTTCAAGTTGCTTGTGATTCTTTCTTTCCTGAATTACTTCTTGTGAGGGCAGACCCCAAGTTCCCAAGTAGAGCTTTAGCAGGCACATCCTCTTGGCACAAAAAGTCCATCCAGTAATTGTTTTTTTGGAATGACTGACAAATTAAATGACTGAGTGAAAATAAAGATTGTATGTGTATGTAATATTTAAAAATACATACATATTTAATTGAACTATAGTTGATTTACAATGTAGTTCAGGTGTATTACATAGCAATTAAATATTTTTATAGATTATAAAATAGATTATACTCTATTTAGAGGTATAAAATAGTGACTGTATTTCCCTGTGTTGTACAATATATTTGTGTGATACACATGATGGTTTGTGGGCTTCCCTAGTGGCTCAGATGGTAAAGAATGTGCCTGCAATGCGGGAGACTCAGGTTTGATCCCTAGGTGGGGAAGATCTCCTTGAGAAGGGCATGACTACTCACTCCATATTCTTGCCTGGAGAATTCCGTGGACAGAGGAGCCTGGAAGGCTGCAGTCCATGGGACTGCAAAGAGTCAGACCCGACTGAGTGACTAACACTTTCACTTTCACAAGATAGTTTGTACCTCTTAACCCTCGAGCCCTTTCGTGCCCTTCCCCTTTCCCTCTCCTCACTGATATATATCTGTGAGTCTGTTTCTGCTTTGTTATATTAATTCATTTATTTTTTAGATCCCACATAAAAGTGATAACATATAGTATTTGTCTTCTCCTGATAAATTCTATATTTTGATGAAAAGAAAATATTATCAGAAGTTTGAGCTAAAATAGTTTGTGTAGTTGAATATCGTATTTGGCTCTGAGCTTCCTAGCAGCCAAGGCAAAACCAAAATGGAAATACAGTAAATTATATAATTCTCATTCTTCCAGGAAAGTAA
Organism: Nanger dama; assembly: GCA_917880005.1. NCBI lineage: Eukaryota > Metazoa > Chordata > Mammalia > Artiodactyla > Bovidae > Nanger > Nanger dama. The sequence continues at coordinate 32,413,282 of CAKJTW010000022.1, forward strand.
ACTTTTTTTTTTCAGTTTTAAGTTCAAAAAGAGACTGATCACCCATTAATAACAATGACTATAATTACAGGCAGATTTCCAACAATAACTCAAAGAAGTGGTACTGTCCCCATAGGAGGATGAGTAATGCCTTCACACCCGTTTGCAGCTGGGAGAGCATTCTTCTAGGAAGCAAAAGTGACATAGTCCATCCTAGTCATTCGTGGCATGCTGGGCCTGCCGGGCTCACTGGACAGCTGGGCCTTGAGGACCCAGCACCAGACTGACTGTTAACATAGGTGTCAGGCCCTGTTTGAAGTACTTTACCAGGGCGATCTCACTTAATCTTCACAACAACCTTATGAGGATGGCTCCTGTTTGCATTATCCTTGTTTTACAGATGAAAAGACTGGGGATGAAAAATTAAGAAATGTCCCTGTGGTCACATAGCTAGGAGTCGAGGTGCAGAGCTGGGATGTAAATCCAGGCAGCAGACCTCCAGCTCCAGACCAGGGTTGAGACTAGGGGAAGGCAAGTGGGGCACTCCTCAAATTCAAAGGGTCCGCTCAAACCTTATTAATCAACATAAATAATATTTAATTAAAAACTTTAATAGTTAAAAACTATTAAAATTAATTTGAAAAAAATTCATGATGAACAGCAAAATAGTTTGAAAAGACAGGCTCTGCCCTTGCACTTGCCAGGCTCACCTCACTGGCAACTCCCCACCTGATCCTCCTCCAGCCTGCTCCCTGCCCAGTGCAGTTCCTAGGACCCCTTGGGAATAAGGGATTTGGAATCCCAGGGGGCTGCCTGCAAGTTGTGTGACCTTGGGCCAGTAGCTTAATTTCTGAGCCCAAGTTTCCTTGCACGGCAGAGGGCAGTGAATATGGTATTTATCATATAGGCCTGGGGTAGTTGTAGTTGTGATAATGAGCAGAAGACACTTGCACGGTAGTGGAGGCCACCACTGTCCACGAGCTTCCAAGACTCCGAGGCCGTGGGTGCTTACTCCCCTCGGGGGCACTGTATCTGCTCCGTTGTCACTCAGGCTCCTGTGTTCCTCATCCCTTTGGGAATCTAGTTTGGGAGACCTGCATGGAGTCTGTTGTGGGGCTATCTGGCAAGCTCTGGGACCCAGCTCGAAGCAGCTGGCTGGCTTGGAGTCAGCCTGCTCCCCAGGGTGCGGTCCCCAAGGAACCCAGAGGAGGGAGGTGCAGACACATGATGGGTTCTCACTGCTTTCTCCTCTTTCCAGTTTGAAGCAGGCCCTTACGGATGTGTCCTGCTCACACTGTCGGCCATCCTGTCCAGATCCACAGAGCTGTGAGTATCTTCCCCACTTAGTTCCCGGAGCTGGGCTTCTCTGTCTGGTCACTGCAGAGCTTGGCACACAGTGGGTGCTCAGTGAGCCTGGTGGCAGTGAACTGGGGGGTCAGTAGGCTAGTGGGGGAGAGATCAGTTTCATCCTTTGTACACGTGGGCAGCACTACCTTCTCATCCATCTCCCCACATGAACTGGGAGTGCAGGGGACTCGGATCCCAAAGACCCCCCACACCCCTCCAGAGCTCATAGCACCCCTGGGGTCCTAGCAGCACTGCAGTGGGGGAGTACTTGAGGGTGCATGTGGACTCCCCTGGATGTGTGCAGGGCTGGGAAGTTGAGGCTGGGAGCTGGGAGATGACCACGGGCTCTGTGGACATGCTGTAGGCCAAGGCAGTCCCAAAGGCTTCCAGGTTCGTGTCTAGAGCCAACTCTGAGGGCTGAGTCGGGAGGTGCACCGGGGCCTTAGAGGCTGGGGGAGCAGGGAGGTTGGGTCCCCGACTTGTACACTGGGCATCCCTGTCAAACTCAGGCTCCCAGGCTGCCTGAGAGCTGGAGCTCTGCCATCACTCTCATTCCCCGGGTGCTTTCTAGGCCTCTTTTCCATAGTTGTCACCTGAGCATTGTGTCACCAGGGAGGGTAACAGATTAATAGCACATTAATAGGTTTGTAAAGTAGGATCGATTACTCCATCTACTTTCAAGCAGAGTGCAGACCCTAGAGGACACGGAGAGCAAGGGGGGTAAATTTTCACTTGACAGGGGAGCAGGGTGTGTATGGTGCTGGGGAAGGTTTGAAAACAGCTCTGAGTAGGGGAGGTGGAAAGAGTAGCTATGGGGTGCCTAGGCTGGCGGGGGGGCCGGCAGAAGGAGATGCTTGCTCCCGGATCCTGGGCCTGAGTGGGCCTTGTCCACATTCCCCCAGGCCTTGGGTGCTGGTGGGAGGAGGGGGGAGGCCAGAGCTCTGTGGCCTCGTGCTGCGGGCCGGCCTGCTGCTCACTGCTGCTGACCTTATTAAATGCGTGTGTGTGCACTTTGTAATGGCATTTTTTCTTCTAATCCTGCCATAATGATATGATTCATTCCTGGCTGGGCTCACGTGCACGGAGACCGTAAGCTGCCGCGCTGCGTTCTCCCCAGGCCTGGGTTTGCTAATCCCTGGGCTGACTGGTGTGTGGGGGACAATCTTGAGCTTCCTGACAGGAGGACCAGGCCTTTCTGCCGTCCTCTGGGCCCGTTTCCCCCTCTGCACAGGGGCCCCCTGACTCTGGGGGTCGAGGTCTCTGTGCTTAGAGTGTCTCTGCTATTGGTGCCACTTGCCAGCCTGGAAGCTGGGCCCCCTGTCCATGCGCATGCTCCTTAGGGAGCTGCTCGGCCAGCCATGTCCATCTGAGGGGCCTTCAGGGCCCCCATCCAGACTCTGCTTCATGTTCTCCAGAGCTCCGCCAACGGGGTGGCTTCTGCCACCTCCCTGCCCCATCCAGCCAAGTCAGACCCCTAGGTGCCTGCCTCAGCCGTGGTACCTGTGGGGCAGCTGTTTTGGAGTAGGCTGCCCCGCTGGACCAGCACAACCTCATGCCCATGGGAAGGGGCTGCCAGGCCCCTCCACCTCCACCATGCATAGACACAGAAAGGGACATATGCATACTCAGACACGCAGATACACATGCAGCACACACACAGCACTGGGGGTCCTCTTGGCTCAGAGAGAGCATGTAAAGATGGTCTCTCTTGCTCAGGACCCCTGAGGACCTTCCATGTGAACTGCAGGCCTGTGGTTCTGAAACCTTCCTGGGCAACTACGGCCATCCTGGCCCCTGCCTGCCAGGAGGGCCTCACAGAGACCCACTCAAGCATTGGCCCCGGCAGCGCATTGGTGGGGTTTGTCTTACCCCTGTGGCTCCCCTTTCCCTTCTCCGAAGTAGACAGCACAGAGAGCATTCTCATCAGAAGTAAGAAGGACAGGAGCCAGCATGCAGGAAACCTCCTACCTGCCGGCTCCTCGGCTGTAACGTTTTACACAAGACGCGTTTAATCCCCGCAGCAATCCTGTTAGGTGGCCACTCTTGCCACCTCTGTCAGCATCTCTTTCAGACGAGAAAACGAGGCTCTGAGAGGTGAGTCGAGTGATTTGCCCAAGAGTTACACAGCTAACCTCTGGCAGCCGGGTCCCAGACAGGACTCTCTGGGTTTGTTGTTCAAGGACTTGGACTTGGGAGTAAAACAGACTTGGTTTCATGCCTGCCTCCATACAGCTTTGAGCCCGAGTTTCTTAACTCTGTAAAATGGGGCTGATAATTCCTGCCTCATAGTGTTAAAGAAAGAAGTGCCTGTCGTGTGCCTGGCAGGTCTCCAGGGGTGGAAGGTCTTGGATGGCGGCTGTGATTAGTCCCGTCCCATCCTAGCTGTGCTCAGAGCCTCTCTTGTTCTGTGCTGTCCTGTCTTGCCCTCAGTCTTGGCTGGGTGCCTCGTGGTATAGATCAGGCCATGGGGATGTCCTCAAATGGGGGATGGGTCCTCCTTGCTGCCTGGAGACTCCTCTTTGCAGAAATCCCAGTTCTGCAAACACTGCTTAAAAACTGCAGGACCAGGCGAACCCAAGGGCCTTCCTGCTCTGGGGTTCAGATTTAGCTTTGCTGAATCCTTTGATACCATTTTAGGGTGCTTTGGGGCATAAAGTGGGTAACCCAAAAGAGAGCGCAAGTCTCTCAAACCATATACGTGGGGCATAACGCAGGAACCCAAAAGAGAGCACAAGTCTCTCAAATCATATGCTGTTCAGCCAGGAGAAGCGGAGCGGGGATGGCTGGGAAACACACCAAGTTCTTCGCATAGTGTGAGTCTGTGTGCGTGTGTGGTGGGATGAGTGTGGATGAGGGATGAGTGTGGATGAGAGATGAGTGAGAATGCAGGCCTGAGTGTGAGATGATGTGGGTGTTGGTGATTATCTCTGAGACTGGGAAGGGTAACCTGATTGTGTGTGTGTGGAAGTGTGAGTGTGACCGAGAGCACGGCCGACCCTCCTCCTAGCAAGGCTCTGAGACACATGTCTGAGTCCCAGGGGAGGCTGTTACCCCAGAGTCAGTTCCTCCTGTCCATGGGCTGTCCCCAGTGCTGGTTGGAGCCAGGGTGAGGGTACCATGGACAGACAGATGCAGTAGGGTGCCGCCTGCCCCCTTCGCCCTCAGAGGTTGAAAGAACTGCAGCAAAGCTGGCCCTTGAGTTTTGTTTACTCCAGGCTGAGTGCAAAGCCTTGAAAAGGCTTTATTATTTTTCTGCTTGATTTCAAGCCATCTATTTTATTTCCTAAGATCTTGAGTTGCTTACAGTAAGTCTCATGCAAGCTTTCATGTTCGCCTAGCCCCCCCGTTTTCCAAACGGCCTGGCCCAAAACTTTCCCCAGCACATTCTCAGAAACCCCAAAGATGCTCAGGGTTGTAGGGTCAAGGTCAGCTCCGTGCCAGGCCTACAGAGCGCAGCGCAGGGGTGTGCCAGCCCCTTGGCACAGGGAGGGCTCAGGCGACTTAGGGTGACTTAGGCCCAGGGGGGGGGGGGAGACGGCTTGTGAAGAAAACCTTTTCATTCAGTAGACCTTTGGCATTCATTACAGTGGCAACTTTGGATGCCCAAGGGCAGTCTTGAAAGTCCAGAAGAGGCAGTACTTTGTCATTTGCTGAAGTAATTTTTGGGCAGCACAAGCCAGGCACTGAGGGTGTGGAGCAGCCTCCACGCCATGTGGCTCTGTGTTCTTTGTAACCGTTTCCAACACAGTGAAAACAGCAACACAGTGAAACAGCCTGGAACTGAAGGCCAGCCATGAGTGCTGGTTAGGCAAAGGCAAGTAACAGAAACGCACTTCTTACCATAAGCAGAAAACACCATTAACTGATTCATGTCGAGCCCAGGGCTTTGGAATTGACTGGATCTAGAAACCCAAACAGTGTCTTTGGGACTGGGCGTCCCTCCCCTCTGTCTCTTCACTCTTCCTCCGCGTGTCTCTGCTGTGCTCCCAGGGGAGCCTCCTGCATGGTGGGCTCCAGGGGCCCTTTTCACTGGCACTCCTCAGCCTACAGGGAGCTGTGTCGTGCCCCCACTTCTGATACCGTACAGTGGCTAGGCCTGGGCTGCACCTGCTGTGGGGCATGTGAACTCAGGGAACTGCCCCCGAAGGTGGTCAGCCCCTCCTCCCCCATCCCAGGGACCCACCACACTGGCTGGGGAAGGGGTGGGCTGTATGGTGAGGACCTTGAGGTGTGGGACATATCCAGGAGCTGGAGGGGGCTTGAGCTTGGGGGTGGGTTAGATCTGGGCCTGGCAGGACACCCTCAGAGATGGAGAGAAGCAGTAGCGAAGCTTCCGGTCTGCCTCAGGGGGCTGGGCTGGCTGGTGGCTGGTGACATAGGGATTTGAGCAGAGGGCTGTTCTGCTGAGAATCATAGGATCTTGGTGGCCCCAGATGTGCTGTCCTGGTGGAAAGGGATAGACAGGATTCTTGTCAGCGTTCCCCTCCACCCTCCTGTTGCACTCCTAAACCCGAGCCCAGGAAGGGAGGTGCCCAGAACCACCCAGACCGTGTGCCCTGACTGCACCCTGAATGGAGCCTTGCCTCTCTCCCTTGTCTCTTCCAGGTGGGACATGGAGACCTAGCAAAATGGTTAATGGCCCTCCTTCCCAACATGGCAAGTTCTTTTGACTGTAGGTGGGAGAATGGAGGATAGGAACTTTCTCAATGAACAGGTCACCTTTAACCTGGATTTGAATTCCAGTGGAGGCTGTATTTGAAGGCAAAAGGAAAAAAGGGTGGCAGAGGATGAAATGGTTAGATGGCATCACCAACTCAGTGGACATGAGTTTGAGCAAGCTCCGGGAGACAGTGGACAGCGAAGTCTGGCATGCTGTAGTCCATGGGGTCACAAAGGGTCGGACAAGACTTAGTGACTGAACAACAGCAAAGGAGGAGGGGTAGTGAGTGCTTTCAGCAGTTGCGTCTGAAGAGGGCAAGGTGGTATGTGGGAGGCAGACCCAAAGGGCTTGCCTATACTTTGACACTGGAAATAGCAGACAATCTCCCCAGACCCCCTTCCTTCGAGTGACCTTGCTTCCTCCTGGGTTCCCTTTCTGGGAGCGCCCAGCTCCCCTGTCTCCCAGCTCCTGTGCAGTGACCAGAGTTCTGTCCTGTAGCTCTCTGGCCTGCTCCCTCACCCTGAGGAAGCCAGGATCTGAGGGTGCAGCCTCAGCTGGAGGCGGAGGGGAGAGGGAGGGGCCCTGGGCCCCTGCAGGTGCACAGCAGATGGGCCCCGAATGATGTGAGCCTGCCCACACCCAGCCCCTGGAACAGCTTCCCAAAGCTGGGTCTCAGGCAGTGTTTGGAGGCGGACAGAAGCAGGCGTGCCTCCCACTCAACTGAGGCTGGCCAAAAACAGCCTACCCTGGGCTTTGCAGGCTGATGGTAGCCCAAGGGGCAGGCCCATAGGCCTGGGGTCATTATCCCATTTTGCAGATGTGGGGACCAAGGCTCTGAGAATTCAGGGCAGGTTGGCACACAGCTGACACCATCGCCCACATATCCTGTGCCTACATGACCCTTCCTGGGCTGGGGGAGGAATGACAGGCTCTGCTCAGCCATGTCTGCCCACTTAGAAGGAGAATGGGAAACAGGACACCAGGGAGTCCCAAACAAATTGATGTTTGTCTTCTGGCTTCACTCTCCACTTCATTTCAGCCAGCATGGTCTGCTCCTAGATGCTGAGATGGCAAGTCATGGGCAGTGAGAGCCAGCAGGGGCGTGGCTGAGGGCGGCAGGTCTGCCACAGACAGAGCCCGGGGGGCTGGATGCAGAGAAGGGTGACCAAGCCCAGACCACCCCAGGGTTAGTGGCAGAGCTGGGAGGGTCTTTTGATGCCTGGTGACCCAGCAGCCCTACCCAGTGACCCTAGGGCTACACCTGCTTGTTTCACAAAGGGCTCGCTCAGCTGCCTGGGTAGAGAGGACTGGCCTCAGGAGTAGGAAGAGACCATTTACCTTTGGAAGGAATCTCCTGTTCCAGTCTAGCTTCAGCTGCTTGGGTGGGAAGCATGTTTTCACCTGCCTCTGACCACAGCCTGGGACCCCACTTCCAGAGGCTGTTCCATAAGATGGGTGTGGGCAGGCTCACATCATTTCGGGTCCATCCGCTATGCACCTGCAGGGTTAGGGCCCAGTTCTGGGTGCTGCGGGGCTGGACGGACAGTCCTCGCTGCTTGGAGGAGCAAGGCTGGCACCCAGAAAGCAGTGGGTATGGGGGAGCACTCTTCGGAAGGGGGGTATCCACAGAGAGATGGGACATCTCTCTCCTGGGTCATGGGAGGTGTCTCTTTATGGGGGAGATGATATTTAGCAGAGCTTGAGGGCTTCATTGGAAGGGTTGTGGCAGGCAGCAAGGATAAAGCAGGCGAAGGCCCACTGAGAGGTCTTCAGGGAATGGTTCCTCCAGGTGTGGTTGGAAGGAAGGTGTGGGCATGTGGGGGAGGACCAGGAGCAGTGAGGGGGAAAAGGGATGGGGAGGGAAGGGCTTGGGCATCTCTGTTTTCTCTTTCTTCATTTAGGTCCGTCCCTTTCTCTCCATCCCCATACCTTGCCCTGTTCCTGGGTCCCCATCTAGCCCATTCCTCTTTAGGGCCCCTGCCGGCAGAATGGAAATAGCACCTGTTCCCTCCCATCTGGGGAGCTGTCTGGGGTTTGCAAGTCTTTTTATGGGCTCATCCCTTATCACAACAACCCTTTGAGGTGGTTATTGTTATCCCTGTCAGGGAATGCCATGCTCAAGGCTCCGAGGTAGAAAACAATCTACCAAAGGTCACATAGCAGGTGGCAGAGGGGACCTGGCACCCAGATGTTCTGACTCATTGTCAATTCCCTGCCGACCTTCCTGAGAAAACAGTCAGTATCCACCACATCCAGATCCTTTTTAGATATCCATGGCCACAGTTCAGTCACTGGGAGTGGAGCTTCCATCTATTCTGGGTTCTTGGCCGTGATACGAATAGTCGAAGTTCCAGGAATCGCGGCCGCTCAGTCATTGTTATTTTTTGTTGTTGTTGTTATGGCTGTTATCATAGGAAACAGGAAGTGACATTTCCCAAATGTCAAGTGCTTTATATAGTTCATCTCATCCAGTTCTCACAGCAATTCTGTAATAGAAAAAGATGTCTTCATACCCATTTTGCAGGTGGGGAAACTGAGGCTCAGAGAGGGGAGTGATCCCAGTGTCCTTGAGTCGGAGCCCAGGTTCTCTTAGTTTTTCCATAACTGTCCTTTCACTGTTGAGGTTGCCCTCAAGAGTCAATAGAAGTCCCCACAATAGGTGGTGGTTTCTGGAGGCCACTGCAGCTGGCTGGGAGTACAGTGGAAGGTGCATTATCTGGGGAAGGTCTCCTGGGAGGGATAGGCAGGAGCTGGCCTAGTGGAGTCTGGGGGTGCCCTGGGCCTGGCACCCCAGAGGTCAGGTGGAGGGAAGGTGGCTGGTGAGGTCCTCCTGCTAAAAATAGTTGGTTAATTACCAACTATTTTTAGGCATGATGTTTTAAATATCAGTCGTGTATCAGACACACTTGTTCACATCCTGGAAGGTCCCTGGAGACCTTTCTGCTCCAGGCCTCTGGTTTTATAAATGAAGACACAGGCTGAGAGCGAGGCAGTGACTTGCCCGAGGTCACCCAGCCAGGCCAGGACCCCACTGACCCTGCCTCTCGTGGACACTGATTTTAGGTGAATTTTGGCTGTAGACCAGAACCCTATTTCTCGGCCACTTGGGCGTATCCTTCTTATTCAGAAACTTCTGCACAAAATGCCCAGATTCACACGTTCACTCGCGTGCTGGGTAGGCTTTAGAGTGAAGGGACAAGCTGTGTCTCAGCCAGGGAGGGTGGCAACCAGCAGTGGGGTTGCAGGGCTCCCGTACCTGCCTGGAGCTGGGCGACCGGGCTGACTACTATCGTGTGTTTCAGGCTGCACTGTGTGATGTTGGTGTCAGGTCAGGGACACAGTCCTGGCCTGCTGACTCCGTATGACCCCAAGTCTCTTCTCCTTTCTGAGTCTCAGTTTCCCTATCATCACAGAGATGGTGGTTCTTGCCTGCTGGCCTCCAAGGCTTTAGGGGAGGACCTTCAGGTGTTCCTGGAAGTGTCGGAGACTGCAGACTCTGCAGGTCCGGGGCCTGTGCCCTGGCAGCTGCTCAGAGCCAGAACCTTTGTCCCTCCGAGCCCTATGCTGGAGGGAGGGTTGGACAGAGCCAGTGGAGCTCTCAGAGCAGCTTCAGCCTGAGAGTGAGCTGGCACCTGTCACTACCTCTGGCCCAGCTGCATCCTTTCTCTGGCCATTCATTCTCCCATCTGCACAGTGCTGGGCCCTGGGGAATCTGCCAGCCCTGATGCCCTCTTTGTTCTGTTTCTTGGTGCAGAGCAGCATCTCAGGACCTCCCGACACAGGCAGAGCTGGGAGAAACCGTCTTTGCTGGCGCCCTGAGCAGAGCCCCCCTCCTCTGTCAGCAGGTGGACTGGACACCCCCCAGCGTTGGGCCATCACCCCAGACCATTGATCCAGGTTCTGGCCCTTGGCTTCCAGAATGCTGAGGAGGTTGGTGGCAGGGCAGTTAGGGCCAAGCCCCTCCTCTTAAATTTCCATGCCTTGGGCAGGTCCGCTCAGGCCCCCACCACTCTGCTTCCTGCAATCTAAAATCCAGGCAAGTTCCTGTTCCTTGAGGGGGTCCCCAGTATAGGACAGTCTCAGGGGACAGACTTCATCAGGCCCTGACTCCTCCTGGCTCCTGTCACCCAGCCTGGTGCCCGGGTCCTTGGGCTCGCAGAACTCCCCTGGGTCCAGTGTTGTCTCCCCCAGGAGGACCATGGAAGTAATAACCTGCTCATTAGACTGGAATGGTGGTCAGTCCTAGGGGAGGGCCCATTGCAACTTGAAGCTCAGAAGGTAGGGACCCTAGAGCTCTGTAGCAACCCCCCCCCCCCCCCCGCAACTGATTCAGCCCCTACTCCTGGGACACTGCCTGGCCTTGCACAAAGCCCCTCATATTACAAAAGGGGAGACTGAGACCCAGAGAGGGGGAGGTCTATGGCCCCACAGTGAACGAGGGCTAGAACTCAGGCGTGGTGCTGGCCCTGCCATGTGAATTGCCTCATCTCTGGGCAGAGCAGAAGCTGCTGTTTCTTTGCTTCGAGACTCCTCACATTCAGCTCTCCAGGGATTTCCCCTGGAGGGAGGTCTGGGCATCTAGATTTGCCAAAGTTGTAAATCTTTTAAGCCATAAGCTGCTCCTTGGCGTCTCCCAAACGCCCTGATATGAAATACAGATGTTCCTCCCTTTTAATATCTAAGTCTACTTCTGAATTTCCCATAATGTTTGCACCTAAGGATGCAATTACCATTTCCTCCCATTGTCCTCTCTGCCCGTCCCTCTGCTCTCAGCTGACGCAGGCGCTCAGCCCTTCTGGGTGAACAGGAGACTGTGAGATTATGAAGATCAGACTGCTTCTGAAAGCTTCGGGGCGGCTCGGGGCCAGCGATGCTTATCAGTCTACCCAGGGCCCCTCTGAGGTTATTTTCTTCCCTTCAGAAGATGCCTGTGTATGCCACGAGGAGTATTTCCATCAATTCTTCTGCCCGAGCCAGCACCAGCTGCACGCCACCCTCAGCCATTTGTCCCCTCGCCCCCACAGCTGACTCCTTCCCAGGCCTGCTGGGCCATGTCTGGTGGGCCAGCCTCCAGGGGCCCTTCCGAAGGACCCCCACCTCAGTGGTTTCGGCTGGGCCCTGCAGTGCTAACCCAGGGCCGTGTGGACCACGGACCATCCCCGTTTGACCACAGTTAGTAAAAACCACAAGAAAGGGTTCCTCTTGTGGAGTCGTGGAGCTGGGGTTTCTATGGTGGAACCAGGGTGTATGTTTTAGGTTTATGGACTTATGACAGGTCTTAGATTTAAAGCATGAAACCGAGGCCAGATTTTTCTTCTCTTCCACTGTAAGGAAAAACAAACGTCATGATTACTTGGCTCTTCCTACCTCTGGGCCACCTCTCGGCACTCTCTTTGGGGTGGGGATGTAGGGGGCAGGCCAGGCCATGGCCTGTGCTAGGTGGGCAGCTGTAGGGAGAGCCAGCTCCCTGGCTCACATAACATCCCTACCCCAGGTGCTAACCTCTGAGCTTCTTTCCACGTCTGTAAGAGCTCAGTCATGTCTGACTCTTTACAGCCCCATGGACTGACTGTAGCCCGCCAGGCTCCTCTGTCCATGGAATTTTCCAGGCAAGAATACTAGAGCAGGTTGGCATTTCCTACTCCATGGGATCCTCTTGACCCAGGGATCAAACCTACCTCTCTCACCTCTCCTACATTGGCAGGTGGATTCTTTACCACTAGCGCCACCTGGGAAGCCCTTCCATGTCTATAAAATATAGTAATTGCCATTCCCCCTGTGGCTGGAGGTTTGAAATGCTGTCCTCTGTAGTGCAGTCTGTGGAGGGGAGCTCCTTTCTTACTACCCATCCCACAGCTCTGTTCAGCAGCAATGCTTTGTGTCCTGAGGGATTTGGTTTGGGGTAAAAGGAGTACTGTCTTCATGGTGAGCTTTCCATACAATGCGATGGTTTTGAGATTTAGGGGCAAGGGACTTGCCTCCTAGTACTGACCTCACATGTGACAGTGCTGACGGGACATTCTGCGTTGCTCTGGCCCCCAATAGCATACAGTCCTAGAAACCTCTTCCTTTCAGTTTGATGGGTTTCTTTTGGCAAAGTTGCTTTTCACCTTGTGCCTTTGTGGGGGCACCCGTTCTTAAGGTGGAGCCACAAGGGTGACGTGGGGCAAGGGGAATATAGGCCACTGAGACTGGCAGCTAGATCGCCCTCCAGCCCCATCACCCATGAGCTGAGTGTCCTGGGCAAGTCAGGTCTTGGAGCCCTGGTTTTCTTTCAAGATTTAGGAAACAATGATTATACTCGACCTGATACAGTGTTTGTGCCCAGGTGGCGGTACCTGTTGTTTTTGGACTCAAGGAGGCATTCGAGGCCATTCCTCCTATTTAACTGACTTGTACTCAGAGGACAGGGCTGGGGATGTCCAGCCCCCACCATCAGTAAGTGATGGAGTATGAATGCAGGGCGTGGATTCTGAACCCAGGGCCCTTTCTGCCGTGGCATGCTTCTATCACCAATCTCTGACTGTCCACAAAGGGCCCGATGAAGCCAGAGTGCAGGCCGTTGTCCAGAGCAGAGTGGAGTCCCAGGCTCCGGCCCCAGGGTGGGCACAGAGCTCAGAAGCTCGGGTTCCCGACAAAGCCGGGGTCCTGGGTCTCAGCCTGGAACCCAGGGGAGCCCCGGCCACCCGTGAGGTTTGCCTGGCAGCCCGAGTCGGGCAGAGACGTGCTAACAGCCCTTTCTTCTTGCTCCCCAGTGTTCGCCAGGACTTCGACGTCCCCACCAGCCACCTGATTGGAGCACACGGATACTGCACGCAGGTCAGTGGGTAGGGAGGTAGGCTGTGGGGCAGCCTAGCACATCTTTCCTTTCCTCTTCCTTTCTGGCTTTGCTCCTGCTAGCTCTCCCGAGCAGCTTTCAGGTTCTGCTGGGCTTCCTCATCACAGAGACCTAGAAAGGGAACTCGGATTAGCTTCTGGTTCTGGGCTTTGCTGTGCCCAATATGTGTGCCTGGAGCTGCAGGAGGTGCCAAAGAGACAGACCCAAGCATTGCCCAGCCCAGAGACCCAGCATGGACGAGGGGCCCAAGTCTAGCTGTGGTGATGACAGCCCTGGCCCCCTGCATTTGTACAAGATATTGTCTTTAGGACCACTCTCCCCTCTGCATCGTCACAGAGGGCCCCTCCAGGGGCCTTGTGGAGAGCAGGGCTCCTTAGCACAACTGCTTGTCTTCAGTCCTCCCGGTCTCCTGGTGATGCAAGGAAAAGGATCTGTTTAAGATCCTATCATGGCAAGCACTTCCCTGGGGTCCAGTGGTTGAGAATCCCTGCTTCCATTGCAGGGGTCACAGGTTCTAATCCCTGGTTGAGGAACTAAGATCCCACATGCAGCAAGGTGTGGCCAAAAAATAAATAAAATAAATTTAACATCCTGCCATCAGGCGTCAGGACTGGGAGCCAAGTGCTACACCTGACTTCTGTCTGAGCTTTTCTCTGCAAGGCAAGGCCTCCCTGAGTGGCCACCTGGCTATGGTTAAACCTGACCCTCAGTGCCTCTGGGGGTAGCGTGTGCAGCACAGACTGGGCTAGGTAGAGCTTCTCTGGCTGCTGGGCCCACAAAGGACCCAGCTGTCCTAGGGGTCCTGGTTCACACATGCCAGTCCTGAAAACAGACCTGGGCACCATGCAAGGGCTAGTTCAGGGACTGTGGTTTGTCTCAGGCACCCAAGGACGTGTGAGGTTGGCTGGCTGAGCAACCACCGGGGGTGGTCCAGCCCGCTCTGGGTGCCTGTCCTCCCTGTGGGAGCTGCCCCATGCAGGCAGAGAGCAGTGCCGCCCAGGGGAGGTCACTTAAGCAGCATACAGAGGATATAGCGCAGAGCTTGAGCTGAATTCTGAGCCAGGTTGGCAGTTTCACTTGTGGCGTGGGCTGGGACAATTTTCTTCCCCTTGCTGAACCTTAGTCTCCTCATTTGTAGAGTGAAACACTGGGACGAGATCAGTCTTCTTCTTCTTCTTTTTAAGTATTTATATATTTATTTGGCTGCATCAGATTTCACTTGTGGTGCACAGGCTCTTTAGTTAAGGCGTATAAGCTTAGGTACCCCGTGGCACGTAGGATCTTAGTTTCCCAACCAGGGATTGAACCCAAGCCTCCTACATTGGAAGGTGGATTCTTAGCCACTGGATCACCAGGGAAATCCCTAGGTTTGTGCTTTTGAACTTGGATATGCACATGAATCCTGCAAAATCTTGTTGAAGAGTCAGCTCAGATTCAGCGGGCCTGGACCGGGGTCTGCGGTTTTGAATTTCTCACAGGCTTCCAGGAAGGGCGATGCTGCTGGTCCACGGATAACACTTTGAGTTGTGAGGAGCCAGGCGACCACTAAGCTTTGCTACTGTGTGATTTTTGAGACTGGGGTCAGGAAGCGGCCTGTCACCACTTCTCATTTGAGAAGACTTTCTGCTCTGAGGAGAGTTTTGGGATAACCCTCACATGGGGTCAGGACCTGTTCTTCCCCCTTGAAAACCATTTGGGAACACTTGACTGTGTCTGGAGAAGGCTGTGCCTTTCTTCGGCAGCCACTGCCCCCAAGGTGTAGTATCTCAGAGCAGACATTTCCTCCAAATTCCTTCTCGCTTCCTCTGCAAGAATACAATGAGGCCCCCCTCAGCATCTCCCTTCAATAATAGCCCCTCTGCGGCCATCAGTGGGGCCTCTTTTACTACCTCTGGGCCAGGGATACCGCTGTTGACGGAGAGATTTATTAACCTGCACATCGCTCTCACAATTCAGGGGAAAACACTTCTGTGAACTCTGCCCTGCAGAGTTGATGATGGACAAGGGCTCTTATGGCTGTTCCCACGCACCACCAGGGAGATTCCTGTGGGCTGGCCTCAGACACGCAGCAGCCCTGGCAGGAGGTAGATTAGACAGAAAGTCCTGCCCCAGCGCTAAGGCTGGGCTCATGCAACCTTCCTTAGTGGTGGAGCAGATACTTAAAGGTTGCCCTTCATCTTGTATCTCTAGCTGGCCAGATGGTCCCCTGAGGGGTAATGAGCGAGGGAGAGGGAAGGAACGCAGGAAAGGGAGCTGGAGAGTGAGAGTGGGAGTCCAGCTCTGTCGCTAAGCGGCTGCGTGGCCTGGGCAAATCTTCTCCCAGCTGAGAGCCTGATTCCCCATTCTTGACAGGAGGCTGGACCCCTGGATGCTGTGCTTGGGAAGGGCCCTTGCAGCCACCCTGCTGCAGGAGGCACTGGCTGAGGGCGATGGCCAGAGTCACTGCTGCACGAGCCTGGTGGTTCTGGGGCTGGCGCGCACGTTGGCCTGTCCGGCATGGAGCAGCTGAGTCCCAAGGCTGTGCTGCGGACAGGGCGAGAGACAGAGCAGGACCCAGGCCGGGCCCACCTGCCCCTCCTCCCCGCCTCTGCTGGCCTGTCCTTTCCCCGCTCTCTGGAAGACCCTGCCTTCACCGATGAAATCCTAGCACAGCTTGGATCTGAGTTTCTGCTGTCTCCCCATTGTCAGCTTCCTGGTGTTGAGAACATGCTCTGGTTATGCAAGATGTTATCTGTGGGGGAAGCTGGGCGAAGGGTACACAGGAACCCTCTGTGCTATTTTTACAATTTCTTTTGACTCTCTAAAATTATTTCAAAATAAAAAAGCTATTAAGAAAAGAAAGTCCAGCGCTTCAGGACCCACCCAAACGTCGCTTCTCCACAAAGCGTCTCTGACTCAGTCCTGTGGTCCCGCGTCCGTGTGGGCCACGAGTGCTTATGCACACATTTTTACAGCTCTGGTCACTTCCTACATTGTTCTTCAGGCATGCAGGCCCATACCTGATCCTCCCTGCTCTAGACCCGGACGCCCGGGGTCAGGAGCCACTCTTTCCCTCCATCAGGAACACCGCCCCCCCGCACCCCAGCGGGGGCCCGGGTGCAGCTGATGCTCAGTGGCTGCTTGTGGGGCAAAGACGGATGCATTCCCAGAGTGGCTTTGAGGAGCAGAGCTGGCAGCTTTCCCGAGGGCTAGGGGAAGGCTGGGTACGGCCCCTCTGAGGTCGGGCTCTCGTTCTCCTTGCTTTCTTCCTTCCTTCTATGCCCTTTTTCTCTTTTCCCTGCCTCACCTTGACAAGCCTTTCCCCTTTCTCTCATCCACAGGAACTTGTCAATCTGCTCCTGACCGGGAAGGCCGTGTCCAACGTTTTCAACGACGTGGTGGAGCTGGATTCCGGGAACGGGAACATCACGCTCCTCAAAGGCGTCTCCACACGCAGCGACATAGGCTTCCTGTCCCTCTTTGAGCACTACAACGTGTGCCAGGTGCCCTCGGGGCGCTCGGGGCCCCGGAGACTCAGGAGCCCAGCCCCTGGGGACCCGCAGGAAGGAGGGGAGGAGGAGGAGAGCTCGGCTCCAGGTCCCGGGAGCGGGGTCCAGTCTCCATCACAGAGGCTCCAGGAGAAGTGCGGCTTCCCTGCCGTCCAGGGTTCACACCCACAGCCAGCAGACACCCGGAAAGGGACTTCAGGGGATTTGCAGCGTGCTCGTGCGTCAGGACGGCCGCAGTTGTTGTGTGTGTCTGTGTTGGCGGGGGGTCTTCTCCAGTGATCAGGACCTGAGGTCTTGGGCCCCATGTTAGCTTCCTAGAGCTGTCTCAACAAAGCATCACAAGCTCGGTGGCTCAAAACCTCAGAATGTAGTGTCTCATGGCTCTGGAGGATAAGTTCTCCTAATGCAAGTCCCAAATCAAGGTGTTGGCAGGGCCACGCTCCTCCTGAAATCCACAAGAAGAATCCTTCCTCGTCCCTTAGTGTCTGATGTTTCCAGCGATCCCTGGTGATCCTTGGCTGGTAGGGGTGTCCCTGCAGTCTCTGCCTCCAGTGTCACATGGCCGTCTCCTCCCTCAGCGTCTCCTTCTAAGGAGACAGTCACGTGGATTGCAGGCCCACCCTACTCCACTAACCTCATCCTAGTAACCTATAGCAGTCCTGTTTCCCGATAAAGCCACATGCTGAGGTACAGGGGGCTAGAACTTCAGCAGATCTTCTTTTGAGGGGACGCAGTTCAGTCACAAGAGGTCTCACTCGGTCTGTTGGCAAGCGTTTTGGTCCCTCTACCTCCCCTCTCACTACAGCTGGAGTCTTAGAAAGGATGTGGCCCCCAGGAGCAGCTGGGTGGAGGGCAGGGTGACAGCATCTCTGGCAGCACGGGCGGAGGACCTCTGGGCCCCGTGTTCTTGTCCCTGCCTGCTGCCAAGCCTTCTCTGAGTCTCAGACTTCATGCCTTCAGGGAAGAATTGTCCTGTGGTCGAGTTCATGAAAGAGTTGTCCTGAGGCAGTAGCGGGAGGTCTTTCTTTAGTGACCAGCCCCGCAGAGGTTCTTGGAGGGTCAGGATGAGGCCTCATAGATCTTACATCCCCAGAACCAGGGATGCAGAGACTGAGCCAAAGGGATGCTCAGAGCATGCTAGGTGGATGGGATGTGGGGTAGTTCAATGTCATCAAGGCCTTCCTGCGTGATCACATGTTCAAATGTGCTGTCTCCATTGAACACCACTGTTTGGGTGGCCCCATCCCCAGATCCCCTCTCAGAGTGACCCCTGACTCCCACAGACAGGAAGCAAACCCGTGGGTTCCAAAGACTTGGGGAGTAAAGAATGAGTAACTCACTGTCGGATGTGCTGATGTCAGGAAAGCACCCAGGAGTGCAGCCACGTGGCCCATGAGACACACCAGGCACCCTGAGCCTTGGACCCTGTGTGGGCTCTACAGGCATTCACCCGAAATTCCATGGGCTGAGAGGTAATCTTGACCAGGCTCACAGAATCCCAAGGCTTACTAGAAGCCCTGATCTCACTTTTGTGTGGAGGGTGTTTGTCAAAATGTAAACTATTTTCCTTTGGTCTGTTGGGGGTAATTGAGAAGAATATCAGTTGGGCATCATCTTTTCCTTGGAGTAAAATGCTGATTGCAAAAATTCAGATCCTACAATGATCCGAATCCTCAAATCCACATGGAACTCCCACCCCAGCCCCCACTGTTTGTTTGATTGGAGATGGGTGCGCTCTCTCCCTGAAACAAAGGGTGGTTTGCTCCTCTGCCTTGGGACAGTGGCCTTGTTAAAGAAGGAACCCTAGGCCTCTCTCCTTCTCCCCAGAGCTCTCTGAGGACCAGGCGTCTGAAGGAGAGGGTGGAGGCCTGGCAGTTGACCAGAGTGCTTTCATCTCCTGTAACTCCACCCTCCATCCTTTTGGTTCTGAGTTCCCCAGAGAACTCATGATTAGCCACATCAAACAGACGGAATCCAAGGAGGTTTAGCATGCAGGCCCAGACCTGGACCCAGAGCCAGGGCCCCCACTCAACCTGGCCTGGTCTTTTCCACCAGGCAGCCCAGATGCTGTTATGGGGAAGATCTGCTGTTTGGAGCAACCTAGAAATGATGTCCACAGCAAAGCTGTTCCGATAAGGCTGAAGCCTTTCTTTCATGTAGATGGCAGAGCCAGGCCTGCCTTCACTCACAGCCCATCCCTAGGCTTCTCGGAGCAGCCTCTGGCTGAGAGCCAGAGTTCTGGGCCCTCATGAGTCTTTTGGGGGTGATAGGTCCTGTCAGGTGACTCACACTCCTCCTGTGCCCTGGGAGAAGCAGAGGCAACTCTGGGCCAAAAAAATGCACCCCTGCCATAAGTAATGAGCCCCTGCCCTTCCTCCTCCAGCCTGGCTGTGTGCTATGGAACCTAGTTTGTTCTCCATGACCAACTGGACTGGCCTTACCCATCTGACTTCCCCTTACTCCCTCCATCCCCAGGCTCATTGTGAAGGCTAGGCTGCACTGGGAAGGCCAGCTCCTCCTGGCTCCTGGTGGCTGTGGTGATGGGGGACTGACAGGCCAGGGAGGAAAGCACGGCACAGGGAATTTCACTTAAGGGCTTCCCCATGACCTGTGAGTCACGTTCATTGCTTGCCTTCATTGCTTGCCTCCTGAGGGACCTGGGCAAAGACTGAGCTTGGCAGGGAGAGATCTACAAGCGCCACCCTCCTCCCCTTTGTCCAGCTCCACAAACAGCACCATCTGCCCAGTTACTTGAACCAAGAGCACATCGAGTCCATCAAGAGGTGACATGGCACCCACCCTAAGTTGTTTTTCAAGTCCTCTTTCAACCCTGTCTGAGCCACCAGCCTCGCTGGTCTGAACACCTGTGTCAGCCCCGCTGGCCTCTGGCTCCTGTCCTCACCTCCTTCCAACTGAGCCCCTTCTCTGAAGCCAGTGTGATCTTTAAAAGAGTAGATTGATCACATTATTCCATTGCTTAACAGCCTTCCATGGGTTCCCAGTCCTCTGAAACTGTTATGGGCTGAATTGAGTCTTCTCCCAATCCTCAACACAGCATTAATTTCTTGAAGTCCTAGCTGGCAGTACCTTGGAATGTGACTATGCTTGGAGACAGGGCCATCAAAGAGGTAGCAAAGGGGAAAGAAGTCCGATGGTTGGGCTCAAATCCAGCTGACCGGTTTCCTTGTAAGAAGAGGTTGGGGCACGGGCACACACTGAGAGCAGACCACTTGAAGACACAGGGAGAAGCTGTGCATCTTCATGCCAAGGAGAGGGGCCTCAGAAGAGACCAACCCCATTGACATCTTGACCTGGGACCACCAGCCTTTGGAATTGTGAGAAAATTAATTTCTGTTGTTTGAGCTGCTCAGTCTATGGAACTTTGTTACGCAGCTCTAGCGAACTAATACAGAGATTATATAGCCCAGACCTTCCCTTGATCCATAAGGCCCTACATCCTGTCCCTGCTTTTCCCACCCTTCGTGTTTTGACTTCACTGTCACTTCTAAGAGGAAGCCTTTCCTAACCTCATCACTCTTATCTCAGTAGAGGTCTCCTCTTGTGGTCCCCTGCCCACCTTGTCATTCTCCATCACAAGAATCTTAGTTCTTTCCTTCACAGGCCTCCTCTTGGTTTTACATATCCCATTTCATTGCTTTTGAGATGCAAGCTTGCCCCACATATGAACACTTCAGAGATTTTGATGTATAGTGCCTGTTGATGTATCCGGCTTTAATTGCCAGCCTGCGTTCTTTCTTAGTGGCACACAACTAACGGTGATTCTGACGGCGTCTTAGATTCAGTGACAGGTGGTGCGAATGTGTCTGTGTGGTTATTTGTTTACTATCTCCACCTCATTCATGGGTAACCCTGCAAGGGCAGGCTGTTCTGGGGTCCTTCACCACTGATGCCTGGGACTGAAGTATAAGTCATGTTGAAAGAATGCGATCCTTGGAGATGGGGGGACTGTCACTTTGCCTGAAGTCAAATGTTGGTCCTTTTAGATTAGGGCTTTAAAGCTGGCAGTCCGTGAATGGGTTGGAGGCGTTCACACACCTCTGTTGTACAAAAGATGCAAGAATCCATTTAAAAATACAAGTTGGCCCTTGAGCCACTCAGGGGTTAATGTACATATAATTTGTCATAGGGCCTCCATATCCGCCATTCTTCTGCATCCACAGTCAACCGGCCATGTAATACTGTAGTGGTTACTATCGAAAAATGCCCGTGTATGAGCGGACCCACACGGCTCAAGCCCACGTTGTTTAAGGGTCAACTGTAATCCCTAATGATTGTGCTGTACATTCACTCACTAGGAGAAAGCCTGGGGCCGTGCCGGGGACTGGAAATGTGCCCCCACCCTCCTTCCTCACCCCAGGCCTTTGGTCAGCTACCCTAGAATCCACAGGAAGCGAATTTCGTCTTTGGAAAAAAAGTCACCCAATTGGAAGGGGCTCCTGAATGAGAAAACTCATTTATAAATTCCCGGGTAGCTTTTTTTGCCCTTAATCTTTTGACCATTGCTTAGATGGCAAGCTGCCCTTTTGTCCCTCTGCTGGAAAATTCAAGGTGGCTGATTCTGCAGACGCCGGTTCCTGGCAGGCTGCACGGCACTTTTTCTTGCAGTGAGTGAGCAGTGGTTTCCCAGTCTGCAGGGCTCCCTGTTCGAGGTGATGCCCTCACCAGAAAAGCCTCTTTTAACTGGAACGGAAGCCAAGTTTGCGGTGGGCTTTAGGCACGTCCAGCCACATCCCTTAAGACAATGAATCCCCTGCCCCCTCACCAAGGAGGGAGCTCTGTAGTCACACTTTACTGTTCCCAGGGGGCTGGGGTCAGGGCCACGTAGGGAGTGGGCAGGGTGCTTGGATAATGAGAAAGTGAAGACTTCATAAAGTTCACCCTGCTACCCTCTGTTGAAAGTTCACAAGCAAGAATTTCCCCAGAGAACAGCCTCTCTGGCTGAGACATGCCAGCTCCAGGTGGGCTATAGGAGGCCCAGTCTTCTGGGACGGGCCCCGGAGAAAGTATGCCCATCTCCCCACTGGAAAAATAATTCCCATTCTTTCCTTAATCCACAGGCCGTGGCTGTAAATACCTGAGTGTGCAAACATCTCCCTGGGGCTGGTGGGGATTAGACCGAATCAAGCCTGGCCCACTGCATGTACAGAACTGAAGCAGCCAGGGCCCAGGGTTGGGAATCACAGGTGACAGGGAGAGAGCGTGTCGAAGTCTGGCCACCAAGGGGCAGGCCAGCCACGCACCTGAGTCTGGTGGGGGGCCGGACCCTGCCTCTCCCCTTTGCAGATCCAACAACAGGAGGGCCCTGATGTTGATCCCAGGCATCTGCCTTGCCCGCAGCACTCCTCCACCATGAAGGTCCTCTGCTGGGGACTTTCCAAAGGACTTCCTCCTCAGGAACTTCCACCATTCTTCTCCCCTTCCCTGCTTTTCCCTGATGCCTGCTGTTCCCTGAAGGTCTCTGGACATTTGTCCTGGCATCACCCATTGATGCTCACCCAGAGGCCCTCCTTCCCTTCTCCCCCTGGCTCCAGCTCCACCTGTCTTCAAGCTAAATTCTTAGCTCATGTTCCATTTCAATCACCAGGACCTTCGGTTATCAAACATTTGCTTATGTCGACTGATACTCCCTGCACTGCTGCTAAGGGTATATAGTCTGTGCAAGAGGCAGGCAGACATGCTGTCGTAGGGCAGAGGGATGCGCTGTGGCCGAGGAGGATGGGTACTTGGTACCTAGTTCCTATCCTCACCCTGGGAGCCAGAAGGGGGACATGATGCGTGCTCTCTGACTGGGTCATCCGGATGATGCGGGACCTGAAGGAGAAGGGAGGTGTACTCATGGACAGGGCGCAGGCATGAGGCTTGCCCTGCTGGATTAGTTTGAGGACTGGTGAGAGGCCCTGTGTGGCTGCAGCTGGGGAGGGGAGGGTATAGGAAGAACTGGTTAGGAGGTCATTGATGGGGGCAGAGGGGATGCACATGCAGGGGGCCTTTGGTGGCAGGATGGGCAGCACCACATGCCAGCTTGCTGCTGGAGATGAGGGGAGGGTGACACCTGCCTTTCAGGCTGGGATATCTCCCTGTGACTGTCTGTGGGGCAAAGGCCCTGGGAGTGATGGGCTCAGTGGGCAGGGACAGCCCTGTGTCAGTGAGCAGTATACACAGGCCGGGATCCCCCACAGGGCCTCGCTGAGGTCAGCCCAGGCCTGGGGTTGGACAGCAGATGCGCCAACCTGCTTCCCTGGGTGGCACGTTGCATCAGCTATCTCCATCTGCTCCCTCTCCCTTGTCCAGGTGGGCTGCTTCCTGAAGACCCCGAGGTTCCCCATCTGGGTGGTGTGCAGTGAGAGCCACTTCAGCGTCCTCTTCAGCCAGCAGCTCGAGCTGCTGCGAGATTGGAGGACCGAGCGGCTCTTCGACCTGTACTACTACGACGGCCTGGCCAACCAGCAGGAGCAGATCCGGCTGACCGTCGGTGCGCCACCTCCCCACCCATCCTGTCCGACCAGGGAACCTTCAGACTGGTCGGGGACGCCGGCCTTAGCACGCCCACTCAGGGCAGGCAGAGAACAATGCAGGCTCTACTGTTGGGACTGGGGAATCAGAGGGCGAGTAAGAGCAGGGCCTCCTGCAGGAGGGGGCCAGCACTGGGCCTTGAGAAATGGTGAGCTTAAAGGGTGGAAGGTGCGGTGGAGGCTACATAGGAAAGAGCATCATGCCAGCAAGTTTGGGTTTTTATTCTCCAGGCAGAGAGGAGCCATGGAAGGTTTTGGAGCAAGGGAAGTGATGGGATGAGATATGTTTTTGGAAAGAACTATTCTGGTAGCTGAAGTGGAGCAGAAGGGTGGGGTAGAGACTGGAGATGGGAAGCCAGTGAGTAGGTTCTGTGGTATCTGGGTCAGAGCTGACGGGCAGGAACCAGGGAGGATCCAAATGAGAGAAGAGCGGTAGCTGCCCAAGGAGTCAGGTCCGAGGAGTAGGGTTGTTGATGCTGACCTCTGGTGAGCCTGGGCCTGGCTGATGACCGTGTGCCTCTCTCTCTCCCTCCCTCCCCAGACACCACCCAGACCGTCCCTGAGGACAGAGACAACGGCCTCGTCCCTCCCCTTGAACTCTGCATTAGAACCAAGTGAGTTAGGCGCATCTCTGGCTTCGGCGCCTTGCCTGAGTCGTGGTGGAGGGGGTGGGGGGTGGGGGTGCAGCAGTGGTGGGGGGTGGCCTATAGGAAGGAGAATGGGGTTCCTGGGTTGTCCCCACCTAGGAGGGGTGTGTGGGATGGGGAATGGAGGACCCCTGCAGACTGGAAAGACTCAACGCTTGGGGCTGGTTCATACATGGCATTTTGTGGTCACTGGAGCCCAGGGAGAAGCGTGTGATTTGTGAGATGACGTGTCTGCAGACAGCTTGTTAAAATGCTCTGTGTCAGGCAGTGGGGGTGGTGAGTTGGTGCCTCTTAAGACTCCTCCTCATTCAAGGCAGCAGCTGCCAGGTGTGGTGAGTACTGTTAGGCCCAAAGGAGGTGAGGGTACCTGGTGGTGTCAGGGTTGGGGCAGTGGGGCGCTTGAATAGGATCAGAAGCAAGGAGGACCCGGCCCGGCCAGGGTGTGCTCAGCCATGGCCTCCTGGAGCAGCAACGCCTCTGCATCAGGGAGAGGCGGCCCTGGACCTTCTGCTGGTGCAGGTGGAGCCCTCTGAACACCCAGTGGAGGCACCCTGGAGCCTCCAAGGCAGTGGGGGTCCTCCAGTCCTCTCACCCCACCCTGGGTCTCTAGGGAGCCTGAGGATCAGGCCAGGGGACTCCCCTTGAGTCAGGAGTTCTCTGGCCAGGCCCAGAGCTGGGGCAGCACTCTGCGGCAGGGAGGCAGGCTGACCCTTCGCAGAGCCTCTGGGTGGCAACTCAAAGGCCTCAGGGTGCCATGGGAGGGGCAGGTCAGGAGGGAGGAGACCCCGGTTCCAGCAGGGGAGCGGGAGAACTTGCCAGCGTGGGTCCCAGAGTTTGGATCCCGGCCTTGCTGCTTTCTGTCGTTGAGCCATCGGACTTCCATCTGTGCCTCACTTTGTTGTCTGTAAAGTGGGGTTGCTGGCTCACACGGCTGTCATCAAGAGTACCCAGGACATCACCAAGTGCCTTGCACAGCCCTGGTTATTATTGTTTCAGCCGCTCACGACTTCCAGTGACCTTGGGCGGAACCTCTGTTTTCCTGTTTGTGAAGTGGTGGCGATTGGGGTGGAGGATGTGGGCCATATCTGGGCCCCCATGTCTCTGACCGCCTGAGATCCAGGGGGCTCACCAGGAGCCTAGGGCTGCTGCCCAGCCACCCACAGGCCAGTGAGCCCTTGAATGGAGCCAAGGAGAGAAAGTAGGCTCCACAAACACAGGAAGGGACATAGAGGAGGTGTGGGGACATCTGCTTTGTCCCCTACTCATGCGTCCATCTGCTCATCCGTCCACCTGCCTGCCCGCCGGGCCGGGGTGGAGCATTCCTGTGGGGTCACGTGCCGGTGTTTCTTTCGTCGGGAGGATTAAAGGCACACGCAGCCCGCTTTCCTTTCATGTACAAAGGGCCACTCATTCAGAGTGATGAGAGACAGGCAGCAGCGGGGGAAGGAGGTGACACCGACCTTGGCGCCTCCTGCAGGACAGGGTGGGGGGCTGCTGGGCATCCTTCCTGCAGGGGGTCTGCCCAGCGGGGCTCTGGACACAGGCTCTGCCCACCTCCAAACCCCTGGGCCCTTTCTTTGAAGGCCTCTGCAGGAAAGTCTGTCTCTGCAGCCACCCCGGTGGCCCACTGCCCGAGCCTCTCCACTGGCCCTCTCTAGAGTAACTCTTCCTTTCCTGAGAATGCTTCTGCTGCAGAACTCGGCTCACCAGGTGCCTCCCAGGGATCCAGGGATTGGGCTTTGTAGGCTCAGCCCTGATTGACAAGTGCTTGAGAATGGCTTGGGGCTCTGGTCAGTCCAAAGACATCCAAGTGTGAACGTGGGCCTGAGTCTCCTCTCCCTCTTCTGTCCGCTATCTCTCCTCCTAGGACCTTCCCCTGCTCCAGGGTGGGGCCACGAGCCCTGAAATGAACCAGTGAAATGATCTGGAGAGGCTGCCCTGAGTCCTTGGCCCGGGGCAGGCGGTCCAGGCTGAGTCCCTGCCCCGCCCTCGTCCGTCCCTGCTCACTGTCATGGGAGCAGCCTGGGCCAGACTGAGTCCTGGCATCTCCTCCAGCACAGCTCCTTAGTGCTTGTCAGAGATAGAAAATCATCATATGTGGGCAACACACAGGGTTTGGGACAACTGGCCTGGGCTCCTGGTTGGCCCAGACTCCACATAGTTCCCTGATGGCTGAGGGGATCAGTGGTCCAGCATGTCTGTGTTTGTCCCCTCACAGGGAAGGTTTGCTCTAGAGTGTGGTCCCCAGGCTTCAGTGGGCTCCCCTGGAAGGGCGTGGTTAAACACAAATCCCACATTCCCCGCCACTCTCACCTCCGAGCCTCTGATTCAGTCTGTCTGGGATGTGGCCTGAGAATCTGCATTTCTCAAGTACCCAGAGGCTGTAGGTGCCGCTGTCCTAGGGTGGCCCTTTGAGAACTGATGCTCTGGTGGCTGGTGGGGGTGGTGTCCACCTCCCCCTCACCCTCCCTGGCTGCCTGGTGAGGGTCAGACGTCAAGTGCAATGCTGAGCCTCCAGCGTCTGGCCTGCTATGACACACTGGGCCTGAGGTACTTCCTTCCTGGCTCCCTGGCTGCCCCCTGCCCCCCAGGTCTGAGTGCTGCACCCCCTGTGTGGACTTTGCTGAGACCAGTTCAACATCTCCCATCACTTGCTCTACCCTGATGGGTCCTTCTGGGTAGTTAACACGGCACAAGTTTTCCCAGCATCATTCCCGGAAAGCTGAGTGGGTGAGTGAGTAGAGGGAATGCGGGATGTTTCCCCCTGTGTACCCATCAGATAACATACCACTGTAATGGGAAACAGCAGGCCCGGCCTCCTGGAATCCTGTTCCAAGGGGTTGGATTACAAAGGCTTTGCGTTTTGTTTTCATCCCAGATTCTCAAACAGCTCAAAGGGAGAAATTTGGGAAAGTGGCCTTCAAGGTCAGCGAGACCCGCTAGAGCTGGGGCCCGGCCTCTTGGGAGATAGGTCCCGCTGCCTTGACAGGAAGCAGGTATGGCCCGAGCTCAGGTCCTTTCCAAGGCCAGTTAGAGTCCAAGCACCTGGTGAAAGACAGCGAGCTCTCACAGCAGCATAGACCAACTTGAGGGCAGGTGGGATTTCTCCATCATCACTCCAACCTCATGAACCTTCTGGACTTGACTCTATGCAAGAAACAGCTGGATGAGACTTGCGTCTTGCTCTCAGAGTTCACAAACAGACAGAAGTCAAGTTCAGAATCAACTCTGTTGTAATCCAGGAAGAGATGCACTGCCCACCCTCAGACTCAGCTCTTGTGGCCCTGTAAGAGCCTCTGACGCTCACACCGACCCGCACGAGGCACGCCACATGCCTGGCCATCTGGCAGCCTGCTTGGATCCACAGAAAGGCCCTTGGACAACATCTGACACTGCCCTTCCTTCTACGGACCGGGTTCTCTAGGGTTGGGGTCTGCCCCCAGGCCACACCCCCGAGTCAAGAGCAGTGCAGAGCCTGAAGCTTAGGCCCATGCTGTCCCAGCCCAGTGGAAGGTCACTGAACAGGCAGGGTGACTTCCCTCACCTGGCTTTGTTGCCATGGTGACATTGCACAAGACCAGACTGCCAGACTTTGGAGAAGAGCTTCTTAATTGGAACCCACTCGAGGTCCCGGACCATCTCCACTCTCTAGTGTAACGCATGCCTTGGCCTCAGAGAAGCTCCTGTTACCTTTGCTTGTGTCTGTCCCCTACCCTCCTCCCTCTGTTCTCTAACCATCTCAGAAAGGAAAAAAAAAAAAAAAAAAAGCCTGATTTATGGTCATTTCCAAACAAGGCACACACAGTAACCTCTCTCAAGCTTCCAGCCTCAGTAGAATGGGGGAGAGAAAATGAAACGGTTGTCCAACAGGCCAGAGAAAAGAGGAAAGAACTCATAACTGGGGCCTGGGGCTGGGCCACAGATGTTTCTGTTTGGAGGATCAGACGAAAACAGAAATGTAATTTCAGCTGGGACGGTGCCTTTGAGGGGCTGTAGCTGAGCACCCACCTCCCTCTGCTGCTTCCCCCTACAGCCTGAGGAATCTCTGCAAACACCCTTCTTGCCTTGGTGCCGTCTTCACAGTGCTTCTCACTTGCTGAGGGAGGGTTCCCTGAGTGCTCCTGCCATCCAGGCCCCCTTTTCTGAGTCTCCTCCCTGCAGCCCACAGGCACAACTGCCCGTGATGTTCCTTGTTCATGGAATATGTGACACCATGATGCACAGCATTGAACGGGAGTCTGGAGACCCCAGCTGAGTCCTGGCTCTGCTACCGTCATGTGGCATGACTTCCAGGTCTGGCTCCGTCTGGACCTCCAGTTCCCATCTGTCGATTGGGTATAATGGTGCCTTCCCTGAGCTGTTGTGAGGTTGAGAGAAAGCATTCCCTTTCCTTTGGAGACCTTGGGGGACTCACAGGCAAGGTTGGCCGAGGATGGGTGGGGAGGAGACAGAAGGGAAAGGCCGGGATGGGCCTTGGACAGGTCTCAATGCCCACTGGGGTCAAAGGGGGGGAGTGCAGTGTGAAGACTCAGGTTTTCCTGCTGGTGCCCCGGCTTGAGCAGGGGTAGTGGGTGTGCAGGGGGCGTGGCCACTCAGCAGCACCCCTGGGAGCCCAGCCCTGAGCCAGCGGTCATGGAGGGGATGGAGGCAAGTGAGACCAGCTCTGCGCGTTAGGGGCTCACAGTCTAGCAGGAGAGGCAGACGCCACGACAGTATCGGGGGGCAGCCTGACAGCAGTTCTGAGGAAGGGTACTTCTAGAAGGAGGGTCCTAGATCTGACGCCGAAGGATGCAGGTGGACAGGGAGGATGGTCATTGCAGGTGGAGGTGTCGCGGGGAATAGGGACCCCTTCTGGGGCCCGAGAGTGAGCTCTTGTCTAACGCTCGGAGATGAACGGTCCGAGGAGACACAGGTGCTGACAGCGCGAGGGACTTTACTGGGAAGGGGCGCCCGGGCGGGGAGCAGCAGGGTAAGGGAGCCCAGCGGAGCTGCTCTGCCCGGGGCTCGCAGTCTCGGGTCTTCTGGGGATGGGGTTGGTTTCCGGGTGGTCTCTGGGCAATCATTCTGACTCAGGGTCCTTGCTGCTGAAGCACACGTTCCTCAGCCAAGATGGATGCCAGCGAAAAGGATTCTGGGAGGTGGTCGGGCATATGGCGTCTCCTTTCGACCTTTTAAACCCGAACTCTCCAGTTTGACGGTAGCTTGTTCCGTGTTCCTTACCAGGACCTCCTGTCGTAGAGTAACTCACGCGATTGGTTCCTATGGCTCCTGCAGGGTGGGTGGCTTCAGTCTGTGTATTCCCCTAACAGTGGGCGCAGCGCTGGCCAGGCTCTCAGGAGAGAGGCAGCCCGTGGGGCTCATCCTCCACCTGCTCTGGCTGCCAGCGGCTGGCACCGAGGATGGGATGCTGGCACACTGGATGCTTGTCTGGGAGTCCAAAGCGAGTGAGAGGAATTCCGGGGTGTGTCTCTACAGGTCAGCTCTGGTGGCTTTAAAAGCACGCCTGCTCTCTTCTTGCTGGTACAGCAAGTCATCTTTTTGAGTTCTGTCAGTGTTCAGAATCTGTGGAGGCAGGTTACTACTCCGCGATGGGTGCTGGAGAGGAAAGGGATTCAGTCGTGATCATGAGCTGGGCCTGCCCATGACGCTGAGCGGACCTGAGCTCGGGACCACCGCATCTTCACTGAGCTCAACCCCTGAGCCAGTGGTCCTTGACTGGGGGCAATTTTATTCTGCAGGGGATAATTGGCAACATCTGGGGACATCTTGGGATGTCCTTGGTTGGGGGAGGGTGTCAGATGTCCTGCAGTGCACAAGATAGCCATCACAATGAACTATCCAGCCCCAAATACCCACTGTGCCCACGCTGAGGAGCCCTGCTCTAAACACTCACACCTTCAGCCTCCTTCTTCATAGGTGAGTGAGCTTTGATGCTGCCTGCCCACTCAGACGGAGAAGGCACCCCACTCCAGTACTCTTGCCTGGAAAATCCCATGGACGGAGGAGCCTGTTGGGCTGCAGTCCATGGGGTCGCTAAGAGTCGGACACGACTGAGCAACTTCACCTTCACTTTTCACTTTCATGCATTGGAGAAGGAACTGGCAACCCACTCCAGTGTTCTTGCCTGGAGAATCCCAGGGACGGGGGAGCCTAGTGGGCTGCCGTCTATGGGGTCAGACGTGACTGAAGCGACTTAGTTAGCAGCAGCAGCAGCAGCAGCCCACTCAGAAGCCACTCTATTTCACCCTTCCTTTCTCTCTCAGCCCCTGATTGCATGTTTAGAGTTCTATTCATCCTTGTAATTGGCCCATAGACTTTCAGAATCATACCCCCTGGGGAACCATTCATCCCCTTCATAAACAGCATCCCAGTGTTTCAGCTCTTTCAATTTTAAAACATGCTTTCCTGTTGTAGTTGTAAACTGCTTTCTTTCTGTGTTTCTTCTACTCTCCCTGCCTCAGCACCTGTTGACCAGGGTGCGGTGGGTTGGTTACCTCTATGGAAAGCCTCAAAGCCAACATCAACCCCACAGCCTGACCTTAGGATTCAGTGACTGGTTGGTGTGACATGGGCGTCTAGCAGCAGATGAGAGTGACTCACCCCTGCACTGAAGCCAAACTCTGTTTTGTCAGATTGGGAGCTCAGAGGAGAAGCTTCTGTCTGCCTGTCGGTATGGGGAGGGTGAGGCTGTGAGGGATGGAGAGGGGGTGAGGGAAGGGCGTTGGGGACCAGGCTGAGGCTGGATCTTATAGGGATACAGGAAGTCTGCTCTATTTCCGACTCTTGCCTTCATTCTCTCCATGACTGGAGGCAAGAATCCAAACTGGTCTTGGCAGTAGTTTCTCCTCTGCAAATCTGGGTCCCTGGTGCCTGTCTGGAGGCAGGCTGTGGGCAGGAATCTCATGCTTTTCTCTGCCTTTCATCTGGGCATCTGGATTCAGGATGCGCTCCTAGTGTCTAAAATTTTGATAGGAGCTTTACAGAAGCTGATACTCCTCTACAGGCTTCCCTGGTGGCTCAGTTGGCAACGAACCTGCCTGCAATGCAGGAGATCCGTGTTTGATCCCTGAGTCAGAAAGATTCCCTGGAGTAGGGAATGGCAACCCACTCCAATATTCTTGCCTGGGAAATTCCATGGACAGAGGAGCCTGGTGGACTACAGTCCATGGGGTGGCAAAGAGTCAGATGCGACTGAGTGACTAACACACACACACGCGCTCCTCTGGAGTGGGATGCCATTGCCTTCTCCACTACAAATCTTAACAGAACAGTAAAAGGGTTTTAACGATGTGTTTCAAAACTGCAAAGATGATGAACAGAGAAAGCAAATTGAAAACCTCAAGTTGCATGGTAGAATCAAGGAAGCTCTGCCTTGTGTGGCTGCAGGTTGCTCAAGTGCTGTTATCCCAGCAGGTCCACATACTCCCTTGGAACCTGTGGTCCTCGCAACCCTTCTCAGCTCATCTTACCTCCAGAGCCTGCTCGGTTGTGGAAGTCAGAGCTCTATCCGTCTTCTCCACCAGCTCGACCTCTCTTAGCTACCCTGAGATGTCATCAGGGCCCTGCACCAGTAGGGCAGGCAGTGGGCACTCAGGAAGTGGACACTCTTCACCAAGGAGCAGCCTGACTCCTTCTGGGGCTGCTAAGTTGTCTCCAGACACCATCCCGGTATCTCTCCTTTAAGCAGTGATGGATGCCCTGATGCATCAACTTAGCTCAACCCCAAAGCGTCTAATAGGTTCCTCTAGATCTATCTCAATGCCAACAGCACAGCACCTCAGGACACCGTCTAAAGCACTTGGGTACCAAAGAATCACTTAATCCACATTCCGGTGGAACAGGTGATGCTGACCTTGTTGATGCACAAGACATGACTGATATGAAGCAGAGGTTAGTCCGTGGAGGAGCATGAGAGGCTATCCTGCATTTCTTATCACAGGTTAGGCTTGGAAGGGATCTTGTGAAGGTAGTTCTTCCAACAATTACTCTTGGGAGAAACTCTCTTAGAAATGTATACAAACTTTTTGCATATCCAGACCTGCCTCTGAGTATCTGAGACTGGAAGGATTCCAGGGACCAAATGGTTTGGGTGATGAAATGGTACCTCTCTTAGCCTTTTATGCAGGAAGAAAATAACCAATTTTCCAAAAAACCATACAACCCCATTTTGGGTACAGTCATGCAGTATCTCAGGACACTACCAAATGACATTGAAGGGAATGCAGAGCTAGTTTTGAAGGGTTTCTTAAAATAGTTTAACATCCATGGCTGAGCAGCTATTCCATCATCCACAGCCTTTTATGCCGAGTGTTTTAACAAGAAGATGCATTCCAATGTTCATATTTGGAGCAGATGAAAATTTCTTGAACTGTCACTTGACACGCATGACACAGGGCAGGGCTGTGCCTGGTATCTAGACTATGACAGCCATTACATTCGTACATTCCCTGGGGAGTTATGGAAGCCCTGGACAGGGTGGAGGCCTCGGTGGAGCTAGGAGGAGAATGCTATATTAATTGTTCTAAAATGAGCTATATGCAAATATTGTCACCCACAGCACACCTTTCTATGGGAGCAAGAAGCACAAAGTTACACTAAGATTTTTTTTTTCTTCTCCAAATGACAAGAAATCTTTTTGCTCACTTGAAGGGAAATGGAATGATGTAAAGTGTGAAAAATACTCTATGGGAGTCGTACAGTCTTTACAGAGACCAAGAAGTTGCTGGTCATCGAGAGGAAAGTGGGTTGGAAGAACAGAACGAGTATGAATCCCCTGCCTCTGCAAGGCTGTCCCTCTCAACTGGAAACTCAGAGACATAGATGGGGTCCTGAAAGGCACGCACAGTCACGAAGAAAGGCAAAGAGCAGAAGCCTGAGGAAGGAAGGAGAGAAACTCAGTGGGGTTCTAGGTTATTCATGAAGATGGAAAGTGCTGGCTTTACGGCGAACCACAACTGAAATCATGATCTTCAATGAGTCATAATCTTTGTAATAATGTCAGAGATCACTGATTATGGATAACTAACAAAGATAGTAATAATGAAACAGCTTGAACTGCAGAGTAAACAAATGCTGTTGGAAAACGGTGCTAACTTGTTCGATGCAAGGTTGCCATAAACCTTCAATTTGTAAACAGACAAACAAACAAACCAAAAACCCCACAGTATCTTCAAAGTGCAATAAAGAAAAGCTCAATAAAATGAGGTCTGCCTATATTGGGCTTTCCAATGCAGATGTACAAGTAAAGTAAGAAAAGTGTACCATTCTTCCCTCTCTGTGACAATTTCAATTTTGACTTGTATAACTTTAGGTTTTGAAAATGTCTACTCCCCAAGCCCCACACCCTGGGAAACATTTCAAAACTCCAGCCTCAAGCTCCATGTTCTAGTACCGCTATTGAGGTATGCAACATCTGTTTCCTGGTTTGTATAATGTTAGGATGTACGTTTGTGTATAATGCACCCAATGCCAGATTTTTCCGAAATATTCCACCTGCTATAAATGTGATTCCTCTCAGTCCTTTATAGAAAACTAATTCCATGTATTAATGTTAAAATTAAGTGCTTATCTTTCCTATAATAACTTTAATTTGGAGGTTGAACTATTATTAAATTATATCTAACTCTGCTGAAGTGTGAGTTGCTCAGTTGTGTCCAACTCTTTGTGACCCTGTGGACTGTAGCCCACCAGGCTCCTCTGTCCATGGAATTCTCCAGGCAAAAATACTGGAGTGGCTTGCCATTTCCTTCTCCAGGGGATCTTCCCAATCCAGGGATCGAACCTGAGTCTCATGCATTGTGGGCAGATTCTTTACATTTGATCCACCAGGGAAGCCCTGTCTAACTCTGGACTCCTATTTAATTATACTCACTGTTTCTTAAGGCTTCCTAAAGTAATTTTTTGAAAATGCAAACCTGTGTTTTACTGAACTGCTCACAGCACTTCATTAACTTCTCATGGTTTTTAGAGCAAAGGCCAGAATCCTTGTGAGGCCTCCTAGGTCCTGTGTGGTGCTGCCTCTGTGGGCTCCCTATGCCCCCTGCCTACCTTTCTGGGCTCTGGCGACTTGACCTCCTTCCGTGCCTTGAAACCTCCAGGATTTCTCCATATCTGGGTCTTCCCATGTGCCTTTAAAGTGCCACCATCCAGTCCCCTGAAGAGTGGCTGGACTCAGATGTGTGTAGATAACTTGGCTTGTTGAGGGGTTTTGGGTGCATTTGTCTTATAGGGACCCGGTGTGTATGTTTGTTTGTGGGTGTGGAAGAGTGATGTGGACATGATGAAACTTGAAATCCTCGAAGCCCTGGAGATGGGAGATCAGGTGAATGAGGACAAGAGATAAGTCCTCTGTGGCCTCAAAGCTCTAACTCTCTGTCCCTCTGTTCTTAGGTGGAAGGGGGCATCAGTGAACTGGAACGGCTCGGAACCCATCCTGTGACCCTCTGTGGGGATGAGCCTCATGGCTCCAGTGCTCATTACTAGGGGTGATGGTGGAGCTCCCAGGCCTCAGGGATGTGTCTGGGCCAGCACCTGAACCAGCACTGCCACAGAAGCATCGGAAACCTCCCTGCCTCTTCCGTGAAGGGCCTGCCAGGGAGTGACTCAGGCCCAGCGTGCTGCTGTGCAGCCCCTCTCAGCAGAGTTGACTGCCAGGGGAGGCTGGTGGGGCCCCTGCTGCCTTTTCTCTGCATCCTGCCCTTGCTCCCTGCTGGGCCGTCCCCTTGTCCAGCCTCTGATGTGGGCAGCTGAGGGATCCAGGGCACTCATTATTTCTGAGAGTTGGCTTCTATAAACCAGGAGTCAGATCTGTGCTGAGGGCCAGTCTCATTTGTTCTGTTGCTGCAAAGGAAGCAGGAGGTTTGCGAGGTTCATAGCTGGGGGGTGGATGGTGACGGGTGGAGGGGGCCAGAGCCCTGGAGACCTGTGGGCTCAGTCATCACCCAGCAAGAGTCTCAAGTGAGCCATACACTGTGGCCCAGAGGTGTCCCTGGCTGGGCTTAGGGTCTGGCCTGCCTTCTTTTGATTAGCCCCACGTCTGAGGCACCAAGCTCCATAAGCTGTGCTGACCAGGAGTAACTCAGGCCCCCTGGGATCCCATCTCAGGGCTGACCTCGATGCCTGTGAGGCCCCATGAGGACCAGCATGCACATCTGGAGGGTGGGCTACACCTGGCCAAACAGGTACGGGGAAGAGAACCTTCTAGGGAGGGACCTTGTGGCGCCGGAGGACAGTAAGCTGACGATGAGAAGAGGGACTAGGTGTGGTCCCTTGTGTGACTGCAGTGGGGCATGTGTGGAGAAAACCGGCTAAAATGTGGGTGGGCAGAGCCCATGGAGACCCTCACACTCCAGACTGTGGGTAGAGTAGGTGGGAAGGGTAGAGCACGTGGCAATGGGGAAGACTCCATAGTCACCCGTGAAGAGAAAATTGTACTTGGAGCCTCCTTCATTCCAATAATTTATATCCTACGGATTCCAAGAGGAGCACGAGCAAGCATAGAAATGCAATGGGAGGCTGGTGAAGGAGACCAGAGAGTTTTGTCAAAAAAACGGAAGCTACGGACCCCTCTGCAGTGGCTCGCAGCGGTGGACGGACCCTCTGCAGTGGCTCGCAGCAGTGGACGCACCCCTCTGCAGCGGCTCGCAACGGTGGATGGACCCCTCTGCAGTGGCTCACAACGGTGGACTGAGCGAGGGCACCCAGAAGTAGAACACGGCCTTCAGGAACCTCTGCAGCTGGCTGTCCACGTGGGAGTCAGGAGCTGCATCATGGAAAAGGCCCCACACCCCCACCCCACACGCACCTGGCTGTACCCCTCGAGTGCTTGGCGGGGATTCTGAGTGGGGCCTGCAGAGGAGAGTGTTCACAAACAAGGACCAGGCACGCGCTCCTCCCACATCTGCCCAGACACAAGGAGAATTGTAGACACTGGACGGCGGCCACTCCCCAGCTTCCATGTCCCCCCTTAAGGCTCAGGACACAAAGAGCTCAGGTTTTGCTCCCCGTGCAGTGCTGGCTGAAAGGAGACCCCTCTTCTCTTTAAGAGCCAAGCATACAGCAGGCAAAGCTGGTGTTGGTGGTGACCGCTAAAGAGCCTGGTTAGTGCTTTCGCGGGCTGGGTAAAAGCAGTGGCGGGACTGGTCTTTGGGGAGCAGCAAGTAGGAGCCAGAAGGGCAGTGAGAGGCCAGGAGTCCATTGTCCCGGCTGTGCCGAGGCCCCCGTGGGGTTTGCTGTGTAAACTCCAGTGGCCATTCACTGCAGGCGTCCAGCAGAAACGCTTCCTATATGTCCCTGAAATGTTTACGCATTTGTTTTCCTTGGCCCGGGTTAGGCCGCTCCAGCTGAGCGACCCGGGGGAGGAAGTCGGTTTCCCTGCAGCAGCCTTGTTTATCAGCCTGGGAAGGAAAAGTGTGTCTTTTCAATAAAACACTTAACCTCCTGACCAGGGCACCATTGGCGGAGCTGGAGAAATCAAAATATTCCCAGCATTGCTTGAGATCAGTTCCAACAAATTACAAAAGCACTTTTTCTAGAAGCCAAGACACAGGTACAAGTGCAGTATGACGCCCCTGGCCTGGAATTTTCTGGAAAGGAAGATGAGCAAAGCCTGACACCACCCTCTTCCAGGTCTACAAATCAGAATGAGCCCACAGTGCTGCTGCCAAACTTGTAAGAATGAATTGTAGGCCCTGCCTCCTTGTACATGGCTTTTGCATCTGGGCTGCAGAGTTTTCGAGGGAGACTGTGGGTGAGGGTCCATAGTGCCCCCAAATTATATTAAAACTTTTGTGCACGTGTACATTTGTGTAATTTTCTGTGGAGAGAGTCTGTAGCTTACCTCACGGCTTTGATCTTGCAACAAGTCCTTCTCTTTTCCCCCAGAAGGTTAAGAACCATATCCTAGAGTTGAGTGGCCTCTCAAGGGCTGAACCTGGGCTTGGCTGCTCCCTCTCTGGCCTGCACGTGCACAGGGGAGCCAGTTTATTGAACAAGCAGACCTCTGTGGGATGTGAGCAGGAAGCAGCTTTATTCTTTCTCATTACAGTTGGCTCCCTGTATCCATGGATTCTGCACCAGCAGATACTGAGAGCCCAGCTATGGGACATGAGCATCCTTGGGATTTGGTACCCTTGGCGCCTCCTGGACCAGTCCCCCTTGGAGACCAAGGGGTGTTGTCTGCATTTCCGCTTGGACTTCTTTTCAGTGGTCTTGGTCTCTGGATGAAAGGGCAGTCTGGCTCCACTGCTTTTCTGGCAGTGTGAACAATAAGACCAGGCTGATGGCAACACTGAAGTTCATGCTCTCATCACTGGAAAGTGCCTCCTCCTCCTGCTAGTCTTATGGGGGCCCGCTAACCCACAGGGGTCCCTCCTGAGTCAGGTGACTCATCCTCAAGCTGGAGCTCACGGAGGTGCCCAGCACTGGCCCTACCCCCACTTCTAGTACAGTCACCCTTCCTTCTTCCCCAACTCCAGAAAGATCGGAGTCTTCCTTCTGCAGGATCCATGTTTGGACCAAGAAAAGCAGCACATCTTCACCTCCTCGGACCTTTTCCCCTCAGGCTGCCTGTCTGCTGCCACCTGTCGGGAGCGGTGGCATCTTATTATCCCCAGGCGGGAGTCAAGGACAGTCCCACACTGTAGAGCTCACATGACAGGCTTTTGAGAAGTTTTCTTGAAGCCTCCCTCCCTTGGCTTCGGGAGAGGAGATGCTTTATTAGGAGGAAGTGGGAAAGGGGATCCCAGCACATGGATGCCTCCTCAAGGAAGCCCTCACTACCTGCTGGCCTGCTTCACTGCCAGCCCAGTGCTTTCTCACCTTCTCCTGCAGCTGGCCGATGTGATGGGCCAACCTTGGCAGAACTGTTCGCATCTGTCTCTCTTAAGTTCTACATAGCAGATGCATGGATAAGAGTTTCCAGAAGACCTGTAAGAACTCCCTGGGGATTAGAGCCGGGCCAGGGATTAGAAGCGCGTTGGGGGAAATCCTAAGATGGGGTTTCATCTAGGCCCCAACCTGACTGCGCCCGAGGGTCTCTGTGTGTGTCTGAGCCAGAAGTCAGGAGGCTGGCTGGGGCCTGGCCCATCAGAGGCACTGCCGATGAAAGAGTGGGCAGCCATGGGCCCAGGTTCCTGGGAGGGCTGGGAGTGGTGAGGGGGGAGCCTTGGAAGCTCTGCTCTAGAGCTTAGTGGGGTCACAGTTCGGAACACAGAAGTCATCCCCATAATGAAGAAGTACCGAAGGAGCGAGCAAGTAGAGCGCCATATAGACACGGGAAGAAGTCACATCAGGACCAGAAGGCCTGGGTTTAGTCCTGAATCACTGCTTCCTGCCTGTGTAGCTGTGAGCATGTGACTCACGCTCTCTGGACCTGTTTCCTCATTGGTAAAGTGAGTCCTCATCAGGTCATCAT
Organism: Nanger dama; assembly: GCA_917880005.1. NCBI lineage: Eukaryota > Metazoa > Chordata > Mammalia > Artiodactyla > Bovidae > Nanger > Nanger dama. The sequence goes on from CAKJTW010000022.1 coordinate 32,451,187, forward strand.
GAGAATGCGGGGCATCACTACACTGTGACGGGGAAGCAGGGCTGCACATCACCAGGGCTGGGGAAGTGTTTGCTCGTCATATTTCCAGCATGAGTGAGGAGAGGCGCCTCGGCACGGCATCTAACCTCAACAGTGAATCAGGATGGGTTCTGACTAGCGGAGAAGTGGATGGAAGATCCTTTCAGGTGAGCCCATCAGGGTCCATGATGTCGGTTGGTCTCACTGGGGATGACGTGAGTGAGAGGCTCCGAGGATTAGGAGAGGGGACTGAGGAGGTGAAGACCTGAGACAGCAGGTCCTGAGATGGGGGTGTTTTCGCTGGAGACAGTTGGTGGGGGTGTGGGTGTGGGGCAGAGAAAGGGGCACATCCAGGGCTACTCTGGTGGTGCCAGGGGAGCAGTCCTAGTGGAAAAGCAAGGAGCCAATGGTGGGGGGCCAGTGCTGTGGCCTGTGCCGGCGGCGGCCGCATGGATGATCCTCACTGGCCACTGATTCCTTACATGATCCTGACACTTGCAGGGGGTAAAGAGGCTGCCGAATCCATCTGCAAGTATTTCTCTCCAACCACCAGAGTCCTCCTCACTCCCTGCTGCTGCTGCTGCTGCTGCTGCTAAGGCGCTTCAGTCGTGTCCGACTCTGTGCGACCCCACAGACGGCAGCCCACCAGGCTCCCCCGTCCCTGGGATTCTCCAGGCAAGAACACTGGAGTGGGTTGCCAGTTCCTTCTCCAATGCATGAAAGTGAAAGGTGAAAGTGAAGTTGCTCAGTCATGTCCGGTTCTTAGTGACCCCATGGACTGCAGCCCACCAGGCTTCTCCATCCATGGGATTTTCCAGGCAAGAGGACTGGAGTGGGGTTCCTCACTCCCTAATCATGCCCTAATCCTCAGAGGCCTGTGGGAGCTATAATTGCCAGGCAAAAATGCCAGGCATTTGTGATAATGGAGATTGCTTAATGCAGGACGAGAGATGGGCTGGACCAGTGGGCAGGCAGACTTCCCATGGGTCGGGGTGCACAGGACAAAGGCCTCTGTGTTGCTGGGGTCGCTGCTCCAGCAGACCCACTTTGCATGAGAGAGGGAGAGCACCCACCCTGACCAAATACTCAGTCTGCCTTCCCACCCCTCCTTCCATGCCATTTTCATATCATGGTACTTCATCCTGCTGTCCAGCCCACTTTCCCATAAAATACCCATCCTGTTCCTCAGGAAGACTCCGAAGGACTTCTCTTTACAAACGGGGGAACTGATCAGAGAGAAATCCGTAATTAAGAGTCCTCCCAGGACGTTTCTGCTTCACAGACGTCTGTTGGAAACCAAACCACCACAAAGGTCTTCAGGTGGAAAGGAGTACATATGATGGGAAGGCTGACTCTGTCTGCCTCTAATCCCGGCTCCCCCACTCCCTCCTCCATCTCCATGCACTGCCTGCCCTAGACCATAGCAGCTGCTTGCCCACTGGACTCCTTGCTGCCTGAGGCCTTCCCTGGTGCTCCTTGCTGCACCTGGGTCCCTGCCCTCCAGCTCTGTGTGTCCATCTGTCAAATACAGCCCAACCCTCAGGGCCTGTGTCTAAGACTCCACCTCTAGAAGCCCTCCTGGATTACCTGGCTGAATGTCCTTGATCAGTTCCTCTCTAACAAGCCCAGAGCCCAGTGAGCAGGAGTAGGCCACACAGCTACAGGTTTCCCCCTTTAGTGTGTGTGTGTTTGCATGCCTACCACACACACACACACACACACACACACACACACACACACACACACACACACACACACATCTACTCCATACACTGTGGCTCTGTTTCCTTATCCCTGACCTGGAGGTCCTGGTCTTCACTCTCCCCCTCCTTCCCCCAGCAACCTGTATAGTCCTACTGTGGGGGATGAAGCCCAAGGATCATTTTCCTCTTTGAAGAAGCCCCTTTCAGCCCACACCTGCCCCCTCGCTTCACCCTGAGCCCCAGCTCCAGCCCCAGTCACTGGGTGTCTGGCTAGGGAAGTGTGGGCTGCCAGGCAGCCCAGCTGCCTGAGGTGTCCAAACTGTTGAGTTAGGTGTGGTTTTGAGATTAAAGCCAGCGCCTTTCCTGTGGCCACTGATAAGGGTGATCCTGGGTGCTTATCTGGCAAGGTCTGTTTTAAGGCCCATGGACATATGTGAGGCTAAGCCAACTCCCACCTCCATGCAGAATGGAGCCCTGGGGGATAAGCACCCTTCTCCCCATCTCCCCAGGCCCTGCTGGGGCACCCCAGGCAGGCAATCTCAGACCAGGGGTGGGGGATACTGGGCCCTACCCCTCTGCCTCACCCCCTCCTCTGCCCCAGCACAGGGGCCAACCTGAGGGGGTGCTGTTAACAATGATGTCAGGACACTTGTGTCAACAGACTGTTCCGTGTGGGGAAGCTTAGTATGAGAAAGAATTGTTCCATTATCAGTTTGTCTCCTGACACCCTGTTCTCCAAATTCCTGGGCTCAGATCCTTCTTGGATTTTACTGGGGGCATAGAGCTCAGAGGAGGAAACTCATATGGGGGAGAAGTTGCTTCTTTGAAGCCTGACCCTGAAGGAGGGTAGGGGTGTTGGAGGGGTAGGGCACTTCAGGTGGGATGGGAGCAGGGCAGAGTTGCCAGGGGAAAGGGGCATGGGGAGTCCAAGGGTAGGAAGATGGAGGATTTTAGGGCTGGCTCCTGAAGGACTTTGCACGGCAAGCACAGAAGCTTGAGCTGTCTCTGAGCACTGCAGAGCCACGAGGGGTTTCAGAGCAGGACGGCAGTAGAGCCAAGTTGGTTTAGAAGACTAAAACTGCAACAGTGTGGAGGGCGAGGCAGCTCAGAGAAGATGCCAACTGCCAAGCTAGGACATGGAGAGGAGGAGCAGGAGGGTGATACCTTGCATTTTAGTGATCCAGCCTGGGGAGCAAGGTGGAACCCCTTGGGCCTGCCTGGAGTCAGGGTGCCCCGCTCCCCTGCTTCCTGGCAGGCAGACTTCAGCCATGAATAACCATCCACTCTCTCAGCTACTCTGTCAGCACTGGAGACTGCGATTCTCCTGGGAACAGTCTTTGCAAAACATGCCTGCCCTCCTGATGAAGGCTTCCTCCATCTCCTGCCTTGGCAAACCATGAAGGAGGGGGCCTCAATGTGAGGAAGTGCCCAAGCCTTTGTTCTGGCCCCGGCCACGGCTGGACCCACTGCCCATTGTTTCTAGAGTGGTTGGTGACCTTGGGCCAGCTGGACGGGGACCGGTCAGCTCCCTTGGGCCTGGCCACCTCCAAATGCACATGGAAGACAGCCAGTCTGGCAGGATGGTTCTCGGTCCCTTGGTGGCCTTGGAGAGTGCCTCTGCCATGGCGGTGGGGGGGTGGGGGGGTGCTCAGGGCCTCATTTGTATTCTCAGAGACTGAAGTCCCCAAGCTCTGGCCATTTGGAATGTTGGTGGGCATTCTGAAACTGCTCCACTCCCGAGGATCAGGAGTTTCTTAGGCAGGAAGGTAAAGAGAGCTTCCAGATCCTGGTCCCAGGTTCATGCTTCCCTCATGTCTGCTGTGTCACGGCCTCGGCTCTCTGGGACTTGTTGATCAGAGGGCCTGAGTCTATCCATCTGCTCTTCTCTCCCTGGTTTTGGAGGAATCTGTCTTGCACCCACCATGGGGTATGTACTTTGAGAAAGGGGCCAAAAGAGGTCTTATTCTTTACCGGATTTTTCTGAGCATTCTATCACCAAGCCTTGCCCCTACATCTGAATTAGCTTGATTACTTGGGTTTAGATCTTAGCTCCAATGTCACCTAAGTTATAAAACAAACAAAATTAAAACGTCTCTGAATCTCAGATTCCCTCCCTGTAAAATGGGAATAATCACATCCCATGCCTCTGAAGTTTGGTGTGAGAAGTAAGTGTACAGTGCTTGGATCAGAGCCCATCACCCAGTCTGGGCCCAGTAGATGCCAGTCTTTTACTGGGAGTTGGATGGGAAGGCACAGGAATTGGGGGTGGGGGGCGGAGGTCTCACTCACTGAGTGTCCAAGAAGGGTGACCATGAGGAAGCTGAGAAGCAGCAAGGCCAGATGGACCTTAACCTGTCCACTGAGCCCTGGAGGTCAGTCCCTTTCCTCATACCTTTCCAGACCCATCCCCAAATAGCTGTCCCTCTTCTCCCTTCCCCAGTTCTTACTGCTTCTGAGTTAGCTGGAGAAATGTCTTCCTCTCTGGTTACCCCCCGTAAGGCCCTGCCTGCCAACTCTGGACTTCGAGCCCCTCTTGTGCCGTTTGTGGAAGGAGGCACTTGGATGACATGGCCCTGGATAGCTGGGCCCGCAGTCTCAGTAGTGACCACTTGTGAGTTAAGACCCAGACCAGCACCCAACCAGCATCTCCTCCAACCTCCTGCTTCCAGATGAGGAAACAGAGTCTCAGAGCATCAGGGCACTCTCTCAGGGCCCCAGGCTGACAGAAGGCAGGTGCCAAGCCTTCCTATTTGCTCGCCTGCCTCCTGAAGGTCAAGTGGGAGGAGGAGAGGCTGGGCTTCCTGGAACCCCTCCTCTCCTATCTTCCCTTACTTCCTGCCCTGTCGCCAGCTCTGGCCTGAGACTCTGGGGGCTCTGGAAACATCTGCGAGTGTCCTGGTTTCTATACCAGCAAGCGATTGTGTGGGAGCCCAGCCTTTCCTTCAATTCAGGCTGCAGACTTCTCCCCTCCAGCAGCCTGGAGAGAAGGATGGGTCAGAGTCCCCATTTGGCCCTGCCCAGAAGGAAGCCTGGCCTGCCAAGGCGGGAGCAGCCACCTAGCCCCAGAGTCTCCTGCAAACCCCATTTCCTATGCCCCTTCCCCCAGTTCTCCAAATCCACTCCCAACGACTTTGGCAATCACAGAAAATGCCAAGAGCTTTTGTCTTTCTTCCTGCTAACGCAGACACACCTTGGCTTTATTTGTCTAGATTTTCCATTTCCTTTTCTGAGAAATCATCAGAGCCTTGCACATCTCTTTCATCACAAAGAAGGCTGGGGAGAGGGGGCAAGCTCTGAGTCACCATGGGAAGAGCTAGTGAGGGGAGACTGGGGACCCGGCGCCCAGCTGACCCCGCTGTGCTCCAGCTGGCCCCGCTGTGCTCCAGCTGACCCCGCTTCAGGCCGAGATGACCACTTGGGTTGGCCTTTCATAGGAACAAACCTGTTTACGAGTGAAGGGCCTTGGGTGGGGCTGGTGACCTCCCAAGCCTCTTGGCGTGAGGCTGACCAAGTCTCTCTCCTCCTGGGTCCAGTCCGTGGCTATGCCCATGGTCGTGTTCTGAGACCATATTGGAGTTCCTAGCTCAGCCCCAGCTCCCACCGTCCCCGGTCTGGAGCTCTCTGAGGCCACAGCCTCTCCACCCCCGGCATGGGTGCTCCCTGAGTAGGCAGGGCACAGGCCTTCCCCTCCATACCAGCTGGGATGGGAAGCAGAGATTCAGGCTGTGAAGAGAAGATAGACTCACATAGGATGTCCCAGGCGTGAGCGGGGCGCTATGCCATCCCATCTCCACCAGTGCCTCTCTGCGGATCTGAGCCAGCAGCAGAGAAAGGGGAGGTGAGGAACCTCCCCACTCTCTGCTGTAGCTAGAAGCCCACCCCATTGCATCACTCCTTCTGCTTGGTCTTTCCTCTCCGCAGACCACCTCCCTTCCTTTACATAAACAGATTTGTCTGCCATGTCCCCTCCTCCGGGAAGCCTTTCCTGATTATTGGGAAGAGGTGGGGCTCTTCTGCTGCCCACAGGTCCACCTCCCCCTTCCTGAGGCTCAGGCCCTCGCCTTAGCTGCCCTCTTCTGAACACTCAGGGTTGAGTGGTGAAGCCTCAGAGCTCCAGGCTTGCCTCTGTTGTCAGGGCCCTTGAGCCAGCTAGTGTCTGAGCCAGTAGGTGGTTGGAAGTGTCATCTCTCGTGAGCATTGACCACAGCGTTGACTCAGGCTGGGCACAAGGGGCACTGTGTCCTCAGGGGTGCATCCCACAGGGCTGCCCAGACTTAGTTCTCACAGAAAGGCCTGTCGTGCCCCTAAAACATAGCCTGTTTCTCAAATCTCCTGATGGTGAGGGCTGCTTCATCAATTCCCTGGGCAGTCAGAATCAGGGGAAAGACTTTCTCTTGATAACAGAGAGCTGTGTCTGTTATCATAGAGTAAGAGTAGGTAAACACTTCTTTCCTTTCTTGCCATGGCTTCCAGGAAGCTCCGATGGAACATGATACTTGGTTGCAATCTCTCTCCTGTATCCTGAGAAGGTTCCTTCCTTTCCGTGCTTGTATTTTAACTAGACTCAGATCAGGAGTTTATTTTGCTTGCCTGTTTTGGTAATTCAGCTCCTTGCTGCTTGAGGTCCTGAGACCAAGTTTCTTGAGACCAGCAGCATTGGTATCATCTGGGAGCTTGTGAGAAATGCACACTCTTGGGCCCCACCAGATCTGCTGAATCAAAATCTGCATTTTAACAAGATCCCCAGGGGATTCGTGTTCCCATCAAAGTCTGAGAAGCACTGATGGACTCCTCAGATGCTTTGGGAACAGATGTAAAAGATATTTGAAGTAAGACCAGTAATGATTCTCCCATTTCCTACCCTAATTTTTTTTTACCAACGAAATTTATCTCTGCTGAAGCTTTGCTCAAGCTGACCCCAGCCCGTCACACCAGCCCTGGCTCTGATTTTGGTCCTCAGTTGTGCTCTCTAGCAGGCTTAGGTTACTGAGGGGATGGGATGAGAGTCTTCTTAAGTTGTCATCTATAGGATGAGGCAGGTGGTGGGCATGTGCCCCAGGACAGGAGACCCTCCATGGGCCAGCTGTCTGCTCCCTCATGAATCAAGGTCATCTTTCTACAGTACTGGGCTCTGGGCAGTGGCTGCTCCTGGCCACTCCCGGGGTAATGGAATTGTCCTGGTGTGATCTTGCTGGGCTTGGGCTCCCTACCACCACCAGGATGAAGCAGGAGCACAGTAGGCTGGAGAGACTTGGGGATGGCCCCTCTGATACGTGATAGCCCCTGAAAATAGTCCTTAAGTCCCCACTTCTTCTGCAAAAAGCTGTTGCTGGTCAGTGTTAGGAGGCACACTTGGTCTGTGGCCCTGAAGCGTGGCGCTGGTGAAGGTGGCAGCGTTGCTGGGAGGTGACATATGAAGAACCACTCACTAACCACAAGAGCTTCTCACCAGGAGCAGATGAGGGGTTCCTAGGGGGAGAAGTATCCACAGGGGAGCTCACAGCCCTCCGAAAGGGAAAATATTAGAAGCTTCCAAGGTCTGATGAAATGCAGTTTTTAGGCAGCCTGTATGATCCCTTCAGATTCTGAGATTCTATGATTCAAAGTCCTCCTCCTCCAAGAAGGCTTCTATGACGTCTCCTGCCCTCATCGATCACTCTCTCCTCACCAGCTGGTAACCTTGCTCAGGCTCTTCTCTGACTGCTTTGTACTCGTGAGTCTGGGCCCCCTCCAGGAACCTGGTAACTCAAGTCTAGGTCTCCCCCTCTGCCCTCTGTCCTTTGACTGGCAGGGTAGAGATGAGAGGAAGATGCCAGCAGCTGATCCAGGTCAGTGGGTCCCTTTTCCTGCTGACTCAAAAAATAACCACTTTCAGGGCATCTGGCTCTTGAACATGGAGAGTTCAGAGGAGGACCTCTCACCACTTCTTAACCTGCTGCTGCCAATATTCTGTTTATTCACTTTCAGGCCTGACCCTGCCTTGGACAGAGGCAAGATTGACACGAGGGGACCTGGGGTTCCTGGAGTTTAGGGCAATACTGCCTCAACCTCAGGTGCTGGCTCTTCAGAGGTCCCAGTGATATCAGCCTGGAAGGGGTGGTGGGGAGGGGTGAGTCCTGCCTCTCTCAAGCATTGAGTCCTTCCTGGTCACTGTGTGCTTGCCTGACTGCTGCTCTGATGGTGGGGAAAGGGCTTAGGCTGAGACTAGTTCACTGTGTATGACACTGCAAAAGCCACTTTAGTCTGTGGCCTCAGTTTGCCTTTGTGCAGTAAGGTGTTGATGACCCGAAGGCCCTCCTATCCTAATGGTCTAGTATTCAGGAGATCAGAGATGCCTAGTCTTGGTGGCAGGGGGCCCTGGAAAGAGTTACACAGGCACCCTGCGAGTTGACTTCCTAGGACTGACTGGTATACCTGTAAAACAGTAGCACAAAGCAGGAGGTGTGTGTGTTAGGGTGAGGCTGCTGGTACTAGAGGCTGGGGGAGTTAGGGCCCTTGCAGGGCCCAGGAGCCTAGGGCAGGGGGCCATGTCATCATTTTCTCATTAGGCAAGACAGCGATCCGCCTGTGTGAGATGATCTTGCTGGCCCTGTGGGCTCCAGGAATGTTGGCTTCACATGAATAGAATCCCCAGACTGGACCACAGAGGGAGGGGTCTCCGGTGGATGCGGACAAGAGGAGCTCTCCCTGCCTCCTCCCACTGTCCTAGACTCCCTCCTCCAGCCCCAGCCCACAGAATTCTAGAAAATCAGAGTGAAAGAGGGGGGGTCCTCATAGCTGTCCTTGCCCCTTTGGGCACTGCAGGGGCTCAGCACACCCACCCTGACACTGTCCACTCACCTTTGGACACTTGCCCAAGCTGCCCTGCACAGTAAGCCTGCTCCCCAACTGGGTCAGACTCAGTACTCATACCCACCCAGGGCTGGGGGCAGGGTCCCATCTGGAGAGGAAGTGAGATAAGATAATTTCCAAGAGAATCCACAAAGCCACTGTGTCACAGAAATGCCCACTGCTGCGTTCCTCTTGCCCTTGGCTCCTCGTCTCCACCATTTAACTTCAGCTTCATGTTGAGGAGCAGAGGGAAGTCCCGGGCTTGTGAACAGCATGGGTGGCTGCAGCCGTGAGTGCTCGGAGGTGCCAGAGAGGCCATGCAGATGTCCCCAGGCTCAAGGTATAGGCAGCAGAGGCCACAGTGTGCGTGGTAGAGTGTTTCAGAGGTGCAGGGGTTTGTGGGCCATGTTGTATATCTTTGTGTGTTTGCATGTGTGTGCACGTGCAGGTGTATATATTTGGGCATGCACACGTGTTCGTATGAGTGCAACATGTGTTTTGTGTATGAAAACCAATGTGTGTGCATTGCATATATATCCACGTGTGTATGTGTGTACATGTGTGTGAGAATACGCTGTGTGTGTATGTGCACACGTGCATGCAAGCCCGTTCACTGTCAGGGAGAAGGAAGGGTCAGACTGGCCTGTGTTGTAGCAGCTGGGTCAGGTGTGACTTGGCAGGGCAGTCAAGAGGGATGAAGGACTCACGATGAAGGAGAGAGTTGCGGACACCGCTCAGCCTGGGACTATGCTTTGCTTGTCAGAGGGGTCAGTCTAAGTGGGCACTGCTGGAGCGTGCCCATCTCTGGCACCTTTCTGAATACTGCCTTTGGCTTCAGTGATGGTGGGGGTGGTCATGGTGGCGCTCCAAGCCGCACTGTGATTTTTGTGAGTTCGGGGTTCTTTTGCTTTTGTGGGTGCCTTCCTCCATACAAAATATTTAAAGTGGAATTTGATGACTAGGTGGATATAAAGACAAATGTATTAATCGTGGTGGTGAGGCACAAACACAGTGAGAGAGGAATTTCCCTAAAGCTCTGGAACCTGCAGGACCCAGGCAGTTCCCCTGTGGGGCCCAGAGCGAGCACGACGTGGCACCAGCTGGCACCTGCTCCCATTGCTAGAGCCCAGTGGCAGTGTGCTGGCTGGAAATGCCACAGAGCTAGCGAGGCTCAGCCCCTAGAAAGTGCCCAGGGGTCCCAGCAGGGCCCAGAGGCGGCCATGGCATCCAGCAAGTGTGAAGGGAGCAAGAGCCAACTGGAGCAGGGTCCAGCAGCTGGGATGGTTCTTGGGAAGAGGCAGGGCCCTGGGAAATGTCGTGAGGAGGGGCAGAAGCAGTGGGATCCACAGGATAGGGAGATCTGGTGGCCGGGCACATCTAGGCAAGGTCGGGAGAAAACAACAAGGAGCCTAGAGTCCTGGCCTGCTGGACTTACTGTGCCCACCTGGACATTCCCTCCAAGCCAGTGAGGTGAGGTGAGGCTGGATGGCACAGGAAATAGAAGTCAGGCTCCCCCAAAAGATATCTTCCAGCTGCCCAGACACCTCTCTGAGTCCTTGCTGGAGCCCAAGGAGGAGGTGGCCTCTTGTCCAGCAGAGAAAGGAGGAGGAAGAGGCTGCGTGCGGCTGGCAGACTGGGCCTTGGCAGGAACCTAAAGACTTGTACTCTAGTCCTGGCTTCACTCTGACCCATCAAAGAAACTTGGACATGTTACCTGGCCTCTCTGAACTTCTGTTTCCCCATGTGCAAAATGAGGGCATCAGATCCCTTGTTCTCAGACCCCCCAACTCAAGTCTTCATGCTTTGTGATCCAACAAGGCAAAGACTAGAGATGTTTGAGGGTCCAGGGCAGGAGGGTATGTGGGTCTTGGAGAGTCAAGTGGGAGCTGCAGGGGCAGCCAGCCCAGTGGAGAGGCGGTGCCCTGTGTGTGCCCAGGGTGAGGAAAGGCTCCAAACCCACTTCCCTGCCAGGTACCCAGTATGCTGAGGTCGGCTCCAGGTGGAGCCCCCTATCCTGCCACTGTTCTCCTGAAGGTTGTGGTCAGCAGCTTGGGACAAATGGCACCACCAGCATTTTCTGGAAGTGAAAGATGCTGCCCTCCTCGCCCACAGGGCATTGCTGGGGAAAACGTGACCTCACTCCCTCTTGGAGGACCTCCTCCAGTCCTAGCAGACAGGGGCATAAGGGAGTGAAGGGGGCGGGGGGCTGTCCCGTGTCCTCATTCAGGCCTAGGAGCCTAGCCTAACCCCCCAGCCAGGCAGGGGGGCAATTTTCCCATACTGTCTCACTGGATCCTCTTCTGTAGCTTCAAGTAAGAGCTATTGCTGGAGAGTTGCCAAGACGTCAAAATAGAAAATCCTGCTTTCCAGAAAGAGGTCTGACACTGTCCTACCCTCCCTACCTCCCCAACAAGCCTTGATATTATACAGGGTAGGCAGGGAGGGGTGAGGGCAGCATGAGGAGAATTGAATGGGAGGCAGTAGTTTAGAAAATTACTAAATCGTTCCGCTTCTGGTGAATCACTGGTGGCCACTAAATCCAGTTTTGATTTAAGGGGGTTCGCGTGACGCCTCAATGGCCAGGAGTTATCTGTCACACAGGGAAGAATTCACATGCTTTAAGAGGTGGGTACCTTGTCTCCAGGGGAAGTTGGACAGTCAGCCAGCAAAAGTTTCCAAGATCAGGTCTGCCACGCCCAGCCCTGCACTCAGTTCTGCGGGGGATACTGTGGCTGGGGAGGGAGAAGACCCAGGTCCTTGGGCCCCACCTCACCCCACCAGGTCAGAAGGGGACAGCCCAGGCTGCAGTGAGCTCAGTGCTGTAGCTGTGGGTGCTGCTGTGGAGGAGGGGTCAGAGGAGGCTGGGCGTAGCGAGGAGGCAGGAGACTGGGTTCGCGCGCAAACATCTGGGCAAAGTGAGCCTGTTGGCTCAGGGGCCCTAGCCTTTGTCTGGGGCTGGAAGGGGTGGTGGCAGGTGGCACACAGGGCGGTTAGTGGAGAGCCTTGAGGAGGTAGCCAAGGATTTGAGTCTTCATTTTGGTCTCTGTACTCTGGGCTTCGGTCCTGCCTCTCCTGCCTCTTGCCTCCCAGGAATGACGACTCTGTGCTGGAGCCAGATCCTTGCTTCCCAGGCAATGGGGGCAAGCAGGCCCCATCTGGGCAGCCCAGGTCAAGGTCAGGGTGGTGTGGTAGCTGATGCCCTATTGAGGGGAAGCGCTATGAGGAAAAGAGGGATTCTCTGGGAGTGGGCGTTTACGGCTTCTTCTCCAAGATCCCCAGGGATTTTGTCCTGTATCTCCACCCTCCAATGGTGCACTCTGCCAGATTCAGAAAAGCCTGAGGGATTTGGGGAAATTCATCCAAGCTGCTGGTGAGCTGATGACTGTCACGGCCAGTCTGCTGTCTGCGTCTCCTCCCACCTCGAACTCCATCTTCCCGGTGGGCCTCCTGGAGGGAATGAAGTCATTGTTCCCCACAGCTCAGCCCATGGGTGGGAAATCCCTGTGGGCCCAGAAGGGAGGGTCCATCCGCTCCGCCCTCTGCCCTGTGATCCACAGAAGCTCCTGGCTCTAAGAGTGACAGCTTCGGCCACACCCGTGTGCGTCCCCCCCACCCACCACCGCCCCCCCGACAGCCCGGGGCCCATCCTTGGCCGGTGTATGAGTCCCTGTGCGTCCACCTCTGGACCAAGCGGAGGTCCTCCCGCTGGGTCCGGTGGGGACCGGGACCAGACAGCCCTGGGAACAGCCAGCTCTGACTGGAAGGCAGGTCTCCTGGGCACGTCAGGAAGAAGAAAGCACATCTGGAAAAGCGTTTGCTGAGGCTGCTGCTCCTGCAGGGCCAGACAGTGCCCAGGCCTCAGGGGCGGGGGAAGGGGGCAGCCCCCACCTTATGTAGGCTGGCTCAGGCCTGTGGGTTCTGGAGGCCGGGCCCACACCACTGCCCATGGGAGGGCCACGGAGCCCGAGCCAGGCCGCACGGAGGGGGAACTGGGTGGGGGAAGTGCTCTTCTTGGAGCCCAAGCTCCCCAGCTGGTGGGGCTGCATGGGTGACTCCCAGCTTCTCCATGTACCCAGTCTCTCCTTGATGCTCCCTTTCCCGTGCACCCCTGACCCTACCCGAATTATGTTGGGAAGTTGCAGGTGGTCCTCTCACGCCTACCTCTCACCCATCCTATTGCCTCTGAGGCCAGCTTCCCCCATCCTTGTGCTTGTTCCTAGGCCAGCAGAACTGGGGTTTCCTATTAGGGGGCCCTGATAGGCTGGCAGAGAACCCGACTGGGGCTCCTGAGTTCCCCAGCTCTGCCATTCCTTGGCAAACCACTTACCCTCTCAGCCTCCCAGGGTTGTGGTGAGGATGGGCCCTCAGGTAAAGGCTGTCCCATTTTTTTTCCTTCCCTGATTGGGCTGGATTTGCAGCCAGCCAGTGAGGAGGTGGAGGGGTTTGGGGGCTTTTAGGATCTGTGGCTTCTCCTTCCCCATTGGAATGGTCAGGACATGGCCACAGAGGCCGTTTTGCGTAATAGGAGATGGTGGGCCAACGAGGAGAGATGTCTGCCATTGTTCTGGAGATGCCTGCACGCTGATGGCAGTGCCTTCATCCAGAGAAAGGCAGCTGCCACGCTGGCCTGGGAGAGAGGGCAGGAAATGCAGGGGACTGCCCCGAGGACCCGTGTATCATCCTGAGATTGGTGGCTGCCTCATTTGCCTGGGCAGATTGCTTTGTCACAACCCCTCCACATCCCCCATCTCCTGCCCAGCTCCAGATGGACGTGGGCCTCCAGCAAGTACACACTCACACATACATGCCCCCACTGTCACATGCCTGGTCACCCCCACAGAGCCTGCAGGCTCATATGCTAGGCTTCAGGGGGACAAGGAGCTGGGCCGTCGGGCTGTAGTTGTCCTCCCAGTGCCCAGAATGGTGTTTGGCACTTGAAAAGTGCTCGGTAATTATTGGATTAATTAGTGCTTCCCAGGTGAGCCTCATCCCCATGCACAGTAACACAAGATGCCTGGATCCTGACCTGGCCCGTGGACACCGTCACAGACCCCGATGCCCACACAGGTCCGTGCAGACTCCTGTTCCTGCCTTCCAGGGTGCTGCGCCCCCATGCCAGCCTGTCTACTGGCCCCTGTGAGGCTGGAGTCAGCTCTCCCCCGCTGCCTTCCTCAAGCCGTCCTGGCTCGGTCCCAGCACCGACCGGCGTCAGAACTGGTCGCTGCCCAAGCCGAGGGTGTGTGTCCCTCCTCAGTGGACATGGAGTCCGGGGACTTGAAGGGAACAGTCCTGCTCCAGAAGACCCTTCTCTGAGGTGCACCCCAACCTTGTCTTCAGAGCCTGGTCTGAGGGTAAACAGGCCATCCGCCAAAGCCTGAGAATGTGGGGATCCCGGCCACGTGGAGGGAGCTCTTGGAACTGAGCAGAGAACCCTTCACGGAGGGGCATGGTGGCCACCAGGCCATGGGGCCAGGGCTAGGGAGCGAGGAGCCTCCCAGGGTGTGCAGAGCTGAGCTGGGCCTGCCCAGAGTGAAGGACGTGGAGGAGGTTCCGGGAAGTGGCCCAGTGGGGCTGGCTCCCTCTCTCAGACAGTTAATAAGGCACCAATTACCTCCGGCCACAGGGCTCTCTGGGCAGGCTGGGCCCGTCGCCACCATGCTGCCTCCTTGCCTCACGTCCACTCCATCCTGTATTTACAGACACTTAGGTGTGCTTAGGGGCACACAGCTCCCCACAGCTCCACCCCAGGGGCCTCCTCTCCCAGTAAACACCAGGCTGACCGCTGACCCCAGAGCGAGGGCAGCTCTGGTGTGCCGCAGTCAGGCAGGAGGGAGGCCAGTGAGGGCTGGCATCATCTTCTTCAGGTGGCTAGCCCCTGGACACACACAGAACTCAGAGAAGCCCTTCCCCTCACTGGGCCTCAGTTTCCCACCTGTAAAATGGGGAGAAGCCAGCATTCTCGTGGTGTAAATGAGGTAGGGCTGTGATGAGGCAGGTAGGAGAGGGCTAGGAAGACCCCTCCCTCCTGGGTCCAACCTCACCCAGGGTCCCACCTGGCTCCTCTTCTCACAGGATAATGCTCAGCAGGCTGGTGCCTCCTCACTGGGCTCCTGGCCCAGGACTGCACTTTCTTCTCATTTCCTCGGCTGCCTCCGGGCGTCTGGGTTTGGGGACGCACAGGGTAGAGGCTGGACTACGGGGCGGGGTGGGGGTGTGGATGGTCTGCAGAACAGCCTCTGCCCCTCCTCTGCTGGGGACAGTCTGATCCCTCCCTCAACTCCTCCTGCTTGCTCATCTTTCTCTTTTGGACTCTTGCCTCTGGGTCCAGTCCTGTCTCCCCTCTTTCCAGGTTGTGTCTTCACCCTGCACGCCCTCTCTGTCTCTCTTACTCAGCCAGACCCATCTCCCTGTCTCCGCCTGGGGAATCTACCCCTTTCACTTCTACTTTTGCTGATGCTACTTCTCTGTCCATCCTTCTCTCTCTCTGTCTCTCTTCCTCTCTGTCTGTCTCCTTTTCCTCTTCCTTCTCTCTGGGTCTTTCTGTCCCTCACTTTCATGCTCCCTCCCCTCCCCACTGCCAACCACAGGCCTTCCGTCTCCAGGTTAGTCTGCCATTCCTTCTGTCTCCCCTAGGGTCCGCCAGCTTGACAGTCTTTGAGACAAATATCCTCACCTGCCTTCATTTCCCCGCTCCTGCCCCGAGATCATTTGCTCAAACTGCCGCAGAAGCTTGAGGGCTCCCAGAGTGGGGGCCTTCCATATTCTCACCTGTCTCAGGGCTGCCCTTGACCAGAGTGTTGGGGGTAGTCCACAGACAAGCTCTCTGTACCCTCTGGTGTTGCCGTGTCTCCATCAGCTGAGATCCGGCTGGTGGGGCTGGGGGCCCTGGGCCATTCCTACAGTGACATCCAGTGGCCAGGTCTGAACCATGTGCGGGAGGCGCAGATAGCCCCTAGGAACCCCAGGACCTGTGGTCTCCAGGCTAATGTCACTCTGGAGTGGGATGGGGATGCCAGGCCAGCAGGGTCATGGTGCCCGCCTCCTGGAGGGCAACGTCCACCTGCTGATCCCTGCCGATCACCCCGCCCTGTCCATCTGGAGGCCTGGTTTTGCCCCCTGGCACCCCCTGAGCTTTGCACACAGGGCAGGGACACCTGGATTTCTCTGGCCCCCTGAGTGGGGCCAACTTGGAGGAATTTCTCAAAGCCTATTAAAGCAGTGGCTGCCTCCTGCCTGCCTCCTTGGGCTGGGCAGGGCTGAGGGCGGAGGGAGAGAGGGAGGGAGGGAGAGAGGAGGAAGGAAAAAAAGTTGGCAGTCCGACAGCAGAGCTGTGTCTGCATCCATCGCTGAGAGGAGGCCTGTGTGGTGTGGGGCGGGCCAGGAGCAAGGAGAGGCCTTCCTCCCTTTGTGCTCCCCCTTTCTCCTCCCCCGGGGCCCTATAAATAGGCCCAGCCCGGGCTGTGGCTCAGTTCTCAGAGGGAGGCGAGCACCAGGCAGCGGTCTCAAGCCAAGCCCCCTGCCAGCATGGCCAGCGAGTTCAAGAAGAAGCTCTTCTGGAGGGCGGTAGTGGCCGAGTTCCTGGCCATGATCCTCTTCATCTTCATCAGCATCGGCTCAGCCCTGGGCTTCCATTACCCAATAAAGAGCAACCAGACGACAGGTGCAATCCAGGATAACGTGAAGGTGTCACTGGCCTTTGGATTGAGCATCGCCACGCTAGCCCAGAGCATGGGCCACATCAGCGGTGCCCACCTCAACCCGGCCGTCACACTGGGGCTCCTGCTCAGCTGCCAGATCAGTGTCCTCCGGGCCATCATGTACATCATTGCCCAGTGCGTGGGGGCCATAGTCGCCACTGCCATCCTCTCGGGCATCACCTCCTCTCTGCCTGACAACTCGCTTGGCCTCAATGCGGTGAGTGGGGTGGGCCCAGGCTCTGGGGGCTCTAGAATGGTGCTGAGATGGCTCCGTCTCATTCTCCACCCATTGTGCAGATGGGGACACTGAGGAACAAAGAGGATGAGAGGTTGCTGGAGGTCAAGCAGAGCTGTACCTGGAACTCAGCTATGCCTGCCGTCCAGAGCCTGTTTTCTGCCAGGCACTGTGGGAAGCTGAGACCCAGAGCATACCGGTCTTGCCAATGTCCCCTGCGGGTCTCTATTGTGGGGAATAAGCTCTGGAGGCAGCTCACAGTGGGGCCAGTGGCTCCTCACCCCTGGGCTTCAGTTTCTTCCTCTCCGTCCCCTCAGCCCCGTCTGGGCAGCGGCTCCCTCCCCCATGCAGCCTGTACCCTCTTACACTCTGCCTGCTGCCCCCAGTCTCCCTGGACCACATGTCCGGCATGTCTCCAGCTGGTCACACAATCCTGTGTGAGCGGAACTCTCACAGAGGGGCTCCTCGAGCATCTAGACAGCCCCACCTTCACACAGGTCCTCAAACAAACCGCCTTCAAGGAAAAAGCTCCTCTTGCTCTGCTGACTCCGGGAATGGGACAAAGATGGGAGGTGGAAAGAGTTTCAGGACAGCCTGCAGGTGACTTTCCTGGACTGGAGCAAAGGGTGGGGGCCAGAGCAGGGCCATCTTGCCTCTGCTCTGATGGAGATGGACATCTTCCATCTCTGGGTCTGCTGTCTATCACTGGACGCAGAGAGGTGTGGTGCATGTATTTG
This sequence comes from Nanger dama, assembly GCA_917880005.1. Lineage (NCBI taxonomy): Eukaryota > Metazoa > Chordata > Mammalia > Artiodactyla > Bovidae > Nanger > Nanger dama. The sequence goes on from CAKJTW010000022.1 coordinate 32,468,408, forward strand.
TGTCTGTTAGCAATGTGTGCACACGTGGATGCCAGCATGGGTCTCCGAACCTGTGAAAGCTGGCTGTGTTACTTCTGAAAGTGTATCTGTGAGCGTGTCAGTGCTGCGGTGTGAGTGTGTCTGGAGGTGAGAGCATACCTGTGTGTGCCCACTGCTCGGGCCTGACCTGGGGACACTCATGATAAGCAGATGTGGGTGACTGGGTGGAAGCTGTGGAAAAGAATTCCTCCCAGGCCGCTTAGCACAGCTAATTGGCCGTTGGCAGGCAGCTGCCTGCTGTTGCCGACCTGGGCTTTTCCAGACCCTCAGCCAAGTGCAAACTCAGACCTGGCTTGGGCCACAGCAGGGGGAAAATTTGGCCTGAGAGGCTGAGGAAGGCTTGGAGGAGGTCTCAGAGTGCCCGAGGAGGTGTTTTCACAGGAGGGGAGAGAGAGGAATCAGACCAGGTCTGGGCTGGCGGGACCTGGGCAGGGCAGTCGGGTGTGGGGACAGTGAGGGAGGCGGCCAAAGGCTCCACAGAGAGAGTGGCGGGTGATTAGACAAGCAACCGTCCTCCCGCTTCCCAGCCAAAGTCCAGATTCGGCTGCGAAGGTCCATGCAGAGGGCAGTTGGCATGACCCTGCCAAGCAGGGATTAGCACTCTTTGTGTCACCGTGACACCTCACCCAGTCCAGGACTGAAGGTTAGCCCTTCAGGCTGGAGTTTAAACTTTAGTCAAAGAAGATGTGGTCTCTGTGGGTATAAGGTCCTCCAGGCCTGTCTCTCTAGTGGGGGGCAGAGCCAGGCGACCTCAGGGTGTGCCCACGGAGTAGGGTCAGGATCACCTCGGGGCTCAGCTGGGTATGATGGGCAAGAGGAAGGACCCTTCCTGGGGAAGAATAGAGTCTCCCCGGGCCTTCTGGCCCCTCTTGACCTTCCTTCTCAAGGGTGAGTCAGGCCAGGCATCTGCTGGTGACTCTGTTCTCTCACACAGGCATCCCAGGCAGGCTTGAGGAGGGCAAGCATCCCTGTGCAATCTTGATCTGGCCACTCCCTGATTCAGTGTCTTTTTCCCTTGCCAGCCTCCATTTTTCTAGTCTCCCCAATACCTGAGCTGGGTGGGTTGCAGGAGAGGGGAGAAAAGGGAACCCAACCCTGAGCAGGGAAGCAGACAAGTTGGGTTCAAGGCCTGGCTGCTTACTTGTTGACTTTCTTGGAGCTGAGAGCCCTTAAGTCTCCAAGAGGGGACTGAGGTCTCTTGATATCTCTTGGCCACACCCATACTGCCAGCAAGCTCACTTTGCGGACTTGAGTTTATCACTCTTCGCAGGAGGGGCTGGCTAAGAGGAGCCCAAGAAGTGCCAACCGAATATTGTGGTGGGAGCCCAGGGACTGCCCTGGCCCCACCATGGAAGTTTGGGGTCCAGAAACACGTGTCTTGGGCTGAAGAACTCAGAAAGGGTTCAGAACACTGAGCCTGGGATCTAAAGGGGCCTGGGAGGTGGCCTCAATGCCTCAAGAAGGGCAGAGACCAGTCTATACAGCAGGTGACATGCTCTTTCCTCCAGGCTCTGGGAGAGATTTCCCCTAGCCCCTTGAATCCTGGGCCTCTCCCAGCCCAAATCAGTCGTTGGCATGGATATTTTCAAGGAAAATAGGGAAAGAAGTGGTAGGAAGTGGTTGGAGTGAGTCAGGGGGTGTCCCATGGGGATATGTTGGAGAAAACTTTCTCCTCACTGAGTCAGGGCTCAGGATATGCCCTGGAGCTACCGTGGACCTCTCTCCATCCTGCCACATCCTAGCTGGTTCTCAAAGCCAGACCCTGAGTTTATTTCTAGAGTGAAAGACAGAGGCAATGGCTGGTGCCTGGCCTGCCCTGCCCTAGTTCAGCTACTAACAAACAGTGTGATTTCAGGCAAACCACCTCATCTGTGTGGTTCCAGGTCCCATCTGTGGAATGTGTATATTGCAAGACGTGGCTGGGCACTGGGAACTGGAAGATGCTCTTGAACCTTGAAATTCTGACCACTCACTGGCTCTATTCACTCTTTCCCTCTCTTGCTTGCTCACCCATGTTTGCTGTAAACATGACTTTCACTACTGCAGACTAAACTTGGGGCTGAGTCAGGTCGCTCCCTGCTCTGAGGAGTCCATGGTCCTGAGTAAGATAAGGCTGCTGCGCATCTGTCAAAGATAGGGGGCAGGAGGCAGGTGTGATAAGATGTGTCAGGGCACCTGGGAACTTCTGACCTCGAGCTGTGATGAGGGCCAGGAGGCCTTCAGGGAGGAGGTGTCCCGGGAGCCTAAAAGCAGAGATTCCAGGGTGGAGGGAAGGGGTATCCAGCAGAGGAGGTCATGGCCTGAGAATCACAGGGTGTGGCTGATGTGGGGTTGGGTAGGGGGTGGGTCATGGTGGGAGACTGGGCCTCTAGAGAACAGTGAGGGTTCAGGGTTCAGGTCAGTGTCTGCCTGCGTCCCAGAGCCTGTGAATTCAGGCCCTTTGGGAGCTCAGGCAGAGTGCAAACCTCCTTTATTTGGGGGTCTTTTCTCAACCCTGTTGATGCTGGGCCTGAGTGCCTGGGGAACCTCTTCTACTTGTTGCATCTGGCACCTGACTTTAGCCCCAAACTTTCTGTGTCCCCAATTTCCTGAGCCTCGGTTTCCCCAACCATAGAATGAGAGCGCCCCGACTCCCTAACCCCTGTTCCCCGTGCCACCAGTTCTTCCAGTGTTGAGGGCCCTCCGCCTCCCCAGAGCTGAGGGTGGACTGGGGAAAGAGAAGCCAGTTTTCCGACGGCCCTGTCCAGGGAGTGGGCTGGGGGCTGGGTGGTGGTGCCACAGATGGGACATGTAATTACTGTTTCCAGCCAGAGCCCGATGAGGGGGAAGGCGCAGAGAGAGGCAGAAGCTTTGCGGTGGAGACTTCCCTCACCATGGAAAATTCTGAGGCAGTTTCCCCATTAGAGCCCTTGGAGCCGCCCCGCCAGCCCCATATCGTCCATCCTGACACTGGGCCCTAACCAGGGCTTGCTCTGGGAATCCTCCTCTGAAGAGACTATGCCCTGAGAGGGGATATGGCCCGCCGGGGGTCCCTCAGTCTGAGGGGATTCACCTTGTTCCATTGTTCTCCCCCAACCCAGCTCACAGCCTTCCCCCACTGCATTGGTTCACTGCAGGGCAATCCCACGCAGTCTCCCCAACCTGGCCTCAGGCCCACATGGTGTTCCCCACTTTCTCTAGGGCCCCACCCAGCGGGGTGCTTTAGCCTTACCCACCTAGGGCTTCCCCCAAGCAGCTCAGACATGCCCCCTGCCTGCACCTTGAAGACTGGCTTGGGCAAGCTTTCCTGGAGGCACAGGGAGCCCTTGATTCTTGCTGGCAGAGGCCCCCTGGGGGCATGGTCCCTGCCCTTGGGAAGAACAGATGTATCTGAGCCTTGTGTGGGCTGAGCCCACACAACTGCAGATAAGGGCAGGAAAATTCCCTCAGCCAGACCCTCTGTCTGGGTTCAGAGGGGCTCCTTAACCCAGGTGGTTCCCCGGGGGTAAGTGAGGGGCTCTCTTCACACAACTGAGGAGCTGCGGGCCAGTGGACGAGTACACCCTGAGGCTGAAAACAACTCACAAGCTGATAGAAAAGGTGGGAAAATGCCCATTCCCGTGAGCACATCCTTTCAGTGCCTGAAACCCCACCATCAGGACAACCCGGGGCCGGTGTCTGCTCAGGGTAAAGAAAGAACTTACTATTTTAAATAGGGGAGGGACAGCTTTCAAATCAATAAGCTCCTGGCCACCAGGGCTGGGCAGGTAGGGTGTGTCGGCAGCCGTGGCTCTGGGGCATGTGGCTCTTGTCAGGGGTGGGGGGTGGAGGGGGGGGGGGCGTGGTGGGGACCATCTAGCATTCCCGGTGGGCGGGAGGCCCTATGATAGGCTCTGTGCTGTATGGAGATCGGCCGTTCACAAGCCAGATGGGAATCCTGCACTCAGGACCCTAGCCTGGAGGGTGACTGCAGGTCTTGGGGGAAGGGTCCCATGTCAGGCAGGAAGGAATCCTAGGGACAGTTTGGGGCTATAATCTGGGCTGAGGCCTCTATTTTACTGATAAGGAAACCACGGCTCACAGACGGGTGGAGTCACTCAAGATTGTGCAGCAGATGATGGTGGAACAGGACTGTGACCCCAGCCACCTGCCTACAACCCTTGAAAATCTCTGCAAACTGCACATGCTTACGCTGCACTGGCGCACATGTGTGCATGCACAGTCACAACGATATGATGCACACGGGCACGTACACACACACACACACACACATGGGTGGGCGGGAAGCACGTTTTCAAGCCTGGGTGGTCCCGCTCAGGCACCTCTTCCTTTCCCGAGCAGGAAGGCGAGGGCTGCCCCTGAGTGAGGAACGAAGGAGGAAGGGAAGGAAGAAGCCCTTGCTTTGTGTATTGTTCCTTGTCAGGAAGATGAAATGGCTTCTGAGAGCAAATAAAGGGCACTTTGAGACCTGCTTCTTTCTCTGTTACTCAAGGGTGCCTCCATCCCTTCTCCTCCCCCATCCCCAGCCAGCAGTGGACCTGTATGTGGGAGGACAGCACATGGGGACAGGGTGACAACTCAGAAATGCCACTAGACACACAACACAGACGCCTAAGGCCACAGAGAGCGCCCCTCCCCCACCCCACCGCAGAGCCCACCTCTGTAAGAGATGGCGTCCTGCCTAACAGGGCTAAGCCATGACTAGTTTGAATGTCCCCCGTGGGCTGAAAAAGAGGGTATATTCTCAAATTTGGAAGTGCAGGGTGTATGTACTTTCCTTAAATCAAGATTGTTAGTTATGGAGTTCGAGTCTTCCCTGTTCTTGCTGTTTGTATTATTGACACTTCCCTCCATCGGTTTCTAAGGAAGGCTGTTAACCCCCTTCACTCTGGTAGTGGATTGGTCATTTTCTTTTTGTAACTCTGTCAACTTTTGTATCACCTATTTTTAGGTTGTATTCTTCAGTGTGTACAGGTTGAGAACTTTTGTAACTGTTGGGTAGACTTTTCACTTTCAGTTCAGTTCAGTTCAGTCCCTCAGTCGTGTCCGACTCTTTGCGACCCCATGAATCGCAGCACATCAGGCCTCCCTGTCCATCACCAACTCCCGGAGTTCACTCAGACTCATGTCCATCAAGTCCGTGATGCCATCCAGCCATCTCATCCTCTGTCGTCCCCTTCTCCTCCTGCCCCCAATCCCTCCCAGCATCAGAGCCTTTTCCAGTGAGTCAACTCTTCGCATGAGGTGGCCAAAGTACTGGAGTTTCAGCTTTAGCATCATTCCTTCCAAAGAAATCCCAGGGTTGATCTTCAGAATGGACTGGTTGGATTTCCTTGCAGTCCAAGGGACTCTCAAGAGTCTTCTCCAACACCATAGTTCAAAAGCATCAATTCTTCGGCGCTCAGCCTTCTTCACAGTCCAATTCTCACATCCATACATGACCACAGGAAAAACCATAGCCTTGACTAGACGGACCTTAGTCGGCAAAGTAATGTCTCTGCTTTTGAATATATTATCTAGGTTGGTCATAACTTTTCTTCCAAGGAGTAAGCATCTTTTAATTTCCTGGCTGCAGTCACCATCTGCAGTGATTTTGGAGCCCTCAAAAATAAAGTCTGACACTGTTTCCACTGTTTCCCATCTATTTCCCATGAAGTGATGGGACCGGATGCCATGATCTTCACTTACTTGGTGTCTAATAAACCTCTTGATGTCTAAGGAAAAAGAAAAGAGTCACATCTGGACATATGTGGTCATGCAGAGACTCTGCGGAGAGCAATGTAGAGAGACACACAAGGCCGTGGATACCCAGAGGCACATGGGCACTTGAAAAATCACCGATGGAAGGGTGATACTTGGGGAGGGGGCTCACTGAGGTGCCCCCTCACTGGGACACTGAGTCCTGCAGGCAGCGGGTAGGTGGGGCGGTCCTTGATGTCTTGCTTTTAATGGATGCCCAGAGCCCTGCCAGGCCTGGTTCAGGAAGGGTGGGACACCAGGATTCTCAGGTCATGCTGGGGCCTTGGGCCTCAGGAGTCACTTTGGTCAGTCTGCTCATGGGCAGCAGGGAGAGGAGGGTTCAAAGTTCATTGCCTGGAGAGGTCAGCTCTATGCCACCCTGGGGCCTGGGGCACCCTGGCAGTTACAGAACATCTTCTGCCAGCTCCTCAGTCTAAGGTGGCAACAGGTAGGGCCTTTAGCCAGGTGCATAGGTGGCCAGCACCTTTGTGAATGTAGGCAGCATAGACTCTGGGGCAAGAATTCTGGCATTGCCATCTCCTTCCCAGGCCTTGACCTCCCCGTCTGTAATCTCACAGAGTCTTGAGCAGGCTGCCCTGCAAGGTCCACAGAGACTAATACTGACCTGTAGTCTCCCAGCTAGAAAGCAAATGAACCAGCTCTGGCTCCAGAGAAGTTCCCTCTAGAGTGGGTGGAAATGCTAGAAAATTAACATAATCTGCCACTTTTTTGGGGGAGAGGGGACACATCTAACAGCTCGTGGGATCTTACTTCCTTGACCAGGAATCGAACCCAGGCCCTCAGCAGTGAAAAGTGCAGAGTCCTAACCACTGGGCCTCCAAGAAATTTCCTTGTCTGCCCCTCCTGTCTTCACATAGTAAGTGTCCCTTCAAGGTCTGGGCAGGGAGATGAGAAGGTGCCCATATTCTGTCCCCACTGAGCTCCCAGGCCAGGGATTCTGAGGCACCCGATAGGAGACAAAAAGGTTATTTCTCTGCAAGATTTGCAGGCTGTTCAGTGAGGGCTTGATGAGTGAAAGCAGAAGTTAATTCCAGCCAGGGACCTGGAAAAACTCCTGATGCTGAATTGAAATTGATGGAGGAATCTGAATTGGACCTTGAGAGTGGGCTTCATGGGTTTGATACAAAACTAGACAGTTTGCATCTTTCTGATGATTAAGATTAAATGTATGGCTTTTCTCTTATTTATATTTGTGTTCAGAAAATTGTTACTTTTTGTTTGTTTGTTTTGGCCTTAATTAGTGAAATATAAGACCTGGGCTGGGCAAAACACTCTGGGGATGTACAAACAGTTTTTCAGTAACAAGTAACCACAACTGGGATTGTAACCCTGTTTGTGCAATTGTGTCAAATTCAATAGGTTGTAAACAGGAACATGGGCTTCTCAGGTGGCTCAGTGGTAAAGAATCTGCTTGTCAAACAGGGGATGCCAGTTCGATTCCTGGTCTGGGAAGATCCCCTGGAGAAGGAAATGGCATCTGGCTCCAGTATCCTTGCCTGGAAAATCCCATGGACAGAGGAGCCTGGCGGGTTACAGTCCATGGGGTCGTAAAGAGTCAGAAACGACTTAAGAGATGAAATAACAATAGTAACAAAATCGGAACATGAGGTCTGAATTTTTACTTGCTCTCTTCTGGACGTCAAATTTCAGCAGACCTTAAACTATCCATTTCAATTTGGAATGATCGATGATTTTTTTTTTTCAGATGTAAGTAGCACAACTTCTTAGGCAATTGAAAGAGAGGAGATCGTAGAAGCAATCAGGGGAGTCTTCCTTTTGACGGCGGTGGTGGTAATGGGTTTAGGGAGAGGAAATGTACTAACCCATGTGGTTCCGGGCAATCAAATTCTAAGGGCTCTGGGCCGCTAGGATGAGGTATGTCTTAGAGTCCCCAGGCCAGGTATCACTTCTTGTGGACTGGGCATGGCACCAGGGCCCCTGGTCTGCTCACTTTGCATGAAAAGTGGTGTCCTTGGGCAGAGCAGGAGCTGAGATGCTGAGATCTGGTTAAGAATGAGCTCGCCCAGACCACATCTGTGATGAGTGCGGTGGGGATGAGGAGTATGAGGCAGGAGCCACTTAGAGCGATCATTCCATTAATCAGAGTGGAAGGGCTGGTTTCAGGACTCCTGCCAGCCAGCAATTAGGCAGACCCTGGAGAGCAAAGGAGAGCGTGTGGAGGCGCGCGGTTGGAGGAGCCCTGAGTTTCCTGAGCGCTCAGACATGAGGGCAGCGGCAGGTGTGAATGTGATGGGTATCGGTTCAAGTTGCCTGGCCTCATCAGCCTGGCCTCTGTGGAGCCTGTGTCTGCTCCAGGCGGGCCTCATTCTATTGTCCACACTCCTGAGCAGCACAGCCCCTCCTGTTCTGCCTGCCCCACCTAGTTCTGGGGATAAAAGAAAGAACCAGAACAAAGCCACAACAACTATCTTGAGCCTACCTGCCTCTGCAACCCTTTCCAAATGCCCCAAGACAGCCCCCTCCGCCTCCACCCCACGCCTTAGAACCTCTGGCCTCTCTGGAGAATGGGGAAGGAAAAATTAGATCTACTTTACAGATGGGGAAACTGAGGACCAGAGAGGGGCAAGACCATGGTCATAGTGCCAGCAAGTAGGGAGAGTAGGGACCTGAACTCAGGGTCACTTCTACAGCCCCACACTGGGGTGTAAAGAAAGTTGGGTACTTTCCAGAGGGCTGGCTGAGCTGAGGGGCTGCAGCACTGGGGTCGGCCAAGAAAGGCGCGCAGAGCTGGGGCTGCAACCGAGGGGGAGGGGATATGAGTCATTTTCCCTGTGATCCAGGGCGGCAGACAAAGGCGGGAAGAGAATTGTTCTTGTAAGATGGCCTCAGGGTGGGGCTGTGAAAACCTCTGGATGGTGGAGGGGTGCCCTCCACCTAGGATTCTGCAAAATGCCCTGTAGCCTTGGAGACACCCCCACCCTGCTCAAGAAGAAGGTTCAAGTTCAGTCTTATTTGGACACACCAGCCCTGCCTGGGGGAAGGCAGCCTCCGTGGCCACATCCAGGCATATTTGTGAGTGGGCCTTGGCTCACGTGGCCCAGGTCCCCTGTGTGGGCATATTTGGCCCCTGGGACCGACCCCCACATGGGGGATGGTGCAGAGGCTCCTTGGGGAGGGGTCTCCTGGCTGCAGCTACAGAGGGAGGGCTTTGGTGACCTCATGGCAGCTCCCATTCCCTTCTTTTTCCATGAGTCATGTTTCTAAAAGTGGCCCAGGAGCAAGTGGGAGCCAGACGGTGGTGGCGGGGCCTGTGTGACCAGGAGGGAGAAGGAGGGGGCAGATAGGGAGGGTGGGGCCCAGAGGAAATGGGAGAGAGACAGCGGAGGGGAGAGACAGACAGAGGTGGGAAGGAGACAGAGGTGGGGGCTGCAAGGAACACAGGCTCAAGGGAGAGATGGACATGGGAAGCTGTGGCCAGCTAACTGCCGAAGTCCCTCTCCAGCTCTGCAGGGGATGGGGTGGAATGTTCAAGATGTGGGGTAGGAAGAAATGTCTCCAGCTGGGTCCTTCCACCCATTTGCTCCTCTTCTTCTTCGACTGTCCCTGAATGTCCCTGATCATCTCTTCGCATGTCAAGGGCTTGCCTGTCACCTATGGCTTTGGCACCCCAGGGTACCCTGGTCTGGATGGAGGTGGATACAGAAGCACTGTCCGTCTCCAGGCCTCTCTGGCCCTGGGGAGGATGCTGTGGGGTTTAGGACAAGCTGGCTCTTCCTCCGCAGGTGCGAGGGGCCGAGGCCTGGTGCTCACTGTGGGCTGTGAGCGCTTGGCTGTGGTGGACGCTGTGGACTCTGAGGGCACTGATGGCCTGGCCCTCGGTGTCCAGGCCTGGGGGCCCTGGGCCTGCGTCCTCACTGCTCCGCTCACGGAGCCTCGCTGCCCCCTCTCCCCTACAGCTGGCCCCTGGCGTGAACCCGGGCCAGGGCCTGGGCATCGAGATCATCGGGACTCTGCAGCTGGTGCTGTGCGTGCTGGCCACCACCGACCGGGAGGCGCCGCGACCTCGGGGGCTCTGGGGCCCCTGGCCATCGGCTTCTCTGTGGCCCTGGGACACCTGCTGGCGGTGAGTGGGGGGACCTTCCCAAGTAGGAGTGCTGGTGGGGAGGGTGGAGCCAGGCTGCTGCGGGTGTCCTGTTGAGGGCAGGGGGCTGGACCCACACAGGGCTCATCCCACGGGTTGGGGGACCAGCTGCCCTGGAGAGGGAAGCACAGGGCCTGGCTGACCATCCTTCCCGGTCTGATGGTCACTGCCCTGTTTCCCCTCTGGTCTTCTTCCTCCATGTCACCCTCTCCCTCCCTCTCCCTCTTTCTCTCCATCTCCTCTCCTGTTCCCCCTGACCCTTCCCACCCACAGATAGACTACACCGGCTGCGGTATTAACCCTGCCCGGTCTTTCGGCTCCTCGGTGATCACGCACAATTTCCAGGACCACTGGGTAAGGGGTCGCAGGGCTGCCCAGTGCAGGTGGGAGGGAGACTTTGGTGCCTTATGGTAGATCCACCCCCCCACCCTGTGACATCATCTCCCATCACAGAGGCCCTGCAGGATGGCCAGAGGGAGGCACTCGAGAAGATGAGACTTGAGATGCAGAGGTGGTGGGTTCACACCTCAGGCAGGGCAGTGTAGGCAGCCTCCCCTCCCAGATCAGACCGTGGTCTGATCATACCAGGCACACTGAGTTGGGTCGCACAGAAGCAAGGAGAAAATCACTACCTAAGTCCTGGCTTGGACCAGTCGTAGGGGGTGGAGGGCTGCAGAGGCTGGGGTTCAGCACTGCCTTTTCTGTCCCAGGCACAGGTTGGGGTGCAGCCGTGCAGTGGTGGGTGGGTCGGGGCTCTCATGGGAAGCAGGCCCCATCAGATGCCCCCTGAGCACATCTGCTGTCTGTTCCTAGATCTTCTGGGTGGGGCCGTTCATCGGAGCAGCCCTGGCAGTGCTCATCTATGACTTTATCCTGGCCCCACGCAGCAGCGACCTCACAGACCGCGTGAAGGTGTGGACCAGCGGTCAGGTGGAGGAGTATGACCTGGATGCTGACGACATCAACTCCAGGGTGGAGATGAAGCCCAAATAAGGGGGCTAGGCCTGGGCATCCACATGAGGGGTGTGGGGGCAGGGGCGGGCAGAGGGAGGGAGGGGTGAAATCTGTATCATAGACACTCTGACAAGCTGGCCAAAGTCGCTTCCTGAAGATCCACAGGGCCTGCGTGGCCAAGCCTGATTTGGAACTGTTGCTATCACCTTCTTTCTCTTTCTCCTCTTCCCGGCTTTGGGGGATCCCTGAGGACCAAGATTTTCCAATCACCCATTCCCTTGAAGTCACAAAGAAGGGGAAAGAGAGGGACCCACCTCGCTAAGTTGCCCTCTCAGAGTGTGATAAGAGGTATGCCAGACCCCCTCCCCCCATCCCCAAATTACTCACCAGCTCACCTGCCGCAGGTGCCTGGGGCTCCTCAGTGACTGCTTTGTGCCTCCGGGCATGGCCCTCTTTCCTGTAACATGCCCTTGCCCCAAGGAAGCTCTGAGGGGAAGAGACCCCACCAAGGGCAGTGGTGGAGTCAGGGGGCAGTCAGAGCCCATCCTTGCAGCCTGGCTGGCTTCCAGGGCTGCTCCTCCAGCTCTGGAGGTGCTGTACAACCTTGGGCATGTCTCAGTCTTGGGGACTCAGTGATTCCATCTGTAAAGTGGCAGGAGTAGGGAGAGCCACTTGGGCCCGAGACCCCTGACAGAATCACTTACAGGATTCTGTAAGTGTAGACACACTGCACATTCTGGAAGGCCTAGTCTGGCCCAGCGCTGCTTCTTCCACTTGCCCAGTATATAGTTGTAACCTACGCATCTATGTGAACACATGTACATAGACACACATGTTCCAAAGCAAAGAGCAACATGTCGTCCAGCCGTGGGAAGTTTCCGTTCCTAGGGGAGCAGGGCTGAGAGTGGGCAGAGCCTGCTGCTGCAGAAAGATCATCTGAGGGAGGGAGGAATGTCCACGTTCCTTCACTGAGCTGTAGTTGATCTTTTCCGCCTATCACTGCGTCACCCTCGGCGTTATTCGGTTCTTCAGTTTCTCTTGCCAGTGCAGAAACAGGTCAACATTATGTAGGGGTGTGTTGACTGAAGGACACTTGGTCATCTGAAGGTCAGCCCCTGGAGACAGATGTCCTTGCTGGACCCTCAGCGAGGGTTCCGAGCCCCCCAGCTGATCCCGAGGTGGGAGGAGAAGCAGATTCCTTTGTTATTCCAGAGGTCCTGATTGGAGGCGCTGGGGGAAGCTGGGTGACCTGCACAGGCTTCCCAGGCCATAGGCTTCCCTCTTCATTTATTTGGAGGGGAGAGTTGGTCTTGACCGAATGAAGTTTCTATGGCTGCAGCCCAAGGATAATTCTGAGCACAGTCTGTTAGCAGCTATCTACACATTCCATACAAATCCACCAGGACCAGAGTAGGTCCCCCCATGCCCCACAGCCACGATGGTGACAGACACTGAGAGACACGATACGTAGGTGTCTGGAAGCAGCAGGACGACCAGGAGGCCCTCAGTGGTCACAACACATCATGACATCCATACACTCTCTCCTCCATTTCTGAGCAAAAGCTTCTAGTCCATTTAACCGAGAAAGAAACTGGGGTCCAGGACCTGGAGCAAGACGACGATTCGACCAGGCCTAGCAGCCAGGGCCATGTCTCTGGCTACTCCCTGGACTATGAGACTGGGCCCCCTTAGACCCAGATCCTGCATTTCTGCCAGGGTAATGGCCAGGTGCCAGGAAGGGTGAGGGGACTCTTGGAGGGGAGCGGGGGGGGGGCTCCATCCTGTCCTTTTCTGACTGCTGCACACAGGACCCTGCATCTATCTGCTCTGCATATATGTCTCTTTGGAATTGGAATTTCATTATATGTTAAGAAAATAAACATAATATAGGTCATCCAGACTCCTTGGAATGAGGGTTTTTCTTCTTCAGGCACTGTGCTCCCACAAGGGATCTCTGGGTCTGAGAACTTGGGCCCAGTGTGAGGGGGAGCCCCTGCACCCTGGTCTCAGGGGGTGGACACAACCAGAGCTCCATCTGAGGGACATAAGGCTCCCGCAGGATTGAAGTACGACAGCTTAAGTGTTCTCTCTAACTCCCTCCTTAGAACAGAGCCCAGGGAGCACCAGGGACTGCCTGGGCCACGCTTTCTCTGGCCCTTTGCACATTTCTGACCCACCTGCCCTGGGGCTGGGCTCTGCTTGGGGGCTCAGCCCTGGGGGTGGAGGTGGAGATGGACTCACCCATCAGAGTGAGGTTAGTGAGAGGTGCAGGGGAGGCTGGGGAAAGGTGACGTGCAGTAGCTAAGAGGGGAAAAGTCCCTCAGTTCTTTAGGGCCTGGCAGGTGTGTGTGTGTGTGTGTGTGTGTGTGAAGGGTTCCTCTGAAAGCATGAGCCACATTCTGTGAGGATGGGCATCCCCAGGGCAGAAGAGATCAGAGTGGCCTGACCTCTGTCCCCAGGGGGACAGGAAGCCAGAAAAGGAACCCTCTGTCTGCTCCTGCCTTTACACCTGTCCTGGTGTAGCCCAAGGCTGGTGCAGGCTGGAAAGGCTCCATCTAGCCCTCTTCAGATCACAAAATCCTGTCCCACATGTGGCCCCCTACTACTGGGGGCACAGCAGGCGTGCATGCCCTCATTCAGTGGAGGCAAGAGGATCCTCAGAGACAGGCCTGAGTCTCAGGACAGATCTTTGCCAAGCTGATATTTGGATGCAGGCACCACACCCCCCTCCCTCCTCTCTCTCTCTCTCTCACACACACACACACACTTTTAGAGCTAGTTTCTCAAAATAGGGACAAATACATGGGGAAACCTAGTGCCTAATAATGGAGGCCCAGAGTGTGGGAAACTCTAAGAACCACCAACCTGGATATCTCACTGGGCCACATGGGCAGGTCAGGGTAACTGGGAAGGTCCTGGCACCCCCACTCTGCTCTAATAGATGCTCAGGTCCTGCCTCCCTCTGTGGGGGGCTTTGCTGATGGTGATACAGTGGCAACTTGGCCTATGGAGGTTGTGAGGTCAGTGTGGCTGGAGCAGGCTTTCTTATCCCAGTGTGCAGTGGGCCACTATGAGTGACAGCTAGGGCCTCAGTCCATGCAAACTGCCTTTGCACCTCCCAGGCTGAGGGCAAGCTGCTATGAGTGGGAGGGTGCAGGCCAGGCCATGGAAACAGGGTCTGGGCTAGCCTGGGGCAGCTAGGCCTATCCGAGAAGGTGTGCCAAGACTCTCTCTCACAGCGCTTCTGGGCTTATCTCTTTATCTTGTCCCCTCCTCCCTGGTGTGAAGCCCTCTCAGTCCCCATCAGGGGCCCTGGCCATCCCCACCTCAATCCCTGCTCTTCCTTTGCCATCCTCTGACCATTCCAGAGAAGGTCCTTTCTTAGTTAATTGTTTAGTTTTAACTTCTAGAATTTTAGAGCCAGGATACAGAGCCTGAAGAAGAGGTTGAGGAACTCCCCTTGGATTTCACATACAGCTTCTCTAATCTTAACAATACCTTTGGAAGGCAGAGATAACAGCCTCGTTTTCTAGATGATGCTAAGGCCCCTGAAGATGAAATAATTTGCCCAAGCCCACACAGTGTATTTGTGGCCAAACTGGGGTTTGCATTTGCTCTGTCTGGCTTCAAAGATTGGGCTCTTCCTACTATGTGGTGCTGTCCCATTTTGTCAAGACTCCCACTAAATTTATCTCTGGGCCAGCTAGGCTTCCTTTGCCTCGAGGGTGTTGAGAGGAAAAATAAGGGAAAACAATAACTGACTGAAGGGGGATTCCGGCACCAGGAGAGATGCCGTTTATTTGGGGGCCAGCTGGATATTGTGTCTGCTCGGGGCCTGTTGTTAACCCCTGGCCCAAGACTGCTCCTCTGCCACTGGTCCCACCCAGTGCCGGCCAGGCCTGACTGCCCCTCTCTCTATTTTGGAGGAAAATATTTGATAAACTTCTTCATCCAGAGGTCGTCCTCTGCCACTAGCATATATGGGAAGCAGTAGGACAGTGCTACACCCTGAGGGATAATAATGCACCATTCAGGCCTGGGGGCAAAAGCATATGGGGCCAGGCTGCCCCAGACTCCTCATCTTCCAGCCTGTGGGTTCAGGGCTTTAGGTCCTCTTTCTCCCAAGGGTCATCTCCAACTCTGCTCATGTTCTGTCCAGCCCAGCACAGAGGGAGGCTTTAGGAGAGTAACTGAATTGAAGCAGAGCTTCTGAAGCAATCAGAACTCTTGTCTGTTTTGTTCATCAAAATTTAATGGAGAGAGTATATTTCCTGGAATGTTCTATGACTCAGCCTTGGTTCCCCAGCTGCTGAGCATTCAAGCCACTACACACATGAGGTGATTTGATGGAGGGGGGTGACCACCTATCACCAACCCCCCCTTCCCCCAGCTGCTTCCATGCTGAGACCAGATAACAGGCTGCTTCCTGCACTGGGCTCCCCACGGTTCAGCGTAGACCGCGCGTGAAGGTGGCTCAGGTGGCCCGGAAGACTGTGCCCTCAGCACTTGGCCCAGAAGGAAGCAGGATGTAATTCAGCAGTTACTGAATCCTAGAATATTCATCCCTCCATTAAACTCACAAGAGCAAAAAGTTATGATTTCACAATTGCCTCATCTGTTCTGAGTCACACCTTTTTGCATGCTTTTCTAAAGTCCTTTATAGGGGACATCAGCCAGAGACCTGTGAGTAATGCTCAGGTCAACTCAAGGTTGCCTTTTAGTCACACATATATATGACCTCCTGCATCAGGTCAGTCCTAGGCTTCTAAATACCCAGGAATCTGGGATTCTTCTTCCTTGGTGACTCAGTGGTAAAGAATCCACCTGCAGTGCAGTAGCCACAGGAAACGCAGGTTTGATCCCTGGGTTAGGAAGATCCCCCTGGAGGGCATGGCAACTCACTCCAGTATTCTTGCCTGGAGAACCCCATGGACAGGGGAGCCTGGCAGGCTACAGTCCATAAGGTCGCCAAGAGGTGGACATGACTGAAGTGACTGACACACACACGCACATAGACTTGCATTTTCCTTTGATATATCCTTCTCTTCCAGGGTGAAGGGCTCTAGAGAGGATCAAGACTGGGGTTGGTCCACTGGTCAGACATAGATGCCATGAAACCTCAGTGGGGTTCAGTTCAGTTCAGTCATTCAGTCGTGTCCGACTCTTTGTGACCCCATGAATCGCAGCACGCCAGGCCTCCCTGTCCATCACCAACTCCCCGGAGTTCACTCAGACTCACGTCCATCAAGTCTGTGAGGCCATCCAGCCATCTCATCCTCTGACATCCCCTTCTCCTCCTGCCCCCAATCCTTCCCAGCATCAGAGTCTTTTCCAATGAGTCAGCTCTTCACATGAGGTGGCCAAAGTATTGGAGTTTCAGCTTTAGCATCAGTTCTTCCAATGAACATCCAGGACTGGTCTCCTTTAGGATGGACTGGTTGGATCTCCTTGCAGTCCAAGGGACTCTCAAGAGTCTTCTCCAACACCACAGTTCAAAAGCATCAATTCTTCAGTGCTCAGCTTTCTTCACAGTTCAACTCTCACATCCATACATGACCACTGGAAAAACCATAGCCTTGATTAGACGGGCCTAAAGTAATGTCTCTGCTTTTGAATATGCTATCTAGGTTGGTCATAACTTTCCTTCTAAGGAGTAAGTGTCTTTTAATTTTATGGCTGCAGTCACCATCTGCAGTGATTTTGAGGGCCCCCCAAAATAAAGTCTGACACTGTTTCCACTGTTTTCCCATCTATTTGCCATGAAGTGATGGGACCAGATGGAATGATCTTTGTTTTCTGCATGTTGAGCTTTAAGCCAACTTTTTCACTCTCCTCTTTCACTTTCATCAAGAGGCTTTTTAGTTCCTCTTCACTTTCTGCCATAAGGGTGGTGTTATCCGCATATCTGAGGTTATTGATATTTCTCCGGCAATCTTGATTCCAGCTTGTGCTTCATCCAGTCCAGCGTTTTTCATGATGTATTCTGCATATAAGTTAAATAAGCAGGGTCACAATATACAGCCTTGATGTACTCCTTTTCCTATTTGGAACCAGTCTGTTGTTCCATGTCCAATTCTAACTGTTACTTCCTGACCTGCATATAGGTTTCTCAAGAGGCAGGTCAGGTGGTTTGGTAATTTCCATCTCTTTCAGAATTTTTCGGTGGGTGTAGAGACCCATAACTCTCCCTGAACCCAGTATCCTTGACTATCTCCAAAGCTCATGTGAGCTCCAAGAGGCCCAAATGAAAGACTGTGGGTGGCTTAGGGAATCCATTTGCCACCTAGCCTCAAGGATATGGTCCTTTAGGGATTTGGTAGAAGCAAACAGGGCTCACTCCCTATTGGGGTTCCCAGGCTGGCCCTCAGTGTCCTTGCAACCAAAGCCAGGAACCAGTCTGGAAAAGCCCTGAAGGGACTGGGTGCCAGGAGCCTCCACCCATAGCGTGGCCTGGCCACGTGCTGAGCCATTAGGATTTTTCCATCATTCCTGAGGGTCACACCTTCACTGGACAGGAGCCTCTCAAGGAAGGAGATAGTGATTAATGTTTTATGGTCGAGCTGCTGGGCATGACGCCTTGTTTTCTTTAGGATTAGAATACAATGAGGACGATGAGTGGAATTTGCTATGATCTGGGGGCCAGGGAGGGGCCATTTCTGGGGGCTGAGGACCCACAGGTGGTGATGTTTACTGTCCTTGGTGCCTCAAAAGGGGAAATTCTAGAAGTAGGAAAGGCAAATGAGGCTCTTGCCAACAGGGCCCTCATTCCTGGCCCTCAAGAAACAGTTGCCACCAACACCTCGGGCCCTGGTGTGCAGAGAGGCTGCAGGGGAAGGGAGCCTAGGAATTGTAACAAGCGTGTCTTGCTTAGATGATTCTATTTCATTTTAATAAACTTTATTCTCAACATATAGATGTGTGCTTATGTTTCTGTTTTTCCCAGTGTATTGATGGGGAATGGGACCAGGGCAGAACTGATCTTTGGCCATGTGGGTTAGTATGGACTCACCAATTCTCTTTTTGTTTGTTTTCAAAAATATTTTTAAGTAACAAATTTTACTTAAATTAAATACTAAGTGGCACCAAGTTGAGTACAAGTCAAACATATTACTAAATATATTAAACATGAGCTTAAGTTTAATGAATTAGAAATATTTATTTCTTTTAATTTCTTCCCTAGTAACTTTTTCATTTTTAATTTTTTAATTGAAGTATAGTTGATTTACACTGTTGTGTTAGTTTCAGGTGTATAGCAAAGAGATTCAGTTCATATATATATATATATATATATATATATATGTGTGTGTGTGTGTGTGTGGCTTCCTGATGGTTCAACAGTAAAGAATCCACCTGCCAATGCAAGAGATGTGGGTTTGATCCTGGGTTGGGAAGATTCCTGGGAGAATGAAATGGTAACTCACTCCAGTATTCTTGCCTGGAAAGTCTCATGGACAGAGGGGCCTGGCAGGCTATACAGTCCATGGGGTCGCAAAGAGTCAGATTTAGTGATTAAACAGCAGCAACATCGTGTATATATTATATATATATCCTTTTCAGAATCTTTTCCCTTATAGATTATCAAAAATACTGAATATAGTTCTCTGTAGGTCCTTGTTGGTTATCTAGTGTACATATAGTAGCATGTATGTGTTAATATTAAAAACCTCCATATGTTTTGAGCTCTGCAAATACCTTCCCTTACCCCTCACCCATAGCTGTTTGGTCTCGGGCTACCCTGGTGCTTCTCTAGTCTCTAGCCTCCCCTAGACCTCTCTGCAGTTCAGCACTTAAAAGGTTAAAGTGTCATTAGTAGGATGAAAGACCCCCAAGATCTTGTCCAGCTCAACGGCTGTGGGATGCTTTTGGTAGATAGGTGCCGTTGCCACACAAGATGTGCATCTTGCACATCACCTCTAGTTGGGAAAAAAAGAGTGCATTCTCTCTCTCTCTCTTTAAAGTGAAGTCGTTCAGTCGTATCCAACTTTTGCGACCCCATAGACTATAGCCTACTAGGCTCCTCTGCCTATGGGATTTTCCAGGGAATAGTACTGGAATGGATTGCTATTTTCTTCCCCAGGGGATCTTCTCAACCCAGGGCTCGAACCCGCGTCTCCCGTATTGCAGACAGACTTTTTTTTTTAGAGGTGTCTATCCAGTAAGGTCCAAATTAGAAACTGTATGTGATGGAGGAGAACTCATTCCTATAGTACTGTATTTGGATCATCCTTTGATCTGTCCTGAGAACCTGCCAGTGATTTTCATGGGAGAGTCACAGGACAGCTTTGTGTAGGTACACAGACCCAGTGCTCTGCTAGCTCTTACAGCCTCATCCAGGACCAATCCCTGGCTAAAGGCTAAAGAAACCTCCTCTGCTCATGGTCGTGTATCTTAAAAGATGTCCAACACCAGGTGCTATGCTCAGTTTACATGAAGCCTGCCTGCCCTCCATGGAGAATATGAGCCTGAGAGGACTGGCCTGCCTGTTCTCAGGAAGGGGGAGCTGGTATACATTTCCAACAAGCTACTGCTTGAGCCAATGGAACTACAATTTGGAGGGAGAAAAGTATTGTCTTTGGGGAGAAAAATGAAAGAGAGGGAGGGAGAGAGGGAGGGAGGGAGAGAGAAAGAGAGATTCAGTGAATTCAACCAATGAGATTGGTCCAAAAGAAGCAAACCCAAAGAATTAATAAACATGAAAAAATTCTCAAGGATGGGAGCTCACCATTGACAGAACTCTCGGACAGTCTGAAAAGTGGTTAACATATCCTTGACCCCTTACTTAATGTGGGTTTTATTTTTTAAGAAAACTTAGCTTATAGTTTTCAGACTTCCCTGGCTTCCCCAGACTTACTGGCTTAGACAGTAAAGAATCTGCCTACAATGCAGGAGACCTGGGTTTGATCCCTGGGTTGGGAAAATCCCCTAGAGAAGGGAATGGCTATCCACTCCCGTATTTTTGCCTGGAGAATTCCATGGACGGAGGAGCCTAGAGGGCTACAGTCCGTGGGGCCACAACAGTTGGACATGACTGAGTGACTTTCACTCACTTATATTTTCCAGAATGCAATTTAGATAACCTATGCCTCTAAGGAACTAAAAAAAAAAAAACAAAAACAAAAAAACAACAACAAAAAACCAAACAACCTAAACCCATAAAACCAATAAAGTTAGTCATAATCACGTAGACATTGACAACTGTGGGTCATGCCCAGGTCATGCTAGGGTCAACATACTTTGGTGGGTATGGGTGTGGTGAAGAGTGATGGCTATAAAGCAGGAATCAGTGATGCCCGAGGTGACCGTGCAACCTCTAATAGCATCTGCTTGCCACTGAATTGATGTGAACATCTCACACATTTGGGGTGATTTGTCTGAACTCCAAGGAAACCTTTAAATCACCGAGCTTGAGTTTTTGAACTCACTGAAGGCACATTACCCAGCCCACAGAGCAGACCAGCATGTGCTGAGTTCTAGGAGGTCCCAGTGGATCTGCCTGCTGGGAAACGCAAGTTCCTGGGAGCCTGGTGGAGATCAGGCTCCCCCTTGCCCTCGCCAAGTCAGATATTCTTGCTTGGGCAGATTACACATAACGTGGTGGTGTTTTCACCTTTTTGGCCAGTGAGAAATGCATAATAAATTGTACATTTGATAAAAATGCTGGCAACCTCTATTTTCACATACCATGCTTCCTCAGCTGACATTCCTGTGAATCAGCACTGGGAGGTGAGTTCCATGTTCAAGAAGGATGGAGCTAGTTTTGTGTCTTAGGTCAAATCATTGACCTAGGCTGGTTTTGGAGGCAACCTCTCCCACAGGCCAGGGGCACATGGCCCCTCGCTGTCTACAGCCTCTGGCAGGTGTGAGCCAACAAGCATTCACCTGCAACTTTGAAAGAAGTATTTGTGAGCTCCTGTTCTAGCATACTGTGTGTTCACCCGTATTTCCAGGTCTTAGCAGCAAAGACAGGGACACGGGCATTTACCGGTCCTCTGTACACTTGTATCTCTCTGTCCCCTGCCTGTTCGCACCCCCCCACCCCCCCGCCTTTCTCTCCCCACTGCTTCGCTCGCTGCTCCGTATCTGCTCCACACCCCGCAAGAGGATTCCTGGGCTCTGTGGAGAGGATGACTCTGTGAAACTGTTCGTGAAGTTCCAGGATTAGCTGATGTGTCCGGGTTGTGACTGATGAGCCGGCGGCACCTTCCATCCGAGACGAACTCCAAGAATTTCCACTGCTGGCGCTGCTGACCTCCCGGCCTGGGAGGAGCCACGGCATCTGCCTCCAGGAATGTGGGGCCTCGAGACACCAAGCCTAGGAATGTTTCCATCGGGCCCAAACCTTCAGTTCCAGAAAATTCTGAGGACTCTCAGCTCCCTGCTCACTTTTCTTTCCCTCTTTCTCCCTGTGAAGCCGCCTCAAGCTGGAGGGAAAATTCTGGAGAATTAGCTTTGAGACAAAGCTTAGCAGCCATGGGATTTTACTGACAGGTGCCATTCATGTGGCCAAACACGGCCTGAGTGAACGGTGTGGACGGTTCTCCTGCCCTCTGTGGTTGCCTCAGCTCTTGACCGGTTTTCCCAGGGGCTGAGGTAATTTTGAAAAACACATCGCCCTCTGGGAAACTCATCATAGGAGAGATTCTGACAAGTCCTTCAATAAAGAACTTGTTGAAACCAGTGTTCACCTAACTTATTTTTGTCCATAGAACTCTCTTTGGAAAGCAATTCGATGACTGTTTTGGACAACCGACCTTCCACAGAGCACGCGTTGTCCCTGTGGCCTGGGCGTCATCTCTGAGGGCTGCTCAGCTTTCAGATTCCCTATTTAAAACCCTCAGGGATGAGGTGTGCTTATTCTATGAGAACCTCTCTTGAGGGCAGGTGCAAGGGGAGAGGCGGGTGAAAGAGAGACAAGTGTTGAGTTCAGGGTGAGGGTATTGGGGTCCCTGGAGATGGGGGGAGGCAGGTAGGGGGTGTGTGTGTGTGTGTGTGTGTGTGTGTGTGTGTGTGTGTGTGTGTCTGTGCAAGAGAGACCTGAGAAGGAAGGGGTAGGGGAGAGACTCAGAAAGAGAGAAAAATAACCTGTTATCAGAAGACACAGATTACAAAGGTTGAGAGACACCGGGGGCGGTGGGGCGGAGAGGCTAGGGGTTGGGAGTGGGCTGCTTACAGTCTGCCTGAAGGATGGGGAGGATCTTCCTCAGGGCCCGTCACTGATTAATCCCCATCTGGCCCGGTCCAGGGGGCTTGTACTGTGGCCAGTAGCATGCGCCTGGAGTACACAGTGAAGGCTTCTTGGAAAAGGGCCTTCATGAATCATTGACTGGCCTTCATTGTGCTGGAACCAGAGGAGTCTCGTGTCCGTGCCAGTCTCTCCAAGCTGTGGGCAAAGGTGGTGTAGGCCGGGGGGTAAGTCCAAGCTGAACCACATCTCATACAGAGCCTTGGAAACAGGCTGACCTAGGGCCACCAGGACGTGCTGGGCGCCCTGGGGCTCCCTTGCCACCAGAGCAGTGGATGTGGGCTAGGAGTCCGGACCCAGGGTTCTGGGCTTGCCTCTGACACCCACTTCCCATGAAACCTTGGCTTCATTCCTTCTCTCTGGGCCTCGATTTCCCCAACTCTACAAGGAGGACTGAATTTGAGAGTCCAGGAAACCCCTCTCGGATCTAGGATTTTCTCAAAGGCTTTTCCAAATCACACGGTGGAAAGCCTCTCCCTATGTGTGGGCCTGGGAGGGGTCTTTGTATTCAGACCCCAGCTCATGCCTCGGCAACTAAGACCCTCTGGGCTCTGCACTTGCTGTGGGGTATGGGCAGAGGGATGGAGGCCTTGGGTCCATCCTGGAAGCTCCAGGATGCTTTGGGAGACCCGATATCCCACACGGCCAGGACGGGGTCCGTCCAGCTCTAGAAGGCAAGAACCTCTCCTGAGGGCAGGTGCAAGGGGAGAGGGTGAAAGAGAGACAAGTGGGTCCGTCACCTTCTAGGACTGTACAACGCTCATTCTTCCCAATTGCCTGAGCTTCTCCTGGGTTGGGGCACCTGGGGCACCCCCTCCCCAAGTTAGTTTGGCAACAGCACGGAGGTGAGAGGAAGGTGGGTCATGTTGGGCTTTCACAGAGCCTGGCCACGTGCACCATCATTCCCACCCCTCTCGGCCTTGATGCAGGTGCTGGAGACCCAGACCTAACCCCCTGCCAAGGGAGGAGGGGACTGGGCAGCATCCACAGACCTGGCCTTTATTCCACATGTGCTGGAGCTTCTGAGGGCGGAAGCACCACCCTGCACCACAGGCCAGCTCATGAGGAAGCCCGAGAGGTTCCTGCCCAGGGCTGAGCAAGGAGACTATTTCTCAGCCCCAATCTCATGCTCACATGGTCCTACCCCCTCCCCCTGATGGCTGCTAATCCCTTGTGGGCAGGTTCTGGGGTGTAATAGATTGAGGAAGGAGTCGAGAAGGGGATGGGTAGGGTTCCTTAGCAGGCCAGGCTGGAAGTGGAAGCTTCCTGTTCTCTTGGGTGTCGTAGGACAGCCGTTTCTGCATGTGGGGACCATGGGGACCGTGGGAGCAAGCTGTGATGATGTGATGTGTGATAATGCTAGGAAGCTGAGAAGAGTCGGGGATGACAGATAGTTGACCAAATCCCCCATATCTACACTCCTGCCCCCATTAAAGAGCTGGAAAAACTGAGGCCAGAGACAAAGGCTTTTCCCTCCCTCACCTGGGGGCTCCATCACCACTTGGATTGGAGCTCTCTACTGCCTGAGCCTTCCCTAGCTCTCATCTCTGGCTGCTTTTCAATGAGGTCATTTCTTGTCTCTGCTTTGCCCTGTCCCCATGGGGCAGCCCCGATCCATTTCTGGGAAGGCCTTTACAGCCTCCAGAATTGCTCCGAACACAGTGAGTACCTGGGCATGGTTGTCAGACTCACCTGGCTCTCTGCTGTCAGCTTGCTCAGCCTGCCCACCTGTGCACTTCCACTGGTCATGGAGAGAGGGAAATGTTCACCAAACCAAAGAGAACAGAAGGAAGGGGTGTTAGAGGCTGCAGGCCTTGCAGGTTGGACCTCATGAGGAAGCTGGTGGTGCTGTTTCTCTAGGCACTGACTGAAGGGACCACAAGCTGGAGCACAGGCCAGAGGAGCCGCTGCTGCGGAGGCTGGCTGGGGCTCTCTGAGCCGGCCCGTTTGGTTCCAGGCGCTTGGTGCCTGGGAATTTCAGGATGATCTGGGCTTTGGAGATGGAGGATCCTGGATGGGATCAGAAGGGAGGCTAGAGCCCTCAGAGTGGTCCGTGAAGGGGCAATGGGGACGCCCATCTACGATGTCCTGCTGTGTGTTTGCTCTGTGCAAGATTTCTCATCCATATTGCTTTGCTTGATACTGATAAATGAGCTGAGATTTAGGGATTCACTCATTCATTTAATGGAGAAATGTTTCTGGAGATACTATTACTTGTCAAGCACTGTTCTGGGTATCAAGTATGGAACAAAGCAGACATGCTTATATATTAAAAATGAAGAAACTATAAGTCAGAGAGGTTAGGCAACCAACTCAAAGTTGCACAGCTAGCAAGGGCAGAGCCAGGACTCAGAGCCATGGTCTGGGCCTAAGTTCTTTCCATTTCTCCGTACTGGTAGGAAGCATGGTGTGGAAAGACAGTGCAGCGAGGAGGAGAGAACCTCAAACTGCCTTGCTGTGTGAGTGAAGATGGGTCATCTCCCCCCCCCTGCCAACTTTGAGGGACTTGACCAAGCCATCTGGAATTGCCCCTGGGGAGGCAACAACAGAAATTAATATTTTAAATGGGGACAACTACCAATTTTTGAGCAAGTTCTGTGCATCAGGTCCTGCAACCTTCATGGGAGTCCCTGAAGGTTCCTGAGCAGGTGGAGGGGCACAGCTGAACCTCTCTGAACACAGCTTGCCTCGGGCCCCTCCCAGTGCCCCAGGACCTCTGGTCCTCAGAGGAAGCAGTTAAGGCTTTGGACAGACAGAAGCAACAGGCAGGGACACGGGGACATACAGTTTATAAATAAAGGGGTTGGGTGGGGCCAGGCTAGTTGCTTTGGGGAGAGCGAGCACCACACTGCAGGGAGAAGCCAAGAGAAGGCGTCAGAGGACAGCCAGACGCTCCTTCACTCACTTCCCCTCCCAAGCCAGGGCAGGCAGCTCTGGTCCAGCCCTCAGGTCCTTGAAGTGGGGACCAGGGAAGCTTCCTCCACTAATCTTCTCGGCTCAGCACATCTACCTTGACTGCTCCAGTTGCCCTGCTTGCAAATGAAGGCTGGGTGCCCAGAGAAGATGAGTGTGGGCTGTTGGGTAGGCAGAGAGGAGATGGGAAGGGAGGTGGAAAGGTGGGGATGGAGCGAAGGATTTTACTAGAGGAAGGGAAGAACAGGTGGGGACATCGATATCATGTAGAACATATCTCTCCCTGTACATTTTAACTTTTAAAATTACGTTTAAAATAACATACTTATAAATAATATATGTAGCTTGGTAGAGGGGTTTAGGTCACAGGCTCTGGAATCAGACTGCCTGAATTAGTATCCAGGATCTCATATCAGCTATACAATCTCCAGAAAATCACTGGTGCCTCTGTTTCTTCATCTGTAAAATGGGCACCCACCTCACAGAGCAGCTCATGGATATAATGAGCTTATTAAAGGGTCTGACATGTGGTAAATTTGATATGTGTCCGACAGTTAGCTATCCCATGGACTATAGCCTGCCAGGCTCCTCTATCCTTGGAATTCTTCAGGCAAGAATACTGGAGTGAGTAGTCTTTCCCTTCTCCAGGGGATCTTCCCAACCCTGGGATCGAACTCAGGTCTCCTGCATTGTGGGCGGATTCTTTACCTTCTGAGCCATCAGGAAAGGCCAAATTTGATAAAAATAGTCATTATTGTAGAGGTAAAATATAAAGTTTAGTAATATAATATAAAGAACATAAAGTAATAAAGTTCAATCATATAATAAACACCCATGAGCCCACCATTCATCTCCCCAATTAGAACATTTCCAGTAATTTGCATCTGGTTGCGTGTCTGCTACTCTCTGAAGACCCCTTAGAGGTATATAGTGTCTCGAATTTTGTGTTTATCATTCCTTTGCTTAAAAAAGGGTTTTTATTATGCAAGCAAGTCTAAGCGCCTAATCGATTTATTGTTTGCTACTCTTCTTTTGAGCTTTATGGAAATGATAGCACATTGTAGATAGCTTTCCAGGATGCTCCCTCCATCTTTTGTGTCTGAGATTCATCCATATGGTCACCTGCAGCAGGAATTCATTTATTGTGAAGAACCTGCCACCCCTCGTCTCTCCTGCCACTCCTGCCCTCTCCTGACCACTGGCCACGGAGAGTCTTGTGCAGCACAAAGCCCACCACCTGTGGGGCCTCAGGCCTGGAGCCCCACCCTGCAGCTCTCCACTGGCCCTCAGCCCCGAGCCCTGGCATCCCAGTACGATCTCTGGATACAGGACCACATTTCATGGGTACTGCCCCTTCTCTTGTGGTTCGGGAGAAGTGGCTGGCCGCATGGCACTCTAGCTCTGCTTCTGACCGGCTGTGTGACCCTGGGTAGGTCTCCTGCCCTCTTTGGGCCACGATCTCCCTACTGTGAGGAGAGTGGGTGAAGGGGTCCATCCCTCCTCGGCCACGGAGTCCTTTCTCTGCTGCAGGGGGTACCTTGCCCCAACCAGAAAGTCTGGTGTGCCGGGTGCAGGGTCGAGCCGCGTGGGGGTGCCACTTCATTGTCCCCTCTCTCGGTGGGGCTGGTGGGTGCCTTTCCTTGGTGATGATGTTCCAGAGCTCTAGGGACTCGGCTCCCAGCGCCTTTGTTGTTGTTGAGTCACAAGTTGTGTCTGACTGTTTTGCAACCCTGTGGACTGTGGCCCACCAGGCTCCTTTGTCCATGGGATGGATTTCCCAGGCAAGAGTACTGTTGCTATTCCCTTCTCCAGGGGATCTTCCCGATCCAGCACCTTTAGTTACTGTGTAATAGCCTCTTCAACACCAAAGTAAGCATCTGAAACGTTGAGTCAGAATCTTGCCGTGAGTGACAGCATACGGCTTGGGCCACAGACAGCTTCTGGGGCTGGAAACCTGGAGACGTGGATCCCCGTCCCAACTCAGAGAACACTTTCCCAGGTGACCGAGGGCACCTCGGTTTCTCCTGCAAAATAGGGACAATTATCCACACTGGGCACGTGCCAGGGACGGTTGAGCCTGTACCTCCCTCACGTAGTGCCTCTCGTCAGGCCTGGCTGGAGAAAGCCTGCTCTGGGAGGAGGGCAAAGTCTGCGGGAAGTTTAAAGTTTATCAAGAAATGAGTTATCCATACACAAATCAAAGCCAGCGCCTTCTTCAGTTAGAGGAAAACAAAGTGTCACATTGTCTTGGTGCTGCCTGGCTGAAAGTGCGCCTCCCCCACCTCTGCCCATTCGCCTTGTCCCACCCTGCCCCACCCCCATTGAGCAGGTGCTCCTGCAGGGCCATCATTTCTGCTTAGGGAAAAAAACCAGTTTGGGACTCTGAGATTGACCTGAAAACCCGAGAAGAGAAACGGATTTGCCCTCAGAGCCCAGGGGCTGGGCCCTGGTCCTCCTCCCGATCCTGACCCTGGATGGAGACTTGAGCCCTGACCCAGCCCCAGACTGAGCTCCGAACCGGATCCAACTCTCACCCCAAAGAGGCCACAGACTGAACTATGACTGAACTGACCCCAGACAGAGACTGAGCCCTGACCCCGGCTTCCAGGCAAAGCTGGGTCATAGGCACACGCGAGAGTGCTCATGGCTTCAGGCAGCCGGAGCGCTAGAGCCTCAGCTAAGCGCTTCCCTCCCAGAGGGCCAGGGCTGGGGCTTCTGTCCATAGGGATCCACTCGGAGGCCCCAGGACTCCAGCTCCTGGGCTAGCCTGTTCCTGCCCCTGAGGGACGCACAGAGCCACGGAACAGGGAGAGGGGCTAAAACTCTGCCAGGGACGGGGCTCGCCCCAGCCTTGCTCTGGCCAAGCACCCTCTGTCGGCAGCCCACTCCAGCAAAGGAGATCAGGGCCAAATATCCAGAAAGAGCTGCATCCTGAGGCCTGTCCATCAGCTCTAAGACCCCAGCCCCAGTTATGCACATGCCTGGAGCCATTTTGAGGCCAGGGCTGCTTTCTAGCCTGGCCCCTCCCACTGACATCAGGAAAAGGAAGCAGTTACTCAGCATCACCACCAGAGGACACCAGACATAGGCGAGACTGAAAAGCCTGTGCGGTCAACTGCCTTGGGGCTTTTGGTGTGGATTCAAGGGGTTCTCAGGGATAAACTTGATAGTCCATTTAAAGAAATCCCACCTGCTTGTACCGAGGACAGACTCTACCCTGACATCTACAATACCCACTGATGATAAGGAAAAACTAAACTCTAGCTACTGTGATCTTAATTTTACAAGCAGTGCACAAATACATTTTTTTAAAACATTGGAATACTGGAGCCAAAGCAACTGTTCCATTGCTTACAGTCTATACTTTCCCCCTTTCCTTTTTCTCCATTTTACAATTTTGATGTGGGAGTCTCCAGACATTAAAAAATGTGTACGTATATGTATATCTATAATTTGTTTATGTGCTTAGTCCCTCAGTCGTGTCTGACTCTTTGTGACCCCATAGATTGTAGCCCGCCAGGCTCTTCTGTCCATGGGGATTCTCCAGGCAAGAAAACTGGAGTGGGTTGCCATGGCCTCCTCCAGGGGATCTTCCTAATCCGGGGATGGAACCCAGGTCTCCCACATTGCAGGGGGATTCTTTACCTTCTGAGCCATCAGGGAAGCCCCAAAGGGAATTCCCTAACATGATATAGGCCATATATGAAACCCACAGTGAATATCATACTCAATAATGAAAGACTGGAAGTTTTTCCTTAAGGTGAGGAACAAGACAGGATGTCTACTTTTGCCACTTCTAGTCAGTGTGTACTAGAAGTTCTAGCCAGAATAATTGGCCAGAAAAAAGGGCACCTAAATTGGAAAGGAAAAAATAAAATTACCTCTGATCACAGATGACACAACTAGGTGTCCTGATGTTGAATTAAAAAACTCAGATCATGGCATCTGGTCCCATCACTTCATGGCAAATAGCTGTGGAAACAATGGAAACAATGATAGACTTTATTTTCTTGGGCTCCAAAATCACTGCAGATGATGACTACAGCCATGAAATTAAAAGATGCGTGCTCCTTGGAAGAAAAGCTATGACAAACCTAGACAGCATATTAAAATGCAGAGACATTACTTTGTCAACAAAGGTATGTCTAGCCAAAGCTGTGTTTTTTCCAGTAGCCATATATGGATGTGAGTGTTGGACCACTGGTGCTTTTGAACTGTGGTGTTGGAGAAGACTCTTGAGAGTCCCTTGGACTGCAAGGAGATCCAGTCAATCAATCCTAAAGGAAATCAGTCCTGAATATTCACTGGAAGGACTGATGCTGAAGGTGAAGCTTCAATACTTTGGCCACATGATTCAAAGAGTTGATTCATTAGAAAAGACCCTGATGCTGGGAAAGATTGAAGGTAGGAGGAGATGGGGATGACAGAAGATGAGATGGTTGGATAGCATTACTGACTCGATGGATGAGTTTGAGCGAGCTCCAGGAGTTGGTTATGGACAGGGAAGCCTGGCATACTGCAGTCTATGGGGTCCGAAGAGTCGGACATGACTGAGCAACTGAACTGAAACCACTTTCTGTTACTCTGCCTTATAAGGAAGCAGAAGTTCCTCAGGTATGTATTTTTGAAATCTTTCCCTGTTGATACAAATAGAATTACTTTACCCTTTCAATGCTTTATACTAGTCTGTTGTGTGAATATACACGTTTTATTTAGCTATTTCATTATCATTGGACGTTTGCGTTGTTTTCTGGGTTTTACTGCATTTTACAAATGATACTGGGCTTCCATGGTAGCTCAGTGGTAAATAATCTGCCTGCAATGCAGGAGACTCGGGTTCAATCCCTGTGTTGGGCAGATCCCTGGAGAAGGAAATGGCACCCACGTCAGTATTCTTGCCTGGAAAATCCCATGGACAGAGGAGCCTGGTGGGCTATAGTCCATGGGGTTGCAAAAGAGTTGGACATGACTTAATGACTAAACAGCAACAACACAAATAATTCTGCCCTCTAGAACAAATATCTAGGAATAGAACTTCTGGTTTATAGGGTAGGTTCACTCGTAGATATAAAAGATTATATCTGTCTTTTCAAAGTGTGTGTACCAGTGTTCACTCTCATCTGTACAATATAGAAGTACCACTTCCCCAAATAATTCTAAACATCATATTGTCAGACATAAAATTTTTAGCAATGTGATAAGTAAAAAAATAACTCATTATTTTAATTTTCATTTTCTTGAATATTAGTAATGTTGAGCATTTCTTCATCTGTTCATTGCTTCAATTTTACTTATTTTCTGAATTGCTCTTTATATCTTTTGCTCATTCTATTGGATTATTTTCCTCTTATTATTAATTTTTAGGTATTTAAAAATGAAGTTGTAATACTATATCTTTATCATTGTTGGTCACAAATATTTCTACCAGTCTGTAGTTTGCTTGTAGTTTTATTTATAGGGTTCTTTCTTGAACATATATATTTATTAATGCCAATGTACTCAAACTTACTACTCTTTTCTTTATGATTTCTTTTTATGTAGAAAAAGTTTCCCTTCTTCTGAGGTTGTAAAAACAAGTTTGCATTTTTGGAAAAAATCTTACTGCTTTATGGTTTGGACTTTAAGCTTTCTAGAATTTATATTTCATAAATGTGAACTAAAGAGCTAATCTTATATTTTCCATCCAAAAAGTTGATTATTCTAACTTTCTTTTCTGAGAGTCCAGCCTCGTAACATATTCTCTGTGAGTTATGCTCTGTATGAGGTTCTCTGTAGGCCTTTCCTTTTCTGCTTATTCCAGAAACCCAACAAGGAAGGTATCATGCCAGTTTTTCAGTGAAAAACTGAGGTTCAGAAAGGTTAAATAACTTGCCCAAGGTCACACACACTGTGTGTGTGAGAGAGACCTGTTTAAGTCTGCCCTTGAACTCCGAGTGGTGGAGTCAAACTTTGAACCCTGAGCAGATACAGAAATAGCTAGAGATGGAAGTTCAATGACCCCCGGCCCATTCAGAAGGGACAGTGGGCCTGGGGGAAGCTTGAGGAACACTGTTATGCCCACAGTCCGAGTCCCCAAAGCTGAAAAACAAGACATCCATGGCAATGCAAAAGCAAAAGGGTTTTATTACTAGCTCGAGCTAGGATCCCCACCACCTCCAGCACAGTGGAGTGGTACAAGGCCCCGAGCCCTAAATTACAGCAGTATTTATAGACTTAGAACAAAGACAGGGAGTTGGCAAGGGCGGATTGGTTGCAAGGGGTTCTTGTCATCTATTAATTGGCTAAATTTTGCACATGTGGGCTCGCTTAAGGGACTTTTCGTGTTATCTGGGCTAGCTCTAACCAGGCTATCGGGACTATGCTGATTGGCTGAGTCTCAAGGTCGGGGGATGATGATCTCAGCTCCTTCTGGGCAGTGACCCAGCTCTTCCCGTGATTGTAGCTCTGGCTACTTTAGTTCTTGAAGCTTGTCATGGCTTCTGTCAGGTATCAACATCCTGTCCTTTGATCATTGAGAGGAATCTTCCTCTCCATTCTGAGATACTGCCTGGTACTGTTGTCTCAGTACCAGCACCTGAACTGCACTGATACGTTCTCTCATAAAGGTTATTAGCCTGTTTAAAATACATGGGCCAAGGGTAAGGATAAGCAAAAGTATAAGAGGGCCGAGCAGGGTAGAAATTAATGTTGTCAACCAAGGAGATTGATGGAACCAAGATTCAAACCATCCCTGTTGGGCTTCCCATTCTTTCTTCCGCTGCGCCAATCCTTCTCTCACTTTTGTCATGGATTCTCTCACCACTCCAGTATGGTCTGCGTAAAAACAACATTCTTCTCCTAAGGCTGCACATAGTCCCCCCTGGTGTAGGAAAATCAAGGCTAAACCTCTCCGGTTTGCAGAACTACCTCTGACAGG
This sequence comes from Nanger dama, assembly GCA_917880005.1. Lineage (NCBI taxonomy): Eukaryota > Metazoa > Chordata > Mammalia > Artiodactyla > Bovidae > Nanger > Nanger dama. Next base: position 32,500,313 of record CAKJTW010000022.1, read on the forward strand.
GAAGTTAGAGATTTCTCAAGGTGGCTAATAGACTCTTCTATGCGGGTAATGCCTTCATCTATGGCAGCCCTCAGGGAAGTTAATCCTTGATCTTGCATAGTCAAAGATGCTATTCCCGTCCCTGCACCAGCAATCCCAAGACCAAAAAGGTTGCTATAGTGATGGCAGTAATCGGCTCTCTCCTATTTCTAGATATCTCCCTTGGCTGTATTTCCTGGTCCCAGTGAGTGTACATAACTTCTTCAGAGTGGTATAGTATTCTTGGCATTACAGCAACTAAAACACAGAATTCTTTACTGTGGTTAGAAACCGTTACATGTAGGCAAGGGGTCAGCCCAGTATGTGAACAGACCCATTAACCCCCTGCCTCGGGCGCAATCCATTTTACTTGGTCCAGTTTGGTAAGATTGGCTGTTTGGGTGCACAAGGGAACCTTTTCAGGCGGAGCTTTACCTACGCAAAGTCCCTTTCCCCAGACTTTTCTCATAGTGAGACCTACCTTATGTTTTCCCCAGTGACACTGAGGCAGATCTGAGCTGGTGGACAGGCTATAAGAAACATTTAGGTCTATTGCTTCGTAAAAGGGAGGGTGAAGAGTATAACAGAGCCAACAGGATTGAGTTGCCCTCGGGTTGGAATGGTTTAGGGCTTCAAAGGCTGCTTTAGCTAGATCCCATAACAGGTCCAACGTTTCCAGGTTGGAGGTGGAGGACAAGGGGCCGTGGGTCTCTGCTTCATTAGGCTGGTCCCCCAGCCAGGCAACGGAGGGTGCAGAGCTCAGGGTTGTATCCCCCTGAGTTGGATCTGCCTTTAACATCCTTTGTGGGCCCGGATTCTCGATCTGATTGGGGCCCACACTTTGGGTCTGGATGGGTTCTATCGTTTGACTAATGACTAGAATCCCTCCAGGATATGGACTGGGCCGTCTGACATTGAGCTGGAAGCCCCAAGTTAGCCCAGAAACCCAAGACCTTTCTTGCTTAGCCGACTCCTGACTGAACATTGTTTTCATCTGATCAATCTTGTGCCAGGATGTGTTCCAGGCTCTGCCTTCAATTATGTCTAGGGGATCGGGCAGGGGATAGACAAACAAAAGGTTGACCAAGTCCCGGTTCCCTACCTCCCATTTTGCTGCCCCATCAGTGGAGGTCACATAGCTCCAAGACCTACAGAAATAAGAGCACGAAGGGAAGGAGGGTCACCCAGTCCCCGCCAGTCTCTATTGCCAGTTTTGTTAAAGTCTCTTTTAGGGTCTGATTCATTCTTTCTTCCTGTCCTGAGCTCTGGGGACTGTACTCGCAATGTAACTTCCATTTGGTCCCCAGGGCTGAGGCCAGTCCCTGAACAATTTGACTCACAAATGCAGGTCCATTATCAGAGCCAATAGATGCTGGCAGCCCAAACCTAGGTATGATCTCTTCTAGAAGCTTTTTAGCCATTATTATTGCTGTCTCTTTGTAGTGGGGTAAGCTTCCACCCACCCAGAAAACATATCAACCAAAACTAGCAGGTAACGGTACCCATACTTGCCTGGCCTTACCTCTGTAAAATCTATCTCCCAATGATGTCCTGGCCTTTCCCCCCGATATATTACACCTGTGTGCTGTCCTTTGCCCGGTCTCATCATCTGACAGGCCTTGCATATTCTGTATGGTCTTCTTCCGTTGGAGAAACCACAGCGGTGCTGTTTGTAGGAGTGTCAAAGTCTTTTTCTCTCCCAAATGGGTGGTTTGATGTAAATGGATACAGAAGTGTCTGCCCAGGTCGGCAGAAAGCAACAGGTTGTCATCTTGGTCTCGATACCATCCGTTTTTGTCGGCAGGACGGGTGGTATTATTTTGCATCCAGTGCAAATCAGAGGGGGAGTATATGGGGCTTGGGGGAAGAGTTCCCATCCCCGGCGGTGGCAATCCTACAGTCAGTATATGGGTTTTGTAGTCTCCAGCAGCTGCCTCATGGGCTGCTGCATCAGCAGCTCGGTTGCCTCGGGCCCTCGGGCCTGGCGTCCTCTCCTTTCTGGTGTCCAGGGACATGTACTATGGATACCGCCCGGGCGAGTGGACCGCTGCCAAGAGTCTGCGAATCTCAGGTAAGTTTTTTAATCTCTTTTCCCTCCGCCGTCAAGAGCCCCCGTTCTTTATATATGGGGCCTTGAATGTGCACAGTGCCGAGCGCATATCGGCTGTCAGTGTAAATGGTGACTCTTTTCCCTTTTGCCCTCTCTAGTGCTTGTATCATAGCTATCAGTTCTGCTTTTGGGCGGATGTTCCAGGGGGCGAGGCCTCAGCCCAGATGACCCTCCCAGTGTCATCTACTATGGCTGACCCCGCTTTTCTCTGTCCATCCTTTATATAACTGCTCCCATCCGTGAACCATACCAGCTCACTGTTTTTTTAATGGCAAGTCGCTGAGGTCTTTTCGTATGGCAGTTACCTCAGCTAACATTTCAACACAGTCATGGAGGGGCCCCTCTTCCAGGATGGGCAGCAAAGTGGCAGGGTTCAGAAAACAAAGTGTCTGAAAGTGTATCCGGGGAGCATCCAGCAGCAGGGCCTGGTAAGCGGCGTTAGAAATCTATTTACCTGGTGGCTATTTGAGGATCCCCTCTATGGCATGAGGAGTGTAGACCAGGAGACGCTGTCCATAAGTCACCTTGTCAGCATCATGGACAAGGAGAGCAGTGGCCGCGATGATATGGAGACAGGGCGGCCATCCCGCAGCTATTGGGTCCAGCTATTTAGAGAGATATGCCATAGGCCGCCTCCAAGGTCCCCATTGCTGCGTCAGGACTCCCTTTCTCACTCCCTGCTTTTCATCCATAAACAGTTGAAATGGCTTAGCTGGGTCAGGGAGAGCAAGGGCTGGGGCTTTTAGTAATGCCTGTCAAAGTTCCTGAAATGCCCGCCTCATAGGCTCAGTCCAAGTCCAGTTCTTATTTTCTCTGCTTCCTTCATATAGAGGCTGGGCCTTTTCAGAAAACCCCATAATCCATAGCCTGCAGTACCCAACAGTCCCTAAAAACTCTCTCATCTGCCGGGGAGTCGTCAGCTCGGGGATCCGTAGAATAGTCTCTTTCATAGCCTGAGTCAACCATCTTTGTCCCTGTTTTATTTTATATCCCAAATAAATGACTTCCTGTCTAGCAATTCGGGCCTTCTTCACACTTGCCCGGTACCCCAATGTCCCCAAAGTCTGGAGGAGATCGCCTGTGGCCTCTAGGCATACCTCCTTAGTAGTAGCGGCCAGCATGAGGTCATCTATATACTGCAACAGAATGACATCGGGGTGGCTGGTTCAGTACTCACAGAGGTCTTTGCCCAGAGCCTCACTTAACAACGTCGGCTGAGTTTTTGAATCCCTGTGGAAGGCGAGTCCAGGTCAGCTGCCCCACAGTTTGACCATCCTCGTTAGTCCATTCAAATGCAAAGAGTTCCTGGCTCTGGGGGCCAGAGGCAAACTAAAAAGGCATCTTTCAAGTCCAAAATTGTATACCAGCTGTAATCTGGTGGCAAGCTGCTCAGAAGGGTGTATGGGTTAGGGACGGTGGGATGAATGTCATTCACCCGTTTGTTGACTTCACGAGGATCTTGTACTGGTCTAAAGTCTGTTCCCCGGGCTTTTTCACAGGCAACAGGGGAGTATTCCATGGGGATCGGCACTTTTTGAGAATTCCTACCTTCAGGAGGCACTGTATGTGTGGCGTGATTCCCTGTCGGGCTTCCTGACTCATGGGGTACTGTTTTACCCTCACAGGAGTAGCATTTGCTTTTAATTCAATAATGATGGGAGGTCTTTGTTTAGCCAGTCCTACTCCTGCTGTCTCTTCCCAGGCCAGGGGTATTCCTGAATCCACTGTTGCATAGCAGGGTCCACTGCTGCAGGGGGCTTTGGTGAATACAATCTGTATTCATCCCTCAGTGCCAGAGATAAAACATGAATCGGTTGTCCAAGCCCATCTGTGACTGATATCCCTCCAGAGTCAAAGTGGATTTGCGCATTGACTTTGGACAATAGGTCCCTCCCTAATAAAGGGGCTGGACATTCTGGTATCACCAGAAATGAGTGGGACACCCGTTGGGCTCCCCAAGTCCACTTTTCGTTTAGCAGTCCAGTAATATCTTTTGGTCCCGGTGGCTCCCTGGACCAAACTAGTCTTTCTGGACATCAACCCGAGTTTTTGGTTGAGGACCGAGTACTGGGCTCCCGTATCCACCATGAAGCCAACTGGTTTCCCTCCACATTGATAGTTACCCAGGACTCGGGGCCGGGGGCCGAGTCCTGACCCCCTAATCACTATCTTCCCCTGCATATAAGACACAGGTCCCTGAGGAAGAGTCTTCCTGTTTTACAGTCTTTCTCTTCAGGTCTCTTTTGGGGCACTCATTTTTCCAGTGTCCCTGTTCTTTGCAGTAAGAGCACTGGTCTCTCTTTAGGGCTGGTCTAGCTGGTTTTTCCCTTCCTCTCGTTTAATCCGTTCCTCCCTCTCCTCAGGGGTTTTTCTGTTATTAAACACTTTTTCAGCTGCCTTTACCAGATCCTGTACTGACAGTTCCCCCAGCCCTTCTATCTTCTGTAACTTCCTTCTGATATCTGGAGCTGCCTGGTTCACGAAAGCTAACAGAACTGCTGCGCGTGATTCATCAGCCTGGGGGTCCAAGGGTGTATACTGCCTGAAGGCTTCCATTAACCTAAGAAGGCTGCCGGGCTCTCATTTGGCTCCTGTCTTACCAAATTTACCTTAGACAAATTTGTTGGTTTCCTGGCGGCTGCTCGGAGGCCAGGCATCAGAGTCTGGCGGTACACTCCCTACCTTCAGCGCGTTCAAAGTCCCAGTTTGGCCGCATTGCAGGGAACCCTTCCTCCACTAGGTGGGGCTGCATGGTCGGTCTCCCATCTGCTCCTGGAACATGTTTCCGTGCTTCTGACAGGATTCGCTCTCTTTCCTCCGTGGTGAAAAGCACCTGTAACAGCCGCTGACAGTCATCCCAAGTAGGATTGTGAGTAAACAGGATAGCATCTAAAAGATCAATGAGGCCTTGCGGCTTTTCGGAAAAAGTAGGGTTTTGAGCTTTCCAGTTGTATAAGTCACTCGAGGAGAAGGGCCAGTACTGAAATGTACGCCCTCCATCGGGACTGGCTGGCCCCGCCCTAACAGGAAACACCCGGATGGTGGAGGACGGGGCCTCTCGGCTCCCATAGTCCGACGAGTCTCTGCCCCCTGGGGTCCTTCCGCGAGTTCCCTGGGCTGGCCCCCTTCCTGCTGAAGAGCCAAGGGTTCAGGGTACCCCCCTTTGTTCTCCAGACGACATCTGAGGTACCTGCGGGAGCAAGGGTGGCGGAAGATATGGGGGGAGGTGAGATTTCAGTGTCTAGGTCAATAGGCTAGGGTATAGAGAGGATTCCTGGAGTATCGGCTTCTCCCGGCTCTCCCGTGCCTTGCGGTCTTCTTCCATGGGGGCCTCCATGACCAGGACCTGTGGAACAGAAGCACCGTGCGGGGTTGTGAATAAAAGGTTTCAGCCAAGCTGGAGGGTCTTCCACTAGATTTTGCCAGACCAAGATGTAAGGAGCTTGGTGCGGATGGCCCCGGGGGTCTGGAGCCATTATTTTCTCCTTGACCGCCAGGATGACAGGCAAACCGAAAGCTCCCTCTGGTGGCCAGCCGACCTCAAATGCCGGCCACTCAGATGAGCACAGGGTTATTAGCTTGCTCTTCTTCACTAGCATCGACAGGTTTTGTGCCTTGGACTTAAAAAAAAAAAAATGATCAGTCATTATAGACAGAGGGGTGGAAGAGTTCTGACCCATAACGGCAGAGTACACAATGAACACACAGAAAGCAGAAACTGTGCCGGCACACAGAGATAAGCGACAGACGGAAGACAAACAAATATCCGCCGAAGACACTGAACTAGGTTTATCCCGGGTTGCTGTTATCCTGTTCCCCAAAGGTACCTTACCGAAGGGAGTCCATTGCCCACCAGATTCGGGGATCGGGAGAAACACTTTCCCCTGCTCCCTTACGGAACCAGCTGAATCAGCCGCTTTCTAGCGAAAATTGCTGGGCGCCAGACTTATGTTGGCTGGGCGATTCTTTCGCCCCCTGACCTGATGCTGGCGTCCAGATGTCCTTCCTCCTAATGAGGCTCCCCTTATGCCTGGAGGGTGTTGTTCCTCTCAGTTAGAGGATCCCAGACGAGCCCCCAAATGTTATGCTCACAGTACAAGTTCCCAAAGCTGAAAAAACAAGACATCCATGGCAATGCAAAAGCAAAAAGGGTTTTATTACTAGCTCGAGCTAGGACCCCCACCACCTCCAGCGCAGTGGAGTGGTACAAGGGCCCTGAGCCCTGAGTTACAGCAGTATTTATAGACTTAGAACAAAGACAGGGAGTTGGCAAGGGCGGATTGGTTGCAAGGGGTTCTTGGCATCTATTAATTGGCTAAATTTTGCACATGCAGGCTCGCTTAAGGGACTTTTCATGTTATCTGGGCTAGCTCTAACCAGGCTATGGGGACTATGCTGACTGGCTGAGTCTCAAGGTCGGGGGATGATGATCTCAGCTCCTTCTGGGCAGTGACCCAGCTTTTTCTGTGATTGTAGCTCTGGCTACTTTAGTCCTTGAAGCTTGTCATGGCTTCTGTCAGGTCTCAACAAACACAAACAATTAAATCAGGGTCTCTCAACCTTCATTCTATTGACCTTTAGAGTGGATAATTCTTCAGGTGGTTGTGAGGGGCCGTCCTGTGCATGGTAGGATTTTAACAGCACCCCAGTTTTTATGGTTTTTATCCCTTACATAACATTAGTACCTTGCCACATCTCCTCCCTGCCCCTGACTGCTGGCTGTGACACTGAATGTCTCTAGGCATTGACAAATAGATAAGAATCAGTAGTAGCATTAATATCAATTATTAACCCTCAGCAACACCAATTGATGTTAATTATCAACAGTGATTGATTGCAGATTTTATCCTTGGGCTGCTGCCTCTCTGTAGCTGGGGATGGAGGCTCTGGCTTTCTTTTTAAGCTACACCTGCTTGGTGCTTTCTGTCTGGCACTGCATCCTTACTCAGCCATCAACAGAGGGGCTCTGCTTCACCCTGCAAATGTGCAAGCTTGATGTGATTGAGCCCTGCCCCAGGTCATGGCCAAGCACATGAAGAAGCTCGTACAAGGGCAGGAGTGTCTGGGGCTGGGGGTGCTTCTCGCTTTCCTTTCAAAATATTTTTCTTTGTTGGTGATGAGCACAAATGGAAAAACACAGCCCTGCTGATGTAAAATGATTCCTCAGTCCAGATGTGGCAGGGACGAGGAGCTTCATCATTCATGATTGGCGTCAGGCTGGAAACCTGTGTGCCACAGAGTCCCGCCTGACAAGCTCTGGGATTTGCAGACCTGCACACAGATGATGAGGCCTGCCAGGTACTGGCACCTTCGGGACGCTTGAAGATCTAATGCGATTTCCAGACACCCCAGTGCTGTGCAGGGTTCAGGGCAATTTAGAACACTGTTTCTAGCCTGGCCAACTGAGAGCCCTCATTTTAAAGTCTGAAACTATAATAAAAATGACAGGGTAATGAATATTCAAATTAATCTGAGCTGCTGTGTAGGTTCTCTTGTTTCTGCACCTGATAACACTGGTTTTGCCCCACTCAGGATGGCTTAGCTACGTGAATCTTCTTGCATGCTTCCTGTTTTACCCTGTTTCCATATGGACTTCCGAAGAGACTTTGACAAGCCCCCATGTAAAGTCCAGAGCCTGGGTCCCTTTAGACTTCACCTCACCATCCAGACTGGTATCCTTGCTGGGAACAGAGACAAGGTTTTGCCGAAACTATTATCTTCATGACCAGCCTTGGGGGTGCATGGGGACTTCATGACTGTGCTTAGTTTTCTAACAGTCCTATTTTCCAGACTCTACTGATACCCTGCCCACTTCTGCTGGGTCCCCAGGGCTCCGAACCCATCCTTCAGGCCTGTGGATGAGACTGAGATCCCAACCCACTGGGCTCCCTAAGAGTGGACTCAGGCCTTCCTCTTTGCTGAGTCTCCTTCATTTGGGGGAATCTTTCCATGGTAGGGCCTCAGAGAAGAAAATTATAAAGAATATTGACCTACTGGGGCAAGAGATGTCCTGTGGCTGCCATTTGTCTGTGTCCTTGGTAATGTTTGGACAGACATGGGCAGACTTACAAAGTCAAGCCCTCCCCCGCCGGGAGTGCAGCGTTCTACCCTGAGGCTGTGGCAGAGCTGGGCACGGTGTTCTGTAGTCCTGGTGAATATTCAGTGGGTTCTGTCCCCTTCACTGGCTCCTGTCTATGCAGACAGCCAGCTGGGAAGGAGAAGCAGAGGGCGTGCTAGCAGCGGTGACAACAGGGGACAGGTGACAACAGGAGCGCAGGGCCACGGAGGAGCTCCCACCATGGGCAGCAGGGTGTGGGGTGCCTGCGTCCTCTGCTTGCTGGGCCCCTTGCCGATCGTGAGTAGCCAGCTCAGACCCTTCTGCCCCCCGCACTGAGCTTGAGATCTGAGAGCTGCTGGGCCATCCTGGGGTCCATTGCCCTTCCCCGGCGCAGGAGTCTCTCTCCCAAGTAGTCTGGTAGCCTGGCTTGGAGAACTCCTGACACCTTCGGTCCCCACCTCTCCTCCCCCTCCCTTCCCAGGCAGCCTGCTCATCCCTGGGGACCTCTGACAGCAAAACGTCCTTCCTGGAGTTGAACTGAGTTCAACTGCCCATTGCATCCCCCAGGGCCTGTCTGCACCCTCGGGGCCACAAGACTTTGTCCTAAAACAGTACCTCTGCCTCCCTTTCACGCCCTGAGTCTTCTCCACACCTCCTCTCCGACAAGCTTGCAGAGCCCTCCCAGTCCCCACGATCTCGGAGCCACTTGATTGAGTTGCTTCCTTTGAAGAGGGTGTGGCCAGGGATTGAGTGTGTCTGGGTAGTAAGTGAGAGGTTGCTCCCCGCTCCAGCATCTGGGAGGCTCTCCCTCGGAAGGCACACCCTGGGCCCTGAGCGGCTTTCCACAATCAGGTATAGCTCTGAAGCCTAGAAGGCTGGGGAGCGGGCTGCCAGGAGGGGCCCTCTCTGAATATATTGTGTCCTTTCCCAGAGTTTAATGCAAGTGACAGTGACTTGGGGACCAGGATGGGAGACACAGTCCTAGATTGGAAGCTGCGGCTCCCAGGGTCTCCTGCGAGCTCACAGGACTGAGGTTGCCCTCTTCCTCCAGTGGTTTGTGTGTGAGTGTGTGTGTGTTTGACAGTGTGTGTGCATGTGTGAGTGTGTGTATGTGTGAGTGTGTATGTGTGGCCGGGGCTGCACCTGCTCTTTGTACACGGCCTTTGGGCTTGGATACCGGTGCTGTGAATTCGCCATGTGACCTAGGTAAGTCCCTTCCTGAGCCTCACTTGTCTCTTTTGTAAAAGAAGAAAATAACATCTGCCCCTGAGGGCTACTGTGCCTGGAGGAGGATCTGACTGGCCAGAGGCTGGGCCTGTAGTGCACCATGGGTGACTTCTACTGCTCTCCCCCCACTGCACAGAGTGGGGCCTCCTCCCCTCTCATCTGCGTGCACCCCACAGCAAATGCTTTATTCTAGAAGCGGGACTGAGATCCTGTAGGGGCCACTCAGTCACTGGTGGCAGGGTCAGGGTTAGCACTAAACCCCAGTCTCCTGGTGTGACCTCTGTCCTGCACGGAGCCCAGGTCAGCTATAGCCGTGGTCAGCCAGGCCAAGGTAAGCAGGATGACAGTCTCCCCTCAGGAGGAGTGGGGTCCTGGACATGGGCCAGATGATCCCTGATCCCACAGTGAGTTGGGATCCAACTGGAGTATTGGGATAAGTCTTGGAATTATCCACATCTTCTCACCCCTAGCAGTTTCCACCTGTGACCACACACCTGGGTCATGAATTTTTCTTCCCTTGGGAAGTGTGGTGACTGTCTGTTTCTCCTTTTGGGGGAGGCTTCCCACCAGGGGCCCCAGTTCCCTTGGCCTCGGTGGTCCCATAGTCAGGCCCTGAGAAGGCGTCTCAGGGAAGGATGGGATTGTAGATGTGGAGGGGGGAGGAGGGAGCCCATGGTCTCATATCAGGCCCCGCCCTCCCCATCTGCCCCCCTGCCGACAATCAGACTGCTGCTGTGGACATGTAGGGGAGGTAAGACTGAGGTTCTCCTCTGAGGTGGCCCTAGGCTCACTGAATCCTGGGAAGAAGCCAAGAGGTGCTCCCAGATTGGAGATCCAGAGCCCGGGCTGCAAGTGGAATCTGCATCGGGAGGTCCCAGGGGCCAGGCAGGAGGTGGCAGAGCTGAGCCCAAGCTGGCTTTGGGGGACTGGGGTCAGCCGGCCAGGACTGGGGTGTCCTCCCCTGCAGGGGCCGGTCTGCTGGGGGTGACCCTCCTTACTGGTCAGGGTCTCCAGGTCCTCTCCTAGCCCACCGGCCTCTGGGTCCCTTCCACGTGGTCACCTACTGCCGACTGCCCCCATTCTAGTGTTTGAAGCCTCTGACCCCAGCCGCCGTCTCACACCCACTATGCTTTTGCTGTGCCTGGGTTTCTGTCAAAGGACACTAGGAGTTAACGCACCACCTGCTGACATGGACTCTGTGCCAGACACTGGGGGGCTTGTGTGTGCGCATGTGGATGTGAGGATGGCCACGGGCAGGGCTCTCCCCTCACACAGCTCAGGTACATCTGCCCACTCTCCTGTCTGGGCATGTTCTAAAAATATGCTCCTTTCTCTTCAAATGTTCGGCTCAAATGCCACCTCCTCAGTCCTTGTGAGAAGGGCCATCCCCCATAGTGCTTGCCCGGCCCCTGCTCACTTTGTATTAGATGTATTAGGACCAAGTGTTAACTCCCTCACCACACTCTTCCCTGGCAAATCCTTGGGGACAGAAATCTACAGTGATTGAATCTGATGTGCATGTTGGATTCAAACGTGGGCTGTGGGTCCGTGTTCACAGTGTAAGGATCGTGTCTTGTAAAGCTGAGTTCCTTCACATGTGTCTGTTTCGGGCTGTGCCCTGTTGGATGGTCAGCTTTTCTCCAGTCTGGGGAAGTGGGAGGGAGAGGTGTTAAGAATTCCTGCCTTTGACTCAAGCTCCTGGAGAACTTGTTAAAATGTGAAGTCTTAGATCCAGCCATAGATCTCTGCGTATTCTTGGCTCCATTGCAGTTGATCTCTGGCTGGGTTAAAGGCACACTTTCAGAAATACTGCTAGAGGGTTTCCAGAAAAGCAGCTTGTTTCCTAGCTGATCACAGAGATCATTCCCTGTGAATGAGCCACAGATCGTTTCCCAGGGCACCAGACTCTGGGAAATTCCTAAAACCTAATTCTTCCTGATTGTTGGGCTACACGTCAAGGCAGTTATCCCTCCATCTATCGTCCATCACCCATCCATCTCTATGTGCATCCCACCCCCTTATCCATCCACCCACCCACCATGCATCCATGCATCCAGTCGTCCATCTATCTATGTGTGCTAAGTTGCTTCAGTCAGACTCTTTGCGACCCCATGGGCTGTAGCCCACCAGGCTCCTCTGTCCATGGGATTCTCCAGACAAGGATATCAAAGTGGATTGCCATGCCCTCCTCCAGGGCATCTTCCTGATCCAGTGATCTAACCCGTATCTCTAACATCTCCTGCATTGGCAGGCAGGTTCTTTATCGCTAGCGCCACCTGAGAAGCCCATCTATCTATATTTTGTATGTATAGTCACTCATTCTACCAGCCAGCCACACAGTTACCCATTCATTCATTCATCCATGAAGACTTATTCATTTGCTCCTTCACCTCACTCATGGAAAGAAAAAAAAGCCACTACATGGCGGCATTGACTTGACCATCCCCATGCCATCTTCTGAAGACTTTTATTTAATGTGTCTCAGAACTGACTTCCATGAGTTGAAAAGGGGAAGCCTTTGTCCAAATCTCCATCTGTTCTCCCTCCCTCCCTGCTTGCCTGCCTTTCATCCGAATAGCCATTGCATTTCTTTGATGAACCTGGTCCCTGTACCTAACTAAGAGCCCAGCCATGGAAACGAATCAGACTTTACCTCTGTCCTCAGGTCATCTGACCAGCAAACCTGGAAGGAGCACACAGCTGGCTTGGCTCATGTCATTCATCCTCTGCTGCACAGGTCCTGGGCCACGTGCACCCAGAATGTGATGTAATCACTCAGCTGAGAGAGGATGAGCAAGCATGTCTACAAGCTGCCGAAGGGATGTCCAACTCCACCTTGGGTACGGGGCTGGGGAGGGAGGAGGTGGCTCGTCGTGGGTTTCTCCATCTCCTCCAGTCTCACCGCTCAGGATGGTGGACAAGACTGTCCCTGGGCTGAGTCCCTCCTGCTCCCACCTTGCTGTCTAGGCTGCCCCAGGATCTGGGATGGGCTGCTGTGCTGGCCGACAGCGGGCTCCGGCGAGTGGGTGAGCCTCTCCTGCCCGGCTTTCTTCTCTTACTTCAACTCGGAGCCAGGTGAGAGGTGCTGGCGGTGGAGATGGGGGAAGAGTGAGGTGGTTTCCTCGGGCGGTGGCAGAATGTGGTGGCCACGTCCTGGCTTTGGAGTCAGGCAGACCTGGATTGAACACCTTCTTACCCTTTCTTGTCTTTCTCTGTGAACTTGGATGAGTCAGTTACCCTCCCTGAGCCTCAGCTTCCTGACCTGTGACCTGGGGAGAACAAGAGCGCTAGTGGCACAGAGGGTGCGGTTGGGCCTGGGAGTGCTGTGCTTGGGGTCAGGCACTGAACACTTGCTCTCTGGGTGTGAGCAGGAGGTCTGGCCGTGGGGGTGGAGACGCAGAATCAATCTCCTGTAAGGTGCTACCAGTTGCTTTGTGGGGGAGAGCGGAAGGGCAGCCATGTGCTGCCTCACCTCCCTGGCCTGGGTGTCTGGGGTGGATGGTTCCTCGGTGGCAGAGAGGGCCTCCTTTCCTTAGGATGCTGGGGACCCAGTTCACTACTCTGCTCCAAGGAAACCGTTCTCTCAATTAACAGAAGGTGAGTCTGAGGCCAGAAAGGAAAGTCCCAGAAGGTGTCCCAAGCAGGCAGGACACCAGGCCTCTGGAGAAAAGGCTCCCCTCTCTGCTGCAGCGATGAACTGTCTGTGCAGACTCGACCAGGATCACTCCCGGCTCCCCCACCTTCCTGGGAAGAGCGGGGAGTCGTCCTGATCACATCTCAGCTTCCCCGGCTCCGCTTGCCTCCTAGGGGCTGTGAAGAGGGACTGCACCATTGCAGGCTGGTCGGAGCCCTTCCCGCCTTATCCCGAGGCCTGCCCTGTGCCCCTGGAGCTGCTGACTGAGGAGGTGAGAGGCTCGTCACGGATGTTTGTGTGGCTGGTAGACTGCACAACGGTAGGGGCTGCCGTTCCATTGGCATTGGCGGATGGGAATATAAATGACAGCACACTTCTGGAACAGAAGAGAGGGAGTGAGAATTAGAAGAAAGCAAGTGTTAACTTGCTCCAGAGTGACAGGTGGGCTACGCTGCTAGGAGGAAGAGGGAGGCAGAAGGCAGGGTGGGCAATGTTACCTGGCCGGTGTCTCCTTGACGCCCTCTGTGCCCAGGCTCCAGGAATGGGAGCTGGGGGTGGTTCCGGGAACAAAGGCTCTGAGTTGTTCTGGGCAAGGACCGCTGCAAAAGCTCCCGCCCTCTCTGGTCCTCAGTCTGTGGAGTGGTGTGCATGGCTGTGGGAGAGCGAGGGAAACCCAAACAAGGAAGTGACTCCTACCCCAGCCGCACACTCCATGCTTCCAAACTGAGCAGTGCCTTGGCACGTTGCTTCCTTTCCCATAACCCCATAGCTCTCTCCCTCCAGCCCTGAAGGCAGAGCATGAGTCTGACATTCTTTCAGATAAAGAGACTGAGTCAGGGAGGGGCAGTCAGGGGTGACTGCCTGCATCCCTCAGGGGAGCTGGGTCCCCGATCAATCCCCTCCCTGCAAGGCTACACCTTCTGTCTCCATCTCCGGGGTCCAGGCTGAGTTGATTGATTCAAATACTTGTTTGTGGAAAGAGCTCAGCCTTGAAGCTGTCCCTGCTGTCCCCTTTATTTGAGGATGTCGTGTTCCCAAGCTGATGAGCAAGCTGGATGTCAATAAACAAGCCCAGTTTCCTCCTGAGCTTTGTCACTCCACTGGGACGCACAGTTTCTGTGGAAGCTTCTTCCCCCCATCTCTCAGCAGCAGCTAGGGTTAAGCATCTTGATCCTCATCCTCCCCCCAACCCCCCGCTGCCCTCCCGCGTCCTGTCCTGTTCCCTCACTAGCCTGCAGGCGATAAACAGACTCCACAGACACCCCTGCCCCCACACCGACAGTTTGGGGGTAGAACTGAAAGCGTCACCTGCGGGATGGTCAAGCCTCCCTTTCCGCAGAGGCCCCGTTGCTGAGATGCCCTCTGCCTCCGCCCTCCCCAGAAATCCTACTTCTCCGCGGTAAGGATCATCTACACCACGGGCCACAGCGTCTCGGCCGCAGCCCTCCTGGTGGCCATCATCATCCTGGTTGCGCTCAGGTTCGCCATCCTCATTCCCTGCTCCAGAACCTTCCCTGCCTCCCGGCATCCACAGCACCAAACCTGACCTTCCACCTGGATGTTAAAGACGTTCCTAGGGCTACTGTGGCCATTTTGACTTCTCCTTTCGCTTTCCCCATGAGTGGACCTTTATACCCTAGGATTGCTCCCACCTCTACGTCTTTGCTTTGGGGAACTTATTCAGTTTCCTTGGAATGCCTGTCTCCTTTACCCCTCAAACCTGTTCATATTCAAAGCTCAGTTCTCATATGCCTTAAAGAATCCTCTTTGTCTCTTCTGTGAAGCTGTGAAGCCCTTCTTGACTATTTCAAGCCTTTGGTTGTTGCCCTCCTAAAGCTTTCTCCAGCCTGGCCTGAGCCGTTGACTCCTGGGAATGAGCCTCGTCTCTTTGATTATCCGGGGGTGGAGGGCGGGGGTCCCTTGTCATTTCTGCCTCTGTCCTCCACATAATGAGCTCCCTGAAGGCAGGGAACTGATGTTTTCCGTCCCCTCACCTGCACTGAGCCTGGTGGTCCTACAAGGTTAAAGCTGAAGCTGCACATTCAGTGCAATGGATCCAATCTGATAAAAGCCAATCCAAGCCCATGTGATTCACCTCCCTCCTTGCTCCGCCCCCCAAGCCTGCTCTCCCTCCTTGCCTCCTGTTTTCCTCACCCCTCCCACTCCCTCCAGGAGGCTCCACTGCCCCAGGAACTACATCCACACCCAGCTGTTCACCACCTTCATCCTCAAGGCGGCAGCTGTGCTCCTGAAGGACGCCACCCTCTTTCGCCGGGAGAACGTGGACCACTGCAGCCTCTCCACTGTAACAGTCATGGGTGGGGGTGCTGGTGTGGGCGAGGGGTTGGATTAGAGATGTCAGCCTGCCCAGTCCAGTGGGCTGACCCCTGGGCTCTGGCTTTGCCAAGGACAGAGCGGGGAAGCACCCCTCCCCCCTTCCCGCCCCTCCTTGGGGTCAAGTCCTAAATCCTCTTTTGCCCAGCCCTGTCATTCCCTTGCTCCACTCTCTGCTCCATATTCTGTATTCTGGTTTCATTCCCCGTCCCATAGCCTAACCCAGAGCACATTTCGCTCCATTCATGCTTTCCATCTCACACTTCCTCTGGGCTCGGTCTGTGCTGGGTGTGGGTGTCAGGGGCTGGACAAAGCCAGGCCTCTTCTTCAAGAAGCACCCAGGATGCCTAAGGGGACAGATTGTATCAGATTATAGGACCACCGGGTAGAGGGAGCTGAAAGCTGGGAGAGAACAGGAGAGGGCTTCAGGGAGGAGGTGGCTTCGGAGCTCTGGGGAGCGGGGAATGGGCAGCAATGATGGGGGGAGCGGGGGGACCAGGGTAAAGCAGCTCTCACAGACCGGAGAAGCTGGGGCTACTCCAGGAAACAGGGAAGCCATCATGGGGGTGGGGAGGTGGACAGAAGAGGGGAGACCAAAGCTAAAAGAAGCTGGGCTGAGTGTGGGCAGCTCTTACTAGGTTTCCTGACACTGTACCGGAAATGAATAGATTCATGAATGAACAAACCAACAGATGACCTTCATTCCTTAATGTAAGAAACAATGACAGTATATATACTTAGTGCTTAGGTGCCCGGCGTTATGCTAAGTGCTTTGCATGCATTGTCTTGTTTTCCTTCCTATGTACATTTTCATTTTAGCTCCATTTGTAGATGAGGGGGTAATTAGGAGGCCACCTTGGCTGCTGAGTGGTGGGAATGGGGCCAGGCGCTCAGAGCACTCGCCTCTGAGCTCAGAGTCAAGCGCTCTGCCACCCAACCGATGAGCAGAGTCACTCAGTGAATGAATAATGCATGCGTGCATGCGTGTACCTGTGCAGGATGGAGCTCTGCAAGAGTACATGGTGTTCCATAGCCTCAGCTCTAGGGGTAGATCTGTGCTCAGGAGGGGTGGCGAGATAGTGTCAGTAGAAATAGTAGCAATCTGTATAGAGGGTTTCCAGTTAATCCTTATGATGAGACCATGAGTTAGGGGTTGGAAGGTTTCATTTTATACGTGAAAAGTTAAGGTGTGGGTGGGTTACCCAGATGATAGACTTGAAGCCAGGCTCTCTGGATCCCAATCTGTGTTCTTCAGCACCACATTATGCTGCCACATCCCCGCGGCAGCAGCCCGAAGTGGAAGAGACCTAGGGGTCAGGGAGCTTGATGGGGCTCCGGGGGTGTCCTGGCTCTGAGGCATGCAGGCCCCGGCCCACAGGTCCTGTGCAAGGCTTCTGTGGCCACGTCCCATTTCGCTACCATGACCAACTTCAGCTGGCTGCTGGCAGAAGCTGTGTACCTCACCTGCCTCTTAGCCTCCACATTGCCCAGCACAAGGAGGGTCTTCTGGTGGCTGGTTCTTGCTGCCTGGGGTGAGCACGGAGGGCTGGTTTGGGCACCATGGTGGGGGGCAGTGGTGGAATGGATGGAGGATTGGGGATGACCAGGGAGCTCACACAAAGGTCCTTTCAGCTTACTCATGATGACTCCAAGGCCCAGAAAGGGGAAGGACGGCTGTAGTCATACAGCGAGTGTTGAGATCAGGACCAGGTCCCCAGCCCCTGGGCTCTCTGTGTGACTGGTGGTGGTGGTGGTGGTGGTGGTGGGAGGTGGGCACAGGATGCAGACCCTTACTCATGTCTTTTCTGTACCCCCCACAGGGCTTCCTCTGCTCTTCACCGGCATGTGGGTGGGTTGCAAGTTGGCCTTTGAAGATGTTGCGTGAGTTTGGGCTATCCCTTCATCACACCTGTACTGGGTCCTAATGGGGTATGGATTGGATGCTCGGATGATGAGGCTGTCCTCCAAGCTGGGATGAGAAGGAGGGGGTGCCTGGTCCTGACTTCAGGATGTCCCAGGTTTGGATGGGGGGTTGGGAGGGGTGGGAGGCACAGTCCATGGATAACACAGAAGAGGCTTGAGCCTGGGCAGGAAGGGGGCACAGGGTATCAGGTTTTGGGATCTCAGGGGATAGGGGCTGTAAGTAGGGACCTTCCAGAATAGGGGAAGTGTTGGGGCCACAAGAAAGCAGCAAACACGACTGATTTTTGAGAAACTCACTCACCTTAGTGAAGGGAGAGGGTGAACCCCTCTTGAATTAGGGTGTCCCCTTGGAAAAGGCCTAAATGTCTCGAGGAGATAAGGCTGGTTGGGGGTAAGGTGAGGCTATAAGGATCGAATTCTAGAGGCAGAAGCCTAGAGCTGTAGGTAGAGGGAAGAGAGGAGAGAGGAGCAGGGGTTCCCCAGAAAAGGGCTTCCCAGCAACTACGCCCCCTCCACCCCGCCATCAGCCCAGGCCTGCCCTCTCTTCAGGTGCTGGGACCTGGACGACAGCTCCCCCTACTGGTGGATCATCAAAGGACCCATCGTCCTCTCTGTTGGGGTCAGTGCCTGAGGCCAGTGTCCTCTTCATTATTCAGCCAATCTCCCTGGGCCTACCGAGCAGCCACACGCAGCAGGAAACATGACTCCAGGCTGGCAGTCAGGACACCCCGGGATCGAGCCTGACTCCACCACAGGTGC
This sequence comes from Nanger dama, assembly GCA_917880005.1. NCBI lineage: Eukaryota > Metazoa > Chordata > Mammalia > Artiodactyla > Bovidae > Nanger > Nanger dama. The sequence continues at coordinate 32,518,376 of CAKJTW010000022.1, forward strand.
TCTGTGAGGTGCTCTCTGGACCTCAATAGTGAAAGTCGCTCAGTCGTGTCCAACTCTTTGTGACCCCATTGACTATACAGTCCATGGAATTCTCCAAGCCAGAATACTGGAGTAGGTGGCCTTTCCCTTCTCCAGGGGATCTTCCCAACCCAGCCACAAGGGAAGCCCATGAATAGCCCGTTGGAAAAATCAGAGCTCAGGCTACTTCTAACTCAGACTTTTGATGAGTCTGGTGGCCTGGTTGCAGATCACCTACCATTGCAGTGAGGTCTGGCTGGGGGCATAGAAGGAGCAGCAGCTGAAACCCCTACCTTGCCCACACTCAAGGCAAAGCAGCCAGGACTGGTTTGCATGGCCTGGGTGAATGCACACATCTTTGTCAATTTTGTAATTGTGCAAGTGAAGGCCACACGCTTTTTAGAAGAGCATGAGAGGTGCTGGAAGCAGGATGAAAGATATGACCTCCCGCTTTTGGCCTGGGACTGGAGGAGGGGGACCCTGAGCCCAGGATCCCCTGAGCATGTTGGACCTCCCAGTCTCCAGGTGACAAGGTCGCGAGCAATGACTTGCACATCCTGGCCCTCAAAGACCTGAGGTTTCTAGTCCCCAAAGAGGTCCTACCCCAAGCTATTTGGGACACTCCTGCCACTTGCCTTCCATCTTCCTGCACCTCCCTTTCCAGGTGAACTTTGGGCTTTTTCTCAATATTATCCGTATCCTGCTGAGGAAACTGGAGCCCACTCAGGGCAGCCTCCACACCCAGCCTCAGTACTGGTAACGTGTGTGTGTGTGCGTGTGTGCATATGGGTGTGTGTGTATGTGTTTCAGGAAATTCTGGGGACATAACTGGTGCAGGAGTCAGATGGTTCTTTTTATTCGTGAATAGGTGTCTTGGTCCTGTGCATCTCCCCAGGTTCCCAGAGAGAGAATAGATCTGGTCCCTGCCCTCCAGTGAAACACAATATAGGAAGAATGAGGGTCCTGAATAGCCAGTTAGCAAACCACATTGTGGGTGATGAGTGTGGAGATCAATTTCTATGGGAGCCTGTGGAAGGAGATCCTTTCTAAATGGATCGTGGGGTTGGAGTACAAGCTGGGAGGACTTTCTGGAAGACGTATCCTTGAATTAGACTTTGAAAGATACATAGACTTGACTGGGATAAACTGAGACCAGAGCATTTGAGAGAGAGAACAGCAGAATCCAGGCCTTGTCTTCTGCAGGCGTCTGTCTAAGTCAACGCTTCTCCTCATTCCGCTGTTTGGAATCCACTATGTCATTTTCAACTTCCTGCCTGACAGTGCTGGCCTGGACATCCGCCTCCCCTAGAACTGGGACTGGGCTCTTTCCAGGTGAGGGTCCCCACGGTACTCTCTCCTTCCCTCTGAGTCTTTGGGTAGGAGGGGAGTGCTGCTGTCCACAGGGTTGGTTGATTTTATGGCAGGTGAGGGTGACTAGACTGGTTATTCTTCCTTCCAGATACGCATTCACCTATTCAACTGTCCATGTTTGTTATTTTATATCCATCTATCTCTTTATTCATTCACCTATCCCTGAATCTGTCCACCCATCTATCCATATATCCATCCATCCACTCTATTCAACATTTTGTTGTTGTTTAGTTGCTCAGTCATGTCCAACTCTTTATGACCTCATGGACTGCAGCATGCCAGACACCCCTGTCCATCACCAACTCCTGGAGCTTGCTCAAACTCATGACCATAAAGTTGGTGATGCCATCTAATCATCTCACACATTCAGCATTTACTGAGCACCTATTATGTGCCAGGCTCTGTGCTCAATACTGGGGGATGCAGAAATAAATAAAATCAGAGAAATGGCCCATCAGGCCAATGATAAAGCTTTTGAATGCTTGCTACGGCAATTACATATGACACTATGCCTGGCAGATAGTAATGTGATGAATATGTCTACTTTGCATTTTTCCAAAGACCTGGTCACAGCCTGTTGGCGGGTGGGGGAAAAGGTAGTAGGAAGACTACAGACATAAGGCCAGGCCAAGGTGATGGGGTCCTTTCTGTTTGACCCCACAGGGCTTCATTGTCGCTATCCTGTACTGCTTCCTCAACCAAGAGGTATGTGACTCAGACTATCCTTATTCCTTAAGCCTTTCCTCCCACCACTCCTAAGCCTGCCTCTCTCCTGCCTAGCCCCTGTAAATCCCACTTTAAGCCATAACTTGAATCCTGCAATCCTTGTGGAAATCTGTCCTGAATTTCTGAATCAAGCTTAACCTGAATACTTCCTGTGAACATCTTTTATCCATCCTTCCTCTGGTCTTGGCCAAGCTTACTATCCATTCATCATGAGGTAGAAAAGGCCTCTCAGGGATTAGAAGAGGGATGTAGGGGCTGGGGAGTACTAAAAGGGGTCCCTCCATTCTGTATTCCTAAAATTGAACATTAGAGAGAGTTGGGGGAAGGAATAAGTCAGATCCCAGAGAGACAGAGAGAAGACACAGAGGAAGCAACAAAGTCTAGGGTAGACACACAAAGTCTAGGAAAATAGATTCAGGCGAAAGAGAAGATGATGGAGAGCAGAGGCAGGGGTGCTGAGAGAGAGCGCCTGGAAGAGAGATATGCAAAAAGAGCAGACCAAACAGGCGAACACACAGATGAACAGACAGAATGTCCCTCTCCTGCGTCAGTTGCTCAGTCACGTCTGACTCTTTCCCTTGGGGCTCCTCTGTCCATGGGATTTTCCAGGCAAGAATACTGGAATGTGTTGCCATTCCCTTCTCCAGGGGATCTTCCTGACACAGGGATCAAACCCAAGTCTCCTGAATTGCAGGCAGATTCTTTTTTCTTTTTGGGGGCCACTTTATAATTATTATTTTTTTAATTTAAGGATAATTGCTTTACAAATTTTTTTTTTTCTGTCAGACACCAGCAAGAATCAGCCATAGGTACATCCATCAGGCCTCCCTCCTGAACCTCCCTCCCCATCCCACCCTTCTAGATTGTCACAGAGCCCCTGTTTGAATTCCCTGAGTCATACAGCAAATTCCCATTGGCTACCTATTTTACATATGGTATTGTAAGTTTCCATGTTACTCTCTCCATGCAGGCAGATTCTTTACTGTCTGAGCCACCAGCAAAGTCCCTATAGACCGAATAGATGGCGCCAGTGCACTTGTAGAATTATGGAGAGATGGCAGAGAGGAGTAAATTATAACATCCAACCTGGAGGACACTTCATATTTTTCCCTTCGGATAGACTTGCCTTACGGGGAGGACTCAGCTCCCGCGACAACCAGGTCCTTCGGCTGTGTGCACGGGCAGACTCATGGGCTCCCTCTAGTGGCCACGGATTTATGGTGGGTTCAGCACTCCAGTACTCTTGCCTGGAAAATCCCACGAATGGAGGAGTCTGGTGGGCTGCAGTCCATGGGGTCGCGAAGAGTCAGACACGACTGAGTGACGTCACTTTCACTTTTCACTTTCATGCATTGGAGAAGGAAATGGCAACCCACTCCAGTGTTCTTGCCTGGAGAATCCCAGGGACGGGGGAGCCTGGTGGGCTGCCGTCTATGGGGTCGCACAGAGTCGGACACGACTGAGGCGACTTAGCAGCAGCAGCAGCAGCTGTTCTGCTGGAGACCTGGGTACACAGACTTGTCTGCCAGCTGTGGAGCATTGCTGCACCTTACCTGACACTTCTGTCTCTTATTGGCTCCCTCTCCTCTGACATTCTTTGTTCCCACTAGCCTCTCTGAGTCTCCTGCAAACTTATCTGGGATCTGGGAGCAAACACAGGACTTCCATACCTGCCTGTAATGGCTCATGGGCCCTGGGCTACTTGGAGAGGACAGAGTACTTATCTTTTGGCCAGAAACTCAGGAAAACACCCATAATTGTCTTTAAGTGGACCAAGACAAAAGCAGTACTAAAAGACAGAGAGGGAGCCAAAGGGAGTAGTCAGGAATACTTGCAGGAAGGAGGAAGTAGTATCCTCTTGAGGTTGCACTTAGCTGTGGCTGTGGCCAACTATAGCTTCTCCTGCTGCAGGAAACCCCTGTCTCAGTTTCTCCTGCATGGCCTCCCCTGGCACCCTCAGCCCCACTGGGGCTGAATAAAGAAGTGGCAGTGGGACCCTCCTAACACCCTCCCTCTTATTCTTGAGGTGAGGACTGAGATCTCACGGAGATGGCACGGCCATGATCCTGAACTTCTGCCAGCCCGGAGGACTCATATCAAGTGGACGATGCCTTCACACTCCCGAGGGTGAAGGTGCTGACATCTGTGTGTTAGGCTGGTCACAGCCTGTGACTGGAGCCCACATCTGAACTTGGGCAGATACCTGGGTCTACCACCCTCCACAGCGTCCCATGGGAACCCTCATGCTTCCACCCAGCACTGCTTTCGTGTCTCGTTCCTGACTCTTTTTCCTGGGTCCTTGTGTGTCTACTCCTGTTCTTCTCATGTCCCTCCTCCTAGAATCTGGGCCATAGCCCAAGGCCAGAGGAGCCAACAAACTTGTAAATGAATAGCTATGTTAGAGTGACCCCATCCACCTCTGCGGGAGAGGGATCTGTAAGCTTTGTTTGGACCCTGGTGCTGGTGTGCATTTATCACATCTCAGTTCTTGTCACATCCCCATCACGGTCTGTGCATGGATCCTCTTATTTAATTTATTAAAAATATATAGATGTTCTCTTTTGTCTCTACTTCCATTCCCCTCGTCTACAGGCAAACGTTCCAATGTGTTAAATGCGAATACTTGTTTCTGTGTTCTTGCAAAACACGTTGTGTTGTGTGTCTCTGTACGTTTAATTTGCATAAATGCTGTCGGTTATATGCCTCATCCTGCTTCTAATGTTTTTCCTCTCAGCACAGTACTTTCAAGAGAGCCACCCGGGTTGCCATGTGCCCATCTGATGGCTTGTTTTGACTACCTTATGGTGCCACATGGTGTCACCAGCCACATATGACCATCCCATCTCCCCCCGCCTCTAGGTGACTGTTCACGTGCCCTCTCGTCCCCAGGCCGGGGAGCCTTTCGTCGGGACACATTCTGGGGAGTGAAAGCTGTGCCAGTTCAGCCGATATGCCTTTTCTTAACGCGACAGAGTGGTTCCAGATTGCACTCAGAACTGCCAGCGAGATCTCCACTCCCACCAGCAGCTCCACCAACACTTGGCATTACCCAGCTTTTCAATGTTTGCAAGTCAAATGGGTGTACGGTGACATCTCCTTGTTGTTTAAATATGCATTCCTCTGATAACTAATGAGCGAGCATCTCTTCTCTTCTCGTGCCTGTTAGCCTTTTAGGTTTGTCCTTCTGGAAAATGCTCGAATCTCTCTCTTTACTTTCTCTAGGGTGGAGGTTCCTCAGTTTTAGGTTTTTCTCTTATGTCTTCTCCGTTGCTTGCCCTCCTGTGTACCCAGCCTGCTTCTTCCTCCCAAGTCCTCTGCCCAAGTGCTGCCCTCGAAGTAATGCAACATGCTTTTCTTCCTTTAGTTTCAAATCAGAAAACTAGTTCATCCTCATTGCAGGGCATTTGGAAGATACAGAAGAGATTTTAAAAGAAAATAAAAATCAGCCAGTGGGCACTTCCTGGCGGCCCAGTGGTTAACACTTTGCCTTCCAATGCAGGGGTGCAGGTTCGATTCTTGGTTGGGGAGCAAAGATCCCACATGCCTCACAGCCAAAAACCAAAAAATTAAACAAAAGCAGTATTATAACAAATTCAGTAAAGACCTTAAAAAATGGTCCATATCCAAAACAAGTCATTAAATTAAAAAATCAGTCATAAGCTCATTACCCAAAGACAATCACCACTGGTATTTTTGTATGTTTCCTAAAAGATTTTTCTCCTCTGCTTTCTTGAAGCACTGCAAGATCATGATGCGTTCATAAATTTCTGTCATCTTATATTTAAAATGAACATAAATGATATATAAAAATGGACAACAAGCACATGAAAAGATGCTCAATGTCATCAGTCATTGGGAAAATGCAAATCAAAACCATAATGAGACAGCATTTTATACCCAGTAGAGTGGCTAAAATGAAAAAAAAAAGTAACAAGTATTCATAAGGATGTGGAGAAATTGGAACTCTCATGCTTTGCTGGTGGAAATGTAAAATGGTACAATTGCTTTGGCAAAAGTGGCAGGTCCTGGAAAATTCCAACATTTAGTTACCGTGTGACTTGGCATATAGGCAAAAGAATGAAAAACTCATGCCTGTACAAAGCTTATACATGAATATTCATAGCAGCCCTACTCATAACTACCAAAAGATGGAAACCCAACTGTCCATCAATTATTAAATGGATAAATAAAAGGTGATATATCCATACAATGAATAACAAAAGGATGAAATATGGACACATGATTCAACATGGATGACCCCTAAAAATATTGTGCTAAGTGAAATGACTTAGATAAGAGAGATTATTTATTATATGATTTCATTTATATGAAATACTCAGAATAGGCAAATCTATAGAGACAGAAAACAACTTAGATGTTTTCAGGCTTGAGAGGATGGAAACTGATTACTAATGGGTACCGGTTTCTTTTAGGGGGAATTAAATGTTCTAAAATTAGATAGTGGTAATGGTTGCACACTCTGTGACTATACTAAAGACCACTGAATTATATACTTTAAAAGGGTAAAATTTTTGACATGAGAGCTATATCTCAATAAAATTGTTATTCAAAAAGTAAACAAATCGTTGCTGCAGAACTCTTGCAGACCTATATTCTGCTTCATAGTTTGTAAAGCCTATTTAATAGTCTTTTTAAAGCATCAATATTTCCAGTTTTATTTCATGTATCTAATATTCTTTAACCAATAAGTGTTTTTACAAATATTCTATTGGTGAACTTTGCTTCTAATTTCTTAATAGTTGTGATGAAAAACTTCTTTGCATGTAATTCTTCATGTACAACTCAAAGAAATAAAAACATTGGAGTAAACCCATAAACATAGAATTTTTAGCCAGTACAACGCAGGTGATAAGTATTTAAAATATTATTGGCAAACTGCCTCCCAGGAAAGTTGACTCAGTGTATTCTGGCACAAGTGGTGTGAATGTGATGGTCTCTCTGCTTCATTATTGCCATTAAAGGTATCTTCATCAGCTTAATAGTCAAACAGTGGTTTCCTGAAGTTTTAGCTGGTGTTAAGTAGAGGTTAGTTAGCAGCTGGAAGCAGTGGTTGAAGCAGAAGCTCACTTTGTGAATGATCTATTCCTTCCTTAGAGGCTTCATCTATGGCTCAGAGCCTACTTCTTGCTTCCTTCCAGTTTCTACTGGAGCTTCAAGAATCCCTGGACTGGGACTGTATCAAGGGTTCCTATGTATGTCCTTTGACTGGCAAATCCCTCCCTTCTTGGGGCCTCAGCATCCCCATCAGTATGGGGAAAGAAGTCGGTCAGTAAGTGACTTCTGAGTTCTCTACAAAAGAGAAATTGAATTGCAGGCGAGGTTGAGGCGAACAATGCTTAACTTGGCCACTAGATGGCAGAACAACTGCAGTGAAGAACCCTGGATGGGCTGACAGAACTTGGATGAGGCCCCAGCACTGGAGATGATGGATGCAGGACTTCCAGGACCTGGCCTGGGCGTAGTAAGCCTGCAGGGCTGATGGCAAAGGGGCTCCTGGTCTGGCCAGCATAGGGGAGCAAGAGGCGCCTGGAGGAGGGGGGCCATGCGATACCCCTAAGCCCTTCTGACCTCAGTCTTGAGGAGTAAGAAGCTGATGAGAAAAATAAGAGCTGAAGAGACAGGAGTGCTCACTGGAGTCTCCCGACAGGATTCACAGCAGATTGCAGTAGGGGTTCCCAGGACCCCTGGTTCTGTGCAGGTAGAGTAGGATTTCCCATCATCCTCTGCAGCTTTTTCCTTCCAGCCATATTCTCCGCAGGTCCTAAAAGGCATTTTCTAAAGGAAAGGAAGAAACTCTCTTTCCCTCCTGTTGTGTCCAGCCTGTGCTCCTCTCCACTGTGGGGAGGAGGAGTGACGGTAAAAATGAGGGGCTTGTTCCCTGTCCCTGGGGAGCTCTCGGGAGTGTTGAAGCTATCCCCAAGGATAAAATGGTGTAAGCATGGATGTGCAGGGCTAAAATTTTCTCGGCTGTAGGAACTCAGAGAATGGGGTGTTGGTGAGGGCAGGAGCAGTCAAGAAAGACTTCCTGGAGGAGGGGACTCAGGTTGGTTGTATAGACTCTAGAATTCCACAAGGCCGAGCACCACCATCTGCTGGGCAGGAAGCAAGAATGTGGCTGATCTCAAGTTGGGTAGCAATGTTTGGAGGAAGGGTCGGCAGGACAGGATGGTGGGCATCAGACAGAGACTTTGTTCTCAGGAATATTCATGGGCATTCCTGTTAGAGTACTGGGTTCCGCAGGGCCACCCATTTGCTCAGTACATGCTTAGGTGGCAGACAGCTTGTAGAGCCTAGAAACACAGCTGCAAACAGCTCCAGAACAACCCTACTTGGGAGGATATGGGTCAGAAGACAGAACTCCTTGGGTTGGGTTAAGCAGAAACATGATGTAGTCAATGATGTTAGGGAGAAGAGTCAGAGGCAGTGCCCGTGCCCCGCCAGGGGCCACTGTGGGGAATCCCCCCTCCCACCACTTTCTGCTGCAGACACAGCTGCCCACGCCAGTAACACTGGGGATAAAATGCCAGGTACCCAGCACGGCTGTCCTGCAAAGCCGAACTCCTCCACTGGCCTGCTTACCAAAAGCTCGACTGCACCTGGCTTCCTCCTGGTGTCTTCTTCCAAGCCCAAGTCGCACAGAGCTACTTCTGACGGCACGGCCTTGGCCTGCTAGGGGCAGGGGGGTGCTAGAGAGCCCCCTGCTGACTTCTACCCAGAGAGAGTCTGCACCCTGTCACAACTTCCTCAGACACAAGACTGACATTCAGAATAAGCTGGCCATGGACATGACAGAGTCCAATCCTGGGAGGCGGCCAAGCAGCTCAAACAATTGCAGGATAGCGGTGTACCCAGGAGAAACAGAGCTCCAAAAGAAGCAGCAGCTAGAGGACCAAATCTAGCTGGGGGAGTTCTTTAGAAAAAGGCTTTCTGCTCTGTAACAACCTGGAGGGGTGGGGTGGGAAGGGGGGGTAGGAGGGAGGTTCAAGAGAGAGGGGACATGCGGATACCTATGGCTCTTGTCCATAGGACATATGTATACTTATGTTGATGTTTGGCAGAAACCAACACAATAATGTAAAGCAATTATCCTTTAAGTAAATATGAGTACATTTGAAAAATATTTAAATTAAAAAGGCTTTCTGGAGAAAGTGCCATGTAAGCTGAGATTAGATCATAAGTATAAATTGGCTGGATAAGAAAGTGGATGAAAATCCCAGATGGTGGACATAGCATGTGCAAAGGCCCTGAGGTGGAAAGGAGCTTGTCATTTGGCAGGAACTGAAAGTAGCTACTGTGGTTATTGGGGTGAGAAAAGCCTGAGATGAGGAAGTCTGGGCAGCACCCGGCTCACGGCAGGGTCAGCGAAATCACACTGAAGAAGTTTTATCTCAAGAGCTAGTGGAAATGCGTGATGTAATGAGACTTCCAATTTTGCAATAATCTCTCTGACTGGTTTGGATAGGAAGACTGAATTTCCGGTGGAGACCTCAGCTGGAAGCAGGAAGGCTGAAAAGGGAGGCTTGGCTCAGGGGATGGTGGTAGGAAAGATTAGGCCAGAGTAAAGATGTCTAACTGGGTGATGAGTTAATATGTGAGGTGAAGGGAAGGGAGATTTCCAGGAAGGTTCTTCTGAAACAGGTTGCAGTGGAGAAGAGCACATTTTAGGGGAAGATCACATCTTAGGAGCATGAGCACGACTGGTGTTGGATGCATGGGAGACAGTTGGATGCCAGGGGGCAGGCTGGAGCTGAGAAGACAAGCCTGGCTCTGGAGTGGAGTTCCTGAACAGTGGGAATATCAGTGGTGGTGTTTGACTCCCGAAGGGTGAAAGTGAGTAGTGGAGACAGAGCTGCTGAACATCCCCGTGGGGGAGCAGGAAACTCCAGAGCAGGCTGGAGGGAACAGCCCTAGACTGGGAGGAAATCCAGATGGACTGGGATTGGGGATGCTTTGAGCAATGCCTCGCAGCCCTGAGACCTGAGACCGGGCTTGCAAACTCGTTGGTGGACTTGGGAGCACAGCTCGGGGCAGGAACGTCTGGGGCAGAGGATAGACTTGGAAAGCAGACGGGAGGGTGTTGAAAAGTGAGTGACCCGTGAGGGCACAGAGGCAGGATGTGTAGACCAAGCTGGCTTGGGGCGGGGTAGGGGAGCTGAAAGAGTTTTGGGAGGGGAATGTGGGGTTCATGGGGGGCGGTTTGTTATAAGAAAACAATCTGGATAAATGCTAATGAGCTGGAAATGGGAATCACTGATGGATAAGAGGAGGGCACGTTGTGGAGCGAGCTCACTGCAAATGCAGCCTCCAAATCCAGACGAGGGCACCTTGTCTGGGGAAGGGAGTCCCTGCCCCTGGGGATGTGGTGTGTGAGTGCCAGTTGCTTCTGTCGTATATGACTCTGTGTGACTCTGGATCATAGCCCACTAGGGTCCTCTGCCCATGGGATTCTCTAGGCAAGAATACTGGAGTGGTTTGCCATTTCCTTCCCCAGGTGATCTTCTCCATCTAGGGATGTAACCCAGGTCTCCTGTGTCTACCTGCATGGGCAGGCGGGTTCTTTACCACTAGTGCCACCTGGGAAGCCCTGGGGATGTGGCTTATGCAGGCGAGGGGAGGGGCAGGGGTGGACGGCTGTGGAATGCTGGCGGTTCACTCCTAAGGCATGGTGATCTGCAGGGAAAGGTGGGGAGCTGGGCATCTTGAGGAGAAGGCAGAAGATGGGAAGTAGCAGTGGCAAAGGTGGGGGAACAAGCTGGCAAGAAATGTGGCGAGCTGGGCAGGTGAGTTTGGAGTGACGGCACTTCCCCTGAGGAGAGTATCTGGCCCAGGGAAGGCCCAGGGAGCCTACTGAGGGTGTGGTTTTGCCCAGAAGATCGAGGCACTAGTGGCTTCTAGGCCATGTTTGCAAATGAAGATTTGTGTTGATGACCTTGCAATCTGAGCCAGAGGGGACAGTGAATGGAAGGTCCAGGATATGGAAGTGTCAGCTGTGTGGGTGGGGGCGTTGAGAACTGGAAGGACAGATGACAAGGTCAGAGGGGACTGAAGCTTCTGCCTGCCTTGCCTTTTGTATCCAGGGCAAGGGCTCCTCGCGGGCTCCTCGCTGGGCGGGGGAAGAGCTGCTGTGAGTTAAGGAGGAGGGCAGGGTGGTGCAGGACGGGATGGGCTGCTTGGCCAGTAAGCCTGGGCATCGCAGTCGCCCAGGAAGAAGGCTCAGATGGAGGGGAAAGAAGACTTAGAGCCAGAGTCTCCAGGGAGGAGGGAAGACTGGTGATGGCGGAAAGGGGCTCAGGCAGGGAGAGGTGACACAGTGAGGACAGGACATGCCAGAGGGAGATACAGGAAAAAGCCACAGATGGAGTGGACCAGGCAGGGCGGGCAGCGGGCGAGAGAAGACCCAGGCACTTGCCTCCTCTCCAGAGCCCACGTGTCCCGGTCCTGCCCAAGTGTCCTGTGACGCCCTCACCATCCTCCGGGGCTGCCAGCAGCTGGGCCCTGCAACCATGAAGAGCAGGACTGCTTTGGGAGGTGGAGCAGGGCCTTGGAGAACAGTGAGAAGCCAAAAGCCGTAGATGTCTGGGGCTTCTGTGGGAAGAGGGTGGTCTGTAGTATCTCCCTCATCTGTGAGAATCTCCTGGTGTGGATATTTCTCTTCTGGGGCTCCCCCCACCCTGTCTCTGTGTGCATGTCTCTCTCCCTCTGTCCCTGTCCTTTTGTTTTTCTCTGTCTCTTTCTTCCACTTTATGGGGCTCCAGCTTCCAGCTGTGGGAAGTGAAGGACCAACCCATTAGGCAGCTGGCTTGTCTCTGTGATACTGGACATCTGGGGCTAGGGTTGCTGGAGGTGGCTGGAGCTTTGCACTTGCATCCAGATGGCCAGCTGCCTGCTCTATAAGAATCCTGGTTCCTTTGCACACCTGCCTCAGTATGTCTCTCTCTCTTTCCTCACTGTCTTCTCTGTAGATTATTCTACCCCAGGTGTCCTTGCCACAGACAGGATGCCGTGTGTGTGTGTGTGTGTGTGTGTGTGTGTGTAGAGAGAGTCTGGGGAATGACAGGTGGGACAGGACAACCCAAGTTCACGGAGCCTGTTTGCTGGCTTCCCAGGGAGCAGGGCAGGCTGGCAGGCAGGATGAGGTTGATGGGCAGTCCTTTTCCTAGCCTCAGAGATGTTGCATAAGCAGCCGCAGCCCCGTGCACATTCCCATGGTTACGGGGCTGGGAAAGGCTGGTGGTGGTGGCATCGCCATGACACCAGCATGGCCCAGGGCTCAGCTGGCATAGTGCTGGCACAGAGCAAATCTGGGTTCTCACTGGACAGATCTCTGCCAGGCAGGGCTCCTCCCGGGCATCGAGTGGCTTGTGGAGTCAGGCAGGAGGCAAGTAGCCCAGGGCCAGTTTTGGGGGAAGCCTGAAGACCCCCTTCAGCCTCTCAGCCCAGGGGCCAGAGCTCCGTGGGGGGCTGGCCATGGGAGTAAATGCCGCCCATACAAGCTGGCTCAATGCAGGCAGAGCTGACTCTGTCCACAGCCCCATCCTCAACCCTCAACCTGCGGAAATCTTGGCCTTGACCCTAGCCTCATCCTTAGAGTTTTCATCCCCTCCACACTCTCCTGCTAGGCCTGTGCCCTGGGGATCTCACAGTGGAGACCTAAGCCCTGTTTTGGGGGAATACACACCAGAAGCTTCCCTGGTGGCTCAGACAGTAAAGAATCTGCCTGCAGTGCAGAAGACACAGGTTTGATCTCTGGGTTGGGAAGATTCCCTGGAGAAGAGAACGGCTACCCACTCCAGTATTCTTGCCTGGAGAATTCCATGGGCTGAGGAGCCTGGCAGGCTACAGTCCATGGGGTCTCAAAGAGTTGGACACCACTGAGTGACTGGCACTTTTACTTTCACATCCTGAGGATAGAGGCATATAGGATTCAGGCCAGCAGGGCTGTGGGGGTTCAAATGTCAGAGGTCAGTGGGGGTCAGAGCAGTCACAGAAGTCCTCCTGAGAGGTGGTGGTATGCTGGACCCATGAGGATGAATAAGATTTGAGGCAGGGAAAGATCCTGGGAGGTGGAGCATCTGACATGAAGATGGGGAGGCCCAGAACACATGCCCTCTCTGATGAGATTAGGTCTTTCAAAAAGAGAATATCTCGTGTGTGTGTGTGTGTGTGTGTGTGTGTGTGTGTGTGTGCATGTGGTGTGTGTGTGTGTGTGGCGGTTTCTCCAAGCTTAGCTTTGGGCTGCTTGAGCGCAGGAAGTCTCCTGGAGGGTGAGGTAGGGGAAAAGTGAAAAGTGAAGTCGCTCAGTCGTGTCCAACTCTTTGCGACCCCATGGACACCAGACTCCTCCATCCAGGGGATTTTCTAGGCAAGAATACTGGAGTGGGTTGCTGTTTCCTTCTCCAGGGAACTTCCTGACCCAGGGATCAAACCCAGGTCTCCCACATTGTAGACAGACGCTTTCCGTCTGAGCCATCACTATGATCTTATCCAAAAGGCCAAGAAGTGAAAGTTAGCAGGAAATTCCCTTAGAAAGAGCCTTGCCGACGCCCTGACACAGCCTCCAGGGAGGATCTTGAACATGTTCCATGAGGCTCCTGCCTGGCCTCACTCCCCTCCCACACCCCAACCAGCTCCTCCTCCACACCTCCCTCTGCCTGGGCAGCTGGGCCCGCTCCCTCTGCTCTTCCCCAGCTCCGAGGGCCACCCCCACTAAACCAGCAGATCCTGCACAACTCAGGACTGATTCCTGTGTCTCCACCAGGCAGTTCTGCAGCCTCAGCGTCGGTCTTGTGCGCACATCCACCCCTTGTCACCGCCTCCTTCGTGACAACCCTAGAGCTCCTGCCACGGGGGACCCCTCCCTGGTGGCCACTCAGCCCCTCCAGGACCTCGGCCACAATGAGGCCCTCTGGGCCCTCCCCACTTTCCCATTTAAGTAGGAAAGAGGAACCCAGGTTTCTTTCCGTGGCCTGCAGGGCCCGGTGTGGCCGGGACCTCCCACCTCCCCAGCTTCATCTCCCCTCATCTTTCTCCCCTGGGCTCTGCCCCGGCCACACTGGCCATCCCATGGTGCCCAGAGTCCCCCGGGCCCGTGCTCATTCCAGAATGACTGCTGCTTGGCACGCTCTGCCTGCTGCATCTCCCCCAGCTGCTGTCTCCACCGAGTCCCGACTTAGCGCCGGTGTCGCCACTGGCTCATCCTAACCACCTGTGATGTCGCTCAAGGTCGTGTGGCATCTCCATGTTTCATTTTCTTTGTGGCCCTTGGCTGTGGCTGCAGTAGAGCCTTATTGTTCACAGGCATTCTGTAAAGTCACCTCGAACACTGAATTAGTAAATACGGAACCATTGCTCCTAGAAGAGAGACAAAGCAAGGCTCCTGTGAGCTTCTAGTCATCAGGTTTTGTCAATGGATCAATACATAACCTTGTTTTCTGTGTGTTTCTGTTTCTAGACACCTGATTTAATATATATCGCTGATTCATTAACATAGAACTCACGGCCAGCAGCACTATTATTCATGATTGAGAGACCTAAGTTACCCTTGAATTTTCTCTGGAGAGCACATCACAGATGCCTTGCATCAAGGAACTCTAGACAAAATTCTGCCCTAGGCTCGGGGCCATTTAAACAGTGAAACCACAAACAAAAAGCACAAAAATGTAAAGAAACATAGCTCTCAGTAAACTTCAAAAGGACACTTTAAAGTCTGAACTGAGCCAAGATTGCAGAGGTTGTCGTAGTGGAACCCAGCTGGGGATTCGTGCATCGGGCTGTTCAAGTTCTCCCCACCAGGGCATGCCCAAGAATGACTGTGGCAGCGCTGTGAGTGTTGACTGAGGGGTGCAAATACATTTCAGGGAGCAGGCGAGTCACAAATTCGGAATCTGCCAGTAGTGAGGACCCACTGCTTGTTATTCCTAAGTGTTTCGTGTGTACGGCTAGACTTCTCTTTGTTTATTCACTGCTGTATCTTCAGCACCAAACAGGGTCAAGGTCAAGATTCACAGTAGATGCTTAATAAATATTTATTGACTGATTGTCCTGCCTCTCTCTCTTTCACATACACATAGACACACACTCACACGCACACTCACATGCACTTACAACACAGAGTACTTATAAGGTCTCAGAGCTGAGAAGACAGGGATTCTCTTTTCTGGGCACCACAGGCAAGAGAGAGAAGGAAGAGGGGGTAGGTGGGCATCCTTGTCCTAAACCTTTGCTATTCCTGGCCTCCGCTCCCTACTTACAAGTCCTGGGGCTAGCTGTGTGTGCAAGTGTGTTGTTAAATCCCCCGCCCCGCCTCCCTGCAGGAATCCATGCGGACATGCAGTACGTATATAGTCTGGCTGAGGACCCCTGTGTCTGGTCCTGGGAGGATGGTGTGGGTGTGTGCATGAGGGTGCCATGCCCCTTCGCAAGCACGTGTGTGAACACGGGCTCCAGCCTGCCCCGATGAGGCCTGCTGGCTTCCTTGCAGCTGCAGAGCTTGCTGCACTGACAGGCCTGTAATCACGGGAAATTACCGAGCCCAGAACTAAAATTAAGGCTGCTGCCGCTGCCACAGGACCTGTTTACAAAGACAAGCACCGGAAGCGGCCTCGGGAGGCTCTGCTGGGAGCTGCAACTCCTGGGGAGGATGGAGTGGGGACCCAGCGGAGAGGCCACAGAGAGAGAAAGCCTCTTACATTTGTCATACACCTGCTAAGTGACAGGCTCTGTGCTCGTTAATGTCACGCTTCAGTTTATTTGATCCTCACAGAGACCCTGGCAGGCAGGAAATGGTCCTGGGGTACCAACACCAGACCTGGCCTTCGAGGTCGAGGAAGGAGCTTCAGGCTGTGACGCTTGCACCTGGCAGAGCCGGAGTCTGAACGCAGGGCTGACTGATACCGGGACCAAGGCTGTGGGGCCC
This sequence comes from Nanger dama, assembly GCA_917880005.1. NCBI lineage: Eukaryota > Metazoa > Chordata > Mammalia > Artiodactyla > Bovidae > Nanger > Nanger dama. Next base: position 32,534,427 of record CAKJTW010000022.1, read on the forward strand.
CGTGGGGCAGGGAGAGGGGAGCCTTGTGGGAGTGGGAGGCGGGTTCTCTGGCATTCGTATTTGGTGTCCGGTGTAAGGAACACTGGAAAGAAGACCCCCGTCCACCATCCTGTCTCCCTCCCGCCTGTCACGTGGTCTGTGGCATACCTCTTAATACTTTAGGGTGAAGGTGGCCCCATGGGAACCCACATATCCCTCCAGGAAGAAAGCAAGATGAATCACGCACACTGACATCAAGTCTAAGGGACCCTGTTCCACGTGCAGGGTGGCCCCACCCCCAGCACAGCCATCCGGCCTCATATGGGTGGGGCTGAGGGGACACGGCATGAAGCTATACATTGGCCCGGGCTCTGGATTCCCAGCTGAGGTCTTCTCTTTTCCTTTTTCCTTTTCTGTGGCTCTCCACACACCCCTTGCCCCAGAAAGCCCTAAACATGACTCTGAGAGCTGCCCTTCCCACCTCAGCCCCCAGCCAGAGAGCAGGTTATTTGTGAACAGTGAGTGATGATTGTGTCTGTGGAGGGGCATTGGGTGGGGCAGGGAACTCCCTCTGCAGAGGGCAGAGCTGAACTGGGCAGACAGTCATCCACGCTGTCTGGGCCAGGCTTTCTGGGTGAGCAGCAGCCTCCCCTCTCCCCAGCCCCACCACTCTCAAGGAGAGCCTGGCTCACTGGCCTGGGGGGCGTGGAGAGAGAAAACTCAACCCAGAGGCCCTGTGTGACATATGTTGGCACACTATTGGACTGGCCTCCAGCCAATAAGCACTTTCATCTGACAGCAGTCAAAATATTAGTAGTGCCAGGGGCTGTTCTAGGACACACACACAACACTCACATACACAGACTTGCAGAGACTCCTTTGAGGAATTAGCATTATCCCCATTTTACAGATGAGAAAACTGAGGCACAGAGAGATCATGTGGTTTGCCCACAGCCGTAGAGCTGGCTGGTTATGAGGTGGAATTTAGACCTGGACAGTGTGGCAGCAAAGGTCCTATGCTAACCACTATGCTCTATTGCCTCCTAAGTCCCCAGTCCCTTGGTCTTTCCCAAAGCAGACACACACCGTGCAGGCTGCATGGTGAGTGGGCATCTGGTCTCTGCCTGATATGGGCCCTGTCGTTTCCTGCACGCAGCTTGGCTGGGCAGAAGGGCCCTGTTTGAGGGGCTGAAGCAGACTCTTGGGAGCATCTGCCGCTGGGGTCTGCTCACCAGGCCTCTTGTGTCCCTGTGGGGGACTGAAGAGGACAGTCTCATGGCAACGGCCACACTCACCCTCCAGCCCTCACAACCCTGAGCTGTTCTCAAAAGGGCTGAAGGGAACCCTCCGTGAGCTCGACTGCCTGCCAGACCGAGGGCTGTGCTTCATGTGAGCTTGTCAATCATTTTTTGCGCTTGGGTTGTGACCAGCGATTAATCTGGAGAAGGAAATGGCAACCCACTCCAGTATTCTTGCCTGGGAAGTCCCACGGACAGAGGAGCCCAGTGGGCTACAGTCCATGGGGTTGCAAAAGACTCAGACACGACTTAGCGTCTAAATAATAACAACAACAATAGCATTTAATAGTTTCAATGAAATGGAAGAATAAAAATAGAGTGCATCGTGCCCGGTGAAGGTAGGTACTGTTTCATTAAACTTTCATTTCCATTTCACACATTTATGCTGAGTCACAGTGAAAATGAAGTTAAAAAACCCCAAGTTTGATGAATCTCCCAGAGGTTGCCTTCTTATTCCTTGCGTCTCACTTAGATTCCTGCATCCATGGAAGGCAGCCCAGCATCTGGATCAGGCCCAGCCTGGAAGTCCCCCTGCTCCCTGCACTGTAGAGCCAAGCCCAGCTCTGGGCCCCCGGAACAGAGCACTCAGCTTACAGACTGAGCTGTGAGCAAAGGGCCTGCTGTGTGGTGCCGGTCACCAGGTGCCAGGCTCTGCGCTGAGCATTTTGCTTGCATCACCTCTTACGCCTCACGAGCCCAAACCCCTGACCCAGGGCTCAGCCCTCAGAGCTAACAGGTCGCTTCCATTCCTAGCTCCTTCCTTTTCAGAGGTGTGGGGACCTAGTGAGCACTGAGTTTGCAGTTAGTTGGACCTGGGTTCACACCAGGGCTGGATTCAGAGAAGAGTATGGTGCCTATTCCTCCTCTGACAAACATGAATTTAAAATAAACCCTGTTACTTCACAAACTCTCCAGTCGCTCCCCATTCTCTTCAAGGCAAAATGCCGAAGGCCTTACAATGGTTTACAAAGGGCTTCAGAGTCCTGTATGTCTACTTCTCTGGACACGTCTCATTTCTTTTCTGGACTCACTCAGCTCTAGCCATGCTGACCTCTTGCCATTTCTGCCCCAGGGCCTCTGCACTTGCAGGTCCCTTGGTCTGGAGCCATCTTCCCTCAGATACCCACATGGACCACTCCTTCACCTCAGTGAGGGTCCCTGATCCAAAGGCGCACTTCAGCCCCAGCTACAGCCCATGGCATGCCTTATGTAGCCTTCTCACTTTATCTTCCTGCACACTAAATCACTTCAGTCATGTTCAACTCTTTGCGACCCTATGGACTGTAGCCTGCCAGGCTCCTCTGTCCATGGGATTCTCCAGGCAAGAATACTGGAGTGGGTTGCCATGCCTTCCTTCATGGGATCTTTCTGACTTAGGGATCAAACCCGCATCTCATATTTCTTGCATTGGCAGGCAGATTTCTTATCACTAACACCACGTGGGAAGCCCCTCCTACTAAAATACTGTATGACTTATTCATCTACCTTGTTTATCCAAAGATGTTCATCATCTATCTCTCTCCATTAGAATGCAAGCTCCACAAGGGTGGAGTTTTTGTGTCTTTGTTCAGCGGTGCTTAACACCAAGTAGGCATCAAAAAATAAATAAATAAATAAATAAATAAATAAATAAATAAATAAAGGTGCAAAAGAACTGAGAGAGAACTAAGTATGTGTAAAGAGATCCAGAATTTGAATTTCTTCCATGAAGTCCCTGAATCATCCATATCAAATTCTTTGAAACCAAAATCTTCTGAAGTTGGTCTTGGACATTCCTGCTTTGCTCCAGGTCTTCATTTGGGTGAGTTTCCACTCTGACCCAGTGGCTGGCCCCAGCCGTCATCCTCCTGGGTGCCAAGCTGGGCCCTGTAAATACAGATGCAAACCAGAAAGCCATGCCACGCCCCACCCACCAGCCTGGTGGAGACGCTGACAAGAAGACAAGCGGCAATGACATGTGTGTGAGAGGGAAGCGCCAGGGCACCCATAGAACAAGACAGAAATGGGAATGGAAATTGTTTTTCTCAGACAAAGGAAATGATTGTGTGGGTAGCTATCCTCCTTAGAGTCTATTTCCTCACAGTGGAGCTGAGTTCTAGATCAAGTGAGATGAAGAACTGGAGGCCCATCCGGTTCTGAAATGTGACATGCAGAGATTTTTGTTTTTCACTCTTCAAAAACAGGCAAGAAGCCAGGGCAGAGAGCAGTAAATCCATTTCACAAATTTTGCCATGTTTATCCATTCCTGTGTGAACTTCTTCCTCCATCCCAGATTTCAGTCTCATCCAGACGTTCTGAGGTGACACCCTTTCATCTTCATCCTGCTTCCTTCCTGACCTCATCTCAAGCTGCTGCTGCTGCTATGTCGCTTCAACTGTGTCTGACTCTGTGCGACCCCATAGACGGCAGCCCACCAGGCTCCCCTATCCCTGGGATTCTCCAGGCAAGAACATTGGAGTGGGTTGCCATTTCATTCTCCAATGTATGAAAGTGAAAAGTGAAAGTGAAGTCGCTCAGTCATGTCTGACTCTTCGAGACCCTATGGACTGCAGCCTATCAGGCTCCTGCATCCATGGGATTTTCCAGGCAAGAGTACTGGAGTGGGGTGCCATTTCCTTCTCCATCATCTCAAGCTAGCCTTTGTCAATTAGGACACTGAGACTCAGAGAAGGAGAGTGAGCTGCTCACAGTCACACAGAGAATTCAGAGTCTGGGCAAGGACTGGGAACCAGGCCTTCTGCCTCTCAGCCTGAGGCCCTTCCACTGCCAAACATGTGTTCTTTGGAGCCCTTGCCTTTGGCCTGGGTTCCCGGAAGATGACATGACCTCTGACCCTGCTAAGCCTGCATCCACTCCTTCTGCACCCCTGGGGCCACCAAACTCAGGGCTGAGGGCCTGTGGGGGCTGGCTAGAGGCGTGGGAGTCAGGGTAAAACCAGTTCTCACTGAAGCCTTTGCGTGCCTCTGCCAGGGTTCTGCACTGCCTTCCTCTGGAGAGCAGGTCTGGGCGGGGGGAGGGGAGTGGTGGAGGTGGGCATGGCCCACCCTTTTGGGGTAAACTCACCCAAGGCTCAAGAATACAGATTTTTAGGCCCAGAGGGGCTGTCATAAAATTCAAAGTCATACTTTCTCCTGATATACTGTAGAGGAGAAACTGAGGCTCAGAGCAGGTATGAGGCCTGCCCAAGGTCCCAGGGGAGAGACAGGGCCAGGCCTGGAGTCAGAGTCTTGCATCATCATCAAATCTGATTGTATTTGCTCCTTCAGGAATTCTGGTATATTTCATTTGGGCAGCATCCTGGAGTCCAGATTTCTAGCTAAACTTACATACCTCCAATGATGGGAGACTCACTACCAGTTTGTGTTTTCTCCTGCTCTCTCTCCATTTCTGTTCTCCTGATCTCTGGACCCAGACCTTAGAGTTCAGGTTTTCTGCTTCTGACCCATCCTGCTTTTCCCATGGGTGCTTCTAAGGACCCTCACATGCTTGCTGTCTGTCCGTGTTTACAGAGGGGACTTCTGTCCTCCTGTCACCCCCTCTCCACTCTAATGAGCATACTCAGGGCCCGAGATGAGATTTGCTCATCCTTGTCATTCAGTTTTTCAAAAATTCTTACTATGTGTTCTGTTATGTACCGGGTCCTTAGCACTAAGGATACACTAATGAAAACAAACATAAATATCAGACCAGAGACTTGAACCGTCCCTGACACAGGCCCTCCATCCTCACCACACAGCCTCATGCAGCTCTGAGACCGATGGCCGGAGGGGCAGACTACCATAAAGAGACAGATACACAGAACACAAGTATTCAGAACAAAGGTGGGAAGAGGCGCATGGAAATGCTATAAACTGCCGGCCTCATGTTCAGCACAGCTCCTCTGCCCGGAAATTACAGGGCTGTCCTTTGGCCTTCTTCTGGACTTGGAGGCTGAGCAGCCCTTGGGAACATCTGGAACATCTGGTAGCCATCTTCTCCCACCGAGGGAGAAGGGCCAAGGCTTGAGTGGGCTGGGGGTGGGGCCGGGAGGCCTCTTCCTTCTCCCGGATCCCTAACATCATTTCCAGACCCAGGGCGGTGTGGCACCTCCCCAGCCTCTCTGCTGGACCCTTCTGGTCTTGCCTGCCTCCTCTGGCTTCTCAGAGTGGACCGTGCCTACCTGGGGGACACTCTCTGCCAGGTCCCATGGGGATGTCAGCTCCCCTGGAGCAAGGCCAGGCTGGGGGCAGGGGCACAAGCCAAGCTCCCATGAGAGTTCACTGGGACGTCAGGACTGAGCTGCATGGGCTGTGATGGGGTGGAGGCCTCCTGCAGGGTGGTCCAGGCTGGGAGCAGCTGCGATAGTTGGGGGCAGTGGAAGATACAGGTGAGTGGGGATGACAGAGTAGGCGACTCACATCCCAGACTGAGAGGGATCAAACTTGCCCTCCCCCTACAACTGCTGTTGGGGTTAAAACGTGAGAGTGGGAGATGTTATGGGCCTAACTAGGGGCCTGCCAATTCCTATGTTGAAGTCCTACCCCCAGTACCTTGGAATGTGCCTGTATCTGGACACAGGGCTTTAAAGAGGGGATTCAGTTAAGACAGGGTTTTATGGTTGGTACCTGATCCAATGTACCTGGTGCCCCTTTAAGAAGAGGAGGTTAGAACACAGAAACACAGAGAGGGAAGGCCCTGTGAAGACACAGGGAGGGGATGCTCATTTGCAAATCAAGAAGAGAGGCCTTAGGAGAAACCAACCCTGCCGACCCCTGGGTCTTGGACTTCCAGCCTCCAGAAATGTGGGGGAATAAATTTCTGTCCTTTAAGCCCTCAGCCTGTGCTATGTGCTACAGCAACCACAGCCAATTAACATAGGTGCAAATCTATTTTATTATGGCAATGCCTTAAGCATGGTCACTTTCAGCTCCCCTGGAGAACCCCATGTTCAGATGCTCTGCCAGAAAATAGGCAAATAGACCTTTAGGATTATACTCCTGGATTATTATTTCCCATGGATTAGGGTAAAGATTGGAGCAGCTGGAGGAGTCGATATTCTTCAAGGAGACCAGACAGGACATCAGTTCTCAGCAGTGAGTTGTATCTGCCTTTAGGAATGTAAGTGAAAACGAGACACAACATCACCAGTACAGAGACCAACCGGAAAGTTACCACTATCTTCCTCTTGGAAGGGACAGAGGTGTTTTCTTCCCACCTGGAGTTAATAGAAAGCCTATAAAAGAGGAACTTATGAACATTTAGCAAGTGCCTGAGGCAGCACAGTGTGCACAAGTCCAGAATGTGGTGGGGTGCTGAAACTTCATAATCTGCATGGCAAGGTGTGTGTCCACGAAACAACCACAACAGCTAAGCCTTTTCTTTTCAGACGTTAATGACAGACCATGTTCTAAGCATGTTACATAAGTCATCTTCATTAATCCTCAGAAAGCCCTATGAGACAGGCATTATTTGTGCCCCTGTTTCATGTATGAGAAAACCAAGACAAAGAGATTACATGATTTGGCAAAGATCACAAAGCTTGTAAGAAGGAAGAATAATGACATCAGATGGAGAAGAGACTTGAAGAAAGGGAGGGTGAAGGCACAGGGTAGCAGACACATGGGCTGCCCTCCAAAGTTCAGTCCCCCAGGTTGCGGTGACTTCAGAACACTTATTGGAACCCTTCAGTGACGAACTACATGACTCACCATTGGGGTCCAAGGAGTATTCAATCTGAAGATAAGCCCTGAGGGACTATTGTTGAGATAACTCAAAATGTCAGTTAAAGGGGAGAGTCGTAGACAATGGCACATGGGTCTTACATATTTGGGAACAATTTCTAAAATGCATGCCTCTATTAATCACTCTGAATATATGACCAAAGCCTCTTCTTTGAGCAGAAGTTCACTGGCTGGAACTCCAGTTTATCTATTTTTTTTTAATAAGCCACACCCATGATGCCTCATCTTTGCTTTCCTGTTCTGGTTTTTTAATATGCAGAGCAGTGAGGGTGTGGGCTGGTTCACACTCGCTGTGTACAGGGTGGGCAAGACAGCCCTTCTGTGGCCACACTAAGTTCGTTATGGCCAGGTAACTTCCCCGAGTCAGCAGAAGGTAAGTGGAAGTGACGGCAGTCGCTCCTGGGCAGGAGCTGGCAGAGCCAGCACATGCTTCCCCATGTTCTTTTCCTTCTGCCTTGGTTTCTGGCAAAGGTCCAGATATCACCAGCCTTCTGAGGCCTGAAGCAGAGCCCCTGCTTACCAGGAGGAGTCTGTAGCAGGACCAAGGAGAAACTCTGTGTGGGTTGAACTGCTGAGGTTTGGGGAGTGATTCGTTCTTGCAGTCTAGCCTACTACCTCCTCCCAACCGTTATACTCATCAAGTACTACGAATCCAGTCTTGGTCTGGGCATTTTGCTGTATTTCTCTGTATTTCTCCAGTATTGCTGTATGGTCTCCTTAGACCTCATTTCACTCTTCTTTCTAGCTCTTTGTTTTTGCTGTGGGATACCCAGAGGACCCAGCCCTTATTTATGATGTTGCTTCTGTAGTAAACGTGTGCAAGGCCTCCAAGGAGAGGCCCAGTGGGCAAGCACGAGGCAGCATACTGAGTGTGGTCACCTGGGACACCCCGGGGGCAGGAACCATGCCCACCTCCCTCCTGCATTTCCCTCCTGCTGAGACAGACAACTCTCTGGCAACCCTGGGCATTTTTCAACATTCCTACTGGGTACTCCACGAATTCCAGGCCCTGACCTGGGCCACTCCTCAGAGTCGTGTTTGCCACAAGCAGTCTTGAGAGAAGAGGTAACATCTCCTACCAGCAAAGAGCAGTCTTTCTCCCACTTTCTATAAAAGTGAGAAATCTCCTGAGGCCAGTGTTCCTCTCCCGTTACTCTAGCCACTGAGTACTCCACCCATCCTGGGCCCCTCGCAATGACTGTGTGGGGCTTGAGTGGCAGCAGAGAACCAGAGCCAACCATCAGAGTGCTCTGGGGACTGCTTTTGCTTGAGTAATGAAGTCCTTTGTCTCAGACCTCAGAGTCTGGGCTCTTTGGCTGGCATCTGTGTAACAGTAGCAGGTTAACTTGTGAGCTTATAAACAGGATAATGGGGCTTCCCAAGTGGCTCCGTGGTAAAGAACCTGCTTGCCAATGCAGGTGACCCAGGTTCAATCTCTGGGTTGGGAAGATCCCCTGGAGGAGGAAATGGCAACCCACTCCAGTATTCTTGCCTGGAAATCCCCTGGACAGAGGAGCCTGGTGGGCTATAGTTTATGGGGTCTCGAAAGAGCCGGATATGACTAAGTGACCAAACAACTAACTACAAACGGGGTGAGGTATCAGTCTCTGCACTGCTCTTGACACTCCACCCCAGTTCTGCTCAGGACCGGGCAGTCTGTGGACTGACAGGCAGTCAATAAGTGTCCTTTTCACTCACTGACTTGGGGACCAGGACAGTTAATTCCATCCCGGTTCCCTAGGGGCTGTATTACTGATGCTTCTTGGAGCCTCAGTTTTCCCCTCTGCAAGAGGCACAGCACCTGGGACCCAGTTCATACTCAGGGCTGTTGGATTCAGGTTTGGAGGAAGATGACTGGCCGCCTCTGGCGATTGCCAGCTGATTTCTGTCTTTCTTTGAGGTGATGCCAGCACACTTGGACTCCAACCAGAGAACTTAGGAAAGAGGAAGGAAGAACTCACTGGGAGTGAGAAAGGGGGAACGCAGCCAGTGGAGACGCACTTGGCCGCTGAGTCTTTCCTCCTGGAGGTCTGCGCAAGCAGGACAGGGGCTCAGTGTTGTCGTGAGGCTGGGCTGTTGTGTGTCTCTCCTGGGGTTCTGTTTGGAGAAAGAGATGTGACGTCCGCCTTCAGGGAGCTGACAGGAGGGAGTTGCCGTAGTTTCTAGCCAAGGATTTGAGGTGGCTTTGTCAGGGAGGCTGTGGCAGCCTGGGGAAGGTAGCACGTGTGTGCTCAGTTGCTCAGTTGAGTTCAACTATTTGTGACCCCGTGGTCTGCAGCCCACCGTGCTCCTATGATCATGGGATTTTCCAGGCAAGAATACTTGAGTGGGTTGTCATTTCTCCCTCCAGGGGATCTTCCCTATCCAGGGGTTGAATCTGTGTCTCCTGAGGGAAGGTAGAAGGTAGCCAGAAACAAGGGGACGGGCACGTGAGGTCGCTTCCCAGGAAGTGCTAGAATTTGCCCCCAAATCAACTCTTGGCAAAACTAGGTTGTGTTCATGCTCTTCCTACATAACAAATCCAGAGAAACCAACTTAGTGTGACATTGGGGAAAAAAAAAACAAAAACAAAAAACAAAGGGACAGTTACTTGACTAGCATTTTTGCTGCGTCTTCCACAGTTGTCACCGGGGACACCTGTGCGCCTGCATCTCTTTCCTCCACTTCAGGAAGGAGGCGGCTTAGGGAAGACTGCAGGTGAGGCTGGAAGGAGAGAAGAGAGGCAGTGGGGGACAGGGGTGAAAGCGGCTCTCTTGGGAGGGGCTGCTGTAGGAGAGAGGAGGCATGAAGGAGGGGACGTGATGCGGTTTACTTCTCAGCAGGGGGTGTGGTGTCTGACTGGCTCTGGGGGTCTTGGTGTACCCTCGTCTGCTGCAGCCAGCCCAGGGCTTTCTCTTCACAGAGGATTCTGGCAAAGGTTGGCCCTCCTAGTCTAGGGTCCCAGGGTTTGTGGAGAGGGGTCTGGCCAGTCTCAGGAACACAGCCTCTCTGCCCTCCACGTAGGAAGAGCCTGTCGCCAGAAGAAGGATAACCCTACTGTGTTTGAGTCCTCATTTTACTTGCAGCTGGGCGCTAATCCAATTGCTGGCTCTAACCTAATTCTCCATTGATGCCCGAGTCCTTTGCCTGGCGATATTAAAACTCTTTTCATTTAATTGTGTAGAAGATAGATCCTCCTCAGCCGTCAGGTGGTAAATATAGAAGAGCTGATGTGTAGCTCTAATTTCTTCCTTGGCAGGGCTCCTGTGGCTCTGAATAATTGGGGACTAAGATGCTCTGGAAGAAGGACCAGGAAGGAGGGGAAAGGAGTTGGGTGGGGCGCTGGGATGTTCCCGTGGTCCAAAGGTTACAGCTCAGAGGGAGCTGGGCCTGGTCAGTGAGTCCGTTTCATAAGGACAGTCACCTCCCTTCTGAATCTTTCACATGACTGATGTCCTGAGATGTTGGGGGAAAAGCAAATGTTTCCGAATCGAGGATGATGGAGAGGAGGCTGTCCTACCGGCAAGAGTAGGAGGGGTCATGAGAGCCCCAGAGTCAGAGGCAGGGAGCAGTGGTCATGATAAGCCCCTTTGTTCTCATCACAGGGAAGACTGAGTCTAGGCACACAATCACCTGCAGAGTCAGGGTTTTTAAAGGACCAAGATCCTCTAAGACAACTGATTGCAGCTCCCTTGTCCGGTGACCACAAGCAAGGCCATGAGGAAGTGGTGACGAGGGCATGCCTGATGGTTTCCAGTTCAGCCTGTAACAAGGTGGCCATCCTATTTCCCAGTGGAGGGAGGGACGGAGAATCAGAGTGAGACCCTGGTGGCCGTTCGTTAGGAGGCTCATCCACCCAGCAGAGGCCCCGTGAAGTCACTCCTGCCACGTGCTGCCTACCTTCACCCTCTCAAAACACACTTACCCAGGGAAACGTGGCACAGACATAAAGACCACACGGCCCAGGCACCAGGTCACTGGCAGAGCCTGTGGCTGGCCTCACACCCGGCCTGAGGAAGCAGGAAGCAGCCCAGCGAGAGACCCACTAGTATCTTGGCCACCAGACATGGGCTTCTGTGGCGGCCCACCCCAACTGCGGCTTCTCAGGAGCTCACACCTTCTGGGGCTACCTCAGGCTCTGGAGGGCCTGGCACACACTCCTGCTGTCTTCTCAGGTCGTCCGGCTGCTGCCGCCTCTAGGCCACCTGCTCAGCTCCCAGCTCCTCAGAGTTCCCTGTGCTTGGCCACTGGAGGACCCGAGCTTGCTGGACTGGCCGTGCTTCCTATGCGAGAGGCTTTGCTATATCTTAGCTTCCTGAACCCCCCCTCCCCTCCCCCTTGTCATGGGCTGGGAGGCACCTCAGATGGTCCTTTCCTCTCCTCTTTCCCTTCCTGCCTCAAGACAAGGCACATATCCAGCATTTCCTGAGGGCTGTTCTCTCCTGGATACTGGGGGATTCTTAGGGCTCCATCCCCTCCTGGTCCGGCCACCCCAGGCCTCTCTGACTCCACCTGTCCACTTCTAAGACCAGCTTCTCCCTTCCCACCTCCAGCCCGGGCTCAGTCTTTACCTCTCCTTCACCTTCTGAGCCAGGAGATCCTGGGGCAAGGAGAGGGCACGCCTGGGGCTTGTTGTAGCTGAATCCTCTGAGCAGGAGATCCTGGAGCAGATGACCAGAGCAGTGTGTAAGACCATGGCCCAGATATCACCACTGTTCTTTCCTTCAGAATCTGAGGCCGAGCCTCTGACTTGGGGTCACTCTCCCCCATAGTATTTTCAGAGGAAACACTGCTAGGACAGATGACTGCTGGAAACACGGGCCCAGATGGTCCAGGCACAGGGTCCCTGAGCGCCGGGGCCGTAACAGTCAGGGCTGCTGAGCAGAGTGACCTCTGTTCAAATGAGGACATTGAGGGTCAAATACAGCACACAGGAGGGTGTGTTTGCTTAGGCTTATGCTGTGTCTCCACTCAGAGACCCTGGCTTCCTAACTCCAGTCTATACTACAGGCATTTCTGCCAGTGGCATTTCTGCCATTCTTTCAGAATGATGAGGATTCTTCCGAGCCTGGGGGTCAGGATGATGGCATGCCAATTCCATTTCCACCCTCTGCTGGCTGCGTGACCTCCAGAATGTTACCTGACCTCTCTGGGCATCAGTTTCTTCATCAGTCAACTGGGGGTGCCAGTGCTATCTACCTCATATGAGGCTTGAGAAGGCACTGAGATCATTCTCCCAAAGCCCCAGCACAGCATTTGGCATGTAGTGAGTGATAATTAGCCATCATGCAACATTCAGCTTCTCTGGACTGCAAATATCACTAAAACCAATGTGAACCAGAATGAGCATTAGCTATTCAAGAAACAAGCAGGCATTTAATTTACTCCCTCAGCAAATCGAAAGGTTCTGTGTCAGGACACCCTTTGGATGGTTTTCCAGAAAAAGAAGGTGACACAGATGTTGTTCTTCCCTCTGTAGAAGTTTCCCAGCCCAGAACAGGGGCAACAGAGACATTCCTCTCACCTTGAAGCTGCTCACAGGAAGCAGATGGAGCCATCTGAGTCAGGATGCTGCCGGTTCTCTTCTAGAAGGTCCAGAAGCCCAGGACTGCCCTGAACTGCAGCCTACCCAGTTTATTAAGATTCCATCTGTGGATCTCTCTCTCTATTCATTCCATATGTACACATTTGAAGACCTACATTGTGCCAGTCTGGATTATGGACAAGGACTGAATTTTAAAAATTGTGCTTGGGGAACTCAAAATAATGCCAGCATATAATAAAAGTTAAATTATACTAGAAGGTTTAGAATGAAAATCAGCAATCTCTGGTCTGAACTTCTCCAAGTTCAGTATCATTTCTAGGTGCTTATCATCCTTAATTCCTGTGGGTGTTTAGTATTTAGTTCCATTTTTCTAAATATATGCATACAAATTTTTTTATTTACCAGCTTTGGGCATTCACTTTTGAACTCTTGCCATGGTAAAAAAAAAAAAAAAAAAAAAGACAAATCTCCCATCTCCTTCCTGTTTCCTTTCCCTCCATCCTTCCAACATGGTTATTTTCCAGTTTTGTTTTGTTTTTTTAACTGAACAATAAAGAAAACATTGCTGAGCTCAGTTGTAAAACTGCATTTTTTTAAATACAACCTAGAGCTAATGACCTTTTTATTTATCTGATGTGAGGTATCTATTGTTAACCTTTTCAGTGTCTCTGCCTCTTACCTATCAATATCAATCAACACGTTGGTTTTATTTTTTTCCTCTGTTTTCTTGTTTTAAGTTGGACTTGTTGCTTGCTAAGCCTGGGACTCAAACGTCCTCTTAGGACACTTGGTCTTCGTCTTCACGCTGAGACATACTTCATTGCATGTCTCAGTTCACATCCTCATTTCTGAAATCTCTTTCTTTTTCTTCCAAAACAGCATTTGTTCTCCTGTTTTGGTGGCACCCATGCTCCAATAGCTTCTTGAGAAAGGGACCTGGGAAGTAAAATTCGCCATCCTTTTATGTCTGAAAATGTCTTTATTCTATCCTCACATTTTGTTGTAAGTTTCCCAGAGCATGAAGTTCTAATTGGAAATACTTTCTGTTGTAAAGCATTGCCCATTGACTTCTAAACTCCAGAACTGCTGGTAACCCAATGCCATTTCTGGTCTCCTGTGACCTGCTCTGTCACTTGGAAGCTCCTAAGATTTCTTCATAACAATCCCGAGTCTCTCTCATGACTTTTTTCACATCCATTAAGCTAGGGCCCAAGTGAACCCTTTTGTTCTGGAAATTCTTGCCCCTTAACCCTGGTGAGGTTTTGTGTGTAATTTCTTTGGTAATTTCTTCTTTTCCGTTTCCTCTGTCTTTGCTTTCTTGAATTACCTTTAGCTATATGTTGGACTTCCTAAAATGAAGCTCTCATTCTGTTGTAACATTGTCCCCCTATATTCTTAAAGATAACTTTTTTCTGAATGGATTCCTCATATTTCATCTTTTACCCATATATTGGTTTTTAAATTTATCACACTTTTTATTTTAATTTCTGAGAATTCATTTTTGTTCTCTGTTCCTTTTCCCAAACTCTCTTGTGTCTGGATGTGATATTTTTCTTCTCATTAGGAATGTTATAATTATAATTAGCATTGTTATAGTTTTCTTCTGTTCTCTGCATAGTCTATTTTTCTTCCTTCCTTTCTTCCCTTCCCTCTTTCTTTCCATCCTTCTTGTTTTGTCTTTGCAGTTTGGATCTGGTATTTTGTTTGGACTTCAGCCTTTAATGTCAGATGTCTGGTCTCTAATGTCAAATGTCTAGTGATCCTTGGGTACCATTTCTTACTCAGTGCATGCTCAGTTGCTCAGCTGTGTCTGACTCTTTGTGACCCACAGACTGTAGCCCACCAGGTTTCTCTGTCCCTGGGATTCTCCATGCAAGAATACTAGAGTGGGTTGCCATGCCCTCCTTCAGGGAATCTTCCCAACACAGGGATCAAACACACATCTCTTGTGGCTCCTGCATTGGCAGATGTGTTCCTTACCTCTGAGCCACCTGGGAAGAGCTCCCTAGATGCTGACTAGAGCCCTGTGTGCCTGGCCAGGCTCAGCTATTGGTGTGCTCCACTGGAGTTGGTCAGATGGCAAGCCTGCTTTTCTGTTGGGGAATACCTATATGTCAGATTTTGTTTATCTCTATTTTATGGGCTTGTTCAGATCTCCTGAGAAGACTCCTACATTCTGTTGTGGCTGTTGGCCTCCCAGAATCCAGGAGGACTGGAGAGGTGTTGTGGTCGTTTAATGTACTGGAACCTGGTGGTCCAGAGTTGATGATAAGAAAGTGAAAGAGAGAAAGAAGCTAGTATTCCCTCGTTTATGCAGAGAACCAATAAAACTCTAGAACAAGGCTTGCACCACTCACAAAGGCACAGAGCGTCCTCTCGAGGAGGTCTTGAAAGCCCAGGCAGGAGAGTGAGCTTGGCGGGTTTCCACACTCCAGAGCATTAGCTGGAGGGGGAGAGAGAGAGGGAAAGAGAGAAAGAGAAAAAAGACACGGGGACCCAAGTCTCTGGTGGAGCAAGGGTGTTTTAGTGATCTTTTTGTGAGTATATATAGGGCAGTTGCAACGGCACGCAGAGCATGGCCGAGAGGAGCTACCCCACGTCCAAGGTCAGGGATGGTGGCCGAGAGTGACAGGCTGCGACAGCACAGGAGCAGCCGAGAGGAACTACCCCAACCCGAGGCCAGGGGTGGCAGCCAGGAGGAGCTGCCCCATGCCCGAGGCCAGTGTTGGCAGCTGGGAGCAGCAACCCCACGCCCAAGGCCAGGGGTGGAGGCCAGGAGGAGCAGCCCCACGCCCAAGGCCAGGGGTGGAGGCCAGGAGGAGCAGCCCCACGTCCAAGGAGCAGTGGCTGCGCGGGTGCCAGAGGGCCTAGAGAAGCTATTCCACCTTCAAGATCAGGAGGGGCATCAGTGAGGAGATGTCCCTCATCCAAGGTAAGGAGCAGTGGCTGCACTTTGCTGGAGCAGCCGTGAAGAGATATCCCACGTCCAAGGTAAGAGAAACCCAAGTAAGATGGTGGGTGTTGCAAGAGGCCATCAGAGGGCAGACACACTGAAACCATACTCACAGAAAACTAGTCAATCTAATCATACTAGGACCACAGCCTTGTCTAACTCAATGAAACTAAGCCATGCTCTGTGGGGCCACCCAAGATGGGTGGGCAGGGTGGAAAAAGTCTGACACAATGTGGTCCACTGGAGAAGGGAATGGCAAACCACTCCAGTATTCTTGCCTTGAGAACCCCATGAACAGTATGAAAAGGCAAAATGATAGAATACTGACAGAGGAACTCCCCTGGTCAGTAGGTGCCCAATATGCTACTGGAGATCAGTGGAGAAATAACTCCAGAAAGAATGAAGGGATGGAGCCAAAGCAAAAACAATACCCAGTTGTGGATGTGACTGGTGATAGAAGCAAGGTCCAATGCTGTAAAGAGCAATATTGCATAGGAACCTGGAATGTCAGGTCCATGAATCAAGGCAAATTGGAAGTGGTCAAACAGGAGATGGCAAGAGTGAATGTTGACATTCTAGGAATCAGCGAACTAAATTGGACTGTAATGGGTGAATTTAATTCAGATGACCATTATATCTACTACTGCAGGCAGGAACTCCTTAGAAGAAATGGAGTAGCCATCATGGTCAAAGAAAGAGTCAGAAATGCAGTACTTGGATGCAATCTCAAAAACAACAGAATGATCCCTGTTCATTTCCAAGGCAAACCATTCAATATCACAGTAATCCAAGTCTATGCTCCAACCAATAATGCTGAAGAAGCTGAAGTTGAACGGTTCTATGAAGACCTACAAGACCGTTTAGAACTAACAACACAAAAAGATGTCCTTTTCATTATAAGGGACTGGAATGCAAAAGTAGGAAGTCAAGAAACACCTGGAGTAACAGGCAAATTTAGCCTTGGAATACGGAATGAGGCAGGGCAAAGACTAATAGAGTTTTGCCAAGAAAATGCACTGGTCATAACAAACACCCTCTTCCAACAACACAAGAGAAGACTCTACACATGGGCATCACCAGATGGTCAACACTGAAATCAGATTGATTATGTTCTTTGCAGCCAAAGATGGAGAAGCTCTATACAGTCAACAAAAACAAGACCAGGAGCTGACTGTGGCTCAGATCATGAACTCCTTATTGCCAAATTCAGACTGAAATTGAAGAAAGTAGGAAACCACTAGACCATTCAGGTATGACCTAAATCAAATTCCTTATGATTATACAGTGGAAGTGAGAAATAGATTTAAGGGACTAGATCTGATAGATAGAGTGCCTGATGAACTATGGACGGAGGTTTGTGACATTGTACAGGAGACAGGGATCAAGACCATCCCCATGGAAAAGAAATGGCAAAAAGCAAAATGGCTGTCTGAGGAGGCCTTACAAATAGCTGTGAAAAGAAAAGAAGCAAAAAGCAAAGGAGAAAAGAAAAGATATATGCATCTGAATGCAGAGTTCCAAAGAATAGTAAGAAGACATAAGAAAGACTTCCTTAGTGATCAATGCAAAGAAATAGAGGAAAACAACAGAATGGGAAAGACTAGAGATCTCTTCAAGAAAATTAGAGATACCAAGGGAACATTTCATGCAAAGATGGGCTCGATAAAGGACAGAAATGGCATGGACCTAACAGAAGCAGAAGATATTAAGAAGAGGTGGCAAGAATACACAGAACTGTACAAAAAGATCTTCATGACCCAGATAATCACAATGGTGTGATCACTCATCTAGAGCCAGACATCCTGGAATGTGAAGTCAAGTGGGCTTAGAAAACATCACTACAAACAAAGCTAGTGGAGGTGATGGAATTCCAGTGGAGCTGTTTCAAATCCTGAAAAATGATGCTGTGGAAGTGCTGCACTCAATATGCCAGCAAATTTGGAAAACTCAGCAGTGGCCACAGGACTGGAAAAGGTCAGTTTTCATTCCAATCCCAAAGAAAGGCAATGTCAAATAATGCTCAAACTACTGCACAATTGCACTCATCTCACAAGCTAGTAAAGTAATGCTCAAAATTCTCCAAGCCAGGCTTCAGCGATACATGAACCATGAAAACTTCCAGATGTTCAAGCTGGTTTTAGGAAAGGCAGAGGAACCAGAGATCAAATTGCCAACATCCTCTGGATCATGGAAAAAGCAAGAGTTCCAGAAAAACATCTATTTCTGCTTTATTGAGTATGCCAAAGCCTTTGACTGTGTGGATCACAAAAACTGTGGAAAATTCTGAAAGAGATGGGAATGCCAGAGCACCTGACCTGTCTCAGAGAAGACTCTTGAGAGTCCCTTGGACTGCAAAGAGATCCAACCAGTCCATCCTGAAGGAGATCAGCCCTGGGATTTCTTTGGAGGGAATGATGTTGAAGCTGAAACTCCAGTACTTTGGCCACCTCATGAGAAGAGTTGACTCATTGGAAAAGACTCTGATGCTGGGAGGGATTGGGGGCAGGAGGAGAAGGGGATGACAGAGGATGAGATGGCTGGATGGCATCACAGACTTGATGGATGTGAGTCTGAGTGAACTCCTGGAGCTGGTGATGAACAGGGAGGCCTGGTGTGCTGCGATTCATGGGGTTGCAGAGTCAGACACGACTGAGTGACTGAACTGAACTGATAGGCTGTTATAAAAGGACTTCCTTTTGACAATGATAAAGATCAGAATACCAAAGGTACAGCAACCTTACCAAGGAAACAAGGAATTAGGAATGGTCATAAGGTCAGAAGACAATCCATATCTCAAGAAAGAGGGTGGTGACTGAGCAGTTTTGTTGTAAGGAGAATGTTTACTGAAGGAAATCCACGCATGTGTTTTATCTCATGACCTCAGTCCTGGGAGCAGCATGCCACTCCACTCGTTCCCATTACCAGGAACTGATAAGGAACAGAGGATTTATGAGAGACAGAAAACAGCACACAGGAATCCTCCTGTTAAATGTTCCCCGACAGAGGGGAGACACCTGAGAGAGGTTTCAGAAGTGGAATCCACAGGACTTGTTTTTCCCTGAAGTTACTAATTTTTTGTTGGCTTGTTTCTTACTTAGTTTCCACATGCTTACGACAAATTCTCGCTCAAATTTCCAACAAAACATAAAAATGCGCTCGATTCTGTCAACCTCCTTAGATAAGCTAAAAGTGTGATTTTCTTTTTGAAAGACATGCTCCTTAGAACCTCCTATTTCTGCCTGGAAGTGATACTCTCCACGTCTGTCCCCCAGTTAAGGAGAATCATTTTAGAGCTGTCCTTTATCATCCTGAGGATTTACTTCTCTTTCTCATGAGCTGACCTCACTATGTCTTGGATCCAATGCCTTTCTATTTTCTAGCTAACTTCCTCATTTTAGGGTAGCACATTCTCCAGTAACTACCTAAGAAATGTACACAGGAGATAGATTTTGTGAGTCATTGAATGTCTGAATATGTATTTATTTTACCTTTTATTTAGTCTATTTTACTTACATGATGGATAGTTGGGCTAGATATGGAATTCTATGTTTCAAATAAAATGTCTCTAAGTTTTAAAGACATTTCTTCATTGTTTTCTAGTTTCCAGTATTGCTGTTGAGAAGTCTAATGTCATTCTAAGTCTTTGTCCTTTGCACAAGACTTGTCATTCTCGTTTTCCCTAAATTTTTCAGGATTTTTTTTCCCTTTTGTCTCTGCTGCTCTGTGCCTGGAATGAATGAATCTTTTACAATTCTTTGCTGCTAAGTTCTCATGAGTGCTTTCAATGTAGAGACTCATATCCTTCAGTTCTAGAAAAGCTTCTTGTATCATCTTTGAAAATTTTCTCCCCCTTTATTCTTTCTGATTTCTCTTTCTAGAACTTCTGTCACTAAGATAATTTGAACTTCCAATTTCTTATTTTTTATCTCTTACTTTCCAACTTGTCATTTTGTTCTATTTTTTGAAAAAATGTTTTCAAACTCTCTTTCAGCTCTTCCACTGATTTTTAGCTAAAATATTTTTCTTTTTTACTTTCCATGAGCTAGTGCTTATTTTTGAAAGTTTCCTTAAAAAAATAGCACTCTATACTTTTTTCTCCCATAGATGCAATATAGTCTATCACTTTTCAGAGGATATTATCTATACTTTTTGCTTTTTCCTTCCTACTTATCTCTGTTTCTCTGTTTCTTTCTTTATCTGCCCGATGCCTTTCTTGCTCCCCACTCCTTGTTTAATGCCTTTCACATTGAAGGCATTTCTAGTATGTCTGGGGATCCTTGGCAGGAGTTCATTTAAGAAAGAGGCACCCACCATCTGATCGCAGACTCTGTGGACAGGGCTTGTCCTCAGAGGTGCTTTCCTGGGGGATCAGGTGATGAGCTCATGCTACTATCTCTAGATTTTTCCTCTTGAGCTGATTGGTTTCTCCAGAGAGGGGCTCTCTCCTATCCTACTGAGAGTCTTTTCAGTGGAGTAGCAGCTGGGACTGGAGATCCACCATTCTGTAGGCAATCCCTCATTTTCAGTACGGCACTTCATCTCCTGCCCCCACTGCTCAGGCCCAGTGTCACTAAGAAATTCTCTTTCCATCCTCAGCTAGTAGGGAAGAAATTTGCAGAGAGAAGGGGGTGGGAGAGGGTGGGTTTAAGTCCTTTCTTAAAGGGACTTTCACTGTGTCTCGCTCATCCTCACTCCTGCTTTCAGAGGCGTCTGGCCGCTCTCTGTCCTGAGGCTTTCCAGGCATCAAGGTAGAATCTGGCTCGCTTCTTGCTGCTTTCTACTGGCACGTATGTATTCACTTTCTTAACTTTGCCAAGGCAGTTACTGCTGGGCCATCCACTTTCCCCTTTCCCAAACTGTACCATGTTGTACTGCCTCAAGCTGTGCTTTCCATGATCGTTCTGTCCATACCTGTCTTGTTCAGAATCAAGAAGTAGAGCTGAGGGAGGGGAAACAGTTGGCTAAAGGATGCTTGCTGACCTCTGCCCTTCTTCCATCACCCATCAAGTCCCCACCTTCCCGCCCCAGCATCTTCTCCCTCCACGGGTATTCAGGGCCCTCATGGTGTTGACTGCTGACTGCCACAAGTTGCTCCATCCTAAGGGGATGCCTCTGAGGGTAGATGCCCTAAGCTTCAGTGGTGACTATTCTGACATCTGGCCATACTCTGGGAAAACAGTGTTGTGTTAACACAACACTGGCTGTCCTGAATTTCCCTTGGAGGGAGTACATGGGTGGTGCCCAGGATTGGTCAAGGAGTCCAAGGACTCCCTCCCTCATCTATCCCAGCTCAGATAGCAATCCAATCCCCAGCTTAGACCTTTGAGTAATAAATGCCACTCTCAGGGGTCCACTCCTCAGAGTAAGGCAGTGCTAAAATGCTTCAATTCCGGGAAAGACCTGATTGAAGCCTTACCAGTCATGTCATCCTCGGTGTGAATGAGAGCCTCCCGCCTTCCCGAGCTCAGCTCTTAATGATGAGGGTGGGAATGCAGGGCACCCGAGAGGAAAATGATTTTGCTGGAAGTCACACAGTGGGAGTGAGGCTGAGATAGGAAGCCTGAACCTACAGTGGTCCTCTGGGCCATGCACCACTCGCTCTGACCTCAGCCTGCTACCCCAGGATGGAGGTGGACTAGGTGGAGACTGTGGAGAAGTTTCTGGGATGGATGTAAGTTGTGGGGGAGGATTCGGGAATGGAGGCAAAACCCACCCCGCCCACTCTGCCTTGAGCTGGTTGTGGATCCTTGGTTCCCTCTCTTCTGAGGGGCTGTGGAGAAGGTATGTCTCTACTTGCCTCCCTGGCTGTTGTTCTGACACTGGCTGTTACCCTCTTTCCTTCTAGCTGAGGGTGGAGCTTTTGTTGTTGTTTTTGCCGTGTTTTTGGCATCCAGGGTGAACCCTGGTTGTCATGGCAACCCCAGCAGAGGGAAGGAGGGAGAGGGCCTGAGGGAGGCGAATTTATTCCACCGTCAGCTGGTTCTCCAAGAGGGGATCTGCTGCGGACGGAGACTGAGGGGCCTCTCCCTTTCTGGCCCAACTCCGAGCTGGCTTCTGCACCACCACTTCTCCATGCTTCTTCTCTTGGGGGCGACATGGGCTTTCCCTGCTGCCACATGACATTCTGGGTCTTTTGAAGGATACCCTAGTGGGGGTGGAGAAAGGGAGGGAGAGTCCCAGAGAAACATCCAGGACCTGGGAACTTGTGCTGACCTCTTAATCCTGTTGGGGCAGTGGCCATGGGGTGGGCCAGTGCTAGGAAGTCCTCTGGGTGGCCTGAGAACAGAAACTCAATCACTATAGGCCTTGGGCCAGGAAGTCAAATAAGAGCACAGGACCATCGTTTGATGGTGAAATATCTTTCTAAGGACATCGTCTCCTTTGCTATTTTCTTCTTAAAACATATGTCCCTCCCATTCACTTCTCCACTTCTGACAGTGACACACTGACAGAGTAACAGCTTTCTATGAAAACAACAGCATATGACTGGCGATAAATGGCATCTGGCATTAGGGATGAGGGACGATGGGGAATGGTGGGGACCATGGCCAAATGGAGAGACCTTTTTCAGGATGATGGGCCCTGTGCATGACCACCCTGGTTGACTGCTGCCGTGTGGACATCCAGGTCAATTGCTCAGAAGTCAGGAATCCATTTTATGTGAAGTCTCCTGAATGTTACCTTTTTCCTCACTGTAATCCTGTGCCCACCTAGATCCAGGACTTCTGAAGATCATAGACAAAGAGGCCCCTGTGATCACTTAAACAGTTGAAGTGGGTCAGGCCTCTAGAAATGATCTCATTTGCCTCGTCCTATTACAGACAGAGAAACTGGGGCAGAGACCTGCCTGGCTAATGGCACTGAATGAGTTAGTGGCAGGGCTGCAGCTGGAGGTACTCAAGGTGGATAAACAGAAAGACAGCCCAGGTCCTACATGCACTGCAGGACCACTCGATGAGCACCTGGCCCCGAAGGATCAGATGGGCTGAGAAGACCTAGGGATCGTATCACTTTAGCTCATATTTATTAGGACAGGCATCCGTCTTGGTTCTTTACATGTATATGTTGAATAAGCAGGACTTGCCTACTGAAAATAAATTTATTTTTGGATCTCATATTCTCTTTAAAATGTATTTTCAAGGAGGTCTTCTCTTGCTCCAGTGAAAACTCAGGCTGGTCCTATGCGTTTTCCACTCACTCTTAGGCCACAGAGGAGACATGAATTAAAACTGAAATTGATTTAACAGCACTTTCCCCCTGGCCCAACTCAGGTATGGAATGTGCTGTGGGAAGAGAGAATTTGTTCTTCTGCTAGTGCTTCTCCCCTCCTTCAGCCTTTGTCCAGCTTGCTAGCCATTTCCCGACTCCTCCTGGCTGTGGGAGGACGGGAGGGAGGTGGGGCTGACAAGGGGAGGAAAGCCTTGCTGGAGCTGGCACCACCATGAACTGACCTTGTATTCTCTGAGCTCAGCAGATGGGTAAAGCCAGTTCCTCCTTTGCAGTCCCTGGAGGGGGCGGGGGGGCATCTCTATTCTGTGGCCTGGGGAAGGAGATGGCACCAATCACAGCGGGTAGCAATGCCCACCCCAAAGCCCACCATCTAGCCACAGGTGTCCCCCAATCAATTGGACCATCCCCAGTAACTTGGTCTGTATCAATGTTTTATGCCAGAACCACTTCCCCGCTGCATGACCTTGTTAAAGACCTTCGGTAATCTCTTTTGGTCTTAGTTGTTCTCATCTGTAACATAAAAAGGTCCATACCTTGCCTTCCTGCTGGTAAGGAGCCAGGTCCTCTGGAGGGCATGGGTGAGAGAGGAAACCTCTTTCCTGGCTCCCACCTGGGCATTCCCTTCACAAGGTCTCTGAGTTCCGGTCCCCATGAGACTCTCCACTGCCTGCCTGGGGGCCTCTCCCAATCTCTGAGGTCTCCCCTGCACCTCCAAGCACTGGACTCCTAGCCTCATCCACACTTCCTCCCCAGTACCAACAGCGGAGCAAGAGAAGCCACTGGCTGGGGGTAAGGAAGGGGCAGGAATTGATGTCTGGTGGGTCTCTGGACTGCCTCTTCTTTCTTGTCCTCCATCTCCTAACCCCACCCTGTCACCAGGCACAGACCCTGCTCTTGGTAAACTGGCCATGGAGGAAGGTGAGGACCCCAAGGGGCCAAATCAGTGTTTGGATGTGGGGTACAGGGGTGTAAGGTGGGGGAGCGGACTCATCACCAGGAGTCCCTGCTCCTCCCCCAGGACTCAACAGCTGTGTCATTGAGGTCAGGAAGCCACATGGATTCTCAGATGAGATGGGGCAGGTCAGATTAACCCAGAAACACAGAAGAATCCCCCGAAACCTTTGCCCCAACCCCTAGGCTCCGGCAGGCCTCCCTGCTGGTGCCTCTGGTCCAGCCCTTCGAGCACTCTAGGGGCGGTCACCTTCCTTTGAGGCCCTGGGCTGGGCTATATCTGTTTCCCCTGCTATACTCCAGCCCTGGGTCTCCTACCTGGCCCAGTGTGGCCATTCGACCACTCATTGCTGAATGAGTGAATACATCTGGTAGGATGAGCGGAGGAGAGAGGGGAGGGGCGGGAGCCCTGGAGGAAGGGCTGGGTGTGAGTGCCAGTTCTGTCCAGCTGGGTCCATTTCTGCCTGGCGGGAAATATGGGGGTGGGGTGGGCTCTGAGGATAAGGCTCCCTGCTCTAGTGTGTGGGGCTTGCCCCAGGCTGACTGCTCTGCCACTAGCCTGAGGGCGACAGCTCAGCCCCACTCCTCTCAGTCTGCCCGGGTCTAGGGGTGGGGGCAGGGGTTGCTCTGGGAGAAAGGGGGGCAGGTGGAGGAAGCCAGGGGGAGGACCAGGTGGGCACAGAGACCAGAAGAAGAGAGAGACTCAGAAGGAGGGAGACTGAAGCAGGGATGGGGGATCTGGAGGGGTTTCCTTTCCCAGTCCCTCATGCCTTGGCTGAGAAAGCACAATCTGCCTATTTGTGCCTCTCCTTCAGGAACCACTTCCTGGTTCACTGACCCTAGCCATCTCCTCTGCAGATGGGTGAGGACCACCACAGCGCCTTCCATAGGCTGTGGGCTCCCAGGAAGACACTGATCCATGCCTGGGGGGTGGCTGACCAGAGCCATTCAGGCTCACCCTCTTAGTCCTTAGACTCAAGAGGCCAAGGCAGTGAAGAGTGTGGCATGCTGAGAGATGAGAGGTCCTGGGTTCTAATCCCTGACAGTTGTTCACTAGGTGCCTCTATGTGCCAGTTGCTTAAGCGCAATCTGCCTCAGTTTGCCCATCTGTAAACTGGAGATAATAATCAGACCATTTCATGGTGATGTTGTGAGAGTTGAATAATCCAAGGAAAGCACTGAGCCTGGGACAGCATAAGGTCTCTGTAAATATGTGCTGTTTTTACTTGGGGCTCTCTGAATGGACTTGGGACAACAAGCAAACATTTAACATCTGCATGTTGGTGATCATATCCACCGAAGGGAGAGAATGACCCTGGCTCAGACTGCCTGCCAAGTATGGCAACAGAACTCAAGCTGATGATGGATGGGAAAGCTAATAATTTCCAGTAATTCCAACGGCCTCCTCCTTGGTTTTTATATTATTTCCAATCTTCACTTAGTCCTTTGAAGAAGATGTAAATGCCCATTAGACAGATGAGGAGACTGAGGCTTGGGGAAGGTAGGTGGTTTGCCTAGGCTCACAGGCCCTGCTGGGAACAGCAGGGAGGGCTCTTCTAGATTCCCACCTGGGGAGGGGACTGGGGTGTCTAGTGTGAGAGCAAGAGGAAGAGGAGGGCTTCTGCTTCATCTCTGCCCAGTAACCATCTCCATGTGTCCCACACACTGCTTCCTGCTGATTCTGAACAGCAGGTCTCAGATCTCCCTGCCACAATCACCTGTCTATTTGAGGAGAAAATTGGACTGAAATGGTCTGGAGCATTCAGCCTACAGTTTAGGAGAAGGGAGGGTGGGAGAGATGATCAGGATCAGGGAGGAAGAGAGCAGCTTCTGAATTGATGTTTGCACTGCCAGGGCCTCAGAAGGTAACAGTCCCAGGCCCAGGTCCATGTTTGGGGAGGAGGTAAATGCCAGGAGTCAGAGGACTTAGACCCAGGCTCCCAGCTGCAAGACCTGAGCTCCCAAACTGCTTCCCCAGGAAGATGTGGTGTAAAACCCATCCAAGACCACTGGGATCCCAGAGTTTTCTTCTGAGAACAATAAATGTAGTTGTCCAGGCCAAGGAGAGGTAGAGGGCATGAGTAGTCTTTCTGGATGTTGAAGGAGACCCTGCTCTACACTCTGTCCTCTAAGTCCTGGTCTTCACTTTATTGGCCTCCTGGAAACACTGGGATGGAGACCTGTGACCTATCCTTCAGGAAGCCGCTGGCTGGTAGGGAGACCAGGCTCACCAGCTTGTCAGTCAGAGAAGAGCCCAGGCTGAGGTGAGAGCCAGGCTGGAGGGGAGAGCTCAGCCCTTTGGGACACGGGAGTTCAGAGAAGGGAGGTCCATGGGGGGTTGAGGCTGTTGGGAAACTCCTCTAGGAGGGTGGATAGAGCTTGTCTTTCAAGACTTGGACATAAGAACTGAGGCAGAAGAGCCTCATTGGAGGCTATTATCTTGCAACATGAGTTGGGGCAAAAGTTGAGAATAAACCAAGAAAGGATGGAGGAAGGTGAAGGAAAACTTCACCTGCTTCATCTGATTGGATCAAAGAAGTTTGGCATGGAGAGTAAGTCAGGAAAGAGAAAACAGACCTGGGAGCTGATGGCAGAGAGTTAGATGTGATGCAATGGGAAATAGGGAGCCACTGAGGATTTTAGAGCAAGGGTATGGCTTGGTCAGATTAACAGGTGGCAAAACTCATTGAATTCCTGGTGGGACAGTGGCCGGAGAGTAAAGGCCTGGTACCTGCAGGGAAGATGTTGCAACTGGTAGAAGGTAATAGTCCCTGGCTTGCGCAATTCCTTACGGTCGGAAAAGAGAAACAAAATGCCTTTCTAATGTAAATGAGGGACAGGACTAGTTGGATTAGATCAGAATAAGAGTGACCTATGTAGAAGAGGCTAATTCTTAACTAGGTTTCTGATTTGGGCAATTAGGTCATTTACAAGGACTGAGAATGCAGAGATGAGCTGGATTTTGGACTGGCTGACTGCCAAGTATCTGTGAGGCATCAATGTGAAGATGCCCAATAGATAGTTGGATAGATAGGAGTGCGGCTCAAATGATGGCTTTGTGCTCATTGGTAAATAGATTGGGATACAGAGTGGTGCTCAGTGGGGTGGGCGTGGGTGTTCAGTAGGAGTATCAGAGTCCATGGGGGACATCTCTACCCCCTCTCACAGAGACTGTGCTATGACTAAAAGTGCTGCTGCAGAGTAAGCAGGGGGCAGGGACACAGCCCAGGGCCACCACCATTTAATGGGGGAGCAGAG
Source organism: Nanger dama (assembly GCA_917880005.1). Classification (NCBI taxonomy): domain Eukaryota; kingdom Metazoa; phylum Chordata; class Mammalia; order Artiodactyla; family Bovidae; genus Nanger; species Nanger dama. The sequence goes on from CAKJTW010000022.1 coordinate 32,561,340, forward strand.
GAGGAGTGGCAATGGTAGACAGAGTGTCTGATGAGCTATGGACAGAGGTTCGTGACATTGTACAGGAGACAGAGATCAAGACCATCCCCATGGAAAAGAAATGCCAAAAAAACAAAATGGCAGTCTGAGGAGACCTTACAAATAACTGTGAAAAGAAGAGAGGCAAAGAGCAAAGGAGAAAAGGAAAGATATAGGCATCTGAATGCAGAGTTCCAAAGAACAGCAAGAAGAGATAAGAGAGCCTTCTTCAGCGATCAGTGCAAAGAAATAGAGGAAAACAACAGAATGGGAAAGACTAGAGATCTCTTCAAGAAAATTAGAGATACCAAGGGAACATTTCATGCAAAGATGGGCTCGATAAAGGACAGAAATGGCATGGACCTAACAGAAGCAGAAGATATTAAGAAGAGGTGGCAAGAATACACAGAACTGTACAAAAAAGATCTTCATGACCCAGATAATCATGATGATGTGATCACTCATCTAGAGCCAGACATCCTGGAATGTGAAGTCAAGTGGGCCTTAGGAAGCATCACTATGAACAAAGCTAGTGGAGGTTGATGGAATTCCAGTGGAGCTGTTTCAAATCCTGAAACATGATGCTGTGGAAGTGCTGCACTCAATATGCCAGCAAATTTGGAAAACTCAGCAGTGGCCACAGGACTGGAAAAGGTCAGTTTTCATTCCAATCCCAAAGAAAGGCAATGCCAAAGAATGCTCAGACTACTGCATAATTGCACTCATCTCACACGCTAGTATAAAGTAATGCTCAAAATTCTCCAAGCCAGGCTTCAGCAATACGTGAACCATGAACTCTCTGATGTTCAAGCTGGTTTTAGGAAAGGCAGAGGAACCAGAGGTCAAATTGCCAACATCCACTGGATCATGGAAAAAGCAAGAGAGTTTCAGAAAAACATCTATTTCTGCTTTATTGACTATGCCAAAGCCTTTGTGTGGATCACAAAAACTGTGGAAAATTCTGAAAGAGATGGGAATACCAGACCACCTGACCTGCCTCTTGAGAAATCTGTATGCAGGTCAGGAAGCAACAGTTAGAACTGGACATGGAACAACAGACTGGTTCCAAATAGGAAAAGGAGTATGTCAAAGCTGTATATTGTCACCCTGCTTATTTAACTTTTATGCAGAGTACATCATAAGAAACGTTGAACTGGAAGAAACACAGGCTGGAATCAAGATTGCCAGGAGAAATATCAATAACCTCAGATATGCAGATGACACCACCCTTATGGCAGAAAGTGAAGAGGAACTAAAAAGCCTCTTGATGAAAGTGAAAGAGGAGAGTGAAAAAGTTGGCTTAAAGCTCAACATTCAGAAAAGGAAGATCATGGCATCCAGTCCCATCACTTCATGGGAAATAGATGGAGAAACAGTAGAAACAGTGTTAGACTTTATTTTTTTGAGCTCCAAAATCACTGCAGCCATGAAATTAAAAGACGCTACTCCTTGGAAGAAAAGTTATGACCAACCTAGATAGTATATTCAAAAGCAGAGACGTTACTTTACCGACTAAGTTCTGTCTAGTCAAGGCTATGGTTTTTCCTGTGGTCATGTATGGATGTGAGAGTTGGACTGTGAAGAAGGCTGAGCACTGAAGAATTGATGCTTTTGAACTGTGGTGTTGTAGAAGACTCTTGAGAGTCCCTTGGACTGCAAGGAGATCCAACCAGTCCATTCTGAATGAGATCAACCCTGGGATTTCTTTGGAAGGGCTGATGCTGAAGCGGAAACTCCAGTACTTTGGCCACCTCTGAGAAGAGTTGACTCATTGGAAAAGACTCTGATGCTGGGAAGGATTGGGGGCAGGAGAAAAAGGGGACGACCGAGGATGAGATGACTGCATGGCATCACGGACTCGATGAATGTGAGTCTGAGTGAACTCCTGGAGTTGGTGATGGACAGGGAGGCATGCTGTGATTCATGGGGTCGCAAAGAGTTGGACACGACTGAGTGACTGAACTGAACTGAACTGAACTGAACTAAAGGAAGTTCAGGGTCAGAGTCATAGGCGTCTGTGTTGCCAAGGGGAGTGCAGTGAGGTGTGGGTTGCAGCATGGGGTCAGCTGATGGCAGAGCCCATGCTCCAGAACCAAGTCACTCCTGCTGTGGCTGATGCCCACTGTTTCTGCAGATTGTCCTGGAAGGAATGTGGGGTGCACTACTGTGGGCCTCCAAAGCCCCAGGGATGCCCTCCATCTTGTGCTCATGGGAAGAGGCAGCCAGCGAGCCAGGATCTCTCCCTCTCCTAGCCTGTTTGTCCCGGGTCTCGGCCATCTGTCTTCTCGGCCCTCCTAATCCCTTTCCTCCCTGCCTCACACTTTCAGGGCCAGAAGACTAGGCTACCCGGGCCTGAGTGTGTTACCAGTTCCTGCAGCCCACCCCGGGGCCCCAGAGCTCCCCCATTCCAAGGGGCCAGAAGTACCATGCAGACTGAACCCAAATTTTACGCTGCAGTTCTGACCTCCTATGGCATGAACAAGCCATTCTTGGGCTTGTGAAGGAGTGAATAGTCTTTGAGGGCAGGCATAGGCTGGGCCCAGTTCTGAGGTGACAAAGTGTACTAGTGAGTTGGCCACTGGGACCCTGGCTGGGAGAGCGGATGGTCTCTGCCACCCACCCGATGGCTGAGGGAGGCAGCCAGCAGCGGGGGCGTTGGGCAGCTGAAGGCACAGCTCCTGAGGTCCACATAGGGGATGCCTGGCGGTCTGGGCAGTGGCTGAGTCATCTCTGAAGCTGCTGTGGCTGGAACATCCAGTGCCCACTGGTAGACAGGAGCTTATCTGGGCCACCCGCTGCCGGCCTGTGTCTGATGTGATCTCCTGGAGGAGACTGTGTCCCTGGCACTGGTCTGCAGCACGGAGGCCTTGCAGAGCTGGGCGGAGGTGGTGAGGAGGCCTCTGAAACCTCTGGCCTAGGACCAACACACAAGACTCGGGTCTTAGAGGCACAGGGTGATGAGTTCTTATCCAAAGAGATCCAAAGTTCCTTTGCTTCTATTTCAGCAACCCCTGCCAGATAGCTCCAAACTATAGCTGCTTCCCTAAGGGACGCTCATATCTCCCGTCTTGGGCTCAACAAGATCAGAAATACCTAGCTATGCCCAGAATGGAGGCTTGCTGTGGGTAGGTGGTCTGGCAACATGGAGAGAGGTCGGGAGCTTTAAATATGGAGACCTGGAGAATGTCTTGCCTGGTGTGGGTTTTCAAACATTTTTAGCAGCGGCTCAAGTACATGAAAGTAGTCACAGTAACTGCCCTGGGGCGTGAGGGGCCGGGGTCCCTCTTGACCCCACAGCAGCCCCTGGAGTGTCTCTGATTAACACCTGCAACTCCAGGTAGCAGTCTGAAAAGCCGTATGTATCAGCTTCAATCTCTGCATGATGTTCAGCCTCCCTGGTTTACAGATAGGCACGCTGAGACTTGAAGAGGAGGAACGATCTACATGAGGTTGTTTGTGGCAAAGCAGAGGACATGAACCCCGGTTCCTGCATCCCCGCCTGGGGCCTCCCAGCTGCCTGAGAGAACTCCATCTTCCTGACTGCTGATTGGATTCCAACAGCTCTGTTTTAAAGAATAATTTTATTGTGCTAATTATGCATCTCAATATTCTAAACCATCTTACATCTGCTTTGGAAGCAGGCAGAGTGAAGGTTGTCAATGCATATGTAAAATCATTATGCTCCTTTTTTCCCCTGTGGGAAGAAATAAAAGGATGAATCTGGTCCCTGCCCTTGATAAGCTCACAGTCTGGGTGGGGTGTTGGGGGAGAGAGGGTGGCAGACTCTGGGTCCACCCTCAAAAGCTGCAGACAGACTGGGGAGAGGGGCAGTAAGGCAGACACCACCAGGGCATCATTCTGGCTAGCTGCAGAGCAGAGACATAGTCATAGTTCCTGTGTCTTTGGCTCGAATGCTATTAAGACTGTGGATTCTGCCACTTAATAGCTATGACCTCAGACAAGTTTGTTCACATCTTTGTGCCTCAGTTTCCTCATCTGAGTGTAAAGATTATAAAAGCACAAACCTCAAAGAGCTATTATGAAATTTATCATGTATCAGTTCATGCAAAACTCTTAGCACTGCACTTGGCATGTGGTAAATGCCGCTAACAGTCAGCTGATGATGGTAATATGACTGGGTTCCCACGGGCTCAGCTGGGGTGTCTACCCTGAAGGAGGGGCTGTGGGGTGAGCTGTCCCAGGGGCAGCACTTCTTGCCTGAGGCTTGGTCATTAGAACCTTGACTGAATATAGAGGAAAGTGTGCTGGCCCCAGAAGCAAGAGGCTTGGAACTCAGATCCTTACTCTGCCACTGGGGCAGTTCTGTTTCTTTCCTGAGCCTCAGTTTTTGCAGCTGTAAGATGGGGAGCATTATACCAAACACACCATGGTGCTGTGAGTGTTAGATCAAATCAATGTGTGAAATGCTTATCACTTTACCTGGCATGCTGGAAGAGGCATTTGGAAAATATTAGTTCTCCTTCTAAAAAGAACAGGTAGGAGAACCCTGGGTAATGCATCACACAAGGTTCCTCTTCAGAGTTTGGGGAGAAGTTGGCAGTGGCAGCACCAGGAGCTAATAGAGATGGGAGCAAGCGGAGAAGTCTGGTGAGACATTGGAAACTTTCATTTTCATTCACTGAACACTTGGACAAGAACTGTGACTGGCCCCTGGGCTGGTCCTGGGAAGATATAATCTCTGCCTGCAGGAGCTCCTGGCCTGGAGGAAGCCGGGTGAAGATGTCCCCTTAACTGAACACCATGTCAAGTGTAGCTATTAACAGGGGCTGAGGGCCCTTTAAGCTAGAGATGGTGGAGGTTTTGTTTTGTTTTGGTTGGTTGGGCTTTGAGAGACAGCTTTGATAGAAGACATTTTGGTAGGACAGGCAGGTTGGAGGGCATGCCAGGCGCAGGGAGCTCATGGGCAAGGGGAGGGGTGGGGAATTATGAATGGTGTTTGGTAGACTGAATGAAGGTCTAAATTGTGAAGTTTTCTTCCCCAAAAGGAGGCAAGCCTGAAACTCTGCTCCATCCCCACCAGTTACTTAGATCACCCTATTCAACCGGATCAGAATTCTTCCTGGAGGAATTTCTTAATATACAGACCAAAGCTGTAGGGCTGCACAGGGAAATATGGACTGCAAGTTCATCACAGGCCTTGGGAGGGGTCAGAGAAGGCTGTGGTGAGCCTGTGTAGAGTCAGCCTAGGCCTGGAAGTCTTCTCGGAGGAGGTGATATATATGGAAACCTGCCCTTGTGTCAGGAGAAAGCCAAGCTAAACAGATGATCATTTACTTCGTACTGCATATCAGAGCTGAGAGTTTCCCTCAGATTACTTCTCACTAAGAAGACAGGCCTCTTTTCAGGCATGGCAGTTCTGTTTTCCCCAGATGAGGATAATCAGCTTGTTTGGGAGTCAGGCTGACAGCTCAGGCAGCAGGCAGGGGCTGGGGGCGGGAGGCCCCGGGCTGCAGGCAGCTCTGAGGGAACCAAATGATGCTGCTGTCTGGGTGACAATGCCGGGCAGGAGGGGATTTCTGTTTGCACCATGGAGGAGTAGGCTGCAGGGCAATGAGCTCAGTTATGTGAACCCCAGAGCCTGCTTGAGTCCTGCCACCCCTTCCTCCAAGAAAAGACATCCATCAAGATCTATGCTTGGAGCTATGCCAAATCTTTTCAGACCTCCTGCAGGGAAGGACCTGATGCCCTCTCTCCTTCCCTTTCTCTGGGAAGACATCCGTTGCTGATGGCCCCACCCATGTGCCCCCACAACCCTCAGAGGCCCAGCCTCAGACTCCAGCCCAGACAGGAATTTTCATGGACCCATGAACTGGGGGGCAAGAGGGGCACCTGCCAGCCTTGGGGTCTCCATGGGCAGGCCACGGATGAGCCACTCTTCTGTTTGAGGGTCAGCTCCAGGCCCTTGTCCTGCTCGGCACAGCTAAGCACTTGACTGGAGAGCTTGAGTACTGAACACAGCAGGACCGAGGATGGCTATCTTAGAATCACCTTCAGCAAAACAGCCACATGTACCCTGAGGATGGCGACCTCAACCTCATCTCTGCAGGTCTGTGGGAGGCCCCATAGCTGCTTCACCATCTTTAAGGAGGCACACCTGGCCATACAGCCTTTCTCAACCCAACACACCCTTTGATTTCCTCCTGTGTGGAAGGAAGTGGATGGACTTGGCTTGCTTCAAGGTCCTGCTGCCCCCATCTCACCACCCCTTCTCTGGCTCCCCTCTCGGGGCCCAGCTTCCATCTCTCATTGTTTGTGTATTCACTTCCAGGGCATCTAGAGCTGGGAGATTTCCTTAGACTCTGTGGGTGCACATGCTGGGGGTCCCAGGGAACGAGGTTTAGTGGGGACCTTTAACAAAGCCTGAGGTCTTTCCTGAGGATGCAGATGGGAGACCTGGCCATGGACACCAGTATACCCCCTGGCTGTGTGTTGCTGGGTTGTGGCCCCTGGAGGTCTGTAGAGTCCAAGGCTGAGGGGCAGGGCCCTTTGCTCTGTCCTGGTTCCCCCACCAGTGACCCTCAGTGTGTCAACCTATCAGGTCCTCCACCGTCACCACCTCAGTTTCCCCATTTGCCTCCTGCATGTGGAGGAAGGACCTGCACAGCGTCCCTGCGGCCGTGGCCCCCTGAAGAGGTACCTCTGGGACCAGCAGCCATTGGCCCTCGGTAGCCGTGTGAAGCAACTCTCCTTCTCCGTGGTCTCCAAGGCAACACCGAGCTGCCTGCCAAGCTTGCTGCCGAGGGTTGGCTCTCTGCATACATCTTTAGTGCCTCACTGAGATGGCTGATGGCAGGAGCCAGGGCGAGGCCCAGCCTCCCCAGCTGTCACAGGAGCAAATCGGACAAAGGCTGAGCGGGGTCGAGAGAGGCAGTGCCGGGGCAGGGGGCCTGGGAAAGCGTCTCAGAGGCTGTGCTGCCCTCCACCTACCTCATCCTCCTAACACTGCCCTCTCAGTGACCCCTGCTTTCTAGAACACTCTGTTTGGAATCTCAGTTTCCCCATATATCAAAGGGGTGGGGGCCAATCTGTAGCCCTTCAGACATTAATGGCCTGAGACAACAGCCCAGTTGGGATATCAGAGGTCTAGGGAATAGGCCCTGAACAGTCTTTGGACAGCTGCCCCAGCAGGACATCAGAGGGTGTATCTCTCCATGGCATTTACTAGACAAAGTCACCAGAAGCATTTGCTCCAAGGTCCAGAAGCTACCCTCTGCTCCTCACTCAACACCGCTGGTGATGAGCCTTCTAGACTAGCAGGCTCTGGGGTCCAGATACCTGTTTCTTAGAGTCACTCCTGCATTAAGGCCACGATCCCACTCCCGTTCAGGGAGGTGTGGAAGTTTGAGCTGGCCCAGGGAGTTGGGACCAGAGGAGGATGGACAGAGGAGAGAGTCCTGCAGATGGTTGCCTTGGTATATGAATACCTGGGGTGGCGGGAGCAGTGACCTCCCAGCACCCACAAGACAAGGACAAGGAAAGGAGGTGCCATCCCACCCCCAGCAGATTGTCAGGTTCAGAGCACAGAGGCAGGCATTCCCCACCCAGGCTGAGTTCCCTGGGTCCTGGGCCAGGCTTGGGGCACGAGAAGGGACCATTGCTGTTATGGAGAGTTCCACTGGGACCGGGCAGCTGACGGCATTAGGTCGAGATACTGCCAGCCCCTGTGGCCCCTTTGTGTGAATCAGAGAAAGACTCCTTCTCTTGGCAGACCTACCTGCAGTGCATGGATTTCTCCCTTTGCCACGTGCGCAGATGGTCATTGCTCAGGGCTGAGCCTGAATTGCCATCCAGAGCAGCTGGCCAGGCAGTAAGTGGAGAGGCAGTGGCGCTTCGACCAGCCCCCTGCAGAGTCAAGGGTGGTTCCTGGCACAGCTGTGTGGGGAAGGGTTGGGGAGCTGGAGTGAGGCCTGGAGGCTGGGTCAGAAAGGGCATTGGTTCCTTCAGTCCTAGCTGAGAGCGCTTACTCTGCCTGGCTCCCCTCAGGATGCTGGGAGGACAGTGGTCATCAGGACAGACAAGGTCCCTGTGGTCCCGAAGCTTACGTTTCAGAGTGAAGAAACATGACAGTAACCCAGGAAAACATCAGGCAGCTTGCAAAGACTTACACTCCAGGGATGGGGAGTGAGTGAAGAGCAGCGGGAGCTTGGAGGTGGGCAGAGATGTCTGACAGTCTCCATAGAGCCGTACACTGAGGCCTGAATAACAGGAAGGAAGGTGGGAGTGGGGTTGCTTCTGGCCTCTAGGGACTAGAGGTCAGAAAAGAAAGAAAGTGTAGTCGCTTAGTCATGTCCCACTCTGCAACCCTGTGGACTGTAGCCCACCAGGCTCCTCTGTCTATGGGATTTCCCAGGCAAGAATCCTGGAGTGGGTTACCATTCCCTTCTCCAGGGGATCTTCCCTACCCAGGGATTCAACCCGTGTCTCCCGCATTCCAGGCAGAGTCTTTATCATTGGAGCCACCGGGGAAGCCCCAGTAGAGGTCAGGGATGCTGTTAAAAATCCCACAAGGCACAGGACAGTCCCCACAACCAAGAACTGTCAAAATTTCAGTAGTGCTGAGGTTGTGCTCCCCAGGGCTGCTGTTCTTTTGGATAATCCAGGGTCCCTGTACTCACATTTCCAGCACTTTATATACATACTCTGGGTTCAGATTCTGTCTCCACCACTTGCCCCCAAAATATCAATGGTGCAGAGGATGAAAAACTCTGCTATGGAGGAAAAGTGGAAACCTTGAGACTATTTAGACCTGCATGGGTCCACGCGGCAGCCACTGGCCATATGGGGCTTTAGAGCATTGAAATGGGATAGTTCCAGCCGATGTGCTGGGGATATAAAACACACACTGGATTTAAGAAATAGTACCAAAAGTAATGTAAAATATTCATCTTTTAAAATTGATTATGTGTTAAAATCATAATATTTTACATAAAGTGCATTGAATAAAACATTAAAACTAATTCCACTTCTTTTTATCTTTTATAATGCGGCTAGTAGAAAATTTTAAATCATATGCACAAATTCTGTTTGTAGCTCAGGTTATTATGTTTCTACTGGATGGTGCTGAGTTGGACAGTGATGATATTAATTGCTTCCTATGTGCTAAGCACTATTCTTTTTACATATACCATTTGACTTAATTTTCATAATGAGTTCATCAGCGATATATTGCTATTATTTTCACTTTCCATGTGAGAAAGCTGTGGCTCAGATAGGTCAATTAACTTGCCCAAGGGCACACAGGGAGTAAGTGTAGAGCTGATTCAGGGGGTTTGCTTTGAACAGCAGGTGGAGGGTGATGCTGATCACTGAGTTGGGGAAGTTGGAGGAGGAAGCAGGCACGTAAGTGGACTCATGTGTTCTGAGTGGTCTTGCTAAGCTTGAGATGACTGTAGACATCCAACCGTAGATATCAAGAAGGCAGGGGGTTTACAAGGAGACATTTGGGGTAGAGATACACAACTGGGGGTCAGCAGTAGAAAAATGGAATTTAAAGCCATAGGGGGCAAAGTGATCACACAGAGAGGGTTTCTTAGGATGGAGCCTGAAGCACACCAATATTTGAGGGAGAGATGTGGAGAAGGAGCCCCAACAGGAGGCTGAGAGAGAGAAGCAAGTGAGGCAGGAGGTAAACTAGGCAGGAAAAGAAAATGTCTCAAGAAAGAGTGTTATCGGGCTGACCTGGGAGCCTGGGAGCTTCTGGGCGGTCGGGGCAAGACAGGAGAACTCACTGGCCCAAGGTAGGACACGTGGGGGACTGGGCTCACCCCTGAGCTGGAGCCCTGCAGGCTGGCCAGACTCATGGTGAGCTCCAGAACTAGACATCCCTGATTCCTGAAAAGATCAGGGAGGGCCACGCTAAGTGCACCCAGCTAAAGTGAGAGACAGGCCCTAGGGTGTGGGAGTGGGACCCAGACAGCTCATTTTGTTTGGCAACCAGGAAGTCCTCCCTTATGCCTGACAATAACCCTAGGGGCTTCAAAGTTAGCCTAACAGTTCTTGGTAGCTAAGCTGAGCAGATACCCTCATACACATCCTTTTTATGGTTGGGACAGAAGATGCTTCTTTTCCCCTCCACCTTCTCATAAATCCATCAGCCCTTCTCTCCTGGGCTACTCCTGCTTCTTTTGCTCCTCTTTGCAATAGCCCATAAATTCAGCTCAGAGCTCAGAGTTTGGAGTTCAGGACACATGGGCATTTATAGGTAGAAATTGATCTGAGCTTCCAGTGTCCTGTCTCTTGTTCTAGAAGCTTCTGGCCCCCAGCCTTATTTACCACTGTCTCAGTTGATTCAGAAGTTCTCTGTGTCCAGGAATCTGTTCTCAAGAGCACTTGTTTCTGCTTTGGCAACCTCCTCGCTGGCACCTGGCTCCTGACCACAGCCCAACTTGGCTTCTGTTCTCAGTGTGCCCACCCTGGACATTTTGGGCAGCCCCTGCCCGGAGCCCACGCCTAATCTGGGCTCTCCTGCGGCTTCATTAGCACCATCTCCCCAGTGCACCAGCCCCTGCATGTCCTCAGTCACTAATCTCTTCATCAGCAGCTTCTCTTCAACCGCATTGCCCACAGAACCAAGTGCTTTGTCGATGAAAAACTCCTTTGGGGGCAAACACAGGAAATTAAAGACTCTGAGTGCAGTAAGAAAATCCATTCTTTTTCATAGATTTCTGCAGTCTGATTGCTTCGGCTTCTGCTGAGTGGCTAGGATCTCCTGGTTGGAGCTCACACCCAAGGGGCCTGGCCAGAGGAGGTGATATTGCCAGGAGAGCAGGGCTCTGTCTGAGATTCCACCGTCCATGTCCGTGCCTCTGGGACTGTAGGGCAGGCCATCTGGTCAGCGGGATGTCCTGGGCAGGAGGGAGCCTTCAGGGTACCATCAGAGCTCACACGTAGAGTGGATCTACCCATGGTCAGCTGGGCAAGAGCATGTCCTGCCAGAGGAGAGCTTTGTGGCTCTGAGTATAAAGTGTGAGGGGAACCGCCTTCTCCAGGGATGCAAGGGGTCCGTGGCCCTACCTCCCGGTCCCAGTGGGTTAGTGCTGCTCTGTGACTCTGTGGCTCAGGCTGTAAAATGAGAGAGTTTGGATTGATGGTATTTAAGGTCCTTTGGGTATATAAGTGATGCAACAAATGCTAGTTGAGCTCTGTCCATGTGCCAGAACTTTCAGGAGCCTCAGTCAACAGCTCCCAGGGCTTCAAGTCAACCAGGCGGTAGCGGCCTCCCCTCACCGCCTAAGTCTGCCACCATGGAGACCAGATTCAAACTGCCGCTCAGCTCACAAGCTCACTGGCCCAGACCTTTGGAAGTGCCTGGAACACCAGGGGGCCTCAGGAACACTGGGCTCAGGTGGGTATTGGGTGTCTTCTCTGAGAACCCCCGAGATTCCACCAAGGCACTTCACTGTGGTGGGCTCTGCATCCAGAGGAGACTGGGTCACCGAGAAGGCAGGCCAGGGGCAGAGTGATGGAAGCAGGGGATGCCCTGCAGGGTGGAGGCAGAGGGCAAGGAGACACGGCCTACATCCGGGACCCTAACTCACCGTCTCTGGGAGCAGAAAGAGCAGTGACTGGAGAGGGCAAGCAGAGCAGAATCTGGAGTAGGACACAGGGAGCACTCCTTCAGGTCATTCAGGCCCTGCCACAGGCCTGAGTGTGGGAAATGGGGGCTGGGGTTGCAGCTGGCCCTGGGAGAGCCTCCCAACTCAGGGTTCCAGGGAGCGGTCCAGTCCAGGCAGGGGGAGAGCAACTCCCACAGGGCAGGGCAGGCCACCCCAGCCCCAGGGGCGCAGCAATGGTCAAAGACAGTAGCTGGACAACTTGTCAGCACCAGGGTAGGGGCTCAGCATGAGCCGTCCAGGCTCCATGGCCCTGTTCACTTGTCTACTGGGGAACATTTCCTAGCTGCCCAGCTTTCGCCACCACCACCCTCGTCCCCACTGCCTCTTGCCCAGGGGGCTCCTTCCCCACTCACAAGCTATTCCCTGCGGATCCTCCCTTGTGTCAGGCAATACTTCCTGGTCGTGTGTCTGACCTTTCACATTCTCTCTGGACACCCCCAGATGCAGTAACTGATTTCTCATCTTGGACATGGTCATGAGACTGAAGTCAGTCTCATTCTTGGATCAGTAAGCCAGCCCATAATATTGCCAGAAATCTCCTGGTTACAGGGAACTCATAGTCCTCAGACTTTACATTTGTACCACGCTGAACAGTTACTTGATTAATATAAAGGAAAAAGAGGAATCGATGGGCAGCTACTCTGTGTCAGGCCTTTTCCTGATTCACTCACAATTTCCTGACGTTTGTGTAATCTGTCAACAGCAAACATAGCTAATATTTACTATTGGTTACTGCGATGGTCTAAGCTTTATGTGAGGTGATTTGTAGAGGAAGAAGCATCTTCAGAAGGATAAGTGCTTCGTAACTTGCTTAGCATCACATAATCAAAGGTTGGTAGCACTGATATTCAAATGGGTCTGGTGATCCTTGCCACCTTCCACCTTGACTTCCCAGGATAGACATGGGTTGTCACATACCATGGGGGACCCAGACAAGGGAAAAACATGTTTGATTTCAAGACAATGCTGCAAAAAAAAAAAAAAAAAAGACAATGCTGCAGCTGGGACATCCTTCTGGGGGACTTCCTAACATGACCTCTGCCCTCCTGAATGCAGGCTCCTCCTGACCAAATGCTTCATGGTTTTTACTGAAGTCAGTCTCATTCTTCTGTAAGCATCAGGGTCCCCTTCCTCTCTTTGTCTGCCTCCCTCCCTCCTTCTGTCTCCCACCAAACCTGGAGAGCAGCAGAGGTAGGGAGATGAAAGGTGTTCATAAATCCTTATAATTTCATTACTGGCCACTTTGATGCTCACCAAAAACTTACTGTCTTGGTAGGAATGAGTAGAACTAGGCTATTTTATAGAAGAGAAATCGGAGGCTCAGAAAAACAAAATAGCTGGAAAGAAAGGGAGCAGTAGATAACCGGAGTGCTCCCTGTATGAGAGCTCACAGCACAGGCAGCTGGGCCCTGCAGACAGGGAGCCCAGCTCTGGTGACAGCCTTGGTGGAATCCCCGGAGGCAGGGCCTCCGCTCCAGCAGGGAAGGTGGAATTTCCTCCCTCGCAGCTTCTGGCCAGCTCAGCTGTGAGGACTGGAGCAGCTCCTGGGTGGCAGCCAGGCCACCCCAGGAGGGAGGAGGGGAGGCAGAGAGGAGGGTCTGTTTTGTCACTCCAGAGCCCTGTGACATCAAGAGGACTATCGCGTCGCCTCTTTGCCTCTCCTTGCCTTGTGTCGTGGAAGAACTGGGCTGGAGACGGCTGGGCAGTTGCTCTGTGTTTCTGCTCTTTCGCCTCTCCCAGTGGGTCCAGGTGGTGTGAGAGGGCCTGGAATTGATGGGACTGGAAGATGGATTCTTTTGTCATTCTCTACTTCTTCCCTTGGCCATCTCATCCATTCCCACAGCTTCATTACCATCCACACTACTGGTCCTCATCTCTGGCTTGCACGTTAGTACCACCAGAGGGGATTTTTAAAGATGCTGATGCCAAGCCCTGTCCCAGACTGAACAAAGCAGAATCTCTGGGGTTGGGCCCAGGTACTGAATTTGTTAAATGCCCTTGTGCAGTAAGTGGTGAGAACCACAAATTCATTCTCTGATCATACTTTCTTCCAACTCCGATTTTTCTTATAAATTTCTCACCTGCTCCCTGGACATCTCTTTTTGTTTCCTTCCAGGAAACAACTTGCCCAAGTTACAGTCACAATATGGACAAATCCTACCTCATGCCACCTTGAAGCCTGTTTCTCCCCCAGGATCCCTGTCCTAGTGAGCTTGACCCGCACCATCCACTGTTGTAAGCCCTTGTCCATATTCTTCATGTCCAACCTGTCGTTCTGTGAAGATATGATTCAGCAGCTGTAACAGAGAGACCCAAATAGCAGAGCCCAGACAAAATAAAGCTTACATAAAAGGGTGGGTGGAAAATTCAGGGCTGGCTTGGCACTCTACAATCATCAGAGGCCCCGTCTCCCTCTAAGTGAAGTCTTTGCTCTCTAGCATAAGCAGATTTTTCTCTTTGTCCAAGATGGTTTCTTTAGTTCCCATTGTCATGTCCCAATTCCAGCCATCAGGAAGGGGCAAGGGGGAAGGGGAGGTCATGGCCCTTTAGGGCACAAATTGGATGTCATTCACATCACTTCTGCTCACATTCCATTGGCCTGAATCTAGACACAGTCCCACACCTGGCTGCAAGGAAAAGTGGGAAATGTATCTTATTGATTTCATTTGCTCAGATGGTCTCTGGCTCCTCCACTTCCTCTTCCACCATTCCCTTAGTCCAATGTATAATCTCTTACCTCATCAACTGCAAGAGCCTTCTAGTGGGTCTCCCCACATCCTCCAGACTGGTTTTAAATGCAAATGAGTGATATGGTTTAAAAGCAAACGAGAACAGATCATTTGTTCAGCAGCTTCCCATTGCTCTCAGGATAAGTCCCAGAGGCCCTCATGATCTCACCTGGTCCTCCGGCCTCAGATCAAGCCTCTCTCCCTTGCTGTCTGTCTTCCAGCCATACTGGTCTCAGTCCAGCAGGTTGAGAGCAGCTGGCTCCGTCTCTCTAGCCCCATCTCTCTGTTCATGGTCCTGGTTCTTGTTGCTTTCTCTGCTAAAGTATTTTCTCCCCACCCTGACTCCCTACCTCCCCCAACTCCCAGCCCTGTCAAACCTTGTCCTTTAGAACCAAGATAAGTTTCTTGTTTCTCTGGAAAGCCTCTTGGATGGCACGGCTAAGATCAGGCCACCCGTTGCTTAGGCTTACTGTACCCTTTTCTTTTATTTCAGTGTTACTGGATAATGTTACTTGTGTGATCATTGCTTAACTTCAGTGCCCCTCATTTGACCCAAAGCTCCAGGAGGGCAGGGACTGTTGTGACCCCCGTGCCTAGCATGCTGCCTCGCCCACAGTGGTCCTCACTAAATGTTGGCTGCCTGGGTGAATTGTGAGGCATGGCAAAGTGTGAAGAAAGACTCCCAGGTTTCTGGCTCACACTGAATGCCAAACGTGCAGTCAGGGCCCAGGGAGGTGGGTGCAGATTGGAGTAGGATCCTGTGTGCAGTGTTGGAAATGGTGGGCCAGGGATGTTGACTAGGCTGTCAGATAGTGACCCTGGACTTCCAGGAAGATGTATAACTTGAATCAACTGACATTGGATTTTCCTCTTGGTTCAAGGTTATCATGGGTCAAGGCTGCCACGAAGGCAATCATTTGGTGGGGTCAGGGGTGGTAAGAATAGGGGTCCTGGTCTTGTGTCCAATTTTAGATGAGAGGAATTAGGAAAGAGGTACCAGAAAAACTCCTTAATGTAATTTTCTCTACTTAATTCTATTCTCTTGTTCAAAGCCTTAGATTGTCAGGGAAGCTGAAGGTCTGGGTAGCAAGCACAGTGAGCATGGAGGGGCTGGAATGGTGGTGACAGGGCACACTTCTCACCACACTCTACACCCATGAGCAGCCTTGTTCAGCAAACACATACGGATGTACTGAATGCCAGAGGCCTGGGGATCAATCATGAAAGTGGCAGTGGCAGAATAGTATAGCTGCTATTTATAAAGCCTCACTCATATCAGACATCACCCTAGGCACTAGGCATAGAAACACATTTCCTCCTTGAAACAACTCCATGTGCCATTATTCACATTTTACAGCTGGGGAAACCGTGCTCAGTCGCTCAGTCGTGTCTGACTCTTGGCGACCCCATGGATTGGAGCCCTCCAGGCTCCTCTGTCCATCAGATTTCCCAGGCCAGAATACAGGAGTGGGTTTCCATTTCCTTCCCCAGGGGATCTTCTTGACCCAAGGATTGAACCCACAGTCTCCTGCATCTCCTGCATTGGCAGGCGGATTCTTTACCACTGAGACACCTGGGAAGCCCAGGGGAAACCAAGGCAATTAAAAAAAAAAAGTCAAAACAAGGTCACAGCTACTTGGTAGCAAAAAGTAGAACAACTATAGCCCCTTTGTTTAAAAATGCTTAGAGGCATGGGATTATCTGATATAGTGAGGCTAGCTAGTATCACTCCCCTTAGGTAGATGGTCCTGGTGGCTCAGATGGTAAAGGGTCTGCCTGCAATGTGGGAGACCCGGGTTCGATTCCTGGGTCGGGAAGATCCCCTAGAGAAGGAAATGGCAATCCACTCCAGCATTGTTGCCTGGAAAATCCCATGGACGGAGGAGCCTGATAGGCTACAGTCCATGGGGTGGCAAAGAGTTGGACACGACTGAGCAACTTCACTTTCACTTAGGTAGATGGGGAAGAAGATCTGGGGGCTGTAACACTTTCTAGCTATGATAATTCTCTCCACCTTTCTCTTGCCCTTTCCCGTTTGCACCCATTATGACGACTCAAGTTTTCTTTGGAACAGGAAAAAACTAGTTTTAAAAAGACAGCTAGTGGGCTGTCTGCATTTCATTGAAAGGTGATAGGTGATCATGGCAAAGTTAACTTCCAGCAACCTGCTGGGATAATAATCCTTCACAGCGCTTGGCAGTTTAAAAGGTCCTTTATAGAATTCAATCCTGTGAGATAAATAGTATCGTCTACGAGGCACATATAACTCCAAGAAGTTAGGTGACTTGCCAGGACCGCGGGGCTGCTAAGTTGTGGATCCGTTAGAGATGTAAGCTCTGTTCCCCAGACTTTCTGTCCAGAGCAGTCTGTTCTGTCCGTATCACCTTCTCCAGATGTCCAGCTTCATTCCTACTTGTGTCTGTCATTTTCCTGGTGGTACATTTTTCTTTTGCCTTTCCCTACCAGGTTTTCTTTTTTAAAATAAAAATTTATTTAGTTTAACTGGAGATTAATTACTTTACAATATTGTACTGGTTTTGCCATACATCAACATGTATCCGCCACAGGTATACACGTGTTCCCCATCCTGAACCCCCCTCCCTCCTCCCTCCCCGCACCATCCCTCTGGGTGGTCTCAGTGCACCAGCCCCAAGCAAGCAGTACCATGCACTGAACCTGGACTGGCAACTCGTTTCATGTATGATATTATACATATTTCAATGCCATTCTCCCAAATCATTCCACCCTCTCCCACAGAGTCCAAAAGACTGTTCTATACATCTGTGTGTCTTTTGCTGTCTCGCATACAGGGTTATCGTTACCATCTTCCTAAATTCCATATATATGCGTTAGCATACTGTATTGGTGTTTTTCTTTCTGGCTTACTTCACTCTGTATAATAGGTTCCAGTTTCATCCACCTCATTAGAACTGATTCAAATGTATTCTTTTTAATGACTGAGTGATACTCCATTGTGTATAGGTACCACAGCTTTCTTATCCATTCATCTGCTGATGGACATCTAGGTTGCTTGCTTCCATGTCCTGGCTATTATAAACAGTGAGATGAACACTGGGGTACACGTGTCTCTTTCAGTTCTGATTTCCTCCATGTGTATTCCCAGCAGAGGGATTGCTGGGTCATAAGGCAGTTCTATTTCCAGTTTTTAAGGAATCTCCTCACTGTTCTCCATAGTGGCTGTACTAGTTTGCATTCCCACCAGCAGTGTAAGAGGGTTCCCTTTTCTCCACACCCTCTCCAGCATTTATTGCTTGTAGGGATTGCTGGGTCATAAGGCAGTTCTATTTCCAGTTTTTTAAGGAATCTCCTCACTGTTCTCCATAGTGGCTATACTAGTTTGCATTCCCACCAGCAGTGTAAGAGGGTTCCCTTTTCTCCACACCCTCTCCAGCATTTATTGCTTGGAGACTTTTGGATCACAGCCATTCTGACTGGCGTGAAATGGTACCTCATTGTGGTTTTGATTTGCATTTCTCTGATAATGAGTGATGTTGAGCATCTTTTCATGTGTTTGTTAGCCATCTGTATATCTTCTTTGGAGAAATGTCTATTTACTTATTTGGCCCACTTTTTGACTGGGTTGTTCATTTTTCTGGAATTGAGCTGTAGGAGTTGCTTGTATATTTTTGAGGTTAGTTGTTTGCCAGTTGCTTCATTTGCTGTTGTTTTCTCCCATTCTGAAGGCTGTCTTTTCACCTTGCTTATAGTTTCCTTTGTTGTGCAGAAGCTTTTAAGTTTAATTAGGTCCTAATTTGTTTAATTTTTGCTTTTATTTCCAGTATTCTGGGAGGTGGGTCATAGAGGATCCTGCTGTGATGTATGTTGGAGAGTGTTTTGCCTATGTTTTCTTCTAGGGGTTTTATAGTTTTTGGTCTTGCATTTAGATCTTTAATCCATTTTGAGTTTATTTTTGTGTATGGTGTTAAAAAGTGTTCTAGTTTCATTCTTTTACTAGTGGTTGACCAGTTTTCCCAGCACCACCTGTTAAAGAGATTGTCTTTAATCCATTGTGTATACTTGTCTCCTTTGTCAAAGATAAGGTGTCCATAGGTGCATGGATTTATCTCTGGGCTTTCTATTTTGTTCCATTGATATATATTTCTGTCTTTGTGCCAGTACCATACTGTCTTGATGACTGTGGCTTTGTACTAGAGCCTGAAGTCAGGCAGGTTGATTCCTCCAGTTCCATTCTTTCTCAAGATTGCTTTGGCTATTTGAGGTTTTTTGTATTTCCATACAAATTGTGAAATTATTTGTTCTAGCTCTGTGAAAAATACTGTTGGTAGCTTGATAGGGATTGCATTGAATCTATAAATTGCTTTGGGTAGTATACTCATTTTCACTATCTTGATTCTTCCGATCCATGAACATGGTATATTTCTCCATCTATTAGTGTCCTCTTTGATTTCTTTCACCAGTGTTTCATAGTTTTCTATCTATAGGTCTTTAGTTTATTTAGGTAGATATATTCCTAAGTGTTTTATTCTTTTCATTGCAATGGTGAATGGAATTGTTTCCTTAATTTCTCTTTCTATTTTCTCATTATTAGTGTATAGGAATGCAAGGGATTTCTGAGTGTTGATTTTGTATCCTGCAACTTTACTATATTCATTGATTAGCTCTAGTAATTTTCTGGTGGAGTCTTTAGGGTTTTCTATGTAGAGGATTATGTCATCTGCAAACAGTGAGAGTTTTACTTCTTCTTTTCCAGTTTGGATTCCTTTTATTTCTTTTTCTTCTCTGATTGATGTGGCCAAAACTTCCAGAACTATGTTGAATAGTAGTGGTGAAAGTGGACACCCTTGTCTTGTTCCTGACTTTAGGGGAAATGCTTTCAATTTTTCACCATTGAGGATAATGTTTGCTGTGGGTTTGTCATATATAGCTTTTATTATGTTGTGGTACGTTCCTTCTATTTCTGCTTTCTGGAAAGTTTTTTTTTTTTATCATAAATAGATGTTGAATTTTGTCAAAGACTTTCTCTGCATCTATTGAGATAATCATATGGTTTTTATTTTTCAATTTGTTAATGTGGTGTATTACATTGATTGATTTGCGGATATTGAAGAATCCTTGCATCCCTGGAATAAAGCCCACTTGATCATGATGTATGATCTTTTTAATGTGTTGTTGGATTCTAATTGCTAGAATTTTGTTAAGGATTTTTGCATCTATGTTCATCAGTGATATTGGCCTGTAGTTTTCTTTTTCTGTGGCATCTTTGTCAGGTTTTGGTATTAGGGTGATGGTGGCCTCATAGAATGAATTTGGAAGTTTACCTTCCTTTGCAATTTTCTGGAAGAGTTTGAGTAGGATAGATGTTAGCTCTTCTCTAAATTTTTGGTAGAATTCAGCTGTGAAGCCATCTGGACCTGGGCTTTTATTTCCTGGTAGATTCCTGATTACAGTTTCAATTTCCATGCTTGTGATGGGTCTGTTAAGATTTTCTATTTCTCCCTGGTTCAGTTTTGGAAAGTTGTACTTTTCTAAGGAATTGTCTATTTCTTCGATGTTGTCCATTTTCAGTTCAGTTCAGTTCAGTTGCTCAGTTGTGTCCGACTCTTTGCGACCCCATGAATCACAGCACGCCAGGCCTCCCTGTCCATCACCAACTCCAGGAGTTCACTCAGACTCACGTCCATCGAGTCAGTGATGCCACCCAGCCATCTCATCCAAGTCAGTGATGCCACCCAGCCATCTCATCCTCTGTCATCCTCTTCTCCTCCTGCCCCCAATACCTCCCAGCATCAGAGTCTTTTCCAATGAGTCAAGTCTTTGCATGAGATGGCCGAAGTACTGGAGTTTCAGCTTTCACGTCATTCCTTCCAAAGAAATCCCAGGATCTTCAGAATGGACTGGTTGGATCTCCTTGCAGTCCAAGGGACTCTCAAGAGTCTCCTCCAACACCACAGTTCAAAAGCATCAATTCTTCAGTGCTCAGCCTTCTTCACAGTCCAACTCTCATACCCATATTGGCATATAATTGCTGATACTAGTCTCTTATGATCCTTTGTATTTCTGTGTTGTCTGTTGTGATCTCTCCATTTTCATTTCTAATTTTTTTATTTGATTTTTCTCCCTTTGTTTCTTGATGAGTCTGGCTAATGGTTTGTCAATTTTATTTATCCTTTCAAAGAACCAGCTTTTTGGCTTTGTTGATTTTTGCTATGGTCTCTTTTGTTTCTTTTGCATTTATTTCTGCTGTAATTTTTAATATTTCTTTCCTTCTACTAACCCTGGGGTTCTTCATTTCTTCCTTGTCTAGCTGCTTTAGGTGTAGTTAGGTTATTTATTTGACTTTTTCCTTGTTTCTTGAGGTGTGCCTGTATTGCTATGAACTTTCCCCTTAGCACTGCTTTTACAGTGTCCCACAGGTTTTGGGTTGTTGTATTTTCATTTTCATTCGTTTCTATACATATTTTGACTTCTTTTTGATTTATTCTGTGATTTGTTGGTTATTCAGCAGCATGTTGTTCAGCGTCCATATGTTGGAATTTTTAATAGTTTTTCTCCTGTAGTTGAGATCTAATCTTACTGCATTGTGGTCAGAAAAGATGCTTGGAATGATTTCATTTTTTCAAAAATTTACCAAGGCTAGATTTATGGCCCAGGTTGTGATCTATCCTGGAGAAGGTTCCATGTGCACTTGAGACAAAGGTGAAATTCATTGTTTTGGGGTGAAGTGTCCTATAGATATCAATTAGGTGTAACTGGTGTATTGTATCTTTTAAAGTTTGCATTTCCTTGTTAATTTTCTGTTTAGTTGATCTATCTATAGGTGTGAGTTGGGTGTTAAAGTCTCCCACAATTATTGTGTTATTGTTAATTTCCCCTTTCATACTTGTTAGCATTTGTCTTACATATTGCCGTGTTCCTATGTTGGGTGCATATATGTTTATAATTGTTATATCTTCTTCCTGGATTGATCTTTTGATCATTATGTAGTGTCCTTTTTGTCTCTTTTCACAGCCTTTGTTTTAAAGTCTATTTTATCTGATATGAGTATTGCTACTCCTGCTTTCTTTTGGTCTCTATTTGTATGGGAATATCTTTTTCCAGCCCTTCACTTTCAGTCTGTATGTGTCCCCTATTTTGAGGTGGGTCTCTTGTAGACAACATATATAGGGGTCTTGGTTTTGTATCCATTCAGCCAGTCTTTGTCTTTTGGTCAGGGCATTCAACCCATTTATGTTTAAGGTAATTATTGATAAGTATGCTCCTGTTGCCATTTACTTTATTGTTTTGGGTTCGAGTTTATACACCCTTTTGTGTTTCCTGTCTAGAGAATATCCTTTAGCATTTGTTGGAGAGCTGGTTTGATGGTGCTGAATTCTCTCAGCTTTTGCTTGTCTGTAAAGCTTTTGATTTCTCCTTCATATTTGAATGAGATCCTTGCTGGGTACAGTAATCTGGGCTGTAGGTTATTTTCTTTCATCACTTTAACTATGTTTTGCCATTTCCTCCTGGCTTGAAGAGTTTCTATTGAAAGTTCAGCTGTTATCCTTATGGGAATCCACTTGTGTGTTATTTTTTGTTTTTCCTCGCTGCTTTTAATATTTGTTCTTTGTGTTTGATCTTTGTTAATTGATTAATATGTGTCTTGGGGTGTTTCGCCTTGGGTTTATCCTGTTTGGGACTCTCTGGGTTTCTTGGACTTGGGTGATTATTTCCTTCCCCATTTTTGGGAAGTTTTCAACTATTATCTCCTCAAGTATTTACTCATGGTCTTTCTTTTTGTCTTCTTCTGGGACTCCTATGATTCGAATGTTGGGGCATTTAACACTGTCCTGGAGGTCTCTGAGATTGTCCTCATTTCTTTTAATTCGTTTCTCTTTTTTTTTCTCTCTGATTCATTTATTCTTACCATTCTATCTTCTAATTCACTAATCCTATCGTTTGCCTCTGTCATTCTCCTATTTGTTGCTTCCAGAGTGTTTTTGATCTCACTTATTGCATTATTCGTTATATATTGATGCTTTTTTATTTCTTCTAGATCCTTGTTAAACCTTTCTTCCATCTTCTCAGTCCTTGTCTCCAGGCTATTTATCTGTGATTCCATTTTTATTTCAAGATTTTGGATCATTTTCGCTATCATTGTTTGGAATTCTTTGTCAGGTAGATTCTCGATCTCTTCCTCTTTTGTTTGGTCTGGTGGGCATTTATCCTGTTCCTTAACTTGCTGGGTATTCTTCTGTCTCTTCATCTTGGTATATTGCTGCGTTTGGGGTGTCCTTTTTGTATTCTGGAAGTTTGTGGAGTTCTCTTCATTGTGGAGTTTCCTTGCTGTGGGTGGGGTTGTACAGGTGGCTTGTCAAGGTTTCTTGGTTAGGAAAGTTTGTGTCAGTGTTCTGGTGGGTGGAGCTGGATTTCTTCTCTCTGGAGTGCAGTGAAGTGTCCAGTAATGAGTTATGAGATGCCTATGGTTTTGGAGTAACTTTGGGCAGCATGTATATTGGAGCTCAGGGCAGTGTCCCTGTGTTGCTGGAGAATTTGTGTGGTATGTCTTGCTCTGGAACTTATTGGTCCTTGGGTGGTGCTTGGTTTCAGTGTAGGTATGGAGGCGTTTGATGAACTCCTGTCAATTAATGTTCCCTGGAGTCAGGAGTTCTCTGATGTTCTCAGGGTTTGGACTTAAGCCTCCTGCTTCTGGTTTTCAGTTTTATTTTTACAGTAGTCTCAGAACTTCTCCTTCCATACAGCACCACTGATAAAACATCTAGGTTAAAGATGAAAAGTTTCTCCATAGTGAGGGACACCTCAGAGAGGTTCACAGAGTTACATGGAGAAGAAAAGAGGGAGGAGAGAGTTAGAGGTGACCTGAATGAGATGAGGTGGAATCAACAGAGGAGAGAGCAAGCTAGCCAGTAATCACTTCCTTATGTGCACTCCACAACTGGACTGCTTGGAGATGTTCACGGAGTTATAAAAAGAAGAGAAGAGGGAGGAAGGAGACAGAGGTGGCCAGGGAAGATAAAAGGGGGGAATGAAAAGGAGAGAGACAGATCCAGCCAGTAATCAGTTCCCTAAGTGTTCTCCACCATTTGGAGCCCACAGAGATTCACAGAGTTGAGTAGAGAAGAGAGGAGTTAGTGAGGAGACACAGGTGACCTGGTGGAGAAAAAGGAGAGTCCAAAAGGGGAGAGAGCAGTCAAGCCAGTAATCTCACTCCCAAGTAAAAATGGGTACTGAAAATTGGGTTCTTAAAGGTACAAAATTGATAACAAATACCAAAAGCAAAGATTAAAAATCTAGAGTTGGGAATTTCAAAATACAATATTAAAGAAAAGAAGAAAAAAGAAAAGAGAAAAAAACAAAGTCACAAAATTATAAATATATATAGTTTGCTTTTTAAAAATAGGGTGTGGTTTTGCAAAGTAATAGTAGGTTATAAAAGTGAAAATTAGAGGAGTAATAGAGGACTTAAAAATTTAAAAAAATTAAAAAAGAATGATCATAAAAATAGTAAAAATATATCTAGGACTTTCTCTAATGTTGTGGGTATTGTGGGGTCAGTTCCTTTTGGGTAGTTCTTTGGCCCGGCTTATTATTTCTCAAAATCTATAGGCCCCTTCCTATGTAGTCAGTACTAACGACAGGGTTTTAATCTATTGCACCTGTCACTTCCATGGCAGTTCCCTCTGTTTTAGCTTCTGTTTGCTGGTCTCTTCAGTGTCTGATTTCCACCCTGACACAAAGGGGGCGGTGGTGGACACTTTTGTAGGCTCACTTGTTCAGTCGTGCTGTGGGGAGGGAGGGACGCTGCAAACAAATAACACTGGCCTGTGCTCGCAGTGCCTCAGCCACACTGGGCCTGGCCCCGCTCACGGCGCGTGTACCCTCCCCTGCCCACTCTGCTCAGGCTCTAGGTTGCTCCGCTGGGAACCGTCTGAGGCCGGCCCTGGACTGCATGCACCTCCCAGGTCTAAGCCGCCCAGGTTCAGGCACTCGGGTAGTCCTCAGAGGCGCAGACTCAGTTGGGCCTGTGTTTTGTGCCCTTCCCAGGTCCGAGCAGCTCAGGTGATGGGATATTTGGTGAGCGTGGTTGCTACGACTTATCGCCTCCCCTGTCCCTGCCACTTGGTTTTCTCCCTGCTCGGTGTTCTGGGTGTAAAACCGGTGCATTTTCTCAGGCGGATGTTGACCATCCAGAACCCCAAGAAGTCTTAGTTAGCAAAGAAGCCTGCTTACAGTTTTGTAGATAATGTCTCTCTGGGGCTGCGATTGCCCCCTTCCAGCTCTGGCTGCCTGTCACCAGATGGGGATGGTCGGCAGCCGGCTATCTCTGTTCAGTCCTCTGTTCTGTGTGTGGGCCTGGTGGTGTCTTAGGTTAGGGCTGGCTTTTCACGTGATAGTTATCCCACAGTCTGGTTTGCTAGCCCAAGTTAGTTTGCTCAGATTGGGCTCAGGGCATTCAGGCCAGATCCTTATGCTAAGCAATGCAGCCTGCGCCTCCCTGCCCAGCCCCCGCTTGCTCTCCATTGCTTCTCCACTGGGGGAGTTACCGTTGGGCATGCAGTCTGTGGGTTTTAATTATTTATTTACTTTTCCTCTCTGTTATGTTGCCCTCTGTGCTTCCAAGGCTCGCCACAGACTCAGCAGTGAGAGGGTTTCCTGGTGTTTGGAAACTTCTCTCTTTTTAAGACTCCATTCCTGGCACAGAGCTTCATCCCTACCTCTTTTGTCTCTTTTTATCTTTTATATTTTTCCTACCTCCTTTCGAAGACAATGGGCTGCTTCTCTGGGCACCTGATGTTCTCTGCCGGCATTCAGAAGTTGTCTTGTGGAATTTACTCAGAGTTTAAATGTTCTTTTGATGAACTTGTGGGGAGAAAGTGGTCTCCCCATCCTATTCCTCCGCCATCTTAGGACCGCCCCCAGGTTTTCTTAAAACCTGCTTTTGCTAAATGTCAACAGCTCCATGGATGAATGGCTAATTCATATGAAAGTGTTAATGACTGATAATGGCACTCAGCTATTCCCTCTCCAGAAAGTTTTGTATTTTAAGACAATAATGATAACAAAAGCTCCTCTTAGGGGCCTTGCCTCTTGGAGTCTTCAAACAGTTCCTATTGATTTATCTTATTTTTTTCTCTCAGCTTCACCCCTATCCTTTCACATCTATGTCCACTGTCATAGTCCAGCCCAGCGCTTCATTATCTGTCCTCAGGACTACCTCAGTAGGTTCTTAACTGTTTCCCTGCCTCTCATGCAGCCTCTATCCTGCTGCCCAAATGATTCTGTTTAGCATGCCTTGCTTTAAGCCCTTACCTGGCTCTATGAGGTGAAGGTGAGGGGAAGTCGCTCAGTTGTGTCTGACTCTTTGTGACCCCATGGACTGTAGCCCACCAGGCTCCTCTGTCCATGGGATTCTCCAGGCAAGAATATTGGAGTGGGTTGCCATTTCCTTCTCCAGGGGATCTTCCCCACCCAGGGATCGAACCCAGGTCTCCTGCACTGCAGGCAGCCACTTTAACTTCTGAGCCACCAGGAAGTCCCTCCCTGGCTCTATATCCTGCATAAATAAGGTCAATCTCTTAGTATAATTCTTCCTACACATTGGGCTGGGACATGTCTCTGGGCAGTCAGCTGTCAGTCTCTATGCCACCCAATTTCAGCAAAAACTGCCAAGCTCTCCAAGAGAGTCTTTTCAAGCTCCTTTCATGAATGAGGGATGAGGGCAAGTGCCCTTTGCTATGTGCCTTCCTTTGGGAGCCACTACCATAAACACATCCTCAGTAGTTTTAACATGTCTTCCTTATCTTCTCTCATATAGCTTGGAGGTGGTGGTGGGCTGATGTTGGTTAAACAAGTTTGAGGCTCTTCCCTTTGCAGTTACTGCATAGACGATGTCTCTGAATAGTTCTCAAGTGGGTAGAAAGTGGATAGTGGTGGGTATGCATGGGAGGGCTTTTAATGTCACAATGACTGGGCAATGCCATTAGCATTTAGAACTAGGGACTGAACTAATGCTTAATGGTGTGCATGGCAAGGGAAAGTCTGGCAATAAAGAAGAAGTAGCCTAACCAGGATGCCCACCATGTGAGGTTATGTGGTAGAAGTATGGATTAGAAGCAGTACTGTGATCCAGATTAGAATGCAAGATCTCTTCTCATCAGACCAAAGCTCTTTGCACTGCATATTTCCTCTATCTTCCAGAAGAAAATGAGTTTCAGTGGAGATATTTTTGTGCAGCCCTGAACAGGGAAGATTGCCCAGAGGTTAGAGGGTTTTTCCTTGTGACCCGCATATCTTGTGGTCATCTGAGCCAGGTGAGGCTGGACCTTAGTAGAGGAACTTCCACAGCCCCTGGAATATGGGTGACAGTTTCTTGCTTCTTCGTCCAGGTGACTGCAGTTCCAAGAGGTTGGTGGGTCCATTTGTCCTCTCACTGCCTTATCTTCCTGGGAGTGAGCAGTGTGTGTGTCAGACATTTTAAAGTGCTTAAGAGAGGGAGCCTTCAGTTCTACTGAGCACCATGTTGATGGGAAGAAGGCAGCTGTCCTTCCACCTTGGAGATGCTAAAAGCAGAAGCAGGAAATACGCAAAGACTCCAATTTATTTGTTATTTGGATTATTACAGAGTTCCTCCTCCAGAAGCACTGGGCTCATTAAGGAAAAACAGTGACCTATTCCAAGGCACTAAAACCAGGCCAATCAAAGCCAAGATGGTGAGTGGAAGAAGGGCAGGAAGGAGTGCAGTTGAGGGAAGAGCAGAGAGGTTGGGAGACCTTCATGAGGCACGTGTCTATCACCAGGCTTACAAACGTTTATCGATATCATCAACTTCATTTGTCAAGACCACCCAGGCAAGCATCACCACAGCTGTCTCCACCTCCAGTACCACCAGGGCCACCTCTGCCGATGCTCCTCCAGCTTTCATGCCGCAGTTTGCATCTCCATCCCCAACAGTGTCTTGACGGGGTCTGGTCCATCGACAGCTTTCCAGGTTCTCTTTCTCATGTTGGAAAGAGCTCAGGTTGGAGTAGGACTACCTCTGAACTGAAGCCCTTCCCACAGCAGGGAGGGGAGAGTCCATTTGCCCTGGGCTTTGAGAGGGAGATCAACCCAGGTCTTTGTAGCTGTTTCTGGAAGCCAGCATGGTTTAGAGGTGTGGGGCTATTTTACGGTTTAAGGAATCCTCCTGGCTTTTGGATTCTTTGAGGTGAATTCTATTTTCAGAGATCTGCAGATGCATGAAACATTGTTTGGAGGAAAATGTAGCTGGGATCGGGCTTCCCAGGTGGCACTAGTGGTGAAGAACCCGCCTGCCAATGCAGAAGACATAAGAGATGCAGGTTTGATCCCTGTGTTGGGAAGATCCCGTGGAGGAGGGCATGGTGACCCACGCCAGTATTCTTGCCTGGAGAACTCCATGGGCAGAGGAGCCTGGAGAACTACAGTCCATAGGGTTGCAAAGAATCGGACAAGACTGAAGTGATTTAGCATGCACACACGTAGCTGGGATCAGAGCTCAGTCTAGAGGTTAGTCTGTAGCTGGGATAGGGGCTTCCTATGGGACTGAGACTGGGGCTTAATTTGAGAGAAATTCAGGGTTCAGTATCTAGCCCAGGTCAAAGGGCTGCCTGGGATTGAGTCAATATTCAGGGTAAAAGTAGTGTTGCTGTTGCTGCTAAGTCACTTCAGTTGTGTCCGACTCTGTGCGACCCCATAGATGGCAGCCCACCAGGCTCCCCTGTCCCTGGGATTCTCCAGGCAAGAACACTGGAGTGGGCTGCCATTTCCTTCTCCAGTGTATGAAAGTGAAAAGCGAAAGTGAAGTCGCTCAGTTGTGTCCGACTCTTCACGACCCCATGGACTGCAGCCCACCAGGCTCCTCCATCCATGGGATTTTCCAGGCAAGAGTACTGGAGTGGGGTGCCATTGCCAGGGCTCATTAATTGAACCTCTGTTTAATATGCATAATTTCTCATCAAGTACCATATATTCTACCCTAGGTCTACCATTCTACCCTAGGCCAATCCATTTTCTTGAAGGGTTCCTCCATTCTCTGCCCCCTGACCACCTCCCCTTTTAGCCCTGGGTCTCCTGGGGCTCGTAGCCTAACCACACTCCTGCTCTAGGGTGTGGACTTCAGAACAGGATAGGGCACCTGTCTGAACCCCAAGCACTGTGCAGACCCAGCCTGCCTTTGGATGGGAGGGCAGAGCCAGACCTGGGGCCCAGCCAGCCCCTGGCAGCTGGATGGCCAGCTGTAATGGGATTAGAACAGGCCATGCCCACGCCCTGCATGCTGCTCCAGTCCCCTCCCTCCCTTTCTCCTCCTGCATCCTCATTAGGATGCAGTCTTAGGCTCCACCTACCCAGCCAGCCTCATTGTCTCAGCCAGTGCCAGCGCCTAGCAACCCTCACAGGGGAGCCCTTTCCCACCACTGTCCTGGCCCTTCTCCCTGCCCCTCAGCTCTGAACACCAGCACAACTTATGTTTGTTTTTTATCACTGCAAAGAAGTCAACAATGCAGGGCCATTTGGTCTCACCGGGTTCTCTCAAAGTCCTGGTTCTGAGAGCCTCTTCTGAAATTCTGGGTGTCCTCTCCAAGATTCCTAGTTTCTATCAACAAATCGCAGATTACATTCTGAGCTTCAAGAGTTCCATTCTGGAATTCTCCAAGGCCTGGAGTCCATTCTAGGAATCCACGAATTCTAGGCTTCCAGGATTTTATGACATGAGTTTCAGACCATTTCATCACAGGGTAGAATTTGGTTATTGTGGGACAGAGTCACCTTGTGGTTCCAGAAGTGAAGTCTGTGGTCATGAATCAAGGTGACAGAGGTTAGAAGATGATGAGGGCATGGAAGTTGCATCTTTCTTCTCTTTGAGAACTTCTGAAGAGCACAGAGAGAAGTGAAACCTCTGCCCAAGAAGAGAGAAGGTAGGATTACTCACTGATTCAACAGGTGCTAGAATAAAGCAATGAGCAAAGAAGAGCCCTGCCCTCAAGCAGCTTCCATCCTTTTGGGGAGACGAATTAAACAAATAGACAAATAACATGCAACATATTATTTGTTGCATAGCGGATAGTGATCAGTGTTATAAAGAAAAAGAAGAACAAAGGCGTTATTAACACTTTAATGTATTTATTCTACGTTAGACTCTGTTCTAACGTTCTTCTTATTTATTTTTGGCCACATCATATGGCAAGCAAGATCTGAGCTTCAGGAATCTAACCCAGGTCCCCTGCAGTGGAAGTGTGGCGTCTTAACCACTAGACCTCCAAGGAAGTCTAATGATTTACATATATTAACTTATTTACAGTCATAACAATGTGATGCTACTGTTTAGTTCCACTTTAAAAATGAGGGAACTGAGGCCCAGAAGGTTAGTAATTTGTCCAAGTGGCAGAGCCAGGATGGGAACCCAGAAGTCTGGCTCCAAGATCTGTGCTCACCTACTGTGTTTTAACTTGGGGTCAGGAGCCGGACAATGATGAGTGCAGTGACATTTGACCAGAGCCGTACAGAAGGAGGGGCTTCCCTGGTGGCTCAGCTGGTAAAGAATCTGCCTGCAATGCGGGAGACCTGGGTTCGATCCCTGGGTTGGAAAGATGGCCTGGAGAAGGGAAAGGCTACCCACTCTAGTATTCTGATGTGGATAATTCCAAGGACTGTATAGTCCATGGGGTTGCAAAGAATCAGACACAACTGAGCAACTTTCACTTACAGAAGGAGAGGTAGTGATGCATGAGGATCTCTGGGGAAGGATGCTCCCTTGTGGAGTAAGGCAGGTCCTGTCTCCCATGATGGATGATGTGTGTTCTCTGTGCTCTGGGTCTGGGAAAAAAAAAAAAAAGCTCCCATGGGGATCTGGTGGGAGGGGTAGGCTTGGTGAGATACTTGTCTCTGTGGTCATGAATGACCTGATTGCCCAATCCCAGTCAGATCCCCCTGCATCCTCTTCTCTCTGGTTATGCAGACAGGTCCCCTCCTTTCCAGAGTAGTGTCCCCAGAACACAAAGGAGAGCGCTAACAGAGACAGTTCCATGTGACAGGACTAATCAGCTTGCTAATTATGAGTAATTAGAAAGACCTCCCTGCCTTGTCAGGCCCTGGGTGGCCCAGTGTGAAACAGTGATGACTTAATCCCTATGGGAAGGAAGAGGGGGCAGTGGGCAGAGTCACGGGGGAAGGTGACCACGCATCCCCAGGCATCTCCACACACACAGCCTCCTCCTGCTGCTCTCAGTCTGTCCCACCTGAAGACACAGACAACTCAGCATGGAAAAGGGAGCCCCAGGGATGTGGGGATCAAGTTGAGTGAGCTTGAGTCCTGATTTATGATGGTGCCAGCAGCGTCTTTGGAAAAATTACTTTGCCTCCCGAGACTTGGTCTCTTCATCTGCAGACCTTGGGTATTCATCAACCCCAATCACACAGCTTTGTGACAATTTAAGGAGCTGGTAAAATAACCAAACGTGATGTCTGGCACACAATAACTGCTCAGTTAATGGCAGTACTTATTGTTCTGACTTAGCCATCAGTTGCCTTGGATGACTTGAAGAAGTACTTTCCTTTCTCTAGTCTTGGCTTCCCCCACCTGTACGTTGGAGGTAGGAGTTGGTGACTCACTTATTCAACTGAAAAATATTTCCTGAGCACTGATTTCATGCCAAACACTTGGATGGAACAAGACTAACACGGGTTGTGACCCCAGAGATCTTTGGTCAATAGGTCGTTCCCACCCCATCTCTCACATTCAGTCTCTAGATGGCAGGGACTTCAGTAGACAGGATTGTAAGGTGCCCTGGGATACAAGCCCACACAAGTCCTTCCTCTCAGATGTGGACAGGATGTAGAAATATAATGGATTCTACTTCCCTGGTTAGGCTAGTTACATGGCAAAGGGGAAAGGATTTTGCAGAGGTTGTTGGGTTTCCCTGGTGGCTCAGATGGTAAAAAATCTGCCTGTGATGCAGGAGACTTGGGTTTGATCCTTGGTTCAGGACGATCCCCTGGAGAAGGGAATGGCTACCCACTGCCATATTCTTGCCTGGAGAATTCCCTGGACAGAGGAGCCTGGCAGGCTACAGTCCATGGGGTTGCAGAGAGTCAGACAGGATGGAGTGACTAAGCACACACACATGATGCTTTGACTTTAAATTTGTCAAAAGGGAGATTAGCCCAAGACAATTTAAGATAATCAGATGAGCCCTTTAAGAGAGAGTCTAGACTTCAAAGACGGAGGCATCAGTCTCTCTCCTGCTGGCCTTCAAGAAGCAAACTGTCATGTTGTAGAGAGGACCAGATGGGGTCCCAGAAGCTGACTGCTCAGCCCCTCAACCATATGGAATGGATTCTATCAACAAGCTTGGAAGAAGACCCTGAGCCTCAGATGAGACCCTAGATAGACCTGACTGACACTTTGATTGCAGTCTTATGACACCCTGAGCAGGGGACTCCACCTGTACTCCTGCCCTAGGAAAACTATGACATAATCAATGTGCATTATTTTAAACGGCCAGGTTGGTGGGAACTTGTTATCCTGCAGTAGAAGCCTGATCTATATACCCTGCCCCTGAATACCTGCAAGGTCTTGGGTCAAGGTCATCCTGCCAACTCTATCTTCCCAGCCCCAACTCAGGGCCCGATCCCCCAGCACCCCCAGTGAATTCCCAGCAGACAATGCTCCCATCAGCCGTGGCAAAGAATTGTTTCATCAGCTGCCAACCTGCTCCCAAAGTTGGTTGTCAAAGAATGTTCTATTTGCCCTACTTTTAATATAATTATCAACATCGTTTGCATGACACCGAGTCAGGGCTCAGCCCGTCACAGGCCCCCTATTATCCCGAGTTGCTTTTCTGGGAACGGCTGGATCCATGCCTCACGCTTGCTGCCTCCTCCCACGTGAATTATCTGTAATTTCCACACCTCCGTGCTTGCTTGCTGGGGTCCTGCGTGAAAGCCAGGACTTGTGCTGGGCTGGGTGCACTGTTATTTTCCAGGCAGCCAAGTCAGGCTCTGAGGAAACTGGAACAACAGCAAGCAGGACCAGGTTTTTTTCTGTGGGACTTCCAAGGGGGTGGGTGCCCAATCCAGCAGGAGCTGGAGCCAGACTGAGGGCAGTGAGCAAGCACCCAGCAGAGGGTGAGGCGTGAGCAACGTGGCTCTCAAACACCTGCAGCGAGGCCCGCTTGTAGAGTGCCCAGGAGGGGGCCTTTCTCGCAGGAGAAGACCTCACACCAACTCCATAGTGTGTCAGTGAAGATGGGGAGGATGGAGGTGCAGGGAAGGAAAAAAAAGTCCGGTGAATAGAGAATTGGAGATGGAATGGAAATACGCATTCTCCTTCCACCAGAGTTCCCGCAGGGTATCTGGCTCTCATGGGTAAACAGCTAAGTCCCTGGAGAGGGGACCACGGAAGGTGAATGGGAAACTCTGCTTTACGAGAACTGCCTGACAGTGATGAAGCTCTGCCTCTGCAGAGTGGCCCACTGCCTGGCTCAATTCTACAAGAGAGAAATAGCCTCTCTTGGTAGAGATAGTGTAGATTCGTCTGGCAGATCCTGTGGATGGTGCGTGTGTGTGTGTGCATGAGAGCATGTTTGGACCCTAGGCGAATGCACCTCTGGGCATACCTAATGGACAGAGAAGCACATGCGTGCCTGTGTGGCGAATACTCCCAAGCAGCAATGCGTGCTAAGTCGCTTCAGTAGTGTCTATCTCTTTGCAACCCCTATGGACTGTAACGTGCTCGGCTCCTCTGTCCATGGGAATCTCCAAGCAAGAATACTGGAGTGGGTTGCTATGTCTTTCTCCAGGGCAGAAGGACCCAAAGATCGAACCCGTGCCTTGGGTGCCTTCCCCCACCCAAAGATCGAACCCGTGTCTCATGTCTCTTGCATTGGCAAGCGGGTTCTTTATCACTAGCGCCACCTGGGAACCACCCTCTCCATGCAGCAATAAGTATGTGTATTTGGGTGTGTAGGAGGTTTCCTTGTACCTCGCTAGTAAAGAATCCTTCTCCAGGCCAGAGGCTGCAGTTGGGTACTTATGTTCACGGGGGACAGAGACAGGACATTTGGCTCTTCTCATGTATCTCTCACTTTTGCCTCTTTTTAAAAAACTTTTTTATTTTGTATTGGGATATAGCCGATTAACAATGTTGTGATGGTTTCACGTGAACAGTGAAGGGACTCAGCCATATATATTCATGGATCCATTCTCCCCTGAATTCCCTCCCATCCAGGCTGCCACATAACATTGAGCAGAGTTCCATGTGCCACACAGTAGGTCCTGGTTGGCTAACCATTTTAAATATGGCAGTGTATCATGTCCATCCCAAACTCCCTAATTATCCCATGCCCCATCCTTCCCTCCCAGAAACTGTAAGTTCATCCTCTAAGTCCGAGAGTCTCTTTCTGTGTTGTAGTTCACTTGTATCATTTCTTTTTAGATTCTACATATAAGAGAAGTCATACAATATCTCCCCGTCTCTGTCTGACTTCCTTTACTCAGTATGACAATCTCTAGGTCCATCCATGTTGCTGCAGATGGCATTATTTCCTTTTTTTAATGATCGAGTAATATTCCATTTCACTTTTACCTCCTTTGATGCCTACTCACATTTACCTACACTTTCTACCTCCCAAGAAGCATCTCTTCCTTTCTAAGAGTTATGGTCCAGGGGACAGAACTCAGGACTTGAAATCCAGAGATCTGGTATGTGGCCCCATCTCTGATAATAATTAGCTTTTATGACTTTGAGCCAATCATTCCTGGTGAGCCTCATTTGCTTTCTCTGTGAAATGGGGTGCTTAATCGTTAAGTCTGCACTTAGAATTTAGGATTCCCAAATCAGTGATCCCTGGTCTCTTTCTCTTCCTCTGACAGTCCTCCCCTTGCTCACCCTCATCCATCACCATGCCCTGTGGACATGGAACAGAGAGGATGCAGAATGTCTGAGCTCTGAGGAGCTCCCAGGAGGCTCTGAGAACATGCCTTCCTTCCATCTGTGCGCCAGGTTTCTGGTGAGGCAGCTTCAAGTATTTTAGAGTTCCTGGAGAACAGTCTGAAAACCATGAGTCTAAGTAGCCTGGTGTTTATTGCCTTGGTTTTTAGAAAATTTCAAGGGTCCCTGGGGTAGCTGAAAAGGCTCTGGAGGGTACTGGTTTATCCACTAAGGATGCTGCCCACTGGGTGCAAGCCTGCTTCTGGAATGGTGCTCTCCCGGGGGAGCCCAGGCCTGCTACCTGGATGTCCCTACAGACTGTCTATCTGCTGGAGAGGGGAGCTTTAGAGGCACCGGACCCACCCTACACACCGTCATGGGACTGACCTTCCAGAACCTCCCTACTCACCCCCACTGTGTTTCTGGGCCTTCCAGGGCCACTCCCTGATGCACATGGGTCAACTCAGAGCCTCCCTGGCTGTCTGACTTCAGCACAGATGCAGGGGGTGACCACGGGCCCTTCAGAATCAAACTTCCCCTGGAACTGTGCACTGGCTTGCGTCAGAAGTGACCCAGGGTTAGCATTTTGCTCCTTCATAGAAAGAAACACAGACTCCATAGACTGCCATGCAAGGCCCAGCACATTCCCCAAATAGGAATTAGACGGGCAAATGCACGGAAGGCAGTTACTTTCCCATCCGTTTCATGGCCCGGAGCATGTAGAAACAAAAACATATGTATATGAATAGCTCCCAGAGGAGGTAACAGCGGCTGCTGATGGTTGCGAGGGCACTGAGGGACGGTCCCTTGGCACACCTCTCAGGGTTACAGACATGCGAGCATGCCACCTTGTGACACGCACAAGGAAGGCATTTAACAGAGGGCTTATGACAGTGGTTCTGAGCCTTGGCTGCACATTACAATCCACTGGGGAGCTTTTAAAAAAATCCTTTTGTCCAGGCCTTACCACAGACTGCCTACTGATCTTGGTGGTGAGACCTAGGCATGGGGACATTTTTAAAGTTCCCCAAGGATTCTGTAGCGCCAGAGGGTTGAGAACCACTGGCTCAAGATAAGGTGAGCATTCAAAAATGTCAGCTGTTTATTGTACAATAAAAAATGCCTCGGTATTCTCGAATGTGCTGTTCTCCCTGCCTGCGCAGCTGGACTGGTGTGGCTGGCATGGGGTGGGGTGGGTAGGGGCTGAGAGTCACTGAGGGAACCGGTGCTCAGGAGAGACGAATGCTGGGTAGGGCAGCCTGGCATCCATCTCCCTCTGCCACATCTCAGAAAATTGAATTAAAATCCATCTTTTTCGGCTGTTGCCCGCCTGGCTGGCTGGCTTGTGGAAGGGAGCTGAGGCAATGAGCACTTCAGGGTAGGGAAAACCTGTTGAGGAGACCCCAGCCTCCCACCCCAGGGGAGAGATGGAAACTTCAGGGGTCTTCTGGAAGGATCGGGTGGTCCCACCGGTGGTCCCTCAGCCTCCAGTCTCCCTGAATGAAGGCAGGCAGGCAGAGTGAGGAAGAAAAAGAAGGAAGTCTGGTCCTGTTCTTGGGGAGGCCCAGTCTGGGAGACCAGAATTGGCATAGCTCCTGCTGAAGAAGACCAGGCTTGTCTGGAGAGACCAGAGCTGTAGGCCTGCATGGGTAGAGAACAGTCCGGGCCATGAGAGGCCAGCCTGCTCCAGAATGATCGGGGCTGTTAGCTGGGTCAAACAACACCAAACTGGGCACATGGACACAAACTTTAGCCCCCAGTCTAAATGTGTCCTTGGGCTAGCCCTGTGGCCCTCCAGGCTTGGGTGCTTCATTCATAGAGAAGGGGACTAGTCAGCCTTCCTGGATCCCAGCTCCGATGATGCTCATTCCTGTGGCTCATCTAAACTCATGTTATTAGGTACAGCAGGGATTAGAAGCCATCTGTAAGGACTGCAACACCCTGGAGAGAGTAGAGAGGTGCCCTGTCCAGAACCAACTATAAGAAGTATCCCTTATGGTGGACTCTATGTGGCTGGCTTAGTGGGCAGCAGGCAGAGCAGGAGCTGGATTTCTACTCCTACCTGCTCCATGCTGGGCATGGATGGCACAGCAGGACCTGGAGCCCTGGCTGACCCCTAGCTATGGCAAAGGGGGAAGAGGTGAAGGGAAGGGATGTGAGCGGAGGACTGCAGGTTGATTCCTGTCCACTGGCTGCCCAGGCAGAGGGGGGAAGGGATGCTCAACCTGCTCACTGCCCACACCAAGCAAGACACACATCTGGGACACAAGGCAGAGAGTAGGTGTTCCAGAGCCCAGAGGGGGACCTGGAGTGTGGAATAGATAGTAAATGTGGAAATGAAGGCTGACTCTGAGCCAAGGGTCCTCATCTAGTCACCTGACCGTGGACATTTCCAGGAACAGCTGGCCCGCCATCACACTTCGTGCCTCCAATGTCCTGAGTTCCACGCTTCCCTCCCGACTCTGAGACTGCTGTAGCCCCTCCTTTCTCCTCACAACGTTTCACAGTTTACAGAGCACTTTCACACACAACATTTCATTTGATCTTCAAACACCTGGGTTGGGGACGGATGAAAGGAAGCTGCCATGGGTCGGGCAACAAAGAAAGGGGTCTACTCAGGTGTGGAGGGAAGTCCTGCTGGTCTTGTCTGTCTGACTTGACCAAGGCACCAAGCCCTCTTCTCTCCAGAGGGGTCTCACTCTTTATTGATACAGATAAGGACGAACATCCTCCTCTTCCAGGAAGCTTTCCTGGACTCAAAGAAATGTGATCCATGCAGACCAACAGTGTGGTGTACCACAGGGGGCCAGGTTCAGTGTGTTGTAGAGAGAAACCATCAACTCACTGAGCAGACTTTCTGGACAGTCAGATATTTCCTTGTTTCCCTTATGGAGTCCTGCTCCATCCTCCAGTCCTCTCCTCCTCAGCTGGGCAAGAATTCCCAAGGAAAGGAGCTCAAGTCTCTCTCTTCCTCCTCCTCCTTCTTGAAGCTTCCTCAAGAAGGTGGCATACCCCAAACTCAAACCCACTTGGAAGGTGAACAATCACTTACTTGAATAAGGAAAGCCAGAGCCTGGTTGCAGAGCTGTGGGCTGGGGTATGGAAGGAGCTCTTCAGATGCTGACACCTGGAGTGCGACCGAGAAACCATGAGCAGGGGCAGGTAGGAGCAGTGGGTTGGCTGGTGGGCGTGAGCAGAGGGTAAGTGCTTGGCCTGGGAGTATGTAACCAACTGTTCTCTGTTGGGCTTTGGCTTTGCCACCAACTGGCTACCTGACCTTGACCTGTTTGGGGCTTCCCAGGTTGCACTAGTGGTAAATAACTCATCTGCCAGTGCAGGAGATACAAGAGACACAGGTTCTATCCCTGGGTTGGGAAGATTCCCTGGAGGAGGGCATGGCAACCTACTCCAGTATTCTTGCCTGTAGACTGCCATGGAGAGGAGCCTGGCAGGCTGTAGTCCTTAGGGTTGCAAAGAGTCAGTCAGTTCCCCTCACTAAGCCTCAGCTTATCCATCTGTGCCAGGAGGAGGTTGAGCAGTACAGTAACAGTTGCTCAGGCTCTAAGTCAGGTCCAACTCTTCCTGACCCCACAGACAGCAGCAAGCCAGGCTTTCCTGTCCCTCACTGTCTCCTGGACCCAAACTCATGTCCATTGACTTCGTGTAGCAATAGTAATTAATTCATTAGTGAGGAAATAAAATCAGTGAAAACCTACTTAGTCCTAGTCTTGTTTAATGCTGTTGACAAGAGGTGGGGGGTGGGGGAAGGGAGGTACTGTGATGTCCCCGTACAGGGAAATAGCTGAGGCTCAGAGACACTCAGTCACCTGCCCCAGCTCACAGAGCTACCCCGGCACAGCCTCGACTGGAGCCAGGCAATCTGACCCCAGAGCACTGTTGTTTTAAGCTGCTGTAGGGCACCGCTGTAAGGCACCCCCACCTCCCTTTTCTGGCCATAGAGGGGATCACATTTGAAGACATTCGGACAGGCTCCCGGAAGCTAGCTGATTTTCCCAGGCCAGGGTTGTGGGGGCAAAGAAAAATCCCAAGGGGAGTCTGGCACTTGCCCTGTAAGGAAGGCTTCCTGGAGGAGAAGGAACTGGTTCTGACAGGGAATCAGAAGGACGTGGGAGGGAGAAGACTGATGGTTTCTCGCTCTGGGTATTTCGGTATTTCGGGAGGGTTATAAGGAGGGAGGTGAGCCCCGGGACTGAGTCCCGGAAGCCGGGCGACAGAGGGGGATTGTCGTCTCCGCATCCTCGCCCCCAGGTCTCCGCGCCAAAGCTCCTGCTCTAGTCTGCTGCGGGCGGGGTCCAGCTCCCCTAACCCCTCCCCCGGGCGCCCATTGGCCTGCACCCCACCCCGCAGCCGGCGAAGCACGGAGGGAGGCGGTGGTCGGTCGCCTCCCTCCTGCCCCCCGGCCTGGCTTCGCGGTGTAGGCGGCGCCTCTCCGGCAAGGCAGACCAGGCTGGGAGGACGCGCGGCACGGGGCGGGCTATGGCAGGCCGGGGGGCCCGCGCTCGGGCCCCGGGCAGCGACTGATAGCGGCGGCGGCGGCGGCAGCAGCTCCAGGCGAGCGTGGTCCCCGCGTGCGCACAAGCTCACGCCGCCGCGCAGGGACCCACGGACACCGGCGCCCGGCGGACACACAGACGCGGAGATCCGGCTCTACGCGCGCTACTCAGCGCACGAGCTCCCCATCCCTGGGCGGAGCGGGGCGCGGACTCGCCGCTGCGCGCCCTCCCCGCGGAGTCTGCCCCGGGCAGACCCGCAGCCCGCGGCCCCGCTGCGAGGCCCCTGGGTGAGCAGGTAAGCGCCGCCCCGCCGCCCTTGCCCGTCTACGCCTCGTCTGCCCTCCCCCGACTCCAGAACCTTCGCCCCTCCGGGGCCACGGGACCCCTCCTCCAGCTCAGCTGTCTCCGCCAGCCGCGTCCTTCACCGACGGAGAGTGGGCCAGGGCCAGAGCGGGGCCAACCTCCCGAAACCGAAATGAAGCCCTCTCCCGCCGCTGCTTCCTTCCTGCGCGACACTCTGCCATCCTCCGTCCCGAACCCCCCACCCCCACCCCCTCCACCCAGTATCTGGGATCGCGCCCCGGAGAGACCGATCCCTGCAGCCCGCAGAGGGTGGGATGGGCTAGCTCCCGGGCGCCCCTTCTCGTGCCAGAGGGAGGACCCGGGGCAGGAAAGCACTGCGACCGGAGGGACCCAGAGGGACCTGTCTACCTACTCCTGAAGCAGACGGCTACGCGGATCCGATCGGAAGGCAACGCTGGAGGGGTCCCCAGGGGTCTGGGTACCGCAGTCTTCATGGGGTTTGAGGGGTGGGCTCGGGACATGCTGTGTAGAGGCTGAAGTACTGGCCAACGTACATAACGTTCCGGAGTAGTGACACCTTCGCAATGGTTCAAAAGAGCGTTGTCTCTGGGTTTCCCGCGGTGCAGAAGCAGAGGTCGGGATGCCTGGGTTTCTGCGGTTCCGAGAGGAAACGGCCCACCGGGGCCTGTGGGAGAAACCTGTCGGTCTCTCCCGGCTCAAGTGGGCCCGCCTGAGATGAGACCCCTGCCCGCTTCCTTAAAGGCACAGGCTCCCGCTGCAGCTGTGGGAGGCAGGGGCTGGCAACCTGGCCAGGCAGGACCTTTGCAGGTTTGCAGGAGGGGTTTCGGGGGCGGAAGCGGGGGGTGGTGGGTTAGAAGCGGCCAGAGTGCCACTGGATGGAGCTAGACACTCAGGAGGGAGCCCAGCCACAAACTGATTGTATTTCATGTGGAGCTGGGAGTGGAAGCTCACTCCTGGAAGGTGCTGAGACCCCCTTTGAAAGCTGCTGGGGGAGGGAGGGAGAGTGGATCCCTGCCAATTCTCCAGAGGATTTCTATGCTTTTAGTACAGGTGCATCAGTCTCCTTTATCTCCTCCAGCACCCTCCGCCCGACTACCAAAAGAAAAGACATGGCGTTTGGCTTTTCCAGTGAGCAACCCTGCGTGGGGCAGGGGGCACCTGGGAAGTGAGAGGTGGCTACACAGTCAGAGGGGGGCAACTTTCCCTGGAGAGAGGCAGAAAAGCATTCTGAAGGTCAGGCTAGAGGCTTTTGAGTGGCTGTGGGCCTCTGGAGGGGTTAAAAACTATATGAGCCTTGGAGGGGGTTGGGGGAGGGCAGAGGAGCAGAGCTCAGATTATCTCAGAAGGCCAGTCTGAGTTGGTGTTGGGTGCAGGTGGGGTTGGCATAACCCCTAGTCCCTACCCAGATGAATCTGGGGCTCCTGCTCCCTTCTGACCTTGGGGAGGACAAGCAGAGGTGCCAGTCTGGACACCAGTCAAAATTTGAGCTTATAAATTAGAAATAGAACACACCGGGGCAGGCCCTGGCCAGATCTTCCAAACAGTTCATCAACAAGTGTGTGTGGGGTGGCCAGGGAGCGGAACCTGGTGCCTTCCCGCCCCTGCCCTGGGCCATTCGTCCGTGATTCTGTGCCTGGGACAGGATGTATGACTCTGTTTGCCCCTGTTTGCAATGAGAGGGAATGTCTATGGGGAGATTCCTGAAGGACTTTTGCCTACACTCTGGGAACTAACCAGGCTGAAAGATCCATTAAGTCTTGCTTTATGTCAGGTTCAGGTGGGCAGGGAGTTGATTGGAGAGACATTGGAGTTAACTGTTTTCATGCAGCCACCCCTCTCTGCTATGCCCCTACTTTGGGAAACTCCCTCGATTTGTGTTGAATAATCCAAATAAAACAAAATGGGGGTTTACAGATCAACACAGACACCTAGAAGGCTAGGGAAGACAAGACTTGAGGCCACAGAGTGGCTTTCTTCCTGGGGATGTGGCCTCAGGTTATGTGTCCTGGGTATCTGGTCTCACAGATTTCCCTGACCAGGGCTGGCACTAAGTGGAGGACACCTTGTGTTGTCTGCTGGAGGGCAGAACCAAGGAGTGCCAAGCACAGAGCACAAGCTCAGCTCGATGCCAGAGAGGCCTCACTTCCCCAGGAGCCACCCCAGCGTGGAGCCGACACTTATGGGTGACAGGGGTTTCCTGTCTGGGGAGGTATGTGAGCAGAGATCCCATGCCCCAGACAGGTAAGCCTCAATTACCCCTGAGTGGAGGAATCTATGAATCTGGGGTCTGAATGGGCTGGGCCTAGTGGTCTGGCTGCCTGGCAACATGCAGTCTGGACACTCATCAGCTGCAGCATGCTTGTACTGAGCCCTGGATGCCGTCAGAGGCACATGGTGACAGCCACCCCCACAGTGACACAGAGGGAGTGACACACCGCCGGGGTGGCATCAAGACTTCCTGCGGCACCCACCGGAAAGCCAGGGCAAACGTACAACAGCAGAGAGCAACATACGCAGGGACATGGGGCCACGCACACGGACGTGGAGACACACCCGCTCACACAAGTCTGGACACGCCTGGGGACTGAGGTGTCTGCTCCACGAAGATCACAAAGTCTTCCTTAACGAGTGTCCACGTGCACGACGTTGACACTGAATGGAGAAAGTGTGTGTGTGTTGCGTGAGGCTGGAACGAGGCTTGGCAGGCTTGTTCTGCAAAGGGCCAGATAGTAAATTATTTTAGGCTTTTGCTGGCTGTACACTCCGCTGCAACTGCTTCATTCTGCTGTCATAACGTAAAAGCAGCCTTGGATGCTACTTATGCAAATGAGCGGAGCTGTGTTCTGATGAGCTTTATTTATGGCCACAAATTTGATTTTCACACAGTTTTCCTGTGTCATGAAATATGAGCCTTTTGATTTTTTTTCCTGACCATTTGAAAATGTAAAAACCATTTTTGGCTCCCTGACTGTATAAAAATAGGTGACAGGCTGGATCCAGTCTGCTAGAAGGGTTTGTGATCTCCTGGGCTATAGGTTAGCAAAGAGAAGTGGTTTAAGAGGTGGAAGAAGGGAGGAGCTTTAGTCCTGGGAGCCCACATTGCTCTAGGGGCCCTGGATGCCTGTCTTCACCCTGCCTGGAGCTCAGGGTACCCGTCTATTTAATGCCTGACCTCAGCATCCTGTCCTAGACAGGTTTCTGCTGGGTTCATGTTATACATCTCCCGTGCTAAGGACGTCTGGAGACAGTGTTCATGCCTGAACATGAAAGGATATCATGTCACTGGACTCACCAAACAGGTCCTGAGCCCCTCTCCCATTCACCCTGTTGGCCAGGGACATGCCCACCTCCACTAGGAGGAAAACCTGCAAGGGAAACCTGGAGATGCCCCTTGTTTTCGGACAAGACTTCAAACTTGCAAAGACAAGGATGAGACCTGAAACAGCCCAGGCAGGGGTGAGGGCTTTCCTCATTTAGGTCTGGCAGTTGTCAGAGGAGGGTGAGGCCAGTGGAGGTGGGTGCAGCCAGGCTGGGCTTCCTGGAAATGGTGATAGGAGGTTGTATTGGCCTCGTGGAATACCTGGACTCTCTCATCCCAGCGCCATGCATTGCCTTAGCGGTCAACTTTCTCCCATGACAAATGGGCACCACAGAAGGGTGGCTGGGGAATAAAACATAGAGCTCCTTTGCAGATACCTCTGAATGTTCCAGCTTCTGACTTAAGGCTGTGTGGTGGACTGGGTCCTGCTCAGTTTCTTCTTATCCCTCCTGTCCCCTTCTGACATTTCTTTCCTGCAATTTCCCCAGAGGAGAGGCCTGGGAGATCGTTCCCCACTTTCTCAAGTCTCTAGATTCTGTCTTCCACTTCCCATTCCAGCTGCCCTTCCCTGCCAAGACCCCATCTCCTCTGCCTGGATCCCAGGTTTTCTGCTTGTGTTTTCTCCTTCCACTCATCTCACCAGCCTTCTGAGGAATATTCCCTAAAGGAGAAGCCTAGCACTTCAGTCCCCTGCCTGAAACTCTTCAGTGCCCCAGCCCTCTCTCCTGTAACTAGGCTGCTGCATCCCTGGCATCCCAGCCTGGCACCAGCCTTTCCACCATCTCATCACCCTCATCACCCAGCTTGCTGGATCCCTCAGCACTCTTCAGTCACCTTTCTAAGCTCATCACCAGGCACTCCTTGAGTTCTAGGGTCCCCACCGAGTGCCCTACTTGTTCCAGGTGCCAGTCAGAGCTGGCCCTCCCTTCCAGGGGTCAGCATCCCCTCCAGAGGGATGGTTGGTTAGCAAGAGGGTCAGTGCAGATGGCCACACTCTCCATCCCACCGGCCCCGAGCCTCAGCCCCGGCCTGGGAGGGGCACAGTCACCCATCGGCAAACCAGTGCCTGCTTCCCGTCCCCCTCCTGCACTATGCCCTCTCCTCCCACCGCCGCCTCCCACTGCCTTC
Organism: Nanger dama; assembly: GCA_917880005.1. NCBI lineage: Eukaryota > Metazoa > Chordata > Mammalia > Artiodactyla > Bovidae > Nanger > Nanger dama. The sequence continues at coordinate 32,604,932 of CAKJTW010000022.1, forward strand.
CATCACCTCCCGCCCCGCCTCATGCTCTCCCCTGTCCTTTATCTTCTCTTTCCTTATTTCCATTGTCCTCCCTTCTTCCTCTTCCAGGCCCTGGGGGGCTGTCCCTGACAGAGGATTCCTAGGACCCTTCAGGTGTCGGAGATGCGCCTGGACTAGCTAGTGTGGAAGGGTTTAGCAGCTTGACCTTGGCAAAGACTCTGGGTCACTTTGGGCCTCAAACCCTCACCTATGAAATGGGACATGATTAACAATGGGCGGGCTTCCCTGGTGGCTCAGACGGTAGAGAATCCGCCTGCAATGCAGGAAACCCAGGTTCAGCCCCCGAGTTGGGAAGATCCCCTGGAGAAGGGAATGGCAACCTACTCCAGTATTCTTGCCTAGTGAATCCCATGGACAGAAGAGCCTGGTGGGCTACAGTCCATGCGGTTACAGAGAGTTGGATATGACTGAGTGATGAACACACACACACACGTGCCACCAGTGCCCACGTGTGCCCAGCCTTTCCTGAGCCCAGGTTCCTATGTGTAAGAATAGTAGGAGACCCTTTCAGGGACATGCCTTCTGTCTCCTGCTGTGCATAGGCCGCCGGGAACCAGACTTTGAAAGGGGAACATTTGAACATCAAAGAAGAACATTTGCATTGATGATTAATCTGTCCATTGCCAGAACACCCCTCACTGCAGCACTGGGCACTGACCTTTATCAACTCTGACCTTATGGTGAGAAAAGAGGTTCTTCTTTCCCAGAAACAAGTAAGTTCCCTCTATTTGAGGGATGAGTTGGAGGGGCAGTGTTTCATCTTTCAGCCTTCCTTCTCTGGTCCCCTGTACTAAGAGGGAGAGAAGGAAGTGGGGGGTGGGCGCTGCTCAGGTTTCATGAGTAAAGGGGGCATGTGTAGAGTAAGGGAGGTGAATGGTCCACTTTCTCTGGGTCGTCTTTGATCTGGTGTCCAGGCTTGGCACTGCCCCATGATGGGGACAGATGCTGAACGGCCAGAGGAGATGCCAATAGGAGATGCCCCAACTCCATGAGGACAGAGGAGGGACCCAGGGCTACGCGACTCCACCAAGAGGAAGAGTACGATGCTGCCCTCCTCCAGTGGGCGCTCCCAGGAGACAGGAACCTGTGCTGCTCAGGGCTGGCCTTGGAAGGATGTGGTGGAAAGACATCAAAGTTTCCCTGGGGGGCCCTAGAGAGGGCTGAGCTCCCTGAGCCCAGGAACTGGACCATCTCAGCAGGGAGGGCTACAGAGAGGGTCCTGCAGGGTGAGGGGCAGCGTGGGAGATGCTGCAGGGTCTCCAAGTCCCCTCCCACTCCATGCAGAGCCCAGTGAGTCGCCGCTGGCTCCGGTGTGCTGACTGATGATGCCGTCTTCCTGTGTGCCTGGCGCAGTGGCTCACTGCAGGACACGGCTGCTCTTTCTGTTCCTGCCCCAGGCCAGTCGCTGGGCTTGTGGGTCCTGGAGGAGGGCAGGCCCTTCCAAGTCTGCAGCGGGGAGCTGACTCCCTGTGGTCCGCATGTGTGTCACACATCCATTCCTGCCAGGCAAGGCTCCGGGGCTCTCTTTTGGGTGACTTTGGGAAGTGTCTCTGCCACTCTGGACTCAGTTTCCCGACAGGAAGCTCAGTACCATGGGGAGGCGGCCTTCAAAGTCCATTTCAGGTCTGAAATGCTGTGTCTGTCATGAACTCTTCCTAAGGAGGGTGCTTCAGACATAGAAATGTGGGTAGAGGGATAGCAGACGGCCTCACTAGTCCCAGGGAATGAGAGAGGGATTGCTATTAGGATACCAATGGATTCTGGGCTGGTCTTCCTTTTAGCAATAACAGAGAGTGGTGGGAGCATAGGGATGGAGTGCACAAGCTTTGAAGCCAGGCTGTTTCGGTCCACTCCCCAGCTCTTCCACATGCTTGCTGTGTGACCTTGGGGAAATCGCCTACCCTCTCTGTGCCTCAGTCTCCTCAGCTGTAGAATGAGGATACTGCTAGTAATGACGGCATAGGTTTGGGGCAGGTGAAATGAGTTAATGTATATTTATTGTTTGGAAGAGTGCCTCGCATGTACTGAGTGTTTAATAAATGTTAGCCATTAGTGAATAAAAGTGCAACAGACCTGATGTTCCCATTTTGAATATGACAGAGGGCTTCTCTGGTGGCTCAGATGCTAAAGAATCTGTTTGCAATGCAGGAGATCCAGGTTCAGTCCCTGGGTCGGAAAGATCCCCTGGAGAAGGGAACGGCAACTCACTCTAGTATTCTTGCCTGGAGAATTCCATGGACATGGGAGCCTGGTGGGCTACAGTTCATGGGGTTGCAAAGAGTCGGACACGACTGAGGGAATAACACTTATGGGGGTAGAGATGACAGTAAGATGATGAAAAATAAAAGCCTGAACACAAGGTGGTAAGATAATAATAGTTAACATCTGGATAGTCCTTATTGGGAGCCAGGATATACCCTACTGTCTATGGCTTATTGTTGTTTGGTTTGTATTGTTTTTTTAATTGTTTGTTTGTATTGTTTGGTTTGGTTCGTATTGTTTGTTGTTTGTATTGTTGTATGGTTTATTAATTGCTAAGTCATGTTCAACTCTTTTGGGACCCCATGCACTATAGGCTCCTCTGTCCGTGGAATTTCCCAGGCAAGAATACTGGAGTGGGTTGCTGTTTCCTTCTCCAGGCCTTCTTCCCGACCCAGGGATTGAATGGGGGTCCCCAGTGCAGGTGTATTCTTTGTCACTGAGCCACCAGGGACGCCCTGTCTATAGTTAACTTACATGAATTGGTTGATGCCTCCTAGCAACATCTATGAAGTAGGTATTATTATTCTCATTTCACATATAATTGAATTAAGGCACAGAAAAGTTAAGTGGCTTGCCTGAGGTCTTAGGCTTAAAACTCTAGCAAAATGGTTCTCAAGTCCACCGTACTAAATGCCAGTATGTAGTTTAATTGCCTTCAGATCAGTTGCAAAAGCTGATTTATCTCAGCAGAGCCTGGACCCAAGAGACAGAGCCTGGGAACTGGGAACTGGTGAACTGGTCATCCTGAGCCACATGTTTGGTGGGGCTGAAAGAGCCCAGCATCCATCCTGAGGGAGGAGAGAGTCCAACCCCAGGCTTCAGTGGTCAGGCTTGACCGTGGCCTTTATGAGGGTCATTGAGAGCTTGGGGGAGTCCAGAGAGGAAGGCAGCCTTGACAGGGAGCAGGGGACAGGGCTGGGAGGGGCAGACCCAGGGGTTACATTTGGAAGGGTTTTCCTGGGACAGAGGACCCCCATGTGGTCTAGATGTATATGAGGTTTGAGGCAGGTGGCCTCAGACTAAGCTTTAAGCGTTGTACAGTGGTCTTGGGGTGGGGGTCTGGGAAAAGAAGTGGGCCTGGAATTACATCCTGAGACCAGGTTCCTAGCTGAGGTTGGGGGAGGAGGATGATCAAGGCCTGGGAGCCTGCAGATTCCCTCTCTCCATGCTTTGGTGAGCGATGTCTGTGTTCTGTTGGGCAGAGGGTAGACTGTAGCTGGGGAAGGTGAACTAGAGAGGGCAAAAGCGGGAATCAGGAACCCGGCTCTAGTTCCAGAGGAGGCCCCGTATTGAGAGTATCCCCTCTACCATGCGGCACAGGGTGTGGGGGGTGGGGTGGGGTTTACACCTGCTCTCTTGGTTCTCATCATTGTCTGAGCAGCCTGGTGACAAAGCAGAGAGCTGGGGGATGGTGAGGCAGTTGGGCTGGGGCCTCTGCTCTAGCTTGTTTTTAATCCACTGCAGGGATAAGCATCCTGCAAGTCAGGGCATCGTGTGTGATTGTGTGTGTGTGTCTGTGTGTGTGTCTGTGTGTGTATGGATGTGTTTTTCTATGTGTCTGGGTGTGCATGCTCATATGCTCATATGTATACCTACAGCCCCATCTGAATTCAGATAAATCTGCTGCCTCTAAATATCTGAATGCTTTTGCAGAATGAGTGCGTGTGTGGTTACATGCATTAATAATCCAATAAATGTACCTGAAGATGTAAATCTCTGTGTGATGCACATACCTTTTTTCTGTGCTCTGTGAGAGTGCCTTGGCATTTATGTGAACATATGTGGAGTTGTGTGTCGATCCCCCAAGGAGTTTCCACCTTCATTATTCCACACTTGGGTGTTTGTATTGATGCCTTCAGGTGGGTGCCCTGGGGGTAAAGTCTCTCTCTGCGGAACTGATGTGTCGTTATCCTCTTCTCTGTAGACCTGTTTCTCTGTGTGTGTGTGTGTGTGTGTGAGAGAGAGAGAGAGAGAGAGAGAGACTGAGAGCACCAGTCCTCAAAAACAAACCCCTTCTGCTTGCCTGCTGCCACCCACTTGCCCCCCTAGAACAGCCGCAACAGGGCCAGCCACTTGTTCTTCCAGGCTAACGCTCTTGGTTCTATTAAGGTTAAAGCAAAGGCTTTATAATCCTGTCTCTACATGAGAATTTCCTGTAGAATTTAAACAACACTGGTGCCTGGGCCCAGCCTGAGGGATTCTGACTCAGTTGGGCAGGGGGTAGTTTTAAATGCTCCTCAGCGATTCTGCTGGACAGCCCAAGTTGAAGACTGCCAGGGTGGTCCACAGAGGTATGGGGGCACCAGCCCCTCTGACCCCAGGCCCCATCAGCCTTTGCTCTGCACTGTAGCACGTGTGGGAGAATCAGCCCAGATATCCGAGGCTTCCTGCCTTCGGAGCTTTTCTGAGCCCTTGGTCTTCAGCGTCTGCTGAGGCACTGTGGGCCCAGCATTCCTCTCTTCCAGCCAGGTGTGTGGGGAGCATCAGCCCTCTGAAGACAGGGCCTTGGCCTCCCTAGGGTTAGTGGAGACGATGGATTCCCCTGGGGACCACCAGTGCCAAGTTATGCCAGAGGCAGCCTGTGGCCCCAGGGGTATGGAGGGTTCTGGCAGTGGATACAGAGGCTGAAGCCTGTGCCTGGGGTGCCCAGGGGTACTGCCACCAATATTTCCCCAACCTGCCCAGTCCTTCTTGACCTGCAGGAGAGAGACTGGGCCAGCCTCCCTGAGGGCCCCCTGGCCTTCTCAGAGCATCTCTTGGGGATACCCAGGCCCCTGTAAGTATTTCCAAGTGACCCCCAAAAGGCAGAACAGCAGGTAGGTAAAGGTCCCCCTTTCCTTGAACCTTCCTAAAATTAGTTTTCTTTCTTCTTTTGGGTGCTTATTTGTCACCAGATTGAGCTTGAAGAGGTGAGGAGAGGAGGGAGGTATGAGGAGGCAGAAATTCTGCGGGCACAGAGGGCCCTGGAGTGATGGCTGCTCTGCTCATTAATGGGGGTGTGCAAGGGCTCATGGTTGGGATGCAGCCCCTTGGGTCTCCCCATGGATGCAACCCTGGCACCTATGGGTTAGTGGTGGCCCTGATATAGGCCTAGTCAATATTTTTAGTAATAATTTAATAGTAATAATAACTTGTAATTACTGTTTAGTACTTCATTGTATGGCTATGCAGGGGTCTATTAACAGTGCCTGCCTGATGGATGGTTGGCTGCCCCCCTTTTTTTTTGGCTGTTGGTGCTATTTTAAATGATGCTGCAGTGAACATTCTTGCATATGCTTCTTTCTGTACAAGTGCAGATATCTCCCTCAGATAGATACCCAGATGCCGAATTGCTGGCGTGTGAGGCATATCAATTACTGATTGATTTTAGAAGCAGACTGAACTCTTCCTCTGGGCAGGTGCTGGGGCTCCCTCAGCCTCCTCACTCGACTCTCTTTGCCCTGTCTGGTCCCTGGGAGCTCTGAGGGGGAGATCCTCGAGGTCTGAGCATGTCCTCCATAGCATCACGTTTTGTCTGTTGCATTGGTGATGGTTTTATCCTGGAGGCCAAGTGGGCTGAGGCAGGGTGAAAGGATGCTATGTTTGTTGGGGACCAGGCTCGGCTGCTGGAACAAAGTGGCCCTGTATGAGCTAGTGAGTTGGAGAGAAGAGCAGCTCCTTGTCACATAGCAGCCGGCAGCTAGGTGGGCCTTCAGGCTGGCAGGCAGGCTCAGCACCCCAGGGCCTACTCTGTCATCCTGGCTGCCCCTGGCAAGTTGTTCCCCATCCCTCAGGTTATCCTGACTGCTCCATCCAGACTGGGTCTGGGGAGGGGAAGAGCAGCAGGGGCAAGCACGAGCTGCCTTAGGGATAGGTAGTATTGGGGTGGCACGTGTCATGTCACCCACTTTCCGTAGGTGGGAAATTCATCACATGCCTGCACCCGAGAGCAGGAGGGACCCGGAAATGTCCTCTCCAGGTGGGCATGTATGTGCCAGCTAAGACTTTGCCGCTGTGGAGGGAGATCCAGAGACACAGTCATCTGCTGCAGAGGAGAAAGCCACCCAGACCGTTCTCGTAGTCTGATGGGCACCAGGGCCAGTGGGTTCCCTGCTGTGGCCTCAGCGCCTGGTACTGAGCAGGTGCTCGGCAGATGCTTGTGTGTTAGAAGAATAAAGAACCGCACATACAAAGGCATGGACGGGGCTACCCTTGGAGGCTTTCCTGTGCGTAGGGGGAGAGGGACTGTCCCTGCCCCTCCTGTGCCACCGAACCTGCGGGACTCATGCTTTTCCTTTCTTTCTAGCCTGTAGACACCTGGGGTTGAGCAGCGGCAACTGTAAATGAGAGGTGGGCGGCACTGGCCTGAGCCGCCTCCCAGGCTGAGAAGCGTCATGGCCAGCATCGCGCAGGCCTCCCTGGCTGCTCTCCTCCTGCTGCCTATGGTAAGGACCCGGGGCCCGCGCCACCCCCATGCCCACCCCCCCGTGTCCCCACCGCCATGACCTGCCAGAGCCCCAGGCTCACTCGAGCTCCCACCCCAGATAACCTGTGTCTTTGTGTGCTCTCAGCCAAGCTCCAATTCACATGGCTGGTATCTCTGCCTGTACCCTCACTGGACCATCCTGTACCATTGTGTGCATTGAAAAGGGTGCTTCTTCCTGAAGACCTTGTACCAGTTTGACAAGAAATTGTTACATAATTTACAAATTGATTATGATAGTAATATATGTGGGCTTCCCTGGTGACTCAGACGGTAAAGAATCTGCGTGCAATGCAGAAGACCCAGGTTCAGGAAGATTCTCTGGAGAAGAGAATGGCTTACCCACTCCAGTATTCTTGCCTGGAGAATTCCATGGACAGAGAAGCCTAGCAGGCTAATAGTCCACGGGGTCACAAAGAGTCAGATGTGACTGAGTGACTCTCACACACACTTATGTGGCAGCCTTTAGAGTTGTGCAGTATACAACCTGCTCAACTGTATTCAGGGGCCCTCATTAGGGCTGCATAAGGCAATTTTGATCCTGGTTCTTAGCCTACTAGTCTCTGGCAGGCTAGAGCTCAGAAGCCTCTAGATAGAGCTCAGAAGCCTCTCCCTGACCAAGAGGGATAGGGTGGGTGGTTCCCAGGCATTGCCCCCTGCTCCTTAATCTGGGAATTCTGACCAGCGTAGACGCACCTCTTTTCAGAGCTCTGGATGCCAGTCCTGCCTCTGGCTTGTCTTCCTGTGTGACTGCAGACACGCTCAGCTCTTTCCCTACACAACTATGAACAGTCAGCGCTAGACTGGATCCCTGAGCCCTGCTCTTGGCAGCCTGCGATGCCTGGCACCTGCCTCCACACTTACCAGCATCCCCTTGTGAAACCATCCCTGCCCTGGAGTTTTAAGCAGAAGTGACAGCCTAAGTATGCAGTTGTCGTGACAGCAGTCATGGCTTTGAAGTTATTTGATCCCACACTTAAATCCAGTATCTGCCATAGCCAGCAGGCAGTATGACCTTGAGCAGGAGTTGGTGTTAACTTCTTTGAGCCTCAGTTTTCCTCTTTTGTAAAATGGGGCAGGAGTAAATGAGCGTGGTGAGTAAGCGCCATGCAGTGCTATCACTGTCCTTCGCCTGCAGCTCCTGGGCCTCCAGAGGAAAGGGTGAACCCTCTCGACCAACTCTCCTCTCTCTCTCACCTGCTGCTTGCTCCCCTAAAATGCAGTCATAGCCTCGGGGTCTCTGGAGCTGGACTGCATGAATTTGAATTCTGGCTGTTCAGTCTACTAAGCTGTGTGACTTTGAGCAAGTTTCTTAACATCTCTGTGCTTAGGTCTCACATCTGATGAATGGAAAATGGCAAAAATAGTGCCTAGTTTGTAGTACTCTTGATATATATATATATATGCTTGGATAGGACAGAGTAATGCACGCACTTTAGTGTGGTGCTATCTATGTATTTGCTAACGTTATGATAAAATGTGTAAACTGAGAGCTGGGGAGGGGAGTGGGATCTGCCCGGGTCCCACATTGAGCTGGTAAAGTGGAAGAGTCCTCATGGCATTTGTGACAAAGCGGAGGCATCGCTGCTTCTGAAATCTCTCAGTCACTGTCCTCTTCCTGTTTCTTTTGCTCCCCACTCCCACTGCCCCTGAGGCTTAAGTAGCCGGGCTTGTCAGTGAACCTCCCTGCTCCTCCCTACTATTTATCCCCTGTGTCCCCTGCAGGCCACCGCCATGCACTCCGACTGCATCTTCAAGAAGGAGCAAGCCATGTGCCTGGAGAAGATCCAGAGGGTGAATGACCTGATGGGCTTGAATGACTCCTCCCCAGGTGAGGATGCTGGTGGGGAAGGCCACCACCTCCGGCACATCTAAGGTCAGCCTTAGAACTGATGTGCCCACCTCTGGCCCTACAGAAAGTGGTGGGGGTACAGGTCCCTGGGTCCTTCAGAAAGCCCTTTGGGGCGATGGAGCCCTGGATCTGCTCTGGGCAGTGATGCTGGGGTTGCCCTCCTTGGGGATGGCTTGCCTAGATGTCTCTCTCTGAAAGGGGCTATTCCAGGCGGCATATGCCACCTTCACTCCCATGGGGGCCGAGAATGAGCTGGTATCTGGGTTGGGCAGCCAGCGGCTGTCAGAGAGCTCATTAGCAGGCAGCCTGGGTCTCATGGCAGAAGGGACACAGCTGTTGCTGGTGGCCAAACTAGAGAGCACCTGGTCAGCTCAGAGCATGAGGTGTGGGATCATGCCCGCCTCCTCTGCTCACCCCATAAGGGGCAGAGAACAGGGTGGCAGTGGGGAGCCCAGCCCTGTGTGTGTCTGTGCTGCTGTTCTCCTGGGCTGCTATGAGCATGGGGGCAGGAGGCTGCTCCCTTAGGCTGGATGGTGCCACGCATTGCAGGACATTTAGTGGCCCTAGCTCTCCCACTAGATGCCTGTGCCGCCCTCTAATCTCAATGACAGCCCCCCAAACCTCACATTACCAGATGCCTCAAGGGAGTGGCCTGGCCCCTGGCTGTCAACCAGTGGTCCTGTCTGTGTACCCTTTCCTCCTATGGGACACTGAGGCCTATGGAGCAAAGGCACCCTGACCCCAGCAGAGCCAGGAGGAGGGTCTGCATGGGAAGCTGGGGGACTTGAGGGTAGGGGGCATCACTGGAGAACTCCTTAGACTTTCCCATGCCTCAGTCACTGGAAGGTGGGACTCTCTGCCCCTCCAGAGGGATCTGCTTTTCTCTTTGGTCCTCCCCATTCTGCAGGGAGCTCTTCTGAGTACCATTTATTTAAATACTTGGTTAGCCTGCAGATCAGTTAATTGTAATGGTCCTTCTGGGCTGAACTCCCTAGCCAGTCAGCTCAGCGAATATTAACTAGTAATGGAGTCCCTCCCAGCCATGCTGGCCTTTTCCTCCAGCCATGCCCTTGTTCAGCCCTGCTGCTGCTGCTGCTAAGTCACTTCAGTCATGTTCGACTCTGTGCGACCCCATAGATGGCAACCCACCGGGCTCCCCCGCCCCTGGGATTCTCCAGGCAAGAACACTGGAGTGGGTTGCCATTTCCTTCTCCAATGCATGAAAGTGAAAAGTGAAAGTCAAGTCACTCAGTCATGTCCGACTCTTTGCGACCCCATGGACTACAGCGCACCGGGCTCCTACCTGAGGCCAAAAGTGGATCTGAGGCCCCACCAGCCAGGGAAACTGAGGCAGGGGCCCAGATGGGCATACGGTTGCAAGAGATTCAACGAATAGCCGATCCAGGCCTCTTGTCTAGAGGATGGGAACGTGGAGCCCAGAGGGCAGTGATTCTTTGGAACCATGGGAAGAGGGAGTGTCAGACTCAGGTGGGCCTGGAACCCAAACACCCTGCCTCCCAGCACGAGGCCATTGTTCCTGAATCACAGGTCTCAGATATACTTGGGACTGAGCGGTAGGAAGCATCAGGTGGGGACAGGTAGAGATGGGAGGTGGGATGGGGACTGGGCCCACAGGTGTGCAAGTGAATTGCACCCATGGAGCCCTGGGCAGGAGGAGGACAAGAGGCCTCGCCTGCAAGGGTATCCTTGAATGTGGGCAAGGCAGATGTAAGGATGGGTACCACCCAAGAGGGGCAGGCCAGAACTGCTGGGAGAGGCTCTCCCCTCCAAGTGTTCTCAGGAGAGGACGGATGAAAGGAATTCTCTATGGGGAAGGATTCATGGAGAAGGTGGCATTTAAAGCAGATCCTTGGTCCTCACACTTGGCTGTGTGTGCCTCAGACATGGCAGCTTTCAGGAAAATGTAGCCAAGACCCAATCCAAACCAGTTCAACCAGAACTTCAGTTCGTCATAGTCGCCATGATTTTTAAAGGCTCCGCAGGCAATTCTGCTGAGAAGCTAGGCTGAGAATCCTTGAGTTAGGCCCTGGGGAGGGGTAGCTCTTGACAGTGGGTGAGAGCTGAGGGATGGATGATTGGGGAGAACGTTCTAGGCTGAGGGAACCACAGCAGCAAGAAGTGGATGGGGAAGGGGAGTGAGTAGGTCCCTATATCTGGAACCCTGGATTGAAGCCAGTGGGGGTGAGAGGAGGGAGGCATGGCTAAGGGCCCGGGAGCAGGTATCTGTGTGTTGTGTGTCCACCGCCACTGGAGCTGGAGGTAGGAGGGGATGGCACTGGGGGCTTCTTCCCCCAAGCTACTATCTCTCCAGCTTTTCCCAGGATACCACCTGGACCTCCCTTCTCCAACCCTGCCTCAGGGACCCTGTGAGTCAGGTCACCCTCAAACCTGAACTTGAGCAAGGGATCTCAAGCCTATGGAAGAATTCCACTGACTCACCCACTGGCTCATTCATTCACTCATTCACTCATCCCCTCGCCCTCTCACTCATTCAACTCCCATGACAAGCTGGCATCTTGGGTCCTGCCTAGTGGAGTGCAGGCAAGTTTGGGGGAAGGATGGGGGCCTGCCGAGAGAGAGGTTCACACACTGATAGCCCTACCCGTAGAGTTCTCCTGGGCAGTGTGGAGACATCTCTAGGGAATAGGTCAGTGAAGTTCAGACCATCTGGGAAGGCTTTCTGGAAGAGCAGAGAGGGGTTAGGGACCAGATTTGGGCTTTGGAGGGCAGATGGGCAAGCCAGGGAAGTTCCAGGTGGGGACTGACCCCAGTAAAAGTAGGAAGGGTGCAGTGAGTATGGTTGGAGGGAATTGTGACAGCTGGCACTCAGATACCAGGGGCCAGGTTCTAAATTATTATACATTCACAATTGCATAGCGTAGCTCATTTAAACCTCACCAACCTACGAGCCGGGTAGCATTTTCCTCCCATTTTCTGGATGAGGCTGTACAGACTCACAAGAGGGTAGGTCACTACTTGTTACCTAGTAAGTTACACAGCCTGGAAGGGTGGAGCCACGACATGCTTTTGATCCTTCCAGAGTTCGTGCTCTCTGATCACTAGACTGCATTTTGGTTCAGAAAGGAAGGAAGAGACAGCCCCCCCCACATTCCCCGCCACCCCCCACCCCCAACCCGAAGGCCTGCAATTTTCTTGGCTACTAAAGGCCAGAGGGTGTTTGTGTTTCCAAGGGCTGGGCTGGCTAGAGGCCTCAGCCTCTAGTGACCTGCTTGGCTAGGTCTCCCAGGCCCCAGCTTCAGCCTTGTGGAAAGAGAGGGGCAGGTAGAGGGGGAGGTGTGAGTGTCCAGCTCAGCTCACTTCAGGGATCCTTCCTGCTGGCTGAGGTTGGAGGAGCTCCACCTTGAGGGTCCTTCAGAGCAGGGGGCCTCTGGGCACTCCAGTGCAGATGTCCTGGGAGATATCTGCCATCCTGTCAGTTGCCTGGGCTTGGGCTTTACTCAGAACTCAGGCTGGGTCCTCAGGGCATCCTTGGCTTCAGGTTTAACACGCTTATGAGCCATGGGTAGCCATTCATCCCACCATGCCTTGTAGAGCTTTTGGGAGCATTTAAAGATGCTGATGGTCAGGCCCTCCCCAGAGCAGTGAGAGGAGCATCTGGGCACGGTGGCTTGTTGAGAGTGTGTGTTAAAAGCCTCTCAACAGTTCTAGAGTGTATCCGAGTTTTAGAACCACTGGTTTGGTCAGAGAAGACCATCCTCCAGGGTGCTCATGTCAACTCAGGCCAGAGAGCAGTGCTCAGGATCCAGGCAAACCCATCTAGGAGCCAAGAGTCCAATCTGACAGCAAGCAAGAGTCAGCAGCTGTGCATTCTGGTATTGATATCTGTGCCTGGGGTGAATGGAGAGAGAGATCAGCTCTCCTGCTACAGCCCTTCTCGGCACCTCCCCTGCCCCTTCTGTCCCAAGCGCACACGCTATGCAGGGAACATTGGTCAAGGGTCAGCCAGTGTCACTGAAACACACCTGAACAAGGAAATCTGTCAGCCTGTTACAGTGACTGTGAGTGTGAATTCACAGCAACACTTTTATATATATTTTTATGCTGATGGCTCAGCAGTAAAGAATCCACCTGCAATGCAGGAGATGTGGATTCAATCCTGGATCAGAAAGATCCCCTGAAGGAGGAAATGGCACCCCATTCCAATACTCTTGCCTAGAAAATCCCATGGACGGAGGAGCCTGGTGGGCTGCCGTCCATGGGGTCGCTGGAGAGTCAGACACGACTGAGTGACTTGACTTTCATGTTTCACTTTCATGCATTGGAGAAGGAAATGGCAACCCACTCCAGTGTTCTTGCCTGGAGAATCCCCATGGACAAAGGAGCCTGGCGGGCTGCAGTCCATGGAGTCTCAAAGAGCTGGACATGACTGAGCTACTAAGCACAGAATAGGATATTACTTGTATGTCCCCATGATCTTTTATATCCAGTAAAGTGAGTGCATTGGAATGAGGACACTGGTCTGTTAGAGACGAGATGTGTCTGTGGCGTGTTGTAGCTGTGTAGCTGTAGGTGGGGGGCTCCCAGGAGGGCACCTGTGTCTGCTTAAATCCTTACTCCTCACTGATCCTGGGATACCCACCCCCCCACCCCCAAAGAGAAGATGGGATGGTAACGTATATAGTGGCCTTTAGAGTGGAAGCCGAGGGACAGTGATAGGCTGGGGAGGGGCACTGGAGCTCGGCAGGGGCCTTAAGCAAGTAGAAAATGCAGGGAAGTCCATGGAGAATGAGAGCAAGTTTCTGACTGGGTGGTTTCGTCCGCACCATCCTTGGCAGGTTTTAAGGATGTTTATTGGGACCGATGTATTTAGTGGTTTTGTCCCTCATTCCAAACCCCTGCATGCGAACTAGATCTTGAGACAACACCAAGTCCGGCTTCATCGTTGTGACGCACAGAGAGGCCAAGGCCAGAGGTGGCCGACACTGGCCAAGTCACACTGAGGGCCGGAGCCAGCTCTGGGACAGGCCCAGGTCTGCCGTCCCAGCTGGGGAGTCCTAGGAAGCAAGGAGACGAGAGACGAGGAGAAAGGACTCCTGTGCGTGGGAACCGGAGTCGCCTCTCTGAAGCGTCCCCAGGCCCACGCAGGGCACAGGCACCGCCCGCTGGGCTGGCTGCTTTGTTCTCTCGGTTCAGCCCAGGCAGCCCTGCCAGCCCTGGTGAGTCCTGCCAGCACCTCTTCTTTGTGGGGCTGCAGGCTTGCATCAGTCTGGAGGCCAACCCTGCATTTAAGTGGGCTGGTCAGGTGTGGTCCTCCTTGGGGTCCCCCGCCCCATACTCTGGAGGAGATGGAAGAGGGAGGCCAGCAGTGGCTTTGGCACGAGCAGGAGGAAAGCGGCTTGGAGGAGACACAAGCAGCCTGCTCATTGCTATTCCGACCCAGCTGCTGAGGCCTGTCCAGGGTGCAGAGTGCATATCCCAGCCCCCCACCTCCCCTCTCACCAGGAGAGCGGCCTGAAGGAGGGGGAGGTGGAGGTGGGATGAGGAGGGGGTGGGGAGGCTGAGGGGGTGGGGGGGTGGGCGGGGGAGGAGGGGACCTCTGCAATGCTGGGCCCAGGCTCGCCATCCTTGGAGCAAGATCAGCTTCCTGTCTGTGCCTCCCAGCAGCTCTGAGAATGAACAGACCCCCAGCATGGGGGTCTGCAGGGACCCTCCCTCTGAGGAACTCACTTCCCAGATCTGACAAAGGGTTCAGTTTCTGTCCAAACCTGTTTTCCTTTGGTCCCGTAGTTCTCAGATGTAAGCCTGCATCAGAACTTGCTGGAAGGCTTGTTAAAACCTGGACTGCTGGGCCCAGCCCCAGTTTCTGACCCAGTGGATCTGATGGGGCCTGAGAGTCTGTACCTCTGGCAAGCTCCCAGTGGCACTCCTGCTTGGGGGTCCACACTTCGAGGACCACTGACTCCCACAGAGAGGGGCTGCGTCTTTAGCCCTTTGTCCACTCCCCTAGCACCGAATTCACAGCTGGTCCGCATTTTATGGATCAGCAACATTGGCTGTAAAGTAAATTTCAGTATGTTGAATCATTTCTTACCCTTGAGTTGTGTGCCGAGATGAGGGACTTGTTCTAACAATACCCAGGCACCCTCGGGCAGCTTCTCAAAAGAGGGGACCGCGCCTTTGTGTGAGTCCCTTGGTCTCACGAGTGTTGAACGCTGTGTGGAACTGGACGGAATCATTGCCATGACAACCCAAGATTAGCTCCTTATTTTGTTCCAGTCGGGGCTAATGGCTCTTGCATTCTCTCTCCATTCAACCTGCCCAAGTGGTCTTTCCCCTCCTGCTGTCACAAGGCACTGCGTCTCCTTGGCTGCTGTGCGTATCAGCGTCTCAATGGGAGCAGCCCCAGCAAGTGTGCCCACCATCACCTCCCCACCCCAGCAGAAATCCCCCTGGACCTGAATTCCTCTCACCGAGTCCCCATCGAGGCTTATAGTGGGATAGACTGAGCCAGGAAGGCATAGGCAGGCTTCATGGAGAATTGGGAGGCTTGGGTGTCAGAGTGGAGAGTTCTCCCAGGGAAGAACACTGTTCTGACCTCCTCTGCACGAGGAAAGAGGACAGGAATGCTCTTGACCCTGAAACCATGTCTGATGCCCTTTGCCAGCTCCTCCTTGGAGCAGAGTTTGCTGCAGCCGTGTCATCAGGATCTTCCGGTTGTCCTTGTGTTTCTGGCCAGCTCTCCAAGTCTTCTTTGCCAACTTCTCTTCTGAGTGGTGACCTTGCTTTTGTTGGGGCCAGGCCCTAGTCTCTTCTCTCTCTTTTTTTCCTCTCAAATCTACACCCTCTCACTGGACATATTATCTGGGCCCATGGACCTATACAACTTCCTTGTGCTGACCGCTTCTTGTTCTCTTCCTCCAGTGGCAACTTCCCTTCTGAACACTAGAATTTTATCTAACTGCCTATTTGAAATCTAGTTCTGCTTGGCTCTTTGCATCATCTCAAGCTAAACACACCCCAGATGACACTCTTGAGTTCCAGCTTGCTGATTCCCTCCACCACCTGCTTCTCATCCAGCCCTCCCCACCGTGGCTGGTGGCTCAGTCAGCTAGCCATCAAGACACTCAAACCCAGGGGCCAACCTCAGTGCCTCTCTCCCCTCGGTGCATAAGTCAGGGTAGCCTAGACCATGGTGCAGTAGCCAGTGAGCCTTAACATTTCAGAGACTTAGTACTGTAACGTTTATTGCTTGCACATCATAGGCCAGTGTGGTGGAAAGAGTGGGGAGGTGAGTTTGACTCCACTTAGTCCTTCAGAGATCCATCTCGGAACACTGCCACCCTGGATATGTGGCCTCCAGGGATGCTGCAGGGACGGGAGAGAGAGAAAGGCTGTGAAGTCTGCAAGGGGTGTTTGAGACCCATTTGTCATCCCCCGCCCCACTCACCATGAGTGAGCACTCAGTCACATGAGATGGATGAGCATGAATGGTCCCTGGCACACTCACCGGTTGTGTCCAGCCAGTCTGTCACCAAGTCCTGCCTCCAGACCCTCCTACGCAGCACTCCATTCTGTCTCGGCTGCCACGGCTCTTCATTGAGCCCCCCACCCCCCTCCTCCCAACTGCTGCCACATCCTGATAGATGTGTCTTCATGTTTGCTTTCCTGCTCTTGAAATGTATACCTTCCCACACAGCCGAATCAGGCCATGTGCCTCCTTGTCTTAAAACCGCTCTAGGGAGGCACAGTAATGTCCCCACCAAAGAAGCCTACAACCTCATCCCCCAAAGCCAGTGGACTATGTTACCTTAAAAGACAGAAGGGACTTGACAAGTATAGTTATGTTAAGATAGGTGAGTAGCCTGGGTTATTCAGCATATTCACAAGCATCCTTATAAGTGACAGGAGGCAGCAGGAGGTTCAGAGGGGAGAGATTTGAAGATGCTATGCTACTGCTTGGAAGATGGAGGAAGGGGCCACAGGGCTAGGGATGTGGGTAGGCACCTGAATCTGGAAATGATAAGAAAACAGATTCCTCACTAGAGCCTCCAGAAGAAATGTTCACACCTTGACTTTGGCCCCTTTCTGACTTCTGACCTCCAGAACCGTGAGATAAGAAATCAGGTCATTGTAAACCACTTAGTTTTCTGTGTTACAGCAGCAATGGGAAAGTAATACACCATCCAAGGTCTTCTTCAGCATTTGGCATTAAATCCAAATTTATTCCCGTGATCACAGACTATAAGCCCTGGGTGAACCAAGACCAGTGGTGCTTATTCATCCCACTTTTGCTCTTCAGTATCTGACTCTTAACAGACACTTAATATTTCTTGAATATGTGAGTGAAGAAGAGGGAGGGAAGGAGAAAATGAGAAGATGAAAAAAGGCAAAAGGAGGAGAGGGAGGAAGAGAAAAGGCATCTTGAAATCTTCCAGCCCCAACAGCACTAAGCTTTGTTGGGGCTGGAGTCTGGGAACAGATGGGGAGAGAGAAGCTGGACGTATTGCGTGGGTGTGGAAGGAAGATGAGTCGTCGTCCTTAGTTAAAAAACAAAACAAAACCCAAGGTGCTCTCAGAAGCCCAGACCCAGTCCTTATCTCCCTGGAAAGTGTTCTTGGGAGCACTCAGCTCTGAGGCTCCTGAGGCCAGAGCCAACCCATTAAGAATGGGAGAGAAGACAGAACCCATCTCCCTTCTCATCCGGGTCCAGCTGAGAGGTGATAACTGTAGGAAGAATGTGCACGAAGCATCCTGGGAAGCCCTGAGGAGACTTGAGTTTTTAACCCCAGTGATGCCAGCCAGAGGGGTGAGTGGAGGGCTGAGAGCTCCCTATGGGATCCGGGACATTGTCCCATAAAGCAAAACTGTTAATCTATTCACAACATTTCCAACACCAAATGTGTGCGTTTTCCATACCAAACAATTCTCCAGTTTTCTATGGACACCCACTGGATGTCCCTACAATTTAATTCAAATGTGACCCTAACTACCTAGAGTTAGCACAGACCCTACAGGTGAAGGGTCAGTTTCAGGAGACTGGCCCCCCCTCCTTTCAGATGCCAGTTGCACATCGTGGGTCTTCAGTCTGACTTGGCTACCCATCAGGGGTTCCCATGGCCTCCTTCTCAAACTTAATAATTTGCTATAATGACTTACAGAACACATTTACCAGTTTACTATAAAAGATTTTATAAATGAACAGCCAGATAAAGAGGTCCATAGGATGAGGTCCAATAGAATCCCGAGTGTGGGAGCTTCCCAAGTCCAATCCCAAGTGTGTCTTTGTGGAATGTGCCACTCTCTGGCATGTGGATATGTTCACCAACCCAGAAACTCTCCAGATCCCATTGTTTAGGGGCTTATGGATGTTCCATTATGTAGGCACGATAGGTTAAATCGTTGGCCTTTGATGATTAATTTGATTTCTGGCCCCAAGGTGAGAGGTGGGGCTGAAAGTTCCAATTCCTTAATCCCACAGTTGGTTGCCCTGTGGACCAGTCCCTATCCTCCAAGAGCCATGTCATGAGCATACACTCAAGTATGGCTGAAAGGGGCTTATGAATAATGAAAGCTGCTCCTCTGACACCATCACTCAGGTTGTTCCCAGGATTTCAGGAGCTCTATGCCCTAGTGCCAGAGAATTGATGCTTTTGAGCTGCGGTTCTGGAGAAGGCTTTTGAGAGTCCTTTGGATGGCAAGGAGATCAAACCAGTCAATCCTAAAGGAAATCAACCCTCAATATTCATTGGAAGGACTAATGCTATGATGCAAATAACTGACTCACTGGAAAAGACCCTGATGCTGGGAAAGAATAAAGGCGAAAAGAGAAAGGACCAGCCGAGGATGAGATGATTAGATAGTATCTCTGACTCAATGGACATGAGTTTGAGCAAACTCGGGAGATCGTGAAGGTCAAAGGAGCCTGGTGTGCTGTGGTCCATGATGTTGCAAAGATTCGGACACAGCTTAGTGACTGAACGGCACCAAACAGCCAGGAATCTGGGGTGAAGAGCAGATGTGTAATTCTTATTATATCACAACATCACAGTCTCACAATATCAGAGTCATTATGATTTATTATATCACGATATCAAATTTATCACAATATCATAGTCTCCTAACCCCAGACACTAGACTTGGGCCCTAGGGTTTGGGTTCTGCTTTTAGGCTTCCTACCTGCTCTGGTGCTACAGGAATTATCCCACTAGGATCTTTAGTCTATGGAGGGGAGGCAGGCCAGGAACCAGGAGGGCTTGTAGAGTGTGGTGGGCCATGGGGCAGGTGAGGGGACCTTGGCAGATGCCCTGTTGAGGATGTCTGTCTGGGCAGTGGGGCCAGGGAAAGCAGCCCCAGCCTACTGGCCATCCTTCCAGATCCCAGCAGGTCCTGAGTGACTCTCTTTAGATCTGAGCTCTGACCACTCAAGGAGCTGGGGACTCCACTGAGTCACCCAGCCCTTGATGTGCTAAATGGGAAACTGAGTCAGGCTGGAGGATGCGAAGACTTGCCAGAATCATGCTGTGAGACCTTGGCAAAACTCGAGTCACTGATGCCCTGCCGATGTGGAGAGGGCACCCTGTCCTTTCTCTCCTACTGCCCACAAATGCAAACTTCTCAAATTTGTTTTCTCCACCACTGTAGCCCTGGGCCTAATGGGCCCTGGCACATGCCAGCTGCTCAGTAAACAGTTGTTGGGAGGATGGATCCCTCACTGCCTCCGTGTCTCTGACCTTCAACCTGGGCACCCTCCTCCATTGTGCCACCTACACCTGCGCCCTTTGGCCCTTGTGACTATGCTCCCTCACTCATCTGACAAGTTCTGGGCCTCGAGAATGTCAGCTGGCAGAAGCAGCAGGCTGTGCCAGGGCCTAATGTTCCACATCAAGGAACATCTGTTGGCCAGGGCTCCAGGGCGTGGGCCAGACACAGCCACACTCCACGGCTGTTCTGTGGTCAGCACGGGCCACGGCGGCCAAAGATGCACTGTTACGTCTCTTTCAAGGACGTGCTGTCATGACTAGCCATGCGTAGCGGGGAGTCCTG
Organism: Nanger dama; assembly: GCA_917880005.1. Classification (NCBI taxonomy): domain Eukaryota; kingdom Metazoa; phylum Chordata; class Mammalia; order Artiodactyla; family Bovidae; genus Nanger; species Nanger dama. Next base: position 32,624,572 of record CAKJTW010000022.1, read on the forward strand.
CTGTAATGGGCGGACAAGAGTCATCAGTAACAGGCCTGGGACCCATCTCCCTTCATGTGGCCCCCAGAATCCTCATCATCTTGGTTTGTCATCCTCAGAGCTTTCTGTGATGCTTCTAGCTCCCAAATGCAGTCATTCTGGAAGCAGGATACTATGGGTTAATGTGACTGCATGTGAATTCTGAAGTTGTTGTTCAGTCGCTAAGTCGTGTCTGACTCTTTGTGACCCCATGGACTGCAGCACGACAAGCTCCTCTGTCTTCCACTGTCTCCTGGGGTTTGCACAAACTCTTGTCCATTGAATCAGTGACGCTATCTAATCATTCTAAAGTAGCCAGGTCTGAATTCTAAGAGATAGGGTTTTTTGCGCATGGCAACTTTGGATGCTTTCTGATCTAAACATGACCCCAAACTGTGGGCCCCAACAGAGTGGCTGTGAGCTCAGGAGGCCCACCCCAGGCCCCCACCCCTGCCAATGCCTGCCAGGCTTCCTCTGTGTCTGCCCAGGGGCCCTCCACCAGCCTTTTTCACCTGCTTGGGCTCTATTTCATCTCTCTGCCTAGGTCTGTCTCAGGGGAATGATTCCCAGGGATACCTAAGTGAAATAATAAGATTAGTGGTAATAACAATGGGGACCGGGCACTGAGTGAGTCTGTCTTTCTTCTGACAACTTTTCATGTATGAAGAATTAATCCTTCCCATAGCCCTGGGGGTGGGACAGGCACAGGCTGTCTTGTACCTGGCAGAGGAGCCCTCCAAAGTCCTGCTTTAGAGCCTGCTCAGCCAGGTGAGGCCCCTTTCCTGGAAGTCTGCACTCTGCCATCAGACATGCCACATACTGCCTCCCGTCTCTGCCTTTGCCCCTCTATCACGATTATATCACTCTATGCACTTTCTCTGCCCACCTGGAACCTCCTCTCAGATTGTGTCCTTTCCCTGGATGACCTCTCACCCCGTGGCCTCGCCCATGCCCCTTGTGCTGGAGTATAAAGCAAGGACAAGGCTTCAGGGACCATGTTAAGGAGCTGAGGTGATAGGGCCACTGCTTGGTGCTCACTGATAGTGGTGGCCGTGTGAGCCGGGCACATCTATCTCTGAAAGAGCTCGCAGTCACAGGTGTGTGGGGATAAGTGAAGAGACCAATGGGGAAGCTGTAACCAGGGTCCTAGGGAAAAGTGGTCTGCCCTTGACCAGGTGGAGGTGCATGGATTCCACAACTATTTGACTGTCAGACCAGCAGGACTTGGTGACCAGTTGTCTACGGAACATGAAGAAGGTGACAAAATGAGAATGATTCCAGGATTCCAACTGGGGCTGAGACAGGAAATCAGGTTTTGTAGGAGATGCTCAGTTGAGTCTTAGACAGGCTGGGTGTAGACTGTCTTGGGCCTTTCAAGGTGGGGCTATCCAGCAGGCACCTGGCTGTGAGAGGCAGCCCTCAGGTTGTACAGAAGACAGGCTTGGGATCTGTGTGTATAATTCTGTCAGGAAGCCCTTGAGTCTGGTTCAGTTCAGTTCAACTCACTGATTGAGGTGTATCTGACTCTTTGCAACCCCATGGACTGCAGCATGCCAGGCTTCCCTGTCCATCACCAACTCCCGGAGCTCGCTCAAACTCACGTCCATTGAGCCGGTGATGCCATCCAACCATCTCATCCTTTGTTGTCCCCTTCTCCTCCTGCCTTCAATCTTTCCCAGCATCAAGGTCTTTTCTGAGTCAGTTCTTTGTATCAGGTGGCCAAAGTATAGGAGCTTCAGCTTCAGCATCAGTTCTTCCAATGAATATTCAGGACTGATTTCTTTTAGGATGGATTGGTTGGATCTCCTTGCAGTCCAAGGGACTCGCAAGCGTCTTCTCCAACACCACAGTTCAGAAGCATCAATTCTTTGGCACTCAGCTTTCTGTATGGTCTCTCACATCCATATATGACTACTAGAAAAACATAGCTTTGACTATACATATTTTTGTTGGTAATGTCTCTGCTTTTTAATATGCTGTCTAGGTTTGTCACAGCTTTTCTTCCAAGAAGCAAACGTCTTTTAATTTTACTTGCTCCTTGGAAAAAAAGTTTTGAGTCTGCTGATCTCGTCTAAGATGAGTGGAGCAAAGGGTAGAGGGCAGGGCAGATGCGAGCCCCTGCATTCGGTCAGGTGGGCCCCCCGTGATGAGGGCCAGTAAGGTCAAGTAAGGGTGATGAGGTCAGTAAGGTCAAGAGGCCTCTCAGTGAAGAGGAGGGATGAAGTCAGATGAGGGGTGAAGCATGAAGGAGAGGTGAGGATGGAGTGACAAGGAGTGCAGAGAACAATAGCAGGAGGCTGGTAGGGGCTGGGAGGAGAGTGGGCAGAGGGGTTGGAGGATCTACTGAGTGCCTCAAATCTGAAAATCTAGTCTTCACACTTGACCTCTGCCTCTTCCTTGCAGTTCACGTGCCGTGAGTCACTGTCTTAATGATTCCTAAATGGCTCTCAGTTTGTCCTTACCCGTCTCCATCCCTCGGTGCCCACCTGATCTGGGCGTGCGTCCCCACCATGGTGGCCTCTGAGGTGGTCCCTGCCTCCCATCCCTTTGTGCTCCGAGTCCTTTCATAGTCCTGGGGCTTGGCTGTGTAGGTCTCTGCCTGGCTGACTCTGCCCTCCTCCCCATCCTCATCTGACCAGTTTGTCTTCCTCCTTCGGTTCCTCCTTCATTTTCATGCCATCTCTCCGCTCCAGGCCTGTCCCGAAAGGCAGTGGGTGGCCGGGGCACGGGGTAGTGGTGGCAGTGGAGCATCCTCAGGCCAGCCAGTTCCTGCCTCTCCCGGCACCCAGGAGGTCGATCTGAGCTGGACCTCACAGTGATGTGGAGCCTGGGGATGTGGAAGAGCTCGTGCAGGGTGCTGTGTGTGTGTGCTTTGTATGTGTCTGTGCTGTGTGTGTGTTGTGTGTGTGTGCTGTGTGTGTCTGTGCTCTATGTATGTGTGCTGTGTGTGTGTGCTCTGTATGTGCTCTGTGTGTGTGTGCTCTGTGTGTATGCTCTGTGTGTGCTGTGTGTGTGTTGTGTGTATGCACTCTGTGTGTGTGCTCTGTGTGTGTGTGCTCTGTGCTGTGTGTGTTCTGTGTGTGTGTGCTATGTGTGTGTGTGTGTGCTCAGTGTGTGTGCTCTGTGAGTGTGTACTCTGTGTGTGTGTGGTATGTGTGTATGCACTCTGTGTGTGTGTGCTGTGTGTGTGCTGTGTGTGCTGTGTGTGCTCAGTGTGTGTGTGCTCAGTGTGTGTGTGCTCTGTGTGTGTGTGTGTGCTCTGTGTGTGTGTGGTATATGTGTGCTCTGTGTGTGTGTAGTATGTGTGTGCTCTGTGTGTGCCCTGTGTGTGTGTGATATATGTGTGCTCTGTGTGTGTGTGCTCTGTGTGTGTGTAGTATGTGTGTGCTCTGTGTGTGTGTGTGGTACGTGTGTGCTCTGTGTGTGTGTGTGCTCAGTGTGTGTGTGCTCTGTGTGTGTGTGCTCTGTGTGTGTGTGCTCTTTGTGTGGTATATGTGTGCTCTGTGTGTGTGTGCTCTGTATGTGTGTAGTATGTGTGTGCTCTGTGTGCTCTGTGTGTGTGTGCTTTGTGTATGTGTGGTATGTGTGTATGCACTCTGTGTGTGTGTGCTCTGTGTCCTGTGTGTGCTCTGTGTGTGAGTGCTCTGTGTGTGCTGTGTGTGCTCTGTGTGTATGTGCTGTGTGTGTGCATGCTCTGTGTGCTTTGTGTCCTGTGTGTGCTCTGTGTGTGCTGTGTATGCTCTGTGTGTGTGTGTGCTCTGTGCTGTGTGTGCTCCATGTGTGTGCTCTGTGCTCTGTGTGCTCTGTGTGTATGCACTCTGTGTATATGCTCTGTGTGTGCTGTGTGTGCTCTGTGCTGTCTGTGCTCTTTGTGTGCATGCTGTGTGTGCTCTGTGTGTGTGCTCTGTGCTGTGTATGCTATGTGTGTATGCACTCTGTGTGTGTGTATGCTCTGTGTGTGTGTGTGCTCTGTGCTGTGTGTGCTCCATGTGTGTGCTCTGTGCTCTGTGTGTATGCTCTGTGTGTGTGTGTGTGCTCTCTGCTGTCTGTGCTCTGTGTGTGTGTGTGTGCTCTGTGCTGTCTGTGCTCTTTGTGTGCATGCTGTGTGTGCTCTGTGTGTGTGCTCTGTATGCTATGTGTGTATGCACTCTGTGTGTGTGTGTGCTCTGTGTGTGCTGTGTGTGCTCTGTGTGTGTGTGTGCTCTGTATGCTGTGTGTGTATGCTCTCTGTGTGTGTGCTGTGTGTGTGCTGTCTGTGCTCTGTGAGTGTGTGTGCTCTGTGTGTGTGTGTGAGGAGGGACTATGGATGCCCTCTCACCGTAGTTTTCATCCTCACAGGGTGTCCTGGGATGTGGGACAACATCACGTGTTGGAAGCCCGCCCACGTGGGTGAGATGGTCCTTGTCAGTTGCCCTGAACTCTTCCGAATCTTCAACCCAGACCAAGGTGGGTTTCCCCCAGGCCTCTTCAGGCTACACTCAGTCCAGCCTGTTCCCCCAAGTTGGATCCCAGGCATTCCTGAGAGACAAGCACCAAAGACCGGGGGCACCCTGCAGGGAGGTAGTTCCCATTTCGGAGCTCTGTGCTGGTGAGATGAAATCAGGGACCCCTCATGCACAAAGGGACACAGAAGCACCCCTCACACACGGCAAGGCCCTGAGGAGGTGCGTCATCATGGTGGGGCAAGGCTAGGCTCTCGGATGTGGGCTCCATTGCATAACCCAGCTGGGGACTTTGAGCAGGGCAGTCACCCCTCTTGTCCCTCCATTTCCTAGTCTATCAGATGGGAATGTGGAGTGGTGACTGGGAGAATTTAAGTGGAAGATGCTGGTGAAAGTCCCTTAGCAGGACTGGGTGCAGCCTGATGGTCAGCTGGGTGTGAGCTGATGTCACCACCGCAATCACTCATACAGGGAGGCCAGATGACTGCCTTACATGGGGAAGGGCCTGAGGGGAAAGGGGTTCAAGGGATCTCTCCTTTGGATGTGAGTCTGGTGGGCTCTCCAGGCCTATTACTGCCTTGGCAGAGACTCATGGACCCCAAAAGAAGGTTGGAGTCTGCTTTTAGTGAACATTGACACTGGGAGGGGCCTGGAGCCAGACTGGCCCTCTGCCCCAACTCTGTGGGTGTCCCAGGAAGCAGGGTGGTAAGCTGGGGGTTGCTGAGTTAGGCTGGGTAGAGGCAGATGGAGGGACTGGGCTCCAGGCAGATGATGTACTAAGAACCACGCATGGACCACCTAGTCCTGGGCTGGGGCCTTGGTTTGAGGAAGGAGGGTAGGGACTCCTACAGGGGCTAGAGGCTCTGAGACACTTGTGGAGCCATGCATGAGTCCCTTGAAACCTGGTCCTCAGCTTCCTCCCTCACGTGCCTAAGGCCTTGGCCAGCGTCCGTCTAGAATTAGAGAGTCTCCAAGCTGTGCTTCACTCCACTGTCCTCTAGCCCATGTCAGAGGCAGAGGCAAAATTTTTCACACCTAAAGTCCAGCAACCTTGTTTCTGCCTGCAGAGGAGTCTGCTTGGAGGAGGTGGTGCAGGGAGATAGAGGCAGTGTGTTGGGGATGCCCGGCCTCGCCTCTGGCTCCCCACCCAGGACTAGAGAAGGCAGGGTCTAGCTCTGCTGCCCCCATCTCGCCTCCCCGACTTTCTGTTTGCGCCCATTAGCCATACCTCCTGCTTCCAGAATCTCAGCCCAGGCCAGTCCAGCAGTTAAATTCTCTCATCCTGACAGTGGCATGAGGACTGGATGCAACCCAGAGTAGAACAGGAAGTGCTGAAAGGAGAGGCACAGTGTGAATGGTGGCTCGTCAAGCGGGGTGGCAGCCAGTGATTCAGCCCCAATTTCTAATTCATTCCTATAGAAACCAATTAATCACTTCCTCCATTCACGTACTCCTTTCATTCAGTCATTTATTTAAAGTTGACAGAACAGCTACTCTGGGTCAGTTACCGTGGCAGGACTACTTTTCCACCACGCACAGGAAAGGTAAAATGAATCAGCAGTAAAATAAAAATTTTCTTAAGATACGCTTTCTTTCAGATTCTATGCCCCCTCTGGCAATTACACAATGAATGTGTTATTTACACCTGCCTCTTAATGGTTCATTAAGGCAGGGCCTTTTAGCATCTCCATTCACAAAGTTAGACTTGACTTAAATACTTAGAAAGCTGAGAACTGCAGTTTTCCTTTTATTTCCTGGTTCCCAGGGTTGAATCTCATGCTCATTGTAATAGTTGCTGCTCTCCAACTGTTGGAGATGCAGGAACGCGATCTCGCTCCTCCTTTGGAATGCCTTTCTTTCTCAGTAACCGTGCCCTGTTCTTGCAGGAATGGTAGAAGTTTCTAGTAGAACAGTAGAATCCCAGCTTGTAGTTCTCAGGCCTCTGGGGCCCCAGCACAACCTCTCTTCAGAGTCTGGGAGTGGGAAGGAGGAGGGCACCATCAGCAGGGCTCAGAGAGCACATTGACTTTAGCCAACCTTGCTCACCTCTGTGTTTTCTCTCTCGCTCTGTTTCAGTCTGGGAGACGGAAACCATCGGTAAGAGGAACCTTGGAGAGGACAGACTACTGATCATCTGTCCATCCAGCAGGAGCCCAGCTGACTGTTAGGAGTGGGTGGGGGTGGAATGAGAGGTTCTTCAGGGGCTGGGCTCATCCCTCCTTTCCCTCCCCTCCACCCTTGGCCATCTGGAAGCTGGGGAGACACAGGGAGAAGGAAAGTTGCAGCCCCTGGTCACGGGCTTGGTTGGGAAGATGAGACTCGCCTATAGAGGGGCAGCAAGCAAGGACCCCTTTGGCATGAGCTTCTGTACACATACAGGCCTGACTGTGTGTATGAGTCCATGCCGATACTGACATCCCTAGGGCCATGGAGTTGGAATGCACGGCAGGCTCTGGAGCAGAAGAGACCTAACAAGGCAAACTAATTAGTTTGACATGCAGGCAAACTAATGATGGTGTCAGAGAAGGCTTCCTGAAGGAGGTGACATGTCAGTTGGACCTTGAAAACACAGTTTTGAAAAGTAGAGGGAAATGGGGGTTCATTGCTAGCAGAGGATTCAGCCTAAAAAAAGATGGAGGTGGAAATGAAGAATTGGGAGAGAAAGAGGAAAAATATGTCTGAGGAGGAAATGGGGTTCCTTTGATGGGAGCAGTTTGTGGGCTGAGATGGAGGGTTGAACACCAAACAAAAACCCAAGAGCAGGATCCATATTGCTATTCTGTATCTCTTTTCCTGAAAAGAGCTGGTTAATGAGCTTGTTTACAAAACAGAAATAGACTCAGAGATAGAAAACAAACTTATGATTATCAAAGACGATAGCAGAGGTGGATAAATTAGGAGTTTTCCACGAACATATATACACTATTTTATACAAGTTAGACAAACAACAAGGAAAGACAAAAAAGAGAAAAGGCCAGTCACCCTCTTCCAGTCCTCTCTCACCCAGAGGCCCTCCCCTCCTCCTGACAATGTCTCATTTCCATACCCTGTCGTCCAGTGGGGAGAACTGAGTCATGAGCCACCATTAGCATCATATAAATACAGAGCAAATGGGATGGCCCTGGAAGGTACAGTGTGTATGTGGCTGCTGTGTGCGATGCTTCTTCTCGGCCGAGACCCCACCTCCTCCCAGCCCCCTTCTCTAGACTAGGGGCAGCCTTGACCTTCCAGGGAGCAGAGTAAGCAGTGGATAGGCCAGAAAGCTGATGGTCAGGTGTCCTGACTCATGTCCACATCTGTTTTGCAGGAGAGTTCGGTTTTGCAGACAGTAAATCCTTGGATCTCTCAGGTAAGGGATGAGCTAAAATTGACCATGGGCTGGCTAGAGGGAGGACATCTAACATATGAGGTCACAGGGAGCTAACCTGTGAGCTTGGGGACCCCCTTCCAGTCTGGGCTATGCCCCTCTGTGGCTCTGTGATCTTTGGTAGCTCACTTTCCTTCTCTGATGAAGTTGTGGAGTTTCTCCATGGAAATTTGCATGCAAGTGCTCAGACAGAACACTGTGCATATAATTTCAGGCAAGGACAGATCTCAGTAAAATAACTCCTGGATTAAATGGCCTGTGATAGCTTGGAGCTCCCACAAGTAGAACAGTGGTTCTCATACTTTGTGATCACGGTCACCTGCATGCTAATTTACTTCAGTCATGTCTGACTCTTTGTGACCCTGTGGACTGTATAGCACCAGGCTCTTCTGTCCATGGGATTCTCCAGGCAGAGATATTGGAGTGGGTTGCCATTCCCTTCTCCAGCACAGTCACCTAGTGGGCTTGTTAAAACAGATTCCTGAACCTCACCCCCGAGTCTCTGATAGAGCAGTCTGGTTGGGGCCTGAGAATGTGCATTTTGGCCAGTCTCCCTGGTGATGCTAATGGGCCCGTCTAGGGAGGGCACCCACTTTGAGAACCTCTGCCCTAAGTTTCTATGCTTCTATGAAGTTGCTGGAGGAAAACAGCCTAGTGAAGTAGGCGCAGCCACGGCAGGGTGTTGGCAGTCTGGAGAGTACTCCATCTTCCGGAGATTTCTATCAGAACAATAGACCAGCAGATTCATGGAATAGTTCTAAACAAAAAGGTTTATGCTTTTCTGAGCCCACATTATATTTTGAAAAGGCTAAGAAGGAAAATAAAAGAAAGGAAATGGCTTGTATCTCCAGGATACTTTTTAAAAAAATGTTTTTCAGTGCAGCTTCCCTTTCCTCTTCCCACCACCCTGATGTGGGCAGAGCAGAGAGGAGACCCAGAGAAGGGAAGGGCTTGGCCACTGCCATGGTCCCCTAGGACGTGCAGACTTTCTGAAAGAAACGTTCAGAGGGACTTGGAAGGAGGGTGCCAATAGCAGCCTGAAACAGATTTGCTGGAAGAAAAAACCATTTGGCATCAAACTGTGGGACAGAAGTGACCTTGTCTCTCCTGGGCCTGCCAGACGTCCTCCTTGTCCTGGGTCACATACAACTTAGAATCTGAGCTGCAATGAGACCAGTCTCCCCACTGTGGGCCGAGCTCTCTTTATGGAAGGATCCCCCACCTTCTGCTGCTTCCCAAAGCCCCAAGAAGTGCATTTCTGACTCTTGGTTGAAAAGAACCGGCCTTGGATCTTCCAACTCAATCAGCAGGACACGAGGTTGGAAAAGTGTTGGCGTCACCTGTGTCGGCTGCTGCCTTTGTCCCTGTCCGAGCTCCCCAGAGATGGCCTTGGCCTCTGAGCAGGGGTTCTTTCAGCAGCATGGATGCTGGAGCCCCTTTTATACAGATGTCTTTTGTTTATGATTTCCTGGCCCCTGAGTCCTGTGAAAGGAAGAGCCACCCCCGGGTGTCCTAATACACCAGGTAAACTCCCAGGAAGCCAGTCGGGGAAGAGGGGTCAGCCTGGGGCCACACTCAGGGACTGGGCTGGAGGCAAAGGGGGCTGCTGCCTTTTCCCTTCCCCTAGACGTCATGGTTCACCCTTAGACAGTCAGGAGCAGAGAGGATAAAATGAGCAATCATTAAAGGCTAAAAGGCCCCAGGCAGGGTGAAAACCAGACTGGACTCCACTCTGCAGACAGCGAATGACTCCTGCCTCCTCTGGGGTCCTACAAAATGGCCTTTAAAGTCAAGCTGAGGAAAATTAAAGTACATTAGTGATAGGAAACAGACTTCTAAACTTGAAAAGGCAGAAGTCTTTTTTTTTTTTTTTTAAACCTGAATATATATCTTAATAAGATCTGATGCTAGTTTAATGGAGGTCTGGTCCTTGTTAATTAAGCAAGCCTCGTGCCCCCTGGACACCATGGAAGCTGCTGGAAGGCCCAGAACTCCCGGTGAAAGCCCCCCCTGGAGCTTCTCCAGATATGACAAGAGCTCCTGCCACACCACTGCCCAAGGTGATTCCTGGGCCAGGAACTCTGGGCCTCAAAGCTGCATTTGTGCTCCTAGGTCATTCTTATGCTCTTCCAGGGCCTTCAGGAGGGGCTCAGGCCTTTTCCTAGAGGGAAGGAGGCTGGATTCATCCTGGCTCAATCCTCTCCTTGTTTAGAGGTCAGCTTTCATTGGGACACCCGTACCCCATGTTCTTAGTATAAAGGCTAAGCAATTATTATTTTCACTCGGACACTGGAAGATCTCATGAACGTGCAGCTGCCATGCTTCTCAGATGGACATGTGGATTTCCAGGAATTGCTACTTAAGGAGTAATAGGCCATTAAGAATTTTAGACCCCTCTTCCATCACTTCTGTGCCTCACCGCATTTTTGTTTTGCTGCAGACATGAGGGTGGTGAGCCGGAATTGCACGGAGGATGGGTGGTCGGAGCCATTCCCGCATTATTTCGATGCCTGTGGGTTTGAGGAGTATGAATATGAGACTGGGGACCAGGTGAGTATCTGCTGCCCTCCTGAAGGTGGAGGGATGGGGCCGAGGAGGCAGGTGGTAGCCCGTGTCCCCCAGGGGCCCCAACTCCTCATGGAACTGCAGAGACTCGAGTCCCCAGGCAGCATGCATGAGTGCCTGCTATGTAGCCAGGTGCACGCAGGGCAGGACTTGCACACACTCATTCTAGGCTGAGAAACAACAGTCTTGCTGCCTGAGCTCCTCCGGCCCCCACCACGTGTCCACCACTTCCCTGGTGGCTTTTCCAAGATACCTGCCTTTCTGTGGTCCAGCCATTGTAGGGTTAATGCAGGGCCGAGCAGGGGGCCCCCTGGATCCTTCTCCAGGCTAAAGCCTGGCTCCTTCTGGCTGGACAGTGCTCCTACCAGCATTTAGCTTCTGCGCAGTACAGATGGACAGAAGGAGGAGGTGGCTCAGGGGGAATGAGCTTGGGGAGCTTGGGGTGGTGGAGGAATTGATGGCGGGGGGAGGAGATGTGATCAACTGGAGAAGAGGGGAAGGAGGAGCTGGGTAGCATGCCCAGAGGTGGGCAGGCCTGGCCTGGGAGGCTTGGTGCCCTCCCAAGGGGGCCAGGGGCAGGCCCCACATGGAGCCCTGCATGCCTTGTGCTCTGCTCCAGGATTACTACTACCTGTCGGTGAAGGCCCTGTATACAGTCGGCTACAGCACGTCCCTCGTCACCCTCACCACTGCCATGGTCATCCTGTGTCGTTTCCGGTGAGGTTCCCGACAGCCTTCGAGTGATTGCAGCCCACCCCAGTACAGAGCCCTGGCTCTGTGCCTCCCACCTCCAACTCCTGCCCTGATGTCAGCCCTGGACGTCTCTTGAAAGAGACCTACAATAAGAGATAGGACCCCAGAGAGGACAGCTGACTTGTCCAGGGCCACACACAGCAAGGCAGACCAGGGGCAGTAGACCTACGCCCCTCGCATTATCTTCCTGGTCTGGATGGAGAGAGGTCACAGGAGGGGCGCAGTATGGCCCCAGTAGTGGGGCCAGGAGGTGGGAGCCTGGGAGTGAGTGAGGGCTTAGAGAGCTGGGAAGAAGGGGTGGTCTAGGTGGGCGACCCCCTTGAGACAAAGCTGTGGAGTCAGCCCAAAGCGGACCCCAGGGTGGAGGGTGGAGGGCTGTGGAGCTACTTACTTCAAGGCATCTGTCTTCCCCGACCCTGGGCGTAGGAAGCTGCACTGCACCCGCAACTTCATCCACATGAACCTCTTCGTGTCGTTTATGCTGAGGGCCATCTCCGTCTTCATCAAAGACTGGATCCTCTACGCTGAGCAGGACAGCAATCACTGCTTTGTCTCCACTGTGAGTGCGCTGAGCCCCGCCACGATTGGACCTCCCTGCAGCGCCCCGCTGTCCAGGTGTTCTCCTGCAGGTTGAGATGTTGGCCCCAGTGAGCACAGAAACCAGGAATGACCATGAGGTTACTAGCAGCCGGTGAGAGCCCGGCTTGACATCACTTCCTGTTCCTTGGCCTGTGGGTATACTTGGCAGAGCGGTTGAGGCAGGCCAGGTGAAGATGTCAAGTCCCACTTGACTAAGGAGGGAACTTGGCTCAAGAGAGAGGACTGGCCTGATCATTGGTGCTTTAGCCAAGGGGCTGATTGACTGGGGTTCCCTCCATACCACCTACCCAGTTCTGATAGCTTTGGAAGTAAGCAGAAAAGAGAACAGCTCAGAGCACAGCGCCTTGACCTGAGAGGGCACACTTGGAGGCTGGTGTCTATGAGACTTCTTGGGGGAGGGCAAGGGTATCCCATTTACCCATGTGGCATCTGAACACTTTATTGTACCAAGGAGGCTCATTCCTCTTTATTCTCCTCTTTATTCTCTTCTGTGGGGGCTGGGGAAGGGGCAGAAAGTGGGGGAGAGTGAGCCTGGGGAGAAGAGAGGGTTCTGTGTGCACCTTCTGACCCCACCCCATCCCCATCCTTTTCTTACATATGCAGAGCTGCCTAGATGGGCAGCTTTGATTCAGGCTCATAGGATGCTGCAGTTTGAGACTCTGAGTCCAGGAAAGTTGAGTCTTTCAGCCCCAAGGGGTGTTTAAGCCAGAGATGCCTAAGCTAAGGGCCCTCAGGGTTCCCCATGGTCCTGGTGGGCTGGATTTTCAAGGTCTGTTGGGGGCTTGCACCTCCCTCCTCTTCCCCACTCGCCCTGCAGGTGGAATGCAAGGCCGTGATGGTTTTCTTCCACTACTGCGTCGTATCCAACTACTTCTGGCTGTTCATCGAGGGCCTGTATCTCTTCACCCTGCTGGTGGAGACCTTCTTCCCCCGAGAGGAGATACTTCTACTGGTACATCATCATTGGCTGGGGTAGGTCTCTGACTGTGGCCTGGACAGGTTCAGGCCCCATGGGCAGGATGTCCTTTGTCCCGCCATCCGGGAGTATTAATCAGAGGAGGGAGGCAGAGCGAGGTGCTGCCCTGCCTCACAGCTATGGCATACTGCTGGATCCTGGATACTTTCTGCTCTTCTCCTTGTAGAAAGCCTACCGGCTGAGGGAGGGATACGCTCAGGGAGGCAAGATAGCCCAGGGTCTGAGGGAGACCTGGACCCCCAGAAGGCCTGGGTATGAGGGACAGTTAGGGTCCCCTGGACACCAGGTCTGAGAGGGAGATACGCCCCATGGACCAGAACCCCATGTCTGAAGGGTCCATTGGCCCCAGAAGCCCCAGGTCTGAGGGGGATCCTGGGCCTATTAGTTTTCCTGTTATGATGGGGCTCCTTTTCTTTGCATCCAGGGACACCGACTGTGTGTGTGTCCGTGTGGGCTATGCTGAGGCTCTACTTTGATGACACAGGGTGAGTACGTGCTCGAGAGCCAGGGCCGGAGCCCCAGGCAGGCCCTGAACTTCATGTCAACTGTCTCAGACAAACCATCCAACGCCAGGCCTGGCTACACCACCAGCCCTGGGCACTGACTGTGCCGTGAACCCGCTGTGGCTGGACCCACCCTGCCACGTCTCAGCTGGGACCCAGTGAGGGAGTGCGCAAGGTTTCAGAGCCCTACTCCGGCTCTGGGCTCAGCTCTGAGTGACTGCTCTCCTTTCAGGGAGGAGGGGGGAACATCGAGGCTGAGACAGCATCCCAAAGAACCTGAGGTCTCAAGGGGGAACGAGGCCCTTGCCCAGGAGCCCAGCAGTGCCCTGACTCCTGGGCTCCAATTGCTGCCTTGACATTGGAGCAGAAGAGAGCACCAAAGCACTGGGACGAGGATTGGGCTTGGGGGTACAGTCCATCAGCTCTCCTTTCAGCCAGACCCCCTTCAGAGCTACAGGGGAAGAATGGCACCCCGTTGTCTTGCAGGACTCCAGGCTCCCGAGCATCATCTCTCTTTTTTTCTGTCTGTCTTAAAGCTGCTGGGATATGAATGACAACACGGCTCTGTGGTGGGTGATCAAAGGTCCTGTAGTTGGCTCCATAATGGTGAGTGTGCTTGGGACAAGAAGCAGGAGAGAGAGAGAGGTCTGGGCTGAAAGGTCTGGGAGAGGAGAAATAAAGTGGTCACCACACAAACCAACCTCCTTTTTCACGGCTGTGTTATGTTCTGCAACATGGATGTGCAAGTTATTTAGCTATTTCACTAGTGTTGGGTATTTGTCTTTATTCCATTTTACCTCATTATGGAAGATGCTCTTATGAAGAGTTCTCTGCATAGTTCTGAGAATGTGTGAATATGTCTTCAGAATTAATCCCTAGAAGTAGAATTGCCAGGTCAAAAAGGGTATCCCATATCATTGCCTGCACTTGTAATTTCAATCATTTAAATTTTTGCACAGCTTTGTGGGAGATAATGTAGCTCATTGTTTTAATTTCTCCACATTGCTTGTGCAGCAAAGCAATTTTTTTGACACATTCATTGACAATTTGCTTTTTTTCTGGTTACTGTCTGTTTATTTCTTTGCTCATTTTTTCTAGCCCAGTTGTTATCTTTCTTACTGTTTGATGGATAGTAATGCTTCATTTGTTACACATATTGTAAATATAATTCCAACATTGCATGGTTTTATACAGTCAGACCACTAGGCCTTTTCATCATGAATTCTGAGGATTATTTCTTGTTTCTGGAAGTCTTTCCTAACCTGAGAATATAAAAGTAATCTTAATTGCTTTATAACAGTTTTATAAGTTGGATTATTACATGTATGATGGGCTTCTCTGGTGGCTCAGGTGGTAAAGAATCTGCCTGCCAATGCTGGAGACCTGGGTTCGATTCCTAGGCTAGGAAGATCCCCTGGAGGAGGGCACAGCAACCCACTCTAGTATTCTTGCCTGGAGAATTCCATGGACAGAGGAGCCTGGCGGACTACAGTCCATGGGGTCACAAAGAGTTGGACACAACTGGGTCACTAACACTTCCACTTTCATTCCATGTATGTCTTTAATCCATCTGAAATTTTATTTCTCTGATCTGAAATGATATCTAATCTTAGCAAGTTGTTTTTTTTTCCCCCAATGGATGGACATCCTACCCTCTAAATATTTTTATTGACTAGGTCGTCCTTTCTCCATTATGTAGAAATGGGAGTTTATTATAAACACTCAGTGTAGTCCACTTGTGTTTAGCTCCAGACTTCCTGCTCCATGTTACTAATCTATGCAGCTATTCTTGTGGCAAGTATCCCACAGTGCTGTTGCCATAATCTGGCAGCATGTTTTGATATCTGCTGTGGCTAATATTCTTTTCATTATTTTTTCCCTTCAGAATTTTCTTGCACATTTACTTTTTCCCATGGACTTGCACATTTGTCAAGTTGAAGGAAAAAGACCGGTTGAGATTTTTTATAGGAATGCCACTGAGTTTATAAGCAAAGTTGGAGGAGAAGTGGTTTTCTTAAAATACTAAGTCTTCCTTTCCAAGAATGTGGCATGATTCTCTGTTTATTTAGTCTTTCTCACAGAGTCATTCTGTATAGTGTTTTTAAGTTGTCTTGTTAAGTTTACCTTTATGGTGTCTTTCAGTTTGTGCTCGTATGTAGGAATTATTCTTTTGTTGTATTTTCTAGTGGGTGTATTTGTGTTGGTGTTTAGGAAACCTACTAGTTTTTGTGTATGTTTTCCTTTCTTGGTTACCTTTGAAGCTCTTTTATTCGTTCTTACCCCTTTTCAGCTGGTTCTCATGGAAAATTATATAACCTATAAAGGAAAATATTTTTCTCCTTCGTTTCCTATATGCATACTGTTTATTCCTTGGTTTTGCTGAGAATGATGTTTGCTACAGTTTTGGGCAGCTACTCTTCACTGAATTAGGAAAGTTTCTATTTCTGACTTGTTTCAGTGTGTATTTTTAAAATAAGGAATAGATGTCAATTTCATCAAATGTGTTTTGGAGACATTAGTTGCTTATTCCTTTAGTGATGAACATTGATAATATTCCAGTTTATCTTCATGATGAACAATGCTGCTGTGGATATATTTGTGCATACCTCTGAGTATGTATGAATGTGTCTTTAGAATATATCTCCAGGAGTAGAATTTCTGGGACAAAGGATATATACATTTAATATTTTCATGGACATCAAGTTACTGCCCTCCACATGTGGACTATAAAAGTGCTCATTTCTCATGTTTTCATTGGTGTTTTGATTACTGAACTATTCACCAGTCTTACGGGGATAAAGATAGCTCATTGTTTTAATCTATTAATGTAACAAATATTGGGCTTCCCTGATGGCTAAGTGGTAAAGAATCTGCCTGCCAGTGCAGGAGATGTGGGTTCAGTCCCTGAGTTGGAAAGATCCCCTGGAGAAGGAAATGGCAACCCACTCCAGTATTCTTGTCTGGGAAATTCCATGGACAGAGGAGCCTGGAGGGCTCCATTGGATGGCAAAGAGTCAGACATGATTTGGTGACTGAACAGCAATAAGAAATGTTACTAGATTTTTTTTTCCTCTTGGCATAAAACCTTTATTGCCCTGATCTGTTTGTCCTTTTAATGCACTACTAAATTTTTTGTTTGTTAATATTCATATTATAGCTTTTGCATTATTCTCTATAAGTTCTCTGGTTTTAGATATGTGCCTGATCATGTGTGTGAGCATGGTTTCTGCCCTTGTCTGGGTTTTGTAGCAGGGTTTTGTTCACCTCATAGGTAATTTGGGAGGTTTTCTTTTTATTTGCTTTTAAATAATAATGTAGCATGTAAATTCCATCTTCCCTAAAGGTCTTATGAAACTGGCTGGTTAAATGATCTGGGCTGGTGCCTTTTAATACACACATCTTTGATTATTTTTAAACTTTTCCTGAGGTCATTGTGCTGTTCTGATTTCTACATCTTGATTTGACTTGATTGATTTATATTTTACCATGTCTGATATTTTTCCTTGTGATGATTCAAAATACTCTACACATCTGTTGTCTTGTCCTCTTTCTCATCTTTAAATTTGTTTAATTGCATTTTCTCTTTTGGAGGGACTAACGTATGCAGTTAACAGTATTGACTGTGCTAAATTCCAAGTGTTGATTAGACACTGGGCATGTAGTAGAAGGCAAAACTGACAGAAACTGCCCTCTAGGAAGGCCCTTTATCATTTTTCTTGATCTATGAAAGCAAAACAAAACCAAAAAAATTATATATATTTTTTATTTTTTTTTAATTTTTATTTTTACTTTATTTTACTTTACAATACTGTATTGGTTTTGCCATACATTGGCATGAATCCGCCATGGGTGTACGTGAGTTCCCAATCCTGAATCCCCCTCCCACCTTCCACCCCACACCATTTCTCTGGATCATCCTCGTGCACCAGCCCCAAGCATCCTGCATCCTGCATCGAACATAGACTGGCCATTCATTTCTTACATGATAGTATACATGTTTCAATGCCATTCCCCCACATCATCCCACCCTCTCTCTCTTCCCCAGAGTCCAAAAGTCTGTTCTATACATCTGTGTCTCCCTTGCTGTCCCGCATACAGGGTTATCATTACCATCCCTCTAAATTCCATATATATGTGTCAGTATACTGTATTGGTGTTTTTCTTTCTGGCTTACTTCACTCTGTATAATCGGCTCCAGTTTCATCCATCTCATTAGAACTGATTCAAATGTATTCTTTTTAATGGCTGAGTAACACTCCATTGTGTATATGTACCACAGCTTTCTTTTCCATTCATCTGCTGATGGACATCTAGGTTGCTTCCATGTCCTGGCTATTATAAACAGCGCTGCAATGAACATTGGGGTACATGTGTCTCTTTCAATTCTGGTTTCCTCGGTGTGTATGCCCAGCAGTAGGATTGCTGGGTCATAAGGCAGTTCTATTTGCAATTTTTAAAGAATTCTCCACACTGTTCTCCAGAGTGGCTGTACTAGTTTGCATTCCCACCAACAGTGTAAGAGGGTTCCCTTTTCTCCACACCCTCTCTGGCATTTATTGCTTGCAGACTTTTGGATCGCAGCCATTCTGACTGGTGTGAAATGGTACCTCATTGTGGTCTTGATTTGCATTTCTCTGATATTTATTGATTATCTACTTTTTCATATTACTTTACTGAATTTTTATCTTTAATTTCCTTCTTTAAAGGAAGTAGAAATTTAATTTATGGTACTCTTTCCCTAAATTTTGATTTGAATGCTTAATTATTTTATTTTCAGTATTTCTTATCTTTTAATAAGTTGGTGTTTCCTTGGGCCCGGCTTCACTTCAGCCAGGCGTTGCTGTGTAGTCCCCATTGTTATGTTTGTGTTAGTCTCTCAGTCATGTCCGACTCTCCGCAATCCCTTGAACTATAGCTGGCCAGCCTCCTCTGTCCGTGGGGATTCTCCAGGCAAGAATACTGGAGTGGGCTGCCATTCCTTTCTCCAGGGGATCTTCCCGACCCAGGGATCGAACCCAGGTCTCCCGCATTCTTTGCCATCGGAGCCAGGGAAGCCCATTGGCTCTATTTATTTACTCCCCTCCTGCCTGTCTTTATTCACTTACTCCCTCTCCCTCCTGCTTTCTCACCATCCGCACAGCTTCCTACTTTGTTTAGAGAGCTTTTGTCCCTGACCTCTGAAGGTAAATGCTACTGCTATTCAAAGGCAGTTCTTTAATTAATAATCCTTATTGTTCTCCATTCTGGTTCTCCGTATTCAGTGACTCTGAACTTGGAGTTTCTCCAGAGGACAGCTCTCACCTCTGCAGTAGCCTCTTCTTTGTTTTGCATGGTTGTTTTTCCATCACCCTGACGCTGTTTGTTCCGTCTTTTCCAGAAATTGCTCGCTTTTCCGGCTCACGCGTGACAGGTCTTGCTATTTCTCAGTGCTCTCCTGGGATTCTTTTATCCCTCTCTGCTGTGGCTTCCGTGACATGGAGGGAGGCTGGGGAGGGAATGAGTGTCCCTGTGCTGGCATCTTATGTGTACTTACAGCGCTGCCATGTGAGTCTAGATGGGATCTTGACTGACGGGAAGAGGCCTTGTTGAGGAGATAACAGCCAGTGTAGAGGCAGGGTGCGGAAAGCCTTTGCTCAGAACCCTTTTCACTACTTTCTCTTTGCTTCTCAGGTTAACTTTGTGCTCTTCATTGGCATCATTGTCATCCTTGTGCAGAAACTTCAGTCTCCAGACATGGGAGGCAACGAGTCCAGCATCTACTTGTAAGTACCACTGGGTGAATGCCGTGGTTAAATCCCAACAGCTCGGTGGGGCCTGCACTCAGCACACAGGAGGAGAAGGCCTGAGCATTGCTAATTGGGTACCCTACGTGGGCATTGGCAGGACTTCTTTTGGATTAAAGTGACTTGAAAATATAGTTGCCCATCTATCCTTCAGCCAACCCAGGAGCCCCTAATCCACACAGTGACAACATGGAAATGAGAGAGAAAAAGATGGACAGATCCTGTGTCTTGCTAGGAAAATCAAGATGGAAAAGGCAGATTCCTTAAAGTAGTTAGGGTGGGTCTTGGTGGATTGAAATTGTAGTTCTTTTGGGGGTCTTGGTTCTCAGGGTAGTTCATGACTGCTGCTGGATACAGGGTTGCCTGCAGTCCCCATTCCCAGGCCAGTGGGTACACGTTGCTCAGTCCGCACTATTGAGTGAGTTGGGCAGACAGTCTCCCTGGTCTGAGTACTGGAAGAGAAATTCTCTTTGCACCTTCTCTCGGGGCAACTCTACTTCTAGGTCTGGTCATCTTCCTGCAACTCCCTCCTCCCTGGGGAGAGGGACATCTAACATGTTTGAGGTGGATGGTGTTCGGGGGCAACCTCTTACCACTGAGTGTCGGGTTTCTCCACTTCCACGGCCATTCGGTTTGCTTCTTCCCAGTGTCTCTGCAGCCAGGTCCCTCACAGCTTCTCCGTGCTAGCTCTGCCCCCCTGCCCCCCAGCCCTCCACCTATGCTGAATCAGACCAAGCACCTTCCCTCTCACCCTTCTTGCCTTGTAATCCTGACTGGCTTGGTGCATGGGCTGTGGGGGCACTCTGATGCTGGGCAGGCAGTTCGGTCCCCTGTGGTTGGCTGGAGGGACCAGAGAGGGACAGATGAGAACAGCCTGTGGGGTGGAAGCCTCTGTGTTGCTTCCTCAGTTTGAGAAGAGTACAGGCTAGAAAGAACTTCGTCAGAGACCCCAACTTGGGGTTCAGAACCTTGATGGCTGCCCAGAGGACAAGTGGGACAGCAGAGAGACTCCAGCAGAGGGTCCCCCACCCAGCCATTCTCCTGGAGAGAAGGAGAGGCAGGAATGCTTGGGAACCAGCCCTGGATCCTTCTCTCAGCCGCCTGGAGACTTCCCTGGGTCGGTGGAGCTTGCCCTTGGTCCCTGCCATCAGTCTGGCCCCTCTTCCGTGGCAGCCCTTCCCTGGGAGTGGGGATCAGTGCAGGGCCTGGCTTGGTCAGACTTGTTTTCCCTGAATGTAGGATGCCTACACTCACCACTGCTTCTTCTCCTTTTTCTGGCTATCCATTTATTGTCTTTTATTTTTTCATGTTTTTGTGAACATTTACCAGACTTTGCTTATATGTGCATGTTACATAGCACATAAAATTGTTCATCCATATAAAGTCCCCTGCACTGAGGAATTGCGGGGGGCCAGCTCTCTGCAGATAACTGACCTGGAAAGATCATTCCTGCCCTTGTCTCCTGGAGCCGCAAAACAGGGCCCTGCTGCTCCCCCTACCTTCTTGTCTAGCGTCAGAGACCAGGGCCTTGTGTCTGGCTTCTTTCTCCCACTTGAGGGTGGTTTTGCTCCTGCATTAGCAGTTAGTTATCTCAAATGTCCTCTGAAGCTGGCAGGTAGCTAACTAAGTCAGCGTCATCTCTCCTTTGAGCTCTAAGCAACCTTGGCTCCCCTCCCTGCCTCCCTGCCACCTTGATTCCTAGTAGGATCTATTTCTTCTTCTGAGGTCCCTGGGACTTGTCCTCCTGGACTCCCCTGGCTGCCTCTCTGTCTGTGCAGGGACACACAGGGACTCAGCCTCAGCCTGAGTAAGGACACTCTGCTGACCCCAGAACATTCTTTACCAGCTTGGACATCTTGCCCCAGGCTGCAAGAAACTCAGAGTGCAGAGGGAAGGAAGTGTGGGGCCAGGGTTTTGAAGGTGTATTGTAGACTAGGAGCTGTGGAGTCCTATAAGACCTTCTGAATGCATAGATCAAAACTGTCTATAATTAACACAGGGTTTATACATTTAAGTAAAAATGCTTAAAGAACCAGCTGCAAGCATACCTTATTTTATTGTGCCTCACTTTACTGTGCTTCACAGATACTGCCTTTAATACAGATTAAAGGCCTTTGGCAACCTGGGTCTGTGTTGAGCAAGTCTGTCGGCCCCATCTTTCCAATAGCATTTTCTTACTTGGTGTCTCTGTGTTATATTTTGGTAATGCTCACAGTATTTCAAGCTTTTTTAAAAATTATATTTGTTGTGGTGATCAGTGATCTTTGTTACTGCTGTGATTCACGGGAGGTTCAGATCATAAGTGTTTTTTAGCAATAAGGTGTTTTTAAATTAAGGAATGTACATTTTCTTAGACATTTTGCCATTGCACACTTAACAGGCTATAGGATAATGTAAACATAACCTTGATATGCACTGGGAAGCCACAAAATTGATGTGACTTTATTGCAATATTCGCTTTATTGCAGTGGTCTGAACTGAACCCGCAATATCCAGGGGTATACGTATAGTTGGTTTGCTCTTATTGTGTCAAAATCCCCTTGAAATCTCAGCAAATTCTTTTAAATTTTTTGGAGACATCTAAGCTTGAGCTCCTCTCAAGCCCCAAAGATTAAACCTCAGGAGGATGTGGTCTGTAAGCCAGGTGGGAGGGCTGACACAGGACAACGGGGATCAGTTTTAAGTGAAGCTACATGTTGAGTGTTGCCAGGGTCAAGGAGACTCTGTTGGTGAATGTAAGGGGCAGTCAAAGCAGCCATGCTG
Source organism: Nanger dama (assembly GCA_917880005.1). Taxonomy (NCBI): domain Eukaryota; kingdom Metazoa; phylum Chordata; class Mammalia; order Artiodactyla; family Bovidae; genus Nanger; species Nanger dama. The sequence goes on from CAKJTW010000022.1 coordinate 32,646,342, forward strand.
CCAAGCATTTAAAAACACTTGCCATTCATTTAATACCCACAGACACCCAGCAAATCTGGATTAAATATAATCCCCATTTTACGGCTGAGGGAACAGTTATCAATGAAGTGGGATGAATCCAGTGGGAAAGAATGAAGCCGTAGCTACAGTGCAGGCAGGCAGGCCCTTGACTCCGAGCTTGCTTGCACCATCATCCCTCCCCTCAAGGAATTTACAGGCAAGACGATAATACTGAACAAGGCTTCCTAGAAGAAAAGGCCCCAGTGGGTTCCCGCCTTGTACAAAACTGCCCTACTCAGAGGGCTTTGAGCTGGCAGTTGTCTGCTGCTGGGTGGGGGGAGGAGGGGACGATGGGGGAATTCCAAAAGGGGCAGGATGCGATGGGAGAGGGGGATTTCAGAGCTGTGTCTCCTTTCAGATCTGCCCACAACAGTTTTCTGGTTTTCCCCTCTGTTCCCAGAACAAGTTTAAGCCTGAGAGTCCCCAGGAGAGACCGGGAGGACCTCCTGCCTGTGCCCACAGACCAGCACTCACTCCTTTTCCTGTAGGTTTGTTCCAGTGGCTCAGATGATGAGGTTTGCCCTCCTCTGTAGACGAAGATGGTGCTCCAGACCCAATCAGAGGACCTGTTGAGGGCTGGGGTTCCTGCAGTGGGCAGCAGCCCCAAGCCACCTCCACTCTCACTGGCTGCCGGGAGGAGTGGCTGGGCTCAGAATTTGGGCAGTGGCCAGGCATGGAGTGTGGGCCTGAGTCCGGCTTAAGCCTGTGCTTAGGCTCAACGCTGTTTGAAGCCAGGGGTTAGGGCTCAGCCCCATTCTGGGGTCAGGGTTAACCTTCCTTTTCTTGGGACCAGAGTTTACCTCTGTGAGAAGCTGACTGGCTTAGAAAAAGGAGGGTGACGTTTCTGTGCTGAGAGCATCTCAGGCCTGTCTCTGCAGGGAGCTGGCTTTATTCCCAGCGGTCTTCCTGTTGCAAGATGGGCATTGGAGCAACCTCTTGAGTCTGGGTCAGGGAGGGAAACTTCATCTTTATTCCCCTCAGGGACCCCACAGAGCAGATCTCCATGGCCCCGTGGGGTAAAGGAAAGAGAACAGACACTGTGCTGTAGTGCATAGCTCAGCAGGGCTGTGACCTACCCAGTGTCGGAGGGACAACATTCGCCTCTGAAGACAGACTCTTTCCTGTCTAGGCAGAAGTACAGCTAGGAAGCTCTTAGTCCAGGAGCTCAGCCCACAGCCTGAGGCTCCCAGTTCACATGGGGCTCTGTCTTCTCCTTCCAAAACACCCTCTCCCCATCCTCTGTCTAGGAGTACCCTACCCTAACAACTCCTGTCAGGGATTGTCAATAGGGAATGGTTGCCCCCATTTCACAGGTGGAGAAACTGAGGTCCAGAGAAGGAAAGTGGCAACACCTAAGATCAGCAAGTCAGTGGCCAAACAAAACCTTGAACTCAGGTCCCCAAGCTACAGGTTAGGCACAAGGCACAGGGGGCTGGCAGGTCCTCAGTGGTGGTGGGGAGTGAGGGAAGGCAGGGAAAATCCAAGATCTGCTGAGCTGGGCTTCTGCTTGGAGTGCTGGTGTGATGGGGAGTGCTTCTCTGGGGATTAGGCCAGGCTCTGAGGGGTGCAGCATCTTAGCATCAGGAGGGACCCTATGGGGAAGGTTCAATTCAGGTCACGACGTTCTGCGGGTCTGCTGTGTGTCTAGCGTTACACTGATCAGAAGGATCAGGGCGAGATAGACAAGGATCCTGCCTACAAAAGGTTCCCCTGCAGGGGTCTCTGTCTAATATCTGGGCGCTACAGTCCAGGCAGCCGTACACACAAAAGGCACTACAACAATGCATGGGGTTTATTTAGCTTGAGACCAAAGCAAGGTCTGAAGAACCCATGTGCTGCAACCTGAGTTATAGATGGCAGTGTTTGACCTTCCCGCAGACACCCAGCAAAGCTGTGGCAGAAGCCGGGCTGGGAGCCAGGGCTCCCTGACTTCCAGATGTGGGTGTCACTCCTGTACCCACTGTAGGGGTCTGCCACCTCTGATTTAGGCCGATGCTGCTGCTCTCCACGCAGCTTCCACCCTGTATCCTTGTCTGAGTTGCTTATCCCCTTGGATCCAAATTAGAACGGAACTAATCAGCCCACTCAGGTTAATCTCTTCCTTTGATTGAATTTCTTTTCTTTTTTTTCCCCACTAATTGTAGTGACTTTTCCGCGATTTGGACATTTTTCTCATGCCTGTCTCTGGCTTTTCTGCCACCCTCTTTCCTTTAGGTTTCTTTTCATTGGATCCTTTTGAACAGTCACTGGAGGTGTGGGGGGAAGGAGGGTGTTTGGGAAGAAGGTCCTTTAGCTTTATCCCTTCTCCCGGGAGCCCTCCCAGGCATCACGTGTCACTTTTGATCCACCCTCCCTGTCTCCCCCGTAGAGACACACATCTTTACTGGGATGTGATTTCCCAGCTTACTTGTTGCTAAATGGCCTTTAGTAATATTTAAAGAAATCAGAAGGGCCTATGTTTATGGTATCCAGGGCCCAGAAAGAATAGGGACAACTTGGAAACTGGAGAAAAGGTCTTGGAGGAGAACAGCTGAAGCTTTAGAGTTCGGGGTGAGAGTCTAAGCCTGGGGGTGTATGAAGTGACCTGTGAGGTTTGGGCTCTCAGGCTCCCTGACTCTGATTTCTGTGGCTCACCCAGACCACAGTTGAGGGGGTGAGGCCACTTGCCTTAGGAGAGAGTAGGCAAGGTAGAGAGTAAATTTGAAGACTAGAATGGCTTCCATTTCTGAATATCCAATTAAACTCTTAATTATTGACAAAAACATACTTATGTGTCCATCTGTCTCTTTGTACATGAAACAGACCTTTGGTATTCATTGAGGCACGTGAAGAAGCTTCTCAGATACACAACTTCCTCCCAGCAGTGTTCTGAAACTTTGATTTGCAGGTGGATCACCTAGGGATGTTGTTGAAACGCAGATTCTGAGGCAGTAGGTTTGAAACTCTGAATTTCTGCATTTCTAAGACGTTCTCAGGTGGTACTGATGCTTTGTCTGGGTAGCAGAGCTTCATACCATCCCTCATCTGTAGAAGGATCTAGTAGCCCCCCACTGGCATGAAGTGAAAGATGTTGTTAATTAAAGGAGAACCACACACCTGACTGAGGCAAGGATGCTGCGTGGACCTCGGCTTGCCCCGTCTGTGACATATGTGATTCAGATGTCTACCTCAGCTAAATGATATGTCACTACATGTCAGGGACCTTCAGACTTACTCTTACAGAGCTGGGATCACACATTCCGAATGCATGAATGCCGAAGGTCTGGGCTTTTCGGGCGTATCCATTCTCATTTGCATCAGACCCCCGCAGGTCTGTCAGTTCACCAGCAGCTACTAGGAGCTCTGCCTCACGATGCCTGATAAGGGTGTGTGGAATGGGCCTCTCCTTTGCAGTCTGACAAGACGACACAGCTCTTACTCCATCTCTTAGATGTTTGTCAGGGATGGGGAAAACAAATGGGTAGTTCCAGCCCAAGGGTAAGCAGGACTGAGAGGAGCTAGAAGAGATGGAAGTTGAGCCTCTCTGAGGAGACAGAGCTCTGTGTCTTCCCCAGGGGCAGGTAGAGCTGGACAGGCATCCTGGACGCATGTGTGGATGGCTCCTTAAGGTGGCTCATTTCTGCAGTCAGTGGAGCAGAGCCCGAAGGGTGTCCCCTCAGCCCTCAGTCCTTGCCCGCTGAACTTGTATGAAGTCTAGGCAGTGCTGTGCAGTGGAGCCTCAGCAGTGTTGCAGGGCCTCCAGTCTGGGAACCACCACCACCCGTGGCTGTTGAGCTGCTGCGGGGTGACTCAGTCCACTCAGAAAGCAGATTTTTCATCTCGTTTCAGCTTGCCTGGTGGGTGTGTAGTGTCTATCCTCTGCATCCGCTCCACCCATCCTACCTCTTCTCCGCTTAGGCCCACGCCGAGGTGCTCAGGGTTCCGTCAGAGGAAGGCGCGGGCAGAGGAGGGAGAGGGTGGGGGGATGACCAGTGGATGTTCCAGTTGGCTTTCCCAAGCAAGCCCACAGCTGGCCTGATTCCAGGGGTTTCTAGCTGCCCTTCTTGCCTTGGGATCTCTGGCAAGGCCATGCCCCAAGCCTGGAGCTAACTCCAGAGACAGCTCCTGGTCCCGTGTTGAGGCCCAGCCAGGCCCCACTTCTAAACACACGTGTTCTCCTGTGAACCCCACTGCTACCTTTTGGTTTCCCAGTGTGAGTGCTCACGTATGCCTGTATGTCTGTGTGCACACGTGTATATGTAGGGGTGTGTGTGTTTCTATGTCCAGAGCTGACTGCATCTCAGCCCTCAGCTTCCTCCATGTGACGCCCCCACTCGTCTCTACACCCCGAGCCATGCTACCCTCCCTGTGAGCCGTGTCGCTCTAAGTTCCCACCTCAGTTTCTTGTGGCCCAGTGCCCCCAGCTGACAGAAATGCTGATCTTGTCATACCCAGCAGCTGCGTGCAGAAATGCTACTGCAAGCCACAGCGGGCTCAGCAGCACTCTTGCAAGATGTCAGAACTGTCCACCATTACTCTGTAAGTGTGCGTGGCGTGGCTGTGGCTGGGTGTGCTGGATGGGAGGGGGACGCATGCTGCTGCTGCCCCCACCTGGAGCTCCCGTCTGCCCAGGCTGGAGGAGAGCGGGGAGTGAGCCTGTGCCTCCAGCCCTGAGCCCTTGCCCGGCTGTTGCATGTTGACATCTGTGCGTCTTGTGAGTTCTCTGCAACCCCGTGGCCTGGGGGTGTGAGGGGAGGTGGTGGGGATGGGGCTATGGATGTCGTGGGAGCAGCAGGGGTGCGGCTGGTTCTGAGGAGGAAGCAGCTTGGAAGCCTCTGCCGATGCTGCGTCGACGTGTGGTCTTCCCCCAACCCCCACTTCTCTAGGTTTCAGCCTTTGCAGCTGTCAGGTGATTTCTAAGAGCCTTGAGCTTGAATTCACTTAGACTGTCCCCCTGCAGGAGCGGGACCCTCACCCAGGTGCCTCACTCACACTTCACCTGCAGAGTGACTTACTTCCACACAAGCCTTTGAGATGGGTACTTGTATTATCCTCTGTTTACAGGTGAGGAAACTGAAGTACAGAGGAGTGAAATGACTCACTCAAGGCCAGAGGTTGGCAGGGCGAGGAATTGAACCCAGGGAGTCCTAAGCACTAGACCCTGAGGCATCTCTAGCTGGAGCTTCAGCCCCTATTTGGAAAGCCCTTTAAGTGGGGGATGCCACTGTCATTGGGGCATCTCTGGCTGTAGGAAGCCCTCCCTTGTTTCTTTAGGTCCCTTCTGCCCACCGATGCCTCCTTGGGGCAGGAGGACAGAGTCTAAAGGCTTGTGTCACTGTCTCTCTGGCTTAATCAGATCATAGGGTGATTCTGTGACTCCCCAAGGAGGGGTTCTAAGGTTCAAACCTTATGTCCCCCTTCCAAGGCCTCCGGTCCCCGCTCTGAGGGACAGCGGTCCCCGAACTCTGAGACCCAGTGCCTTCCTCATCCCCCTCCACTGCTGCATCTATCAGAAGGAGTCATTGGGATGCCCGGGTCCCTGGCAGAAGTCCCTCACTCTTTCTGGGCCATCGCAGGGCTGCGGGGGAGGGAGGGCAGGGCCTTGGGTTGCACTCTGGGATGCTAGGGGCTGGGAAGTGCTCGAGGGCTTGTGTTTCTCACACATGGAACCCGTCCCATTCTCTGCCACCACAAATGCTGGAGAGGGCTGGCCTTTTGATTTCTAGGGCTTCCCTGGTAAAGGATTCGCCTGCAGTGCAGGAGACCTGGGTTTGGTTCCTGCACTGGCAAGTTCCCCTGGAGAACAGAATGGCACCCTACTCCAGCACTCTTGCCTGGAGAATCCCATGGACAGAGGAGCCTGGCAGGCTACAGTCCACGGGGTCACAAGAGTCAGACAGGACTGAGCGACTAACACTTTCACTTGTCAAACTGCACAGACCGATCCCCTGGAAACAGACCCATTTCGGGGGGAGGAGAAAGGGACTGCAGGAGGCCGGCTGCCTTCTCTCCTCAACTTCTTCAGTTAAGCTGCTCTTTAAAGTTACCTCTTTAGTCAGGGTCACAGAGGGGCCCTCAAGATGTCCATGCTCCTGTGTTTCCAGATAACTTTGCTTTTCATTCTTCAGCCAACACTCCCTGCTGTCCTCTGGGGTGAGGCTCTGGGTGCCTGGAGATGAGCGGGACCCGGGCTCTCAGGTCATGCCCAGTGTCAAGGGCTCTGAGGTATATCATCCCAGGCTGTGTGGCTGTACCTTCATGGACGCACACTTTCTGAGCATAGGCCTCATGCCTGGCAGATGTTGGCCAGGGTAGATGACAGATAAGTGAGGCACCACACCTGCCATCAAGGAGCCACTTCTGAGAGAGGACAGACGGAAGAGGAGAGGTGAGAGGCTAGGGCACTCCAAGACCACAGCCAGGCTCTGAGTGGGATCCTGTTGATCCCCACTCTGGTCCAGGCACCCCCAGGTCCTGCAGAAGCGGCCACCTGTGAGCATGTGGAAGACTGGTGGGTGCTGGGCAGTCGAGGGTTTTTTTTCCAGGACTGAGCCGTGACCTACCTGGAGGTCTCCCCAGGCTATTCCTTCCCCTTTCCTAGCATACCTCCCCTCTGCTTCTCTTTCTTCCCATTCCCCATCCTTTCCCTCTGAGTAGGCGTCCTCAGACTCTATGGACTCTGCTTCTCCTGAAAATCTGGAGCCCTCACATTCAGTGGAATAGTCTCTCCTAGAAAGGCTGGGGTTGGGGAAGAGGGGGGGCACATAGTGTAACTGCCCCCAGATTGCAGGGCTGCCCCCATCTTCTGCTGCCCACCTCATGGACTGAGGTCTGCCAGGAGAGGGTGAGGCTGAAGCTCAGAGGGCTCCAGGGGGCAGACTGCACCTGCAGGGTGGGGCCAGTTCTTCCAGGAGGTCCAAAGAGAACCAGTCTGCTGGGGTGGCTGGAGATGGGGTCCCACTTTTGGAGACCCTCTGGCCCCCCCCTGCCCTGAGCAGGACCCACAAGAGCACACGCCGCCATGCCTCCTCTTGATGTCTTCCCGTGGCTTCTGTGCCCCCCTCCTCAGAGCATGGTCCCACCCCACTGGGCCTAGGAGCCAGCTGCAGTCAAGAAACCCCAGGAGAGCTGGGCGCAGGGGAGTAGTGGGGTCCCTAGGGCCATTTCTCTCTTCCCTGTTCCACTCCCACCCCCGCAGACAGCCTTCTTCACAACCTCTGACTCAGTTTCCCAGGTGGCAGGTTCCTCCTGCTGGATGGTGGCTGTTTACATTCAGGGTCAGTAAATCCTCCCCTAGCATCCCTCCCATGAGTCTCCTTCTGTGCTCTACCCTCTGGGCCCATCCCCTCCCAGTGGTCAGCACCTCCCCACCGCTCTCCATGAGCGTCCCTGGCCAGCCCCAGACTCAGAGAAGCTGGCTGTCTCTGTGGTCCCCTAGGGCTGCTCTTTCCAGGTGCAGAGAGCTTCCTTTCAGAGCTGAAAAACGTTTGTTTTGCTTGAGGAAGCATCACATTGTCCGTCCAAATCCCACCGCAGGATTTTGCCCTGCCTTCACTTTTCCAGAGGGCTTCATGCCTCCCCAGAGAGGTTTCTGTCAATCACATACTCACCTGTGCACGCTCAGTGGTTCTACGGGACACCAGTGTGCCTAGGGGGATGGGCACCCCACAGACTGAGGAAAGTCTCCCCAGAACTTCCCAGGGAGTTCTGGAAGCTGGGGCTCTGTTGACCATCTCCCCTAGTACCCACACCCTGGGGAGAGAATCCTGAGGGCGTCCATGGGCACAGGCTCCTCCTGGGAGAGGAGGGGCTGAGACTGCGGTTCTCTGCCCTGCACGGCTCCGGCCTCAGGCCCTGGCGGCCCCCGGAGCAGACGGCTTGCTCTCTCCTAACAGACGGCTCGCCAGGTCCACCCTGCTGCTCATCCCACTCTTTGGAATCCACTACACGGTCTTTGCTTTCTCCCCGGAGAACGTCAGCAAGAGGGAGAGACTCGTGTTTGAGCTGGGTCTGGGCTCCTTCCAGGTAGGCATGGTGTGTGTGTGTGTGTGTGTGTGTGTGTGTGTGTCTGTGTGTGTGTGTAGGGAAGAGCTTGTGGGGAGCCAGGTCCCTGGCCTCTGCCTTGTTGGTGATCCTAAGTCGTTAACCTAAACTCAGCTCTCAGTTTTCCCTTCTGGAATAACAGTACTAGATTAGAAGACACCTGGGAGGGCCCTTCATACTATCTGCCCTCTAGGCTTCCATGAGGACACATGCAGGTGCTTTCATGTTGCTGATGCCTCTGGGAGTCCTGAGCCAGGCCTCCCTTGGGCCATCAGAGACAGCAGACAGCAGCTCCCTCTCCCTCGGCATTAGCCCTGGGGATGGGTGGAGTGTTCTCAAGAGACCTCTCTGTCTACATCTGACTTCCTCCTCTGAGTGCTGGAGCTCTGAGTTACCCAGGTGGAGATCCCCAGCACAGGGTCTGATCCCAGGGAGCTGAATGAGCTGAACCGGGGATGAACAGTTACATAAATAAGTGATCCAGGGAATGAGAAAACTAGAGGACTTGAAGTCCGTTCTTGAAGGAATCAGCAGATAGGGCTGTAAATGAGTGAGCGAAGCAGAGTGAGTCAGTGCAAGGATGCATAGTGATGCATCAGATGGACGCATGAGTGTGTCAGTGAAGGCAAGATTGGCAGTGCCTCTCCCAAGCCCAGCTCATTAGAGGAGTATTTGACCTTGATGGTTGAAAAGTTATTCTGTGTATCTGACTTGCTTCTCTCCCTCCTCCCATTTTAACTCAGTTTTACCTGATCAGGTTCTTACCCTAGCAAGGCTGAGGGGTTTATTGGCAAAGCCCTAGACTGGGAGTCAGAGCCTGGGTTCCTGTCTCTCAGCACAGGAATTCTAAATGCACAGAACAGAAGTCAAGAATATATGTAGAAGAGCCAAACACCTACTAGGTAGCAGGAACGACATGGTGTTCTGTGCGGTCCATGTACGAAGCTGTCTGGCCAACGGAGTGGGGAGGTGGTGGTGGATAAAGACAGGCTATTCTGTCCTGAAGGAGTGCTGCCCTCAGGGGCCCTGCAGGCTGGCTTGGGAGCCTGGAGAAGACTTTGGGGTATGTGGGGAAGGTCTCTTCTAGAAAGTGGGACAGAGCTGGCCCTTGGGAATGGGAAGGATTTGACCAAGGGAATGTGGGATCCAAAGCTAGGGCTGTGGGTGGGAGGGAATGCCGCCACCAGCCACTTGGCTTCAGGGGTGTGGCCATCTCAGTGGAGCAGAACTTTGACTGCTTTACTGCAGGCTCCTGGGCAGGTGCTTGCATCTCGGTCAGCTTATTTTTCTGCTTCCTGGTGTCACTCCCCCGCTCCTGCTGCCTCCCACACACCCCACGTGGGAGGTTCCTTGCTAGCATTCTCGGGTTCTGTTTGTTCTCTCTCCTTAGGGCTTTGTGGTGGCTGTTCTCTACTGTTTTCTGAATGGAGAGGTAAGTTAGATCCTGGGTTTCTTAGTGGTGGAGGTGCAGCTTGCTGGGGAGGAGACAGGGGTGTGACCAGCTGGCCACACAGGGTTGATCCTCCAGACCGGGTTCTGCAGACTCCCAGTGCCTACAGGAGGAGGATGACAGCCTCCTCCCAACCCCGCCGCCTTTCCTGGTGCCAGATTCCCTCCCGCTTTGATGAGGCCCAGCCTCAGGAGCAGAGATCCTCCCATAAAGGCATCAGTTTCTGAGTGCAAACCCGCCTGGGAGGGCTCACCGTAAGACAAACCTTAGGAAATGGTACCTACAGTAACAGCCACAGGAAATGGTACCTACAGTTCATGAGGCTGCTCTTGGGCAGGGGTGCTGAGCAGGGTCCAATGCTCGACACTGCCCCAGTAGGCCAGCCTGCCTGCTCAGACTGTCCGCTGAAGAGTGGACTTGACTGACCCTGGGGAGAGGCCTGGAATCTTCTAGTAATGCTCCCTTGCCAGGCCTCCTGCTTTAGCCTGTTAGGATGATGTTTCGAGCAGAACCCAGAACAGAGATGCTGAGATGGGAGAGGGCACTGAGTGGGTGGGTGGCTTTGGAGAGTGGGCAGAAGCCATTGCACCGAGCGCTTGGGTCTTGGCTGCATGGCTGTGGCAGGCTTCCCCTGATTTTATATCTGAGAAATAAGAAGACTTTCTCAGACAACCTACAGAAGGGCTGCTACTGCTAAGTCACTTCAGTCGTGTCTGACTCTGTGCGACCCCATAGATGGCAGCCCACCAGGCTCCCCGCCCCTGGGGTTCTCCAGGCAAGAACACTGGAGTGGGTTGCCATTTCCTTCTCCAATGCACGGAAGTGAAAAGTGAAAGTGAAGTCGCTCAGTTGTGTCCGACTCTTTGCGACCCCAGGGACTGCAGCCTATCAGGCTCCTCTGTCCATGGGATTTTCCAGGCAAGAGTACTGGAGTGGGGTGCCATCACCTTCTCCGACAGAGGGTTAGATAAGGATAAAGAGAGGCAGACAGGGGCCTTCAGGTAGTGACTGAAAGAAACAAGAAGTAGAAGTCCAAGCAGCTTATCAGGGCCAATGGTGGAAGTGGGAGCTGGAACTGGAGGCTGTGGGTACTGGTGCCACACAGAGGTGCTGGGTAGAGGAGGCTGGCATGTGGACTCTGAAACTGGGCATGCCCTGCATGCACCATACTAAGAGCAATGTGTTGGGAGTTCACCCAGAAGTGTGCTTTATTTAGTGATCCTCAACCCTAACAGCATATTGGAATCTCCTAGGAGCTAGGAGCTAGGAGCTAGTCCCTTAGTCGTGTCCGACTCTTTACGACCCCGTGGACTGTAACCTACTAGGTAGGCTTCTCTGTCCACGGGATTCTCCAGGCAAGAATACTGGAGTGGATTGCCATTTCCTTCTCCAGTGGATCTTCCCGACCCAGGGATTGAACCCGGGTCTCCTGCATCAAAGGCAGGCGCTTTAACCTCTGAGCCACCAGGGAAGCCCCTAGAAAGCCTTAAAACATGTGGGAGCCCTACCCCAGAGATCTGGGTGTCATGGTTCAGGGGAATGGTCTGGGCATCTGGGTTGTTCAAGCTCTCCAGGAGATCCTCATCCACAGCCGCTGTTAATGGGCGTGCCCTCCTGGGAGGGGGCCCCAGGGTGCCCAGATGGGCAGGTGAGTTGTGAGAGGGTGTCCACCCGGAACTGACTGCCTGAGTTGCTGCCCGCAGGTGCAGGCGGAGATCAAGCGGAAGTGGCGGAGCTGGAAGGTGAACCGCTACTTCACCATGGACTTCAAGCACCGGCACCCGTCCCTGGCCAGCAGCGGCGTGAACGGGGGCACCCAGCTCTCCATCCTGAGCAAGAGCAGCTCCCAGATCCGCATGTCTGGCCTCCCGGCCGACAACCTGGCCACCTGAGCCCACCCTGCCCCCTCCTCTCCTCTGTACACAGGCTGGGGCTTCCTCGGGCACCGGCCCACGCATGTTGTGCCTCTTCTCTCCCTTCGGGCAGGCCCTGGGCTGGGCGCCTGGCCCCCGAGGTGGGAGAAGGATGCAGGGCACAGGCGGCTGTCTAGCCTCCCTGTTTTGGCGCTGGGCCCACCCACCGTGGGCCCCTGGGCCCTGACCCCAGACATGTAAATACTCCTTAATTTTGAGAAAGTCATCCCATCCCTCCCCTCTCCTCAGGGTCCCTGCTCACCTCAGGCAGGTCCCCAGATCCACCCCATCCCGTCCCCACCAGCCTCAGTAATCACCTGACCCTGCGTGGGAGGCCTCCCATGGGCTGAGGCTGCTGACCTGGCTTTGGGGCCCTTGGGCTGGGGCCTGCCTGACAAGTCCCCCTGCAAAGTCTGACTCTCAGTGTGGACTCTCTGAGTTTCCTCGCCACCCCGTGGCCCTTTGCAGGCCTGGTCCAGTCACCGAGGTTACCAGAAGCCCAGCTTGGATGGCCAGACAGCTTTTTGGTGCAGGCAGACCCATGCTCACCCAACATCTTGGTGTCCAGGTGCCCAGGTGCCCAGCTCCTGGGCATCAGACAGTGGGAAAGCTCCAGGAATCTACCATTCAGAGACTTCAGTTTGGATGTAGGGCTAAGGCCAGAGAAAAGTCCTGGCGCTTTTCATTTGGCCCAAGAAAATTGCCAAGATCCAGAAAAGTGGATCTGAGTGGAATTTAGATGCAAAGAGCTTGGAGGGATCCACGAAAGAAGACATTCCCCACCTTTGTTATTTTATCCTTGACTCAAGGTAGGCAAGGCTCTTCTGGAAGTTTCCCTCTCCCCCTCCTGTCCCCAGGCATCACTTGCAGAAGTCTGAGAGATGGATGCCTCAGAGAAACTGCTCCCCAACCATGCGTACCACACAGAGCCCCTAAGCCCTCCCCTTTTCCATTTCCCTTGAAGTCAAAGCCATTACTAGGATGAACCAGCCGCCTTCCTGTGAATCCTGAAGCACCTTACACCTCCATGTGCCCAAGTCCAGGGACCGGGGCTCCCCTTCATGCCCCCTCACCCTCATGGACCGTGAGGAGCCCTAGTTAGCCGCCGGCTTGGGTTTAGCTACTGAAATCTGAGACCTCTGCAGAGACTTCTCTCTGGATGTTGAGTCAGCATGGATGCCAATGTATCCTAGGGCTTGGGGTGAATGGGGAAACCCCATCCACCATGCCTGTTAGCAGAAGCTGCTGATGGGAGGAGTGACTGCCCCCAGACTCCTGTCCTGACCATCTAGCCGCAAGTTACTGACCAGAACACGGCTTGAGAATTTAAAACGGGGCAGAGCCAGGTTCAGGGAAGGTGGAGGAAAGTGCTAGAGTGCCATAGCCTCTATGTGGGACCCGCTTCATTTGTATCAGCTTGCGGTGTTGCTGTCCACGTGTTTTGTGGGCTTGTTTTGTGGTTGTGTTCTGGAATGCTTGGAGAGTTCGGGAGGATGGGGAATGTTGCTTTGCTTGGCTTTATGAAGAAGAAGGGGCCTAGGGGGCTTAGGGACCTGTTCCTCAAGGCCTGTGAAGTGACTGGGGGAAGGGCTTAATGCTTGCTTTAGAGATGAGCCCCATGGAAAGAGGGAGAACCAGCCTGCTTGCCCTGCCTGGACATACTTGGCAACTCAGGCCGGCCATGGGGTATGTGGTGGCCCTTCCATCCTGCGCCTGCCTCGTGACGCCCCTTCCCTCTGTCTGGGTGCCTCGTGTATTACCTGAGGGGCTGTTCTCTGGCCACCTTGCATTTGGGGCCCTGTTGGGAGACCTGTTCCGGGCAGGTTGGAAGGATTCACAGGCTTCAGTTCAGAGACACAGCATCCGTCCCAGTGGGGCTCAGATTGCTGATATGGTGGACATGGCGCTCCCTGTTCTGGGCCTCAGTGTGAGATGAGGCAGCTCTCAGGGGCTCGTCCAGGCTCTGCTCCAGTAATTCTCCGGTTCAAAGCCAAGGCAGTAGAAGGGCACTCCTCATTGTTGTGTGTATCGCCTATGGTTCTGGAGTGTCTGCATTTGTTACATGTGGAGGGAGGGGGGAGTTCTGTATATTTTCCCTTCCATTTGGACCCCGCAGTGGAAGCTGGCGGGCCGGAGGGAAGGCTCAGGCCAGGGACCGTCGGCCAGGTGCCTGCAGCACCATGTGCAGACCCTTCCGCGTCCCAGCCGGGTCAGGGTGCCACGACTGGGTGGGCCACAGCTACCCCCAGATCCTAGGAGCAGTCCCCTGAGTATGGACCCTGTTTCTTCATCCTCACACCCACCAGCAGGTCTGTTTCACCATGGAAGAGGAGGCTTTGATTTTATACATCTTTCATCACAAAACAGCAAAAACAACATCCATCCCGAATCCCCATGCCATGCTGCCACCTGAGCCCTGAGCCCACATCCTCGTGGAGGCTCCAGGTTTCTGTTGGTTGGTTTTTCTCTCTGAACAGATGATTGCCAGCCTTGTGAGCAGACGCAGTTGATGTATTTTGAATGCTCCAGGAGGGTAGGCAGCTGTCCTTCAGGATCACGGCAGTGGGGGGATAGTGTAAGGAAGGGTTACTTCCCTCTCTGACCATTTTTTTTTTCCAAATTTGTATAATGGGCCAAAAGACTAGACAGTTTGTGTAGCCCCCTGGATCTCTGAAATTCTTGTTGAAACACCAGCTATCTACTGGGAATGGCTCCAGGCAAAGACTGCCGTGTTTGCCTGGGCCTGAAACAGGTAGGAATCATGCTGAAGGATGAGGGGCTAAAGGGCCTTGAGAAGGGCCATGCTGGAGAGGAGCAGAGTTATCCAACTCCATGTCTCTAGAAGGGGGCTGTTTTTGTTCTATGCAATTCTGAAGAACAGAGCTCATCCAGGGGAGGCTGAGTTTTCCTTGGGATAAAGACATCTCTCACCCTCAGTCATAACTGCCCCTTCAAGGAACAGGCAGTGTTAAGAGAGACTCCAGCCCTAGGGGAGATGGGTCGCCAAGTAAAGGATGCTGAGCCTGACAGGGAGCCTGGGAGGGGCTGAAGTGTGGGTATACGGGTTCAGGGCCTCTGGTATTTCCCAGCATGACAAACTTCATGACTCCCCACCATGCCTGAGGCCAAGCCACCTTCTTTGTGTCCGGGGGCAGCTCTGTGACCCTATTCGACACACCCAGTGGCCCGCAGTCATTCCATCTCTAACCCCCAGCCCTCCCTGAACCGACTTCCCTGGGTGACAGGACCAGAGAGCTGGAGCCAGGCTCAAGGCTTCAAATACTCCCAAGTCCATCATCACCCACCAAGAGTGCTGACTCACCGCCCTCACCTGACACTCTCCCTTCCCAGGGAAAGCTTGAAGAGGCTTTCTTTGTAATTTTCTGAGCACTCTTGACCCACCCAAGGCTACCCTAGAGTCAAAGCAGGGAGTGCTTCATCATCATAAATTCCTGCTTGGGGCCCAGTGACCATGGATGCCTGCTGGAAGAGCTCTGAGCCGGGAACAGGGGACCTGGGCATCTCCTGGCTCTGCCATTGATCTGCTGTTTGGCCTGGACTCCTTCCTGATGTATCTCTGGGGACACGCACAGAGCGCTAGAGCTGGGAGGAAACTTGGTGATCTGCAGGTCAAGCCCCCCTCAGGCTGCTAAGAAAACACTGACAGGTGGGCTTAAATTAACATGGTACCTGTGCCATGTTCGGACCCAGGATGCTTTACAAACCTGAGTGGGAAAATGGGCCTGCTGATGTGTGTGCCTGCCCCACATGTGAGCCAGAACAAGACACCCAATAAAGCTTCCGACCAGAAAACATTCAGCCTTGAGCAGGAGAGGGGCTCTGGCTATGGAGGTTGTCAGGACTCCAGACTGCAGGAGGAGCATGGAGTTGGTATCAGGACGGGAGACCTGTGTTCCAGCCTGGTTTCACCACCTGCTCTGTGCTCCAGCGCTGATCCTCTCTGGGCCTCTGCTTCTTGATCTGAGAAATGGGAGGACCTGATTTTCAATCTAACCCACAGGTCAGGAGTGAGATTCAAGTGAGATGCCTTGGTGTGTAAAGGGAAACTGCACACATGTGAGCTGTTTCTGGGGTGAAGACCTCTGAAAGGGGGACCCCATGCTGTTAGTCAACTGCTTTGAGTCCTCCTGGATTAACCTTTGCTTCATTTGTAAAACCGCCAGCACTTGGGGGCTGGGGTAGGGGAAGGCCAGTGGGCTCTGATGGACACAGAATTCCAGGTTTATTCCCATCAGCTGGTTGGTTGTTCTGGAGATAGAATGAGGAGACTCCCATACGGGTGATGCCAGTGTTTCCATGCCACCCCCATGAGAATCCTTCAAGGATCTGGGACATCCTTCAAGTAGGCTGTGTGCCTGCCTTTCTCCTTCCCCTGAACTCGACGTCCTGGGATGTGTCCATGCTTGGCCTTGTGAGTCTTGTCTTATGTCTGTCTTCTGTAGCTTTGCCCCTGTGAGGGCTGGAGTAGGGACGCCACTGGCACCCCAGACTTCAGGCTTGCACCCACCTGGGTCTCATCTCCCACAATAAAGACAAGCCCCACAGACCTCACTGCTACCGCTGTGCTCACAACCTTGTCCGGGATTTTAAGGATGTCAAACTGCTGTAGATGACTCAATAAATGTCTTACACTTTTTCCTGGTGGCTGTAATTGGCAGATGTGAAGGGCCGAGAGGAGGGGAGGTGGAAAGGGAGGAAGTCTGATCCACCAGAAGAATCCAGTCTTCAAGGTCCTGTGGCTTTTTCCAGGAAGCTTAGAGTGGATTTGGAAAAGTAAAGTCTTGGCCTCAAAAGGACCTGCAAGGTTCATGCAACCTGAGCAGAATTGAGGTCACTTGGATGTTTTGGGGGCTCCTGGAAATGGAAACAGCTCACCTCACCATCCTTCTTGCCTCATGGCCTTTATATGTATATTTTTTATGAGAGTGGCCCCTGAATATCCCCAAAGATTGCCTGCACTGAGCGTTTCATTAGCGCTATAGGTAACCACAGGTTGCCAGAGTCCTAACCCCTAATGTTTCTGGGCGCTTCAAATCATCAGCCCCACCAAAACAGATAAGCAATCCATGGAACTCCCATTTCTATGAACTTACTATTGATTTTCACAACTTCCAATGCCCATAGTTATATGTTTTAGTTTCTAACAACAGGAGATCATTTTGGCTGATAAATCAGAAAAAAAGTTTGGATAAAAATACTGGGCAGCTCGTAGAATTCTTTTGAGGCTGGAGAAACCAGAAAAGGTGTGTCAAGCCTTACTGTCTCTGGCACTGATGCCAGAGCTGTTGACTGGTGCTGCTGCTGTCAACCCAGGGATGGCTCGTCCGTGCTAGGGACCCAGCCTCACAGTGACCAGTTTTGATAGCAAATAGTCACGGTAACCAGCAAGTTCAGTTCCCCATGCAGCCCCTTTGCCTCCAGTTGCTCACGTCTGAATCAAAGTCTCACATGAGTCCATCAGACTGGCTGCGTTCTCTCCACAGTGAGGCTGGAAATTTGACTTTTCTGGGTTCTGCCTTGAGGAGGTCAGCCTCATGTAGCTGGAGAATTTCTAGATTTAACAATAGTGTTTAAAAGTCCCGAAATAAGAAGTGCCTACCACCACAGGCCTGAGATCTACGGCAGTGCAGAGCCAGCTCCCTCCAGTGTTCAGGTGGGCCACTCTGAGAAAGTCAAGTCAATGGAAGGAAGAATCCCAATCCACCTGCATGTGGTCCCTACAACCGGACAGACTACTTGCTGAAAGCTCCCAGGTCTCCCAGCTGGGCTTTGCCCCCACCTGTGGTGCAGGCTGGTTCTGCAGTTTGGGGTCGCTCCTGCTCTTTCTTCTCCAGGTCGACACAGATGATTCTCCTAGAGCTTAGTAAAATATTCTCACCGATGTGACCATGACACGTTGAGACGCTACATGTTTCATTCTCAGAGAAAGGTCACACGCAAGTAGTAAAGATAGAGTCTTGAGTTCCATCTTAGACTTGAATTTCTTGGCAACTGTGAAGACCACCCAAAGACTTAGTACAGATGAGCACTTATTAAATCCTATTTTCTCTATCCCATTTTCTCTATCCATTCCCCCAACTGATCAACTATTCCAGCTCTCTTTTCTCCCAGACCCAGTAAAATGTACCTTCAACCCTAGTTATTCCTGGTGACGCTCTCTGCTCCTGGTAGTATGAGCAATTCCTTTTGGGAACTCAGTGGTTCTCAAGTTTTAGCATGCATCAGAATCACTCAGGAGGTTAATAAAATACAGATTGCTGGGCCCACCTCCAGAGTTTCTGATCCAAGTCCAAGGTAGGGCATGATAATTTGCAATTGTAAGAAGTTCCTAGACATTCTACCTGTTATACCTGAGGACAGGAGCTGGGCATCTTAGCACCTTTAGGAGCTTGTCAGTGATTAACTTTGGGGAGGACAACCAGGAACATCCACAACATGAACTTTAATTGACTTTTTCTTTCCAGGCCACTGTTTTAGGGACCAAAAGCAGAAAGCTCCAAGAGAAAATCAATCCATGGATATCCATTTATTTTCTTTTTTCCCATTTATTTTCAATGAAAGTAAGTATAAAACCATCTCTGACTCAACTAGGATTGAGTTCAGTATGCTATAGATGAAAAACTCCAATGAAAAGTTACTTTGAGAAGATAGAATTTAATTTTTCTCACATCAAAGAAGTCCAGAAGAGGCATTCCAGATTTGTATGGTGGCCGTGTGGTCTCTCCAAGGACTCATGCTTCTCCCTCTCTGCTCCTCCATCCTTAGCATATGACTTCCAGGCTCAAGGTCAACTCATGGTCCAAGAATGTCTCCTGGAGATATGGATGTCTCCATACTCAGAGGAGAGTGGAAGAAGGCAAAAGGTCCTTCCTTCTAGTTTTTAAAATTTTCTTTTTGGAAGAAGCCTCACATCTGCTTACATCTTGTTGGCTCACAGTTAACCACATGGCCACATTTCAACACAGGTGATGGTATGCCACCCCCCCAGGAAAACTGAGAGAGAGAATGGATACTGGCTGGCAAACAGTAGTTTGTGCCATAGTCTCAAAACCCAAGGTCTTTCAGAATTTAAGTGGTGGTCGCTGAGCTCATCCACACTTGTGAGAAACTGGAGGCTAACTGATGACATTGATGTCCCGCTGAGAGCAAACTGGAGGATGCAGTCCCCAAACTGGACCAAAGAATACCTAGAGAGGGTCCCCAGGTGGAATTGAGGGAGCTGCTTGCACCCACTCACCGGAACCTACTCTGGTGTGAAGTGTGAGGATTGTGGGTATGTTTGGGGCACTGCTGGTTTCCCCCATCCTTCTTTCTCTTCCACAGCTGCATTTCCTGGGTGGATTCTGCTTCCTTGTGCTTCTACGTTATTTCATCTCTTTTTAATTTTGAGGATCATCAGAATGGTGATGTAGTTCAGTTTTTTTTTTTTTTTTTCCTTCCAGTCTTTTAATTTTTGTCAGTTGTCCTCAAGTGAACCCAACTTAGGAGCTTCTGAACGTCTCAACTATCTTAGACTGCCCTCTGGTGGATGCCTGTCATAGCCATTCTTCTGGTCAACGTCCCCTTCCCCTCTCCCCAGCCCAATCCTAGATAAAATATTAAGAATTTGATGGGTGGAACTCAGTCACTAAGAGTTCTTCTAACTTTTAGGATGTGGTCTTGTAAATGCTCATATGAAGATAGTTTTTCTTGGACTCTTGAAATTGTTTCCTAAACTTCTATAAAGCATAGGCTTGGGGTATGAATATTTTTAGGAGGATAGTGGCAGTAAGGCTTGTACCTTTCATTTATTCAACAAAAACCTGTTGAGCATCTAACTTGTTATTCACCAATTATTCCTTGACAGTCTACCATGTGCCAGGAGCTGTTCTGTCACTGGTGAGCATCACCAGTGAGATGAGGGCCCTGTTCTCAGGAACCTACATTCTAAGTAGAGAAGAAAAGAGACAGTTTCAGATAGAGGAAAATGTTATGAAGTAAATAAAGCAGCTAGGACCCATCCTAATCCAGTATGCCCTCATGTTAACTCATTACATCTTCAAAAATCCCTATTTCCAAATAACGTCACATTGATAGGTACCTAGAGTTAGGATTTCAGTGTGCCTTTGGGGGTGGGGGTGGGGGCACAGTTCAGTGCCCAGTGGAGGGAAAGAGAGTCTGAAGCTTCACAAACTTCACGATGCTTTGACTGAGATGATATGGAAGAGATGGGAGCTGATGATGGATATGTGGGGCAAGGTAGAGTGACAGCCTCCTCTCACCCACAGTCACCTCCTGGCACCACCAATGGGTTTCAATAACAATAATAATAATAATAAAAAAAAAACATGTATCAGCCCTAACTCATCCTGGCCCTGATTTGGCCCCTTTTTGAGTATTTCTCATGGAAATTGACTGGCTCCTAATATTCCATCGCCTGCTAGATTGCAAGCCACACAGCAGCATCCAGATCCTCTCTAAGGAGACGGCTCAGTCTCAGCTGGTGAAGCTGGAAGAAGTTCATTCAAGCAGGCTGGACACTGACCTTCTCTCACTGTTCAAACAGCCCCACTGTCAAAGAAACTGAGAGCCCATTTCCAAGCAGAAACAAAAGCAAACCAGTGTTCCGGTAGCCACACATACACTCATGGACGCCAGAAGATGGGTATGAAATCGTCATTCACATCTTTTATTCTGACTCACATAGACTCTTAGGGATTGGGAGTGATGCCTCAGCTCTAGCTGGCTTATCCCCCACAGACTCAGTGGGAAGCAACTTTGTTCCGGGGCTCAGGGCTTTCTCCCAGGCCACCCCACTCAGTCACTCTCAGAACCTCCCCTTACAGGCATCCCTTCTGCCCTCATCCCGGGTCCCTCCTCACTGCACTTGATCTGGACTCAGGCATGGCTGAGTGGTGGTCAATGTTTTCCTTGTGCTGGTATTTTTTGGCGTTCCTGTCTTTTGAGTTTCCCTGACACTTGGGAATTTTCTGTGGTTTTATCGACAACCTTATTCTCTTTAGACACTCTCTCCATGGGCAGAAACATCCATTCCTATGCATTAACCTTGATCTCAGTTGGTAATCCTGACTCTTTATTTTCCAGCACAAGCAACTGGCACAGGCAGGGGCCGGTGCAGTTAGTACCATGGAGAGAGCTGAGTGAACTTGGCTCCAGCACCACAGACAGTTCCAGGACACTGTACCTACTTGAGAGCAGATTGTGGCCAATTTATCTTATGTGAATAAAGACACATCTAAGTTTTATTGGGCTTGAAATATGTAATTTGGGGAGGTCCTCTTTAATAAAAAATGTAGAATTTAAAATTCAGGATTAGGTGTAAAAATGATTTTTTTTAGAAAGAGAAAAGTTGACAGCTATCATAAATATTACAAAATCCAGAAAAATAACATAATATTTGTATTAATTATGATAGTTTTAACCTACTTTTTGGAAGTATATTCTTTGACTCCATCCTTATTGGACAAAAGTTTTTATATTGTTTTCTAGACAGATAATTGTGGAGAAGGCAATGGCACCCCACTCCACTACTCTTGCCTGGAAAATCCCCTGGATGGAGGAGCCTGATAGGCTGTAGTCCATGGGGTCGCTGAGGGTCGAACACAACTGAGCGACTTCACTTTCACTTTTCACTTTCATGCATTGGAGAAGGAAATGGCAACCCACTCCTGTGTTCTTGCCTGGAGAATCCCAGGGACAGAGGAGCCTGGTGGGCTGCTGTCTGTGGGGTTGCACAGAGTCGGACACGACTGAAGTGACTTAGCAGCAGCAGCAGACAGATAATTGAAATATAATTCAGTCACATGATTAATCAAAACATGTGTTTTATTGTTTATAGCTTTGACTCAGCATCAAGAACAGAATCCCTCACTTAAAATTTTACATATCTGATGACTGGAAAGTTTTTCCAAAGCCTGGCTCTATATAGGTCAATATTTATGTCTCTACCATTACTCAGAGTGCCATACACTGTAGAATATTCCGTGTTATGATATGATCTCTGACCTCTGTCTTTGTATGTAATGCTAAGTGGAATATAGGATATTAATAGTCTATATTATGAAGTAATAGAATACCACTTAACTGTAACATAAAGTTTACCTCCAACATAACTTCCCCTTAGCAGATCTCCCAAGTGCTCACGGTCAGTTCAGCAATACCACACATGTGAGATGGTGTTCAGCGTTCCATCTCTTGTCGCATATTGTGTCTTGACTATTAGAGCCATCTGAAGCAGCTGCAGGAGGGGTCTGGCAAGTCAACTTTACATGAGACTTTGCTCTTAGGCTTGAGTATTAATGATGAGGGGAAAAAGAGAGAAAAGAAAAAAAAACTTAGAGGCAGAGAAATTATAGTAAAGATTTCTTCACTTTCTTCCAAACAGCTTTTCGTGAGTTCAAATCCAGTTAAATGCCTGATGTTTTCCCATAAAATTCTGTACTGAAGCCACATTGAATTCTGAACATTTATACAAGAAATGTTAATGGGACATCTACTAAGGTCTATGTGTTTTAGACGCCTGGGACTAAAACTGAGTTAGAGGTAAAAATCCTTTTCTTACAGAGAATCAAGAAAGCAGAAAATACATAGGCAAACAAATATGTCCCTAAACTGTTACTATGTATGTGATTTAGAACAGACGCCAAAGGCCGACTGGGAGGAGGAGGGGTCTGTTAGAAAGCACCACTCACCCCACGCTCCACAGAGCAGGTGGCAAGTGGTCTCTTCACATGAGAGCTCATCCTGGCCTCCCAGGGGCTTGTGACCTGAAAGTCTCCTGATGGTGGCAGGACAGGCAGCTGATCACTTTGCAGTCCTTATTGACCCTGGTTATTATGGGCAGTTTCCAGTGCCTTTAGGAACCATGAGCCTCTCTCACCTAAATCCAGTACTTGTCCTAGCCTTCCCTCTTATTAGAGAGCTGAGTCCAGGCAGCAGAAAGGGCTGGGCGGGAAGAATTGGCAGCTGGCTCAGAAAAGGGGCTCAGTTAGGAGTTCTATCTTCCTCCAGGATGGTCTGGGTCAGGCCTAGTGTTGGTAGAAACCATGGAGAGTCCAGTCCGCAACCCTGCCTCTTGAAGGAAGGAGGGGTGACTGCCAAGGTTGAGAACCAAGCTCTGGATGAACCAGTGGGGATGGTGGTGGAAAGTCCCTGCTGGCAAAGAGACTGGTCCTTTTTCAGTCCTTTTTCTCTCCCAGGAAGGAACTTTGCTGGAAAGCAATCCTTTTGCTGGAGTGAAAGGGATGCAGGGTAATAGATGAGTTGAAGATTTAGTGGGTTTTGTCTTTAGGCAAGTGCAAGGAAATGCTGCCTTACATGGCCCACCCAAGCACTCAGAACACCGGACCCAGCCCTGGCCCCAGAATGTCTGCCTCTTTAGCTTCGACCAGTATCACAGGACCAGCCAGAGCCCCATCCCTGAATGCAACCACAGACCAAGGTTTCTGCTCTGAGGGCCTGTGTGATGCCCAGGCTGCACCAGGCGTCCCAGCAACCCAAGACCTGAGGCTGGGCCCTGGTCCACAGGTGGGCCACGTGGAAGCACAGAGGGGAGAAGATGGGCATCAGCTGAAAACAGGTCCTGACACAACCAGTCATTTAACCTAAATTAGGCGAGGCAGCAGCAAATGTAAGAGGCCTGGGAACCAAGAGCCAGTCCTTCCCCACGCCAACCAAAACGTCTGTGGGTGAGATCTCCCCTCTTGATTTGTCCTGGTAAAAATAATCGGTGCGCAGGTCTGTGCTGCCCTCTGTCGGTCACTTGGTTATTGGCACGAGCAGCCTTGCCCTAACCTGGAAAAGGCCGGAACTCTTCCCAGCACCGAGTGTTCTGCTCACCAGGCTTGTTTCCATACAGTGACTCATAAATGAGATCATGTGGGCAAGAGCAAGTTAAAATATTTACTATAATTAACATTTGGTGGAAAAACTTATATCTTAAGTCTCCTGTGGAAAGAATGTGGCCTAGAGAGATTTCTGAAATGGGTTTAACCCTCTGCATTCCCCGTGGATGAAGCATGCTGCTTGCTGCTGCTTAGCTGCTTCAGCCGTGTCTGACTCTTTGCAACCCTATGGACTGTAACCCGCCAGGCTCCTCTGTCCGTTAATTCTCCAAGAATACTGGGAGTGAGTTGCCAGGCTGTCTTCCATGGGATCTTCCCGACCTGGGATCAAACCCGGGTCTCTTGTATTGCAGTCAGATTCTTTACCACTGAGCCTCCAGGGAAGTAGATGAAGCATACCCTTACATTTTTTCCCCCGATCATTCAGAAAATTTATTATTTATTTCTGAAGGTCACATAAATATAAGAAATACATGTTTGGTGTCATTTAGGAAGTGAATATGTATCTAAGAATTTTCACATTTCATTGTAAGCATGAGTGGTCGCATATACCCATTCCTTCCTTCCTCAGATTTTCAATGAGATGTTTGACATATCCTCCCCCAATGCTCTGGGGAGCACAAAAATGAAAAAGATAAAGATGCTGGTGTCAAGGAGCATGTTGTTTGCAGGGAAGTTAAGAAATACCTAAAAGAAGACAAGCAGAGACATCTGTCCAGATGCTACTGGTGCCTGGCCGGGCTCCTGTCCAGTCCAGCTGCTGCAGGTGTGGGCTGCTAATGGCACACATCTGTCCCCTCTCCAGATGCTCACTGGGGGATGCCTGAGGGGTAACACTAACCGCACACCATACTTCTTATCCATGGTTGCCTGTGGCGGGAAAACTGATTCATGTAGGGGGTTCCATGACCCAGCCCCCTGGATGGAACAGCCTCTGGTGCAGCGTACATTGCAGGGTCAGGAGGAGGCTGATGCTCCTAAAATGACATCCTTGCCTGTCTCCTTCCTCTTCCCTTCCCTGCTTTCCTCACCCTTCTCTAGTTTCTCCCCAGGCCAGCCCACCATGAGTCACTTGCTGAAGAATCTCTGTTGCAGGCTCGACTTCTTGGGAATCCAGACAAAAACATGTGCTATCAAAGAGGCCCAGGAAAGATGATGTCGAGTGTCAGGATCAGGGAAAATGTGCCTTGAAGATTAGCTGAGATCTGAGCACATTTGAGCTATTCATTCATTCCACAAACACATATTGACAAGTGCCTTCCATGATCTGGGCTGTCTTCCAGGCCTTGGGGACACAATACCAAATATGACAGTCTTGTTATCACTGGCACTTACATTCTGTGATGGGGAAGGAAAGAAATAAGAACACAAATCATGGACGATTAGATGAATTCAGGTAAGGCCTGTAGCTCTCTTTCCTAGCATTCTGCAAACACTTACTCATGGGGACAGGTAATTCAACCTTTCTCTCAGCAGTTCTAATTCTTTACATCCAGTGGTTCAGATTTCAGTCAATGCCAACTCCCACTGAGTTGCTATTGTGGATGGTTATTTTCAACCTTAGCATTGACCCCAAACATTTTTTCGAACACTTCCAAAGCCTGAATTTGGGGTCTGGGAGCATTCTTTAGGCTTTCCACAATTGAAGCCTTGAAGAGTTTCATTTAGTCTGATTTCAGAGCAGAGAGTCCCTCTAGAGGACTGGGAATGCTGTAAACTGTAGGAGGCAAGCCCCTGGTGTTGCTGGAGATGAATACATGTAACTGCCTGACAGGTGGTTCTGGGGATGAGACGTTGGCTTTCCTGGGAGCTCAGGCTTGACTTGTCCTGCATGACTCAGGTCTGTTCTCTGCACCATTGTGCCAGGACCATCTTTGATCCAATGTGCCTTCCCAAGGCCTATAGCCTTAGGCTCTAACATCGTCTCTTTCTGGCTTGTGGGGTCTCCCCAGGCAGAGAGTGTTTGATTCATCTTCCTGTGTCCCAGTGGCACAAACAAAGCCTGTTGCACAGCTTAACCAGTGACATCTGTGGAAATACGTGAATTCCAGGCACCTTTAAATCCATGCCTTACTATCCAAGGTCTCCTGTAGCCGGGCCATCATCCTTTCTCCATTTGACAGATCTCAAGCCCTTTCTAGCCACCATACCTTTGTGCAGCCTTCTCTCCTGCTCAGTGGCTAACTGGATCACTGAAGGAAACCTCTGGGCTTTTAGGGCAGCCAGGCCTGCACTGGAATCCCAAAGTGTGTGACTTAGAGCAGATGACTCCTACAGACACCTTATGCACAGTGTCCCCTCCTGCCTGTACATAGTAGACACTCAATGTATGTCTTTCTCCAGCTCTCCCATCTTCTACCCAGTTTGCTTTTGAAATGTCCTCTATTTTTATAACCAAACAGCATCTAACTTTCAAATCTCACCCCCCTTCACAAAGGCTCCCATGATTGCTGTGACATAGACTGACCTTAGAACCAGTTATTTTTCTCTAATTTGCATGGGGACAGGCTTTTCCCAATGCTGTGGCAAACACTCCTGTGAAATTCAATATTCCTTTTACATAACGCTGTGGGTGTTAGGCTTTCCTGAGAACCTTGATTCTTCTGTTTCCGAGAACAGAGTTGGATGGCAACTCCAAAGTCCTTGAAGTCAGGCATAGACCTGTGAAACACACTGGCCAATGGACTGTAGCAGAAGGGAGCTCAGCCACTTGGCCACTGAAGTATTAAAGAGTCCTGTAAGGTTTGTCATCTTTGTGTTCCCTCTGCTGGAGCAAACAATATGGACCTACAATTCGCATTGGAAATAAACTTGCACTGTTTCAAGTCGCAGGGATTAACCCAGAGTTGCTCATTTCTGCCACAGAATGTAGCTCATAATGAATGAAACACCCGTTTGAGTCTCCTAAAATGACATTAATCGTATACATGTGTGTCTCTATGTATATGTGCTGTGCTGTGCTTAGTTTCTCAGTCATGTCCAACTCTTTGGGGCCCCATGTCCTGTAGCCCGCCACGCTCCTCTGTCCGTGGGATTGTCCAGGCAAGAATACTGGAGTGGGTTGCTATGCCCTCCACCAGGGGATCTTCCCAACCCAGGGATCAAACCCAGGTCTCCCGCACTGCAGGCAGATTCTTTACCATCTGAGCCACCAGGGAAGCCCCTATACGTATGTATATCCACAAGTCCCGTAAGTGTTCATGGCTCAGTCACGTCTGACTGTGACTCCATGGACTGTAGCCCACCGGGCTCCTCTGTCCCTGTTCTCCAGGCAAGAATCCTGGAGTGGGTTGCCGTTTCCTTCCAGGGGATCTTCCCAAACCAGGGATCAAACCCGGGTCTCCTGCGTTTCAGCTGGTCTCTTTACTGACTGAGCTACCAGGGAAGCCCTATATGCCTATGTACAGATACATACACATATACATATAGTATGCACATGTGTTTATTTAATTTAAAGGAGATATCTAATGGTCTAACTGCAATATGAGGGTGAAATAAAGGGGCATTAAACTGTAATGACGGAGAAGGCAATTGCAACCCACTCTAGTACTCTTGCCTGGAAAATCCCATGGACGGAGGAGCCTGGTAGGCTGTAGTCCATGGGGTCGCTAAGAGTCGAACACAACTGAGCGACTTCACTTTCACTTTTCACTTTCATGCATTGGAGAAGGAAATGGCAACCCACTCCTGTGTTCTTGCCTGGAGAATCCCAGGGACAGCGGAGCCTGGTGGGCTGCCGTCTATGGGGTCCCACAGAGTCAGACACGACTGAAGCGACTTAGCAGCAGCAGCAAGCTGTAATGATATATATTCAATAGTAAATGCTCTCAGGTGACACTCACTGACAGAAAGCGGGAGATGCTTGTCCTTACCCATCCGAGCACTAAGAATACAGCAGCTGCAAATGCAGGCTCTTAGAGCTAAGCCAATGACTCAGACATCACTGGCAGTACTATTGTCACTGACATGATTATCTAAAAATAGGAACAAATCTCAGTAAGGTTTTGATGAGACTTTAATCCTCTCTTGATTAACAAAGCAGTTGGCTTCCTGAGAAAATGCAACGTATTTTGAAATTATGGTCCAAATACTTTGTGTTTAAGTATAAACAGGAGTTGTGTTCCTGGTCCAGGTTTAAATGTAACCTACAGTCGGCCCAAGTTTTAAGTAAAAACCTACATGTTTTGCCTACATAACAGAAGGCAAAAGGTCTGTTAGGATGTTGGAAAGTTGTGCAGGATATGGGACAATTCATTTTTAGTGTGCACCTGCCCTATGTAGTACAGTCTACTGTCCCTGGCCCCTGCCCAGTAAATGCCAGTTGCACCCCAACTCCAATTGCTATGATCCCCGCCCACCCCCCACCTAAAATTTCCTAAGTAGCCCACAGATGCTGGTTTTTCCCTCCGTGTTTTTGAAGAAGGACTCTGTTTTATACTTTTTCAGAACCCCTACCACCCAGCATTGATTTATTAATAGTTAACAGTGGTTTTCTTTTAAAAATCTGTTGAGTTGATTTTTAAAGCTGATTCTGTTAAGCTGATTTCTTTCTTAGCACCTGCTGCATGATTAACCTGACCCTAGCTCAGTTGGTCAGAGAAGGCAATGGCATCCCACTCCAGTACTCTTGCCTGGAAACTCCCATGGACTGAGGAGCCTTGTAGGCTGCAGTCCATGGGGTCGCTGAGTCAGACATGACTGAGTGACTTCACTTTCACTTTTCACTTTCATGCATTGGAGAAGGAAATGGCAACCCACTCCAGTATTCTTGCCTGGAGAATCCCAGGGATGGCGGAGCCCAGTGGGCTGCCGTCTGTGGGGTCGCACAGAGTCGGACATGACTGAAGTGACTTAGCAGCAGCAGCAGCTCAGTTGGTAAAGAATCCACCTGCAATGCGGGAGACCTGAGTTCGATCTTTGGGTTGGGAAGCTCCCTGGAAAAGGGAAAGGCTACCCACTCCAATATTCTGGCCTGGAGAATTCCATGGACTGTATGAAGTGAAGTTGCTCAGTTGTGCCCTACTCTTTGCGACCCCATGGACAGTAACCTGTACCGAGCTCCTCCATCCATGGGGATTTTCTAGGCAAGAGTACTGGAGTGGGTTGCCGTTTCCTTCTCCAGGGAATCTTCCCGACCCAGGGATCGAACCCAGGTCTCCAGCATTGTAGATAGATCGCTTTACCGTCTGAGCCACCAGGGAAGTCTCAGTGGACTGTATAGGCCATGGGATTGCAAAGAGTTGGACATGATTGAGTGACTTTCACTTTGCACAAGTCTATCTCTGATGGCACCACAAGGACCTGTGGTTCAGAGCTGGATATGCAGATGCCCTCAAATGCCATGGATGTTCTGAGTGTCCCTAACTTTTCCTCGTTTGCTTGTTCAAGTTCATCACACAGATCTGTTCCCATGATCATCTCTGCAGTTTCCACCCCATGTCAATGCCTGCCCATTAGCACTAGTTTCAGATGGTCAGACTTGGTTCAGGAAATGGCGGGCCTAGGGCTGGGCTGGCTCAGCTGAGACTGGTTGTCTATGGTAAACAGGAACACATGGTAGGCAGCTCATGTTTCTCCATGCTTCTGGGAAGGATGGCGCTCCCAGACCCGTGTGGCTCTCTGTGCCTTCCTCTTCCCCGCGACCCACCATTTGCTGCATCTGGCCAACCTCAAGCTTTGCCGGAGGGATCCCCTCCTACCTTGTTTTCCACGGCTGCATCTGAGAGCAAGATTCAGGAGGTCCGTCCACCGGGTACTGCTACACTTCACTCGCTGCCTGTTGGCGTGGTTTTGGAAACCAGGGGCTGATCTTGAGGATACATATATCCTGACCCCCATTTTCTAGTGTTGGCATTTTCTAAAATGCTGATTGACAATCTGATTCTTGGAAGCTCTGTTCTCTGCCCTGCAGTTCCACAAATCATGCTGTATTGCAGCCTTCGGGCTTCCCTGGTGGCTCAGACGGTAAAGAATCTGCTTGTGAATGCAGGAGACAGAGGCTCGACCCCTGGGTTGGGAAGATCCCCTGGAGAAAGGAATGGCTACCCACTCCAGTATTTTTGCCTGGAAAATTCCCCGGACAGAGGAGCCTACAGTCCCGGAAGTAGCCAAGGGTTGGACATGACTGAGCAACTGAGCATTCATACAGAGTGTATATATGTCAATATCACTCTCAGTTTGAACCACCCTCTCCTTGTTAACTGAGGGTGACTACTTTCCTGATTTCTGCTTCTGAAAGTTGTGTCTGGTGGCTGGAGTGTAGAATTTATCTGTTTCTTGTCTTCAGACACCAGTTCTGACTGGCACTCCATGATGGCAACAGGCATCATCTCTGGCAGACAGCAGGGGTGGGAAGGAACTGGTTTAATAAATGCCCCCAGTTTATTAAATTCCTCTCTGGCCCAAATATTTTCTGCCATGTTTTCACTTTGTGAAACATGATTCAACTATATTCTGCTTATAGGAGACACAGTTTAGGTTCTAAGAAATAAGCAGATTGAAAGTAAAAGAATGAAAAAGATGTGCCATACACATGCAACCATAAGAATTCTGGAGTGGCTTTACTGATATTACCTAAATAGACACATAAGGAGGGGCATGAACGGGTCAATCAATCAGGAAGATATAACAAGGATAAATGTATGTGGACCTAATAAAGAATATCAAAGTATATGAAACAAAATTGAAAGAATTCAGGTAGAAATAGGCAATTCCTGAAATAATAGTTGCATACCACAATACTCCACTTTATTTTAAAAATTGAATTGAATTTAAATTTAATTAAAAATTAAAGTATAGTTGATATACAATATTATGTAAGTTATAGGGGTACAATATAGTGATTCACAAATTTTAAAGATTATGTTCCATTTATAGCTGTAATAAAAAAATTGATCATATTCCATGAACTCTACAGTATATCATTATAGCTTATTTTATACAAGACAGTTTGTACCTCTTAATCCCTTATCCCTATACTGACCCACCTCTCAGCCCTATACCCATTGGTAACCACTAACTTGTTCTCTATGAGTCTGTTATATTCTCTAATCTGTTTTAAGTGATATATCACACAGTACGTTTCTTTCTCTGATTTACTTCCCTTAGCATAATTTTCTCTAAGTCCATTCCTGTTTTTGCAAATGGTATATATTTTTAATGGCTGAGTAGTATTTCGTTGTACACACATACTACATCTTTATCCATTCATCTGTTGATGGACACTTAGGTTGCTTCCAGCCTTGGCTACTGTAAATGCGCTGCTATGAACACTGGGGTGCGTGTATCCTTTTGAGTTTTAGTTTCATTTTGAAGTCATTTTAATAGGTGTGTAGTAATATCCACTGAAGTTTTGATCTGTATTTTCCTAATGAATTATCCTGACAAAAACTCTTCACATGTTTATTTGCTATTCATCTCTTTCTTTTGGTTAAATATCTATTTGTATCTTTTTTCCCCTAAAATTTGGATGTTTTCTTATTACTGAGTTGTTAGAGTGGTAAAAAACACACATTTTCCAAACAAATTCTTCATCAGATACATGATTAAAAATGCATTTCCCAGTCTGTGGCTTGTCCTTATTTTCCTAATAGCATTTTTAGAAAAAACAATCATCTAAAATTTTTATAAAGTCCAATTGATCAATCTTTAAATTTATTTTTACTAATGTTATTTTCAGAGGGATTTTGTGCAGAAGGAAATGGCTTCTGAAGGATTTTGTGCAGGTGAGAAATATCTTAAAAGAGACATTAAAACAAGAATTGCTCTAATAGTAGACAATGATATAAATTGCAGTCCAAATA
The DNA here is from genome assembly GCA_917880005.1 of Nanger dama. Lineage (NCBI taxonomy): Eukaryota > Metazoa > Chordata > Mammalia > Artiodactyla > Bovidae > Nanger > Nanger dama. Next base: position 32,677,453 of record CAKJTW010000022.1, read on the forward strand.
ATGCTAGAGTAAGAAAAATCACCTGTTACAATAAATAAGATATGAAATGAAGAACAATTTAGGTAAGTGTAGGAACAACAGGAATTGTAGTTTATTAAAATTTTATCTCTCTGCTTAACTAGGATGTACTAATGATTACATAGGGTTACTCCAGGCCAGGGTGGGGTGACTCCAGAGGGAAATTAGGAGTCCTCTGAGAGGCAGAATGAGGAGGGTCAGCTTCCTTCAGTCCATCTGGTCCATTCTCAGATGTCTTTTCTTAATGATTTCCTATTCAGCCAGGAAATATATATTTTCTAAGATGTAATTTAGCAATAATACTTATGAGTTAGCTACAACTGTATCACAAATCACTCCAAAAGAATTTTAAAACAATCAGCATTTGTTTAGCTCATGATTCTGAAGACTGGCAATTTGGGCTGAAATCAATTGGGCGCTTCTTCTGGTTTCTACTGGGCTTCTCTGGTGGCTCAGATGGTAAAGAATTTGCCTACAATTGCAGGAGACTCGGATTCAACCCCTGGGTCTGGAAGACCTCCCTAGAAAAAGGAATGGCTACCCACTCCAATATTCTTGCCTGTCCATGGAAAGAGGAGCCTGGCAGGCTACAGTCCACAGGGTTACAAAGAGTTTGACACAACTGAGCGACTTCACTTTCACTTTCTGGTTGCTACTGGGCCCTCCCATGGATTTGTGAATGACTTTGCTCACCTTAGGGTTCTCCCATGTGTCATGGTGTTCTGCTGGGATGATCGTCTCTGCTCTGTGTGTTCTTGTAAGTTCCAACCAGGCTGCCTACAGTTTGCTTGGCAGTTGGTAGGGTTCCAAGAGATGAAGGTGAAACACACAAGGCCTTGTAAGATCCAGACTCAGAACTGGCAAGTGTTTTCCACTGCGCTTTGGGGGACAAAACAAATCAAAGCCAGTCGAGACTCAAGGAATGAATATAGGGAGAAGAATAATTGTGATCATTTTTGCAGGCAATCTATTTCAGTGTCTATCTGATGTCCTGATATAAGTTATTTCTGTGACATTTCTTGGGATGAAAAGCATCTTAGAGATCCTTTTTCTGGGAGTCAATGGTGAAAGGATTATTTCTAAGACAGACTTTTATTATGCTCATTATTGCAGGACCTGGAGCCCTTATAAAGAACCAGAGTTAAGATTTAAATGGGAAATCCCAGCTCTTGTTATTTGCCTTCCACAAGGATAAGAAACAGCCACATTATTAAGTGCTGTACTTTGCTGCAAATATTAAATAACAACAATTGACCCTCTATGGGATTTTCCATTTAGTTATTTATTGGAAGCTGTTCCCTGTAATTTTCAACAGTGCTGTTATCTATGAGATTATCTTTCTTTTAGCTGTGTTGGGTTTCCAGTTGCATTAATACAGCTTAATATCTCTTCCTGTTGCTTCTCTAATTAAAAGCTTGTTGGATATCCAAACAAGAACTACTATATCCCAGCACTAGTAATAAAGACTGCTAAGAATCAGGAAGAAAACATCAGAAAGGGGCAGCATCAATCAGACATGAGTAATCTTCTGATCAGGCAAAGCTAAGGGTCCAGGGGTCTGGGGGAGGGTTTAGGGCAATGATAGGGCTTCCCTGGTAGTTCTTTACTGTCTGTATACACAGACAGTAAGGAATCTGTCTGCAATGCAGGAGCCGTGGGTTCGATCCTTGGGTTGGAAAGATGCCCTGGAGAAGGAAATGGCTACCCAATCCAATATTCTTGCTTGGGAAATCTCATGGACAGAGAAGCCTGGCAGGCTACAGTCCTCAGGTGGTAAAGAGTCGGATGCGAGCGACTGAGCTCACTCATGCAATAGGGCAATAATATAGCTCTGACAAGCCAGCCTCCCAAGGGAGGGGCCGCTGCAGGCAGGAGACACCCAGTGGGTGGCCAGAATACAGTTCAGATGCCCTGTTCTGAGCTGGATGTGTGAATCCTGGGTCCCTGAAGAATATCTCATGTCTGCCTTTCCAATCACTGCCCATCTCCTTTGTTGATTCCTGAAAACTCCTGCCTTCCTCTCTGGCTGCCTTTGCTGGCTTTGGTCCTCACAGCAGGTATCAGTTCCACTAGTTATAAGCATCAGCCACAAGATGGCACCAGCTGTTCAGATTAAAGTGCTGTATTGGGCCCACTCTGTGGGTCCTTCCTCTGAGAAAGAAGGCAGGATCTGAAGATAGCTTCCCCTCTCTGCCACCGTCACTCTTTCTCCTACATTTCCCTCCATCTTCTCACTGCATCCCAACCCCATTTAAAATATAGGTTTATTCCCGCAGCAAGTTTTAAATGATTCTGAAGGAGGAAAAGAATGTGTGTGTGTGTGTGTGTGTGTGTGTGTGTGTGTGTGTGTGTGTGTGTGTGATGGAAGGGGCTTGTAGGGAGGGAGAGGGAATTTGTGGGCCCTCTAAGGACATAGATGCAACTCTGGACAAGAAAGAAGATAAAGCCTCAACTACTCACTACTCTCACTTCTCGTGAGCACCCCCACTGGGCTGTTCCCACAGGCACCTCTATTGTTTCAAAAACTGTACTCGTTATTTCCTTCTGCCTTCCTCTCCAACCTCAATCTTCTCTTTCTAGTTCCCTCCTGATTTACTACACTCTCATAATCCAGTCATTTCAGGAACTTCAAACACATCCTATTTTCTTGCCCAACTCTCACCCTTCTATGCACCTTGCTACCGATCACCCGCTCCCTTCACATCTGCCTCCGCAGTCCTCCCGCTCTGTGCGTCTGCACTCACTGATGCTGCTCTTTGTCTGAACACCTGTGTCTTTAAATGTAGCAGTGGTGTTGACACTGGGGCTTCAACAGTAACATCTAACCTGAAATCTCAAAGAGGAGTTGAAGTTAGCCAGGCAAGTGTGGGTAAAAGCATTCTTAACAGAGCAATGGATCCCAGCTGGAAACAAGGTGAGATTTTGCCACATAGGAATCTTTTGGTAATGTCTATGGACAATTTTTATCCAACCAGTCCATTCTAAAGGAAATCAGCCCTGGGTGTTCTTTGGAAGGACTGATGCTAAAGCTGAAACTCCAGTACTTTGGCCACCTCATGAGAAGACTTGACTCATTGGAAAAGACTCTGATGCTGGGAGGGATTGGGGGCAGGAGGAAAAGGGGACGACCGAGGATGAGATGGCTGGATGGCATCACCGACTCCATGGGCGTGAGTTTAAGTGGACTCCGGGAGTTGGTGATGGATAGGGAGGCCCGGCGTGCTGCAATTCATGGGGTCGCAGCGTCAGACACAACTGAGCGACTGAACTGAACTGAACTGATGGACAGTTTTGGCTGTTACATCCTAGAGGGCGGGGGAGGTGGTACTGGCATCTAGTGGGTAGAGGCCAGGGATGCTGCTGACCATTTTACGATGCACAGGACAGTCCCCAAGACAAAGAATTAGCCACCTTCAGAGGTCACTAGGGGTGAGGCTGAGAACCCTGTGAGAGAAGAAGCAGCTGAGAGGTGAGAGAACATGGCTTTTCTAGGCCCTGGAAGGGTTTTATTATGGTGGGAAGGAGTGCTGGGGAGAGGTGGCCAGAAACCCAAGTGTGCAGAGTTGCACTCAGGAGCTTAGATGTCCCCATGTCTAATGGACAGTTCTCGAAGCCACTGGTGCCACTGCAGACATTATTCCCAGGGGTCACTGAGAGCCAATGGTGGGAACTTTGGCACCTCAGAAATATTTAGTGAGTGAATAGGCCCAATTTCAGCCAATGATTTGAACCAGGCCTTCTTGTCCAGGCCTTGTGTAGAAAGCATATTGATATGCTGTGATCCTTCCAAAATAAACTAGAAGTAATCATAGTTGTTTATTTCCTTAAACAAGTAAATAGATGAATTAAGCTTTATATACCAAAGCATTGTTCCAAGCTTTCCATAAGATTTTTACCTTTCATCTACCCAACAACCCCTATGTAATAGGAACGTTTTTGTTTCATATCCTTGTTTTTCAGATGAGGACACAGAACTTGAAAGAGTCATCTCCCAAATATCAGACAGCAGGGATTTAGGAAGGTGGTGTTGTTTAGTCCCTAAGTCATACCTAACTCTTTGCAATCCCATGGACTGTAGCCTGCTAGGCTCCTCTGTCCATGGGATTTCCCAGGCGAGAATACTTGAGTGGGTCGCCATGCCCTTCTCCAGGGGATCTTCCTGATCCAGGGATTTAATCTGCATTTCCTGCATTGCAGGCAAATTCTGTAACTGCTGAGCCACCAGGGATGCCTCATAGTAAGGTATATATAGGTTAAATTTTAGGAGATAGTGCCAAATACTTTTCCAAAGTGGCTGGCTGTACAATGTAACACTCCCACCAGCAGTACATGGAATTTAAAATTGCTCACCAAAACGTAGCATCAATCTTTAAAGTTTTAGTTATTCTTGTGGGTATATATTTCATTATGATTTCAATATTCATTTCTCTGTATAATAATGACACTGAGCATATTTTTATGTATTTTGTTGGACAGTTTGGTTATTATCTTTTATCAAATGCCAGCTCAAATCTTATGTCTATTTTTCTATTGAGTTGACAGCCTTTCTTGTATTGATTTGAGATGTTTCAAAAATATTTTCTGGATTCAAATATCTTGAGAGTTATATATATTCGATAATATCTTCTCCAACTATGTGACTTTCAATTTTACTCTCTTAATAATATAATCTTTTGATGAATAGACCTTCTTAATGTCAATATAGGCCATCTTTCTAGTCTTTTTCTCTTGTGTTCTTTCTCTTGGTTACTATTAGGGTTCTATTTAAGAAATCTTAGTCTATCTCATTTTCATGAATGTGTTCTCCTACATGTCTTTTTAATGTTCTTTTAAAAATCGTTTACATTTAAGATTTTGATTCACCTCAAGTTTATGCTTGGTTATAATGTGAGGTCAAAGCCAATGTTCACTGTCTTTCCATATGGCTATTCAGTTGACCCAGCACTGTGGCTAGGATTTTGACTGGAAATTTCTTGGCATCTTTAGGTCCATTTGGAAGTGAGTAGCTGACACCTTCAACAATATTGAGTCTCCCAAAACATAAACATGATAATATTAAGCAATTTCTTCTTTTAAAAAAATATTTCTTGTTAAAATTTTATCATTTTCTGTGAAGAGATGACATCTTTTTTAGATTTGTTTCTGGTATTTAGTTTTTTGATACTTTTGAAGATGGCATAATATTTTAAAATTTTACTTTCAAATTTTTGTTACTTAATTATCTGTAAATTTTAAAATATTCTACATGCAATCAGGGCTTCCCAGGTGGTGCTAGTGATAAAAAAACCCATCTGCCTATGCAGGAGATAAAAGAGACGTGGGCTTGATCCCTGGGTTGGGAAGACCCCCTGGAGGAGGGAATGGCTACACACTCCAGTATTCTTGTCTAGAAAATCCCAAGGACAGAGGGTCCTGGAGGGCTACAGTCCATGGGATCACAAAAGAGTCAGACGGTACTGAACACACATACACACGTGTATATGTATACACGTGTATACATGTGTATATGTATACACACATACACACATATATTATATATATAATAATTATATATAGCACACATATGTATATGTACATATATGTGTATGTATATGTGTGTGCATATATGTTGCCATTAACACAACTTTTGAGTTTTAAACTTTAGTTTTTAAATTAAAATTCCATTTTTCCTATTGTACTGTTTGCAGTTCTCTAATTAAACCTACCATCTTGTCACCTAATTTCTTGAACACCAATAATCATTTATTTTAAAAACGGTGTCTAATAAAACCAATATTGATTCACCTGTGACTCAGTGTCTGTTACCTGTTTTTCTTTTTTTTTATTCCCCCTCATGATTTATACCATCTGGCTTTATTTTCTGATGTAGCAACAAGTTTTTACTAAATTCCTACACTGGATATAAAAATATTTTGGAGATGGTCTGGATGGTGTTATCTATACCTAGAAAGGGTTTGTTTTGCCCTGATAGACATCCAGGGTAGGATAGAATTATTTTAATCCAGTCAGGTAATGAGTTAATTTAAAGCTAGGCTTCAGTCTTTGTAAGGGAGGGACTATTTTCTGGGTTCATCTCTACTTTGGCAACATAGATCCTTTAGGGCTTTCAACTGAAATTCTTGGGTGTTTATTAGGGCCCCTCCTCTACTTGTTTTGCCCCAAGCCTTATGGAAGTGTAGGAAATACTTGCTCAATTTCTCTATTCTTAGCCACCATCAAATTCCTTGATCAGAAAAGCGGTATGAAATTAACGCCAAGCTCACCTCATTGCAAATTCATTATTTTCAGGACTTGTTTTTGCAGATCTTCACTGTTTTGTAGCTATTCAAGAACTTTCAAATACAAATTTTAAAAGCATATTCCAAGTGTTGTTTTTGGTTGATTTTAGTGGGAAAGTTGGTTTGAAACCAGTTACTACGTAATTATCAGAAGCATAAAACCCTAATTACTAAAATTTGAAGTATTTATCACTTTTCTGGATGGGATTTTTAATAAGGTTTCTGTGGAGGATAAGTATGGGTTCTGTATCAAGGCAGATTTTTCTTTATGATCCAGGATTTGGTATATAAATTCATTTTACTTTTATCTTGTTTCCTATGAACTGGATAGATATCTATAAGGTTTCTCTCTTTATCCACTGCTACAAAGAAAATGTTTATGGTTTCCGTGTTTATATTTCCTGTTCTTTTTACTTTACAAAGACTTATGGGGAGATGAAGGAAGAAATTCTAACTCTATAATGCTATATTCAAATCAGAAATCTGATCTCATTTTCATTTTAAATGAATCACACTGGCTTTTGTCTGGAACATTTTATTTCAAATAGTGAAAGATTGGAATAAACCTAAATGACATGAATACAGAATGGTTAAATAAATTATGATAAATTCACATAATAAAACATCATAGCCATTAAAAATAATTAGGTGGCTTTCTATGTAATGATATGGAAATATTCCAAGATGTATTGAATGAAAATATCAAGGTGTGAATATGACATTACTGCTACAATATGTGTTAAAAAAGTGTATATATACTTTTATAAATGCATCAACTGTCTGGAATACATACAAAAACTAGTTAAAAGTTACTACTTTCTATAAAAGTTACTTCTAGGGAATGAGACAAGGTTTTTGAATGACATATTCAAGGCAGACATGGAACGTATCCTCCTGTATGTTTTGGATGTTGTACTATGGGTATGTATTACCTATTCAGAAATTTAAGTAAAATATTTTTAAAATAAAACATGCATTTTCCTATTCTCTAGTAAAATCATTTTCATTTGTAGGCTTTATTGACCAGCTTATTTCCTTTCATTATTTGCTTTTCATCATACATATTTTATATAATTGTAATCAGAATTTATTAAGAAACTTTGCATGTTTTATAGTCTCCAAAATTATTTTAAAATTTTGCATAATATTTTTTTAGCTCATGTACCATAAATCTGCTTATCCTTTCTCCAGTGTTGGTCATTTATATATTTACATGTTTCCTTATTATGTGTAACATAGTAATAAGTGTCTTTGTGAATGTATATTCATTTGGTCTCTATAATTAGCTCTGATACTTTATGGTTTTTTGGTAGGGCTGAATTATAATAAAATAAGCACTATATGGAGTAGATAAAAGGTCAGAATTGATTATAGATGATCCTCTAGATACTTAGGATAAGCACAGTGATTTTCATTCTTTTAACATTTATCTATAAGGGTAAAACAAACAGAGTTGTTGCTCTTGAAATATACATATAGTGAAAATTGAGCTCATAGGAAATAATGCACTTAAAGAATCATTAATTATTACCTAATTACTTGCACCACTGTGGCATGGACAGAAAAGTACTCTGCGATGATGAAGTTGTCAATTACAGTTGATAATTAAGGGGCCAGGTGCATGTTTAACTTAACAAGATAAATATCTGCCCAGATGTTGTTTGTCTGCTGCTTCATTACCAGGTAGGTTAGAAGATTTTCATAAACTAGAAAGACTATTAAATTCATAACCTTGCTACATCAAAAAATCTTTAACAAATCTGTTACTGTAGCCAATATTCATTTAAATAGGCTGTCCATCAGACTTCCTGGAAAACCGAAGAAGTATGTGTATACAATACCATATTTGCAGATTCTCAGTGGAATGGCTATTTGAACATAAAATAGGGCTAAAATATGACAGCTTTGGAAACTAGAGAAGATGCTTTCCCATGCCAGAAACATAAAGGAATTGTATGCAAGATTTAAAATGGCAGATTGAAAGAAAACCACAAAGAATCAGCCCATGTTTAGGCCATTTCAAAAAACCCAAGATCCTTGTAGGTAAGAGATGAAGATGTTTGTAGAATTACAGTGAGACATCCTCACTTGAAGGGGAAGGTGCCAGAAGAAAACGGAAGTCAGGTCATGTCACTCCTTGTGTTAGTTTGCTTGGGCTATCATTACAAAATACCATAGACTGGGCGGCTCAAACCACAGAAATTTGTTTTCTCAGAGTTCTGGAGGCTGGAAGTCTAAGATAAGGTACTGGCAGGGCTGGTTTCTCTTGATGCCTCTCACTGGCTTGCAGATAGCTGCCTCTGCCTCTGTCACACCTGGCCTTTTCTCTCTGTGTGTGTATCCCTTCCTCTTCTTATAAGGACACTAGTCATATCGGATTAAAGTCTCATCCTTAAGTTTTCATTTAATATTAGTTACCTCTCTAAAGAACCCTACATACAAGTACAATCACATTTAGTGCTTCAAAATATAACTTTTGAGGGAACATAATTCAGTCTATAACACTCCTCTCTTTAAAATCCTCCAAAGGCCTTAAAAATGACCTGAAAGGGCCCATATAATCTGGTTCAAAGTATAGAGGGTTTCTCCCAGGGTGGGGACATGGCTTGGGCTGTCTCATTGGCTATAGCAGAGAAAGCCGCTATGCACTTACTGCTCTGTGGGCTCTTCCTTGCACAAAGGACTATGACATTTCCCAGCCTCCTTTGCAGTTAGTCTGGGGCCATGTTATTAGTGAACCTCACATGGAAGAGACACAAACCACATCTAGCTGGAGGTGCCTGAGAGTTCTCCGTTTTCCTCTCCTCCCTTGCACAGTGACCCTGGAAGTGCTTTGTTAAGAAGCAAAGCTACAGGGATCCTTAAGGTACAAACTGTGAGAGGTTTCTCTTGAGAGCTATGGACTTGCTGAAAACTTCATTTGAGTGAGAAACAAATTTTGAGCTTTGTTACCATAGCATGGCCTTCCCTGATGACTCAGCTGGTGAAGAGTCTGCCTGTAGTGCAGGAGACACAAGAGATTTGGGTTTAATCCCTGGGTTGGGAAGATGTCTTGGAGGAGGAAATGGCAACCCACTACAGTATTCTCATCTGAAAAATCCCATGGACAGAGGAGCCTGCGGACTATAGTCCACAGGGTAGCAAAGAGTCGGACGCAACTGAGCAACTAAGCGTGCCTGTATGCACGCACTATAGCATAACCTCCCCCAGTGAAATGAATCTAATACTATAGTGACTAGGATACATTCCCCAGAGCTAGAGCAAATCCGGGAGAATTCTGATGAATGCAGACTGGCTTTACCTGGACTAATCAATGTGGACAGGAGGATAAGTTAACAGGATGGGTTGAATTATGTGCAGAGTTCTCTGACCAGTGGTTGGGTCTGTTATAATAACATAAAATTAATAATCTTACAGTAAGAACAATTACAGTAATCTCTGGGAAGCGTCTGGAGTTGCACAGATACAGCTACTATTGGGAGTCATGAAGATGTCCCAATTTGTGGCTAGTTAATTAAGGCAAACAAGAAAATGATAATAAACATGAATATAAAAATTAACATTCTTTATTGAAAATAAGCAAAACCAATAAACAAGCCCAACAGTTATTTCACTGAAAGAGAAAGTAAAATAATTAAGTCTTTGGCTGATTCTGTCAAGAAAAAGGAAAACACAGAGAGTTAGAAACTAGAAAAGGATATTGGCCATCAAATTCAAGGGGAGCTGATTAATAATCATATGTTTGAAAAGTTTTATGAAATATGTGCCTTTTTTGGAATGTGACAACATGATCTTGAAAAATCCTATATAATAATAAATGGAAGGAAATTGCCAAGGAAGTTTTGGTAAAGAGAGACAAAGGGGAATGACTTTATTTATTACTAAAATATATAAAATAGTTAATGATTAAATTATACAGAAATTACTGGGCTTGTTTTTATTGTAAGATTATTAATTTTGTGATTTTAACATTTATTAGTAATAACCACATATATGATTATTAATTCTAAATACTTGAATAAATTGGTTTATGATCATTTTATTTTTACTACATATCTTCTCTTTTAAAAACATCATTTGTATTTCCCTTTCTACTATGTTTATACTGTATAATTCACTAAACATTTAAAATTGTGCAATTTCAGGGTTCATGGCTAATCTAACTTTTCTACATCTTTATTATTTTTAAGTTTTTTGTTTAGTTCATTTTTCACTATAGCACTTATCACTACTTCTGGGTGTGTATGCGCACACACACACACACACATATAATTTTTACCTAGTGCTTTGTTAATATTGATCAATATTGTTATGTGTAATAATATTTTATTCATTTTCATTACTATATGGTATTCCATTAAGTAAAGACATTATAACTTATCCATTCTACATGGATAGACAATTGGTTATTTACAATTATTGTGGCTATTATAAACAGTGTTTCTATGAATGTCATCATATATGTACATGTATATATACACACATGTACATGTATGTGTATATTTATAGAGAGAGCACACATAAGCATACATTTCTGTAAGGTGTAGGAATAGAATGAATACCTAACAGTTTATAGGTAGAGGAAAACGCAACCTTTTTCCCAAAGTGGTTGTACTTCATTTTAAAACAATCTAGCAGATGTGTAGTGACATCTCATTGTGGTTTTAATTTGTCCTGCCCTGATTACTAATGAAGTTGAGCTCCTTTTTATGTGTTTATTAGCCACTTGAATTTCTTCCTTCCCAAAGTGTCATTTCAAGTCTTCCAGTCTTGGTCAATTGACAGTTTCTTACTGACTTAGGAGTCCTTTACTTATTCTGGATGTAATAGTTATTGCAAAAAACTGCTTTTCTGTAGCTTACCTTTCATTCTCTTAGTGATCTCTTTTGATAAATATAGTTTGTTTTATTTTTGGTGTTTAAATCTTTTCTTTAAGAGTGATGTTTATGTCTCTTTTAAGAAGTCTTTTTTCTGGGACACAAGAGCCAACCAGATGGTGCTCCCAATATCCAAAACAGTTTGAGCAACAAAATAAATAATGATCATATTGGATTATAACCCACAGAATAAAATAAATAACTATTAACTCATACTGATACAAATAAATCATTGGCTCAGTTGAAAAATGGGAAGATGGGTAGCTCTTCCTTATATTGCAGAAGAACACTAATTTTAAAATGCAGAAGACTTTCCTGGTAGTCCAATGGATAAGACTCCATGCTCCCAATGCAAAGGGCCCAGATTAGATCCCTGGTCAAGGAGCTAAGATCCCACATATTGCAACTAAGTCTGCATGCCATGAAGACTCAGCTAGATAAAATAAATAATAAATATTGAAAAATGTAGCAGACATAAGGCAATAGAAAGTTACCATTAGACAAACACCATAATATTTACTGTAAGCAAAGTCTCCAATGGATGTTAAAAACATACATCAGATGAAAATTTGAGGGGAAACAGGATATTTGCTTAGTCTCAAAGTATTTTCCCCAAGACATTTATTGATTACAAACGGAAAAGAGAGTGACTTTGTAGTGACCCAGTAGACAGTTAATCAGGGAATCAGTTAACAAACAGATACCTTGATAATCCTTGATATGATGCATTGAGAAGAGAACATTATCACTCCTAATTGTTTTTATAAAAGTGAATAATCTCAGTATAATCATGAGAAATTACCAGACAAACCCTAAGTGGTAAACTTCAGATAAAATAGCTTCCCAGGTCAAAATGGCCAAGGTCACGAAAGACAAAGATTGAGGAATTATCACAAACTGATGGACAATAAATGGACATAAATCAGTGGAGGATCCTGGAGTGGATCTCAGATTAGAGAAAGGAATTTTTCCCCCTCTTTGACTTCAATTCTGTCTCTTTCTGACATGACGTGTACTATGGGGACTTTACTAGCTAGTAAGCTTTAAAAGAGGAAGAAGTAGTTATGTTTAGTTTTCTTAAGTAGCTGCAGTATCTATAGTACAGGATCTAACACAGAGTGCTGAGCAGTCAATCTTCATAGAATCAATAAATTAATAAGTGAATAAACAGAGTTTTAGCTGACAGGCTCTTTGTATGCATGATCTCATTTGGTTCTGTTAAAATAAAATAAAGTTCATTTGAAAGGGAAATGTATGTACTGTTCCATTGCTGCATTCAAGTCATCCTACCAATTGTTTATACAAAGATTTAATAAGAGCAACAACATTAAGAGTTTAGGATTTTTATGTTCTTTGCAGAAGTGAAGTGCCCTTCTATTTCCTATGTGAACGTGAATTTGTCGTCTATTGACTCTGTTTTTACCACGTCATGTGGGCACTCTTCGGTCTTGTTTGGTTTTAAGCCCCTTTATTCAGAATTCTCTTGCCAGTGATGTCTTCCCAGTTTCGGTTAGATGTGCTCCCGCCAGTAGTCATCATGTTGGCGTTATAGGAGGCACCTTCAAATCCAGTCCAGCTGGTTACTTCCCTTGGCCTCCTTTCTCTTCCAGAATCAGAACTTTCTAGGGAGGAGGAGATGAAAACACCACCTGAATTCCCTTCTGCTTTCCACTGAGATTCCCGGAGGTTGCACTCCACGTTTCTCCCAGCTTTGTTCTCTGTGAAATTGTGTAAGTGAGAGGAGTCTGCGGGTTTGAGGTGCTTCGGTAACTTTTCCTCACAAGTGTTTATGCACAGACTGTAGGGCAGTTGGTTTTACTTCTTCAGGGTCTTCGCATTGGCCCCCTCCTGGGCTGCCCTTAGACCTTCACCTGCCCCATCGAGGGTCACACCTGCCACACCCCATGCTCCTCTCTCACTCAGCCACAGTCACACAGAAGCAGCCTGACTTCAGATCTCCCGCTGGTTTGTAGTTTGACCTTGAAGAAGTCTCGTAGACCTTCTTTGACCACCTGGGAAATGGAACTTAACTTCAGAAAGAGAACAATGAACTGAGAGTTGTGGAAAAACTTAAAAAAAAAAACAAAACCAAAACCCAGCAGCTAAATGAGTTAATTATGCTAGTGTTTCTCCACCCATTTTGTTGATGAAAGAACTTCTAAAACATTACCTGTCAATCTGATCCTTCAGATAAAAGACTCTCCCTTTGAAAACCGTCATCATGTGAAAATCTGAGGGCCAGTATCAATATTTATTAGGGAATGCCCACCCTCCTGTTCTGTCGTATCATGCGTTTACAGCACACCAGTTATCCTGAGCTCCCTAAGCTCTTTCAAGGATTGTGCTGAAATTAAACTTGTCGGCTCTTCCTTGGGAGAATCGCAAAGTTCCAGGCATTTGTGTAGCTGACTTGCCTGCAGAAGTATGGAAGCAGGGTTTTATTTCTTTTAATTTCAAGTTAGCAAAATACTTCTCCTTTTATCTCTCCTGGCCTTGTCGTTCCTGGTGCTTAGTATCCAAAGGCCAAATTCCTCTGGGAATAGCTGCCATCTTCTGCCGCTACATAGGTCAAAAGGGAGGATGAGATAAACGCTGGCCATTAACTGATGGGAGAAATAGAAAGCTTGACAACTGGAAGAAATTAGACATAGAAAGGAATAAGAAACAACTGTGAAAGGAAGAAAACAAATTTTATTTTCTTAAAATTAATTTTAGAGAAAGATTAGGTCAATCAGGAAAGTTAAAAAGCTCAGTGTCCAAAGCAAGGAGCAGCAAATGAAAGGATGGTCCACGTGAGCTGAAACTAATGCCAAGACAGATTTAGAAAGAAGTAAGAGAGCTTGTCCCTAAAGGGAATGCAGAGATACATCAATAGTCAAGTGTGTTGGGCTGTATTAGATACAATTCCCATTTTTAGAACTCCAAGAGTTTCTTAGGGACGGAAATAATAAGTGCAAGTGGATGTATGAAGTGAACAGAACAAGGACGTTGATGTTCCTTCTCGGGCCTGGCCAGACTGCACCTGGAATGTTGTGCTCAGATTGCAGGACCACTGAGATGGTGGTGGTCTAGAAATTGTGTTAATGAAGAATTTTGAAGAAATTGGAAAGTTTGATTTCAAGAGGGATACTTAAGGCCATGGAGGTATTTCATATTGCTGCTGCCGCCAAGGTGCTTCAGTCGTGTCTGACTCTGTGCGACCCCATGGATGGCAGCCCACTAGGCTCCCCCCGTCCCTGGGATTCTCCAGGCAAGAACACTGGAGTGGGTTGCCATTGCCTTCTCCAATGCATGAAAGTGAAAAGTGAAAGTAAAGTCACTCAGTTGTGTCCGACTCTTAGCAACCCCATGGACTATAGCCCACCAGGCTCCTCCGTCCATGGGATTTTCCAGGCAAGAGTACTGGAGTGGGGTGCCATTGTCTTCTCCAGAGGTACCTCATAGCTACTTCCAAATCTTTAAAACCTTAGTGAATTAAATAAAAATCTGAGCACCATCTCACAGCCCATCCTGTGCATAGAGCCTGAGATGGGTAGTGAATGTGGACATGTGCTACTTTCTGGACACTTCTCATGCGGGAAGGAAAATGAGACTGATTCTGCATGCTTCTAAAGAGACACTGGTGGTTCAAAGACAGGAAGATTTCAGTTTAATAAAAGGAAAAAACACACCTGTCCCAAGACGGAAAGAGACAGCAAGACTTCCTGTTGTGTAACTTCATGGTAGGGTAGCTTTGGGTCTCATGGTAGGGGGTAGCATGACCAAGGATCTTAGCTGTCCTAGAGGAAACATTGGGTAGACAGGATGACCCCATGTTTAGGCTGTCCTTGGATTAGAGTCTCCATTCCCTTCCATTTCTCATAAATCTGTGTTTCCAAATCTTAAGATTTAGGAGAAGAAAGAGAATAGAGTAGCCAAGTAATAAAGGAAGCATAGTTCGAGTTAATTAAAGCATATATAATAATAGCAAACTTTTATTGAGAGCTTGGCAGGGATGGGCAGTACCTATCCTGTGAGGCAGTGCTAGCTTATCTTCTTTTCACAGCCGAAGTAGCTAGCCCAAGATGCCACAGCAGGTCAGTGAGCCTGGGAACCCAGACTCATGCATCAGCCTCTAGGCGGTGCTGCCCCATTACTCATGCCTAGTGTCGTTTCCTCACTCAGACCTGCACTTGTATGCCTGCGGGAATGATCCCAGCAAGGACTCTAGAAATGTGCTTAATTTTGTTGCAACTTGTATAAGCTTATAGGAATGTACACCAAACATATGAAACTATGAAAATATGAGGAACTGGGGAAAATTATTTGCAGCAAGAGTTTTTTACATGGAATCTGTGTGTGTGTGTGTGTGTGTGTGTGTGTGTGTGTGTGTGTGTGTGTGTGCATACCACTCTATAAAGAGATCTGAAGAGAGATCTGAAGAGTCCTGAGATTTAGGTTCTCAGAAGGGTGACGCATTACCTCATGAAAGTTTATGAAATACTGCTTTAAGACCTCCTTCAGCATCTGGGCAGAGAAGAAAGCTGGAGCAGATAGAAACATTCATGCACAAACAGGAACCAGCTAGTTTAAGAAAGAAAAACAAAATAAAGCAAAACTAAAATACTCTTAACAATTAAAGTTATTAAACCAATTCATTCTGATTGTAGGAACCATCTAGATCTAATCTTTGGGGATTCACTTTATTAGGTGTTTCAGACTCTGCGAGGAGGCACTTAGTGGATATCTCCTTTTCCCTAAAGGAACTTGAGAAGATAGGAAGAAAACAGCAACTGACTGGAAAGGAGGGATGAGGATTCCTTGCCGGCTTTTCTTAAGCATCCCTCCCCTAGAGTTTTGCAATATTCAACAGGGAAGTCTCTGAATGATCATTTTGTTTTCACAAGGCTTTCTTTTCTCTCACCTTCGATCCTGGCCTAACACCATCAAGTACTACATAGTCTCAGAAACAGGCGACAAAATGGAAACCACAGAGATCAAAAGCAGTCACATTTCCAAGCACAAAAACTCATCTCTGTTTCTGAGTATCCAAAGCCACTCTCTCCGTTCCTGCTGAATGGTTTTGATGTCAGCTAACTGCAGGAGTGGGCCTTGCATAGTAACTGCATACTTCTCAGTGCTACCTGTTGTGACTGTTTTTTGGCAGAAAACTTCTGAAAAGCTACTGGGAAAAGGGAGGGTTTGGTTTTATTAACTAGTTTCACATTAAGCATTTAATGATTACATTTCTATATTTCTGTTAACACCACATAAAATACCAGTACCATCTTGCTGTTTTATTAACAGTCCATTCTCTTGCAGGAAATGACCCAGAAAAAGAAATAAAATCAACACTTTCTACTAAGGAAAAAAATGACTTCTATTCTGACTCAGCTTTTTTTTTTTTCCTCTTGCTTAATTCTCAGATCTGCTTTGGAAGGACAGTCTCTTTGCCTAAGTGTCCAATATCACTCTACATTAACTTGCTGTAATCTCCTTATGTAACTTGCTTGGGCTTCCCAGTGTGGCTTTCCCAAATTGAGGTTTCTTAGTTGTTATCAGCAAAGGTTTGCTAGCTATGAGCCTGTAGGTTAATGTATACTGGTTCCGTTGATTACCTTAAGATGCTAATAAGGAAGCAGTAATGTTAAAGAATATACTGCCAATGCAGGAGATCTGGGTTTGACCCCTGGGTTGGGAAGATCCCCCTGGAGGAGGAAATGGCAACCCACTCCAGTATTCTTGCCTGGAAAGTCTCATGGACAGAGGTGCCTGATGAGCTATAGTCCATGGAGTCCCAAAGAATCGGACATGTCTGAGCATGCACACGCACAGTTTGACTGATCTATGAATAGTTTATCACAGTTTATAAACTGCTTTCACATTCAGATCTCCCCTAATCCTAATGAAACATGTGATTGTCTTTGCAAAAATGTGCACTATATATATATATTTTTTTTCTTTTTCTCTGGAGAGCCCTTACTAATACATTATCTCTATTCTCTCTCTCTCTGTCTCTGTTTCTCCTGATCTCTCTCTCTTATCACTCCTCTCTGGAATTACATTTCCTTCCTACTAGTGAGTGAAGTAGCTGGGATCTCTTTTCCACTGAGAGGAGACTCACCTCATACACTCGCTGTATGGCTGGGGGCTTCCTAGTCCTGATCCTGCTCTACATTCTAAGAGCCAGAGGGTCAATTTGTTTCCTCAGCATCTATTTCTCGATTTTTTTGGTTGTATCAGCTTTATAGATGAGGGACCATGTTCATTACCTATGGGCTGAATTGGCTGGATGAAGGGTGAGGAGAGGGTAGCCAATGGTTATGGGCCAACAACGCTAATAATGGTGGAAAGCACGTAGCTGTTGTTCTTACTGTATTGGCATCAATTTAAGAAATTCAATTTATTTTTTAATAGGTTTTACTTTTTAGAACAGTGTTAGATTTATGGGAAAACTAACAACATAGTACATAGTTCTCATGCACTGTACACCCAGTCTCCCATTAGTAACGTTTTACATCATTATGGTGTATTTGTTATATAAAAATATATTTGGTATATTAATTAGTGAACAAATATTTGTATGTTAGTATTAACTAAAGTCCATAGTTTACTCAGATTTCCTTGTGTCGTTGGTATTGTTCAGACTCATATCTGACCATTTGCAACCTCATGGACTGCGACAGGCCAGGCTTCTCTGTCATCCACCATCTCCCAGGGTTTGTTCAGATTCATGTCCATTGAGTCAGTGATGCTATCTAACCATGTCATCTTCTGCTGTTCTCTTCTCTTTTCGTCTTCAATCTTTACCAGCATCAGGGTCTTTCCCAATGAGTTGGCTCTTCTCATTCGGTGGCCAAAGTGTTGGAGCTTCAGCTTCAGCAGCAGTTCTTGCAATGAATACTCAGGGTTGATTTCCTTTAGGATTGACTGGTTTGGTCTCCTTGCAGATTTCCTTAGTTTTAACCTAATATCCTTTTTCTGTTCCAGGATCCTATCCAGAATACCATATTACATGTAGGTATCATGTTTCTGCTGGCTTCTCTTTGCTGTGACCATTTCTCAGACTTTCCCTGTTTTTGATGACCTCGAATGTTTTGAGAAACAGTTGCCAGATGTTTGGGCATTTTTCTGATGCTTTCTTTGTGACTAGACTGGGATTATATGCTTTGGGAGGAAGATCATAGAGGTAAAGGGCCATTTTAATTACATCATTACCAAGGTACAGTCTATCAATGTGATTTATGACTGCTGACATTGACCTTGATAACTAGATGACTGAGTGTTTGTCAGATTTTAGCACTGTCGAGTTGTAATTTTCCAAACCCACTATGCGTGGACCACAGCTAAGGAGTTGGTTGTGCTTCTCCCTCCCTGAGGGCCAAGTATCTCCATCAGTGATTTGGAATTCTTTTGTATGGGAAATTTGTCTCTTCCCCCACAGAAATCACTTTTCAAAAACTATTAAAGCAATAGTATAAAGGCTTTTAAAAGAAAGATATGGTACTATTTGTCCACTGTTACTAATCTGTCCATCTGAGGCATATATTGTGAATCCATAAATCTAAACCTAAACCTAAACCCCATAAACCTATCTATAACTCCATAAACCTGAAATTCAGTTATGGCTACAGATGCTCCAGGCACTGTGTGAAAAAGCTAAAGGGTAAAGAATAAATGTGGTTCTCAATTAGTGGAGAAATGTTAGATGAATCCCTGGGAAAATTCCTAACTGGGCTCTGAAACCTCTGGGGGCAGCCCAGAATAGGCAGATAGAGGTAAATACAGATAATCACATGCAATATGGTGAGTACTGGTAATATCAATCCAAAGATGGTACCCAGAGTGTGCGCTGGGGGCCCTAAGAATAGAGTGACTTCCCCTGGGAGCATCTGAGGAGGCCCCAAGTGGGCAAAGGTGGAGACACAGCCAGCAGCAGTGGTTGACCAGAAGTGCTTTTAGAAAGATCAGGAAGAGGAGGAGGACAGGAGGGAGATGATTGGGATGGTGATTCCAGTAAAGTGAATGAGTTTGTGACAAATTACCTACCCTCTCACTCTGTCCTTTGTTTCCTAGCTTTGTTACCTCTTGTTGCAAAAATGTGAGGTAAGGGCCACAAGTGAACAGAACTGAGTTCATCAGATTCTACAGTTCATGGCAATGAACATCATTGGTCAATGTAAGGCACCTTTTTGGTTTGTTATTGTTAATATTCTTCCCCTTTCGTCATTTTCTTCTTACTGCATATGTACCCATATGTGCATATATTCAGGCTATGTCCTTTCAGTATACTTTCTTAATATTCTTTAAAAATAGGTCTTGTTGTTTTGAGTTTGTCATTTTAAATTTACTTAGTAGTATTTCATGTTCTAAATCTAACTATTTCTTGCTTTAAATAACCTTTTTTTTTTTTACTTTATTTTCACTCAATAATGTTTTTAAAATCTATCCAAAGTGCATACATAATTTAGTCCATTATTCTCACTGCTATATTGTATTCCTTCCTGCTTAAACTCCTATTTTATTTATTCATTTTCCTGTTGTTATTGCCAATTCCTTGTTCCCCCTAAATGCTGCCACACTGAGAATCCTAATAAAAGTCCCTATGTGACAATGAGGGAAATTCTTCACTATTAATATAAGTGAAAGTGCTTGACTTTCTCGTGTGTGTGTGTGTGTGTGTGTGTGTGTGTGTGTGTGTAAATAAATACATACTTTGATTAAATATAACCAAGTTGCCATCAGGATGACCAAAGAACATGATGCTGAATTCAAATGTCAGTTCTAATCAGTTCAGTTCAGTTCAGTCACTCAGTCGTGTCCGACTCTGCGACCCCATGAATCGCAGCACGCCAGGCCTCCCTGTCCATCACCAACTCCAAGAGTTCACTCAGACTCACCTCCATCGAATCCGTGATGCCATCCAGCCATTTCATCCTCTGTCGTCCCCTTCTCCTCCTGCCCCCAATCCCTCCCAGCATCAGAGTCTTTTCCAGTGAGTCAACTCTTCGCATGAGGTGGCCAAAGTACTGGAGTTTCTAAGTAATCTCTCAATAACATTTTTCAGAATTATCATTGCCCACCTTTGAATTCCTTTTCATTTTGGTTCCATTAAATGAGGTGATTTTCCCCTTTCTTCACTGGCCACGTATTCCCATTCTCCCTTGCCTTTTGCTGACGTGTAGATGGGGCCCTGCTAGTTTAACTTATATGCAGAGTACATCATGATAAACGCTGGGCTGGATGAAGCACAAGCTGGAATCAAGATTTCTGGGAGAAATACCAATAACCTCAGATACACAGATGACACCACCTTTATGGCAGAAAATGAAGAACTAAAGAGCCTCCTGATGAAAGTGAAAGAGGAGAGTGAAAAAGTTGGCTTAAAACTCAGCATTCAGAAAACTAAGATCATGGCATCAGGTCCCATCACTTCATGGCAAATAGATGAGGAAACAGTGAGAGACTTTATTTTTCTGGGCTCCAAAATCACTGCAGATGATGACTGCAGCCATGAAATTAAAAGATGCTTGCTCCTTGGAAGAAAAGCTATGACCAACCTAGACAGCATATTAAAAAGCAGAGACATTACTTTACCAACAAAGGTCCATCTAGTCATAGTTATGGTTCTTCCTGTAGTCATGTGTGAGAGCTTTTCTCTCATAAAGAAAGCTGAGCACCAAAGAATTGATGTTTTTGAACTGTGGTTTTGGAGAAGACTCTTGAGAGTCCCTTGGACTGCAAGGAGGTCCAACTAGTCCATCCTAAAGGAAATCAGTCCTGAATATTCACTGGAAGGACAGATGATGAAGCTGAAACTCCAATATTTTGGCCACCTGATGGGAAGAACTGACTCATTTGAAAAGACCCTGATGCTGGGAAAGATTGAAGGCAAGAGGAGAAGGGGTCGACAGAGGATGAGATGGTTGGATGGCATCACCGACACAATGGACATGAGTTTGAGTAGGGTCTGGGAATTGGTGATGGACAGGGAAGCCTGGTGTGCTGCAATCCACGGGGGTCACAAAGAGTCAGTCACTACTGAGTGACTGAACTGAGCTGGAGATGGGGGCAGCCTTGGAAATCTGCTCCAGCAGACTAGAAGACTTCTTCTGACTATTTGTATGCAGGATGGTGGGTGTGCTTGTGCATTTCCCTGGCTGTTAATGCCACATCCGTATTAGTGCCTTCAGATACATAAGCATAGCCCTGATCTTTACTCCAAACTCTAGACTCAGTGTTTCCATTTGAATATCAGCCTGACTTTCCCATGACAGGTCCAGGGATGGTTAAGGCACGAACCTGGAAACACATGATGATTACCATCTTGTTTATCTCATTTTGAATTTGAATGGAGTCTTCTCTCCTTGGGATAGATGACTGGTTTTAGAAACTCAGAATCACTCCTTTCCCTTGGATGCTTTGAGCTCTCATGAACCCTACTCATCTTAAGCACTGACTCAGCCAAAGCACTTTTTCGATGCAGACTGGGAGTTCTTACAGTAAGTAGACCACCATTTAATAGGAGCACTTCTGCCTGGGCAGGTCACTAATGGGAACCAGAGTCCCTTAACCTCCATCCCCCGGCTCTGGGCTTAGGAATTTAGACTTGTCTTTCTCAGAAGGTGATACAGCAACTTCTCTTGGATATTCATCTGGATTCTTCCTCCTTTCAGACACATCTACACTCAAATATGGGCCCTCCAAGAAGCTGTCCCTGATCATCTAAACAAAAATAGGCTCCACCCACATCATCACTCTGCCCACTTAGCCAGCTTTACATTTCATTATGTAACTGACATGACGGTATACATTTTCTGTCTTCCTTACAGGAATGCCTACACCATGATACCCAGACTTTGATGTTTTTTGTCACGGTATTCCCTACACTTGGCACACCGAGATCAGTGAATAAATGCTATTATTTGGCAGCTTCTATGCATGACTATCACGAGGGAACATCCACAGTCCTTTTATATTCCACTTCTGTTTTTAGCTCTTTTTTTTCTGCTGGGGTCATGGTGAGAACCAGGATGGCTGGGTGAGGCCAGAAAAATCCAGACAGAAGGGTGGGGAGGCCCCCATTGTGACTGTGGGACTATTTCAGCTCAAAATGCTATTCTGGTGGAAAGTTTGACCCTGAGTCCTCTGAAGCATTCTGAGCACGTGGCTGTATAAAGTGCCAGAGTTCAAGCTCTTGGGAGTAGATGTCTTTGAAGCTAGGAGGAAAATTTATAGAATTCGGATCATATGCTGTTTTTCAGCTTCAGTTACAAATGAGTTAGCAAAACAAAGTTTAAAGTTCCCAAATGAGCATTTAAAATAAAAATAGAATTTTTCAGGGAGCATAACAAGAAGGGATAAGGAAGTAATGAGCCTTTTCTGAAAAATGGCATGACAGAACAATCCAAGCTGGTTGCCCAAGGTAAGTGGAAATTTGTGTGGGAAATGAGAAAACTCTGGCTACTGATAATCTCCGTCCTCTTGCAATAAAGCGAGATGGTCAGAAGGAGATGTGCTTTATATTTTATATTCAGATCTCCCCTAATCCTAATGAAATGTCTTTACTTGACCACAAATATTTCTTCTCTTCTGATGCATCTAAGGGCTGACTGGAAGGGATTGTAACAGTGGCTATTTTAACTCCATGGGCTTCCTTGAAGGCTCCATGTCAAAGAACGCGCCTGCCAATGCAGG
Organism: Nanger dama; assembly: GCA_917880005.1. Classification (NCBI taxonomy): domain Eukaryota; kingdom Metazoa; phylum Chordata; class Mammalia; order Artiodactyla; family Bovidae; genus Nanger; species Nanger dama. Next base: position 32,700,302 of record CAKJTW010000022.1, read on the forward strand.
AGACATGGGTTCAGTTCCTGGGTCAGGAAGATCCCATGGAGAAGGAAATGGCAACCCACTCCCATATTCCTGCCTGGGAAATCCCACGGACAGAGGAGCCTGGTGGGCTACAGTCCATGGGGTCACAAAGAGTCGGACATGCCTTAGTGACTATACAACAACAAATTTTAGCTCCAAACCTTAAAAGTTTATTTTCTTGTACTTTTGTAAGTTAAAGGGAAGATTAATAATATCTTGCTCATTCCATTATTGGCTCATAAATAAGTGATTACAAGAGTTGGCATGAACCAAATAATTCTTATGAGTGACCTAAAGCATACTTTTGGGAGGGACAACAATCAGAGCTACAAGTCATCTGATAAGGAAGGTTGTGAAGTTATAATGACAGGAGAAGATGCTATTCCTTCTGTTTCCAAGCTTGTTTCATCCTTGCATCCTGGGAAGGATATTTGCCCAATCTGGTGAACTAATGTCATATGAGGTTTACTCAGATGTCACTTTCTTTGTGCAGCCTTCCTGACCATTGCTTTTTGCCCAGATAGAGTTAGCTGCTTTCTTCTCTAAGTTGGCACAGAATTTTTTTTTTTTCATGACTCTACTGTGGCCCCTACCATATATTGTAAACAAGAGTTTATCTTGTTTTGCTAGACCTGTCACCAAAGAAAGTGGCCTAAGTTTTCTTCCTTCATGTGTATCTGGTATTTAGCACAATGGCTAGCCCAGAAAGTGAATGAGTGAGATTAGTCATTTATTATGCATATTGACCAACCACCTCTCCAACTGTATGACCACATTCTCCCAGGGCACAATGTACTAATTTCTGATGCTGTCCCCTTTACCCATGGGCGGAGTCATTGCAGTGAAAGTCCTTTGCAAGTCTTGGGGGTGAACTTGCACGGAGCAGCCAACTTGCAGAACCACACTGACTCTACTGGTATGACCGGGTCACTGCTACGAGCACACTGCTGTGTCTTTCCTTCCCACTGTGTCTTCCCAGCAGATCCCGAAGGCTAACTATTCCACCTGCCCCAGATGTAGGACTGTGGTTTGACAGGAAGCCTGGATCCATTTCTTGGTGCTGTCTGTCTGTCTTTGATGGCACTCACTTTCTGCTGAGATTGACCATCAGCAGCAGAGCACTGCTCATCCTGCTCTGTTGAATTAATTTTCTCTGCTGTTTGGAGACTCTGCCTTCTCAAGAGAGTGACAAGATGTCTCTGAGAGCCTCTGGCAGGCTTGGCATCCGAAGACATTGCCATCTCTCCCAGTGTACCTCCATCAGGATGTCAGGCCAAGTGACTGGAGCAGGCTCTACTGCCTGCCCTGAGTACAGAGAAATTTCTAACACCATCTGAGCTCTCAGATGTCTGTCTTGGGACTAGTAAATCTGTACTTGTTAATTTATCAACGAGCTTTTAGAATAAATTAACATTCCTTGCTAAGATCATCTTGTCATAGGGTGGAGACATAACTATGTCAGGTTTATTCTCTTTGTTTACCAAGTAGACATAGATTATATCTGTGATGGGCTGGTGTTGTGCCTAGAATGAAAGGGTTAAGGTGTGCTTCTCAGAATAATACCAATTAACATGTTCATCCCTCTTAAAATTGGAGAATGGACAGTTAAAAAGTTCATTTATTTACCAACAAAGTCAGCAGACTATTACCTTGGCAGTTGAGCTGATTTTTGGTTTCTTAGTTTGAAAGCTAGGAGAAATTATTGGTTCACTGGAGGAGTTATTAAGTGTGTTTCTATTGCTCCTAAGATGCTGTGTTTTAGAAACCTCAAGGCCCAGTTGCATACACATTGCATGGAACAGGGCAGCAGGGGCCCTAACTTCTGGCCCTGCCTCTGCCAACATCTAGCTCTGTGACTTTGGACATGTCACCTCACCCTTCTGGGCTTCATACTCAACTTACAGAGGGTGGGAGTTCCTCCCATGTTTAATAAATCAAGCATGGAGAGATTACTGGAGCATCCAGGATTCAATGTTCAGCCTGCATATGAAGGTTCTTCGTTTCAAAGCCACTTTAATTTCTCCTTCAATGAGCTCTAGGTGGTTTGGCTGTTTTGTCCACATCTGTCAAGGCGGCACCAGGAAGCACCATTTTCAATTTAGAATCCAAAGGTGCTCTTGGAATAGTGAGATGCAAAAATGTGTCCAAGTCTGCTTTTTTTTCCTTGAAAAGAAAGGTCTATTTTCAGTTTCATAGCTGAAATTGAATAGATAATGGTGCATAAATCACAAGACAAGCATAATTTTGTAAAAAGACATCTGAGTTTACTCTACAGTAAAGAATGGGCCCCCAAACATAACTACATTGAATGTAATAGCGAGTGTGTCCTTCTTCATCCAGCAGCAGCAGTTGAAAGGAACTCTTCTTTCTAAATAACCTTCAAGTTCAGAGCGATCTTTGATGGTTTCTTTTTTAATTTGCTATTTGATCCTTAGGTGTTCTTCAGTTCAGTTCAGTTCAGTTCAGTCGCTCAGTCGTGTCCGACTCTTTACAACCCCATGAATCACAGCATGCCAGGCCTCCCTGTTCATTACCATCTCTAGGAGTTCACTCAGACTCACGTCCATCGAGTCAGTGATGCCATCCACCCATCTCATCCTTGGTCGTCCCCTTCTCCTCCTGCCCCCAATCCCTCCCAGCATCATAGTCTATTCCAATGAGTCAACTCTTTGCATGAGGTGGCCAAAGTACTGGAGCTTCAGCCTCAGCATCATTCCTTCCAAAGAAATCCCAGGGTTGATTTCCTTCAGAATGGACTGGTTGTATCTCCTTGCAGTCCAAGGGACTCTCAAGAGTCTTCTCCAACACCACAGTTCAAAAGCATCAATTCTTCATGGCTCAGCCTTCTTCACAGTCCAACTCTCACAGCCATACATGACCACTGGAAAAACCATAGCTTTGACTAGATGGACCTTAGTCGGCAAAGCAATTTCTCTGCTTTTGAATATACTATCTAGGTTGGTCATAACTTTTCTTCAAAGGAGCAAGCATCTTCTAATTTCATGGCTGCAGTCACCATCTGCAGTGATTTTTGGAGCCCCCCAAAATAAAGTCTGACACTGTTTCCACTGTTTCCCCATCTATTTCCCATGAAGTGATGGGACCAGATGCCATGATCTTCATTTTCTGAATGTTGAGCTTTAAGCCAACTTTTTCACTCTCCTCTTTCACTTTCATCAAGAGGCTTTTTAGTTCCTCTTCACTTTCTGCCATAAGGGTGGTGTCATACTCTCTTCATTTCCGCTCTCAGTCTCTATTTTCTCTTTCATTCCTTTGTTCAAGCCTTCTCCATCTCTTGTTTGACAGCTACAGTATCTTTGGTTTCCTTGCTTCCTGTCTCTTTTCTCTCTAAGTCTCCTCATGTGCTACTGCCAGGCAACTCTCGAGTAAGCCCAACCTCGACCCCACGCTGGCCCCATGCTGCATGCCAGCGGTGGTTAAGACTGTGGGCTATTTAGTCAGATTCTTTGGTTTGAATCTTGGCTCCTCAACTTGCTGACTCTGTGCACTTGCATAAGTCACATCCCTTCTGCAAGCTTTACTTTTTCTTCTAGGAGATGGAATAATTATTGATCTAACACAAGAGTGTTAGGAAACTATACTCCTGGCACATAGAAATTGTCAAAAATCGTTAGCTGCTCTTTTAATGATAGGTGTTCATGGCTCTTCCTAATCAGTTCTTCCTAGTTGCTTGAAACAGGGTGGCAGAGGCCCTGACTTCTAGCCCTGCCTCTGCCAACAATCTAGCTCTGTAACTTTGGATGCGTCACCCCAGCCTTATGGGCTTCACACTCAACTTTTAGGGAGTGAGAGTTCCTTCCATGTCTAATGAATCAAGCATGGAGAGATCGCTGGGCAGATTTTCTGCCCAAATCTGTGTGTCACCACCCTTCTTTATGTAATCTGTGTTAGTCTACATTGCTCACTGTTCCTTCCAGCAGCCTGGATGTTCTTACTTGCACCCATGTATGTTCTTTCACCCAGATTCTTACTTATCCATGGTTAGATTGGTCATTCATAAAAATGTTATGGAAATTTTATCTGAATATTGTTGGCTCTTGAACAACTCAGGAGTTTGAGGCATTTGATCTCATGCAGTGGAAAACCTGAGTCTGACGTTCCTTTGTATTGTCAGTCCTGCATCCATGGATTCAACCAAACATGATCGTTAGTACCACAGAATGCATTTATGAAAAAAATCCATGTATAACTGGACCTAAGCAGTTCCTATGTTTTTCAAAGGCCAACTGTATACACTAAATAGAAGAGTAAAATGAACTTTCATGAACCTGTCACCCAGCTTCAAAAATAACCACCACATAGCTAACCTTGTTTCAACTTTACCCTTAATAGATTATTTTTATTTTTTTGAAATTTATTTTCTTAAAGTATAGTTTATATGCAGTGTTGTGTTAATTTTTACTGTACAGCAGAGTGATTCAGTTATATTTATATACATTCTTTTTCATATTCTTTTCCTTTATGGTTTGTCACGGGATATTGAATAAATTTCCCTGTGCTAGACAGTAGGACCTTGTTGTTTATCTGTTCTCTATATAAGAGTTTGCAAATTATAATCCCAAACTCCCAATCCATCCTTCTCCCCTCCCTCCTTGGCAACTACAAGTCTGTTCTCTATGTCTGTGAATTTGTTTCTGTTTTTCAAATAAGTTCATTTGGGTCATATTTTAGATTCATGTACAAGTGATATCATATGGTATTTGGTATCATATGGAATTTGCCTTTCTCTTTGTGACTTACTTCACTCAGTATAGGGCTTCCCTGGTGGCTCAGAGGTTAAAGTGTCTGCCTGCAATGCAAGAGACCTGGGTTTGATCCCTGGCTCAGGATGATCCCCTGGAGAAGGAAATGACAACCCACTCCAGTATTCTTGCTTGGAGAATCCCATGGACAGAGGAGCCTGGTGGCCTACAGTCCATGGGGTCGGAAAGAGTCGGACACAATTGAGCAACTTCACTTTCAGTTTCACTCAGTATAATAATCTCTAGTTCCATCCATGTTGCTCCAAATGGCATTCTAAGAGAATTTTCAAGCATATGCCAGATGCCATACTGTTTCATCTATAAGTTTTTCAGTAAGTATCTTTAAAAAAAGGACTCATAAAACATAATTACGTCTGCTGGATCATGGAAAAAGCAAGAGAGTTCCAGAAAAACATCTATTTCTGCTTTATTGACTATGCCAAAGCCTTTGACTGTGTGGATCACAATAAGCTGTGGAAAATTCTTCAAGAGATGGGAATACCAGACCACCTAACCTGCCTCTTGAGAAATCTGTATGCAGGTCAGGAAGCAACAGTTAGAACTGGACATGCAACAACAGACTGGTTCCAAATAGGAAAAGGAGTACGTCAAGGCTGTATATTGTCACCCTGCTTATTTAACTTCTATGCAGAGTACATCATGAGAAACGCTTGACTGGAAGAAACACAAGCTGGAATCAAGACTGCTGGGAGAAATAACAATAACCTCAGATATGCAGATGACACCACCCTTATGGCAGAAAGTGAAGAGGAACTAAAAGCCTCTTGATGAAAGTGAAAGAGGAGAGTGAAAAAGCTGGCTTAAAGCTCAGCATTCAGAAAATGAAGATCATGGCATCTGGTCCCATCACTTCATGGGAAATAGATGGGGAAACAGTGGAAACAGTGTCAGACTTTATTTTTGGGGGCTCCAAAATTACTGCGGATGGTGACTGCAGCCATGAAATTAAAAGACGCTTACTCCTTTGAAGAAAAGTTATGACCAACCTAGATAGTATATTCAAAAGCAGAGAAATTGCTTTGCCGACTAAGTTCCGTCTAGTCAAGGCTATGGTTTTTCCAGTGGTCATGTATGGCTGTGAGAGTTGGACTGTGAAGAAGGCTGAGCCATGAAGAATTGATACTTTTGAACTGTGGTGTTGGAGAAGACTCTTGAGAGTGCCTTGGACTGCAAGGAGATACAACCAGTCCATTCTGAAGGAAATCAACCCTGGGATTTCTTTGGAAGGAATGATGCTGAGGCTGAAGCTCCAGTACTTTGGCCACCTAATGCGAAGAGCTGACTCATTGGAAAAGACTCTGATGCTGGGAGGGATTGGGGGCAGGAGGAGAAGGGGACGACCGAGAATGAGATGGGTGGATGGCATCACTGACTCGATGGACGTGAGTCTGAGTGAACTCCGAGAGATGGTGATGAACAGGGAGGCCTGGCGTGCTGCGATTCATGGGGTCGCAAAGAGTCGGACACGACTGAGCGACTGAACTGAACTGAACTGAACTGAACTGAATACTATGACCACACCTAACAAATGAAAAGTCCTTTTTAACATCAAGTATATATTGTCAATGCTTAAATTTCTCCAATTGTTTTATAAATGTTTAACTACTATTTTATACTTGGTTATTCAAATCAAGATTCCAACACAGTCCAACATTCTTTGAATGCATAGATTAAAAGAGATTTAAGAAACATCTCAACCAAATTCAATGAGTGGGCTTTGTTGTACTCTTGATTTGGATATCAACTGGATCATTTGTCCTATAGAATTTGTTACGTTCTGCTTTTTGCTGATTGTGTGCTTAACATGTTCTGCTGTCTGCTGTCTTCCATATTACCCATAAATTGGTAGTCAGGTCTACAGACTTGATCAGACTCAGGCTTGAAATTTGGGGTCAGAAGCCTTCATAGGCAATGTCAATAGTTACGTCTTGGACACTGAGCCCTGGCATGGGTCCTGGTGTGCAGGGCCATGAGACACATCTCCCACATCGGGATGCATAATCCTCCAACGTCCACCTAACTGATGTGTGTGTGCTTAGTTGCTCAGTTGTGTCCAGCTCTTTGCGACCCCATGAATGGTAGCTCACCAGGCACCTCTGCCCATGGGATTCTCTAGGCAAGAATAGTGGAGTGGGCTGCCGTTTCCTACTCCAGGGTATCTTCCCTGACCCAGGGATCAAACCTAGGTCTCCTGCATTGCATGCAGATTCTTTACCATCTGAGCCTTTAGGGAAATTTTTAGTTCACTGATATTTTCTTATAAATAATTTTTTGCCTGGTATTTCAGCTTTTTACATATTGGTCCATGAATCAAGGCAAACTGGAAGTGGTCAAACAGGAGATGGCAAGAGTGAACGTCAACATTTTAGGAATTAGTGAACTAAAATGGACTGGAATGGGTGAATTCAACTCAGATAACCATATATCTACTACTGTGGGGGAGAATGCCTTAGAAGAAATGGAGTAGCCATCATAGTCAACAAAAGAGTCCAACATGCAGTACTTGGATGCAGTCTCAAAATGACAGAATAATCTCTGTTCGATTCTAAGGTAAACCATTCAATATCACAGTAATCCAAGTCTTTGCCCCGACCAGTAATGTTAAAGAAGCTGGAGTTGAATTGTTCTATGAAGACCTAAAAGACTAACTAACACCCAAAAAAGATGTCCTTTTCATTACAGGGGACTGGAATGCAAAAGCTGGTAGTCAAGAAATACCTGGCTGCTGCTGCTGCTAAGTCACTTCAGTGTCTGACTCTGTGCGACCCCATAGACGGCAGCCCACCAGGCTCCACTGTTCCTGGGATTTTCCAGGCAAGAACACTGGAGTGGGTCGCCATTTCCTTCTCCAATGCATGAAAGTGAAAAGGGGAAAGTGAAATCGCTCAGTGGTGTCTGACTCTTAGCGAACCCATGGACTGCAGCCTACCAGGCTCCTCCATCCATGGGATCTTCCAGGCAAGAGTACTGCCATTGCCTTCTCCTGGAAATACCTGGAGTAACAGGCAAATTTGGCCCTGGAGTACAGAATGAAGCAGGGCAAATGCTAATAGAGTTTTGCCAAGAGAATGCACTGGTCATAGCAAACACCCTATTCCAACAACACAAGAGAAGACTTTACACATGGACGTCACCAGATGGTCAAATCAGATTGATTATATTCTTTGCAGCCAAAGATGGAAAAGTTCTATATAGTCAGCAAAAACAAGACCAGGAGCTGACTGTGGCTCAGATTATGAACTCCTTATTGCCAAATTCAGACTTAAATTGAAGAAAGTAGGGAAAACCGCTAGACCATTCAGCTATGACCTAAATCAAATCCCTTACAATCATACAGTGGAAGTGAGAAATAGATTCAAGGGGTCAGATCTGATAAGACAGAATGCCTGAAGAACTATGGACAGAGGTTCATGACATTGTACAGGAGGCAGGGATCAAGACCATCCCCAAGAAAAAGAAATGCGAAAAAGCAAAATGGTTGTCTGAGGAGGCCTTACAAATAGCTGTGAATAGAAGAGAAGCAAAAGGTGAAGGAGAAAGGAAAAGATATACCCAACTGAATGCAGAGTTCCAAAGAATAGCAAGGAGAGATAAGAAAGCCTTCCTCAGTGATCAGTACAAAGAAATAGAGGAAAACAATAGAATGGTAAAGACTAGAGATCTCTTCAAGAAAATTAGAGATACCAAGGGAACATTTCAGGCAAAGATGGGCTCAATAAAGGACAGAAATGGTATGGACCTAACAGAAGCAAAAGATATTAAGAGGTGGCAAGAATACACAGAAGAACTATACAAAAAGATACTCATGACCCAGATAATCACGATGGTATGATCACTCACCTAGAGCCAGACATCCTGGAATGCAAAGTCAAGTGGCCTTAGGAAGCATCACTATGAACAAAGCTAGTGGAGGTGATGGAATTCCAGTGGAGCTCTTTCAAATCCTGAAAGATGATGCTGTGAAAGTGTTGCACTCAATATGCCAGCAAATTTGGAAAACTCAGCAGTGGCCACAGGACTGGAAAAGGTCAGTTTTCATTCCAATCCCAAAGAAAGGCAATACCAAAGTGCTCAAACTACCACACAACTGCATTCATCTTACACGCTAGTGAAGTAATGCTCAAAATTCTCCAAGCCAGGCTTCAACAGTACATGAACCATGAACTTCCAGATGTTCAAGGTGGATTTAGAAAAGGCAGAGGAACTGGAGATCAAATTGCCAATATACACTGGATCATCGAAAAAGCAACAGAGTTCCAGATAAACATCTACTTCTGCTTTATTGACTTTGCCAAAGCCTTTCACTGTGTGGACCACAACAAACTCTGGAAAATTCTTCAAGAGATGGGAATACCAGACCACCTGACCTGCCTCTTGAGAAATCTGTATGAGGGTCAGGAAGCAATAGTTAGTATTGGACATGGAACAACGGACTGGTTCCAAATCGGGAAAGGAGTATGTTTAGGCTGTATATTGTCATCCTGCTTGTTTAACTTATATGCAGAGTACATCATGAGAAACGCTGGGCTGGATGAAGCACAAGCTGGAATCAAGATTGCAGGGAGAAATATCAATAACCTCAGATATGCAGATGACACCACCCTTATGGCAGAAATTGAAGAACTAAAGAGCCTCTTGATGAAAGTGAAAGAGGAGAGTGAAAATGTTGGCTTAAAATTCAACATTCAGAAAAGTAAGATCATGGTCCCATCACTTCTTGGCAAATAGATGGGGAAACAGTGAGAGACTTTATTTTGGGGGCTCCAAAATCACTGCAGATGGTGACTATAACAATGAAATTAAAAGATGCTTGCTCCTTGGAAGAGAAGCTATGACCAAACTAGGGAGCATATTAAAAAGCAGAGACATTACTTTGCCAACAGAGGTCCGTCTAATCAAAGCTGTGGTTTTTCCAGAAGTCACATATGGATGTAAGAGTTGGACTATAAAGAAAGCTGAGCGCCAAAGAATTGATGCTTTTGAACTGTGGTGTTGGAGAAGACTCTTGAGAGTCCCTTGGACTGCAAGGAGATCCAACCAGTCCATCCTATAGGAAATCAATCCTGAGTGTTCACTAGAAGGACTGATGCTGAAGTTGAAACTCCAATACTTTGGCCACCTGATGGGAAGAAATGACTCATTTGAAAAGACCCTGATGCTGGAAAAGCTTGAAGGCAAGAGAACGGGACAACAGAGGATGAGATGGTTGGATGGCATCACTGACTCAATGGATATGAGTAAACTCCAGGCGTTGGCAATGGATAGGGAGGCCTGGAGTGCTGCAGTCCATGGGGTCGCAAAGAGTAGACGTGACTGAGCGACTGGACTGAGCTGAAACTTATGGGCAAAGTGTTTTAGTATTATCACTCTAGAGACTAGGAAACTGAGGAAGAGTTTCAGAATTTCCTCCAAAGAAACTTTTAGGCAATGCCCCAGATAACTGGGATCAGTTTCAGGGTCGAATCCTTCCCTATGGCAGTAAGCCAGCCCTGTAGGTAATCCCACTTCTTTTCATCCTCTGTGAGAGAATTTGACTTGACTTTTCCTTTTGAACCTGGAGTGCTAGCTTACTTAAGTGCCAATAAAATTTGCTATTTGCTGAAGTCATTGAGTGTGTAAATTCAGGTTTGAAAGATGCCTCGAGAGCTGTAGCTTAAGGGATTGCAGTATAGCAGTTAGGGAAGGCGGCTATGGAGTAGAATCCTAACAGCAACTTGCCAGCTGTATGACCCTGGATAAGTCACTTAACCTCTCTCTGCCTTCCTTACCTTATAATACAGTGCATGCTGAAGGAAAGCAATGAAGCGCCTAGCGTACAGTAAGCCCTCAGTAAGTGTTACCTGCGACTGTTTTTAAATTATTGTCATTATCCCTAGTATTTGAATAATAACCAGGAAGACACAAATAAAAAGCTTGAAGGTAATTTATTTTGTATCTCCTGTTGTGAAAAGGCCAACCCCTTTCCCTTTAACTAGTCATTTCTTTTTCATAGAGCATCAGCAGTACAGAGGTTTCTCTCCACCCTCCTCCCGCCCCCACACACATTTTAATTAAGGTATCTTTTGAGAAGGAATACTTTAATCCAAAGTGATCACTTTGATACTCAAAGAGACACATTTGGAGGCTACTTGGCGAGGGGGAATTAACGACGGGGAAGCTGAATAAATAGCAAGCAAAATGTTAATGTTTTGGCTTTGTGGTGTCTGCATCTGAGAGCACTCGCTGCAGATTTGTTGGCCGGCTCCAGCTGGAAGCTTCCGCCGCTCCTTTTGTGTGCGCGAGAGCCCTGGCTGCGGATTGCCGTGCTGCCCCTAGGGGTCAGTCTGATCCAGGGATTGTCCGGATCTGGGCCGCTCCGGACGTGAGAGGAGCCGGGCGCCAGGTCCGCGCGGCTTCACAGAACCTGCAGGGCCAGGAGCGGGTCTCTGTGCTTCCCCAGCCGCGCAGAGCGGAGTCATCGCGGTGACCCCTGCCGCCGCGCGCCGCCGCCCTGCCTTCGTCCCTCCCCGCGGTTCTCCTCCCGAAGACGCGTTTTCCGAAGGCAGAACCCGTCAAACTTTTCTTCAGCATCCTGAGTGGCTGGGGTTAGCCTCAGTTCTTAATGTTAAAAAGCAAAAAAAAAAAAGCTATAGATGATTTAGTAATATTTTCTAATAAACTGTAATTTTTGCTTGTGCTACATTCACCCTATTGCATCCGAGAGTCATAATATGTTAGAGCTTATGAGAAACCTCATATACGTTTTATGTCAACCCTTTATCTACAAAGAAACTGAGGCCCAAAGGAGAAAAAAAAAAAAAAACAACCCTAGTTATCACACTTGACATCTCAACTGAAGGTTATTTCCACTGTATGTGAACTTGTTAATTAAAAAATCTTTATGAATGATTATTAATTTTAAAGACCATGAAATGGTTGAAAAAGTGAGTTGGCAAACAAGCATAGAAATTAAACTAGTTGCAGATTAAATTAATCAGTTGCAGATTATCTGTGTTCCAACGGGGATTGGGTTATGGAGGCAAAGTGTTACCACTAATAATTTGTGAGGTCCTAAGTCCTTAACCTCTCTGTGCCTCAGTTTACTTGTCTGTAAAACGATGATAAGTTGAGAGAATACACTTTTTAAAAAGTTCCTACAAGATAATCGTGTAAATATTCAGTGAATGTTGGCTGACATTATTTAATACCAGTGAAAACATTGGTATTGCATTTTCGGGAAGAGATGGGACTGCCCTGGTTCATCTTGCTGCTGCTGCTGCTAAGTTGCATCAGTCGTGTCTGACTCTGTGTGACCCCATAGACAGCAGCCCACCAGGCTCCCCTGTCCCTGGGATTCTCCAGGCAAGAACACTGGAGTGGGTTGCCACTGCCTTCTCTAATGCATGAAAGTGAGTGAAAGTGAAGTCGCTCAGTTATGTCCGACTCTTCGTGACCACAGGGATTGCAGCACACCAGGCTCCCCATCCATGGGGTTTTCCAGGCAAGAGTGCTGGAGTGGGCTGCCATTGCCTTCTCCACTGGTTCATTTTGGGAGCAGTTTTACTCCTTCCCGTCTGTCCCCTACATGACTGCCAGAGTGATCTTCTTTAAATACATGCTGTGAATCGTTTCCCCCATCCCAGTATGAAAATGCAATGTCCAACTAAAGCAGAAAGAATGTCCCTTGGGAATTTGCTGAAGGAGCCAAGAATAGGATGATAACAAGCAGGGTGGCAGGTGTTAGAAAGAAAAAGTCTGTCCCTGGACACATTTTCAAGGAAGAATTCTCAAGATTTAGTAACCCTTTCAAGTTCAAATTCCAAAGGAACAGGACCTTCATGGGGGCTTTGAATATTTTATTTCTTGCTCTGTGGTTCAGTTAGCTGTATGTTGTTCATACTCAGGTCATCCTAGAGGACAGAGATTCTGTCCCCAACCTCCACCTTCACTTCATGTGCGAGGGATGCTTATGAAAATGCTTGCTATGGTGTGACTTGCTGGACAAGATGCTTACTGCAGTCTTCTCCTTGTGAACTATCTTGGGTACCATTCTTTCTCTGAAAACACCGTATATAAATAGTCAGAAAGTTAATAAAATAGACCACTGCCTTTAGACTTTTCTGTCTTCTTTTTCCATTGATTTTGCTACATTTATGGTATTTGAAGATATTGCCATGCACATTTTCCTCCCATTAGCACTTAGTTTGCCTTTGGAGAGGGGCTAGCATCTAATCCTTTCTTGCAGTTCTGGGGATATTCAAAGACAGTTACCAAGGCTCCTGGATTCTCTTTCACAGATCTCCATCCATTCTTCATGGAGCATGATTCAGAGTCATCATTATCTTGGTCGTCATTACTTCTAGATCTCCAATTTGTAAGCATCTCTGATCACTTCTTAGCTTTTGGTACCCAGAATGAACCTGGAACTGTGGATTAGATCAGATTTTCCCAGAGTGCTAGTTTATCCCTTGCTTTATTCTAAATACTACACTATCTTTAGCACATTCCTGGAATACATAAGTGTCTCTCAGAGAAACATTTTGCTCTTGAATCGTGGATCTTGTGGCCAAATAAACTCCCAATTTTCTCACATCAAGGGTCATTGAACCGAATTATTCACCACTCCCTATCCAGTACTTGTTTGACTGATTGTTTTGAGTCCAGCAACTAGATTCTGTTCTTGTTTCATCAATACCAACTTGTTCATTTTGCAGACTATTAGACTCTTTGGTTCTGTTATGATTTCCCTGACGTCAGATACTTTGTCTCAACTCTGTTTCTAGTGGCTGCCCATCACAGTGCATGGCATTTCATAAGTGCTTAATAAATGCTTATGGAGTAAAAGAATGAACCTATTGAAAGTCTTTGAATCTTTAGTTTCGTAGTCATAATTTTTACAATATTATTTGTAGCATGCAAATATGTTACAAGTAATTATACTAAACTGTTCTGTGTTTTCATCCTGAGTCAGTAATATTTTGATTAAGATAGAGCTATATAGAACCTAACTAGACATCATCTTTCATAAAGTTTAATAAGAATTGTAATGATAATAATCAACATCTCTTGCCAGGGTTAATAAATGTACCATATATTTATTTCATTTTGCTAATACCCAGCTAAAATGTTCAAATGCTGAGCACAAGGACTTCAGGAAAGTTTTGCTGAAGACTATGTTAAAACTAAGATATAAAGATATATCCATGGCAATCTTGATATTCAAATATAAGAACCAAACATTGGAAATGAAGTCTGTGTATCCTAACTTGAATTTAGTGATTTGCTGTTTCCTTAGGCAAATAGCTTACCATCTCAGTATTACTACTGCCTCCTGTGAGAAGTGTCAGTAAAATAGTGCTATACTATTAAGCTGCTGTGTAGATAGCACAGTGATCCACATGAAGTGTTCAGCATAATTCCTGGCACATAGTGTCATACTTAAACATGCTAACTACTCTTATTATTGCTTTTATATGGCCAGCTATGAACCCACTCAATTGAATTAGTATCCAATAAATTGTGTATTCATGCAGTCAAGTCTGTTTTGATTTTTTAAATTAGTTAGCTAGTTTAATGTCCTATAGCCAGGGACCATGGTTGGCTCAATTTTTATCATATCAACCTTTTTGTTTACTTGTTTGTTTTGTTTCTTTGCCTGAAAGAGACAAAAACCTGAGTGTGTTTCTTATGAGCAGATGCACGTGTTTGTTTAAGCTGGTGGCACAGGGTTGGGAAGCGAACGAGGTAGTATGGCCAACAGAGAACCCTGTAAATACAGGTCAGGCCAATGCAAAGAAAGTGTGCTGGCTAAATCATTTGTGTCTCAGTGATTTGTGAAAACAAAACACAGGGAGTTTTCTCCATCTATCAGCAAGATAGTTTACACATATGGCAAAATGTCCAGCATTTTTAATGCAGTTGTATAAATTAATAAAATATAAAATCCCATCAGCCATCAACCAAGGTGTGGTTACTTGTGTAGTTTGACCTTTTGAGTTTTAGGGTGTGAATCTTTCTGTTGCTTTAGTTGAATGCAGGTCTTGATATCCTCATCTGTCACAGGGGACAGTTTCAGGTAATTGTTAAGATGTACTGGTCCTGACCATGTCATTGTTCTAGATTTTTCCAAATTGTCTTTATGGCCTTTATATTATTCCTCAAGTGAGTACATATGTTAGATATTATTAGCTCAGTTTTCCAAAGAGGTTGACTGGTTTGTCCAAGGCCACACAGCTAGTAAGTGACAAAGCAAGGTCTGTTGGACCCCAACAGTCTTTTGTTTGTTTGTTTTCTGTTTTTCCTTTTTGTTCTGCTAGCCTCTCCATGACATAATTCTGCATTCTAGGAGATCTCAAGGGCCTCTTCAGCTCATTCAGTGAGATTTGAGAATGCTTTATGAAAGTATGAGTAGTTTATATATTATTAAAAAGAACAAAAGGTCATATAACTTCTTGTTTAATCTCTGGGACAAGTAGAACCAAAGAAGTTGGCTATCAATTATTCATAAACAGCCATTAATTACCTTTTGGCTTTTGAGGTTTGATCTTCAGTTACTCAATTCAGAATTGATTTATTAATAATTTAATTAATTCAACAAATATTAATGAGGCACTTATCACTTGCCTGTCATTGTCCAAAGTGCTGAGGAACTACTCTGATTAAAAACTTTCTATAGAGTTGGATATTGTTCTAAACTAAATCCTTTAAAATCATCATTGCAACTTAACTTCTCACTTGATTGAAATATTCTTTATCCCTCTAGCATAATTGACATGTATGTATATCTACCCCTGAACCATGATCAGTCCTCATCTCATATCCACTGCGCCAAATTCTGCTCCTTTTTCATGGACCCAGAGCCACCTTCCCTTGAAACCTTTCCTGACCACAAGGCTATATGTTACAAGTTCCTCCACCTCCTCTAAACCTCTGTTTGGTGTCGAGAATATCTTCTTGTCCCTAAGAGCACAACTGTTGAATTTTCATATTTCAAGGATTCTTAAACTGGGGTGAGCCCAGAGTCATCTAAGGAATTTTAATAAAAACTCATGTGCTTAGATTTTATCTCACTGAATATTTGCTGATTCAATATTGCTGGCATTAGAGCTTGATTATGTTATCATTTGAAATAGCTCTCTGAGTGATTCTGAAGCCTGAAACAAGCTAAGAAATCATAGTCTTGTATATCAAGAGTTATTAAGGAACTCCTAAGTTTTATATGCAATATTATATTCAATGTTATATAAATTAAATTTATATGAAATATAGTATTACCTCTTCCACTAGATTCAAGCACCTGGAAACTCTGTAATTTTAATTCCTTGTATTTTCCTAATTTCTAGCACAATGCTAAAGGAATACTCAATAATCACTGAATGACTCATCAGTTAATGGGATTGACCCTGTTTCTTCTTCTTTGCTAATACACTCAGAAAATTTTAGGAGTGAAGCAGGCCTAAGTCTCATGTCTTTAGAGACAAACTCCTGACCCCAGCCTGTGTGACAGACACAAGGGTGATTTGCTTGCTTCTGCTTTTCTGCAGAAGAACATTATGGTAGAACAGCAGTTCTCATACCTTGAAATTATTTGCATGATCACGTGACTTATTTTCTTCCAAGACTCAGGAGTAGAGGTGATGTGTGTCTCTCCCAGGCCAGAGCACTGACCTGCTGTTGCAGTACCTGCTTGGGTTCCCTCCCCTTGCCTGGGCGACCAGTAATGCTTCAGGTACAGAGGCTCCAGGACATGACATGGGGTCCTTGAGTGAGGGGATGTGGAACTGACCTTCCATGTACCCATCTGGAATGTGCAGCATGAGCAAGAAATACAGCCTTGTGGTGACAAACCACACACATTTGTGGAGGCTTTGTTACTGTACCTTAACCTGTTTTGACTTAACGAGTGTGGCCCATATCCATATGAATTATTTGTTGTATATATTATATAAGGCTTTTCAATTTTAAAAAGTATATAAACTTGAACTGTTTCTAGGAAGGAATAATAGAAACAAAGCCAAAATCTAAGGCTTACCTTAAATAGTTTAGGAATGTGGGACTAAAGTAATGTTTTTGTCCTACATGTTCTTATAAAAAAAAATCAGTATTCTTTTCACTCGGTTACATAATGAAGAATTGTTTGGAAAGAGGGGTAAATATCATCTTCAGTCCTCTGATATGGAGCACTGAGGATGGAGCAAAAGGCAGTCATCCTATGAGAGTAAGTACCTTGGTCACTTTCTTAATTAGTCATTTGGGATAAAGCCACTAAGAGAGATGGCTAGGCTGACAGGTATGCCACTTCTCAGGATTTTGATATAAAGTACCAGGAAGACAGTTTCATTTTACATGAGCACAAGTGACTTAGGCTATGTTTCTTTAAACTCTTTCTGATATAGGATATCACCTTTTTCACAACACTTAGTAGTTTGGTAGATTAAAAAAAAAAAAGATGTGTGTGTGTGTGTGTGTGTGTGGGTGTGTGTGCTCAGCTGCATCTGATTCTTTGCAACCCCATGAATTGTAGCTCGCCAGGCTCCTCTGTCCACGGAATTTTCCAGGCAAGAATACTGGAGTGGGTTGCCATTTTCTCCTCCAGAGAATTTTCCAGACCCAGTGATTGAAACTGCATCCACGTTGACAGGCAGATTCTCTACCACTGTGCTAGCTGGGAAGCCCAAAGAAAACTGATGTCTTAATTTGGTTGTTTGGTTGGTAGTGAGGTCATCTGATATTACATGTGCTATTGAAACTTTATTTCTTCTTTTGTGAATTGCTTCCTCACGCCTTTGACAGGGACATACCTAAGGAGGTAGAAGTCTCTCTCCAAGTCAGGACACAAAGTCTCTCAGCTCCTCTGCTCACCTTGGGGCTTTGTGTCTGTCTCCAGACATCCCTGCCATCATCTCAGCACATGGGCTGGCAGAAGGGCAGGGGGATGCCACCAGTACAAGAATGCCTGTTGCCTAGCCCTGGCTTCTCAATGTCCCTCTCCTTTCAACTCACTCAGCTCCAGGGTTGGATCAGGCTTCTGGAATGCCAAGAAAGGTTAGAGAGGGTGTGAGAATCAGTCTCACCTCAGGATGTTGGGAGAACCTCGAGTCTTTCACTTTTAAGAACTGATCTCTCTTTTCTCTTCTTTTCCTATTTTGAACTTCTCTCTCCCTCGTTTTCAATTTCCCTTGTATAGGGAGTCCGGTGGGCTGAAGGGCTGCAGTAGCTGAGACTCTGACCCCTCAGTTCTCCCTGGGAGCTGCCAGTAGCTTGTTCCATGCCACATGCTCCTCTCTAGGGAGTGTAGGCTTACTCACAATCTCTTCTAACCTTGGGGAAGTTCACCTTCCAAGTAAGTCATGGTTCTCCCTCCTCCCAACCTCCCCTCCTCACAGGCTGCCTCCATTCTAGTCTCCCCTACACTGGGGTCTGGATGATTTTTTATTAAAATCATCTTATTTCCCCTACTGCCCAGGGCTCATCACCTACAAGGAGGATGAAGACTCCTGACTTCACCTGTAAGGTCTCTGATCATCTAACTGATTGCTTGGGTTTCCTGTCCTTCATGAACTCCTGGAGTTTGCTCAAACTCATGTCCATCGAGTCGGTGATGCCATCCAACCGTCTCATCCACTGTCATCCCCTTCTCCTCCTGCCTTCAATCTTTCCCAGCATTAGGATCTATTCCAATGAGTCAATTCTTTGCATCAGGAGGCCAAAGTATTGGAGTTCAGCTTCAGCATCAGTCCTTCCAATGACTCCTTTGGGTAATAAGAAAACAGTGCAAGTGAGTGTGTCATGGCCAAAGGTGTGTCTTATCACATGGGGAGGCCAGGTGACTGCTCTTTTGTTTATAACCCCTGACAAGAAGTAAGAGGGCCACCTTCCTGCATAGACAGCTAACACGCAGAGTCCCAGATGGGATAGCCCCGTTCTGGGAGATCGACTGGACAAAGGATGCAGGGAGAACTCTGGCTAAGATGAACGGATGAGAGTTTTCTTCTAAGAGAGAAGAGAAAGCCTTCCTCCCACCTCTAAGGAGAGTGCTCTGCTATATGGGACTTTGGCTTCTGTGGGAAGGGTGCAGCTATGTCCTGAGACCTGAGGTGAAGTCACTGCGGAGGATGTTTCTGAACACTTGGTGGGTGCTGCCTCAGTTGTCGTCTCACCCCATCCTGGGAGACTTAATCAACTCTTGGCTAAAAGAGAGATAGAGCAGATCAGATTGCCCATTACTCACAAGTGCTGGCATGTGGGTGGTGTCACCTGCTTGCTTACTCCCCTTGTCTCGGTTGTAGGCACAAGGACAGTGGCCAAAGTGGCAAGAGCAGTCGTTGAGCTTCCATGGCTCAAAAGAGCATGAAAAAGTTGCCTGGGGCCCTGCTGCAAGTTATAAGATGGGACTTAGGTTCAAAGGTAATGAAATTGCCTCCAAAATTTCCTCCAATTTATGATGGTCTTCTATCTTCCTTGTATAGGACTGAAGGTTCTGGCAAGAAAAAGCACATCCAAAGTGAGTAATTTGAAGGAGTTCCTAGGAAACCATGTACAAAGGTAGAGGTGGGTACAGAAAACTTCAAGGGGGTACAGTAGTACCCAGGGGATAGTTCAGACTCTCTCATCCCTAGGCCAGAAAGGGAAGAAGCAATCAAAGGAGTTGTGTGGAGTGGGCTCCCTTGCAGGAGCAGGGCTTTCAATTGAGGGACATAGCCCATGGTGACCTCACAGCACTGGAGGGAATAAATACCATGACCTCATTCTTCTTTCTCTGAGCTCTTCCTGATGCTTCCAGGTGGCCAAAGTCAACTGCAAACCAAGGGAGCCTGTTGAAGAGGTCCATGCAGGCGACTCTTCTAGGGTAGAGAGGAGAAGGTGGGTCTGGATGGGCAAGTGGAGGATACACCCATGCTGATCCCATTGTAGAGGAGGAAAAGCCTGTCCTCTACCTTCTTATGTTCAGAACTTGAGGACTTGCAAATTAAACTAACCAAAGACAGATTAGCAAGAGAAAACAGAGATTTAAAACACACTTAAGGTAATGCTCAGAAGGACGTAACTTAGGGAAGTGAGTTACATCTTGGGGCTTACACACCATCTCAATGGGAAAGGAAAGGAGAGCAAAGCACTTATGGGAACATAAATGACTTTTGCAAAAGATGGATGGATGCTTAGAAAAAAAAGATAGGAGATATGATCGCTTTATGACAGTGTCTCATCTCCCAGGATAAGAGTCAGTCTTCCTAGTTACAAGTTCTGGGACTTGATGATTGTGTTCTTTTGAGTTCTTTTGGGGAGGGGTCTCTGTTTTTAGGCAAAAAGAGATTTCAGGAACTCAAATGCCTCTGCTCAAAATAGTTTTTATGCCACAGTGGTATGTTCGGGAACTCTTTACCACCAAAGGTAGCGTGGTCTGTGAGGGACACTGGGGAGATCTGAAGTTCTCTCTTTTTCTTCACCCAGAGAACTGAGCAGGTGGTCCTGCTTTGAGGAAGTGCAGTCCTGTGCCATCTTAGATTTCTCTGTAGCATGACTAGGGCCCCATGCCCTCATTTTCATGCAGCCTGAAGCATCTATATGGCCCACAGCCTTCCCTTGCTAGGAAGTCAACAGCCTATCTATCTGAGAACTTCAGGAAATATTGCTGCTTCTAGACAGGTCCTGCTGGAGTAAAGAACTCCAGACTGTATTTCCTTCAGGGCTTTGGGGAAAATGCAGAGCACTTCTAACCACTCAAAGAAGATTCTGTATGCAATTATAAAGTTTTTTGGAGTTCAAGAAGAAAGTGAACTTCCCAGGTGTGTGTGTGTGTGTGTGTGTGTGCGCGCGTGCGTGTGTGCCTTCCAGATGGAAGGAAGGTAAAACAGATAAGGTGATAGAATTTCCATTGTTAGATGCCTCTTGTTTGTCTGTGAAATCCACATGAAGGAGCTATACTGAGCCACAGATATGAAAACACTTGAGGGTGTTGCCATGTGTGAAAACCTTACCCTTTGAAAAATCCAAGGCCCGCCCCGGGCCACACATGTCGGATCTGGAGCTCAGCTGTTCGGTAGCAACTCACCTGCACAAACAGCGAGAGCAAAAGTGGTACGGCACAGACATTGTTTAAAATGAATGTGTTAAAAATACCATCTCAGCTTCACAGATTTCTGGAACCGTGAGGAGGCATCTTCATTTGTGTACTTAGGTGAAGGTAAGTCTGGGAGAAATGCACAAGCCAGTTAAAAGTGGTTGTCTAATTGGATTATGAAACAACAGCTTTTGTATTTCAATGCTTAACATTTTAAAGAACCAGCAACTTGTTGGGGCCCCAAATCATGGTCTGGAGCAAGGCTCCAGGGGCTGGAATGGGAGAGAGGCTGGCAGCTCCATCCTGGTGTGACTTCGGTGGTGACTTCATCTGTAAGGTGGACTGTTGTGGGGGATGAAAGAGACCCGCTTATGGGGAAGGCTTTCCTAAGTGCTGAGGGGGAAAGAAACTCCAGGTGTGTTAAAGGGGAAGGATGCAAGGACTCCAGAAGACCTGACTCTGAGGTCCATTCCCAGTGAAGGCAATTGGTGATAACGAACCTGAACCTTGGTTCAGGTTTACTTTAGAAGCCACATGAGTTTTGTTCTCGAAAGCTGACCTTGGCCTTCACATGGTCAACATCTCCCCTGCTCCCTGCCACCCCCCCACCCCCACAATTAAATCAGGTTTATGAGCTTGGTCTTCTTTTTCAGAAGGTGTCTGTTTTGTGCACTCAGGCAAACATTTTACAAAGGACCCTCTTGCCTCCTGTTAACTGCAAATGGAGCTGCCTACCAGTCAACCCCTGCCCCCACCTCTAGCAACTCTTCCTCCTCCTTGTTTGACTCAAGGTTGGCCTGGGTCAGGCTCATTTCGGTGGCACAAGTGTAATGGGCTTATCTAGGACTCATAGACCTTCTGAAAAGGAAGATCATGGCTGTGAACCCAGTGATATATTCCCTTCAAACCAGACTCTCTGTTGTCTCCATTTTTTATTTCTCTGATGATTTACTATTTTATTCTGCTGCTAGCTTTTGAGGTATAGTCAGAACTGTCAATGTTTCTGAAGTTCCCACCTCCAGAGGTGGTGGGGTAGGGGGTTGAGGCAAGAGAAATGGATTGAGAAAGATGGCCAATATGGTGGCCCCATGGGAAGATAACCTCTAGTATTTACTCCTGAAAAGTGGAACGGTTGGCAAACCACCCAGAAGTCAGGGGAAGGGATTGTAAAAGCAGAAGAAAGAGGAAAAATACTCAACATGTGTTGATTATGAATTTTAATTACTGAGTTATCTGTTCAGTCAAACAAGCTGGGAAAAAATGTGGGCAGGAAGAGCTCTATGAATGTTACAGATGATATGATTCTGTTTTTAGGAAATGCACAATTAGACTGTGTCTACACAACCCAAAGTAAAAGCAGATGTAGCCGTCATCAGACTATTTTGATTAATGGGGAAATTTGGAGCTTAAATTATCTGGTTCCGCCAGCTATGTTGATCAAATGAACTGGATCATTGCCAGATCTCCATTTCCTTCAGTGAGGTATAGATACAAGTTTTGAGATGAGGTAGTCTCAGAGACAAGATTCATCATGTGAAGCAGCAGAGTCTAAGGGGAGGGAAAAGCACCTCAAAGCTAGTAATGATGTCATCTTTACACTGGGATAATCCATATGAGAGGTCACAGACTTAGTTTACTTCCTAATCACATAATCAACTCAGCAGGCTCCATAATCTCTGGTATGGAACCCTATTTTTCCTTCTTTCTAGGAGTTGGTTATCCAGTTAGGGAAAAAGCCCTCATGCTATTGGTCTGTGATGAGGGGACTGGGTGTCTAGACAGAAGTAGAAGAGGCGGCAGAGCCCTTCCACACACAAAGACTTCTTTCATGATCGCTCATGCCAGTGACAGGGCTTGTTCCATGAAGATGGAGACTTTGCTCTCTTGTTGACAGGACCAAAGGTCTCTATATGACCATCTGCCCTCCAGAGATTTCACTGTGCTACTCAGGTTTGATTATATGTGACTTGGAGGATACTGTTACACGAACAAATATCTGTTGAAATGAGACACTTTTGGAATATGGGTCTTGCAGCATTAACTAATATGTCAAATGATCTTGAATGTCTTTTACTGTAAAGTCAAATAAGCAAATAAAAATGAAAAGGAATAACCAACCTGGAAATCATTAATGATAAAGGTGATTACAAAGTGGCTGCAATAATCCAAATGTCCATCAATGGATGAAATGAGCTAATAGTAGTATACACATACCAGTAGGATATCAGCCATAAAAGGAATGAAGTACTGATAATTTCTACAACATAGAAGAACCTCAAAACCATGCTAAGTTAAAGAAGCCAGGCACAAAATGTTGCATATCATATGCTTGCATCTATATTGCTTATCTAAAATAGGCAATACCTCATTTAATTTACTCTCAAATCATATGAAGTCAATAAGGAAACAGAGATCTACAAAGGGAAAGTAAATTTCCTCCAGAGGTTAGTAAAGCAGTTGGGGTTGGTGGTCTATTGCCAAGAGCTTCAGTACTCTCAACCAATACACCAGTATTTTTAGACCTTCAGATTTTACAAACTAATGAAATTTCCAAAACCAACATAAGGTAGTCATGTTTTATTTTGCCTAGTATAAACACTGAGTAAAAAACAAATAATAAAAGAAACAAAACCCTACCATCATTATGTAATCAAATAAAAAATGTTTTATGCCATAAAGCAGAACTTAATCTCAGAATAGACAATGGTCTTCTAAAATGGATCTTTTTAGCTGTATGAAATGTCTCTCACTCACTTAGCTGTGCAGGAGGATTTCATAGTGGAGGCAGAGTGGGTCACAGCAATAGAAGTGATCAATGAGAGACATAATATTATTAGAATATGTTTTAGGGTAACAGTGGCATTAATGTTTGGGTAATTTAGAGAAGAGATACCTACCAGGAGACCAGAAGTCTGAATGATCATGATGAGAAGGTGTTGCAGTGGGAATGGAGAGAGTGAGGACAATAATTTTGGTTTATTTTTGTGCCCATCAAGTGACAGATAGTTGCTGTTTGAAGACCAGAGCTTCTATCTGATGCTCTAGTAGTGAACCCAGGCAGGAGGCTGTGAGGATTGTGTGCTGCAGCAGACTGCATCAGAGTTCTGCTTTGCAGTTAGAAAGCCAAACCGATGTGAAGAGTGTTTGGTCTCTTCTCATTTCTATGTACGTGGAGATTTCTCAGGTACATCAAAGGAAGTCAGTTGTGTATGAAAAGGAGAAAATAATATACTTTGGGGTCCTTATTTGTCAAACTCCATCAGGATTTTCTTCTTGCTCATGAAAATGACAGAGTTCACTTGAATAGTTTTGACAGTAGGTGATGAAATGATGTCAGAGGTGATAGCAATAATAATAACTAATATTTATTGAGTATTTACAATGATCCAGGCAGTGTGCTTTGAACTGTGCCTTATTAATCACTGACAACAAACCTAGGAGATGGTATTCTTGATTATTCTCATGTTACAGATGAGGAAGAAGAGATGTAGATAAGTTAAGCCTAAGCTCACACAGAGAGGAAGTGACAAAGTTGCTTCTCTGTGGCAGAACTGGCCAGCTCTAGAGGCCATACTCTTAACTTTTAC
This sequence comes from Nanger dama, assembly GCA_917880005.1. NCBI lineage: Eukaryota > Metazoa > Chordata > Mammalia > Artiodactyla > Bovidae > Nanger > Nanger dama. The sequence goes on from CAKJTW010000022.1 coordinate 32,724,730, forward strand.
TCTCTACTGCATCTCAATAGAATTTATGTTGTCTATTGTCTGTAAAGGAGCCCTGGTGGCTCAGAGGGTAAAGCACCTACCTGAAAAGCAGGAGATCAGAGTTCGATCCCTGGGTCGGGAAGATCCCCTGAAGAAGGAAATGGCAACCCACTCCAGTACTCTTGCCTGGAAAATCACATTGTCTGTTAAATTATGCATGCTTGATGCATGCATTTATGTATGTATTACTCAGGATACTTGAAACTTTGGCTTTATCCAGTGCCTGACTTCAAGTTTTTAAATGTATTAATAATTAATATGATTAGCTTTCTATTGGACAAGAAATTGATTGGGCTTTGGTTATTTGGCATAGGTAAGAGTAAACAGACAGAGGAGCCTGGTAGGAGGCCGTCTATGGGGTTGCACAGAGTCGAACACGACTGAAGCGACTTAGCAGCAGCAGCAGCAGCAAGAGTAAACAGAAGAATTGTAACTAATATTCACCAAGCTCTTACTTTGGGCCAGATACTGTTTAACATTCTTATACATATTATCTCATTTTGTTCTCACTACAATTTTGGGAGAGAGATACTAACAGTGTCTTCTGAAATTTAGCAATAATTAATAAAGTGGAAAAATTGCCCTCAGATGGAAAGGCTGTATTAACATTTATTTTAATACTCCACTTAAAATGACCTTTTGGGAACAGAATTTTGTCAGAACTAGTCAATTACCCATCCATACTTTCAGATTCATTCATTCACTCAAAAACGCTGCCAGATTGCTGGGAGAAACATCAATAACCTCAGATGTGCAGATGACACCACCCTTTTGGCAGAAAGTGAAGAGGAACTAAAAAGCCTCTTGATGAAAGTGAAAGTGGAGAGTATTGGGTTCAAGCTCAACATTCAGAAAACAAAGATCATGGCATCTGGTCCCATCACTTCTTGGGAAATAGGTGGGGAAACAGTGGAAACAGTGTCAGATTTTATTTTTTGGGCTCCAAAATCACTGCAGATGGTGATTGCAGCCATGAAATTAAAAGACACTTACTCCTTAGAAGGAAAGTTATGACCAACCTAGACAGCATATTCAAAAGCAGAGACATTACTTTGCCAACAAAGGTTCGTCTAGTCAAGGCTATGGTTTTTCCAGTGGTCATGTATGGATGTGAGAGTTGGACTGTGAAGAAAGCTGAATGCTCAAGAATTGATGCTTTTGAACTGTGGTGTTGGAGAAGACTCTTGAGAGTCCCTTGGACTGCAAGGAGATCCAACCAGTCCATTCTAAAGGAAATCAGTCCTGGGTGTTCATTGGAAGGACTGAGGCTGAAGCTGAAACTCCAATACTTTGGCCACCTCATGTGAAGAGTTGACTCTTTGGAAAAGACTCTGATTCTCGGAGAGATTGGGGATGGGAGGAAAAGGGGACGACAGAGGATGAGATGGCTGGATGACATCACCGACTCAATGGACATGAGTTTGGGTGAACTCCGGGATTTGGTGATGACAGGGAGGCCTGGCATGCTGCAATTCATAGGATCACAAAGGGTCTGACGCGACTGAGCGACTGAACTGAACTGAATATATATACCAGTTCTATTCTCAGCTATGGGTCTGTTTTCAGTAATGGAGCACACCGATCGATGAAACATAGCCTCTGCTCTTGAGATGCCTACTTCTTAGCAGAGGGGGAACTGAAGTCCATCTGCATGCCACCAACACTTCCTGCTCTGGTGAAAAGTGGGTAAAAGAAATTGAATGGGGCTTCCTCAGTGGCTCAGTGATAGAGTCCGTCTACCAATGCAAGAGACACGGCTTTGATCGTTGCTCTTAGAAAACCCCACATGCCATGGAGCAACTGTGTGCATGCTATTACTGAATCCTGGGCACCCTAGAGTTCATACTCTAGGGTGTATGTAATAGGAGGAGTCACCACAGTGAAAAGCTTGTGCATCACAACTAGAGATAAGACCCTGCTAGCCACAACTAGAGAAAGGCCTGCACAGCAAAGAAGACCCAGCACAGCCAAAAAAGTGAAGTAAATTTAAAAAAGAAAAAGAAATTGGATAAATCCGACCTTGATTGAGGAAGAGATACGATAATACTTTCTTAACATTTAAGACTGGATTGTTAATTTTAATTGTTTTCATGGTCTTCTGATTATGCTGCTTTGTCCTGTCCTAATTAAATCAGGAGTGTTGCATTTTGGGGGTTTCTCTGGTGGCTCAGTGGTAAAGAATCGCCTGATAAGGGATCTGGGTTCAGTCCCTGGGTTGAGAAGATCCCCTGGAGAAGGAAATGGCAACCAACTCCAGTATTCTTGGCTGGAGAATTCCATGGACAGAGGAGCCTGGTGGGCTACAGTCCGTGGGGTTGCAAGAGTCAGGCACGACTTAGTGACTAAGTCACCATCATTGCCTTTTTGATCTCTGACTCTAACCAAATTCTTGCCTTCCTGCTCCACTCAGAGGTCAAAAAAACTGACCCAATTCAAATGTTTTATTTAAATAGTATTATTTCTTTAATAGAAACAAGAAAATAGTGTCATCGTTACCAATGTCTACTCTATTATTATTATTAATTCTTTAAGTAGTAAGTACCACTGATCACCTCCTTGGGCAAAGACAGTTGCTGCTGCTGCTGCTAAGTCGCCTCAATTGTGTCCGACTCTGTGCAACCCCATAGATGGCAGCCCACCAGGCTCCCCTGTCCCTGGGATTCTCCAGGCAAGAACACGTGAGTGGGTTGCCATTTCCTTCTCCAGTGCATGAAAGCAAAAAGTGAAAAGTGAAGGCGCTCAGTCGTGTCGACTCTGTGGGAACCCATAGTCGGCAGCCCACCAGGCTCTCCCGTCCATGGGATTTTCCAGGCAAGAGTTCTGAAGGAAGATAGAAAAATAAATGATTCTTAATGTATCACTGAAAATCTCCCCAATACATTAGATTAATATATTTTTGTACTCAACCTGTATCACATTGATCATAAAATATTAGTTCCCAGGAAGCGTTTAGCGAAGAACACTGGTGAGAGTGGCAATGTAGTCTGCAAATCGTGTATGGCAACCATTGCTTCCATACAGTGCCAAACTTATCCAGGGAGAAGAAATCACATTTCATCAGAGAACAGGTTTTCCATCTGATTTGTGCTCAGAACATGTAAAAAACACAGCAGATTGCATGCTGCATTGACTTAGGAACATACATATGCATTTAAATCACTTATGTTTTACTTTTTTATGATGCATTGGTGGATTGTATTTCTTTTGCATTTGTAATTAGGAGGTGGAACAGATGTGATGGCTTCATTTAAAGTGATATGTCCATTAAAATAACCAATACTACCAAGTAATTGTTTCCTCTAACAAGGGAGGCTGTCCATGGCAGTGCTGTTTTTGAGCCAGTTAAACAGACAATGAAGAAAAACATGTGTGTCTTCAGGAAATGTAGATTAATTATGGAAGTCAGAAATTTGTGGGGTGGGGTTCGACTGTTTCTATATTGATATATCAGTTACTGCTTGTTTTTGTTTTCTTCTATTTATTTGGAGATGTGTGTGATGCTCAGTTGCTCAGTCGTGTTTGACTCTTTGTGACCCCATGGACTGTATATATAGCCTACCAGGCTCCTCTGTCCCTGGGGTTCTCCAAGCAAGAAAACTAGAATAGGTTGCCATTCCCTTCTCCAGGGGATCTTCCCGACCCAGAGATCAAACCCATGTCTCCTGTCTCCTGTGTCTTTTGTACTGGCAGGCAGATTCTTTACCACAGAGCCACTTGGGAAGCTGTCTTATTTGGAAATGGAACATTATCAAAGGAACATTCATTCCTTTAACATCACTTTTGTTCTCAAATTGAGTCAAATAATCAAACCTATCTGTATTTCCAAAGAGACCAAGACCTTTGAATTTTAGCAAGCTGCAGTCCAGTAAAACCAAATAGTCAGCTATCATGCACTTGGTGATCAAATGTAGTTGACAGTAGTACCAGCTCTTTGAACCTAAATAAAATGTAGGTTTTTATTTTGATCAATAGCAGCTTTCTGGAAATTTGCAGTTATGCTTGACTGAGACAGACTGTGACAGCCAACGCAGTAGCTGGCAGATAATTCTTTAATATATGAACTCAACTGACCCAATTACCCACCTCCAGCCTCAATGTAAATAGCATCTGCAGCAGCCTTTTCACCATTTTATTCTTGCAACGTCAATTCACTTATGGTAAAATTTTAAATAAAATTAATCTTTGTACAACAGGTGCATATTAATACCTTGTACTGCTATAATTAAACAACTTTGTCTTTGAGTCACCAGTGTTTGTAGACACATCCTCAAGTTCAAAGCTGGCATTTTCTTTAAAGGTAAATTTAATATTGGGAACACTACATGGTCTGTGCATAGCTTAAAAAGACAGTATGCTGCTGCTAAGTCACTTCAGTTGTGTCTGACTCTGTGCGACCCCATAAACAGCAGCCCACCAGACTCCCCATCCCTGGGATTCTCCAGGCAAGAATACTGGAGTGGGTTGCCATTTCCTTCTCCAATGCATGAAAGTGAAAAGTGAAAGTGAAGTCACTCAGTCGTGTCCGACTCCCAGCGACCCCATGGACTGCAGCCTACCAGGCTCCCCCGTCCATGGGATAGTTTCATACAAATTTCATTTAAGATATATTATTGCCAAAATAGAATATTTTCTTGACATAAAGCATGCAGAAAGGCTTTATATGGGAAGAAAAGTTGCAATGAAATATGTTAGATGATTGTGACATCCAGTCTAATAAGTTAGGCTTTTGTATAGAAGAAGGCTATGTAAGCTCCAAGGATGCTAATATCATGTCCTATAAACCAGATGGAAAGAAAATTCTTTCAAGCTACTCCAACCACATCCCTGAGATGGTCAGCTAAGTTGTATACTGTAGCTCGACACTAACAAATGTATCTTGATGCTTACTTCTCTTGGCTTACTGGTTTTGTAGGGAACAAAAAGTTTCCCTCAACCTTCTTAGAGTCCCTAACTGGGTATGAATGTTAAATTAACAAAGAGAGATTAACAGGAGAAAAGTATACAAATTTACTATATATGTTTTAGGTAACATGCAAACCTTCCTAAGGAGATGAAGGCCCAAAGAAACAAACAGACCTGAGAATTTTTACACTGGGTTTGATGCAGAGCAGGGCTTCCCTGGTGGCTCAGAGGTTAAAGCATCTGCCTGCAATGCGGGAGACCTGGGTTCAATCCCTGAGTCGGGAAGATCCCCTGGAGAAGGAAATGGCAACCCACTCCAGTATTCTTGCCTGGAGAATCCCATGGACGGAGGAGCCTGGCGGGCTACAGTCCACGGGTCACAAAGAGTCGGACATGACTGAGCAACTTCACCCTCACCTGCTGCAGAGCGGGCAGCTGGGCAGAGCTGGGATAGGTTAGGGAGTATGAGGTGAGCACAGTCACCTGGGGGAAACGGAGCAAGGTCTGTGTGTTTGGGCAGTGTCCTCTTGTCTTTAAGATGCAGATGCTCTCCTTTCTTCCAGTGCAGGGAAGGCATATCTCACATAGCATTTATGATGTTTCAGGGGAGTAGGTTGGGAGGAAAGTTAAAGTGACTTTCCTGCTTCTGCTGTTTTCTCAAACTTCTTCAGCTTAAATACTCAATATGCCAAAGTGCCATATTTTGGGGTAGTGTATTTGCATTGACTGCAGTATAGAAAAATGTCTAATTTCTGGTTTTGCTGTGGAAGTTATCACTATTTCATGTTTTCCTTGTCTCACTAGTCATAACTTTGCTTTCCTATTTCTAAATATAATAAACTTATTGAATGTACACTCTCCATTGACAGTAGCTCTCAAATTCTATTTGGAATGAGATATTTAGACAATCTCAGGTCGATAATGGTAAACTAATTTGATCACAAAAACAAAGCCTTTGATTTTTTTCCTAACTGATAATTTTCCATTTGCAAAAGAGAAATAAATAATGATATATTTTCTTCAACTGCACTATATGATTTGTGTGTCCCTGTAAATTCATATTCTATAAATGCCTTAAAGGTTTATTTGAAATGCCAATTAAGTTGTTGGCAAATGATTGACAGATATTAATAGTAAGCATGTTGCAATAAGAATAATAAACTAAATGTGTTAAAATGATATTCTATTGGTTAGTTAATTATTTCTAGATATCATATAAACAGACACCATGTTAGGGAGTTTCTAGTCTACAATAGCGGAAAATGAATAGATGGTTCAGTACTCTGTAAAGCTTACAGCTGCTCATAAATCCAGTTATATAAAATATCATTATCTCTTTGAAGCTCAGGGGATTGGGGAATGAAAAGGAACTGTTTAAAGACATTTCTATAGTCAATGAGGAAGTTGTCTTTTGGGGGCCCTCTCAATGAGCGTCACTTCCCCGTGGGGTCACAACTGTGATCCTGGCAATCAGGTGTGTAGATTCTGCCCTCAGCAGATAAGGTGGGCACTGGGTGGTCCTTGCATGTGGTCCTAACCAGGGATATCTAAACACAAGTACCATGGGTCAGCCTTGTGCAGAGAGAAAACAGAAAGAAGAGACCATGCAATGTACCAGTGAGAGTAGTTTTTTTTATAGCTTTGATGTTTGTATCAGTGTTCTATCTTTCATGGGATGAACCTAAGAAAAACAATGTTTAGTAATGTAACCTCCACTGTTCTTTGACTTAAAGTCTGCTGCTTCCTGGGAGAAAGAGGCTAGGTTGAATCACTTCTAGGACCAATATGCAATGTGGCTGCATTTGAATTTTATTCTTCAAATTTTATAAAAACACATTTGGTTTCCTTAAAGAAAATTTGAGGCTAACAATAGCTAGTAGCCACTAAGTTCTTTGATTTTTGATATTTTTATTTAGATTTACTATAGCTAAGAAGAAATTAATATTCCTATTTCCCCTTCTGATAATGCAAGTAAAAATGGATCTACTTTATTTTCTAGAATGGGGGAATCTTTTCATCTGTTCCATTGAAAATTTTGGTTATTTAAATGGATAATCATTTAAATGGATTTAACCCATTTAAATAGATTATTTAAATGGATACACTTGGATTTTTTCAAGGTTCTGGAACAACTATGGTGGCTGGGTAGAGATTTTTCAACAAGTAAAAGCTTTTCTCTTACCTCTCCAAAGAATGCACCATCTACTCTTTTGACCCTAGATCCTTAAATGCTCCCTGCATCCTTTGCCAAAACTCTCTTCTGTTTTTCTGTTATTTCTCTTGGCAATTCAACTTCTCTTGTGGTTCCAGTGATGATCCAAAATCTATATCTTCACCCTTATGTCTAAGCAAACTTTTCCAGAAACCAATATGTTATACACTTCCAAAGACTGTGTGCATATAATACATACATATATGTGTATTAATATGTATATAATGCTTCCTGGTGGCTCATATATATGTATATATTACATAATATATATTATGTAATATATATAGATATATGTATCCCTATATGTATTCCAATTTACTTATCTACATTTCTGTATCTCTAGCCACATTTCAAATTGTGGTTGCTCTAACACCGTACTGGTCATCACCCTTCCTAGATCTGTTTTTCTACTCTCTTCCTATTTCTGCAATTAATCCCATCATCCCATCTTCCTAGCTCCCAATCAGAATCTCCTGGTGGCCTCTCAGCTCTTCAGTTCTTTTCCTTCCCTGCTTCCCCCAGCAAAGCCATCTGCTGAGTCCCAGTGGCTTTGCCTCTTCCGTGTCTGTCCTTTCTGACTCTTCTTCTTCACTCTTCTACTCTACAGCATTGGGCTGCCAGCCATTCTGCTCTGATTCAAAAAATGCTTTCCTCTTCCAACTGATTATTGCCTGACTTCCAGATGAACATTTCTCAAGTATGTAACTATTGTTACAACGTTGTCAAGATATTTCACTGGTTTTCCTTTGCATCCGGCCTAAAACCTGAGCTTGCTTTTTGGCCTCAGCCTACACTTTCAGTCTTTACTCCCACTCTGCTGAAGCTAGCTCATCTGTCATCCTCAGCTGTGTGCTTGACATGCTCCACCCACTGTGAAAAACACCAGCTCCTCCAGCTACACGTGGCCATTTTCCACTCCAAAGGCCGTTACAGAAGCTACCTAGATGCCATTGCAAAAGTCACCTAGATAAAGCTTTCTCCAAGGCTCTCAGCTGGAAAGAAGCTTCCAGTTCTCTGAATTCATGTGGTTTCTTTTTAAAAATCTATTTTATTAGTTTACCAGAGGTGCCACTGGAGAATTTAAACAACATAAATTAATAATTATTTTTCTCATATATCTGAAGGCCTAGAAATCTGCGATTAAGGAGTTTCCGGGGTTAGTTTCTTCTAAGGCCCCTCCTTGACCTAGAGATGGCGGTCTTCTCCTGTGTCTTCACATCGTCATCCCTCAGTGTGTATCATGTCCTAATCTCCTCCTCTTAAAAGGACAACAGTCATATTGGATTAAGGTCCATCCGAATTACCTCATTTTAACTTAATTATCTTTTTAAAGAATGTCTCTCCAAAGGCAGTTAAATTCTGAGGTTCTGGGGTTTAGGGCTTCAACATATACATTTTAGGAGGTAGCATCCAGCCCTAATACCCATCTCTGCAGCATGTCTCACTTTTTTGTGAAAATATCATAAATTATTGAACTTATTCTTAATAGGAAAGGGCAGGGTCCACATTTGCTCCATGAGCCGTCTACACAAACCTTATAAACATTCAACACAGTACGTTGCACATAAGAGATATGTAGAATTATCTTACTAGCATCCCACAATGAGTATTGCCAAATGTCAGATCGGGCATGGACTATAAAAAACTTAGTTTTGTCTCATGGCCAATCTCTCTAGTATAGAAATTCAACTGTTGCATATATATACAAATTGATACATTGCTGTGGTGAATGAAAGATTCCTCAGGATTATTAAGTATTTGGTAGATAAAATCAATGACAAAAAAATGACAGATAATTAAAGATGGGCTCATGGAATACCCTTCCTTTTAAAATCAACACACATAAATCTTTTGAGATATTATCCATAATTATCTTTGGAAATTTTGAATAAAAACCCCTGCAGAATTAAGGAATATAAATTGCTGCAACTGGTGCACAATAATGCTGCTGACTTTTGCAGATGCTATATTAGGATAATTAGCCAAGTCAAAGTGGCCAGAGAGAGAGACTAAGAGAGAGAGAGAACTTTTAGGCTCCTATCCCTAAGTTTCAGAGAAGCTGAGCCAACATCAATTTTCTGACTCTCGCCACCCCCTCACTCTCCTCTCTCTTTCTCCCTGACTTCTCAGTATGTTTATTTTCATCAGCACAGAAACAAGATGTCCCCAGTGGCTCTACAGACCCTTATTAATCATCATTTTAGAAGGAGAAAGAAACTTTTTCCTCTGACATACATTATCATTCCCCATCTTCAGGACTCTGAGAAAGGGCAGAGTATGGAGGTGGGCCTCCTGACGACAGGTCCATGGCAGGTGGGGAGGAAGTACAAAGCCAAAGAAAGAGAAATGCAGGTGAGGCAAAAAAGTAACAGATGCCTCCCGCAACTGCTGAACTATTTACAAACAAATCTATTTAACCTCTTTCTTGGGAAAATTCCCATTTTTTTAAACTCAAAATATATCAGAGTGGCAAAGATAATCCTTTTAAAGATAGGAAGGTCATAAGAGAGTAAAAATGAATACAATACAGTGAAATGAATAAAGATAGGAGGTCCAGATAGTATTGATGTTTTATAATTAAAGTAAATGCTGTCATATAAAACAAAATATATTAGGTGTTGGATGTATTCCGGCCTTCCAAGCTGAGCTTTTAAAAATGGTAGTAGTAGCTAGGTACATTAGAATCCTTAAAAGCTTCAGGGCAAAATAAACAATCTGGGTATGTTTTCTGGCTCCAAAGTTTACTCCTGGACTTGTTACTGGAGTTTTTCATTTTGTTCTTTTTATTACTTGAGCAAGTAATACATTGACTGGATTCCTTTGGATTTTCCTATGTTCGCTTATCAAACGGGGCTAATTACTCTTTTATTAAAGAGATGATGCATATAAAGCAGATCCTCAATAAAGGGTAGTTTTCCAGCACGATGTGCACATTTATAGTCAAAGTGAATCTCGTACCCCTTTATTAGACATGTTTCCCAGTTGACATTATACAGTACAAATGGAAGCAAAAGTGGTTTGTTCAGGTAGTATGGATTAGGAGCTGAATTAATAGCAAACTATACTCAACGTATTTCTGGTATTGAAAAAGACAAGCTTATTAATTACACCTTGTTACATGTCAGAAATCCAATTGAAAGGAAAGACAGAGCTGGACACCCACTGAGTCACAATCACGGTAAAGCGAGCATTTTGACGGGACAGAATCTTATACGCCACATTGTTCCCATGGCTCTGTCGGCCACTGGTGACTGTGGCCATATGAGGCCCTCAACCACATGCAGCTGCACTGCAAGCATTTAAACCAAAGAAAACAGCAAGGCCTTATATGTTGATCCGTTATTTTACAAATGAAAAATCACATTTTCCTTTCACAGTAGAAAAGTGAGTTGAGTTCTTTACTCTGTAGCTTTGGATGTCGTGTTCAGTGTTTAAAGATGACAGAACTTCCCTATACTTTTATTTCGCAAAAATAGATTACTGGCAGGCTGAGTGTATTTTTTTAATATCTCTGAGAAAAATTCCCTTCCACTTGTAAAATGGTAAACCTCTCTTATAAACCTATGGAAAGAGTATTTAAGGGAGAGTGTTCAATATTTTTAGTTTTTTCTAGCTATATCTCCTTGCGACCCACAGCTAAAACTACGGATATGGGGTTTTCATCAGAAGAAATCATGCTGGAAACTTGATGAAAAACAGAAAAAAAACCCCTGAATTAATTATACAGCCTAACATATGATCATAATTTTCTTTGCATGTGTTTATTGTTGGTAAAATTTAGAAAAATTCATATTTTAATCTGAAGTACATTCTCATGAAATGTACATGGTTGTGTGGGTAAATGTTTATGGGAACTTTTCAGTTTTTGCTGTTCAGCCTGCTTTCAAAATATTCAAATATATTTGGCTTTTGTAACTTCACTAATTAAACCTCCTAAAACAGATGGAATTATAGAAATTAGAGGGTTAGAAGTATGGTTTTAATTGGTTTACGATCTATGTGACACACAGTACCATTCATACTGTATAAAATATATATGAATGGCTTGATAAAGATAGCACACCGATTAATTTTTCTTTAACTTTATCAATTAAATCTTGTTTTCTTTGTTATTTAATCCCCTTTCTGTTAGCCTGGCTCCAAACAAGTCTGACCAACCCTAACTGTGAAGATACAGGTTGTAACCTGAACCATGTTGGAGAGATTTTTTTAAGGATGACTAAAGGTGGGGGAGAATCTGAATTTACCTTCTTTCTAAAGAAAATATATCAATTCAAGAAAAGCCTATAAGCCTGTGTGTAGCAGCTGCATGGTGTGTTGCCTAGGTTAATCTTTCTTTTTGAAACGTGATTGCTTAATGTATGTGAGCAACCACAGTCCTCTGATTTTCTGGAATAGACTTGATTTCAAATATTTATTTTACCATCCCACTAAGGACTCCTGCATCTATCAGACCTCAGGTTCAGATGTTTGAGTTGGGTTGGGGAGCTATAATCTCTGTACATAGATTTTTGGGAGATCGGTATAGGCTGCTTCCAATGTGTCTATGTGCCTGAAGATCAAGAGTCTGGCTAAAGGTCTTCCCTGGTGGTCCAGTGGTTAAGGCTTTGCCTTCCAATGCAGAGGATGCAGGTTCAATCCCTGGTCAAGGATCTAAGATTCTGCATCCGTTAAGGCCAAAAAATCAAAACAAAAATATACGGCAACAAATTTAATAAAAATTTTAAAAATGTTTCACATCAGAACAATCTTAAAAAAAAAAAAAAAAGAATCTGGTTGAAAAAAGCTCATCCCAACCTTCAAAGAGATTAATTTTAAGGCTCACAGTGAAGGCCTCAATTAAATAGACCTGCTTTATCCAGTAAAATGACATGCTATTAAAAAAAAAAAACACAACACTATGCTACCTTCTTTGGGCTACTGTTGGCTAATAAAATTAAACTCGACTGCTTCTTTCAAATATCTCAATTTGCCATTTAGATGTGATTTTAAAGATACTCTTCCCCTTTGTTGCCATGGTAACACGTTTGGGCCCTTCCGAGTGACAGGAAAGTATCACAGGACTGGTTCGTGTTTGAACACACTGCTCCCTGGGTCTTGCCTTGCAGCGGGAGGACGGAGGAGGCTAGAATCACTGCTCTTCCCACAGTCAGGTAAACCCATGCATCAAGTCACACTCAGAGCTGGGGAAATCGCCACAGCAGGGACAGATTACCTCTTACAGTCACGATGGAGAAAGATTCAAATTCTAGCTTTAATGATCCCAGATAGAGCCTTTCTCCTCCCCACCAATGTGACATTTTGCAGACATTTTATATATCAAGGAAATATTTAATTGAAACGTGCTTCCAAGAATGCCTACAGAGCTGGCTCTAGGAATCTTCCAACATTGCTGGGGTCAATTAAAAGAACCGATCAATTGTTTTTAAAACTTTAAAATATTAAAAAAAAAAGGTGGCGGGTAAAGAAAGTGGACAAAAGTAATGTTAAATAGCATGGAGCATGACTAATGGCGCTAGCATGTTAAAATCATTGGGAAAATGTCCTTGGAAGACAAATGAATTTTCAGCAGAATAATTAACTTAATTAACAAATTTGCATGCATATTCATCAGGCTATTGAAGTCTTTCCAGCCCAGCTTGATGAGCGTTGGTGTAATAATTGTCTCATTTACATTCTGCAATCTACTACAATTTAGGGCATACAAAAAAAAGCCGACCTCTTCCCTTTGACTTTCTTTAGAACACACGCACTCCTAATAACAGGGCCATCACCCACTCAGTGGCCTTAAGTTCTGGCCTTTTGAGAGAACCACCCCACACACCCCACTCCCCGCCTGCCCCCAAGAGTGTTGACTATGGTTTCCCCAGCCCCCCAGCCTTCCTCTTCCTTTTTCTTCTCTCTCTCTCTCTCTCTCTTTTTTCGTTTTGGCCCAGGTTCACTGTTTTTGCCTCTGCTTTCTCTCCTGGGTAAATCTTGGCACCAGTTCTGACTTCAAATCTCCTGGGTCGCCAGACTGCATCATGTAAAAATTGCCATTTCCCTCTATCTCTGCAGGGCAATCTTTAAAGGCAGTAAGGTGTGACGCTCCAGACTGGCAGCTTGGCAAGATGCAGCCCATGGATACCAGCACACGGGAATCTGGACCGTTCACTCTGACAGCAGTCAGCACTGGGAACAAAAGGAACGGAGCGGGAAAAAAAGCGCAAATGTATTTTTACATATTGTGGGCATATGGCCACAAGACCAGCAGAAATATATTTAATTACCAATTGCGTACATTCATGAGAAAAACAGCGGGAAGGAAAAAAAAAAACTATGTACACAGGATATTATTCTACTTTAACTTTTCACCTCATTTTTGTTGTTTGTTTTGGTTTGACCTTTTTAGACAAAGATAAAAGGGATGTGGGTTAGAATTGCTAAGGGTTATCTGCTGTAATCCTACAAGAGATGATACAGATTTTGTTTGATGTGCTTTTCTGAATAGCATAACTTTACATGTGGAAATATAAAAGTTTTTAAAATTATTTTAATTAGAAAATAGCTTTATGAAGTATTTTGAGGGGTCTAGGAGGTCTATGTGAAATACAGTTAGACAGTCTTACTGTCCTGTTAAAATTACACTTTTGATGTTAAACATTTGTTTAGGCCTTAAAAGGAAAACACCACCTTTGAAAATTTATAGTTTTGTTTCTTCTTATAAAATCAGAACAGTTCTTAATTGCCTGCTTCTTGGCCAGCAGGCACTGTGCTAGGCAGTGGAGGGGGCAAAGAGGAACCAGATCTATTCCCTACACTCAAGAGGCTCATAGTCTGATGGGAGACAAATATACATATGTATGATCATACTACTAAGTTATTAAGTATATTAAAAGTATAACCAAAATTAAAGGTATATTTATATATATAATAAAATATGTGTAATGTAATGAGGTAGATATACTGATACAGGGACCAGAGAGAATTGACTCTTACTTTAGCCAGGGAGTTACTCACCCAGGAAGGCCAGGGATGAGTTCATTAACTCCTGGAAGTTAACGAAAAGGAGCTTTTGGTCTGAGCAAGAGTGTAGATAAATGGTATCATGGTATCTGCTGATCCTGTTGATTCTGTTTCATCAGTCATCAACCTGTTGGAAAACTGTATCTGAATCAATGTGTTAGAACTTCCCACTACCCTAATCTCTAGCAGCTGCAGAGAACGGGGTTGGACAGACACTTACTGCTACCACACATACACCTTTGAGTCATCTGGTTGCTGGGGGACTGGGCCTGATGGCTAGAGTTCAGAGCCAAAACCAGTGAGAGTCTGTGCCAATGAATCACAGGCCTCCTCCTCCGAGTGCTGGCGAGTGAGACTTCCAGCAGTAGTAGATGCAGCAGTTCCAGCATCAAGGAAGGGTTGGGAGACTTGCTATATGACCAAGTTGATAGCCAAGGACAATAGTCAGGAAGAGGAATCCCAAAGATCAAGGCAGACAGGCCTGGATCCACCGAATTAGTGGCCAGTCCTTGAGTTTCCCAGCCCTGATTCATGATACCTGGCGGGTACGCCTCTCACGTTGACAATTCTGAGAATCCTGTGGACAGTTCTCTTCTTGTTTTTGCTGGCCTCCGCAGGGTTTATTGGAAGGAGAGATATAGAAAGGGTTCCAACCCTAGGCATGTGATAAACACCAGAAGCTAGCTCCACCTTTTATGGAGCAAGTTTGGTTTATTTAGAGCTTGGCCCCAGAGAGGTCAACACCTAAGAAAGAGGTGAAGCTCATTGCAAGCCTCCAAGTGGATTCCATTTGAGCACATGAGTTGTCCTAACTAAGTAGTTGGTGAATTCAAATGTGCTTGGGTAGAAGTTGTTGTTCAGTCTCTAAGTCTCTGACTCTTTGCAACCCCAAGGACTGCAGCACGGTAGGCTTCCCTGTCCTTCATTATCTCCCAGAGTTTGCTCATATTCGTGTCCATTGTGTCAAAGATGCCATCCAACCATCTTGTCCTCTGCCGGCCTCTTCTCTTCCTGCCCTCCATCTTTCCCAGCATCAGGAGCTTTTCCAATGAGTCGATTCTTTGAATCAAGCGGCCAAAGTATTGGAGCTTCAGCTTCAGCATCAGTCCTCCCAATGAATATTCAGGACCGATTTCCTTTAGGATTGACTGGTTTGATCTCCTTATAATCCAAGTCAAGAATATTCTCTAGCACCGCAGTCCAAAAGCATCAATTCTTTGGTGCTCAGCCTTCTTTACGGTCCAACTGTCACATATACATGACCACTGGAAAAAACATAGGTTTGACTAGATGGACCTTTGTTGGCAAAGTAATGTCTCTTCTTTTAATATGCTGTCTAGGTTTGTCATAGCCTTTCTTCCAAGAAGAAAGTATCTTATGCAGTCACTGTCTGCAGTGATTTTGGAGACCAAGAAAATAAAATTTGTCACTGTTTCTATGGTTTCCCCATCTATTTGCCATGAAGTAATGTGACTGGATTCTATAATCTAGTTATTTGAATGTTGAGTTTTAAGCCAGCTTTTTCACTCTCCTCTTTAACCCATCAAGAGGCTCTCTAGTTCTTCTTCACTTTCTGCCATTAGAGTGGTATCATCTGCATATCTGAGGTTGTTAATATTTCTCCCGGCAATCTTGATTCCAGCTTGTGCTTCATCCAGCCTGGCATTTCACATGATGTACTCTACATATAAGTTCAATAAGCAGAGTGACATTATACAACCTTGACATACTCCTTTCCCAGTCCATTGTTCCATGTCTGGTTCTAACTGTTGCTTCTTGACCTGCATACATATTTCTCAGGTGACAAATAAGGTGGTCTGGTATTCTATCTCTTTAAGAAGTTTCCATAATTTGTTGTGATCCACACAGTCAAAGGCTTTAGCATAGTCAGTGAAGCAGAAATAGATATTTTTCTGGAATTCCCTTGCTTTTTGTATGATCCAATGTATGTTGGCAATTTGATCTCTGGCTCCTCTGCCTGTTCTAAATCCAGCAGGAAGTTCTCGGTTCACATACTGTTGAAGTCTACCTTGAAGGATTTAGAGCATTACCTTGCTAGCATGTGATATGAATGCAATTGTGGGATAGTTTGAACATTTTTTGGTGTTGCTCTTCTTTGAAATTGGAATGAAAATGTTAGGATAGAAGTTAAAAATGTTGAGATCATCATGGGTTAGGAGCTTGCTGTAAACTATCTTCCTATAGCCCAAAGTTAAGGTACTTTGGGAAAATAAAGAGACTGCATCAGAAGATTTCTAAAGTCCTTCATTCACCCACTCATTTATTCATCCATCCATTCATTTATTCATCAGTTTTATCCAGTATCTACTATGTGCCTCCTATTGTGCCACCTGTTGGAGATATGATGGTGAATAAAATAGACATGGTCCCTGTCTTTCCAAAGCTTCTAGTCCAGTAATGGAGAGAGGTGATCAAGCAAGCAGAGAGGACTAACTCTGTGTGAGTATAAAAGATCAAGGGAGTGCCGAATGGGAAGATCTAACCCAGAATAAAGGGACCTGGAAATTTTTCTGAAGAAAATGAGCCTAATAGATGTTTTAGTCCAGAAAAGACAGTGAGGAGACCAACAACAACCATCCATTTTGGGTTTACACTACATGATGAACACTCAAATGACTTGCCCAGGGACACTGTGTAAGAGGCAGAATCTAGATCTTACAAAGCCAAATTCTTTGTTCTTATTTACTTTGCTCTATTGTCAATATTGAAATTATTTTTAAAAAATTATTATTAAAATTGTTATTTAAAATTATTATTATTATTTATTTTGGGCCCAAAAGCTGGGCCCAAACACTTTGGGGACCAGACCATAGATTTGGCTGCTCAGTTGGCAACATGGGGTTTGGAGATTCAACTTTTCAACCAGTAGAAAAAGCCTAACTCAAACTATTGGGTAGTTGAGGGAGCTCAGTCTCTTACTTGCATAATACGAATGTTGTTTATACTCCAAATAACATATTCAAAACAACTTTCCTATTGTTTAAGTAAGTTACTCCACTGATTTACAATTTGGCTAAACCATGCACATTTAGTTGATTTTTTAAGCCCTAAGTGAAGTTATTAGGTTTTATAGACACCATATGATACTTTTTAAAGCTTGCAAAAATAAAGTAAGGATGAGGATGATACTTACTACCACAGGTCTAGAACAATGCCCTGATAAATTAGACACCTGCCTTTAAATTAATAAAATTTGTGACACCAAATACATGTATATTTACATATCTGTCTCCCAGAAGCATATGTAATATCTTAAAAGAAATGTATTTTAAAAGTTAAGATTCAAAGGAATATAAAGAAGAATTTCAGTTTAAACAGGAATATGTATATTTTTTTCTGAGCTTCCTAGAAACCAAAGCAGAAAGGGAAATGGAAAATTGCATGTTTTTCACTAACGAAAAGAAGAAAGCACATTCTTAGGGATAAAAAGTATTCACTAAGACACAAATTCTGAAAGTAATTTAATATGGACTTCACTTCTGAAAGAAGGAAGGAACAATTTACTGTGTTTGTAATGGAGTGGATTATAGTACAGTTTAAGAACTGTAATAAGATGCACCCTTTCCTTTAAACCTAGAATGGGGGAAGCATTCCTACCAAGGCACTGTTAGTGGAAAATCTGAGAACCACTACACCCTGATGCACTGATCTGGGTTCAGAATGCAGCACTGATTAGTCAGTTTGGTTATGTATTCATGAGGCAAACATTTGTTGATTACCTGATTTCTTCCATTCATGTTTCTAGGGCTGGAATTTAGTGATAAAAAGAAAAAGGATCCCTGCCCACAGTTCAGATTAAAATGATTCTAGTACATTAATATAAAATTTTATAGTTTTAATTGTCCCAATGATGTATGATGCTTGACTTACAGGTTAATCAACTTACATGATGCTTTATGAAAAAGTGTTTTCATACATTATTATAATCTAAGCATCCTTATTGGGATGTTCCAGGTATAACTGTACCTTCAGATTTAGACTGATATTCCTGGTTACAGAGTCTTGATATGTCATGAAAGTATTGCTTGTGTGTACATTTTTCTGTTAGAAAGGATATGCTTGGGGCCTGTTTCAGAACTTAGTAAGAAAATCTGCTCGTTAATGCCACAAATGACCTTAACATACCTTCATATGTTTAAGACTTGAATGTTATACTGAGTGACACTTGGTTTCATGAACATCTTACTTTTCTTTATACCCCATAAAGTATGGCAGGATTTTTGGCAAATAGTAGGATCCTTGTGTGAGGCAATGCTAGGAAATACTAATAACTGTTCAGTGATAACCACTTGTTGGTATCTCAGTGTGAAGATTGCTAGTCATATGGTCCACTCAGGCTCTCAGGCCCTTTATTCTCCTTCCTCAGCATGCCTGTTATGCACAATGGGTGAAGAATCCTGCTTTTTTTCCAGTTAATTAACCCATAAGCTAATGATACTGTTCTATCTTTGGCTAATTCAGAGCAACCTCCACCTGTCTGTCTCCTGTCTATAAGAAGGAAGTAGCTGTACGCATCCACCAGTGCGGGCAGGCAACGTGCTGGGTGGGGTGGCCATCTCAACCTAGCTTGCCCATGACTTTCTTGGTTTTAGTGCTGAAAGTCCCAAGTTCTGATAACCACCTCATATCTAGGCAAATAGAACTGGGATTGGCTACCTCAAGTGCAAGGAACCATCTGAACAAACAAAAAACAACAAATGAGCATCTCCATCGCTGAGTAAGGGGGCGTAGGTAACACTGGGTGCCTTGGTTTGGATTCCCCCAAGGGTCTGTTAGCAGCAGAGAAGAGTTAGGGTGTGGAGCAGCTGTGTGGAGCCTCAGCGCCATAAGGGCGGATCATTGGAATGCGATGCAATGTTGGCCTGCCATGGAGAGGAAAAGGAAACAGGTGGCTCAGCTTGGCTTGTGTTTTTAAAGTCAATCCAGTGTCTTTCAGTGTGGCTATGAGGCTGCTGGGACAGTTCTCCATATTCTTCAGTTCCCATAGGCAACCTCATAAGAAATCCAGTTAATGGAAAAAATCTGGGTGTCCCTGTCTACCTGACTATTTTATATGTTTGAAACATATATTTATACGTTTGAAATTGCTTCTTACCTTTCTAATTTAAGCTACAATATTTAAATTCCATTCATATTTTTTATTCTTACAAATATTTTGAATAGGTCTCATTTACTATGTTCTTTCTCATTCTGTTGTTTTGCCTTTTAGAACTGGTTTATTTGTTTATTTAATTTTTCCACCTTTGTTGATGTATAATTGTCAAATAAAACTGTAAGGTATTTAAAGTAAAGATATGATTAAAGTAAGATATGATTATTTTATATAAGTATAAATTGTGTATTTTACAACTTTAACAATAATTTTATTCAAGATATAAAGACTCATAGATTTAATTTATCCTTTTCAAGTCCTCCTGCCTAACAGGCCTTGGGTAAAGGGAATAGAAGAGTGCTGGATTTAGGGAAAGATACAGATTTAAATCTTGGCCCTGAAATTTACTGTAGATGTGTTCAGGAGCAAGTTACTCAATATCTGTGAATCTTAAATAGGGATAATAATTATTATTAACAATAATTTTATCATCATTATGGTTGTTGCCCCACAAGAAATAAGACTGTGAAATCCTTTCTTTGCACCCATCCCTGCCTCCACATACAGTCTATAAAAGATTGAGGTTCATCATATTAAAAAAAAAGATCTAATAGTAAAAAGAAAAGAATAAGAGCCAAAAACATGTGAAAGGGATAAGAGTTAAGTTAAGAAAGCCTATTATAATTAAGCTAAAACCCTACTGGCAAGCTTCTTGGAAACAAAGGCAAAACACCATAGTCATATCCTGCTGCTGCTGCTGCTAAGTCGCTTCAGTCATGTCTGGCTCTGTGTGACCTCATAGGCGGCAAGTCATATCCTACTCCAAGAAAATAAAATATAAAATCTTACAAAGTAATAAATATTATTTTAATTATAATATGAATTATTACAGCATTCTATCAGAAACTGTGAAATGCACAGTAGAAATTTTATCATAGAGAAGAGCCTCTGTGTCCTACTTCTACTGACTGTAAATTAAAAGCAAAGAATGTAGGATTGTGTTGAAGGTTCCTTGAAGGCATTCTGTGGAGAGCTGAGAGAAGATAGTCCACACATCTGTTTGCAAATAAAATGAAGAAATGCATCAGGATAACCTAAAGTAGTTAGAGAAATTTGTTTGCTTTATGTTCTTTCTCTAATCATTTTCCAGTGTGAGTTGTCATGGTTTACCTTGATATTACATCAGCTTTTTAACTGGTCTTCTTGGCTCCAGTCTTGCCCGTCTTGACTCCTTTTTGCCCATCTTGACTCTATACTACGGCCCCAGCAGTATTTCTGGAACTGTCATTGTGTTACCTCCGGCTTTATTTCCATAATCTATTCCTAAATTATTTCAGTTTCTCAAATATACCACATATGTGCCCTCTGTACTTTCTTCTTTGTCTGGAATAGCCATATCTGTTAACAAACTCCGTTCCTCCCCACCCCTCACAAAATTGCCAATACTCATCCGCTAGAAGTCTGATCAGATGTGGCTGCTTCCACCCTGACATCCTGAACCTCCTTTTCCTGAATTAGTTTCCCCTTCTCTGTGTTCCTCAGCACACCACTACATACTATTGTTACTCTGTGTTTACTTGACTAGACCTCCCATTAGACTGAAGATGTGTACGTCTGGAATGTCATTGTCAGAATTTCAGTGAGCTTTCAGTGTTAGCAGGGCCCTAGCACGTCGTAGAGGCCTCAGATGATAAAGAAATGAATGTGTGAGCTGATAGAGGCCTTCAAACCAACAGTCACTGTCAAGGTCATTGCCAGTGGACATTTTCCCAAACTGGGTCTCATGAAACACTGCTTCTGAGAGATATCAGTAGGAGTCCTGGACTAAAGACTTCTATGATTAAGAATGTAGAAAATGTTGTATATTTTATCTCTCAAAAATTCCCCATTTTTATTAGAACATTAAAGTTTCTGCTGTATTTTTCAATTAATACAGTTTACTATTTATGTTTCTTCTACTTTTGGGGTATTTTGTGTGAGTGCACACAGTACCTGCTGGAACTAATCCCAGGCAACAACACTAGAGGCACTACAGGATTTTACTTTAAGAATGAAGCAGGGATGCGTTTGTCTCCACAATTACTTATGTCATTCTGTAAAGGTTGAGCCAATGCAGTAAGACCTAATAGGAAAAAGATAGGAAGGAAAAAGAATCAGCAATAGCACAGCAAGACAAAAATGACTATTTTGCAGATAATATGAATCAACTTCAAAAAGATAAGAAAATTAACTGGGAAAGTCCATTCACTAACAAGAAATGTAAGTGAGGTTAAGAAAGAAAATGACTATATGTACTACATAAATGGAGAAGGAAATGGCAACCCACTCCAGTATTCTTGCCTGGAGAATCCCATGGACTAGAGAAGCCTGGCAGAATACAATCCATGGGGTCGCAAAGAGTAGGACACGGCTAAGTGACTGATGCTTGCAACTTCTAACTATATAAATTGTGGTGATAAGCTCAGGAAATATTATGCACAAAGAAAAGAGCCCTCATCAACAAATATAACAAAATATAATGAACTAGGAATAAAATTCATGTAAATATATATTATTTAAATAGTGCAAATTAAAAAATTAATATAAAGATAGTCCATAAGTCAAGAGATGTGCTATATTTCTGAATGAAATCATTCAGTGTTGTAGGATATACCAAGATATTGATTGAACATAATGTTATTTAAAAATCTCAATTTGGAATTTGATGAAATGTTTCTAAAGTTCAGCTGGAAGATAAATGGGTAAAAATAGCCCAAAGTGTAATTAAGAGCAATTAGGGGAAACCGGCAATATTAGTTATTTAAATATATTAAAAGTTTTAAGTCTCAAAACCATACTGTACCATGCAAGAATAATACAAAAGCCACTAGAATAATTCAAAAGTATAATTCAAAAGATTCTATAAAACTAACGACAATGCAAAATAAAGGTAGAACCGTACATAAATGTAGTATTGGGTGATGTTTTTGCATGAATTGGACAACAATTTAAAAATTAAATTTAGTTCCTCATTTCATACTATATACAATTTCCAGATGGAGTAAGGATTTAAATGGAAAGAAACAACACACAGGAGAACCCAGAGAAAAATAAAGAAATTTTGTTTGCTTTTTAATTAATAGCTGCTATTTTTTAGAGTTTTTTACAGAAAATTGCACAGAAAGCACAGGGCTTCCATATGCCCCTCCCCACTCTTCCACCCACAGCTGCTCCTATTCACAGCATCTTGCACTGGCACATCTGTCATCACTGATGACCCCACATTAGTACATTATTATTAACTAAGTCCATATAGAGTTTACATTAGGGCTCACTCTTTGTGTTGTATAGTTATTAGGATTTTGATAAATTCTCTAAGCCATGTATCCACTATTATAGTAGAATACAGGTAGTCTCACAAAAATTCTCCTAAGCTGCACCTGTTCATCCCTCTTGATCCCCTGGAAACCACCGATTTTTTTTTTTTTTTACTACCTATATAGTATTGCCTTTTCCCAGTGTGTCAATTAGTTGAAATTACACAATATGTAGCCTTTTCAGACTGACTTCTTTCATTTAACAATATAAATTTAAGATTTTCCCAAGTCTTTTCATGATTTAAAAGCCCATTTCTTCTTACTGCTAAAGAATATTCCATTTCACAGTTGTACCATAGTTTATTTCTCCACTTACCTATTGATGGACTAGATATTTGCAAAGGAATATTTGTCTTATTCATTAAAAACAAAACACAACATTTATTGAGAGGCTGCCATGGGCCAAGCCTTTTCTTGAGTCTTGGGATTTATCAATGAGCTAAACATGCAATGGTCTTTGTTTTGGGGAAGATTCTATGAACGAGAGGAGACAAACACGCAGAAAATAAAGAAGAGAAAAATAAATAGATAAATTTTAATATATAGAAGAATGTGGTAACTGCTATGACAAAATATAAAAAGACTAAAAGGAATTGGGAGTTGGGGTGCTATTGAGGGCAGGCAGCTTGTGACAACTGTGAATAGGGTGTCAGAGCCCCATAAGAAGATGATGATAACACCCAGAGTTGGGGGAGGTCAGTATAAACAGATAGTCTGTAAGTGTTAAACTTACTACTAACAAAAATGGCAGAATTAAGCAATGCTATAATATTTCACTTATTAAATTGGCAAAAGCTTTAAAAAGTACAGGGTCAGTTATGCTGAGATTTCATACAGTAGGAAGTATTAACTTCTATAATCTTATTGATTATAGGAAATGGTACAATATGGAATTTGGAGTCTTAACAATGTTTAAACATAGTCATCCTACATCTACAAATGCATGGTAAAAAAGTAGTTGGGATGCTCACAAAATTGGTGTAAAAGTTATTTAATTCTAATTTTAAATTTGGGAATAACTACAATTTCTATAATGGAGACACAATCAGAAATTATTATGGTACATTCAATTAATGTAATGCTATGCCATCTTTAAACATAATGAAATCATTTTTGAAGAATGTTTAATGATTTGGGAAAGTGCTTATGCATAGAAAATGTTCCAAAAGAACTATACCAAATGTTAGCAGTAGTTATAAACCTCGGGTGGTGGGATTATGGATGCTTAAAAATAACTTCTTTTTGATATTTATGTATTATGCATTATAAAATCATGCATAATACATATATGTTATAAAATACATTATTAAAAATGAAAATTACAGAAAAGTGAAAAAAATCAAAATGATTTTGGCTTATTTCTCCTAATTCTAATTGTTGTTTTACTTTCTTCTTCTTGGATTAATTATCGCTTGTCCTTTCACTTTGTTCCTTTCTCTGTCCCTCTTTTCCTGCTTCTGTCTCCTCCTCCAGCTTCTGCTGCTGCTTCTGATGTTCATGGGTCAAGCTGCTGCTGCTGCTAAGTCGCATCAGTCATGTCCAACTCTGTGCGACCCCATAGACGGCAGCTCACCAGGCTCCTCTGTCCCTGGGATTCTCCAGGCAAGAACACTGGAGTGGGTTGCCATTTCCTTCTCCAATGCATGAAAGTGAAAAGTGAAAGTGAAATCGCTCAGTTGTGTCTGACTCTTAGCGACCCCATGGACTGTAGCTCACCAGGCTCCTCCGTCCATGGGATTCTCCAGGCAAGAGGACTGGCGTGGATTGCCATTGCCTTCTCTGCATGGGTCAAGAGGTATTCACATATTTTATTCCCTGCCAGCTTACACTCCTGAAAGGCAACTATAATTTTACCCACTCTCTTTACCTTCACCAGCACTTTACATACAACTTAACTTTCCTGTTTTTGCTATTTGGATCAATTAAGAGTTATGTCTTGTTTTGAATTGCATTTCTCTAATTTCTAGTGAGACTGAACTTCTTTTTGTGTTCTTAGTTATTTGGGCTTTGCTTTCTGTGAATTCAGTCTCCAGATCCTTTGCCCATTTTCTGGGTGGGTTGTTCATTCAGTTACTCCCCCCTCCCTCCCTTCTCCCTCCCTCCTCTCCTTCCTTCCTTCTTCCTTGCTGATTTGGAGGCATTCCTTACTGTTCTGGATGGCAATCTCTTATACATTTAAGCAATTCAAATATTTTCTCTCAGTTTATGCCTTTCCTGTGAACTTTGCTATGCTGTCCTCTTTAGAAGAAATTCTTGAATATTGATCCAACAGTCTTTACCTGACTCACCAAAACATTCATGTAGACTACTATTTAGATCATCAGTTGATCTTTGCATTTTTGTACCCATCATTTTTTCTTTCCATTTCCATTTTTATCGTTTCCCTCTTTGTTCTATAATGAATTCTCAAGTTTGTCCTCTATATTACTTATTCAGTATGTCAATGCCAATTCTGCTATTTCTGCTTTAAGCAAGGGCTTCATTCTGCCTTTTGAAAATTTCCTTTCCATATAGCCATGTCTTACTTTAGTAAACCCTACTTTCTTCTCATCTTATTCCTTATAGTTCTATTTTATCACTAACCTTCTTTTTCCATTTCATCGCATCATCTATTGAAATAAAATAATTTCTTTTGCTTATATAAGCAAAAATGTCTAGAGTTATCCTTTTTTTCTGAACCTTTCAGAGAGTGTTACCTTTCTCTTAATTTCCCTTACTTTTCAGCTTGCTCCATCCTTCCCAGGGAAGCCAGCGGGAGGGTAACCCAGCCCCTGTGCTTTGACCACTTCTGTAGTGGCTAAATCTCCTTCCTGGAGTCACAGATGGAAGGTAGGTTGGTGAGCCCAGCACCTCACACGTTTCCTGTCTAGTTCTGCTCCCTCAGACAGAAATGGGATCCCCTCCTACGTCCATCGTCGGCACTCAAGCACATGAAACAGATGGACTGCATGGAAAACTATAGCCCTGGTTTTACTGCTTCTATTTCTATCTTCTCCCAGGCCTATTTTGTTTTATTTATGGAGACTACTATGCTGGTAGCCCACAACCTAAGTCTTGTCCAGGTGTTTTCTGAAGAGTTGAAGTGTCTGGATGTAGATAGGGGCGAGGCGGGGGGTGAGTGAAATGAGAAATTACCATCTGGCTGCCCTAAAAAATAACATGAGCTCCGTGAAGGGCTAGATGACTAGTTTTTTGGTGAGTACAGTTCATGTGTTTCTCAACTAAGAATCATACAGTGGAGGAGATACAAAAGATTTTTCTTCTTTCTTTCAGGTGTACTTTTAAAATTTTATTTTCTTAAGAAACAAAACTTGCTGTGTCCCTTGTTGTGGAGTGATGCTTGTGAGTCTGGTTATAGGGACATTAAAGCTAAATTCTCCTGGTATTTGGAAACAAGCTCATTGTTCTAATTTTCACGGATGCGATGAATTTTTATTGTTGTGTGTCTTTAGAGATATTTTAATGAGGCATTGAGAAAGGTATCACTTAAAGTTGATTCATTTATTTAAGAAACTACAGTTTCATTTTTGTCTTGGGGCAACAGTGATTCTGCACAGAAAATTCCTCAAGACAACCTAGGACAGGTCAGGCTACTTCTCAGAGAATAACAGGCTGGAAACTACACCCAGTATTTGAGCAAACAATTCTTGATGAAAGAGAAATATTTGCTTGAGACTTTCTGAAGTTTAATATTAATAATGTCCACTTCCACCATATAAAAGCTTCAATATGACTTCTCCTAAAGGCATGAACTTTAGAGACATTGCATATTGAGGAATCCATTCTAGTAGATAAAAATATAGAAATGAATAAAATCTAGTTGTATAGATACAGAGTGACAGAAGAGAGCAAAGGATAATATAAATGGGATCCATAACACCTGAGGAGTGCTATATGGTTTAGCATGGTGTTCTGTGGATGTACTCATTTGGCAGTTTTTTGTTTGGGTGCTGAAGGTCAAAGAAAAACAATAGATCTTAACAGTCCTTATTTCAACATGAGAAGTACACCGGCTGTGTATAAGGTTGCCAAATGAAATAAAACTTGCTCAGTTAAATTTGAATTTCAGATAAACAATGAATAATTTTTTTTAGTATGCCCCAAATTTACAGGATTTGCAAAAGGTGGTGTCTGAACATTTTTAGTGATTTCTTGAATATATCAAAGTGTGGAGGCTGAGGAGCCCAGGTAATAGAGTTTGGTGTCTTCCCCACTGTCCCCACCCTCATGGAGGAAAGGAGGGTGTGTTTTCTTCTATAAACCTCTCCTGAGAAAGGCCTGAAGAACCTGCAGCCTAGAGATAGTGGGAGCTGGTGAGATTATGTGCCTGGTAGACTCAAGTTAAAGGCTGGAGGGGGCCATTTGCATTGTGATGATCAAGCAGGAAAGGGTGTGCTGAGAGCAAGCTGAGCCTCCCTGGAGGGCGGGACAGAGGGGCCTGTTTCTCATGGACTGGACATGAGTCTCCTGACAGGGGCTGGATCTGCAGTTTATTTGAAAACGAACTCCACTCAGGAGGGCTTCCTTCCAGATGAGGAGACTTGGGCAGGAAGAGACCTCCCAGTTGGAGGCACTGAGGAAGCGCTATAAGGTGCCGTCTGGAGGAGAATTGAGGGAGGTCAAGGCTGATGCTCCCAGGAAGAACTTTCTGTGGGACTTATGGATGCGTCCCAGAGAAGTAACCCTCTAAAGGCCAGGGAGCAGCACTGGAGGGCATTCATTCCAACATGTATTCATCCACTGTTTATCAGAGATTTGTGCTACATGCTCGGTAGACACGGTTCTCTGTCCTTTGAAAACAGCAGAGAACACAGTAGACACAGACGCTTGCTCTTAGGGACCAAAGAGTTGCAGACAAGGGCTAAACATGATGAGTACATAAACAATAGAGTATGTTAGAAAGTAATGATTGCTATACTCGTCTTAGAGCAGAGCCTGGGTCTTGGGAGTGCCAGGGGTGCTGAGGGGCAGGCATTCATTTGTGAGGTAAGTACTGATTGGAGTGCTCAGGGCTCCTAGTGGAAGTCTAGCATATCTTATGCGATATATCAAGTGAACATGCATTTAGTTCATTTAAAATCACCAGGAATAAATTAATGCATATGACCAGCGGTCATAGATCATTCTTAAACATCTTTTTAATTGGCCTAAAGACAGTACAGTCAGTGAAAAACAAACTTCCCCAGTCAGAACTGTCATTTCTTATAGAGAAAGCCAAGTGAAAGTGAAGTCGCTCAGTCGTGTCCGACTCTTTGTGACCCCATGGACTGTAGCCTACCAGGCTCCTCCATCCATGGGATTTTCCAGGCAAGAGTACTGGAGTGGGCTGCCATTTCCTTCTCCAGGGGATCTTCCTGACCCAGGGATCAAATCTGGGTCTCCTGCTCTGCAGACAGATGCTTTACCATTTGAGCCACCAGGAAGCCCAACAGAGACTCAAAAGAAAAAGTTGGGGAAAAAGTAAAGGTCAAGCTTTCCTTTATGGTTCCTCCACCTACCTGGCTCCTGGCTAAGATAAGAAGGGATATGAGTGGACAGAGAATGAAGATGAAAGATCGTATTCTATCAGAAATGGAAGAGAAATAATAGAAAGAATGACCTAGAAAAGGGGGAAGGTGGCAGTAAAAAAAGACCAAAAATTATAAAGGCAGATTTGAATGAGAGTTGAACAGGAAAAAGAATATATGTAAAGTATTTAAACAGCTTTTCAGTTATTTTAGTTTATCAAAATAGTGCTTCCTTGAATATAATTCTGTGCCAAGTCTGACTTCAAAGTTAGAGAGCAATCTCAGTTTCTGCATGTTACCAAAGGTCATAGCAAAATGGCTTGAAAGAGTTGGAGATCACCAGGAGCATGTGCAAATGAAATGCAGATATACCATCAACAATAACAGACTAAGTGTAGATGGACCAACAAGGTAGATTTTATAATATAGGGTGACATAAAAAAAGGAAAATGATTAATATTGTAACACCATGGCAATAATTAAACACACACATAAAATAGCTACTCTCTAATTTTATGCAACATGACTTCTACAGAGATATATTGAATATAGATTCAAAGGTTAAATAATGAATATAATAGAGTGGTAAGGAAAGGAAAGGAATTAGGAGTGGAAATGGGGGAGGAACCACATTGAACAGCCAGTGATATTGCCCCACGTTGGAGCCTGTGGGTAGTATAACTGACCATGTCTCATCAGGCAGGGCCACTCCCCATGCTGCTCCAAGGCACAAGTACTTTGTAAGTGTAGGCTGCCTCTTCTTGATTCAAATGAATCAAGTGTGTAGCCTAGTGTGCTCCTCTGTAATCCCATATATCAAGTGAAAAGCAGTGAGGTATCTGGGTTGCCAGTGCAATTCTCTGAAACCAGCAGGGTGAGCCTAGAACATGGTTTTATAATACCAAAATGTATGATAAATTCTAATTTTAATAGTAGCTCTCTAGTGGGCATCCCTTTTCTGGTGATCAAGGAGAGGCTGGAAAGAAGATCAGACAGGCTCTGGAAAGCCCCACCAGACCCCTTCCATTTAGCACTTTGCAAATGCCCTACACTGCACGGACTTCTGTAGAGGATGATGGTGAGAAAAATACACTGGGTTTCAGCTCCAAAATTCCTCAGGGAACCATAAGGCCAAGGTTATGTAGCTGAAGCAAAGAGCAAGATTCAACAATTATACAGGTTTTTTTTTTTTTTTTCCTGGTAGTTTAGGAAGTCTGGGTGAATATTTCAAACAAAATATATTCATTGATCTTTTTCTATGATTGAAAGAATCCTACATCAACCAAGCCTTTATCTAACCCTTTTTAAAGATGAGAATTGGCCCCTGTGTTGATCATTTCTCAGCCTCCTACTTTTCCTTCAGTGTGGAAAACAATAGCATATAGCAGTTAAATGTGCAGGCTCCAAAGCCATGCTGCTTGGGTGAGACCTCCAACAAAGAGTATCAGCTGAATACCATGGTAGCGGAGAAGTGACTACTTGAAAGAAAAAGAATAAAAGGAGAGGTGTCTTAGTCCACTTGGGAAGGCTGCTATTATAGAACACAATAGAAAGAGTTGTATAACAACAACAGGAGTTCATTTCTCACAGTTCTGGAGCCTGGGAGGTCCAAGGTCAAGATGCTGGTGGATTTAGGGTCTGGAGAGTCTGTGCTCTGGTCCACAGACAGTGCCTTCTCACTGTTCCCTCACGTGTGGAGGGGTCAAGTACGCTCTCTGGAATCTCTCTTAGAAGCAAACTCTAGTTGAACAATATGGGTTTGAATTTTGTGGGTTCAAATCACTTATGCACAATTTTTTCAACCAATAAATACATACTACAGCGCTACACAACCTGTGGTTGGTTGAATCTTTAGTTGTGGAACTGTTGACACAGAGAGATAACTAAATTTATAGGCATATTTTTGGTTTCTAATCAGTTCTCTGGACTCATTCTTTCATCTTTATTCCAGTAGGTTGTGAGCAAGCCCATATAACTGCCATGTAAAACAATTCAAATCCAAGGGCTGGTTTTTCTTGATCACGGACTTGGGTGGCAAATTATAGCTGTGAATGTGATATTTTATTTCCTATACCAAATCCTTCCTCTTGATCTCATGTAGCTGAGTGTTTCTCTAGGATCTCTCTTGATATTTACTTCCTCTTGAGAAATCTGTATGCAGGTCAGGAAGAAACAGTTAGAACTGGCCATGGAACAATGGACTGGTTCCAAATGGGAACAGGAGTACGTCAAGGCTGTATATTGTCACCCTGCTTATTTAACTCCTATGCAGAGTACATCATGAGAAACGATGGACTGGAAGAAACACAAGCTGGAATCAAGATTGCCGGGAGAAATATCAATAACCTCAGATATGCAGATGACACCACCCTTATGGCAGAAAGTGAAGAGGAACTAAAAAGCCTCCTGATGAAAGTGAAAGAGGAGAGTGAAAAAGTTGGCTTAAAGCTTAACATTCAGAAAACGAAGATTATGGCCTCTGGTCCCATCACTTCATGGGGAATAGATGGGGAAACAGTGGAAACAGTGTCAGACTCTATTTTGGGGGCTCCAAAATCACTGCAGATGGTGACTGCAGCCATGAAATCAGATGACGCTTACTCCTTGGAAGAAAAGTTATGACCAACCTAGATAGTATATTCAAAAGCAGAGACATTACTTTGCCAACTAAGGTCCATCTAGTCAAGACTATGGTTTTTCCTTTGGTCATGTATGGATGTGAGAGTTGGAATGTGAAGAAAGCTGAGCACCGAAAAATTGATGCTTTTGAATTGTGGTGTTGGAGAAGACTCTTGAGAGTCCCTTGGACTGCAAGGAGATCCAACCAGTCCATTATGCAGGAGATCAATCCTGGGATTTCTTTGGAAGGAATGATGGTAAAGCTGAAACTCCAGTATTTTGGCTACCTCATGTGAAGGGTTGATTTATTGGAAAGACTCTGATGCTGGGAGGGATTGGGGGCAGGAGGAGAACGGGACGACAGAGGATGAGATGGCTGGATGGTATCACGGACTCGATGGATGTGAGTCTGAGTGAACTCTGGGAGATGGTGATGGACAGGGAGGCCTGGCGTGCTGCGATTCATGGGATCGCAAAGAGTCGGACACGACTGAGTGACTGAACTGAACTGAACTGATTTTATGTGGTCTTTACGGTAGAGTACCTAGGAGAATGGTCTTTCAGAGTTATAATTTAATTATTGAATTTAAAACAAGGTGATAAGCTTGTGTGGTTCATATTCAAAAAGTGTAAAATAATAGGCAGTGAAAATTGTCTCTCTATTCCTATTCCATCCCCTAGTTACCCATTCCCCTCTTAAAGGAAGCATGAAGCAGTATTATTGAGTTTTTAATGTATATTTAAAGATATAAAGGATACATATACAAGTAAAGAAGTCACACACACATATACACACATAAGCAGATGCACATATTCTTTGTTCTTTTTTTACGTAAATAGTAGATACCATATGCCTCTTCTGATCTCTTATTTTCTTCTTTAACTATATATCTAGGAAATTATACCATAACAGTACATAAAATTTTTATTTTATTTCTACTTTTAGACTGAAGTAAATATACATTCTATGTATGTATGTATATATGCACAAATAAAATAATTATACAGTTCAGTGAATCTTAGTGTGAATGCATATGTGCTATCAAAATTTGGATCAGGAAATAGGGTATTATTGATGTAAACACACTAGAAGGCCCTGTTAGCAGGTATCCCAATTACTGCTATCTCTTCTACCACTGTATCTGTTAGATACACTCCAAAACTAAGTGGCTTCAGACAACAGTCACTTACAATTCTGTGGGTTGGCAATTGGGTTCAGCTCAGCTGGGAAGTTCTCTTGATCTGGATATGGTTCAGATAATCTTAAAGGGGCCACAGAGATTTATTCCTGCATCAGAAGGTGGCTGCTAGATTGCCTGGGGGCAGGTTGGCTAGAGTGTCAAGGTTTTCCTCCATATAATCCCCACATCAAGCCAACTGAGGCTTGTTTTCCTGGTGGCAGGATTGCAACAGTAGCGGGAATAGAAGTTGCAAGATTTCTTCAGGCCTCAGCTCAGTTCTATGAGCTTCCCCAATGGCTCAGCAGGTAAAGAATCTGCCTGCACACAGGAGACTTGGAGATGCCAGTTTGATCAGTGGGTCAGGCAGATCCCCTGGCGGAGGAAATGGCAACTCACTCCAGTATTCTTCCTTGGAGAATCCCATGGACAGAGGAGCCTGGTGGGCTATAGTCCAAAGGGTCGAAAGAGTCAGATATGACTGAGTAACTAACACACACCATCTCAATATCAATAC
This sequence comes from Nanger dama, assembly GCA_917880005.1. Lineage (NCBI taxonomy): Eukaryota > Metazoa > Chordata > Mammalia > Artiodactyla > Bovidae > Nanger > Nanger dama. The sequence goes on from CAKJTW010000022.1 coordinate 32,757,178, forward strand.
ACTTTGTCACATTTTATCCATCAAAGCAAGTCACAAAGCCAGTCTAGTTTCAAGGGGCGAGATGCAAGGGTCTTCAAATTATTGAAGCCATTTATTTTACTATTTTTTACATTGGAGGATAATTGCTTTACAATAGTGTTGGTCTCTGCCAAATATCAACGTGAATCAGCCATAAGTATACTTGTGATCTTCCTCTTGAACCTCCTTTTCCCACCTCCTACCCCATCCCACCCATCTAGGTTGTCACAGAGCATCAATCTGAACTCCTTGCATCATACAGAAAATTTCCACTGTAAATCTATTTCTATGATCAACCAAAATCACCATTAATAGGTTTTGCCTGGTTTTGATTTTTATATAAATGAAATCATATATTATGTACTATTTTTGTTTTTTTATTCAACATTTTCAGTTGCTGTGTGTAGCATTAATTTTTATTTTTTCATTGTTGTGTAGTATTTTTAAAGAATACACTATGGTTTATCCAATCTGCTATTGCTGGACATTTGATATATTTACCTACTTTAGCTTATTATGAATAGTACCAGTATAATATTTTTGTCTGTGTCTTTTCGGGAACATATATACACATATTAAGAAGCCATTTTCTCTGTGTAATCAAGTCCTCTGTATACTTCAGATCAATTCACAAAACAAAACAATGCAGTTTTCTCAAGCAACAAAGCAGGATTTGGCTACTAATTGAAATATACAGAATAAGTTTTGTCTGGCATTATTAATGGAGGAAGGACCCTCACACACACGGCTTCATGCTCTATAGTATTGTACTGTTGGTGGTTGAGAGAATTCAGAAAAAAACAGTTATCTGCTCAAAGTTTTATAATTTGCCTTTTAGGGAGAAAGGTGCCAGGTCGAAATGAAGACTCTGAGTATTTTCTCCTCTTGCCAAAAATTTCTTGATTGGCTCTTCTTCACTCCCATCACTACTCATTACTTTTCAACAAGCACCCCTCTCTTAATGCATACTTTGTCTCAAAAAAACAAAACCAAAAACAAAACCCAGGCAAGAATCTGCCAAACTTCCCTTATCTGAATGCATTATGCCTCTTAGACTTTACAGGTAACTCTGACAGTGCTCAGGGAATGAGATGATGAATAAACAAATGGGCTGAAAAATCAGAGTTGTAAAATTGGCAGCAGTAAGATAAGCAAGCAGCAAAAACTGGCAATGGTTAAGTAAGCAAACAGTAGTGTCAAAATGGCTGAGCTCAAACAGGCCTCCTTAGAACTTTCTGGCTTTGTGGAGAAAACCAAACGAAGGGCACTTCTTGTGGGATTTAGTCATAAGACTAATGTCAGGCAAAGTTTCATGTGTTTCATGGTTGGCTGGGTTTTGTCGTGTCTTTGCATAGGTCCTACCCACATTTTTTAATAGCACTCACTGGTTTTGCATATGGTAAAAGTTAAATAAATGGTGGATCAGAGAGTCCTGAAGAAAGATTGTCATTCTTCATGTCAGTCACTCCATACTGGTCTCCTTGTTCCTCTTCAAGTGTACAAAGCACTTTCCCACCTTAGTTTGAACATTTTTTTCTCTCTGCCTAAAGTAACCTTCCCAAAATACTTAGAGTGTTTTTGCCCCTCATTTATTTAGGTTTCTAGACAGAGAGGTCTTCCCTACTGCCCTTTTCTAAACTATCTCACAAAACGTACTATCCCGTTACCCCACTTATTCTTCTTCATGGTTCTTGATTCTTGGCACTATGTTAAATGTTTATTGATATATTTATCTGTTCACCAAACTTTCAAGTTGGGAGTCTTATCTTTATGCTTTGTTAGCACCTCTACGGTGCTACCTGAAACACTCCGGACACAGTATGTTAAATCTCTCACGTTTCAAATGCCAGACACTGGCTTGTGAGGAAGGCACTGAACTCTTCACTGCTGCATCTCATTTACACGTGGAGCCCCTTCTGTGGGCCACGAACAACTCAGGATGCTGGAAACAAGCTGCACTCCCCTTCTCTGCTTTGGTTTTCTTCATAGCACTTCTTACTTTCTAGCATGTTATGATTTCTATACTCTCTGTCTCTTTCCCTGTCTCTCAGAATGTAAATTCCACTAGGGCAGATATTTTTCTCTCTTTTGTCTGCTGTCATATTCCAGAACCTAGGATTGTGCCTGGTATGGAGAACATGCTTCAGTTCAGTTTGTTTCAGCCTATCAGTTGTGTCTGACTCTTTGTGACCCCATAGAGTGCAGCACGCCAGGCTTCTGTGTCCATCACCAACTCTTGGAGCTTGCTCAAACTCAGATCCATTGAGTCATTAATGCCATCCAACCATCTTATCCTCTGTCGTCCCTATCTCTTCCTGTTCCTTCCCAGAATCAGAGTCTTTTCCAGTGAGTCAACTCTTTAGCATCAGGTGGCCAAAGTATTGGAGTTTCAGCTTCAACATCAATCCTTTCAATGAATACTCGGGACTGTTTTCCTTTAGGATTGACTGGTTTGATTTATTTGCAGTCCAAGGGACTCTTTTAAGAGTCTTCTCTAACACCACAGCTCAAAAGCATCAATTCTTCAGGACTCAGCTTTCTTTATAGTCCAACTCTCACATCCATACATGACTACTGGAAAAACCATAGCTTTGACAGGTAGATGGACCATTGTCGGCTAAGTAATGTCTCTGCTTTGTAATATGCTGTCTAGGTTGGTCTTAGCTTTTCTTCCAAGGAGCAAGCATCTTTTAATTTCATGGTTGCAGTCACCATCTGCAGTGAATTTGGAGCCCAAGAAAATAAAATCTCTCACTGTTTCCACTGTTTCCCCATCTATTTGCCATGAAGTGATGGGACCTGATGTCATGATCTTAGTTTTCTGAATGTTGAGTTTTAAGCCAACTTTTTCGCTTTCCTCTTTCACTTTCATCAAGAGGCTCTTTAGTTCTTCTTCACTTTCTGCCATATAGGTGGTGTCATCTGTGTATCTGAGGTTATTAATATTTCTCCTGGCAACCTCGAGAAAACTCTTGGTAAATATTTATTGAAGAAATGAATGGGAACGAGCTGAACCTCTGTGCTTTTTAAAAAAGATACTTCTCTATATTCAATAAGTTAATATTATTCCATTTGGTATATTTTGCTCATTTCTTCACAACATTTTAATTTTTTCACTTTTATACTCATTTCTTATAGATTTGAGCTTCTCTTCTGTTCAAAAGAAAAGAGCTGTTACCTAAAAATGTGTTTAAATTATCTCCTGATATTGTTTGCAGCTAAACCAGCTTCATTAAAACACACATGGGTGCGCGCGCACACACACACACACACACACACACACACACCACCACCACCACCACCACCATCACCACCACCACCAAGCAATGCATTGTAATTTTATAGCAATTTTCGTAGTTTGTGCCAGGAAAATAACAATCTCCTGTGATCAGAGCTTTATGTATTTTTTTAAAAATGCTCAGCTGTCATTAACATGAGGGTTTCCTGATTAGCTTTGTCAGTTTAGTATTAGATAAGGAAAAAGAAGAATGGGATCCAATTTTAAGTTATATAAAAATTAGACATTTAAATCAAATTGAATTTTTTGTGTGTGTATGTGTGTAATCAGTGGCTAGTTGTGGTTTTACCAGAGATTGCAGTATTTGGGCATGGCAGCCTAGGAGATCTGTCCATCACACATATTGTTGCCTTTACAGGTACAAAATGAGAAGTGGAATTCCCTTTACCTTACCCTTATTTCCTTTTCTAATTTATGACATGCTTTCTTACTCCTCCATGCACTTCCCTCCAGAAACCTGGAATGCTGCCTACTTTTCAGTAAGAAAAGTTATGTAGCAATGTCCTATTTCTCTTTTTGTCATGGCTGCCAAATTAGAATTCCCAAGTTGAGTTTAGAGTTTGTGAGTTTATGCATATCAATGTTTTTGCAGTTTCCTTTTTTCTATAGTCTTAGTTTTATAGTCCTTTTTATTTATTCTTTTTCAGTGATTTTAGTTACATACTAATGTAAAGTCAAAGGAAAAGACACAAGTTATAAATAAGCCAAGTGGGCTCCAAAATTACTGTGGACCATGACTGTAACCATGAAATTAAAAGATTCTTGCTGCTTGGAAGAAAAGCTATGACAAACCTAGACAGCATATTAAAAAGCAGAGACATTACTTTGCCGACCAAGGTCCACATAGTCAAAGCTATGGTTTTTCCAGTAGTCACGTATGGATGTGAGAGCTGGACCATAAAGTAGGTTGAGTGCCAAAGAACTGATGCTTTCAAACTATGGTGTTGGAGAAGACTCTTGAGAGTCCCTTGGACTGCAAGTAAATCAAACCAGTCAATCCTAAAGGAACTTAGTCCTGAATATTCATTGGGAGGACTGATGATGAAGCTGAAGCTCCAATACTTTGGCCACCTTATGCAAAGAGCAGACTCATTGGAAAAGACCCTGATGCTGGGAAAGACTGAAGGCAGGAGAAGGAGGGTGACAGAGGATGAGATGGTTGGACGGGATCACTGACTTAATGGACATGAGTTTAAGCAAACTCTGGGAGATGGTGAAGGACAGGGAAATCTGGTGTGCTGCAGTTCATGAGGCCACAAAGAGTAGGACACAACTAAATGAACAACAACAACAGGAAATGATAAAATTTGAGAGTACATGTATGGGCTTGTCACTGTGATATTCACAAGGGGTGAGGAGGAGGATCCAAGCAAAATATAAGACCTTTGGTGCTCTTGAAGCGTTTACACTAATGTTTGTTGAGTGGGACCAGTGTGAACCCAAGGAGCATGAATATGCTCTGGATCATTCATTCTGTCTTAGGATTTCAGAAGCTATAATGGCTGTCAGCTACTCTGAAAATGAGAAGCTTACAGCCTTTTCAAATATGAGAAGTTACTTTTCATGTCATACTTTCATACTGTTCATGGCAAGAATACTGAAGTGGTTTGCCATTTCCTTCTCCAGTGGGCCACATTTTATTAGAACGCTCCACCATGACCCGTCCATCTTGGGTGGCCCTAAATGGCATGGTTCATAGTTTCATTGAGTTAGACAAGGCTGTGGTCCATGTGATCAGATTGGTTAGTTTTCTGTGATTGTGCTTTGCAGTCTGTCTTCTCTCTGATGGAGAAGGATAAGAGGTTTATGGAAGCTTCCTGATGGGAGAGACTGACTGAGGGGGAAACTGGGTCTTGTTCTGATGGGCAGGGCCATGCTCAGTAAATCTTTAATCCAATTTTCTGTTGATGTGTGGAGCTGTGTTCCCTCCCTACTGTCTACCTGGGGTCAACCTATGGTGGAGATAATGAAGATAATGGTAAAAATGAAAAGAAAGTGAAGTTGCTCAGTTATGTCTGACCCCATGGACTGTAGCCTACCAGGCTCCTCTGTCCATGGGATTTTCCAGGAAAGAATACTGGAGTGGGTTGCCATTTCCTTCTCCAGGGGATCTTTCCAACCCAGGGATAGAACATGAGTCTCCTGCATTGCAGGCAGACACTTTACCCTCTGAGCCATCAGGGAAAGATCCCATGTATGTACTGCTACACTCAATGCCCCTAACCCTGCAGCAGGCCACTGCAGACCCACGCCTCCACTGGAGACTCCTGGACACTCACAGGCAAGTTTGGGTCAGTCTCTTGTGGGGTTACTGCTCCTTTCTTATGGGTTCTGGTGCACAAGGTTCTGTTTGTGCCCTCCAAGAGTCTATTTCCCAGTTCTGTGTAAGTTCTGGCAGCTCTATGCCTGGGATTAATGGGAACTTCCTCCAAGAAGGCTTATGCCATACCCAAGTCTGCTGCACCCAGAGCCCCTGCCCCTGTGGCAGTCCACTGCTGACCTGTTCCTCCACAGGAGATGCTCAAACACAGTTCTGTCTCAGTCTCTGTGGGGTCCCTAGGTCCTGGTGTGCACAAGGTTTGTCTGAGCCCTCTGAGCATCTCTGGAGGGAATGGAGTTTGATTCTAAATGTGAGTTTGCCCCTCTTACCATCTTGCTGGGGCTTCTTCTTTGCCCTTGGACATGGGGTATCTACTCACAGCTGCTCCAGTGCCTACCATCTTACTGGGGTTTCTCTGATCTTGGACGTGGGTATCTCTTCTCAGCCACTGGCTGCTCCAGCGCTGCAGTTGCAATGCTGGGAGACACAGCAATAACCTCAGATATGCAGATGACATCGCCCTTATGGCAGAAACTAAAGAAGAACTAAAGAGCCTCTTGAAGAAAGTGAAAGAAGAGAGTGGAAAAGTTGGCTTAAAGCTCAACATTCAGAAAACTAAGGTCATGGCATCCAGTCTCATCACTTCATGGCAGTTCAGTCGCTCAGTCGTGTCCGACTCTTTGCAACCCCATGAATCGCAGCACGCCAGGCCTCCCTGTTTATCACCATCTCCCGGAGTTTACTCAGACTCACATCCATCGAGTCCGTGATGCCATCCAGCCATCTCATCCTCTGCCGTCCCCTTCTCCTCCTGCCCCCAATCCCTCCCAGCATCAGAGTCTTTTCCAATGAGTCAACTCTTTGCATGAGGTGGCCAAAGTACTGGAGTTTCAGCTTTAGCATCATTCCTTGCAAAGAAATCCCAGGGTTGATCTCCTTCAGAATGGACTGGTTGGATCTCCTTGTCGTCCAAGGGACTCTCAAGAGTCTTCTCCAACACCACAGTTCAAAAGGCTTTTAGCTCCTCTTCACTTTCTGCCATAAGGGTAGTGTCATCTGCATATCTGAGATTATTGGTATTTCTCCCGGCAATCTTGATTCCAGCTTGTTTCTTCCAGTCAAGCGTTTCTCATGATGTACTCTGCATAGAAGTTAAATAAGCAGGGTGACAATATACAGCCTTGACGTACTCCTTTTCCTATTTGGAACCAGTCTGTTGTTCCATGTCCAGTTCTAACTGTTGCTTCCTGACCTGCATACAGATTTCTCAAGAGGCAGGTTAGGTGGTCTGGTATTCTCATCTCTTGAAGAATTTTCCACAGTTTCTTGTGATCCACACAGTCAAAGGCTTTGGCATAGTCAATAAAGCAGAAATAGATGTTTTTCTGGAACTCTCTTGCTTTTTCCATGATCCAGCGGATGTTGGCAATTTGATCTCTGGCTCCTCTGCATTTTCTAAACCAAGCTTGAACATCAGGGAGTTCAAATATATGGGGAAACAGTGGAAACACTGACCAACTTTATTTTCTTGGGCTCCAAAATCACTGCAGATGGTGACTGCAGCCATGAAATTAAAAGACACTTACTCCTTGGAAGGAAAGTTATTACCAACCTAGACAGCATATTAAAAGCAGAGACATTACTTTGCCAACAAAGGTCAGTCTAGCAAGATTATGGTTTTTCCAGTAGTCACGTATGGATGTGAGAATTGAAACATAAGGAAAGCTGAGTGCCAAAGAATTGATGCTTTTCAATTGTGATGTTGGAGAAGACTCTTGAGAGTCTCTTGGACTGCAAGGAGATCCAATCAGTCCATCCTAAAGGAAATCAGTCCTGAATATTCTTTGGAAGGAATAATGTTGAAGCTGAAACCCCAATACTTTGGCCACATGATGCTTAGAGCTGACTCATTGGAAAAGAACCAGATGTTGGGAAAGATTGAAGGCATGAGGAGAAGGGGGACAACAGAGGATGAGATGGTTGGATGGAATCACTGGCTCAGTGGACATGAGTTTGAGTAAACTTTGGGAGTTGGTGACAGACAGGGAGGCCTGGCGTGCTGTAGTCCATGGGGTCGCAAACAGTCAGACATGACTGAGTGACTGAACTGAACTGACTTGTCATGTCAAAAGATGCTGGAGACTCTGTACTAGTCAGCATAGGCTAGGGTAAGTGATAACAACCAACTTTAGAATGTTAACAGCTTAAAGCCACCAATTTTATTTCTGGATCAGGTCATCCAGAAAGATCATCCTGAATCCATGAAGGCCTCTGATCATCATGATCACCCTGGCTGACAGGTTGACAGAGCAGCCATCATCTCTGATTACAGAGGCAGAGGGAAGACTAGAGCTGTGCAGTTGTCCCACTGGCCATCAAAGCCTGGCTCATAAGTGACAATCATCATTTCCTTTCATTCACTAGAACTAGTCATATGCCATCCCAAGATTTGCAAACCTAGTGTGGCCTGAGAAGGAGAGAACTGGAAATATTGGTAAACGGCACTAATGATTGCCACAGATGTTCTTGTACAACAAGGTTGTCAATTTTTAATATTTGCTGTTTGTGAAAATCCATAATGATAAAAAGTTGCTATGCATTTGAGTAACACTTTAAAATTAATTTGTATTACATTAATCTTATTAAAATCTAAGGAAATGTAGTAAGACTGAGACACTTTTATCTAAGAGTTAGGCTAGAAACAAATAGCATTAATACCAAGATTATTTCTAGGGGAGGGAATTCTCTTTGGGAAAAGAGCCAGATATGTATGTGGGGGCAATGGTAGGAATGTGGAGGACAGGATAATCGGTTGGTGTGAGAAGTTTGGAGTTCTGGGAGGCAATACAAGAGGATGAAAAGAAGGAGGGATGTAGGAAAGAAGGCAGAGGTGGAAGGGTACGCTAGCAAGTGGGGAAATGGATTTGTTCCCTGGAACGACTCTCTCCCTTCGACCTTCATCCACAAATTTCAATAGTTTAATAAACTCAGAAATGCATGATGTGAGGGAATTTTGGTTGCAATCATTGAAGAAAGAAGTTTCATGCTGGATTGAAGCCTTAAACATCTTAGACAGTTAGGATGCAGAAGAGGACTAGAGAATGCAATCTGCTCAGAAGTTTGCAGAAGTCTTAGAGAGAGCTCTAGGTGGCCTGGCCAATTTTATGTACTTCTTGAAGTCTCCTGGCTGACATTTTTGTTAGCTGGTACTATTATAGTTAATTGATATTATTTTTAAATGCACAAATCCACTTGCACCTTGATTTATTCATTTAATAATATGTGTTGAGTACAAACAAGAAAATGAATAACATCATAAACAAGGTTCCTGTTACCCATAGAGATTACTGTCATTCAGAATTGGCAGAAATTAAACAAATAAGTATGGAAATAAACCTATTTATTCAGTCTAAGACAATGGTTATAGATACACAGAATCCATATGGATTTTAAGGTCTGTGAGTTGAGAGCAATAGTACTAGGAGTTCAGGCTATTCTTTAACATGGAAAGAACTAAGTATAGCTATGACAAATTTAAATACTTCTCTTTTCTGAAAGTGTGCAGAGATTTCTTAATTTTTAATGCTATAAGTGATCTGTGCTAGAAAATTAGCAGAGATATTAGAGAGAATTTATATTTGAGGAACTAAAGAAAATATCTCAATTAGAGTCAGAAGGAAGAGGAGACTCAAACAATCATAAAATTGATTAGAGTTAATTAGGTGAATGTCTACCATTAAAAGTATCATAACTCAGATAGCATAGACTTTAAAGAACATATTGCTTCACAATCATTTATCTATTCTAGATCAAATGAAAGAACAAAAGCTTCCTAAGTCATTTTCAGAAACTAACACGATATTGGTATTGAAACCTGATAGGATAGACTGAATAGGAAAACTAAAGAATGAGTGCACTTCAATGTCAATGAAATCAATTATAAGAGACTTCCCAAATGGCTCAGTGATAAAGAATTCACTTGCCAATGCAGAAGATACAGTTAGATCTCTGGGTTGGGAAGATTCCCTGGAAGAAGAAATAGCAATCCACTCCAGTATTCTTGCCTGGGAAATCTCATGGACAGAAGAGCCTGGCGGGCTATAGTCCATGGGGTCTCAAAGAGTCGGACACGACTGAGTACACACGTGCACAAGCAACTAATGCACTTGTTCTTAGTCCAAAGGTCAAGAAGTGATCATGCAAGCAATTATAAATAAAATATTTCCAAACTAAGTAGAGCAATCAATCAGAGTAATAATACAGTATAGTTAGGCTTTATTCCAGAAAGAATAGCTTGGGTTAGAATATTTATTAATTCCCTTAATCAACAGATCAGAACAGAAAAAAAAAAATCATCACCGTAGATGCTTTATGTCCAGCATTTAAAAATATTCAACATCACTGATCAAAAAATTCTTAGAAAAATTAGAAATAATGGCAAGCTTCTTTTACCTCATTAAGAATATTTAAAATCAACAATAAGACAAAAATTCTTATTTCTAGGTTGTGGCAAGTGTAATTGCAGTTTTTGCATTGTGAAATTTGCCATTTGATATTAGAATACATTCTTAATAAATATGACTGTTATAAATAATTTTAATGTGCATTTCTTTATATGTATATATATATTTGCTAATGATTTACTACTTGCTATTTAACTTATATTTATTTTAGACTCTAGAAATGATGTTAGACAAAAAGCAAATTCAAGCAATCTTTTTATTTTAGTTCAAAATGGGTTGTAAAGCAGCAGAGACAACTTGCAACATCAGCAATGCATGTGGCCCAGGAACTGCTAACAAACATGCAGTGCAGTGGTGGTTCAAGAAGTTTTACAAAGGAGATGAGAGCCTTGGAGATGAGGAGGGCCATGGCTGTGCATAGGAAGTCAACAAGGACTAATTGAGAGCAATCATCAAAGCTGATCTTCTTACAACTACATGAACAAGCTGCCAAAGAACTCGGTGTTGACCAGTCTATGATCGTTCAGCACTTGAAGCAAATTGGAAAGGTGAAAAAACTCAATAAATGGGTGCTTCATGAGCTAGCAAAAAAAAAAAAAAATTGTGTTTTGAAGTGTCATCTTATTCTACACAGCAAGAATGAGCCATTTCTTCATTGGATTATGACGTGCAATGAAAAGTAGATTTTATATGACAACTGACAATAACCAACTCAGTGTGGCTGGACTGAGAAGCTCCAAAGCCAAAAGCTTGCCCTCCCCAAAGGTCATGGTCACTGTTTCAGGGTCCACTACAGCTTTCTGAATCTTGGAGAAAACATGACATCTGAGAAGTATGCTCAGCAAATCAGTGAGATGCACCGAAAACCACAGTGTCTGCACCAGCACTGGCCAACAGAAAGGGCCCAGTTCTCCAGAACAACACCCAGCCACACTTTGCACAACCAATGCTTCAAAAGTTGAAGGAGCTGGGCTACAAAGTTTTGCCTCATCCATCCATTCACCAGAACTATTGCCAACCTACTACAATTTCTTCAAGCATCTCAACAACTTTTTGCAGGGAAAATGCTTCAACAACCAGCAGGATTCAGAAAATGTTTTCCAAGAGTTCACTGAATCCCGAAGCACAGATCGTTATGCTACAGGAATAAACCAACTTATTTCTCATTGGCAAAAATGTGTTGATTGTAATAGTTTCTATTTTTACTAATAAAGATGTGTTTGAGCCTAGTTATAACAACTTAAAATTCACAGTCTGAAACCACAATTACTTTTGCATCAACCTAACTATTATCTAGCACTTTGGGGCAAGCCTTATCAATCAGTAGATATGAAATAGAAATAAGATTATTATAAGCGAGGATATAGAATACTCCTTATTTGTAGATAATGTGAACTTCTACCACGAGAATTAATGAGATCATTCTGAACCAACATATTTAAATAATACAAGTGAAGAAAATAATTATGTAACTTTTCCCTGAACCATCAATTATCAGTAGAATATATATGGGGAAAATGGCCATGTTTAAAACAGTGGAATTGGGGGAAGCGAAAAGATGGCGGAGGAATAGGATGGGAAGAACACTTTCTCCCTCTCTACCTCATCAAAAGAAAATTTCAGCGCTGAGTAAATTCCACAAAATAACTTCTGACTGCTGGCAGAGGACATCAGGCATCCAGCAAAGCAGATCATTGGCTTCAAAACCAGGTAGGAATTATTTTAAAGGACGAAGATAGAGACAAAGGAGGTAGGGAGGGAACCCTGGCACAGGAAGGGAATCCTGTCCCAGGAAGAGACTCTTAAAAGAGAGGTTCCCTAAAATTGGGGAACACTCTCACAGCTGTGTATGGGGCGAGCCCTGGAAGCACAGAGGGCAACATAACAGGAAGGAAGAATAAATAAATAATTGAAACCAACAGATTATGAATTCAACAGTATAACCCCCAGCGGATAAGCAGCGCAAACGCCTGCGTCCGACAGCAGTGGGGGTTGGGCAGGGAGGAGCGCGCCCGCGACAGTGCTTTCTAAGAACTGGGCCGCGGGAGACGGAGGCTGCAGGGCTCTTCTCGAGAATCGGGACGTAACGGGGCCAGAATCAGGTCCGCTCGTGGCTAGAACGATTTATCTCGGACTGGCAAACCAGACTGGGGGATAACTAACACACGAAACGCTGGAACATAAGACACCGACAGGCCGGCGCACAGAACAAAGGACGGGTTGGAAATAGCCGGCGGCAGACCATCCCCCACCGGCGACAGGCAGCCAGAGCCTTAAGCGCTGGAAGAGGGCAGTCGCAGCTCAAGAGAGACATTACCTACCAAATTGCAAGCAGGTTTCATTACTGAGACTTCAGGGGGTCTCTGTACAGTCATCATCTGCCTGAGAAAGAGCCCTGGTGGAGCTCCCAGAAAACTGAGTGACCCGGAAAGCCCAGAAGACGCAACAATAGTGCGCGCCAAACTCCCTAGCCACTCGGACTTGGGAAGGGAACATAGCCCAGGATCAACCAAACCCGACACCCGGAAGGGGCTTCCTGAGCGCCAAACCTGAGCAGCTTAGACCGGGGAAGTGCATGAAGCATAGGGCAGGCCCCACACGGTTATCCCGCGGAGTGAGAAGGGGCAAGCCCAGTGCAGAGCTCACCACCACCCTCCCTGTGGCAAGACAGAAATCAGACACGGAAGAGACCAGCAAACAGAGGAAGTCAAACAGAGGGAACTGCCTTGGTAGCGACTCCACACAGTCCACAATGACAGAGAAAGTGCCAGATATACCGTTACTACTTTTATGATCAAAATTTTTTGGGGGAGGGGGGATAATGTGGAAGCGTGATTTTTTTTAAGAATTTTTTTCTTTCTTTAAAAATTCTTTTCTTTAAAAATTTTTTTTCTTCTTTTCTTTTGTCTTTTTTCCTAAACTTGCTTAAAATTTTAAGCCTTCTATATTTCTATTTATTATTTTTATAACCTAATATTACTTTTCAAAAAAAAAACCCTGTCGTTAAGGCAAATGCTGTATATAGTCCTATTGGTGGAGGAAGTTGTCTTTTAATAATTCTGGAGTCTTTTATTATATTTTACTTTTTTTCTCTCTTTTTTTAAAATTTCTCTCTCCTTCTTCTTCTTCTCTTCAATATTCGATCTTTGAAAATCCAATCTTTACTCCAGACTTTTAATCTTGGCATTTTGGTATTTGTTGCCAATTTTGTACTTTTAAAAACCTAATCTTCAGTACCCAGTTTTACATGAGTATGAGACTACTGGCTTGACCACTCTCTCCACCTTTGGAATCTCTCTTTTCTCCACCAGGTGGCTTTTGTCTCCTCCCTCCCCCTCCTCTTCTCTACCCAACTCTATGAATCTCTGTGTGTTCCAGAAGGTGGAGAATTCTCAGGGAACTGGTTACTGGCCGGATCTGTATCCCTCCTTCCCATCTCCCTCTTTTATCCTCCTGTCCACCTCTATCTACTTCCTCCCTCTCCTCTTCCATGTATAACTCTGTGACCACCTCTGAGCGGTCCAGACTTTGGAGCGCACACAAGAAAGTGATTACGGGCTAGCTTGCTTTTTCCTCTTTTGATTCCACCTCATCCCATTCCACTCACCTCTAGCTACTCCCTCCCTCTTCTCTCCTCCAAGTAACTCAGCGATCCTCTAGGGGCGACCCTCAAGGTGGAGAAACCTATCATCATTAACCTAGATGTTTTAACATTAGTGCTGAATAGATGGAGAAATCATGAGGCTATTGTAAAAATAAATCTGAAAACCAGAATCAGGAGGCGTAAGTCCAAATCCTGAGATCATCAAAGAATTCCTGAATACAGGGTACATTATCCAATAAGAGCTCATCAAACGCCTTCATACCTATACTGAAATTGAGCACTGCCCAAGGGCCAACAAGCTCCAGAGCAAGACATACCACGCAAATTCTCCAGCAACACAAGAACAAGCCCCTGAGCTTCAATACACAGGCAACTCAAAATACTCCAAAACCATTGACATCTCATAACCCATTACTTCACACGTCACAGCACTCCAGAGAGGAAATCCAGCTCCACCCACCAGAACTCCAACACAAGCCTTCCTAACCAAGAAACTTTGACAAGCCACTGATATAACCCCAAACACAGAGAGGAAGCTCTATAAGAAAGAGAATTCCACAAATTCCCGGAATATAGAAAAGCCACCCCAAACGCAGCAATATAACCAAGATGAAGAGACAGAGGAATACCCAGCAGGTAAAGGAACAGGAGACATGCCCACCAAACCAAACAAAAGAGGAAGAGATAGGGAATCTACCTGAGAAAGAATTCCAAATACTGATAGTGAAAATGATCCAAAATCTTGAAATCAAAATGCAATCACAGATAAATAGCCTGGGGTCAAGGATTGAGAAGATACAAGAAAGGTTTAACAAGGACCTAGAAGAAATAAAAAGAGTCAACATATAATGAATAATGCAATAAATGAGATCAGAAACACTCTGGAGGCTACAAATAGTAGAATATCTGAGGCAGAAGATAGGATTAATGAAATAGAAGATAGAATGGTAGAAATAAATGAATCAGTGAAGGAAAAAGAAAGACGAATTAAAAAGAAATGAGGACAACCTCAGAGACCTCCAAGACAATATGAAACGATCCAACATTCGAATTATAGGAGTCCCAGAAGAAGACAAAAAGAAAGACCATGAGAAAATACTTGAGGAGATAATAGTCAAAAACTTCCCTAAAATGGGGAAGGAAATAATCGCTCAAGTCCAAGAAACCCAGAGAGTGCCAAACAGGATAAACCCAAGGCGAAACACCCCAAGACATATTTTAATCAAACTAACAAAGACCAAACACAAATAACAAATATTAAAAGCAGCAAGGGAAAAACAACAAATAACACACAAGGGGATCCTCATAAGAATAACTGCAGATCTTTCAATAGAAACTCTTCAGGCCAGGAGGGAATGGCAAGACATACTTAAAGTGATGAAAGATAATAACCTTCAGCCAAGACTACTGTACCCAGCAAGGATCTCATTCAAATATGAAGGAGAAATCAAAAGCTTTACAGACAAGCAAAAGTTGAGAGAATTCAGCACCACCAAACCAGCTCTCCAGCAAATACTAAAGGATAGACTTTAGACAGGAAACACAAAAAGGGCGTATAAACCCGAACCCAAAACAATAACGTAAATGGCAACAGGAGCATACTTATCAATAATTACCTTAAATGTAAATGAGTTGAATGCCCCAACCAAAAGGCAAAGACTGGCTGAATGGATACAAAAACAAGATCCCTATATATGCTGCCTACAAGAGACCCACCTCAAAACAATGGACATATACAGACTAAAAGTGAAGGGCTGGAAAAAGATATTCCATGCAAATAAAGACCAAAAGAAAGCAGGAGTAGCAATACTCATATCCAATAAAATAGACTTTAAAACAAAGGCTGTGAAAAGGGACAAAGAAGGCCACTACATAATGATTAAAGGATCAATCCAAGCAATATGTAAGACAATTGCTAACAAGCATGAAAGGGGAAATTAATAATAACACAATAATAGTGGGAGACTTTAATACCCCACTCACACCTATGGACAGATCAACTAAACAGAAAATTAACAAAGAAACGCAAACGTTAAACGATACAATAGACCAGTTAGACCTAATTGATATCTATAGAACATTTCACCCCAAAACAATGAATTTCACCTTTTACTCAAGTGCACACGGAACCTTTTCCAGGCTAGATCACATTCTGGGTCATAAATCTAACCTTGATAAATTCAAAAAAAATCGAAATTATTCCAAGCATCTTCTCTGACCATAATGCACTAAGGTTAGATCTCAATTATAGGAGAAAAAGTATTAAAAATTCCAACATTTGGAGGCTGAACAACACCCTTCTGAATAATCAACAAATCACAGAAGAAATCAAAAAGAAATCAAAATATGCATCGAAATAAATGAAAATGAAAATACAACTACACAGAACCTTTGGGACACTATAAAAGCAGTCCTAAGAGGAAAGTTCATAGCAATACAGGCATACCTCAAGAAACAAGAAAAAGTCAAATAAATAACCTAACTCTACACTTAAAGCAACTAGAAAAGGAAGAAATAGAGAACCCCAGAGTTAGTAGAAGGAAAGAAATCCTAAAAATTAGGGCAGAAATAAATGCAAAAGAAACAAAAGAGACCATAGCAAAAATCAACAAAGCAAAAAGCTGGTTCTTTGAAAGGATAAATAAAATTGACAAACCATTAGCCAGACTCATCAAGAAACAAAGAGAAAAAATCAAATCAACAAAATTAGAAATGAAAATAGAGAGATCACGACAGACAACTCAGAAATACAAAGAATCATAAGAGACTACTATCAGCAATTATATGCCAATAAAATGGACAACTTGGAAGAAATGGACAAATTCTTAGAAAAGTACAACTTTCCAAAACTGAACCAGGAAGAAATAGAAAATCTTAACAGACCCATCACAAGCATGGAAATTGAAACTGTAATCAGAAATCTTCCAGCAAACAAAAGCCCAGGTCCAGACGGCTTCACAGCTGAATTCTACCAAAAATTTCGAGAAGAGCTAACACCTATCTTACTGAAGCTATTCCAGAAAATTGCAGAGGAAGGTAAACTTCCAAACTCATTCAATGTGGCCACCATCACCGTAATACCAAAACCTGACAAAGACACCACAAAAAAGAAAACTACAGGCCAATATCACTGATGAACATAGATGCAAAAATCCTCAACAAAATCCTAGCAATCAGAATCCAGCAACACATTAAAAGATCATACACCATGACCAAGTGGGCTTTATCCCAGGGATGCAAGGATTCTTCAATATCCGCAAGTCAATCAATGTAATTCATCACATTAACAAACTGAGAAATAAAAATCATATGATTATCTCAATAGATGCAGAAAAAGCCTTTGACAAAATTCAACATCCATTTATGATAAAAACTCTCCAGAAAGCAGGAATAGAAGGAACGTACCTCAACATAATAAAAGCTATATATGACAAACCCACAGCTAACGTTATCCTCAATGGTGAAAAATTGAAACCATTTCCCCTAAAGTTAGGAACAAGACAAGGGTGTCCACTTTCACCACTACTCTTCAACATCGTACTGGAAGTTTTGGCCACAGCAATCAGAGCAGAAAAAGAAATACAAGGAATCCAAATTGGAAAAGAAGTAAAACTCTCACTGTTTGCAGATGACATGATCCTCTACATAGAAAATCCTAAAGACTCGACCAGAAAACTACTAGAGCTAATCAATGAATATAGTAAAGTTGCAGGATATAAAATCAACACTCAGAAATCCCTTGCATTCCTATACACTAATAATGAGAAAGTAGAAAAAGAAGTTAAGGAAACAATTCCATTCACCATTGCAACGAAAAGAATAAAATACTTAGGAATATTCCTACCTAAAGAAACTAAAGACCTATATATTAAAAACTATAAAACACTGATGAAAGAAATCAAAGAGGACACTAATAGATGGAGAAATATACCATGCTCATGGGTCGGAAGAGTCAATATAGTGAAAATGAGTATACTACCCAAAGCAATCTACAGATTCAATGCAATTCCCATCAAGCTACCAGCAGTATTTTTCTCAGAACTAGATCAAATAATCTCAAGATTTGTATGGAAATACAAAAAAACTCGAATAGCCAAAGCAATCTTGAGAAAGAAGAATGGAACTGGAGGAATCAACTTGCCTGACTTCAGGCTCTACTACAAAGCCACAGTCATTAAGACAGTATGGTACTGGCACAAAGACAGAAATATAGATCAATGGAACAAAATAGAAAGCCCTGAGATAAATCCACACACCTATGGACACCTTATCTTTGACAAAGGAGGCAAGAATATACAATGGAGTAAAGATAGTCTCTTTACCAGGTGGTGCTGGGAAAACTGGTCAACCACTTGTAAGAGAATGAAACTAGACCTCTTTCTAACACCATATACAAAAATAAACTCAAAATGGATTAAAGATTTAAATGTAAGACCAGAAACTATAAAACTCCTAGAGGAGAACATAGGCAAAACACTCTCCGACATAAATCACAGCAGGATCTTCTATGATCCAACTCCCAGTATACTGGAAATAAAAGCAAAAATAAACAAATGGGATCTAATTAACATTAAAAGCTTCTGCACAACAAAGGAAACTATAAGCAAGGTGAAAAGACAGCCTTCTGAATGGGAGAAAACAATAGCAAATGAAACAACTGACAAACAACTAATCTCAAAGATATACAAGCAACTTATGCAGCTCAACTCCAGAAAAATAAATGATCCAATAAAAAAATGGGCCAAAGAACTAAATAGACATTTCTCCAAAGAAGACATACGGATGGCTAACAAACACATGAAAAGATGTCCAACATCACTCATTATCAGAGAAATGCAAATCAAGACCACAATGAGGTACCATTTCACACCAGTCAGAATGGCTGCGATCCAAAAGTCTACAAGCAATAAATGCTGGAGAGGATGTGGAGAAAAGGGAACCCTCTTACACTGCTGATGGGAATGCAAACTAGTACAGCCACTATGGAAAACAGTGTGGAGATTCCTTAAAAATTGCAAATAGAACTGCCTTATGACCCAGCAATCCCACTGCTGGGCATACACACCGAGGAAACCAGAATTGAAAGAGACACATGTACCCCAATGTTCATTGCAGCATTGTTTATAATAGCCAGGACATGGAATCAACCTAGATGTCCATCAGCAGATGAATGGATAAGAAAGCAGTGGTACATATACACAATGGAGTACTACTCAGCCCTTAAAAAGAATAAATTTGACTCAGTTCTAATGAGATGGATGAAATTGGAACCGATTAGACAGAGTGAAGTAAGCCAGAAAGAAAAACACCAATACAGTATACTGACACATATATATGGAATTTAGAAGATAGTAATGATGACCCTATATGTGAGACAACAAAAGAGACACAGAGGTATAGAATGGACTTTTGGACTCTGAGGGAGAGGGAAAGGGTGGGATGGTTTGGGAGAATGGCATTGAAACATGTATACTATCTTGTAAGAAATGAAGCACCAGTCTATGTTCAATGCAGGATGCAGGATGCATGGGGCTGGTGCACAGGATGATTCAGGTAGATGATGTGGGGTGGGAGGTGGGAGGGGGCTTTGGCATTGGGAGATTGTGTTCACCTGTGGCTGATTCATGTCAATGTATGGCAAAACAAATACAGTATTGTAATTTAAAAAATAAATAAAAAATAAAAAAAAAAAAAACAGTGGAATTGCAAATTACCTAGGGAAAACATGAAGGAAATATTTAAGACTTTTGTAGGGAAAATCATCTGAACTGAGTCTACTTCTCTGAGGTATAAGAAGGACTTCTTGAAACAATCAGGGAAACCTGAATGTTAAAGACAGAAAAATCCCTCAAAACAAAGTATAAGTTTACCACAACATCAAATGGAACTTGCTATGAAATTTAGGGGAGTGGTATCTGGGTAGGACCAATAAAAATATTTTTAAGGAAGCGTAGAGGAATTAATAAGTGCTAGCGGTCAATAGCATTTCTGGGTTAAGCATTTTTGTATATTACTTGATCCTCACAAAATTTTAAGTCTAGACTTAGGCTCATAAAGGTTAAATAATTTTCAAAGTGTTACACAGCTGAGTGGAATTGGGACTCCAACACAGGTCTGATGGCCTTATTCCAGAAGCTGAGATCTTTAATACTCATGTTATATATTGTAAGAGCAACAGCCATTTAAGTTTTTTGTGTTATAAATCATGTCTAGCCTATTTAAAGAAGAAGCAGTTTCTACTAAATAGTGTTACTCACATGATTATTCAAGAAGGGATATTCAAAGTCTTTCTTTACCTACACTTAAAATAGTAGTCTTATGGAAAGCTGTTCATGATATATGTTTAAATGAAAAAACAAAACAAAACTCAAACCCCAAAACACATTGCAGTGAAGAATGATCCACTTTAGCACAAAATATCCTTTTATATATACATATACATATATACATGGATATATATATATATATATATATATATAGAGAGAGAGAGAGAGAGAGAGAGAGAGATCAAACCAGTCAGTATTAAGGGCGATGAACCCTGAATACTCACTGGAAGGACTAATGTTGAAACTCCAGTATTTTAGTCATCTGATGCAAATAGCAAGTTCATTGGAAAAGTCCCTGAAGCTGCAAAAGATTGAGGGCAGGAGAAGAGGGCATCAGAGAATAAGATGGCTGGATGGCATCACCAAAGTAATGGACATGAACTTGGGCAAACTTGGAAGTGGTAAGCGACAGGGAGGCCTGGAGTGCTGCAGTCCATGGGGTTGCAAAGAGTTGGACACAACTGGGCCACTGAACAACAACAACCACCAAATGTATATATTCCTTTTATATAAATGACACGATATTATCATCCTAAAACGTTAATGGAAGACCTGTACAAAAAAGATCTTCACAACCCAGATAATCATGATGATGTGATCACTAATCTAGAGCCAGACATCCTGGAATGTGACGTCAAGTGGGCCTTAGAAAGCATCACTATGAACAAAGCTAGTGGAGGTGATGGAATTCCAGTGGAGCTGTTTCAAATCCTGAAACATGATGCTGTGGAAGTGCTGCACTCAATATGCCAGCAAATTTGGAAAACTCAGCAGTGGCCACAGGACTGGAAAAGGTCAGTTTTCATTCCAATCCCAAAGAAAGGCAATGCCAAAGAATGCTCAAACTACCGCACAATTGCACTCATCTCACATGCTAGTAAAGTAATGCTCAAAATTCTCCAAGCCAGGCTTCAGCAATACGTGAACTGTAAACTCCCTGATGTTCAAGCTGGTTTTAGAAAAGGCAGAGGAACCAGAGATCAAATTGCCAATATCCGCTGGATCATGGAAAAAGCAAGAGAGTTCCAGAAAAACATCTATTTCTGCTTTATTGGTTATGCCAAAGCCTTTGACTGTGTGGATCACAAAAACTGTGGAAAATTCTTCAAGAGATGGGAATACCAGACCACCTGACCTGCCTCTTGAGGAACCTATATGCAGGTCAGGAAGCAACAGTTAGAACTGGACATGGAACAACAGACTGGTTCCAAATAGGAAAAGGAGTATGTCAAGGCTGTATATTGTCACCCTGCTTATTTAACTCCTATGCAGAGTACACCATGAGAAACGCTGGACTGGAAGAAACACAAGCTGGAATCAGGATTGCTGGGAGAAATATCAATAACCTCAGATATGCAGATGACACCACCCTTATGGCAGAAAGTGAAGAGGAACTAAAGAGCCTCTTGATGAAAGTGAAAGAGGAGAGTGAAAAAGTTGGCTTAAAGCTCAACATTCAGAAAATGAAGATCATGGCATTCGGCCCCATCACTTCATGGGAAATAGATGGGGAAACAGTGGAAACAGTGTCAGACTTTGTTTTGGGGGCTCCAAAATCACTGCAGATGGTGATTGCAGCCATGACGCTTAGTCCTTGGAAGAAAAGTTATGACCAACCTAGATAGTATATTCAAAAGCAGAGACATTACTTTGTCGACTAAGGTCCGTCTAGTCAAGGCTATGGTTTTTCCAGTGGTCATGTATGGATGTGAGAGTTGGACTGTGAAGAAGGCAGAGCACCAAAGAATTGATGCTTTTGAACTGTGGTGTTGGAGAAGACTCTTGAGAGTCCCTTGGACTGCAAGAATATCCAACCAGCTCATTCTGAAGGAGATCAGCCCTGGGATTTCTTTGGAAAGAATGATGCTGAAGCTGAAACTCCAGTACTTTGGCCACCTCATGCAAAGAGTTGACTCATTGGAAAATACTGATGCTGGGAGGGACTGGGGGCAGGAGGAGAAGGGGACGACAGAGGATGAGATGGCTGGATGGCATCACGGACTCGATGGACGTGAGTTTGAGTGAACTCCAGGAGATGGTGATGAACAGGGAGGCCTGGTGTGCTGCGATTCATGGGGTCGCAAAGAGTCGGACATGACTGAACGACTGAACTGAACTGAACTCAGAATAATTTTTATTCTTTTGTCTGTATTTTTACAGTCAGTTCTTTTAAAAGTTGTAATATTCCCAAAACAAAACAAATAAACACCCACTACCCCCAAACACCAGCTTTTTTAAATGGAAGAACGCAGGGAGCTAAATTCATTCCCTAATCCAGGTTCACAGTGATCAATAGTCAGTATTTTTTACCTTCAGTCTAAAAATAGTAGTATTAATAAAGTTATTCTGGGGGTTTTATTTGTAAAAACTATCAAGTCCAATTAGCTTGATCTTTACCCATTACCTAAGTGTAAGGTGAAAATAAATAACAATTTTAGTTTGGTAATCAGGTGAAATTATACTGTGTGTTTATTTTAGAAATGGGTCTCATCATCTTCCAAGGCAGTTATCACAAATTCTGGTTTTTGTGCTAACATCAGAATGTGGTCCTGTGATCCCTGGGTTTCTGAGCCCCCCCCCTTTTCCTCTTTGCAATGCCTGCTGACTGGTGCACCCAGGGACACCGGATCGCTCCACTAATAAGCAGCATCCGTCTCACAGTCATGTTCTGCTTGGTTGTCTGCGGATGTCCAATGACTCTTGTTCTCACCCTGCAGTTCTACATGTTAACATGTATCTTAGCAAGACCTTAAATACTGACTTTCTAGCCGCTGCATTTCAGCTTGCACTCTCGGTGTTTCCTTTTGTTTGTTAGATATAAAACCAAGCAAATGGGACTGAGGACTCTGGCACAGCTCCAAAGCAGAGTGAAACACATCCCGAATTGGCCCTTTGCCCAAAGGTATAATTTTCAGCTGTGAGTTGTTGTTAATTTTGAAAATCATTTTTGTAGCTTCAGATTTTTCAGAGTAGTAGAAGCATTGTGTCTGCTCTCCAGGCAACCAGCAGTCAAAAACCAAACCAAAATCACAGTTATTTTGCCTTCTCTGCATCAGATAAGACTTCTTTAGCTAAAGGATTCAATAGCATTCAAGTGTAAATTATATAAGTATCTTGTGCTTGCCAGCCATACACACCTCAGTAATGTGCACATTTCTTTAGGTTATTTCATCTTTAAATAGATCATTCTTTTGACACCTGAGGTATTTTAAAACTATATTACACAGTAAAATTACTTAACATCAATTTCAATTATGTTAGTGTAAATAACAAATTATTCTGTGATTAAGGATAACAATTGACAATACATGTATTTAATAAACATGAGTGCCAGTGTGTATAAAATAGCTACAATATGCTAATACTATAGAGTATAGGGACTTGCCAAACAGCAAGTTGATATTTATTTCTTTTGTTCTATGGATAATATCTTCTAACATGTCTTAAACTCCATCAGGCATGAATTTGTTGTCCTACTCAATGAAGATCTTTCCT
Source organism: Nanger dama (assembly GCA_917880005.1). Taxonomy (NCBI): domain Eukaryota; kingdom Metazoa; phylum Chordata; class Mammalia; order Artiodactyla; family Bovidae; genus Nanger; species Nanger dama. The sequence continues at coordinate 32,780,702 of CAKJTW010000022.1, forward strand.
TCTTTGAAAAGATCATGCCTGTAAGAACTTGAAGAATTTTTGTAGCTGCCATTTTGCTTTTTGTATCTGTTAGAAGTAAGATGTGTTATTTTTCTATTTTAACAAGTGCAGCTTACAAAGTGCAAGTTTTAAAAAAATCTATTGAATTACATCACCTAATCTTTTATATCTTTTACCTCCCAAATTGAAAACTAAATGCACAAAAAAATAAAAATAATTGTATGCTATTCCTTATCATTAGTTCTGTGACAAATACAAGCCATAGTCTTTGGAATCAGACACGCCTGATTTTCTAATACTCCAGTAAAAGAATTAAACCTGTGCAGAAGATATCAGTCACTGCCAACGATCTGACTCTTATTCTCTTTTTGAAACAAAGCTTCAATTTCCTTAACTAAAAACATAAGGAATTATGCCTTTTTGTAAGACTGTTGTGAGGAGTCAGGAGAAAATATGTGAATAGATTTAGCATGTGAAGTGAAATGAATTTGCTCAGTCGTGTCCGACTCTTTGCGACCCCACGGACTGTAGCCTACCAGGCTTCTCTGTCCATGGGATTTTCCAGGCAAGAGTACTGGAGTGGGTTACCATTTCCTAGACTTAGCATAGCACCTGACAAAATTTAAGAGTTTGATTACGCTGTGTGTGTGTGTATGTGTGTGTGTATGTGTAGATGTGTTATTTTAGATTATGAAATGACTTTAAGTTTATTATATAAAATAAACAATAAAAGTAGAAAAAAAGATCAACATTATTACACCATCCAGTTTTTTGCTGGCCTTTATCCTACCATCCTTTTTGTAGCTGAAGTAATACTCACTATAAAATTTTAGATTCTGCCTTAATTCAATGTGTTTTATAACACCAACATTTTCTCATGTTATTACAAGCTCCTCATAAACATCAGTTTTAGTGTCTGCATAGTATTCCATCATGTTGTTTGTTAACATTTTCCTGTCACCAGATAGGTTATTTCCAATGCCTTGTATTGTGAATAGTGCCATGATAAACACCTTTGCTTCTAACTTTTGTATTTCAGATTATTCCTTTAGTATAGATTATATTTATCTGTACCTTGATCCATGTTTCTGCCTTTTCTGTCTTCATATGATTAGTTTCCCTGTGATTCCAATTTATCTCTTTTATTAGCTCAGTAAGACTTCCCTGGTGTTTCAGTGATAAAGAATCTGCCTGTCAATGCAAGGGACACCAGAGATGCAGGTTGGATTCCCGGGCTGAGACGATCCCTGGAGAATAAAATGGCAACCCACTCCAGTGTTCTTGCGTGGGAAATCCCATGGACAGCAGAGCCTGGAGGGCTACAGTCTATAAGGTCGTGAAGGAGTCAGACAGACTTAGCAACTTAACAACAAAAATAGTACTCTGAATTGGCGTGTGGAAAAACTCTGCAAAGTACTGGATGGTATAAATCCAACCCACCACTGCTACTCCTACTGCTACTTCTCCTCCTTCTTCTTTTTAAATATCCATTTTTAATTGAAAAGTGTTACATGTGTGTTTAGTACAAAGCAGTTAATCAACATGAAAAGTTCAAAGACACACCTCAAAACCCACTACCCAGAAACCACATGTTAATATTTGAACATCACTCAGAATTTCTCCAAGGGCACACAGAATAATGAGTAGGAACAATTTTATAGTGTTTTTGTTATCTAGCTATGTAAGTATTATATATTACATGAGTATATAATTATATGACAGTATTAAATGTTGTAATATAAATGTTATCAGATCTTTTAAAAGTGTAAACAATTAATTTCAGCAATTAGAAATTAAACTAGTGTGTGCTCTGAAAAACTCTGACATATGTTTCTAGGTCCTTCTCATATGTGCTTTCCATCTCAGCCTAGGGAGTATGGACATAATTGCAAATGACCTGTTTCATGCTGTTCTGTATTCTTGGATATGCCTAATTAGTTCCTTATTATTATAGATAATCTGAGTATATTTTCCACAATCTAAAAGCATGGAAAATGAACCTAATTTACTGTACCTATTTACCTCTTGTTACACCCTACCTCGGAGAAGGCAATGGCATCCCACTCCAGTACTCTTGCCTGGAAAATCCCATGGACAGAGGAGCCTGGTAGGCTGTAGTCCATGCGGTCGCTGAGTCAGACACGACTGAGCGACTTCACTTTCACTTTTACTTTCATGCATTGGAGAAAGAAATGGCAACCCACTCCAGTGTTCTTGCCTGGAGAATCCCAGGGATGGCAGACCCCAATGGGCTGCCGTCTATGGGGTCCCACAGAGTCAGAAATGACTGAAGCAACTTAGCAGCAGCAGCAGCAGCAAACCCTACCTAGCCACCCTTGTGTAGTTTTCTTAAACAAGAAGTAGTCATTCATGATTTATCACATATACTGAATTTATATTTATTATAAGGTGTTTAAGAAAACTTCTTAAAAATTGTGAAGATAGTTTTATCTGGAACTAAAAGTGATAGATATAGTAAAGGGAAATGATAGTTATAGTAAAGGGAAATGATAAAAGTATTTCCCATTAGATTAAGAAACAATAATATTATCTATTGTCATCATTATTTTTTAAACATTCTGAAGGTTCAAGCAAATGCCACAATACAAAAAATAAAGTAAGCTGTAAAAATATTGGAATATAAAAGAAATTATTAAAAATATTAGTAGTTGATATGATTATATGATTATATAGCTACAAATATAAGAATATCAGTTATGAAATTATTAATAAAGCTAAAAGATTTGTTAAATTAGTAGAGCATACAAACACACACAAAATCAAAACTTTCCCATTTCCTAGCTATAACCAGAAAAGATTGAAATTAAAGAATAAGATTTTATTCATAATGAGTGTAGAAACTATAAACTACTTGAGAATATATTTAATAAGAAAAATCTACATAAATAGAAATATAGTAGAGTCATGTCATATGCCTGTTAATCATACATGAATTTTAAATTAAACTTACTCCATGATGCAAATACTTCATTTTTAAGGTTATGTCTGTTTCATGCAAGTCCTATACTGGGTGTTCAACTTAAGAAATAGCAATCTGTTTCAATACTGGAGGAAAAGCTGAATGTGTTGAATTTATTGTAAGATGTTACATCTGTACACTGGCTTTCAGGGAGCAATTTAAAGGCTTTTCAAGGATAATTTTTGACTATAAGCAATTGTCACCTTGAGTGCTGGTTTTGGAAACCAACCCTTGTGTACGAAGAGTCATCACTGTGGTATGCAAGTTTTCTGAAGGAGGTAAAATAAGACCAGAATAAATAGTTTGAGGTTATAATAGTATTAAACATTTGGTTATCTAATATCAAAATAAAATATGCAAAAAATCAAAATAATCAGGAAACTGTCAAACTCTGCTCCCTCCCCCAACTCATTCTTGGAGGCCAAGTGCTTAGAACTGCTAGACATCCATCTGCCTTTGTTTGATGCTTTTCTTCCTGGCTGAGTTAGAGAATGTCCATTATTAAGGAAACATGGCTGCCAGCAGACTTTCAAACCATTACATACCTCCATAAATAAAACTTCAGGTAGTAAACTTGAAGCATGCTTGATTTTGTTGACTAGTTACGTCTATTAAGAATAGTAGAAGCTAGGTCTGGGTTCCATAATGGCTGCTAATGTGTGGATGTGTTGATGTATGAGTTATGAGATCACGAAGGTGTAAGGGCTCACAAAACTGGAGAACTCCTAGGATGAAGTGTTGAAGAAAGTAAAAGTTCTCCTGAGACACAGCTCCACTGCTCTGCCCCCTTTTGTGGGATATTTGTGTATTGCACTGGGAGAGGGGTGCTACCTGATACCTCTGTCTTACTGACTCATTGGAAAAGACCCTGATGCTGGGAAAAATTGAAGGCAGGAAAAGGGACAATAGAGGATGAGATGGTTGAATGGAATTACCAACTTGATGGACATGGGTTTGAACAAGCTCCAGGAGTTGGTGATGGACAGGAAAGCCTGGCGTGCTGCAGTCTATGGCGTGCAAAGAATCGGACATGGCTGAATGACTGAACTGAACTGAACCTCTCCCATGAGTATAACCAAAGCCTCTAAAATTTATCAATCAGCTGAATTAGCCTGGGGAGGGTACCATAGCAGGCAAAAATGCAGTGACTATGACCCGAAACAATGTAATTCAAATGCTGATCTTTCCCAGATGAATACTGACGTATAATGCAATTACAATCAGAGTCCCAACCGCATTTTCTATTTCCTTGTCTCTGGACCCGGACAAGCTGGTTCAAAATATATGACAATTGTCAAGAGAATTTTAAAGAACTAGTGGGAAGCATTTACTCTATCAGCCATAAATAGACACTAAAAATACTGCAATAAAAATCCTGTGATACTGAAATAGAAATAGTTAATAAGTTGTAAAAACATAATAGTAAAGACCTAATTGCAATCATTCAACAACAAATAATTTATTGGACATGTACTAAGTGCCAGAGGCTATGGCTGTGAACAATATACAGCCATTTGCCCTCATTATAAACTGAATATTCCCAAAGTCTGAGAAATGTCAAGGAGAATAAAAGGTGCTATGAAACAGAACTGAGTGATGGATCCTAGTTGGGATCCAAGGCAAACCTCCTTGAGACTGAAATTCTGCTGAGTCTTGAAGGATCATCAAAGTTAGCTAGGTTAGGAGAGCTGTGGCCGGAGGATATGGCTTGGAGGAAAGTACCCCGTGTGGGAGCAGTCTGGCATATCTCAACATAGGGAAAGCTTGTGACTGGCATGGAAGAGGGCATCAAAAGTGAGTTTAAGAGCAGATCATGCACAAGACTTCCCTGGCTGTCCAGGGGATAAAACTTCACCTTCCAATCCAGTGAGTACAGATTCTACCCCTGGTTAGGGAACTAGATCTCACAAGCCTTGAGGACAAAAAACCAAACCATAAAACAGAAGCAATATTGCAATAAAAACTTTAAAAATGGTCCACATTAAAAAACAAACTAACAAACCAAGAATCTAAAAAACAGATCATACAGAGCCAAAGAGAGGTTGAAAAAACTTCTAATTTTACCTTAAGAACAATGGAAAACCCTTGTAAGTGTTATTAAATTTCTTTGTCTTTCAACTCAAGCTGCTACATATATTTTAATGCAATATTGATTGGTAAATAATATCTCTGTATCTCTGATACAGAATAACACTTAAATATAAATATCAATAAATATTGCTTATCAAGTAGAAATGAACTAGTATCTTTATTATTAATGAAAAACATCCATTTCCTTTTTTTTTTTTTTTTTGAGCTAGCTCTTGGTCTATAGTTTGCTGATTTTAGCTTTGTAGCAAATGTATCGGAATTTAGCTTTGTCTTTGAGCAACCAGAATTTAATAGTGTTTACAACATGCTTTCAAAAATAAAAGAACATGACTATGCTTTTATTTACCTTCTAATTGCATTCTCTCAATTATTTTAATAACCTAGAGTTCTAGTTTCAGTTTATTTTGACATGGTTATCTTTGACATTGTTTCTTTTTATATGTTAAAACACTTTTTTGTTGTGGACCAGTTTTTAAAACTCTTTATTGAGTTTACTACAATAACAAAGTCTTTGACTCTGTGGATCACAATAAACTGTGGAAAATTCTTCAAGAGATGGGAATACCAGACCATCTGACCTGCCTCTTGAGGAACCTATATGCAGGTCAGGAAGCAACAGTTAGAACTGGACATGGAACAACAGACTGGTTCCCAATAGGAAAAAGAGTATGTTAAGGCTGTATATTGTCACCCTGCTTATTTAACTCCTATGCAGAGTACATCATGAGAAACACTGGACTGGAAGAAACACAAGCTGGAATCAGGATTGTCGGGAGAAATATCAATAACCTCAGATATGCAGATGACACCACCCTTATGGCAGAAAGTGAAGAGGAACTAAAAAGCCTCTTGATGAAAGTGAAAGAGCAGAGTGAAAAAGTTGGCTTAAAGCTCAACATTCAGAAAACAAAGATCATGGCATCTGGTCCCATCACTTCATGGGAAATAGATGGGGAAACAGTGGAAACAGTGTCAGACTTTATTTTGGGGGCTCCAAAATCACTGCAGATGGTGACTGCAGCCATGAAATTAGAAGATGCTTACTCCTTGGAAGAAAAGTTATGACCAACCTACATAGCATATTGAAAAGCAGAGACATTACTTTGCCAACAAAGGTCTGTCTAGTCAAGGCTATGGTTTTTCCATTGGTCATGTATGGATGTGAGAGTTGGACTGTGAAGAAAGCTGAGCACCGAAGAATTGATGCTTTTGAATTGTGGTGTTGGAGAAAACTCTTGAGAGTCCCTTGGACTGCAAGAATATCCAACCAGCTCATTCTGAAGGAGATCAGCTCTGGGATTTCTTTGGAAAGAATGATACTAAAGCTGAAACTCCAGTACTTTGGCCACCTCATGTGAAGAGTTGGCTCAATGGAAAAGACTCTGATGCTGGGAAGGATTGGGGGCAGGAGAAGAAGGAGACGACAGAGGATGAGATGGCTGGATGGCATCACTGACTTGATGGACATGAGTTTGAGTGAACTCTGGGAGTTGGTGATGGACAGGGAGTGCTGCGATTCATGGAGTCGCAAAGAGTTGGACACGACTGAGCAACTGAACTGAACTGAACAGAACAATAATAATATTGCTTCTGTTTATATTTTGGCTTTTTTGGCCACAAGGTATATAGGATCTTAGCTCCCTGACCAGGTTCTTAACCACTGAACCAGCAGGGAAATCCTTAAGGTTCTTTTCTAAATATCAGCATTAAACTTTATAATTCCATTAACTGCAATTGTTTAGGCTTAGTATTAAATAGTTTAGTAGTTACAGTGCCTGTCTCTGAATCTTTCTTTTTCCTTCTCTTGAGCTCTGCAGTCATTTTTGTTGTTGCTGTTGTCAGAGTGATTGACTGTATTATTTTCCTTAAGACTTGACATTTTTTCCAGAAAATGAACATAGGTGGTACATATTGAATCTTTAAATGTCCACAAATGCCATACTTTCCCTCTTGTTTGAACAACAGCTTGTCTGAGTACAGAATTCCAACAGAATACTCCTGTTTCCCTAGAATTCTATGAACATTTCTTCATCATCTAGTATTTAGTCCAGTGCTCTTCTGGTTCACTTGTCATTTATCTTTGGTATTTGGAAATGTCATTATGATATGACTAATGTGTGGTTTCAATATTCCTGTCCAGGACCTTTTAGGTCTGGTGACTCAAGTCTTTTTCCATCTTTCTATTTTTGAATTTGTTTCCCCTCTATGTACTCAAATTCAGCTTTCTAGAACTCCACTTACAAGGATTGTATAGGATCCAGTGTGTAGTTAAAGGCTTTGGACATGCCACTACTATGGGTCTTCCATCACCATGTCTGTGTTTTCTGGCCTGGATTTTCCCTGGTTATCCAAGGTTGGCCACTTGACTCCAGCTGGACCAATCAACATCTTTCTCTAGGACTTTTCTTTTCAACTGGAATGAAGGGGAGTACGTTAGTTCTCCTGAGTAGTAAGAGAAGCAAACTGTAAAGTTTTTGGCTTGTAACTGAACTACTTTCTGCCGTGAGGAACATCCCTATTTGCAGTGTGAAAGAGTGAAGTTCCAAGAAAAAGGAAAACAGATGGTGGTATTTGGAAACCTGGTTCCTGATGTTTCACTTTTAAAAAGAGTGTCATTGATTTTAAATGACCAAATTGGCACCAAGTAGAGGGACCAAGAGAAAGGAGGCAAGGAAACCAGTTGAGAGGATATATTAATAGTTCCCATGAGAGGTGATTATAACCTCTTTTTGAGTCTTTATTTATAGAGATGAATTGAAAAATGTAACTGGGAGTTATAGTTCATAGACCTGTTCATAGGTTAGATGTGAGAGTGAAAAGAAAGGTGGGGGACTAGAATGTGCTAAGCTTTCTTGTGTGCTGGACAGATACAGGGATGAAGTAGACACACATGCAATAACCAGATATAAAAAAGTGCATACTGTATGATTCAGGTTATATAAGCACACTGCTTCTGCTATGTCGCGTCAGTCATGTCTGACTCTGTGCAACCCCATAGACTGCAGCCCACCAGGCTCCCCCGTCCCTGGGAGTCTCCAGGCAAGAACACTGGAGTGGGTTGCCATTTCCTTCTCCAGTGCATGAAAGTGAAAAGTGAAAGTGAAGTCACTTAGTCGTGTCCAACTCTTAGTGACTCCATGGACTGCAGCTCACCAGGCTCCTCCGTTCATGGGATTTTCCAGGCAAGAGTACTGGAGTGTGGTGCCATTGCCTTCTCCAAGCACACTGCTAAACAATACAAATTTATGGTGTCTGAAACCAATTTGGCAGATGGAGGGTAGCAAGATGGGCCATGAAGTGACTTTGGAGGCTACTGGTGATGTTCTATTTCTTAACCTAGATGCTGGTTAAACACGAGTATTTATTTTATGAAAAACAATATTGAATGGTATGATAAGGACATGTTTCTATATGAACTTATTACTGTAGCAAAAATGTTAAAAGCAAGGGTAAGAGAGATTGGGGGTGAAGAGGATGATTACTATTTGAAATATTCTGAATGTGAGGTATCTGTGGGACAGCGGTTCTCAAAGTGTGGTTCCCAGGGCAATGGCAGCATCACTTAGGAACTTGCTAGGAAAGCAAATCCTTGGGCTTAATATTAGCTGTATTAGGAGTCAAACCTGCTGGTGGCAGTGTGAGAAATCTGTGTTTGAACAAGCTTCCAGCTGATTCTAACATACACTAACACTTGAGAAAGGATACTCTAGGATATCCAGATGGATCTATTAGGTATATAGTTAATTAAGTATGAGTCTGAAGTTAAGTAGAAAATGGTTTGGGCTGGGGTATAGTTTTGCCATTGCATCATTTTTTAATTTCATGCTGCTGCTGCTGCTACTAAGTCGCTTCAGTCGTGTCCGACTCTGTGCGACCCCATAAACAGCAGCCCACCAGGCTCTTCCATCCCTGGGAGTCTCCAGGCAAGAACACTGGAGTGGGTTGCCATGTCCTTCTCCAATGCATGAAAGTGAAAAGTGAAAGTGAAATCACTCAGTTGCGTCCGACTCTTAGCGACCCCATGGACTGCAGCCCACCAGACTCCTCCGTCCATGGGATTTTCCAGGCAAGAGTACTGGAGTGGGGTGCCACTGCCTTCTCCAATGGAGTATAATTGATTAAAAATGTATTAGTTTCAAGTGTACAGCAGAGTGATGCAGTTATACATATATATATATCTATATATATCTATATATATCTTTTAAGCGATCCTTAAAGCCATGAGAATAGATGAATTTCCTCAAGGACAATACATACAGTAAAGAGAGAGAGAGAGAAAGAATCATAGGGAACTGAGGAATTTTAGGGGCAAATAGGAAAATAAGATATTGCTTTAAATGACAGCATATACATGCAAATAGTATTCAGCTTTAAAAGACAATGGAAATAAACATTCACATGGAAAGATTTTTGTGATGTATTTTAAGTGAAAGAAAATAGACAATAAAAGAGCTCAAAACTTACATCCCATTGGCATACACTGAATATCTTTGAAGTGTGCAATTAAAACTCTATTTTTATTTTCTTCATTTTGCCTATCCTTTCTAATTTTTCCTAATGTGATGATGTCTTGCCTTTTGTAAATAAGAAAAAACAGACAATAAAATTGTTTTCAAAAGAGAAAAGATATCTTGTACACATGGAACTAGATAAAACAGACATGCAGAAAATGCAATTTTAAGACTTGAGAAGTCTATATGAAGATGAAAATCGCAATTGCAAAACTGTAATACAGGCAGAGAATTGGGTGCTTCAGAAAATTGAATTACATTAGATGAGTTCAGTAAATTCTTTTGGAATGCAGAAGAAAAGAATATGGAGAAGAATGTAATGGGAATAGAGTTAAGATATATAAAGTATGGACCCAAGAAAGAGCTATGCCCCTGCTCCCATTGCTGTTTCTCCCAAATTTCTACACAGTAGCTTAGAATGATCTATTTATAGTATAAATCAGACTTAAATCCCCTCAGAGTCTTTCCATTGCATTTCAAATGAAATACACATTTCCCACTGGCTACAGAACTGTCCACTCTCCTCTTTAGCCATCTTCTGTCTTCATGCTGCCAACACTCTGGCTACACAGACCATCTTTCTGTTCTATTGACACCAAGTTCTTTCTCATCTCAGGGCCTTTGGGATTGCTGCTGCCCTCACTAGAAATATTCTTATTTTCATTCATTCTTCAGATCGAGCTTAAATTAAACTTCCTAAGTGGTCCTCCTATGCTATACTTTTCCATGAAAGAGTTAGTCACTCTGTCATGTATAACTCTTTGCAACTCATAGACTGTAGCCTGCTAGTCAACTCCGTTCATTAAATTCGCCAAGCAAGAATACTGGATTGGGCAGCCATTCCATTCTCCAGGGCATCTTCCCAACCCAGGGATCGAACCCAGGTCTCCTACATTGCAGGCAGATTCTTTACCATCTGAGCCACCAGAGACGCCCCATCTGTTATAATACATAGTTATATTATTTCTACATCTTCCAGTATAGGATAAACTTAGTGAGAGCAGGATCAACGTCTAATTTATTCACCTTTGTTAGGCTGTGCATAACAGGGTCTCTAACACACAGTAGGTGCTCAATAAATATTTGTTAATAAAGGTCCATATATCTTTGAGCTATGGTTTTTCTAGTAGTCCTGTATGGATGTGAGAGTTAAGTATGAGCCTGAAGTTAAGTAGAAAATGAGCACCAAAGAATTGATGCTTTTGAACTGTGGTGCTGGAGAAGACTCTTGAGAGTCCCTTGGACAGCAAGATCAAGCCAATCAATCCTAAAGGAAATCAACCCTGAATATTCATTGGAAGGACTGATGCTGAAGCTGAGGCTCCAATACTTTGGCCACATGATGTGAAGAGCTGACTCACTGGAAGACTCTGATGCTGGGAAAGACTGAGAGCAAGAGAAGAGGGTACAGAGAATGAGATGGTTAGATGGTATCACAGACTCAATGGACATAAATTTGAGAAAACTCAGGAAGATAGTGAAGGACAGGGAAGCTTGGTATGCTGCAGTCCATGGGGGTCACAAAGAGTTAAACATGACTGACAGACTGAACAAAGCAACAACAACTGACGGTTGCATATGTTTTGCTATTGGTGTGCTTTCAGGCTGTTTAAAAGAGAAGTTTGAAAACGTATCCCTCGCATCCATGTTTATGCTGTCATCTTACACAGACATTGCAAGTTGTGAGTACGTAACTGCAGTTCCATCTATAATAATATAAACTGATTTCTAGAAGTAAGCTAACTAAATTTTAGAAGCTATGTTGTCCATTTGGAGTTTCCATGAGGTGTCCAGATGGCCTGGAAGAATGAAAATGGCTTCAAAATCTGCCTAGCATAATCTCAGTGAGTAGTTTATGCATCAATAGACTCTAGTTCAATAAATGGTAGGGGCAATCTTTTAATTATGTTGTTTTCATTCTGTCATCTAGAGTAGTATTGCATAAATTGTAGGTGTCTTATACATGCCTATGATTTAATCGTAAGTCAATAACTGTGTTTTCTTGCACAATGATAGCTTAGTTTTTCTTAATTTAGTGATCATTTCCTATTGCCAAATGGAACTCCCTTTCCTACCAAACTGATTAACTCCTGAAATAGGAAGATCTAACTCCTTGTTGAAAACAGTAATTGAAATCATGATGCTTCCAAATATTTCTAGCAATGTTATGTGTTTAGCTTCTTTTCTTCTCATAAAATTTGTGTTAATTATCTATTGCTGTATACCAAATTACCCCCAAGTTTAACAGTTTAAAAATAACAAATTTGTACCATATCATAGTTTTTATAGGTCAGGAAGCCAGAGCAGCTCAGCTAGTCCTCTGGATCAGAGTCTCTCACAAAGCTGTGGTCATCTTGAAACCTGATTTAGGGAAGACTCTTATTCTGGGTTTACTCATGGCTATTGGCAGATCTCAGATCCTCCTAGGCTGTTGGCTGAAGACATCATTCCTTGCCACTGGGCTTCTCCATAGGGCGGCTGACAACTTGGCAGCTGGCTGTTCCCAGAGGGAGAGCAACGAGAAAAGAGAGAGAAACAAATGACAGTGAGTCAACAGTCTCTATGTTCTCTAACCTCAGAAGTGAGCTGCCATCACTTTTGACCTATTCTGTTCATTAGAAGTAAGTCACTAGGTCCAGCCAACACCCAAGGGGAAGGGAACACAAAGGTGCAGGTACCAGGAGCCAGGGACATTTGGGGCTTTCTCAGGAGTTGCCTAGAACAGCATTTTCTCTTATTACTTAATACCTGAAATTGTGTCTTATTTTCTTATGGAAAATTGTAAGAGTACAGAATAAGGTGTCTTCTTTTCTTATGGGAAATTGAAAGCATATAATAAGCACTCATATATCCAGAATCTAACTTTAACAATTATTAACATTTTGTTATACTCACTTCATTAATTTTCTTGTTTCTAATTAAGTACTTTTTGTTAGTTATGGACATTATGATGTTTCACCTAGAAAAACTTCAATAGTTATCAATGAAAAGGGGGTCCATGTTCCTATGTAATTTTTGACAAAATCATCAATAGTTCTCTACTGTAATACTTAGCCCATTTTCAAATTTCCCAAAATGTCTTTTATAGCTCTTTTGTCTAAATTAAGTTTCTGTGACCCTCACTTGTCTTTGAACTGAGAAGATCTTTGGCCTATAGCTCTGTATTAACTTGTTTTCCTATGCAAAATTATTGTTATATATCTGTGTCTCAACAAGAAACACAATTTGCAAGAATTCAAGTAGAACATAATTCAAGGATTCCTAAGTATGCCATTTATAGATTTTCATCAAACTCCTCTAAATTACACACATACTATGAGATTTAAATATTTCTGACCCCAATCACTTTCAGGGTAGCAGGAGAATGATTTTTAATTTCCCAAATTACTTGCTGTTACTTTAGTTATTACTATGTTTTAGTCACATGAATTATTATTAATTTAAAAGTGTTAGACATATGAAATTATTACCAAATTCACACTAATATATTAAAGTTGAAAAATATATGATCATCTCAATAAAAAGAGGGAAAAAGTGAAAAATTAAAGTTGCTCAGTTGTGTCTGACTCTTTGCAATGCCAAGGACTGTAGCCCACCAGGCTCCTCTGTCTATAGGATTTCCCAAGCAATAAGACCAGAGTGGATTGTCATTTCCCTTCTCCAGGGGATCTTTCTGATCCAGGGACTGAACCTGGGTCTTCTGCATTGCAGGCAGATTCTCACCACCTGAGCCACCAAGGAAGCCCCAAAAGCAATGGCATTAATAAATTCAACACCATTTTATTATTAAAAACCCAGGTAGTCAGGAAAATCTTTAGAAACCTATGAAGAATACCCCAAATCTGAGCCAACATTATTCCTTATAGGAAAACTTTACAAGAGTTCCCTCAACAGCAGGAAAAGACAAGACTGTCCATTCTCATGATTTTTTTTTTTTTTAGCTTGCTTTGGAAATTCTAGTTGGTGGACTAAGACAGGGAATAAAAATTAAGTCATAAAAATTAGAAAATAAATAAAACTATCACCATTTGTGAACAGTAGTACTGTTTCTAGAAAACACAAAATAATCTACAAATTGTTAGAAATTATAAGAATATCTATTAAAGTATTTGAATTTAAGATCAATACACAAAAATAATAAATGCCAGCCACAGTTTAAAAATGCAAATAAAGATAAGTAAATATTATCTTTTTACCTCAGTTTAGGCAAAACATCTTTTTGACTCTTTTAGATGAAGCGTAAAAATAGTGTCAATATTAAAATGTAAAATTAATTCATAAACACTATTAAGAAAGTGAAAGACAAGTCACAAATTAAAATATGCTTCTGCTGCTGCTAAGTCGCTTCAGTCATGTCCTACTCTGTGTGATGCCAAAGACGGCAGCCCACCAGGCTCCCTCTGTCCCTGGGATTCTCCAGGCAAGAACACTGGAGTGGGTTGCCATTTCCTTCCCCAATGCATGCATGCATGCTAAGTCGCTTCAGTCATGTCCAACTCTGGGCGACCCTATGGATAGCAGCCCACCAGGCTCCTCCATCCACAGGATTCTCCAGGCAAGAATACTGGAGTGGGTTGCCATTTCCTTCTCCAATTCAAAGATATATAACATTTAATTAGTAATGTTATATGTGGGCATATATTTCTATAAATCATCGAGAAAAAGAAACAAAAGACATAAAAACATGTATTTTAATTTTATCTTTGACAAAGATTTTAGAAATTAATAGATAATATTCCTGTTGCTTCAAACCTTACTTTGACCCATATTTCTCAATTTATTAGAAATCACATGAAACTCTGTAACACATTTTGAATCTCTAGATGGTTTGGAAGTAACTTTTAAAAATTGTGGTAAAATATACATGCCAGAACATTTACCATTTTAAAGTGTATTCATTCAGTGCCACTGAGAACTATAGCCATTATCTCTATTTCTAAAACTTTTTCATCATGCCAAACAGAAACTCTGTGTCCATTAAGCAATAATTTCCAATTCTCCCTCTCTTCCTGCCGTTGACAACCTCTACTCCACTTTCTATCTTTATGAATTTGTCTATTTCAGATACTTCATATTAGTGGAATCATATATTTGTCCTTTTGTGCCATGTTGTAGCATGTATCAGAATTTCATTACTTTTAATGGCTGAGTGATATTCCATTGTAGGTATATACACCACATTGTATTTATTCATTCATCTGTTGATAGACATTCAGGTTTTTCCACTTTTGACTATTTCAAATAATGCTGCTATGAGATCTGGTGTACAAGTACCTAAGCCCCTGCTTGTAATTCTTTTGGGTATATACCTAGGAGTGGAATTGGTGGGTCATAAGATAATTTTATATTTAACTACTTGAGGATCCACCAAACTGTTTTCCACAGAGCCTACATGTTCCCACCAGCAATGCATTACAGTTCTAGTTAGGAGTATCTTTATGTGTTACCCTATCTTATTTTTAAATACACAAACAAACAACAACAACAAAAAACATGCAAAGATTGATTTTCACCTAGAGGTGAAAAGCAATAGTTAAATAGCAAAGCTATGAGACATTAAAACCTGAAACTTGTGAATTTCCTCTTGTTTGGCGGACTTTTTAGGAATCCGCAAGTGTTGTTGGCACAAGCTTCTTTGTCAGTAGGTAATGTGAAAATTGAATTTGTTGTTGGTGATAAAGTTCACGTCTGCTTTCTTTGGGGGACATTGATTTGGGAATATAGTTTACTGTAACCTGGTAATTTCAGTAATGCAAATGCAACAAAATGTTACTTAAAAACAAAGCATAAATTCAATCGGGGGTGGCAAGGCAATTAAGGGGAGCTCTCTCCATTCGGTTGTCCTTCTGGGGCATTATGGCAGCTGCAGCCAATATTGAACAGGAGCTGCAGCTGTTTACAGATGCATTAGGAAGGAGAGATTTTGGAACTCGGTTGCAGAATTTCTCCTGTGTAAAAGAAAGGCCAAAATTGTAGGAGAGGGAGGATATCTAGAGATATAAGTAAATTTAATTTTCAGCAAGAGCTTGGGGTGCTAACCCTGAGCCTTACAGTTGTAATGAATTAAAACTTCGGTTTTGAGTGATCACAAGAACGTTTACTAGGTTCAAAACAGTTTAATCATGCCTTTATCTCCCAGTGTATCGATTACTCTTTCACAGTCCCACAAAAGCATACCAAAGTATCTTTCCTTTAGAGTATTAATATGGTTCTTTTATGGTAAACAACTGTTAGCCTTCCAGTCATCCATAAGTTGCAAGGCTATCCGTTTACACCACAATAAATTCACTGATTATAGACAGGTACTAAAGCATCGGCCTCTGATATTTGATTATCATTAACATAATAATCTTTTGATAAAAAGATTTTTGTTGAAAACAGTGTAACTTTAGAATTGAATCATGGGAGCATTTGTAAACCCATGGCTCTTGGTTGTGACTTGTGACTGGATGCTTAACAGGTGGTCTGCCACTTGGCCTTGTGACTCTGGTGACATCATCTCTTTGCCAAGATGCTGAAGCTGACTGAACACACACCCAGAACAGGAGCTACTTCTGTAATTTAACAAATTATATTTATCATCTCATCTGGCTATATCCAGTTGCCCAGGAGTATGACTTTTGGTCATTATTCTTCACCATATATGTGGTTGTCATGTAAAAAGCCAAACAAAACAGTCACAAAATCAATTTGTTTCCAGGGAAGAAAGTGGGCTTAAAGGCATGGAGAAGGACCCTAATCCCTTTGGGAAAAAAGCAGAAAGGTCAATTTGGTTTATTAAAGAGCTGATCTTTTTAGGTTCAGGATATAATACACTTCCTTTAATGCCATCTAATAGGAAATCAGAAACAGTCCAAAAGCATACTATTCCCTGAGGAAGAGTCCACACACAATTAGTACCATCAGGCCAACTCCAGCGCCTTCTGCAGCCTTAAGCACAGAATCCTGCAATGCAAATGTCATTTTAACTCCCTGAAACCAAATTTAAGGCCTGGGGCATAGAGGTGTTCTGGTAGGCACATATACATAAATAAAGTAAGGGCACGTAAAGTGTACTTTAGGATGGTCTGGCAGATTTTTGATAAAGCTTAAAAACACAGATAAATGTATTTTTCCTATAAATAAGACACTAATGAACATACCCTAATTGGTACTTACTATTGCTCAGCACTCATAAAGGCAGTTACCTGAGAAGTTACCTGAGAAGATTCCTCAAAGGATCAAGAGTTGGGATTCCAAATGAGGGTCCTAGGACCAGTGTGAGCCAAAAGGGGGTTTACCTAAGGTAAGACATCTGGTCAGAAGTGTGGTTCATGAGGACAGGCATTCATCAGGGAAGTCTGTGGTTAGAATCGAACTTCAAGGGCACAGAAAGAAGGGGCAATGATTCAAACTGGATGATAAAGTGTTGGTGAAGAGTAAGAGTGCTTGTGGCCTCTGTGGCTGGTGCCTGCTGTTCCGTAAGAAAGCAGGTACAATGGCTTCAAGGCACCATGCGTGTGTGCCAATGGGGATGGGTACAGATACGTGCAACATGATGTTCTTCTATTCTGAGAACTCCAGTGTAGCTGGGCTGATTTGATCTCCTGTGAAGCAACCAGAGAATGGTTCAAATATCGGGTTGCTGACTGACTGTGTGATATTCAGAGAGGATAGTCAGGTAAATCTTCACAGAGAAGGGAGCTCAAGCAGGCTTCAATAAGCTTAGGGGAAGGGAGATGGATTGGGGGCATCTCATGCGAAGTGATGGCATGTGCAAAGGCCCTGAGGTTGAAGGGACATGGCAGCTGCATGGCTCATGGGCAATTAGCCCGTAACAAACATATCACTGCACAGTCCACAGGAATCTGGCCCCAGCGGGCAACTGGTACACTGTGAGAACCAGTGGCAACCCCATCTGAGTGGAGAAGTTTGAGGACCAGCGAAGGTTAGGATGAAGTAGGAAACAGCAACCTGAAAAGAACGGAAATAGGGAAAGAGGGAGGAGGAGACAGAGCTTGAGGCAACCGCGTGGCAGCCGGGCTGATGAAGTGGCTGAGCCACATGCCCAGTTTAGAACCTAGAAATGAGACAAGGGAGGAAAATGACACGTGTCGGGACATTTTAGAGGGAAAATCAACAGGTTTTGTATTTTGTATATAAATTGGTACAAAAACTTTGTACATAAAGTTTAAAGAGAAGAATTGAGGAAAAGTCCAGAATTTCAAGTCTGAGTGAAAGGAAGGTTGGAGAAAGGACACTTTCCATGTGAATTTGGTTTTTGGAAAACTGACAATGCATGTAATATTGGACATACTGATGTTAAAGTAACGTCTGAATATCTGAGTGGAAGTCCAGTAGGCAGCTAGAGCAATGGAAACAAAGCTAAGATAAAATGTAGGACAGGAAATACAATTTGATCATATGCGAAGTAATTCTCAGTGAGTTGTATGTTCATATATTATGATCCTAAGAGGGACTATTTTCTGTATTCCACAGGGAGTGTGAATTTATGTCCTGGAATTAACTGAGTACAGTTTTCCCTTTATTAACAGAAGCAGTAAAATAAAGCAATTTTTTTGGTACCAGAAGGGAGAGGAGACAAGTCTGCATACAATCTAGAAATCTAATAATTCAAACTTAGGTCAGCATTTTAAGTGTTAAGATGCTTTAACCATTATTTGAAGGTGAAATGAAACCCATCAGAATGCTCATCAACATTTTAAAGCTTCTACTGGAAAACTCAACGTAACAAGCCAGAAGTAATTTTTTCCAGCTGAAGCCCAGCGTCTTGGTGTGAGTATGACTTCCTTACGGAATAGAACTACTTTCATGGAAACAGGTTGCTTTGTTTCCTTAGTGTGATGTTCTCTTCAGAGAAATCTGCTGTGTAGTGTATACAGGTTGATTTGGTAGAATGATATTTGTGTGTAGTGTTATGTAAATAGAGTTATAGCCTGTCTTTCTGATAGTAAAATAGGCTATAGTTAGGATGCATGTGTATGTAATGATGGTGTGTGTGGGTGTGGGTATGCTTATATGTGTGTGTGTATGGGCACATGTGCATACTGAGAGCAGGGGATATAGAGATGCGTAAGCAAGTCTGTGTTAAAGTTCTTGATGTAAAGAAAGTCGCCAATTCACAAAGGACTTTGATTACCTCTATCCATTATACACACACAGTGAGTGAGCGTGCTACTCACCATCTGTCATCTATTTCATTTGCATCACCAGCACCTGGCCTGTTTATCTGCTACATTCGTTTCTTTGCTGAATTCTTACACTGCTTTAATAAAATACAGAAATGTTATTGTTAAAAACCAATTAATTTACAATCCTCTACAGAGATAGTATTACTTATAATTCAATTTGGCTTCTAATGATCTGCTTTCTAGCAAAATGACTTAATTCTTGTGTCAAAGATTAGTTATTAGATATTACCCTGCCTTACGAGTCATGTACTGCTGAGGTAGGCAAAGCAGCTTGGAATGTCCCTGGCCATTAATCAGAAACCTGAAACACGTTCTTGTTTAACTCCTTCAAGAACCTAGCTATAGGCATCATGCCTTTAACTATTCCCCTGACCAAATGCTCAGACAGTGTGCTTCCTATTTTAGGTTAGGTCTGGTACATGGAGATCTGGAATTTCCAGGGAAAGAGCTTGGTCATTAAGAACTTGAATAAGCATACATAACTTAAAATTCTCTCCAGTTTCATGTATCCACATACATTTTTTATTTGTCCATTTCTTACAGTTTCCTTTTTCTCTCCAGCCATGTTATGAGTGAGATATGAAAAGATTGCCTCCTTTCCTAAACCCAGACTTTGAAGTGACTGTGGTTAGATCTCTCACACAATGATGATGCTGGGTGTCATTTTCCTTATTATTACAGTGTTATCCACACTCATCATGCCGGCCAACCTGCTCACACAGTGGCAGTCTGGCAGCTCTCAGCCACCTTGTCCACACATTTCAAGAATGGAATCACTAAGCATATGGCTATCGCCAGCACATTCTAGAAACATCAGCTTGGCCCAGGAGTATCTGAGAGAAAATTTATTCTTGCAGATTAAAAATCCTTACATGCCTTCAAAAATTTTTTTTCAGTATAACATTCTCAAGCTGCCCATGTCTTTACTTTTAATCTTCTGATATAACCTAGAACTTAGTGTAGAAACTATTTCCTCTCTTGATTTAATTTTGATTGTATTAATAACACATGGCAAGTGATATATCCTAACAGTGGAAAATATATATACCTCTGTATTTTTGTAGTTTATTTTCCATAGGTACAGAATTTAACATTTAAAATTATGGCTATATAGGACTTCCTGGTGGTCCATTGGTCAAGATTTCAAATTCCAGCCCAGGGGCTGCAGGTTCGATCCCTGGTCAGGGAGCTAGGATCCCACATGCCTTGCAGCCAAAAAAGAAGCAAAACATAAAACAGAAGCAATATTGTAACAAATTCAATAGAGACTTTAAAAATGGTCCACATAAAAAAATCTTTAAAGAAGCTATTAAAAAATTTTAAAAATAAGATTATGGCTGTAAAAGCTAGAGTCTGTCCTGAGGAAAATAATGAATTGCTATGCAAAAATGAAACCACAAAAATAGTCATTGGAGATTAGTAATAACTGAATAAGGATGCTTCTCAAATCTTGAAAGCTGAAGAGAATTCAATAATACAGACTGAAAGGAGAATATCATTTTGATGTGAAAAGGGGAAAAATCTTTTTTGTGTGATGTCAATTAGCTAAAAAGCCAGCATTCTACATTTACAGAGATCTGTTTTTTCAGTGCATTTGTTCTGCTGATACATTTTTAGCTCTATGAGACGCACTTGCCTCTAGCTCTGGAACACATGCACACATGGAAACTACAGGGGCTACAAGGTAGTGACAGCTTAGTATGGCTCTTCTCTGGATGGAGCCACATGCAAAGCGTGAGGTGCTCAGTATTTCACAAAAGCAGAGAAACCAGCTTTGCGAACCAGACAGACAAAATTTGAACAGCTGTCTTATAAGACGCATCTTCTTTTTTGTACATTTATAATATCAAGGGAACTGTGCCCAGCTCCACACACTTCGTCTTATACAACAGGCTTTCTATAAAACGATCAGGCTCATTGGTAAATTCCAGATCATCTGATTTCAGTTGTATAGCTCATCCTGAACACTACTCTCTGGATACTCAGTCCATTTAGGTGTTATTTTAACTAGCTAGTCCTGTCTATTTATATACATGTTTTATACTCTTCTGCTATTAAAACTAAACATGAAAGATGGTATTTAATGTGAGTTTGTCCTCAAACCTGGAAGAAGTAAAAACTGGATTTGAAGGGGGCAAAGGGAGAAAACTACAGGAATAAAAATGGACAAATGGTCCTCAAATCTGTTCCCTGGAGACTTTGGCTCAGACTGATATGATTTAAAAACTTCTTCTGGAATAACAAACACTTCAAGTCCCTGAACCATTGCTCTATGGGCAAAGTAGGGATGGGAACCAAATGCCAAAATATGTCCCCCCGAAGAAAAATTCCCAAATTACCATACCCTTCAAAGTTTATTCTTCAGATTCAGACAATATATCATCAACCTCAGAAACAGGAGCTGAGCCAAGCAAGCTGCAATCTAATATGGAAATATGTCCTGGCCATGGTACTGTGTCATTCTTCTGAATGGGATCACCTGCACCCATCTCTCCTAGGAGAAAATTTCAAACAGAGTTAGCTCCTTAAACCTTCTAATTAAAATGAGAAATCCCCAGGCTTCCATGACTCAGCCTCAGAAAAAGATTATTAGGAATTTAATAGGGAAAATATAGCAGCCCAGACCATCTGTGACCCAGTGCTCTGTGAGAATTTAAAGAAAACTGGAGGGAGGCAGCGCATACTCCAATGCACGCTGGAGGAGCACTTTGTCGGAGCTGCAATAAATCAACATAGTTAGAGTACAGCCTTTTCAGATTTAATTACTGTTACATAATTATTAGCAAAGCATTCTCCTCTGAAACTGTAAAACTCATTACATCAAAAATCCCCAAGCTCCTGATGGAATTTATGAACTAGTTACTTTCTTTCTAGCTCTGGGAAAATAGTGGAAGAGAGTCCAGATTTGTCTCCAGCTTTTTAGAGGCAGAGGAAGATTTTTTCCCTGTTTTGTGTCATTTTAATAGGCTTCTGAATTAATTTTCTATGAATTGTTCTTAGACATCTATCATATATTCTTACCTAAATACCTGTTTAAATGAGCTTCATTCAGTGGGAAAGGGTACTGAGGAAGAAAATTTCATAGTATATGGACGAGGAGCTGACCAATTTTCGAAAGAGTGAAGGATAAATACTTCTTATGTATCTGATTTTTTTTTTTGATGATGATGATTCATGAAGAGTCAGAAAAATCACAACAAGTCATGAGACTTGTGTTGGAAAGTCCAGTGTCAACATGGAAATGATCTGTAGGCAATGGTTTACTGGCTTTGGCTGGGCTTCTCTTCCCAATACCACGTACAGGGGCATTACACCCAGAGATTGAAATCGGCAGTGGTGGGGTATTCACAGTACAAAACCAGCAAATGATACCATCTGAGAGTCCCTTGGACTGCAAGGAGATCCAACCAGTCCATTCTGAAGGAGATCAGCCCTGGGATTACTTTGGAAGGAATGATGCTAAAGCTGAAACTCCAGTACTTTGGCCACCTCATGCGAAGAGTTGACTCATTGGAAAAGACTGATGCTGGGAAGCAATGGGGGCAGGAAGAGAAGGGGACGACAGAGGATGAGATGGCTGGATGGCATCACTGACTTGATGAACGTGAGTCTGAGTGAACTCCGGGAGATGGTGATGGACAGGGAGGCCTGGCGTGCTGCGATTCATGGGGTCACAAAGAGTCGGATATGACTGAGCAACTGAACGGACTGAACTGAAATGAGGCATATTCCCTGCAGAGTCTGCTGTTAAACACTTATTAATACAGTACTGTTACTGTGTTCACCAATGACACAATTGTAAATGCCATCTCTGTTGTCTACACTACTCTATCCTAGTATAAATTTCTCTCCCTGAAACACTGTTTTGATCAAACGTCAACAAAAATAGGTTTATTTCAAGTCTGACTTGAGTAGGATGTTTGTTCCCAGAAGCAGGAATACTGTAAACGGAATTCCTTTGAAAGACAGGTAAATGCCCTCACCTGTGGCTAATTAGCTTCTTATTCTAAAGCATTACTGAGCTTAAGATGGGGACATTCCTTCCAATGTGGGTCAGGCAGCCTCCCTGGATTCTTAGCTCCTTACCTGCAGAGAACTGCAGCTGCTAGAAAACAGTTTGCTCTTATTCCTACACTCAGAATATCCAGCCAGATGTTTTCTGTTGTATTTGTAGGCTCTCCTGGGATTAGCTCTCATCAGAGTGAGAGGAAGATAAAGGCAGCTGAGGCTTAACCAGTCAGCTGCCTTGGACCCGCTCCCTCTATTGCCACATTTCTGCTCTGACTCTTTGCCAGCCCTGGGACAACCTTTGTTTCTCCCTGGTGACTTCCTAATCCCTACTTCCAGCAGGATCTCCCTCCATTCCTGCTACTCATAACTGACTTGTGGCCAATACCAAATGACTCCCTGCCCCGAACATGTCCTGTGCTCTTCCATGCTGTTTCTTTCCTAGCGGAAGAGATGGTGACTAACATCGCTTAAACATTGTTTTGTTTTAGAGTTCTGTTTTGATATTCAGTGTGTACGTTGTACACTTCAGATCATCTATTGATTTTTTTTTCCTAGCAATCTGCTTTAACTGCTAAGAGTTCTCACTGCTTACTTTTTTTTCTTTTTATGGTAGCCTGCTATTTCTTTTTAAATGTATAAAAATGATAGCTTTACAAATCTTTTGGAGAGTAATGTACTACCAATTTTCTTTTGTCTTCAGCATTTCTTCTGTGATCCCTGAATATAGTTTTTCTGTTTGCTAAATATTGTGTCTCTTCAAGCTGGAGATTTTCTTGGATGTTTGGTGATTGTTTGTGGTCTGTTCATATTATAGATAAGGATCTAATGTAAATGATGTTATTGGGGAGAGTTATTTCCTCCACTCTATGGAAACTTTCTATCCCTCCCGGAATTTGTGTTCTGATTTGGAAAGCTTTGCTTCTGCTGGTTGGCTGGAGGGAGAGGACGTGGCAGGGCTGGTCAAGCTTTCTTTTCAGGTCTATAGGTGTTTTTTCTTGCAGGTTATGAAGACCATTTTCTTAGTGACCATATGCTTATTAAAACATTCTGTGCTTCTAGAGCCCCATACCAATCGCTGGGTGTCTCTAGTCAGAATTCTGAAGCCAGAGAAGACTCCAGAATTTAATCCATTGCCACATGCCACATCCAGAAGCACTAAATGATAGAACTGGCCTAACATTTTTATTGCCACTTAATTCACTAACTAGCCAGTCTCTCTTGCCTTCCTTTTAGCCTCTGCTACTTCTGGGTTTGGAATTGTTAGAGTTTCTGTTGGGAAACCCACCTGGACACAGAAAATTCTCTTTTATTTGAAATGGTTGTAGGTTTTTCAATTCTATTTTCCCTTTTTCTATTACATATTAGAGAAAATTTTCTCTGTTCTGATCTGTTGGTACTATACTGCCTAGCTTTTGAGTGCCCTGTGTACTTCATTCTTAAACTTATTCCTACAGTTTAGTGGAATTTGGGGGAAAGAGTGATCAAGTGAACTTGAAATCAGCCTTCTTGAACTAGAAGTCTCCCTCAGTTCTTTTTAAAGTACTTATTTCTGGCTCAGTTTTAACTATACCTGTAACTTCACAAAACAGAATTTAACTGTAGCACTGTCCACACTTGTGACTGGTGGCTTGTACACACATGTTTAATGAAATAATATTAATCACATAAAATACTAGGAATCTGTATTTTAATTAGGATGCATAACTATGGACCTGCCCATCTGTTCCACATTTCCTGACTCATCATTGAGGAAAATGCTTCTTTTCAATCTAAGCCTATCATGAGGTACAAGGCATATTAAGAACTACCCAATTCTTACCTCTTCTTTGTGTCTGAATATGGCTTAAATTACATCTATTAATTTCTTTTGTATTTTAGTAGGAAAATGTTATTAAAAACCCACAAAAGCTTATGGTGCTAATAGTCTTTTAAAGAAATTTTTGTGCAATGAACATCACATGTTATTCTCTAGACAGTCATTGAGTCTATAGTTGAAAAATACTGAGTCTTTTGCTTAATGCCAGCATTTATTGTTTCTTTTTCTAAAACATCATTATTGCTGTGGGCCCAAAGCTAATTTTTCAAGGAAAGGAATGTGTTTTAAAGATAAAGAGGAGAAATGCTAATATTTTTCTACTATAAGTTGCTAATTTTCAGTAGAGTTGCATTAGAGTAGAAAATTCTTAAATATGTATTTGTGAATATCAGTTACAGTACCTGGAATTTTATATTATCATCATGGTGAATCTGTTTTATTGCCATGACAATTAACCACTTAAGATTTATTCTGTCTTTGTAATTCTTTTCTATATTTTTTCAGATGGATGAAATTGCTTGGTGTAAATCTAGAATTCAAACATCTGATGGAGAGAATAAATGCTGTGGTTTAAATTGGTCAGCATAGCAATGCGGAGAAATCCTAGAGGGTTTCAGATGTTATCAATCACTTGCTACACTTATGACTAATTTAATCTCCTTCTTACCATGTTCTCCCATCAGCCTAACACCACATGACCTGTCAAAGTCTCTGCCACAGTGTGACTGGGCCAGAGATGAAACAATTTGTTCTTTGGCTAATATCTGATTTGGTTTTTACAATAACTCATCTGGGCTTGTTTGAAATGAATTTTATCATGGACTATAAGAAAGTGTTTGATTAACAAGATACAGGTGACATGAATTCAGCACTTATTCTGGGTCAGAATACAGCATTTTACAAGTATCACCTCATTTAATACTCACATCAGTACCATGAGGCAGGAACTATTGTTGGGTTAAATGTCCAAGCGAGAAAACTGAGGGTCAGAGAGAGTAAGTCATTTGCCCAAGTCACACATATGATATATAAGGGATAAAGGATTTACATCTACATGGGGTGAATCTACAGGCCATGTTCTTATAACCTCTTGCTTTTTTAAAAAAATTAGTTTTTACTTATAAATGTAGGACTGTATATTAACTATCTATATGTAAATATAATAAATGGCCCTAAAAAGTAAATGGATTGTAACTGACTAACTGAAGGATGTGTATACTTAAGGCCTTCCCTGGTGGCTCAGTAGTAAAGAACCTGCTTGCGAATGCAGATGCAGTTTCGATCCCTTGGTTGGAAAGATCCCCTGGAGGAGGAAATGGCAACCCTCTCCAGTCCTCTTGCCTGAGAAATTCCATGGACAGAGGAGCCCGGTGGGCTACACTGCTTGGGCTCGCAGTCAGACACGACTGTGACTGCGCATGCACACATGGAGTACTGCTGTTGCTGTTGAGTCGCTCAGTGGTGTCTGACTCTTTGCAGCCCCCTGGACTGCAGTACCCCAGCCTTCCCTATCCATCACTAACTTCCAGAGCTTGCTCAAACTCATGTCCATCGAGGCAGTGATGCCATCCAACCATCTCATCCTCTGTTATCCCCTTCTCCTCCTGCCTCTATCTGTCCCAGCATCAGGATCTTTTCCAGTGAGTCGGCTGTTTGCATCAGGTAGCTAAAGTATTGGAGCTTCAGCTTCAACATCACTCATTCCAGTAAATACTCAGGATTGATTTCCTTTAGGATGGACCAGTTTGATCTTCTTGTGGTGCAAGGGACTCTCAAAAGTCTTTTCCAACACCACAGTGCAAAAGCATCAATTCTTCAATGCTCAGCCTTCTTTATGGTACAACTCTCACATCCATACATGACTACTGGAAAAACCATAGCTTTGACTAGATGGACCTTTGTTGGCAAAGTAATGTCTCTGCCTTTAAATATGCTGTCTAGGTTTGTCATAGCTTTTCTTCCAAGGAGCATGTATCTTAGTTTCATGGCTGTAGTCATCATCTGCAGTGATTTTGGAGCCCAAGAAAATAAAGTCTTCCACTGTTTCCATTGTTTCCCCATCAATTTTCCAGGAAGTGATGGGACCTGATGTCATGATCTTCATTTTCTGAATGTTGAGCTTTAAGCCAACTTTTTCACTCTACTCTATCACCTTCATCAAGAGGCTCTTTAGTTCCTCTTCACCTTCTGCCATAAGGGTGGTATCATCTGCATATCTGAGATTATTGATATCTCTCCTGGCAATCTTCATTCTGGCTTATGCTCCATCCAGCCTGGCATTTCACATGATGTACTTTGCATATAAGTTTAATAAGCAGAGTGAGAATATATAGTCTTAACATAATCCTTTCCCAATTAGAAACCAGTCCATTGTTTCATATCCAGTTCTAACTGTTGCTTCTTGACCTGCATACAGATTTCTCAGGAGGCAGGTAAAGGTGGTCTGGTATTCCCATCTCTTGGAGAATTTTCCAGAGTTTGTTGTGATCCACAGAGTCAAAGGCTTTGGCATAGTCAATGAAGCTGAAGTAAATGTTTTTCTGTAATTCTCTTGCTTTTTCCATGATCCAGCGGATATTGGCAGTTTGATCTCTGGCTCCTCTGCCTTTTCAAAACCTAGCTTGAACATCTGGAAGCTTTTGGTTCATGTACTATTGAAGCCTGGCTTGGAGAATTCTGAGCATTACTTTGCTAGGGCATGAAATGAGTGCAATTGTGCAGTAGTTTGAGCATTCTTTGTCATTGCCTTTCTTTGGGATTGGAATGAAAACTGACTTTTCCAGTCCTGTGGCCACTGCTGAGTTTTCCAAATTTGCTGGCATATTGAGTACAGCACTTTCACAGCATCATCTTTTAAGATTTGAAATAGCTCAACTGGAATTCCATCACCTCCACTAGTTTTGTTCACAATGTTGCTTCCCAAGGCCCACTTGACTTCACATTCCAGGATGTCTGGCTCTAGGTGAGTGATCACACCATTGTGGTTGTCTGGGTCATTAAGATCTCTTTTGTAGAGTTCTTCTGTGTATTCTTGCTGCCTCTTTTATATCTGCTGCTTCTGTTAGGTCCATACCATTTTTGTCCTTTATTGTGCCCATCTTTGCATGGAATATTCCCTTGGTATCTCTAACTTTCTTGAAGAGATCTCTAGTCTTTCCCATTCTATTGTTTTTCTCTGTTTCTTTGCACTGATCACTTAAGAAAGTTTTCTTATCTCTCCTTGCTATTCTTTGGAACACACAAGTATATCTATATATTTTATTGAACTGATTCAGCTCATGTATGGACTTGAAAGAAAACACAGCACATTTCTATTAAATTATCTGTTAGCCAAATATTTTCTTAGTTTATATTGACTTTTCCCTTCTATTAGTCTGAGTTATTTTGACTTTTACTCAATGTTTATACCTTCTACCTTCTAATCTGATTTAAAGAATACCTTCCCTATCCCTTTAAACTCTCTGCTTGTCACTGACTTTCTGGATTTAATCCTACCTGCAGGGCTGTAGACTACCCACCTTTGCTGTTCCATCATTGAACCCAGAGGCAGACCTAAGTTTGTAGAACCTGGAGTTTATATGATGAGGGTGAGGGTGGGGAAGAGGCTTTTTAACATAAAGAATGCAAAATAAAAAATACAAAATTAGGGCCAAAATAAGTGTTTACTTTTGGTGGAGAAAAGAAATCATAGCACATTACAGATTTTTTTTTTTAAGCTGGAAAATACTACAAACATTAAGAAATTAAAAATACACACACATACAATGTTTTTAATAGTTAACTGGAATGCATGCCAAGTTACTTCATAATGTCTGAATCTGCAACCCTATGAACTGTAACCTGCCAGGCTCCTCTGTCCATGGGTTCTCCAGGCAAGAATACTGGAGTGGGTTACCATGCCGTCTTCCACGGGATCTTCTCTACCCAGGGATCGAACGTGCACCTTTTATGTCTCCTCCATTGGCAGGTGGGTTCCTTATCACTAGTGTCACCTGGGAAGGTTGACAATGTAAAAATACCCTTCCCCCTACAATTTTTTTTTGCTCCATATTCACTGACCAATCCTTCATATAACAACAATTTAGTAATACAATTTTTAATAGAGTAGAAAGCTAAGCCAGTCTTTCCTCTACCAAAATTGATCACAATATCACTTTTGCTTGATGGTCCATTGTTTTTATCCAAATTGTATGTGTGTGTGCTTACAAATAAATTTACTTATTAGCAAGAAAGATACATTTCACATATATTTAAATCAGGATTTTTTAACTTCACACTTGTTTTATTCATTTCAAAATAGCTTTACAAATGGCAATAAAAACGATATTCTTTTTAGCTCTATCTATATTATTGCATCAAAAATGGGGTTCATTTATATTGAATATGCTGCCTTATCAGAAACCTTCTTGATAGGAGAGAACTCCATTTGGCCAGATCTGGATGCGGCTGAGGATTTCCCACTACCAGCTTCCAGCTTCTTATTTTCCCCCATTAGCTCAATGCCAGGTGCTATAGGACACACTCTATTGTGACACAGGCTTCCCTGGTGGCTCAGTGGTCAAGACTCTACCTGCAATGCAGGAGATGGGTTCGACTTCTGGGTCGGGAAGATCCCCTGGAAGAATGACAACCCACTTCAGTAGTCTTGCCTTCCATAGTACTGCTGAAAAAGTCCTGGTAAAATGTAAGCTTCATGGTTTTAGTAAAATAATGGTAAAATCTTGCTTTAAGGATGAGACAAGTACTACTTGTATGTTCCTAACCGTGTACATTAATATTATTTGTGATTATTTATGATTATAAGAATATGTATTATTTATGGACAGGAGGCCTGGCATGCTGCAATTCATGGGGTCGCAAAGAGTCAGACACGACTGAGTGACTGAACTGAACTGATTTATAAATAAACAAATATTTATTTATTTATTACTTATGATTTTAAGAATATTTTATGACTTTTAAGAATGTAGTTCCTTGAAAGTTTCACTTTGAACCTAAATATTTAAAATCTTTTCAAATATTATAAACCTGTTTATCAATTTGAATACAGACTCCAGACCATGGAAAATGCTATACCTTTGTAGAAGATTTGAGGAGTCACCGACCAGTTTGGGAGAATTATTTTTGGGGCTTGGAACACCTTAGGAGAAAGAAAATATAAGAAATAAAATCTGAATCATGGATTCCCTCTGTTCTCCCCAGTCTTCTCCCTCTTGACTTTCTGGGATGTTTACTTCACCACCTGGCTATATTGTATTTCTTCACTTTATGAACTTTAATAATTCTGTGTACAAGTAGACCTCCATATCTGAGGATTTGGCATCTGTGGGTTCAACCAACCATGTATCAAAAATATTTGGGAAAAAAATTCCATAAAGCAAAACTTGAATTTGTAGTGTACAAGCACCCATTTACATAGCATTTACCTTGTACTAGGCATTAGACATGATCTAGAAATGATTTAAAATATATGAGGATGTGCATAAGCTGTATGCAAATACTACACCATTTTATCCAAGTGTGTTGAGCATCCATGGAGTTTAGTATTTGCAGGGGTCCTAGAACCAATCACTTGTATATACTGAGGGAAGACTATATGTCTATGTAAAGGCATATACTCTATAAAATCATAAGTCCTGGTTATATTTTTGACCCCCACAGCACTAATTACAGCACTCATTACAGTGTCTGGCATACAGCAGGTACTCAATAAATGTTTAACTGGATCCATTTATGTTGTATGCAGAAAGTACCCTCTGTGTTTACCAAGTGCTAATCCTGCCCTAGAAGATCAGAATGATTAAGCTGTGTTTAGTATCAGTTGGAAATGCTAATTTCCTGGTTTCTGAATATCAAGCATCCAGGTCACCATGTGGACCCAGACATAGAGACAGTGAAAAAAAGCACCCCACCACGGGAATAAAAGACAATATTTTGTGTGTGTTGTTTTCTCTAGGAGACCTCAGGAAAAAAATCTTTTAAATATCTTTTTGTACGTTTAGAAAAAGCAGGCAGTGCCCCTTTAAGAAATCACTTATGTCAGAAGGTTGGTCAGAGGTCAGGCTATAAAACTACAAGATTAGTGCAAAGTACTAGAAGTACTCGAGAGTGCGCTTTCATGGTTGGTTGTTAACGGAAGGAAAGACTCAGCTTCAAAGGGTGGAAAGCAAGGCAGGAAAATAATGAGGTGGAGGAAAATTACTCCCTTCTGATTGGAAAAGCATCATTAGCAGGGAGTCACACTGAGGAGCCTAGTGGGGCTCTGATCACTCCCTTCCAGTTTCTCCTGAGCAATGTGGGGCAGAACACCACGTGGACCCGAGAGCTGAACAAAATGCCAAGCCCACTGCCTCTTTTCGCAGAGAGATAGGGGCCCTGTGTTTGGATAGAGAGCACTGAAGAGCAAATACTAGAAAGAGACGATCAAAGGTGCAGGTTCCATCATCTGCAGGGAATGCTGGCCTGATCATCCTGAAGCCTGGGTGTTCATGACAGGCTATTAGAATTTAAAACTGTGGAGCCTCAACTCCTTCGGTCCAAGTCTGGACACAGAAGGAGACAGAATCGGGGTTTAGGTTAAGAGGGGACCAACGGCAGGTTCTTGATAACAGTTGACAAGTAGGGAGAAGCTATCTGATGGTTTACGTGATTATATTCCTAATATAATTGTCCTAATTCTATCATTCTCTAAGTGTTATATAACACAAATAACAGTGCTTAGAATTTTAAATAATGGTATGATAGAAATTCACCATCCCGCTTAATGTACCATTTCTCTTTTCCCAAAGACAGTAATTTTTTCATCTAAGAATGAATTCTTTTGCTAACATTGTAGATTGCAGCTGTGTAATCGTAAGCATACTGAGTCCCTGACCCTGCCAGCCCAGGGTGGCCTTACTCTGTGAGGGCTATGGTTTGCGCCATCTCTCAGGAGTGGCAATGAGGACCGTATTGCTTATCAGTCCCAACCCTGGTGACAAGGCACCTATCAGATGAGTGGCAAGGTGTGCTTCTACGTGCCCAAGCCCCAAAGTCTGTGTTCTATTTTGTCAGGTCATTTTTTCCAGGAGCTGTGGCAGTATTTGTTGCATTTCTCCTGTCCCACAGGCCAGGGTGAGACAGGCTGGGACCTGGGACCCTTGGCTGAAGTCCTAGACAAATGTCTCCTCAAGTAACAAAACACAAAGAAACTATGCATGCATACATGCTAAGTCACCGCAGTCGTGTTGGACTCTTTGGGACCCTGGGAATGGGAACCCACTCCAGTGTTCTTGCCTGGAGAATCCCAGGGATGGGAGAGCCTGGTGGGCTGCCATCTATGGGGTCACACAGAGTCGGACACGACTGAAGCGACTTAGCAGCAGCAGCAGGACTATAGCATACAAGGCAGGCTTGCTGCCGATGGGGTTCTCCAGGCAAGAATACTGGAGTCGGTTGCCATGTCGTCCTCCAGGGGATCTTCCCAACCCCTGGATCGAACTCACATCGCCTATGTCTCCTGCATTGCAAGCGGGTTCTTTACTGTTGTGGAAGGACCAAGGAACTGGTTTTTACTTTTCTGTGTATTTTATTTATTTATATTTTAATTGAAGGATAATTACAATATTGTGATAGTTTTCTGCCACAGATCAACAGGAATCAGCCATAGGTAGACATGTGTCCCCTCTCTCCTGAAGCCCCCTCCCTTCTCTCTCCCCACCACATCCCTCTAGGTTGCTATTGAGCACCAACTTTTGGTTCCCTGGGTCATACATCAAACTCCCACTGGCTATCCATTTTGCATATGGTAATGCACATGTCTCAATGCTGCTTTCTCGCATCATTCCACCCTCTCCTTCCCCTACTGTGTCCGAAAGTCGCTGCCCTGCATGTAGGATCATCGGTACTACTCTTCTCGATTCCATATATATGCATTAATATACAATATTTGTCTTTCTCTTTCTGATTTACTTCACTCTGTATAATAGGCTCTAGATTCATCCACCTCATTAGAACTGACTCA
The DNA here is from genome assembly GCA_917880005.1 of Nanger dama. NCBI lineage: Eukaryota > Metazoa > Chordata > Mammalia > Artiodactyla > Bovidae > Nanger > Nanger dama. The sequence continues at coordinate 32,813,304 of CAKJTW010000022.1, forward strand.
AATGCATTTCTTTTTATAGCTGAGAAGGAAATGGTAACACACTCTGATATTCTTGCTGGAAGAATTCCTCGGGTAGAGGAGCCTGACAGGCTACAGTTCAATGGATTGCAGATTCTGACGTGACTGAGTGACTAACACACACATTCCATTGTGTATATGTACCACAACTTCCTTACACATTCATCTGTCGATGGACATCTAGGTTGCTTCCATGTCTTAGCTATTGCAAATAGTGTTGCAGTGAACACTGGGGTACATGTCTTTGGAACTGGGTTACATGTGTCTTTGGAACTGGGTTTTGAAAGATCTGAGTCTAAGTTAAACTTGGTCACTGCTGAGTTTTGGTATGTCACCTAACTTTTCTGCTTTTCCATATCCAAGACTAGCAATTACATCTATTTCCTGCAATGTCAAAAACTTTGTTATGATAATCCATGTAAAATAATACTTAAATGCATTGTTCAGATGAAAGGCATCACTGTTAGAACAAGCTTTGGAATAAGCTCTTGGGTAGAGTTTGGTTCCTATTTCCCTAGCTGTTAACAGTTATCAGTGTTGTGTTTGTAATTTTCTGCACTGATCTTTATAGAATATTTCTTCTCTAGTTTCTCCACTTTTTCCTAGCTTAGGCTCAAACCCCAGAAGTCTTCTACAGAGACGTGCACCTTTACATTGGTTTGAGAATAGAAACACTTTAGAAACCCTTTGGGGTCATTATCTCACATAACCTTGGTCCCCTTTCTGGTGAGACAATATGAATGAGAGCCAAAGTGTATTGCCTTTTGCATTCTCAGCTCCCGTCTTCCTCCACCTCCATCACCCACCCCTCCTGTAAATAACAGAAGCAAAAGTGCAATTGCCAAATATAAAGTTGAGAAATCTTTGTCACTATTTTTTTCTGAATCATAGGTTTCCCTCAGTTTAACTTTTAAAAGTGGCAGTAGAACAAATCTGGCAAGACTTAGAGAGTGAAATGGAGTGACTAAAGCAGAGACTTCACCATGATGGATGAAGACATCCATTCCAGGATAAATTCTGGGAGAAAAGTGATTGATTTGTCTGATCTGTTCAACCAGTCTTCATGCTGGGAATGATAAAGGAAGAACAGTTACCCACACAAAGTACTCTGAGGGGGTCTGTGGAGACCCAAGTTCCCAAGATAAAGAAACACTAAAGGAAAATATAGGTAAGAGACATATTCCTTACTCTTTACGCTGTTTGTTCTCTTTTTGGCTTGAGACATGAAGTACAATTATGATGTATATTTATCATTGAGAATGATGCAAGTTGTGGGTCTTATTCATTAGTGAATCTGAACTCCTTTTAATAGAGGCATGAACTCTAGTTATGAAACCCAGATGACATATCATTCTGGTAGGATCATGAAGAAGAAGGTTTAAACTCTGAGCAATTCTTTTATGTCAGCTTTCTTTAATAAATCAAACAGGCGTGTGTGTGTGTTTCTCCTCCTTGTCCTGCATCCTCTAAGGAAAAACAGTGAAAAGAAGAAGAAAGCTGAGAAACAAGAAAAACAGATGAAACTTGTTTATCATTGGAGATTGTGTGCTTTTGGTTTTTCTCCATCACTAAATCTCTTAGCAATAATAAGCCTACATATTTTAAAATATATTTGTTTAATGTGATAAAGATAAATAAATCAAACCTTTAATTCCACAGTTTGAAAGTCAAAGCTTCATTGCTTAGTTCAAGTGCCCCCTGATTAGACATGCTGGGCTCTTCCGTAAATGATTCAATGGAGTGACCAGAAACCCAAAATTGAAGCCATATGGAAACTTACTGTGCATATTAAACTGCGTGTAGCAGTGTTAACAGCATCTTGATTTGTGGCTGCAAGTAATAAATGAATTATATTAATTTTGTAGCTGCAAGCTAATTTCTCCAGAATTACTTTTTAATAACCACACATCATGTTCACTGGTGAGATTTAAATACATTTAGGAACAAATTTGTAGACTTTTAAGTAATGCCAGAGTATCATTTTTAAAGCTTAAGAGTTCATTTACTATTTCCCTTAATACCAAATTTTTAGAGAGAAAACAATTTTGCTCACGCTGGATAACTGGGTTGGTAAGAATCGCAATGTTACTAGTCAGTAGCAGTCAGTCTCCTGGTACGGCCAGGTGGGAGCTAAGCAAGTGTTTTGTCCCCTGTTTTATAGGTGACTTGTCTTTATCATGAGAAGGCAATGGCACCTCACTCCAGCGCTCTTGCTTGGAAAATCCCGCGGAAGGAGGAGCCTGGTCGGCTGCAGTCTATGGGGTCACTGAGTTGGACACGACTAAATGACCTCACTTTGAGTTTTCAGTTTCTGGATTGAAACTAATCATACTTTCACGTCAGTGCACAACGTTGACAGTTATGGTTCATTGTCTTATCTGAGGCTATTGCGTTTGGTGTGGAGAGTGTGGGGTCTGGAGGCAGACTCCCTTGGATCCAGTTCAGCCCATCACTTCTCAACTGTCGGAACCTGGTTAGTTTTTGTATTTCAGTTTCCTGAGGGATCTAATAACAATATATGCCCCCCAGGTTGTTGGGAGGATTAAATGAGAAAACATAAGAGAAGTGCACAGATGAGACCTGCCTCAAAGAAACATCATTAATTGAGCTACTGAAATTCTCTGGGGGAGAATGAGGTTCATGGGGGAGACTGTGAGGCTGCCTGTCAGAGAGACCTGGGTTGAATTCCAGGTCCATCATTTATCGCTTGGACAAGTTGCTTCAGTGCTCTGAACCTTAATTTTTGGGTGAAAAATGAGATTCTCATGATAAACTAATCTCCTTGCATTGTTGGGAGGAATATATAAAATTAACTGTAAAGAAGTATAACATAGTACTGGTCCTGTAGTAGTTTCAATAGACATTCATTAGTATTCATTTCCCTTCTCTTCGTGGGAAGTAGCTTCATCTCTATTATTTGGGGTAGATGGTGGGGTCACAGCTAAGTCAGATGGCCTATTTCCTCATTGTGTTCCTAGGCTCCATAGCAAAGGGAACTTCTGACAATAGGGAATAGTGGTATGAAAAATCTATATCCACAAATAATACAAAAAAATGTTTATATAGCACTTTAAAAATGTATTGTTTGGGCTACAGATTTTTCTTCCTAATTCTATTTGGTATCAGATAATATTACAGTTATCTGGCTTTCCCAGCATAATAGACTGGCAATGATAGGAGGAGATAGAAAAGAGAAATACTAGCTTGTAGTTAAAAAAAAAAGGTACTATAGGTAATCTGCATGTGAGTAATTGGAATTGTATCATCTAAATGTTCGGCTACTTCACAAATAATAATACTATTATTTATTGAGCACTCACTCTGTGTCAGTCATGTTGAGTAATTTACATATAATATCTAATTAAATCTTCCCCTGCTGCTGCTGCTAAGCTGCTTCAGTCGTGTCCAACTCTATGTGACCCCATAGACAGCAGCCCACTAGGGCTCCTCTGTCCCTGGGATTCTCCAGGCAAGAATACTGGAGTGCATTGCCATTTCTTTCTCCAATGCATGAAAGTGAAAAGTGAAAGTGAAGTCGCTCAGTGGTGCCTGACTCTTAGCAACCCCATGCACTGCAGCCTACCAGGCTCCTCCATCCATGGGATTTTCCAGGCAAGAGTACTGGAGTGGGTTGCCATTGCCTTCTCTGAATCTTCCCCTGAGTGCTACCGAACAATTGTCATGGTTCTAACAATTGCAAATAAAAATACTAAGGATTAGAGAGGTTTTTAAAAAAATACTCCTGTCACTTCCTAAACTGATTGTTCAGCTTAAGTGATAGAATGGTCCAAGTGGTTAGTTTTGGCATCCAGAAATCAGAGGCCCGTTTTGGTACAGTTATGCTATGGGTCCTACAGCAGTTTTGAGAGGAATCTGGGATAATAACTCCACAGGCAAACAGAGAGTTTGTCCTGTGGCATATTTAGCACTGGAGGGGGCTATGCTTAGAGAAGCATTATCAGTGCTCTAGTCTTACTCCTGTTTTCTTTTCAGAACCCACACTCTGGGTTCAGGTCTATTCATGTCTAGAGCTGCAGCTCAGACACTTCTTCTGAGCTCCAGCCTTTTTTTTTTTCCCTGCCACACTATGTATGGCATGTGGGATCTTGGTACCCTGACCAGAGATCAAACCCACATCCCCTGCACTGCAAGTGAGGAGTCTTAGCTACTGGACCACGAGGAAAGTTTCCTGAACTCCAGACTTAAAGAGCTGCCATTGAACCATCTAAACATAACTGAACCATGACTGTCCACAGGCATTTAGTCTCAACAAGTTAAAAATTGAGAGCTTTCTTATCCCAACCTGCCTGACCCAAGTCACAGATGTGTAACCATTTTTCCTAAGTTTCCGGATCCAGGAAATATGTACTATGATTTCTCTCTATTCATCTCCCTTTAGGTCTCTCCCTTTTTCTATCCCATCGTTGTCTTTTATTAGAACTATTTTCTGATTGGTTTCTGAGTTCTGGTTGTGCCTCTCACTTTGTATCCACAGCAATAAAATGCAAATTTGCTGATCTACTCCTCTGTGTAAGATCCTTCAACAGATTTCCCTGCAGACCTGCAAGGCTTTCCGTGGTGTGGTCTTGACTAATCTAGGCTCACCTCAGACTGATCCTTTCTTATTCCAGACACCCTCTTCCAGCTGACTTGCAACCTGAAAGAGATTTGCACTTCTCCTCTCCAGGTGAACATTTCCACCTGTTACTCCCTTCTGTTAGAGTCTTGCAGGGGTCGGGGGGAGTTCCCAATAAGTTCCCCTTCAAATCCAACTGCTTAATAAGATAAGAAATAAGGCAGATGGAAGCCAAAGATCAATTCTATAATTGAGAAAGTTAAGGTCAGAAAATGTTGCTCAGAGCGTGAGCTAAATGAGCTTGCTAACTCAATCCTAGAAAGGGACAGGCTGTTCCTAATAATCACAGAAGACCCTGGGCCACTGCAGGCCCCCCGACAGTTCCTTAACTGGGAACTCTTGGGAACACATGACAGCAGGCTACCTGGGAAGAAGGAGGAGCTAAGCCAAGAACATCCAATGTTCTTTTCCAATATCTTCCAATCAGATTCAGATCAGTTCAGTCGCTCAGTTGTGTCTGACTCTTTGCAACCCCATGAATTGCAGCACGCCAGGCCTCCCTGTCCATCACCATCTCCCGGAGTTCACTCAGACTCACCTTCATCGAGTCCGTGATCCCATCCAGCCATCTCATCCTCTATCGTCCCCTTCTCCTCCTGCCCCCAATCCCTCCTAGCATCAGAGTCTTTTCCAATGAGTCAACTCTTCGCGTGAGGTGGCCAAAGTACTGGAGTTTCAGCTTCAGCATCATTCCTTCCAAAGAAATCCCAGGGCTGATCTCCTTCAGAATGGACTGGTTGGATCTCCTTGCAGTCCAAGACCCTCTCAAGAGTCTTCTCCAACACCACAGTTCAAAAGCATCAATTCTTCGGCGTTCAGCCTTCTTCACAGTCCAACTCTCACATCCATACATGACCACAGGAAAACCAATCAGATTAAGACTGTTCTTTTCTGGAGAGAGGGTTTAGGAGGTTAACGAGAGGCTAAGGATGTCATACCTCCATCTGGATGGAAATGTAACAAGAGAAGAAGCATCACTACCTAACACCTTCTCACATTGGTCCACCTATGAAATAAATGTCTCTGACTCACCACAGCCCAGCTCAAGTATCTCCTCTGGAAAACACATCCTGCTCCCTGCATACCTCTGCCATGGAGGCACAGTGGATTATGCCTCCGTTTGTGTCCACTCTACTAAAGTTTTTCATTCACTAATTTACACTCATCTAAATGTCTGTTCTGACTTGGACTCCTTGATCTGTTCTTGGAGAGTGGTGGAGTCTTTTTCATTTCTATGTTTTCCACATCTAATGCAGTATCTGAAAAATAGCACTTGAATAATAGATATTTATTGAGTGAACAGGTACCCTTTTGGCCTCGATTAGTCAGGATCCAAGAGAGCAAGGACCATACCTCACCTGCTCACCGCCATGCTCACCCTTTTCATGGCCCCCTCTTAGTAGCACATGGTGCAAGGTGGCACTGCTGAACAGCCTCTTATCTGGGTGAAGGACACACGGGCAACCTCACCACACCAGAAACTCCATGAGATCAGGGAGCTTGTCTCATTTAGTGTCACTGTATCCTCACTGCCCAGAACAATGAAGAACTCATCAGAGCAGGGACACAGTCAGTAACTGTTGAATAAACAACTCCTCTCATTGAATCCTTCATTTTTCTCCCCCTGTTGGTACAGGGAAAGATGAAGGCCAACACCCACTATATTGGGGTTTTTTTCTTTTTTTTAAAGTAGCTGGCCATAGTACCTAGTAAATTACATGATCCTCATGGAATTACTATATCCTAGTAAACAGTGCTGATATGAAAATCCTCTTTAATAAGTAAATCTTACTTATATTTTTGAAATATTGTACTTTTCTAAGCATTCACTGAATGCTTATGAGCCTTTCAGTTATCAAACTGCAACTGTGATTCAGTTTCCTTTTATATTCAGAATGTTCCCAACCATGCAGAGTAGTTTAGTTGGCAAAATGGGGGACTGTGTTATGATGCTGTTATAATTACTAAATCATCATCTAATGCTGGAAGCATCACCAGTTAGAGTAGAATCTTAAAAATGTTGTAAATGACACACCCTTGAAAGTTTCAAATATTAGAAGTAATTTTTCACAGACATTTCTTTAAGGAGCCAACAGCATTGATTTGTTGAATTAAAGAAAACCACTACAATATTGTATAGTAATTAGCCTCCAATGAAAATAAATAAATAAAATTTTTTAAAAAGAAAATGAAACCTCCAGGAATTCATAAATATCCCTTTTTAAAAGGCATATGGCTATTAGAGAAGTGTTGCCTTTGTGTTTTGTAAGGTAGCTTGGGAATACTTCTATTAAGTCACATACTAATTGAAATCTATGTCTACAGAGTCCTGTATAGCAGGGAAGGTGAGATTCTGGTATAGTTTCCTTTTTTAACTACAATTCCAGTTTTCTGCTGTTGCTGGTCAGTCTACATTCCTGTCTAGATCCTATTCGATGTGACATGGGACCCCCTTGCGTGGTTACTCAGTGGGAATTTGCAAGTCTCCAGATGCAGTAAATAATAAAATTTTAAAAATTGGTTGGGGAGATAGCTCTTTTATTTTCCAAGTCCACGAGACAGTCTTGGAGAACATGCACAAAGACCAGTTTATCCGTTATGTGCGTGTATGCTAAGCTGCTCAGTCATATCCAACTCTTTGCAACCCTATGGACTGTAGCCCACCAGGCTCCTCTATCCATGGGATTCTCCTGGCAAGGATACCAGAGTGGGTTGCCATTTCCTCCTGCAGCGGATCTTCCCAACCTGGGGATCAAACCCCCATCTCCTGCATTGCACGTGGATTCTTTACCTCCTGAGCCACCAGGAAAGCCCTATCCACTGGTATAAGCCCACAGCCTTTTAAGATACTGCCACGAGGCATTGAAACATGTATACTATCATGTAAGAAACGAAGCGCCAGTCTATGTTCAATACAGGATACAGGATGCTTGGGGCTGGTGCACGCGATGATCCAGGGAGATGATATAGGGTGGGAGGTGGGAGGGGCTTTGGCATTGGGAGATCGTGTACACCTGTAGCTGATTCATGTCAATGTATGGCAAAACAAATACAGTACTGTAATGTAGAATAAAGTATTAAAAATAAAAAAAATTTTTAAAAAGGCAAAAAAACCCACATATTGCCATGAAAAAATCTGTATTTAATGCAAGTCTGTATTTATTCACAAAAGAAGAGGGACAGTCTCAGGTAAGGATCCATGTGGATGTCCTCTGTTATCTCAAGTTATGTCTTAATACAAACACACAAAATACTCCTTCATGACTAATTTTACTTCCATTATATTTGAGAAGAAATAAATACAGAACGTTCAGCAAGGGGGATTTAAGAGGGCATGTATTTCAAAAGTGTACTAGGAAGAATGCCAAAATAGTTGGGTACCATTGCTCTCTAATGACTTATCTCAGGTCTTCTACATGTTTATCCAATTTTTGCCTGGAGTGCTGACTGCTCGAAAGTCGGAAAGAAAAACGACCTTTGTCTCTCAGTAGATCACACATCTGTGATATTCCTGACCAACCCTGCTGTACAAAGGCTGAGACTCATGTTGGAACTGCACTTTCCTTCTTCTTTAACACAAACACTAATGCTGCGATTCATGGGGTTGCAAAGAGTCTGAGACGACAGAGCGACTGAACTGAACTGAACTGAATGTTGTTGTTCGTTTGCTCTTTGTGACCCCATGGACTACAGCATCCAGGCTTCCCTGTCCTCCACTATCTCCCAGAGTTTGCTCAAGTTCATGTCCATTGTGTTGGTGCTACTATTTAACTATTTTGTCCTCAGCCACTCTCTTCTCCTTTTATCCTCAATCTTTCTCAGCATCGGGGTCTTTTCCAATGAGTCGGCACTTTGCATCAGGTGGCCAAAGTATTGGAGCTTCAGCATCAGTCCTGCCAATCAATATTCAGGGTTGATATCCTTTAGGATTGACTGGTTTGATCTCCTTACTGTCCAGGGGACTCTCAAGAGTCTTCTCCAGCACCACAGTTCAAAAGCATCAATTCTTTCAATTCATCAATCAATCACCAAACACTAATGGGCACCCAGTATTCTTCCTCTTCTTAGTTATTTTCCATAGTCTGTATCCAACTATCTTTCTGAGAGTTGAAAAGACAGTTCAGCTTTTCTTTCACTCATCTTTACCTGACATTTGAGGTCATAAAATACATTGTACTCTGTGTGAGAGTGTGTGTGTATATAAAACAAAGTTTAAGATGAACTAGTGCTTACTTTTACTATATGCCAAGGACTCCATTTTTTATTTTATTAACAATGTATTGATTAAGTTCACTATACTACTTCCCTGGTGGCACAGATGGTAAAGCGTCTGTCTACAATGTGGGAGACCCAGGTTCAATCACTGGGTTGGGAAGATCCCCTGGAGAAGGAAATGGCAATCTACTCCAGGACTATTGCCTGGAAAATCCCATGGACAGAGGAGCCTGGTAGGCTACAGCCCATGGGGTCACAAAGAGTCGGACATGACTGAGAGACTTCACTTCACTTCATTTCATTTAATACTAAATTTGTATCACAATGTGCAATCTCAGTCAAACTTGTACATAGAAAAATATTCATACTTTTCAGATTTAGCAGGAATTAATATGTTTTGGAAAAGGTCAGTTTTCATTCCAATCCCAAAGAAAGGAAACGCCAAAGAATGCTCAAACTACCGCACAATTGCACTCATCTCACATGCTAGTAAAGTAATACTCAAAATTCTCCAAGCCAGGCTTCAGCAATATGTGAACCAAGCTGGTTATAGAAAAGGCAGAGGAACCAGAGATCAAATTACCAACATCTGCTGAATCGTGGAAAAAGCAAGAGAGTTCCAGAAAAACATCTATTTCTGCTTTATTGACTATGCCAAAGCCTTTGACTGTGTGGATCACAATAAACTGTGGAAAATTCTGAAAGAGATGGTATACCAGACCACCTAACCTGCCTCTTGAGAAATCTATGTGCAGGTCAGGAAGCAACAGTTAGAACTGGACATGGAACAGACTCGTTCCAAATAGGAAAAGGAGTACGTCACGGCTGTATATTGTCACCTTGCTTATTTAACTTATATGCAGAGTACATCATGAGAAACACTGGGCTGGAAGAAGCACAGCTGGAATCAAGATTGCTGGGAGAAATATCAATAACCTCAGATATGTAGATGACACAACCTTTATGGCAGAAAGTGAAGAGGAACTAAAAAGCCTCTTGTTGAAAATGAAAGAGGAAACTGAAAAAGTTGGCTTAAAGCTCAACATTCAGAAACGAAGGTCATGGCATCCGGTCCCATCACTTCATGGGAAATAGATGAGGAAACAGTGGAAACAAGGACAGACTTTGTTTGGGGGGCTCCAAAATCACTGCAGATGGTGACTGCAGCCATGAAATTAAAAGATGCTTACTCCTTGGAAGGAAAGTTATGACCAACCTAGATAGCATATTGAAAAGCAGAGATATTACTTCGCCAACAAAGGTCCATCTAGTCAAGGCTATGGTTTTTCCAGTAGTCATGTATGGATATGAGAGTTGGACTGTGAAGAAAGCTGAACACCGAAGAATTGATGCTTTTGAACTGTGATGTTGGAGAAGACTCTTGAGAGTCCCTTGGACTGCAAGGAGATCCAACCATTCCATTCTAAAGGAGATCAGTCCTGGGTGTTCATTGGAAGGACTGATGCTGAAGCTGAAACTCCAATACTTTGGCCACCTCATGCGAAGAGTTGACTCATTGTAAAAGACCCTGATGCTGGGAGGGATTGGGGGCAAGAGGATAAGGGGATGACAGAGATGGCTGGATGGCATCACTGACTCGATGGACACAAGTTTGAATGAATTCCAGGAGTTGGTGATGGACAGGGAGGCCTGGTGTGCTGTGATTCATGGAGTCACAAAGAGTTGGACACGACTGAGCGACTGAACTGAACTGAATATGTTTTGGGGGGCTTCCGTGGTGGCTTACACGGTAAAAATATGCCTGCAATGCGGGAGACCTGGGTTTGATCCCTGTGTCAGGAAGATACCCTGGAGAAGGAAATGGGAAACCACTCCAGAATTCTTGCCTGGAGAAACCCATGGACAGAGGAGCCTGGTGGGCTATAGTCCATGGGGTAACAAAGAGTCACAAACATACCATACCAATGTCTCTGTTATTGGCATTACAGGGACATATGTGGATCAGATGATGAAGTAGCAAAGGATTTAGTAAGCAGAGGTGGAACCTGAGAATTGATGTTCCAAAAAATGATCTCTGGGTGATTTTGATGCTTAGCAAAACTTGAGAATCCTGACCTCCAAATCTAGGACTTGATTGGATTCTTTTAGGCAATTCTGATGAGTCCTTTAAACTTTTTCTTTTTGGTTCCTACTTTATACTGCAATGTAAATTCTCTGAACTTATTTGAGTCTTCTTCCCCTTCCTGATATTAAAAGATTCTTCAACATCTCTTCCTCAGAGTTCTCATTGCAGTACTGCCTTTTTCAAACTTCGGAGAGAAACACGGTATAAAAATATGCTTATACCATATTTATAAGAGAAATAATAGCAGTTTCATCAGCTGCTTGCTTAATTTGAATCAGAAAGTGGGCTAAGCACTTTTCATAAAGATTGCATTTTATCTTCAAAACCCTATGACATATGTGTTATTCTCACTTTAAAGGTAAAAATCTGAATCTTACATGGTTGCTCAGTGTCAGTTGTTGGATATGAAAGCTTTGTGCTGTTTTGGCTTTGAACTGAGGTTACTCTGTAATAAAACAAGAGCTTATAGCACTAATTACAATCAATGAATAAGAACTTAATGAGTGCATGCCCCATAGAGACACAAAGAAGATTAAAACATTGCCCCTGCTCACATAGAGTGTACAATCTAGTCAAATCTCTAACTTAAATAGCGAGGCATGTGTACATGTATATGTATGGCTGAATCCCTTTGCTGTTCACCTAAGACTATCACAACATTATTAACCAGTTATAGCCCAATAAAAAATAAAAAAGTTTAAAAAAATAGCAATGTGTGACCTAAATGAGATATTTATTAGAACATTATATCTAGACAGTGAATATTTAGTTGACAACTATGTGATCCAAACAACAGAGCTGTGACTTCAGAGCAGCATGACGTCACTACACACTAGAGAGAACTGGGAAACTTCATGTAGGTGGCCTTGAAAGACACGTGAGTTTGAAATGATAAAGAATAGAAATGAGAGCGTCTCAACAGCTGGAGGATCAACATACAGAAACATGCTCAACCAGGGATGTACACTTGCAAGGACTTACCAGGTTGTGCTAGTGGTAAAGAACCTACCTGCCAATGCAAGAGATGTAAAAGATGTGGGTTTGATCCCTGGGGTTGGAAAGATCCCCTGGAGGAGGGCATGGCACCCCACTCCACTGTTCTTGCCTGAGAATCCCATTGACAGAGGAGCCTGGAAGCTACAGTCCATGATGTCACAAAAAGTCAGATACAACTGGAGCATCTTAGCATGCAGGCACATATGTCTGTAGAGTTCGGTTCAGTCGCTGAGTCGTGTCCAACTCTGCGACCCCATGAATCGCAGCACGCCAGGCCTCCCTGTCCATTACCAACTCCCGGAGTTCACTCAAACTCATGTCCATCGAGTTGGTGATGCCATCCAGCCATCTCATCCTCTGTCGTCCCCTTCTCCTCCTGCCCCCAATCCCTCCCAGCATCAGAGTCTTTTACAATGAGTCAACTCTTCGCATGAGGTGGCCAAAGTATTGGAGTTTCAGCTTCAGCATCAGTCCTTCCAATGAACACCCAGGACTGATCTCTCCTTTAGAATGGACTGGTTGGATCTCCTGGCAGTCCAAGGGACTCTCAAGAGTCTTTTCCAACACCACAGTTCAAAAGCATCAATTCTTCGGTGTTCAGCTTTCTTCACAGTCCAACTCTCACATCCACACACGACCACTGGAGAAAGCATAGCCTTGACTAGATGGACCTTTGTTGGCAAAGTAATATCTCTTCTTTCAATATGCTATCTAGGTTGGTCATAACTTTCCTTCCAAGGAGTAAGTGTCTTTTAATTTCATGGCTGCAGTCACCATCTGCAGTGATTTGGGAGCCCCCAAAATAAAGTCTGACACTGTTTCCACTGTTTCCCCATCTATCTGCCATGAAGTGATGGGACCAGATGTAGGTAGAAGTTGTCTAATCTTGCTCCTCAGAGATATCTCAGGAGCTAGGGCAGGGATGGGGAGTGTCTTGGTTCTTGATTCTCCACACCTATCTTTACCAAGGTCAGAAACATTTTCCTGTGTAACTAGCTCCTAAGAAATCATCTGAAAATAAAGGGTACTGATGCTTTAAAAAAAAAAAAAGTGGGTGAAAACCATTTATATAATGAAACAGGATATCAGGTTGGAAAAGAGGACATGAGACCTTAGGTGCTCAACTAAGGGGCAAAAATCTGAGAACTGGCTTTGTCCACTTACGTCTATGGGCTCTGAGCCCATGGACAAGTGATATGACTTGGCTGATTCTGTTTCCAGTAAAATAAGAATCATAGGGTTTATTATATCATGATAAAGTTCCCAGGATTAAATAAGCTGAATACGTGAAACACGCTTTATAAATTCTAAACTCTTATATGAGGTCAGCAGTTGATTTAACTTTCAATATGGAGAATTTAGACAAATGAAAAATTTTTATCATTCATCAGATAGAAAATGAGAACTGTGAAAGATGTTAGTTACTCCAAGAGTAGTTTGGGAAGATTAAGCCGACCTTGGGAAACTGGCTGGAAGGAGGAAGGGTGGAGCAGAGGTGTTTAGCTTGATGGTGGTTATTTAGTCTCTAAGTCATGTTCAACTCTTGTGACCCCATGGACTGTAGCCCGCCAAGTTTCTCTGTCCCTGGGAATTTCCCAGCAGGAAAACTGGAGTGAGTTTCCTTCTCCAGGGGATCTTTTGGACCCAAGGATCAAATCCAGGTCTCTTGAATTGCATGCATATTCTTTATGGACTGAGCCACCAGAAAGTAACTAGTTTGGAGGTTGGTAAATTAGGCTAGATGTGAAGGGATAAGGGGAGTCAGCAGAACCTGAAGACTAACTTCAAAGGGCAGTGGCCAGAAAAGAAGGAAATATAAGAAACATTTAATTTTTTTATGAAATATTTTTCACATTTTTGCTCATTTAAACAAAGAAGGCTCAGAGACTTTATTCACAGGAAACTTCAGTAATGTTCTGGATAAGGCTGGCAGGAGCAGGTAGTGTTTTGGAAGGGGAGTGTTTCATTATAGAGAGTTTGTTTTAGAAGACAATGGGATATTCATGTGAAGATATTTGGTAGACTCAAGTGCAGATCTCGTAGTTTTCATATAGAGGGGACAAGAGGAGAAGTGGGGTCGAGGAAGAGGTGCAAAGGGCTGAGGAAAAGTAAGAGGAGGACGGGCCTGTGAAGCATACAGAAGGATAGTTAATAAAGTGAGAGGAAACCCACAATAGCTTGGGAGGGCAGGAGCAGCCAGAGAGCAAAGAGAATAAGGATTGGATGAAAATCATCGAATATCAGTAAACTGTTTTTTCGGATGAAACTTATTTTATCAGAAATTAAGAATCTGCAATATCATGTGTGTTGCTTGTCCAGGGGTGCAAAGCTAATGGAAGTAACTGAAAAAGTTGGGCCCTCCGCCTTTACACCCTTGGGTGATCTTCTGCATTCCCCACCTGGCCCCCAGGGCCTTGTATAATGAGCGCTCTAGTCAACTTTTCCAATTTGATATCTGAATTCTTTTTGTCAGTGGTTTTCACATGCTCCCACCCCCTCTTCCTTTTTCTTATTTATTTATTTACCTGTCTAAACCCCTCTCTGGTCCAGGATGTCCACCTCCCTTGGCCCAGTGCCCAGCCAGCATGTGGAGCCACGTCCTTTTCTCCCAGCCCTCACCGCCCAGAGGCGCCACAGGGCCACTGCGCATGCCCCAGTGCCGGGTCACTGGCTGCTAAGCCCGTGGCAGCTTCCTGTTGGCTGGGGCACAGTTCGTTCTTTGAAACATTAATATGCTTTGTTAAAAGGCTATTTTAGGGGTAAATATTAAAATACATGGAGCCTCAGGTGGTAGAGATGAAAGAAGGACTACAGCAGATTAAAGAGAGAAGGTGCTAAAGAAGGTGAGACATTCTGGAGACAAATACTTATCGAAGAACTTTGGCTAGGAAGGAAAGAGGGGAAAAGTCTAGGTGGGGGCTTACAGAGATGAAGGGTCTTTTGTTTCTGCTCTGGTTTGATTCTCCAGTTTGGAAAGAAAGCCTTATATACATAGTGCTTCCCAGGTGGCTCAGTTCAGTTCAGTCGCTCAGTCGTGTCTGACTCTGCGACCCCATGAATCGCAGCACGCCAGGCCTCCCTGTTCATCACCATCTCTCGGAGTTCACTCAGACTCACGTCCATCGAGTCCGTGATGCTATCCAGCCATCTCATCCTCCATCGTCCCCTTCTCCTCCTGCCCCCAATCCCTCCCCTCATCAGAGTCTTTTCCAATGAGTCAACTCTTCGCATGAGGTGGCCAAAGTACTGAAGTTTCAGCTTTAGCATCATTCCTTCCAAAGAAATCCCAGGGTTGATCTCCTTCAGAATGGACTGGTTGGATCTCCTTGCAGTCCAAGGGACTCTCAAGAGTCTTCTCCAACACCACAGTTCAAAAGAATTGGTCTGCCAATGTAGGAGAGGCAAGAGACACAGGTTCAATCCTTGGGTCAGGAAGATCCCCTGGAGGAGGGCATTGCAACCCACTCCTCTATTCTTGCCTAGAAAATCACACGGATAGAGGAGCTTGGTGGGCTATAGTCTGTGGGGTCACAGAGTCAAACATGATTGAGTGCACCTCATATACATAGCTGGGTTTCTGCCTAGGTTAGCGCACCATGTTAATATACTTTAGTGTAAGAGTGCACGGTATAGACCCTGCCTTCCTATGCTCCTGGTATACAGTTACTCGCAGGAAGAACTTGAACCATGTCCTATTTGGGGTTTCCACTGGAAGCCTGATTAATAAATAGGGTCCCTGTTGGAAAGGGAGGATACCCCACACGTATGGAATGGCTCAGATGCATTGAAGACAGCTCAGGATCAGGGCCAAGGGGGAGACAAGCTGCAGTAGCTTTGAAAAACAGGAGGCCATGTTTGAACCTACCCAGACCCATCTCCCTGAGTGTGTCTGAGTGCCTTGGGACCAAGAGAGCTGGGTCGTTAAAGCAAGAGACCCTTATCAGGAACTCAAGAACTTTGCCCTCTCTTCAAAAATATGAACATATTTTTCCTTATAAACCAGAGACCCACATAGAGGTGAGAGAGAAGGAAAGCAGATTCAAGGGAGGTCAAAGACACTCAGAAGACATTTGTGGGGTCAAAGGTGGGTCGGTGACACCAGGGGGCTACACAGTATAACTCTGGCCATATAATGCTTCATTGGAGGTGGCACCGAAATAGGCATCCTGTGCTGGGGGCATGCTTGAGAAAAGGCATCGGTGGCACCAGGAATGGTAGATGAAATCCTCTCCTTACATGCTTTCAAAATCCAGACAGCAAGAGGCTGGAGGTCTTGCATTTTGCAAGGAGAGAGGAGGAGGACTGGACTTAAGAACAAATCTGCTTAGACTCTATAAGCTGGGGAAGCCAAAGAAACCATCTGATAGCATGAATGTATGTAGTCAAAGAGGAAAGAGATGGTAGAAACAGAAAAAAAAGAATACTTAGGAAAAATGTAAGATCTCAGAGAGGAGAAGAAGGAACTGGTGAACAGCAGAGGTAAAGACATTGGTCTTGGAAAGAGGCATGCAAACCATACAGCTGGGAAGGGATGGGGCTCACTGTACTAAGCCCCTTACATGGCAGGCTAAACTCTTGTGAGTACGGCAGGTGATGCCATGGGTGGCACGAGAGTATTATGTTGGAGGCCAGGAGCAGTGCAGTGTGGGGATATAAAGGTCAGTGTGGTTCAAGACAGTCCCTCAAGGGATACTGATGAAGGATGGATGTACTGCATCAGTGGTCCAGTGAAGGTCTGATATGCAGTGTATCTCATTAGTACACAGATGGAAGACATGTCCTGAAATGTTTCCCTCCCGAACCATCATGAGGATTTTTGAAACAGCTGAAAATTATGATGAATACCTATGATGTGCAAGGCAAACTGCTGAGGAGGTCCTCACAGTGTTTAAGGTGAAGTTCAAACCTTGAGGCTTCTGAGTTTAGAGGCAATACATGGCAGAGATTTATAGATAGTAGATGTATCTAGTATCCAACATCCATTTTCTCCTTTTTGTTTTTCTTATTCACAGGACCTGAATTCATTCCAGGTGGCACTATGTTTCTGATAAAAGAACATATTTTGCAGTTTCTCTTAAATCTAGAAGTGGTCAGTGAAATGTAAGTAGAGTCATTGGGGGTCGGCTTTCACAAATATTCTCTAAAGGGATCTGATGAGGTAGGCGGTATATCCTTTTGCCACCCTCTTTTCTGCTTCTTAATTGGAATGAGGATGCAATGACTAGAACTCCAGCAGCCATTTGGGGCCATGAGGTGAACATGAGAATGAAAGCCCCATACTAAGTTTAGTGGAGTAGAAAGGGAGATGGAGCCTAAGCTTCTGGTGCCTTTGAACAGCCATACAGGTCCTACATTACCTACTGCTTCTCTTAGAGAGAAATGCATCTTTACTTTGTTAAGACCACTTATATAGACATATGCATATTATATATATTATATATATATATACAATCCTGTTGAAGGAGAAAAGACAAACTTTTGAGAAGTTAAATATGGGAGTCACATAACAGCTCAAAAGAGATGCTTAATCAGTTTGAAAGACAGTAAAGACCTGTCATCCTGGGAGGTAAGGAAAGTATGAGGTCAGGAATTGGGCAAGGAGCTAAGGTATCCTGACCTTAAACCTCCTGGGTGCTGTGTACCATCTCACTGTGGTTGCAATAACAGGTTAGCAGTGAAGTAGCATTTAGACCCAAATCTGTCTGTTTCCAGGCCTTCCTGATCCTAAACTGCAGTCTCTGTGCTATACTATTTCCTCTTCCATTGACAAGATACTATATAAGTATCACTTAAAAGGATTCTGCAGGGCATTGAATCTGTGATGTTGGTGTATGAATGAACAAATCATATGATTTCTTGGGGTTGCAGTCAACAGGGAACAGAGACGGCCCTATTAAGGAAGAGAACTGATACTCTGCCCTTGGTGAGTGTAACGGGGGGCAACTGGGTGATTCCAGGAGTCATCTGGGATCTGAAGGATGATTAAGTCACAGGAATCAGTCCCACACACCCTGCTCACACACAGCACAGTATCCTGGATTCCACCAGTTCACTGAAGGAGAGAGCACACATCAGATTTGTGCATCCCAATTACGGAAGAAATTTCATTATCTCTGGGGTCTTGCCTACAGTCCCACTCTTGCTTGAATTTCATGCGAAGAAAGCTCTCAGATGAGACGCTTTTTCTGAGTGTTTGCTTCTTCCCCCAGACATTCAGCCAGCTGCTTTTCTTCATAGCTCTCCCATATTGCCAGAAGGGAGACAAGAGAACGCATCTCCTGTTGCAGCCTCTACTTCCAACATGAGTTTGTGACCGTGGAAACATTATACAGTTTTCAAAGGTTTTCTGGACCAGCAAGACACTGAGAAGGCTCAGGGCGGGTCACCTTGGAGAGAGCAAGGGTAGGGGGAGAGACCGCACCTTATTCAGCTAAAGGCTAAACAGAACTGCCTGCTTTAAAAATCAAACACAACAGATTCTTCTAGTTCCAGATGCTTCCTCACGTTCGTGCTCTTTGCTCAGACAGGGTGAGCAATGATCAGACTCAGCGTCTAGGGGGCCTTAACGAGGCCAGGCAGTCCAGACACAGTCCCAGAGAAGGGCAGGTGTGCGAGGATGCGAGGAAGCAACCAGTCACTCCTGCGTCCGCGACATACAGGGGACAGGCGGCTGGCTCTCTACCTAAGGCAAACTTCTCTCTGTCCCTAAGGGGCACTCGGCTTCCCCTTTCCCATCTCCGTTGCCCCTGCCTTCGAGGGATTTGAAGGGGCAAGTGCTTTCATCACCCGTCCAGTCCCGCGCCAGCGACTACTGGCACCCTTGCCCCCGGGAGCGCAGCGGCCGTACGCGCCGCGGGACGGGGAGTTTAAGGCAGGGGGAGCTTGGAGACCGGGGAAGCTCAAGAAACCCCGCCAGCCGTGGAGCGGCAGGGCGAAGCAGGTCTTTAGCCGAACTTGGGCAAACTGGAGCGGGCGCCGCTGCGCGTGCCCCGCTGCACAGGTGAAGTGGGGAACCCTTTTCCCACCTTTCGGGGCCTGGTCGCCAAGAGGTCGCCTCCTCCCAGTTTGGCGCAGAGTCTGGCGGGCCCGCCCCTGACGATGGAGAAGTCTTCGCGGCCACGCCGGTGCGAGAGCCGCGGCCCCGGGCCGAGAGCGCCCACTGCGGGCCGCACCCGGGCAGTGCAGCCCGTGTCCCTGCGCTCCGGTGACCGCAGGTGAAGGAGAGCCGCCTGCACTCCTCGCCGCGCCCCCGCGAGGCGCCGTCCGGCCTTCAGGGCACACAAGAAGGCAGCGTGGGCGCAGCCGTGGGCCGCGGACCCCTGCCCCGGCCCAACCAGCTCCGCGCGGTCCTGCCACCCCTGGACCCATTTCTGGTGGACTCACCAGCCTTCGCAGCTGTCCCCATCTTCCTCTCGGGAGGCAACCTGAGTACTGGGGCATCTGGAGTGAGGTCACTGCCACCTTGATTTTTATTTTGGAAGGGGCTTAGCTGTGTTTAAGAGGGTGAGCTGCTTTGCGTTTTTCAAGTAGGGTTTAAACTTACACTCACACAGAATTTAGCCTTTAATCGGCCAGACTTATTTAAAAGGCACAGAGGAAAACCTTCCAGTTTTAACATCCACTCTGGTGTTTGCTGGAAATTTGCCACCAAATTTCGGCTCGAGCTGAAGGTTACCAAGATTTATCATTGTTCCCCCAGGATGTTTAACCCTCATGGGCACCTCTTCTTTCATTTAAGATACTTAAAAACAATCATGTAAGCACTTTGGCCATTTTGTTTAAGAAATTTGTTTTATCTCATCTGATTTTGAAATCCAGAAATATTTCTGAAATGGGGAGGAGGGAAGGTTGGAGACAGAAAGCAGCTGTGTACCAGGAAATAATAAGTATCATGCAAAATATCACAGCTAATAGATGTCCTTTAGGAGTGGAAATATCTATTTAATTGCTTTAAAAATGTGGGTGGAAAAACACAATTATACATTGTGATAACAAACCTGTACAGATAATTTCTGAACAATACAAAACAAGTACTGAAAATTTTTTGTTTAGGATTGAAATAATTGTTCCAAATTATGACACCACCTACCCAAATATCACGTTGCCCCATCTGCAAATCCTTGAAGAGGAACAGTTACCAATCCAATGCATTTAGACTCATTCTTAATAAAAGAAAATTGCATAGCTTTTTATACTGTTGTACATCCTCAAATGCATCTTCCAATATCATTGTCAGCTTAGTGTTATTCTCGATTTTTTAAATGTTCGATTTTTCAGATACATAATATATAAATTCCTAATAATTATAAACACATTTTATTCATTTGATTTTAATAACATGCATTTTCATAATTACTTACTGTACAACTGAAGTAGACATTGAATTATGCTGTGTGCATGTCTTTATTCAACAGTATATTCTTAGACACCTTGCTCAAACAAATTAAATGAATTTAAAAGAAAATAAAACATGAAAAATAAATCCTTCCAGTAGAAACAAAATCACAGTGCTTTACAGAACAAAAGGAAAGGAAAAGAAGTTCTCATAAGAAAAGAGATTTATTATTACATAGAAAATTCTCACAATAGTTGAAACACACTCCAGAAACTAGTAAACACCTTAGATAGAGTTGTGCCAATTATTCAGCCCACAAGCATCTGCTTTGTCTTAATTAGACGGGGGAGGTGAATGACCACTGTTTATTTTCATTTTCCTCATTAATTATGAAAAACTGCATTTAATTCATCTTGCATGGTGAGAGATTGGCTGCGCAGATGTAAGTCGTAAGGGAAGTGGCTGTCGGTGGGCAACCTGAACATGGCACCCTGCCCAAGGGGACCCCTGGGTGGCACTGCACAGTAATGCATGCCATAATTGTAATTTTTGCCATAGTCCAAGCTTTCTTCTTGCTTCAGGGAAAATATCCCATTATAGTTAATTGGGGGAGGACTTAAGGGACCTTCAAACTGAGGGCTGGCACACTCAGGGGAAGTGCTTTCATAGAAGGATTCATACGCACTGCAATAATTGTAGGGTTTCATGGACTTGGAATTATCAAGAGTTCCATGCCCTGGGGGAGTGGTGAGCTCAGGGCTGTGGTAGGGTGGGTAGAAGGTAGAGTAGGGTGACCTTGTGTGGTGTGCAGCCTCCCGCCCTGACCCACCAGGAAACTCCTGGCATTGAGCTGCAAGCAGCCTGCCACCAAGTTTGTAGTTGGCTGGGAAAGACCTTTGCATAAGTTTTGGACGAACGTGAGCAGATCAGGTCTCTTGCCGATTCTCAGAATTTCAGAAAGTGCCCAGATGTAGTTTTTGGCCAGTCGTAAAGTTTCTATTTTGGACAGTTTTTGGGTTTTAGAATAGCAGGGAACCACTTTTCTCAAATTGTCCAGGGCGTCATTGAGGCCATGCATCCTGTTCCTCTCCCGCGCATTAGCTTCCTGTCTCCTGAACTTGACCCTCTCCAGTCGGAGCTTGGTTGTCTTTTTTTTCCTAAGACCCCTCCTTCTGGGCAACCCGTTTTCATCTTCCTCTTCCCTGTCTTCCTCCTCTTCTTCTTTCTCAGTCTCTTCTCCAGGGGCCCTTTTGATGCTCTTTCCTCGAAGGACAATCTGTTTGGAAAAGCTTTCTGGTTTCTTAATTTGCTTCTGGTCCTCGCATTCTCTAGAAAACTTTCTGCACATCTGGGATTCTGGCATTACAACAGACTCATCAAACGGTAGTGTTAACATGGTTCTCTAACCTTAAATTACCTGAAAAAATGCCAGCACAATATTTAAAGTGTTTTCATTTTTAAAGTTTATACACGTAAAACATATTCAAAGACTTAATCATAAGAATACGAAAACATAAGAAAAACTGATTCCAGAACTATTTTTTTTATATTAAATAAAAATTTGAGTTTGTGCAGCCTAGTAATTATAAAAAAATTGACACATGCAATAGGATTAATGAATACAGGCAAAATATCAAAAGAAAATAAAACATTATTTATTGTGATACCACCACTACCTCCGTTTCTCTTTGATTTTAAACTGATTTTTAATACACAAAAAGGACTGTGGAATTCAGTCAAATGCA
Organism: Nanger dama; assembly: GCA_917880005.1. Lineage (NCBI taxonomy): Eukaryota > Metazoa > Chordata > Mammalia > Artiodactyla > Bovidae > Nanger > Nanger dama. The sequence goes on from CAKJTW010000022.1 coordinate 32,835,335, forward strand.
AAACATGATAGAGCAATGCAGAATTTCATTAATTCCAATTCCCCTGAGTGCAAAATGAGAAGAGACACCAGTTTTTAAAAGAAAAGTGCTGCTTCTCCACTAGCTGACAAATTTGTGGAGATTTTTTAGGAAGAAAATAAGCCTTAACTTTATTTACTGTATTATATAGCAAGGAATTTAGGTAGTAGCTGTAGAAATATACAAATTTAAGGAGAAGATTAATCAGAGCCAATTTAGAAAACTGCTTTCTTTCTGATCAGTAAAGAAATATGTAAAAGAGCACTATTTTCCAAACCTTTACCAAAAAAAAAAAAAAAAAGGTGAGAGGATTAGGCTAATTTGGGATAAACTCTATAAATAAAATTTTCAAAATCACTGACATTATTTTAAGTCAAAGAAAATAGTGAGACTCCTTTTCTATTTAAAATTTTTTTCAATGTAATTGTTTACTGCTATTCAAATCATCCTGACCAAAAACACTCTCGTAGTGTTTTTGTTCTACGAACCACAGAAGTCTCCCTCTAGCTAATATCTGACAGGAACAGTCCAAGGATTCTGACTGCAATTGTGCACGTGTATTCAGAATCCTGAATGAAAGGAAAAATAATTTGTGTTTCAAATGCAATTTGGCTTTTGTTTGGTGAAGCAGCAAGTATTTTCATCTAAAGTCTTCAAACAAATAGGCATGAAAACAGAGACTTTTTAATTTAACAATCTCTAGCTTCCTCAACACACACACACACACACACACACACACACACACACACACACACACACACAAACTCTTAGTAATGTCCACATACTTGCAGTTACATAATAGCAGTGAAAGTATGTGATAATTACATCATAAGAATGAAATATGATAAGAAGTTATAGATGACAAAGAGCATATAAATACTATAAGACAGTGACACTGTATCTTTAAATACTTGCATGCAAAGCCAGCATCAATTGAAGTATATCTTTATTTATATTACCTTAGGTTTTAATTTCATTCAATAATCAGTTTTCATTTTGGATCTTCCAAATCTTTTCAGGCTGAGTGTCGCATCGTCTCCTGGAGTCTCTAGATCTGTGTGTATCTGCACTATCTCATTGATCTCTAAAAAGTGACATTGATGCCAACTGCCAGAGCTGGTACCCATGCCATCTGCTAGTGACGTCACAGGGCAGAGAGAACCATGTGATCCTCTCTCTTGGGACCTTCATTCTGCACTGATCATCTGGCATCCCTGTAAGTGGGTACCAGCATTCATGCATCAACACAGAAGGTTAGACTGATAGGAAAAAAATCTGCACCAGCCTTTCACATACAGTAGGTGCGTTTCTCCTCGAGCTGCTTCGGCTTCACTGGCAATCTGTAGAAATAGCTGTGTTAGTGTTCAGTTTCGCCCTGCCAACGGTACAACTATTAGGGAGTCGTTAATATTCCATTCATTTACAAGATGGGCTTTTGTGTGAGCGAGAGAGTTTTTTTTTTTTGTTGTTGTTATTGTTGATGTTTTGTAAAGATCACCATCCCGTTTGTGCACCTGGGTACCCAGGGAAAAAAAGGCAATGAAAAGGAGCTGAAATCAGGAAAATGGTCTTGAGATGCTTAACCAAACTAAGATTTGTGTAAGCGAACGGGGATCAACAAAGGTCTTCTGATTTCCTTGTTTTGTTTCATGGCATGAAACTTATGGGTGTGTGTCTGTGTGTTCTCTTATTAACATGTAAGACTTCTGTGCTTCTTAAGAATTTGGAATAAAAGAACAGTTTCTCCATCTGGGGTCTGTGAAAGACATGCTCAGATGCTACCCTTTCTACACTTGCTGGTATCTTTCAACAACTTTTCAGAGAGATTCTTTGTGTATCTGTATAAAATGCACAGACAACTGCAAGCCCACTGTGAAAGATTTCAAACTATATTCTCATACCCTCTGCCCAAAGTCACAACTTTACTCTCTTGTCCCTGTCTTTGCAACCTCCACTGACCTGCTCCTCATTTCATTTCATAAACAATAAACATAAAAATGATGAGTTAGGTTTTTATCTTTCTCTCGCTGACATTCTGCTGAGTATTTTAATCAAAGGTTAGCTTTCCTATTTTTTAGAGCTTTCAGATTTTTTCCCTTTCTCCTAAAAGTCATCCCTTCACATTTTTCCCCTGTAGATCAAAATCAATTTAAATATCTTCTCATCTTTATACCAGTGTCCAGTTATTTTTCTCTGTCAGATTTATTTCATATTTATCTTTTTTCTCCCACTTTTCCCTTTTGGTTTGTTAACAAAAACAGGGTAGAAACAGTTAAGCAAGGCTGGCAAAGCCTTGTGGATAAAACAAACTGTGAAGCCAGAGGCAAACCTTGCCTTCTTCTTTTCTCTACTTCCCCGCCACCATCACCCCCAAACCCTGAAATAAGAGGACATTTTATTTCAGGATTGCCTGTCACTAAAGTTAAAAGTGCACTTAAAAAAATAAAAGTTTAAAAATAGACGAACACAACCTTTGTTGTTTGACAACTGAGTAATCTCTTTCTATAAAGTGAGACAGTATGCTTTTGGTATTAAAGTAATCCCTGGCAGAGTCGTAACTGTTGAATCTGTGTTAGCATTCCCCTTATAAATCCCAGTTTTGAAAGGTTTAAAATTCTGCTGCTTTAATGCATTTTAGTTCCAAATTGGCATCGGGGGCCTCAAGCTAAATGCAGCTTTTCTCCTGTCATACCCCACTCATTTCCGTCTCCTCTCAAAGTTACCTGACTTTTCTTGGACTGTTTTAGAAAATTTGGAAGAAGTTGACAAAAAGAAGAATCATGCTAAGTAAAGGAGGGTTATTTTTTTCTTTCAATGGTTTAGTTTAAAAATGCAAATTTAAAATAAAAATAAGGCTATACACGTGTAACTTAAAATAGGTGGGTAGGTTGGCCTAGCTCATGTTTTTTTTTTTGTTTTGTTTTGTTTTTTAAATAATCCGATATGCCAAAGGCATTTCAAAATGTCTTGTTTAAGGGGATAGTCCTGGTAATGGTGCCTTGAGACTATTTCCTATAGCTTGTGGTTCCAGAAACTACGTATACTTTTTATATCAGCTCAGAGAGTTTCTATAGGAAGACCAGGTGCAGATTTTGTTTGTTCTCAAATATAGTTTACTTTTCAAATGTGAAGGAGCATAAGTATCAGAATCATAAGCCGCAGAGCAGCCAGCCTTGTCATGAATGTTGCATATTGCACTATATTCTAAAGTTGCAAAGTCTCCAGAAGCCGCATTGTATTACAGGCATCACAGACATGAAAATCAAAATCCAAGGAACAGATAATATGACGTGTTGGTAGAAAATTATCACCGGTGTAGTTCATCCCAGGGATAGATTTTATATTTTATCTTTGCTATGTGCAGACAAATGAGAAACAGCTTTTCCATGAAAACATTTGGGGCTGTTCTATTTCTGCCTTTGAACATGAAATAAAATCCTTTAGTGGTGGTAGTGATGTGCTGGGGTGGGGGAATAGAATCTGTGTTGAGGTTTTCGAAATATTAATCTATTGTTTGATAGTCTTAGTAATTTTTCCCAAAAAACAGGAAACAAAAAGTTGTTATGTCAAGATTTAGCAAGGATTCAGTATGTTTGTACAATAATCTTTCAAATGGAATTTCATTATGCATTTTCTACTATAGTTAAGATATGCAAATGTCTGTGCTGTTAATATGCATTCGTAACATACACCATAACGGCTGTTCTACTCTCTGCTAAGAAAGCATGTTAACACTAATACTCTAAACAGAAATACATTCTGACTTATAGACACATACTCAGAGTGTGGGGCATGTATCATCCCCATTTCTATAACCTATTTTCTCATTTTACGGCAATCACTGCACACCAAAGTTTATACCTATAACTCAATTTGTTATTAATTGAACTGATATGATCTTTGCTTCTGGGGCCATGACATTTTATAATAGGTTTTTTTACGGGCCCAATGTCTGTCTGTCTGCCTCTGTCCTGCTTTCAGTGGGTGAATGTTCATATTTCACTTATAAAAATGACCCAGGGGAAATTTAGATATAATGTGACTCAGTTGCAAGGCAACAGAGACTGAAAGTCTAAATTAAGGCTCAAGTGTTGTTATTTTTAGGTCATTCACTTGGTACCTGTGTCTTAGCAAATGGGAATTCTGTTGACTTTCCTTTTCACAATCCCCTCATTACTTAAGAGATCAGTTTGGAACATGACAAGAATTTTCCTTAGCTCTCCAAGGGTATAAGGCAGTAGAATGGAGACCTGCCCAGGATTAGGCAACAAAACCCCAGGACTGGAGGTTTTTTCCTCACAAGTAGGGTACTTCCTGAGACAGATAAGGTTATTGGACAATTTTCTCCATTGCCTTCTCTTTCTTTCTTTTTTTTAAGCTCTTAGACAAACGCTTCAGGGCAGCCTGGAAACCTGTGAGCCTGCCAGTGTTAATCTCTAGAGTTTTAACTCTGTGATCCCCATTGCCTTGAAAGAGTTTAATGGCTGTGGCAGAGCATCCCACTTTGGAAAACAGCCTTTGGGATTTACATGAAGGTATTTAAATTATAAGACAAAAACACAAAACAGTCTTATTTCCCTTGAAGCTTTAGAGGGCTTAAAATATAACTTAAATGAAGGTGTCTTAATAGTTTGTCTACATGTATATACCCGAGAATGACTTAGAATACAGATATCTGGAAATAAAGCAACATTTGGATAGTTTTTAGATTTCTTTCAGAGTGAAGACTAGATTGAATGGTACTGTTATTATGCAATAAAATACACTGTTGTTTATGCCACTCACAAAGCGCTACACTATACGGTCTTTGATTTTAGCCTTTGCTCAGAACAACACTGCAGTCCTTTCTCGAAATACATTTCTTATTTTTCTTCCGTGAAGCATACTCTTTATTTTAATCACAAAATTGCATATATTAAATCTTTTAATAAGTTGTCATCAAATAAGGTCACCTAAATCTGCCAGTGAAAACTTCTACCAGTATGAGAAAACCAGTGTCACTAGACTGAGTCATTAAATTTCCAGCTATTAGGAAAGAAATGATGTTTTCTTAACTTTTGTGATCTTATTGTAAGAAAATGTAGTTTTCTTTAGTTTTTATAATATTAAGAATGATTTATTGTCCCCAATTACTATTTTTTATGTTACTGAATTCAAAATTTTGGCCATATCCCACTAATATCTATTGTAATCATTACTTACAAACATAGAACACAGAAGCGCAATCTGTCTTCTTCCTGTTGTGTGAATCTATTTTGTAAGATTGCAGTGAGTACTTTATAAGGAGATTTTTATTTTTGCAAAAGTATATGCAAACTGCATCTTGAAAATCAAATTTTATGTTAGTTACTTGCATGATAATATGTAGGCTCTCTTCACACAGGGGATTCCTGGATGGGTTTCAAGAGGTTCTCAAGCCTCCTAAGATTGTATACAAATTTGGCATATACATACATATGTACATTTTTCTAAAGAAACGCTCTCTCTCAGATTCTGAAACGTTGAGAATCACAACTAGAATTTTGTGGACCTACTAACCTTGCTTTAAGCCTGATCCTGCTGTTTAATAGCTATGTGTCCCTCACTCATTCATTTATTCATCCATTCAACAAAGGTTAACTGAATATTTATTTCAGAGTAATTCTTGACTCCTCTTTTTCACACTCTAGAAACCAAAGGTCTGCAAAATTTCTCAGTACTGTCTTAAAATTATATCCAGAATCTAACCACTTTCTGACAATTCCACTACTTCCAAACTGCCTTCATCTCTCACTTGGCCCAAATGACACCTGTGCTTTCACTCTTGACACCTTGTATTCCATACACAGCCGTCAATTCAGCATCCTGAGGCATCTGGTTAAAATCTGAATTAGACTGTATTTGTCTGTGCTCAGAAATTTTCAGTGGCTTCCCCTCTCCCCCACTTGAAGCCAAATCTTTAGAGAGGCCCAGAGGCTTTCTCTGGTCTTTCCAGTCTCACCTTCCACTACTCTACCTTCATTCATTCAGCTCCAGCTGCACTGACTTTCTCACACTCTCAGGCACATTCCTACCTCAAGATCATTGCCCTTACTCCTTCCTGAATCTCCTTCCATGGTTTATTCTCACATTCTTCCAGTCTCTGCCCAAATGCTCCCGTCAGAGAGGTCCCCTTTGACCACCCTGGTGTATACTGTACCCTTACCCCCCATCCATCCCTCTCTATCTACCTCCCACCAGTTTTGCTTTTTCTCAATAGGGATTATCACTTGCTAACATAATACATTGACTTATTTATTGTGAGTGTTAATCTACAATTCTAGCACTTGCTCATGAAAGGCCATAAGTACATACTTGAATGAAGATAGTTGTTCCAGGCACTGAGTTAGTGGTGGCTATTCAATGGAGTGTAGACTAGCCATGGCAAAGTTGTTGAGGAGGTTCCGGTCTAAACAGGGGACAGACAATAAACAGGTAAACACAGAACTGTGAAATTTACATGTTAGTGGCTACAGAGAATCATGGGAAGACCTACTGGATGACATGGCAACCTTTTTCTGATTCATTTTTCATACTTAGCCATAAAGGAAGAGCAGCAGAGGTGAAAGGTCTCGTGTTCCCTAAGGACCAGAAGGGTCAGAGCCCGGTGGTAGCTGGTAGTGAGGATCAGCTCATATGAGACTGGATAGTGGTGAAGGAGATGTTTTTAAGAAACACATCTACTTCTGCTTTATTGACTATGCCAAAGGCTTTGACTGTGTGGATCACAGCAAACTGTGGAAAATTCTTCAAGAGATGGGAATGCCAGTCCACCTGACCTGCCTCCTGAGAAATCTGTATGTAGGTTAAGAAGCAACAGTTAGAACCAGAAGTGGAACAACAGACTGGTTCCAAATTGGGAAAGGAGTAAGTCAAGGCTGTATATTGTCACTTTGCTTATTTAACTTATATGCAGAGTGCACCATGCAAAATGCTGGGCTGGATGAAGCACAAGCTGGAATCAAGATTGCCAGGAGAAATATCAATAACCTCAGATACACAGATGACACCACCCTTATGGCAGAAAGAGAAAAGGAACTGAAGAGCTTCTTGATGAAAGTGAAAGAGGAGAGTGAAAAAACTGGCTCAAAACTCAGCATTCAGAAAACTAAGATCATGGCATTTTGTCCTATCACTTCATGGCAAATAGATAGGAAATAATGGAAACAGTGAAATACTTTATTTTTGGAGCTCAAAATCAGTGCAATGGTGACTGTAGCCACAAAATTAAAAGACGCTTACTCCTTGGAAGAAAAGCTATGACTAACCTAGACAGCATATTAAAAAGCAGAGACATTACCAACAAAGGTCTGTCTAGTCACAGCTATGGTTTTTCCAATAGTCATGTGGATGTGAGAATCAGACTATAAAGAAAGCTGTGAACCAAAGATTGATGATTTTAAACTGTGGTGTTGGAGAAGACTGTTGAGATTCCCTTGGACTGCAAGAAGATCCAACCAGTCCATCCTAAAGGAGATCAGTCCTGGGTGTTCTTTGGAAGGACTGATGCTGAAGCTGAAACTCCAATACTTTGGCCACCTCATGCAAAGAGTTGACTCATTGGAAAAGACTTTGATTCTGGGAGGGATTGGGGGCAAGAGAAGACGGGGACGACAGAGGATGAGATAGCTGGATGGTATCACTGACTCGATGCACATGAGTTTGAGTGAACTCCGGGAGTTGGTGAAGCCTGGTGTGCTGCAGTTCATGAGGTTGCAAAGACTCGGACACAGGTGAGCAGCTGAACTGAACTGAACTGAAGATTTGAAAAGATCATTCTGGCTGCTATGGGAAGAGGAGTTGAAGAGAGAAAAAGAAAGAGGGAGAGGATTTACAAAGCCTATGAAAGTGGACAGAACAAAAGGGTAATCTAGATTAGAGAAGTGATAATGGAAATGGAGGTGGCTTAGAAAGTAAAAAAAATCTGCCTATAATGCAGAAGACCCAGGTTCAGTCTCTAGATTGGGAAAATCCCCTTGAGAGGTGACAGTTACCCACTCCAGTATTCTTACCTGGAGAATTCCATGGACAGGGCCTGGAGGGCTATAGTCCATGGGGTCACAAAGAGCTGGACACAACTGAGTGACACACACACACACACACACACACACACACACACACAAAATGGAAATGGAAAGAAGGAGTTTGGAACTATATTTTGGAGATACAATCAACAGAACTTACTGATGGATGGGCATAGATAGATGTGGGGAAGTTTCTTATCTTCTGGTCCTGGTGATAATGAACAGAAATCTTTCATTCACAATCTGCCAGGAACCAGCCTAAATGCTTCATTTACAATTAACATTTGAACAGTTTAGGGGTGGGAGGTAGATGTGCTAATCTTCCTCACAGTCAAAAACACATGTATAACTTATATTTGGCCCTCCATACACACAATTCCTTTATATCTGTGGTTCTGCTTCCTTGGATTCACTCAACAGTGGATTGTATATTACTATAGTCTTTGCTATTGAAAAAAATTTGTAAGTGTACCCATACAATTCCACCTGTGTTGTTCAAGAGTCAACTGTCTCATGGAATCCTTGCAATAAGGTGATGTGATTATCCCCATCATAGACTTTATGAAACTGTGGTTCCAGAGAACTCATATTTTTAGGTGCTCAGTTTTTAGGTGAGAGAATCATGATTAGAACCTAAGTCGGTCTGAATCCAAATCTTGATTTCTTAACAACTCACACTTTACTGCTTAGAGAATTAAGTGATCAAATAACAAACTGTCTAGCACTGTTTCTAGTACAAAATAAATCCTGATGGAATAATGAGTATTAGGAGAAGTAGAAAAACTTAACAATGAATCTATTCATGAAGTGAAGAATTATCCAATTAATATATCAGGTGACTTAAGCTTTTTTATTCTAGATATTTGTTTTTGGATCCATGTATATATGCAGGTAGGTCAGTAGACTGCCATGTATGACGTAATCCTCTAACAGTGATTATCATCATAATGACAGTGAGCTTCTGTTAGTCTAGGAGAATCGAAGATTGAATTGTTTATTCTTTCATTATTTTTCATTCCTTCAACAAAACACTCACTTTCCTGTGTTACCACTCTAGATATTATGACGAAAAGTAAAGATAAATAACAGAGGGCCCCACTTCTCAAGGAAGTTAGAGTTGAATTAGCACATAAAACATGTCCATGATATTCTAATGAAAAGTCGTGTGAGGTTTTGCTCACTTTTGTACATTATATAAGTGGTATCATTCAGGATATACTTTTGAGGGATCTGATTTCCTTATCTTAGCATTTTTGTTTTTGCAGTTTATCCATGTTGTTGTGCATATCTGTAGAATATTCAGTCTCATTGCTGTATAGTACTCAGTTATATGACTGTAGTATAGTTTGTTTCTCCACTCTGTTGTGATGGGAGTTGGGATAATTTCCAGTTTGCAGCAATTATAAGTAGTGTTATTCTAGTAAAAATAATTTATTAAACACACACACTCATACATATATACATATATATATGTATATATATAGTAGGTGTAGTCCATTCCTAGGTATATGACCAACAGAAATGCATGTGCATACATGTATTCTGCATGTGTAATTTTAAGAGACGTTTGGAATAGGACATTTAGAAAGAGTTAATCTTTCCTACTTGCCTGCATGATAGCCACACACTTTCTAAGATCATCAGGGCTTTCTTGGCAGCTCAGAGTTTTTCAGTCTGTTACCAATCTACAAGTGTTTATTGAATGATACCTTCAAAACAAGCCTTTGTGATGTTGGAGAAAGACAGTTGAAGACACAATCCTTTCCCTCAGTGACTCAAGTCAAGAGTCCTGTTGAGGAATAGAAATTAACAGACTTAAAGCACTGAGATACACGAGGGACAGACTATGGTACAGCTGCTGCTGCTGCTAAGTCGCTTCAGTCGTGTCTGACTCTGTGCGACCCCATAGACGGCAGCCCACCAGGCTCCCCCGTCCCTGGGATTCTCCAGGCAAGAACACATGGTACAGAGTATCAAACAAATGAATATCTGCTTTGCTTATGTAATATCCTTTAGGAACATAGTGCAAATTTATGATTTTGCAAAATGCTTACCAAGAATATTTCAGAATAGCTGCACTTAAAGAGTACTTTAGTTGATTTTAAGTTTTAAAACATGATGGCTAAATTATTGACTAACGTTTGATTATGTTATATTAATACTTTTAGTTAGTCACTCAGTTGTGTCTGACTCTTTGTAAACCCACGGACTATATCCCGCCCGGCTCTTCTGTCCATGGAATTCTGCCAATAAGAACACTCAGATGGGTAGCCATTCCCTTCTCCAAGGGATCTTCCCTGACCCAGGGATTGAACCTGTGGCAGTAAAGAATCTGCCTGTAATGCATGAGACCTGAGTTCGAACCCTGGGTTGGAAAGATCCCCCAGAGAAGGGAATCACTACCCACTCCAGTATTCTTGCCTGGAGAATTCCATGGACAGAGGAGCCTGGAGGGTTACAGTTGTTCATGGCATGGCAAAGAGTCAGACACAAGTGAACAACTAACACTTCATACATAAGCAGATCAGTATGTGGTATCTGGAACCAGAAGCCTTGGTTCTGCCACTTTCTTGCTAGTTGACTCTGAGTGAGGTCCTATGCTTTAGCTTGTTCCATCAAATAGGGATAAATATATTTTTGTCTTATAGGTTGCTGGATGTATATGGCTATTATGTTAGCTAGGCCTTACATTATTATTTGATGGATTATTTTAAAATAAAAATGGGGGAGGCTAAAAATAAGGCATTCTTCATGAAGGAAAAGCTCATGTCTCTGGCACTGTCCTCTGGTTAGCCTAGTGTTTGGGGTATAGAAGGAGAGCACATATCATGTTGTCAATGAAACCAATTATTTTGAAAATATTATATCCTTCTATTTACAAACTTGGTTCCTTGGGCCAGGAAATATAGTGGAATGTTAAAGTTAAAATAACATCTGAGGGAAGCTTGAGCCAGGCTACAGATATTTAAGGAATTTGAGCTTCTCTCCTGTGAACCCTCCATTTCTTTCTTGCAGAAACAGGGCTTTGCCCTTTGTCTCCCACCTCCTTTTGAATTTCTTAGTGGCTTTGATGGGAAGGAGCACACTGCACACTGGAAGATAAACAGGAAGAAAGCATTTTTAGTCCTAGTATTTACGTGCTTGCAGACATAAGCCCATGAGATGGCTCTGAAACGAAAGCATTCGGTTGAAAGGCTAACTTTGTTCATGACGTGGATTCAAACTCACACAGGCACGATCCAGTCACTTCAGGGACCACTCTGATGTGTCCTGAGATCTGCCATGTGCAGGGAGATCTTATAACGCCTAGATCACACTAAAAAAAATTACCATTTACTACCTATAGCAATAAAATAAGCAGCAAACTAATTCTGCACAAAATGAAAAAGCCCAAATCATTATTTGTCATTTTGTATTTTAGACTTCTGGTTGGTTTGCTCTGTTTGGCTGGCAGATCTCATCTAATTACAATATATTTTTCATTTGTGTTTTAAAATAGCAATCCAAACCCACTGTTATTATAACATATGTGGTAAGTTGTTGTTCCTGGGGTGGTAATAAATTCGTGGCGATCCATTCACATCCTCATGGGTTGGAATTAATCTTTCTCCTCTGATTTCCCACTACACTTTGTGCTTCTATTATTGTGCTTAGCATAATTTACTTTGTAGTGGAGCTATTTGGGAATGCATCTGTCTCCCCAGCTAGATCATGAGGACAAAAATTATCTTGAGTTTTTGTCTGTTTCACTATGTTTTGCAGTCCCTACATCACACAGCCCACTGATTTGTTCTTAGTATGGACACAATCAGTATTGATAGTGGAATCAAGTCGATCACTTGCACATTTGGCTGCAGAGCACCTGAGAGCAATGAGGCCCATCTGTCAATCAAAGCTATGATCTTTGCTTCATTAACACCAGGGCTAAGCAATGAGGTAATATGTTAGTGACAAAGAGCTTCATGCTCCACATATCACACATTAGATTGTAGATTATATAATTCCTTAAGCAGCAGATATCTTTTGCTAAGCAAGAGGCTCTGAGGTGGCAATACCGATCCATGATTTTGTTTGGTCTGTGTAAAGACTTGGACCCAAGTATCTCCTTCCTTTTTTTTTTTTTTAAATCCCCAAAGGCTGCTCCAGTACTAATTATTTTTTCAAAAGCTAGAGTAACTGTTTCACTAAGCTGTTTGCTGTTCATTTTGGCTATCAATACTGGTACAAGATCCAGTCTAAGACTGTGGCACATGGCTTTGACTTCTTTAATTGGGCAGTGTTATTTTTTGCAGGAACTATATCATTAGTGTTTTGACTCAAAAGTTAAGCATTCATTCTCCAGGCTGGATTTTCTACCATTCACAGGAGATAAGTTTGGCTTGTTAGTGGCAATGATAACTTTCTGTATGCTAGCTCTACTTTTCTTCTGTTACATTTTTGGGAGATGTTGACATAAAAAAAATGGAAGGGACTGTCCTCCGTCATGCTCCATCTGGCCCTGCTGGTTACTTGGCTGCTGAGGCAGCGCATACATTTGGTGGACTGATAAGGAATGGGAAATCCACGATATTAATAACGATCCTCTTCTCTGAAGCAGAAATCCTTCCAGTTTAGCATGTCTCTTAAAAACAATCCATGTCGGGGAGGGGGCTGAGACACAGTGGAGAAAATGAAATAGAAGTGACTACATTATGCATTTGGAATTAAAGACCAAACAGAACACTTGAAGATGGCATGTTCTTAACAGCTGTAATTATTGACTGTCTAGTATGATAAACCAATAGAACATGGTGCCCATTCTTAAGAGGCTCTTGATATTTAGGGACACTTAGACTCATGTAGACATATTCCTATAAAGAAGCTGGGTAAGAATCATTTATAAAACTCCAGAAGTTTGTCTCTTTTAGGTTGGAAGAGACCCTAGACATTTTGGTAGTGATAGCAGTAAAAACAGAATAGCCCATTGGAAATTTGGATGAAATTAACATGCTTACCTGGAAGAATTATGATTTTTCTACAATAGGAAAGAGCAGATTGAAAAAGAAATTCTGAAATATAGCTCAGAAGGTCTTTGAGTACTTGATTTTTAACTATTCCTCAGGAAACTTAAAAACTCATTTTTATTTTCCATGGGAATTCTAGTCATAACTAAATAAAAAGTGATAATTATATGGATGACGCGCTGTGGTCTTTGATTCATAAATTCTGGGCAGCATGGTATTATGACTTTTGTGGGCCCTAGGCACCTTGCTTTTTAGGCCCTGTCCACCCATAAAAAATAATGCAAATTATCAAAATTATACTTAGTGAGTGTGTTGCTATATAAGAAGTATAATCCAAGGTAATTTATATTATTATTATATAATAATATGTTATTTATATGCTTATATATGGAGTAGGCTTCCCTGGTAGCTCAGTTGGTAAATAATTCCCCTGCAATACAGAAGACCTCAGTTTTACTCTTGGGTCGGGAAGTTCCTCTGGAGAAGGGTTAGGCTACTCACTCCAGTATTTTGGGGCTTCCCTGGTGGCTCAGATGGTAAAGAATCTGCCTGCAGTGTGGGAGGTCTGGGTTCGATCCCTGGATTGGGAAGATCCCCTGGAGGAAGGCATGGCAACCCACTCTAATATTCTTGCCTGGAGACTCCCCATGGACAGAGGAGCCTGACAGGCTACAGTCCATGGGGTCTCAAAGAGTTGGACATGACTGAGTGACTAAGCATAGCACAGCACAACACATACAGAAAATATATATACATATGTATGTATTATATATATAACAGTATATATGTTTATAATTTTTATTCTTGTGTACTGTACCTAATGGATGGATCTACCTACCCACCTGTCATTGAAGGTAGGGCCTGGCCAATAGCACTTTTAGACCTCCATGTGGTTGAGAATCTCTGTGCTTTGGGAGTTACCCCCTAACCTACAAGGACCTTGGAATACCTTTTAGAAGTGTCTGCCTCTTTTATTTCCTTCATCTTCCAGTTTTCATAAGCCACCCACTCTCCATATGAAATACACCTGGTTGGGGGACATGGCAGAATGGGTATACTACTAAGATTGCCAGATTTAGCAAATAAAAATGCAAGATGCCTAGTTGAATTTGAATTTCAGACAAATTCATGTGTGGGAAAAACTTATACTAAAAAGTATTTATTGTCTCTCTGAAATTCAAATTTAACTAGGTATCCTGTGTTTTACCTGGCAACTCTCTATACTTCTTTTATTCTTGGAACCCAAGTTGCTTTTTCCTTATAAGCTACACTTTCTGATTAATATGCTATGCACTTTTACAGTGTTTCCAAGGAATACTCTGTAGACTGTTAATGGGACCCTCAAAGAAAAGACTTGCATGATCTAAAGTTGTTTTTTTTTTTTCCTGAATTCTTCCATAAGATAAAGCTCATTATGACTTTCCCAAGAGCAGGATGTAGAAATATGCCCCAGATTTGTTAAACTACTGTGAATGACTTCCTTTCTCCTGGAGTATCTTGCAAGACTGAAACTTCTGATGGAATACATACAGTATCCTGCCAAGGGCCAATGTGCTTTTATTTATGATGAGTCTGATGGATATTTTGAACCTGCCTCACTGAACCTACTTTTGAACCTACTTTTCTTCCCTTTTTGCTCTTCTTGGCTTCTGTGATGACTGGTACATTGCAGGATGAAATCCAGCTTTCTCTTTTATCTCAAGTGTTTTATAGTCTCCCTTTGTGACTGGGGTAAGGTTTAGGCACAGCTGGATTTCACAGTGGAAATCAAGTCTGTGGAATCAAGGATTTTACCTTTTAAAAAATGCTTTATTTTACTGAATATAGTTGATTTACAATGTTGTGTTACTGCTATACTATACTTTGTGCTATACAGTAGAGTGATTCAGTTATACATATATACATTCTTTTTCATGTTCTTTTTCATTATGGTCTATTATGGAATATGGAATATAGTTCCCTGTTTTATACAGTAGGACCTTGTTGTTTGCCCATTATATAATAGTTTTTATCTGCTAATCTCAAACTCCTAATCCATTTTCCCCTCCCCTCCTCCTCCTTGGCAACCACAAGTCTGTTCCCTGTGTCTGTGAGTCTGTTTCTGATTTTTCTATTTTGTAGACATGTTCATTTGTGTCATATTTTAGATTCCACATACAAGTGATGTCGTATGGTATTTGTCTTTCTGACAGTTTTAGTACGATAATATTTAGGTTCATCCATGTTGCTGCTGATGGCATCATTTCATTCTTTTTTATGGCTGAGTAGTATGCCATTGTATATATGTAGCATGTCTTTATTGTGGATTTTATCTTATTATTGAATAAAGGGCACCTGAGGCAGGTGTACAGGGCCAGTTACATAATTAGTGAGGCCGAGAATAAACTGAGGATGCAGGGACCCTAGTTCAGAAATTGCTAAGACTTTCAAGATGGTAACATGTAGATCATGAACCAACTATGAAATCCTTCTAGGCACAGTGTCGTTCTGAGTGAGTGCCACACAGGTGGCACGCTCATGAAATCAGCCTTGCAGGACCACCATCTCTCAGTGCCAAGACACTAAGAGTCTTCACCCAGGGAACTCCAGAAAGAGTTTTCAAAGCTTAATCAAAACTATCTTCATAGTTACTAAGACATCATAAGCAGGTGCAATATAACTAGATTAGGCCCCAGAAGATATAGAATTTTGATATTTTATTCATTGTGGATTTTTTCATTAATTTTGAATTTTAAAAACATTGTATTAAATATTATTTATATTGATTTTGATGCTGTCGTAGTCTGCTCAGGCTGCTACCACAAAGAAACTTAGATTGGGCAGCTTCAGTTCAGTTCAGTTCAGTCGCTCAGTAGTGTCCGACTCTTTGCGACCCCATGAATCATAGCATGCCAGGCCTCCCTGTCCATCACGAACCCCCAGAGTTCACTCAGACTCACATCCATCGAGTCAGTGATGCCATCCAGCCATCTCATCCTCTGTCGATCCCTTCTCCTCCTGCCCCCAGTCCCTCCCAGCATCAGAGTCTTTTCCAGTGAGTCAACTCTTCGCATCAGGTGGCCAAAGTACTGGAGTTTCAGCTTTAGCTTCATTCCTTCCAAAGAAATCCCAGGGTTGATCTCCTTCAGAATGGACTGGTTGGATCTCCTTGCAGTACAAGGGACTCTCAAGAGTCTTCTCCAACAACACAGTTCAAAAGCATCAATTCTTCAGTGCTCAGCCTTCTTCACAGTCCAACTCTCACATCCATACATGACCACAGGAAAAACCATAGCCTTGACTAGACGGACCTTAGTCAGCAAAGTAATGTCTCTGCTTTTTAATATGTTGTCTAGGTTCAGTTCAGTTCAGTCACTCAGTCGTGTCTGACTCTCTGTGACCCCATGAATCGCAGCACGCCAGGCCTCCCTGTCCATCACCAACTCCTAGAGTTCACTCAGACTCACGTCCATCGAGTCGGTGATGCCATCCAGCCATCTCATTCCTGTCGTCCCCTTCTCCTCCTGCCCCCAATCCTTCCCAGCATCAGAGTCTTTTCCAATGAGTCAACTCTTCACATGAGGTGGCCAAAGTACTGGAGTTTCAGTTTTAGCATCATTCCTTCCAAAGAAATCCCAGGGCTAATCTCCTTCAGAATGGACTGGTTGGATCTCCTGGCAGTCCAAGGGACTCTCAAGAGTCTTCTCCAACACCACAGTTCAAAAGCATCAATTCTTTGGTGCTCAGCTTTCTTCCCAGTCCAACTCTCACATCCATACATGACGACTGGAAAAACCATATCCTTGATTAGATGGACCTGGGTAGCTTAAACAACAGAAGTTTACTTCTCACAGTTCTGGAAACTTTAAGTCCAAAATCAATGTGCCAATTTGGTTTCTGGTGAAGGAGGACTCTCTTCTCAGCCTGCAGATGGTCACCTCCCACTGTGTCCTCACACAACCTTTCTTTGGAGCACAAACTGGAGACGCAAGGGAGACACATAGAGAGAGATCTCTTCCTCATCTCGTAATGCCACTAATACTATCATGAGGGACACAGCCTTATGACCTAATCTCACTTTGTTTACATCCCAAAGGCCCTGTCTCCAAATATCATCACACTGAGAGTCAGGGCTTCAGTTACAATTTTTTGGAGTGTAGATATTTATTTAGTTTATAATAGAAATGTGTGAAAGTGTTAGTTGCTCAGTTGTGTCCACCTCTTTGCAACCCCATGGATTGCAAAGAGCCCACCAAGCTCCTCTGTCCATGAAATTCTCCTGGCAAGAATTTTGGAGTGGGTAGCCATTCCTTTCTCCAAGGGATCTTCCTGACTCTTCAGTGACTGAACCTAGCTCTCCTGCATTGCAGGTGGAATCTACCATCTGATCCACCAAGGAAGACACCACTTTATAACAGGCACCCCCTAAATTTTGTTCTGGGGTGAATGCCCCTAACCCTAGCCTAGCAAATGGTGATGGAAAATTATGGTCTATTTTATTTACTTTAAAACATAGCTTAAAAGGGAAACATTTTCTTCCATTATTTCTGATTTACAAGTCAAACACAGAGCTACATATATATTACATAGATACATACACACACCCCAATGAATAAATACAATTTCATGGAAATAGCTGGCACAAAAATCTAGAATCAGTCTTATAAGAATGCTTCAAATGGAAATGAAAAATATTAGACTAAATTATTTGTGATTAGAATTATACTTATTTCATATGAGTTTTTTTTTTTTTTTAAGAATGGAAAATCCTAAAAAATAATTGTGGCCAAACATATTTTATCTGCTAATTTATCTACTATATTTTTTATTTTCTCCATATGAAAACAGTTACTTGGTTAATCATAACATCTGAATAATACAAAAGAGGCTGTTCTTATTTAACAATTTGTTCTTATTTAACAAATCTTTAGTTATTTTCTTAAGTTTCTGGACCACTGTTGATTTATTTATTTATTCTTTTTTTTTTTTTTTTGAATTTTTGCTTTCTTGTAGTGGCCATCTGTTTCCAAGTGCCAAGAGTCATCTCTGTATATTTTGGCAAAATGTTCTTCTTTTCTTTGGCAGACAAGCTCTGTTCAGTGCGCATGCTTTCAGTGGTCCTAAATTCACCTCTGGAGATAGGTTAGATCCAGGGCCCAATTCTGGCCAGTCAACAAATTCTGTTCCCTGAATCGAGTGCATGCTTGGGGATCAGAATTTGCCCCAAGTAAGCCCAGTGAGAGTCAGTTTCAGGCTTCTGATAAAACTACTGGGAAAAGACACTTTTTTTTTTTTTTTTTAAACCACTGAAACTGCAGAGCTGGATGAATGTCAGTCTGGAGCTGCTGGTGCCATCCTGACCACTCCTGAAGGAAACTGATAAAAGAAGAGGCACACACAAGGGAGAGAGGCCAAGACATGGTGAGGATCCCTAATGGCATTTTTTGAGCCCTTGGATCAAGCCATATCTGAAGACTTTTAGTTGTGGTAACAATAAATTTAAAAATTCTGGGATGGACTGGGAGTTTGGGGTTGGTAGATGCAAACTATTACACTTAGAATGGATAAATAACAAGCTTCTAAAGTGTAGCACAGGGAACTATACTCAATATCCTATGATAAACTATAAAGGAAAAGAATATAAAAGAATATACATACATGTGCATGTATGTGTATGTATCAGTGAGTCACTTTTGCTTTACAGCAGAGACTGACACATTGAAAATCAACTCTACTTTAATAAAAAATGTAAAAAAAAACTCGTTTAAGTTTCTGTCACTTACCACCAACAATACTGACAAAATTTAATGCACAAAAATTTCAGAATTGGAAATGTGATGATTATATTGCAGAAGTGGCCTTTTATAAATATGAGTCAGTCTGAAGGCTCATCATTAATTGATATCTTCCTTAGACTATGTTAGATCCCTTCATATAAGTACCTGGACTGCTATGCTTTCACAAATAATCGTAAGTACCTGCTTACCTGTCTGTCTCTTCTTTTGGACTGTGTGAGTTCCTCTGTGGTATTTGTTTGTTTGTTTGCTTTTTGGCTGCATGGCATGTGGGATCTTAGTTTCCCGATCAGAACTGAACCACGTCCCCTGCAGCGGAAGTCTGAAATCTTAACCATTGGACCACCAGGAAAGTCTGTGATAGACCCTCTCGAGACTGTTTTTGGGCTCAAGGGCTTTCATTTGAGGTTTACTGCTAGGCTCTATCGGGTGCTTTATTCCATTATCCAATTGTCACTACAATCTTATACTAAATCCTATACTAAGGTATCTGTGCCTTAAAAAAAAATTGTATCCTTTTGCCTGACTTGTAGTGCTGTGTGTCAGGGGTCAACTATGTAATTTGGAGTTTTCTGAACTTAATTCTGTTTAGAATGCATATTAAAACTCAAAACAACCGAATCATTTCTTTAGAGTAGAGGTGAATAAACTTTTCTCTCAAAGGTCAGATGTTAAAAATTTATAAAGGCTTTGCAGGTTATAGGGTCTCTTTTACTGTTGTAATATGAAAGCAGCCTTATACAATATATAAACAAATGGGCATGACTGTGTCCCAACAAAATTCTATTTATGGAATTTGAATTTCATACAGTTTTCACATTATAAAATCTTAATTTTCCTCTTCATTTTTTTCAACTATTTTAAAAGCAAAACCATTCTTAATTTGGCCTGTACAGAAACAGGTGATGGACTGAATTTTGCTTATTGGCAGAAATTTGCATGGTTTAAAACTTAGACCAACACTTTCTAATAGAAACATAATGTGACGCACACATGTCATTTAAAATTTTCTGGTACCCATAGTTTAAAAAAGGCATTAAGAAGCAAGTGAAATGATGGGCAAAACCAATACAATATTGTAAAGTAATTAGCCTCTAATTAAAATAAATAAATTTAAATAAAAAGAAACATGTGAAATGGGTTTTAACAAGATATTTGAATTCTTCCAATATAACCAAACTATTACCATTTCAATTTGTATTATTCGATATATAAATTCATTAATGAGGGGCTTTGCATTCTTTATTTTTGTGTTGTTTGATATTTGGTGTATGTTTTACATTATAGCACTTTCCCATTAGTATGCTACATTTTCACCAGGAATACTTGATCTGTATTTAGATTTCATAAAACTTACAGCTAAAAAGTACTTTCACATACACAAGTTGTTAGAAAACATTCTTAAAAGTTTTCTGGTAGTTGAAAATTTTAAAATTTAAGTTAATTAACTTTAAATTAAAATTTAAACATGCACAATTTAGTTTCCCAATTACTCCAGTCATGTTTTAAGAATTCCATAGATATTATATTAAACAGCACAGACTAAGTACAACGACAGTTTGTTTGTTTGTTTGATGAGAGTATTTTCACTGGCATGGTTTAGAATTGCTAGTAAAGTGGAGATTATAGAAAGCAGATTGAATATGTTAGTGTCTTAAGCCTTTTAAAATTCTCTACCAGGACTTCCCTGGTGGTCCAGTGGCTGAGATTTTTGCCTTCCGATGCAGGTGGCATAGTTCGATCCCTGGTCAGGAAGCTAAGATCCCACATGCCTCTCAGCCAAAAAAAACAAAACATGAAACAGAAGCAACATTATAACAAATTCAATAAAGACTTCACAAGTTGTCTACATCAAAAAGTTGTCCAAAACAAATAAATAAAACATAATTCTCTACGGACAATGTACGCCCTCTTGCCTGTACTCAGGCTTGGAATGTAGCGACCAAGGAAAAGAAAAATACGAGAGATTGCCGAAGAGGTATCTAGTTGTGGATCATGTATGGCCTGGCAAGCCTTGGTGAGGATTTCAGACTTTCTCTTAAGTGTGGCAAGCAGTCACTGGAGGGCCTTGAGCTGCTGTTGGAGAACAAAATTTGTAAGAGGGCAGAAGTATGATGGTGAAAGTGTTAGTCACTCCACCGTGTCCAACTCTTTGTGATCCCATATACTGTAGCTCACCAGGCTCCTCTATCCATGGAATTCTCCAGGAAAGAATACTGGAGTGGGTTGCCATTCCCTTCACCAAGGCGTCTTCCAAACCCAGGGATCAAACCTGGATCTCCCCCATTGTAACAGCAGATTCTTTACCATTTGAGCCACCAGGGAAGCCCTTGGCAACCCACTCCAGTATTCTTGCCTGGAGAATACCATGGACAGAGGAGCTTGGCAGGCTGTAGTCCACAAGGTCATGAAAAGTAAGACACACTGAAGCGACTTAGCATGTAAGTATGTTTGGTGGAGGAAGTCTTTAGGCAAAAGCCGGTGTCTGGTGAGAGACATGGTGGGTACAGAGCTGTGATGGTGGGAAAGTGAGTGGGGTACCTGAGATTCTAAGTTGAAGGAGGCACTCACCCTTAGGGTCATGTGAGCACTGGTGTCCAATCCTAGGGGTGGGCATGCCCTTACATTTTGGCCCTATGATGGCTTGGATATAGGAAGTGAGGGAGGTCACCAGAATTTGAATCTATTTTAAAGGAAGGGCTCACAGAATCTACTGCCAAATTGGATATGAAATGTGAAAACAATAGGGGACTGAAGATGACACCACATTTTTGATTTTCACTGTAAATCTGGCCAGCCCCCAGGGTAGCCTGCACTGCTCTTCCTGCTCCGTTGCCAAGTTTACCAGAGCACAGAGTACTTTTTGAAAACAGGAATTTCAACTAAACACATTTTGAAATTACACAGCCTCAATCTCCTTCATTGTAACAAAGATTGCACTGTATATAAAGCTGGACAGTTTATGGTTCCACTTCATTATGAACCAACACAGAGCTGGCTTGTCCTTAATACCACTAATAAAGTCTCAGGGTACTATGGCTGCATGAACCTGTTTTCACCCCACTGAATACAAGGCTGCTCTGACCCATCACCCCATCAAATGGTGCATCAGCCCATCCCCCTGCTCTAGGTCTGTAATGGAAATGCACACTTGTTCTTATCCCCCTTCCCCCCCCACCATCTCCACCCCTCTTAGATTCCATTTTACAACACACAAAGCAAGATAGCCTTTGTTAAAAAGTTTAATGTGCTTAATTAGTTGAATTGGTTGGGCTAATTAGAATACCAATTAGAACTGGCAGGGCTATCGTTAATTTGAAAGTGCTGTGGTCTAGTGTTAATCGCTATTAAACCTTATAGTTTGTGAAAGATAGAGGATGAATTCACAAAATACTATTTGAAATGTTAGAGGTCGGTGGTCAGAAGGAGCCTGCCAGTCAGTGAGGATTCCAGGGAGGCAAAACCCACAGAGCAGTGCAGTTGCTGAAGACTTGGGCCCTGCATGGGGCATAAGTGCTTCCCTTTTCAGAAAAAATGTTAAAAGCCTGCAGTGTGTTTTACTAAAATAGCCGAAGTGTTTAATTCACCTAATGGACTGGAATGATTCTTTTAAAAAATCCATCTAAGTTAGCAAGGCACACAAAAAGTTTCTGCTGTTAGCAGAGCCTGTGTCCCTTTTGGGTTGTAACTTTCTAAATATAAAGATCAGCCCTCACCATAAAACCTTTTTGTTTCTGATCACTGAATAGGAAATTAAATCACAAAAACAAAAAATCAAAGCCTTGGTACAAAAGAAAAGCCATGTTTGGACTGTAGTCTTGCATGAGTCTGTATTTTCATGTCTCATTTGGAGATGGCTAAATGGATAAGCAAATCTTAATTTATGTCTTCCGACAAGTTTAAAAATCACTCCTCGTTTTCTCAACAAGCAAATATGGAATGGACAATTATAGCTATTCCTGCCGTACACTTTCTGAGATACAACTTGATTTTCCCTCTATTCCAGTGATAAAGACAGAAGGTATTGCCATCCATAATCGTTGCTGGTATCCTCTCAATATATCTGTGATACATTTCCAGAAAATAAACCATGCAGTTTATAGAAACAAATAGAAAGATATATTTCATCATATGTATTATGGCACTGTTAGGAAACAAGGAATCTTTTTACATGGTGAATTGCTCTACAAAGGATATAAAAACATTCAACTCAATAGCTACCTCAAATCTTGGAGGTATATGGAGAATAAATTTAAAGCACACAGACCAACAAATACATGAGTGACTGAGTGCCTACCAGTTTAGTATTTGTGTATAAAAATTTGTAGGTGAAGAAAAAGTTTATAACCAAGAATTTGTTCTCAGTGTATCTTAGGATCTCTGGTGACATCTGTATAGATATTATAAAGTACTATCTAGATAAGTTCCAGGGGAGTGTATGAAGCCCCATTTCACCTTGATCAAATGCCCTTATATTACAGCCATTGTGCTCGATGCTTGCCCTAGGAACAGGAGAGTACATTGTTGAAAAAGACCCGGGTAGGGTACAACAGGAAAGACTGTATAACTGACTGCAAAACACAAACAGCAACAACAAAAACTGATAGTGGATCAAAACAGACTTGTTGCCTTTCATCACGGATTCACACCACATTAAGCCTTTGCCTCATCACTAGTATTTTTACATTTTTTAAACTTCTTTATTGAATTTGCTACAATATTGCTTCTGTTCTATGTTTTGGCTTTGGGGCCACGAGGCATGTGGGATCCTAACTCCCAAAACAGGGATCCAGCTTGCACCCCCTGCACCAGAAGGTGAGGTCTTAACCACTGGACAGCCAGGGAAATCCCTGCATTTGTTTTTAATCCAACTCACCAGTTCCAATTCTTTAGGACTACTGGTCATACGTTAGCTTTAGGTTGTGGTTGAAAATAACATTCAAGCTACTTGTTTAGTCTTATTTTGAATGTCTGTGTGAAAAATAAGTAATTCTGGGGAGGTAAAATGCCAAAGAGTTAAGTACCAGAGGTTTTTGTGTAAGCACTGAGAAAGGGAGAAACCAAGGCAAGGGACGTGCAGACCCCAAGTAAAAGTCTGAACTGGGGACTGTACCGATCCTCTGCTCATTTTTGTTTTCTTTTGTCTTGTTTGACTGCATTTCAAGTTCCTTATTTCTTTGCATATGTTTTGGAGCAACAAACATTCATCAAGGCAAATCTCTTGATGAATGTCTTCTATAAAGTAAAAGTAAAAGTCACTTAGTCACAACTGACTCTTTGTGATCCCATGGACTGTAGCCTGCCAGGCTCCTCTGTCATGGAATTTTCCAGGCCAGAATACTGGAGTGGGTAGACATTCTCTTCTCCAGGGATCTTCCCAACCCAGGGATCAAACCTAGGTCTCCTGCATTTCAGCTGGATTCTTTATCGTCTGAGACACCAGGGAAGCCCATCAAACCATAAATGGCTTCATTAATTCATCCATGAATAAATCCAAGCTTGTGATTTAACAAGCATTTATTTTTTACTGTATATCAGGTAGTGTGCCAGGCTCTAAGATACAAACATAAGATGCTGCTGCTGCTGCTAAGTCGCTTCAGTCGTGTCCGACTCTGTGCGACCCCATAGATGGCAGCCCACCAGGCTCCCCCGTCCCTGATAGCTATGTCTAAAAAAGTGATTGGTCTAAGAAGTGAAGTGAAGATATAAGAGATAGTTAGAATACTGTCTGTCAAGCAGTGTGTTGGGGCAAGGGCCAAGTGCGTTGGAGGACAAAAGATAAGTTTGCCTGTGGGCAGAGTTGGGGAGGTGAAGTCTGAGGGAGTTTTGAAGGACAAGTAGGGCCACTGTGGGATGGCTGTCCCCTGGAATGTGCCAGGCAGAGGCCTTGGCTTAGGGTTTGTGGTCAGAGAGGCATCTGATGTTATTTGAACATGGAAAATATAATGCAAAAAGAGATGAGATGAATAAAAGTACAACTCCATTGTAATATGCATGTATATTTCCTCCCTAGAATCTCTGTAGTTCACAAGGACAGGAGTTGACCTTCAACATTACTAATTGTGTGGTTTAGAAAGTTATCTAATAAATTAACAAAGCTCAGTGGTAATTTTCATATAAAAAATGGGTAAAATTAAACTAAAGGGACATATTTTCAGAAATTTCTTTTGAAAGTAAAAGTCGCTCAGTCATGTCCAACTCTTTGTGACCCCATGGACTATATGGTCCATGGAATTCTCCAGGCCAGAATACTGGAGTAGGTAGCCTTTCCCTTCTCCAGGGGATCTTCCCAACCCAGAAATCAACCCAGAGTCTTCTGCATTTTAGGCAGATTCTTTACCAACTGAGCTATCAGGGAAATTTCTTTTAGCTTCTGTAAAAGGTAGATGACATCAAGGAAAGTATATACGATTCATTTCAGTATTAGAATGTATGTTAAGAAAACAAATGAAACAATTTTTATTCTCCTTTGGTTTGACTTGAGGCTAAATGTGTCTCATTACTAAAGAAACTTCCCAGCTGGCTCAGTTGTAAAGAACCCACCTGTCAATGAAGGCGACACAGGTTCAATCTCTGGGTGAGGAAGATCCCCTGGAGAAAGATATGGCAACCCACTCCAGTGTTCTTGCCCAGAAAATCCCATGGACAGTGGAGCCTGGCAGGCTGCAGTCCGTGGGGTCACAAGAGAGTCGAACATGACTTAGCGACTGAAAACAGCAACAGAATCCTAGAGAAGGCATTCTCACCAAGTCAGGCTCTCTCCAACTGCGATGTGCATCCTTACCCTGAAAATAGGTTTAGTGAAGTCAAATCAGTCAAGATGCTGTTTATCAGTCGTCCTGATTCCCCAGCCTTCCTGGAAATTTTTTAGCAGATCCCTCATTTTACTATGGGTGCTTAATGTCTATTATTTGAATGTGTGTCTGCATGTCTGTGAGCATGTTTATAGTTTATTTGCCCTATGTCATCTTGCAGAAATGGATTCACTCAGTCAGCTAGCTGGGAGAGCTTTGAGCTCAGCTATCAGCTGGAGGAACAAAGAGACTGCAATCAGAGCCCCCTGAAGGGAAGGTAGTGTAGCCTGCAGTCCCCTGAGGGGCTTCATCAACACTGGAGAACTGTTTTGACAGAACCACTGAATTGGGTGCAGGAGTCAGATTCCTGGGACATCAAACCAGGACAGATTTCCCGTTCACCCACAAACAACATAGACCCCTCTGCCTTTGGGGAATAGGAGGAGCCCGGTCTGAGGGGCGTGCTGACTTCCAGGGTTGGTTGGAATAACTTGCTGTAGGCAAAAGGGCAAGGAACATTGAGTAGCAGAAATGGAAGCAAATAATTTACAATTTTTTTAAAATTGTGAACCCTGATGTCTGGCCCCAGATATTTGAGCATATTCTCCATTCTTCTAACAAAAGAAACACACATGCTTATTCTACCCTTTTCCGCCTCATCTGGCAGCCGCTTTCTGGTCCAGCAGACACTAACATCTAATGAGTCAAACTTCTCATTTTCAGACTAATCAGTCGGCTGCACTAATTGCAAATGCAAATATGCAAATTTATATTAATTAATTACTCTGCTAATTAGTTCTGCGGTCTTTTTTGGGTAATAAATCATTGTGCAGTGGAAGGGAAACAAGTCCTGTCCCATTTCGCTCCACATAAAAATTTAATGTACTCATGGCAAAATATATATAAAAAGACACCCTGAGTTGATCACTGTGCTTCCACTGATGAGTCCCCTCCAGAAAAGGTGCAATTGTGAGAGGGCTTTCACATCTTCAGCAAATGCCATCACTAAGGTGCCTGTTAGCAATTTAATTATCACATTATGAGCTTCAGAAAAAGCCAGTTTGCTGTGCTGCAGGCTGTGACATGGAGCTCGGCAGTTCACCCACTTTGCAGCAAAACACTTATAAAATGAGAATATAGAGATGGAATCACATTTCTTTGCTGAGAAACTATAGCTTGGAATCCAACATTTTCAGCGATTTTGTCGTTATTGTCATTGGTTTAAGCCAAAATTACCACCTTGTTTTCCATGCCCTTGAATGAAAAGTTTTCTTTCAGGTGTAGAGACTCAGTGAAGGACTGTGTAGTGGAGAAGGGGGTTCAGGACAAGTTCCTGGAAAGGAAACCATCTTTCACAATATTTAGGAGGTATATTGTGTTCACTCAGACTTAATTATTTAGTAAATCTTGCTGGTGACCTACTATGTTTCAAACTACACATCTCAGGGGATAGTGTGATATGTAAGTGACATATGAGAAACAGTCTCTCCCAATTAGCCTGTGAATTCTTTGAGGATAAGAAGCTGTGTCGGATTTATCTCCCTGTTCTTTGCTCAGGTAGAACATTCAGTAAGTATTTGCTGAATGAATGAATGGCTGCAGCCTTCAAGAACCTCAAGTCTATTGAAGATGGCAATAACTGTTATTCATGTACAGTCTTGCCTTTGTTATTAGGTAAGTGCCAAGCGAAGCTCACTGATTAGGGAATGAGAGGAGGAGCCATGGAGGTTGAGATTTAAATCCTCATGTATTAAATGTCCCTTCATTTCCTTCTTCTCAACCAGAAACTTCTATTTTAATTCCCCATGCTCTTTCTTCCCTACTGTGCCTGCTCCACACGGGATTGCTCTATTTTATTTGAACAATAAAAAGGGAACTCCTGTCATTACAGCTGGGCAATTGGCATTGGAACCCGGGCTCACCCTTTACTGGTTTTGTAATCTTGGGCAAGCCATATAACCTCATGGAGTCAGTTTCTTTACCTTTGAAAATGGAAGTGGTGGATTCCTCATCAGCTTTATAGTCAGGAGACTCAGCACCCAGTCCTCACCCCTTCAGTTGCTCTCTATGTGACTTTACGTTTTATATTTATAAAAATTATTTACTTTTAAAAAATTTGAAATGTAGGACACATATATGTGATACAGAATTCAAAAAGTATAGTCTTTTTCCTAGCCTCTTTGTCCCTTCCCCAGGGGCAACAGCTAATTCCTGTGTGTCCTTCCAGATGTCGTCACTTGTGTGTATTTCCCCACACACAAACGAATGAATGATAGCATGCCATGATCCTCGTCTGCATCTTACTCCATTGTATAAGAGTACGGAAGTTTACTTGTATTAGCCACCAATTGATGCACATTTCAGTTTCCAGTTTTCAACTATTATCGATAAGGCTGCAGTTAATATTCTTGTACATATAACATATCGCCCATATGATCCGCAGGGTGATACCTCAGAATACAACTGCTGGATCAAAGGATACATGCTTCTCAAAATCTCAGTTCCTCAGTTTTCTTATCGGCAAAGTGGAGATAACAGTGCTCCTTTTCTCAGACATGGTGGTGAGAAAGAACTGAGATACTTAACGGAAAGTCCTTAGTATTTGTTATTTGTTATTCTTATTCTCAACATCAGCATTATTAGTTTTGCTTTCACCCCCTCATGGCTTTATTTCGAGGGCAAAGGAGACCATAGTTGTGAAAGTATCGTGTGTATATAGAGCGATGCCAGTGTTAGTCCTATATTTTCATCAATAGGAACCTGTTTTGGTTTTCCTACCCTGTTTTCTCAGGTTTTTGTGCCATGGCAGCCTCTTATGCTAAGCCTTCACATTGATTCAGTTCATAGAAATATTTTGTGAGTGCTTTTGAAGGTTTTCTAAAGCTTCAGACATTTCTGTACATGTAACATGCTTAACAAAAATAAGACTAATACTAAATTCATTCCCTGAAATTAGTCACATGCCTAAGGTTCAGAACAAGAAAAAGTTAAAAATGTGAGTGATGGGAAATGAGAATGCAAACCAAGGAACTAAATGAGGGAGACAGGAAGTGAAGAAAAGAACCAGGGATGGAGAAAAGGGAATAGGAAGGAACCTGGGTAGATGATCAGTTGGATTGCAGGGCACCAAAGGGGAAGGTGTAGCCAAAGTCCAGGACCCAGAGAGCTGCCAGCAGAGGAGATGGTTGAACGGATGATCTGAGCATTTGATTAGCCTAGAGCATGCACAAATTCTCACTGCCCTTCTGGATCATACTGCCGTTGTTTGCCGAGCAGTGGGCCTCCTTCCTGCCTCTTCTTTCCACTCCATGAACAAGTTGACTCCAGGACTTCTTCTTTATCCCCTCCTCTTCTATCTTTGAACTTTCCCCGCTGTTTTCAA
Organism: Nanger dama; assembly: GCA_917880005.1. Lineage (NCBI taxonomy): Eukaryota > Metazoa > Chordata > Mammalia > Artiodactyla > Bovidae > Nanger > Nanger dama. The sequence goes on from CAKJTW010000022.1 coordinate 32,864,348, forward strand.
TCTCTTCCCAAAGTTTCAGTGTCCACTAGTAGGTGACTGTCTAGCTGGGCACCTTAGAGTCGTGTTTTAAGTCACCAGCAGAGCACTGAAAAGTCATCCTTAAATGATTTGTTCATTTCCAGCATAACTTACCTGCAATCAGTTTCATCCTCTCTCTGAAATGCCCTTTTCTTCTTCTTGTATTTCCATGGATGTTAGTCAACTGTAAATAACTTATGTCTTTGCATATGCCCCATGAGCAAGGACAGCATTGTGCAGTAGTCTGTACATAACAACTGCTTGTCCGTTGACGATGGGGGAATCCCAAGTGTTTCCCATGCTTGTGACAGCCCCCATCTTCCCCAGCGCAGCTAACTTCTCTTATTTTCTATTTTGATAGGAATACAATTTGGAGATTACTTTCTCAAAGATGAGACAGTCTTTTGAATGTTTCATGGCATGTGCTGGATGATTAACAATTCTTCAGCAGAAGCCTTCAATCTGCTGGTCTCAGAACAGCCTTGGGAAAGGCCAGTTGAGCCACTTACCACGTGTGTTTACATGGATGGGAGAATTCAAGCCCTTCCATTCTGCAGGGCATATAGCTGTGCTCTACAGGGCCCAAAGGGGAGAGCTGGGCTAATTATTTATTTTATGTGAGAGCCTGAGTGCACTATCTTAGAACATAATGAAACTGATAAAAATGAATTGTGATGCAGATTTTAAGAATATGAAAGGATATGGCTCAAATCTAAAGAACTGAACCTTCAAAATCCCATCTGAAAAAAATTGTTAATAAATGTTTTATGAAGGTGAAATGGAAAAATGCATAAATATATTTCTTCAGATAATTAAATGAAAAACCCTATGCCACATACTAGATATATTTTGTATTTATTGGGCTTTTTTAGAAAAAAAGAAAAATTTTTCAATAGATTGTTTTTCTATAACCCTTGTTTAGACAAGAAATTATTCAGTTTTGTTTTTTGTTTTCGGCCTCACATTATTTTTTTAACAATCAGGTGTAGTTAAAGAATGACACTAATGAAGTGGGATTGAATATTTCATGTCCCCAGATGACCAACTGACCAATTGTTAGAAACTTTGTCCTCTGTATGCCTGCACTGTAGCCATCTCCTCTGAAAATACATGCCACTGGATATGAGAAGACATTCATTAGGTTTCCAGGAAAAGGAATTTAAAATCCTTATCCCTTTAAAACTATTATTTTATATTCATGGTCTGCTGTTGTTCAGTCCTGTCCGACCCCATGGACTGCAGCACACTAGGCTTCCCTGTCCTTCACCATCTCCCAGAGCTTACTCAAACTCATGTCCACTGAGTCGGTGATGCCATCCAACCATCCCCTCCTCTGTTGTCCCCTTCTCCTCCTGTATTCAATCTTTCCCAGCATCAGGGTCTTTTCTAATGAATTTAGCATAAAGAAAAAGAAAATCACCCTTAATCTTACAATCCAAAGATGACCACTGTAAATATTTAGGGCATAACCCTTCCCAACTTTCATGTATAGCTACATCTAGCACTGTTAGTGTCTGTGGACATTCATACTTCTCCACAGATACATCTCTGACATTACTGGGGTTTGCACTGATGCTGCAACTGGACCATTTGCTTAAGGCTCATCTGATTGGTTAGAATCAGTACTATACAGATTGATAAATACTTCGAGCATCCCCTGGTATCTGTCTAACAAAAGTGGAGTCCACCTCTCCATACTGGAGGGTGTGTGTGTATTTGCCACTTATTAGTGTCGGTTTTTCAAAACATACCATATTATTTTTATGACTTCAGAGCACTTAGTTGTGGACATGGTTATGCCATGATTTATTGCAACTAGTCCCGTGTTATGGGATATTTTGAATTGTTTTCAATTCAATCTTTTTCATATTTATATGTCATACTATTTTGTGTTAATCTTCCCTTTCCCTTTGTTATCTTTGCTGCTTACACTTCTTTCCAGTAGTGGTTTGAGATTTCTACACTTCTTATTCTCAAAAAATCATTATCTTTTTTGAAAATATTTGAATCAATCTTTATTGGCATTAGGGTTTCAGTTTCTGCTAATTTCTCCAACTCCACTTTCATGTAAGAGCAGATATGAATATTTTTGCTTTTATTGTCTCCTCCCATCTTCCTATTCTCAGTTGACTTTAAATAATTTGGGGCTTTTAAATTCATTTCTCAAAATACAATTTATATCTCTTCTTTCAAGAATAATTTTTGACATTTGCATTGTTTATAATCATATTAGCGATTGTTTAGCTATTAACTTTACTGCTTTAATTGCTCACTGCCATTTCTTTTTAAATAACATTTTACATGTACTTAAATTCATTATTTTGTTACCTTTCTTGGTGAACTGAAATACGTTTTTGAGGACATTTTCCAGAAAGAGCATTGGGTGATAAACATATTTTTCCTTGCTAATCAGGAGAAAAAGTCTTTTTCTTGTCTTCAAATATAAATGGAAGGCAATTTATTTCTGTTATTCTTAAAATTTCTTTACATATTCCCCTCAATTATTTTCTGACTTTGACTTCTAATCTGATTTTTTTCTTACTACATTACCTTTTAAAATATATATATACACACACACACATATATATATACACACACATACATATACATACACATATATATAAATTATACACACATATATATATATACATACACACATATATAAATGTATATAAATGCATATATATAGTTTTCTTTGTCTTTCAAATGGAAAACCATCACTAAAGTTTGTGAGTTTGTGTATGTGTATTTACCTTCCTTCATTACCTTGTGTAGTGGACCAGTGAATTCCAGTTTCAGCTAGCTTTTTTTTTTTTTAATCACAGGAATCTTTCTATTGTTATTTCAGTCTTAAATAATTAATTCTCCTGCATGTTTCTATTTTCTGTATTCTCCCATCGTACTCATACTACAACTTGTAGATCAATCATCTATGTTACTTATCTTTCCATTTATTGCTTGTTCTATTTATCATCTTGCACTGAGTTCCCTGGGTGAAGCTCTAGTGTTGTAACTCACAGATTCTGTTTTCTGCATTCTCTATTCTGCTATTCACCACTTCACTTGTACTTTACGTTTGAAAATCCTGTTTTTCATCTGAAAGCATTCTCTTTTGGAAGCAAATTTTTATTTCTTTGCAAAGATGCACCTCTGAAAGATACTGAATTTGCGACAGTACATATTGCCACGTATGCTTAATACAGAGCTTCAAAGATAGAGATTTTTAAAGTTTCTTGTCATGAACGTATAGCATTTGGGGGATTTGACTCTGCTGCTTCTATTGGCCTGGTGAATCTTTGCATATGTCTGGTGAATCTGCACCTTTGGGAGCAGGAGCAGAGATAGATGTTTGTTTAAGTATTATGATGGTTTCTTTGGCAATCTTATAGATCCCTGTTCACGTGTATTTTAGTTTCAGACAAAAATAAAAACAGCTTATATTTTCTGCAGTTTTATTTTGACAGATAAAGGTTCCAGATGCTTAAGAAGAAAGAGTAAGAAATATTGCCAGAAGCAATTCTGCATTCTGGAGCCCATGACTTTCTTCCCTTGCCCGTTAATACCTGGACTGCCATGTGTGGTCCAGGCTGCAAAGTGACATCCATGTTGGTCCCATTCAGACTTTCTGAAGCGACTGGGAGGGGCTATCTTTTCACCCTTTGGAGGCTGCTGTGTCATTCACTCTTTCCTAGAGATCCTGGTTACTCCATATTGAAGGCAGAAGACAGATTCCTAAGCCATCATGGTTTCATATGTGTCATTTACTGCTACTCCAGATTGGCTTAGCCCTCTAACTAGTCAAGCATAAGCTAAGACAGAGGCCATGTGGCCTGTAAGCTGTGCTGCTTTGTGACATCATTCATAAAATTGAGATTTGTTCCCACAGCCTACCCCAGCCATGCTCTTGTCAGTCTGGGGGTGTTTGTGAGGATCTGCTGATAATTCACCTTCTTCATAGGAAAGTGCATCATTTTACAGCCAGAAATTGCAGCCTGGTATCCCATTTCTCAGTTTGGACCTCACTGGCATCATGTCTGGTATGTATTCTGTGACATTCTTGGCCTGCAGCTGACAGATCCTCACCTATTTTTATTGTCAGGGTATTTGCATAGTTGGAGTAGTTTTCAAAATTATTGAACCACTGTAAGGACATTGAGAAATATGACAGATTCCACCCAGCAACCTTGTTGGTCTACAGGACACAGGACTATCTGAATGAGCAATTTGTTAATCACTGTGATCCACCATCTCTAAGATGTGACCCCCAAATTCAGGCTTTGAATTTTTTTTCTTGATATTTGGCTTCATAAGACAATAGCTGCCACCTATGGATCCATTTTCCCCAAAGTCTGAAGATTTTTCAGGCAAAGGTACATTTTAATGTAGTTGGATTGATCCCGACCCTTGGGACTCTCTCTTGAGTGTTTGTAGAAGACCTAAAATAACAGTTTGTTTACAGTTTCCTTTCAAGTTGCTTTGCTCTCACTCTCACCTCCTTTCTTAAGGCACAAGCTGAGCTTCACAGTTCATAATATTTAGAATATTTATTTAAAGTTTAGAATATTTATTTAAAGGCAGTTGCGCTTCCTGCTTTTTCTGGAGAGATGGGATCAATATTTTACTAGATTCCCAAATTTTATTCACATTATGGTGGTAGCCCAGTCTGCAGGGAGCCAGCCTAACAAGGGGTATTGTCCCCCTGTTGTTTAAAGACGGTTTCCTCCACAAACCTTTTAACTCGCAAGTTTGCAACCATTAATTCTTAAGGGTTTTGACAAATCTCCCCAGTTAAATATTAAATAATAAATATGGTCCTATTGGTAACAGGGCTTTGTGAAGTCTGTTTGAAGTGTCCTTTAAAATATTAAATTCAAATAAATGATTGAATCAGAACAAAGGATATATCTTAAGACAAATTCAGCCAAGTCTCTTTAACCTTTGAGTGTTCAACATAGATTAGAAAGCTAGGGCAGCACATGCTTTCATAGCAAATTGAAATGGGATTTTGAAGCAGGTCTTGCAAATACAGGTAACCCATACCTAGGTTTGATCTGCCTTTGCCATTTGGGGGAGAGATTTTTCTGCCTATTGTTTGATAAGAATGTGAATTTTTCTTTTTCTTTAAACACTTACATTCAAAGAAGCAAATCTTTGAAAACACCAGCTTTGGGTGCTATGTTTATTCCTTGTCAATGTCTTCCATATGAAATCTGTTCTGCTTATAATATCTACCACAGTTGGAGCCCTGGAAAAAAATCTGTTTCATATCTGCCCTTTGCACTTAGCTTATTTTGTTTTACACTTCCCCCACATTATCTGCCTGTAATCAGTCTTGCTTACACACATGCAGTCCTCAGGGAAGAAGACTTGGGGAGATTGCTCTGCATTTAGGGGGATCCTGGATGCCTGGCACTTCCGCTGTACCTTATGTACATAAGGAGTAGGTAAAGGAGAAGGGTGTGGTTTCACCAACTGGGATAAAAAGATAAGCCAAATTCTGTCTCCTTCTTACTCCCCTACGCTGTCCCAGGCTCGTTTAGCACCCAGCGTCTCTATTCTCAGGTTTGTGCTTTGCCACTGGGTCTCTGTCTGCTCTATCTGCTTCCTCATCACTGAGCAGCCTTCCATAGCTCCTGATTGAATCTGCCCAGAACAGTGACTGCATATACCCAAGTTTCCAAGTGACACAGTTGGCACAGGGCACACCCAATAAAGAAACCATGTTAAAATAGGATGTAGAACAGTCTGCTTGGCTTCATGGGGGCTGAAGGGTGTGTGCTTGTCAGACAGACACCCACCAAACATCTCTGGAATGAACACTTGTAGGCTGCAAGGGCTTTGGAAAGGAGCAGGAATAAAACTCCTGCTTCTCAAATTGCTACAGTGTAGGAGGCCTGTGGGCATCTGTGCCCAGCCTGGTGAGAAGATGCTCCAACACAAGGAAGTCTGATAATCTGCCCCCGTTTTGATGTAGACTTTGTCCCCTGATCTCCTGCCCTTATTGATGCTTCATCTAGGGACAGGGGTTTACCTTACTTCAGAAATTGATGAATAAAGTAATTAGCCAATACAAGAAAGACTGGAAATTATCCAAACCAGTAAAGGGAGGTTTAAGATCCAGAGAGAAAGCTCCTTTGGAAACCTGGGAATAAGATGCTCACCTTTCCCTACAGGAAAGAGAAGTGTCATCTTTGGGACAGCTCCGTGGTGTGGAACCACCCTTGATGGTTTGAAGACACCTGCTAAGCTGAACTTCTCCCAAGAATCCCCATGCAGACTCAAACCTCGCACCTCTTTTCTGAATGGTGTCAGGTTATTTAAAGGCCCAAACTTCGGTGGCTGTATGTCCATCTTGTTCATGCCACTAGGGGTCCTCCTTGATTTGCTCTGGACAGAGCCAAAGCCAGTTTTTAATATAGAAACCAATAGAAGGAAACTTTTATTCGAATTCTTTGCTGGTTTTAGACTGTGTGGTTTCAGGCAAGATACTCAGCGCCCCTGAACCTCTGATTTCTCATTTTTAAAATGAGATGGTCAAGAGATTTCATCTTTTGAGGACCTACTATGTGCCAGATACTGCTTTTGTTTTCGCTGGAATTACTCCAAAAACAAAGTCCAAGATAAGCACTTGGATATAGCCGCTTATCTGGGAAGCATGGATCACAGGAAGCAGGAGTGAGGGTCAGAGGGTGTATAACAAGGAAAAGCCAATACACAAGTATGTTATGGAGGGGTTGCTGAGGACCTCAAGGTCCTGATTCCAATGAGACCTTGGCAGAAGGGTCCAGAGTGTGCACCCAGATGTGTTTAGAAATGTCTGGAAAGGTTGCCTCATTTCCCCACTGGCTCCCATCCCATGTGGGTTGAGGATTGTTTCTGAGGGTGATATGCTCTCCCACAGAGCAGAGAAGGCTCTGAGACAGAAGGTGGAGACACATGGTGCCACTTAACAGTGGTGAGTCTGAAATCAGGCGAGCTGCCTCTAAATCAGACAGAAGCCAAAAGATGTCATACAGGAAGCCGGCCTATAGTGTTCAATGACACACATATGTGTGGCCTGCCAATCCATTTGGCACTTGCAAGGATCCAATAGTGCTCAGTTATATGTATACACACACACACACACACACACACACATATAATTTAATATACATATATCATTATTATGGTATAAATTATCATTATTATGATTGTGCCTGATGCAGGGGAGGATTTAACAAACAGAGCCCAGCGCTTTTTGGAACAAGGAGACTACGTCCTATAGCAAAGCACAGTCCCCTCCCCTGGGGACCACTGTGCTTTGGGGGAGGAGGGAGTGTTAGAAAGAAAGGGGCAGCCCATCAGTGAATCTTTTGGGAGCCATTCAGCTATTCCTATAGCCTCTAAGACCATTCTCAGTGGACGCTTGTTAAATGAATGAATGTAACCATGGGATTTCTCTTTGCTGACCTGAGTTGTTGCAGGATCCTGGATATTTTTGAGATAATCAGTTGAAACACCAATTGGCTGAAAACCTTCACCATCATATAAAATATCCAAGGAATGTGCCTGGCACTGCATTTGTGTGCATGTGAATATTAGAGGTTTTAATGTAATTATCGCTACATTCCACAAAATGATACATTTTCAAATCTACATAAATAAATCTGTGTTAAACAAATATAATCTTTGTTTAACAAATATTCATTGGAAGGACTCATGCTGAAGCTGAAACTCCAATACTTTGGCCACCTGATGCAAAGAACTGACTCTTTCGAAAAGACTCTGATGCTAGAAAGGTTGAAGGCAGGAGGAGAAGGGAGTGACAGAGGATTAGATGGTTGGATGACATCACCAACTTGATAGACATGCGTTTGAGCAAGCTCCTATAGTTGGTGTTGGACAGGGAAGCCTGGCGTGCTGTAGTCCTTGGGGTCGCAAAGAGTTGGACACAACTGAGTGACTGAACTGAACTCAAATAAATAGTAATTTGCTAACATACCTGTCAAAAAAAAATTTTTAAGTTTTTATCTAATGCAATATGTTATGGGTCCATTAGCAGAGCAAAGTTTTAAGTTGGTGGCTGGCATAGCTTCATTGTAGTGAATAATGACCAATGTGTTTATTCATTAGGGCATGACTATACCTAGACTGCACACAGTTATACTATTACTTGTTTTATTTAGTCATGAAGTCATGTCCGACTTTTTGACCCTATGGACTGTAGCCCTCCAAGCTTCTCTGTCCATGGGTTTCCCCAGGCAAGAACGCTGGAATGGGTTGCCATTTCCTTCTCCAGAGGATCTTTCCAACCCAGGGATCAAAGCTGCATCTCCTGCATGGGCAGGTGAATTCTCTGCCACTGAGTCAGCAGGGAAGCCATTTCTACTTAGGATTAGCTGTACTCCAATTTACCTGCGATGAACTGCTTGAAATTCTTAGTGTAATTTCCCAGAGAGCTTACCAAAGTCTGATCATTTGCCATCTCTTGTTTAGCTTACTTCTTTCAGAGCTTGCAAACAGCAAAAGATATTTTTAGTGAAAGTCTTGACAGCCTGTAAGCCAAGTGTCCTCAGAGTCTCTACCTCAGCTCAAGCCACTCTCAGCTGTCAAATTATCATAACCTTTGCTGTACCAGTGTCTGCCTCTCGGCTTCCGGTCTCGTCTCTGTTTCAATCCAAACCCCTCCTGCCCCCAAAGGGATCCTTACAAATGGCAGATCTTGTCGTATATGTCATTCCTTTGTTTGAAATCTTTCCGTAGCTCCTTATTTTTCAGAACAAGGTGAAAACTTCGACCTCACATGATAGCGCGTCCCCTCCTTTTCAGTCGACTCCAGTCCCCACACGTTTCTGTAATTCCAGACAACGGTGGCTGAGACACTGCACTCCAGGTCTGTGTCTTAGCTGGAAATGTTTCCTCTGCCCTAACCTGCCTGCTCCTCCCTCCATATTCATCTCTGCTCAGTGGTTTTGAATGTGCTTGCCTGAACCACAGATGAAATAAAAGAAGCCTGCTTCTTTCTAAAAGGTGCTTTGGTCAAGCTCTGCCAGGGCACAGAGAGGTGGGAGAAAGTTCTAGGCACAGGAAGATTAAAAAAGTGATATAATTCCCAACTCTTCCAAAGTGTGTTCACTATGTGTTTAAATTTTTTTTTAACTGACTTCTAGGAGCACCAGACCTCTGCAAACATTTAAATATATAAAAATTGGAAAGTTTGAGCAAATGCTATGTATGTGATTCTTGGGTTTTCACCATTTTAAATAATCCGATACCCTTTGTTATAGAGAATGAAATCTGATTGGCTGTCTATAACAGAACGTGTTTGTGCTCTAGTAAACTAAGAGACACAGACATTGGATCCTTGCTATTCAATACAATAAGACTTGACATATTGTTTTTAAGGTACAGTGGAAAATGGACCTGATTTTGGTTGAATGAGGTATCCTAAAGCTAAGCTCTTATAATTTCATAGGTTTAAAAATCAACAGGTCTACAATTTCCCATCAGTTCAGTTCAGTTCAGTTCAGTCGCTCAGTCGTGTCTGACTCTTTGCGACCCCATGAATTGCAGCACGCCAGGCCTCCCTGTCCATCACCAACTCCTGGAGTTCACTCAGACTCACGTCCATCGAGTCTGTGATGCCATCCAGCATTCTCATCCTTAGTCATCCCCTTCTCCTCCTGCCCCCAATCCTTCCCAGCATCAGAGTCTTTTCCAGTGAGTCAACTCTTCACATGAGGTGGCCAAAGTACTGGAGTTTCAGCTTTAGTATCATTCCTTCCAAAGAAATCCCAGGGTTGATCTCCTTCAGAATGGACTGGTTGGATCTCCTTGCAGTCCAAGGGACTCTCAAGAGTCTTCTCCAACACCACAGTTCAAAAGCATCAATTCTTTAGCGCTCAGCCTTCTTCACAGTTTAACTCTCACATCCATACATGACCACAGGAAAAACCATAGCCTTGACTAGACGGACCTTAGTCGGCAAATTAATGTCTCTGCTTAGGTGCCTTTTCTCACCAAAGAAGTGAAATTATCCTAGTTCATCCCAAGATTAAATAGGACTATGGTTATTAAAATAACTTGCTTACTATATTTGCCTTATATGAGAAACTGAAGACTTTTAAGACTCCTCTTTTTAAAAAATGTATAATTTATTCTACAGTTGCAGATTTAATTTACACTGTGGTGGCTTAAAACAGAAAATCTTGTATTAAGGTTTATTGTTAGTAAGTTGCTTTCCAGAGAGGTAGCCAACCCATGTGGAAGTAGCCTTTATTTAGCGATCCTGTTTAAACAGTCTCCTCTTCATCAACATACTAATAACACCAAATATGGATTGACTCATTCATTCACAAATTCATTTAATCATATTTCAAAATGTTTACTGAACAGTTATTATTTTTTACACCAGACATGCTGTGATAATGAACTTCTCAGAGGCCATATGATGAGTTGATTATCTACCCTCCATGAGAAGTGCTTTGTTCAGACTATCCTGATGCTCGAGATACTAGGCAGAAGTAGTTTCTATAGATGATATTCCAAAGAGTAGAAAGACTGAGAAGGGCCAGTTCTAAAGTGAAGCATTCACCTCAGTTTTAAGAGGTGCATCATCATCAGGGATGAACAAAATCTGCCCGCCCTCCAATTTTTTTAAAATTTGTTTTTGGCTGTGCTTTGTCTTCATTGCTGAGCACAGGCTACCCTCTAGTTGGAGCTTTCAGGCTCTAGAACACGGGCTGTGCAGTTGTGGCACACAAGCTGTGTTGCCCTGTGGCATGCATCTTCCCTTGACCAGGTGGAAGCCATGTCCCTGCATCAGCAGGTGGATTCCTAACCACAGGTGGTGGGGTGGGGATGTTTACTTGTTCAGTCATGCCCGACTCATTGTGCCCGCATGGACTGTAGGCCCCCAGGCTTCTCCATCCATGGAATTCTTCAGGCAAGAACACTGGGTCTTCATTTCCTTCTCCATTTAACTGCTGGACCACCAGTGAGTCCTCAAATTTTTATTTCTTAAGTTTTGCACCAGAATATTTATCTTAATTGTTGTTTTTGGTTACTGAGTCGTGTCTGACTCTGTGACCTCATGGACTGCAGCCTGCCAGGCTCCTCTGTCCATGGGATTTCCCAGGCAAGAATACTGGAGTGGGTTGCCATTTCCATCTCCAGGGGATCGTCCTGACCCAGGGATCGAACCCACATCTCCCACATCGGCAGGCGGATTCTTTACCAGTGGCCCACCAGGGAAACCCTTATCTTGATTACTTAAGGGTTTAGTTGGTGCTGTTGTTGGTTTGTGCGTTCGGTGCTGCCTTGAGTTTTACACCCACATCTAATGCCTTATGGGACTTCCCAGGCGGCTTTCCAGATGGAAAAAGATAAAAACACGATAAGTAACACAGAGGCCTCTGTCTTATTTGTCCCCAGACTTTCCTGCCTATGTATTTTACACCCACATCTGTTGCCTCATGAGGCTTCCCAGGTGACTCAGTGTTTATCTGGAGTCTTTGCTCTTCCTCTTTATCCTAAATCTGATCCTTGGAAAGAATTCATATGAAGCAACTCCTTCGGAGTATATATGAAAATCATCCTTCTATCTTGTCACTGACATGTTAAGTCTGGGATCTGAGTCCAGGTCGATCCCAAGTGGTAGAAATGGTAGAATCAGAACTTTTAAGATAGCGGCTCTCACATTCATATTTTCCATATAAAGTGTAAAGAATTTTTTCTTCCGTGAGGAGACAAGGACACAGCTTTGTATTTCCTTCAAAATACAGCTAATTTTAATGGACAAGAACAAAGAAATTTAGAGCTAATGGTGAACATCTGTATGATTAACCCCACTCGCACTTAGAGATTAGACAATTGCACTATTTTCAAATTATGTTATCTTCAAGTGAAACTAGCCATTCTGGGATCTTGGTCTAAAAAAAAAAAAATGCTAGTAGTCAGTTTTAAATTGCCAGAGTTTTGAAATATATTTCTTTATAAATATAATGTTTATATTTTTAAATATTTGGGTTTGTGATATTTGTCCCCTTAAAGGAATTAAATAAAATAGTTCATTTTGTTTTCCCCATTTTCTAATCAAGAGAATATTTAAGACAATCCAAGTGTACATGATTTAACCAGTCTAAATACATAGTATTTTATAGACAATAAAATGACCTGTTTTTCAATAATAGAAACTCTATATCCTGCAGCCCTTAACATACAACATTGGTAAACTCAGAAAACTTTAACACAGAAATCCAAGCTCAGCCCTTACCTCAAGACTGAAACCCATTTAAATTCCAAGAATAAGTAGCTGACAGAGATAATTTTCATAGATTAACATTTTTCACCTGGGTTTATATTTCTGGAAGAAATATACACTGCATTGGTTATGCATTGATCAAACTTTTATTGTGCCAGCTGTACTTCATAGACCTGAAAAAGTGATTCAAGCAAAACAAAAGAGAACATAAAAGCACAACTATAATGGTTTTAAATCCCAAAGAGGCAATTACAAGTTTGATTCCAGTGATGCAGCTGGACTCCATTGGAAAATGAAACACCTTATCCATATTAAGTAGTTATGAAGGCTAGGGCTCAGGATGTAAATAATAAATTTGCACTGCAGTCATATTTGTAAAGTGCATCCCTTTTAATAAGTGGAAAGAATATGGTAATAAATTTCACACTAATTCATGTGCAAAACAGAATTTTACGGAGTTCAAATGTGTTAAGGCAGGTAAAAAACTGAGGTATGAAATAACTAATTATTGGGATAAAACAAATGAAAAAGATTATAATCATGTGCACAAGATTGGACTGTAACTCTTTAACTGCTTGGAGCTGGGTTCAGCCTAATGCAGCTTTTTGTATGCATGATGTTTCTCTGCCTCTTTTTAAAAGAAAAATGAAAGTAAATGGGGCATTGTGCTGCTTCCCAAATTAATTCATAAAAGCCTAGGACAAGATACTTCTAGAACTAAGTATTGCATAGCTTAGAATATTTTTCTCTTCCTCAATTTTTAGATATCAGGATGAGAAGAGTGAAGTATTTATACAGAATTCCATTCAGCATTAAGCAAGCTGGCTGGGGCTCATCCAAGCCCTCTGAGTGCTCCAAAAATGTTCATTAATTCTTTAATCTGCCAAACATTAATGTCTATTACAAATCAGATGCTAGGGAGGTAAAGATCAGAAGGCACTGTACCAAATTTCAATGTCCCACAGGTTATTGGAGGAAATAGATGGCCACATGGATATTCCCAGAATAAACTATTGCTCAAGTAGGAAAATTCATTGTTGGGTTACAGAGTGAAAGACTACTGACCTCTTTGTCTTAGGGAAAGAATTTCTGGCAAAGGTTCGATAGAAGAGTGAAATTTGAGTGATTTAAAACCAAGTTTTAAAAAGTCTTTGCTCCAAATCTTTCAAATTACTAAGGGTTACCCAGTCTTACCCCATTTTTCCTCAATGGGCCATTCACAAAATTCGATCCCCATTCTTACCAAGGAGAGTCTGATGATTAACCATAGAGTAAAAGATAAAATTGGATTCTTTCCTCATATTAAGCATAAAGATGGATTTAAAGATTAAATGTAAGATGCCAAATGTTAAACATTTAGAAGAAAATATAGGATGATGTTTTAGGAAGTTGGAGTAGGGAAAAAATCTTAATCAATCCTCCCAAAAATGCAAGACCAGATGGAAAAGAGAGATAATTTTAACAACATTAAAATTGAAATTTTCTTTTCATCAAAAGGCAAAAAAAAAAAAAAAAAAGTCTAAGAAGACAACCCACAGACTAGAGAGAGATTTCTAACTTGTATAACCAAGATAGCATTAACATTCTGAATGTATTACATTTACAAAACAATAAGAAGAAAATTAAAATGTAGAAAAATGAGTAAAGAAATGAAAGAATAGAGAAACACAGAAAAAGATGCTCAAATTCTTCTGTGATCATGACAAATGTAAATAAAAACTTAAATTTTATACATATCAAGTTGACAAAAGTTAAAAAGAAAAGGGACGGTACAAACTATTGGCAAGGAAATGGGGTTAGAGATACTCTGGTATGCTGCTGGTGGGATTGTCAACTGGTATAACTACTTTTTGAAAAACAAAACAGCAAAATCTAGTAAAGATGAAGATGTACATACTTTAGGGCCCAGCAATTTTACTTCTCAGTGAACATTGCAGAGAAACTTCATACACACACACACACACACACACACACACACAAACACACACAGAGCGTATGTCTGAGAAGGACGTATTATGTCTACAAAGGAGCCAAAATGTCCATTAAAAGGAGACTTGATAAATAAGATGTGGCATGCTCATATAATGAAATACTACAGGGCAGTGAAAATTAATTAACATGCAAGATATTGAAAGAAAAAGGGAAGCAGTAAAAATGAAAAGAGAAGTGAACCATGAAAATAAAAGAGAAGCTGAACTGGGACAACCCTTGGTTTTCATGATAGAAGATCTTAAGGTGGGGAATGGAGTTTGAACGTCTACCCAGGACAGAAGATGGGCTACATAGAGCACATGTAGGACAGGAAAGAAAGACCAGAGCTCTACATATGAAGTTTCACATCAAAATCTTCATCATCTGGAAAGTCTCCATACACTAGTCTGGTGAAGGGGCAAAAAGTTTGCTTTGGGAGAGAAGGAAGATATCCACAAAGACTTGAAATCCTATGCCTGCGCCACAGCAGTGAATAGTCCCAAGTGTACCAAAAGAATGGTGAGGAAATTCCACATGGAGTAATCAACATAAGAACTATCTTCAAGAACTATGAGTTAACAGAATTTAACCAGCCTTTACAATGATGAAACTCAGCTTCAAATCAGCTAAATACTGACATTTAGAAGCAAAATAAATTATCTCTGGAAGAAAATAACATCACTCTGAGCCTTGATGTTTTTTTATGCACAATGTCCAGCATTTAATAAAAATTATCAGGCTTATTAGAAAACAAGAATAAAGAATGAAAAACTAAGAGAAACAAAGAAACAAGCTTATAAGTAACCCTGATATTGGAATAATTATGTGCAGACTTTTAAGTAAGTAATAAATTCAAGAAAATATATAGATGAAGAATTTCACCAAGCAATTGTGTGCACACAGGCACACACATGCACACACACAATCATATGGGAATTCCACAATTTAACAACAATAACTTAAATTATGAGATAGATAAACTCAATAGATTAGATACAGCTAAAGAAACAATTAATGAACTGAAAATTAGGTCAATAGAAAATATCCACACTAAAGCACAGGGAGAAAAATAGATGAAAATCACCAGGAAAAAAGCCCCAACAACATTAAAAAAAATAGGAGACAAAATGGGTGTTTGAGGTAAGACGCTGTCAGACTGTTTGGGAACTGCTTATCCAAGCGGCCCATTAAGTCAGAGATGGGCCTGGAGCGTGTGGCACAAGGTACACAAAGCCTACACTATAAAATACAATGGCACTGTTACACTCCAATCAAAATATTATGAGAATTGTCCAAGTAGATTGAAAAGCAACAACCATATGCTACTTACAAGAGAAACAACTTTAAAATGGTGATGCTGAAAGTAGAAATAAAGGGATGAAAAAGATACATTCTAGTGCAAACTTTCATAAAACAATAAAGGAGCAACCCATTTAGAAAGATGAGGTAATTCTGTATTTTTATAGATTCAAAGCAAAAGTGATAGAAATAAAGTTAATCAGGGAAGAATGACGTTAAGCTAGTCATTGAATAATCTCAGCATATTCATGTAGAGAGCATGCACTGTGATGAATTAGAGGCAAAAGTCCCTGAGGTATGAATATAGCAGTGCCAAATGGCTCCCACCTTGCCTGTAACAGTACCTAGAACTCTGCATATTGAGATATGTTCCTTAAAGACTTTTTAGTCTTGGCGCTGTGTGGATAGCTAGAAACAGAACCTCCTAAGTGAGAATATCATGGGGGTGGGACTGGGAAGGAAAGAGAACCCAGGGAAGGGGTCACGATAGATTGATTTTATTATTTCCTTATGTCTGCCCTGATGTTTATACCTAGAGTCTGCATAGCCAGCTATTTTTCCCTATACATCTATGACAAACATTTGTACATGCTTTGATTGTCATTTTTAGTTTCTTACAAACTCAGATACAGTCCTACACTTACCTATTTGCTTCTGAACATCCAGTGGAATGACTGTTCACTACTGTCTTAGAATAATTTAGGTCTTAGAATTAAAATTTCCAATGTTCCCACTTCGTAAGGCAGCATCAAACAATGACACCTAATTTCCTCTGGCTGTGTCTTTTGTTGCTAATTGTCTTGTAAAGCTGAAATAAACATTTCTGATAGGATTGTACACCATTACTGTGTTAAAGTACATATAGCAAGTATGCATGCCTTGTGTTAATGCAAATCTTTGGGATTTTTCTCAAACTTGAAAAATGCCAGTTATCTTTAAAAAGTTTTTCTTGGCCTGAAGCCTTTTTACCTGTCCCGTCTAACATGATGGAGATTGATCTATAAAAATCAAAAGTTATTAATGGATGCCATAAGCTTGAGGCAGGATAAATTATGTTATCATGTCCTTTTCCTTGGATATTCAGTTGAAAGGAACATCGTGGCTTTAAACATAGGCAAGAGGCAGTCTTGCATCTTGAATCCAGTGCATGGGGACCCTGTTAGAGTGGCATTACCCATGGGAAGAATTTTGTCTACCTTTGAAGGGTTTTTTCTTGGAGTGCAGAACAGTAGAGCATAAATCTTGACCTTGTAATATATCTGCTGACAGTTGTTAGGCAAGGCATCTGATTTTCTGAGGCTGTTTTATTCATCCATAATATGAGGGATGAATTCCATCCCAAACAGTTGTTGACTGACTAAGAAAACTCGTGTAAAACCCAGTACAAGCAGAGAAGTTGAAATCTAGACGTCATTACCATTCAGAGACTTACCAGGAGCGTCTGTACAGAGGCCTCCCAGGAGGAATTTACACCACGACGGCTGAGATGTCAAGGGTAGTTTCGAGATTATTGTCCAAGGGGTGATTCTGGCTAAGTGTAGCATCCATCACATGGGCTGTACTGTAGTGGATGAGCCCAAGCCTCATGACTTCTGCCTAAGTCTCAAGAGGAGCAGTGCAATAAGGACGAGTCAAAAGTGGAGCCAAGGGCATTAAGATGCTGCAGGAAGAAGTCAGCACTGTGTTGCAGCCCGTGTGTCATATGTGGTACAAGTAGTTGCAGGCCGCTGTTCACACATGGGCTGAGTGATGGCACAAATCATGGGCGTGATAATGAGCTGGGGGAGGCGTGGGGATACCTCGCTTAAGGAACTTTGAACCCTGTCACAGCAGACATCCCACGGCTGCTTGAGCAGGATAGAAACAAGTTTGACTCATGCGTGGACTCACCAGAAGGACCCATCCTTGGAACCAGTATGGAGGTATATGAGGCAGTGCTCAAGTTTCCACTAAGAAATAGGAAAGGGTGGAGCCAAAGAAAAATGTGCTCTTTCCAGGCTGGTCTGGCTGTGCCACCCAGGTTATCTTCCCACCCTGGGTGATAACCCATGGAGCTCTGCAGTCCAGATATCAAGTTCTAGTTCCTCTCTGTTTGCTTGCCGTCATTTTTTTTTTTTCCTTTTCTGTGTTTGTATGTATCATTTACATCATTCTTAGGATATGATTAACCACGCATCATTTCTTTGGACAGATTATTAGTTGGATTTTGCCCAACCTTTATAGTATTAATATATAGAATGTGGAATATGGCTTTCATATGTTCACACCTTTTTCTCTCCTGTTCCTCAGGCTTGTTCCTTCAACCCCTCTCTCTGGGTGTTTTTGGTTCTCCCTTAATACTTTCATTTTCCTACAGCTTTTATCACCCACTCTTTGTGGGTGCATGTTTTATCATCCATTATTTGCTCTTATAAAGATGCTTTTGCAGATCTAACAGCATCCACGCAAGCAGACTTATGTATCAGTTGTTCACTTCTGTCCTCTGCTGAGGAAGATTTGAAAATTATTCTCTTATATATATCTTACATTGTGTTTACCAAAGTGCTTTTTAAAGATTTTCTCTTTTAATGAGATTTTTGTTAGTTGTAATGTTGAACATATTTTTAAATTTTATTTCATTTTAACTGAAGGATAATTGCTTTCAGGAACATATTTTTAAAAAAACAATCCTTGGTATTTTTAATACTAAACGATTTTGTTGGAGAACCAAAGGAATGAAAAGCACCCATCAAACTGAGATGGCATTTTAAGACCAAAAATAAGGCAGGCAGCTCCATATAATCAATGGATTAGTTTATTATAAGTAACTTACTCCCTGGGAGAGAGCTAAATCTGATGGACAACAATCCAGAAACTGAATTCTGCAATACCAAGGGGCCGTTAGGAAAAATTTATATTTAACCTAGGGCATGGAAGTAGGAACCTGGAAATGAGACATTCATTCTAAGTCAGGATTTATGAAGTGGGTAACTAGTTTTGTGGCTAGTGGCAATATGTCAGGGAAGGTTTTCATCATTGTTTTGGGACCAACAGAGTCTAGAGGCTGCCTGACCCTAATGATCATTAAACAATATCTATTAACTACAAAGCCCTTGACTATACAGTGTACAGTATAGTGACCCTGGGTAGGGTCCACAGAAGGACAGGAGAAAGTTTAAGGGCCCAATATGGTGTTAGCTGGGCTTCCCCAGAAGTAAAGAATCTGCCTGCAGTGTAGAAGATACAGGAGACATGGGTTTGACTGCTGGGTTGGGAAGATCCCCTGGAGAAGGGCTTGGCTTCCCTACTCCAGTATTCCTGCCTGGAGAAGCCCATGGACAGAGGAGCCTGGTGGGCTTCAGTTCATAGGTTTGCAAAGAGTCGGACATGACTGAAGCGGCTGAGCACACGTGGCCTGACTCTTCGCAATCCCTTGAATGATAGTCTGCCAGGCTCCTCCATCCATGGGATTTTCCAGGCAAGAACTGGAATGGTTTGCCATTTCCTTCTCCAGAGGATCTTCCCAACCCAGGGTTCAAATCTGGTTCTCCTGCACTGCCTGCAGACCCTTTACTTTTCGAACCATCAGGGAAACCCAACAGACATATAGAAGACTTCAACAGTGTCTTTACCAGGAAAGTGAAATTTGGTGTATCTATAACAACAATCAAAAGGAACATGTTTAGAAAACTGGAAACTCTTGTTTTCAAATCTAGAATGAGATTGGGCACACATTATATTTCAAAATTAGTAGCTTTTTATTTATTAAAAATGTATAAAATAACATGAATAAAGAATGAGAGAAAGGTAGCAAAAAGAAGGAAGAAAGGGAGGGAAGGAGGTTGGGATGGACTATCATGTATAAGTAAACACTTTTATTTGAAATCACATCACTTTCATAGTCTTTCTCAAAGGAATTTACAAGCACAAGTTGCAACATGGAAACATTCTAAAAGTCATGCAAACAGCTCTATGACTATGCCTTAGGAATTCAGTAACCTTTCTTTTTGAATAGTTATTATGTGCCATCTGGGGAGGCTTAGCTGCTCAGTCACATCCAAGTCTTTGTGACCGCATGGACTGTAGCCTGCCATGCTCCTCTGTCTGTGGAATTCTCCAGGCAAGAATACTGGAGTGGGTAGCCATTCCCTTCTCTAGGAGTCATCATGTGCCAGGGCACTGTATTTGGCTCTAGAAAGTGAACCATTTGACTTCCATTTCTGTATTTTCAAATGTAACTCTAAAACAATGTTTACATTGAAAGAAATGTCTTTTCAAACAAGATAACAGATGCTTCTGCCTCAAGGATTTGTGCTGAGTTATTTTTCTAAATGAGGGTAGGTTTTGTGATTATTTACTCTATCTTGTGGCATTGTGGCCAAAGGAAATGGTTTAGGCAAAATAGTTTTGTTGCAGAGTAGAGGTGTGGTTGTTGGCCATGAAACACAATGACAACAAGAAAACAGAGAAGGACAATACAAAACAATAGTTTGAGCTCATAACTTCATTCATTGTCTTATGTCTAGGTGAGTTATACCATTGTGGTTATCTGGGTCATTAGGAATTTTTTTGTATAGTTTCTCTGTGTATTCTTGCCACCTCTTCTTAATCTCTTCCATTTCTTTTAGGTTCTTACTGTTTCTGTCTTTTATGATGCTCATCCTTGCATGAAATGTTCTCTTGATATCTCTGATTTTCTTGAAGAGATCTTGTCCTTCCAGTTCTATCATTTTCCTCTATTTCTTTGTATTGTTCATTTAAGAAGGCCTTCTTATCTCTCCTGGCTGTTTTGTGGAACTCTGCATTCAGTTGGGTATGGGTATATCTTTCCCATTCTCCCTTGCCTTTCGCTTCTCTTCTTTCCTCAGCTATTTTGTAAAGCATCCTCAGATAATCACTTTGCCTGCTTGCATTTATTTTTCTTGAGGATGATTTTGTTCACTGTCTCCTGTGCAATGTTATGGACGTCTGTCCATAGTTCTTCAGGCACTGTGCCTATCAGATCTAATCCCTTGAATTTGCTCATCTTCTCCACTGTATAATCATAGGGATTTGATTTAGGTCATACCTGAATTGCTTAGTGATTTTTCCCATTTTCTTCAATTTAAACCTGAATCTCAGCTCATGATCTGAGACTTAGTCAGCTCCAGGTCTTGTTTTTACTGACTGTGTAAATTTTTCCATCTTTGGCTCCAAGGAACTTAATCAATCTGATTTTGTTATTGACCATCGGGTGATGTCCCTGTGTAGAGTTATCTCTTGGGTTGTTGGAAAAGGGTGTTTGCTATGACCAATGTGTTCCCTTGACAAAACTCTCTCAGCCTTTGCCATGCTTCATTCTGTGCTGCAAGGCCAAATTTGCCTGTTTTTCCAGATATCTTTTGACTTCCTACTTTTGCATTCCAATCCCCTCTAATAAAAATAACATCTTTTGGGGGTGTTAACTCTAAAAGCTGTTGTAGCTCTTCATAGAACTGATCCACTTCAGCTTCTTTGGCATCAGTGGCTGGGGCATAGACTTGGATTACTGTGGTGTTGAATGGTTTGCCTTGGAAGTGAACTGAGATCATTCTGTCATTTTTGAGATTGCACCCAGAGGGCTACTCCATTTTTTCTAAGGGATTCTTGCCCATAGTAGATATAATGGTCATCTGAATTAAATTTGCCATTCCCATCTATTTTGCTTCACTAATTCCTAAGATGTCACTGTTCAGTCTTGCCATCTCCTGCTTGACCATGTCCAATTTACCTTGATTCTTCGACCTAACATTACAGGTTCCTATGCAATATTGTTCTTTATAGCATCAGACTTTACTTTCATCACCAGACATATCCACAACCAAACATCATCTCTGCTTCAGCCCAGCCACTTCTTTCTTTCTGGAGCATTTCATAGTTACCCTCTGCTCTTCCCCAGGGCAGGGGGTGGTGGCTCATCTTCAAGTGTCATATCTTTTTGCCTTTTCATACTGCTCATGGGGTTCTCCAGGTAAGAATATTGGAGTAGGTTATGATTTCCTACTCCAGTGGACCACATTTTTGTCAGAACGCTTCACAGTGACCTATCCATCTTAGGTGGTCCTGCATGCCGTGGTTCATAGCTTTATTGAGTTATGCAAACCCCTTCTCCATGACAAGGAGTGATCCAAGAAGGGGTGAAATTAGATAGTACACACAAAAATAGCAGCCCACGTTTGTGGACTAGACACTACTCTAAGCAATTTACATATTATCCTATTAATAACAATCACAGGAGGTAAGTGCTATTTTTGTTCCTTAGCAGATGAGGAAATGGAGGCACAGGTAGGCTAGTAAGTATCAGAGCTGAAATTTGTTTCCCAAGTCTGCATCTTAAACACTCCTTTTATTTGGAGCATCAACTTGAACACAATAAACTCCTACTTAAGGTGAACTAGAAATATTATTATTCCTTAGGTTTCTTTTATTCTAAAGTTTTCTGTCTTCTCAAGTTGTCTTTTGAAATTCTTACAAAACCAGAATAGTGACGTCAAAAGTCAGTTTGTGCACTGCATTTAGGAGTACGTCTGAACATAAGTCAGGACTTCCCTAGTGGTTCAGTGGCTAAAACTCCATGCCCCCAGTGCAGGGGCCCGTGTTTGATACCTGGTCAGGGAACTAGATTCCACATGCAAGACTTCATATGCCACAACTAAAAGCTCCAACATGCTGCAAATAAGACCTGGAACAGACAAAATAAATAAACATCAAAACATAAAAATAGGTCATATCAGTTCAGTTCAGTTCAGTTGCTCAGTCATGTATGACTCCTTGCGACCCCATGAATTGCAGCACGCCAGGCATCCCTGTCCATCACCATCTCCCGGAGTTCACTCAGACTCACATTCATCGAGTCTGTGATGCCATCCAGCCATCTCATCCTCTGTCGTCCCCTTCTCTTCCTGCCCCCAATCCCTCCCAGCATCAGAGTCTTTTCCAATGAGTCAACTCTTCGTTTGAGGTGGCCAAAGTACTGGAGTTTCAGCTTTAGCATCATTCCTTCCAAAGAAATCCCAGGCTGATCTCCTTCAGAATGGACTGGTTGGATCTCCTTGCAGTCCAAGGGACTCTCAAGAGTCTTCTCCAACACCACAGTTCAAAAGCATCAATTCTTTGGTGCTCAGCCTTTTTCACAGTCCAACTCTCACATCCATACATGACCACAGGAAAAACCATAGCCTTGACTAGACAGACCTTAGTCAGCAAAGTAATGTCTCTGCTTTTGAATATGCTATCTAGGTTGGTCATAACTTTTCTTCCAAGGAGTAAGTGTCTTTTAATTTCATGGCTGCAGTCACCATCTGCAGTGATTTTGGGGCCCCCAAAATGAACTCTGACACTGTTTCCACTGTTTCTCCATCTATTTAGTATAAGGGTCACCCATAATCCCTGGTGGCTCAGAGGTTAAAGTGTCTGCCTCCAATGTGGGAGACCCGGGTTTGATCCCTGTGTCAGGAAGATCCCCTGGAGAAGGAGATGGCAATCCACTCCAGTATTCTTGCCTGGAGAATCCCATGGACGGAGAAGCCTAGTAGGTTACAGTCCACGGGGTCGCAAAGAGTCGGATAGCGACTTCACCTTCACCTTCATAATAAAATTATTGTGAAATTACTACCTCCTGATTATGATATCGTGATTGAATGGTACTGATGAGGGAAACATTTTTCCCCTTCCTCCTGAAAGTTAAAGATATTTATTTACTTATTTGTTTGTTCATTTATAATCAGAATGGGCATTTTTGTTCAGATTTCTGATATTTAATTGAGGAGTCAGAAGAGTATTACCATTAATGTAGTAATCAAAATCTTTAAAAACAAATTTCCGATTGTCAGACAACCAAATTAACTGGCATAAACGTTTGACAAATTGTAAAACATTTGATTAAATCAGTTGCCAAATAGAACTCCATTCAGATAATAACTTAATGTTCAACACATTTTAGCACCGATTACATGAGAAGTCTTTATTTAGAAAAAGCTGAGATCAAGATTGTTGTCCTACTTTTATTTTCTCAAAGACAATGTGATAATAATAATTTGACTATCTTTGGTATGAATTATTTCTGGGTTCAGTTCCCTAGAAACTGTGTTTATTTCTGCCAGTAAAGGATATAATTCTATAGTGGAAAAGGATAATAGGTTAGAGTTTTTTTAAAAAGATGCCTTATGTTGCAGGTGATAACCACAAAAGTCAACTGATATTTGCAAAGCTATACAGCAAACACAGGGTCAGAATCCAGGACTCCTGACTTGCTGGCTCTTTTCTTCCTATAACAATAAATTGCCTCGTTGTTCTTTGAAGATAATTAAGGAATTAAATCCATAATTCCTTGGACATATACTCCAGTAGAGACACTCTATGGCCAGATAGTTGCTAGAGGTGCTTCATTCCCACAGTAGGAGCAAGCCTGGAGAAAACAAGGGGTTGGACTCCTTCTTCTGCCTGTTATCAGTGGTTTGGTCCTGATGCTATGTGGGTGTCTCATCTCTCAGGCTCAGGCCACTGATGTCATTTTCACCACCTTCCCCTGCTATACGAACTGCCATAATGGCAGTCTTCTCTTAAAGTGGTCCTGAGTCAAGGCTATGGTTTTTCCAGTGGTCATGTACGGATGTGAGAGTTGGACTGTGAAGAAGGCTGAGCACTGAAGAATTAATGCTTTTGAAGTATGGTGTTGGAGAAGACTCTTGAGAGTCCCTTGGACTGCAAGGAGATCCAACCAGTCCATTCTGAAGGAGATCAACCCTGGGATTTCTTTGGAAGGAATGATGCTAAAGCTGAAACTCCAGTACTTTGGCCACCTCATGTGAAGAGTTGACTTATTGGAAAAGACCCTGATGCTGGGAGGGATTGGGGGCAGGAGGAGAAGGGAATGACAGAGGATGAGATGGCTGGATGGTAT
This sequence comes from Nanger dama, assembly GCA_917880005.1. NCBI lineage: Eukaryota > Metazoa > Chordata > Mammalia > Artiodactyla > Bovidae > Nanger > Nanger dama. The sequence goes on from CAKJTW010000022.1 coordinate 32,888,776, forward strand.
CACAGACTTGATGGATGGGAGTCTGAGTGAACTCCAGGAGATGGTGATGGACAGGGAGGCCTGGCGTGCTGCAGTTCATGGGGTCGCAAAGTGTCAGACACGACTGAGCGACTGAACTGAATTGAACTGAAGGAAACTGATTCAATTCACGCTACATAGCAGCATTGAAAATGAAAGTACCATTTTCCCCCTCTTTTCCAAGAGTTGTTATTTTGTGCTTGCTAAAGCTTTTAGAAAATGTTGAATATTAATACAAAGATGAACATTTTGGTCTTCTTGATTTCAAGGCACTAATGAAGTATGAGCTGTCTCCCCATAGGCCTTCACTAACAATCCCAAATGGGACTGAATAGCAGAACGTTTTCTGCAGAATTTGCACTCTGTTGATACACTACCGTTGTATACCCCATGGCTATTCCCATAAGCTGTGGTCACCTGGTAGGAATGAGCAGAGAGATCATTTGCCATTCACACTCTCAAATTTTTCTGCGCCTGGAAGTTGTTCTCCGCTATCCCATATTTACTTATGAATTTATTTGATTTTTTTTTTAAACCAAGATTGAATATTTTCAGCATTTCCAGTATGGTTATATGCTTTTCCTTTTCGTCTATTATTACAATGAATTGCATTAATTTCAAAATGTTAAATTGTTCCTAAATTTCTGGCTGAACTATTTCTTGGCTGTGGTATATATACTTATATATATATATATATTTTTTTTTTTTTAACATTTTACTTAGTCTTTTGGTAACTACATTAGCAAGTGATATTTACCTTAAATTTTGTGGCACCCTATTTTAAAACCATCCTTTACATATCAGCATTTTGCTAACTTACATCATTTGAGAAATTTCCATCTCTTGCTATGCTCTGGATTTGTATAAAATTTATCTCATTTTTTTTTTTAATAGGGCCTGTATTTCTGCCTATAAAACCATCTGGGCTAAGTAAGTTTTGAAATATGTTTTCAATTTTGTTCATAGTTATTAATATATTGAAATTTTCTTCCTATTCAATTAGATTCTGGTAATTCATGCTTTCTTAGAAAATAATTCATTTTGTCTGTATTTTCAAATTAAGTTTCAAAGAGTTACAGCCAGTATTCACTTATGATTGTCACATTCTCATTTGTATTCTATAATTCTAAATGTTGCATATTTGTTTTTTTCTTTCTTATCATTTTTACCCACTTTATTTATTTATTTATTTATTTACATTTTATTTTAAACATTTATTGAGTCAAATTTCCCTGGTAAAACATGTTCCAGTATTGTTCAATGTTTATTCTAAATTTCCCCAATTAGCACTCCAAGAATTCAAGAGAGATACAACTCAAGACATTATATTTTAAAACTATGATTTTTCTATATACTAGCTTCAATGTAGTTTGAACTTATGTTATATACACACATAAAACCTTGGAAGAAATTATGTTAAACACTACACTTCACTTAAAATTTTACAGATTCTCTGGTATTATTCTTTTTCTCTACCTCTTCCTGTATTTCATTGCAGATATTAAACACAGACACTTTAAAATTCTCATCTTACTTCTAGTGACTGAATTTTCTCTTATATTTTGGTCATTTGGTCCTATCTTTTGGCAACTCTAGTAATTTCAGTAAATATTTGATGATCATGTCAATGTATGACAAAACCAATGCAGTATTGTAACGTAGAATAAAGTAAAAATAAAATTAAAAAAGAACAGCATAAATGCAGATGAGTTTTTCAATTAAGATATTTTCAAATTATAAACAATGTAAGTAAGAAGGGAAGAAAGGGAGTCAAAACTATCTGAAAAACATAATAGAATTTTATTTTGTCTCAATGTGCTGAATGGACAAAGATTATAAGGTTCAGACCCCAGTGGGAGGCCAACTCAGTGAATATCTCAGTGATTTGGAATCACTGGAAGAATATGATGAGAAGTGGGTGGTGAGTGTAAAACACATAAGACATATTATTACTGCAACTGTAGCTCATCTCAAAATCAGCAAGTTCATAATTAGAGTCAGTTCATCAGTTTACCCACTTTAGAATTGCCTATTTCACTGGTCTTTTCAAAGAATCAATTGTTTTGTTCATTTATTAATTCTATGAAACATTTTTTATGTTATTCAGGTACAGATTTTTAAAAGCTACTATGTTTCCATAAAATATTTCTCTATTGATTTCAATATATCCCATATTTCAATATACTCTTTATTTCTTACTTTTATTTATTGTATCACTACTCTAACACTTATGTTTTAGCAGGATAGTAAGTGAAGTGAAGTCACTCAGCCATGTCCGACTCTTTGCGATCCCATGGACTGTAGTCTACCAGGCTTCTCTGTCCATGGGATTTTCCAGGCAAGAGTACTGGAGTGGGTTGCCGTTTCCTTCTCCTGGGGATCTTCCTGACCAAGGGATCAAACCCAGGTCTCCTGCATTGCTGGCAGACGCTTTACCCTCTGAGCCACCAGGGAAGGCCAAGACCCTCTTTATTTAGACCTTTCCCGTTATCTGTGTTGTCTTATACTAACATAGGAATATGTTCTTTTGTGTTCATACTATCGCTGTAACCATGAGTAACATGAGTAGCATGACTAATATGCCAACAATGGATAGCATTATGAAAGCTATCTGGATGAACACAATGCCAGCTCTAACACTGTTGGGATTCTGTTAGTAAACTAGAGAGGGAAAATTGATACTGGATAGGTAATTATAGTCTTTCTACAGTCTTCTTTTAGGGGTCTTCCTAGATTCATTGAAATATATCACCAAATAAGATTTTTTAAATAATACATTTTTTAATTTGAAAGTATACTTCCACACTTTTATTTGTGAAAACTCAGATTTACCTTGAATCATTAAAGCTTTGTTGAGATACATTTTATATACTATAAATCCACCCATTTAAAGTGAATAGTATAGTGATTTTTAGCTTATTGATAGATTTATGCACCCATCACTACAATCTATTTTAGAACATGTTCATGAACCTAAGAAAACTCCATTCACACTAACAGTCACACCTCATTCCCCTCTCTTCCTGGCTGCTGGAAACCACAAATCTGCTCTCTACCTCAGTGGATTTTCCTATTCTAGACATTTCCTGTAAATGGAATCTCACAATACACAGCCTTGTTTCACTGGTTTTTTCTCCTAGTGAAATGCTTTCAAGGTTGGTCCATGTTGCAGCTTGTATAAGTACCTCATTCCATTTGTTGCTGAATAATATTCCCTTCAGCTGAAGAAGCTGAAGTTGAATGGTTTTATGAAGACTTACAAGACCTTTTAGAACTAACACCCCAAAAAGATGTCCTTTTCATTATAGGGGACTGGAAACACTTGGAGTAACAGGCAAATTTGGCCTTGGAATGCGGAATGAAGCAGGGCAAAGACTAATAGAGTTTTGCCAAGAAAATGCACTGGTCATAGCAAACACCCTCTTCCAACAACACAAGAGAAGACTCTACACATGGACATCACCAGATGGTCAACACCAAAATCAGATTGATTATATTCTTTGCAGCCAAAGGTGGAGAATCTCTATACAGTCAACAAAAACAAGACCAGGAGCTGACTGTAGCTCAGATCGTGAACTTATTACCAAATTCAGACTCAAATTGAAGAAAGTAGGGAAAACCGCTAGACCATTCAGGTATGACCTAAATCAAATCCCTTATGATTATACAGTGGAAGTGAGAAATAGATTTAAGGGCCTAGATCTGATAGATAGAATGCCTGATGAACTATGGAATGAGGTTCATGACATTGTACAGGAGACAGGGACCAAGACCATCCTCATGGAAAAGAAATGCAAAAAAGCAAAATGGCTGTCTGGGGAGGCCTTACAAATAGCTGTGAAAAGAAGAGAAGTGAAAAGCAAAGGAGAAAAGGAAAGATATAAGCATCTGAATGCAGAGTTCCAAAGAATAGCAAGAAGAGATAAGAAAGCCTTCTTCAGCAATCAATGCAAAGAAATAGAGGAAAATAACAGACTGGGAAAGACTAGAGATCTCATCAAGAAAATGAGAGATACCAAGGGAACATTTTATGCAAAGATGGGCTTGATAAAGGACAGAAATGGTCTGGACCTAACAGAAACAGAAGATATTAAGAAGAGGTGGCAAGAATACACGGAAGAACTGTACAAAAAGACCCAGATAATCATCGTGTATCTTCACGACCCAGATAATCATGATGATGTGATCACTAATCTAGAACCAGACATCTTGGAATGTGAACTCAAGTAGGCCTTAGAAAGCATCACTATGAACAAAGCTAGTGGAGGTGATGGAATTCCAGTTGAGCTGTTTCAAATCCTGAAAGATGATGCTGTGAAAGTGCTGCACTCAATATGCCAGCAAATTTGGAAAACTCAGCAGTGGCCACAGGGCTGGAAAAGGGCAGTTTTCATTCCAATTCCAAAGAAAGGCAATGCCAAAGAGTGCTCAGACTGCTGCACAGTTGCACTCATCTCACATGCTAGTAAAGTAATTCTCAAAATTCTCCAAGCCAGGTTTCAGCAATACGTGAGCTGTGAACTCCCTGATGTTCAAGCTGGTTTTAGAAAAGGCAGAGGAACCAGAGTTCAAATTGCCAATATCTGCTGCATGATGGTAAAAGCAAGAGAGTTCCAAAAACACATCTATTTCTGCTTTATTGACTATGCCAAAGCCTTTGACTGTGTGGATCACAAGAAACTGTGGGAAATTCTTCAGGTGATGGGAATACCAGACCACCTAACCTGCCTCTTGAGAAATCTGTATGCAGGTCAAGAAGCAACAGTTAGAACTGGACATGGAACAACAGACTGGTTCCAAATAGGAAAAGGAGTACGTCAAGGCTGTATATTGTCAGCCTGCTTATTTAACTTATAAGCAGAGTACATCATGAGAAACGCTGGACTGGAAGAAACACAAGCTGGAATCAAGACTGCTGGGAGAAATAACAATAACCTCAGATATGCAGATGACACCACCCTTATGGCAGAAAGTGAAGAGGAACTAAAAAGTGTCTTGATGAAAGTGAAAGAGGAGAGTGATAAAGTTGGCTTAAAGCTCAACATTCAGAAAACGAAGATCATGGCATCCAGTCCTGTCACTCCATGGGAAGTAGATGGGGAAACAGTGGAAACAGTGTCAGACTTTATTTTGGGGGCTCTAAAATCACTGCAGATGGTGACTGCAGCCATGAAATTAAAAGACACTTACTCCTTGGAAGAAAAGTTATGAGCAACCTAGATAACATATTCAAAAGCAGAGACATTACTTTGCTGACTAAGGTCCATCTAATCAAGGCTATGGGGTTTTTCCTGTGGTCATGTATGGATGTGAGAGTTGGACTGTGAAGAAGGCTGAGCACCAAATAATTGATGCTTTTGAACTGTGGTGTTGGAGAAGACTCTTGAGAGTCCCTTGGACTGCAAGGAGATCCAACCAGTCCATTCTGAAGGAGATCAGCCCTGGGATTTCTTAGGAGGGAATGATGCTAAAGCTGAAACTCCAGTACTTTGGCCACCTCATGCGAAGAGTGAACTCACTGGAAAAGACTCTGATGCTGGGAGGGATGAGGGCAAGAGGAGAAGGGGTTGACCGAGGATGAGATGGCTGGATGGCATCACTGACTCGATGGACGTGAGTCTAAGTGAACTCCGGGAGATGGTGATGGACAGGGATGCCTGGCGTGCTGCAATTCATGGGGTCGCAAAGAGTCGGACATGACTGAGTGACTGAACTGAAATGAGCTGAATATTCCCTTTTTTGGATATAACACATTTTGTTTATTCCATACAATTACCATACTGTAGATGGATATTTGAATTGTGTCTGCTTTGGGGCTATTATGAATTATGCTGCTATGAACCTTAATCTCTAAGTTTTGTTTGAATGTATGTTTTAATTTCTGTTGAGTATAAAATCAGGAGTAGAAATACTGACTATTAGGGTAACTCTATGTGTTACTTTTGAGAAACTGTCAAACTTTAGACAAAGTGGCTGCACCATTTCACACACCCACTAGCAGAATATGAGAGTTTCAATTCCTTTACATTCTTGTCAATACTTTATATTGCCTTTTTAAAAATCATAACCATTTAAAAGGCATGAGGAATATCACTGCAATTTTATGTTGTATTTCCTTAATGACTGAGTATCTTTTTAAGTGTTTGTTTGGCATTTGTATCTCTTCTTTGGAGAAATGTCTGTTCAGAGACTTTGCCCACATTTGATTGGTTGTTGAGTTGTGTGAGAGGTGTATATGTATATTGGATGCAAGTCTCTTGTTAGATACATAATTTGTGGGTATTTTATCCTATTCTATTGTCTTTTCAATTTCTTGATGGTATCATTTGATGCACAAAATTTATAATTTTGATGAAGTTTATATTCTTTTTTGTTCTGTAACTTAAGCATTTGGTACTGTAACAAGAAAACTGTTGTCTAGCCCAAGGCAACAAAGCTTTGATTATGTTTTACTTTTGTTGTTTTAGCTCTTACATTGAGGTCTATAATCCATTTTGCATTAATCTTTGTGTATGGTATTAGGGAGGGGTCCAAATTCATTCTTTTGCATGGGGATAGTCCATTGTTTTAGTACCATTTGTTGAAAAAACTATTTTTTCCCTATTGCATTATCTTGGCACATCTGTTGAAGATCAATTGACTATAAGAGGGTTCATTTCTGAATTCTCTATTTCATCATTATGGAATATGTCTATTTGTCTATTGTTACCATTATCATATTATCTCAATTTCTAGAGTTTTATAATAGATTTTGAAGTCAGTAAATATGAGTCCTTCAACTTTCTCTTTTTCAAAATTGCTATTCTTAGATTTCTTCTTGCTTAAGTCTCTAGCTTAAGTGCTTTATTTTGAGGGACGTTTCGTAGAAGGCAATGTACCACCCTCAGCTCTTTCTCTGCCTTGCAGTTTTCTGGAATTTTCAGCATCCATGGATAAGGGGAGATTGAGACAGGGAAGGGATCAGGGCACCATCTTTCAGCCATCTTCTGGAGTACTTCAAGAAGTACAGTAGGTGATTGGGTGTCTCATTCTTCCATAGATGTAGGTCCCACATTTCCAAGTCAGGGAACAGATTGGTGGGGAGAGACATTTTTTTTCTTTTTCTTTTTTATCATGGTATCATAAAATCTCATTTACTAAAGTTGGGTAGATTCCTCTCAACCTTATTCCATCTGTATCACTGATGCTGATGTTTAGCCAGCACCCTCCACTATGACCATTTAAGTTGTTTGTGGTCAGCATCTGTGATGTATGGATGAGAAATACTTTTTAATAAGACCCTGCTTATCACCTATGTCAATTCCACTAGATACCAAGATGTGATTCCTTTTTAGGTTAAGCTTTCTGGTGTCATGACTTTTCACTAAAGTTGGACTTGGAGCTGTAAACCAGGTGCCACTTTGCTTTCCAAGTCTCCATGGGATGGGATATGAATTTCATGGCATAGCTGCAGTTTTTCACTGCAACTGAGTAGCTTCATTTAATAATCATTTTGATTTTCCCTCTGTGTAACTTTTCCCTGAGAGGACGTTAGGCTCTTTGGGAAATGAACTCATTGTTTCAAATCATTAAGGTTCCAGTTAGTGCTCTGCAACTATAATTAATTAAACTATACTCAACTTTCCTAAAAATTAAATTTCCTGTATCCCGAGTGAATGTAAAGTTCACACTAAATAGAACAAGACATAAATACACCAAAACTTGGGTCTTTCTAAAGTCTCGCTTTACTTTTTTTTTTTTTTTTGCCTCTCAATCTGTCTTGATGGAGGTAGCTTGTGAGTGGGGATATGATGAAGCTGACATTTCATTTCTGCTTTTGTATTTTACAGATTTCTTCTATTTTTGCTAATCTAAATGTCTTATCTGGTAATAATATCTGAGAAGAGGATGATAGGCAGTAAAAGGAATAAGTATTCTTTATTTTAATTAAAATGCTAACATAAGGCATGATCATTGAGTGATTGCATTACAAAGCAGCTACTTGTTCTGCCATAGTTAAGTGTGATTTGATGCGTCCATTATGAGTCTCTATTCTCAGGGGTTTATATCTTGGCCAAAATAGTCCCTCCAGGCTGCAACTTGGCAGACATCTTAGCCTAATTATAGTCATCTTCCTTTTGGATTAAGGAAATGGAGTTATTACAGTGCCTTAAGCCTACCCACATCACTGTTTTCAAAGGTCTGTATTTATATTCATGTAAATTGTGGGCTCTTGATCATTTCAAATAAAAAGGCAACTTATCAAGAACCAAAGGACTTCTGTAGTACCTGTGAGCAATTTGATTCAGGCAGTTCATGGAGAGGGACTCATCCTTGCTCAAGCAGTTGAAGCAAAGAGTCAGGACGAACAGTGAGGTATGTGGGGATGTCAAGAGGCCAGGGCTGTGGGTTTTGCTGCCTTCAGCAAACAGGTGGGGTGCATCTCTTGTTCTCAAGTCAAGGGGCTACAACCACCATCACATTCCTCCCTTAACTTTCAGCTGTTCCCCTAGAATCGTCCTACTACACAGCTGAGCTCTGTTTTCCTCACTCATCTTTACCCATCAACAGGGGTGGAAAAAATCCAAGGGGTTTAGAGGCAATTAGGGCATCTTTAGTGTAATAGAAGAATTCCTCAGTCAGTGATCTTCTCTGAAGTGTCTCTTGTATTGTTCTCTTGGAGACCTTGTGATAAGGTTAGTGGCTTTACCAGGCTGCAAAGAACCAGGGAACGGACTTGTTTGCTTCCCCCAGATACAAGCGTATTACTTTGGCAGGAATCATTTGAAACATAGACTACTGTGGATAGTACTAAAATTTTCATCATATCTTAGGTGCAATGAGTGAGGTTTGACTTAAAATTCTCCATCTTACCTTTATATCCCCTGTTTGACATTCTTATAACTTGAGGCATGTCATATCCTCTTTCCAGTGTAAATATTGTAGGTGGTAGATAGAACAGTTTTGCAACACTTAGATAGCTTCCCTGACAAAAAGCATGATCTGTAATTTGCAAACTTTTGTGAAAAAAACCAATGAGGTGTCTGCAGTTTACAGCTTGGAATTCCCTGGGTTCTTGCTTGTAAATCTATCTAGATATATGCCATGAATATGTAATATGCAAACCCATGCTGAATGTAGCACTGCACAATATAAATAGGCTACACAGGCTTTTCGAAAAAGCAACAGGAGTTGGTAAAAAAAAATTCTACACTGTGCAGACCATTAAGGAGACTGCGGAATCAAAATGTTGAAGATGCTGGAAAGAAAATTTTGCTGAGTCAGTTCCTTCTAAGAGGTTGATGTGAATGAGTCACGTTGTGTGGAGGGAGAAGACACTCAGGCATACCCAGAGCTGTCAAGGATTTCATTTACCTTAGGCAGTCTGGTATTTGTATGAGTGTCATGAGCAAATAAAACATGTCAATGGTACATAAAAATGAAGCCTACAGCAATTAAATTAAAAACTAAAAACATTTTGAATAGTAGAACTGAATACATTTTAATTGAACATAATTCTGTGGAAGACTATTAAATTACCACCTTGGAACAGAAGCACAAACAATGTGATAATGAGCTATGGAACCAAAATTTAGAATAGATAAACTGAAAAAATTACAGGTACCCTAGTGTAGGAAATGCACAGTGCTGATGATATGAAAATATGAATTATTTATATCTTCTTTAAATGTAGAATGTAAATTTGCTTGGAATTAATTTCTGTTGGGAAATCACCGCACAGTAAACATAGCTGTCTCTTAGGTTAATATTTTTTTCCTCCAAAATATTATTATTGTATTATTATTGTTGTTATAATAATAATTGTTGTTATATGAGGAAGAAATAAGATGAAAAAATACTCAAAATTGAAAACTGCCAGATTATACTTACACTGGGAAACCACATCTTTTATTTGTAGGCAACATGTAATGTTACAAAGTAATTTTTCAATATTTTTCAACAAAGGATAGCCAAACTGGTGTTATGGGCTTAATTGTGCAATCAAAATTCTGTGCCAAAGCCCTAACCTGAAGCATGAGTGTGTTTAGAGAATGGGTCCTCGGGAAGTAAGTAAAGTTAAATGAGGACATGAAATGGAGGCGGCGTATTGCTTTCTCTGTCTCTGTGAGTATAGAGGAAAGGCCATGTAAAGACACAGCAAGAAGGTGGCCAGTTGCAAACCAGGAAGAGTGCCTTTGCCAGCAGTGAAACTGGCTTGCATCTGGATCTTGCACTTCTAGCCTTCGGAAATCTGAGAAATAAATATCTATTGTTTAAGCTGCCCAGTCTATGGTGCTATGTTATGCAACCTGGACAGACTATGACACTGAATAGAGTTTACTTTTGAATTTAAATTGAAAGACATTTTTATATTTACTCATGTTCTGTCTCAGTGGTAAAGAATCTGACTGCCAATGCAGGAGACGTAGGAGAAAAGGGTTAGGTTCCTGGGTCAGGAAGATTCCCTGGAGGAGGAAATGGCAACTCACTCCAGTATTCTTGCCTGAAAAATCCCATGGACAGAGAAACCTGGAAGGCTACAATCCATGGCATCACAAAGGTGGGACCTGACTGACCATGTGCTTGCCTGCGTGTGCACACGCGTGCCACACACACACACACACACACACACACACACCTGCTAAAGACCATAAAGACTTTTGTGCTTTCAACCCTCTGAACTGTGTGCACATGAATATCTGTGTGTACTTTTCCTTGGTTACTTCTGTTTATTGATTCACTGAATGCATATTTTTGTCTCTTCAGACCTGGAAAAAAATCTGTCTGAGGCTTGAGGGTTTGAGAAGGTCCACATTTAGCCAGCACCTGCCAATAAAAATATATCTTTTTAAAATACTGGAAAGTGACCTTTAAAATTGTATAGTGTAAAAATTAATTAAAAAAATAATAAAAAGAAATTCCATTAAAAAAATAAAATATATAAAAATAGATTAAAAAATAGATATAAAATATATAGTTAAAGTTTTTTCTAGTAGCCATTTTAAAATAAGGAAAAGACGGAATTGATTTTGATAATATATTCTTTTTAATGCAAGGTAGCCAATATAATTTCAACATGAAGTCAACATAAACATTATTGAGATATTTTACATTCCTTTATCTTGTTAAACTTTTAAACTCTGGTTTGAAAATTTTACATTTTCAGCACATCTTGTTTCAGGTTAATCACATTTTGGCTACTGATAACCACATCTTAGCTAGCGGCTAGTATATTGGACAGTGCAGGTTTGGACTGGTTTAAATTATTTTCTTATGCAAAAGCAACATGGAATAAGTCTACCATATTTATAAGAGAATATTTGAGAGATCAGCCAATAAATTCTTGAATCTTCTTAAATAGATACTCTCAAACTATCTGATGTAGTCTATGACTAAAAGGGAAAAGAAAATAATAGCATTTATCTCATAGAGTTACTGTGAGGATTTCATAAATTAATACATATGCAGTGTTTAGAATAAAGTTTTTCATCTCGTAAGCACTCCATAAGTGTTTGCTCTTTTTATTATAGATAGTTCCTGGGAATCAGGTACCACATTTCATACTTCTATTACTCTCTTGGCACTCAGCCTTGTACCAAATGCATCATAATCGTTTTAATAAATTGTTAATTAACTGATTCCCGGCTTCTTAATAGACTCTGATACCTGATGGTTATGGTAGTTCTGAGTGATGTGGGCAAACCTCACAGCGTTGTGTGGAGTTAAGCACACCAGTGCATCAGGCACCCTGGGTCCAACTGCTGAGTCTATCAGTTTTTAGCTATAATACCCTGGGCAAGTTATCAGCACAACTCCCTGAGTGAAGTTTTCTCATTTGTGTAATGGGCATATTTTAGCACAATGTCTGGCACCTGGTAAGAACTTCATAAATGCTAGCTATTATTATTCTCCTGTCATGTCTTCCTGAGGTCATGGGATCCGTGTCTGTGAGTATGGAATTAGGATAGAAGGTTGGTTCATAGAAATTCTGGCTTCTGGGATGGAGTAGGGAAAGCATGGACGTGAGACCCCTCCCCGGTTTGTGGTTTTGGGTCCTGGACCTCTGTCTTGACTAACATCTGCCTCCTTGCCTACCCTTCCCAGAGAACCTTCAAGTAACTGTAGAGCTCAGAGTTGTTTTTGCATGTAAGCAGCCAAGGATGGACATGACTGAGCGACTCCACTTTCACTTTTCACTTTCATGCATTGGAGAAGGAAATGGCAACCCTCTCCAGTGTTCTTGCCTGGAGAATCCCAGGGACGGAGGAACCTGGTAGGTTGGCATCTATGGGGTCGCACAAAGTTGGACACGACTGACGTGACTTAGTAGCAGCAGCAACAACAGCAGCCAAGAATCTCTCAGTGTCCAAGCTAGACAGCATCTTAGCTGCCGCACACCCCACCCCATTTCACAGGTGAGGAGACTGAATCCAGAAAAGGATAGCAATCAGTTTGGTCAAATCACACAGGTAATTCCTAGTAGAACCAGGACCAAGACCCAGATCTTCCAGCTGTCTATACACTGATCTTTACTAAACCTTAGCATTTCTAAATTGGGGTCAGAAGGCCTTTGTAAACTTTACCAAAGTAGCCATACCACACAACATATGTAAATCACACATGGGGAGATGCAGAAAACAGGAGGGGAGGGATCTGAATGAATGCATTTGATTAATTAATATAAATATGTAGTAATGCTTTTTCTTATACTCCCACTCAAGGCACTGAGAGCCAAACACTCTCTCAGTATTCAGGAGAATATGCGGGGTTTTTGTCAATAGCGAGGGGTTCACTGTCACTAAGAGCCGGTCAGATCTGTATGGTATCTGACCAGGCAGCCTCTCTGAACCACCCCGATGTCCAACTCCTCCCATCTCCTCTCAGCTTTACCTGGACCTTCTTCCACGAGGACTTCTTCTTTCCTCCACGCTCAACTTCTGAACCTTCTTCCAACTCAACAACCTCTTATCCATGCCATGTCCTTGCACCTAACTTTCCCTCTGCTTGGAACAGTCTTACCACTTCCCTCTCCTGCCACCCAACAGCTCTCTTCAGCTTCTCTTCGTAGTATATGAACTCGGATACCAGCTCCTCCCTGAATTCTGAATGCTCTGAGCTCCTCCAGCATCTCATTTTGACTTGTCATGTTACCATAAGATGTGTGTTCTGTCTCTCTTCTCTGCCAACAGTGGGCTCATTCTGGCCAGGGACTTGTCTTACTCACTTCCGTATCCCCATCTCCTAACACATGGCCTGACACAATAATAAGTGCTTATGCAGACTGGTTTGATAGATGAGTTAGCAACCCTGCCCACATCTGACCGCCATTCGTACCATTATAGCTCCAGAGCACTTTCCCTTCTGTGTTTAGAGTCTGGAGCTCAATTAGGTTTTCAAGTGTAAATTCCATCTTTTAATTATGAACTGTAGAAAAATACATGTGTGAATGTGGGTGTATTTTTAACCTTGGATGCCTGCATTCTCTCTACCTTTGCCTGTTTTGGAAATCATTGCCTTCCTTGTGATCACATCTCTCTCCCAGTAAATGGACATGAAAGTGAAGACGTGAATATTTTTATCTGACATTATTTTGGAGCGTTGCTTTCCTGTTTGCTGCTGTTTCCTTTTCATGGACCATTAGCAGCTTCCAAAGGCAATATCCTTTCACTGTCACACTATGCCATGGGGGGCCATTTCAACAACTTCAGACTAGGGCATTAAGTGCAATTCTGGATGAGAGTCAGCACATAACCAAATAAAAATAATAAAGGGAAAGCTTGTAGGAGCCATTTGGAACGCTGTCCCGTGCTGAATTCATTTGCAGCCTTGCAGAAACCTACCCATCACCAGTGATCAGCCCCGAGCCCGACCGTACCTTATTTAATTGTAAAGTATTTCATATCCTCAGAAACAGCCCTGCTAATTTGCTTTTCCTTTTTTGGAGATTGTCTTAGTGGAATGCTGAGATTCTAATCAGTGGGAGAAGAAGAAAACACAGGTTTTGATTTCAGCAAGCAAAAAAAAAAAAAGCACTTCTTGTAGCTTTTCTTTACCCCTTAAAGTGAGCATTTAAGAAGCTTCTTTGGAAATTTGTCTGAAATAGGTGCTTAGCGCAGGGGAGAAGGAGGCAGAAAAGTGAAGTGAATTAACCTCAAGTGCCTAATCCAGCACAAGCCACTGCCACCCCCAGTCTTCACATGTTTCAGAAAGGAACCGGGGAAAACCAAGCATGGGAAGTCATCTCCAAGTCAGTATCCCTGATATTCAACCAGCTGAGAGTCCACTGAGTCAAGGGGAAGTCTTAAGTCTTGTATGATCAGGGAAGACTAGCCTCACTTTCCTGACATCACCTCCACTGGGGAAGGTAGGTTGACATTGATTCCCACATATTCATCACTAAAAATTCTGACTTAGTCAACCTGGGGTAAGCAATGTGAATCCATATGATCAGGCAAGTTAGAAAACTCTGACTTTATTTATTTATCTATCCATTCTCTAAATTTCAAATATAAATTTATTTATTTTATTGGAGGTTAATTACTTTATTGTAATTACAATATTGTATTTGTTTTGTTATTTGATAATTATTGTATTACAATAATTACAATATTGTATTGGTTTTGCCATACATCAACAAGAATCCACCACAGGTATACAAGTGTTCCGCATCCTGAACCCCCCTCCCCACTCCCTCCCTGTACCATCCCTCTGGGTCGTCTCAGTGCACCAGCCCCAAGCATCTAGTATCATGCATCGAACCTGGACTGGCAACTCATTTCATATATGATATTATATATGTTTCAATGCCATTCTCCCAAATCATCCCACCCTCGCCCTCTCCCACAGAGGTCAAAAGACTGTTCTATACATCTGTGTCTCTTTTGCTGTCTCATATACAGGGTTATCGTTACCATCTTTCTAAATTCCATATGTATGTGTTAGTATACTGTATTGGTGTTTTTATTTCTGGCTTACTTCACTCTGTATAATAGGCTCCAGTTTCATCCACCTCATTAGAACGGATTCAAATGTATTCTTTTAACTTCCAGTTGATAACCAGTTTTGCACAAGGTAACTATAGGATACAGCAGAAATAAGCATGGAATCTGCCCTGCAGGAGTTTATAGTCTAGAAGAGTTTGTGGTACTTTAGAAAGCTGGCAGTTCTTCCTTTTGTGTTCTGCTTTTCTACAATTTGGTGCTGCAGATGAATCAGCACTAGTGGTCAATTCAATTATCATTTAGTCAAGAAACGCTCATGCAGTGTTTGTGCAAGATACTACACCATTCCTGGGGCCTGAAATGGTCATATCTCAGAGCCAGCCCTTCAGTTAAGCCTTCCTGAGGACAGAGAGGTCCCATGAGTCTGCAGAACAAGATAACACAGTTATGAAAATCACAGCTGGACTTCCCTGGTGGTCCAGTGGTTAAGAACCCACCTGCTAACGCAGGGAACACCGGTTGGATCCCTGGTCCAGGAAGATCCCACATGCCGTGGGGGATCTAAGCCCATATGCCCGAACTACTGAGCCTGTGCACACTACAGCTGGTGCTGGGCAATAAGAGAAGCCACATCAATGAGAGGCCCAGGAAGCAACTAAAGTGTCCCCACTCGCTGTAACTAGAGAAAGCCTGTGTGCAGCAATGAAGACTTAGTGCGTCCAAAAGTTAACTGAATCATAGCTGACATTTATCACGTGCTTATTATTAGCTGAGCTTGGTAACTTTCCTCTAGGGTCCTTTCGTTAAGCACTTTGTTTACTTTGTTCATTGTTATATCCCCAGCTTTCAGGACAGGTCCTGGCACATGACAACTGTTCAATAAACAGCTTCCCTAGTGGCTCAGGTGGTAAAGAATCTGCCTGTACTGCAGAAGGTCTGGGTTCAGTTCCTGGGTCAGGAAGATTCCCTGGAGAAGGGAATGGAAATCCATTCCAGTATCCTTGATTGGAGAATAGAGGAGAATAGAGGAGCCTAGTGGGCTATATAGTCTATGGGGTTGCAAAGAGTTGGACATGAGTGAGTGACTAACACACATTATTCTGCATTCCCTGGTGGCTTAGATGGTAAAGCATCTGTCTACAATGTGGGAGACCTGGGTTTGATCCCTGGGTCGGGAAGATTCCCTGGAGAAGGAAATGGCAACCCACTCCAGTACTCTTGCCTAGAAAATCCCATGGTCAGAGGAGCCTGGTCCATGGGGTTGCAAAGAGTTGGACACACATTATTAGTTTATCTAATTTTAAGACAGATATCTGAACTACATGTCAAATACTCTAGATACGCTAAAAATCTTGGAGGGAGTCCACAGAATCAATATTTTTATCAAGCTATTTGAGAGATTCTTAGATTGGGAAAGTAGAAATTCAGGACCAATGGATATTTCAGTCCCCCAGCTAGCATGGTAGTTCAATGTTTTTTCACTTTTATTTGAAGACAAAGATTCATCACTTACGGTGCCCCCTATCATAATCCACGCTGCTGCTAATTTGCTTCAGTCATGTCTGATTCTGTGTGACCCCATAGACAGTAGTCCATCAGGCTCCTCTGTCCCTGGGATTCTCCAGGCAAGAACACTGGAGTGGGTTGCCATTTCCTTCTCCAATGCAGGAAAGTGAAAAGTGAAAGTGAAGTCACTCAGTCGTGTCCCACTCTTAGCAACGCCATGGACTGCAACCTACCAGGCTCCTCCATCCATGGGATTTTCCAGGCAAGAGTACTGGAGTGGGGTGCCATTGCCTTCTCTGATCATAATCCATACCAAAGTCTAATTACTTCAATTATTGAAAAGTTTTTCCTCATGACTAATTGAATCTTATCTTTGTTTCACTTTTACCCACTGTCCATATTTCCTCTCTAGGAAAAGGACTATGCCCACAACATTCAGCTGTCGATCATGGGACATAATAAAGATTTAAGGTCATACTATGATAAAGAGACAAGGGCAGTGTTAAATCCATGGCCTGATCCTGTATGAGAGGCTTAGGAAACGACACTGTGCTCTGTGTTTAGGTGGAACATGGACACAAGTCCCATAAACTTAGATTTGAAACTTGACTCTTTAACATACTAGTCCAATCAATGACCTTACTTAGATTCTCTGAACATCAGTTATACCATGGATGACATGGGAATAACAAAATATCATATCATTGTGAGTATAAAATATGATAGCTAACAAGGACAAAAATAATTCCTACATATAACAAAATAATACAAATATAAAAATTGTGCCTCATCTCTTGGATGTACCTATTATGTGCTGGACAGTTTTCCTCTAAGCTCCTATGAACTGTTTTGTTTTGTTCATTCCTGTATCTCCTGCACCTAGGACAGTGTTGGACACAAAGTAACTACTTGATAAATATTTGTCAAATAAATGAACCCATTATTATGAGTTCAATCTTACCTAGGCTTCCCTGGTAGCTCAGAGGTTAAAGCGTCTGCCTCCAGTGCAGGAGACCCGGGTTAGATCCCTGAGTCGGGAAGATCCCCTGGAGAAGGAAATGGTAACCCACTCCAGTACTCTTGCTTGGAGAATCCCATGAACAGAGGAGCCTGGCAGGCTATAGTCCATGGGGTCGCAAAGAATCGGACATGACTGAGCAACTTCACTTCACTTCAATCTTACCTAACCTTCAAAGCAGCTCTCTGAGCTAAATGTTACCAGTAACCCTATTTTGTGCTTTCCTGGTGGCTCAGTAGTAAAGAATCCACCTCCAATGCAGAAGACATAAGAGACATGGGTTTGATCCCTGGGTCAGGAAGATCCCCTGGAGGAGGAATGGCAACCCACTCCAGTATTCTTGCGTGGAGAATCCTATGGACAGAAGAGCCTAGAGGGCTACAGTCCATGGGGTTGGACACTACTTAGCGGCTGAGCACACAAGCAACCACCATATTTTACACATGAGAAAAAACTGAGAGTTAGTAAGATTAAGTTACTTGCTCACCCAGGAGGTGAAGGAACAGTGGTCCAACCCCAGACATGTTCCTTGTGCCACCTACCAACTAGCTGTTTCAAGTTTTTGCCATTTATTGATTGTTAATAAATATAGCTCTAGATCTGTATCCTTATGTGTGATGATATTTGCTGGAAAGAGACTGTGTGGACCTGGCTGTGATATGTGATCTCAGTCCTGTCAAGACTCCATCCTGTGGATGAATGCATGGGAGGCTAGGAGCACTGGGTCAGGGTAGCATTCCTTTTGTCCAGCATCTGGTTGCCTCGCTGCCTGCTTTGTGAAAGACCATGCTCTCCCCAGAGTCTTTGGTTGTCTTTTCCTCCCACTGAATAGTCACCGGGAAAAGCGAGAACTCTAAAACTGCTGGACTGAAAATGAAATATGCAATGGCTTCGGGCTACATTTTCCCTTTCTGGGAAGCACCGCCATGATAATTGTTTCTACAAAAGGAAACTACAACTCTGGAAAAAAAAAAAAAAATTCAAACCCTCTGTTTGCTTGAACCTATCATAAACCATTGCTGGTAATTATAGAAGCTGATTGTGAGACCGTTTAGTTTAACTTAATTGGCAATTTTTTTAAGCTGCAACACAATAAAAATAGTGAAGAACGAGTCAGGTTCTAGAGATGGAACATTTAGCTTTGGTGAAATGTCAAAGATCTGCACAGGCTGCCAAAGGTGTGGGAATATAACTCTCTGCTGTCAGCTCTGTTATTTAAATCTTTGTTACTCGGGTTTTACATTCCATTTGCTGAGTGCAGAGACTAATGTGGACTTTTATCCTGTTGTGGCTAAACAGGTCTTTAAATGGCTATGGGAAGAAGTGTGCCCTGTAAACTAGTTTAGAAAATTGAGACTCCTGTGTCTGGAAGAGATGGCTTCAGTTCAGTTCAGTTCAGTTCAGTCGCTCAGTCGTGTCCAACTCTTTGCGACCCCGTGAATCACAGCACACCAGGCCTCCCTGTCCATCACCAACTCCCGGACTTCACTCAGACTCACATCCATCGAGTCCATGATGCCATCCAGCCATCTCATCCTCTGTCATCCCCTTCTCCTCCTGCCCCCAATCCCTCCCAGCATCAGAGTATTTTCCAATGACTCAGCTCTTCGCATGAGATAGCCAAAGTACTGGAGTTTCAGCTTTAGCGTTATTCCTTCCAAAGAAATCCCAGGGCTGATCTCCTTCAGAATGGATGGGCTGGATCTCCTTGCAGTCCAAGGGACTCTCAAGAGTCTTCTCCAACACCACACTTCAAAAGCATCAATTCTTCAGTGCTCAGCTTTCTTCACAGTCCAACTCTCACATCCATATATGACCACTGGAAAAACCACAGCCTTGACTAGACGGACCTTTGTTGGCAAAGTAATGTCTCTGCTTTTCAACATGCTATCTAGGTTGGTCATAACTTTTCTTCCAAGGAGTAAGCTTATGCAAGACCAACTAGAAATGTCCCATTAAAATTTAAGTATAGTGGCCTTTTTGAGGGTTTGTTTTGCTTGATTAAAAGGATGGTTAAATCTTTACCTCTTTTTCCATCATTAGGGATAGTCTCATCTTTGTCTCCCTTCCCTTGGTCTTCTCCAGCATCATGTTCATCATATCATCTCATTTTGCTGTCATCACCATCATCATCATCATCATCAGGTTGTCTTAATATAATGGTGATAACAGCTACCCACTAGCTATGATCACTTCCACAGGCCGAATGCAAGGCCAAGTCCTTTCTGTAGATCATCTTGTTTAGTCTTCACAACAACAATTTAAAAAGCCATCCATTAGAAAGTGATAGAGCTTAGACTCATACTCACACCTGTCTGGTACTATGGTATGTGATTTTTATCCAAAATGTTATTCTGTTGATTTTAGAATTTTGTGTAAAACTAGGCTCCCATCCCTGGAAGCTCAGCCCAGTTCTATAAGAAAGGCAGGAAATAGAGCAAAACTCCTGGGCCACCATCCAGGGAGGCTTGAAATTGGTTTTATTACCAATAGAGCTGGGAGCTGCTGCACTTGATATGTCAGCAAATTTGGAAAGCTCAGCAATGGTCACAGGACTGGAAAAAGTCAGTGTTTTTCCAATCCCAAAGAAGGGAAGTGCAAAAGAGTGTACAAACTATCATACAATTGTGCTCATTTCATATGCTGGTAAGGTTCTGCTCAAAATCCTTCAAGTCAGGCTTCAGCAGGACCTGAACCAAGAACTT
This sequence comes from Nanger dama, assembly GCA_917880005.1. Classification (NCBI taxonomy): domain Eukaryota; kingdom Metazoa; phylum Chordata; class Mammalia; order Artiodactyla; family Bovidae; genus Nanger; species Nanger dama. Next base: position 32,908,944 of record CAKJTW010000022.1, read on the forward strand.
GCAGATATACAAGCTGAAGAGAGAAAAGGCAGAGGAATCAGAGATCAAATTGTCAGCATTCACTGGATCATTGAGAAAGCAAGGGAATTTCAGTAAAACACCTACTTTTGCTTCATTGAAAGACTATGCGAGAGCCTTTGACTGTGTGGATCACAACAAACCGTGGATAATTCTTAAAGAGATGGAAATAATAAAGTGCCTTTCCTGTCTCCTGAGAAACCTGTATGTCACTTAAGAAGCAACAGTTTGAGTCTTATATGGAACAACTGACTGATTCAAAACTGGAAAAGGAATACAACAAGGCTGTATGTTGTCACCCTATTTATTTAACTTCTGTGCAGAGTACATCATGTGAAATACCAGTCTGGATAAATAAAAACTGGACTCAAGATTTCCAGGAGAAATAGCAACTTCAGATATGCAAATAATACCATGCTAATGGTAGAAAGTGAAGAGGAGCTAAAGAGCCTTTTGATGAAGGTGAAAGAAGAGAATGAAAAAGCTGTCTTAAAACCCAACATTCAAAAAACTAAGATCATGGCATCTGGTTCCATCACTTCTTGGCAAATAGAAGGGGAAAAATTGGAAACAGTGATAGATTTTATTTTCTTAGGTTCAAATATCACTGAGAACAGTGACTGCAGCCATGAAATTAAGAGACATTTGCTCCTTGGAAGGAAAGCTGTGACAAACTTAGACAATGTATTAAAAAGCAGAGACATCACTTTGCTGACTAGGTTCCATATAGTCAAAGTTATGTTTTTTTCCGGTAATCATGTACAGATGTGAGAACTGGACCATAAAGAAGTTTGAGCACCGAAGAATTGATGCTTTTGAACTGTGGTGCTGGAGAAGACTCTTGAGAGTCCCTTGGACTGCAGGGAGATCAATGCAATCAATCCTAAAGGAAATCAATCCTGAATAGTCATTGGAAGGACTGATGCTGAAGCTGAAGCTCCAATATTTTGGCCACCTGATGCAAAGAGCTGACTCATTAGAAATTACCCTGATGCTGGGAAATATTGAGGGCAGGAGAAGAAGGGGGCAGCAGATGAGATGATTGGATGGTATCATCAACTTAATGGACTTGAGTCTGAGCAAACTGGGAGATAGTGAAGGACAGGGAAGCCTGGCATGCTGCAGTCCATGGGGTCGCAAAGAGCTGGATAGGACTTAATGACTGAATGGCAAAAACCAACAGAACTGGATCTATCATGTCAAAGATGAACCCTGGGGGCCAGTGTCCCGTCCAGGTGGCAGTCTTCCCTGAGAAATAACCCTTCCCCAACAGCTCCTCCTCCAGGGTTTGGGGAGTTCATCTCTTTTCCTGATCCAGCCTGCAAAGTCCCCACTAGGCTTGGAGCTCTTCTCTGAATGTCACCTTCTATCTGTGGCTCAAGAAACTCCTCTCTGCTCTTATCAGTCCCCTTCCTCTAGGGACTGAATGACTGATCCTTGACCATGGAGTGCACGGTGAGGCTAGGTCCTAAGATGCTTTGGTAACTTTCTTTTAAATGAAAATCTTAGTGATGGTGATGATTGTAGTAATTTACTTAGTGCTATTTTCCAGTACTATTCTAAATGCTTTTATGTGTACTAACGGTCCTCACAGTACCCTAGGAGGTAAGTTTATTGTTTTCCCCATTTTCCAGATGAAGAAATAAGGTAGAGAACAGTTTATGGCTTACCTAAGCCAGGACACCAAAAGTCTATAAGCTTAGTCACGCTGCTATGCTGTGACATCAAAATAGTGCTATACATGATTTAAAGAACCAAGCTTTTAAATTGCTTCAGAGAAACACAGCAGCTTCCAGGTAAACTGATTCATGAAAAAATACTGTGGCTTCCAACTTTTTAACATATAGATTAAAAACCAAAAAAAATTACTTATACAGCTAGTCTAGTTTGATTCCATCTATATTACCTTCCCTTCCTCTCTCTTTTCTCCTTCTTACTCTTCATAGATTCATTGGTAGTGTGTATCTTCTCATTCACGTTTACATGTTTCCCACACGGAATGTGAGCCTATGGACTTCCCAGGTGAAGTGAAAGTCACTCAGTCATGTCCGACTCTTTGCGACCCCATGGACTATACAGTCCATGGAATTCTCCAGGCCAGAATACTGGAGTGGGTAGCTTTTCCCTTCTCCAGAGGATCGTCCCAACCCAGGGATCGAAGCCAGGTCTCCGCATTGCAAGTGGATTCTTGACCAGCTGAACCACAAGGGAAGCCCAAGAATACTGGAGTGGGTAGCTTATCCCTTCTCCAGTGGTTCTTTCTGACCTAGGAATCAAACTGGGGTCTCCTGCATTGCAGGTGAATTCTTTACCAACTGAGATATCAGGGAAGCCCTGATATATTTATCATATTTAAAAGAATTCAGTGCTTTTTGACTTAGAAAATGCCACTTTAAACACAGATACAGGCTTAGATTCATTATTTTAGAAATAAATCCATTCCCATTCTATTAGACTATTATGTAAGAGTAAAATTTATTTTCTGTGTAAGAGTAAGTAGAGTCACATTTCTTATATCCTCAGAATTGAAATTACAAGTAAATTTGGATGTGCAGTTGTGGAGTGATGAAAGATTACCTGCTCTAGAAAGCCTGGGTTCTGAGAATAACAGGGATAATCCTGAGTAATAATACTGTTTGATTTCATGACTACTTAACCTTGTTTTTACCCATCCTCTGAAAATGTGTCGAATAGTGTATTTCCTATTTAAGTTAATGAAATGTTTTCTTTTGAGGAAAGTTATGTCTTCCTTTGTAATAATCAGAGACAGTGCTGAAAGTCCATGTCTTACAATACAGGGGCTTCAAATTCAAATGGACACTGAGGTAGTTAAAACACAAGTGAAGTGGAGTTGCATTTTCTTTAAAACACATTGGGATAGCTTTTAGTTTTACAAAGAAAGATAATTTTTCATTAAATACGTGTTTATCATTTTTGATGAAGACCCTCTTCTTTTAGCAGAGAAATAGTATAATGATAAATGGCATATATTGTGTGGCCTTAGGTCACGGAGACAGTAGGGGATGGTGAGGGCTATTGTGGGGTTCAAATTTCACCATGTGGAAATCAGACCCAAGATTCCCAGGTCTTGTGAATTTGCAAGAGAAACCACGAGCCTGTTTTTTTTAAATGTTGAAGTATCCTACATTTTATTTATTTAAACAATTTTTAAAATTAATTTTTATTGAAGTGCAGTTACTTTACAATATGGTGTTAGTTTCTACTGTACAATGAGGTGAATCAGCTATACATATATAGCCCCCTCCCTTTTGGATTTCCTTCCCATTTAGGTCACCACAGAGCACTGAGTAGAGTTTCCTGTGCTAAATAGTAGGTTCCCATTAGTTATCTGTTTTATGCACAGTATCAGTGTATGCATGTCAATCCCAATCTCCTAATTCATCCCACCCCCACTTTCCCCCTTAGTGTTCTTACATTTGTTCTCTACATTGTGTCTCTATTTCTGCCTTGCAAATAAGGTCGTCTATATCATTTTTCTAGATTCTACTATATGCATTAAGATGTGATACTTGTTTTTCTGACTTACTTCATTCTGTATGACAGTCCCCAAGTCCATCTGCATCTCTGCCAGTGACCTGATTTTGTTTCTTTTTTGTGGCTGAGTAATATCCCATTGTAAATATGTACCTCATCTTGTTTATCCATTCCTCTGTTGATGGACAGAAAGTCCTACCTTTTAAAATAGATCTTTTAAGAAATAATTTACAGAACAAGTGAGACATGAATGCCAACCAGATCCAGGAGGATCACAAGTAGTTTGCAAATTGCTGCTTAGAAAAAAAACAACACAGAAAGTTAAGGGAAAGCAGTTTCAGTGAGATGTTTGATATGAAGACTAGCTCTTTCCTGGAATGAATTGTTATCCCAAAAGGTAATGTAAGTTGCTCAGTGAGTGTGTAGACAGTAGGGTATCAGAAATCTGTTTGGTTGAATGAGACATGATAAAAAAGTACATAACATTTTTGTGATGGAATGTTGAGAGTTGAAGGCCTGTGCTTGGAACAAGTAGGGAAGAAAGCAGCCTGGAAGCCACCATACCAGGTGGCAAAGGGCAGCTTGGTTCCATCACTGAGACTGAAGGGGGCTCCCCGATAAAACATCAGGGCACAAAATGGGATGATACAGTCTAGCTGAAGCATACCAGGTCTCTGTGAGGCAGAGACCAGCCAAGATGAACTCCTTTTAAAGGTGATTTTTCTAATATCAGCAAGTGTTAAACAAGGCATTTTTGTTTAGGATAGTTCATGCAAAGGTTGGCTTAAAAACAAATCAGCATTTCCGAAGGCTTTTTTGCCTTCCACCATCTCCCCAGGAATTGCCATTCTCACCTTCCCTGCTGGTGATGCATCCCACTTTTCCATTCTCCCTAAAGAAGTATATGAGAAGACTCCTTAAACTCACGATGGTCTCACCATTCTGGGTCCTGGCCCACAAAGCTCATTTTGGCCAAGCATTTTTATGTACTTGTAGATGAAAAGGAGCAAACACCCTGCACTCACAGTCAGTCAGTTCATAGTGCTACATGAATTTATTTGAGGTTTTCTTCTAGCAAGGACTTTCCCCATGTGAGAAAAAAAGAAAAGGAAATTTGTATTCACACTGCTTTGTCGAGTTTTAAAATGTGTTTTAGGGGGATACAATTCAAACACTAAAATAATCCATTTCATGCATATTAATTGATTTTTACATGAAAACAATTCCCATTTGCATGAGAGCTTTGGCAAGTTTTGAGTCTGGGGAAGATATTATAAACAGTAGTAGGGAAAAATAAAACCAAACATTGCATTAAGTTGGCAAGAGCTTAGGGAAACAAGTGCACTTATACTAGTCTTCCTTGGTGTCAGTGGCAATAAGTCCATGGATCTTCCTGGCTCCTGGCTGGCTCCTATCACTCTCTATCCAGTCTCAAGTTTGTGGTTCCTTGGATTTGAATCCTGAGCATTTTCTGCTCTCCAGTGACTGTCTTTCTTTAAATGAATTCATTCTCTCCTGTGGATTTAAGAACTTTGTGTTACTGTCTCTCAAATTTGCTTCTTCAGGCCAGATACTCCTTTGGTTTCCATCTCATTCACATTCCCCTTTGATATCCCAGTGACACAGGACACTCATCTCCAAATGATCTAGATAAAAAAATATTTATTGGCTCACATATCACACTGAAACAAAAGTAGGTGGCCACAGTCAGATTAATCCAGAAGCTGTGGATTTTGTCTGCACTTTTCTTGTCTCTCCTCTCCCCCACCAGGCTGGTTTTGTCTTTCAGCTGGTAGTGAGCTAGCTCCCGCAGTTTTGGACCTTGGGTTCTCACTTTGCCATGCCCAAAAGAAGAGCGAAGGATGCTTCCTGGATCCACTCATAAGAATGAGAAAGCTTCTCTCTCCAAAATCCCCAGAAAGGCCTTTTTGAGTTTTCTTGTTTCAAACTGGGATATGCCCATTACTATACCTGCCCTTCCTGGTTTAGCCAACAGGGTTCCCAAAGGGCCTGATTTGTGAATCCTTGAAGTTTCTAGGATTTCATACAGAGGACAAGCCCAGAGAGTGAATCTTGTGGGCACCCATTTGCAGGTATAAATAGATAGAACATTCAGATACTGTCTGTTAGCTATATTACTTGTTAAGTGGAGTGTGTACAGATATGTCTGCTGCATTGATAATTACTGTGAGTCTGGAGACCTTGCCATTTTTGTTCACTACTATACCCCCATTTCTTAGCCCAGTGGTTCTCCAATTTAGCAGACATCAGAATGACCAAGATGATTTATTGAAGCAAAGACTGCTGAGCCACTTCCAGAGTCTTTGATTCAGTAGGCGCGGCATGGACCTGAGAATTTGTAGTTCTAACAAGTTTCCAGATGATCCTTCTTAAATTAGCCAAGATCCAAAGATCACACTAAAAAAAACACTGACCCAGTATATGTGAAGAAAGGAATTTATGCAATCAATTAGTCGACAAATACTTAGAGGGTGTGCTGGGGTCAAGTGCAATACAAGTCAGATACCATCTTGGCCCTCAGGAAGGAACATTCAAGTGAGGGAGAAAAAAGTAGAAAAAGGTCAGGGTACTCAAAGTGGGAAACTAAAGAAAAGGGAAGAGAGACTACACAGATGTGAACAGGGATCTTAAAACCACAGGGATGTGAGGCACCCAGGAAAGAGCAAACGCTGGCAGCCTTTGTACCGCTGGGCCTGGCAGGGCAGGGAGGGGAGCTGTCACAGAGACAGTGGCCACTCTGGACCCGGGAGAAGGGCAGCCTGGCAGGAACTGTAGTCTCAGGTAGAGGACCCCAGGGATGGCTACACTGGAGCCCTGCAGGGATGGGTGATGGGGCAGAGTCTCCCCTCTTTTCCTCCCTATCCTTCAGTATCCTCAGTAATTCCCATGTAAGATTTCCAGATAAAATATAGGACACCCTGCTAAATTTGAATTATAGATAAAAAATGAATTTCTTTTTAGTATAAGTGCAATGGTAGAAGGTGTTTCTATTATTATTCTTTGTTACCTGAAATTCTAATTGGGTGTGCTGTGTTGTTATTGTTATTAAACCGGCTACCCTATCTCCATGTGAAAACTTAACTAGAAGTCAGAAAGCAGGGGTAGTGAGAGTTGCAGTCCATAAAATTTTCAGGGCATGGAGTCAGGAACTGACAGGGGATCTGGAGTTAAAGGAGAGATTCTGAAAAATCAGAAAATGATCACGTTTGCATGATCTTGCAGAGAGAGAGAGAGAACTGATAATGTAGGAGAGATGGAACACATCTGTGAGAAGGCTTAGAGAGGATCATGGACTTGTTATCCATAGTGACAAGACTAAAAGCAGTATATGTGGGCACAGAATCTTAACAATGGCTATCAAGCTCTACAAGATCTCCTCAAACCTCCTATCATTTTCTCATCTTATACTACTTTCCCCCCTACCATTCCTGCTCCAAAACCATTTGCCTCCTTACCATTTTTTTTTAATATAGTTTGATAAGAAGGAATGTTAAAAAAAAATTACTCTGGATGCTCACTTGTAGTTACCTGGACAACAAATTAATTGGAGCTCTCCTGGACTTCCCTGATGGCTCAGCAGTGAAAGAATTGGCCTGCAGTAGAGGAGATGCAGGAGACATGGGTTCAGTCCCTGGCTGGAGATCCCCTGGAGAAGGAAATGGCAACCCACACCAGTATTCTTGCCTGAAAAATCCCATGGACAGAGGAGCCTGGGGGGCTACAATCCAACAGGTTACAAAGAGTCAGACGCAACTGAGCACACAAGTTCCTGGGCAGGAGATTCTGTCTCAACACTTGCTTCACATGGACTAATGGCTTCCTTCCCCTGGCAGGAGGGGGTAAAATTTCTCCTGGAATCCAAGATGCCCAGATTTTTTCAATAAACACCGGGGACTTCAAATTCCAACTGTCTCACTCCAAGCACTATTTCTTGTCCCACTAAGAAGGTCACTCTCAAAGGTTGGAGAAATGGGATCAGAGGGAATCATATGAGGGTAGGTTTTGGAGAATGGGTTGATAGGGCTTACTGATGTATTAGATTTGGTAGTTAAAGGAGAGAGGAGCCCAGGGTAACACTCACTGTGAATGGTGGGGATGGACTTGCCAGTTACTGGACCAGGAAAGGCTCCTGGAAAAGCAGGTGGGGATGGGTTAGGAGGAAAATCAAGAGTTTGGGCATGTGTTTGAATATCTGTCATATATCTAAGTGCAATTGTCATGTGATCACTTAAATATACTAGGTTCAATTTTTAGGGAAAGGTCATGATGGAAATATAAATTTGGGTGTTTTATATCATTTTCAAAACCAAGGGGCTGTTTTAATTCATATAGGGAAATACATATTAGTAGTGAAAAGAAGGGAGAGTCAGAAAGAGGTCCTATGACTCTCCAGCATTTGCAGGTCAATCAAAAGAGAAAAAGAAACAAATGGATTGAGAAGGAATAGTCAGTGAAGAAGGAAAATACAAACAGAAGCATGTGAAATCTTGAATATATAGAAAAAAAAAGTGAGAATGCAGCACGAGTTATTATTAATTTCAGAGGGAAAATGGCAATATGTGCATCTTAAAGATAATCACACTTTTTATTAAGTAATTCAACTTACAAAAATAGTCTATAAAATTCTAAAAACTATGAAATAAGATTTATACACTAGAAATTTTCACTGAAGCATTATTTTATAATAGCCAAAATTATGTAGAACATAAATGTCCAAAAATAAGACATTAGTTAAATAGATTGTGATACAGCCATACAATCGAAACTTATGCATCCATTAAATTGTGTCTATGAAGAGATTTTAATGAGCTGAAAAAATGCTTATAAGATGACATAATGTTGAGTGAAAAAATAGCATACAAAATTTTATGTGTAATACATTTCTATTATTTAATCATACATGTTGCTGTTCATGTACTAAGTCGTGTCCGACTCTTGTGACCCCATGGACTGCAGCACATCCAGCTTCCCTGTCCTTCACCATCTCCTGAATTTGCTCACGCTCATGTCCATTGAGTCAATGATGCCATCCAACCATCTTATCTCCTGTTGCCCCCTTCTCATCCTGCCCTTAATCTTTCCTAGAATAAGGGTCTTTTCCAATGAGTCAGCTTTTTTGCATCAGGTGGCCAAAGTACTGGAGTTTCACCTTCAGCATCAGTCCTTCCAATGAATATTCAGGACTGATTTCCTTTAGGATTCAGTGATTTGATCTCCTTGCTGTCCAAAGGATGCTCAAGAGTCTCCTCTAGTACCACAGGTCAAAAGCATCAGTTCTTCAGCACTCAGCCTTCTTTATGGTCCAACTCTCAAATCCATACATGACTACTGGAAAACCATAACTTTGTTTATGTTCACCTTTGTCAGCAAAGTGATGTCTCTGCTTTTTAATAGCTGTCTAGGATTGTTATAACTTTTCTTCCAGGGCAAGCATCTTTTAATTTCACGGCTGTAGTCACCATCTGCAGTGATTTTGGAGCCTAAGAAAGTAAAATCTGTTACTGTTTCCACTTTTTCCTATTTTTGCCATGAAAGATCATGGCATCTGGTCCCATCACTTCATGGGAAATAGATGGGGAAACAGTGGAAACAGTGTCAGACTTTATTTTGGGGGCTCCAAAATCACTGCAGATGGTGACTGCAGCCATGAAATTAAAAGACGCTTACTCCTTAGAAGAAAAGTTATGACCAGCCTAGATAGCATATTCAAAAGCAGAGACATTACTTTGCCGACTAAGGTCTGTCTAGTCAAGGCTATGATTTTTCCACTGGTCATGTATGGATGTGAGAGTTGGACTGTGAAGAAGGCTGAGCGCCAAAGAACTGATGCTTTTGAACTGTGGTGTTGGAGAAGACTCTTGAGAGTCCCTTGGACTGCAAGGAGATCCAACCAGTCCATTCTGAAGATCAACCCTGGGATTTCTTTGGAAGGAATGATGCTAAAACTGAAACTCCAGTACTTTGGCCACCTCATGAGAAGAGTTGACTCATTGGAAAAGACTCTGATGCTGGGAAGGATTGGGGGCAGGAGGAGAAGGGGACGACAGAGGATGAGATGGCTGGATGGGATCACGGACTCGATGAACGTGAGTCTGAGTGAACTCTGGGAGATGGAGATGGACAGGGAGGCCTGGCGTGCTGCGATTCATGGGGTCGCAAAGAGTCGGACACAACTGAGCAACTGAACTGAACTGAACCATTCATACTCATTGAAAAGTGCTGGAAAGAAATCTTAACAGTTAATATAACCTGTAGATTATAGTATTGCTACTGCTAAGTCATTTCAGTCATGTCTGACTCTGTGCGACCCTGTAGACAGCAGCCCAACAGGCTCCCCCGTCCCTGGGATTCTCCAGGCAAGAACACTGGAGTGGGTTGCCGTTTCCTTCTCCAATGCAGGAAAGTGAAAAGTGAAAGTGAAGTCGCTCAGTTGTGTCCAACCCTCAGTGACCCCATGGACTGCAGCCTTCCAGGCTACTCCGCCCATGGGATTTTACAGGCAAGACTACTGGAGTGGGTTGCCATTACCTTCTCCGAGATTATAGTATTATGAATAGTCATATTTTTCTTGGTTTTTAAATTTTTCCCCTTATCATTATATATTTCCTCTATAAGCAGAAAACACTAGAAAAAAATGTTTTTTTCAATTGAATTGAAACCTGTCTCACTCTTATGAAATCAACTAGTTCTTATTGTTCCAGGTGAGCAAATCTAACTTCTTTTACCTGTGACAGCCTTCATGTATTTGAAGGCTAAGAGTTTTAGCTTTACCTGTGATTTCACATCCCTCTGCCTTTCAGATTCCCAAGGAAAAAAATCATCTGTATCTCTTTCATAGTTCTTAATAGACAGGCTTCTGCACTATGCATCATTTGTTCTGTGATTAGCCTTTCTAAACTTCAGTTTTCTCATGTGCAAAATGGGAATAAATTGCTGGGAGGGCTACATTTAGTGGAATACTGTACGTAAATGACTTTTATAGTGTAAATACCATACAAATTTGAAAGAGTAGTTGCTCATGAGAGAATTACCAGTGAGAATGGAAAAAGAAGGGAAAAGAGGTGACCTGAACATTCCCAGCTCTGTCTCTGATTACACCAATAGTCCTGGTCAGCCACAAAGACTCTCCTTCATCAAAGTAATTATGACAGCTTCCTGTACTGTCTACCAGAGTAGTTATGAAAAAGTGAGGTGAAAAATACAAGCACCATTGACATGTGAAAAAGCACAGTGTGTATTCAGAAATGTATTATTTCTACACTGGGATACTCTTCCTCACCCCACATCCCCCATGCCCTCACGTGATGGCACCCACTGGGGACTTGTGATGCTGTCATGGGTTGATGTCATATCAAAGCAGACTTGATCCTTCTCCAGTGAGCCCTAACTCCCTAACCCAGTCTCCAAATCAACATATTACCAACATCAAGATCTTAGTGTGTGTTAGTCACTCAGTCATGTTTTACTCTTTGCAACCCCATGGACTGTAGCCCACCAGGCTCCACTGTCCATGGAATTCTCCAGGCAAGAATGTTGGAGTGGGTAGCCATTTCCTTCTCCAGGGGATCTTCCCTGACCAAGGGATCAAACCCAGGTCTCCAGCATTGCAGGCAGAATTTTTACCATCCAAGCCAGCAGGGAAGCCCTAAGATCTTAGTCATGAGGCTAATTCCTGAGTGCTCTTTAAGATTCTAGTTAGTTTCCAACTCATCCTTGAAGTTAGACAGACATGAGTTCATATAGTTACTTTCACATTTACTTGCCAAATGACTCTAAACATATTATTAAATTTTCTGAGACTTAATTTCTTCATATACAAAGTAAGCCTCAAAACTGACACTTCCTATGGTTCTGTGGATTAAGTGATTAACACATTTAAAGTTCTAACATAGAATCTGTTACACAGGAGGAAATTAATAAATCATAGTTTTCTTTCTTCTTCCTCCCTTTTCCTTCTTCCTCCGTCTTCCTTCTTCTTCCTATTTTCCACAGGAATCTATTTCTGAGAATTACTCTTGCTATTATCTTCTTCCTGAAATGCTTTCCCTAATTCTCTGAAAGCTCAAGTTCTATTCATTCTAAATGACACTCAGGCCATGAAATTTCACTTGAAACACCTCCCTGAAGTGTTTCTTCTTCAGTTGAACACTTATAGAACTTATTTATTCCTCCCTTTGGAACTCATCAATTTCTAATTTACCATATGGATTTGGACTTTTTTTTTTTACTGCCTAAAATTAAATTTCTTGAGAGCAGAAGTGACCTATAGTACAGTGAATCTGTAAGGGCTTGTAATCTACTGCTGTATCTCCACTTTAAGTATGAAGAAACTGAGGCTCAGTGATGTGAACTAGTACTCCAGTGTCTTATGTTGTAGTTGGAGGCAGAGCCAGGACTGGGATTGGATTTTCTGATTACTTTGACTGTTGGTTCATACTGCTGGAAGTGAATGAATTGCTGCTGGCTTTTTTCCTTTGAACTCTGCCCAGGGCTCTCCTTATAACAGAAACCATTAGGGCAGCAATTTGGGGCTTGAAATAAGAACTCCAAGAGTGTTGAATACATATTGGTGCTGAGCTGTGAAGTCTTCCTTAGGTCATGTCATTACTGTAGATCACTAAACTATTGGTCATATCCCTATCCCTACCCTCTCCTTTGTCAGTTTCTTACTTTCACCTTTAGTGATGATTCAGCCATTTGGGCAAGAAGGTATAATAGAGATAAAAATTGTCCCCCACTCCCACTTTAAGACTTAAAGACAAAACAGTTATCCAATTTGGTTAAGTGAATGGTAAGCTGACTACTTTTGGTAGGAAGCTAGGTTTTTGATCAAATGTCTTTCCCTGAGTTTTCTATTAAATATTTTCCTCTTGGTTCTATTTTCCTCTTGAGCTGGGTGTTCCATTTTCTTCAACTGATGACTTGCAGTGTTTTCTCTATTTCCATAAAAGGGATTTTCCCCAAATCTGAAGCCAAAAATCTCTTCTGCGTAATGTTGGTCTATCAGACATCTTATTGATTGTGTGCAAGTTAGGGCCCAAGTACCATTGCAATTTTATTTTCAATCTGAGTTTTCTGTCTTCCTTAGAAGGGTTCTCTAATTAATTGGCATGTAAATGAGGCATCAGAGCTATGGGTTCATCAAGGACTTCACATAGTTCTCAAAGACTTTCTTATCTCATTTTTGAGGCAATTTGCATACTTTCACTCATAGTTCTCCCTACATTTTTCTTTGAAGAAAGCTTTTATGCCTGTGGGTGCTCTGTGTATACAACTCCCTTGACCTAACACTTGTGCTTTACTTTCCCCTGAGCAATGACATTGCCTTAGGCAAAAATGACACATTTCCATCACTGATGAGCCTCCTAAAAGACTCAGAGTGTCTTGGGTACTGGCTTAAATTTATCTAGATCTGGGCTTGTACATCCTGTTATCTTTAGAGATTCCATGCACAAATTAAAGGAAAAATGCATTCCTCCATGTGAAAAGAAATAGAAACCCTTCATAAATAAAGTTTCTTTCTTTTTGCTTTGTAATTAAATTTAGATGAGTTTGCTGAATGATGGGTATTTTTTTTCTTCACCCTCACTACTCAAATGGCCTGAAACAATGATGTCTTCATGAAAGGTAAGTTACTCTGCCTCTTGATCTGCATTCTGAAATCATTCCATTGTTTCAGAAGAAGGGAAATGCTAGCTTGTTTCTGAAACTGAGTTTGGTGCTTACTGGTCATCACATCTCATAGAGCAAAAGCAGGTCTCTTTGAATGCTAAAATGTCCATCATGCCCTTCATTCATTTTTTATTAAAAAAGAAAATATACATTGAATGACATTACATGTCAGACATTCTGCTGGATTCTAATAAAAGACAGTCTGCCTCTAAGAGCCTGGGTGGCTTAGCATCAGCACTCTGGTATATAGAAGAGGATGCAGTAAGCCAAGAATTAGGAAAGGTGGATTATGGTTCTGGGTTAGTCATTTGTGATCTTGGAAATGTCACAAATGAGGAAATGGGATTCAAATTGTAATTCCTTGTTTCATCAATTTAAGATGCCATTGGACATAAGATGAACCTTGTATTATGTACCACTAAGATCACAATAGGAGAAGGCAATGGCACCCCACTCCAGTACTCTTGCCTGGAAAATCCCATGGATGGAGGAGCCTGGTGGGCTGCAGTCCATGGGGTCGTGAAGAGTTGGACACAACTGAGCGACTTCACTTTCACTTTTCACTTTCCTGCATTGGAGAAGGAAATGGCAACCCACTCCAGTGTTCTTGCCTTGAGAATCCCAGGGACAGGGGGAGCCTGGTGGGCTGCCGTCTGTGGGGGTCGCACAGAGTCGGACACGACTGAAGCGATTTAGCAGCAGCAGCAGCAGCAAGATCACAATAAACTGTGGGAAATTCTTCAAGAGATGGGAATACCAGACCACCTAACCTGCCTCTTGAGAAATCTGTATGCAGGTCAGGAAGCAACAGTTAGAACTGGACATGCAACAACAGACTGGTTCCTAATAGGAAAAGGAGTACATCAAGGTTGTGTATTGTCACTCTGCTTATTTAACTTATATGCAGAGTACATCATGAGAAACGCTGGACTGGAAGAAACACAGGCTGGGATCAAGATTGCCAAGAGAAATAAAAATAACCTCAGATATGCAGATGACACCACCCTTATGGCAGAAAGTGAAGAGGAACTAAAAAGCCTCTTGATGAAAGTGAAAGAGGAGAGCAAAAAAGTTGGCTTAAAGCTCAACATTCAGAAAACGAAGATCATGGCATCGGGTCCCATCACTTCATGGGAAATAGATGGGGAAACAGCGGAAACAGTGTCAGACTTTATCTTTGGGGGTTCCAAAATCACTGCAGATGGTGACTGTAGCCATGAAACTAAAAGACACTTAGTCCTTGGAAGAAGGCCACATCATGCGAAGAGTTGACTCATTGGAAAAGACTCTGATGCTGGGAGGGATTGGGGGCAAGAGGAGAAGGGGATGACCGAGGATGAGATGGCTGGATGGCATCACGGATAGATGGATGTGAGTCTGAGTGAACTCCGGGAGATGGAGATGGACAGGGAGGCCTGGCGTGCTGCGATTCATGGAGTCGCAAAGAGTCGGACATGACTGAGAGACTGAACTGAAGATAAAATATGTTCAATGCAGGATGCAGGATGCATGGGGCTGGTGCACAGGATGATTCAGGTAGATGATGTGGGGTGGGAGGTGGGAGGGGGCTTCGGCATTGGGAGATTGTGTTCACCTGTGGCTGATTCATGTCAATGTATGGCAAAACAAATACAGTATTGTAATTTAAAAATAAATAAATAAAAAATTTTTAAAAAGATAAAATAAAAACTGCTCTTAATAAACTCTGATAAAATACTCTTATCCAACTAGAATTTTTATTTTATATACTAAAGTAGTTCATATACTTTTTCTTTTTGGTATACTATGCAGAAAAATTCAAGCAAAATAAAACTTCAGAATTAGAGTCTTCTGAGTCAGTTTTCACTCAGTGTTGTTGGTGTTCATGCTTTTCCATCAGCATCATTTTCTATATCATCAAGAACACTGGTGATGTGCATTTCTTTGAAAGAGTGTGCCACTTTTGGTTGTGGTATTTTCTTCATAATTTACTGATATCCATTCTCCAAGTTTTGACATTGAAAGTTTTTGGCCTTACCAGAATGTGTCAGCTGGTGGTTTTCAGGCAACTACTAGAACTTGCTGTCTTCCATCAAATGGTTTTGTTCTCTACCCTTTCAAGTCAGGCCGTGCCCCCACCCCCCGGCCCCCACCGCAGGGTCTTCCTGTCTGGTGTCATTCAAGCTAGTAGAACAACTTAATTCAGTTCACAAGCAAAGGAAAGCCTGTTCTTTTATTTTTTAATTTAATTATTTTTGACTGTGCTGGGTCTTCGTTGCTGCGTGCACTTTTCTCTAGTTTTGGGGAGTGGGGGCTACTCTCAGTCGTGGTGTGTAGGTTTCTCTTTGCCGTGGCTTCTTTTGTTGCAGAGCACAGGCTGTTAGAGCCATCAGGCTTCAATAATCGCAGCTCCCAGGCTCTAGAGCACAGGTTCATTAGTTGTGGTCCACAGGCTTAGTTCCCCGGCACAGCATGTGGGGTCCTCCCAGACCAGGGATTGAATCCATGTGTCCTGCATTGGCAGATGTCTTTTTCACCACTGAGCCACCAGGGAAGTCTGGAAAGCTATTCTGTGATTGGAGAATGAAGAAGTATGTGCCCAGGTTCTAGAGCACAAGCTCTCCCACTCTCCCAACAGGCTATGCGAGGGGTGCTTTAAGGGTCTTTGTCAGCAGAGGAGAGGGTGGAGGTCTCACAGTGGGGAGGCGGGATGGGGCAAGGTGCAGCTGTGATGCTCAGGCTCAGATTGCAGTGCCAGGAGTATCTTTGCACGTGGCCTACCACCACCATCTTGAGTTGAGTGTTCTGCTCAGCGCTTCTGCACAGGGTCCTGGAGCTGAAGTGTTGGTGCATCGGTTCTATGCTGGGAACTCGAATCTGACATTGCAAGGCCTCTGCACATGGCACCCTATGAGCAAGTGGAACTACACCAAGCACAAAGGAAAGGAGAAAAATTGTCTGACTTTATTACCCAGAATCTGGTTTTATTTCTTGGGAACTATTATGAGCTTTGCTGGTCACACCAGGCTTCCTTGGTGGCTCAGACAGTAAAGAATCTGCCTGCAGTGTTGGAGACCCAGGTTTGATCCCTAGGTCAGGAAGATCCCCTGGATAAGGGAATGACTACCCACTGCAGTACTCTTGCCTGGAGAATCCCATGGACAGAGGAGCCTGGCGGGCTACAGTCCATGGGGTCACAAAGAGTCAGACACGACTAAGCGACTAACATTTGCCAGTCACTAATCCTTCTCTCATGTCCTGCTCCTCATTCAAGAGAGGTGCTGAGGGGGTGATAGTCCATCTGTAATTACTTCCTGCTGAGTTTTGGGCATCATCATAACCTCAGCCGGCAAGGAGCAGAGCTTCTCCTCAGCTGCCTTTAAATGTATATGGTTCAGGCCTCAGCCCTAATTGCATCCCTGAGTAACCATAGTCAGCCTAACCTTTTGGAGACAAAGGATGCCAGACAGTTTAAGGTACATAGCCCAAATATTAGCAAGAGAACAATGGTCACGTGTCAAATTTTCCCAACAATGAAGGTGTCTAGGTCTTTCGTCTATAGGCAAAAGTGTGCCCTATGTCAAGGCTCAACACCAACACTGTGGCCTGAATATCCCTGGTCATACATTGGTTTTTCAGACGAGAAGCTTCAGGTCAGATCGATGTTCACACGAGTGGTCAAGGGGGTGTTGCCCCAGGTTGTCTCTCCAGAGTTTGAGGCTTGGGGCCCTTATCACTAGAGTGTGTTATGTCCATGGAGTGATTCCTTGCAACTTCAGGACAGGATGGATGGTTAGGATCACCAAGTGGGGTCCATTTCACTTCAAAAGGAGCCATCTTTCCGGCTGCTGGTTTTCCAGGTTTTTAGGTTCACCCAGTATCTTGGTTGAAAGTGGCAAAGGGCCAGGTGGGTGAGTGTGGGCAGCATCTGGTTACTATATTCCATGAGAGCATTAATGGTTTCTGCTATCTGAAGGGCATACTATTGCCCTATTGTTCTATTCCAAGGGAGATAAAGTGTGTCTTCTCTCAGGCTTGGAGAATGGGTCTATCATACCTCAGTTCAAATGCACATAACTTTACCTTATCCCTTGAGGCTGGTCATATAGGGAGCAGAGCAGTCAGAAGCAACTTAATCCAATGTTCTTCAGTTTCCTGACACAGCTTGACTAAGGCCTGTTTCAAGGTCTGATGGGATCTCTCTACTTTTACCCAAAAGCTTTGGGAAAAGCTTTGTTTTGGTACAAGGTACACAAGAGCCAGAGCAGTATCATGGCTAATTCCCTTCCCCAGTCTACTCTGCAGAGTTGATACCAATCGTTGAACTGTCTAATAAGACATTACTGAAGTAGCGGCTTTCAAACTTCCAAACATTTTTGACTTATTCACGGTAAGAAATATGTTTTGCATTAGCTTTAACTGAATATTTCATAAAACTCTACTCACCCTTCCTGTCGATCTCATTATATTTTACTCTTTTCTACTGTATTTCATTAGAAAAAAGCAGTGTGACCTACTAACATGATTTCATTATCCACAATGAGTCATGACTCACAGTGGGAAATTCACTAGTGTATTCTGCTTTCACTCAGAGGAAAGGGAGTGGGTGATATTAGGAACAGAGTTGGAAAAGGGCTATCTCTGGTCTTCAGTGAGGTTGGGATTACCTATCCTCAGTGTAGACACTTGACTGACTGGTAGATGAGAGCCCACAGATAGCAGAGTGATGTTACTCTCCTCTCTCTTAAGGACATGGAAGATTCATTCTGTGGGGAAGAGAAATGAGAAGGAGCAGCGGCAACAGCCACAACTTACGTCAGATTACATCAGTGATTTGCTATAAAAACAAACTATTTGTTTGCACAACAATTGTGACAAAGTATTTTTACAACAGAACAAAAAATTAAAGTAAAAATATTTACCACATTTTCTTTCACATGGGCTTTATATGAAGAAGATTTTGAGAGGATTTTAAGAAAGGACCAGATTGCTTTCCTTAACAAAAAAGATGGTCACTGTCTAAGTCCATTTGGGCTGCTATAACAAAATACCACAGCCTGCATGGCTTATAAACAATGGAAATTTGTTTTTGACAGTTTTGGAAGCTAGAAGTCCAAGATCAAGGTGACAGCATGGTTGGGTGAGGATCTCTACAAGGTTGCAGACTTCCTGTTGTGTACTCACCACTGAAAGGGAATGAGGGAGTTCTGTGGGGTCTCTTTGATAAGGTTACTAATCCCATTCACGAGGACTCCACACTCATGACCTAATATCCTTCCAAAGGCCCCACCCCTAACACCATTATATTAGGCAGCAGGATTCCAGCATGTGTATATGGGGGTGCAAACATTCAGACCACAGCAGACAGAGGAGAAAACAAACAGAAAGGAGACCATAGGACTGACGAGAGAAAGGAGAGGAAAAAGAGTTGATGGTGGAAGTTTAAGAAAGAAAGCAGGCTGGGAAACTTGCCATGCAGTTAAGAAGGATTTTTCATAAAAATTGGATGTATCAAATATAAGCCCTCCCTTCACATACTACCCAATTCTAAGAATACCTTCAGAAGGATTGGTTTAGTTGCTAAGTCGTGTCCGACTCTTGTGACCCTATGGACTGTAGCCTGCCAGGCTCCTCTGTCCATGGGATTTTCCAGGCAAGAATATTTGAATGGATTGCCATTTCCTTCTTAAGGGGATCTTCACAACCCAGGAATCGAACCCAGGTCTCCCACATTGCAGGCAGCTTCTTTACCTACTGAGCTATGAGGGAAGTCCTTAGAAAAGGGTTATATTACCCTTTAAAGCTTTTGTAGACATCGTGTATGTGTGTGTATCAGAGTATGTATATTTTGTGTGTGACGAGATGAACCTGAAGGCCACAGGGTGCCAGTTTAATTTGGATTACAGCAGTAAACTGAAACAACAGTGAAAGCTGATAAATTGAATCTTTACTGACTGAGCAGTTGAGGAAGAAAGAGTGTTATTTGTACTCGTTAAGTATTTGCTTGCAAGACAGTAGATGTTTCCCTATGAACATTTTCTCAGCAAGATCCCAGTGAGCTTGGTGAACAAGGTGGTCCTTGTATGTTCAAACTTTTCACATGCTTTGGAACTTTCTGAAGTCAGTGGGCTTCTGAGATGATCTCACCTAGTTCAAAGTCTTAAAGAGAAACATGATTTTTTTATTTTCATGAAATTGAAAGAAACGTGTAGAATATTTCCACATAGCAGTATACTCCCCACTCTATAAAAGTAAGTTCTCACAAGACCTCAATTGACTAAGAAAACTTAGCATTAGAAGGGGAGGCTGAAGCAGCATTTCAATGACTTGTGGGGGAAAATTCCACAACACACCATGAAGTTGAACCAACCTATGTTTCCTAACATAGAAAAACTGGGTATATTCAAATGTTAAGATTGTTGAGAACTTTCACAACATTGAAGTTCAAGTTATCAAAAGAAAAATATTTACTGAACTTCCCTTGAACTTGCTGCTGCTGCTGCTAAGTCATTTCAGTCGTGTCCGACTCTGTGCAACCCCATGGACGGCAGCCCACCAGGCTCCCCTGTCCCTGGGATTCTCCAGGCAGGAACACTGGAGTGGGTTGCCATTTCCTTCTCCAATGCAGGAAAGTGAAAAGTGAAAGTGACGTCGCTCAGTTGTGTTCGACTCTTAGTGACCCCATGGACTGCAGCCCACCAGGCTCCTCGATCCATGGGATTTTCCAGGCAAGAGTACTGTAGTGGGGTGCCATAGCCTTCTCCGCCCTTGAACTTGAGGGTTTGATAAAACCTGTAACCCCTGCATTCTAAGGAGCCCTTTAACTTTGCTTGGCAGAAAAACTATACCAAATGAAGTGGCATAATAACAGTGGAATTCTAGTGTTCCGATAACAGTGTAATAACAGTGTTCCTAGAGCAATCTCCTTAGAAGCAAGGTTTTATGAGTCATGATGAAGAATCAAGAAGAAGATGAACCAACTCCACTTCCCCAGAGACAATAGATGAATTCCCACCATGCTCTTGGACATTCCAGTGCTCTCAATGGAATCTGAGTAGTGGGTTCACAGCCTTCTCTTTAGGATGCCCTGGTAAACACCTATGAAAATCATTTCTTTCTTTTGCTATATTATGTAAATTAGTGAAATTGAATGTGCATGCAAAATTAGAGCCTTAGCACCTGAAGTAATATATGCTGGTAGCTAAAGAAAACAGACAATAGGCAAATCAGAACTTAGAGCAGAAACTAGAGCATTATTCTTTTCCTGTCCACTGGTAATCATTGGGAATTATATTTCTTTTGTTGTAGATGTCATAATTTTCTTAATCTTTCAATGGGATGTTTCTATAACCTCGTTCTCTACGTAAAGACTACACTCATTAAACTTTGCTCTTCTATCTCTAAAACCACTCTGCCACTACTTTCAAGAGTTCAGATCTCCTCTGTGTCCTATTTCTAGTCTCACTTTCATCTTTGTAAAACGAAAGGACTCAGCCAGCTCCAGTTTTTTCCCCTTGATTTTCAAGTCCCCACCGCTGCCATGCTCCTGTGGCATGCTGGGATCAGCTCCCACTTGTCCCCACTGGCAGCTCTTTCCAGCTCTGCATTTGGTAACTTTAGATTGGTAACTGGGAATCAGTCATAGCAGGAGCATTTGCATCATAGAAATTGGCAAATACAGTGTTAGAGTGCTTTTATTCCTGGAAAGCCAATTGTTAAACATTTATCAATACACCACTACATGTCTTTCGAACTCAGTTCTAATGTTCAGCCTGATGGATACAGCTATTTGAATTTATCATGGTCATCTCAAACTCTGCTGGCCAAAACTAAAACATGAGTCTCAGATGTGTTTCCCTCCCCTTCCCTATCCCTGTCTCTTTTGAGAAAGGAACTACATATTTTTCAGTGAGCTATGTATGAAATCTTGGTATTATCTTTGCTTTATCTCTTTACACACACTGAGGGTTCGCAGTCTTAATGGCTGTTCCTTTGAAGTTGCTCGTAAAACCACCATTTTTCCCCATTGCCTTTGCCAAACTTTGTCATGTCATACCTGAATTTATGCAAGAAACTCCCAGCTTTCTTTTTTACTTCTGTCTCTCCCAAGCTTGTAAATAGCAAAAAAAAAAAAAAAAAATCTTAAATCCTATCTTCACCCCCAACAAAAATTTCATGGCTCTAAATTTCTGATCATATTTCATGTCTAACACCCTCTGCCTGGTTTATGAAACTCCTGTCAGTCTGGCACTATGTCAGCCTCTCACTTTTTTTTTTTTCCTACTGATCCCATCCCTCTGTTACAATGACTCTTCCCGTCATGTCATATAAGCCTCATTTCCCAAGCGGTTCTCTCAAGGACTCGGGACACCCTTGTCTGCAGCTGTAGGAGAGAAGTCAAGGCTGCAGCAGCTGCTGGTGCAGCAGCAGGTGAACCTCCCTGGCTTCCCCTTACACTGGACTGCTCTGAGTCTGCTCATGTTCCACTCCCATGGGCTTCTCTCTCTTTCTCCATCCAGCTTAACTCCACAGGCTGTCAGTGCCTGGTTATTCTGACTTCTTTGGGAATGTTAATGTGACTCTGAACTGATTTTCAGTGATTCTACTGGCCCTGCTGAGAAGAGAACCCTAGAACATGCTGGCTAGGCTCTGCATATGCTCCGTTCATATCCTAAGAATCCCGTAGCTGAAAGTCCTGGGCTCTAAACCATGTGCGTGGAGAGAATAAGCAAGATTATTTACTCCTACTGCCCTCTCTTCATTCATTTATTTGATAAAGTTTAATGAGCATATACGTGTCAGGCACCACGATGGGTAAGAGAGATGCAAAGCTGAAAAGGTATAACCACAGTTGTCCAGGACAGGAGTTGGCAAATTATGACCTGTGGAGCAAATCCAGTTCAGTGTCTGCTTTTGTACAACCTGTGAGCTAAGGATTGTTTTCCTGTATTTAAAGAGTTAGAAAAAAATCAAAAGAAGAATATATAAAATTTAGATTTCAGTGTTGATAAGTAAAGTTTTATTGGAACACAGCCATTCCCATTTTTAAGGTACTGTCTATGGCTGCTTTTCCACTACATCAGCAGAGCTGAGTGGTTATGGCAGAGACTCAATGGCCCACAAAGCTTAAAATATTTACTATCTTGCCCTTAAAGAAAAGTTTGCTGACTTCTGTTCCAGGATTTCAACAGTGAGTGAGATACATATACAGACAGTTAATTACAATATACTTAGGTGACTAATTTGGTGACAGTAAAGACAAGAGGCATTAGTTGGAGGGGATAAAGTTCACTAGAAAATGTAGACAATAGGTATGCAATAGTATGGTAGATAAAGAGGTGTTCAACATCCAGTAAATATGGGGGATGAAATGATTATATGTGTTTAAAAAAACTAACTTCAGAGTAAGTGATGGATAATGGAGGTGTGAGAGTGAAATCTTTAGAAAGAAGATGAATGATGCATTATAGGGATGCCTTATGGGAATAAAACAATTCTTCTCAATTAATGTAGAAGTTGATTTCACCTTTCCAACATCCTAAACCACAGTTCGTGTCAGAAAATAAGAACATTCTTCTCAGTTCACTTTAGCCTTCCATTTTCAAAAGTTTATCAGATTAAAATAAAAGGGCATTAATTCATTTTAGATCAGTTATCAAAACCAGTAGATGTGCTCATTTCTCAGAATTCTAACCTATCACCATCCTTCATGCTCTTAATTTCTGACCTTGCTTCCTATTTCAGAGAAAATAGAAACAATCAAAAGAGAATCTCCACCTCTCCACTCCTACTCACCTATCTCCATCAGTGCCTGTGTTATTTACCTCTCCTGCTGCTTCTGCTCATGCTTTCCACTCAAGCTAACCACTCTGTTTGTCGCCTGGATTCCACCCCCTCTACCCCTGCTCCAGTAGTCATCCCACTACCCTCTGTAATATCTTTATCATCACCTCCCACTTGCTCCTGGATCATCTTCATTGGCATATAAATGTGCTCCAAGTTCTACCACATCCAAAAGGATTCTCTCTTGAACTCACATCCCTTTTGAGCTACCCTATGGGCATCGATCTGCTAACTTTTTCAACAAAACATCTTAAAAGAGTTGTCTCTACTCACTCTCTCCAATTTCTCACCTCTTTTTTTTTGAATTTATATAAATCAGACTTCTACCAACACCACTCCACCAAACTGCTCATGCCAACCTCACCAGTAATTTCCTCATTGCTAAATCCAATGGTCTGCTCTCCATTCTTACTGTACTTGTTCTAGTAATAGCTTTTGACACAACTACTCTCTCTTCCTGGAGATACTATCTTCACTTTACCTCTAGGACACACTACTCTCTTTGCCTTTCCTCCCACCTCATTGGCCAGTTCTAATTTCCTTGCTGGTTCTTTCACATTTCCTCATTCTTTTAATAATGTAGCACTTAATCCTGGAACTTTTTTTTTCCCTGTCTACACTCTGGCTCTAACTGATGTATTCTGGCACGGTGGCTATAAATACCAATCATATGTTTATGAATCTCAAATTTACATATCAATTATAGATCTTTTCTCTTTTAGACTTTATAAAACCAATTTCCTATTTAACTTCTCTACTTAGATGTCTAAGACACAACTCAAACAATGTGTCCAAAACCAAACCTTTATCCCCAAACCCTTAAACTGCAATTGGCTCTCCTGAGAGCTTTACACATCCTAGGAAGGTATGACTCCCTCCTTCCATTTACTCAAGACATAAACCTTGGCATCTGTAACTGTCTCTTTTAATATTCTATATTCCTCATCCAACAAGCCTGTAACCCAACAATGGAAAAATATTACTGGAGGATATGAAATATATTTAACAAAATAGATTTATACCATGTTCATGAATGGTAGGACTCAATATCCACTTTTAAACAATTATCCTAGGGAAAGTTTCAGTGTGTCTATGAGAAGATATATGTAAGAATGTCCATTGAAGCATTTACTATAACAGTAAAAATTTAAGAAATACCCAAATGCTTGACAGAACAAACAAATTATTATTTAACCATGCAATGAAATCATTGTATATCTATATAGATAACTTTCAAAACCATATTGAAGTAGCAGAATTACATCTTTTTGTAAATTTAAGCATATTTATATACATACATATAAATATCATATATGTGATACATACGTATATATATATATTTATGTATATATGTATGTGTACATGCTAAGTCACTTCAGTCGTGTCCAACTCTTTGTGATCCTGTGGACTGAATTCTGCCAAGTTCCTCTGTCCATGGGATTCTCCAGGCAAGAATACTGGAGTGGGTTGCCATTTCCTTCTCCAGTATATATGTACACATGTATGCTGCTGCTGCTGCTGCTGCTGCTGCTGTTAAGTCACTTCAGTCGTGTCTGACTCTGTGCAACCCCATAGACAGCAGCCTATCAGGATCCGTCATCCCCGGGATTCTCCAGGCAAGAACACTGGAGTGGGTTGCCATTTCCTTCTCCAAAGCATGAAAGTGAAAAGTGAAAGTGAAGTCACTGAGTCGTGTCAAACTCTCAGTGACCCCATGGACTGCAGCTGACCAGGCTCCTCCATCCATGGGATTCTCCAAGCAAGAGTACTGGAGTGGGGTGCGGTATACAGGTATACATATGCATATATGTATACACACACACACACACACATATATATATATATATCATACGTGAATGATAAATACAAATTCAAGATAGTGGCTATTTTTGAGAAGGATAGAAAATAGATTTGAGGATGAGTATCCAAGAGGTTTCGCCTGTACTATTTTCTCTTTTAAAAAGTTATGAGGCAAGCATGGCAATTATTACAACAATTATCAAAACTAAGTCTATGTTCACAAATTCACGTTATTTCTAATTTTTAATATATTTGAAATATTTTTAAGTTAAAAAGTGATTTAGCTCTTTACTTAAAGTTGTTCATGGTCAACAGTTTAGAGGTGGAGGGTGACATACCTGCAACGAATTTGTATTTGGAAACTTCTGGATGACTAGAACAGAGAATCCGTCAATATAACTTTAAAATGCAAACATTTATCATAGAGTCACACAAAGGAAACATTTATTGGAATCAAAATGCAGAAAATCAAAGTACAGCCAGAACTCCTGGAAACTGGAACTGAGGACTGGAAAGTGGACAGGAGCCTGGGCTACTTTCTATAGAGGAAGCAGAATTGCACTTGTGTGCATGCTCTGATTTTCTCTGGGCGTGTGCTTTAGTCTCTGCTCTCTACTTCCTCTTGATTCCCGTGATTCATCTATAAGACGCGACAAGAAATTGCCCTTCTGTCACTGCCAGTCTCATTTGTAATTCTGTTCAGATTTAAAAGAGCATAAAAATTCATACAGATCATCATTTCAAAACAGGCAACACAGGTCTTCCATCCTTGGCTGATATCATCAACTCAATGGACATGAGTCTGAACAAACTCTGGGAGATAGTGAAGGACAGGGAAGCCTGGTGTGCTGCAGTCCATGGGGTAGCAAAGAGTCAGACGCAACTGAACAGCAGCAAGTCCATGTAGAGGTCACTTCCCATGCTTAATCTCTTGCTCAATCTTAGTGTCCATTCCAATGCAAACAGCAGCCCAGGACTGCCTTCTTGAGTAAAAGCTTTGGGAAGTATCACTTAGTACTCTCAACACTACTACTACCTCCACCACTAATCCTGTTCACAGAGCAACCCTATGAGATAATGCTGTCATCCCCATTTTACAGATGAGGGAGAAACTAAGTAATTTACTCAAGGTCATACTGTAAATGGTAAAGCTAGGATTCAAAGGCAGTCTGAGCATAGCTGGCAAAGTGAGTGACATTTCTTCTTCTTTATTTCAGCCAGAGCAAAGCCCTGGGTTTCTCAACCACGTATTCCAACTCCCAGGGTGAGAATGGGGGCTCCCCATCAGTCCAGAGTTGCTGGGGTGGGAAGTTGTGTGGGGGAGCTGTTCAGTGTGGGTGGGGGGTAGTTGTCAATACCAATAGTTAAAATACTGAATATACATACATGCTATTTAATCCCTTCACTTTATTTGATCTTTTTAACTTGATGTCATGTACATCTTCTACAATTACATCTCTAATAATAAAACTTTTGAAATATATTTTTTTAATTTTTCTTTAAATAGTACTGCCTACACAGAGCAGGAAAAATATTCAAGTGAATAAAAAAGACATAGATTTCTCCTGACTTCTATCCCCAGTCCCTGGTTTTCTTCCTATTAGGCAACCACTTTGCCAGTTGCTTATATATCCTTCTAGAGAACAAAGAAACTATTGTAAATGGGTTGTGCACGCCCCAGCCATTATGTCTTTTATCTTCGTCCCATGGGGGTGGGGTGCTCAAGGCATTAGAATCTGCCGGGGTATAGAATAAAGATGCTTTCTGAACTCACACCCGACTCTTGCTCCCGCTGTTCTGTCCTCTCTCTGCTTTTCCACAGTCGTGAGTTCCTTCATGAATGACCAGATTTAATGTGCCCTGCTCTGGGACCAGCTCCCTTCCCACCTGCCTGCTGCTCTGGCTCTGCAGGAAGAACCCATTGTCTCTTTGGAGAGCAGTCTGAGCACACTGCACACACCAGTACTCTAGCCTGTTTCCAACAGAGCCATTGTTGGAATGCTCGCCCTCCTCCGTCCCTGCTCCCTGTAAATCCCCTGATGGCAGAAACCCTTCATTACAACTCTCTATGACTTTACACGGGAGAGTGCTTATCACATAGTAGGGGCTCTGAACATTTTTGATAAATAAAAGAAGACACAGGCAAGACCTTCCCAATGGTGAGTTGAATCTAATTGAGAGGTGATTGAATCCCAGGAGCAAATCCTGGTTGGGCTCCTTCTCAAGAAACTGAACTCCTCACTGCCGCTCTCCAGAGGGGTCTGCTCATCGGGGCTCAGTGTGTGGTCTAGAGTCATGTGCACTGGCATATTGCAACGCCGTATTTTAATGATGCCTTAGGTAGGAGGCAGCGCTGTCACATATGAAATGGCTAGAGAGAGAGAGAGACGGCTCTTCCTATTCCCATTTTGAAAGTTATCAGATACATTGGAGGAAGATGCAAATATCAAATTCCTTTCAGACACACAGACATGGGCAGAGACACATACACACACGGAAACGCTCTGTCTTAGCTAAATATAACCCTTTGTAGCGACAGTATCTCAATAATTTTCAAGTGAAAAGATAAGGAAGGGGAGCCAAGTCTTTCATAATGAATGCAAGCCTATAGCTTTTAAGCAGGGCTAACATATGGGCCACTGATGTGAATGTGAATGCAAATTAGATATTTTTGATTGCTTGAAATAAAGTCAGCAGAATCAAAGCCTCACACAGCAAATGGTGCAGCTTTAACTGCGTCGGTGCCAGGTTGAACACAAGAGCTCTTAACACATCCTCAGGAAAAGGGTTTCAGACTGACATTTTGGATTGAGGCCTATCTAGGTAGGACAAAGATAGGGCCTGCTCCTTCCTTTTATTGCCATTCTGGTTCATTCATAACAGAGTCTTTCATTTTTATTGCACAGAAATAAAGATCTACTTTGACCTCTGACCTTTACAGTTTATTATTAGTCATCCAAAATCTTGAGATAGTAAGGAGCCTTTAGAGATTTTTTTCTTTTTTTTTTTTTTTTTTTTTTGGCCACACTATGCAGCATGTAGGATCTTAAGTTACCCAGCCAGGCGTTGAACCCCCTGCAGTGGAAGCATGGAGTCTTAACCACTGACCACCAGGGAGGTCCCAGAGATCATTTTCACTTTGGACAGATAAAGTCACAGTCATCATGGAAGGCCCTGTCCTAGGCACTGGAGATTCAGAAGAAGAATATAGTCACTCAGCTCAAGGAGACTGCTGAATTTTGGAGACGTGAGATCCAAAACCTCCCTCAGGAGTAGTATGTGATGCTTGCTTTGTGAAGGTGAGCCTAGAATGCTGTAGGAGCACAAGTGTGGGACATCTCCTCTAGTTGTGTGTGTGTGTGAGAGAGACAGAGAGAGAGAAAGAGAGTCGTTCATGGAAGGCTTGCTGGAGGAGTGATCCATGATCTAAGCCTTAAGGGCAAAGTAGCCAGGCAGTCAGAGGAAAAGGGCCAAGCCTGCACAGAAGCACAGGGGTGAGAGTGAGGCCACTGCAGTGGGGCGCAGAGCTCTTCTGAGACAGAGCAGGAGAGGGCAGCGGGTGAGCACACAGTGTAAGCAGACACCCCTGCTCCCAGCATACCCAGACACCTGATGTGCTTCTGAGAGCTGAAAGTACAAGAACAAAGCCAAGAGAGAGCCTTTAATAATGACAGGCTTTGCCCCCTCAAAAGAATGAAGTGCCTGCCAGCTAGGCTGGACCACTCAGAGGATTCTTGCCCAGACTCAGGCAAGTTAAACATGAGAATCAGAGCTTGTCAAGTGGCCCCTGGACCCCTGTCCTTTATTCTCAGGCTTGAATCCCAGCCTCCATAGCTTACCATTTGTAGGGACTTCCACTGTCAAATCAGCTCAATATTTCTGTCTCTTCTAATAATACAGAATTTCCTCCACCATTTCCCTACTCTTGAGCACAGAGTTCCTCAGCCTCACTACTATTGACATTTTGCACTGATACTGCCTTGCTGTGGAGGCCCCTCCTCCATGTTGTAGAATGCTTATCAGCATCACTGATCTTGACAGCCAAGAGGCCAGTGGCACCCTCCACATACAGCAGGGGCCAAAAATCTATTCAGATATTGTCAGATGTCCCCTGGAGGCTGGCGCAGGGGCAAAACCATTCCTACTGGAGAACTCTTGTGGGAGAAAATATAAAATATGTTTTATATATAAAATGTGTCAGTTCCTGACACACAGCTGCTAACACCTTATAATTTCCCAAGTGATAAGAACATGAGGAGTCTTCTAATATCTCTTGTTATAATGTTTGCCTTTGACCTCAGCTCCTGACACGAACTCTTAAAAACATTTGTAAATTCCTAAATGATAAGAGTGCTAGGAGTGTCTTTTGTTCTATTGAGGCTCTGGATGGGCTCCTGGATGGGGACTGGTCACCAGGAAGACCAAGCCATGGTTAGATTAGAATTCTCATGCCCACTCCTCAACCTCCAGAGAGGTATGAGGGGGCTGGAATTGAATTAGTCATTTATCATGCCTGATAAGGCATACAAATCCTCAAATAAAGGAATTCTGAGAATTTCCAAGTGGGTTGAACACATCCACATCAGTGGGTGATACACCCAAACTTGACAGGACAGAGCTCCTGCGCTTGGGACCCTCCCAGACCTCATATCATATCTTTAATAAACTCATAAAAGTAAGTAAGTACTTTCCTGAATTCCATGAGCCACTCTAGTTAGTTGAACTTGAGGAGGCAGTTGATAGAGGCTCTGATGTATAGCCAGTCAATCAAAGGTTTAGATGATAACCTGAGCTGTGACTGGCATCTGAAGTGAGGTGGGGTAAGGCAGTCTTGTGGGGCTGAGCCTTTACCTGTGAGATCTGATGCTGCTGCTGCTACTACTGCTGAGTCACTTCAGTCATGTCCGACTCTGTGCGACCCCATAGACGGCAGCCTCCCAGGCTCCTCCGTCCCTGGGATTCTCTAGCTGCCTGTATATAGTAAGCATGTGCGCTAAGTCACTTTAGTCGTGACCAATACTCTGTGACCCTATGGACTGTGGCCCACCAGGCTCCTCTATCCATGGGGATTCTCCAGGCAAGAATATTGGAGTGGGTTGCCATGCCCTCCTCCAGAGGATCTTCCCGACCCAGGGACTGAACTTGCATCTCTTATGTCTTCCACTTGGCAGGTGAGTTCTTTACCATCAGCACCACCTGGGAAGCTCTGTATGTAGAATAAATGGAGTTAAATTTTAGGACACCCAGCTGGTGTCTGAGACTTGCTTGTTGTTATCCTGTTGAAACTGTCCACGTAGTCGGTGACCAGGGAGTCAGAAGTGTAGTGTTCTGTGTGACAGTGAAGGAGACTCAGGGAGGAAATCACAGTAGGGAAAAACTGGGGTTTTCCCTACATAGAAAGGAAAAACTCTGTTTGTCCCTGCTCTAACCCAAACACACCAATACACTTCTGATAAATACTCATTTTCCTGCTCCAAGGTTGCAGCGTGACCTTGATGGGTACTTCTAGGTCTCACATGACCCCTCTTCCTGCCCAAAGTGTGACCTGACTGAGGACAAGGCCAGGCAAAAGAAACACCCCAGTGCAAGCTGGGATTTGTGTTGGGTATTAACCATATTGTTTAGAGACTTGTTAGGGGCTGAATCTCAATATATTCCCTGGGGAATTAGACTGGACCATGCCGAAATCTATGGCCTTGAATAAAAGAGACCCATGCAACTTCCTATGCCTCCTGAGGCACAGGAAGCTAAGGCGTCCTGTGGGACTGAGCCCTCACCTGTGAGATCTGATACTAGTTGCCTGTATATACCGTGCACGTGTGCTACGTCACTTTAGTCGTGTCCAATACTCTGTGACTCTATGGACTGTGGCCCACCAGGCTCCTCTAGCCATGGGGATTCTCCAGGCAAGAATATTGGAGTGGGTTGCCATGCTCTCCTCCAGAGGATCTTCCTGACCCAAGGAAGCTCCTGAATCCCAAGTCCTGAGAGATTCAGGACTTGAATCTCCTGAATCTCAAGTCCTGAGCTCCTGGATCTCCTAAGCTCCTGAATCTCAAGTCCTGTGTATCTTTTTCCTTCCAGTGTCTAGGAAAGCCTAGTCTTCAGATGAGCCTAGTCTCCAGATAACCATGGATAATAAGAACAAGGCTTTGTCTTGATGTCTGTGCTGTGCTTGGTCAGTCAGTCAGTCGTGTCTGATTCTTTGCGACCCCCTGGACTGTAGCCTTCCAGGCTCCTCTGTCCATGGAATTCTCCAGGTAAGAATACTGGAGTGAATTGCCATTTCCTTCTCCAGGGGATCTTCCCAACCTACAGGCTGAACCCAGGTCTCTCGCTTTACAGATGGATTTTTTTACCAGCTGAGCCACCAGTCAAGGCCAGGGTAATTATGATGATCTGCTCTAGACCTTCTCTATCAGGCCTCTCTTAGTTCATGAACTGCGAATAAGCACAACAAAGTCTCCGTAAATCAGCCTTTCACTGATGTCATCATCATTACCATTAATATTGTTAATTTTATTGTAATGATCAGTTTTTTCATAATATCCCTTTCTTGCTTCAAGGCAATTATTATTAATGTAAGTTTAGTGAGGTCTTTGCGGTGAGATGGTAGGAGAAGTTGTAGCTTTCTATCTCGTTAACCTGAATATTCTAAGTCCATGTTCCCTCAAGTGACGGTGGCAACGACATGACATTGTTGCTGCTATTTCTCTGTCAACTTATTGTATCACATGCTGTAAGTATGTTGAAAGCCCAGGTTCCTCACACATGGATCACTCCATGACTTTTCAGTTCAGTTCAGTCACTCAGTCATGTCTGACTCTGTGACCTCACGACTGCAGCATGCCAGGCCTCCCTGTCCATGACCAACTCCGAGTTTACCCAAACTCATGTCCATTGACTTGGTAGTGCCTACCACCATTTCATCCTCTGTTGTCCCCTTCTCCTCCTGTCTTCACTCTTTCCCAACATCAGGGTCTTTTCCAATGAGTCAATTCTTCACATCAGGTGGCTGAAGTATTGGAGTTTCAGCTTCAACATCACTCCTTCCAATGAATATTCAGGACTGATTTCCTTTAGGATGGACTGGTTGGATCTCCTTGCAGTCCAAGGGGCTCTCAAAAAAAAAAAAAAAAAAGTCTTTCCAATACCACAGTTCAAAGCATCAATTCTTCAGTGCTCAGCTTTCTTTATAGTCCAATTCTCACATCCATACATGACTACTGGAAAAACTATAGCCTTGACTAGACAGACATTTGTTGACAAAGTAATGTCTCTGCTTTTTAATATGCTGTCTAGGTTGGTCATAACTTTCCAAGGAGTAAGTGTCTTTTAATTTCATGGCTGTAGTCACCATCTGCAGTGATTTTGGAGTCCCCCAAAATAAAGTCTGACACTTTCCACTATTTCTCCAACTATTTGCCATGAAGTGATGGGATAAGATGCCATGATCTTAGTTTTCTGAATGTTGAGCTTTAAGCCAACTTTTTCACTCTCTTTTTCACTTTCATCAAGAGGCTCTTTAGTTCTTCTTCACATTCTGCCATAAGGGTGGTGTCATCTGCATATCTGAGGTTACTGATATTTCTGCTGGCAATCTTGATTCCAGCTTGCGCTTCATCCAGCCCAGCATTTTTCATGAGGTACTCTGTATATAAGTTATGACCTTTGGTGAACATCATTTCATCCTGTTCCTTGTGCTCACTGAGTACCATTTGTTGTCCTTGATTGTACTTGTGTGCCCTGTTCCTTCCCCAATTTTTTTGCCTTGTGGGAAAAGAATCCATTTGCAGGGAAGAGTGACCTCCTATTTGGAATCTGAGTTAGAAAATGATTCCCTTGTTGTTTTGCACTATGGAAATTTCAAGTAACATCTCCTTGGAAACAGTGGCAACTGACAACCCAGTTAATCACTTATTGCTAAATATCAAGTAATGGAATTATTTTGGTTTATTTATTCTTGATTTTGAACTCAGTACTGTGTTCTAGAGAGTTGAAGAAACTTGCTAGAAATCTGACATCTGAAAAAGCAGAATGATATCCTACTTTTCTACAAGGTTGCTCTTTGAATTGTAGAACACTCTAAGCAATAGGATGAAAAGTGCCTAAAGTTAAGGGTTTATTATATGTACTAAGTGGCAGTTATGTATCATGGTAGGTCCAGTGGAAACTGACATGGGAAGTTCAAAATGAAGTGTTAGAGCACTCGACTAGGACTCAGAAAACAGATTTTGTGATACAGGTGTTTCTATTTATTCGCTGAATCATTTTAACTCTTCTCCTCCTCTCATTCATAGTGACTTGAACCTTGACTATTCAAGTGAGATTAACTATATAAAAATTCCTGAAGTTTATAGGGTATGATCCATATACAGTGTAGACTATTATTGTATGTAGTTATCTAAAAGGAAGGCAGCACACATGCAAGGCCTCAACTTACTTTCTTAGCTTCCTAGATAATACAGAAAATTAGAAGTTAACTTTAACTCATGTGGACAGGTAGGTGAAGTAGAAAACAAGCTCATGGGGAGATGGAAAGGAATCATCCTTGAGCAGATGAATAATGATAGAGGAAGGCAGTTGGCAGTGGGCTGTGTTATGTTCCCAGGCCTTACTGATTCTAGCATAGTCACCTTGAAGATTTCCAAAAATTTTAGAACAAACGCTTAAATATATGACAAAAATGCAAAGGTATTTGAGGAATGGGATAGTATAACTTCAAAGTTAACTTAGCAAATTTTTAAAAAGTGGAGTCTATTCACTTATAATTAACATGCTAAACTTTTGAAATATCCACAGAGTCAGACACAGCAGCAGCAGCAGCAGAAATATAGAACTTATATATGAGGAAACCAACCCAGAATTTGCTCAAGGATTAGAGTGAAGTTGCTGAGATGCTCTCTAATGTTGGGGTTTTGGGTCATT
This sequence comes from Nanger dama, assembly GCA_917880005.1. NCBI lineage: Eukaryota > Metazoa > Chordata > Mammalia > Artiodactyla > Bovidae > Nanger > Nanger dama. The sequence continues at coordinate 32,942,700 of CAKJTW010000022.1, forward strand.
TCATGACCCAATCAGTTCATGACCAACATGGTAAATCTGACTTCCAAGATGATAACCAACTTTTCCAAGGTCACACCCTTAAATCTGTGCTATCAGATCAATATTAGCCATACACTGTTGTTGGAAACTTGAAATGTGACTAGAGAAACTTAAAAAAATGAATATTAAATTTTATTTTATTTGAGTTTCCCCTCATTTTATGGCAAATAAATGGAGAAATAGTGGAACCGGTGACAGACTTGATTTTCTTGAGCTCCAGAATCACTGCAAATGGTGACTGCAGCCAGCCATGAAATTAAAAGATGCTTGCTCTTTCGAAGAAAAGCTCTGACCAAACTAGACAACATATTAAAAAGCAGGGACATTACTTTGCCAACAAAGGTCTATCTAGTCAAAGCTATGGTTTTCCAAGTAGTGCTGTGTGGATGTGAGAGTTGGACCATAAAGAAAGCTGAGTGCTGAAGAATTTATGCTTTTGAACTGTGGTATTGGAGAAGATTCTTGAGAGTCCCTTGGACTGCAAGGAGATCAGTCAATCCTAAAGGAGATCAACCCTGAATAATCAGTGGAATGACTGATGCTGAAGCTCCAATACTTTGGTCACCTGATATGAAGAGCCTACTCATTTAGAAAAGATCCTGATGCTAGGAAAGATTGAAGGCAGGAGGAGAAGGGGATGACAGAGGATGAGATGGTTGGATGGCATCTCAATGTACATGAGCTTGAGCAACCTCTGGAAGATGGTAAAGCACAGGGAAGCCTGGCATGCTGCAGTCCATGGAGTTGCAAAGAGTCAGACACAGCTGAACAACTGAACAACGATAATATTTGGTTCAGTTATTGGAAAAGTTTAATTTAATTAGGATACTGACAGAATGCTCAAACTAGTCCTGCAGGCATGTGTATACCTGTGGCAGATTCATGTTGATGTATGGCAAAACCAATACAATATTGTAAAGTAATTAACCTCCAATTAAAATAAATAAATTTATATTAAAAAAACAAATGAGTAACTTTAGACAATATCTCAAAGCTGTATGAAGAAATGGAGATAGCAATAAAACATGGGCAAATTATAGAATCTAGTATTATTTTAACAATGGTTTGTAACTCCAATTTTTTTTCCTTAAGTGACATAAGAGATCAGTACATTTAAAATAATTATTAGTTTATGTTTTAGGACACCCAATCTATAAAGTTGTAATTTGGGGATCAAAAAACACTATAAGGAAGCAGTGTTTTATATGGTATCAAAGTTAAGTTGACATAAATTCAAATTAGAGAGTTATAACTTTAGTATATTAAATGTAGTACTCATGGTAACAACAAAGAAAATAGATATAAAATATACAAAAAAGGAGATGTAAAAGAAATGTTTATTTTACTCCAGACAGTCAACCATACGCAAAAAAGATGATATGCAGGAATTGAGGGACAGAAAAGCTATGAGGCATATAGAAAACAAACAGCAAAATGACAGAAATCTCTTATCAGTAATTATTTCAAATGTAAATGGATTAAACTGTCCAATCAAAAAATAATGATTGGGGATGATCCAGAGAGATGATATGAGGTGAGAGGTGGGAGCAGGTTTCAGGATTGGGAGCTCGTGTACACCTGTGGCTGATTCATGTCAATGTATGGCAAAACCAATACAGTATTGTAAAGTAGAATAAAGTAAAATAAAATTAAAAAGAAAACAATGATCCAACTAAATTCTATCTAGAAGAGTATAAGAAACAAAAATAGATTGAATGTGAGCTCATGGAAAAAAAATTTTCTAAGCAGATAGTAATCAAAAGAGAGCAACATGGCTATACTGATATCAGATAAAGTAGACGTTAAAAAGGTTACAAGAGACAAAGAAGAGATTGTATATTAATAAAAGGGCCAATACAGTTAGAAGATATGCCAATTCTAACCATTTGTGTACCTAATAAAAGACCATCAAAATACATAAAGCAAAAATTTACAGAATTAAAGGGGGAAAATACAGGCCTACAGTAATAGTTGTAGACTTTGATATTCATTCTCAATAATGCTAGAATAACCAGCTAGAAGATAAGTAAGGAAGTGGTGGATATATATAACATAATAAACCAACTAGATCTACTAACAGATATATATGGAACATTCTTCCCAGTGCCATAATACACTTAATTCTTCTTGGTCTTATCTGGTTTGTGCCTGTGGCTTTCGATGCTAAATGTTACCATGTGGGGTTCTTGCAACCTAACTTCATGGCCGCATAGAGTTTTAACTCTGAACATGGTAAGCCCATTCTCCCTCTCACTCCTGCTGGGATGGGACAGATTCCAGCATTTTGTCAATGGATGTTGTTGGGTCACCTGCCTTGGGGCAAAGCATGAAATTGCAGTCATTTTCCCACTCCCTTTGCTCGAGAAATTCAGTGTGAGAGGGAGAAAAGACAGCCAGTATCATCATCCAAAAGAGAGATGAGCTTTGCAGAACTGATGCTGAATTTCTGTTAGCCACTGCGTGCAGTATCACCACCACTGTGCCAGATTTCTTCTCTTGCACTAATTCTGAAGTATTTTTGGTTAATTTTAGGCTCCAAGCCAAAGAGGTAAGGGTGGAGAGGATGAGCAGTTTTGCTATGAGACTGCTCTGTTAGAACGAGGCAAATTCAACAGCCCATCTGTGATGGTATTCTATCGATAGCCTGACTCTCTGCCTCCCAGAGATATACGCTGGTAAGCTAATTCATCATTGAATTCTGCCAGACTAGCAGCAGGACAAATTATCAAAGTCTTCAGAGTACCCCTTTAGAGGTCTTGTTGGTCCATCTTATCCACTGGTGGTGGGCTGTGTGCGTGCTCAGTTGCTTCAGTTGCGCTTGATTCTTTGCAACCCAGTGGGCTGTAGTCTGCCATGCTCCTCCTACCACGTGGTTCTCCAGGCAAGAATACAGGAGTGGTTTGTCATGCCCTCCTCGATGGGATCTTCCCTACCCTAGTGTCAAACGCACATTTCCTGCATTGCAGGTAGATTCTTTACCCGCTGAGCTACCTGGGAAGCCCCAAAGTGGGCTCCTTTGCATTAAGCAGTAAAAACTACAAACTGTATATATATCCTTTGTCCCAGATATTCCTGTTTCAGAATTTGTACTTTAAGAAATTACTGGACAAGAGTATGAATGGGCAACTGGGTAACTATAACGATGCTGATGGCAGAATTGGTCTTAAAAGTAAAGGGTCATAAAAGTGAGGGAGGAAGGGAAAGATGAAAGAAGGAAAGAGAGAGAGAGAGAGAGAGAAAAACTTTAATGTCTCATAGTACAGAATTGGTTAAATAAACCATGATCCATCTATAAATAAAATACTCTAATACTGGGCAACTTTTAAAAAACATTCAATGTAGTTACTAGCCTGGAAAATGTTCTCCTTATATTATTAAGTTAGAAAAAGCAGGTTACCAAACAGTATCCTTTTAAGGATATGCACTAAATGTTAACAGTGGTTATTTGTGGATAGTGTAATTTCAGGTGACTTTTAAAATTTATTTTTGTTTGTATGCTTTTTTTGAAGTCATCTACAAAAACATGCGTTACTTCTGTAGTTAAAAATTACAGTGAAGGATAAAAGTAACTAGTGGAGTAACTGAAGGCCCCAGCCATTCTGAGCTCATTGTCTTTTGTGAGAAGTAACAAGCACCACTGGGACCTAGACACATCTCCCTGTCTTTGAAACAGTGGTCTCTCTTGGAGTCAGTATGAGCAGAGGAATCTGGATGAGAACCTCATACTTGCCAGACATCATCTCATGTAAATTCTTGGCTTTGGCGATCCTGAAACCACAGCAGAAGCCCACTTGGGGGTCAGCTCCGTGGAATGAGTTTTCAAGAGTCCAGAGGTGAGCCACCTTCCATTTCACTGAAGCTTCAGAGGACAATTAAGGAAATTCAATGGTTCCTCAGCTCTTCAGACCTGTTTCTGATCTCAGGAAGAGAGGCTGCAATTATCTCTCAGTCCGCTAATGGCCAGTCCCCAGCCACCCTGACAAACGATGCCTCGCAGAAGCAGCTGGGTTCACTTTCTGATGCCTTGTCCCAAATGGGATCAGGATCTTGTGGGTGGTGCCTAGGAATCTGTGTTTTAAACAAGCCACTCAAATCTCGCGTTGCATACTGAAAGCTGAAAGGCAGTTATGTTGCCCACAAGCCCACCCTTTTTGTTCCCTTAGAAACTCATGCCAATAGAGCTCATTTCTCCTTTCTCTCTATGCAAGGTGGTGGAGTGTGTGGGGATTCAGAGAAGTTGAATCTCACAACAACTTTCTGAATTTCTTCATTCACTGTCTGACACTGGTGGTAAATGAAAAAGTCAGGCTACAACTCAGGATGATGCAGACAGAGGGGATGCTGGCATTTAAGTAGGTAGTTATTGGACTGTGATGGGACAGTGGTTATAGGTCAGAAGCACAGAAAACAAGATGTGACAAGATGTAGAATATTCAGAACTGGTAGAAAATCTGTGCTTAGAGCAGCAGAGGCAGGGAAACAAGAGGCTGTAGAGTTAGTCAACGGGAGATAGATTGAGCCCGTTGAACAGCTGAGACAACAGAGGAATTCGGGGCAAAAGTTATTTGCTTTGGTAATATAGGGAATTTGGGTTAGAAATAACTCTCTTCTCCCCAGGTTAAAATGCTGGCTGGGGTTCCTACCACCTTTTAGATCGCTATGTGTGGTCCTGTAACCCCCAAAAAAAAAGAGAAATTGTACCGCATTAGATCCTAATTATTTTGATATCATGGACCCCTTTGAGAATCTAATGGTATATACATATATGTATACATACACACACACATACTTGAGAAATTGCAAGTGGTTTATTGACCCCTTTCTGAAGCACTTTTGCAGTTTATAAAATAAAAACTCCTAACCTCCAGTAAAAGACAAAAAGAGGCGGGAAGGGTTAGAGTGCACCGAGCTGAAATCTAAGAAAACATTGTCAAGAACGTTTTCTTCATCACTGGGAGAAAATGCCTTGCTGAAGGGCAGGAGGAAAACAGCAAGATGAGTAGGCCGTGTGACGCGCTGCCAGCAAAACATCCCAAGTGATGACAGATGACGTGCTCACAGTATTTTAGGATCTCTCCACCACTCGCACATTTGTTCCTTAGACACACTGACAAAGGCCCACAGCACAGATTATTGACTCTCTTCCCATTGAGGCTTTGCTGCTGAGGCATAACAGTGTCAAAGTCATGGTCCTCGGAAACACAAGCTATTGGTGCAATGAACACTATACAATGTATATTAATAAAATTATTCAGTGCCTTGCCCACAGGATTCTGGAACCTTCTTCTTTGCTTCTTGGTAGCACAGCTTCCTCAGCAGTGCCTCTCTCCTAGACGTTGCCTCAATGCCACCAACAGCATTTGCCCAGCCAGGCCTCTGCAGTTAGGGCCTTGTTCTGTTAAATATGATAGTTACTCTCAATAATTAGATGGCTGTTCATAGTGTCATGAGTGGCCCTGCTGAAATCACAGCTGAATTGAAGCTTCACTTTCAAGGCCTCAACTAGGAATGCAAGAATACAAAGGATGAAGATAATTTGGCTCCATAGCCCTAAAATCACTGAGTTTATCTCTGATAGTGCCATTCTTGACACCTAATCTGAAAAGTGAAAGTGAAGTCGCTCAGTCATGTCTGGCTCTTTGAGACCCCATGGACTGTAATTTATCAGGCTCATCCGTCCATGGGATTTTCTAGGCAATAGTACTGGAGTGGATTGCCGTTTCCTTCTCCAGCGGATCTTCCCAATCCAGAGATCAAACCCAGGTCTCCCACATTGTAGACAGACGCTTTACAGTCTGAGCCACCATGGAAGTCTAATCTGAAGTCAAGTTTAAAAGTGCTTCAGTTCAGTTCAGTTGCTCAGTTGTGTCTGACTCTGCAACCCCATAGATTGCAGCATGCCAGGCCTCCCTGTCCATCACCAACTCCTAGAGCCTACTCAAACTCATGTCTGTTGAGTTGGTGATGCCATCCAACCATTTCATCCTCTGTTGTCCCCTTCTCCTCCCATCTTCAATCTTTCCCAGCATCAGGGTCTTTTCCAATGAGTCAGTTCTTCGTATCAGGTGGCCAAATTATTGGAGTTTCAGCTTCAACATCAGTCCTTCCAATGAATATTCAGAACTATTCCATTTAGGATGGACTGGTTGGATCTCCTTGCAGTCCAAGGGACTCTTACGAGTCTTCTCCAACACCACAGTTCAAATGCATCAATTCTTCAGCGCTCAGCTTTATGAGAGAAAAGCTCTCACATCAATACATGACTACTGGAAAAACTAAAGCTTTGATTAGACAGACTTTTGTTGGCAGAGTAATGTCTCTGCTTTTCAATATGCTGTCTAGGTTGGTATAGCTTTTCTTCCAAGGAGTAAGTGTCTTTTAATTTCATGGCTGCAGTCACCATCTGCAGTGATTTTGGAGCCCCCAAAATAAAATCTGTCGCTGTTTCCTCATCTATTTGCCATGAAGTAATAGCACTAGCTGCCATGATCTTAGTTTTCTGAAAGTTGAGTTGTAAGCCAACTTTTTCACTCTCCTCTTTCACTTTCATCAAGAGGCTCTTTAGTTCTTCTTCACTTTCTGCCATAAGTATGGTGTTATCTGTGTATCTGAGTTTATTGATATTTCTCCCAGCAGTCTTGACTCCAGCTTGTGCTTCATCAGTCTGGCTTTTCACATGATGTACTCTGCATATAAGTTAAATAAGCAGGGTGACAATATACAGCCTTAACATACTCATTCCCAATTTGGAACCAGTTGGTTGTTCCATATCCAGTTCTAACTGATGCTTCTTAACTTGCATACAGATTTCTCAGGAGACATGTCAGGTGGTTTGGTATTCCCATCTCTTGAAGAATTTTCCACAGTTTTTGCTGTGATCCACACAATCAAAGACTTTGGCATAGTCGATAAAGCAGAAATGGATGTTTTTCTGGTACTCTTTTGTTGTTTTGATGATCCAACAGATGTTGGCAGTTTGATCTCTGGTTCCTCTGCCTTTTCTAAATCCAGCTTGAACATCTGCAAGTTCACAGTTCATGTACTGTTGAAGCCTGGCTTGGAGAATTTTGAGTATTACTTTACTAGCGTGTGAGATGAGGGCAATTGTGAAGTAGTCTGAGCATTCTTCAGCGTTGCCTTTCTTTGGGATTGGAATGAAAACTGACCTTTTCCAGTCCTGTGGCCACTGCTGAGTTTTCCAAATTTGCTGGCATATTGAGTGCAGCACTTCAACAGTATCATCTTTGAGGATCTTGGAGGGCATTCCATAAGGACCACTTGACTTCTCATTCCAGGATGTCTGGCTCTAGGTGAGTAATCACACCATCGTAATTATCTGGGTCATGAAGATTTTTTTCTATGTTGTTCTTCTGTGTGTTCTTGCCAACTCTTTTTAATATCTTCTGCGTCTGTTAGGTCCATACTATTTCTGTCCTTTATTGTGCCCTTCTTTGCATGAAATGTTTTTTGGTGTCTCTAATTTTCTTGAAGAGATGTCTAGTCTTTCCATTCTGTTGTTTTCCTCTATTTTTTTGCATTGATCACTGAGGAAAGTTTATCTCTCCTTGCTATTCTTTGGAACTCTGCATTCAAATGGGAATATCTTTTCTTTTCTCCTTTGCCTTTTACTTTTCTTCTTTTATCAGCTGTTTGTAAGGCCTCATCAGACAACCATTTTGCCTTTTGAATTTCTTTTCCTTGGAGATGGTCTTGATCACTGCCTCCTGTACAATGTCACAAACCTCTGTCCATAGTTCTTCAGGCACTCTGTCTGTTAGATCTAATCCCTTGAATCTATTTGTCACTTCCACTATATAATCCTAAGGGATTTGATTTAGGTCATACCTAAATGGTCTAGTGTTTTTCCCTACTTTCTTCAATTCAAGCCTGAATTTTGCAATAAGGATTTCATGATCTGAGCCACAGTCAGCTCCAGGTCTTGTTCTTGCTGACTGTGTAGAGCTTCTCCATCTTTGGCTGCAAAGAATATAATCAGTCTGATTTCTGTATTGACCATCTGGTGATGTCCATGTGTAGAATCTTCTCTTGTGTTGTTGAAAGAAGTTGTTTGCTATGACCAGTGACAAAGTGCTTAGACCATTTCTAAGAATGTTTGCACTGTGGAACTTGTCCTTTTAAAATGTTCCACAGATGGGATCTCAGTTGGCAAGTTTCCTCATCTCGGTGATAGGAATCCTGGCAGAGACTTTTAGAGAATCTATTTATAACCTTCCATTTCATATCTTACAAGGTATAGATTATTATTATTTCTGCTTAACAGATGACGCAAGAGAGTCATCTATAGGGGAAAGAGTAGGGTTTGGTACCATAGGCTTCTGGATTCAGTGGATCTGAACCTCAACATCCTTAACTATAAAATGGAGATACAAATCTATGCTATCCTACATTATTATAAAAATTATGAGAGTGCCTAACATCAAATGAGGTAGACAGGAGGTGCTCAAAAACTTTTTTCTTTTAACCAAGTAGACAAAGTCACTCTTGTGGAAAATGGCAGAGCCAGGTGTTCTGATGGCGAATCCAGTTATCAGTCCATGCATGCTTTCTTGCCCTGCCTACTTCTGTCTCTCAAAGCCAGTGTGGAAAGAGCTTCACATTCCCATCTGGAGACGTGGAGATTCACCTTCATGACAAAGATTTCTGCAGAATTAATTCACAGCATTGCTAAGGTGGGGTGGCGGAGGATGTGAGTGATTTTTTTTTATAGTGTTACAATAATTTATCATCTTCTCTCCAGCAGCCGTACTCTGGCTGGCAGCTCTAAAAACCCTACAGTCCACGAGAGAGCAGTGAACAGAAATATTTTCAAGAGCAGATGGGACGTACCTTCAAAACGCAGGATTGTCCCACTGAAACTGGGACATCTGGCAACCCTAAAAAAGCCCAAACTAGATGAAATAAAAATTATGAGATGGAGAAGCAGAAAAATATGTCTTTGCATTGATTAGCAGGGAATGTAATTAATCTCCTTCAACTCCTTTTCAGTCCTGTGGTGTAAAACAAGAAGAAATCGCAGTCTTACTGTGTTCCCCTGTGACAATTCTTACGTGATAATTTCAAAGTAGTATGAGTTTTAAAACTTCACAGTAATGCCTCCCCTTCTATTGTTCAGAACTGTTCAGGGGGTGATAAAATTCATGCCCGAACTTCCTCAATACTTTTCTTATTAGCCTGGCCAACATGGGGTGAGGGGGAGGGTAGAGAATTGGCTGACTTCTATCAGGCCAACTTTTAGTTTATTAGGAAATTACACAAACAAATCTTTCTCTGTTAGGAGGCTTTATTCTGGGTTTCTCTCTTCGTGGGATACAGAGGCAAGAAGGGGAGAGCTGGCCAGCCCCATGGAAAGCGGGAAGATTTGCAGCTGTCCTTCTCTACTTTACTTCCTTCCTCCTTTTTAGCTTTGGCTTTTAGCATCTACGCTATTTTGGCCACATATTTCTTACCAAGCCTGCTTTCCATTTAAACTCAGCACCATTGGGCTGGACACCAGTGTTACTGTGTGGCTACGCACCTTTGTCTCCTTTCCTTGCCCTGCCTTGTTGGTGTTCAGTCGTGTCTGACTTTGCGATCCCATGAACTGCAGCATGCCAGGCTTCCCTGTCTTTCACTGTTTCCCGGAGCTTGCTGAACGAAACTCTTGTCCGCTGACTCGATGATACTATCCAGTCGTCTTATCCTTTGTCGACCCCTTCTCCTCCTGCCCTCAATCTTTCTCAGCATCAGGCTTGGGTCTGGCCCAATATCTGAAACACTATAGGTACTGAAAAGTAAAATCATAGCCCTTGGTCTCTGACTTTTAAACATTCTTGTCATTTTCACCACCTTTGCCTTGTGATTTAATTTATCCAGTCAGTTATCCAGTCATACCTAGATTTTGCAGAATGCCCTGTGAAAGTCAGTAAAGCTTAGTGGTAAAGACCAAAGACTCTGGTCCCAAGTTAAAACTTAGTTTTGCCACATGCTTACTGTATGATATTTGCCTAGTCAGTTAATATAATTGCCTCAGTCTCTACATCTATAAATGGAACTAATGATAGCTTTTATCTCACAGGTTATTTGAAGGTTATTTGAATATACATACATGTGTGTGCACATTTTCACATGTACAAATTTACTGCTGGTAACACAGTAAGCACTGTGTAGTGACAGGCCTTATCAGTATTTATTGCTATTTTATTAATACAATTTCTGGAGAAGGAAATGGCAATCCACTTCAGTATTCTTGCCTGGAGAATCCCATGGACAGAGAAGCCTGGCAGGCTACAGTTCATGGGGTCACAAAGAGTGGACCCAACTGAGCAGCTAACACTTCAAGAGGAGAGTGAAAAAGTTGGCTTAAAGCTCAACATTCATGGCAAAGGTCCCATGAATCATGGCATCTGGTCCCATCACTTCATGGGAAATAGATGGAGAAACAGTGGAAACAGTGTCAGACTTTATCTTTTGGGCTCCAAAATCACTGCAGATGGTGACTGCAGCCATAAAATTAAAAGACGCTTACTCCTTGGAAAAAAATGTTATGACCAACCTAGATAGCATATTGAAAAGCAGAGATATTACTTTGCCAAGAAAGGTTCGTCTAGACAAGGCTATGGTTTTTCCAGTGGTCATGTATGGATGTAAGAGTTGGACTGTGAAGAAAGCTGAGTGCCAAAGAACTGATGCTTTTGAACTATGGTGTTGGAGAAGACTCTTGAGAGTCCGTTGGACTGCAAGGAGATCCAACCAGTCCATTTTAAAGGATATCAGCCCTGGGTGTTCTTTGGAAGGATTGATGCTAAAGCTGAAACTCCAGTACTTTGGCCACCTCATGAAAAGGGTTAACTCATTGGAAAAGACTCTGATTCTGGGAGGGATTGGAGGCAGGAGGAGAAGGGTACGACCGAGGATGAGATGGCTGGATGGCATCACCAACTCAATGGATTTGACTTTGAGTGAACTCTGGGAGATGGTGATGGACAGGGAGGCCTGGCGTGCTGCAATTCATGGAGTCTCAAAGAGTCAGACATGACTGAGTGACTGAGCTGAACTGAACTGAGGGACACAAAGAGCTCTTTAAGGAGTTCACAGTCTAGTGGGAAAATAGGCGTATAAAGATAAGTCTTTCTAAATGTTTTGAAAGCCCAGCTTTCTCTAGCCAGGAGAAGTTGAAAAGGCATTTTACATGTATGATTCTTGCTGCTCGGTCTTGATAGAGGGTTGGGGTTCTGCAGGTTGATGAGAGGGAAGGGCATTTGAGGAAGGGTTTTCAGATTTAAATACTCTCAAAGTGGCAAGTAATGTTTGGAAACTGGGGAGGTGTAGTGTACCCAGAGCACAGGCCACTTCCAGGGAAGGAGTGTGGGGGGAGGTGGGAAAGGGGGAAAGAAACTACTGAGTCATGCTTGGAAGTTCAGTTCTTTTTACAAGCTTTTGGAAATTGGAGAGTAATCTGCTTAACTGTCTACTCTAGGAAGATCACAGTGATGCACAGTGCAGAGAGTTCCAGAGCGAGGGGTAATTGTGGGGGAGAATCAGTCAACAGTCTATTGTGAGTGTGAACTCAGATCTTTGTGAGGAATCTAAGACAGAGGGGGTGTGGGGAGAGAGATTAAGAGGCCAGAAATGCAAGGCTTGACAGGGCATGGGGACAGATTTGTTGTAGGAGGAAAGAGTGAGGGAAAGATTGAGGATGATTGATTCTTGGTTCTTAGCCTGAGCGTCAGGATCAATGGTGACTATGGGAATGAAGACTGAAAATAGAGGAGGAGGAATTTCCAGTGCCTCTGGCGTAAGTGTAGAGACAACAGGGAAGGGAAGGAACTGAAGGGACAAGTCTGGGGCTCAGAAGAGAGACCTAAACTGGGGTAAAGGTCTAGGGGATTCCCTAAGACTGTAGATAATGCTTGAATCTGTAAGAGTAGCTGAGAATACCCAGGGGAGGGTGGAGAGTCAGAGATCTCCTGCAGGGATTCAAACCTGAGCAATTATGTAAAGTTGGGAGGTATCCATGACAAGGTGTGTTTTACTTGTTTGCTATCTGCCTTGTCCACAAGAATGTCAGTTTCTTGAGAATAACTTCTTTGTGTCCTGCAGCAAAGGCATTGGCATACATGCCACTAGTATTGTGTGGTGTAAATATAAACTGGGGTGTTTGGGGGAATATTACCAGCAAAAAGGGGAAGAGTGTACATGATCCTCCATGGTGTTATTATTCCAGAGAAGGTACCCAGGTAAGGAAGACCATTAAAATAGCTCTGGTAGAGAGAAAGCTTCCTCTGCCCTGACATTATACATATTTATAACGGTGGAGAGAAGGCGACCAGATGACAGCAGAACACTCCTGGTAAAGTGTCCTCATTAGAAAAGCAGAGCCTCAGAGCCCCGTGACTGTCTACTTTGGTCCCTGTCCCAGTGAATTAACCCTCCTTGCTGGACCACTGAAGGAGCAGAGGTGAGCCTCTAGGGCCAAGCTATCCTCTCTCCTCTCTCGGGCATCCCAACACCTACAGCAGTGCTGAGCACCTAGGAAGTGGTCAGAAACAGTCACTAAATAAATGATGTACTCCATGAGTTTGAGCAAACTCCTGTAGATAGTGAAGGCAGGGGAAGCCTAGTGTGCCACAGTCGATGGGGTTGCAAAGAGTCAGACATGACTTATAGCAACAGAACAACAACGAAAGTGTCTAACAGTGCTAGGTACACAGCAGGTGCTCAAGGAATGAGCTTTCTTCTATCCTCCAGATGTTTATAGGTGCCTGCGTGCACGCTCAGTCACTCAGTCGAGTCTGCTCTTTGCAACCTCATGGACTGTAGCCTGCTAAGCTCTTCTGTCCATGGGATTTTCCAGGCAAGAATACTGGAGTGGATTGCCATTTCCTCCTCCAGGAGATGTTCCCCACCCAGAGACTGAACCTGTGTCTTCTGCATCTCCTGCATTGCAGGCAGAGCTTACAGGATTGTGCTAATTTCTAACTTACTTCTGCATGCCCTCTTCTCTGTTCATACATTCCTTGTGGGGCTTGCTTCTCCTTAGAAGCCCCAAATATCCTGAGGTATTTCCTCTTTTTTTTCTTCTGTCTCATTTACTGTACCTGTACCCCCATTCTTTTATCACTTTCATTTTTTTTTCTGGATGTAACACTTTAAAACAATCTATTAATAATAAGATAGGGACCGTGGCTGCTATTTTCTGTAAGGAAACTGAGGTTCTCAGGTTAATGCCTTGCCCAAGGTTAGAGAGAAAGTGAAAGTGAAGTTGTTCAGTCGTGTCTGACTCTTTGCGACCCCATGGACTGTAGCCTATCAGCCTCCCCCATCCATAGGATTTTCCAAGCAAGAGTGCTGGAGTGGATTGCCATTTCCTTGATGACAAGTTGTAATGTGGAAATGTCCAAAGTTTTTGCCCAAAGCTCTGCAGTTGCCCTGTAAAAGAAGTATGTGATACTCCTCGCAGCTGTTCTTCAGCAGATCTTTGGGAGAAGATGATGAAATAATCCTCACATTGCTCCTCCAGAAAAGCCAATCAATATAAGCTACCTAGAGTGGATGATGGAAATGAGTGGAAAGAGTTCTCTTAGTCAAGAGAGCTTGGTCTCAGGGTCAGCTCTAATGCTTGGCATATGAGCTTAGGCAAATCTCTGCACCCCTCTGGGCCTCAGTTTTCACTCCTGCAAAATGGGAGTAATAATTCCTGCCATTTATACTTTATAGAATTGTTGAGAGAATCAACAATTGCATAATGAATATGCAAAGCAAATACAAATGCAAACATAGAGTCATAATGTGAATGAAAAAGCGTGGAGGATTTTAAAGTCATCCACAGTATCAGGGGTCTCTCTTTTCATTATAAAAATGGCCAATAATGAAGAGAGTGCTCTTTAGGGTCCCTAAAGATTGAATCACAGTATCAATTATATATTAATTTAGATGCTAAATTATTTTTTCTCCTAAAAAGCATTGTGCATGTTTGAACTGTGCTTTATAAACTTTCTTCTAATCAGCCAGACTGTATTTCCTATAGTCCATTCTGGCAGGAATAACTCATTGTCACTGCCATCACTTCAATAAGCAGTGTTCTAAGGGCTTAAAGCACCCCCAGGATAGAACTGGTATTTGCCAAGGGATCTTTCGGTCCATGAATCTCACCACTTTGCTCCTCATGTAGTTATATGAATGGGGAGAAGGCCCTGGCTCCTGGATCTGGGACGTCTGAACTGACTCCTGCCAAGTGGCAGGGACAATTTTAGTGCTGCTAAGAATCTGACTGCTGTATCCGCCTACTCCCGCCTTCCTCCTTCCTCCTGTCCTTGAGACGCAGATGCTGCCTGCCTTCTGCTCTCTCCTTTACCAGCTTCTTGTATTTCCATTTCTCCTTGCACCCGTTTTCCTCACTCCAGATTCTCACTTATCACTCTGTTTTCCTCCTTATCCCTCCCCATCCCCCATGTGCATGCATGCTAAGTCACTTCAGTCACATCCAACTCTTTGTGACCCCAAGGACTATAGCCCCCCAGGCTCCTCTCTCCATGGGATTCTCCAGGCAAGAATGCTGGGGTGAGCTGCCCTGCCCTCCTCCAGGGGATCTTCCCAACCCAGGGATCGAACCTGTGTCTCCTATGTCTCTTGCAATAGTAGGCAGGTTCTTTACCACTATTGCCACCTGGGAAGCCCCCTGCCACCCCCCATGCACAGTTCTATATTGCTTGGTTTATCTTTACTGTGTCTTTCCTTATTCCAGTGAGCATGTTCGGACACAGCCTGGAGGTGACAGGGGTGATTTTGTTCTTCCCTTGAAGCCTCAAAATGCCAATGATGACATTCTCTCCAAATGTAACCAGCACCTTTACTTTCTTTTTCTTATTTTCCCTGGATTGCTGTACTCTTCCATTAACCGGACACCTGTCTCCAGTTCTGTCCACTCCTATCTACCAAATCACCCCACTGCATTCAGAATGAACCTTTCAAATATTAAATCTGACCATGTCACTTCTAGAATCCCCTATAACTCCAGATAAAATCTACATACTAAGGTCATGTATTATTTATCAACTTCATTCAAGGTCATGCATCCACTGTCTCCTCCTTAAAGCTGGAATCTTACTCATTTCCAGCTACACATGTGGCACATACTTAATGTTAATCTCTGTTAGTGAATGAATAAATGAGTGAATGAATGAATGGTAAATGCTCAGCATAGGAAGTAGTATAGTGCAGTAGAAAGGCTAGACCTGTGTTCAAGTCTCGTCATTTGTTCACATAGGTTAATCACTATGAATTAATCTATGATAGTAAATAATAGCAAACATTATGCCTTCCTCAGGGCCTTGGCTAGAGGGAGGTGAATAAGGAATTCTCTTTGGATGCAGAATTTAAGGGAGCATCAAAAAATTCAAGACTCAAGAAAATATTATTTTAATATAATATTTTTAAAAATCAAAATTAATGCAAGAAATCATGGTGAATGCAATTTCAGAGTTTAATAAAAATGGTATCTACTCTGCACTCACACTACTCACCTCACTCTCTTCATCTTGCCCTTCTTACAGGATTACTGTGAGGACTCAGTGCAGGGTGTTAACAACCACCTGGCTGGTCTTTCAGTCTGACTTCAGTTTTCTCTAAAACAGTGATGCCCTGAGTGTGGTTCGCAGACCACTGTTGATCAATAAACCGTTGTTAGTCTATAAGGAGATAAGTGCAGAATTGAAAGTGTTTATTTACTTGGATAGTAACTGGACAAAGTGATTTTATGTTCAATCTACTTACAAATTTGGGCATTTATTTCACATATCTTCTGGGTTTTTAATTTTCTTTTTTAGCAATTCATTTTTATTGTAGTTAACAAAAGTTTTGGTGAACAATGGTTTGGAAATAATTTTACAAAACTGGTCCTGGTTAATTTAAAAACACTGACCTTAAGTCTGAGGCAGCTCAAAAGGTCTGTGTTTTTCTAGAAGTGGCTTACTTATTTGTTCCTGACAAGACATACCACACTGTGGATGGATGTGGTTTAGGAAATGCTAACTCCAGGGGCCCCGGTATCATTGTAGTCTGTGCAAATGGCGCCCCCTGGTGTTCTGAGTATTGCAGCTCTGTGTGGTCCCACTCCTATCAGAATCACTCCTTGCATCCCTTTCCTACCTTTCCAATTGTATTTCATTTCCCTTCTTATTCCTTGCTTACTGCTGCATTCATCTGGACAGTGCATCCATCCATCTATTCATTCTTCAATAAATACTTATGAGCCCTTATTGTGAACGTGAAAACGTTAGTCACTCAGCTGTGTCCAACTCTGTGTGACCCTATGGATTGTAGCCTGCCAGGCTCCTCTGTTCATGGGAATCCCCAGGCAAGAATGCTGGAGTGGGGTGGGTCACATTTACAGATAAGGAGAATATAGTGATGAAAGAATCAGATGTGTTACCTACTTTACTAGCTTACTGTCTAGAACACAGACCAGATGAACAATTATACAAATAAATATATCAGTTAAAGCTGGTGATATACCATAGAAACTAAACAAAGTCCTTTGATGAATTAAAGAGCAAGGCTTACTTAAACAGGGTGTTGAGTGAAGCCCTTTCTGAGGATGGGACCTTGAATTAGGACAAGGTCTTAACCATGTAAACGGTCAAGGAAGAAACATTTATAGGAAGAAGGAATGCAATGCATTAAACACAGAGGAGGGAAAGAACCCACTGTGCTCCAGGACCTGAAAGAAGAGCAGTGTGGTTAGAGAAGGGGACATGAGGTGAGGTTGGGAGGTGGCATGCCACATCACGTAGCATCTGCTGGCCATGTGAGCGGTTTGCTCTCCACTCTAAGTGCAATGGAAGTCTGTCCCCAGGTTTACAACTTGCGCCCATGTTTGAATTGTGTATTACTTGGAGTATTATGATTAACACAAATTGATTCAACCTGGTTTGTTTTTTTGTTGTTTAGTCACTCACTCATGTCTGACTGTTTGTGACCCCGTGGACTATTGTCTGTCAGGCTCCTCTGTCTGGATTTCCCAGGCAGAAATACTGGAGTGGGTTGCCATTTCCTACTCCAGAGGATCTTCCTGATCCAATAATTGAACCCACACTACCTGAACTGCAGGCAGATTCTTTTACTGTTGAGCCACTGATAAGCCTCCATTAGCTGCTGTAGGGAACATTCTTTTTCACTGATGCAGGGCACTTCCACCACCACCCTCCGTGACTGCTCCTTCCTATACTGTTGCTTATTCTTGTACAGATTCTGACCTTGGGGAAGCAGGCATAATCTGCTTGGACTCAGAGACTGGTCAAGGGAAGAATGTGTGGCGAAAGCCAAACTCATCAGGTTACCTTTCTGAGGTTTATTCTATATAGAAAGTGAAGTCGCTCAGTCGTGTCCAACTCTTTGTGGCCCCATGGACTGTAGCCCACCAGGCTTCTCAGTCCATGGGATTTTCCAGGCAAGAATACTAGAGTGGGTTGGCATTTCCTTCTCCAGGGGATCTTCCTGACCCAGGGATCGAACCCAGGCCTCCTGCATTGAAGGCAGACACTTTACCATCTGAGCTACCAGGGAAGCCACCTAGCTATATAGAACCAACAGGAAAGAGTGTGTGTCTCTTTTGTTGAACTCCAAC
The DNA here is from genome assembly GCA_917880005.1 of Nanger dama. NCBI lineage: Eukaryota > Metazoa > Chordata > Mammalia > Artiodactyla > Bovidae > Nanger > Nanger dama. The sequence goes on from CAKJTW010000022.1 coordinate 32,960,362, forward strand.
TACCTGTGATTACATTCTTCACCTCAAGGTGAAAACTTGTGTGCATTGAAGTCAATGGGGTCAAAATAGGAGGAGTGGTGAACGTCCCTGGGGGTCCAGTGGTTAAGACTTCACACTTCTAATGCAATGGGTGTGAGTTCCATCCTTGGTTGGAGAACTGAAATCCCATGATGCAGTCAAAACCAAAAACAAACAGACCGACTGATATAAAGGATAGATGAACAGAAAATTCAGTATCTGCCACAGGTCCCAGTCTCTGACCTTTTATGCTGCCCTGGTTCCTTCAATACCCTAGAAACCTTCTAATAAATCCTTTTTACTTATTGTTTTGCCTAAGCTTGTTTGCGTACAGTTTCTATGACCTTTAACTAAAAAGACATTACAACTACAGCCTCCCCGACTCTTCACAACCTCCAGGGTGCATCCGTTGCCACACTCCCACCTTGCCTAGGACTTCATCTCCCTTCACACAGTTTAAACACAGTGAGGGAAAGTCCACGTTTCCCAAGGTGGGTTTGTCAGAAGCTTTCTACCACTGGAAAACGGAATTTGACCATTTCTCAGTTTTTGGAGATGTCATTTATCATAGCAGCAGTTAGAGAATAGCAAGATCGCAAATGAATATTCTCCATAGCTTCTCTGAGTCTCTAGTTTGGACATATACGTGTTGTATCCTTTTGGATATGCATGCCTGCACACACAGATGCACACGCAGACACACAAAAGCATACATGCTAGAGTGCATTCTTATGGATGTTCAGGGTATTTTCAGTTGTTGCTTTTATGATCAAATAAAAAGAGTATCATTTTCCTCAACATTCTATAAATGAAAGGCCTTTTCTTGGGCTCTGGGTCAGTTTTGAGTTCTTCAGAACCATCTGGAGCACGATTTTCTCTCTTCTTAACAATTTCTTTGTGCTGTTTTTCTTTAAGCTCAACTGTAGTAAGGGGAAAAAAAAAAACCTCTAAAACCAAGCCAAAAATCGGTGTGAATCCTGACAGCAGGCTCCAAAATGCCAAGTGGGAGAGAAAGAAATGGAAACACTGACTTTTTCCAAAGCCATATAACAATTCATCCTTCAGCAGACATCCGTGTGGTCCTAATGTGTCTAAGCTTTCAAAGGCTGGCCTGGGCCAGCAGGCGCAGTTTGTCTTGGTGGCTGCTTGCTGTCACATGCCCATCGATCTCCTTGTCCCGTACTGACTCTGGTGACCTTTAGGATATGCTGCAAATCCAGATGTTCAATCTGGCTTAGAAACCCCCAGAGGACTAACTACTGGTATGTCACAGAGGTGCAGGTAGATATTTTAAACTGCAGAGGATAAGTTAACGAGGAAGGTGGGCATGTATAGAAGTCTTAAAATGAATGATCTGCTGCTGGAAATTGGATTTTTCTGTGACTTGCTCCACTTTTAAGAATAAATTTTACTGTTAATCTTAGATTCATACTTTATTGCTCACACAGGTGGTGTCATGACTATGAATGTACCCATTTTGAGAAAATTCTCAACTCCAAGACACATTGAGTGTATACTTGTTCTTTGAATTTAAAAATAATTCTATTAATATATTTTTCTGTCAAATGATTCTGATAAACATCCATCTCTCACTTCCTTTAAGACAGATTATTTGTGACTACTTATACACATTTAGGGAAAAGTCATATTTTGAGTAATATGGAAGATGTATGTTCTCTGAAGCAAAAGTATTAACTAGTAAGGTTTAATCACATGGCATTCCCCTTAATAAGATTTGATGATTATCTTCACCATTTTATGTCTTGGGAGGGTTTTGCACTTCATGGGACTCTATGGCTGAATTAAAGATTCTAGTTGGCTATTTGTTGAATGTGATTCATTTTGCGAAAGGCTTTTGAAACTGGTCCCTGGGAAATAGCCTTGAATTCTCTTTTCCATCTGCCTGCTAGGTGACAATGATGGGATTGGAGAACCCTAGACTTGGAGCCAGAAACCTCATTTGAGATTAGCCTCTGGTGATGACCATTCACATTGCCCTTTGGCAAGTCATTTACTTCTTGCAGCTTCCCATTCTTGATTTGTAAAATGGGAGTAATACCTGCCCAGACTCTCTATGTTGTCATGGGATTTCGATGAAATTATACATGTGAGAACAGTTCCTTATCACACAAGCGTTACTTATTGTATCAGTTTCGTCCATAAAATAATGATGTTCCCTCTGCTTGGAATGCTCTGCCCCTGCATCTTCACAAGATGTATTGTATGAGATTCCAGCCAAAAGCAGAATTCATCCCAAATATTTTGGCTGAGAGACTATTCTGTGGGTTGGACTGAGGGGACAGTTAGGAAAGGTGAGAAAGTTAGACAGGATCCTTAGACTGTAAACAGTAAACAGTTTGTAGCAAACAGATTATAAATAGTATCCTTAGACAGTAAACTTAGACTGAGGATTCAGAGGAACTGGGGCTAGGGTGGAAGGGCCTGTGTTCCTGGAGCCCACCTGGAGTTTGAACCAGGGAGGGGCTACTCCATGAGAGCTGCCTTGCAGAGGACCAGTCTCCACCTGTCTGATAAGGCTCAGGCTCTGAGTAAGGCAAGATTTACTTACTCACCCTCCTTCTGCCCTCCAGTGTCTCACTGGCTAAATCCCACTGGAAATGAGCTGAGAAGGGAGTCAGAATGAAGAAAAGCAGAGAACGGATGGGGGCAAACAGAGAATCCCCAGTTCACGTGGCTTCTTGTTATACCATTTCCATCCCCTCAGAATGGCTTTCCTTACCATCCAGTCTAAAGGACCTTTCATCAGTCCTTTTCAACTCCATCACCTTGAAGTTTCTTTTTAACACTTATCACCACCTGGAATCATCTCACCACTTATTTGCGTGCTTATTTATTGCTAATTTACTTATTTATTATTGTTTCTCTCCCCTTGTTGGAAGGTCCTTCCCATGAAGTTTGTGCAGAGGAAATGGTCCAGTCACCACTTCCAGGTGTGAGTGAAAACCAGAGGCCTTGGTTCTTCCTGCCACTTTGTCCTGTGAAACCTATTTCTGTTGCAATGTGTACAGAGCAATGAGGGAACAAGGAGTCTCTGAGGTAATGTCCCTCATGAACACTCCCTTGTTGGTTTTGTTCACTGCTCTACCTCGACAGCCTGGAGCATAATAAATCTTTGCTTAACCTGTTGAATGAATAATGATGGTACAGTAATTGAGGAAGAGGTAATATGATTAAAGACGCCATCAAAAGAGTACCCGGGCTGTGACTCTATCAGCAGAAATATCTTTACTCCTGACCTCTGGCTGAATTTCTAGTCAAACTTTCTCCTCATAAAGAATTCAGGATGCCCACTCCTGCCAGAGGCTAGGGAATGTTCATGAGTGTCATTACTTCAAAGACTCCTTGTTCCCTCATTGCTCTGTACACATTGCAACAGAAATAGGTTTCACAGGACAAAGTGGCAGGAAGAACCAAGGCCACTGGTTTTCACTCACATCTGGAAGTGGTGGTTGTACCATTGCCTCTGCACGTTCCTTATCATTTCAGCAAAGGGGAGTGCACATTAATGCACAGCTTCATGGCAATGAGAACAATGCTAGAAATCCCTTACACTTATATAAACTGCTTTGGAGATTAAGAAGTACTTTCAGAGTCATCATCTTTTAATCCTGACACCAATGCCTAAGAGAGGTGCTACTTTCTTGTTTCTTTTTCTTTCTTTTTTTTTTAATAGTTCTACTGTTGCTTTTATTATTATTTTTTAAAAATAATTGTATAGCAAAAGAGACACAGATGTATAGAACAGTCTTTTGGACTCTGTGGGAGAGGGAGAGGGTGGGATGATTTGGGAGAATGGCATTGAAACATGTAAAATATCATATGCTTTCTTGTTTCTTAAATAAGAAAGTTGAAGCTCAAAGAGTTTAGCTGAATTGAGGCCAAATGGAGCTTGGTCTCAATCTCAGTCCCCTTGGGAACTGTTTCCACTTTCAATATCACTGAAAAGGAGAAAAGAATTCTACATGCAAAACCTGTCACTGACAAGGGAAATCCATGAGTGGCAAATCTGCAGTAGTCTTCAGCAGTTGGTATGAATTCATTCATCACAAGATTTCTATTTCTCCCTTAGTGAGCACACTGGAAAGTGAAGGTAAGGGAGAGGATCCTATGCTAAAGATCTTGGATTATTCTTTCTTTTATATTTGGAAGGAACAGACTCAAGTCCTGGATTACTCAAGTAATTGATTAGGGAGCTTGAGCAAGTAACAAAGCAAGTAACGTGGATTTTGGACTCAGACTTAAGTGTAAGACCTTGCCTTGGAACACATTTGTCTTTTGATTTTAGGTTAAGTCACTTCACTCTGAGTCACGGTTTTCTAGCCTCCTAAATGATGGCTTATTTAACATGTCTTCTAGAGTCATTTGAGTATTAACTTGCCCCAAACCACACTGTTAGCAAAGAGTGAAACCAGAATTTGAGCCCAGTCACTAATGCTAGAGTTTGCTCTGTGAGATAATGACACTGAAAATGAGACTGGAAATTCTTCAGTCCTCCTAAATTTCATTTGCCCACTGAGCCGACCCCCACTCATTGCTAGAAAAAATGAGTTACGGAGGCAAAAGGCCTTGATGTAGTGAGTTTTTGACGTCCCATAGGTGCTGAGTCTGAGTAGAGAAAGCAGAAGATAGATGCTGAAACAGAGCATCGACCCACATTTGTCTTGATACAAAATTTATCTTGAGTAATCCAGGACTTGAGTCTGTCCTTTCAAAATATAAAAGAAAGAATAATCCAAGACCTTTAGCATAGGATCCTCTCCTTTACCTTCACTTTCCAGTGTGCTCACTAAGGGGGAAATAGAAATCCTGTGGCTCCTTTTGATACAGGCCATGGGGATCCAGATGAAGCCAAGGATGAACAGCTATCCTTCTGCTCAACAGCAATAAACAGCCACCCACTTCCCAAGGGAAGAGGCCCTCAACCGCTGATGTGAGCATAAACTGCCCAGTCTACCAGGGCTGCATCCCATATGCCAACAGGGAGTCCTTGCTGCTCAGGAGGGCAAGTGGACTTCGCAGTTAATCAAGCAGCCAAGGAGACATTGTAGTTAATCATGTCAGATACTGTGGCATCAGCTCTATTTGAAACAGAAGGAGGGCAGGGGTCACTAGCAACACCAGGCAAGAGGAATGGCAGGTAGTGGATGGAATGTTTCAGCTATGAGTTACTGTTTCAAAAAGAAAGGGGGAAAATGCTGCCTGTGATTTTAATGTGGGTCAAGGTTAATGGAAATATTCATGGAAGTTATTCTTGTGAAGTAAAATCAGCAGAATTGGAGACCTGGATTCACTCTGAGAGAGGGGATCTACTACCAGAGCCTCTGAAATCGAAATCAGCTTCCTTCAAAAATAGAGAGCTCCCCACTTCCGTTTACATACCCAGCAGAATCCAGGTGACCATTAAGTGAAGATTTGGAGTGGTTTTAATCACTGAATAGAAAGGAGTGGATTAAAGTGGCTTGGATAACTTAATGTTATTTAAACTGTGTGTGGGCTTCCCAGGTCTTGCTAGTGGGAAAGAGCCCACTTACCAATGCTACTAGACATAAAAGACATGGGTTTGACCCCTGGGTCAGGAAGATCCCCGGAGGAGGGCATGGCAACCCTCTCCAGTATTCTTGCCTAGAGAATCTCAAGGACAGAGGAGCTTGGCGGGCTACGCTCCATAGGGTTGCACAGAGACAGACGTGACTGAAGCGACTTAGCATGCATGCACACAAATTGTGCATGGGCTTCTCAGTGAACATACCCATATAATGACAGCAAAATTGTATCCCCAGTGCCTGGTGCAGAGAAATTGTTCAAGTAATGAGTGCATAATAATAATTATTATTATATATATTCATACTTTTTTTCAATCAAGTGCCTGCAATGTACTAGGTGTTATGCTAAGAGATTCACATGTCATTCAGTTCTATTCCCAACCAGTGAATTGTAGATCAAAAGATTCAAAACCTGTCCCCTTAAGGTTGATGCCTGTACACAGTACCTCTCAGTAGCTGTTCTCTTTAGGGGCCTAGCTGGTTAGTAAATGTTAATCCAACAAGCTGACTCACACAGTATTACTAAGTGCTATTGTCTTCCTAGGGGCCTCTATGGGCTTCCCAGGTGGCGCTAGTGGTAAAGAACCTGCCTGCCAATGCAGGAGACACTGGTTCAGTCCCTAGGTTAGGAAGATCCTTGGAGAAAGGCATGGCAACCCACTGCAGTATTCTTGCCTAGAGAATCCAATGGACAGAGAAACCTGGTGGGCTACAGTCCATAAGGTTGCAAAGAGCTAGACATGACTGAGTGACTAAGCATGCATGCACAAACAAGAGCAGTGTCTTCAATGCTTTAACACAAATGTTCATATATGAAGAGTTTGAACACCTTGGAAACCTCATAGAGGTTTGAGAGAGCATGAGAGGGTCGCTAGCTACTCACATGGCTAGCTGCTTGTTGGAGACCTGTCCATTTTGAGTAGGGTCTAACCAGGTTCATTGTGTGTGTGTTAATCACTTAGTCGTGTCTCTTTGCAATCCCATGGACTGCAGCCCACCAGGCTCCTCTGTCCATGGAATTCTCCAGGCAAGAATACTGGAGTGGGTAGCCATTCCCTTCTCCAGGAGATTTTCCTGACCCAGGGATCAAACCCAGATCGCCTGCGTTGCAGGCAGATGCTTTACCGCATGAGCCACCAGGTTCATTATCATACTTGAAAATGTTTTATAAACAGTGGATCTTCAGGAAAAAGGAGATAGGCATTCTGCTAGGCATTTGAGTAGAATTATTATTTAATACTCTATGCCATGAAACACATTATTATTTAAATTCCTGTGGAAAATGAAACCAAAGCTCAGAATGATTAGCCAACTTAACAGAGGCCACATAACAAGTAGTAGAATCTGGTTTTAAATACAGGTCTTTATATTTCCAGAGCCCACAAAACTGAAAGGTTTGGGACTAAGTAATTCAGTCCATTACTTCTAAAACTTGCTATGGGTAAAAAATCTGATTCCCATGAGATATTCCCAAGGGTATTGTGAGATATTCAATAAGGTGGGAAATACTGCTTATTTCACCCTGAATTTGGAGATTCTTGGTGCACACTAGCTCAGTAGAGATCCTGAGAATTGTTACTGTAAGGACTCTGTGCTTAACGTATGTTTCCTGAAGGTATTTGACCACCAAGTCTCTTCCCACCACCATTAGTCATTGTTGTTGCTATTCAGGAGATTGTTCTTTGTTTCCATGTAATATATGTTAACATACCATGGACCTTGGATTGTTAGCTCATAAAACCATAGCTTACTCTGCTTTGATAGGAAATCAGTCATAGCAATTACTGACACTCAATGTGTATATGTGTGTGCGTGCATGCATATAAGAACCTGAAAGAGAGAGAGCAAGTATGTGAACCTGAGTCCTATCACCATGTCTAATTGGGAAGAAGGGAGTCGGTAAATATAGATAAATTCTGCTACTTCAGTTCAGTTCAGTTCAGTCACTCAGTCGTGTCCGACTCTTTGTGACCCCATGAATCACAGCACTCCAGGCCTCCTTGTCCATCACCCACTCCCAGAATTCACTCAAAGATACTTCACTTGCTTTTTATTACAAGTAGGCTCAATCATTGCCCCAAGTTTCCTTCTTAACCATTATCATATTAATATAGCAGATGGGAATTTAATGGAAAATAATTTTGGGATTAGCATGTTTTCCTGGGAGTGGTAGGAATTGGAAGGTGGTGTGAGGTGGAGTGGCTTCCCAGGTGGTGCTAGTGGTAAAGAACCCCCTGCCAATGCAGGAGACATAAGAGATGCGGGTTTGATCCCTGGGATGGGAAGATCCCCTGGAGGAAGGCAAGGCAACCCACTCCAATATTCTTGCCTGCAAAATCCCATGGACAGAGGAGCCTGGTGGGCTACAGTCCGTGGGGATGCAAAGAGAAGAGTGAAGCAACTTAGCATGCATGCACACATGTTGGGTGGAGTAGGAAAGCAAGGCAAAGGTGAATTCACTTCCTGGTGTGGACAGATGATGCTATAGTCTTGGATATGACAGAATGTACCAGCTTCTCTTAGGAAAGCTGGCAAGTGGAATGCTTATATAAGTAGCTGGAGTTACCAAGGCCAGGAAAGAAGAACCACAGTTCCCCTTCTAGTGGGCCATGACCATCTGTGCCCTCTAGAATGCTCTCACATTTTAGACTGAGAAGTGAAGTCAACAAATGGAATCTGAACAAAAAGGGGGGAGCTATCCCTTCACCTTATCTGAAAATAAACATGAGAATTACTACATCTCACCTTTCTTCATGGATGGACAATGCTAGTAAAACAGAATGGTGACTGTGACAGAAAATAACCTCCGAACAGGGCACTGGGAACATCACTGGAGAAAACAGGAAAGGATTTCTACAAATCATCCACTCACGTCCCAGATATGTTTGGCACTGAACAAAAGACATGGTCTCTTGTGAAACATGAGCAGACACAGTCATAGAGAGAGAGCGGATTGAGATTAAAAGGTAGATGTGTGGAATTAAAATGGACTTAAGTGAGATAATAAAGGATTTCAAGGAATCTTAACATATGATAGCAGCATTAAAATTCACATTGAAAGAAAGTAGAACTGATATCTGAAAAATTATCAATGATGTGAATGACACATTTGTAATTTTTTTAAAGAATACAGAGGCAGTGTGCAAAAAGAGAATAATGTTGAAAGAAATTATTATAAACCCTAACAAACATGGATGACCAATTTGCAAATAAGTATTATTTCTGAATGAAAGCCTAGAAAAGGTAGAAAAGACATAAAATTATAATAATAGAACATTTTCTGCAAACTCTACATGAATTCAAAGAAATAATACATATATCTAGACATTTGGATAAAGACAAACAACTAGGATAAAGATAAAAATCAATTATGATCCAAATAAGAAAAACAAATTTCCTGCAAAGAAACAAACATTAGTTTAGCTCAGTTTCTCATTTATAACCTAAAATGTCAGTACATAATAAAGCATTGTTTTCTTCTCTCTCAATGAACAGTTTTTAGACCCAAGAATTTCAGACTCGGACAACTGTGAGAAGACAAATAGCAGCATATTTTCTGATAAACGGAAACTCATACAATATACCAACGACATACCTACTTTACCTGATAAAATGATTTATAGATCCATTCCAATTAACCAGGAAGTAAAGCAAAATGCAGAGCTCAAGAAAAAAGTCACAGTATAAAAGGAGTGACTGAATACTTGCTGGCCTATTTACACTATTCTTTGTCTGAACAAATGCATAAATGCTATACATATTATTCACATTTAAATGAGATACTATAAAAACTCCAATCGATCTTAAAAGACTAAAGTACCACTAAAGTTTACATTGGAAAAAAGTAGAACTGACATAAAAAATTATCTACTGTAAATATACAATTTAATAAAGTTATAGATGATGTGAATAATATCATTAATAAGATGACTTTATATGTATATATAGTCTCACATTTACATTCATAAAAACTGAGAGTCTAAAATTTCAGTGCCCATAAAACATGTATGCAAATCAATATGTATGAGCTAATTCATATGAACAGTAACAATAATTCCAAATAAGCAATAGTACAGACCTCAAAGTCTTGATCTCTGGCCTAATGCAATAACACTAGAATTTAATAACAAATATGGATTTATGAAAGCATCAGCAAATTAACATTTCCAAATAAACCAGGTTGAATTTTTGGATTTTGGCTTCCATCTAAAGTGCTAAATTTGTAAAACTCAGCAGTGGCTGCAGAACTGGAAAAGGTCAGTTTTCATTCCAGTCCCAAAGAAGGGCAATGTCAAAGAATGCTCAAACTACTTCACAATTACACTATCTCACACACTAGCAAAGTAATGCTGAAAATTCTCCAAGCCAGGCTTCAACAGTACATGAACTGTGAACTTCCAGATGTTCAAGCTGGATTTAGAAAAGGCAGAGGAACCAGAGATCAAATTGCCAGCATCTGTTGGATCATTGAAAAAGTGAGAGAGTACCAGGAAAACATCTACTTCTGCTTAATTGACTATGCCAAAGCCTTTGATTGTGTGGATCACAACAAACTGTGGAAAATTCTTCAAGAGATGGGAATACCAGAACAACTTACATGCTTCCTGAGACATATGTATGCAGGTCAAGAAGCAACAGTCAGAACTGGACATGGAACAACAGACTGGTTCCAAATTGGGAATGAGTATGTCAAGGCTGTATATGTCACCCTGCTTATTTAACTTCTATGCAGAGTACATCATGTGAAATGCTGGGCTGGAAGAAGCACAAGCTGGAATCAAAATTGCTGGGAGAAATATCAATAACCTTGGATATGCAGATGACATCACACTATGTCAGAAAGCAAAGAAGAACTAAAGAGCCTCTTGATGAAAGTGAAAGAGGAGAGTGAGAAAGATGGCTTAAAACTCAACATTCTGAAAACTAAGGTCATGGCAGCTAGTCCCATCACTTCATGGCAAATCAATGAGGAAACTGTGAGAAACTTTATTTTGGCAGCCTCCAAAATCACTGCAGATGGTGACTGCAACCACGTAATTAAAAGACGCTTGCTCCTTGGAAGAAAAGCTATGACCAACAGAGACAGCATATTAAAAAGCAGACACATTACTTTGCCAACAGAGGTCTGTCTAGTCAAAGCTAATGTAAGATTTGGACTATAAAGAAAGCTGAATGCTGAAGAATTGATGCTTTTGAGCTGTGGTTTTGGAGAAGACTCTTGAGAGTCTCTTGGACTGCAAGATCAAACCAGCCAATACTAAAGGAAATAAATCCTTAATATTCATTGGAAGGACTGATGCTGAAGCTGAAACTCCAATACTTTGGCCACCTGATGCAAAGAACTGACTCACTGTAAAAGACCTTGATGCTAGGAAAGATTGAAGGCAGGAGAAGGGGGCGACAGAGGATGAGATGGTTGGATGGCATCACCAACTCAATGGATATGAGTTTGAGCAAGCTCCAGAAGTTGGTGATGGACAGGGAGGCCTGTTGTGCTGCAGTCCATGGGATCACAAAGAGTCAGAATGACTAAGTGACTGAACTGAACTGAACTGAACTGAAAGTGCTAAATGTTGGAAATCTTTGGAAGATGTATATTGTTGCTTGTTTCAGTCTCAGATTTGGATAGATGTTAAATAAGATGTCACATTACCAGCTTAAGAAAAGGTCAGTTATTTAAAGCAGATTGGGGTTTTTTCTTAATAGCTTTTATTACCAAGTGGTACCTTACCCTTCAGATCAAATTGCTTTTGTAGGAACTGTAAACTATTTTACAAAGCGGAGAGGAAATTTGACTCTAAACAAGTCTAAGTTGTCCTATAAAGGCTGAGATAAGCAGAAAATATTTGCTAAGTTGGGTATGTGCTCAGTCACTTGCCCCCACCTCTTATGAACATTCCTTTCCTGCCCTTTGAAGGTGAGCCTTCAAAAATAAAAGAAATACATACCATCAAGCTCTTTTGTTCCCCTTCCTTGGCCTGCCTTTAGCAAGCTTATCTGAATTATTTATTCTTTGCTTAAGTTGAAAAACCAGTCCCATGAAGATTGTAGAATCTTCCCAGAAGTTCAGGCCTTGATTCCTGGCTCTTCTCCAAGCCCTGCACATTGGAGATGCCTGCCATGTGGGTCACTGACAGTACCACTGAGGACTCTTTGGCTTTGCTCAGACCCAGTGGGTTGGGTTGATTTTGCTTTCTTTCATCGCTCATGTTCATCAGCTTTGCGCTGTGGTCTTAGTGTGTTGCTCCATAGCTCAGAAGCCTAAAGGGAAAAATTCCACAGAATTTTTCAAAACAGAAAGATGTATTTGATTTTTTTTTTTGCTATAGCTTTAAAAAAATTTTATTTATTTTAATTGCAAGCTAATTACTTTACAATATTGTAGTGGTTTTTGCCATACATTGACATGAATCAGCCATGGGTGTACATGTTTTCCCCATCCTGACCCCCCCTCCCACCTCCCTCCGCATCCCATCCCTCTGGGTCATCCCAGTGCACCAGCCCTGAGCACCCTGTCTCATGCATCGAACCTGGACTGGCAATCTATTTCACATATGATAATATACATGTTTCAATGCTATTCTCTCAGATCATCCCACCCTCACCTTCTCCCACAGAGTCCAATAGACTGTTCTACACATCTGTATCTTTTTTGCTGTCTCACATATAGGGTTTTCATTACCATCTAAGAAAGATGTATTTGACTCTTAAGCTGCACTTGAGCACAATGCTACATCCCTACTCTAGAAAGTTTTAAAGATTTGGCTTTGTTGAACCATAGTGCTCAGTGTTTCATATAGTGAAAAAGAATATCTTAAATTGGGTTTGAGTTATAGTGTGGGTCCTGTTTCTGGGCCCCTATGCTGGGGCTTGGTTAAGTAGGTGCTGGGTCTCCTAAAACAGGAAGTAGAAACCACAATTTCTGCCCATGACTGGCTCTAATTGCTCATATTTTGAACTTATCTTCTAACAGAGACTAAGGAAGATAGCAAACATCTAGTAAATATTTACTGAAAATGTTGGATCCCAAGAACAAGGTGAATTGTGACAATGCTTGCTAGATTTTTCTAGAACCTTCTTTGTTTTAAATATTCTGTATCATTATGCATAGAGGTATAATTTTGTTTTGATTGTTGATTGAAGAAGTATGGCTCCTTTGGTCTGGGCTTCAGATAGTTAAAGGAAGATAATCTGTGGACCTGTGTGAAGCAACACACTTTAAACACTTAGCACATCAAGGAAAGTCTTTCAACTCTGGAGTGATAAAGATCTAGGTTTGCACTCCAACTTCACGAAGTACAACTTGCTTGGTCATGGGAAACATTGATATGAAACTAGGTTATGTATTGTGGTAGGGAGAGTTGATGTTCCTGTGGTCATAGAAAAATATGGAGGGTGGAGAGGGAGAGTACTATGAGGTCATAGTTCCTGGGACTGAAGGTCAGAAACCTTCATTTCCTAATACTGCACACATTCATAGTTCCTCCAACTCCATGCCTCCAGCTCTATTTCCATGAAAAGGGTCAGGGTGCCAACAGCTGTGTTCCTAAAACAACCAGAAGGGAGAAGAAAATCCAGAAATCCCTCTATACCTTTTAGCAAGGAGGTTTACTGCCACTCCTGCTCTGTCAACAGACCCAGGAGGATATTTGCAGAGTAGTTTGCATTTCTTAAGTCATAAAGAAATATTGTACACAGCATCACCATTCTGTGCAAAGGTTGTGAATTCATTCCAGTTTGGTAGGAGCAGGAAAGAAGAGAAAGAAAGCCTGTTGCATATGGGAAAATCTTTCACAAGTAAAATTCTATGATAATGAAAGCCTTAGAACAACCTCTTTATTTAATTGGGTTAACATTTTTTCCTTTCTCTAGTAGAAGCACAGTACATTCTATCACAGGCAGAGCTTCTCCGTATCTCACTGTGATAGAATAACAGCTTCATAGCTGAATTCCACCTGTACCATTCTCTCACCACAACGTTTGGCCAGTGGCCTAAAATACTTGGCTGCAGAAGTGGGAAATTGGACTGTGAGTAACTGGTGTGATTAACTCACCTCTAAACTCAGGGTAAATGAAAATCCCTTTGGTGAGAGTAAGAGGTAGAGGTTGTAATAGTTACAGCACTTGTTTTCAGCCCTGTGGAAGAAATTAGCAAATTGACTTAAGTCCAGTGATAAGGGATTCATCAGTAATTGAAAAATAAAGGACCAGATCCACTTATGCAGTCAGATCATGTTCAGAATTTAAAGATACTCTAAGCTGGTCAGAAGGCAAAGAATCTGCGTGCAATGCAGGAGAACTGGGTTCAGTCCCTGAGTTGGGAAGATCCCCTGGAGAAGGGAATGGCTACCCACTCTAGTATTCTTCCATGGTGAATCCCATGGACAAAGGAGCCTGGCCAGTTACAATCCATGCAGTGGCAAAGAGCTGGACACTATTGAGAGATTAACACACGGTGGGAACTATAAGAGTCTGATATGGCTGGAAAATGAAGTGGCATCTCTGTTTGAATGACTTACTCACTTATATCTAAATGCCTTATAAGCTGGTCTGTAGCACACCATAGGTCTTTTTTTCCATAGTAAACTCCTTAGACAAGTGCTAACCCTCTTCCAACAACACAAGAGAAGACTCTACACATGGACATCACCAGATGGTCAATACCGAAATCAGACTGATTATATTCTTTGCAGACAAAGATGGAGAAGCTCTATACAGTCGATGAAAACAAGACCAGGAGCTGACTATGGCTCAGATCATGAACTCCTTATTACCAAATTCAGATTCAAATTGAAGAAAGTAGGGAAAACCGCTAGACCAGTCAGGTATGACCTAAATCAAATCCCTTATGATTATACAGTGGAAGTGAGAAAGAGACTAACGGCCTAGATCTGATAGATAGAGTGCCTGATGAACTATGGACAGAGGTCCGTGACATTGTACAGGAGGCAGGGATCAAGACCATCCCCATGGAAAAGAAATGCAAAAAAGCAAAATGGCTGTCTGGGGAGGCCTTACAAATAGCTGTGAAAAGAAGAGAGGTGAAAAGCAAAGGAGAAAAGGAAAGATATAAGCATCTGAATGCAGAGTTCCAAAGAATAGCAAGAAGAGATAAGAAGGCCTTCTTCAGCGATCAATGCAAAGAAATAGAGGAAAGGAACAGAATGGGAAAGACTAAAGATCTCTTCAAGAAAATTAGAGATTCCAAGGGAACATTTCATGCAAAGATGGACAGAAATGGTCTGGACCTAACAGAAGCAGAAAATATTAAGATAGAGATATTAAGATATTAAGAAGAGGTGGCAAGAATACTTGGAAGAACTGTACAAAAAAGATCTTCAGACCCAGATAATCATGATGATGTGATCACTAATCTAGAGCAAGACATCTTGGAATTGAAGTCAAGTGGGCCTTAGAAAGCATCACTACAAACAAAGCTAGTGGAGGTGATGGAATTCCAGTGGAGCTGTTTCAAATCCTGAAAGATGATGCTATGAAAATGCTGCACTCAGTATGCCAGCAAACGTGGAAAACTCAGCAGTGGCCACAGGACTGGAAAAGGTCAGTTTTCATTCCAATCCCAAAGAAAGGCAATGCCAAAAAGGCTCAAACTACCACACAGTTGCACTCATCTCACATGCTAGTAAAGTAATGCTCAAAATTCTCCAAGCCAGGCTTCAGCCTTACATGAACCGTGAACTCCCTGATGTTTAAGCTGGTTTTAGAAAAGGCAGAGGAACCAGAGATCAAATTGCCAACATCCACTGAATCATGGAAAAAGCAAGAGAGTTCCAGAAAAAAATCTACTTCTGCTTTATTGACTATGCCAAAGCCTTTGACTGTGTGGATCACAGCAAACTGTGGGAAATTCTGAAAGAGATGAGAATACCAGACCACCTAACCTGCCTTTTGAGAAATCTGTATGCAGGTCAGGAAGCAACAGTTAAAACTGGACATGGAACAACAGACTGGTTCCTAATAGGAAAAGGAGTACGTCAAGGCTGTATTGTCACCCTGTTTATTTAACTTATATGCAGAGTACATCATGAGAAATGCTGGACTAGAAGAAACACAAGCTGGAATCAAGATTGCTGGGAGAAATATCAATAACCTCAGATATGCAGATGATACCATCCTTATGGCAGAAAGTGAAGAAGAACTAAAGAGCCTCCTGATGAAAGTGAAAGAGGAAAGCGAAAAAGTTGGTTTAAAGCTCAACATCCAGAAAACAAAGATCATGGCATCCGGTCCCATCCCTTCATGGGAAATAGATGGGAAAACAGTGGAAACAGTGTCAGACTTTATTTTGGGGGCTCCAAAATCACTGCAGATGGTGACTGCAGCCATGAAATTAGATGACGCTTATCCCTTGGAAGAAAAGTTATGACCAACCTAGATAGCATATTCAAAAGCAGAGACATTGCTTTGCTGACGAAGGTCCGTCTAGTCAAGGCTATTGTTTTTCCTATGGTCATGTATAGATGTGAGAGTTGGACTGTGAAGAAGGCTGAGCACTGAAGAATTGATGCTTTTGAACTGTGGTGTTGGAGAAGACTCTTGAGAGTCCCTTGGACTGCAAGGAGATCCAACCAGTCCATTCTAAAGGAGATCAGCCCTGGGATTTCTTTGGAAGGAATGATGCTAAAGCTGAAACTCCAGTACTTTGGCCACCTGATGTGAAGAGTTGACTCACTGGAAAAGACACTGATGCTGGGAGGGATTGGGGGCAGGAGGAGAAGGGGATGACAGACGATGAGATGGCTGGATGGCATCACAGACTCGATGGACGTGAGTCTGAGTGAACTCTGGGAGATGGTGATGGACGCCAGGGAGGCCTGGCGTGCTGCAATTCATGGGGTCACAAAGAGTCGGACACGACTGAGAGACTGAACTGAATCTATCAATGCAACACATTTGTATTATTTTAAAGCAAATGAATATTTATTAACTATTTTGTATCTCAAAGCCATTCTAGAGTCAAGTAGGTATAATATTAATACCCACAGGTAAGAATGTAGCTTCAGAGGCTCATCTATCTGATGGGGATTCCCTTATCCTCTCCTACTATTTAAACTGCTAAGGACATAAGGAAGAATATAGGCTTCAGCTGTTTCCTACAGGTTCATAGCACAACTGAGATACCCACTACATAAGGGAATGTGGACTCACAGGAAAAAACAGAAAGATAGCTAAGGAGCAAACCACATTGAAAGGGAGAGAACAACTTGAAGACCCTATACTGGATAAAGGAATAGTAATCAGCCAGAGAAAAACTTTAAATAACTTCATATATTGCAAGGAACCACCTTCATCAAATTATTAAAGTTAACATTTCCAGTAGTGAGACTAATTGACTTCATAGGACTTGATTTAATGCACTGAGTAGAACATAGAATCACTTTAGTGTTATTTTTGCAAATGCACAGCCTGAATCTAATCCTGGGAAAACATTAGACAAACCCAGATTGAGGAATATTCTGCAAGATAATGCTTCACAATGTTGCTGACATTATATCCAAAATATTTAGGAGTGTTCCAGAATAAAAGAAAATTTAAAAAACAATATAACTGAATGCAGCTCATGATCCATCTTTTGTTACCTCTGTCTTTTGTTATAGAAGACACTATGAGGAACAAAATGGGTGTGTTCTGAATAAGGTCTATAAATTCAATAATAATAATCTTATCAATGTTAATTTCCTGATTTTGAACCCTGCGTATTGGTATCTAGGAGCTTCCTAGACACTAGCGGCACAGTGGTAAGGAGCCCACCTGCCAGTGCAGGAGATGTGAGAGATGCAGGTTCGATCCCTGGGTAGGGAAGATCCTCTGAATTAGGAAATGGAAACCTGCTCCAGTATTCTTGTCTGGAAAACCCCATGGACAGAGGAGCCTAGCAAGCGATAATCCATGGGTTTGAAAGGAGTTGACTGAATGACTGAGCACACACACACACATAGTAGTATTTAGTAGACTGCTCTTGCTTTTAGACATTAGACACTGAAATCTTTAGGGATAAAGAGGTATCATGTCTATAACTTACTCTTGGATGATTCAGACCTATATATCTGTATCTGCAGATAGATCATCTATACATGTAGATAGACAGAAATACACAGACACAAACACACACAGGGGCTTCCCAAGTAGCTCAGCTGGTAAAGAATCCACCAGTGACACAGGAGACCCCAGTTCAAACCCTGGGTTGGGAAGATCCCCTAGAGAAGGGATAAGCTACCCACTCCAGTATTCTTGCCTGGAGAATCCCCATGGACAGAGGAGCCTGGCGGGCTATAGTCCATGAGGTCTCCAAGAGTTGGACACAACTGAGCAATGAACCACAGCACAGCATACACACACACACACACACACACACATAGGGAGAGAGACAGAGGGAGAACACAGCTAGTATGGTAAAATGTTAAGAATAAGGAATTGCAGAGTGAATGACATGTATACATCATTTGTACTATTTTTGTAAGTTTATTCTAAGAATGAAATTATATCAAAATTAAAAGTTTAAAAATAGGACTCCTACACAAATTTCCTGTCCCTTTCCTTGCTTATATTTCTCTTCTAAACTTATTATTATCTGACATTTGTTTGATCATTTGCTTGTCTATCTCCCTCCACTGTAATATAAATTCAATGAGACGTGTTTTATCCAAGCTGTATTACTAGCATGGAGAATAATACCTGACATATAATAAGTGTCAATGCAACAAATAAATGGATAATAACTACTCAATAAATAGTCTCAAAAGAGGATATTTACTTTCAGTCTTTTTGTGTAATAGCTACAACCTGGAACAAGAATTCATAAAGAACTTTTGAAGGTACAATCGTTAAATATATTTGTTACTTTATAGTGATATCTAAGAACCTGAAAAAAAAAAGAAAGTCCTCAAAGCCTCTGAGCAGGAAAAGATCACCTACAGAAGAATGATAATCAGAGAGACATCAGATTTCTCAATAGCAATCCTGGATGCAGGTATATAATGGGATGCAATTTCAGAAGACTGAAGGGAGAAAACATTGAATCTAGAATTTTATATCCAGCTAAATTTTCACTTAAATTTGAACATTAAAAAAGATAGTCTCAGAAATATAAGGGATATCAGAACTAATAGCTATACAGAGAACCCATAAAAGAGAAATTTACATTATTTATAATAGTATAAGGAGAAATCATAAAAACTGAAGTTCAGTTCAGTTCAGTTGCTCAGTTCTGTCCGACTCTTTGTGACCCCATGAATCGCAGCATGCCAGGCCTCCCTGTCCATCACCATCTCCTGGAGTTCATTCAGACTCATGTCCATCGAGTCTGTGATGCCATCCAGCCATCTCATCCTCTGTTGTCCCCTTCTCCTCCTGCCCCCAATCCCTCCCAGCATCAGTGTCTTTTCCAGTGAGTCAACTCTTCTCATGAGGTGGCCAAAGTACTGGAGTTTCAGCTTTAGCATCAATCCTTCCAAAGAAATCCCAGGGTTGATCTCCTTCAGAATGGACTGGTTGGATTTCCTTGCAGTCCAAGGGACTCTCAAGAGTATTCTCCAACACCACAGTTCAAAAGCATCGATTCTTCGGTGTTCAGGTTTATTCACAGTCCAACTCTCACATCCATACATGACCACTGGAAAAACCATAGCCTTGACTGAAGTACTAGCCATCAATCAATTTCAAACCATCAACCAACTTCACACAAACTAAAAGGAAATCTGCAATGACTTAAAAGAAATTGGATTCATGTTGATGTATGGCAAAACCAATACAGTATTGTAAAGTTAAAAAAATAAAATTAGAAAAAAAAGAAATCTTATGATTTTAAATATATAACCAATAAATAAGATAAAATGAATTTTCTAATATAGAAGGTAGATATAAAGCAAAGAAGTTAACACTTAAAAATGAGGAAGGAGGAAATAATAAAGATTTGAGCAGAAATAATGGAATAGAGAACAAAAGAGCAATACAGAAGATAATAAAATCAAAACTTGTATCTTTGCAAAGATTTATAAACTTAAGCCATGACTAATCAAGAAAATTTAAAATATTTGTCTATAAAATATTTTGGAAAGTTAAGACATAACTATGGACAAAACAGAAAGCTTATAAAGTTTAAAATAATATCATGAACAGTTATAGGCAACAATCTGAAAAACTGGAGCCAAATGTATGAATTTCTATAAGTATACTAAATATCAAAATTGGCACAAGAAATAGAAAACAAAAATAAATCATATCATCAAAATAACTATCTAAAGTCTTCTGCTTACTTTCACCAACAGAAAGCCCCATGCCCAGATGGCTGTGAATGAGAGTTCTATTCATTTACAAAAAAAAAAAAAATTTAAAAGAGGGAAAGTAGAGTAACTTTTTCTTAAGGCTAGTATATTTGTAATTTTAAATCTAGATAGAATAAGAAATGGAAATTGTACAGACATCTCACTTAAAAACATATTAAAGAAGTCAGATTAGATATTATCTGATGCTTCTCAGATGGCTTAGTGGTAAAGAATTCTCCTGCCAATGGAGGAGGTGTGGGTTTGACCCCTGGGTGGGGAGGATCCCTGGAAGAAGGAAATGGCAACCCACTGTAGTATTCTTGCCTGGAAAATTCTATGGACAAAGGAGTTTGGTGGGCTATGATCCTTAGGATTGCAAAAATGTCTGAAAAAACTTAGTGACTAAAAACAGAAATGGAATACTTAGTGTCTTTACAAAATGACACATTACTTCAATGAGGATTTAGCTCAGGAAAGTGGCACATAAAAGGAACACTTAAAAATGAGTAGAAAACTAAGACTAGAAGAGAGTCACCTTACCTTGATAAAGTGTGCATATTAAAGATAGCCAGAAAACATCACTTGAATCAGAAACATATAAATTTGATCCTTTTAATGAAGGGAATAAGACAAGGGTATGCCCTCTATCATGACTTCTGTATTGTTTAAAATACTGTTAGATATTCTATCCAATATAATAATACTAATAAAAGTACAAGAGAGAGAAGAAAGAAAAGATATGAAGATAGAAATTAAGGGGGAACATAGGTATTGCTGTGAATTATATGATCATCTGCATAGAAGGCTTAACAGAATTTTCACAATACAGTAATAAGAGAGTTCAGCATAACTGTCAAACACAAACTTATCATTCTTCTATACTTGTATTAGTCAGAGTTTTTCAGAGAGATAGAACCCACAGGGTGTGTACATGTGTATATGTGACTGTACCTGTGGATATCTTTCAACAGATAGATATATACAAAGACATACACATGATATAGAGACAGATAAAGACATACACACATGCAGAGATGAAGACAGAGACAGAGAAGGATTTGATACCCTAAATAAATGGCACCGCAAGCAGGAGTAAGGAGAAGTGAATTGACTGAGTATTGTTTACTGGATAGTATTCAAAAACCTGATTCATAATACACGTAAAACAAGTTTAGGTCCACACTTTATACCATATCGAAAGTGAACTCCAAAGATATAAATGACCTATATATAAAAGGTAAAGGTATAGAATGAATGAGAGAAAACATGCTAATTTTAAAAATCATTAGGTTGGAAGTACTTCTTAAATAAGAACCCCAAATCACAAACCATAAGGCAGATGCTGGATTTGACAACATCAAAATTAAAGACCTCTGTTTAGTGAACTGCTCTATAGATTATGTTAACATATGGGTGACAGATTAGGGGAACATATTTGCAACTTCAAAAACTAACAAGGGATTAATCTAGAAAATACAAGGGACTGTAATGAATCAACCAGAAAAAAAAAAAAGTGAACATGATAGAAAATAGGCAAAGGTTATTATGGCTATACAATTCAAGGAAAGAACATGAAAGGATAATAATTATATGAAGAGATTCTCAACGCTGTTAGTGGAAGTGTGGTAAGAGAAGCAAAAATTTAAAAATTCAGACACACTGCTTTATATTCATCTTGGTGAAAATCAGGTGACATCCAGAGTTAGCAAGTTCTTGGCTAATGAGATCTCTCCTGAATCACTGGTGGAAATACAGACAATAAAGCCCCCTTCTCGAGAGCAATGTGTCAGAACTAGGTAAAATTAGGAATGCATAAACTCACTCTGGTAGGCAATGGCCTGACTGATCTGTGGAAATGAATAGGTACAGCAATGCCATAAGGAAAAAGCAAACAAAAAAGCCACTAGATTATTCAGTTCTGCTGTGGCATAAAATTCCCTTTGTCACTCTAATGTGGGCCATTGATGATACTGTTTCCCACCAAGCCTACATTCCCACCCAAAACATTGAAGAAGGTAGCCCAAGATTCTGCTCTTGCGTGACTTTCACTCTTTGAAGATAACTAAGATCTTCCCTGGTGGCTCAGAGGTTAAAGCGTCTGCCTCCAATGCGGGAGACCCGGGTTCGATCCCTCGGTCAGGAAGATCCCCTGGAGAAGGAAATGGCAATCCACTCCAGTATTCTTGCCTGGAGAATCCCATGGACGGAGAAGCCCTAGTAGGTTACAGTCCATGGGGTCACAAAGAGTCAGACACGACTGAGCAACTTCACCTTCACCTTCACCTTCAAGATCTCTAAACTCTGGAGGTGTCCCCTTGAGTTAAAAAGAGACCCCCCAGGAGCTATGATCATTGACCACACCTTAAGTCCTTCATCTTAAATATATCATTTACATAAAAGCAAAGTAAAATATAAGCTTAGCCATGTCTGAGTCATCATTCTCACCAATCCTGACTCTGGGGACTTTGACTAGATGACCTTGATCTTAAAATCTCACTACTAGGTATGTAGCCCTGATAAACTCATATACAGCATTATGCAATATTAGTCATGAAAGTGGAGAAGGAAATGGCAACCCACTTCAGTATTCTTAACCTGGAGTATCCCAGGGACAAAGGAGCCTGGTGGGCTGCTGTCTATGGGGTCGCACAGAGTCAGACATGACTGAAGCAACTTAGCAGCAGCAGCAGTCATGAATAACATGAACAAGAATGCACATTATTTAATTGCAGGTGATTGGGTAGCACTAGAGCTCAGCTGAGGTTTTATCAATGGTAGAATGAATAAACAAAATAAATTGAATTGAGTCTTGTATGATGAATAAGAACTATATAGGCAAAGAAGTAGGGGAAATTTATGACAAAAGAGGAAGTAGGATCTGCACAGGCATGATGTATGGAAAAACTTTTGAGCACTTCAAACAAGGTGGCTGAGAAAATTCAGAAAAGAAATGTTCAAGCATAAACAGGTAGTGTTGGTGGAGACAGAGAAGAAGGAAAAATCTGAGAGCAAATTAGGAAGAACTGAAAAGGCTTGATTGTGCTGAGAATGAAGAAGACAATATATGCCTATATGCCTTGAATAACTCCCATGTTTCTGACTTGGATTCTGAGTAAATGGTTACATCATTTATTGAGATCAGAAATACAAAGGATAATTTTCTGGTGTTGGAGAAGGCAATGGCACCCCACTCCAGTACTCTTGCCTGGAAAATCCCATGGATGGAGGAGCCTGGAAGGCTGCAGTCCATGGGGTTGCTGAGGGTCGGACACAGCTGAGCGACTTCACTTTCACCCTTCACTTTCATGCATTGGAGAAGGAAATGGCGACACATTCCAGTGTTCTTGCCTGGAGAATCCCAGGGACAGGGGAGCCTGGTGGGCTCCATCTGTGGGATCACACAGAGTCGGACACGACTGAAGTGACTTAGCAGCAGCAGCAGCATTTTCTGGGGTTAACAAGTGCAAGGCTATGAACAAAGATAAGTTATTGGCTCAATTGTACAGCATCTTCAAGTCCACTGGATAAGAAAGTCACATAGACAAGTGATATTGTAATCGAGTACACAAGATGCATTAAAGACATTCAAAAGAGATATGAAACTCTAAGATGCTAGAGGGAGAGGGAGTCCAAGTAGAGGCAGGCGACAGAACCTAGGAAAGCAGGTGAGTACAGGAGAGGTCAAAGCCAAGGTGGAAGAAAACAAGCCAGTTTTATGAGGTCATGTCCTGGTCAGGACATTGGAGGTGGCTAAGGGAACATGGACATTGTGCCATCCAAAATCACTTGAGAACTCTGGAAAATGGTCAGGAGTTCCTGGAGACCATCCAAACAGTACACATTACTCCCTTCTAAGGAAATGTCCTCAAGCAATGATACTGCAAAAGAGTACTCAGACTTGGAGACAGAAGCCAGCATTGTGGTTCAGGTCGTGTGACGTTGGACAAAGCAAGTCACCTTTCTGAGTGTTAGCTTCTTGTATACTAAACGTCAGTCAGTCAGCTCAGTGCAGTTGCTCAGTCGTGTCTGACTCTCTGCAACCCCATGGACTGCAGCACACAAGGCCTCCCTGTCCATCACCAGCTCCCAGAGATTACTCAAACTCATGTCCATTGAGTTGGTGATACCATCCAACCCTCTCATCCTCTGTCGTCCCCTTCTCCTCTTGCTGGGAGCTGCCACGGGAGATCCCACCCATGACAGGGTCATGTGGAAGAGAACTGTTAAGCAAGGCTTCAGAGCTCAAAGGGCTCCCTAGGCTTTCTCGAGCATCTACCCCCAAACCAGAATCTGTCTGTTTTACTGTTTCATGACTTTCACCAACTCCTCTGACATTAATAGGAGACTAACCCTGACCATCTTTCTCTGGAGAAAATCAACTTAGGGCTATAGCTAATAAGTCCCCTGGACATGAGAGGAATATTTCAAATCAAATCCCTCCTGTTAGCATTCTAGCTTGCTTGGCAGGTATATCCAGACACTTACAGCTACGCATGTGATTATTTACAGCCTCTCAACTGTGAAAAGCACGGAAAGCCTAAAACACAGAGCCTTTGAAAAGTCAAAAGTTTATTAGAGTAGTGCTAGTGCTGGTGTAGGATTTCATTATTGGGCCAATGCTTGTTGCTAAGTTCTCATATCTCTTACCCACTGTGCACCTGGGAATGTGTTAGTCAACATAGTGAGAATGCAAGAAAAACACGTGTAGCCTTGAATTTAACCATATCAGACTTTTGAGCTAATTGGTTCTTTCTTGTAACCCACTGCACCTTTGCTCTGTGAAAAACGTAACTCTGTTTGGCACTTTCTGAGGCTGACATAGATTAAAAATATTAAAAAATAAAACACTTTGAGGGAAAATAAGTTTTTGGTTGAGCAGCCTTTATCAAAAGAGGGTCATAAAATGTTCACAGGCCTCCAAGGCCAGAAGATACTGTATACAACATCATTTGTGGGAAAGATATGCAAAAAAATCATGGTTTCGATAAGGGCAAAACTGCTGGAATGTTGGGCTGACTCTGTATGACCTTGCATCTTCCATTTCCCTCTATGTACAAAAGAGTATATAAGTACCGTATAAAAATAAAGCTATGGATCTCGCCCATCAAAACAGCTTGATCTCCTCATGTTAATCATTTTCCTCCTCTTACTCTCCCTTTCAGGCTAGTTCCCATCTGGAGTACAGAGATCCGCCGTGTCTACTTATTTGCCTGGGTTTCTAAGACCTGAATGGGAAGGTGCCCTGCGCCTTCACTCCCTCGGGAGACCGGGAGGGCACCTATGGCCTCACGTAAATGGTGCAAGTCTCTTGTCTTGAGACTTTATTGATTTTCTGTATAAAACAGGAACATCAGCCTCTTTTCTTCTCTCCTCTATTTTCTTATCTACAACATTCTTATCTGTCTCTCTCTAAATCAATCGCAATTGCAGATGCCGTTTCTCCTTCGGGTTTCCCTGGATCCTGTGGGGGCTGGACCCCGGCGTCCTCCCATCTTCAGTCTTTCCCAGCATCAGGGTCTTTCTCAATGAGTCAGTTCTTTGCATCAGGTTGCCAAAGTATGGCATTTCAGCTTCAGCATCAGTCCTTCCAATGAATATTAAGGACTGATTTCCTTTAGGATGGACTGGTTGGATCTCCTTGCAGTCCAAGGGACTAAATGTAGAAGGAGAAAAGAAAAAAAAAAAAACTTTCCTTCCCTGGGTAAGGGTAAGTCTACAGAAACAAAGTAAAAATAATGTATGTGAAAGCACTTAATGTATCTGTAAGGCTAATACTAATGGAGCATATTATAATCATTAATGTGAATTCACCGAGGAAGAAATGTTGACAATAGAATGTGCTTGCTAGTTCAAGGGTTTGCCAGTCTGTGGGAACAGGGAAATATCAAGGACTGAGGGCTGACCTAGGGATAAAATTACCAATTCATTCCACCTTCATTTCAGGGTTCTTATGACAATTAACTTGCCAAGTTTCAACCACAAGACCATATGTTTATTAGATCACTTGGGGAAATGTGGTTTATCCTGATTGTTTGTTTGTATTAACATTATTAGTGCAATGCATCATTTATTATGCTGATCCAAATTCAATCTGTCAGGAGGTTTCTCAGGACACAAAAGTGTAAAAGTACATAAGTGCAAGTGATTTTTAGGCTAGGAGAACTAAACACCTCTTCCCCAGCAGATCTTGTGGGCAATCACTTTGGACCTTACACAGAGTTGTACTCATGCTGATCATAGTCCCAACCCTTTCTAAAGCCTTGAAGATCCTTCCAAAGTGTCAGAGGAATATTCCCATGTGCTAATGACAGCTTTAATATTTAACAAACTTTAATAATTCTAATTATTTGGTATTTCAGTGCTCTAATTCAAGCTAAGTCATTTACCCAACCAAACCACTCATTTTCTGAGAATACAGAGTAATTAAATATATGTTGAACTCTTCCCTTCATTCAATGTTTCCCTCTCACAATTACAAATGATAAGCTGAGTTCAGACACTAAAGTGTAGAATCATAAGTAGCCAGATTCACAATTAATGTTTTCTAAGCCATAAGCCAGCCCACCAGGTGAGAATTCCTTTTCTTCAGCTTTATCTTGCCCCTTTGCTACCCTACACTCCGCGTTTCAGCCATACAGACAACTTGCAGTTCCCCAAATGTATCACCCACTTCAATAATTTTCTGTCTTTGTTTATGCATTCTCCAAGCCTAGCTCAATCTTTATTCATCAGGAAAGCTCCTAATCATGCTTCAAAACTCATGGCAGGCATTATGTCCTCGGTGAAGTGAAGCCTTCTCAAGTTCCCATTAGATGGTACATCTCCTCTACCTCTCTGCCCTCAGTATTCCTCCATGGGAACCACTGGCTGTGGCCCTCCAAAGGTAGCAAGCTCCATTGGAGAGGGAAGAGTGATTTATCTTCACATTTCCTTTTCCCAGCCCATGGTCTGGCACAAAGTAGATCTCCAAAAGTCTTGTGGGACCAAGGAATGCAGGAAGTCTCCTCTAGTCTGGTTCATTTGTCTGAAGGAGTTTCACTGTCTAAGTTCCCTGTTTCAAATTCTTCCTGAAATAAAAGATGAGGAAAACAAGTCCCCCCGCCCCCCTCCCTTAGGACAAATGGGCATGGATTATGAAAATGTTATGCAAGATTAGGCAAATGCTACTGACTTTCCTGCAGGAACCATCCACCTATACAACTTTTAGACAGTTCAGCAGTCGAGCTTTTGTTACTGATAGATGGGGCTGGTGGACAGGACTATGACAATCGGTTTCTTTAGGCGATAAACTTTTCTTGTTCCCTCAGCTCTACTCCAACTGAAGGAGGTAAGACTGTTTATCCGAATTTTTCTTTGTGCAATAGCAACCTGAATGCTCTCCCTGGTCTCTAAGATGAGAGACACAGGAAATCAGCTTGCTTTCTCTCTCTTCCTATTTGTAAGAATCTTTTGACTGAAACTAAGCTAACAAGCTTGAGTTGAATGAAGGTGAAATTGAGGGGACTGCAGTTGTTAGAAACAAATAGAATGACTTTAAATGTCATTGGTGGTGAGGAGGCTGAAGAGTTCACTGAGGAACAGACAGACAAAGGAGAATTAATTCCCCATGAAAAAAGTGAAAAGTGAAAGTGAAAGTTGCTCAGTCGTGTCTGACTCTTTGTATGTATGTAAGTCCATGGAATTCTCCAGGCCAGAATACTGGAGTCGGTAGCCTTTCCCTTCCCCAGAGAATCTTCCCAACCCAGAGATCGAACCCAGGAATCCCACATTGAAGAATATTGGAGAGGGTAGCCTATCCCTTCTCCAGTGGATCGTCCCAACCCAGGAATCAAACCAGGTTCTCCTGCATTGCAGGCGGATTCTTTACCAAGCCATGGATGGAAGCAAATCAAAATGAGAATCTGGAGTTGCAGCTGAGAACTGATCAAAAAAATGTGATCATGAGTAGTAGCTAATTCCAGGAAAGGAGAGGTGGGTGTCAGGGGCAGGGGGGCAGGGCAGGGGACTTGGGGAGAGTGAGAGAAAGAGAGAAAAACTCCAGGGGGTAAGAACTGCTTATAAGTACAATGCTCCATTTCTGATTTCCAGATGGTGATATTTTTGTGTAAGGATGTCATTCAACAGAATATTCAGAATGCTATAATCAGAATGATATTTTAGTACCTCAACTTTAAGTTGCTAATTAATGAGACATACTAAATATTAAAGAAATTACTTTAATAAGACAATAGAAAATATTTACATGTATATATATTTATATATCAGCATATACATACAATTACTTTATATATATATACACACATATACATGTACACACATATACATATACATGTACATGTGCCTTCTGTTTGCCCCTGTCTCTGATTGTTGGATAGAGGTGTCCACTCTGTTGGATAATGTGAGAAAAGCATATGCATGGTAGACAGAAAAATAGTCCTCATCCCAAAGTTGTCAATGTGTTACCTTACAGATCAAGAGACTTTGTAGATATGAATAAATTAAGGATCTTGAGGTGGGAAGACTATCTGGGATTATCTGGGTGGGCCCAACGTGACTGTAAACTCCCTTATCCAAGAAAGGGCGGAGTGTCAGAGTCAGGATGGGAGAGATGATGACATGACTAGAATGTCAGTATCAGGGAGAGACTGGAAGATGCTGTGCTGAAGCTGGAGAAAGGAGCCAGCACTGGAAGAATGTGGCTGACCTCTGCAAACTAGAAAAGGCAGGAAATGGATTCTTCTCAAGAGCCCTCAGAAAGGAACATAGACTTGTTAACCCTTTAATTTAGCCCAGCGAGGCCCGTTTTGGATTTCTGACCTCTAGAATTTTAAGATATTAGTATTTGTGCTGTCTTAAGCTACTAAACTTGTAATTTGTGGCAGCTCGATAGAAAACTAAAACAAAAGATAATAGGCTCTTCTAGATGAACTTGATATTTCAAGGGATCTGTGTCAGTGGGAGGAGAAGGAAATGGCAGCCCACTCCAGTGTTCTTGCCTGGAGAATCCCAGGGACGGCGGGGCCTGGTGGGCTTCCGTCTATGGGGTCACACAGAGTCGGACACGACAGAAGCGACTTAGCAGCAGCAGCAGCAGTGTCAGTGGGAAACAGGAGTAGGAAAACTGGAGAATGATGCTGATTAAGAGATGGCAGAACCATTGATGTTGGAAGGGTCTCAGGGTTTGACTTCAAGATGTGCAAGTGACTTGTCCTTTTTCATCATTCTTCCTTAATCTCAGGTCCAAGGAAACAGCAGTGTACTCAGAATGACACACATACAGCAATATCCTTGCTTCATCACATAGAGTATTTTCTGCATATTACAAAATTTTTTAAAGAATAATTTCAGTATGGCCTTAATGAAATAATTATCCTTGTATTTAATCCCTCCATAGTTTAACCACTCTGATTTGTTCAAACCTTTGTAAATTTTCAAAGACAAATTTAACTACAAATAATAAATTATTTAAAACCTACAATGAAAAGGCTTTCTGAACCAGTTCCCACTGAGCAGACATTTCCTGAATCTCAATCTTCCATCATCTTCCAGAAGATGCAAAAGAAGTATTGGGCAAGTAACATAATTTCCCTGGAGTTCTTATTTTGTGAAATTATTCCTAATTCATTGAGATGGGTAGAGGATGTTGAATCTTAGATCTGGAAGGAGCCCCAGAGATGAAAGTAGCCCAGATTCCTCATTTTACCTATGAGAAAACTGAATCAGTTACTTGCCCAAGATTTCCCATTGCATTGCCCTCTGCCTATGCCCCTAAATGAACAATATACCAGGCTTTGTACTAGACAGTAGCAATACAGAAGTGACAATTTTTTTTGTCCTTAAGAATTGTATAATCTAGGAGGATGACAGACAAATAAAATAAATACATAATATTTTTAAAATACAATGACAGAAATAACAATTGGCTAGGTTGAAGGAAGAGCACATAGTTTAGATAGGCATCACTCGTCATGGATATTCATTGATTTTTAAAATAAAAGCTTTTATTGGCTTGTTTTTATTTTACAAAAACAATTGGTCCTTGCTGCTAAGTTGCTTCAGTTGTGTCTGACTCTGTGCAACCCCATAGATGGCAGCCTACCAGGCTCCCCCGTCCCTGGGATTCTCCAGGCAAGAACACTGGAGTGGGTTGCCATTTCCTTCTCCAATGCATGAAAGTGAACAGTGAAAGTGACGTCGCTCAGTCGTGTCCGACTCCCAGCGACCCCATGGACTGCAGCCCACCAGATTCCTCCGTCCATGGGATTTTCCAGGTAAGAGCACTGGTATGGGGTGCCATTGCCTTCTCCAATTGGTCCTTGGAAGGTTGTTTTTAAAATACTATCAATAAAATGAAGAAAGTAAAAATTGTCCATAATTACATCATCCAGAGAGAACTATTTTTTTTTAATTGGAGAATAATTGCTTTAAAATGCTCTGCTGTACCTCAACACGAATCAGTCATAATTATATATATGTCCCCTTCCTCTTGAGTCTCCCTTTCCCTGCCATTCCACCTCTCTGTGTTGTCACAGAGTACCAGGCTGGGCTTCCTATGTTATACAGCAGCTTCCCACTAGCAGAAATAACGACTCTTAGCATTGTCTTATTCATCCTAAAATATATAGTAATGTTAGATCTATATAGATATATCCATACAACCATGCAATATGTACGTATTTCTAGTTTGTCTCTCTCAATATATGTAGAATTTTAATGGATATATATGCATCCTTCTGCTATTTGTCACTTATTTCAAACTCACTGAATATGAGGGTTAAAATAAATATACTGAGTACCATCTTGTCCAACTGCCAAATAAATAATTTTTATAAATTTTTTAATAATTTAAGATATACAGAAAAATGCAAAGATAGTACTAACAATTCACCATAGGCAGGAGGGCAGGCAGGCGGTTTGTATCCGGGCTGTGAGGTGCTGGGAGCCTCCGCAAACCTTGAAAATTTAAAAAAAAAAAAAAAAAAGAATTCACTATATCCTGTTTGCTCTATTATTACCATCTTACATTAATACGGCAATTTATTCCAATTAATAAATCAATATAGATCCATCATTATTAATTACAGTCCCCCCTACCTTTGTTTCCTTAGTTTTACCTAATATGCTTTCTCTGTGCCATTATCCCACCCAAGATTCCACATTACATTTAGTTTTCATATCTTCTGTGTCTCCTCTTAACTGTTAGGATTTCTGACTTTCTTGTTTTTGAGGACATTGACATTTTTGAAGAATATTTATCAAATAGTTTGTAGACTGTCAACTCTTGAAATTTGTCTCGTGTTTTTCTTGTAACCAGGCTGGAGTTCTGGGTGTGAGGGAGGAAGGTCAGAGTTAAAGTAGCATTCTCATCACATCGCGTCAAGGGTGCAAACACTGAATATCAACATGACATGGCTGCTAATGTCCTTTGATGACATGACTTCATCACCTGGTTCACGTATTGCTTTTCAGGTTTCTTTTCTGTAAAATGACTCCCTCTCACCTTACTATACTTTATTATTTGGAAGAAAGTCACTATGTTAACCCCATATCCAAGGAGTAAAATTTAGATGGTGCAGTAGCTAAATAAATTATTTGGAGTTCTGCATGGGAGATTTGTCTGTTCTCCAAGAATTATTTATGTAAGTAATCACTCTTTTATATCAGTATGGATTCATGGACATTTATTTTAGATTTGGGATCATTATTCAATATTGCTTTATTTATTGTGTGTTCTTATTAATTAATAAGAGATTTTCCAGCTGGCTTTTGTATCTCTTTGACATATTACATCATTGTGTGTGTGTGTGTGTGTATTTAGCACTCCCTTACTTTAAGATGTTATGAGTTTATCATTTATAGTCCAGCCATCTCTCAAGCTGCATTGGTTCCTTTCACAGAAGACTATTAGAAACCAAGTTCTGGGTACTATGTATATGCAAGTTTATTACTATTGGGTGTTTTGTTTCTAGACCCTCTCATCTGACAGAGAGAGGAAATATATATGTGTATGTATGCTAACTCATCCATATAAACATAGCTATAAATATTTCCATATGTAACCATCTGTATGTATGTTAAGCTAATTGTCAGTTAATACTGATGTCCTCAACTCTAATCCATTACCACCTGGATTGTTCTAGCCTCTCCCCCTTGTTTATTTGTAAATTTCCACTCCAACTGTGAGAAACCTGGCTACCACATTGTTTGTTTCTTTTCTCTTTTATTTTAACTTAGCCAAGCTAAGGAGTCATCCCTTTTATTGATCTTTTCAAATAACCAGTTTTTTGGTTTCATGGATTTTTCTCTACTGTTTTCTTATTTTTAGGTTTCATTGATTTTTTGCTCTTCTTTTTATTATTGTACTTTCTTCTGCTTGCTTTAAGCTTATATTGCATGGGTTATAGGTTTAGATCTTTATTATTTTCTAAAATATGCATTTAATGCTATAAATTTCCTCTTAAGCACTCTTTTTGATACATCTTACAAATTTTGATAATTGTGATAGGTTTTATCTTCATTTAGTTTAAAATATTTTTAAACTTATCTTAAGATTTCTCACTTAACTCAAGTGTTATTTAATCTCCAAATATATTTTGAGATTTGATAGTTATTTTTCTGTTACTGATGTCTAGTTTGATTCTACTGCAACATGAAAACATAGCTTTGTGATTTCTAGTTTTATAAATTTATGAAGGTACATTTTATGGCCCAGAATGCGATCAACTTTGTTGAATGTTCTTTGTGAGCTTGAGAAGAATGTTTATTCTCCTATAGTTGAATGAAATTTTTATGCATTTCAACAGGATCAAGTTGGTTAATAGTTGGTTAATAGTATAAGTATCTTCACTGATTCTCTCCCTGTTTTGTGTATCAGTTACTGAAAGAGGGGTGGTGAAGTCTCCAGTTACAATAGTGGATATGCCTGTTTCTCTTTTCAGTTATATTAGTGTTCATCTCAAGTGTGTCTACACTCTTGTGTTAAGTGTATACATTGCCCAGTCCAAGAACATACTCCTCACTGCTTAACAGGCCAATAAATTAAGAGATAAGTTGTTGGGACAAAGGATTAATGATTTTATTCGAGAAAGCAGCAGGCAGAGAAAATGGTAGACTATTGAACCATCCACCTGGGTTAGAAGTCAGGCTTCTTTTATACTAAAGGTGTGGCTGGTTATCTCAGACCTCTTGGTGCCCGCCAGAAGGAGATATGATAATTGTTCTTGCAGTTGTCAACATACATTTGATCATAACATTCCAGTAAACCTTCAAAAAGATGAATGTTATTTTCTGTTCTGCAACTTATCATCTTTATATATATATGAAAAGAGTTATGCAATGTGGTAGACCTGGGTTCTACTAGACCATTCAGGTATGACCTAAATCAAATCCCTTATGATTATACAGTAGAAGTGAGAAATAGATTTAAGGGCCTAGATCTGATAGACAGAGTGCCTGATGAACTAGGGAATGAGGTTTGTGACATTGTACACGAGACAGGGATCAAGACTATCCCCATGGAAAGAAATGCAAAAAGCAAAATGGCTGTCTGGGGAAGCCTTACAAATAGCTGTGAAAAAGAAGAGAAGCATAAAGCCAAGGAGAAAAGGAAAGATATAAGCATCTGAATACAGAGTTCTAGAGAATAGCAAGAAGAGATAAGAAAGCCTTCTTCAGCGATCAATGCAAAGAAATAGAGGAAAAGAACAGAATGGGAAAGACTAGAGCTCTCTTCAAGAAAATTAGAGATACCAAGGGAATATTTCATGCAAAGATGGGCTCCATAAAAGACAGAAATGGTCTGGACCTAACAGCAGCAGAAGATATTAAGAAGAGATGGCAAGAATACACAGAAGAACTGTACAAAAAGGATCTTCACGACCCGGATAATCACGATGGTGTGATCACTCACCTAGAGCCAGACATCCTGGAATGTGAAGTCAAGTGGGCCTTAGAAATCATCACTATGAACAAAGGTAGTGGAGGTGATGGAATTCCAGTGGAGCTGTTTCAAATCCTGAAAGATGATGCTGTGAAAGTGCTGCACTCAATATGCCAGCAAATTTGGAAAACACAGCAGTGGCCACAGGACTGGAAAAGGTCAATTTTCATTCCAATTCCAAAGAAAGGCAGTGCCAAAGAAGGCTCAAACTACCGCACAGTTGCACTCATCTCACATGCTAGTAAAGTAATGCTCAAAATTCTCCAAGCCAGGCTTCAGCAATACGTGAACCGTGAACTTCCTGATGTTCAAGCTGGGTTTAGAAAAGGCAGAGGAACCAGAGATCAAATTGCCAACATCTTCTGGATCACGTAAAAAGCAAGAGAGTTCCAGAAAAACATCTGTTTCTGCTTTATTGACTATGCCAAAGCCTTTGACTGTGTGGATCACAATAAACTGTGGAACATTCTGAAAGAGATGGGAATACATAGACCACCTAACCTGCCTCTTAAGAAACCTATATGCAGGTCAGGAAGCAACAGTTAGAACTGGACATGGAACAACAGACTGGTTCCAAATAGGAAAAGGAGTATGTCAAGGCTATATATTGTCACCCTGCTTATTTAACTTATATGCAGAGTACATCATGAGGAAGTCTGGGCTGGAAGAAACACAAGCTGGAATTAAGATTGCCGGGAGAAATATCAATAACCTCAGATATGCAGATGACACCTCCCTTATGGCAGAAAGTGAAGAGGAACTAAAGAGCCTCTTGATGAAAGTAAAAGAGGAGAGTGAAAAAAGTTGGCTTAAAGCTCAACATTCAGAAAATGAAGATCATGGTATCCAGTCCCATCACTTCATGGGAAATAGATGGGGAAACACTGAAAACAGTGTCAGACTTTATTTTGGGGGCTTCAAAATCACTGCAGATAGTGACTGCAGCCATGAAATTAAAAGATGCTTACTCCTTGGAAGGAAAGTTATGACCAACCTAGATAGCATATTCAAAAGCAGAGACATTACTTTGCCAACAGAGGTCCATCTAGTCAAGTAGTCATGTATGGATGTTGAGAGTTGGACTGTGAAGAAGGCTGAGCACCCAAGAATTGATGTTTTGAACTGTGGTGCTGGAGAAAACTCTTGAGAGTCCCTTGGACGGCAAGGAAATCCAACCAGTCCATTCTGAAGGAGATCAGCCCTGGGATTTCTTTGGAAGGAATTATGCTAAAGCTGAAACTCCAGTACTTTGGCCACCTCATGTGAAGAGTTGACTTATTGGAAAAGACTCTGATGCTGGGAGGGATTGGGGGCAGGAGGAGAAGGGGACGACAGAGGATGAGATGGCTGGATGGCATCACGGACTTGATGGACCTGAGTTTGAGTGAACTCTGGGATTTGGTCATGGACAGGGAGGCCTAGCATGCTGCGGTTCATGGGGTCGGAAAGAGTCAGACGTGACTGAGCGACTGAACTGAACTAAACTGGGTTCAATTCCTGGGTTGAGAAGATCGCCTGGAGGAGGGCATGGCAACCCACTCCAGTATTCTTGCCTGGAGAATCGCAATGGACAGAGGAGCCTGGCCAGCTACAGTCCATAGGGTCACAAAGAGTCGGACACGAATGAGCAATGAAGCGCATACATGCCTTTAAATGTCACGCCTGGAAGGCAGAGCTTTGAGACAGTGTTGCTATAGGCAACATTACTTTACTGTTTGATGAAATAAAGGTGCAGAGCCAGTATGACTAAGCACAGGCAACAGAGCACAAAGGTAGAACTAAAGGAATAGATCCAACATGGAATCAGATTTGTTTTCTGTTACACATACACATTTAAAATTGTTGTGTCTTCTGGAGAATTTGGCTTCCCCACGGCTCAGTGGTAAAGCATCCACCTGCAAATCCGGAGATGCAGGTTCAGTCCCTGGGTCGGGAAGATCCCTGGGAGGAAGAATGGCAACCCACTCCAGTATTATTGCCTGGAAAATTCCATGGCCAGAGGAGTCCAGTGGGCTACAGTCTATGGGGGTCACAAAGAGACAGACACAACTGAGAACACACACGACCAACCACAACCAACTGGAGAATTTATACCCTTATCATCACATAATGCCAAATTTAATCCCTGCTAATCTTAATTT
This sequence comes from Nanger dama, assembly GCA_917880005.1. Lineage (NCBI taxonomy): Eukaryota > Metazoa > Chordata > Mammalia > Artiodactyla > Bovidae > Nanger > Nanger dama. Next base: position 32,996,309 of record CAKJTW010000022.1, read on the forward strand.
TCTAAAGTCAGCTTTGTTTGTAATGAATGTAACTAACCTAGTTTTCTTTTGATTATTGTGGTGTATGTTTCTCCATCCCCTTTACTTTTAATCTATTTGAGTGTTTGTATTTTAAAAGGATTTTTAATAAACATCAGATTTGGAGTTTTTTAACCTTTTTTTTTTAACCCACTCTGACAATCTCTGTCTTTCAGTTACTGTATTTCAAGCAATTACATTTAAAGTGGTTATTGATATAATTGGAATGTCTCCATGTTATGCCTACTGTGTTTGCAACTGTTTTCTATTGTATTTGTGATTTGCTTCTTTTTCCCCCTCTGTTTTTTTTTTGTTGTTGTTGTTGTTCTGGTTTTACTGTCAACTTCTGTGACTCTTCTCTTTTCTCTCTTAGCATGCCCTATATACTTATTTGAAAACAGACTGTGTGGTTTCCATAGTGTTTCTACTACTCATTTTTAACTAATCTAAATTAAATGTATTCTTCATTTTTGTTATAACATTTGTTATTTCTAGACTTTCTTTATATTTTTCTTAGTTTCTCTTTCTCTGCTTATATTACCGATCTTTTCTTGCATGATGTATACTTTTTCCATTAAACCTTTAACATTAATCTTAGTTATGCTACATTTCTCATCTGATAATACCAACATCTGTGTCATAGTTGAGTCTGGATCTGATCATTGTTTCACCTCTTTATACAGTGTTTTCTCTTGCTTTGCAAATTTTTGTTGTTGAAAGTCACACATGTTGAATCAGGTAATAAGAACCGAAGCAAATGGCCTTTATTATAAGAATTTATGCTAATCTGACCAGAGATTGGTTTATATTAAATGTCAGCCATGGCTATGGATGCCAGAGGCTTTCAAATTCCTCTAGTGTCCTGGTTTTTATCTCCCATCTTCATCTTAACTTTGGTTTTCCACAAGTACTCCTCAGAAAGAGAGAGAAAGAGAAGAGAGGGAAAAAGAAATTATAGAGCTTTCAGCCATAATCCACTACTATTATATCAGAACTCTGCTGGTGTGTGAGTAGAATGTGGGAAAGAGAATGCATTCTGCAATCTTTTAATTAGATCTCAGTGTTTTAGTGGGCCTCTAAAACACTGGGGCTGAGACTCAGTGGTTGAGGTTGAGACTTTCACAAATGTTTCTCCAGTCATATAGCTTTTTCCCTCCTGCTCTATTGTCATTCCTGGAAGAAGCATTCCCAATCTATTTCCTTGAAGTACTGACCCCAATTGACCATACTTTTTCTTAAATGAGACAGGAAATCACAACTGGAGTAAGGCTCTGGGAAAACATTTTCTCTTGGAGAACAGACCTTTGTTATGGAGAAGGATCTGGTCATATCAATATTTCACAATGATTACTCTTGCCTATGTCTCCTAAAGCCATGAGAGTCTCTTTCTTACATCTTCATTGTGAGGACCTATTAGGTTTACTGAAAGTAAAGCTCACAAAAACGGGAGAGATTCTCCTGGGCTTCATTCTTGAAAGATCTTATATGCTGCCCAAGGGTGCCATATTCACTCTGTTCATAGTGTGGAATAGTAGAGCTTTTTACTTACTAACTCTATGAGGTTTTCTGACGTAAATGGTAGCTGTAATTGTGTTGATTCTTCTTGAACCACTGAGGAGCCCTTTGGATTAAAACAGCTTGGAGGCATTAGCATAGGCAATATCGAGCAGTTTCTAGGTTAGCAGATCCACGAAAGGGAAAGGACAATGGACAGTCTAGGAAGTACATGTTAGTGACATAGTGACTCTTCAGTAATGCCAACATTGTTAAGCACCCACGACAGTGTATAGACAAGATGAGTACAGTCACTGTTTTCAGTGAGATGTCACGGATATTCGGTATTCTGTTTCCTAATCAAGGGGCTTCCCAAGTGGTGCTAATAGTAAAGAGCCCACCTGCCAATGCAAGAGATATAAGAGATGCAGGTTTGATCCCTGGGTCAGGAAGATCCCCTGGAGGAGGGGAAGGCAGCCCACTCCAGTATTCTTGCCTGCAGAATCCCACAGACAGAGAAGCCTGGCAGACGCCAATACATAGGATCGCCTAGAGTTGGACATGACTGAAGCAACTTTGCATTAACACACTTCCAATCAAAAGTGTGGTAGAGAAAGGGAAAAGTCAGTGCCCACTTCCTCTACTACTGTCAAAGGATCTCGTTCAGTTTATCAGACATTTACTGAGCAGTTATTTCCTATGAACAAAGTAACTGGGAATACTGTCCAGCTGCCTGAACTGTCCTAGATAACGTACTCTGAATATCATTCATTTGCATTCTGAGAACATTTTATACCTCAGTTACAGCAATGAGCAGTTCACAATATATGCTACTGTTTTGAGTCATGGCTAGTGGTCCCATTTCAGGATTAAAGATTAGAGAACTGCCTCCTTTTTGTTTCTTTTCTATGTGGTCAGATTTAACATAATCATTGTTAAAAAGCAATTTCAGTTCCTTATTGACTTTTAGCTACTCTGTAGAGTGTGTAATCTAAGTCGTAAGAACGTATATTTTCCCCCATGGGGATCAGTAAAGAGAGGTAGTAAAGAAAGTTTTTTGTTGCCAGTAATAATGCAGCCCATAAACTTTTAAAATATATCTTGAATTGCTCTGCTTCTAAAAAACTTTATTCACCTATCCTCTGTTATCTTAGGTTATTTTACGTGGTATTATAATTTTTGTTTATGACTCTATTTCCATCCTAAAAAGAGTCCCTTAATTCAAGGAGAATATCTCATTTTTATATCTATAGTACCTAGAAGAATGCCAGCCCAGAGATCCTGTGCAATAAATACTCATTGAGATGAAATTAAAATGAGTAAGATTCTAGTTCAATTTGAAATTCAGCCTAGATTTCATGATTGAGCTCTAGACCTATGTATCCAAATTGCCTGCACAGTTATTACTGTTACAATCATCATTATAAATACAAGCTCAGTGCATCTAATGACAATTGTATTCAGTTTATAGGCCATTTTTAAGGCATTATTGCTGTGAACCCTACAACATTTCTGTGAGGGGAGCATCTATAAAATAAGTATCTACATTTTACTGATGAGAATATTCGGATTCAGAAATTAAGACCTGCCCAGTGTCTCATAGGTAGTAAATACCTGAGGCAGAGCTGAACTAAGCACCTGTGACTCTAAGTCCTAAGCAATTTATGTCTTTCCTTTGTCCTACAGAGTTTTTTCAGTCTCAAAGCTCTTGAAATTTGGGACTGAACACTTCTTTGTAACGGAGGGAGTGCTCTGCGTATTACAACATGCAAAACACTATCCTTGCCCTCTGCCCATGAGACAGTAGCAGCATCCTTCATCCCACTGTGACAACTACAGATGTCTTCAGACATTGTCAAAGGTCCCCTCGGAGAAGGCAATGGCACCCCACTCCAGTACTCTTGCCTGGAAAATCCCATGGACGGAGGAGCCTGGAAGGCTGCAGTCCATGGGTCGCTGAGGGCTGGACACGACTGAGCGACTTCACTTTCACTTTTCACTTCCATGCATTGGAAAAGGAAATGGCAACCCACTCCAGTGTTCTTGCCTGGAGAAGCCCAGGGACTGGGGAGCCTGGTGGGCTGCTGTCTATGGGGTCACACAGAGTCGGACACGACTGAAGCGACTTAGCAGCAAGGTCCCCTTGGGGGCAAAATCAGTTCCATTTGAGAATCAGAGGTCTAATAGCAGACACATGATGATAGGTGCTCTGTGACAAGCATGAGCAAAACAAAAATAATATAAGGGAGTCCCATTTCTGGGGGAGGCAGCATTTGATTTGGATCTTTACTGTAGAAAGACTGAACTGACCAGGGTTTGTTGTGATAAGAATGAATACCAATATTTGTGCACATGCATGATGCGACAAATCTAACTCAAAGGGTTAAATTACAGTATAAGCATAATTAGAGATCTCAATAAGTAAATTGCCATCTTAATGTCCATCTACTGGAAATTAAGAGTTATTTGGAACATGGAGCTGTTTGGGGTCAGTTAATCTCATGATATGCATTTAGCATCTCAATTTATCATATTATCTACTAAAGATTATAGGAAAGAATTACCTCTCATTTATTTTTGTAGCTTATTAACCTATAAATCATCCTAATCATCATTTAATTGAAGGGTACATGGAGCTTGTATTTTCTAGTATGTTTCTGGCTCATTGGGAATATTCAAAAACATTGAGCCTGAGTGCCTTTACATCAATATAAAAGGAAGGAAGCCTACCTTTAGCTCTTATCTGTGTTTAGCTAGGGCTCTTGGACCTGCTGAGAAACTCTTGCAACACACATGATAGCCAGTTCTCTGACTTAGCTTGCTGGACACAGAATAACTGGGCTAAATCTACTTCCCTTTTATTTACAATAATTGGAAAACCAAGAAAGATTCTGACAACTCTGGAAAAAATATGCTCTCTTTTTCTAAACTAACCATTGGAAAGTATATAAGAGCAATTTTTTTTTAGTGCTTAGAATAATTGTTAATCATATGGATTTGGAAGTCAGGTCTAACTTTGCCTGACTCCTGGCTCTATCCATTATGACTTGTGTGACTGGGGACAAGTTATTTAATATCTGTGAACCTCAGTTTACTCATCTATGAAGTATAAATAATAATAACTTACACCAAGTAAGAAAATGCACAACTTTTAGTGTGGGATTTGGCACAAGTCAATAATAAAGGAGAGCTATCATTATCATCATCTTATTTTTGTCACCATGGTTATGTACAGAATTCCTATATGGGAAAGACTCAGCTGAAATGAGAATAGATATACCTTTGAATTTATGCTGACATAATCCTTTTAGAGGATCAGAAACACTCAATTAGTCTTTGTAAAAATGTGGGTCTGATGAGATTCTAGGGAGGCTGAAGGTCCATCTCCCTCTCCCAGATCATCACCACCATGATCACTAACATGTTCTCTGTAAGAGACATTTTTCACAGGATATAAGTGGAAAAAGTAAAAGTGGGAACATTCTCAAAGAGCTGAAAACATACTAGAAAACACAAGCTCCATGTACAGTTCAATAATCAATATATCTTTTAATGTTTAGTAGTAGAGGGTGAGTATTTGTGAGTAGAAGAGCAATGTCAAGAAGCACCAATCAGGAGAAAAGATGCACTAACCAGAAACAATGATTCTGAAATGCTGCCCTTTTGGACTCGCTAAACCAAAGTTGCTTTGGAAAACTTAAAAGGCAGATTTTCTCATCCCATCCCAGACCTACTGACTAAAATCTCTGGCACTAGAGACGTCCATGCACATTCAGGTTTGAGAACCCTTGAATCAAAAGTCTCAAATCTCTGTCATGTCTCCCTTTAATATTCAATAGTTCAAACCCATTAGATGTTTTAGCAATACAACTGACTCTAATCTAGACTTATCAAGCAACCTGATGATTATAATTTGGCTTCTCATATAGATCAAAGGTTTCAGTTCTCCAGAGCTTTCAAGCCCACTTCTGATTTTGGCTCTTAATTCTTCCCTTCAACTTGCCCTGCTTTTCGGTTTGGGCCTCCTCTCACTCTGCACTCCTTCCTGTAGTGAACTCACCTGCCACTTTGGCTTCAATCAGAAGCTATTTTGTGACTGAAGGCACACACGAACCCAGACTTCATTACTGAACGTTAGACCCATGTAGTTCAAACTGCATACTGATACTTTTCTTCGGTGTTTCCACAGGAACCCCGAACTCTACATTTGCAAAACAAAACACACTAGATCCGTTTATAAACGTATACCTCCTTCTGTAATCCCTGCTCACTGCATGAAATGTTACTGACCAGCTGACCAAGTTGGAAAACTGAGAAAAATCTTTGACCACTGTCTTTCCTCACTTTGCAGATCAGTTAATAAGACCTGCTGATTTTTTTTTCTCCCACATGGTTCTAAAGTAACTCTGGGCCATGGCTGTGGTCATTAATATTTCTCACCTGGTCCCCAGCCTCATGTCTTCAGTCATGTTCCTTCCACTCATTCCATTCTCCATATCAAAACAAGAGGAACTTTTTATAATATAAATCTGATCGTGTCACTTCTCCACTACTCTCAGAATTAAGTGCAAACCTCTTAATACAAAATCCTTTATGATTTGGTTACGCCTTTTCTCATCTGTATCACTTGACACTGACTCTATATGTTATTTGGTTGTTGTCATTCCGTTGCTAAGGGGTCTTTATGACCCCGTGGACTGCAGCAGCCATACTTAGACTCTTGCAATTCTTCATTGATACCATTTTCTCTCTTGCCCTCAGACCACTGCATACGCTGTTCCCTTTCCCTGGATCACCCTCCATCTCCCTTTCCCATGCAGAGAACAGGGGCTTGCATTTATTTACTGACACCCTTAAGAGGACTACTCCAGACAAATGGGACTATAAATGAATTTATTTAATTGGAGAGACATTAAACCTGTATCTCTTCTTTTAGCCTATTTTCCCAGGATGACATATCAATGGTAGAAGAATTTAGGTAAGAAATTCCTGACACCTTCATTGTAGTGTCTAATATATCAAAATATCATTTTGTGATATTGTCAAAAGACAGCTTTCTGGGTCTCACTTCTCCGGTCCCTGCCATTGTGTTACAGGATTTCCAAAGAGATCAAAGTTATGAGAATGATATATTTATTGAAAATACAGAAAATTCATGACATTAACTTTGTCAATCTCATTTTTTCCCCTATCCTCATCTCCCTACTAATTGGAACACCCCCTTTAGCTTATTTCCTTTCTGCTTCACCTCTTTTACTGACTTGTATTCTCCCCTAGAATCAAGCTTAGACTCTATATTTTCCAGGATGGTTTTTCCAAACCCTCAATGATGAACTGAGGGTTCTAACTATGAAATCCCATAGAACTCTATGCCTTTACCCCTCTAAACTTAGTAACTCAATTGTCATTTTGATTTACTTTATTGCCTACTTCCTTAGACAGTGACCTAATTCAGCTTTAACTATTTCTTTTTACTAAGGAAGATATTATTCTGCATGCTGGGAAACAGAACTGGAAGGAAAGTGTTTATTTGGAAAACAGTTCTTAGAGTAGCAGTGCTGCTAAGTCACTTCAGTCGTGTCCGACTCTGTGCGACCTTAGGCTCGCAGGGGACCACCAGGCTCCCCCATCCCTGGGATTCTCCAGGCAAGAACACTGGAGTAGGTTGCCATTTCCTTCTCCAATGCATGAAAGTGAAAAGTGATACTGAAAGTGAAGTCATGTCCGACTTTTCATGACCCCATGGACTGCAGCCTATCAGGCTCCTCCATCCATGGGATTTTCCAGGCAAAAGTACTAGAGTGGGGTGCCATTGCCTTCTCCAGAGTAGGAGTGCACTGGCTATCAATTTCCCATTGTTTCACATATTTTGATATAGTCTATGATATCTTCTCTTGTGTTTTTGGACGAGAGTTTTTGCTATGACCAGTGTGTTCTCTTTGTCCTGCTTCATTCCGTACTCCAAGACCAAATTTGCCTGTTACTCCAGGTGTTTCTTGACTTCCTACTTTCTAATGCAGATTTCAACGCATTGTATACTTCAACCTCCCAATAAGTTATCTACATAAACAATACATATGTAACTAATGGCTAACTAAAATATGAGTAATTGTTTCTTTGTGGATGCAATTACATGTCCACTTTTATTTAAAAATCACATATTAAAATGAGAACTTAAAATATGGGCTTCATTTTCTAAGTGTAGTTCTGGATATGATAGTTCAGTTACAGTATGCCTTGCAAGTTAGCCTTTGTCAAAGACTAAGTCTGGTCTTCTTAGAGTTAAATGGGTTGTGGATGGCCCACAGGAGGAAAAGGAGGCTGTGGTGTTATCTCAGGTTTCTAGAGACTCCTGGGCTTCTGAGAGTAAATATCTCAGATGCTGGTGGTGGGAGAGGTGAAAGAACCCAAAGAGACAAGTGTTTCTCCTAGGGTAGGTTTCAGACCAGTTTGTAAGGGTGTTCGGATTCTACTCATTGATACTAGGAGGTCTGCAGAGGAACCTCACTAGCTGTCATAGAGGGAGAGGAAAGACTCGATGAGGCCCTATCACCTTATTCCCCTTGAAGATAACCTCAGCACTTTCCTTTAACATATTGGGCTTCCTGTTTGTTTGAAATTAAATGTAATTAGAAATGCATATGGTCTTTTCCATCACTTAAAACTCTGCTAATGCAGCTTTTCAAAATGAAGACTATTTGCTAGCAGGCATGACTCAAGGATAAAATCATTTTTAGGGAATGCTTTTAGCATTATGTCCTTCACAAGAATGCATGCTGAATGTGACTGTGAAATTTAATTTTTTAAAATGAGGCTGGTAATTGTGTTTATTTACCTTTCAATAATGAAATTGCCTGATCTTTCAACTAAAGTACTTCATAGATACTGAAATACCATGGAGGATAAGACTGACTGTTAGCCCTTAGAATTTGTTCCTCTTCTTTATGGGATTGGGAGTATATGTGTATATTTATGTTCTGTTTGCTCTGAAAATTTCCAGTAGAAGTTCTTGAGAATTGAACCTCTCCACCCAGAATACCAAGTTCCACTGTCCTCATTTCCAATGATGGTTTGCAATGCAAATCATCAGGTTGTTAACACTCAGTACCATAACCATGGTAACCAAATGAAGACAAGTTTGCTTTACTTCCTCAGTGAAGTGCTTCCCAGTCCTATATTCAGACTTGATGTCACTGCCAGCAGGTCAGAGGGCAATAAAGGGACAGCAAGAGGATTCATAGAAATAAAAACGCAGCAGGAACCACTGTATCTATTCCCCACACACTCTTTTGAGTCCAGGACATCTTACTAATAACTTCTTTTACTCACTAGTTCTTTCTTGCTGCTTTCTTTCCTTAGAGGGGAGAGTAAAGAGAATCACTATGTATCTTTATCCCCACCTTGATCATGGATCTTGGCAAGCAAACTGTCCTGGCTTTCTATGACTACTTTTAAATAGGCACAAATAGAAACCTAGCTCACAGTCCTGTGGTCACAAAGACTAGTGTTAGAAGCTGTGATGCTCAAGGAGCCAGGAAAGCATCCAAAACCTCTCTAAACACTTTTTGAGAATGACTACAGCAAGTTAACTCCAAGGGCCACTTCTCTGCTGAGACTCCTTTCTTGTGGTATAGTAACTTTTGTTTCCGGCCTGTGGGGGAGGGGATATGAGTTCTCTGTTCTCATTTTCTCTCAGTAGGAATTAAAGGGCAGCTGTGGCATGTTCTGAAACTTTTTTTTTTTTTACCTGCAGCTGTGTGACTGGGTAGTTCCCGGGAAGAAAGACTATTAGCAATAAGGTAAGCAATCTAACTGGCATGGTTTCTGGCCTGGATGATTTCTGCATCCCTGTGACTTCCTGGGTGGCTGCCATTAACACTCAAAGGTCTAAAACACAGGGGATGGGAATGCCCTAGGCTCAAAATGGTTACCTTATTCTCCTGTATCATGAATATTGTTTCAAGCAATGTTCATAAGATGAGACACAGAAATTATATTTCCTTCCTTTTGTATCTGTTGTCTGCATCTTGGATCTTTTGTCATTTTTACTGATTCTTTTTTCCTTACTATCTGAAGGAAATTTAATACATTAGAATAAAGCCAAACCCCTTTGGCTTTTATCTAATCAGTGAATTCAGTGAATATGAAAACTGAACCTAATGTGCTCGGGCCATGCGACCTTTTTTTGGTATGGGTGGAAACTGCTGTAGAAGTGGAAACTTCTTTTGCAAGAGTAGAGAAAGTTGATTCAGGGATAGGCTTGCCAGACACCCTGTTACGCTTGAATTTTAAATAAATAGCGATTTGTTTGGGTATGAATATGTCCTAAATAATGCAGGATCCATTCTTATGCTAAACATTATTTAATTTTAATCTGAAATTTAAATGTGACAAAACACCTTATATATTTAGTTGCTAAGCCAGACTATTGATTTAAGGATGAAAATTGAAGACATAAAAGGACAAAAAAAAAGAGTATTCATTTTTCTTACTGCAAACCTTTTGTTCTAAAGTTTCATTGAAAGATCACCTAATTATCATTTTCTTGCTATATATACTATATTAGGAAATGTTTTACTATTGGGATTCAAACCTTAATAGGAAGAAGGAATAGTCAAAAATAATCATAATGAGGCAGGTATTCTCACTATAATGAATTCTATCTGAGAATCTAATATGGTAACTCATTCTCCTCTTAGTTTTCATTTTTCTTGAGTATTAGTAAGATTTAGTACCTTTATATTTTTAGTCATTCATAGATTTTCTGTTTCTGAACTGCCTGATTATTATACTGCTTCTACTTCCATGTATATATCTTTCGATTTCTAATTGCATGCCATACGTTAATGTTATGAAGACTTTTAATGTCACATATACTGCAAGCATTTTTACATTTTGTAAACATTTTGACATATCTACTATGTTTGATAGAGTAAACTTTAGATTTTTATCTGGTCAAATCCATTATGATTTCCCTTCATTGCCTTTGGTTCCATTTCTCTCTAGACTTTTACCACCTTAAGATTAGGAAAATGTTCACCAATAGTCTATTCTAGGACTCTTTTTATTTCAGTTTTCACATTAAATACTTAATGCTATTGAAATTTATTCTGATGACTTGTTTAGGACTGTATTTTTCTTTTGTTCATTGCTTTTTAATTAATATTTAATTTTAAAACAATTGTATATTGACATATAATTGTAGAAAATAATACAAAGTCTTCCTGCATTAATGCAGAATCTTTTTAACAATGAATACATAACTTATTTCTGCATTTGCACATTTTATCCAGGAAGATTTTGTCTTCCAAACCTAGTCAGTGGGTACAAAGTTGTAATATCATGATCATTTCTTAAGTCCATTTATAATGAATAGGATCTACTCCCTTTGTTACATTCCCTGAGGTTCTATGGTTATGATCACGGTGGGAAAGGAAGAATGACGATGATCTCTATGATATCAGAAGAGTAAAGAATACTGCTAGAATTTGCCTCAGGAAATAGTCTGGAAGGAAAGGGAATTTAGACACAAGAGCTGGCTTAAATCTTGATGTCTTCACTACCAGCTCATTTGTGTAATTAAGATGTTTACCATCATGATACTTTTCTAATGAAATATGCAATAGGATGCAACTTTTATTGTATAGAAATGTATTTTTAAATTTGAGATGTATGCACCTGAGGATCTTAAAGCAAATTGTGGGAGTTGTCATTTTGCAAAGGTGTTAAGAAAGGCAGGGCTTCCCTGGTGGCTCGTGGTTAAGTATCCACCCGCCAATGCAGGAGACATGGGTTTAATCCCTGGTCCAGGAAGACCCCACATACCGTGGAGCGACTAAGCCCATGTGCCACAACTATTGAGCCTGTGTCAATAGCCCGCAACTACAGAGCTCATGCGCCACAACTGCTGAAGCCCACATGCCCAAGAGCCCATACTACACAAGAAAAGCCACCACAATAAGTCTGTGCACAAAAACTAGAGAGTAGCCTCCACTCACCACAACTAGAGAAATCCCACGCAGCATTGAAGACACATCACAGCCAGAAATAGATAAAATTGTATCAGTTCAGTTCAGTGGCTCAGTCGTGTCCTGCTCTTTGCAACCCCATGAATCGCAGCACGCCAGGCCTCCCTGTTCATTACCATCTCTCGGAGTTCACTCAGACTCATGTCCATCGAGTCCGTGATGCCATCCAGCCATCTCATCCTCTGTCGTCCCCTTCTCCTCCTGCCCCCAACCCCTCCCAGCATCAGAGTCTTTTCCAGTGAGTCAACTCTTCCCATGAGGTGGCCAAAGTCCTGGAGTTTCAGCTTCAGCATCATTCCTTCCAAAGAAATCCCAGGGCTGATCTCCTTCAGAATGGACTGGTTGGATCTCCTTGCAGTCCAAGGGACTCTCAAGAGTCTTCTCCAACACCACATCTCAAAAGCATCAATTCTTCGGCGCTCTGCCTTCTTCACAGTCCAACTCTCACATCCATACATGACCACAGGAAAAACCACAGCCTTGACTAGACGGACCTTAGTTGGCAAAAAAGGTAGATGGAAGGAAAGTGTGATAGAGCCCAGCTAAAACTACTCTTCAGAGAAATAAACATCTGCATTGGTTAGAGATCTCCAGAGAAATGAAATAGAAGATAGACAGAGAGATAGACAGACAGACAGATGCACAGATATAGACATAGATACATGTAGAGACAGAACTAGCTGTGTCTGCATCTATCCATCTATCTACCAAGACATTTGTTATAAGGAACTGGCTCACACAATAATGGAACCTAAGAAGTTCCATGATCTGTTGTCTGCCAGTTGGAGATCCAGGAAAACTGGTGGTGAGGTTCCAACCAGAGTCAGAAGCTTGTGATGCAACAGTGCCAATGGTGTCAATCCCAGCTCCAGAGCAGGAGTAGACTCATGTCCCAACTCAATCAATCAGGCAGAGAGAAAGAATTTTTTCTTTACCTTTTCTATTCAAGCCCTCCACAGATTGACTGATACTCATCCACAGTGGGGAGAACAATCTGCATTTCTCAATCTGCTGAGTCCAATGCTAATGGTCTCTTTTGGAAACACCCTCACAGACACACTTAGAAATAATAATTAGCCGAATATTTGGGCATCTTGTAGCCCAGTGAAGACAACACATAAACTTAATCATCACAGTGTCAGATAAGATAACATAAGATTTCAGTAAGTTGACACTGAAGAACATCTGTTTAATTGTTGCAAAGGCACAAGGTAATTGCCCTTCGGTAAAATTTATGTTATTATTGTTTACATGTATTTTAAACCACTTGTCTGCAATGCTTGCCTACCCATTATCCCATCTTCAAGAGCCAGAATTAATATTTTCCCTTCAAAGAAGCCTTTTCTTATGCCCCTAAATGAACATTTTCCTCTTTTAATTTTTGTGAACAGCTGTATTGTACTTCTTTTAAAATGCATTTTCTGCTTCATGATATTTAGTTAATAAATACTATATTTCTTATACTATAAGCTCCTTAAAAATTTCTTTGTATATAGTAGATAGTAAAATCTTAAATTGAATTAGTAGATGTCATTATTTAATTTAACTTACAGTTCATTTATATCATGTGCCTTTATGAGCAACTGTTAGTGTATAGTACCTTGCCTAAAATGATGGAGAATACAAAGATGAGTAAGTCACAATTCCCATGATTTTGAGCAAAGACAGAGTCCAGGGTCAGAAGTATTAATTCATTCAATAAGTGGATATTGCTCGTTACCTATTATCCATGCTCTAGACTAAATATCATGGATACAAAAATGAGTAAGTCATGGTCTTTGTTTCCCAGAAGTCCATTTATCTGAGTTGGAAAGGCAGAAATGTAAATAAACTGCTTAAAAGAAAGATGAAGAGTGCTACAGTAAGGAGTTACACAGGTTGGTGTGAGTTTCAGAAGCAGGCTGGGTTGGGAGTGGAGAGCAATATGAGAAAAAGTTCTGCACAATAAGTTCTGTTTGAACTCAATGAGATGGTATCCATTAAAGAGAAGGGGCAGAACTGTAGAAGGATGTGCACCCAGTGGGACCAGAGACGAGGGCACATTTGAGAACAGCAAGTAATTCTGTGCAACCAGAATATAACACATATGAAGGAACCTAGATTGCAATGGTGTTGGAATGGAAGACCCGAGGTAGAGCATAGGTGCTCTACATCCTTTCATTCTCCTTCCCTAGGATGAGGCAAAGCAAATGTTGAGAAGATAAGAAGTGATGAAAAAAGAGGGAATCACTGAGAAAGAAAGACCTCTTTGAAGTTGAAAGGGATTGACACAGACAGAGCTAGCTGTAGGTGAATGATTTGATCCAACTTTACCAGCCTTAAAGTCATTTCAGGTTTCCGGGAAGCTGTGTATATGATTCTTGAAATAATAACCTTTTAATTATTTTCCCCAACAAAAGAGGAAAACTCCAAGTCCAAGAGAACTGACTTTGGGTTCCAACTTGGGCACAACTGCCTTGTCTTTAAATCCAGCTTGCTCCTAAATGGCAGGAGTGAACACCCTTCACATATTTCATGGTGGGAGGAAACCACCCACAGAACAAGTCATCCACAGACTGCTTGTTCCTCCCAACAGAGTGTTGACAGAACACTCTATTCCCCAGGCTCTGCCTCTACTTCACTGAATCATTTGAAATCTTTACAAGTGTTTGTGGGACTTTAATACTTGGATAGAGAGGAAGAGCAGAAGGGCATTCCTGGCTTGGGTTTGTTGTTTGAGTTTTTGAGTGGTCTTCCAAACTTATGAGTAATAAGAACAATGTTTTATTCTTCTCACTTTTAGAGTTTTGATGAATATAGCTTTAAAATATTTTTAAAATGTGAGCTCCATTGGTCAAATATCAGTCTATGCGGAGGACAGAAACTGAGTAATCAACATAGGAAATTATCTCATCTCATCCAATTCTCTAATATTATGCAAGAAGAAATTACATTCCAAGAAAACTTGAAACTACATGTCCAATATCATACACAAATTAACTATGTTGATTAGTTATAATTTTTATTTTCCTGGTGATGAATTAATATCTTTTATCTGCTTGTTAGCTGTTGGAAGGCTCATTAGAGAACATTAAAAGTATCTACTCAGATAGTCTTGGTCAAAATGGCAGAAAGGGGCATCAAGTGATGACAGAAAATTCTGCTTCAAAATGGTGATGTTATATGTATGTATGTGTGTATGTTGAAGTAGGAAATGGCAATTCACTCCAGTATTCTTGCCTGGAAAACCCATGGACAGAGGAGCCTGGTGGGCTACAGTCCACAGGGTCACAAAAGAATCAGACACGACAGATCGTGCAAGCACACACACATATGTATGTGCAGGAATATACATATAAAACTAACACTTTTAAAATTCAGATCCATAATGCACCTTTATCTGATCATGTATGCCTATTTCTGATAAGTTGTTTAACTGCCAGACCATTCTGAATGATTTTATAACCAGATTTTCTTTGATATTGTCAGGGCCGTGTTGGCAGACATTCAGTCATTCATTCAACAAACATACACTGAGTGTCTTTTTCACATAATTTTGATTTGAGATATAAGATCTCTGTCCTGAAGAAAAACTCAGGGTGGTTAAACTGTTGTGTAAGCAGACTTATAAAACAATGTAAAAACTTTAACAGTATTTACACTATGGAATTAACAAGTAGCTACTAAGGCCACACTCTTACAGGGAGAGCATATAGATGGAGAGGATAAGAGGAAGCTGAGGACTGAGGTAAAGCCCACTCAAAATTTAGAGGCTGGAAAGGAGAAAACCAGCAAGAGTTTGAAAAAGCTTTGAGTGAGATAGGTAATTTGGGAAATTGTGGTTCTAAAAAACAAATGAAAAGATTGCTTCCCTTAAAAGGAAGGGGTCAACTGTAACAAGCGCTGCTGAAAATTCCAAAAGGATAAGAACCGATAGTTGACCATTATTAAGCTGATTTGAGGGCATTATAAAGAGAATGGGAGGTGTGGATGGAGATCATTCCCTGCCCTCCAAGCAAAACTACAAGTTTTGTTTCACATCAAGTTGGTAGCAGTGAAGGTCTGAGATATGAGGACTCCTTTGCCTGTCTGTCTGCCTTTCTTAATTTTAGTGGCTTGATGTGAGATGTGAAAGGAACAGAAAAATCAAGGAAGACTCACAAGTTCTTGGCCTGAGCAACTACTTGAATAGTGGTACTATTTACTGAGATGAACACTGTAATAGAGGCAGATGTGTGGGAGGGTCATGTAGAAGTTAAAGAAAGAATGAAGAATTCCGTGAGGTACATAATAAGTTAAAGATGCCTATAAGTTTGAGTGGCGATTTGAGTAGCAATGTCAAGTAACTGGGATACCCCATTCTGAGTCTCAAGAATCTTATTCTGAACCTACGGACCTGAAATCTGCATTTGGGAATCACCACCAGGTTTCCCTCGTAGCTCAGTGGTAAAGAATATGCTTGCCAATGCAGAAGACTCAGTTTTGATCCCTGAGTCAGGAAGATCTCATGAAGTAAAAATGGCAACCCACTCCAGTATGCTTGCCTGGGAAATCCCATGCACAGAGGAGCCTGGCAGTCTACAGCCCATGGGGTCACAAAAGAGTCGGACACCTCTTAGCAACTAAACAACAAAGCTGATTGAAGAGCAAACTAGAGTAGAGAGAGAAAGGGTCAATGGAGAGTTATTTTAAGATGGAAACATCATAGCATGTTGTAAACTGAAGAGAATGATCCAATAATTATGCCCAGGCAAAGATGTGAGTTGAATAAAGATGAGCAGGGATGCTTGAAATCGTAATTTTGATGTTTTTTTATAGTGATGAAGTATGAGAATCAAGTAGAGGAGAGTATTGTTGAAAGTGGGCATATTTTTTAAAATTGAAGTATAGTTTATAATGTTGTGTTAGTTTCAGGTGTACAGAAAAGTAATTCAGTTACACATGCATATACATCTTTTTTTTTCAGATTTCTTTCCATTATAAATCATTACAAAACAGTGAGTATAGTTCCCTATGCTATACAGTAGGTTTTTGTTGGTTATGTATTTCATATATAGTAGAGTATATATTTAATCCGAAACTCCTAATTTATCCCTCCCCTTCTTTCCCTTCTTTCCCTTCTTTTTTTTTTTGGTAACCATGGTTTGTTTTATATACCTATGGGTCTGTTTCTGTTTTGTATAGCAATTCACTTGTACCTTTTTTAGATTTTACATATAAGCGTCATCATACCATATTATTTGTCTTTGTCTGCCTTCCTTCACCTAGTATGATAATCTCTAGGTCCATCCAGGTTGCTGCAAATGACATTATTTCATTTTTACGGCTGAGTAGTATTCCATTGTATGTAAACACCACATCTTCTTTATCCATTCATCTGTTGATAAACATTTAGGTTGCTTCCATGTCTTGGCTATTGTACATAGTGCTGCAGTGAACATTGGGGCGCATGTATCTTTTGATTTATGGTTTTCTCCAGACATAAAAAGTGGGCAGGTTATTGAACTGAGTGTTCAGATGTTGATGAGTCATCTAGATTGATAATGAAATCTTCCAGGAAGATGATTGGAATGCCATCTTAAAATCTTGGTAAATGAGGGCAAATGTCCTAGAGGTTGTCTTGTATAGTCTGATAGCATGCTCTTCAAAGGACAGAGGAATGGCAGTTGCCTTTTTGAGAGCATAAGGAGCTCTGGGGAGCTCCCTTTCAAACTTCTTATGAATGGCAGTACAGCTGGAGAGGGGGCAAGTCTTCCCGGAGCCCATGGCTCTATGTAGCCTTCTCTTAAATCCTGCTACTAGGGAAGGCATTGCATATGGAGAATGGAGGAGAGCAAGGCAAGCTTGAGATCCTATGAATGCTTGAACAGAGGCTGTGGTAACAAGTATCCATAGAGAGACAGAGATCATGAGATACCTTGTGGACCCAGAGTATTTGCTGCTGTTCTTTCATTATGAAGTCTTCTTCTTGACCACAGGGCTCATTCAGAAGTGGTGGCCAAGGCTAGAGCAACAGCCTGTAATTATAACCTTGAAATTAAATTCATAGTTAAAGGAATTTCTGAACTCTGATATGAGCCTCTAACTAATCTCAGGGAAATCTTCATACTCATGGTCATAAAATTATGTTATCCTCATACTCGTCAAATACATCTTCTTCTCAACTATCCAATCTAAGTCATTTCAAGATGATGTGCATTATCTGCAAACTAAGGGTGTCAAATTTATATCCTATGAGAAAAACTACTGCATTGATTGGTGATTCATCTTCTTGACAGTTCTTGCCAAAACAATGAGAGGCAACACAGAAAAGAGAAGAAAAAAGAGAAAAAACTGACCAATATGGAAAATGATTATTCTATATACATTCTTCATTAAACTTTCCCAACGACCCTATAAAGTGTTTATTTCACACTCATTACAAAGATGAGGAAATAGATTATCAGAGGAATTTGAAAATTTCCCCAAGGAAATGACAGAAAAGTAGCAGAGCTGATTAAAATCTGGAGTTACCTGACCTGAAGCACTTGCTCTTTTAACCACATAGAACGTGAACTGAGAATGCTGGTGACACCAACTGCTTGTTCCTTTCCCAAATAACCAAGCAACAGGTAATACTTAAAAGATTATTTACTCTGGGTGAAGTGCTGTGCTGGAATCTCTGAGGAATACAGAGATTAAAAAAAAAAGAAAGAAAGCATAGTCCTTATTCCCCAGTATGAACAACCAGTTTGACAAGGCAAGATATTTCCATAGAGGTGCACAAGTTAAGTAACTTCAGAGAACAAGAGTATCATTCCTGCTGCTCTGAGGATCAGATTATCTTATTTCACTGTGTGTTGAAGGTTTCACAGTGAAAACAGCCCGTATGGTTA
Source organism: Nanger dama (assembly GCA_917880005.1). NCBI lineage: Eukaryota > Metazoa > Chordata > Mammalia > Artiodactyla > Bovidae > Nanger > Nanger dama. The sequence continues at coordinate 33,014,703 of CAKJTW010000022.1, forward strand.
CATTTGCTCAAGTGAAAGAAAATATGATGTAAAACAACTGTATTAGTAACAAAGCCAATTTTTTCTCATTTTAACCATTGAAAAATTTTTGAAACCCTGATAACATTTCAGCAATTTTGTTTTTTTGTTTGTTTTATTTTGCTTTGTTCTTGCAAAATAGAGTTCTTGATGCATATATAGCATCCTCATGTTTGCATGTTGTTTTGTTGTTGTTGTTGTTAAATTTGATAATATTAGGAATTTCCTGTGTTATACATATACAGATTAATGACATAGTAATCAGAATATAGAGGGCCCCTGTGGTTCAGCAGTAAAGAATCTTCCTGCCAGTGCAGGAGACATAGGTTTGATCACTGGGTCAGGAAGACGACCTGGCGAAGGAAATAATAGCCCACTCCAGTATTCTTGGGGCTTCCCATGTAGCTCAGTTTATAAAGACTCTGCCTGCAATGCAGGAGACCCAGATTCAATCCCTGGGTCGGGAAGAACCCCTGGAGAAGGAAATGGCAACCCACCCCAGTATTCTTGCCTGGAGAATCCCATGGACAGAGGAGCCTGGCAGGCTACAGTCCATGGGGTCACAAGAGTCGGACATGTCTTAGCGACTAAACCAATATTCTTACCTGGGAAATCCCATGGAGAGAGGAGTCCGGCAAGTTACCCACCATGGGGTCACAGAAGAGTGAGAGGACCTAGCGACTAAACAACAGTGATCAGAACACAAGGGATCTGAAAAGACAGAAGGATCTCTCAAGCACAAAAGACAGCACAATTCAGAATGAGAATTCACTTTGGGTAAGTCAGAATTGGCAAGACCTAGGTTCCAAGTGGTGCTGGGGACACAGGGTTAACTAGGGGAGTCAGCAGAGGCCAATGCCATAACTTCTACCCTGTCAGTCCACTGGACTATTTGAGCCTGTAACTTAATCTGTGGGGCTTCCTGGGTGGCTCAGCAGTAAAGAATCTGCCTGCCATGCAGAATGCACAGATTCCATCCCTGGGGAGGGAAGACCCCTGGAGGAGGAAATGGCAACCTACTCCAGTATTCTTGCCTGGGAAATCCCATGGACAGAGGAGCCTGGCAGGTTACAGTCCATGGGGTCGCAAAGGGTTGGACATGACTGAAGCAAATAAGCACATCGTGCCTGATCTGTGTCCTTTTCCAAGAGACTGCCCTGGGGGTCAAGCCAGCGGATGATGCCAAAGCAAGGTCATTCAAGCATCAGAGAATACATTTCCAGAAGCAGATTTGTTTACTAACTGGGAAGGCATCCACTAAAACAGAGGGAACAAAAGAATTTTTCTTTACAAACCAGTCCCTGACCCTTGCTTTTAGCAAGAGTTCCCACTTCCCTTGGCAAGCTTTTTCCTACTCTAAGGCCAAGTACAATTGAGCTGGCAGGGAGCATATCCTTGCTGGCTGGGCAAGGCTGGTGGCTGAGGTCATACATCTCATTGTAGAAGAATTGGGGGACGTATATATGAAGCAGCACCTTGATCTACAGTTTTGATGATTTTTACAGTATTAGGTTTGAAAAAGTAGTCGATAGGTGAAAATTCCACTTTATAGGACAGAAGCAGCAATTTGAGGTCAGAGCTGCTTACCATATCCTGTTTCCACTACAAAGCAAAATCTTTTGCTACACAGAAACTGACTTTCCTCTAGGTCAATGAAGGAGCAAGATTACTTGGGGAATCTTATTGTTTTGTCATACATTATTCTTTTCTTCAAACCCTGATCATTTACTGAGTCTATTTCATGAATGTTGATGAGCATGATTTTGGGGATTTCCTCCTTGTGAGATTTTGCATTGTCAAAGCTGATGCTTTTATTATAATTCACACATCCAAAATACAATTGCCAGAGAGAACTTTTTTATTCAAAAGTTAATAACAAAATTAAATGTAGTTTCTAAATTTTATTTTGTCATATTATGGGTTCTAGTGTATGAAATAATTCTATAAAGTTTAGAAATATAATCACCTCTGTATAACTTGTCTTATGTTATCATTGAAATTTTTATAAACATTTATTTGCTCCCAGAAGACATTTCTAAAGTTAACTTTCCAAAATTAGCTGGCTAAAAGGCCCACCATTAATATAGATATTAACTGTCCACCCTCTGCCTTTATTTTTAATTAATTGAGATTTCTTAATAATTGCTTTTTAAACATAAAGTTAGCAGTCATCCCAAATAATAATTTGCTGTAGTTTATTATTGCAACAGTACAGTTCAGTCACTCAGTCGTGTCCGACTCTTTGAGACCCCATGAATCGCAGCACACCAGGCCTCCCTGTCCATCACCAACTCCTGGAGTTCACTCAGACTCACATCCATTGAGTCAATGATGCCATCCAGCCATCTCATCCTCTGTCGTCCCCTTCTCCTCCTGCCCCCAATCCCTCCCAATATCAGAGTCTTTTCCAAAGAGTCAACTCTTCTCATGAGGTGGCCAAAGTACTGGAGTTTCAGCTTTAGCATCATCCCTTCCAAAGAAATTCCAGGGCTGATCTCCTTCAGAATGGACTGGTTGGATCTCCTTGCAGTCCAAGGGACTCTCAAGAGTCTTCTCCAACACCACAGTTCAAAAGCATTGATTCTTCGGCACTCAGCTTTCTTCACAGTCCAACTCTCACATACATACATGACCACAGGAAAAACCATAGCCTTGACTAGACGGACCTCTGTTGGCAAAGTAATGTCTCTGCTTTCGAGTATGCTATCTAGGTTGGTCATAATTTTTCTTCCAAGGAGAAAAGGTCTTTTAATTTCATGGCTGCAATCACCATCTGCAGTGATTTTGGAGCCCCCAAAAATAAAGTCTGACACTTTCCACTGTTTCCCCATCTATTTCCCATGAAGTGATGGGACCAAATGCCATGATCTTCGTTTCCTGAATGTTGAGCTTTAAGTCAACTTTTTCACTCTCCACTTTCACTTTCATCAAGAGGCTTTTGAGTTTCTCTTCACTTTCTGCCATAAGGGTGGTGTTATCTACATATCTGAGGTTATTGATATTTCTCCCGGCAATCTTGATTCCAGCTTGTGCTTCTTCTAGTCCAGCGTTTCTCATGATGTACTCTGCATATAAGTTAAATAATTGTATATTTATATAAGTGAACAACAGAATTTTAGTATATAAACATGTAAGACAACTCTTATTGCCAATTGCTCATAGAATGCTAACCTGTAATTAAATAAAAATATTCAAATGTTTATAATAATCTGAACAACTTGACTTGTTAAAACACTGATTAGGAATGATTGTCTCCATGTCATATCAGTGATTGTGCAGAAGTTTAGGGATTTAAGACATGATGCTGAAGTAGGTATTTGACTATTCAGTCATTTCTTTAAACTTGAAGAATAAACTAACACAATTTTAGGTAGATGCTTGGAAAGAATTTAGTCAAGTTTAATGGTTTTGTTACTAGCTTTGTTACTTTAACTTTTTGAATGTTTTGTTTTGTATTAGGGCATAGCCAATTAGTAATGTGATAATTTCAGGTGAACAGCGCAGGGGTTCAGCCATACATATACATGTATCCATTCTCCCCTAAACTCCCTCCTTTCAGGCTGCCACATAACCTTGAGCAGAGGTCCATATGCTATACAGTAGATCTCTGTTGGTTATCCATTTTAGATATAGCAGTGTGTACATGTCCATCTCAAACTCCCTAACTATCCCTTTCCCCATCCTTCCTCATCCCCAGAAACCATAAGTTCATCTTCTAAGTCTATGAATCTTTATCTGTTTTGTAAGGAATTTCATTTGTAGCATTTATTTTTTGATTCCACATATAAGGGATGTCATGCTATGTTTCTCCTTCTCTGTCTGACTTTCTTCACTCAGTATGACATGGAGTGAAGGTCCATTCATGTTTCTGCTAATGACATTATTTCATTCTTTTTAAGGGCTGAGCAATAGTCCATTGTATACAAATGCCATATCTTCTTTATCCATTCCTCTGTCAGTGGACATTTTGGCTGCTTTTACACCTTGGCTATTGTAAACAGTGCTGCCATGAACATTATTAGGGTGCAAATATACTTTTGGATCATGTTTTTTGCAGACATATGCGTAGGAGTGGGATTACAGGGTCATATGGTAGTTCTATTTTTAGTTTTTTTAAGAAACTTTCATACTGTTCTCCATAGTGGTTGTACCAATTTACATTCTCATCACAGAGTGTAAAAGGATTCCCTTCTCTTCACACCCTCTTTAGCATTTATTGTTTGTGGAATTTTTTTTTATGATAGCCATTCTGGCTGGTGTGAAGCTATATCTCATTGTAGTTTTGATTTGCATTCTTCTAATAATTGACAATGCCAAACGTCTTTTCATGTGCCCATTCACCATCTGTATGTCTTATTTGGAGAAATGTCTATTTAGATCTTCTGCCCACTTTTTTGAGTGGGTTGTTTGTTTTGATGCTGTTACAAACAGCATCATGAGCTGTTTGTAAATTCTGGAGACTAATCCCTTATCAGTCAGGGCTTCCTAGGCAGCGCTAGTGGCAAAGAACCTGCCTGCAAATGCAGGAGACATAAGCAACATGGGTCCTATCCCTGGGTGGGAAAGATCCCCTGGAGAAGGAAATGGCAACCCACTCCAGTATTCTCGCCTGGAGAATCCCATGGACAGGAGCCTGGCAGGCCACAGTCCACAGAGTCACAAAGAGCCAGACACAGCTGAAGCGACTTAGCACAGCACAGCAAAGCACCCTTATTGTCACATCATTTGCAAATATTTTCTCCAAACCTGTGGGCTGTGTTTTTGTTTTGTTTATTGTTTCCTTTGCTGTGCAAAAGCTTTTGAGTTTAAGTAGGTCCCATTTGTTTATTTTTGTTTTTATTTCCATTATTCTGGAACACAGATTGGAAAAGATAGTGCTGTGGTTTATGTCAGAAAGTGTTCTACCTATGTTTTTATCCAAGAGTTCTATAGTCTCCAGCCTCACATTTAGGGTTTTACTCCATTTTTAGCTTATTTTTGTGTTGGAGTTAAAGAGTGATCTAATTTCATGTTTTTACATGCAGCTGTCCAGTTTTCCCAGCACCGTTTGTGGAAGAGACCGTCTTTCCAACAGTGTGTAGTCTTGCCTGCTTTGTCATATATTAATTGACCAGAAGTGCATGGGCTTATTTCTGGGTGTTCTATCTTGTTCCCTTAATCTATGTTTCTATTTTTGTGCCAGAACTATACTGTTTTGATGATAGTAGGTTTGTAGAAAAGTCTGAAGTCAGAGAGCCTGATTCCTCCAGTTCTATTTTTCTTTCTTGAGATTGTGTTGGCTATTCAGGGTCTTTTGTGTCTCTCTACACATTCTGAGATTTTTTTTTTTGGGGGTTCTAGTTCTGTTAAAAATGCCATTGGTAATTTGATAAGGATTGCACTGAATCTGTAGATTGCCTTGGGTAGGATAGTCATTTTGACAATATTGATTCTTCTAATCCACAAACATGGTATATCTTTCCATCTGTTTATGTCTTCTTTGATTTCTTTCATTAGCATCTTATATTTTTCAGAGTACAGGTCTTTTGCCACCTTAGGTAGGTTTCTTCTTAGGTATTTTATTCTTTTTGAGGTAATGGTAAATGGAATTGTTCTTGAATTTCTCTTTCTGATCTTTTGTTGTTAGTATATAGAAATACAACAGGTTTCTGTATATTAATTACAGGTTTCTGCATATTAATTACAGGTTTCTGTATATTAATTATATAAGCTGCAACTTTACCAAATTCATTGATGAGTTCTAGCAGTTTTCTGGTAGCATTTTTAGGATTTTCCATATGTGACATCTTATAATCTACAAACAGTTACAGTTTAACTTCTTCTTTTCCAATTTGGATTCCTTTTACTTCTTTTTCTTCTCTGATTGCTGCACTTGCTATTTTAATTTTGTACATATTTATTTAGCACCTACTATCTGCTGATAATTCAAATACTGACAACCAGCTGGTAAAGGAGGCCCTTGTTCTCAATGTGCCGATAGTCTGGGGATTTTAAACAGTTTACACAACTTCCTAAGGCTTCTGTCTCCTTTCTTACGATAGGAGATATTAATAAAGGTCACAATGATGTTAATAAAGGCCAAATGAGATGATGGGGGCAGGCTATATTTCTTTTATTACGTGTATGCTGCTGCTGCTGCTGCTCAGTCGCTTCAGTCGTGTCCGACTCCTAGCGACCCCATGGACTGCAGCCTACAAGGCTCCTTCGTCCATGGGATTTTCCAGGCAAGAGTACTGGAGTGGGGTGCCATTGCCTTCTCCCATCATGTGCATAATATATTTATTATATCCCACTTGTCTCAACCATCCTTTTGGGCAAATGAGCATGAATCTGCATGCTCACTTGTATCTGACTCTTTGCAGCCCTATGGACTGTAGCCTGCCCGGCTCCTCTGTCCATGGGATTCTCCAGACAAAAATAATGGAGTGGGTTGCCATGTCCTCCTCCAGAGGATCTTCATGACCTAGGGATCGCACCTGTGTTTCCTGCATTGCAGGCAGAGCCTTAACCACTTCAGCCATCGGGGAAGTCTCATACACAGTTTAATAGCCATGGGAGCATGTTTGGAGTACAGAACCTGGGTTTGAATCCTATTTGTTGTGTGACTTTGGGTATGCAATTAACCCCACTGCTCTTAAATGTACTACAAAATTGTGACAATTAGATTCCTTCTTTCATTGACAATAAATTAAATAACATATTATAGAATTCAGCATAGAATCTAGCACATAATAAAGATTCTGCTGAGATTTAAAGTTATTAAAATTCATTACAATTTACCCCCAATTAAAAATAAGGGAATGCAGAGAAATTATACAATTTGTACAAGCCCACACAATAAGTTGCAGAGATGAGATTTAGCCAGGTTGATCTATTGCCAAAGCCCTTCTCATTTTTTACATTCTGGGTCTCTAAACATATCATTATAAATGTAACTATTGGGCAGATTTGTAGGATACTTGTTATGTTAATCAATGCTTTTAAATTTTCTCCTTGATTGGAGGCACTCCCCAGTCCAATTTCTTTGCTTCTCATCCACTACTAAGACCACTAGATTGAATCTTCCAGAGTGTGGATGTGGCAAGATAAAGAGTGAAGCTGTTAGTCCCTGACCTCCAGCTGTGTCGCCATTCAAAAAGAAACAGTTCTCCAACTGAGGCAGGGAACTTGTTTGGATATGAGCCAGGCTCCCAGAAATTGTGAAGCTGGATCCATTCATTGGATTGTGAGCCCTCTGGTTCTCTCCATCTTACTGAACCAAGCCTGGAAGCTGAACCCGTTGTGTCTCATTTGTCTGTGTGTGTGTTTAATTAGCATGCTGAATTACTCTCTTACGATGGAGAAGTCACAGCGAGGCCAGGAAAAGAGCAGAAGAGACATGCTGAAGTCCACCAAGCGAGCATGGGCTCCCTGGATGAGCAGCTGCCCCCTGGCTCTGAGGAGGAGAGCCGCAGCCTCGCCAACCCCCTGCTGGGTGAGAACAGGCCATCAGGGTTATTTGAAATCAACCTATTATGAGTGGTGAGGGATGGGGAGCTTTGGGCTGGGGGCAAATGATTTTGGAACAAGGACTTGAATGTTAAGATGCCAGTGTTGCTAGTATGATAACCGAAAACTTTTATGAAATGGGCACATCTGACTTCACCTACAGACACTTAAAATACAAACCTTCTTAATGGAAACAGACCAACTAAAGAATGAACTCGGCTCCACTCCAATGTCCCCTCATTCTAAGTCCTCTAGGACCCCAAAACTGTGGAGTTCATGCCAGAGATATGAGACTTCTTGCAGGACATCAAACATCTTATTGAAAGGCTCTTATTTGCAGAGCCTTGCACAACGTGTTGCTACTAATTTTAATTGTTTAAAGAGTAATAAGTAAGAAAACATTTGTCCTTTCACTATGATTTCTTATTTGCTTGTTTATAATGTTACTGTTTGATGGCTTTTCTTCCTTGCCACCACCAATTTATTCTATCCCTTCACAGTAACTCAGTTGAAGACTAAGCATCTCCCATGTTCCCTTGGTCTTTTGGTTCACCAGACACCTTGTGAGGGAATAATTCAGGTATCTTACTGCTTCTTAGGATAAAGTCAGAGAAAATAAGCCCAGAGTAACCTGTAACCAACTGGAAAGGAAACAAATATTTACAGGAAAAACTGCTTTTATAGCCTTTCCTTTTTGCCTCTTGACTAGTTCGTTGAGCCAGTGACAAAGATCCACCTTAAAAGACTGATGCTTTTATAACACAGGGTGCCTTTGGCAATTCTGGAACTGTAGTGCAATTTGCCCCTGGAATGAATGCAAATTTACTTTCTAACCTGGCAGAGAACTCCTTGCAAATAAACAGCACTGGCTAGCTGCCTTAGGTAAATGTGATTCTGTAAGGACAGGCTCCACGTGATTTATATTCAACAAGAGAAAGGCAAAAATCTCCCATACTTTTTCAGCCCTTGTATCACACCAGGTAATTTAAAATTATTCTAACATCTCTTGCTCTTTTGTTCTTTTCCACATTTTTTTTTCTCTTTAAGTTATAGTCTTTTGGCAAGTTTATACTTTATTCTCGGGAAAAGCCAATTATGGAAAGCAGGAAGTTTTGCCTTGGGGGAAAAATGACTCTGCTTATAGAAACATGTGATTAAATACTAGGAAATGGACCTATTGGGTAGTGGCTAACTCATGGGGTGATATCTCTTCACCCGGTTATGTTTTGACTGACTGGTCTGTTTCTCATTTGTAGAAGATTCCAAACAAGAAATTATTCAGCAGTGGCTGGACTCTGGATTCTTGTAAGTGTTTCTTTATACCCAGGCACATCCTTCTTGCAAAGATCCATGAAAACATGTGGGTAACCCATCTGGGACAAGGTGTGACATGTAGGAATTTTCATTTTAACTGGGTGTTTGAAGGACTAATATTTTATTGCAAAAGTTATATATCCACTTAAAAGTACAAAATAGAATAATACTATTTCAGTCCCTAGCTGTTCACTGATTTCCTAAAGTCCTCTTGTCATAAAGCTTAGCTCTTCATTTACTCTGGTCTGTTTAGTTAAAAAGTAATTTAGCATAATTTTGTTGTTTGACTTACAATATTTTTGTTTCTTTATAGTGTCTCTGTAAATGAAAACTTTCAGCCAGTCGTCGACCACATTGGTAAGACAAGAGCACCCAGAAGCAGTTATGCTTTGTGGACCTGAGTAGGAAATGTATTAAAATGTTTGACTAAATCTTTTAAAATGAGAATTACCAGAGGTTCCTAAAAATGAAACAGATCTTGGAAACTATTCAGCTCAATCACTTTGTGTAATAGGTAAAACAAGTTCAGACAGGATAGGTGTTATCAAGTAGTAGATTGGGGACTGGAAACCAGAACTCTTGCCCATATCGTTGGCTCAGACTCTTAACAGAAAACTCACTGGGTCTGTAAAGACATTTTGCAAAGATGTGATTATGGAAATGAAAGTGTTTAATATGTCCTTACACTGTATTGTGTTTTTATTTCTAAATCTAGTTTCTACCCTTCAGTCTTAAAATTATATCTTCTCTTCCTAATGATGCATTTGTTTTCAAAAAGAATGAATGACTGAATTCTATAGCAAACAGTGTACATATCAAGTATGTATTTCCGAGATAGAAAATGTGGCACACTTGTTACGTTGAGATTTGATAAGAACATTATAAGAAGAAAAAGAAATTTATGTACAGGTCTCACAGTTTCCATCTTCACTAAATCAAACATGGTATTTCCTAGAATGTAAGACTCCTCAATTGTAAAATGCACCCACATTTTAAGTACCACTCAGATAAGAAAACAAAACAACCATCCATGTCAGTTATAACTAGGCATTATAATAGACCACACTGACTGCCAGACACATCTTGATTTCATAGTTGTTAAAATGTGAAAAAAGTGTGTTTTTAAAATTGATGAAATGCCCTAAATAACATGTGTAAAAATGACATAAAACAAGAATTTAATGACTAGAGGGAAAATTATTAGTCTAATTGTTACTTACTTGGCTGGTTTTAATTATTTCACTTTCTTCACTGCCATTTAAATTAAGATTGACCATTTGCTACAAGCCAGTTTAAATTTAAGAATTTTTTACTTTAAAATCTAGGTATATCATTAAAATTTCCTCCTTCGCCAAGCTTATTTTTTTTTAATATGAAAGTTTCATGATGCCAAAATCTCTAAAGATGCTTGCCAAAAAGTTGAATTTAAGAGCCTTTGTTATTGATAGTTCATTCTCAAGAAAAGACAACAAGTTAAGAAATATAGCCAGCATTTCAGATCCCTCCAATATTTCATCTTTCCCAGTCTATAGTGGGAGGTCTGGCAACCAGTTCTGGGGTTGTCAGTAAGTGTATTAGAAACTTCACTTCCCAGGAATTAAGACAAATCATGGACCTTCCTCCTCTGAATCAAGTCAATGAAATAAAGGCATGAGGTGAAGACCTGGAGGAAAGAAGGGGTAACAAAATGACTCTGAGATCAGACACACACGGTTTCTATTTCCCAGGGTCTTTATCTTTAGTAAGGTTTTTAATAATAATGGAATAGCTTCTTACAAGTTTAATTAAGCCTTCACTTTTACAAGGCCCTTCCTCATGTATCATATTTTAAGCTCAGTAACCTAGCAAGGCTGGTGTTCATCTATGTTTCACAGATGAAGAACCTGAGTGGTCAGGTGCCACAATTTTTAGTCACAGCTGGCTAGAGGTGGGCAGAGGAGAAGGCCAACAGGCATCCTCTCAGCCCCTCTGTGTTTTTACCACAATGAGCTCAAGGCATCCCAAGTCTGAAGCCAAACACTGCACTAAGAAGTGGAAACTACAACAGTAGTAGCAGAAACTGGAGACCTGAAGGTCATGAGGAGTGTTGCAGAGAGAAAACTATGGTGAAACCAAAAGGAACTGAAGTAGAGAGAGGAAAGGAGTCTCTGCTGGAGGGAAAATCGTGAAAAAACTCTCACAATCCCACGATGATGTAGAGTGGTGAGTTCATTCTTAAGGCAACCATAAATAATTACCACAGACTTGGTGGCTACGTCAAGGCTGTATATTGTCACCCTGCTTATTTAACTTCTATGCAGAGTACATCACGAGAAACGCTGGACTGAAAGAAGCACAAGCTGGAATCAAGATTGCTGGGAGAAATATCAATAACCTTAGATATGCAGATGACACCACCCTTAAGGCAGAAAGTGAAGAGGAACTAAAGAGCCTCTTGATGAAAGTGAAAGAGGAGAGTGAAAAAGTTGGCTTAAAGCTCAACATTCAGAAAACTAAGATCATGGCATCTGGTCCCATCACTCCATGGCAAATAGATGGGGAAACAGTGGAAACAGTGTCAGACTTTATTTTTGGAGGCTCCAAAATCACTGCAGATGGTTATTGTAGCCATGAAATTAAAAGATATTTACTCCTTGGAAGGAAAGTTATGACCAATCTAGATAGCATACTGAAAGCAGAGACATTACTTTGCCAACAAAGGTCCGTCTAGTCAAAGCTATGGTTTTTCCAGTGGTCATGTATGGATGTGAGAGTTGGACTGTGAAGAAAGCTGAGCACCGAAGAATTGATGCTTTTGAACTGTGGTGTTGGAGAAGATTCTTGAGAATCCCTTGGGCTGCAAGGAGATCCAACCAGTCCATCCTAAAGGAGACCAGTCCTGGGTGTTCATTGGAAGGACTGAAGCTGAAACTCCAATACTTTGGCCACCTCATGCGAAGAGTTGACTCATTGGAAAAGACCCTGATGCTGGGAGGGGTTGGGGGCAGGAGGAGAAGGGGATAACAGAGGATGAGATGGCTGGATGGCATCACCGACTCGATGGACACGAGTTTGGGTAAACTCCAGGAATTGGTGATGGACAGGGAGGCCTGGCATGCTGCGATTCATGGGGTCGCAAAGAGTTGGACACGACTGAGCGACTGAACCAAATTAAACAGAACTGGTGGCTTAAAAACAGAAATTCATTCTCTCACAGTGAAGGTTGAAGGTCTGAAGTCAAGTGTCAGCAAGGTTATCCTCTCTCAGAAGGCTCTAGGGAAGCGGCCTGCCTGGTCCCTTTCTGGTGGCTCCCATCAACCCTGGCCTCCCTTTCACCCTTGCATCCTCCGCCTCTGTCTTCACATGGCTGACTTTCCCCACTGAGTCTTCTCCTCTTCTCTTAAGGACACCAGTCATTGGATTTAGGGTTTAAGTCTCACCTTTACCCAGTATGACCTCACCTTTACTAATTATAGCTGCAGAGACCCTGTTTCCAGATAAAGGATACATTTTGAAGTGAAATTTCAAATTCTGAAGTGAAATTTCAAATACTGAAGTGAAATTTGGGTGGATACTATTCAACCAACTACGAGCAGAAATTATTCTGCTGTTTGCTTCTCTTAGCGATAATTCTGAGGCTTTCTTCATTAAAGTAGCAACAGCATCCAAGTGCCTGCTCATCTTTCATGTGACCCTGTGCCTCCCATGGAAAGCATTCTAGTGGGCATCAGATAAAATGAAGAGGTGGAATAAGGTTTCAGTGGCCCTGTTGCTGATTTCCTCCTCTGTTTTGAGATGGCCAAGGTCAGGTCATGGCTTCTTGTGGTGATTCTTTGAAATGATGTTCTGTGGTTCCCTAAATTCTAATTTTATTCAGCTGGAATCTAGTTTGCCCATCTTATTCACCACCGTTATGCTAGGTAAAGCGCCCTAACCCTTGGCAGTTCAGTATCTTCAGTAAAACTCGGAGGGGAAAGAAATTAATACATGTCAAGGGCACACAGGCTAGGTACTCTATATGCATATTATCTCACTTACCAGAACCATCTTCTGAGGCGGATATCATCATTATTAACTTTTGCAAAGAGGTAAATGAAGCTCAGGAAGGTTAAGTAACTTGCCCAGTGTAACCAGTGAGAAGGAAAGTAAGTTGAGATTTGAACATGGATCTATCTGGCTCTGTAGCCACATGGCCTCTCTAGACTATAGTATAAATTACTATCCAGTTATGCATGGATGCCCCTGGGAGTATTCTGGGAGGAAAGCTCTGCATCAGCATCCCTGCTGGAAAAGTCAAAGCATGAGCAGAGTGGGTCAGCTCCCTGGCAACCACCTCCCCTTCCAGCTCTTCTGACTCTTGTACCAGCTTTCAGGGCCACAGCTCAGTTCTCTTGAATTTAAATTTTTTCAAGTGGGACGATGCTAATTTTTAAATGTCAATCAAGTATCTGCAGAAATACAAAATGGCCACATCTGGATCTTAAAATTTAAAAAAAAAGATGAATCAAAGAATTTTCTGGCAAGTCATAAGTCATTATACCTTAACTCTAGAAATTTTAAATTATAAGAAACTAAGCTCTTAGAAAATTGACATGACTAAGAAACTAATGCTTAATAGTTGGAAAATTCTGGGTTTTTTTTTTCCTGAGGCTCACTAGGTTTCTGATCTCTATACATTTGTCTCAAAAGTTATAATAACGCTGATTATTATGAGTGATAATTATCATATATCAAGTGCTTATTGCATATTTGAAAACTATGATGATGTACTCCTCAAACAAGGTGATTGATTAATTTCATTAAATACTGAAGAAACAGAGGCTCAGTAAAGTTGAGAGATTTTCCCAAAACCACATAAAGCCAAAGAGGTGGAAACGTGATTTGAACTCAAGTCTGTCTGATTTTGAAGTTTATGCTCTTCTTACCAGAAACCAGTATACCACATACCGGTATAAATCTATGGCCATTAATTTTCCCCCTAGACTTTCCTTATTTCTGTGAGCCAAGTTTGGATAGCAAAAAGGATACTTCCTGAATAAAGCAATAAAACCTTATTTCATTTATACTTGAGGTGCATAAAGATTTTTAAATTATTAACTAAAAGACGTATAGAGGAAGATATAAAAAGGTATTCTGAAATTAATCTATAAATAACTCCTGTAACTCAAATTTGCCTCAGGTTTCTCCAGCCTGTGGGTAAACATTACATTACAATGAAATCAGTCCACCAGTTCTGAGAGACAGTTGCCTCTATCTTGGTCCACAGGGTCTATTGTAAAGTATCCCCTGTAAATATTAGTATTTCTGGAAACCAACAGGAGATGTCTCACATATTTTTTTAATTTCCTAATAATTTTATTATTTAAAGATAATTCAAACAATTAAAGTTGTGTTTATATATAAATAAAATAAAGAGTTGGAAAAGGCAGTATCTAAGTTTCCTAACGTATCGGTAATTCTATGAATTATAAAGTTTACCAAAAACAATTAAAAGAAAGCAATGAGTTTAGCAGCAATTAGTATAAAGAGCATGAGCTATGAAATGGAACATCTAATGTTGTTTTACACCTTTCCTTTTACAAACTGAGCAGCAATGGGCATATGCATTTAATTTATTGACATAAAGTTGTTGTAGTAGATGTTAATAATCTGATGAAATTAAATTCATACTATAAGGCAAAATAAGAAAAATATAAGCAACACTTTTCTCTGCCCATTTGAGCTTCATCTACCCCCTCTAATGTACCTTGTATATCTGCAGTAAGCATTAACCAGCTCCCCCCACTTCCCACGACGTCAGAAAGACCTGATCAATCATAACGATTTTTTTTCCCCTTTCTGGCAATAGCCATGTGACTCCTTTTTTTTTAATACTTTATTCTACATTACAATACTGTATTTGTTTTGCCATACATTGACATGAATCAGCCACAGGTGAACACAGTCTCCCAATGCCGAAGCTCCCTCCCACCTCCCACCCCACTTCATCTCCCTGAATCATCCTGTGCCCCAGTGCCTCACATATTTTTATGAAAGAGTTGGCTTCCACTGACACTGCTTCTACTCTAACAGAATTTCCTGAGTATCAACAAATGGACAGTTCATGTCTCATCACTTCCTGAGTGTCCGTTCTTCTTGTGTTCCTCTGGTGTTCCAATTCTTAGAGAATTTATGGAGACACTCTTTTCTATTATACTGCATGTGTGGATCTAGGTAGCATTATTAATGTGCTGGGTCACACAAAACTCATGATGGGAATCAACTTTCAGCTTCTTCCTGCAACCCATATCTTTCTTTGAGTCTTAGACTTGGTCTGGAGACTAGAGAACTAGGGAACTAGGAGAACTAGGGAATATGCTATCAACTCCATTTCCATGCCCATAAGTACACAAAACTTCTGACAGATTCCTTTTATTCCATTCTCCAGTTATTTAACAAATATGCATAGACTGCCTCCTACAAACTGGATACTCCATTAAGATTGGAGATACTGAAGAAAAAAGATGCAGTGGAGATAGACACAATAAACAAATAAATATATAATATGCCAGGAGTATAGACAGTGAGGTTGAATGTCTCAAATAGAGTACCTTTCAGCAGCTACCTGAATGAAGTGAAGGGGGTGTGACATTTGCTTATTTGTAGGATGAACTGTTTCAAGCACGTGAGACAGAATGTGCAAAGGCCCTGGGATGGGAATGGTCTCTCTGTATTCTAAGAATAGCAAGCCTAAATAGTTGCAGCTAAGTGAGCAAGGAGTACAGCAAAGAGCTATGAGTTAAAGAACTATTCAGAGGTCACATAATTTAGGGCTAGATCCCTGTAAAAATCTTTCTTTTACTCAGAAGGAAAACGTTTTACACAAAAACATTTGTATAATATTTTATACAAAGTAGAGGCATAGCCTTGGCTCTTTTTAACAGGACAGCTGTGGTGGCTACTTGGAAAATAAATTCTGTCGGAGAAAAGGTGGAACCAGGAAGCCCTTTTAGGAGGCTAAGGAAATAACTTATGGAAAAGAAGATGAGGGCATAGACCAGGGCAATAGCAAATTTTGCAGAGAGTAGTGTTAGATTCTGGATGTATTTGGAATATACGTAGGGAGGTTATGCTTGTGGATGTAGAATGTAAAAGAGAGAAAGAAAAGCCAAGGATGATCACAGTGAATTTTGCCCAAGTATTTGAGTAGGGTGCATGGTCATTTACTGGAATGGGAAGAACATAGAAGAATCAGGCTTGAGGTAAGAGGCAATTTTAGGCACGCTATGATTCAAATACCTAATAGAAACCTAAAGAGATACTAATAAATAGGGACTAGTTAGTGTTAGTCGCTCAGTCATGCCCAAGTCTGCGACCTCATGGACTGCAGCCCACAAGGCTCCTTTGTCCAGGAGATTTTCCAGGCAAGGATACTGGAGTGGGTTGTGATTTCCTTCTCCAGGGGATCTTCCCAACCCAGGGATCGAACCCAGGTCTCCTGCACTGCAGGGAGATCCTTTACCAACTGAGCTACAAGGGAAGCCCCAAATAGGGATATATTAGTACAAATTGGAAATACAAATCTCGAGTTCAGGGGGAAAGTCCAGGAATTAATAGATAACTGTTTAGGTCTAGATGGTATATAGATGATGATAACCCAAGAAGTTCAAATAAGGTCACCAAGCAAGTGCATAGAGACAGAGAAGAAGCCTGAGAGATACGGAAAAACCAGCAAGGGAGGAAGAGGAGGAGAAGGTCATGAAGTAAAATTAGGACAAAGAGAAAGAAGAACAAAGTGTCTGGAAGATGAATAGAGTTAAGATGTCAAGGAGGGAATGATCAACACTGTAAGCTGTCGTTAACGGGGTATATATGATGAGGAATGAGACGTGTTTAGCAATTAGGTCACTGGTGACCTCGAAAAGAGCTATTTCAGAGGAATAGTTGGGGAGAAAGCCTGGCTATATGACCTTCAAGTGAGAAATGGGAGTAGAGGAAGTGGAGACGGAAAAGGATTTGGAGGAATGATGAGGCAAGGGAGCAGTGACTAAAACGATAGCTGGAGGAGAGGTGGAGACAGAGAAGATGCTCTCTTTCTGGGGACAAGAGCTGTTACAGCCAGATGTATCGGCTGACGGGGATGATCCAGTGACCAAGATGTACTGAGGTGATTGTGGACTTTCCCTGGCTTCCCAGAGCCATCAGCAGAGCCTGGATCTCCCTCCAGGGCCTTGTCTCTTGAGGCTTTGAAGTCTCTTTCACTGAAACACTGCTTACCCAGGTTCACTTACTGATAGAAATCATTTGGGCTGCTCCTTTTATGAAAATTTCCTAAAGGCCCTTGCTCCTTCTTTCCATGTGAATATTAAGAATTACCAAAAGTTGGACATCTGCCCATACTACTTACATCCTGAGTCTTCACAAGGGATGTTTTGTACTTTCTGCCCTGTCTTCTGACAAACATTAGGGCATATTAGCAGAGTGGTCCCACAGTCTCCTTTTTGTGTATCTTCAGGGAACCTCTGATCAGGACACGTGGATAACTTACAGGAAAGAGTCTCATGGGTATCCTTCAGTTTCTTTCTCTTTTTCCTTTCTAAGAACCACCATCAGTGGGTACAAACTAACTCCTCTTGGTCACCAACTTCACAAGCAAACAAGTCAGATTCTTGGCTTGGGCTCCATAAGGATCCACAGACCTTCCTTTAACCACAGACACAGTAGGACATTCAGAGCCTCTCCCTGGTGGCTCAGAGGATAAAGCGTCTGCTTGCATTGAGGGAGACCTGGGTTCGATCCCTGGGTCAGGAAGATCCCCTGGAGAAGGAAATGGCAACCACTCCAGTCCACTCCAGTACTCTTGCCTGGAAAATCCCATGGACGGAGAAGCCTGGTAGGCTACAGTCCATGGGGTCGCAAAGAGTCGGACACGACTGAGTGACTTAATTATTAATTAATTAATTTATTGGGGTCACTGGTAGTGCTACAGGGGTCATTCATGGTCATGGATGTTAAGGGTCCTCTTCTTAGGCTGCTGACTCACCCTTACTCCCAGATTCCACTGTAAAACTGTATACGAAAGCTTGGAAGGAGGAGCTGATGTGTAGCAAACCCAGGGCCACACAAAGAACAAATCCGGCATCAGCTCTGTCTGCCTGTGGAGCACGCCATCCTGATGCTACCAGGGCAGACATGTACACCAAAAGCATGGGCTGACATGCAGTTTTATATGTCATATTCTTGTTTAGCAACACATCCACACATAACTTTAAGTGAAAAAACTAGAGCCAGCTTCAACAGCATGAGACAGGTTCTGTCAAAGTTCTGCTCAGTGCCATAGATTACACGATCGGTGCTTAATTCATTTGTCATTTTTACTATTTAGACATTTCTTCACTGTTTCTCAGAGAGCTCCCTGAAGAGTAAACCTATCTCTTTCCAGAGGAATTTTTCTTATAATAAGAACTTGCTAAATCAATTTCTAAATTTGTGATCTATATTATAGGAATAGGTTAAAGTAAATCCACTGTAACATAATAGATGTTCCCTTTGAAAATGTTGTTAGAAAATGTGTTAGAGATGAACATATTGAAAAATAATGCTTTTCAAGTGAAAGCATTCAAAGCAGAGACATGTGCAAGGTGAAGGGTGCAAAGATGTAGAATATATGACTCCTGCTCTCAAGTATGTTACTCTGACTTTTCAGGGCCATTACAGTATGAATATAACCTATACCAATTTTCTACAAGACTGTCTAGTCTTATCTCCTCTCATTACATCCCTAGTCCATTCTCTTTCTTCATCTAGTTCTTCCTGTCTTAAAGTCTTTCCTTTTCCGTTTACCTCTTGTTCTTCTTTTGAGATCTTACCTGAGTCCCATGTCCTCTGTAAGGCCCTTCCTGGCATCTGCCCTAAGAGACTCAAACTGCCTTCTGAACACCAGTCACATCCATCGTGGGTTCTATGCTTATGAGTCTGTACTGCCTCAAATTAGTAAGATATGATAGGTCTTATTAACAAAATTGTGAAGTTCACTGAGGCAAGAATCATCTCTAACACAGCAGATTTCCCTAAACTTAGTCAACAAAAAGATACCTTAGTAAAAACTGGTCCATAATAAAGATGATTTGTTCACATTGGGAAATCTCCAAAGAAAAGGTGAGACTTGAGCTAGTCAATCAAAGAGGGGTATAGTTTTTAAAAAATAAAGAGACAAAGCATGATAATGTCATTTCCTAGAACCAATAGGAGCTTGAACAAAGGCACAGAATAAGAAGCAAACTGAATGTGTGCAGGAGAGCCTGCAGAAGATGGCACAACTAGAGAGAAGGTGTCATGCTAGGAGCAAAGGGGGGCATTTTTCTGTCAGATAAGGTGTGATCAGTTTATAAATGCCTTCAAATCCAGAAAGAGAGTATCACCCTTTCTTAGCACAGACATGGCAAAGAAGTATCATCTCAGGTTCCAGGGAAAGGACGGGTAGTGCAGCTGGGGTCTGTGTTGAGTAGAATTGTGAAGCCATATCTTTGTTCACCTGAATAGAGGGTCATGAGTAATAACTAATAACTCCACTGTTGTTGCATTGGGGAACTGAAGCAGGTGTTTCACATTTACCGTCTCTACTGTAATGAGTTATGAACGGTTTCTGAGAAGAGAAATGACAGATTCCAGTGCAATGGGAAGAGGATGCATGCTTTGGGAAGAAGTTGACCTCAGGCTTGAGGTGATGAGGGCTTGGGCTGGGTGTCAGCAGAGGAATAGAGAAGAAGAGTCCATAGCACCTGTAAAATAAACAACTATCTGGTTGAAGAGAAGCAAAGCATCACAAGAGCATGAGGGTCAGGGAGAATGCCAGAGTCTCTTCTTTGTAAGAATATAGTTTAATAAATTGCCAGCTGAGGCAAACAAACCCTTTTAACTGCCTCTACTATCTTGGTCATGCAGGAGTTAAATATACAGAAAGCTGCAGAATGTTATTATTTTAGAGCCCTGTGAAAATGTAATTTGATTAGTCTATTGGACGATATTCCAAAGAACCAAATGTCTTCCATGAATCAGTCAGAAATGCTTAGGAAAACCAAAATAAAAAATGCTTTCCAAGCCAATAAAGGTGCTAATTAGTGCCTTCTGCATATCTCACTACATCTTCTCCAGTAATCCATTTTGCAGGGTTAAGTGCAGTGTCTGCTGCTTCAGATGGCAGGAGTCCACCTGACAGTAGGGAGGATGGCTGGAGACTCAAATATCTGAAAGGGAATCAGAACTGGCATTTTAACCCAGGCAAAGGGATGTGTTCAGTAGAGCAGGGAAACATTTTTTTAATCACTTTAATTTTCCTTCAGATCAGCCCTTAGGAATCTTGAAAATAGGAGGACCTTAATTTTTTCTTTGTTGCCTCCATGCCTTTAGAGAGTAAAATCTGGTTTTAAAAACCTAACAAGAGAACTATCTTGGAAGGACAAAGAAATGGAGAAAATACAGACTCAAACACCCAGAGAAGAAGCCAGTGTGGAACTGAGGAGGCCTAGCAGCAAAAAGGGCTTCCCAGGTGCGCTAGTGGTAAGAACCCGCCTGCCAGTGCAAGAGACGTAGGAGACGCACGTTCAATCCCTGGGTCAGGAAGATCCTCTGGAGGAAGGCTTGGCAACCCACTCCAGTATTCTTGCCCCCAGTATTCATGGAGAATCCCATGGACAGAGAAGCCTGGTGGGCTACAATCCGTAAGGTTGCAAAGCGCTGGACACAACTGAAGGGACTTAGCATTTCCTCTGGAGGAGGAAACAGCAAGCCGCTCCAGTATTCTTCCCTGGAGACCCCTTGGACAGAGGGGCCTGGCGGGCTACAGTCCATGGGGTCACGAGAGTCGGACAGAACTCAGCAACAAAACCACCAGCAGCAGCAGGCTATGTGGTGAACACAGGCCCACCTGTTCTACCTGCAGAAGCTTGAGGAACAGTTTGTAACAGGAGCAGTTTGTTTGTCCCATGATGACATTCCCTGGGTGTCAAATTCATGCTCTGATTAGAGGTCCCAGACTCCAGTGCTTCCGGAAGCCACTCATGTGAGTGCTAATGAACCAGGCAGACTAGGAGAGACTGCAGAGAACTGCAGAGCGTGTCGCCTAACAGAGGCTGCCCTGAAGAGGACTGCACTGGGGCTGCTGGATCTTCTGGGTCTTAATGAAAGTCTAGGAATCCCAACGCTGCTGAGAACTAGACTACCAACTTCTGGCTAATTATTGAAAACAGGCAAAAATGCAAGGGGCTGACTCCAACAAGCCTGTCTTCAGGTTCCAGGAAATTTACTTTATAAATCAATGCAGTGGAAAACAAAAACAAAACTAAAACCAAAAAGCCCTCAAACAGGAATAGAATAATAGTCTCAGGCTGTCCTGTGTGTTTCAACTGTCTGGGTCCAAACACTTGTAAGGCCAGTTGCTGCTTCCACAGTCACCACAGGAAATAAACACATAATAACACTGAAAATGCCCCTTGGTCTCCTAGGACACTGGGAGCCCCAGTGCAACATGGAAATAAAATGGGTGACGCTAATTAATTTCTGATCATTGTATTATAATTTTAACAATCAGGCTTATCTAGTGGGTTTAAATCTGAGCTTGGCAGCAGAGAAGTCTACGCCTCTGAATATATTGGATAGAGATTGATGTTTGTGTCATTTTAAACAAGATCAAGACGAAAGAGGATGATGAGTCTAACAAAAGATGTAAAAGCTATATCTGAACATTAGTGAGAGTGGGGTTTGGGTAAGGAGAGACAAACATCTCGCCCAGCCCCTAATCATCAGAAATGTCTAGGTCTTAAAGGGAACCATAAAGTGGAAGGAGAGAAAGCCTTTCCCCTGCTGATGCTATAACTGTGTAAGGCTTTCATGTGTGTGTCATCAAACCATAAGACTCCCCCACTGTGAGCTAGCAGGTCCCCTTTGCACATTCCCTGGAAAACATGTTATCATCTGGGGCTCCTTTTCCCCCGTGGGGCTTCCCTGGGTTTCCTGGCAACCAGATCAGTCCTGGAGGTGGACAGCAGAGCTGCGGTGTGTGATCCATGGAACGTGACCACTAAATCTGTGTGGACACTAGAATCCCATGAGGAAGCCCTGGGTGCAGGGACATGGTAGTTGCTGGATGACTTAGATTTTCTACGGGGCTACGGCTTTTGAAAACACAACAAGGCTATGCTAACTCTTTTCATCAATACCTGAAAACGGGTCATTTCCTCTCTGACAGTTTGAGCAATTTTCCGTGACCACAATGTCAGACCCCTGGGCTGGATGTACACGTTCATTCACAAGTTCCAGGAAATCCAGCTCAATAGCCAACAACCAGAAAAGACTGATGTAGTGGCAAGAGTGGTGGCACTGGCAGAATATGAAGCCAGATATTCTAGAACTCTAGAATATTTTATGTGCAAAATGCTGCTCAGAAACTCCGGAATTCTCCGGATAAGCTACCTAGGCACAAATGGAGCCTGACTTTGTAAGATATATGCAAAGCAATAGATGAAAAGGGGGAGAGAAATAGAAAAAAATAATTGCTTAAAATGATAAATATTTATTTTAACCTTTCATATTGGACAACCTATTATTTAATTCATCAAGTCATTAATTACAACATGATTGCCAAAAATTATACTGTGCTTGCATCTATAACATGATTAATAAAGCAGGAAATAGGCTTTCTCTCCATGTGACAACTTCAATCAATTGGCATTGGTTTTATGATTTGAGAAGCTCTGAGGATGAATTCAGCGAGCAAGAGTCCAGCAGTGGATTAGCACTGCTTTCCAGGTGGCTCTGTCAGGATTTCCCTGATAGCTCAGTTGGTAAAGAATCTGCCTGCAATGCAGGAGACCCTGGTTTGATTCCTGGGTCAGGAAGATCCACTGGAGAAGGGATACGCTACCCATTCCAGTATTCTTGGGATTCCCTTGTGGCTCAGCTGGTAAAGAATCCGCCTGCAATGTGGGAGACCTGGGTTCAGTCCCTGGGTTGGGAAGACCCTTTGGAGAATGGAAAGGCTACCCACTCCAATATTCTGTCCTGGAGAATTCCATGGACTGTATAGTCCATGGTTGCAAAGAGTCAGACATGACTTTCACTTCACTTCACTTCACTTCACTTCCAGGTGGCACTAGTGGTAAAGAACTCTCCTGCCAATCCAGGAGACACAAGAGACAAGGATTCAATCCCTGGGTCTGGAAGATGCCCTGGAGGAGGGCATGGCCACCCACTCCAGTATTCTTGCTTGCAGAATCCCATGGACAGAGGAGCCTGGGGTGCTACAGTCCATGGGGTCACAAAGACTCAGACAGAACTGAAGTGGCTTAGCATGCACGCACACTGAAGTGAGAGATGTGAACAGATGATGTTTTTCAAACTGTGGATCTTGGAGGTGACTCACAGGGTGAAAGAAGAGCTACATGGTAATCCACTTTGTCCAGAACAACACTCCTTTTACATAATTAAGTTACTGGAAATTTGTAACAGAATTCCTTTGCTAAAACTATAGATATAACAGGCAAAAAAGACGAATTTGGATTCTATGTTCACTTCTAATTTGGTTCATAAGTTTGAGTCAGATAAGAAATGTCACATATTTATTATTATAATGGTCATTCACCTTGAAAGCGCAGACATCTGCTATAGGGTTATCTCACGAAACAGGTTCTGAGTACTGCATCGGCCCCTGAATAGGCCTCTCTGGCATCTGATGTGTAGCTCTTGTATTCTGTCCTCAGCATCACTAACCAGGCAAATGGACTTTCAGCATCATCTTTCTTATATGTACTTGTTTGCTGAAAAACTTTTTGTGGTTTTCTATGTTCTGACACATCCATATAAACTCTTCTTTCTGACTTTCAGGTAAGCTACAAGACAGTCTGTTGAGAGTGTAGTGTCTTGAAACAATAGCAACAAACAAAAATAAATTGTTGCATCCTACTGACCATGGGAAATTCACTTAATCTGAGCCTCAGTTTGCTTCTCTGTTAAGTGGGGATAAATGATACTTGTTTCATGGATAAATTTTGTGCATATAACATGCTTAGCACATTGCTTCACACAAAGATAATGTTAAATAAATAGTAACTTATTATTGTTATAATGAGCTTCCCAGGTGGCTCAGTGGTAAAGAATCAACCTGCCAATGCAAGAGATGCAGGAGACAAGGGTTCTATCCTTTGGAGTAGGAAATGGCAACCCACTCCAGTATTCTTGCCTGCAAAATTACATGGACAGAGAAGCCTGGTACGCTGCAGTCCTTGGGGGTCACAAAGAGTCAGACACGGCTAATCATGCACCCACTTATTATCACCATAATATATAATAAAGGTAATGATAAATTCCTACATCTGCTATTTTTGACTGTGTGATCATGGGCTCATTACTCAACTTTCCGTGAGTCTCAATTTCCTTATCTGAAAGATAAGAATAGGTGCTAAATCATAAGACTGTTGTAAGAATTAGGTGGTACAGATTAATGGAAGATACTCCAGGTATGCTGGGTCCTTCATATACTGTCTGTCCTTGCTCCTCAATCTTATGTTCAGTTCAGTTCAGTTGCTCAGTCATGTCCGACTCTTTGCGACCCCATGAATTGCAGCACATCAGGCCTCCCTGTCCATCACCAACTCCCAGAGTTCACTCAGACTCACATCCATTGATCCGTGATGCCATCCAGCCATCTCATCTTCTGTTGCCCCCTTCTCCTCCTGCCCCCAGTCCCTCACAGCATCAAAGTCTTTTCCAATGGGTCAACTCTTCGCATGAGGTGGCCAAAGTACTGGAGTTTCAGCTTTAGCATCGTTCCTTCCAAAGAAATCCCAGGGCTGATCTCCTTCAGAATGGACTTGTTAGATCTCCTTGCATGTACCAGGAGAGAATATCCCAAAATGTCCTGTGATCTAATCAGCTTAGCCCTATCTTTATGTTTGGCCTTGCTATAGACCCTCTTCTTTCATGGCAACACCTCTTCCATTTATCAAATTATTCCCATTCTTAAAAATCTAAGACAGGTACTTCTTCCCCCATGAAACCTTTGCTGACTACTTCATTCACCACTGACTTCCCTCTTCACTGAGCAAGTACCCCATTTCCTCAAGGGCTTGTCATACAGTTTAGCCATTAATTAGATTCTGTCTTGTTTGCTACAGAGACGCCTTGTATCTCATGTTGATAACAATCTTGGCTATGGAAATCAATCCCATGTTAGTTCAGTTGAGGGTGAGAAAAGTATTCCATGAGAAAACAAGGAAATTAAGCTCATCTCCTCTTTTTTTGTTGCAGTTCCTTTTCCTGAAAAAGGAATGGTTCAAATGACTGTGAAAGACTACATGAGGTAGGTGGCAGGATGGCTGTTTCATTCCAGGGTTTTACTGACACATCTTTCATAAGTGAAATGAAGGTGAGGAGGTCTCTTAGTAATGCCATGGGTCTTGGCATCTTGGCCCTGGTTCAGCCAGAGTGCCTAGACTATTTTCACCAGCCTTGAGAAAAATAAAGGTTCTTTAATTGTCCTAAAGGAGTGAATAGATTAAATCAGTAGATGCTGACTTAGGGGGAAATTTAATGAAAATATATTCCCAAATGGTATTCTACCAAAATTCAGCTATTCATGAGAACCTGTTCATAAAATAGTTACATTCATATTTTCATATTGCCAATGTCATTGATTATCATGCTATTAAATAGACTATTGCATATAATTTCCAGTGCTAGGTAGAAAGCAGTCTGAGTTTCCTAATATGAGGATAGACTAGGTCTCAAAATGGTCCCAACAGCAGCAGCAATATCACCTGTGAACTTAATAGAATTCCAAGTCACTTCAGCACACTGCATCAGAAAATCTGGACCTAAGGGTCAGAAATCAATGTTTTTTGTAAGCCTTTCAAATATTCTGAAGCACACTCTAGTTTAAGAACCACTGGAGTAGACCATGTGCATTGGAGGGCTGGGAACTCTGCCTCCTCTGCTCTAGTCACTCCTGCATTTTCCAGATCATTCAAACTAGTAGAAAACCAAATATTCAATACTGTGTTCTTCCAACTCATATCAATTCACACCTAAAGTGACACTTGGGCATAATTTTTCCCTCTTAGAAGATTATGTTTTTTTGCTACTCACAGAACCATATAGAAATAGGGACCACAGAAATTCTTCAGGCAACTCCTTTTGTGGTAGAGGAAAATGAGAGTCAAGGCCAAGGACGCACCCATGCTCTTCCAGCTTCCTTAGAACTGTGACTATATGTGGCTTCCCCTGGATCCAAGTCCAGGCCAGTGACTGGGTAACTCTGCTGAACATTACAAAGTAAGGTATGAATCTCACGGAGTGAAACAAAAATTATGGCAGGCCTAGGGCACACCGAGAGGAGGCAGGAAGTGAAAGGTATCTTCTGCCTGGCTTCCAAGAAAAGTGAAAGTGTTAGTTGCTCAGTGGTGTCCATATCTTTATACCCCATGGACTGCAGCTCACCAGGCTCCTCTGTCCACGGGATTCTCCAGGCAAGAATACTGGGGTAAGAAGCCATTCCTGTCTCCAGGGGATCTTTCCCATCCAAGAGTCAAACCCCCATCTCCTGCATTGCAGGCGGATTATATACTGTCTGAGCCCATGCATTGGAGAAGGAAATGGCAGCCCACTTCAGTGTTCTTGCCTGGAGAATCCCAGCTACAGAAGAGCCTGGTGGGCTGCCATCTATGGGGTCGCACAGAGTCGGACATGACTGAAGCGACTTAGCAGCATCAGCAGAGCCACCAGGGAAGCCCCTCCAAGGCTCCCAGAAAGCTCAATCATCTATCAAAACAGAATCTTTATTTTTCAGAAATGTGCACTTTCTCAGCCTTAGGGCAGAGAAGCAATTGAACAAAGATAGGTAGTGCCCAGCTATTCTTACCAAACATGGACAGGACTAAGGCAAATTCAGGAGCCCATGTAAGATAATTTGGTCTCCTTGGGATAACTGATATCAACATTGTATTCTTCAATAAATTATAATTTTTTGCCAACTTCTATTATATTTGATGAAACTAGATGAGTTATAGCTTACCTAAGCTATATAAAAGTGAACTATAACAGTCCTAGGCTTCCCTGGTGGCTCAGAGGATAAAAGGTCTGCCTACAATGCAGGAGATGCAGGTTCGATCCCTGGGTTGGGAAGATCCCCTGGAGAAGGAAATGGCAACCCACTCCAGTATTCTTGCCTGGAGAATCCCATGGACAGAGGAGCCTGTGCAGGCTACAGTCCACGAGGTCGCAAAGAGTCGGACACGACTGAGTGACTTCGCTTCACTTCATTCTGTTTGGAAACACTTCCAAGTGACTTGCACTGCCTATTAAGATAGAGAGACATACATTTTCGCTTTTACTATAGTAAAGGGAAGCCCAGGTGGCTCAATGGTAAAGGATCCACATACTGATGAAGGAGACACAGGTTCAATCCCTGGGTCAGGAAGATCCCTTGGAGGAGGAAATGGCAACCCACTCCAGTATTCTTGCCTGGAGAACCCTATGGATAGGGGAGTCTTGAGGGCTACAGTCTATGGGGTCTCAAAAGAGCTGGGAACAACTCAGCAAACTGAGCACACACAGAATAAAGAAGTTTGCTAGTGTTGCACATGGATGACAGCAGCTGGGGAGTGTTAACTATGCAATATGAAATCCTCCCCCATTATGGCCTCTGAAAGAGGTGCTTACCGTACCTCTTTCATCCCATAATCTTAACTTCTTCCTGAAAGTTAGTGCCTTGCAAAGCTGTATTCCTGAAAGGCTCCCCGATGATTTGCCATCTGTCAGAAGTGAGTCATTCTGTCACCTTTGTAATGAGCACTAGCGGGCACCTAACACCTAAATTCTCGCACCTTCTGTAACACGACGCTCTTGAAGAGAGGAGCAATTTCTCCGCTGCATGCAGTCTCTTCTTCGAAGATGTGGCCATTATGAGATGATGAGAAATGAAGAGGAAATGCAAGTGTTTGCTCTGGAAGGGAAAGAGGCACAGTGATCTCCCAGGGGACTCTCTAAATCAACACATCTCATCAGTGGTATTTCCCCCAACTGCAGATCTCTGCATCAGTTTTCAGAAATTCCCACTATCTCCAGAGGGACTAGCTTCAACTCTTGCCATTCTGCTGCCAGTATACCACAAAGGTATGTGATTTCCAGGCACTTTTTATCCAGAGAAATCGTTCTGTGCAACAGTGGGTTTCATGAAATTATAAACAGGCACTTGAGAAATACTTGTTGAATGGATCTGTGAGAGAATGAATAAACTCCAGCCTGCAAGAACAATGTGAAAGTCAGTGAAGTTGGACTAAACGTCTGTCATTGGGGAAATGTCCAGATAAACTACTGGCTCACCCATTTTATAGAATTCTATATAGTGATAAAAGGAATAGACAGAGACAACTTTACTAACTTGAATGATCTTTAAGTAATATTTTAAGAAGAAAAAAATCAAGATGCAGAAAGACACATAGAATATGTTACTGTTTATAAAGCCAACAAGTGAAAACTATGAAGCATATATGTAACTACTTAAAAAAATGCCTAGAAGGGTACACATAAATTCAGTAGGAAGGGAGTCAGGATTGGTAGGGGTAATAAACAAGGGAAGAGAGGCCCTTATGTAAAATATTACAATTTATAACAAGATAAGTGTATTTTATGTTTTTCTTACATGGGTAAATATACATAAAAATAGTTAATGACATAGAAAATATTTTTAATGACAAATCAATCAATACCTATATTCCTGGCCATGAGAATGTGAGCCACTAGAAAACAAGATTGTGTTATTTTTGCTCTTTTTGTCCCCTGGGTGCCTAGCTGAGAGCCTAGAACATGACAGACATTCAATAAATATTTGTGTAAATGAGTAAGATAAAAATTTGTAGATGAAGTCAATAAATAAAAAATCAAATCTTTCATTCAAAATTTAGATTTTTTTGCAGGAGTTTTTTCTCCCTCAAATTTTTTTCTATATTATGATATAAAATGATTGGCACCCCCAGTTCACCAGTTCTTTCCAATGATTAAAAGATCCAGCCTGAGCCATTTAAGCCCCACAGTAGCAGTTCTTGGCTTATCTTTTCTTCCTTGGTATAATCAGGAGGCAAAGCACAAGATCTCTATGTCACATAAGAAAGTGTGAACTTGATGTTGGAACGTGATGCTGCCAACTGAGACTAGAGGTGGCTATTGTTGAATGTGTGGATGGTGAAATAAATGAATTATAGTTAATCCAATGTAAATGCTTGCATCATGAAAGTAAAATTATCCAAGCTATCTCAAATAAGCTCCATAGACTTGCATGTAAAGGTAAACAGAAACTTTTAAAGATGATCCTAGGAAAACCTGATTAAAAGTTCTGGTTCCCGTGGAGTTCACGAGTTTTAAAGAGTCATTAGAATAGTCACTGAAAAGTTCAGTGATTAGAAAGTGAGATGGTATATATAAATATAATTTCCAGATAACTGAAGGGTATCATTTTAAGTGCCAACACTGAATAGAACAACTTGAAAAATACTTCTTTTCAGACAAGTCCAAAAACATACAGAACATATTTTAACCCCACCTATGGACTTAAACTCATTATTTGTGATCAGTCTTGCAGTGTCCATTTAGTGACATCCTCAACAAATTTGTATGACTAGGGATGCCCCAGACTGATACTGTTTTTAATTATTATATTTTAATATTTATTAATTAAATATTATTTTTAAATATCTCTCTTTTAAAATATTCTACTGTTTTCAGGATTTTTTTCCTTCTGTTTCATATTGACAACATCTACCATTTTTTTGTGGGTATCACTCCACTGCTTCTGGTTGTTGTCCCACAATCTCCCTGCTCCATCTAATTTAACATTTCCATGTTGTGAAATGGAAAACCTGTTAAGTAAATTCATTGTAAAATACAGACAAGCAGTCCCTGAGTGGGGGTAATGGACTATCCTTTGAGGAAGTATATATGAGCTCTAGTAAATACACCATCTGTTTTTGTCTATTCAGATTCCTCTTTTACTTAATATCTGGAAGACTGAGTGAGTGAAGTGACTAGGAAAAAAACGATTTTTGGTTAAATGAACTGTTACTAGATAAAGATATTCATATTTTCATTGCAGCATTCCGGAATGGCTGGAATTTTGGGAAAAAGATCCAGTGGAGATTCTCTTGGATCTGGGGTTTGGTGCTGATGAACCAGACATCTGCACTCGAATCCCAGCCAGATTCCTGGGTTGTGGCTCAGCAGCCAGAGGAATCAACATCCGTGTTTTTCTTGAAGCTCAAAAGCAGCGAATGGACACTGAGAACCCTAACTTATACAGTAAGTGAGGACCACTTGGCATCAGAATCTCAGCAGTGACTATGAGAAGTCAGATACAGTACTAGGAGGGAGGGATGGGCCAGGAGATCTGTGCAGTAGCAGTCAACCCCCAGAGCTCAGTGGCTTCATACAGAAACAGGCTTATGTCTTGATAACTCTCCGTGTTCACTGTGGATTGGTATATACATGAGGGGGAAGATGGGCTTATCTGCCTGCAGTGTGGGAGCCTCAGTTTCAGTCTCTGGGTCAGGAAGTTCCTCTGGAGAAGGAAATGGCTACCCACTCCAGTATTCTTGCCTGGAGAATCCCATGGACAGATAAGTCTGGCTGGCTACAATCCATGAGAAGGAAGAGAGATCTGTTCCATGATGTTTTCCTTATCCACGGACTTGACTCCACTGTCTGGAACATACTGACTGGTGATAACAGGGAAAAGGCAGAAATAGAGAACCATTTGTTGTTGTTCAGTTGGTAAGTTGCATCCAACTCTTTGTGAGCCTATGGACTGCAGCACACCAGGCACTAGGCCTTAAAGCCTCCTGCTCAGAACTTACACATATCAACTGTGTTCAGATTCATTGTCCAGAATAAATCATGTGGCCACACTTAACTCCAAAAGGGTAACACTGTGCAATCCTATTACATGCAGAGAAGATAATACTATACTGGTAAATAGCACTAAAACATACTGTAGCCACATACCCAGAGGTCAGAGAAACCAGAATTTGGCAAAGCTTATCATGGGTCACTAAGTGAAACCTTAATTTTCTCATCTATGAGGCTTAGAACACTCTTATTCCGCCATGAGCTGTGGTTGGTAGTTATAAATATGTCATTTCTTCAGATTTGTGTATTAACTAGTCTTCCCTGGTGACTCAGATGGTAAAGAATCTGCCTGCAGTTCAGGAGACCCGGGTTCAATCCCGTTGCTGAGGAGATCCCCTGGAGAAAGGGATGGCTACCCACTCCAGTATTCTTGCCTAGAGAATTTCATGGACAGAGGAGCCTGGAGGGCTACAGTCCGTGGAATCTCAAAGAGTAGGACATGACTGAGTGACTAATGCATACTTAAATCTTATAGTTATCATGCACGCTACTATTTTTTCCCAACTGGTGGTCAGTGAAATATTACTGTCTAGGACACAACTGAGGTTATTCTTGGGGTTTGTGTACTATGCTCAAACAATTTGGTAGAAAGATGGCTTGCAGTTAAGTTTATTTACTGCAGGATTTGTTTAATATGCTGAGCCACACTCTCAGTTTCCTGGAGAGAGAGCTGTGCAGTGTTTTCAAAATCATTTCGTAGAGAACCTCTCTTCGAGGAGCCTTGAAGAATATCTCCTCCATGGAATAGTTCACCGAATTCTGGACTGGGAACAGGCCAGATTTCTATTAATGAAATAAACTCTTCTAAATAAATTCACGGAAAGAAAAGTCAAGAGAAATGAAATGTTTCTCTCAAATAGGTACGTGGAACAGAGGTTTTGCTTTGATTTTTAATCTGTTTCTGTTTCCTCTGTTTTCATATGGGTGAAATGGGTGTCAGAAATCTCAGCAATAACATTTTTTCAAAAGAGTATGCAAAACTGCAGGTGTTTCAGGCTAATGGTTCTTTACTTTTAGAAGAAATTAATTTCATTCTTTGTTGTCTTCTTCTCCAAGCTGCAGAGATGCAAAATTCTTGATCTATTCTCTATTTGGGGAGAATAGCAACACTTACCGATATTTGAGGACTGTTTGAGCTGATCCGTGAAGTAAATATTTCACAGATGAAATTGACACATGGATTATAGGGAAACGAGAAGTTGGCCCCTGATCCTGTAACTACTGGCCCCCTCTTATTTCCACCACTTAGCCCTGTGCTAACAGTGCATGGTAACTATTCTCACTCAACACTTACTAATACACTCTCAACTCAAGAAAGCTGAGAAGGTCAAATGCAAAATAAGCAATAATAAAATTAGTTGGTTGTTCCAAAGACAGAATGGAAAAGTATGTCTCATTCGAAGTCAGTACAAAAAGTTCAAACTTGAGGGGATGAGAACTGGTTCATTGTTCAGTGTGCCCCAAAGCAAAACAAACAAACAAAAATCCTCACTGGACACTTCACGCTGTTATGTTCTCTGAATTACCTGAGCCAACTAAAATTGACAGGCTTTGTCTAAGTATTAAAATCTTCTATAGAATGGATGCTAACACAATCATAAAAAGTGGAATGATGATTCAATCATATTCTTAAGCTTACAACTAAATTCAAATGGGAAGAGTAATCAGAATGTTTCTGAAAACATCTGGAACCCAAGAGTTTCTCTAGTCTCAACAGGATATCATCATCCTCCATAAGAAGCCCATCATATTGGACTAGAAGGATGAATAGTCAGTATCTCCATTTTCAGGTGAAGGACACAAATAGGCACAATGATTTCCTAATGGAAAAGTCTGTACCATTGCTATGATGGTGCAAACAGAACAGAGAATAGTTTCTACATCAATGGGGCCTTTGACCACTGCTGAGCTATGCAATCCTGCATGTACCGCTGTTATTGACAGAAGTTCTGTAATTTTAAAAAAGTGTTCCATTTCCATTACTGTGGTTTTATTATCTGGAGATACAAAAATATTTTTACAGTTTTTTTCTAAAGAGCCCCAAAATAGCCCTTGTTGCATTAGATCTCTCTCATACTAATTAGGCCATTTCTTGCATATTGCCTTAATGAGTGAGGACAGATCATCCAGAAAGACTTATAAGTTGAGGAACTGGCTTGCTTGGAAAGGTAAATGGATTTTCACCTTAGCGACTATCTTCTGTTAGAAGACTAAAGACAAATATTCCCTTTCTGAGCTGAGCACATTTGTAATTTTAGCTGATATCTACTTAGCATTGTGCTTTCCACAACAGATGTGAGAGACACATAAGACTGGAACTGTTACTTCATTCTCCAGATAAGAAACTGGCCATTTACTATGTACCAGGCACAGGGCTAAACACCATTAACCTATTAATTCATTTACTTTGTGCTCATACTTCCAGTGATTGGTTGGTCTGGAATTTCTGACTCCGTACGTTCATGATGCTTCCACATTCTCAGGTGAAGGGTGTAGAATTCAGTGGTCCCCAGTCTTTTTGACACCAGGAACCAGTTTTGTGGAAGACAGTTTTTCCGCATACCAAGGCAGGGGAGGGGGATGGTTTCAGGATGATTCAAGCACATTATATTTATTGTGCACTTTATTTCTATTATTAATACATTAGCTCCACCTCAGATCATCAGAGGTGATCCAAGAAGTTGGGGACCCCCGATGTAGCTGGAGATGATGGAGGTAATGATGATAATAGTGACTGTCTCAAGCTATGGAAGAATCTTCAAGCTTACTTCATATGAAGGGAATGAGTTTACTCTTTGCCATTTACTTAAACACATGAGATTAATCTCAAGATTCATCCTTATCTGTAGTTTTTATAGTTTAACACATAGGAATTATCTGAATCTATATGGTTATATATATTCAACTAAATATAAAAGGTATTTGCTTTCCCTACAACACAGTGATACTTTGCCGTATAGGGGAATCTTGTCCACAGTAACCAGCGATATATATACTAAGGGAAAACTTGAGTTTCAGAAATGTAAACTCCTTCTCGTCTTGAAAATCAAGTATGTTCAGTCTCTTCAGTTTTTACTACATTAATGCAGTTTCACTGAAACTAAAATTTGTGTGTTTCTTTCATTATTCAGGTCGTTTCCGACAGCTAGAAATACTGGATCACGTGGCCAGCGCTTTCTCGTCTTTGCTGAACGATGTTAACATCCTGCAGAACAAAGCTGAAGAGGAAGATGAAGGAAAAGGTGTGCCAAGAACCTCAGTGAGTGAAGCCAAAGAACATCGAAGAAGAATAGGTGAACTTTTTAGGAAAGGTTCAAAGCAGAACATTAGAAAGGATTATAACCTGGGAGCATCAGAGTCACTGAAGACAAAAGACAAATTTTCTATCGCCTCTACAGACCCGAGGGAGCGTGGAGCACAGGTTTCAGCTGCGACAAAGGAACATGCCCAGCGTCGTTTGTCTCCTTCCGCAGAGCATTGGTCTCCTCAAGCCTGTGACAGCTTAACACCTCATCATCCTCCCCAAGCTCTTCTGGGCAAACAGGGGCCTCAGTCTTCCATGCTGACCAAGCAGACTCCTCCTTCTTGTGTGGCTGAGGGGTCAGTCAAGGACAGAACTCGAAAGGAGAATTCAATTCAGGCTAACAAACTCAAGAGCTTGTCCCATCTTTCAGGCAAAGCACCAGACTCCTTCGAAATGGAAGAGGTCAGTGTGTTCACGTCTAAGTGAGGTAACTCTCTCCATGGCATCTTTCGCCTTCCAGCCCTCATGTAACCCTTTCATCTTTCAGCCCCTCAGCAGTACATACTATCATTCCAAACTTGTATTTGGTCTAAGACGTTTAAGGTCGTTCTTGTTGCTTCAGTCAGAACTCAGCCAGCATGAAACCAGCCTTTGCTTTCTCCTATTTCTTTTCCTTTTCTTGCTCACAATTGAATTCACAGGTTATTTTTGACTTTACTTTTCCTCAGTGTCTTATTATGTGTCTCAGTATGTTTTATCTGCTAACTTTCCATGTTTCACCTTCTTTGAAGGTCAGTTCAACTACTTCCCACTCAGTGAAGCTTCCCTCTGCATTCTTACAGACTTGGCAGGGAGAGCGCGTTACAGTAAATATTCTGTGTGTGTGTGTGTGTGTGTGTGTGTGTGTGTGCATGTGTGTGGGTGTTGATGACATCTCCCCTGTTGGACTAAAATCTCCTTTAGGACCTGGTTTTATTCTCAAGAGAATATGTCTGCAATGCCTACTGCAGAGCCTTGGACAAAAGAAGTAGGGACTTGGGTTTAACAGTATTTTGTTTGCTTGCTTTGGGATTTAATACTGACATAGCTTGACCCCCATTTCACACATACTCTTTGCCTCTTCATCTCGTATTCATTCACATGTACTAATTTTCATCATTTAGATGGCCTACCCAAATGTACTTCTAAGTCTTTTTACAAATAGATATACATTTTCACTCACTTCTCTGATCTTTAATAATTACAGACAAAGTAGAGAAGAGCAAGTCTTCCCCCCCTTTCCATGTAAATTGTTTGGAAGTGGGGTAGAATATTTATATGGCTGTCTGAAGGTCAGGCCAACTTTCCTCAGGCCCTCTGAGTGTGAGACACTCTACCTCTGAGCCCCTTGCGCATGACTCTCCGGGGCACAGACTCTGCCCTCTAGGCAGCCACATTGCCAGGCAGGGATGGACTCAGAAACCAACAACACAGTAGGGGTGGAGACAGCTCTGTCGCCAAAGTGACAAGTTTGAACCAGCCATGGGGCAGAGAGAACCAAGGAAACTGTAGGATGTTGAAATTTGACAATAACTTTAAAAGAAGACTGAGTTAGGTGAATGAATATGCCTATTGGTAGGTCTCCCCATCCAAAGAGATAGAAATTGCCTCAGTTTATAACTGTTAATGATCCTAGTATCTATCTGTATTTTTGTATGCAGACATCTTATGTCAAAAATTATTTTAAGAACCTTAAAGAGACTTCCCTGGTGGCCCAGTGGTTAAGATATCACCTTCCAATGAGGGAAATATGGGTTTGATCCCTGGTTGGGGAGCTAAGATCCCATATGGCTCATGGCCACAAAATCAAAACATAAAACAGAAGTAATACGGTAACAAATTCAATAAAGATTTTTAAAATGGCCTGTATCAAAACATCTTTTAAAAAAAACCACATAGCATACAAATGAATACAAATTATAAACGGAGAAAAAAACAGCTTTGGTAAAATACCCTAATTTGAGTATAAACTGAGACGACTCTAAAAAAGAGAATATTGTTTTATTCCATCTTGCAAAACTTATTTAATTACCAAGCTAATAGTTAAATTACTATAAAGAAAATCGAGACAGTCTGCAAGTCGTTAGTCAGTCTGCTGCCTATTTTGTAGGATCTAAACGGGAAATTTCACCATACTCCAGCCTCTTGACAAGCCCCGTTACACCCTACTGTCCCCCTCCTAAGTTTCTTCTGCTTCAGACTAGGTTGACTTAGAAAGAAACAAAATTCATTGTATACCATCTAGTGTGAGAGTACGGGCAGAAATGAATACCATCTAGTCAATGTAAAGAATTAAGAAAAGAATGTTAGTACCTGCATGCCATACTTTCAAATATTCATTTATGACAATTATGACAATTACTCAGGAAAAGATATATATATATATGGATGCAGATATAGATACAAGTATATATAGGTATGGGAAGGGAGAACACACTAAGGCAGTAACAAAAGCCTAAACTGAACATCGTGGGAACTTGGTAAACATTTGTAGATGAGTAAAATTAATATTAGAAGTATTTGATAATATTAATTTAGTCTATGAGTGGCTTCTGTATAAAGACAGACTATCCAGTTGAACTTTGAAGACAACTTTGTTTTTGATATTTCTTTAATATTTAGCCAGATTTGTGTAAAAGGGTGTATGTATATGTAAAGCAGAGAAATCCTTCAAACTGATATTAAAAATCTATTTGAATTTTGTTTTCTTAAAGAATATATTTAAAATACTACATCTTCATCACACAGGCTGGGAAAAAAATATTTGTTTCACTCAATACCAATATATCATTAAATGAAGCTTAGGTAGATTGTAGCTTAAACAGGACCTAATGCCAGATTTAATAGTCATTTTTAATGGCAAATTTAAAAATCTAATTATGAAAAATGTGTGCAAAATTGGCAGATTTTCATGGCATTTAAAACATGAGCCAATGTACTTAAATATCTACCTATCAGAATTTCAACTCTGATTAGCCAAATTGCCTCCAGATCAATCTTTGATGTTTTCATTAAAATACTACTAGAGACTGAATATGGCAATATTTGACTCACTTCTCAAAATTATGATTCCAACAAAGTTGTACATAGATAATTTTAATGCAAAAATAAACATATTTTTGTGTTTAATTTTACCTAAACTAAGTCTGTTCCTTTCTTTTTAATTCCCAAATATATGAAGAGAATTTAATACTTACTAAACTTCTGTAATTGTAGACTCTTTTAGGGTCCTTCTTTGTATTTGCAATATAACATCTTTAACCTTCCCTCTTGCTTATATACAAGGATCCTTCTCTCTGGAACTCATGTGAGAATGTTACCCATATTATTAAATAATACCAGTCAGCATCTTGTTTAGATGGGAAATGTTTCCAAAGTAATCATCATTTCTTTGTTTTATTTTTTAAATTTATTAGTAAGTTTGGCCCAGGGGGAATGACCTGGTTTCCACTTAAATTTATTGGAACTTTTTTGTTGTTGTTCTTTTATTTAATAGATGAGTAGATACTTTACATTGCACTAAGAGGATTTTTCTCCAGGTTAATGCTCACAGCAAAACATTTTCTTATTATACTGAAAAATGTACATGGTATACACTGGTTTGAGTTACAAAACCAATAAAAATAGTGTTAAAAAGTATGTCTACTCAATTACAGGTGTAAAGTAGCTTCTCTGAAAAAAGATATGAAAGATTAAAACAGAAGGAATAAATATTTCTTCTTACATTGCTGAGCCATTTTCTCATGTCCTGTTTATTCATGGGTTAAAGGTAATTTTTGGCCATGTGTACCACAATGTTTAAAATGTTCATATCATTTGATTCAGCCCTCAATATTCATAAATCAATCCCATATAAATAATATGAAATGTAAAAATAGATTTTAGCTGCTAAGTCATATTGAACTGTTTTGCGACCCCATGGACTGTCGCCCTCCAGTCTCCTCTGTCCATGGAATTTTCCAGGCAAGAATGATGGAGTGTGTTGCTATTTCCTTCTCCAAGGGATCTTCCAGACCCAGGGATTGAACCTGTGGCTTTTGTGTCTCTGCGTTAACAGGTGGATTAGATTTAAGTACAAGGGTACTCATCTCAGCAGCATTTCTGTTTGCAAAATCCAGGAAACATTCCATCATTAAGAGAAACATTAAGTAAATCAATGTACCTCAAAATATAGCCTATTGTGTACTCATTAAAGGTGATATTTTCAAAGAAATTTTACAATATGAGGGGAAAAGGTCCTTCCAAATTTTGAATGAAAAAATTTGAGTACATTACTCTATCTAAAATAAGTGTATTAAAAGAAAGCCTGCAAAGACACACTCCAAAATAGTAATACTAACAATTTTTAACCTTCTTTGACTTTTTATATTTATCAAGTTTTGGTAGTGAGCTGTTATTATTTTTGAAGAAATAATTATTATTTAGTTCTAGCAATGATTTATTCTCATTGAAGAGTAGTATTTATTATTCATTAATTCACAAATTCATTCATTTCTTTTTTATAAATTTATTTATTTTAATTGGAAGTTAATTACTTTACAAATTGTATTGGTTTTGCCATATATCAACATGAATCTGCCACAGGTATACAAGAATTTTTAAGATAAATTCAACCCTGTTAATTTGGAAGTCAGATTTTCTTTTAGCTTTCTAAGATTTACATAGTAACTGAGTTATGAATTTCCTAAATTGCTCTCCACAAATTTACCGAGTTGTAAATAAATCCCTTAGAGAGCTAAAATTAAATATGGGAAATAACTTGCTTTCTCCAAATACAGTTAATGCTCTTTAGGAGCAAAAAATAAATAAATAAAACCTTCATAGCCTGGTGGGCTGCCATCTATGGGGTTGCACAGAGTCAGACATGACTGAAGCGACTTAGCAGCAGCAGCGGCAGGGTAATAGTAAAAATATTATGTAAGTTTAGCTCAAATGTCACATCTTCACGTCTCTAGGCAGGGTCTCTGTTCCTCCCACCCAGACATAATCTTTCCCTTTCCCCCCCCCTCTTTTTTTCTTTTGAATAAAGCTTTAAAATTTTACTAACATAAGAGACGTGATTGAATGGAGTAATGGATTCTGTGGCTATCAATGTGAAAACATTGTAAGCATGCACGTGCTTCCCAAACTGATTTGAACGTTTCTCCCAGTTCCAATTATTTATTTCTTTGATAACCTTTGGCCAAGCATGAGGCCAGGGATGGAACCCCCACCCCCTTCAGTGCAAGTGCTGCATCTTAACCGCCGGACCACCTGGGAGGCCCCTCTTTCCCCATCTTATCTCCCTTAGTTCTTTGAATCTTTGATATGAGTGCCTTGTACATGTCGCTTGCCTGCAGCAGCCTGTTAGCTTTTCGAAGTCAGATATTATGTTTAATCCTCTTAGTAGGAGCCAGTCGATATTCATTATATGTTGATTAAACAAATTAAGTGAATTTATTATGAAAGCATTTCTAATAAGGTTAATACATTTTGGTGTCTCAGGTCCAGAGCTTTGAAGAAGAGACCAGCAATCCTGTTGACATGACTTCAGGAACTATAGGTAAGACTTCATCAAGGTGTACAACTTCATCTTTCAGAAAGAAAATGTAATGCACTAGTACTCAACTTTCTTAATATGTAGAGCTTAAATTATGTTTAGGAGATGCGATACCTACTATTACTACTGCTTGTACCTACTATTACTACTGCTTGTACCTACTACTATTAAACACCTACTAGCAATGCATCAGAGAAGGCAATGGCACCCCACTCCAGTACTCTTGCCTGGAAAATCCTATGGACAGAGGAGCCTGGAAGGCTGCAGTCCATGGAATCGCTGGGGGTCGGACACGACTGAGTGGTTTCAGTTTCACTTTTCACTTTCATGCATTGGAGAAGGAAATGGCAACCCACTCCAGTGTTCTTGCCTGGAGAATCCCAGGGACAGCGGAGCCTGGTGGGCTGCCGTCTATGAGGTCACACAGAGTTGGACACGACTGAAGTGACTTAGCAGCAGCAATGCATATGTACATGTAAATTTCAAAATAATTACTACGGAAATGTTCAATATTCCTGGGGCTGATATAGTTTGTGTTCTGTCTAACAAAAGCACTATATGACCTGAACAGGCTAATAGAATGGATTTCGCACAGAACCGGAACTGAGTAAATACGTTCAGAACTGGGACTGAGTAAATACGTTTTTACTCCTACTGACAGTTGCTTGCTGTTGAACAAGTCATACCAATTTAGTGGACCTTAGTTTTTCCATCGGTGTAGATAATTTTTAAGTTCTCTGTTGGCACTTATAATCTAAATTAAGTGATTCTATAACCATCATATTACACTCTCAATGGAAACAAGTTGCTTAGATGTAACTTTCCAAGTCATCTCTTGGATTGATGTTATATCATCCCAGACAACAGAGAAGGAAGTCTTTCTCTACTGCTGAGTCTTATGCTGCCATTCAGCCATCAGTATGATTCAGCATTTCCATGATCCTATAACAGAGCTAAAAGTAGACAGGGTTTAGTGAAGCAAAATAAAGCAGATGAAGCTTGTGCATTTCCTGGAAGAAAATATGCAGATTTTAATTTTAATTTAGTATGGTGTCAAACATCTTTTTCATTACAAAGTGTATGTATGGGCCTCATTTTGCTAAATGCTGTTTAGAAATTATGCATTAGTAATTATAGGGTCCTGCTGATTACATAAATTGTTATCCTGCTCTTCGAAGTAATTACCACCTAACCTACACTGAGGTTTATAAGACAGAAATAAGCATCTGTTTTCCATCTAATTGAATGATTCTCAGTGAAGCTGGAGGTTCCCTTGCTGATAAGAACTGCCTTCCTTGACATTCAATTAAGAGGTCTGCTGATATCACGTAAGTCACCTCAGTCATTCTGAAAAATGATTCAGAAAGTTAGGCAAAAGCGCTAATCGACATTTAATCTCAGATTCGGAGAGCAAATTAAGATGGGTGAAAGTTAACCTAATGGAGAAAATATGAACTCTAGTAAAGCAAATGTGATTTTGTTACTTTCAAAACCAGTGTTGTTAACCCAAGAAAAATAGGACTGAGAAGAAATAAGTAAAACTAGCTTGATTAATAGGGAAAGGGGAAACTATTTATTTTGATATATATATATATGAATGGATTCAGTTCAGTTCAGTCGCTCAGTCCTGTCTAACTCTTTGCAACCCTGTGAATCACAGCAAGCCAGACCTCCCTGTCCATCACCAACTCCTGGAGTTTACCCAAACTCATGTCCATCGAGTCGGTGATGCCATTCAGTCATCTCTTCCTCTGCCATCCCCTTCTCCTCCTGCCCCTAATCCCTCCCAGAATCAGGGTCTTTTCCAATGAGTCAACTCTTTGCATGAAGTGGCCAAAGTACTGAACAGATTATATGTACGTAAATTGTATATGCACATATTATATATATATATTTGCACATATGAAATAATGAACATTGACACAAAGTTCAAAAGATTACACAAAAGATGAAGAAGGCACATGGACTGTTTGACCAATAGGATGTAGAAGAAGTGATGCTGTGCTTCTTCCAAGCATGTCCTTTAACCCATCCGACTGCCTCCTGGCTCTTGAGATACCTGCTCTTGGAACATTTCTTCTGAGAACCTGGTCCTCATACTGTGTGAAAAGTGCAACACATAGGCATGCCACATGTGTGACCACTTTGAATGAGTGTCCCATATGCTGTCCTTGTTACCCAGTCCAGTCAGACTTTCAAATGACTCCAGCCCAGATGGTATCTGACTGCAGCTGCCTGAGAAATCCAAGCAACAAATGCATAGCTGAGCTGAATCAGTCCACGGAACTGTGAAAGTAATAATAAACTGTAGTTTTAAGCCAAGTGTGAAAGTGAAAGTGTTTGTCCCTCAGTTGTGGCCAAGTTTTTGTGACCTCTTGGATTGTAGCTCACCAGGCTCCTCTGTCCATGGAATTCCCCAGGCAAGAATACTGGAGTGGGTTGCCATTTCCTTCTCCAGGGGGTCTTCCTGACCCAGAGACTGAACCTGGGGCTCCTGCATTACAGGCAGATTCTTTACTGTCTGAGCCATCAGGGAGGCAACAATAAATTGTAGTTTTAAGCCACACAGATACACACAAATAGATGAAGGCATGTAATGAACTCTTCAAATACTTTAACACTTAGTTTAAAGACATTTTCTACTTCATCTACTCATGTACAATGCTCTGAACATTAGCAGAAAAAGTGTATTTAAACATTTCCCTAAATAAGTGAGCAAAATTTCTTCTTATGAAAGGTTAGGACCCAAGGCCACAAATGCACCATCCTCCCTTTATCATTGAAAAGTTATCACTGGAATGACAAAGAATATAAGAAGGAAACAAATGACAGTGTGATTAGAAAATTGAGAATGAAATCATTCATATTCTAGAATCCTTGAAGAGTTTGTTTGAGATATATTATGAGTGAAGTTGCAGACAAATCTATATTAAGAGCTAGGCTCCTGGCTCTTGAGATACCTGCTCTTGGAACATTTCTTCTGAGAACCTGGTCCTCATACTGTGTGAAAAGTGCAACACATAGGCATGCCACATGTGTGACCACTTTGAATGAGTGTCCCATATGCTGTCCTTGTTACCCAGTCCAGTCAGACTTTCAAATGACTCCAGCCCAGATGGTATCTGACTGCAGCTGCCTGAGAAATCCAAGCAACAAATGCATAGCTGAGCTGAATCAGTCCACGGAACTGTGAAAGTAATAATAAACTGTAGTTTTAAGCCAAGTGTGAAAGTGAAAGTGTTTGTCCCTCAGTTGTGGCCAAGTTTTATTAAGAGCTAGGTTTTAAAGAGTTAAGTGTACACGTTATGGCCATAATTTTCAAAAGAATCTAAGTTAACTCTCAAATTAGGCAAAGTATACCTTTCCTGTCACTTTTTAACATCAGCAAACACAGAAAAATTACCACAATATCTAGTAGTTCACAATTACAGGCTGTTTCAAGAAATGCCCACAAATGAAAGAATGACTACAAAGAATCATTAAGAATCCTCAGAAATGAATATCCTCAGTGAGCTGTATGAAGACATTGCTTCTATGTACAAGAACAACCTCTAGGAAGTAACCATTCCTTTCAAGGTAAAATACACAGTGTTTGATTCTGTTTTTGATAATGACTAAGTAACCCCCAATGGCCAGCCTCCCACAGATAACTCTGAATTCTCAACAAAGCAACCTAAAGTCACTAGAGAGTGATCAGAAGCAGGCAGACGGTGCAGAAGGCTTCAACACTTGGACTAAAACAATGCCACTGAGTGAATTTCCTGGTTTTGGGGAGTTTTTTTAAAGTCATTTAGCCTAAAGCAAGAGCTTATTTACACCACTCTAAAATTTTTTTATAGAAATTATCAGTCTTACTAGCTAGAAAAATTAGAAGGCAGAGTTTAAGGCAGTAACAAACACTGGAAAGTGAGGGAAGAAATCCCAGAAAAGAAGAGTCTAGAGGACAATCTTCAGAGTCCGACTAGGAAATCTACTCATATCATTCAGTTCAGTTCAGTTCAGTCGCTCAGTCGTGTCCGACTCTTTGCAACCCCATGAATCGCAGCACGCCAGGCCTCCCTGTTCATTATCATCTCTCGGAGTTCACTCAGACTCACGTCCATCGAGTCCATGATGCCATCCAGCCATTTCATCCTCAGTCATCCCCTTATCCTCCTGCCCCCAATCCCTCCCAGCATCAGTCTTTTCCAATGAGTCAACTCTTTGCATGAGGTGGCCAAAGTACTGGAGTTTCAGCTTTAGCATCAGTCCTTCCAAAGAAATCCCAGGGTTGATCTCCTTCAGAATGGACTGGCTGGATCTCCTTGCAGTCCAAGGGACTCTCAAGAGTCTTCTCCAACACCACAGTTCAAAAGCATCAATTCTTCGGTGCTCAGCTTTCTTCACAGTCCAACTCTCACATCCACACATGACCACAGGAAAAACCATAGCCTTGACTAGACGGGACCTTAGTCAGCAAAGTAATGTCTCTGCTTTTGAATATACTATCTAGGTTGGTCATAACTTTCCTTCCAAGGAGTAAGCGTCTTTTAATTTCATGGCTGCAGTCACCATCTGCAGTGATTTTGGAGCCCAAAAAATAAAGTCTGACACTGTTTCCACTGTTTTCCCATCTATTTCCCATGAAGTGATGGGACCAGATGCCATGATCTTCATTTTCTGAATGTTGAGCTTTAAGCCAACTTTTTCCACTCTCCTCTTTCACTTTCATCAAGAGGCTTTTGAGTTCCTCTTCACTTTCTGCCATAAGGGTGGTGTCATCTGCATATCTGAGGTTATTTTATTTCTCCCGGCAATCTTGATTCCAGCTTGTGTTTCTTCCAGTCCAGTGTTTCTCATGATGTACTCTGCATAGAAGTTAAATAAGCAGGGTGACACTATACAGCCTTGACGTATTCCTTTTCCTATTTGGAACCAGTCTGTTGTTCCATGTCCAGTTCTAACTGTTGCTTCCTGACCTGCATACAGATTTCTCGAGAGGCAGGTCAGGTGGTCTGGCATTCCCATCTCTTTCAGAATTTTCCACAGTTTATTGTGTGTGAGGAAGACTTTAAGAATCTCAGCTAAAGCTAACAGAGTGAAGTTTT
This sequence comes from Nanger dama, assembly GCA_917880005.1. Classification (NCBI taxonomy): domain Eukaryota; kingdom Metazoa; phylum Chordata; class Mammalia; order Artiodactyla; family Bovidae; genus Nanger; species Nanger dama. Next base: position 33,059,338 of record CAKJTW010000022.1, read on the forward strand.
CCTGACTGCTAAAACATCATATCATTTACAATGTCTGGGTACAATAAAAAAAAGTTACTGGAAAATAGAAGAAAAATAAGAAAATACAACTTACACTCAAAAAATAGGCAATTAATGGAGACAAACTACGAGAAAACCAAGATGTTAGAATCAGTAGAAAAAGTATCGTAAAGGGCTTTTATTCTGATCATGCTGAAGGATGCAAAGAAAAAATGTGTTCACAGTTAAACAAGAGAAAATCTAAAAAGCAAAATAGAAATGATAATAAAAATGAAATGGAAATCCTATAAGTGAAAATCTATAATTTCTGAAATACAAAACTTACTGGATGGGCTAAAGAGCTGATGAGGTTTATTTTAAATGAGAAAATGAAGACTTGGGAACTTGATACCAATAGAAAGTATCCAATAAACTGAAGAACAGCAGAAAAAAGACATTAAAAATTACATGAAAAAAATTACCTGAGTCTTAGGAGCCTGTGGGACAACATTAAAAGTTCAAATATACATGAAATTGCAGTCAGAGAAGGAGAGAATGGAGAGAACTGGGCAGGAATAAAATCTGAAGAAGTGATTATGGAAAATTTCCCAAATTCACTCAAAGATTCACATTTACACACTCAAGAAGCTCAGCAATTCCCACGTATGGAAAGTACACAGAAAACTACACTTAGTGTCAAAATTATAATGAGAAAATATTCAAACGGGGACATAAAAATTACATAGTGTATATAAGGGAATAAAATTTGAATGACTGAAAACTTTTCATTAAAAATGATGGAGACCAGCAGGCAGTAACTGTCAACCAGATTCTGTACACAGCAAAAATGTCCTTCAGGAAGGAAAATAAAGATAAAAGAAATTTTAGAAAAAAGAAAGCTAACCTTATCACCATACCTGTACTGTGAACAATGCTAAAGGAAGCTCTTCAGACTAATGATAGACAGTGAACTGTGATGTTTATACAAACACCAACATAATACCTATGACAATTTTAGCTTGGAGGATGGGGAGGCTGATAAATGGAACAATATAGCTCAAAGTTTTTACATCTTATGTGAAATGGTATGATATTAAATTTAAGTACACTGTGTAAATTTGAGGTTATAATGCAGCCATTTAAAAATATAGTTAAAGAAAAATGTTAATAGAAAAATTAAAATATAATTCAAAAAATACAATGAAGACAGTAGGTGACAGAATACTAGAGAAAAATAGCTGAATAAAAAGTAGGAGACATGTGAAAAATTGTTTAAGAATAAGGTGGAAATATGGAATGGATATAATAAAATGTCAAGGAAGACAGATCCAAGGAGTGTATTATATTGACGTAACAGGTGGTTAGAACTGGACTCGTCCTGTCTTAGTTTTGACTGAGGTTCTAAAAAAGATAGATATCAGATACAAAGTCAGTATGTGACAAATTTGTATATGCAACTTTTGTAAGGAAATTGTAGGACCCAGTTACACAGCTTGTGAACCCACATGTATTTTCAGTTCAGTTCAGTTCAGTTCAGTCGCTCAGTCATGTCCGACTCTTTGCGACCCCATGAATCGCAGCACGCCAGGCCTCCCTGTCCATCATCATCCCCAGGAGTTCACTCAGACTCACGTCCATCGAGTCCGTGATGCCATCCAGCCATCTCATCCTCTGTCGTCCCCTTCTCCTCCTGCCCCTAATCCCTCCCAGCATCAGTCTTTTCCAACGAGTCAACTCTTCACATGAGGCGGCCAAAGTACCGGAGTTTCAGCTTCAGCACCATTCCTTCCAAAGTAATCCCATTGTTGATCTCATTCAGAATGGACTGGTTGGATCTCCTTGCAGTCCAAGGGACTCTCAAGAGTCTTCTCCAACACCACACTTCAAAAGCATCAATTCTTCAGTGCTCAGCCTTCTTCACAGTCCAACTCTCACATCCATACATGACCACAGGAAAAACCATGGCCTTGACTAGACAGACCTTAGTTGGCAAAGTAATGTCTCTGCTTTTGAATATACTGTCTAGGTTGGTCATAACTTTTCTTCCAAGGAGTAAGCGTCTTTTAATTTCATGGCTGCAGTTACCATCTGGCCAAGTCACAGAGAGAGAAAAGACTGATGAAGATATTTCACTGGGGAACAGTAAGGCCCTGCTCTGTGTCCTTCCATCATTTGGAGGAGGACTGGAGATGCTACTCTGAGTACCAAGCAACAAGAGACCCCTGAAGGAGACCACTCACAGAGCACTTCCATTAAATTTTAGGAAGACAGTCACAGTGTGACAGGTACTGTCCTGGGTATTTCACGTGCATTACATCTTTTAATTCTCAAAATAACCACTGAGTTGGGCATTATTACTACGTCTAATTATTAGATGAAGAAACTGTAAGACAGAGATGTTAAGTATCTTTCCATAGCCCCATAGTAAAAAGGGGTTCCAGGTTTCAAATTCAGATCAGCTAGTACCAGAGTCTGTACTCTTAAATACTGTACCATACAACTTTGAAATGACTCCTCTGTGGTTGGAAGACACATGGTTGGTGCATGAGAATAATAACAACAGGCTGTAAAATGGATTGTGACTTGGGGCTGAAAGCTGCTCAAGAACCAGTCAAGAAGATAAGAGAAGAGTTGACCAGAATATTTTCCCAATTTCAAGATAAACAATTTTTCATTAAAATCAAGATATATTTTACAATTGATGGCAGGTCATAATTTAATTGGCAGATGGCTCTTTTTTCTTTTGAGTAGTATATAAAAATAGAAGTCTTAAAATTAATGGTATATAATACCATTTGATGGCAATGGGCGTAGAGAAAAATAAATGCCACATGACCAAACTACAGACCACAGTGAATCATGTTTACACAGCCATAGCAGTATAAACGCTGTGGATGGGTTTTCAGCTTTGAGAATCAACAAGTAGGCAAACATGGAGGCTTAATTCTGGCACATAACAAGTTGGAAATATCAAACTGAACATTTTGAAGGTAGAATTATATCTGTTGGGAAGTGGTCAATGAAAAGTCTAAAGACAAGGTGGAGGAAAGAATACGGACTTTCCTCCAACAAGAAAAACAGATGGCACCTAACCTAGGTGACTGAGAAGTGGTTTCTATAAACATATGAGCAAGCTTAAAACCAACAATGAATGGTGCCAAATTCTAGGTTTAGAAATTTTAGGGAGAAATTACCACTATCAGGACTACAAGGGCAGGGGAAAGAGTAGTGACTTAAACCTAGGATGAAGAGTTACACAGAAAGCTGTGGCTTTTTTTTAGAGGGAGGCAACCAAACTAAGGGTGACCCAGGAAGGAGGCAGGAGGAAAAATAAACACTCCAAACGCCTTCCCTTGCCATTCTCCCATCTCCAGGGCCAAACTCAAGATGATACCAGATATCAAGGAAGCTCATTGATTCAGTCCATATGGGACACACAGAGTAGGGTGGGAAAGAAAAGATACTAGACCTGGGGAACCAAATAGAAAACATTAAGCACAGAGCACTGTCTTAACCTTAAGTAGAAATCTGGCAAGATATTGAATAAAGCTAATAGACTGAGCAAGGAAAGTTTAGATAGGTGATAGGCAGATAAGTGGAGTAGCAGTGAAAATTAGCTAAACTTTATTGTTTATAGTGGAATCAGAAGGACTTGGATTCATATTCTACCTATTTCCCTGCTTAAAATGGCTAACCTAAAGCAAGTCAATCAAACTCCATGCTTCAATTTCCTTAAAAGCAAACTAATAGCAATATTATTTATAGAGGTGTTGTGAAGATCAAATGAGTTAACCGGAATATGTTAAGCACTCAATAATATGTTATTAAAATTGAGTCAAAAATAGAGATGAAGTATATTATTTAAAAAGAAACTGTATAACAAGAAGAATCACACATAGAAGTTAAAAGCAATTAAACTTTGTGGAATTTCATTATATGATTTTTGGTACTATCTGATTTTTTTTTAAATGTGAAAGTCATGTATGCATGCTTAGGTGCTCAGTTGTGTCTGACTCTTTGTGACCCCATGGATTGCAGCCCGCTAGTTTCCTCCAGTCCATGGGGATTCTCCAGGCAAGAATACTGGAATGAGTTGCCATGCCTCCTCCAGGGGATCTTCCCAACACAGGGATCAAACATAGGTCTCCCACATTGCAGGCGACTCTTTGCCATGTGAGCCACCAGGGAAGCCCAAGAATACTGGAATGGGTAGCCTACCACTTCTCCAGGGGATCTTCCTAACCGAGGAATCAGACTAGGGTCTCCTGCATTACAGGCGCATTCTTCATCAGTTGAGCTACCAGGGAAGCCAGTGTGTAAGTCGTACTTTGATTTAAATAAGCCAAGTACACAAATGAAATGAGAACACCTAAATATCACAGTGAAATGTGTGAAGTACAGGGATAAGCTAGGGGAAGGGTTTATCCACAAATTCTCAGACAGAAAAATACAGGTTACTTACAAAGTAAAAAATTTATATGACATTAGCACCCTAAATGATAGATAGTAATAAACTAATATACATTTAATTTAGAAACTGAAAAATGTGAACCTATTTTTTATACCCATTCATATGTTTTCTATATGCAAGAGCAACATAAAGTCATTTTCAAAGGAGGGCTTCCCTTCTAGGACAATGTTCTGGTTAAGATGTTACTCAAAATAATATACTCTAGAATAATTCGCATAGAGTATGGAAAAAATGAACTCAAGTTAAAACCAACTAAACATACCAAGTTAATTATTGGTAAATTTTCAGAAAGACAAAAATTACAAAGTAACTTGGGATAAAAATAAAATCTACAATAATGTTTAGCTTAAATTCTATTTTGATCACAACAAACTATAGGGAAAGTTGAAAACAGGATAAAAGAGAAACAAAGACAAATGCTATCAAGATTTATAATATTAAAATCTAACAAAGTATACTTCAAGGTAAGACAGAATTAAAAAGAGGATTTTAAAAATTAACCAAAATTATAAACCTCATTTAAGATTTAACAGTAATGAATATCAAATAATTAGCATATATAAAGACTGATTTTATAAATTTGTGAAAAGCCCCTACAAATAAATTAGAATGACAGTAAAATCATAGATTAATAAGAGAAGGAAATAAATAGGACGTTCAGGGCAGAAATATACAAGCTCCATAAAAATGGTAAAACAAGATCAATGTCTCCTATAACTAAAGAAATATAAATTTAGTCAATAATAACAACATGTGTTTTTTACCTATCACATTATCAAATGTTAATATTTAAAGATTTGTTGGGTTTCTCAGGTAGCTCATTTGTAAAGAATCTGCCTGCCAATGCAGGAGATGTGAGTACAATCCCTGTGCCAGGAAGATCCCCTGGAGAAGGAAATGGCAACCCACTCCAGTACTCTTGCCTGGAGAAGCTCATGGAGGGAGGAGTCTGGTAGGCTACAGTTCATGGGGTCGCAAAGAGTTGGACACGACTGAGCGACTTCACTTCACTTCTTCACTTCAATATATAAAGACTAATTTTATAAATTTGTGAAAAGCCCCTACAAATAAATTAGAATGACCATAAAATCATCGATTAATAAGGGAAGGAAATAAATAGGACGTTCAGGGCAGAAATATACAAGCTCCATAAAAATGGTTAAACAAGATCAATGTCTCCTATAACTAAAGAAATACAATTTAGTCAATAATAATGTGTTTTTTACCTATCATAATATCAAATATTAATATTTAAAGATTTGTTGGGTTTTCCAGGTAGCTTATTTGTAAAGAATCTGCCTGCCAATGCAGGAGATGTGAGTACAATCCCTGTTCCAGGAAAATCCCCTGGAGAAGGAAATGGCAATCCACTCCAGTATTCTTGCCTGGAGAATCCCATAGACACAGGGTACAGTGCATGGAGTTGCAAAAGTGTTGGATATGACTTAGCAACTAAACAAAACTGTAATGAAACGTGGAAGATGATGCCATAACAAAACAACAACAAATATTTATCAATGCCTAATGATAGTAATGGCACCCCACTCCAGCACTCTTGCCTGGAAGTTCCCATGGATGGAGGAGCCTGGTGGGCCGCAGTCCATGGGGTCGCTGGGAGTCGGACACGACTGAGTGACTTCACTTTAACTTTTCACTTTCATGCATTGAAGAAGGAAATGGCAACCCACTCCAGTGTTCTTGCCTGGAGAATCCTAGGGACGGGGGGAGCCTCATGGGCTGCCATCTATGGGGTCGCACAGAGTCGGACACGACTGAGGTGACTTAACAGCAGCAGCAATGATAGTAAAAATATAAAGCAAACACTCAATGTTGGTTGAAAGTTAAATTGTTGTTACTTAGAGTATAATCTGTTCATGTTGCACAGTTTTAAATGTATGTAACTTTCATGTGACTATTATAGTTCTGAAGCTTGACCTACCAATAGACTCAAATGTACACACAAGGATTTTTACTATAAAACTGTTTATAAGAACAAACAACTAGAGGCAGCCTAAATGCTGAAAATACGTTTGCATTAAATAATTATTGTACATCCTTATGTTAAAATCTGTGCAGATAGTGTTTTATTTAATGAGGCATGTGTTTATGTGTTGATACAGAGAGGTCTCTGAGATATACAGTTGTTAAAGGAGGGGGAAGATATGTGCAAAAGAATCTATATAAATACTTCTTTGTATTAAGACCATGTCTATTTCTATTGAGGGAGCAGAGCATGTGCGGGAGGCTTCTGGAAGAATGTGTGAGGGACTGCTAATGGCAGTACCTTACCAGAAGGAAAACTAACATGTTTTAAATTAATTGGCATCTTTTATTATGTTACCATGTGCATATGTTATTTTCATAACACTACTTAGCAAAAGAACTCTGCAACACTATAGGAAATTGACACAATAAAAATGGGAGATTTTGTTTTAACAAAAATTATATATATTAAGGTGTACAGGATGATAATTTGATGCACATGTACATGTGAAATAATTCTTATAGTCAAGCTAATTAACATATCATCTCTTCACATAATTAACTTTGTGTGTGTGTGTGTGTGTACCGAATGAACCTGAAATCTCTCTTAGCAAATTTCTAGTATTCAATATAGCATTATTGATGATAGTCATCAGGCTGTACCTTAGATCTCTAGACTTACTCCTCCAGCATAACTGCAGTTTTGTACGTTTTGACCAACATTTCCACTCAAATTGAGAGATTTTAATATTCTCATCGTTTAAGGTCAAGCATGAAATAAAATATGATGAAAAAGATATTAACATTATAATTTATAATAAGCACTTAATAGCAAAATATTTACTTAAATATTCTTAGCCAATGTTCTTGTAATATTTATTAAGCTATCTAACAAATGGTTATATATTTGTTAGATACTACAGGGGCTTCTCTTGTAGCTCAGTTGGTAAAGAATCTGCCTGAAATATCTGGGTTTGATTCCTGGGTTGGGATGGTCCCCTGGAGAAAGAAATGGCAACCCACTCCAGCATTCTTGCCTGGAGAATCCCATGAACAGAGGAGCCTGGCAGACTACAGTCCATGGAGTCACAGGAGTCAGACACGACCTAGTGACTAAACCACCACCAGCATCTATAAATCATATGCCAAGATTATTTCATTGATATCGTATATACACACATACTCACAAATAATGTATAGAGCACTGCCATAGAAATAAGTGCAGTAACGTTTGATTCAATAATAAAACTATAAGTGACACTTTTCTCCAAACAAAACTCCAGACCCAAGACTTGGGGACTGAGTCCTCCATCTTAAAGAAAAGTACAGAAAATGAAAAGTTCAGACTATAAATTCACATCATTTTAATAATAATGGAGAACATTTCACGTAAAATTGGAGAACTGGAACAAAAGCACTGATCTGAGGCTAATTCATAGTACTAATTGCTTTCACAATCAAACAAGAAAAAACTAAAAGTAAGCGTTTGTCTCAAGATATAATCATACAAGCAATAAGGTAAACATAATTAGAGATTAATGGACAGGTAGAAATGAGTAATGTGAGAAGCAGAGAACAAATGATTTGATCAGTGAAATCCAAGCACTAGTTTTAGTTTTTGTGGGGAAAAGAAGAAAGCAACATTGTCAAAAAAAAAAAGAGAGAGAATAATGCATACAAAAAAATTAAATAATCAAAGTAAAAATTAGAGGAAAGACACATGCTCACTCATATAAAAATAAACTGTATAGTATGAAAACCCTTTTCTAAATTATGAGGATACACAAGTACTACTAGTGAGACTAAAACCACAGATAATTAACAAGGATGATATTTTAGGAAAAAATATATTTATATCATTAAATTTTAAACTAGTATTATTTACCAATATTTATGAATACACACACACACATATATATATAATTGGGCTTCCCTGGTGTCTCAGACAGTAAAGAATCTGCCTGCAATGCAGGAGACCTAGGGTCAATCCCTGGGTCAGGAAGATCCCCTGGAGAAGGAATGGCTACCCACTCTAGTATTCTTGCTTGGAAAATTCAATAGACAGAGGAGCCTGGTGGGCTATAGTCCATGGGATGCAAAGAGATGGACATGACAAAGCAATTAACACTTTCACTTTTCATATATAAAATTAACAAAATAACTTAGCTACATAAACAATACATAGAGAGAAACAAAAAAATAAGTTTATCAAAAAGTATCTCTGAGAATGGCCATGAACTGCAATGCTATAAAAAAAATTATGTGACCAGACTCAATTTTCTGCAATTCAGATAATGTAAACATTTATAAATCTTTCCAGTTCCTTACAGATGTTCTAAAAACCTGATATCAAAATATAACATTCACAAAATTGATAAATTTCACCTGTGAATATATACACAAAATATTTTAATAACATAGTAATGACTTAAGTTCAATAAAATATAAAAGAATACCAATCCTTGAACAACTCTCTTTTATTCTGAGATTTCTATAGTGTTTCAGCAATTGAAAAACTAATATCATTGACTACTTAATAAATTATCATTGACTACTATAATAAATTATGAAAATAAATGTTGCAACTTGATGAAAAAATGTGTATGTTTATAAAATATTTCATTCTATCAACATAAATTTCAGATAGATGAAATTTAAGATAGACAATTAAATGCAAAAAAGAAAAGTAAGTTATAAAAAGGCTAGAGGGACTTCTGTGGTGGTCCAGTGGTTAGGGCTCTGAGCTTCCATTGCAAGAGACACAGCTCTGACCTCTGGTTGGAGAACTAAGATCCCATATGCCTCATAACACTGCCAATAAATAAATAAATACATTTTGAAAAAATAAAAGGGTTACAAATAAATGTAGATGAATATATCATTTGAAATAGAGAATGATTTTTAAAGCTTTACTTAATGGGATATTGGGATTAACATATGTACACTGTGCTCAGTTGCTTCAGTCATGTTCGACTCTTTGTGACCCCACAGACTGCAGCTTGTCAGGCCCCTCTGTCCATGGGGTTTTCCAGGAAAGAATATTGGAGTAGGTTGCCATGCCCTCCTTCAGGGGACCTTCCCAACCCAGGGACTGAACTTGCATCTCCTGCATTGCAGAAGGGTTCTTTACCACTGAGCCACAAGGGAAGCCCACATATACACCACTCTAGAAAACAGATAGCTAATGCGAACCTATTGTTTCACCCAGGGAACTCTGCTTGATGTGTGGTGACCTAAATGGAAAGGAAATCTAAAAAAGCGTGGATATATGTATCAGTTCAGGTCAGTTCAGTTCAGTCTCTCAGTCGTGTCCAACTCTTTGCGACCCCATGAATCGCAGCACGCCAGGCCTCCCTGTCCATCACCATCTCCCAGAGTTCACTCAGACTCACATTCATTGAGTCCATGATGCCATCCAGCCAGCTCATCCTCTGTCGTCCCCTTCTCCTCCTGCCCATGAGTCAACTCTTCGCATGAGGTGGCCAAAGTACTGGAGTTTCAGCTTCAGCATCATTCCCTCCAAAGAAATCCCAGGGCCCTATAAGTAATTAATTTTTGTACAGCAGAAACGAACATAACAGTGTAAAGCAACTATATGCCAATAAATTTTTTTAATTAATTAATTAGAAATTTTTTTGTTTTACTTAAAATACAAGAACAACTAAATTAACAATTTTTTCTACCCCAAATGAAAACCTATATGTGAAAAACCACCATAAAGAAGAAAAAGGTAAATGACAAGCTGGGAGTATATTTTCATCATAAAGAAAAAAGATTGTGATTTTTTTACTATATAAATATTATTACATATGAAACATCCAACAAGAATAATAATATCTTTCCATAAATTTAAAGATGGACCATCATTAGTAATGTCACTTAGCGTATATTCCATTAACAGTTCCAAAAACAATTAATAACTCAAAATATGCAGGTATAGAGCAAAGAAATAAAAACTCTTTGCAAGGGAAGGGAAGTTTCTTAACCTAAGGTTATCTGTGAAATCTTGATAACAAATATCAATCCTAACAAAGACACCTTAGGAGAAATTTCACTAAGCCAGGAACAAAATCTGTTAACATTGCTTTTATTCAACATTGAACTAAAAGTCAAAGCAGAATGACAACACTATGAAGTAAGTAGCTTATAAACTTAAAAACTCTTCACATTTGCAGGCAAGATGACTACCTATATAGAAATCTCAAGGGAATAGATAGATGTAATATTAGAATAATAAAATTTATCAAGCTTATTGAATTCTAGAGCAAAATGCAAAAATCAGTATTATTCCCACGCATCAGCAATAACCAAAGGAGATCATTAAAGAAAAAAAGAATTTCTTTCATAACTTTGACAAAAACAATAAACCTATAAAAGTGCCTGGGAATATATCTAAATGAAGACTCAGAATATTTATTAAAAATTATACTTTATTGCCATATTTCATAATGAAGACATAAATAAAAACAGAGTTATGTCCATGAATGGGAAAATTCAATGTCATAAATTAACTCTTTACCGATTAATCTAGAAATGCAACACAGATTTAATAAAATTTCTGATAGGGTTTTTGTAGGTAGGATTGCAAAATGTCCTAAAATTCATAAGTACCAGTAAAGGGCAAAGAAAAGCTAAGATAATTATGAGGATCATGGAGGATGAATTTGCATTACTAGAAATCAATAGATTTATTACATAGGGCTTCCCTGATAGCTCAGTTGGTAATGAATCTGCCTGCAATGCAGGAGACCTCGGTTCGATTCCTGGGTCAGGAAATCCCCTGGAGAAGAGATAGGCTACCCACTCCAGTATTCTTGGGCTTCCCTTGTGGCTCAGCTGGTAAAGAATCCACCCACAATGCTGGAGATCTGGGTTCAATCCCTGGGTTGGGAAGATCCCTTGAAGAAGAGAAAGGCTACCCATTCCAATATTCTGGCCTGGAGAATTCCATGGACTGTATAGTCCGTGGGGTCACAAAGGGTCCAACAAGACTAAATGACTTTCACTTTCACAATTGTAATTGTCTCTGTGCCATTGCTAAAAATAAAATGAATGACCAACAAAACAGATCAGAAACAGATCCAACCCCTATATACACGGAAATAACGAGCCAGAGAGAGCATTTCAAAATCAGTGGAGAAAGGGTGAACTGAATTGGCCATTCATATGGAAAAGATAGAAAATTAAACCCTTGGCTTGCCTCATGCTGCTGCTGCTGCTAAGTCTCTTCAGTCGTGTCCGACTCTGTGCGACCCCATAGAGGCAGCCCACTAAGCTCCCCCGTCCCTGGGATTCTCCAGGCAGGAACACTGGAGTGGGTTGCCATTTCCTTCTCCAATGCATGAAAATGAAAAGTGAAAGTCAAGTCACTCAGTCGTGTCCTACCCTCAGCGACCCCGTGGACTGCAGCCTTCCAGGCTCCTCCATCCATGCAATTTTCCAGGCAAGAACACTGGAGTGGGGTGCCATTGCCTACTCTGGGCTTGCCTCATACACAAAGATAAATACCTAGTAGAACAAAGGTCTAAATGTGAAAGACAAAACTTTGGTACTTACAGAAGAACTTACAGAAGAAAATACAGAGGGTTACATTTATGACCTCACAATAAGAAACAATTTCCTAAACAGGACACTCAAAAAGTATATACTAACTATATCACCCTATAAATAGAAATATTGATAACTACTTCCTTATAATTACTAATATTGATTCACCAAAAATAGCATAACCAAAGTTCAAAGACCAGTCATGAAGTAGAAGATATTTGCAATTTATATACAACAAAATATTCATTCTCAGATTTAATAATGTCTAAAAGTCAATAAGAAAAAGGCAAATGACTAAACAAAAATGGACTTGGCCAATAAAGAAGAAAAAACTGCTTCATCCCATTATAATCAGGAGTAGATAAATTTAAATAAGATATCTTTTTCTATCCAAAATATTGGCAAATATTTTAGATTTTAATACTAGCAAATGTGGTAAGCCTGTAGAGAAAGGGGAAGACGTACTGCCAATGAGATTGTAAATTGGTACAACCATTTTGCAAAGCAGTTTTCAAAGCAATTTAGCAAAACCTAGTAAAGTTTAAGATACAGCGTCTGATTCATCCATTCCATTTTTAGTAGATGCCCTAGAGCGATCTTCACATATATGCAGAAGAATGAATGTATAAGATTTTTTTTTTTTGCAACACAAATAATGAGAAACTGAAAACAATGTAAAGGCAATCAAATCAATAACAAGAATGTTAAAAGTAATATAGTCATATAGTACAATAATACACAGCAGTGATAATAAACAAGTTATCCACATGGGAAAACATCACAAATATAAGGTGGAAGCAAACAAATCACAATTGGGTGTATAAATACATAAAAAATATAGTGGCCTTAGTAACATTTGTTATGTGTTAGTGCATTTAAATAAAAGCATAAAAATATGCAAGGAAAAATATAAACACCAAATTCAAGATCTTGGTTAACTGACAAGCAAGGAAGGACTGAGGAAATGGAATCAGGACAACATAAACCCAGGGCTTCCACATTATCAGTGGTGTTTCCTTTAAAAGAAAAATCTGGAGTATAAATAACTATGGCAAAATGTTTCACTTTAATAGAGCTGATGGATGGTAACAAGGAATGGACATTTGCTATGTTATTTTTTAACCCCTCATGTTTGAAATATTTCCCAATGTGAGAAAATTTAACAAAAACCAAAGATGGAATTTCCTTGGTGGCACAGTGGACAAGAATCCTTCTGCCAATCAGGGGACATAGGTTCAGGCCCTGGGCTGGGAAGATTCCATATACCATGGAGCAACTAAGCCCATGCATTACAAGTACTGAGCCTGAGTGCTGCAACTACTGAAGCCCAAGAGCCTAAAGCCTGTGCTCTGCAGCAAGAAAAGCCAGCACCATGAGAAGCCCACACATCACCATGAAGAGTAGCCCCTGCTTGCCGCAACCACAGAAAGACCAAGCAAAGCAGCAAAGACTCAGCACAGCCAAATAATAATAATAATAATTAATTAATTTTTAAAAAACCTAAAGGTGTCAGTAGGAATTTTATTAGACGAAACAAGGTAAATGAAGCCATTTCCAACCTCAGTAGTAATTTAGGAAATATAAATTTAAATTACACTAAAATAGACGTGTATGGATGTGAGAGTTGGACTATTAAGAAAGCTGAGCACAGAAGAATTGATGCCTTTGAACTGTGGTGCTGAAGAAAACTCTTGAGAGTCCCTTGGACTGCAAGGAGATCCAACCAGTCCACCCTAAAGGAGGTCAGTCCTGGGTGTTCATTGGAAGGACTGTTGCTGAAGATGAAACTCCAATACTTTGGCCACCTAATGCGAAGAGCTGACTCATTTGAAAAGAACCTGATGCTGGGAAAGATTGAGGGCAGGAGAAGAAGGAGATGGCAGAGCATGAGATGGATGGAAGGAATCACCAACTCAATGGACATGAGTTTGGGTAAACTGTGGGAGGTGGTGATGGACAGGGAGGTCTGGCATGTTGCAGTTCATAGGGTCACAAAGAGTCAGACATGACTGAGCAACTGAACTGAATTGAAAATAGACAAATGAGTTACTAAATTGATGGAGGTATAGGAAATCATAATCTCATATTGGCAAGAATACTCATTGTTTTCTGAAGGCAATAAAACAATACATATACAGAAATAATGCAAATGGTTTACCTTCTAAGCTGTGTGTACCCTCTAGAATGTCATCCTAAAACAAGAAATGTGAAAAATTAGAACTAGCCTAGATATCCAACATAGAAGATAGTTTAAATAAATAAGTCTGGGTGTCATGCAGTGATAAATTAGAATACAAGTGGTATTTTTATACCACAGTGGTTACAGACTTAGAGTCAGGAGACAAAAACAAATGTGTTAGTCACTCAGTTGTGTCCAGTTCTTTGTGACCCCATGGACTATAGCCCGCCAAGCTCCTCTGTCCATGGCATTCACCAGATGAGAATATGGAGTGGGTAGCCATTCCCTTCTCCAGGGGATCTTCTCAACTCAGGTCTCCCATATTGTAGGCAGACTGCATGTTCCTACAGGAAAGTGAAAGAGGAGAATGAAAAAGCTGGCTTAAAACTCAACATTCAGAAAACTAAGATCATGTTATCCAGTCCCATCACTTCATGCTAAATAGATGGGAAAACAATAGAAACAGTGACAGACTTTATTTTGGGGGCTCCAAAATCACTGCAAATGGTGACTGCAGCCATGAAATTAAAAGACGCTTGCTCCTTGGAAGAAAAGCTATGACCAACCTAGACAACATATTAAAAAACAAAGGCATTACTTTGCTGACAAAGGTCTATTTAGTCAAAGCTAAGGTTTTTCCAGTAGTCATGTATGGATGTGAGATTTGGACCATAAAGAAAGCTGAGCACCGAAGAATCAGTGCTTTTGAACTGTGGTGTTGGAGAAGACTCTTGAGAGAGTTCCTTGAACTGCAAGGAGATCCAACCAGTCCATCCTAAAGGAGATCAGTCCTGAATATTCATTGGATGGACTGATGCTGAAGCTGAAACATCAATACCTCAGCCACCTGATGTGAAGAACCAACTGATTGGAAAAGACCCTGATGCTGGGAAAGATTGAAGGTGGGAGAAGAAGAGGACGACAAAGGATGAGATGGTTAGATGGAATCACCAACTCAATGGGCATGAGTTTGAGTAGGCTCCGGGAGTTGGTGATGGACAGGAAGCCTGACTTGCTGCAGTCCATGGGGTCAAAAGAGTTGGACATGACTGAGCGACTGAATTCGGAGAAGGCAATGGCACCCCCACTCCAGTACTCTTGCCTAGAAAATCCCATGGACGGAGGAGCCTGGAGGGTGCAGTCCATGGGGTCGCTGAGTTGGACACGACTGCTTGCTGGGGTCCAGCCCCGGTGGATCCAGGGAATTCGAAGGGTGGATGGAGTCAGTGAGGAGAGATTTACTTAATTAGAAATATAAGATTAGGGAAGAATAGTGTAGTAGGAAAATTAGTGGAGAAAAGATGCTGAATAACTTGGTTTATGTGGAGAACTAATAAAACCTCGAGACAAGAGGTTTGCACCATCTATGTTAGGCCACTAGTGCCCATTTGAGTAGTAGAGGGTGCCCCACCTTGGGCTCTCTTTTACGTTGGTCTTAGAAGCCAGGGCAAGTAAGTAGACATGGTGAGCCTCCACGCCCCAGATGGAAATTCAGCCAGAAAATAAAAAAGACACAGGGAGACCCAGCTGCTTCAGTGAGCGAGGCCCCAATAACTTCATTTTTTAAAGGACTTTTATACCTTTCCCAAATGATGTTGTGTACATTATCTTCTGGCCTTGGAGGCCTGTGAAACATTTTAACCCTCTTTTGATAAAAGCTGCTCAACCAGAAAACTTATTTTCCCTTGAAGTGTTTTTTTTCTTTATATTTTAAATCTATGTCAGCCTCAGAAAGTATCAAACAAAGTTACATTTTCATGAAGCAAAGGTGCAGTAAGTTACAACAAAGAAAGAACCAATTACCTCAAAAGTCTGATATGGTAAGTTTCAAGGCTACATTTGTTTTTCTTACATTCTAACTATGTTAATGAATGTGCTCCCAGGTGCACAGTGGATAAGAGATGTGGGAACTCAGCAACAAGCACTGGCTCAACAGTGAAATCTTACACCAGCGCTACTCTAATAACTTTTAACTCTTTGAAAGGCTTTATGTTGGAGGCTTCCAGTGCCTCTCACAATTGGGGAACTGTAAACAATCACATGCGTAGTTATAAAAGTCGGGGTAAGGCCAGTTAGAGAGCCAAAGAGGGGTTTTGGATTGAAACACTCTTATTATATGCAGGAGACAGTTAACTGGAGCTCTAAGTTAATTTTTCCAGAGACTGTCAGTTCAGTTCAGTTCAGTCTCTCAGTCGTGTCTGACTCTTTGTGACCCCATGAATCACAGCACGCCAGGCCTCCCCGTCCATCACCATCTCCGGAGTTCACTCAGACTCATGTCCGATGGGTCCGTGATGCAATCCAGCCATCTCATCCTCGGTCGTCCCCTTCTCCTCCTGCACCCAATCCCTCCCAACATCAGAGTCTTTTCCAATGAGTCAACTCTTCCCATGAGGTGGCCAAAGTACTAGAGTTTCAGCTTTAGCATCATTCCTTCCAAAGAAATCCCAGGGCTGATCTCCTTCACAATGGACTGGTTGGATCTCCTTGCAGTCCAAGGGACTCTCAAGAGTCTTCTCCAACACCACAGTTCAAAAGCATCAATTCTTCAGCGCTCAGCTTTCTTCACAGTCCAACTCTCACATCCATACATGACCACAGGAAAAACCATAGCCTTGACTAGACAGACCTTAGTCGGCGAAGTAATGTCTCTGCTTTTGAATATGCTGTCTAGGTTGATCATAACTTTTCTTCCAAGGAGTAAGCGTCTTCTAATTTCATGGCTGCAGTCACCATCTACAGTGATTTTGGAGCCCAAGAAAATAAAGTCTGACACTGTTTCCACTGTTTCCCCATGTATTTCCCATGAAGTGATGGGACTGGATGCCATGATCTTCATTTTCTGAATGTTGAGCTTTAAGCCAACTTTTTCCACTCTCCTCTTTCACTTTCATCAAGAGGCTTTTGAGTTCCTCTTCACTTTCTGCCATAAGGGTGGTGTCATCTGCATATCTGAGGTTATTTTATTTCTCCCGGCAATCTTGATTCCAGCTTGTGTTTCTTCCAGCCCAGTGTTTCTCATGATGTACTCTGCATAGAAGTTAAATAAGCAGGGTGACAATATACAGCCTTGACGTACTCCTTTTCCTATTTGGAACCAGTCTGTTGTTCCATGTCCACTTGTACTGTTGCTTCCTGACCTGCATACAGATTTCTCAAGAGGCAGGTTAGGTGGTCTAGTATTCCCATCTCTTTCAGAATGTTCCACAGTTTATTGTGATCCGCACAGTCAAAGGCTTTGGCATAGTCAATAGAGCAGAAATAGATGTTTTTCTGGAACTCTCTTGCTTTTTCCATGATCTAGCAGATATTGGCAATTTGATCTCTGGTTCCTCTGCCTTTTCTAAAATCATCTTGAACATCAGGGAATTCACAGTTCACATATTGATGAAGCCTGGCTTGGAGAATTTTGAGCATTACTTTACTAGTGTGTAAGATGAGCACAACTGCGGTAGTTTGAGCATTCTTTGGCATTGCCTTTCTTTGGAATTGAAATGAAAACTGCCCTTTTCCCGTCCTGTGGCCACTGCTGAGTTTTCCAAATTTGCTAGCATATTGAGTGCAGCACTTTCACAGCATCATCTTTCAGGATTTGAAACAGCTCAACTGGAATTCCATCACCTCCACTAGCTTTGTTCGTAGTGATGCTTTCTAAGGTCCACTTGACTTCACATTCCAAGATGTCTGGCTCTAGATGAGTGATCACACCATCATGATTATCTGGGTCGTGAAGATCTTTTTGTATAGTTCATCTGTGTATTCTTGCCACCTTTTCTTAATATCTTCTGCTTCTGTTAGGTCCAGACCATTTCTGTCCTTTATCAAGCCTATCTTTGCATGAAATGTTCCCTTGGTATCTTTAATTTTCTTGAAGAGATCTCTAGGCTTTCCCATTTTGTTCTTTTGCTCTATTTCTTTGCACTGATTGCTGAAGAAGGCTTTCTTATCTGTCCTTGCTATTCTTTGGAACTCTGCATTCAGATGCTTATATCTTTCCTTTTCTCCTTTGCTTTTCGCCTCTCTTCTTTTCACAGCTATTTGTAAGGCCTCCCCAGACAGCCATTTTGCTTTTGTGCATTTCTTTTACATGGGGATGGACTTGATCCCTGTCTCCTATACAATGTCACGAACCTCATTCTATAGTTCATCAGGCACTCTATCAGATCTAGGCCCTTAAATCTATTTCTCACTTCCACTGTATAATCACAAGGGATTTGATTTAGGTCATACCTGAATGGTCTAGTGGTTTTCCCCACTTTCTTCAATTTAAGTCTGAATTTGGCAATAAGGAGTTCATAATCTGAGCCACAGTCAGCTCCTGGTCTTGCTTTTGTTGACTGTATAGAGCTTCTCCATCTTTGGCTGCAAAGAATATAATCAATCTGATTTTAGTTATGACCATCTGGTGATGTCCATGTGTAGAGTCTTCTCTCGTGTTGTTGGGAGAGGGTGTTTGCTATGACCAGTGCATTTTCTTGGCAAAACTCTATTAGTCTTTGTCCTGCTTCATTCCACATTCCAAGGCCAAATTTGCCTGTTACTCCGGCTGTTTCTTGACTTCCTACTTTTGCATTCCAGTCCCCTATAATGAAAAGGACATCATTTTGGGTGTTAGTTCTAAAAGGTCTTGTAGGTCTTCATAAAACTGTTCAACTTCAGCTTCTTCAGCATTACTGGTTGGGGCATAGACTTGGACAACTGTGATATTGAATGGTTTGCCTTGGAGACGAACAGAGATCATTCTGTCGTTTTTGAGATTGCATCCAAGTACTGCATTTTGGACTCTTTTGTTGACCATGATGGCTACTCCATTTCTTCTGAGGGATTCTTGCCTACAGTAGTAGATATAATGGTCATCTGAGTTAAATTCACCCATTCCAGTCCATTTTAGTTCGCTGATTCCTAGAATGTCCACGTTCACCCTTGCCATCTCTTGTTTGACCACTTCCAATTTTCCTTGATTCATGGACCTGACATTCCAGGTTCCTGTGTGAGAAGAGTGGAAGAGCACAGGACAATAAAATCAGGCCAACTCTGGTTTTGGGGGTAGATGTTCAGGAAAACTCAGGGGGAACCCCTGAAGCCAGATCACGCCTTTGCATTTTGTCGGGCTTCCTTTCTCATGACCTTTGCCATGGATGGGATTCCTCACGCTGGCTCCTGGCACCCCACTCCAGTACTCTTGCCTGGAAAATCCCATGAGCAGAGGAGCCTGGTAGGCTGTAGACCATGGGGTCGCTAAGTCGGACATGACTGAGGGACTTGACTTTCACTTTTCACTTTCATACACTCAAGAAGGAAATGGCAACCCACTCCAGTGTTCTTGCCTGGAGAATCCCAGGACCATTGGGAGCCTGGTGGGCTGCCATCTCTGAGGTCGCACAATGTCAGACACAACTGAAGCAATTTAGCAGCAGCAGCAGAGTGACCGAATTGAACTGAACTAAACAGGAAATTATCTCAATTTGCTTATATAAAATTTTGTGTTTAATCCATAAAATATACATAAAAATTACATATGAGATAAACTACAGGTGATAGTTTGGTGACTATCTCATGGTGATGAGTTTCAGGTAATATTTGTTTTCTGTACCTTTTTACCTTTTATATCATACAAATTTAAATGCTTTAAGCAAGTTTCTAACCCTTAGCCCTCTGACAACAACAGCAATAAAAAAATCAGTCTATTGATCCATCAAGAGACAGAGAGAGGGAGAGATCACAGTATCAACAGAGGCAATCTCTAGATGATAGAATTACATATGGCTTTTCCTTCTTTTGCTTATTCATATTTTCTAATTTGATTATGCAGAATGATTATTCAACAAAGATAATCCTAAATGTTAATGTTTACAACTTAAATATATTGGGGGACTAGGGAAAACTAAATTATTAATGTATTGCTAGTAGAATTTTTGCTCCAAAGCAGATTTGGAAAAGGTAACTTTCATATCCTATATCCTGATTGGTCTTCTTTCTCATCCGTTACCACCAAACTAGAATCTGTCTATTCTCTCTCAGGTTTTTCCTTCCCTCCGGTTGCCTCCTTTCCTTTTCTTTCTCTCCCTCTTCCCTTCCCCTTTTTCTCTCTCTTCCTCTTCCTGTGTTATTTCTAAGAGGCTAGAATTCTAATTTAGAAATCAGCAAAAATGGCTCATTTCCTTTATTAGGCAGACAAATTCCACAGTCCCTGCTATCTTTCTCTTTTTTTTTTCCTCTACCAATAACCACTTCCCTTTGTTGTTATTGCCCTTGATGAATGACACCTCCACACTGAAGAATGTGGACAAAACTTAGCCACTTGCTCTCTTGTGCTAAACTGTGTTTTTCTTAGGAATAGGAAATTTGTCCTATTTACCCAGTATTCCCAAGCCTAGCACAGTGCCTTACCTATTGGGGAATCCCATACATACATGTTGCCTCCCCACAATGGTCTTTACCATCCAGGCTTCTCTTGCTTGAGCCAAAAGAGTTCCCAGTTCTAATTCACGGAGACTTAATGTTGCAGCAATGCATTATGGGCAGAGTATAATGACTTATAATGTAATACATCATAATGTAATACATCTTAAAATGTAATACATGGTATTTTTAATGATTTAACTTGTATGGGTTTCAATATTTTATATGAATATATCCAATTTGTACATTTTTTTTAAATGTATAAATTGCTCTTCAATCTTTTCAAGTTGCCTTTAGTACTAAGGAATGTAGACAATTTACTTTGCTTTTGTACACATTGCAGCAACATGTCTGATAAAGCTGGTTTACCTGAATATATGTGGAATCAGTTGCTGAACTTTATATTCCAGTCAATTGCAATTACTATTAAGAAGCAGTTCCTTGTTAATTAACAATTACATCAACACACAGATTTGCAGTGTCCCAACCCCACTCCAGTACTCTTGCCTGGAAAATCCCGTGGATGGAGCAGCCTGGTGGGCTGCAGACCATGGGGTCGCTAAGAGTCAGACATGACTGAGCGACTTCACTTTCACTTTTCACTTTCATGCACTGGAGAAGGAAATGGCAACCCACTCCAGTGTTCTTGCCTGGAGAATCCCAAGGACGAGGGAGCCTGGTGGGCTGCTGCCTATGGGGTCACACAGAGTCGGACATGACTGAAGAGACTTAGCAAGCAGTTTTAATTACATTACTTAATGCAATTATCACACTATTTTTTCCTCTTTAAAAAAAAAATTTTTGTTTCCTTATTTATTTATATTTGGCTGTCCTGGGTCTTGCTGCTGTGTGGACTTTTCTCTAGTTGCGGTACGTGGGCTTCTCACTGCAGCGGCCTCTCTTGCGCAGAGTACAGGCTCTGGGGCACACGGGCTTCAGCACTTGCGGCTCCCGATTCTAGAGCGCATGCTCAATAGTTGTGTCACATGAACTTAGTTGCCCCAAAGGCATGTGGATCTTCCTGGCCCAGAGATCAAACTCGCGTCTCCTGCATTGTCAGGTGGATTCTTTACCACTGAGCCTCCAGGGAAGCCCCTGTTCTTTCCTCTTTAGAAATTAGATGTCAAGAAATTAAGTAACTAGACTAAGCTTTTGGCAAGGACCAAAAGTCAAGGCAGGATCTTTTTAATTCAGATCTACTCCTGCTTCCATACTGAATTCATTCAACAAATATTCAGTGAGTACTTATACATACAAGAACCTGTTCTAGGTACTGGGGATACAAGTGGAACCCAGAGAAAACTTAGTCTCATAGAGCTTTCAAGATTTAGGAAACCAATTAGTTATTAAAATACAATTGTGCTATTGTGCTAAGTGTCAAAAGCAAAAAACAAAAAATGAATCGAAAGCTACTCACGTCCCACCAACAGCCAAGCGCAGATCTGGAGTGCATTGATAAAGCATCATTTTAACTTCTTGGCAACATTTCAGGGCTGACTCTGTGTCAGGCACACTTCCAGGGACTGTCCATCAATTAATTCATGGACTCCTCCCTTGGAGGTAGATTCTATCATTATCATTCCCATTACACAGATGGGTTAACTGATACGGAGAGACTGTGTGGCTGCCCACGGCCACACATCTCAGAGCCCCTGACTGTCTCTTATTTCTGGTTGCCTTCTAAATTGCCTTTGACAGAACCCCTGTGATGATAAGCTCTTAGTTCTTGCCTTAAATCCTAGTTCAGAAAGTCTACTGAAACAGCGTTGCTCAAAATAAAACTTAGATCATGACACTTGGAATATACTGATTTTTTTGATAACCTCCTATATGAGAACCAACTTTGGCATCCATGCTTTCATAGCTGGATTATTATCATTGGCTTCCCTAATGCTGTGGTTTGCTAACTTGAAGGTAAAAATGGACCCTGTTGGCCCTGAGGGAGAGGGGGCTGGAGTGCCCACCTCTTTTGTTGTTTGCTTGGCTAGGTGGTGTTATTTTTTTGGTGGGGCTGGGGGGAATCAGTGCACAGGGAAGAGGATAGTCAGAGCGAAGGGAATGGATTGCTGGCGACTGCCTGTTCACAAGACAGATTAGGATCAGGACACTGGTGCAGCTCAAGTCTCAGTGGCTCTGTCCCTTGGCTCAGTCGCCTGGCCTCAATTTGAGTCCAATTGCTTAATTTTCTGCACACCCCATGAAAGCCAATTCCCATGCTGCTCTGTGTCTTCTTTATATTTCTCCATAATGCCGTCTCTGGCTGTTTAACTGCGGCAGGCTTTATGATAAGGGTTACTGTTTGGTTTTTTCTTCGTTGGCAGTAGGCAAAGACTTAATTTTAAGAGGCATGCTCAAACTCAAACAGCCCTGAACGACTTACACAGAAAGCAGGGTGTTTTCTAGGCTTGTTTTTGAAATATTACAATTTTTTTATTAGGCAATTTTATCATTGTTATAAATAAGTAATTGTACTGGGGAGAAGGGATAATCCTTATTTAATTAAATTCATCTATACTCCCAGGTTGGCAGCAACAAGACATATGTGAGACTAATACCCACAGCCTGCCTCTTTGCATGTGCAATTAAAAATTCACTCTACAGTAGCACTGCCAGCTTCGTGTTGCTTTTGGCATTTACAAATTCTTTTATTTTGTGACTTTTTTTTTTTACCATACACATATGCTGGAGCAGATGTTGCTTATTTGTTGTTTATTCAAATCTGTAGGCTCTGGCAGCTAACTCCATTGTTCTGTAATGAAGCTTTATTCACTGTCCTGTATTAGGACCCAGCGCCTGCACGAGAGGCTGCGTTAGCTCCCAGTAGGACACCACATTTATTGCCCTTGTAGTTGGCTGTTTATAGTCAGAAGCTTGCAATGGGGAGAAAAATCAACAACAACAAAGGGCTGGGTGGTGACGTTCGGGGTGAATGGAAAGGAACGGAACAGGCGGGAAGGTCACCCTGCATTACTCTGCTCCATAGTTCTGCCTGGTGGCCTCGGCCTGGCATACAGGCTCATCTGTTGTGGGGATTTGGGGTCTGAGCCTGGGAAGCAGCCCCTTCCTGCTCTTTCTCTTCTTTTTGTCTCTCTAGCTGTTTAATTCGTTCACAAGCAGGGTGTCTAGGGCATCTTCCCACCCCCTACTCCACCCCCCTTCTTCCCAGTGCATACACAGATTCATTAACAGCCACGCTTAGTCCAGCACAAAACTCTTCCTTCCATGTATCACACCCTCATCACATCTTTCCTCATTCACATACTGTTTCTGGCTGCCTGTGTCTTGGGGTAGCCACACTTCATAAAGTCGAGAATGTCAGGTCCACGTTGACCAAAATAAAGACCTGCTGATCCCTAGAGCTCCAATGCCAATTTGGAGACGTTCACCTTCTGGAAAATCCCTGTCTTGGCCAGGAGGCAATCAATCAGAGATGTAACCACTTCCATCTGGCACATTATGACATGGAACCTCACTATTAACACATTTGTGATTCATCTTGTCCCAACGAGTGGTGCCAGGGATCAAACCACATCCTCCCTCCCCGTGGCAGCTGGGAGCACTCTAGCTTCCCAGCATGCAGAGTTAACACATTGGCTCCTGTGATATCGCAAGTAACAATTCTTTTAATTATCACACCTTCCCTCCCCCTCCCCACCTACTCCACAGACATTTTGGCACCATGGGGATATTTTGCAGCCGGCAATCAGTACTTTTAATTGACTGAGTATGTTCCAATAGCATGGAAGCTGTTATTATCCACTATCATATGAAAGGGGCAGTTGCTTGATGCAAAGTTCTGTAGCTATAACCCTACATTTGTTTGGGAGCTTTTACTTCCATAAGGATGCTCTAGTGTTCATTAAAAAAAAAATTCATTTCTCCTAATTGTCCATACATTCATATGTCCTTAGGATTGAATTCAAGGTCTTTCCCATTCTGGCCTCAGTCTCAACTCCTTTCCCACAGCCCAGATTGCATATATTGGGGTTTTTCTGCATCCCCTAGCATTCCCCACTTTTACATCTTTGTAGCTGCATTGCTTGCTTTTCACGGAATCCACTTCCAATTTTCTTTTCCACCTGCAAAAGTCATCCACACTTCAAGGTCTTAGTTCTGTTATTGCCTCTTCTATCATCTCTTCCAAGAACCATATTCCCTGGAGTACTCCTTCTGTAGTGCTCCCATAAATTTTGATATGCCTTTACCATAGGCCTGAACATAGTTTGCCTTGAATTGTAATTAGTTGGTGCAAAACATATGTCCCTAACTAAACTTCTATTTATTTTAAGCATTCTTTGCCTACATCTCTGTAGCCATGTCTTGACTAGGTCTTGATATCACATCTGTGGAGTGGTTAGCATTGGAAGTAAGTTTAAGGAATGGGGATAAACCTTTATTTTGATAAACAGTATTCTGTGTGCTGAACATCACACACAGCACTTCACATTTTTAACTCACCCTTAAAACTACTATCAGAATAAGTGGATTTTACTCCTATTTTACAGTTGAGGGAACTGAGGCTCAGAGAAGATAAGTAATTGGATCAAGATAACCTAACTATTGAATGGTGGAACTAGGATTCACAGATCTATCTGATTCAAAACTTTTATTCCTGCCAAAACGTTCCTCTATTTCCCTAGCAAAATCTTTAACGTTATGTTAGAATAAAGATACAACCCTAATATTAAAATGTAGATAGAATTAGACTTATAATTCATGAAAGCACCACCCTCCTTCTAAGGAAATATTAAAATCAAAGTATATTAATATGATTAACATGATCCACACCGAAAAGGGGGGCAAACCAAAGTTTATGAATTAACCAGGGGTTGAGTTTATTTAAATCCAGGCTTAATAATAATAATAATTAGTAGTAGTATCATTATATAAAACATCACAGGACTATGCTAGATGAAAATAAACAAGAGTATGCTCTTTGATACCCCTTTTAAAACTTAATTTTTGTTTAGCAAAACAAATGATACGTTTTGGGGTGTTTTCAGAGGATAGCTTATGTCATATATGAAACCAGCAATCATTTATTTTAGCCTGCTGCTGCTGCTGCTAAGTCACTTCAGTCATGTCCGACTCTGTGCAACCCCAGAGATGGCAGCCCACCAGGCTCTACTGTCCCTGGGATTCTCCAGGCAAGAACACTGGAGTGGGTTGCCATTTCCTTCTCCAACGCATGAAAGTGAAAAGTGAAAGGGAAGTCACTCAGTTGTGTCCGACTCTTAGCGACGCCATGGACTACAGCCTACCAGACTCCTCCATCCATGGGACTTTCCAGGCAAGAGTACTGGAGTGGGTTGCCATTGCATGAGGTTGTTTTGAAAGAGAATTAGAAAATCAATCTTTCACAGGCCTGTTTTCTGAGCCTGGAAAGGTGATTATGGAAGGAATGGAGGGTGTAGCTAAGAGAAAATAAGGGAAGAGAAAGAGGATACATTTCAGGTTTTTTAAAAAAAATCACATGATTTATGCCCTATTCTTGGGCTTCCCAGGTGACTCAGTGGGTAAAGAATCCACCTACAATGCAAGAGACATAAGAGATGTGGGTTTGATTCCCTGGGTCAGGAAGATCTCCTAAAGGAGGGAATGGCAACCCACTCCAGGTATTCTTTCCTGGAGGATCCCATGGACACAGGAGCCTGACAGGATACAGTCTATAGGGTAGCAAAGAGATGGACGCGACTGAAGCAACTGGGCACATGCATATCCATGCCCTATTTGCCCCAGCTCAACCTCACCACTTTCCCCCACTCTTTTCAAGGTCCCTTTAATTACTGACCAAGTGCGAGTATAAAACCATGCAAGGTGAATATTGCATTAGGAAACTAGGCCATTAATAAGGGAGTTTGTGCTTTGCCAGAAGGTGGTATGAAATCAACGCGAAGATCAATGGGTTGGGGGAGTGCATGGGGAAAAGCATAGCTTCCCACCTTCTTTTCAGGAATCTGTTGGGAGGAAGATCCCGTTCCTGTCTTGTGTAGCAAACATTTGCCTGTATGATAAGCACAAAGCTCCAGAAAAGTTTGAGGAAATGAAAAGGAAAACGGTGCTAGAAGAGGCTTTGAATATTAGGGTTTTTCCTCTCATATCTGATCTTTTTTTTAATTAATTTTTTATTGAAGGATGATTTCTTTACAGAATTTTGCTGTTTTTTGTCAAACCTCAACATGAATCAGCCATAGGTATACATATATCCCCTCCCTTTTGAAACTCCCTCCCATCTCCCTCCCCATCCCACTCTAGGTTGGTACAGAGCCCCTGTTTGAGTTTCCTGAGCTATACAGCAAATTCCCAGTGGCTATCTATTTATTTTCAGTGTTCACCCCACTTTGGAAAGAGAGTTGGCATTTTCCCCTCTTAGCCTTCGCTGGGAAAGTTGAAGCCAGAGGTGAGACTGGTTCTTCTCCCCTAGGAAGAGCGCTTAGAGCATGGCTCCAAGCCAGAGCAGCTGAGAATTTGATTGGTTTCTTCTACTGCCAACTCTAGTCTGCTCTGATGCCCACACAGGCTTCAGCGATGATATCTGACATGGTCTATTTCCTTCAGCATGTGCAATTTGCCCACCTGCATGGCAATCACACAGGTTTAACCTTGGTGATGGTCTGATGCATTAACCGATAAGATTTAAAGTTTATTTTTAAAAAGATAACATGCTACGGATTTATAAATATTCTACTTTCATTAAATGACTTTCTTTTAAAAATGTAGCGTATACAAATTCAAAGCTCTGTTTCAATAACTACTGTTCCTATTGTATTAATAGATAATATTATTAGTGTAAAGTCTTGCCTCCTGAACAATATGAATATTTCAAAAACCAACATTTGCTCTTTGCTAACTGTGAAGTGAACAAATTATGATTTCCTAGCTGTCCAAAAGCCCTGACATACATACCCTGGTAATCTAGTAGGGAAACTGACACTTATTTGAAACTCAAAAGTATTTATTTAATGGGTGAGTGAGACAACAAAGATTTCTCAAGAGGGCTGTATGTCTGCCTACGATAAAAGACAAAATCAAGCCCCTTTGTAAATGTCTTCATAGTGCAATGACATGACAAATGAGTACTATGAACTGAGAGACAGAGAAACTCATGATGGCCAAGCTCTAAAGGCCTAAATAAAACCACGGCCACTTAAATAAAATTTTGCAAACATAAGGCAGTGCAGTACCATGGACTTCTGTTGACCTGATTGATAATGATAAAAAGCTTTGAATTTAGAAGAATAAAAAAATGTTATGCCCATCAGACTATTATTTTCAAATATTAATACCAAATAATGTATCAGCTGTGAATTTCACCTGAAAAATTATAAATTTACATGGAGATATCAAATGAAAGAATGGACCAAAATATTTTTGGCAAAGTATATCTTTTTCTCTTTATTGTCCTTCATGCATATTACAACTCTTCCTACACTTTCCAATACCTTAATATATTTTTTCACAAAATAAAATTTTACATCAGATAAACTGACAAATCTAATAAGTTCAGTTTACTCTTGGCAGCTACCCTGATGGTAACTTCTATCTTTGGTTTCATCTGGAGAGAATGATTTCTAAGCTTGCTATGAAACTGTCATCCTCGGGGATTTTCCTTTACCTTTTTTTTCCCCCTACATCTTTTTTGGTTAGAATTCAGACTCAAATTGAAGAAAGTAGGGAAAACCGCTAGACCATTCAGGTATGACCTAAATCAAATCCCTTATGATTGTACAGTGGAAGTGAGAAATAGATTTAAGGGCCTAGATCTGATAGATAGAGTGCCTGATGAACTATAGAATGAGATTCATGACATTGTACAGGAGACAGGGATCAAGACCATCCCCATGGAAAAGAAATGCAAAAAGGCAAAATGGCTGTCTGGGGAGGCCTTACAAATAGCTGTGAAAAGAAGAGAGGCGAAAAGCAAAGGAGAAAAGGAAAGATATAAGCATCTGAATACAGAGTTCCAGAGAGTAACAAGAAGAGATAAGAAAGCCTTCTTCAGCGATCAATGCAAAGAAATAGAGGAAAAGAACAGAATGGGAAAGACTAGAGATCTCTTCAAGAAAGTTAGAGATACCAAGGGAACATTTCATGCAAAAATGGGCTTGATAAAGGACAGAAATGGTCTGGACCTAACAGAAGCAGAAGATATTAAGAAGAGCTGGCAAGAATACATAGAAGAACTGTACAAGAAAGATCTTCACGATCCAGATAATGATGGTGTGATCACTCATCTAGAGCCAGACATCTTGGAATGTGAAGTCAAGTGGGCCTTAGAAAGCATCACTACGAACAAAGCTAGTGGAGGTGACGGAATTCCAGTTGAGCTCTTTCAAATCCTGAAAGATAATGCTGTGAAAGTGCTGCACTCAATATGCTAGCAAATTTGGAAAACTCAGCAGTGGCCACAGGAGTGGAAAAGGGCAGTTTTCATTCCAATACCAAAGAAAGGCAATGCCAAAGAATGCTCAAACTACCGCAGTTGTACTCATCTCACACACTAGTAAAGTAATGCTCAAAATTCTCCAAGCCAGGCTTCAGCAATACGTGAACCTTGAACTTCCTGATGTTCAAGCTGGTTTTAGAAAAGGCAGAGGAACCAGAAATCAAATTGCCAACATCTGCTGGATCATGGGAAAAGCAAGAGAGTTCCAGAAAAACATCTATTTCTGCTTTATTGACTATGCCAAAGCCTTTGACTGTGTGGATCACAATAAACTCTGGGAAATTTTTCAAGAGATGGGAATACCAGACCACCTGACTTGCCTCTTGAGAAATTTATATGCAGGTCAGGAAGCAACAGTTAGAACTGGACATGGAACAACAGACTGGTTCCAAATAGGAGAAGGAGTACGTCAAGGCTGTATATTGTCGCCCTGCTTATTTAACTTCTATGCAGAGTACATCATGAGAAACACTGGACTGGAAGAAACACAAGCTGGAATCAAGATTGCTGGGAGAAATATCAATAACCTCAGATATGCAGATGACACCACCCTTATGGCAGAAAGGGAAGAGGAACTCAAAAGCCTCTTGATGAAAGTGAAAGAGGAGAGTGAAAAAGTTGGCTTAAAGCTCAACATTCAGAAAACGAAGATCATGGCATCCAGTCCCATCACTTCATGGGAAACAGTGGAAACAGTGTCAGACTTTATTTTTGGGGGCTCCAAAATCACTGCAGATGGTGACTGCAGCCATGAAATTAAAAGACGCTTACTTCTTGGAAGAAAAGTTATGACCAACCTAGATAGTATATTCAAAAGCAGAGACATTACTTTGCTGACTAAGGTCCCATCTAGTCAAGGCTATGGTTTTTCCTGTGGTCATGTGTGGATGTGAGAGTTGGACTGTGAAGAAAGCTGAGCGCTGAAGAATTGATGCTTTTGAACTGTGGTGCTGGAGAAGACTCTTGAGAGTCCCTTGGACTGCAAGGAGATCCAACCAGTCCATTGTGAAGGAGATCAGCCCTGGGATTTCTTTGGAAGGAATGATGCTAAAGCTGAAACTCTAGTACTTTGGCCACCTGATGCGAAGAGTTGACTCATTGGAAAAGACTTTGATTCTGGGAGGGATTATGGGCAGGAGAAGAAGGGGACAACAGAGGATGAGATGGCTGGATGGCATCACTGACTTGATGGGCGTGAGTCTGAGTGAACTCCGGGGAGTTGGTGATGGACAGGAAGGGCTGGCGTGCTGTGATTCATGGGGTTGCAAAGAGTTGGACACGACTGAGCGACTGACCTGAACTGAACTGATCCTTTTCCTAGAGCTCATTTCTTTCTTTGGGCACCCCCTTTCTTCAGAGAACCTCCTCTAGTGATTTCATTAGATTAAAAAGATGTTTAGTCAGAAAACAAAGCTCTGTTCTCAGTGTGTCTTTCTAATCAACTAGACGGTGCCCCTTAATATCTGATGCACAGTGGCCACTGTAGGATCTTAGTGTCACTACCTCTGTGTGCTTTTCTCACTTCCGCTTGAAGGACCTCCACTAGCTTTTCTCATAGGGCAGGTATGCTAGGGATGCTGTTGTTCAGTCACTCAGGTGTGTCTGACTCTTTGCAACTCCGTGGACTGCAGCACACCAGGCTTCCCTGTCCTTCACCATCTCCCGAGTTTGCTCAAACTCATGTCCATTGAGTCAGTGATGCCATCCAACCATCTCATCCTCTGTCGTCCCCTTCACTTCCTGCCTTCAATCTTTCCCAGGATCAGGGTCTTTTCCAATGAGTCAACTCTTCGTATCAAGGGGCCAAAGTATTGGTTTCAGCTTCAGCATCAGTGAATATTCAGGGTTGATTTCCTTTAGGGTTGACTGATTTGATCTTCTTGCAGTCTAAGGGACTCTCAGCAGTCTTCTCTTTTGATCTTCTTGCAGTCTAAGGGACTCTCAGCAGTCTTCTCTAGCACAACAGTTCAAAAGTATCAGTTAGTCAGCATGCAGCCTTCTTTATGGTCCAGCTCTCAAATCCATACATGACTACTGGAAAAACTATAGCTTTGACTATGCAGACCTTTGTTGGCAAAGTAATGTCTCTGCTTTTTAACATGCCGTTTAGGTTTGCCATAGCTTTCCTTCCACGGAGCAACCGTCTTTTAATTTCATTGTTGCAGTCACTGTCCACAGTGATTTTGGAGCCCAAGAAAAATAAAATCTGTCACTGCTTCTACTTTTTCCTCTTCTGTTTGCCATGAAGTGATGGGATCAGATACTTAGTTTTTTAATATTGAGTTTTAAGCCATACGTATGGCCTTTCAGATCCATAGGAATATATTGGAGGTTTTCAACATCTTCTGAGGATACTAGTCAGCTTCATATTTGCCCCAGATGGAATCACAATCTCAGGTAAATACAATGTTAAACAATTATCGTTGGTTGTTTTTGACAGATACCCTGATAATGTGACTTTTCCTCACTTAAGGATCTGTGAATGAGATCAAATAAAAACAACTTTACTGAATGGTGCTCTACCAGAGAGTTGCCAGCCAGGTCAACTAGTGACAATTCTCTAGGAATGGGGCTTTTCTAGGAATTTCACTTGTTATGCTGCCTCTAGTAACTACTAAGGCTTCTGGTTTTCATAGCTATTGTTGCTGGTTTTCAAGGCTAATACAGACCTGAGGGAAAATGATGAGATTAGGGTAAGTGAAAATGCCACAAAATTCATTATTCTTATTTATATCGAGGTGGTTTTTTTTCCCCCTTGAATAAATGCTCCTTAGGCTGTTACATAATTTCTAGAGTTCTGAAAAAGTTAATTTTGAAAAATTTTGCCAGTGTTCTTGTGCTTTTATATAGAAATGGGATTTGAGAGGCTATTTTTCCATCACTCCAGAAGTACTTCTCTTTATGTCTTTGTAATAAAACAAGTCTCTTTACTATAGTTTTAGCAAGATATTTGTAAAGAAAAAAAAAAATGTATGTATTCGTTCTACCATTTTAGTCCAGAGTCTACATTTGTTGAATTATTCTGTAACAGTGGATTGAAACATTTCTACTAGTAGAATATCAGGTAGTAAGATACACCAGAAGGAAAGATATTCTTGGTTAAGGCCATCCTTCTTTTAAATCCCCATATGATCAGCAGTCTGTTTTGTTTCAGTCCAAAGCCAGATTCAGTGGTTATGTTTATATTTATGTTGTATCTGCAACAGCATTCTGGACCTTCCTGAATTTGAGATAGCTCCTCAGCAATGCAGACATCATTTTGAACTCTTCATTGCTTTTAGTGCAGTATAATGACATTAAGTTACATTTGGGTTATTCTTGCCATTGATAAGAGCTTCAGATTTGTCTAGTTCGTAAGTTTTTCCTTACTGTTACCAGTACAATAGCTTAAGCAGTCAGGCCTATACACATTTTTTTCAGATGCTAAGTTATTTTGGCTCAGAGGATTTAAGTGACTTGCTACAAACCAACCAACTAGTATGCACCAAGGTTAGAAGTTGAATTCAGGTCATCTAGAGTCCCTTGGACTGCAAGGAGATCCAACCGGTCCATTCTGAAGGAGATCAGCCCTGGGATTTCTTTGGAAGGACTGATGCTAAAGCTGAAACTCTAGTACTTTGGCCACCTCATGCGAAGAGTTGACTCACTGGAAAAACTCTGATGCTGGGAGGGATTGGGGGCAGGAGGAGAAGGGGATGACCAAGGATGAGATGGCTGGATGGCATCACTGACTCAACGGACGTGAGTCTGAGTGAACTCTGGGAGTTGGTGATGGACAGGGAGGCCTGGCGTGCTGTGATTCATGGGGTCGCAAAGAGTCAGACACGACTGAGCGACTGAACTGAACTGAACTGATGTTATAATTTAGAGATCTCTTCACTATACCATCCAATGTCCTTGACTCCAGGGATCATGGCCTTTCACATTGCTATTTAGTCCAAACTATCGAGTGCTTAAAATACCTAAGTAATCTCCAATATTTTCTTAAGCACCTAAAGTAAGGATGATGGATAAGTCATTTCATCAATATTTCCAATAAAATTATGCTTTATAAAGGAAGATTAGAGCTAGTGATCTTTGTTTTTCATGGAGAGCAGGGTGTGGAAGGAAAGAGAGATTCAACTTTAGCTCATTCGCTTATTTTTTTAGAAACCTGAATGCAGGTTTGCAGATTTATACTTTTTCTAGTAATTAACAAATATTTATTCAACACCTATTATGTGTCCAGAGCTATAAATAATACAAAGTCTCCACAAAAGGAAGAGATGACATACAATTAATAGATGTATACACCTCATCTTATAAATAGAACAATTTTCTGTTTTGTCAAATACTGTATGCCCAGATCCTTAGGACATACCCAGATCCTGATACATAATGAGTGTTCAATAAACATTTTTTTAACGGCTATAAAAAAATAAAATGGAGTAATAGAGTATAACATATTCTGGCACATTACATTAGGTGGTTAGGAAAGATTCTCTGAAGACAGGGGATTGGACATGTTTGTCATCTGATTTTAGAACAATCATTGCTCATTAAAAAAAAAAACTATTTCAGAAACAAACACAGAAAACTCTTGACTCAGAAATTCCATTTATCCCTTCTCCTGCATTGCAGGTGGATTCTTTATCGCTGAACCACCAGGGAAGCCCTCTTCAGATCACAAGGAACCCTGGAATGTCATTTCTTATTCCCCAGAGTAGAATGCCAGGACCTCATGTCAGGTCCACTGCTAATGTTTTGTATCACCATCAGCCAAGGGACTAAACAGATATTTTTTTAAAAATATAAGCTATAGTCTTGAGAGTGCTCCTTAGTTTAGGTCAATTTTTATTAATTTCCTTAAGAAGCATTAGAGTGACTTCCAGAAAGTATATATTGTTTAGCAAAATTCTAGAAATTACCATAATCCAGAATTTAGCTCTTAGAAAATAAAGTGATACAGATTCATATGTTGCCAATATGTTCTTTCTTCTTCGGACATGGGCACAAGACTGATTGGTGGAATACCAAAGATTTAATATGTGTACTTTCATAGGAAAAGCATGAACATAAGGTCAGATCACATTGTTTGTGTGATCTACAGAAAGTTATTTGAGGTCCGCAGACCCCAGTGTTTCCATTTTATGATGGGCTGATGAGATCTAACCAAGTTGGGCAGTTGTAAGGGTCAGAAACAATATGTACAGAACATCATGAACAGTAGTGGCACACAATAAATAGTGGCTATTAGTACTGTTATTACTATGGATTCATCTTGAAAGTCATTTGTAAATCCTCTTCTGTCATTTCTATGGACAAAGATATGTAGACATACTAAGTGACTATCACGAGACAGTCCTTAGTACTCTCTTAAGCAAAATGAGACATTAACTGATTAAAACAAATGGAAGTCTTCCCTTTGATTTTTATAAGCAAAGTATGTGTAATTACATAGATTTTCATTTTCAGATATGATCCAGATTATTACTAGTAATATACTAAGTTACTAATTAAGGAATAATACAAGCAGTGCATTAGAGTTTACTGAGAATTCTAATTTAATTTTCTATAAAGAGGCCTAGTTGCTACACAGTGCTTTGACAATATTATAAGATACCTACTGTACATACAAACATGAAAATTATTATAATTCTTACAATTTTCACAAATTATGGGTTTGTTATCAATGTGTGTTAGTTGAGATGGTAAAGAATCTGCTTGCAAAGCAATAGACCCAGGTTCAGTCCCTGGGTCAGAAAGAGCCCCTGGAGAAGGGCATAGCAACCTACTTCAGCATTATTGCCTGGAGAATTCAACAATAGAGGAGCCTGGTGGGCTAGTCCATGGGGTTGCAAAGAGAAGGACACAACTGAATGACTAACACTATCAATATATTATTAATAGTAACAGTATCTTGAACTGATCAGGATTTTCAGTTGTGACTCTTTCTTGATTTTTGTGATGTAAATTATTGTCAATTTACTTTTTCATTTATATTATTTATGATTAGCCCTTAATATCCTGCTGCTGCTGCTAAGTTGCTTCAGTCATGTCCGACTCTGTGCGACGCCATAGACGGCAGCCCACCAGGCTCCTCCATCCATGGGATTTTCCAGGCAAGAGTACTGGAACTCCAGTACTTCTCCAACTTAATATCCTAGTGATGAATATTTATAAATTTGGCCTATTGCCTTCAATAATTAGATTTTTAACATTCAGTTCAGTCCAGTTCAGTCACTCAGTCAAGTCCGACTCTTTGCAACTCCATGAATTGCAGAACACCAGGCCTCCCTGTTCATCACCATCTCCCGGAGTTCACTCAGACTCACGTCCATCGAGTCCATGATGCCATCCATCCATCTCATCCTCGGTCGTCCCCTTCTCCTCCTGCCCCCAGTCCCTCCCAGCATCAGAGTCTTTTCCAATGAGTCAACTCTTTGCATGAGGTGGCCAAAGTTTTTAACATTAGACGCTAGCATTTGTTCATGAATCATTCCTACCATTTATCTTAGATTAGGTTCCCCAGGAACAGTCTTTGTAAAAGGTTTGTGTTAGACTGATTTATTAGGAAGTATTCCTTGGAGAAGGAAATGGTAACCCACTCCGTTATTCTTGCCTGGAGAATCCCATAGACAGAGGAGCCTGATGGGCCACAGTCCACAGGGTCGCAAAGAATCAGACAGGACTGAGTGACTTCATTTCACTTATCCCCTGAAAAAACAGTAGAGGGATGTGAAGTAAGACTGGGAACAGAAGAAGGTAATTCACTTTTTAACACACTCTTCCACACACTGATAAAGATCTAATTTTTTTCATCATCTCTGATTCCATAGGCACTATCTGGTATTTTAGCTTTGAAAAGAGCTATGACCTTAAATCACAAAGTAGATTCCCTAGATAGCTGGGAGAGTAGTTTTCATGTTTTTCTTCTGATTTCCTCTGTGCCCAAAGCAAGAAACAGCATGAGAATCAGTACATGTGAATGAGACAAAAACCACAAGTTTAAAAGGTTTCTCAAATGCATATGTTGGCAGTGTAAAAACATTAGCTTGTCTTTTAAACTGTCAGACTCTCAAACCTTTCCTGCCTACTTTTTGCCTTTCCAAATCTGAGTACTTCATTAATAAAAAAGAATGATTTTAATCTTGGTAGTTTGCATATATGGTGTGTCTGTCCTGGTCACATTCCAATCTAGATAATTATATCTTCTCTTCCTCAAACCCCTTGTTGCTTATATTCCAATGGCATTCTTCTTTCCTTACCCTGAGATGGTAAACAGCTGGAGGGAGCTACCCCAGAGATAGCTGCACATCAGTGGCAGTTGTGCTCATCCCAGTATAATTTATCTATCAACTTGTTCAATTTTTAAATTCCTTGGCCTGCTTCAGGGAGAAAAGCCTAGAGAAGGGAAAGTCTTATTGTTACTCCTATAACCTCAGTAGATTTGAAGCACTGCTCTAATTAAAATGGAGACAACACCAGCAATTAAAAAGTGATAGGCCTGTGCAGAGAGGATGATTATTATGGAGTTTTTCAATATCAAGTATTTCTTTGATAACCTATAATAAAATTAAGCCTTAAGTTTTAGATGTCAAGGTATCATACCTCCATGCAGCATTAAGCATTTCTAAGTTACACAAGAGGGGTGTTGAGATATAGCCAAATATCTTTAGTAATTTACTTAAAATCTATATCAACATAAAATCAAAACTATCTTGACTTTTGTGAATAACATTGCACTGTAGATGGAAAGAACAGAGTTCAGACAAATTATTTCAGAGGAAACATATTCTGATTGGTCTCCTCCATTAACAGTCACTCTTTAGACAAGTCTCTTACCTTTCACATCATTCAATGTGCCATTTCTAAACAAAAAATATCACTATATTCTCTTGTAATTTTCTGGTTTGTGTTTCTGCCCCATTCCTGCTCTCACAATACTTTAGAGACAGTGCTTTACCTAAAATAAATTCAGTAAATTTGACTGACAAAATAAACATTAAATATTTGAATTTCAGATGAGAATATTTGACTTCAGAAGAAAGGCACTTAAACATACTTCTAACACCAGTCACTGCAGGAAAAGAAAATAAATTCCCTCTTTTACTTGTATGATAACAAGGGAAGGGCTTCCCAGGTATCTCAGTGGTAAAGAATCCACCTGCTAATGCAGGAGGCACTAGAAACTTGGGTTCAATCTCTGGATCAGGAAGATCCCCTGGAGGAGGAAATGGCAACCCACTCCAGTATTCTTGCCTGGAAAACCCCATGGACAAAGGAGCCTAGCAGCCCATGGGGTCACAAAGAGTAAGATACAGCTTAGCAACTGAGCACATACATGTGCCAGGGGAATGGCAGGGAAAACAATTTCAGAAGCATCATTATTCCTTGATACTAGAGAAATTGTCCATGCTCTTCAGACATTCCCTGGGATACTAAGGAAGGCTAGAGAAGACAGAAGCCAACTGGTTCACAAATGCTTAGGAGTCACATACCTTTTTCCCATTAGTGTTATGAGAGCAAAGACTTTGATGTCTGAATCCAGATCAAAGGTATAACCATGTCTCCAAACCTAAGAACTTTTCAATTTTGTGTATATCTCTCCAGTCACCATCCAGTTTTCCCCGTCTTCCCAATATAAACAATATCCCATAACAAATAATTAGGGTTGTCTATAGGAAAATGGAAAGGGGGCAAGTTTACATTATTCTTTGGGAGATCCTGCTCATGTCCTTTGCTTTTAATAAGCAACACTGCTAAAGGCATGTGGATTTTGCTAACTCTTGGTACCCAAGTTTCACAGATATTTGTTTCTTTGTTGATCCATAGCCTAATTCCAAGACAAAATGCCTCTGCAGAGTCCTTCCTTTTCCTTGTAAAAGGTAGAGATGATATCAGAAAAGGCTTTGAGCCAATAAAATAAAAGGCAGTCAAAAAGGCCAAGGCAGATTTCAGGAACTTCCCTTCCTTAATTTGGTTACAACGTAGAACTCCATAATTAAAGTTGAGTATAAAGACTTGCCAACAATTATTTCTAATCTGTGAATGAGGAAACCAAGACTCATAAAAGTCAAGTAACTTGGTCAAGTTCACCCAGGTGGCAAGTGTTGGCTAAACCTAACCCAGATCTCTGACTCCAAATGGAGTGCCCTGCCCAAATTCTGTGTGGCAAATAACTTAATGGATGTAACTTTATTGCAAAATGAGTTTTTCTGATGCAGATTGAATTTTATTAGAAGCCAAAGCAGATAAAATGTTTTATCACATGTGTCGTGATGGAGTGTTTGATGCAAAGCATTTCAATATTCATGCTATTAGACCTGATTGCTCACTATTTTATAGTATGTCTGAAAGAAGAAATCCTCTCTGCTCTTCTCGCTGTTCACTTTCATCTTCTTATAATTTCTAAAATATATACCCTCATTATCTTTAATATGGATATATTATTAACCATAAATATCTTTAAAAATAGATTTAGACCTCCCTCCTCCTCTTTGTCTATAAATACATGCAGGTTATCTTCTTCATGTCTTGGTAGGCTTTAGTGGAACATATTGAGCCAATATGCATACTCAGATATTTAGGGGTGGGCATAAGTTTATAGTTATTTCAGGCAACCAAATTGTTGTCACTATAAAATGGAAGGCTTACTGATTACATTTCTAGGCCACCCCTCATACTTTACATATGAGGAGAGAAAGGCCCACACGGTTAGTGACTCATTTCGAAACCAGTGATGATTAGTGACAAATCCAGACCCAAGACTCTTCTAAATCAGTTCTAAGTATTTTATGATTAACCACGTGCAATATGTTCCCCAATTATTCTTTTTAAATGATATCTGTAAAGGTAAATTGAAGCAGGTAATAGAATTTGATGGCAGGAAAAATGCCTAATTCTTTCAATCCCCAAAATTTACCTTATGTGCCCAGTACAGAGCAAACATTCATGTTTCTGGAAAAACCAATGATCAAGTAGTTTTTTAAACAAAGCAACCTCTTCTTCAAACAATTAAAAATTTGAGTAAGCTTTCCTTAAAATTTTTTAATATTTTCTTCATAAAGTTATGTTTATAAATGTTTAATTAAAAATAAAATGATTTCACCTTAAATTCAAACATGGTATATATTTCAGATTAAGCTACACTGGATATATTAAGAAGGTTCTTTAATTACATATACTTGGTGATGATAAAAAATCTTGAGTAAACTTTGTTAAGACTTCTTTATGGCAAAATCTGTAATTTTTCCAGTGTTAAAAGGAACCCAAGTTTATTCTAAAATCAAAGAACAAACAGAAGTTCAAGTGGGTTGCAAACTTGGCAAAAACATGTACTACCAAGAAAAAAAGAATTCAGCCTCAAAATCTGTTACTGCTGTATGTATCTTCTGGTTTTTCTTTTGTAAAAACAAAGGCCAGGAAAAAAAAGAACCATAACATCACACAAAGCAATGGAAGTTACTTTGTGTAACAAAAGACATTAAAATTGCTTGCTTGAGATTAAGCCAGTTGTATAATCCCTTTTGAAAAGTCAATTCAAAATAGGCCATCTTGTGACCAGACTTCCCAGATGGTGCAGTGGTAAAGAATCTGCCAGCCAATACAGGGTTCGATCCATAGATGGGGAAGATCCCACGGAGGAGGAAATGGTAACCCACTCCAGTATTCTTGCCTAGAAAATCCAGTGACGGGGAGCCTGGCATGGGGTTGCATGGAGTTGCAAAGAGCTGGACACTGAGCGTGCACACACACAGCTTATGACCAAAATCATGCTTTAGGTTTGGGTGTTGTAACCTTATTCTGAGCAATATGATTAACGACATTCCAATTACACTCACTAATCTGGTGCTACTAGGTAGAAATAAGATTTTCTAATATACTTGTGTTTGCATTTTACTATTTATTTATAGATCCATGTTTATCTTCCTCCTTTGTTACCATGCCTTCCTTTTCTATCATGAATACCACAAAGATACCTACGACAGCTTCATGTGATTTTTCCACCCTGTAATAGGTATTCAGAATTTCTCTTCTGAATAGTTCTTAGATTTGAATCCAAATAGTTTACTCATGTCAGTGAAATCATGCTGTAAGGGAGAAGACAGTGTGCTGAAACCCCAGATAAAGGGACTTAGTTTCAAGTGTCCAAAGACTCTTGTGAGAAGGACATTTTTGCTCTTAAAGGTCCATCTAGTCAAGGCTATGGTTTGTCCAGTGGTCATGTATGGATGTGAGAGTTGGACTGTGAAGAAAGCTGAGTGCCAAAGAATTGATGCTTTTGAACTGTGGTGCTGGAGAAGACTCTTGAGAGTCCCTTGGACTGCAAGGAGATCCAACCAGTCCTTTCTAAAGGAGATCAGTCCTGGGTGTTCTTTGGAAGGAGTGATGTTAAAGCTCAAACTCCAGTACTTTGACCACCTCATGAGAAGAGTTGACTCATTGGAAAAGACTCTGATGCTGGGAGGGATTGAGGACAGGAGGAGAAGGGGACGACCGAGGATGAGATGGCTGGATGGCATCACTGACTTGATGGATGTGAGTCTGAATGAACTCTGGGAGTTGGTGATGGACAGGGAGGCCTGACATGCTGCAATTCATGAGGTCCCAAAGAGTTGGACACGACTGAGCAACTGAACTGAACTGAACTGAATGGCTACTGACATCATCAGAGTTCAATCTCAGAACATTAGTCTGTGAACTTCTGCAGAGGAGAGACACAATGTTATTTACATGGTATTCCCTAAATCTAGAACATTGCCTACCTCACAGTAAGCACTCAATTCTGGAATGAATGAATAAATACATTCAGCAAGCCTTTTTTTCCTAGACAGTGGCTAGTCATCAGCTTTAAGGCTACTTTATTTCATTGCTTAGGAGGCATGCTTTGTGAATTATGTGTTCCTAAAACATATGTTGAAAAAGATGTTCTAGTGTATTTTTATTGTTATTAAATTAAAAGGCACTTTAGTAATTTTTCTTTACCATCTTTTTACCCATAATCTGTGCCTTGTCCACTAAAAAGTTCCTCACAGGCTGGACTGTGTCTTGCAACTCTCTTCATTCCATCAGTGCCTGGCACAGAGTAGCAAATTAGTAACATAGTTGTTAAATACATGAATGGGAATATATAAAATAATTTTATCAAACTATAAAATGACTTAGAAGTAATAAAAAATAATATTGATAGTGCAAAAATAAGAAAGTGATATGAAATACATTCTTTAGACAAACATCAAAATGAACAGGACAGAGAGGTGAAAGAGATTAAATATGACAGATATGGAGGTTAGTGTCCAGTCCTCTGTCGATCTTTTCTCCACACTTGGGTGGGTTCAGGTCCCTAAAACCCCAAATCCCCTTCCTATGAAAAGGAAACTAATTAAGATTAAAATAAAAAGATACAATGTTACATATTTTATACTAGATTCGCAAGATATTTTTAGTTGTCTGGTTGATTGTACAGGGATGTTACACTCAGACAAAAGGCAATAGCATATTCAAAAGAGTTTAACTGAAGAGATCTTTGGAAAAAAAGGCTATTTGCTGAGGTGAGCTGAACTCAGGGCACCTGTAAGATATGGGGAAGCACCCTTAGGCTAGCAAGAGCAAAAAGCCATGACCACTCCTAGGTCTGAAAATACAGTGGGAAAGAATCATGTTGCTGGAGCCTGGTAAAAGTGGAAGCCTTGGAGGAAAACATCTTCCCTGGAGATTTCACCATAAAGCAGTGCAGCTATTTTCAAATGGGTCCTTGCAGGAGGTGGTGGTAAATAGGTACTCGATATTCTTTCTCCCGCCCTTCAGTCTCCACTGGTGCCTCCCACTCAACGAGCACGAGTGAAAACCTGGAGTGCGTGCATGGGCGCTCAGTCACTTCAGTGGTGTCCAACTCTCTGCAACCCCATGGACAGTAGCCCACCAGGCTCCCCTGTCCATGGGATTCTCCAGGCAAGAATACTGGAGTGGGTTACCATGCCCTGCTCCAGGGAATCTTTCCCCAGCCAGGAATCAAACCTGCAACTCCTGCATTGCAGTAGGATACTTTACCCACTGAATCACCTGGGAAGCCCCAACCTGGAGTTTACAAAGGGCAAAAACTGGAGTAGTGACAATAAAAGCCAGGGAGGGCAAATGGAGGGTAGCCAGCACACAACTGGATTCCCTGAGAGTTTCTCCTTTGTCCCCTGCACAGCCACAAGTCTTCGGTCTGTCCCCTAGAATGCAATTAGACAAAAATCGTAACCCCGATTCTTGATGAAAATTTTAGCTCTCCAGCTTGGTAAACCCAAGCTTTTTTTCCTTTCTCATCCTGGATTATTACTTTTTCAAAAATTATATTTTTAACAAAGTTTTTCCTTATAAGTGTAAGAAAATTAGATCTAATTCGGATTGTTGTTCAGTTGCTAAATTGTGTCCAACTCTTTGCAACCCCATGGACCATAGCCCACCAGGCTCCTCTGTCCATGGAATTCTCCAGGCAACAATACTGGAGTGGGTATCCATTCTCTTCTTCAGAAGATCTTTCCAGCCCAGGGATCAAACCTGGGTCTCCTGCATTTACCATCTGAGCTAGGGAAGCCCAAAACACACTATTTGTGTTATGGGAATGGATTGCCATTTCCTTCTCCAGGGGATCTTCCCTACCCAGGAATCGAACCTAGGTCCCCCCCAGCCCATTGCAGGCAGATTCTTTACTATCTGAGCCACCAGGGAAACCTTTATGAATTACAAGAAGGCAAAAAGAAATGATAGTCCAACTAGCAAAAGAATAATCATTGAAAATTAATCATATTAATGATTCTAACAAATATTGAGTGCCAGGCACTAGGTTAAGTATTTTACATTATCTCCTTAAATCCCCATTTATGTCTCTGAAAAAGCTATATATGATGCAGGTCAAAAGCAGGTCAGTTTAAATGTGAAATTATGTTCTTTATTAATACAACAAATAGAATAGCAAATAGATTGTAATTTATGTTCCAATTCTCATTGATTAGTATTAGCCTTTAATAATGTTGAACTGCTAAATATTCTGAGGCTGAATCCCAGCTCATCAGAAAAGAACAGCATGGAATATTAGTGATGCTTACTTTTTAAATAAAAGAAAGAAGATTTGTACCAAGTATACCATGTGTGTATTACATCAATCACAATTATAAAATTAGATAACATAAAATTATAAACAATAAGACCAAGTGCATATTTTATGAAATAGCTATAGAAAAATGAATATAAATGAATCCAAGAAGGAAAAGATTCAAAGGTCATTAAAATATTAACAATTTTAAAATAAAGAATCACAGAAAAGTTTAAAGAAAAATGAATGGGCAAAAATAGGCCAAAAAGTACACTAATACAAACCAAAAGAAAATGAAAATTCCAACATTATTATTATTAGAGTAGAATTCAAGTAGAAAAACTATATACTAAAACTAATGAAATAAGGCCAAAGCTATGACGAGAAACAGAAACTTAATCTTTCTTTAGAGACTACAGAATGAAAATAAATGATTTATTTGACTGATGACATTAGAAAATATGTAAGAAAAAGAAAGTATTTCCATTAATTCAAGAAGTGGGAATTTTAAAATGTCAGTAACTATTGTAAACATTAAAAGGTGTCAAAGAATTTCATCTTTTAAGATGCTCCATGATTAGTGGTTTTATGGCTGAGCACTTTTAAAAGTTTAAGGAAGTGATACCACTTAAACTTTCTAAGCTGATTAGAAAGCATAGAAAGAAAAAGAAAAAGAGAAACCTATCTGGTTATTCTTTATACAAGTGGCACAATTATAATATCAAAATCTGAAAAAGAAATTCATGTGCTTATGAACACACACATGAACAAATACACACACACAAATTATAAAGAATTTTTGATAAAGAAAAATTCACAGTACATTATGTGAAAAGAAGCAAAATATATACTGTATATGTTACGATTATTACTTTATAAAACATATATATATACATTTGAACTATGGTGTTAGAGGAGACTCTTGAGAGTCCCTTCAACTGCAAGAAGATCCAACTAGTCCATCCTAAAGGAAATCAGTTCTGAATATTCATTGGAAGGACTGACACTGAAGCTGAAACTCCAGTACTTTGGCCACCTGATGCAAAGAACTGACTCACTGGAAAAGATCCTGATGCTGTGAAAGATGGAAGGCTGGAGGAGAGACGGATGACAGAGGATGAGATGGTTGGATGGCATCATCAAATCAATGGACATGAGTTTGAGCAAGTTCCAGGAGTTGGTGATGGACAGGGAAGCCTGCCGTGCTACAGTCCATGGGATCGCAAAGAGTCAGACACCACTGAGTAACTGAACTGAACTGATACATGTGCACAAACAAAATGTAATGGATTGAAATAGGTACACATCACTTCCCTGAATGGTTAGATTAGATATAATTTTTATTTTCTTTTGTATGCTTTTTCACTTTCCAAATTTTTTACCATTATGTATTACTTTTATAATGTTTCTATAATGGTATTAATCTGAAAAGATTATAGAGAAACAGCTCTTTTTATTAACAGCTCTTTTAATGATAAAGAAAGGTTAGTCTGAGTAAAGAAGAAAGAGAAATTGCTCAACGTGGAGCAACAAACGAAACAAAACAACAACAACA
Source organism: Nanger dama (assembly GCA_917880005.1). Lineage (NCBI taxonomy): Eukaryota > Metazoa > Chordata > Mammalia > Artiodactyla > Bovidae > Nanger > Nanger dama. The sequence goes on from CAKJTW010000022.1 coordinate 33,103,962, forward strand.
AAACAGAAAAAAAATGGAGGAAGATGGGGAGAGGGAGCGGAGAAGGGGGGAAAAGGCAAAGGGAAAGGAAGAATTCCCAGGTAGCAAGAAAGAGATTAAAACAAAAGTATCAGCAGGGTGCTAATGGAAGTTACCAAATCCTTAGGTAATGGGTTGGCCAAAGTGTGGGTTTTTCTCTAACACTTTATGGAAAACCCCTAACAAATGTTTTGGCCAACCCAATATAAATCTTCATACGATAATACTCCTCTGCCTCCAGCCTTCTGGCATAGAAGGAAGAATTAAATCACTTCAAGTATATCTGCCACAATCCCAAATATTCTCAACCTTTGTTCATTCTATACTCCAGTCAATATAAATATAAGCTCTATGACAGTGTTAGTCACTCAGTCATGTCCAACTCTTTGTGACCCCATGTACTGTAGCCCACCAGGCTCCTCTATCAGTGGGATTTTCCTGTCAAGAATACTGGAGTGGGTTGCCATTTCCTTTTCCAGGGGATCTTCCCAATCCAGGGATCGAACCTGGGTCTCTTGTATTGCTGGAAGATTCTTTACCATATGAACTGTACTTTTGTTGATGTGTCTTTGCAGTTTCTAGAACAGTGTAGGATCCTGCAAGATCCAGTGAACATTCGTCAAATAGAAGAATGAAGCCTGCAATTGAGCACACCTCAGGCTCTGTCTCATGGCCTGTTCTCATCAGAATGTTAACACAGACTTGGCCCACAGCAAGAGTGTGTTTCAAACATGTAGATATCACAGAGCTTTCAGAATGAAGGTCAAAATCATCCTTGACAGGATGGAACCGTGGTCCCAGATTAGCTAGGCCAAATTTTGTAAGAATACAAAACAGGGACTAATCTCAGCACAACTCAACATTGCAAACACAGCCTCTGACTAGACTAACCTTAGGCTGCGCGTGTAGAAATGAAATATCGAGAGGAGGGAAAGGCAGTCCTGCTCCGCGCTGTACTGGCCAGACCATGTCTCAATCACGGAGTCTAGTTCTGGGTGCCCAGTTTTATAGCAAATATTTTTAAGTAAGTGCTTATGAAGAAGTACAAAACACAAATGACCTGGAGACCCTGCCCTCTGAGGGCTGATTTAAGGGGATCTGAAGAGATTAAAGGTGAGGAGAAAAGCCTGTACATGAGAGCTGCCTGGAGGAAAATGGGTCAAACACTTTCAGTATAACTCCGCAGAGTGAACTATGACTAACAAATGGAAAGTGCTAAAGTAGATTTGGCTCAATATAAAGAGGTATTTTCTATAAGGTATGATACACTCTGACTATACAGGAATAGGTCTCTGCCACAAGTGGGCAAGCACCAGCTAGATGACTATCTATAAGAAATATTCTGGAAGGGACTCTTGCACTCAGTGGTAGGTGGCACCATGAAGGCTTCCAACCTGGGGGACCGACTGGCCCATAGAGATGTTTTGTTTTTTCTACAAGCGAATTTTTATAAATGCCTTTGGGAGACAAACACTCTGGAGTCCAAACCATCCACACTGCTCGCTGTTGTCTTGAATCTTGCTGTTTCACATACTTTCGTGAACTGCTCAGCTTCCATGGGCATTTGAGTTTGCATAATCTGAAAGGCACAGTCCAGTTTGAAGATAATTTGCCTTTGAGATGCAACTTCACCATGGAGCTGTCACGGAATTTTCTACCATTGTGCAGTGAAAGAGAAAAGAACTTGACAAAGAGATAGGTAAAGAGATAGATCCGTGAAGACGGGAACCCCAAGCAGCCTAAGGTTGAACCATTTCTTTTGCTCTGCACAACAAAGTGTACATCATACCTTGAAAGTGAACGTGAAAGTGAAAGTCACTCAGTTGTGTCCAACTCTTTGTGACCCCACGGACTGAATTCTCCAGGCCAGAATACTGAAGTGGGTAGCCTTTCTCTTCTCCAGGGGATCCATACCAACCCAGGGATCAAACCCAGGTCTCCCCGTACTGCAGGCAGATTCTTTACTAGCTAAGCCACCTTAAAGACTCCTTTCCCTCCCATCCCTCATTTATGTTTCAATTCCATAGGCTTCTTTCTTCCTGAGCCTCTAGGATTCAGAGTTTTTGTCACTAACTCAGCTCAGAAAAGCAGCCCCTTCTTGTTGACTTGAACTTCCCACGTGACACTAATGGTACAGAACGCCTCTACCAGAGCAGGAGACATAAGAGACACAGGTTCCATCCTTGGATCGGGACGATCCCCTGGAAGAAGACATGGCAACCCACTCCAGTATTCTTGCCTGGAGAATCCCATGGACAGAGGAGCCCAGAGGGCTACAGTCCACAGTGTTGCAAAGAGTTGGATGCGACTTAGCAAGCACTCATGTTGACTTACTGCTTAAGCCAATTCAGACGCTCTTGTCAAACCCTGACTCTTCTGTGCTGTGGTTGATGTAATGCTGCCACCTGGTGATTATTTGGACAAAGTGCCTGAGGCATCAGTCTCAGGCAGAAATGTTTCACACTCCTGAGTTGGTGAAGCAATCTTGTCCAGGCAGATTCTACCTAATTGGAAGGGCAAAATCTTAATTCTGTGAGGACAGCTCTGTGCTGAAAAAGATAATTTCTAATAAATACTAATAATGGAGCTTATTAATGATATTTAATAATGACATTAGTAATGATTTAGCCAACTCATTGGAAAAGACCCTGATGCTGGGAAAGATTGAAGGCAAAAGAAGGGGGCAATAGAGGATGAAATCATTAGATAGCATCACTGACTCAGTGGACAGGAATTTGAGCAAACTCCAGGGAGATAGTAGAGGACAGGGAAGCCTGGTGTGCTGCAGTCCATGGCGTCGAAGAGTTGGACACAACTTCATGACTGAACAATAGCAATGACTGAGTTGTGATAGAGAATATAATATCAAGATATGTCCTGCAGTAAAACTGCGCATCATCTTTTCCATGTCCATAAAGTCTTCCTGTATATATTACTGGAGAATATCCTCTTTGCAACCCCAGAAGCAATTTCCTTTTTTTCTCCATGAGGAAACAGAGAGAGTAAGTGGCATACCCAAGACCACACTGCTGGTAAGTAAGAGAGTCAGAATCTTAACCCAGTAGATCTGGATCCAGGTTTTCTAGAGGACTGGGTTATGGGGGCAAATTAGATCTTTGTACATTGTAAAGAATTCAAGCCCCTCCCTCCCCCCACCCCCAGCACTATGGGACTGGCAGAGTGGGCGAATCAGCAGTGTAAGGGCATGAGAAGCCCACTGTGGGGTTGGTGGTGGTTTGAAACAGGATCCACCCAGTAGGAGAGGATTTGAACAACAATAAGGGAGAAAGGACTGGTACGGGTAAGGGATAAGGAGTAAGTAAGTCAAGGCCCCAGTCTAGTGAAGTAAGGAAGAGCTATGACTCCCTGGGCTTATTAAGTGCATAGGGAAAATCCTATTGGAGATGATGAGGCTTCTAAAGTTCCATCTGTCTTGGCCTCAGTAGTTTCAGGAACTGGGTTGAGTTGGCCTACTAATTCCATTAATCTTGCCAGACAGTAATGGAATATATTGTCTTATAAGTCATATTACATACTAGGTGTAAGGGTTGGGGGAGTGCTAAATGATATACATTTGTCTTCGTCTGTTTGCTTAATCATCCATTATAGCCATCCCGGACTAGGCAATTTCTCATTCTTTGTATCATATAATTCCTACCACTCTAAGAGAATATTCAGAAATCACAAACCCAGTTTTGAGTTGTTTATCATCAAGTTGCCAAAACAGGGTGGGTTATAGGCAGGTAGATTTTTAGTCTCCTAAAGAAACTAAACTATTAGTAAATTGAACCACATTTTCTCGTTGACTCGCTCAAAATGATTCAGACGCATGCATTTGACTTCTAAAATACAAGATAAATAAAGCTCTACTCTAGATAGAGGGGGCTTTCCTGATGGCTCAGAGAGTAAACAATCTGTCTGCAATACGAGAGATGCAGGTTTGATCCCTGCATCGGGAAGATCCCCTGGAGAAGGGAATGTCAGCCCACTCCAGTATTCTTGCCTGGAGAATTCCATGAACAGAGGAACCTGGTGGGCTATGATCCAAGGAGTCGAAAAGAGTTGGATGAGACTGAGCAACTAATACACACATCGGCGAGAACTATGCCTAAATCCACCATCAAAGAGAAGTTCTAATTCACTTAAATCAGTTCCAGGGGTCATTTTTGCTTATTATGAGTATTTGTGCTTTACACAAGTACAGTTAACTAAACCTAACAGTTGTATAAATGTATCCCTTTTAGAGGAAATTACTCTCTACATTCTAGGGACCCTTCATGTTTGCAGGCTTTTGGACCAGATTGTCTTGAACCTACCAGCATGTGGACGGATGGGCTCTAACCTATAACTCTGTTCTACTAGTGCTCTAATATATCATTTCATCCAAGAGTTATGAAAAAGGGAAAGAATGGCAACCATTTTATATGGAGCTTATATTCTAGAATAGCAATTGCTTAGGCATTATCTGGAAAGTTTAAAGAATAATGATGTACCAGGTGTCCTTCACAGGTTGTGGCACAAATCTTGAGCCAAAACAAATATAGCAAAAGTGAAAAGTTGCAGAGTCTGTTTTGGCCGTTCTTCAGCAAGTTTCAACTATCCTGTTGAATATCTTTGGGTCTCCTAATGTTTATATAGCGTGGTGGAAGGGAGATGTAATGTTCAGTCCTTTACAATATATATACACAAATATATAAATTGGGGTGTTTTTGTCTCATCAGTGTGGCATTTAAGGCTGCATTTCCTTCTGGGTTTTCTTCCCCTTAGTGAATTTGCATCTCACAATCAGATTGCTATTTAGTTTTAAGAGATGTTAGTTCCTCTTCCTCTGTTTCATGCTTTACTCCTTGTAACAGGAAACCAGGGACACAATTTTACATGGACCCTCTGATAATTGAGGGAAAAGTTCTTTAAATTCCCTCATGCCTTTATACTTCACACAGTGGACATCTCTTGAGGATCTGTGGTGTGTCAGGCACAGAGAGGACTTGACCTCAGTCTGGGTGCCTGTCTGTTTTCACTTCACTCACCGGAGGTCTCTTTATTCCTTTCTGCAGGAGCCATGGTGAACAGAGCAAACAGCTGCCAATCTGACAGCAGCGGGTTCCTGGAGGAGCCGCCGGAGCCACCACCCCTGCAGGTAGAGGGCCCCTTGAGGGTTGAAGTAGTAATAGAAGCACTGATAAGAGCAAAGTGTGTTACCACAGTTGAAAAGAGCAACCAGTGCTTAGAAGACATGCAATAGGCACCCAAGGGACAGGGGAGAGTGGGGAGGGTGGAGTCCCCGTGGGCAAGTGCAGAAAGCTCAGTGCTCCTTTCCTTTTTATTTTCTTTTGATTTTTCTGAAGAAAGTAACTGAGCCTCATTGAAAGGTTCCAGGTAAATTGCTTCCCAGGTGGTCCAGTGGTCAACCTGCCAATACAGGAGACACATTTGATCCCTAGGTCAGGAAGATCCCCTGGAGAAGGGAATGGCAACCCACTCCAGTATTCTTGCCTAGAGAATCCCATGGACAGAGGGGCCTGGTGGGCTACAGTCCCTGGGATCGCAAAGAGTCAGACACGACTCAGCAATTAAACGGTAACAAAATAGTAAACTCACATAGACTTGATTTTGTAATCCTTGTCTCATGATTCCTAAGTCAATGATAATGGGGAAAAAATGTAAAATGAAGCATTTCTTAAACCTAATACCTCTCCCTCATTTCTGACTCACTTGCCTTTATTCCCATTTCTCCCACAGATACCCCCCTTGTCAAGCAGCCTGAGTCCTGCTGAGAATGGATATGAAACGCCAAGGGCTCAGAGCCACAGCTTAGAGTCCTGTCAGCAAGAGTCAGATGAGTCTGATTCCAAGAGTATAGTGAGCACATCTTTTTCAAGTCAAGACTGGAGTGTCTTGGAAGAGAAAGCCTCAGCCTCTATGGTGGAGAAAGAGTCTCAGTCAGAGGGCATGGGGTCGACCCCAGAGCTGTGGACCCAAGATCTGGCCCTTGATAAAAGCATCCATAGGGGAGAACTCCCAAGGAGAGGTGGCCAGCTGCGGCAAGACCCACCCAGGCCCCAAACTGAATATGAGGCCACTGCAGGCACAGTTACCTTCAAAGATGGTAGCTCTGTGGGTGTTAGGATGACACACATCACGGATGCAAAGCATGGGCTTCTGTGGCCTGAGCGAGCTGGGGAGGTATATGTGCACCACCACCCCTGTGAGTCTGTGAGATCACCCGGAACTGATCCTGCTCCAGACAGGTTCCCTCATGATGACTCAGAGGCCCCAAGAGGAACAGAGGGCAGTGAACTCTGTCCTTCCATTAACAATGCCTTACTGATGCAAAGCAGTGTCTCGCAGCATGTCCCCAAGCCCCGGGCAGCCACATCCTATACAAGGGACCTTGTTCAAACTTCTGGAATGGCCATTCTCCATCTAGATAAGGTGGCTGGAGATAGTCCTCGAGGGAGACCAGTGTGTAGAGCTTTGGGTCAAATACCACCTAGGGAAGAATCTGAGATGCGAGACCTTCCTCCAGATACTAACTTACATGCTGCTAGCTCCATGTCTGTGACAATCCAGCTGTCCTCCAAACTGGCATCACCTGCTCAGAATGCTGTGGTCTTGGGAACAGATTCTAGAGGAGCGATTTTAAAATGCACCATGTGTGACCCTGTTACTGCAGCAAAACCAGGACTGGGGTCGGAAGCAAGACAGCTCAGTGATGTTTCTGTTCAGACTGACGCATGGGAGCCTCCGCCCTGGCACTGCTGTTCAGCTCCAGGTAAAAGGCCCCGCGCCTCACCAAATCTGTCTCTTTAGACACAGGCTTCCCCAGAAACTACCCAGGGGCCATCTGCCAAGCTGTGCCCGCCCACTGCTGTATCTGCTGGCATCACCATCTCCACTGCCCCGCAGAGAGGCGAAGCCCCAGCTCCGAGTCTCCAACTTGTTGGCACTGCTTATGCTTACACAACCATCTGGAAGTCCAGTTCATGAAGACTTTGAAAGTCCTTCAGGACACCACAGTGAGGGAGCTGTATTCTGTAAGTATTTGCCTCCACAAAGTGGGGAAGCAGACTCAGCAACAATACATACCTCAGGGGAGGATGCTCAGCCTCCCTTTCTGAATGTGAGCCCTCAGGATATACCTTTCCATTGCAAATCATGAGTGATAGCTGTAGAGTGCTTTATCGATTATAATATACTCTCACAAATGTCTTTTCTTTTTTAAGGTAGCCATTGACTTAGTTCTTAAATGCTCTGATTTAACACCTATAGAAATTTATTTGATATTGTCTTAAGCAGCAGACACTGTCAATAGTTTTTATTTATTTACTTATTTTTATTTATTTATTTTTGGCCATGTAGCTTGTGGGACTTTAGTTCTCGACCAAGGATAGAACCCGAGTCCCTTGCAGTGGAAGCATGGAGCTCTAACCATTAGACAGCCAGGAAATTCCCACAGATTTCTTATTTGATATTTCCAATCATCTTATGAAGGAAGAAAGCAAATTTTATTATTAATCCCCATTTTACACTGGGATATAAAACAGTACTTTCATAGGTAAGGTTCTAAGCATTCATGCATCTGTATCTCCTCTTCAGTTCAGTTTAACTGAAAATTCTCTTATATTCACTTACTTGTATAATTGTGAGGAAGACGTGTCAACTCTCTGAGCTTAGTCCCCATGTTATAAAATAGGGAGATTATTTATGTCACTGACACAGGATTGTTTTAGGATTACATGAGAGCAAACTTGTAAGGCACTCAGCACAGTCAGACACTCAGTGCCTGGCACATAGAAAGCCCTAAGAAATGCTAGTTGTGTGTGGTTGTCAAGTTTTGTTAATTGTTTATTGTTCGGTCTTGAATTATAGAGCCTCTCATGTCAAATAGAGGGATTTTTGTCTACTTTTGCTAAGTTTGTTTAAAAGTGGACATTGAGATTACTGAGAACTGAAGGAGCCTCAGCCCTGTTCAGTCCCTGATAAATCAACAAGCACTTAGCAAGTCCTTCCAACAATTTTAGGAGTTCTCAAGGTCAGAAATAATCTGGGCTGTCGAGGTTAGCCACTGATTTAGAATTATGAGTACGACACATGAAAGGTTTTCCCCACAGGTAGGAAAAAAGATAGCACATATAATGTAGGACTATAGCTGTTCAGAGGAGAAGGGAAGGCAGCTATAGTTTACTGAGTTCCTGCTGGTTGGTGCCTTTGATGTTACCTTCCCACTCTTTTAATGCCACAAATATTTACAGAGTGCTATGCTAAGCATTTTATTTATGCCATGTCAAACAACCCTCATTTCCATCCATACCATAAATTTTTATTGATTCCCTAGTATGTGTCAAGTCTTCTCTCTATTACAGGTGAGAAAGTAAGAGCTGAGAGAGTTTAAGTAATTTTTCAACTTCCCCGAACTACTGAGTACTAAGTCCAGATTCAATTACGACTTAGCTGACACCAAATTCTTGGACAATACATTCCAAAGATGTGTCCAACTTCAAGATATGTCCATCTATGTAAGTGAAATAGTAACAGAAGAAAGTGATTGTTTGAAAGATACAGCAAATTATTACATGGTCCTTCAACATAGAAAAATCTGTCTAAATGTAATATAAACATAGAAAGTGATTATATAAAAGGCAAAATAATTTACTACATTTTTTTCAGATTGTAAAACTCTCAGATATTTGTAATATTTTAAAATGAGTCATTAGTAAGGGCTGAACTAGTAAAAGAAGGTGTCAAAATCAGCTCTAGGTATAATATTATTCTGAAGCTCAGTGGGAGCAAAGAATAAGGCTAGTGTATAGCTGGGGTCCTTTGGAATAAAAAGACTGAGGTTCAAGTTCTGAAGAATAGTAGGAGTCACTGTCTTTGTCATCATCAATGTTAATGAGAGACTGCAAATGCTGTACAGCAGTGATTTTCTTTTTTTTTCTTTTTTTCTTTTTACTTTACAATAATGTATTGATTTTGCCATACATCAACATGAATCTGCCATGAGTGTACATAATAAGTTCCCACTCCTGAACCCCCCTCCCTCCTCCCTCCCCATACCATCCCTCTGGGTCATCCCAGTGCACCAGCCCCAAGCATCCTGTATCCTGCATAGAACCTAGACTGGTGATCGTTTCTTATATGATATTATACATGTTTCAATGCCATTCTTCCAAATCATCCCACCCTCTCCCTCTCCCACAGAGTCAAAAAGTCCGTTCTATACATCTATGTCTCTTTTGCTGTCTCACATAGAGGGTTATCATTACCATCTTTTTAAATTCCATATATATGTGTTAGTATACTGTATTGGTGTTTTTCTTTCTGGCTTACTTCACTGTCTAATCGGCTCCAGTTTCATCCACCTCATTAGAACTGATTCAAATGTATTCTTTTAATGGTTGAGTAATACTCTATTGTGTATATGTACCACAGCTTTCTTTTCCATTCATCTGCTGATGGACATCTAGATTGTTTCCATGTCCTGGCTATTATAAACAGTGCTGCAATGAACATTGGGGTACACTATGCCCAGCAGTGGGATTGCTGGGTCATAAGCAGTTCTATTTGCAGTTTTTTAAGGAATCTCCACACTGTTCTCCATAGTGGCTGTACTAGTTTACATTCCCACCAACAGTGTAAGAGGATTCACTTTTCTCCACACCCTCTCCAGCATTTATTGCTTGTAGGCTTTTGGATCGCAGACGTTCTGACTGGTGTGAAATGGTACCTCATTGTGGTCTTGATTTGCATTTCTCTGATAATGAGTGATGTTGAGCATCTTTTATGTGTTTGTTAGCCATCCATATGTCTTCTTTGGAGAAATGTCTATTTAGTTCTTTGGCCCATTTTTTTATTGGGTTGTTTATTTTTCTGGAATTGAGCTGCATGAGTTGCTTGTATATTTTTGAGATTAGTTGTTTGTCAGTTGCTTCATTTGCTATTATTTTCTCCCATCCCAAAGGCTGTCTTTTCACCTTGCTTATAGTTTCTTTTGTTGTGCAGAAGCTTTTAAGTTTAATTAGGTTCCATTTATTCATTTTTGCTTTTATTTCCAATATTCTGGGAGGTGGGTCATAGAGGATCTTGCTGTGATTTTCAATTGGAAATAATTTGCCTCCAGCCTTGGTGCCATTTGGCAATAATGGGAGACATATTTGGTTGTCATAACTGGGGTAGGAGCTACTTGAATTTCGTGGGTGGAGATCAGGGATAATGCTAAACATACTACAGTACATAAGTCATAAACAGAGAACCATCTGACCTAAAATGTCAGCAATGTCAAAGTTTAAAAACTTCGCTCTAAAGGAATAAACTGGACCATATAGTTCATGTAGGAAAATGTTAGAGATGAAAGATGGCTGGAGAAGGTGATATTTTAAGAGGCTATAAGGGAAAAATATTAAATCCTACAGTTAGATACTCCAGTTTCCATGGTAAAAACCAGATTGTTGATCTAAAATATATTATATTGAAAAATATTTTTTCTAACTTACATTTTTAAGATGCTTTACAGGAATATATAAATTAAGTCATATTTAGCTTTATATTTTGTTTCCAATAATAAAGCATGAAAATCAAATCTGTGTTTAAGACTTTGGAACAAAGTCACAGATAGAATGTGCTCTTGTGTGTTACCTAAGATAATGGTTTGTTGATATGATTAAATCTTATAAAGATGCGAATTATTCACAATAATCTGTTAATTCAATAAATTTTAGGCAAGAAAATTAGACATACACGGAATAATAATTTTGGATATTAGAAGATTCATCTATAATGTTTATGATTTAGATTGAAAGAAAAAAGTCATTTGAATTTTTAAAAGTAATATGAGCCATTGGAAGGACTGATGCTGAAGCAGAAGCTCCAATACTTGGCCACCTAATGCAAAGAGCTGACTCACTGGCAAAGACCCTGTTGCTGGGAAAAATTGAGAGCAAGAGGCGAAGGGAGCAACATAGGATGAGAGAGTTGGATGGTATCACCGACTCACTGGATGTGAGTTTGAGCAAATTCCAGGAGATGGTGAAGGACAGGGACGCCTGGCGTGCTGCAGTCCGTGGGGTTGAAAAGAGTTGGACATGACTGAGCAACTAAACAACAATGAGCCAATCAAACATGAAGGGTCAATATTGTTGCTCTTACTGTTGAAGTTAAAGTTTGTTTTAAGGCCCAGCTTGGGTCAGAGATTGGGGCTTCCCTGGTGGCTCAGATGGTAAAGAATCTGCCTATAATTCAGGAAACTCAGGTTTCATCCCTGGGTCAGGAAGATTTCCTGGAGAAGGGAATGGCAACCCACTCTGGTATTCCTGCCACTCTAACATTCTTGCCTAAAGAATTCCATGGCCATGGGGTTGCAGTCAGACGTAACTAACACTTTCACTTTGGGGGAATCAGAGAGTAGATACTGCATTGTATTTGAATTAAAACCTAGTCTTTATGCTGGATAAAAAAGTTCAAAACAGTCTCCTTTTTCCCCCCTTTTGCCTAAAGAAAAGTGAAAGTGTTAGTTGTTCTGTTTTGTCTGACTCTCTGTCCTTCGAATTCCCCAGGCAAGAATACTGGAGTGGGTAGCCATTCTCTTCTCCAGGGGATCTTCCCTACCCAGGGATCAAACCCAGGGCTCCCATATGACTGGCAAATTCTTTACCATCTGAGCCACCTAAGGGCTCCTTTTGTCTGTCGGAGAAAGCAATGGCACCCCGCTCCAGTACTCTTGCCTGGAAAATCCCATGGATGGAGGAGCCTGGTAGGCTGCAGTCCATGGGGTCACTAAGAATCGGATACGACTGAGCGACTTCACTTTCACTTTTCACTTTCACGAATTGGAGAAGGAAATGGCAACCCACTCCAGTGTTCTTGCCTGGAGAATCCCAGGGATGGGGAGCCTGGTGGGCTGCCGTCTATGGGGTTGCACAGAGTCTGACACGAGTGATTTAGCCTAAGCATATTTTGTCTGTTGTAGAGTGGAAATGCAGTTTCAGTGTTCCAAAATGACCAGGAGATGGCAGCATTTCAGAATATTCCACACTACTCCCTTCACAGGGCACACTCACACCATCAATTATTCCTAAACCCCAGCCCCCATGCCTTCCAATCACAAAGGTGATTGGATATCTAAGTGAAGCATACAATTCTTTTATAATGTTCAGCCTACTTGAGCATCATAGTTCCATTGCCCTGGCCTCACTGTTTCTAGAACTCAGTCACCTTGTAAGAATTCACTGCTTGATCAGCTCACTCCTAAGGGACAAATAACTTCATGTGACCAGCTACACTGTAGCTGACAAATTGACTAGGCTTGGTCCTGCAAGAGGACATTCAAATAGGGAAACCAAGGCAACAGCCTTGTCATATAGAGCATAAGGTTTAAACAGTGATTCACATTAGGAACTATGGGGAGCAGAATTAGAAGGGCAGACAGTTCAATTCTAGATTCCAGTCCATGGAGGATGGGATGCCTAGTCTATGCCTGCCTCACTGTGAATGAGCTTGTGAACTGGTGGTGCTGATTCTGCAGATTTCAACCACCAGATACTGTGGTTAAGCAGCTGCCATCTAGTCGCTAAGTTGTGTCCAGATTTTTGGAACCTCACAGATTGTAGACCTCCAGGCTCCTCTGTCTATGGGATTTCCCAGGCATGAATACTGGAGTGGGTTGCCATTTCCTTCTCCAGGAGATGTTCCTAACCCAGGAATCAAACCCTCATATCCTGCATTGACAAGAAGATTCTTTACCTATGAGCCACTAGGAAAGCCTGTGGTTAAGCAGAGCTCAGACTAGTGAAAAATATTCTAAGCAGACTCTCTAATCAAGCATGTATCACCCAATAGATGTGTTCAATATCACTGAGATTCAGAGTGAGGCAGGACTCGGTACCAAAGTAAAACAAGATTATGCAAGACTCAACTTTTCTAAGCATAAGCCTGCATTATGCTGGCCCTACCTCTCTGATCCTGTCTACACCCTTGCACCCTATATTACCTAGGTTTCCAGACTGACTTTTTGTCCCTGGAACATAATGTCTCCAAGGGCCACCCAATAGTCACCGCTCTCTTGTCCCAGCCACATAGGTCTCTATTTGCCTGAAAAAGCCGAAGTCTAGGCTTTTCCTGTTCTCTCTCCAGCACATTAGCAGCAGGGCTGCATTGCACAACAGAAAGCCCAGGTGGGAAGGCAGATGCCACTGCGGTGAACTCTTACAGTGACTCAGAAAGCCCTGGCTTCCCAGCTCATTCTAATTGTTTGCAGTGCACAGTCCATGAGATGGAAACAATGAAGACAGTGTGCCAGAGTTTCCGGGAGCATTTAGAAGAAATTGAGCAGCACCTCAGAGCACAACAGGCACTCCTTTCCAGGGACATGACAGAGGAGGAAAGGTAATTATCTAAGAGAACCATAAAAGTAAGTACCAGCCCACATACCTGGAGCAAGGAAAGGTAATCAGGGCAGGACAGATGTGCAGCAGGGAGCAGGGCTAATGAGAAATTGGCCAGTTTTTCCTTGCTTTCCTGTTTCAGGTCTTACTTTCTCAGTGGGAGTCTGTGAGAGCCATTTACTGGATAGCAACACTTACTTTGCAAGGCCAGGGCTCCTTGAGGTCAGAAAACAGGCAGCCGCTGGAAAGAGGGCGCTAGCCAGCAGGGTATCTTTAATCATCGTGAATGGAGCTCTCACAAATGCAATATTGGCAGTTGTTACAATTTTGAAAATCTGCACTACTTTCACATAGATGAAAAGTATATGTCCCAAAAGTAGATTAGGCATTGCCTGGGGCTGGGGATAGGAATAGGGATTAACTTATAGTGGGGCATGAGGCTTCTTACTGGTGAAATGGAAGTGTTCCACAATTGAATGATGGTGATAGTTACACACTTGGCAGATTTACTAGAAATCATTGAATTATTTTCTTAAAATAAGTAAACTTTATGGTACGTAGACCAGGCGTCACTAGCGGTAAAGAATCCACCTGCCAATGCGAGACACATAAGAGATGCAGAATCAGTCCCTGATCTGTAAGATCCCCTGGAGGAGGGCATGGCAACCCACTCCAGTATTTTTGCCTGGAAAATCCCATGGACAAAGGAGCCTGGAGGGCTACAGACCATAGGGCCACAAAGAGTCAGACACGACTGAAGCAACTTAGCACACACATATATGGTACATTAATTATTCTGCAAAGAGTTGTTTAAAAAAGAAAGAAAATTTGCCCTAACAATAAACCCGCAACTGAGACAAATAAAGATGGTGACTCTCTCTTTTAAGATATGTCAAAGGTTTGACCTACATTTTGAGAGGGACCATGGAAAACTGTACTTGGAGGTGATTGTGAAATCTGGTTATTTTCTATTGTTTACCCACAGGGAGGAGGCTGAGCAATTGCAGACATTACGGGAAGCCCTGCGGCAGGAGATGGAGGAGCTAGAGTTTCAACTGGGAGACCGGGCCCAGCAAATCCGAGAAGGGATGCTATTGGTACAGGCCAAGGGGTGTGGGGTTTACTAGATCCCACCCACTGTAGCAGGGGTAAATTAAATGATAAACCTGATTGTGCAGCCATTCCAGACTCTAAGATTAGATGCCAACACCTTGATTTTAAGTACAAAGAAATTGAAGCCCAGAGAAGCACGTTGCCTTGCTCAGGGCCACACAGCTGGCTGGTGGTGATTCAGAACCAGAACTCAGGTCAGCCAGCCTCCATGCCAATCTTTTCCTCTGCCCTGTAAGCAATATATAAGTATTACCGGCCCATTTCCCAAATGAGAATAGGAAACCGCTTTTGACCTCGTGTGTCATTGCTGAAATCTGTTGCCATCACACCAAACCCACCCTAGAGAATTCACCAAACGTCAATGCCTTTCCCACCAATCTGAGTTAGCTACTTCATGTAAATATGGGAAGTGGTCCACACATTTTATTCTTGTTTTCTTTTTAGCAGCTTGAGCTTCTCACAGGGGAACCACCTGAAAAGGACACAAATCTACATCAATATAACTGGACAGGAGAAAAGAGTGGCCGGACCCCAGGTGCTAAGATCCACTCTGCCATGCATCCTGGGGCTGCCCTTGCTCCTGGTGATGGCCAGCAGCCTCCCTGCTCAGGGACCCATTTAGCTGCCTTTACTCCACCCATCTTGGGGTGCAGTACCAGGATGTCTCCTCCATCGTGGGCAGAATTAGATCCAGGCCCTCCATCAAATTGTCCTGTTGGAGAAGGGGATACAGATGTCTTCCTCTAAGTCGGAGCAGGTTTGATGACCTTCCTACTAAATGTAAAAGCACAGGCTAGCCAGAGCAAGCATATCTAAATTTTCCCTAAGGAGAAATAACCTGTCAACCCTTCATCAGCCACTGTTTTTTGAATATTCTACTCTATGGTTAAACCTGGGAGGGATATGTTAATATTCATTTGATATAGGATAAGTGAGCACCTACTATGTGCCTGGCATGGAGTGCAGAAACCTAGATATAGCTATAGATATACCTCAAGGTGCATGGGGTGTCCAGTCTTTGCCCTGATGAAACTTAGAGTATGCTGGGGGAAACAGAAAGTAAACATATACATAGGTATGAATTTGAAAACTGTGAACGTGCTTTGAAGGAAATATACAGGGTTTCATGAAAGAGAGTGTACCAGGGAGTCTGAGTTAACCTCAGCATATCAGGAGGGTCTGCTTGAACAAGTGACAACAGAAAGAGGAAAGAAGATCCAGGTCTCAGAGGTACCAGTTTAGTCGCTCAGTCGTGTCTGACTCTTTGCAACCCCATGAATCACAGCACACCAGGCCTCCCTGTTCATCACCATCTCTCGGAGTTCACTCAGACTCATGTCCATCGAGTCCGTGATACCATCTGGCCATCTCATCCTCGGTCGTCCCCTTCTCCTCCTGTCCCCAATCTCCCCCAGCATCAGAGTCTTTTCCAATGAGTCAACTCTTCGCATGAGGTGGCCAAAGTACTGGAGTTTCAGCTTTAGCATCATTCCTTCCAAAGAAATCATAGAATTCCTTCCAAAGAAATCCTTCAGAATGGATTGGTTGGATCTCCTTGCAGTCCAAGGGACTCTCAAGAGTCTTCTCCAACACTACAGTTCAAAAGCATCAATTCTTCGGCGCTCAGCCTTCTTCACAGTCCAACTCTCACATCCATACATGACCACTGGAAAAACCATACCCTTGACTAGACAGACCTTAGTCAGCAAAGTAATGTCTCTGCTTTTGAATATACTATCTAGGTTGGTCATAACTTTTCTTCCAAGGAGTAAACGTCTTCTAATTTCATGGCTGCAGTCACCATCTGCAGTGATTTTGGAGCCCCAAAAAATAAAGTCTGACATTGTTTCCACTGTTTCCCCATGTATTTCCCATGAAGTGATGGGACCGGATGCCATGATCTTCGTTTTCTGAATGTTGAGCTTTAAGCCAACTTTTTCACTCTCCCCTTTCACCTTCATCAAGAGGCCCTTTAGCTCCTCTTCACTTTCTGCCATAAGAGTGGTGTCATCTGCATATATGAGGTTATTGATATTTCTCCTGGCAATCTTGTTTCCAGCTTGTGCTTCTTCCAGCCCAGCGTTTCTCATGATGTACTCTGCATATAAGTTGAATAAGCAGGGTGACAATATACAGCCTTGACCAGCTCCTTTTCCTACTTGGAACCAGTCTGCTGTTCCATGTCCAGTTCTAACTGTTGCTTTCTGACTTGCATACAGATTTCTCAAGCAGCAGGTCAGATGGACTGGTATTCCCATCTTTTTCAGAATTTTCCACAGTTTCTTGTGATCCACACAGTCAAAGACTTTGGCATAGTCAATAAAGCAGAAATAGATGTTTTTTCTGGAACTCTCTTGCTTTTTCCATGATCCAGAGGATGTTGGCAAAACATTACCCAGTTGTGCATGTGACTGGTGATAGAAGCAAGATCCGATGCTGTAAAGAGCAATATTGCATAGGATCCTGGAATGTCAGGTCCATGAATCAAGGCAAATTAGAAGTGGTCAAACAAGAGATGGCAAGGGTGAATGTCGACATTCTAGGAATCAGCGAACTAAAATGGACTGGAATGGTGAATTTAACTCAGATGACCATTATATCTACTACTGTAAGGAGGAATCCCTCAGAAGAAATGGAGTAGCCATCATGGTCAACAAAAGAGTCCAAAATGCAGTACTTGGATGCAATCTCAAAAACGACAGAATGATCTGTTTGTTTCCAAAGCAAACCATTCAATATCACAGTTATCCAAGTCTATGCCCCAACCAGTAATGCTGAAGAAGCTGAAGTTGAACGGTTTTATGAAGACCTGTAAGACCTTTTAGAACTAACACCCAAAAAAGATGTCCTTTTCATTATAGGGGACTGGAATGCAAAAGTATGAAGTCAAGAAACCCCTGGAGTAACAGGCAAATTTGGCCTTGGAATGTGGAATGAAGCAGGGCAAAGACTAATAGAGTTTTGCCAAGAAAATGCACTGGTCATAGCAAACATCCTCTTCCAACAACACAAGAGAAGACTCTACACATGGACATCACCAGATGGTCAACACGAAAATCAGATTGATTATATTCTTTGCAGCCAAAGATGGAGAAGCTCTATACAGTCAACAAAAACAAGACCAGGAGCTGACTGTGGCTCAGATCATGAACTCCTCACTACCAAATTCAGACTTAAATTGAAGAAAGTAGGGAAAACCACTAGACCATTCAAGTATGACCTAAATCAAATCCCTCAGAGGTACCAGACTGTCCTAAAGCCTTGAGTCAGTGAGCAAGCCAGACTTACTGAGGAGGCTCCCACCAGGTGCCAGGGCCTCCTCTTGTGCTGGAGACAGAGCTGTGAACAAGAAACAATTTCTACTCACAAAGAATTGGAGGAGGAGTGAGAGGCAGCATCCACAGCAACAAACAAGTAAATAAGATGGTGTCAGGTCTGCGCCATGGTGAAGACTCTGTGATGATATTGGAGAAGATGATGTGAGATGAATAATGTGCCTTGTACACCAGAGCAGTCAGCCTGGCTAAGGGGAAGCTATATGGGCGAGGCCTGAACGGTGAGGATGAGGAAGCCATGTGAAATCCTGGGGAAAGAATGTTTAAAGCAGAAGAAATGGAAAGTGTAAAGGCTCCGAGACACAAACCACCTTCATTGTTGAGTGAAAGAGTGACAGGGGAGTGGAGGGAGGGGGGAAGTCTGAGAGGTGGCCTTCAGGATGACTGTAGGCTGGTGTCTGAGAGCCTGACTTTTTCCAAGTGTGATGGAAGGCCATGGTGGGTTTTAAGAAGGATTTTCGTATGATCTGACTTACATTTACCGTTCACCCTAACAGCATTGTGGAGAAGGCACCATTGGAGACTCACCACTGGGCAGGGTTCCCAGTTAGAATAGAGCTCCCAGTTAGAAGACAGCTGGTGTCGCGCCCAAAGGGGAGAAGCAAAGCTGTCACGTTGCTTCCATCCAGCTGGGGAGGCTGGTGAGCCCCCCAGCCCCTGCCACCCCAGGGAAAGGCAGGGAGCTGAGCAGAGGGGCTGAGGGCTCTGGCAGTCTCTAATGTGGCTGGACATTCCAAGGAGGGGAAATGCGTGAAGAATGGGGCCACCAGCAAACACTCCATGGAAAAGCAGCCCCTTGAGGGAAGTTCATAATTCATATAAGATGGGCAGATGCAAGGACTCTAAGAAGTTATTTCACTGGAAAATATCTATTACTAGACCCTAACACATAGCCCATTTCCATTCTTCATTCCCCTGTGCTTTGAAAACCCTTTGGCTTTAATGAAGCCCTTCTACCCTTCTGGCCACCCTGCAGTTTCCTCTGTTGACTATACTTCCTCAGAGTGTGGACATCCCCCTTCCATCCTCAATTGTCTTCTTTGTCTCTCTCCATACTTCGTCTCTCTCAATATTACACACTCACTCTAGAGACCCAGTCCCCAGCTCTCTCCAGAACTCCTCTCCAGCATTGTCTACTCTCTACAAGATGGTTTCATCTGGAAGAACTGTCTCCTTGTCTCACTCAGTATCAATCTTTTGTTTCTGTGTGATACACAGCACCCCATGCCAAGAGCTTATTTGACAATCTCTTATTCTCAAAAGCAGCCCGCAGCAAAACTGCTCATTAGACATGGAAAAATATCTTTTCTGAGAATCTATATTAAAGCTAAAAAGTTCTATTTTGGAGTTTGGAGTATTGACAAAGCTCAGATGTATTTTTGACCTGAGTTGTTTCCACATGAAACAGGTGGAAATGATATTTGACGGTTGTGAGTCTGTACAATCAAACTGCATAAAAGGGACCAACCCTGTAAGTTGCCATATAAAAATAGAAGTCTCTTACCTGTGATGAGACAGACTTCCCCTCTTTGGAGCCTCTCAGTGCTAAGGGAAGCATTCCCCATGTGAATGAGAAGGAGGCTAAGATATGGAGAGAATGATCTATACAGGTACACACCGAGTCCAGCACTATATTACTAATGAGAAGCACCTGCACGCTGGGATTCAGGGTTCAAGCTCTAAATTTAAATCGAGAAGCTTAAATCCAGCTCCACTATCAATGTTGGATAAACTGCTTACCCCCAGTGCTTTCATCTGTACATTAGAGTTAATGCACATTTAGTCCTTTAGAGCAAGCCTGCAACATCGTCCCCATATGATTCCATACAGAGTACAGCTCAGTATGATTACTATGCTGCTGATGATGAGAAAAAGAGTAGAGGCAGTTTTTGAATATCTGCTTGCATGCACAGTACTGGGCTAAGCACTTTATATGCATTATCATCTATCTTATCACCTAGAGGCAAGAATTAATCACACACACACACACACACACACACACACACATACTCAAAAAAACTATGAATTGTCTAAGTTCTGACAACTAGTAAGGAATTGAGTTGACTCTCTGATTCCCTTCTTGCCAGTGGTTCACCATTATGACTCTACCAAGCCATAGCACTTGTGTGGAGTCTACAGGTGCATCCACATCAACCAAGTAGCCCTGCTTCTGTCTGTGATATTTATTTAGCTTTAGCAGAGATTTTCCTTTAAAAACAAAATCTCCTTCTGTATAAAAGTTTGAAAACACAGCACTATGTTAATGGATATGACTCTTGTAGTCAAACACAGGTTCTGAGTTGCTTTCTTACAAAGTGATGACTTCCTCCACAAAGACTTGTTGGGAACCTACCATCCTGGCAACTCTTAGCTTACTCTGACTTGTCCCATTGCCAAGAATAATGGCGAGAGTTCTTTGTAGTACCTGAATGATTTTCTGGGAAATCTCATTGTTCTGCCTTCAAGTTCCAAGATCCTTCATTCTCTTTTCTATGAAGTTAAATCTATCCAAGTTGACTTTATTCAGGGAAATCCAGGCCACATATTTGAAATCAGAAATCATTGCAGTAAATATTTGTACAAAGTTAAAACGTAGAAAATCTTTTAATTATAAAACACAACTCAGGGTTGGAATAATTCCATTTCAATAAAAAAAGAAGAAAAAAAACACACTGCCTGATTATTTTCAAATTTAGAAATTGGCAAGGGAACAATTTAACTTCTTTTATATGGAAGGACAGGAGTCCTTTCATGTATTAATTTTCTTCCATCTAGATTCCATTTCAATATTTGAAGCCAAAGATCTAAATAGAGAAAACTGAGTTAGAAACAATAATTGGAAAACCAGGTCACATATTTTCCTTTGTTTTGTTATGCATGAGTGAAGACCCAGGTTGCACAATGAAGACAAAACATTGAAGGTTGCTCTGAACCTCAGCACATGCATATGCTATGTAGATTTGTATAAGGAAATCTTCCTTTCAGTCCACAGAAAAGCATGCTCACAAAATTCCATTAGATTTTGCTTAACAGATATTCTTTAATATGTGCATTTTTGTCTGCAGGGCCAAGAGTTACCTTATCTTCAAAAATAATTTTGCTAAAATGGAAAAAATAAAATCAGAAGACTTTCTAATGACTTGAAAACCTAGTCGACCTATTTCTTTGTTGAGAAACGATTTCTGATGTATAATCAGTTCAGTTCAGTTGCTCGGTCGTATCCGACTCTTTGCGACCCCATGAATCACAGCATGCCAGGCCTCCCTGTCCATCACCAACTCCCCGGAGTTCACTCAGACTCACGTCCACTGAGTCAGTGATACCATCCAGCCATCTCATCTTCTGTTGTCCCCTTCTCCTCCTGCCCCCAATCCCTCCCAGCATCAGAGTCTTTTCCAATGAATCAGCTCTTCACATGAGGTGTCCAAAGTACTGGAGTTTCAGCTTCAGCATCATTTCCTCCAAAGAAGAAGCACAAGCTGGAATCAAGATTGCCAGGAGAAATATCAATAACCTCAGATATGCAGATGACACCTCCTTATGGCAGAAAGTGAAGAGGAACTAAAAGGCCTCTTGATGAAAGTGAAAGTGGAGAGTGAAAAAGTTGGCTTAAAGCTCAACATTCAGAAAACAAAGATCATAGCATCTGGTCCCATCACTTCATGGGAAATAGATGGGGAAACAGTGGAAACAGTGTCAGACTTTATTTTGGGGGCTCCAAAATCACTGCAGATGGTTAGTGCAGCCATGAAATTAAAAGATGCTTATCCTTGAAAGGAAAGTTATGACCAACCTAGACAGCATATTCAAAAGCAGAGACATTACTTTGCCAACAAACGTCCATTTAGTCAAGGCTATGGTTTTTCCAGTGGTCATGTATGGATGTAAGAGTTGGACTGTGAAGAAAGCTGAGTGCCAAAGAATTGATGCTTTTGAACTGTGGTATTGGAGAAGACTCCTGAGAGTCCCTTGGATAGCAAGGAGATCCAACCAGTCCATTCTGATGTATAATACAGGTCATAAAATAGGATATTTGTACAGAGACTAAAGGGTAAAAATTTTCTGTGTGGAAGGAGAGAAGTTTTGAAATGTTTTATTGTAAATTGATGTGTTGCATTTCTAATTTCAGATTTTAATGCAAATAGCAAAGAACAGTCACAATTTGCAAAGATTATAGGTTATTTGAAATGATGTCAAATTGTCTTGCAAATGAAAGAAGATGAACAGAACCCAAAATATTGGTAGCGTTTTTCTTTAACCCAAAACTCAGGCTCTACTAGTCTAATTTTCCAACGTTAACGGACCAGTAGTTTAGTATGAGATGCTCCCTTTTAAGTCAACCGAATTTTGTAAAGAAAGAAACTTGCATGTCAAGAATGATTTCTTATCATTAGAATCAGTTTTAAGACTTTTCTCTTTTGAGTGCTTTAAGAGCTCAGTGCTATCCTATGCTGGTAACCCTCTAGCCCTCAGGCCAGTCCCTCTCTATTCATTCACCAGGAGAATGAAAGTAAAAGAAATGCATTTACTTCCTAAATGCACCCACAATTTCTTCATCATCATCCCCATTATCATTCAATAATTGCTTATTTGCTAACGGCAATGTACCAGAGCCACAGGACATCTCTAATTTTCTGTTTTAAAGCAAATATTTCAGGGTATTTAAAAGTATATAATTTCTAACACTTAATATAATAGGTATAATAAGTCTTTACCCATAGGAAAAAAAAAGTTAAATGTTTGTAGTTTGGACTGTCTATATTCTTCTATGGAGATGGGTGGGCATTTGTCAAATATATTTCTCTGTTGCATTTTTTATAAATAAAATAAAATTTACTTTTTTATTATCTATTGACACAGTTTTCTTGAACCGTTGAAAACTGTTAAATCTCATGAACTTCCCATTGCTTTGATGAGTATATAACCCTGATGCATTACAGAGGAAAAGTTCCCTGCCCTGTTCAACTCTCATTCTTGCCCAGTTTTTCATTTATCTATTCTTTACAGTCTCAACCTCCGGCGATCCCTTTACCGCTTCTTCCATCCATAGTGGAGGCTCCAAGTGGTAGCGTAGGATATTTGTCTGACACTTGATCACTTATGTGTATGCTCTTATATTTTCTTAACTCTCTACTATCTGTTTAATCTGAATGACTGTAGAGCAATGGATCAGACATTTGCCTTCTGAAAACTCTTAATTAAAATAAGCATGCTCTTTGAAATTTAGAAAGGTGATGGTTTTCCTTTCTTGTGGTTGAGTGGTCTGCTTTCTGAAAAACTGTAGCTTTCAAGAATATTTCATGCTTCCTTTTGTAAAACATTCAAGTCACTTAAAACTACAGTAAGAACTTCTCACCCAATCTTACTCACTCTTGTATCTTTCACATCTGATAACAGTGTCTTGCTCATAGTCACTTCTTTACAAATTCTTCTTGACCTAAATTAAGGAGAACTGCTTTGCTTTGTATAAAACAAGGTTTAGGGATTTCCCTTCATTTATGCTCAAGGTGAGACTTACTTATACATGTATTTATGTAAAGTCATAGGCCACGACATCATGTAACACTCTCTTTATAAGGACACACATTATAGACTGAATTGTGTCCCCCAGAATTCATTATCTTAGAGCCTTAACCCCCAAAGTGACTGTATTTGGAGATGGGGGTGTTAAGAAGGTAATTAAGGTTAAAAGTAATGGTCCCATAAGGGTGGAACCCAATCCATGTGCTCATGGAAAAGGCCATATGAAAACGCAGAGAAAAAGGAAGCCATTTACAAGTCAGGAAGAGAGTTCTCACCAGAAACCAACCCTGACAACACTGGGAGCTTGGACTTCTAGTCTTCAGAACTCAGAAAAAAATAAATAAAATGTCTGTTGTTTAAGCCACCCAATATTTTGTTATGGAAGCCCAAGCAGACTAGTACAGATTTTGGTGCCGGGAAGTGGGGTGCTGCTGTAGCAAATAAAATGTGGGAGTGACACTGGAACTGAGTGGTGAGCAGAGGCTGGAAGAGTTTTGAGGTACACGTTTTCTTCAAAGCAACCTTTCTCGTTTTTGCAATATGGATAGACTGAGACTTTCCCAAAGTTTTATGTCTGATTCCTTTTTGCTTAACAGTCCTGTCGATTTATCTCCTTCCTCTTGTGTTTTATTACAAGCAGTAAGAAGAAAGCAGGATGTACCTTCAACACTTGGTTTAGAAACCTCAGCTAAATATCCAATTTCATTGCTCGGATGTTCTACTTTGCACAAAACGCAAGAACTCAATTTAGCCAAGTTCTTTGCCATTTTATAATGAGGGTCAAATTTTCTCCAGTTTCTAATAGCATACTCCTCATTTCTGTCTGAGGCCTGAGACCCCACCAGAATTGTTTTAATGTTCATACTTCTACCAGCAGTCTGCTCATGATGATGATGATATATATATATATATATATGTATGTATATATATGTATATGTGTGCTCAGTCACTTTAGTCGTGTCCGACTCTCTACGACCCCATGGACCATGGCCCACCAGGCTCTTCCGTCCACGGGATTCTTCAGGCAAGAATACTGAAGTGGGTTGCCATTTCCCTTCTCCAGTGATAAAGTATGAAGTGAGTGAAGTGAAGTCACTCAGTCATGTCTGACTCTGCAACCCCATGGACTGCAGCCCACCAGGCTCCCCTGTCCATGGGATTTTCCAGGCAAGAGCACTGGAGTGGGTTGCCTTCTCCAGATATGTGTGTGTGTGTGTGTGTGTGTGTGTGTGTGTGTGTGCATATTCTCTAAGACAATAGAAGCTTTCTCTCCAGCTCTCCTCTTTTCTTCCCAAGCCCTCACCAGAATTGCCTTTAATGTGTATCTACCAACAGTCCCTTCAAGGAAACATAAGCTTTTTCTCCCATGCTCCTAAAAAGAACTATGCTGCTCAAAGTCATGCTCCCTTTCTCAGGGCAACCTGCATCTGATGACTGGTTGATATGAAGGAATGGAAGCCAAGACCCCTCACCTCAACTTGGGACAACTCTCAGGAATCACTCTGGCTTCGCAGCTCACCTTGGAGTTGCTTGAGACTTTTGTTGTAACTACAGCCCAAGTCTTTCCTTTGTCCAGTCCTGCTTTCTTATCTCACAGATGTTAATTACAAGAGTGTGGTAAGTCCCTTCAGTTGTGTCCGACTCTTTGCAACTCTATGGACTATAGCCGGCTGGCTTCTCTGTCCATGGGATTCTCCAGGCAAGAATACTGGAATGGGTTGCCATGCCCTCCTCCAGAGATCCCCCAACCCAGGGATCAAACCTGCGTCTCTTACAGCTCCTGCATTGGCAGGCGGGTTGTTTACCACTAGTGCTACCAGGAAACCCAATTACAAGAGTACTCTTAATAAATTCTAAATCTCCATTTCAGAGCCTGCTTCCTTGGAAACCTAATCTGTGAAGCCGTTTTAGTTTGAGTTTTCTCAGAATTAGGTCCTGAAACAAGGATACAAGTTCAAATAGTTTGTTTGAGAAGTCATCCCTAAAAACATTACTAAGGCAAGTAGGGGTGTAGGAGGGGCAATGAATGAAAATCAATAATGGATGCATTGTCAAGCAAGTTCACTAAGAGTGGGCAAACAGAACTTTATTCCACTGGTGAAATCTGAGACCTCAGTGCTTCAGAGTTACCCTGCTCAAGGGATATGGGAGCTATATAATAGCTAGCTACTTATTCCTCAACTCTCATCAGTCATTGGTTGAAAACTGCCCCTCGTGCATTAATTCCCCAGTATTATCAGATAGCTCTGTATAGAGGAAGAATTAGATCCATCGATCAATGTTCTATATGAACTGGAAGTTGGACATTTTATCAGAGTGAAAAATAAGTGTTGAGAGGTATATATAATATATAACTAAAAATTAAAAGTTACCCCAGTATACCAATAAACCATTGCACACTGTATTCATGTTTCTCCCTGTTGTAGTCGACTGCACAGATTTCTGAACCCTTTGGGATATACCTTTGAATATTCAAATCAAACATAACCTTCTCTCAACAGTATGCCTGGTTCTTTCTTTTTACTTGAATAGAGATTACTACCTCCTCCTTTGTGTCACCAGAGTCCCTTCTATGGACTTCATCCTTAATTCCAATGTTTAAGTGCCATTTAATTGCTCACAGTTCCATCTTTACCTTGGACTTCAGAGTAAGTTTCTTGATGGGAGAGCTGAGCCTTGATCTTCCTGAAATCACTTGTACTGAGCACCATATCTTAAACATAGTAGGAATGTTTGGTGAAAAAAAAATTGAAATACCAGACTAGTTTCAAAACTAAATTCCTGAGTGCTATTTCCACTGGTCGTGAAAATATGCTTTGACAGTATTTTTCTTCCAACATTTAAAAAATGTTATTCCACTGGTGTCCTGTTGTTGTTTTTGTTTTTTGCCTGCATGGTTTCTGATGAGAAAATCTGCCATCGTTTGAGCCACAGATTCTGTTTTTAATGTATTGGTTTTCTATGGCCTTTTCAAGATTTCTTGCTTTGTTTTGGTTTTTACACTTTGGTTAAGATGAGTAAGAGCATGTTTTCTTTGAGTGTATTCTATTTGAAGTTTGCTGAATTTCGTGCATCTGCAAATACATGTCCTTTACCAAATTTGGAAAATTTTCAGACATGATTTCTTTAAATATGTTTGTGCACAAATTTCTTTCGCCTCTTCTTCCAGGGCTATTATCATAATGTATAAGAACTTACGATATTGTCCCACAGGTCTTTGAGAGTCTGTTCATTTTTTATCAAACTTTTTTTCTTCTGTGTTCTCCAGATTGGATCATTTTTATTGATTGACCTTCAAGTTCATTGGCACCCCCTTTTTTTTTTCTCACCTCCATTCTCTTTTTGAAATCCTCTAGTAGACATTCTAGTTCTGTTATTGTATCCATCAATTCAAATGTTTCCCCTGATTCTTTGGCATACCTTCTATTTCTCTGCTGAAAATGTCTATCTTCATTCATTTTGAGAATGTTCACCCTTAATGCATGAAAATCATTATAAGATGTGCTTTTAAATATTGGAGAATTCCTACATCTAGGTCATTTTAGAGTTTGCATTTGTTGATTACTTTTTCCCTTGCAGGTTATTTATATCTTCCTGGTTCTTTGTATGTTGAGTAACTTTGGATTGTATCCTGGACAATTTATTGTTTTGAGACTAACTGTGGGATCTGTTAAAATTTTCTGAGGAGTGTTAATTTTTTTTGTTTTGTGCTTTCTTTAGTAGCTGGTTAACTTAGTTAGGTTCAGATCCCACTCCTGACCTAGTCTCAGGTTGTGGCTCTATTGTCAATTTAGTTTTCATAGTTGTTCTGTACTATGTGGCCTACCTGTATACACATCATCCAGGACCCAGTCCAGGACTGGATGGTGATCTACACTGTAGTTCAGTCTCAAAGGCTTTTCCATGTTGCTTATGATCAAGTTCTACACATGCATGACTCATGATGAGCCCAGTACTTTATTCTCAGATTTAAAGGATTCCTTTCTCCAGCTACCTTGTCTTTGTAAATCCCCCACATTCTCTGACTCCTATTGACTCCTTTGCATGGCTCTGCCTAGAAAACCATGGTTTTAGCATTCATGTAATGTAATGAACTTACTGAAACTGGATTTGTGTGTGTTCTCAGTTGCTAAGTCATATCCCACTCTTTGTGACCCCCCCATGGACTATATCCCGCCAGTCTACTCTGTCCACGGAATTTCCCAGGCAAGCATACTGAGTGGGCTGCCATTTCCTCCTCCAGGGAATCTTCCCAACCCAGGGCTGGAACAAGCGTCTCCCTACGTTACCACTGAGCCACCTGGAAAGCCTGAAACGGAATCTACCTCAGGGCAAAGTAACAAGAGAAAGGAGCTTGCAGAATCCCTGCTGCTGGAGCTGCTGCCCATGATGCCACTCCCTCTGTTGCTGCAATTTCCACTGTCATCGGAATGCCACTTTATCACTGAAGTGGGGCTAAAAGAAGTAAAAGGTCTTTCTTCCCCAGGGTCCCCATTCCCAGCCCTCTGTCCCATGAGAGAGGACTTTTCGTGCAGCTTTTTCTGTTAACACTCGTACAGTCTCAAGATTCAAGGGGTCCCAGAATCTATGCCTGGAAATATGGGAGGAGAGAAGGAGCAGGAAGTCATCTTCATAAGTGTTGCTCTTTAAGGCTTTTGTTCTCCTCCTTAATTAGCTTGCCATTATATACTTTTCAGAGTCCTCAGACAGTTGATTTGTGCATTCTGTCCAGGACTTCTAGCTGTGATCAGTGGGAGAGGGTACATGCATTTATCCCGCGTTATCCAGAACTGAAATTTTTCAACCTAATTGTTTTTGATATTATCTTATTATAGTAAAAAATGCTAACATTTGCTTACCATGTGCAAAATACTGTGCTAAGCCTTTACGTACATGATTTACATATGGAAAAACAACAAACATTTATGATAAACATCACTATCCCCATTTTGAAGATGAGAAAGTAGAGACTTAACAGCGGTTAAGTGAATCCCTCAGTGTCACACAGCTGGAAAAACCGGTATGAGCCTTGACTGGTCTGACTGCAGAGTCACTCTGCAACAGAGTCATGAGTGGGGACAGAGCCGCAGATGCTCTGATTGCATGTGAGGGCCAGGAAGCGGTCTTCTCTGAGACCTATGTTTTTCCTAGCTTTCAGCATTGATTAGGGCAAGCTGAAAGATGTACTTATGCACAAGGCAGGTTGAGATTTAATATTGCTTTGTGTTGGTTATTGGGCAGGTGTTTGTTTAAAGGAAGTGGAAACAGGTGTGTGGGCCCTGATTCAATTACATGATGGAGAGGAACACGCTGATCCATGGCCCTTTTCAAGGAGAGATGCTGATTGTGCTAATTAATCATTTGTCTGTCAGAACAAAATAGAACATAATAGAAAATGATGTTCCAGCTACCATAGATATGGAATACAGACTCACGTGTCTGTCTCTCCAGCAACCAGATGCAACTGTTTATGATGACAGCAATTAAGATGCAGTACCTGAGTCCTCCTACTATGTCTGAGATGATTTGAAGGAAAGGTGTTTAATAAACTCTTGCCAATAACATGGAACATCATCCAACAGGAATTGTCTCTCAAAGGAAATTTTCTCTTCAAAGAGATTAATTGAGTCCTTTTAGATCATGGTGACATCCAAAGGATATGGTTGAATGGGATACTTTTCCATTCTGTGTCTTGAAACACTCAATTTACCTTACCTAACTAAGACTTGTATGCTCATAATGGAGCATAATAATATTTAATTCTCTTCTTGAAATTACCACTTACCACCCAATAATCAGAGTAGTCTTTTAAAAACAAATCAGATACATTGCTTCATTGTGTAATAATTTCCAGTGGCTTTTAATATATTTTTAGTTATATCCCTAACTCCTTACCAAGATCTACAAAACTCTACACAACCCAGACCTACATACCTCTATGACCTCATTTCATACTACTCTCTGCCTCTATCACTGTGATCCAACTTCATGAATCTCTTTGCTAATTCCTGAACACACCAAGGTCATTCTCCTTTCAAGGGTATTTCCTTGCTGTTCCCTCTTTGCATTTGCTAGTTCGCTTTCCCCAAATATTCATAAGGCTGGCACCTTCTCCTTTAAATCTCTGTTCAAATGCAAGCTCTTCAGAAAGTCTTCTCATGACAACTCTATCCAAAAGAGCTTCTTCCTATACTCATCTCTGTATATTCTCTATGCACTTACCTTTGTTTTCCTCTTGGCATTTTGTTATCTGGATTTTTATCTGGATGTTTATTTATGTAGTGGCTATTTCTCTTATTAGAATGTAGCTTTGTGAGGAAGAGACTTGTCTGGTATCTTTCCATGTCCTATCTCCAGACCTAACACACTTTCTGGCAAGTTATCAGTTCATAAAATCATTTTATGAGTGAACAGACAAGAGAATTAATTAGATAATTAGCTAAATCAATATACCAACACTAATAAACATTAAATAAACAAAGATGAGATGTAATCTAATCCATCAAGAAATTTTTGATTTGGGGAGGAAAACACATACAACTAATAACCTGTCTATGTTATTTATTTATATACTTTTCAAAATTCCCTGTGAACATCAGGGTTTCTAGGCCTGGGATCATCATTTGTACCAGACATCAGGGAAACTGAGGAAAAAATATCAGGACAACATAGCAAGTCTTTAATAAAATTAATGCAACACTGTTAATGTAACAGTGTTCTTCCTCTTATTTCAGGGCTATATCTCCTTTTAAATTAGAGGAATTGCCTCTTGGTATGGACAAGCACAAATCTGACTCCAAATTATATCATCCACCTCAAGGATTCTCCTCCAATCCAGGGCCCTGCTTGCTTCACCAGCACATGGAATTCATTACCTTATTGTAAAGCTACTTCCTCCCAAGCGCCTGCTTTGAATCAGAATTTAGTATGGACAGTTTTCCTTTGCTTTTGAACCCCATGCTTATATAAGATTTTCAGATTATGGTAAATCATCTAGGTCAGTGATTTTCATATCTGAAGTCCTATTAAAATCTAGAATTTTCAAAAAGTTGCCTTTGCCTACAGAAAGGGCTAAGTTGGGACTATTCCGGTGAGGGAAATGTTCTATACCTCATAGTGATGGACTATGACCAAACGTATTTGTGAAAATTCAGAGAATTGCACACCACACAAAGATGAATTTACTGTATATAAATTATATCTTAACAAGCTTCCACTAAAAAGCAATCAGTGTTATTCAAAAGGGCTTCCCAGGAGGCACTAGTGGTAAAGAACCCACCTGCAGTGCAGGAGACATAACGAGATGCGGGTTCAATCCTTGAGTCTGAAAGATCCCCTGGAGGAGGGCCTGGCAACCACTCCAGTATTCTTGCCTGGAGAATCCCATGGACAGAGGAGCCCGGCAGGCTGTAGCCCATAGGGTCACAAAGAGTCGGACACGACTAAAGCAACTTAGCACACATGCCTGCAGTGTCTTTCTAAAGAACCAAATCAGGTCTGTATGCCAAACTTGATTTTCTCCTAGTGCAATCAAATATATCCATATAAACTAGTCTTAAGTTAGTGTGTGAACTATGTAATTTTCCAAATGATTATAGAAAAAGACATAATCCATTCAAATACATGAAAATGTGTTGAACTCATTAAAGAGGGAACTAGTAAGATGCCAGAGTTTATTTAAACAATAACATGAGAAATGTTTATGTAATGAGTGTATGACAAATGCTTGATAAAAATTTTACTGTAAATAAATGTCTTACAGAGCAATAAATCCTATTTTGCAGGGGGGGTGATTTTGCATATTGGATAAATATTATTTGCAATTGTTATTGAATATAAAATCATTTGTATTTTATTATATTTTGACAAACACATCTAACTGTAGGGAGTCCTTAAATCTCAGTGGCCCTAATTAAAGTCCAACAAGTGTTCTTCTGCTTAAGAGTCAGATAATCTTCATGAGGGTTGAGTGAGCAGCACCCTAGCATGACAAAGAAGGTCCTAAAAACTACAAACAAGGCTCACCCTATCCAGCTGTTTTGAGCTTCCCAGGTGACACAGTGGTAAGGAATTCACCTGCCAATACAGGAGACTCAAGAGGTAAGGGTTCGATCCCTGGGTCAGGAAGAGCCCTTGGAGTAGGAAATGGGAACTCAGTCCAGTATTCTTGCCTGGAAAATGCCAGGGACAGAGAAGCCAGGCAGGCTACAGTCTATGGGGTCACAAAAGAGTCAGACATGACTGATCCCACTTGCACTTATCCACGGGTTTATTTTTTTCCCCTGACCTTCAGGTTTTTGTCCCTAGATACAGTAGTGGAGGTGGTAGGCAAGGATTCTCATCTGAGCCTGCTCTCATTTACCTGAATCCTCCACAGAGGCAAGTTGTTTGTCGGATTTTTTTACTTCACCTGCTCACTCACTGTGGGATAGCTGATTTCTTTACATCAAATGAAAGGGCTTCTTGAGTGGGAGTATGTGCCATTTAGAATAGACAGTGAACAGGCAAACAAATAAACAGAAACAATGAAATTTCATATAATAAGTATCGTTATGAAATCAATAAATCAAACAACATGAAAATGAAGTACTGATATATGATGTAACAAGGATAAACCTCAAAAACATCACACTAAGTGTTAGTCACTCAGTCATGTTCGACTCTTTGTGACCCCATGGACTATAGTCCACCAGGCTCCTCTGTCCATGGAATTCTCCAGGCAAGAATACTGGAGTGGGTTGCTATTTCCTTCTCCATGGGATCTTTCTGACCCAGGGATTGAGCCCGGGTCTCCCTCATTGCAAGCAGACTCTTTACCAACTGAGTCACCAGGGAAGACCCTAAGTGAAAGAAGCCAGACACAAAAGACTATATATTTTATCCTGTATTTTATTCCCGTGCATATAAATTGTCCAGAATTATTGAATCGAGAGACACAGAAAGTAGATTAGTGGTTGTCTAGAGCTGGAGAATGAGGTGTGGAAATGAAAGTGGCTGCTAATGGATATAAGATTTCTTTTGGGGGTGATGAAAATATTCTGAAATTAGATTATGTATGCATGCATGCTCAGCCACTCAGTTGTGTCTGACTCTTTGTGTGCCCATGGACTGTAGCCCGCCAGGCACCTCTGTCCACTTTCCAGGCAAGAATACTGGAGTGGGTTGCCATTTCCTACTCCAGGGGATCTTTCCCACCCTGGAATTGAAACCCACATCTCCTGCATTGCAGGGGGATTCTTTATCCCTGTGCCACCTGGAAAGCCCTCAGATTATGGTGAACAATTCTATAAATATATTCAATGCCATTAAATTTTTCACCTGAAATGTACATGAATTATATCTCAATGAAGTGGTAAAAAATAGCAAAGCAAAATCAGTAAAAGCAAAGCAATCATAAAACACTTGAGGCAATGTTTCCAAGGAGGTAACAGCAAGAACACCACCTGAGCTGGGGATGAATTTGCCCTATATAAGGAACAGAGAGTAAGGCTGGAGCAGTCGAAGAGGGAGAAGTAAGTAGGGAACAGGTCATAAGGGTCTCAAGCCATGGTAGGATCTTTTGAGTTTAATTTCGAGTGAATGAGAAGCCATCGAAGGATTTGAAATAGGATAGTGACCAAATGTAATACACACTAAGACGATGAGTCTATCTTGTCAGTTATTGACTCATGGGGAATGAAAGGAAGCAGACAGAACTGCCAGGGCCTATTATAGTAGTTTGGGCAACACTCAGAAAAGTCATAGATTCCTTCCCTTTCCTTCCTTTCAGTTCCCTTCCCTTCCTTTCTTTTCTCTGCTCTTTATCATAAACAAACAGCAAGGTGACTTTATATTTAGCAGAACAATTCTCATGAGTTGTCCCAGAAAAGGACTGCTTAGCCAGAATATTTGACCCACTGTTAACCTTTAGTACTTCAAAAATTATACATCACTCCACAAGAGAATAATCTATTTATAATGAAAAGTGTAAACTCTTATATAATTAATTCTCATTAAGAAGTTATTATCCCAATTTAGTATCAAAACCTACCTTTCACTCCAAATAGCATTGTCAAAGTAAAACATAGGTCACTTAATTTGTCCATGACAACTCTTTCCACACCAATTTTCTAGCTTACAGCAGCTAAATGATTTTCCTGCATCACAAACAAACTGCAGGCTTCAGTGCTATGTTTGGCAAAGGAACAATAAGGCATCTGTAGAAAAACAGTGTTTGCTTTTGACTCCTCTTCTTGCCTAAGGGGTTATTTCCATGGTGCAAGCTCAAGTGGGTGGCAAAGAATAGGCAGGCTTTGTGAGACCATTACTCACGTAATGAGATCTGAGGTCTGCTATTCAACACAATTTTCAATGGGCACTTTCCCCAGGGCTAAATTGCAGCCTACAGATGTTTTGATTAGCAAATATAATTTAAAAATAAAAGCGTACAAAATGCCTCCAGCCCCCATCCTTTCAAATTCGTTCATTTTTCTCCTAGAAGAGGTTTGCTCAGCAGTGTACTGTGCTCAATCTTGGAATGTGTCACTCTCCTCTGGGACTCCTCCAGCCCTCCTCCCATCTCGTGACAGGTCCCAGGGTATCTCTTCACTTGACCCAGTTATTTCTATGTCAGGAGCCAATCCACCTTGAAAGTAAGAGTGATCCGATACCTTGTGTTTCAGCCAGCTCCAAGCATTCATATACTACATGCCCACTTCTCCATAAAACTGAGCTACACCCATGCACTGGTGATCTTATCAGTCATTTCAGAGCTTGTTTATCAATTCTAAACCTGCCCCTGCTTCAGTGCAGTTTTCTTCCCGCTTTTCTTCTTCATAATACTGCACATCCTCCTGTGAAATTTGTTTTGCTCCTAATCTCTCTAACTGGCAACTCTTATCTCATAATAGCATAGATTCTAGGAAAGTCAAATTATGCTTTAAAGTAGACTGGCAGGTAACTTTAGAACTTCAGGTTCAAGCCCTGCCTATAGCTGCTATGGGATTATCCAACCACCTGTGTTACAAAGTCTCATTGTCCCTCACTGGTCACTTATTGCCCTGTTTCATAGGGATAGCCTCACATGTCTTCTGGATCTCTAATGGTCAGCTAACTGCCATGCATTCCCCACTCTACACCTCTACCCTCATCTCCGGACTGAGGCACACTGGAATGTCTGACTCTCCTCAACATCATATCCAGGCTGTGGGGAACCCTGGAAGCCTGTCTCAGACCCTCTCTCCACCAAGATCCACCATGCCGGCACTTCTGATGTGCCCACACCATATAGCCACATGGTAGACGCAGCGGTGCTCAACCAGAAGATCACATAGGAAGCGTGATATAAATCCTCTGAGCTCTGGGATTCCCATACGACTGTCAGGGAATCCCAGAGATCTCACAGGGCTCTAGTAGCACAGCAGAAACAGGACACAAACCCCACTGAATCTGAAATTATTTTTCCCCTTTTATCTCTTTCCTAGCTTCTCCTACTCCTGATTCTGCAAGGGCTTTTGTGCTTGTGTGGCAAGAATGTTCCTTTTATCATAACTTACATTATTTCATGGTCCAAAGATTGGTTCTTGATTTGTGGAGCAAAAAAAAAAAAAAACTGTTTTGGAATTTTCTAGAAAATATCTTCTTTCTTTCCTAAAGCCCTGTTTTTATTATTTTTATCTTGATAGGGATGTTACAGTGCTCAAAGCTGAGCTATGACTTCTACGTTCTAAACACTATCAGTTCTCCCCTCTCCTGGGGCAAGAATCCTCAAAGTCAGGACCAAGTGTTTATGTAAAAAATATATATATATATATATATGTGGCAAGGGGGCAGGAGGTAAACTTTACCAAGAAGGGAAATACATTAAATGAGCTTTCAAAAAATTACACAAATGCAGACATGAACATCATTTTGTGACTGCATCAGTCATTATAATTGTTTTCCAATACTGGTAATTTCCCATGTTGACACATAGATAGCTTCTCATGTTTCCTTCTTATTAACAATGAAAAGATATCTTTGAACACAGGCCAGATAGTTTTGGTAGATTAAATGAATAAAAGTGGGATATCCGGACCAAAATGTGAACATTTTTAAAGCTTTAGATACATATTACCAAACTATCTCCATTTCAAAATAAACTCACCAGCCATGACCTTTATTACATACTCTTCATAAATCATTATCATTCAACTCCACCAATCTGATAAATGAGTTTGGTTTGCATTATCTGAATATTGGTGAGATCAAACATATTTACATGCATTTCTGACTCATTTTTTCCTTTATTCTCATTTTTCATTTCAATTGCTTATTCATATTCTTAGCACATGTTTTGGAATGTGGAAATAAGTGGAGATCACGCAAATGAGAACAAGCAGAGACTATTCATTTCAGAGCTTCCTATAATGATGGAGTCGACCAGCAGCAGTGTTTGGCAGTGGCTCTAGGGCAAGCAGGGGAGTGGGAACGCTTTGTAGTGAAATGAGCAGAGGCCCTGAGAACACTGTGATTGAAAGTTGTTGGCGTGGGGAAGCTGGAAATGAGCTAACTGGATAGGATCTAGTTTGGGGAGCATAGTTAATTTTTCTGGTTGGTCCTAAATTGGAACTGGGGTAAAAATTAAGGATGATGGCAGTAATTATCAACTTAGGGCCATTTGGGGCTGATTATTGCAGGAACTGTGAGTCAGAATTCCTTTTTTTTCTCTCATATGTTGTTGGTTTGTATATTCAGTCTTTAGGGGGGGGGAAATATCTGTTTCTCTTTGATATGTAAGAGTTCTTTATAGGATAAGGAGATTCAATCTTTGACATAAATGTTACACATCAATCATGAGTTTTGAATTTAAGTCTGTCTATATTATATCAATTTTTAAATTTTATATAAATTATTACTTTTCATAACCTGTTTTAGTTAGCTAGGAAGATTCTTCACATCAGATATTATACAATATTCACTGACATGTTCTTTTAATATTTGTACTATCTTTTTAAACTTTTAATGTATTTGGAATTTATATTGGTATAAGGTTGGTGGTAGAAAACTAATTTTTCTCCAAATTGATACGTAGTTGCCTCAATGTCACTTATTAATAAATTCATTTGGTGCCCATCAATAGATTCCCATCAATAGTTTTGGTTTTGATTAAATTATAGGATCAGCCTGTGAATTTTTAATTAAATCTAAGTTTCTGAAGTGCCTCACAGAGCTTTAAATGGCAAGAGTCTAATATGGGGGGAAGGGCAGGGAATAAACACCACTGTGGGCAATTTACAAGAAAATCCAGAACTAATTGTTGTAGGAGTGTGGGTCTCATTCACAAGAGCTGTGTTCATGGATTTTTTTCCTTTAAACATAAAATGAAATGTACCAATCTTAAATATATCATTCAACAGCTTTTGACAAATGGGTACACCTGTACAACTCAAGATACTATCAAAATAGCGAACATCACATCACTTCAGAGTTTCCTCATGTTCTTCACCAGTCAGCCCTGCCCCGCCCTGCAGAGGCCAACCCTGCTCTGATTTTCCCCATCATTCAACAGTTTTTCCTGTTATCCTCTGCAACATACTTTAAATACATCAAAAATTAAAAGATAGAGGAATGAGTAGATGGATAGCTATACAATAAGCAAATATAGTAAAGTGTTAATGATTAAAACTGGGTTGTAGTTATACATTTATTCCCTGTAAAATACTTGCAACATTTTATGTTTGGACATTTACATAATAAAATGGTAGGGGGGAAAGGCAAAAACTCAAGATCTGAAACACTTCTGCAGAAGATCAAGATCAAGGAGTACTGATAAATATCCAGAAAAATATAAAGAAATATTAATCAATACAATGTGGTATTGCTGCTGGGGCTGCTGCTAAGTCGCTTCAGTCGTGTCTGACTCTGCGCGACCCCGTAGACGGCAGCCCACCGGGCTCCCCCATCCCTGGGATTCTCCAGGCAGGAACACTGGAGTGGGTTGCCATTTCCTTCTCCAGTGCATGAAAGGGAAAGTGAAAGTGAAGTCGCTCAGTCGTGTCCAACTCTTAGCGACCCCATGGACTGCAGTCTGCCAGGCTCCTCCGTCCATGGGATTTTCCAGGCAAGAGTACTGGAGTGGGGTGCCATTGCCTTCTCCACAGAGACATAAAAATTAACCAACAACAGAATAGAGAACTCCAGACAAGCTCATAAGTAGGCAGAAACTTTACTCATGGAAACAGCATCTTGGATTGGTGGAGGAAGAGCAACCTTTTCAAGAAATAGCACTTGGACAGTCAGTTATCCATGTGGGAAAATAAAACAAGATTCTTTCCTGACAGTATAATACCAAATGGATAAAGGACTTAAATGGGAACGCAAAGCTGTAATGGTTTTAGAGGAGGTGTTAGATGCAGTTGCCTGATGCTCAGCAACCATTCCTACTTTCTTCTGATGTATAGCCCTGCACTGCAGAAATGTTAAAAAAAAAAAAAGACATCTCTTAAACTCCCAGTAGCTAAGACCCAGGATGCAAATTAGGTCTCATCAAATAGGTGTGCTCACATGAGATTTAGAAGGTGGCAATGAGGCCAAGGCCACCCACTTGCTGCTTTAGGCTGTTTTCTGCTCAAGCAAGATCATGGCAAAGGGAGCAGGCCTCCTGCCCACCTGGTGGAGGGCCAATTGCAATGGCAGTGGTATCTGGGCTCTGTCCCAGCCTTCAGTCACCAGTTTCAGAGCTGTTGAGATGTGGTTGATTGGTGGCCATGACAGCTATGTGATTATGACCTCTTCCTCCTACATCATGGATTTCATTTTGATCCCGGATCTAGATTTTATTAGAACTCCCTCTTTTAAACACCTCTCTGTTAAAATATTTGTATTATTGTTGCCTGTATTCAACCCTAGCTGACACATAATACAATATTAGAAAATACCCTATTGCCTTTTTTTTTTTTTGGTGGCAAAGTATTTCTTAAAGATGTACTAAACAAGCCATAAATCAAAGTATTGCACTGGCCAAAAGTTCATTTTATTTTTCCATAAAATGCTATGGAAAGACCTGAACAACCTTTTGACCAGTCCAATAATTCATGTTTAATTTCTGTTCAACAAAAGACACCATAAGTAGAGAGAAATATTCACAACAGAGTTGACAGTATTTGCTACACATATTCTTGGTACAGATTATAATCAAAAATGGATTTTTAACTAATATGAATCAATAATAGGAAGAGGGTTAAAATGCAGAAATAAGAGGAAAGTCTAATTAGTATCATGTACAGATTTGAGAGTTGGACTATAAAGCAGGCTGAGCACCCAAGAATTGATGCTTTCAAATTGTGGTGCTGGAGAAGACTCTTGAGAGTCCCTTGGACAGCAAGGAGATCAAACCAGTCAATCCTAAAGGAAATCAACTCTGAATCTTCACTGGAAGGACTAATGCTGAAGCTAAAGCACCAATACTTTGGCCATTTGATGTGAAGAGTCAACTCATTGGAAAAGATGCTGGGAAAGATTGAGGGTAAGAGGAAAAGGGGGTGACAGAGGATGAGATGGCTGGATGACATCACCAACTCAATGGAGATGAGTTTGAGCAAACTCTGGGAGATGGTGAAGGACAGGGAAGCCTGGCAGGCTGCAGTTCATGGGGTTGCAAATAGCCAGACACAACTTAGTGACTGAATAACAACAAAACACATAAACTATGTTGAACCCCACTGGGAATCAACAAAATCCAAATTAGAACCACAAGATAAAATCTCATCAGACTGGTAAACATTTAAAAAGTGAATAATACAAAATTTTATTGTTCAGTCAGTAACTCGTGTCCAACTCTTTGCAACCCCATAGACTGCAGCACGCCATGCTCCTTGTCCTCCACTATCTCCTCTAGTTTGCTCAGATTCATGTCCACTGAGTCAGATTCTGTCTAACCATCTCATCCTCTACTGCCCCCTTCTCCTTTTGCCTTCAATCTTTCCTAGCAAGGGTCTTTTCCAGTGAGTCGGCTCTTCATGTCAAGTAGCCAAAGTATTGAAGCTTTAGCTTCAGCATATTAGGATACGGAAAAAACAGAATTCTAAAATGCCCCTAATAAGAATATATTTTGCTGCAGCCACTTTGGAAAAGAGTCTGGATTACCTACAATAATTCAACATGGGCACACTGTTGTCCCAGCATCCCATCCAGTTATCACATGCTTTAGTTCTCAATTGCAAAATGATTTTTTGTGTCACCCTAGTTTTGCATGACTCCCCAGGTGGCACAGTGATAAAGAACGTGCCTGCCAATGCAGGAGATGCAAGAGATGTGGGTTTGATCCTTGGGTCAGGAAGATCTCCTGGAGTAGGAAATGGCAACCCACTTCACTATTCTTGCCTGGAGAATTCTATGGACAGAGGAGCCTGATGAGCTACAGTCCATGGGGTCACAAAGAGTCAGATGTGACTCAGTGACTAAACAACAACAACAACAAATTTTGCACAACTCTCTATATAAATTTGGACACAAACTAAAATGAATAATTTTGCAGAAAAATGTAGATGCAAAATTAATCACAGCAGAGACAGAAAATCTAAACAGGACAACTACTGTAGAAGATAAAGAAAAAAAAAAAAAGAAGATAAAGAGAAAATAGTTTTATGGATTCCCAACAAAATAAGCACCAGGACCAGAAAGTTTCAGCAAAATTCTACCAAACTTTCTACAGATAAAATAATACAAGTATAATTTAAACTACTCCAGAGCACAGTAAAAAGAAAGAAAAAACCTTCCAAATTCAGTTTGTAAAAAGAGTAGAGTGTGCATGCTGAGTCATATCTGATTCTTTACGATCCCATGAACTGTAGCCTGCCAGACTCCTCTGTCCATGGGATTTTCCCGCCAAGCATATTGGAGTGGGTTGCCACTTTTTTCCTTCAGGGGATCTTCCTGACCCAGGGATCAAACCCATGTTTCTTGAGCTTCCTGCATTGGTAGACAGATTCTTTACCACTGAGCCATCTAGGAAGTGTACACTGACACCAAAATTTGAAAAAGATTAACACCAAAAAGAAAACTAGAAAACTATACAACCATTCTCACTTATGAATATCAATGCAAAAATCTTAATCTATTAGCAAATAGAATTTGATGGCACAATGAAAAATCAAATATACTGAATGCCCCCAGGCACATGCTGGTACTGCTGCTAAGTCGCTTCAGTCGTGTCTGACTCTGTACGACCCCATAGACGGCAGCCCACCAGGCTCCCCCGTCCCTGGGATTTTCCAGGCAAGAACACTGGAGTGGGCTGCCATTTCCTTCTCCAATGCATGAAAGGAAAAATGAAAGTGAAGTTGCTCAGTCGTGTCTCTTCGCGACCCCATGGACTCTTTGCGACCCCATGGACTTCAGCCTACCAGGCTCCTTCGTCCATGGGATTTTCCAGGCAATAGTACTGGAGTGGGGTGCCATTGCCCAGGAATATAACACTTGTTAATTATTAGAAAGGCTTTAAAATTAAGCCAGCATACTAATAAAAATAAGGAGAAAGTGTATATTTTTACCTCCATAGATGCACATGGGATATTTGATAAAATTCAGAACCCATCATATTAAAAATACTCAATAATAAAAGAATTAATGATACTTTCTTTTTTTTTATAGAGCACATAGTAGTTTATTTATTTTATTTTTTTGTTTCATCCAAAGTATTTTTCTTTTTAAAAAATTTTTTATTTTTACTTTATTTTGCTTTACAGTGCTGTATTGGTTTTGCCATACATTGACATGAATCAACCACGGGTGTACATGAGTTCCCAATCCTGAACCCCTTCCCACCTCTCACCCCATATCATCTCTCTGGATCATCCCTGTGCACCAGCCCCAAGCATCCTGTATCCTGTATTGATACTTTGTTAATAATGTAGCCCAAGTTAGTATAGTACCGTGTGTGTGTGTGTGTGTGTGTGTGTGTGTGTGTGTGTGTGCATGCTCAGTTGTGTCTGACTTTTGCAACCTCATGGACTGTAGCCCCTCAGTCTCCTCTGTCCGTGGAATAGAGGCAAGAATACTGGAATGGGTTGCCATCTCATACTCCAGGGCATCTTCCCGACATAGGAATAGAACTCCATGTCCCTTTCATCTCTTGCATCGACAGGCAGATTCTTTACCACTGTGCCACCTGGAAAGCCACATACATATTTAGAAAACTTCTAGACTTTTCTTCTAGTCAGGAACAAGAATGCCCACTGTCTCCTCAACTATTCAGCACTGTTATCACACTGTATCAGCCAATGCTATTCATAAAGAGAAAACAGAGACACGTCAACTGAAAGGAAAGAGGTGGAACTAGCTCTGCTTACAGATGAAATAATCATGTATCTGAGAAATTCAAAGAATCATGGGAAAACCGCTGAAAACCATAAGAATTTAATAAAATGGCAGATTTTAAAACCAATATGAAAAAATTGTAGCTCTCATATTTATAAAAAAAAACTAGCTAGAAACATAATGAGAGAAAATTCCCTATTTACAATGGCAAAAATAAGATAAAGTCACAAACCTAGGCACAAACTTAATAAGGAATATTCAAAAGCTATATGGAAAAAAACTATAAAACAGTCCTGAAGGAAAAAAATGAGTAAATTTGAAACAAAGTTAGCCAGAAGATCCCCAAAAGCAAAAGCAATGAGAGTAGGGAATAATCTTATTATATATAATAAATCCTCCATAGTTAAATCAGTGTGATACTAGCAATTGAATAGCTGGAACAGACCAATGGAACAGAATAGAAATTGCAGAAATAGAGCCAAATGCAAATAGAAATTTAGAATATGATAAAAGTGACATCTTAAGGATGAAGAGAGGGAGTGAACTTTTAAATAGGTGAGATAACTAGATAATCATGTGGAAAAGATGAAATTGAATCCATTTCTTTCATGATATACCCGTTTCTAAGTGAACTGTATGTTTAAATGTTAGAAAATAAAACCACAAAAATACCAGAAAACATGGACAAATTCCTCTGTAATGGAGAAGTAGAAAAATCTTTTCCATGATATACATTCCAGAGGCAATTGGGGAAAATAATATATTTAATTATATAATTTTTAAAATTTTCTGCATGTCAAAATGAGAAGGAACTGTCTAAATAAATGGCAAGTTTCAGGAAAGTGTGTGCAACTTCTGTCGCAGACAAAGACATAACTCTAACACAGAAGAGCTACCGAGAAAAGGGTCAGAAGTATGAATGGATTATTCACGGAAAAGAAACGCAGTTGGCTCTTTACTGTATGAAAGAATGTTCAACCTCACCTAAATGAAAGAAATCAGAAGTATATTGAGATATCATTTTGGCAAAACCTGTATGTTTGACAACTATTCTGTTATTGGCTATGAGAAAACATTCTCTCAACACTAACAGTGTGAAAAGTACACAATGGCATTTATTTTCACTCTTTAACTATGCCACTTCTAAGAATCTGTTCCCAAATAAGATGTAGAGTATTTACATCAATTTCAGAAAGTTCCCTTGTGCCTACTTTAGTTAACTATCTATGCAAGCAGCTACTCTTCTGATTTCTTTCACCATAAATTGCGTTTTTCTATTCTTGAATTTCATATAATCATGCAATAAGTGTCTGGATTTTTTCATTCAACAAAATGTTTTGAGATTCATTTATGCTGTTGTTGTAATGGTTGTTTACTCCTTTTCATTGTAGTATAGCAGTCCACTATGTAGGATGCTACAATTTTTTTCATCCATTTTCCTATTGATAGACATTAAAGCTGTTTCTAGTTTGAAATTTTTTTCTGTTAGAAAATTCTTGTTTCAGTTTTGTTTTCTAGGTAAATATTTAGAAATGGGATTGTACAAAGGATAGATAGTCATGGAGGTTTTACGTCTTACTGGTTGTTCTCATACATGATTTTCAAAGCTCTACTGACCCTCCAAATACACATTTTTGTCTAAGTTGATCCATCAGGTTTTTATTTGACAAAATTAAACTTGATTTTATCATTTATGGGGATGGGAGAATAAAAATAAAACAAAGGACAAGGGAAGAGAATGAGTATTTATTAGGAACTGCTATGAGCCAAGGTACTGTATCAGATACTTTTATGCTGTCATCTTGCTTAGTACTTATCCCAACTGTATAATATGGGTATTACTATCCCTGTTTATAGGTGGAAAAATGAGGTCTCAAGATTAAACTGCCTGTGGTCACCCAGAGTGTCACTAGCTATGATACAGATTTATGATACACAGTTCTCTATGATTTGAAACCATGAGCTTTCTTTTCCAGTATATTATATGCTTGGGACAAGAATACGTGGGGAACATGGAGGAAATCATTTAGACAGTAGTGTTAACCTAGTAGGAGAGGTGAGATAGGATCAGATCAAGTCAGCCTTGATCCGAGATGAAGATGTTCACAATTGACCTTAAAGGCAATTGGTATCATTTCAACTTCCTGGATAGTGATGAGAATGCAAGAAAAACTCCTTTGGAAGCACTGGCAGAGACAAGGGCTGGTTGACTTAGCCTCCCTATAGTGTGTATGACCAATCCAAACCCAAATGAACATGCAATCTAGTAATAACCATGCCTTGCTTTGCAAGTGCAACTCTGAGGCCGAGCCTGTGACCTCGCCTTCCAACCACACTGCACCCTGGGGCTGCTCCTCTGTCAGCATTCTAGAGCTGCCCGGCCAGGGTGTCCTGGCCAGACAGGAAGCAGGGCCAGAGTTCTGCATAGATAGAGGCCCTTGCCAGAAACTGAGGCCCTGACCTTCTCACTGGCAAAAGGCAAGAGAGTTTCCCACTGGGCTTTATGTGTGTGGTAATATGAGGCGTATAATTTCCTTGAAATCAAGTGCAGAAGTTATAGCTGCCTTTTTCAATACATGCTGGGTTTAAAATTTGCTTTCACATATTCCTAAATGGTGTGTCATTTTTCATGACACTGAAACTAAAGAGGCCAAGTCCTAAAACTTTAAAAGATTTTTTTCCATATCCTAAAAACCTTGCTCAACACTTTCGTAGGCTCACAGAAAGTTAATGAACTTACTTATTAATATTTTTGTAGCACAATTCAAATGTGATAACCTCTCATTTAACTACTTCTTTCTGAGCAACAAAAGCTTTAAACCACATTGCACATACCTTAAAATTCCATGTGCCCTTTGGGAAAATATACGT
The DNA here is from genome assembly GCA_917880005.1 of Nanger dama. Classification (NCBI taxonomy): domain Eukaryota; kingdom Metazoa; phylum Chordata; class Mammalia; order Artiodactyla; family Bovidae; genus Nanger; species Nanger dama. The sequence continues at coordinate 33,148,480 of CAKJTW010000022.1, forward strand.
GCTTGCTCCCTCTGTGTTTAGAAGCCCCATAAACAATGCGTCGTGTTGCACTGCTATTACCATCTGGCAGCTGACATCAATTCCCTCGCTGGTTTCCTCCAACCAGGCAGCCTCATATGAATGCTTGCAGTAATGTTTGAAAGGTTTTGGTGACGCAGTGGGAATTAGGCTCAGTTCCCTCATTGTGTTGCCTCTAGTGGAAATTTCTCAGAATCTGAACAAGGCTCAGATTTGGAAAACTCTAATAGCTTAGCTAAAAGGAAGCAAGCGTGGGAAAGGACTATGAATTCATTCTCCACAGGCATATTCATACTGGAGAGGTAACCAGTGACTAGAGAGCATTTGGGTGCCCATCACGCCCAAGATAATCACGATGGTGTGATCACTCACCTAGAGCCAGACATCCTGGAATGTGAAGTCAAGTGGGCCTTAGAAAGCATCACTACGAACAAAGCTAGTGGAGGTGACGGAATTCCAGTGGAGCTGTTTCAAAACTTGAAAGATGATGTTCTGAAAGTGCTGCACTCAATACGCCAGCAAATGTGGAAAACTCAGCAGTGGCCACAGGACTGGAAAAGGTCAGATTTCATTCCAGTCCCAAAGAAAGACAATGCCAAAGAATGCTCAAACTACTTCACAATTGCACTCATCTCACACGCTAGTAAAGTAATGCTCAAAATTCTCCAAGCCAGGCTTCAGCCTTACGTGAACCGTGAACTCCCTGATGTTCAAGCTGGTATTAGAAAAGGCAGAGGAACCAGAGATCAAATTGCCAACATCCGCTGGATCGTGGAAAAAGCAAGAGAGTTCTAGAAAAATATCTGTTTCTGCTTTATTGACTATGCCAAAGCCTTTGACTGTGTGGATCACAATAAACTGTGGAAAATTCTGAAAGAGATGGGCATACCAGACCACCTGACCTGCCTCTTGAGAAATCTATATGCAGGTCAAGAAGCAACAGTTAGAACTGGACATGGAACAGCAGACTGGTTCCAAATAGGAAAAGGAGTACATCAAGACTGTATATTGTCACCCTGCTTATTCAACTTCTATGCAAAGTACATCATGAGAAACACTGGTCTGGAAGAAGCATAAGCTGGAATCAAGATTGCTAGGAGAAATATCAATAACCTCAGATATGCAGATGACACCACCCTTATGGCAGAAAGTGATGAGGAACTAAAAAGCCTCTTGATGAAAGTGAAAGAGGAGAGTGAAAAAGTTGGCTTAAAGCTCAACATTCAGAAAATGAAGATCATGGCATCTGGTCCCATCACTTCATGGGAAATAGATGGGGAAACAGTGGAAACAGTGTCAGACTTGGTCTTTGGGCTCAAAAATCACTGTAGATGGTGATTGCAGCTATGAAATTAAAAGACACTTACTCCTTGGAAGGAAAGTTAAGACCAACCTAGATAGCACACTGAAAAGCAGAGACATTACTTTGCCAACAAAAGTCCATCTAGTCAAGGCTATGGTTTTTCCAGTGGTCATGTATGGATGTGAGAGTTGGACTATGAAGAAAGCTGAATGCCGAAGAATGGAGAAGACTCTTGAGAGTCCCTTGGACTGCAAGGAGATCCAACCAGTCCATCCTAAAGGAGACCAGTCCTGGGTGTTCATTGGAAGGGCTGATGCTGAAGCTGAAACTCTAATACTTTGGCCACCTGATGTGAAGAGTTGACTCATTGGAAAAGACCCTGATGCTGAGAGGGATTGGGGGCAGGAGGAGAAGGGGACAACAGAGGATGAGATGGTTGAATGGCATCACCGACTCGATGGACATGAGTTTGAGGAAACTCCAGGAGTTGGTGATGGACAGGAGGCCTGGCATCCTGAAATTCATGGGGTTGCAAAGAGTCAGACACGACTGAGTGGCTGAACTGAACTGACTTAAGGACTTAGAGTTGCCTTAGCCAGCATATTTTCAGCGTGTATCTCATCTTTAGTATAGTGAGTTAATCAAGCATCAGAGAAGGTGTGATATAATTAATATTTGAACAGAGCTTTAGATTAGTAACAGAAGAAAAGCTGCCTGGCTCTCTTGCTGTTCTACTGAGTGGTGATCACCATTTTATACAAAGCCAGATGTCCAGCTTTGAGAGCATGTTACTCAAAAAGAATAAAACACTTGGTTTTCACGAGGAAGCAAAGTATGGGTCGTATCTGTCTGCTTCACTGATGCAAGAGAATGAAGCGTGGGGAGACCACCAGTGCAGAGACAACTGGGGAGAGTGTCACATGCATTACAGGCAAGACAGAGAAAAGAACACTGACTGGGGAAGAGAGATGTGGGTTCAAGCCACTCCCTTGCTCCTTAGCAGCTATTCAACATTGACAAGTGACCTAGATCTCTGATAATAACGTTTTAAATCTGTAACATAAAATAACACATACCTAGTGGGTTGTGATGAGAATTCATTGGAATCTAGTTAGACGGAAATGAGAACTTAATAAAAGGCCATAGGGCAGGGTGACAATGTCTGTTTGAGTCAGAAGCGTGCTCAAGAACAATTAGTGTGATTGTGATTCTCTGGGTCAAAATGGCACTTAAGGTCACTGGGACTGTGCCCTCTTTGGTCAGAATGATGCTCAGAACCTCATGGTTCTAGATCTCAACTGGATAAGACAAACCAGAAGAGGCCAGGGCCTGAAGACTAGAGAGAAATGCACATAAGTGGGGTAAAACTTGGAACAGAATCTGCTGCAGAAATGAGAGAAAATCAATGTAGAGATGACGGTGAGATAAAAGATGGGGTGTGCATGGAAAACATGGGTGTATCACAGATCAAATATCCAGTCAGGCCTTGGAAAGCTGCAATGTCAGGCCCTGACAGATGAAGGGCCCATCCTATGAGATATTCAAGCAGCTCAGCTGACTTCCGAGAGTAGGGACGCCACTGTCATTTAAAGGCAAGCCACCCACATTCCTGGGGAGATGTCATCACTGAGGCCAAAACAGCACAATAATTCAAAGTTTCATTTAAAATTTGACAGTTCTTAAAATGATATAACACGGTCTCTCCTGAAAGAGTGTCATTTTTTGTTCTTTTCCAAAGGGTAGGTAAATAGTTGCTGTAGTCTTACAACCTCCAAAATTCGACTGTTCCTGGCTATCTGCCTGAACCATATTTCATGCAAAGGACTTTGAAATTGTAGTGACACTGTATTTTATTCACTATTGTATCTGTTGTACCTAACACTGTGTCAGAAGGAAGGTTCAAAGGAAATTTGAAAACACCTAGAATTAAATGAAAATACAACACATCAAACTCTGTAGCATGCTCTTAAAGCAATTCTGAGAGGGGAACTTATATCATTAATACATTTTAAATGAAGAGAGAAATGAAAAAAATCAATAGCTTAATTTCCTATTCCAAGAAACCAATTAAAAAAAGACAAAATAAACTCAAATCAGGTAGGAAAAGAAAATAATACAGATAAAAGTAGAAATCAATGAAATTGAAATAAGAGAAAAACAGGGGAAAAAGTCAATGAAACAAATAGATTATTCTTTTTTTATGGGATATGCATTTTTATTTTTATTTATTTTTATTTTTTTAATTACAATACTGTATTTGTTTTGCCATACATTGAAACGAATCAGCCATAGGTGAACATAATAGATTATTCTTTGGGGAAAAAAATCAGTAAAATTGATATACCATTAGCAAAACTGACAAAATAGAGAGAAGATCACCAAATCACCAATATCAAGCATGAAACAAGGAATATTACTATGTATCCTGCTGCTGCTTCTGCTGCTGCTAAGTCCCTTCAGTCGTGTTCAACCCAGTGCGACCCCATAGATGGCAGCCCACCAGGCTCCGCCATCCCTGGGGTTCTCCAGGCAAGAACACTGGATGAGTTGCCATTTCTTTCTCCAATGCATGAAAGTGAAAAGTGAAAGTGAAGTCGCTCAGTCGTGTCTGACTTTTTCGCGACCCCATGGACTGCAGCCTACCAGGCTCCTCCATCCATGAGATTTTCCAGGCAAGAATACACCCACTTAAAAGATAACAAGGTAATAACTTTATGCTCAGAACTCAGTAATTTAGAAGAAATGAACCACCAATCCTTAAAATGTGAGGTGAAGTCGCTCAGTCGTGTCCGACTCTTTGCGACCCTGTGGACTGTAACCTACTAGGCTTCTCCGTCCATGGGCTTCTCCAGGCAAGAATACTGGAGTGGATTGCCATTTCCTTCTCCAGGGGAACTTCCCAATGAGGGGTCAAACCCGGGTCTCCTGCATTAGAGGCAGACGCTTTAACCTCTGAGCCACCAAGGAAGCCCCTGGAATCCTTGAAAACCAACTACCAAAATTTAACCCACAGGAAACAAGTCATCTGTATAGACCTAGAACCTGTAAATAAATTGCAACTGTAACTTGAAAGCTCTCAAAATAAATGTCTAGTCCTAGATGATTTCAATGGGAAATCTTTAAATAAGACTCATGAAATTTAAAATTTTGCTCTGTGAAACTTATGTGAAGAAGATAAAAAGATAAACTACATACTACAAAAATATCTTTTCAAACCACATATCCAACAAAAGATTAATAACTGGAATATATAAATAATTCTCTAAACAGTAAACATTGAACAATTAGATAATAAGCAAAAGGCACATGTAGACACTACACTGAAGAGGATCAGTTCAGTTCATTTCAGTTCAGTTGTTCAGTCATGTCCGACTCTTTGCGACCCAATGAATCGCAGCAGGCCAGGCCTCCCTGTCCATCACCATCTCCCGGAGTTCACTCAGACTCATGTCCATTGAGGCCGTGATGCCATCCAGCCATCTCATCCTCTGCTGTCCCCTTCTCCTCCTGCCCCCAGTCCCTCCCAGCATCACAGTCTTTTCCAATGAGTCAACTCTTTACATCAGGTGGCCAAAATACTGGAGTTTCAGCTTTAGCATCAATCCTTCCAAAGAACACCCAGGGCTGATCTCCTTCAGAATGGACTGGCTGGATCTCCTTGCAGTCCAAGGGACTCTCAAGAGTCTTCTCCAACACCACAGTTCAAAAGCATCAATTCTTCGGTGCTCAGCTTTCTTCACAGTCCTACTCTCACATCCATACATGACCACTGGAAAAACCATAGCCTTGACTAGACGGACCTTTGTTGGCAAAATAATGTCTCTGCTTTTCAGTGTGCTATCTAGGTTGGTCTTAACTTTCCTTCCAAGGAGTAAGTGTCTTTTAATTTCATAGCTGCAATCACCATCTACAGTGATTTTGGAGCCCAAAAGATAAAGTCTGACACTGCTTCCACTGTTTCCCATTTATTTCCCATGAAGTGATTGAACCAGATGCCATGATCTTCATTTTCTGAATGTTGAGCTTTAAGCCAACTTTTTCGCTTTCCTCTTTCACTTTCATCAAGAGGCTCTTTAGCTCCTCTTCACTTTCTGCCACAAGGGTGGTGTCATCTGCATATCTGAGGTTATTGATATTTCTCCTGGCAATCTTGATTCCAGCTTGTGCTTCTTTCAGCCCAGCATTTCTCCTGATGTACTCTGCATAGAAGTTGAATAAGCAGGGTGACAATATACAGTCTTGATGTACTCCGTTTCCTATTTGGAACCAGTCTGTTGTTCCATGTCCAGTTCTAATTGTTGCTTCTTGACCTGCATATAGATTTCTCAAGAGGCAGGTCAGGTGGTCTGGTATTCCCATCTCTTGAAGAATTTTCCACAGTTTATTGTGATCCACACAGTCAAAGGCTTTGGCATAGTCAATAAAGCAGAAACAGATGTTTTTCTGGAACTCTCTTGCTTTTTCCACGATCCAGAAGATGTTGGCAATTTGATCTCTGGTTCCTCTGCCTTTTCTAAAACCAGCTTGAACATCAGGGAGTTCACGGTTCACGTAAGGCTGAAGCCTGGCTTGGAGAATTTTGAGCATTACTTTACTAGCGTGTGAGATGAGTGCGATTGTGCAGTAGTTTGAGCATTCTTTGGCATTGCCTTTCTTTGGGATTGGAATGAAAACTGCTCTTTTCCAGTCCTGTGGCCACTGCTGAGTTTTCCAAATTTGCTGGCATATTGAGTGCAGCACTTTCACAGCATCATCTTTCAGGATTTGAAACAGCTCCACTGGAATTCCGTCACCTCCATTAGCTTTGTTCGTAGTGATGCTTTCTAAGGCCCACTTGACTTCACATTCCAGGATGTCTGGTTCTAGGTGAGTAATCACACCATCGTCATTATCTGGGTCATGAAAATCTTTTTGTACAGTTCTTCTGTGTATTCTTGCCACCTTTTCTTAATATCTTCTGCTTCTGTTAGGTCCAGACCATTTCTGTCCTTTATTGAGCCCATCTTTGCATGAAATGTTCCCTTGGTATCTCTAATTTTCTTGAAGAGATCTCTAGTCTTTCCCATTCTGTTCTTTTCCTCTATTTCTTTGCACTGATCACTGAAGAAGGCTTTCTTATCTCTCCTTGCTATTCTTCAGAACTCTGCATTCAGATGCTTATATCTTTCCTTTTCTCCTTTGCTTTTGCTTCTCTTCTTTTCACAGCTATTTGTAAGGCTTCCTCAGACAGCCAATATCACTGCACACCTATTATAATGGCTAAAATAAAAACTAGTGTCAATGTCAAATGCTAGTGAAGATGCAGAGAAACCAGATTACTCAGACATTGCTAGTGGTAATGTAAACAGATATAACCACTCTAGAAAATGCCTGGTGACTTTTTAGAAAAGTAAACAATGCATTACCTTGTTCCCATGTGTTCACTGAATTGTGTTCTCATCATACTGAAATCTGTTTTGAGAGGTGATTGGAATAAAAGATGTTGCACATTTTAAAAAAATCAGATATTCAATTGCTATACAGAACAATAACTGCACCCCTTTGCTTTAATCCCAGAGAAATGAAAACTTAGGTTCACACAAAAGCGTGTACATAAATGTACATAGCAGTTTTATTTGTAATAAATGGTAACTGAATTCAGCCCAAATAGTCTTCAACAGGTGAATGGTTAAGCAAGCTGGGGTATATACATACCATAGAATATTCTCAGCAATAAAAAAATAACATGAACTGTTGATAACATGAATACTTTCCAGAGAATTATGCCAAGAGGAAAAAACCCAGTACCAAAGGTTATACACTATAGGATTCCATTTGTATAACATTTGGGGAACGACAAAATCACAGAAATGGAGAACAGATTAGTGGCTACCAGAGGGCCAGAGATAATATAATGATAGAACAGAGACCACAGGAGTGGGAAGTAGGGAGAAGGGTGTGGTTATAAAAGAGCAAGAGGGATCTTCCTGGCAGTGGAATTATTCAGTACCTCAACACAGGTGATAAAATTGTATGAAACTTAATATATACACACAGCTGGAGAAATCAGAATAAGGTAGGTGAAGTGTATGGATACCAATATCTGATTGTGATATTGTGATATAGTCTTAGAAAATGTCACATCTGGGGAAACTGAGCACAATATAGAAAGGATCTATCTTTCTATATTATTTCTTATAATTTCATGTGAAGCTATAATTATCTCAAGTGGATCAATAATATTACCTCTAATTTCAATAAGTACTTACTAAGTATTTGGCAATTTCTAGAAAGTTAAATATATTCTATATTTTTATTTCTGATGAGAATAAATGATATCAGTATTTTCTTATAGATTATTTCAAATAGTCCTCCATTATAAAGAGTTAAAGGTGTATTCAAAGCTTCCCATAGACACTACTTACCAGAAGATATTGATCTAAAACCGTAATTCTCCTCTCTGAGGGTTAAAGAGATAATCAAAGTGATCCAGCCAGATCTCGGATTAAACACCAGCCTACAAATATTCAGTGCCCTCTCTCTTTCCCTCTCTTTCTCTTAATTGAAAAGCTGGAGCCCCAACACCCATCAACACAGAGCTGCCTTAGATTGATTTTGGAAGGCAAATATTTCAAGGGCACATTGTATTGGTTATTGACTGAAATAAACTGTCTGAAAATGTCCATCACTGTGACCACTGTTATTCATAAAGATTGAAAATTTGTGATTAAAATAAAAATACATTCATTTAAAGCTATTTACAATTAGGCATTCATCAGGAATGAAGCCAGAAGCCAATTCAGCCACACATCAGAGGGCTCCTGGATCTACAAATCATGTCGCAGATACACTGGCTCCTTGCACTTACGCTGGGAACACTGTAGGCCAAGGGTCCGTGACTTCAACACTGCACATATGTGGCTGTTATTTCGAACTCTCTGAGGTATAGATTTACATTACCATCTGCCATCTCAGTTGCTGTTTACATCTGCCTTAAAGGGGGTTGGGCATAATCAATTAAAGTATGCATAGAAAGCCCTGGGAAAAAAAAAACATCACCACCACCAACCTGAACTTGGGAGAAATACATGTCTATCCAAAGGGGAAATAAAGAATTCATACTCTCTTCTCTATTTGAAAATATTCCCTTTGAACTCCGGAAATTAAGGGACAAAAGACTATTTTAAAATTCCTAACATTGTTCAACTTCACTGAAGGCCCCAGAAATCATCTCAACTTACTCTTTATAGCTAATCTAATGATATATGTGATGGTCAAAATTAAAACTTGCTCTACAATAGACTGTGCTAAAAATTGAAAAGACAAGCTATAGATGGAGAAAACATTTGCAAAAATATATTTCTGATACAGAAGGATTAGTTTTTAAAACATATAAAGAATTTTCAAAGCTCAACAGTAAAAAAAAAAAAAAATCAAATAACCTAATTAGAAATTGGGCGAAAGACAAATTTCACCAAAGAAACATTAAGATAGCAAACAAGCATATGAAAAGAGGTTCAACATCATTACTCATTAGGGGAATGCAAATAAAATGATGAGATAATGTTACACACCTATAAGAATTACTTTTAAAAAATCAAATGCCAAATGCTGACAAGCATGTTGAGGTACTGGATCACTCATAAATGACTGATGGAAACATGAAATGCTGCAGCCACTCTGGAAAACAGTTTGTCCATTTCTCATAAAATGAAACGCACAATTGCCATATAAGTTAGAATTGTACTCTTGGGCTTTGTTTCAGATAAATGAACACTTACCAAAGCCTGTACATCTATGTTCATAATAGATTTATTTTTAATAGCCCAGCATTCCCCTGGAGAAGGGAATGGCAACCCACTCCAGTATTCTTGCCTGGAGAATTCCTGGGACAGAGGAGCCTGGTGAGTTACAGTCCATGGGGTCACAAAGAGTCAGACACAACTAAGCAACTAACACACACACAAACACCAGGTAGAATCCTGATATTCTACAACAGGTGAATACCATGGAACACTACTCAATGGTAAAAAAAGGAATAAATTACTGATGCATGAAATAACTTGGATGAATCCCTAGGAACAATGCTAAGTTAAAAATAAATAAATAACTCAAAAACTTGCATACAGTATGGTTCTAGTTGCATAACATTTTTGAAATGACAGAATAATAGAAAGTAGGCTAATGGTTGCCAGGGATAAGGAGTAGGCTAAGGGCAGGAAGAGTGAGGAAGAGAAGGGGAGGGATGGCTAACATGAAGCAGCCTTAGGATGATGAAATTGTTCTGTATCTCAGCTGTACCCTGGTTGAGGTACTGGATCACTCATAAATGACTGATGGAAACATGAAATGCTGTAGCCACTCTGCAAAACAGTTTATCCATTTCTATTGTACTATAGTTTTGCAAGATACTAACACTGAAGGGAAATTGATAAAAGGTCACAGATATTTCTATATTATTTCTTATGACTGCATGTGAACTTACAATTAACTCCAAAAAAGAGTTTAATTTTTAAATAAGAGTTGAAAAGATAGGAAGAAAGTATAATTTTTCCACTTAGGTTTGGAGATGAAGATAACTGCTAACCCACTGGCCAACAAGGCTCTTGGTAAGCAGATAAAGCAGAGAGTTCAGAACCAAGAATTGCTTTTAGGGACTTCCCCCAGCATCCAGGGGGATCTCCTTTCCTACCCAGGAGCATTACTCTTTGGCAGCCTTCTTCTCTCTCCTAGAGCTTCCAGTAAGGGCCAAGACAAGCTGGATCAAACAGGGAGGCCTACTGTCTACTGACTCATTACCATGGCATGTGAAGAAATTCTCACTCTAGGAGCCAACCTCAGAATGAATTTTATTATGGTTCTCGCTCTGTGACTGGGATGCTGGCAAATATCAAAGAGGCATTGACTAGCTCAATACTGGTAGCTAACAGGTAGATCAGGCCAACAAGGGGCTTCTCAGGACCCCATGCCACATGCATCCTCAGGAAGGAAAGAAAACAACGTGCATGGAAAGCAACCAGACCTCTTCTGTGAGAACCCATTTTTCCGGCCACATTGGTGGTTAGCCTCCTGACTGCCTCAGGGACCTCAAGCCCTTCCAGGCTGTGCTGACCCCTATCTGACCTCCCAGACTGAACCCCTGATCCTTCTGTTCCTCCAACCAGCACAAGACCTTCCTACAGGGAGCTAATGGAAAACATGGACTCTTCCTTTCCATCTGACAGTGCATCACCCCCCAACACACACTGGCTTAAATGCCCTTTGACCCTAAGCCTTCCCTGGAGTGATCATGGATTCCTAACACTAGAACATATGGTTCAGTTCCTTTGAAGGAGCAGATTTGCCCTGCCCTCCACACCCCACCTGTACAGTGAGGGCTGCATTCTTCATTATGTTCTGTTTCTTTCTGAAACACTCTCTTTGGTGAACAGGACTGCAAACTGGTTTAGAGCATCGACTCTAGCATTCAATGCCTAGTTCAAACCCTAGCCTCACCATGTGCTAGCAGTGAGAACATGGGCCCTGGGTTTCGCATCAGTACGATGGGCATGATGACAGCGACTTATCTTGCAAGGATGTTATGAGGGTTAAAGAGTTGATATGCGTAGAGTGCCTGGCAGCAGGAAGCCTTATGTAAAGCAATTGCTACTATTCTTAAGATGCAACAGCAGGTGGTGAGAGTACTCTGAATTTAAATTCAAATGGACCCCAGCGTCCATGGATTTGGGGGCAAGTCACTTAAACTCTCTGTGCCTAAACTTCCCTGTGTGTAAAGTCAGGTCAAAACAGTCTTATGCATAAGGTTGTTATTGTTGTTTTTGCCTCAGTGGTAAAGAACCTGCCTGTCAATACAAAAGACATGGGTTCAATCGCTGGGTCAAGAAGATCCCCTGAAGAAGGAAATGGCAATCCACTCTAGTATTCTTGCCTGGGTAAGCCCATGGACAGAGGAACCTTGCCAGCTACAGTCCATGGGGTCGCAAAGAGTTGGACATGACCGAGCATGCACACGCAGGGTTGTTCTGGGGATTAAAGGACTTAGCTGGTTTGTCTGGACTGCTTGCACACCAGGTCCTCAAAGCACTATTCTGTGCATTGTTTTCGTAATGGACAATTATTACAATTGGGAGCAGTGGCTGTGAGATGAGTCCTCTTTCCCTCTCCATCCCCCTTACCCTGGCGCCTGAGAAACAGAGCATCCCCATGGCAACAGCGGCAGCTGGTCCCTTGATAAGAGGAGCTGGAGACGGCGCAGCAGCCACTGCCACTGAGGAGCCGGCCCAGCTTCAGAGAGGAAGCGCTTCCTTCCCCATTGCTTGCCTTCTCATCTCAGCACCTGCACTGCCTGGTAAGTGCTTCAGGTCTTTACTCTGAGAACATTTACGGCGAGAAAAGCAAGTTTCCAGTAAGTTACTGTTTTGTGGGTGCTAAGACAAAGAAGGCTGCAGCTGATGGTACAGGAGGTGTGAGGGATAAGGGTACTTTCTGGAGCAAAACTAAGCTGGGGCTAGATGGGGACCTGGGAAAGTTAACACTTTCAAATCATTTTTCCAAGAGAAGTGGAGTCCTGAGTTCTATAAAAACCAGAGCCCTCACAAATTAAATTGCAAAGTTTCACAATGAACATAGGTATATCTGTGTATTCACACAACAGTGTGGAGAGGCTTATCTTCCAAAGCTGAGAGTGTCCTAATGAAAAAACCTTTCTATGTCCTACTTTGAGTAACAGTCAGTCCTCGAGGGATACTGCAAATTTAGGTCTTCTAAAGGAACAAATTTGATTTTAAAATGTGGTATTTTTGACCTGAATTCAGCCCTCAGGTTAAAAATAAGTTTGACAAAAGATATGAATTTTTATATAACCAGAGGGTACGTTAATCAGATATCACATTGGGCTGTGGACATAACCTTCTAACTTTTTATTCCGTCTAGTAAATCCAAGCCTGACTAAATACAGGGAAATTCTTAAGAATATCACATGACTTAGCTAAGTGTCAGCTTGCTCCTGAGGATCAGTGTTAGCATGTTCCCAAGGCCTGGAAAAGGGTGTTCTGCAGTTAGTTTTATCTTTCTCGCTCTCTTTTTTTTTGCGCTTTGAAAAATAAAAGTGTATTTTTAATTAATTAATTTTTATTGGAGTATTGTTGGTTTACAATGTCGTGTTAGTTTCTATGGTATAGAGAAATGAGTCAACGATACACATACACGTATCCCTCGCTCTTGGACTTCCGTCCCATTCAGGTCGCCGCAGTACATTAAGTAGAGTTTCCTGTGCCACACAGTATGTTCTACTTGGGATTGTTCTTATCTCATCATAGCCTCAGAAAAGGCCAGAAATGGGACAAGGAAATGGTTCCAGTGGTTCGATTTCGATGTACATGTTGTAATTACAAGAAGCAGACGAAAAGAGCAAAGAAAGCAACTCACATTCTTGAAATGGTAGCATATCCTGGGAGCTTGACACACATTGTATTATTAATACTTTCAATAGCCCTGGAGAAGAGCCACTACCCTGCCCATTTCACAGATGTGGAGACTAAGTTTCCAAGAGGACATATAACTTTCCCAAGTTCACCCAGCTAGAGAGTGAGACCAAGCATTTGTTTCTCCCTCCTAGTACCTGCCAGCGCCAAATGCTTACAGTCAGTGAGGGATTTTCTGTCTATGAATTAAACCACATATTCTAACACCCACCTGAGAATCCACTCATTGTTAAGGCCAAAATACCCAGAGCCTTTTCTGACCTCATACTCAACTGATCTTTTTAGCTAAAGAAATAGCATGACTGTCCTCCTGAAATAGGAGTCAGTTCTGAGCTAGTGGGCTCCCCAGGTGGCTCAGAAGTAACGAATTCACCTGCCAATGCAGGAGATGTGTGTTTGACCCCTGAGTGGGGAAGATCTCCTGGAGAAGGAAATGGCAACCCACTCCAGTATTCTTGCTGGAGAATCCCATGGACAGAGGAATCTGGCAGACTACAGCCCATGAGGTCACAAGAGTCAGACACACCTGAGCGACTCTTCACACACACCTGAGCTAGTGGAGTTAGGGTCCCTGCAGGCATCCCCGGCTTCCGCAGGCGGCTCTGGCATGCCTGTCCTGCAACCGTGCGCCTCCTTCCCTGCACCCTTCCCTAGACCTTTCTGTTTCTGTTCTCAAAAGACAAAGACATCGTTGTCATTAATAACCCCTAGGTATTGACATCAGTTAATGTAGCTCCTCTCAGTTGCATTTGTATTTACAAGTGTGTCTCTGAGAAGAGCAATGTGAGAATTAGCCCGAGGAATTACAACAGTTGAGTGGTCAGGGTCCTGAAAACCTCCTTAAACCCCTGAAATACCATCACCTGGTCTCTTTCACATGCGTCACCAATCCAACCACATTCTCTCAAACAGCAAGGAGAAAGTCAGACAGACCCATGCTTTCTTCTCTAATGGGAAAATCCAAAAATCAAAATTTTTTTGTTGTTAAAGTCAACATAAATTCATTCTGTAGCAAATTCTGACATAAAAGATAAATGATTTTATAGTTGCGCGTGAATGCTCGCATTTTTGCTGCAGAAGTAATGCCTGTGGTTGTGCCACTTCCTGTGACCTCTCTGGACAGGCTACATAATCATACTTTCCTGATTTCCACCACACAGGTAGCCCCAGGCTTTTCAGAAGAAGGTGGGAGGGCTGATATTGACAATCACAGTGGCAGTTAGAGTTGTCACTGTGTGAGTATTAAAATTCAGAGACCACACTGAAACAATAAGTGGAAACAAATGCTGAAGAACTGCAAATCTTTGACTAGAAAACAGTTTATAAAATGCCCTTAAGGCATCTCTTCAGTCCCTAGCACACCATGTGCTTAGGTATGAAAGAAAGAGCTGATGCTTCAGAAAGTTCCCAAATAACAGGGAGCTGCTGAGGGAGATGATGAAAGCTTCCCTGGACAGCGTGACAAAGGCAACGTCCATTTGTTGTGCTTGGTGTGGGGACTGAATTCAAGAAAGGAATGCATGGGCACGGTCAGGAATAGGAAGTAAAAATATTCCATTTCCTAGTTTAAGAATGAGGCCAGCTCCTGAGTTACAGCAGCTCAATTATCTGGAGCACCCGTTCTCACTGAGGGTAGAAAAGCAGAGGGAATAAAGACATGGAGAACATCTATTATGTGCTAAACAGGCACACAAAATGACAAGCCTCAGGAAGGCGATGCTTAACCCCAAATCTCCCTCTCCAGTGTATTTGTTCCTTTCTTTGTGTGAAAGTTTTCTGCCAAAAAGATTGTAGTGACATCATCCATAATAAAAGTAAGCTTCTGATTCCACGGGCAAAACACATCCCTGCCCAGCACGGGGTAGTTTTGTGATGTAAAATCCCAAATGTGAAAAATCATCTCTCAGACTCCTGCAAACAGAGGCTTACCATCATTCTTTCACTCACACTGACTTAAAATAGTGATGTTTTCTCCCGTAGATACTAGGTGCTGTCTTGAGGAACAATCATGTGTCAGTTTTATGACTAATCACCAGGGAGCCTTGCCTTGTCCAGGGACTTCTGAACTTCACACAGTTCACCCCCAAGGGACGCCTCCTCTTTCTCACGTCCTGTACTGTGAGAGCCAGTTTTCTCAGATGAGGGCTGGCCATCCCATGGTTCAACATCCAGATGAAAATGAGTCAACGATTTTTCGAATTTTTCAGTTCCTCAGCAAGTCTTCCTTAGCCAGGTATCTAGGAAGGTATAGCCAATGTTATGTAACAGTGACTGCCATCAGCTCAGTGCCTACAATATTCAAAGCACAGAGCTAGTATAATCGTCACAGTAACTCTACAGGATTGTTGCTGTTAAGTCTATTCTACAGATAAGAAAACTGAGGCTAAGAATGGGAGACAGAGAGGAACATACGTCCCCAGGCGCCAGTCTGTGGGTGCCCCAGTAAGATGCTGACTTTGGCAAATTCTACCACAGAAGCTGCAGCCTGTAGGGAGAAAGGGCAGAAATGATTATATTACACTTGGGCTTTATCTATCCTCATGACATCATGAGGATTTAGTCACTTCATCAAAGTCGTATAGCTTTTAGTTAAAAGACTGAGATTTAACCTAGATCTATTTGGCTTGAAAGCTCAGATTCAAATTAAATGACCAGTTATTGAGCACATAGGAGCAGCCATATGATCCAAGTGAAAAGACCAGCTTACCATAGTTTGGAGAAGGGTGGGTACTCCCACCAGAGAGGACCTAGAGTAGAAGGTAAGGTCTGTGTTCAAGTGATGATTCTGACTCTAAGTGTGTAATTAATTGAGAGTGAGTTTAAGCTCTTTGAGTCTCCATTTCTTTTTCTAGAAAATGAATATTTTAACTAGATCCTGCATGGGGTGACCTTCAGCCCAAAGTCTATGAAAGAGCCCATGAATTTCTGCCCAAAGAGATGAAAGATTGATCTGGGTAGGAGCATGGTCCATGTCTGATGACTCTGCCTCCAGACCTCAGCCCTAAGACCCCTCATCCCGAATGATGGTCCCATAGCTTTCTTCTTCCTGAAAGCAGGTAGGAACCGGCCACCCAAGTTAGCAGTGTACTTCCTAATGGCTCCAGGGAATTGGCAGTCTCCATACAAACACTGAAAACAATGGCCTGAATTGATCTCTGCTGAAGCCACTCAGAGCAGTCAGTCTTCTCAGAATGACACTAAAAGCTGGCTCAAGTAATCTGTTAATGGCTCCATCTGCTCCACAATGATCTCAGCTTGTAGGAGGAGAAGCCCTCTAGCCTCCCAGAGAACACTGGCTTATTTCTCAGAAGACAACTGAGTTGAACTAATTCTATGAGCTTGAAATGTTAACTCAATTGGTGTGTGTATTTTCCACATACCAGTAATCCAAGAATCTCAAGAAAAGAGGACAAACTGGATCATTTAAATAGTATCCTTCTTCAACCGTTATTGCTATGGGAGAACATAAGTAATAAATTATCCCAAAGAAATAGAAGATAGGCAGACTCTGATGAAGATTTCCTATAAATCTCATCTAATGCATTCCTCATTCCGACCTGACATATGTCCATTCAGAATTTCTACTCGTAGACAATGGCTACAACTAATAGCTCTGTAAAGTTCGATGGATTTGCGGTTTAGGAAAGATGGGCAATGGCGGGGGGTGGGGAAAGAGGAAACAGATTTGCTCTAATGTCAGAGATCTCTAGGGAGAAAATAATAAAGATCTGTTTCGAGACCTGGATATTTTCCTCCCAGAATTGTAATATGAATAGGGAAAAAGTCTCAATACTTCATAGTTACAAGCATGTAATGGTAGAAAATCAGAAACCTTGTTCAATGTGGATTCAAAGGAACCACCTTTTCAAGAGTCTTGGGTCACTAGTGGAAGTTTGCAGAAATAGAGATATATCCAAGTGTGGCTATTTAATAACTGTGTGACTGAATAAATTAATTAAAATTTCTGATCCTCAGTTTTCTTACCTGTGAAAAGTGAAAGTGAAGTCGCTCAGTCGTGCCTGACTCTTGCAACCCCATGGATAGTAGCCTGTACCAAGCTCCTCTGTCCATGGGATTTTCAAGGCAAGAGTACTTGAGTGGGTTGCCATTTCCTTCTCCAGGGAATCTTCCCAACCCAGGGATCAAACCCAGATCTCTAACACTGTAGAAAGACGCTTTACCGTCTGAGCCACCAGGGAAGTCTTCCATACCTGTGAAGTAGGCATAATCCTACTTTGCAGAACTCAAAAAAAAAAAAAAAAATTCAGGCAAGATTTAATAAGATTTCCTGTAACTCCCAGTTAACTCATTTCTAATTCACTTTATAAGGGTTCATTCGAAAACCCCCACAGTACTTCTAAAAGATGGCAAATATTGAACATTTGATACATGACAATTACTGACAAATCCATATCTCTGTGTGTGTATGTGGTATATGTGTATGTGTGTGAGATTCATTTATTTTGGCTTAAATATTAAGTTTAGAACTTCTAGTAGCTAAGTAGAAAAAGCAGACTTCAAAATAGGATTGAATTGAGAACATAGCAGTAAATGTTCAATAAATGTACTTATTTAATAAGTGAGTGAATAGGCAGAAGACATACTAACGGTCTTGTTCCTATACTTCTGTGGTGCTGGGGAAGAAATCCACACACCTGCTCTCCTTTGATGATGTCTACTGAGCAAATGCAGCCTCTGGAGCTCTCAGAAGACAGACTGGACAAGCTGGACCCTCGCTGCAGCCACTTAGGTAAATGCCACAGTGTGAATGTCGGGGGTGAAAGTCAGAAAGGGGGCGTCTCTGCCATTCAGTTTCTGGAAACCTGATAGTTTGAGATTTCTGTTGACAGCCAACACCAGATGGACAGGCAAATAGCCCATGGGTCTGTGGGGTCTGTCATGTAAATATTAGCTGAAGCACTGGAGAGAAGCTCATTAGAATTTAAAAAAGAGAGAAGAGGCATTGTCCTCTTTTTCGAGTTTGACAGAGTCCCAGGCAGAGCATTTTGAGGCCATAAATGGAGAGGGGCTGTCTAGCTTGTTTCCAGTATTTCCTGACACACTTACACCCCATGTGCAGTGCCAATAAAATATTTCAAATATCTCTCTTTGCCTATCAAGACAGAATTTTAAATAGCCTTTTTCTGCTTTATTGTCAATCTGTTTCCTTTCCAGAACTGACTTTCTGCATAACCTTTGTAATGAAAATACCAGAAACATTTCTGCCTCTACCCATTTCTAAAAATGAGACACTCAGACTTTTGATGGATGGGCCTTTTGCATATTCATAGCCTTTGTTTATGCCTCGCCTGGTTATGACTCCACACCCCCACCACCTCTCCCTTCTCCCCATTTACTCTCAAGATATGTTGTATTCAGGATTTCTCCAAAAATCAGGGAAATGCATCTGAAGTAAAAGTTAAAATTGAAGAAAATGTCTTGCTCTCTGTACGGTGCCCTGAGTGGCGCCTTGGGGTTGAACGGTGACCCATGACTGGTCCACAGCCAGCCTGTACCTCCAGAGACCCCACAGCTGGGCAGTACCCATTCCGAGCCATTTTCACTCATTCAGCAAAGTTCTACAGTATGTATAATGTGGGGGAGATTAATTGTGCTCTGTGGTAATAAAGTTTTGAAATTACATTTTCAGCCAAGCATTGAAATACATAGTCCCTAGAGCCTGGCTTTAACCCTGTTGCCATAACCTACCAACAGTGGAATCTTTAGCCTTTTAGCTGGCCTTCTAAACCTGTTTCCTCGGTACAAATTATGGCTAAAAATACCTTTCCTTGTGGGCACAATATGAGAACTAAGAGTTAACGTATTCAGAATGGTGAGAGTATTTAACAGCAGCTAGTAAAACACAGGCATTGACGAATAGGAGAAGGTATTGGTCTATCCCACACATGAAAATGGGGTGAAATCACCGAGTTGATAAGCAGCACTCAGTAAAGTCCCCCTTTCATCTCCTTTCCTGTGTGCATAGAAACTTAAAGTCATACAGGCCAATGCCTTACACATAGTACAATTTAGATAAGTGTATATTAAATTGAAATGATTCGATGAAATTATTAAAATCTCCTAGGTAGCAGGAAATATTTATTACTATCAGCTGAAGAATGATGCTATTTCATTTTTGGGTATGTATTATGATCTTTTGATGATGCAGGCATAATGATGTACGATTACTAAATATGTCTGGTGATACGTTCCTCACACATATTTGTGTATGTGCAGTCACTCTGTTGTGTCCGAGTCTTTGCAATGCTATGGATGGACTGCAGCCCGCCAGGCTCCTCTGTCCATGAGATTTCCCAGGCAAGAATACTGGAGTGGGTTGCCATTTCCTTCTCCAGGGGATCTTCCCAACCCAGGGATCGAAACCTTGCCTGCGGTATTTGCATTGTACATGATGGTTTACTGCTGAGCCACCTTGGGTTTTCTAAAACAAAGAATCATCCAGATATAATGTCCAATAGACCATAAGTGACTTGGAAACAAAGTATGTTTTACTTCTAGTTTTAGTCCTAGCTCAATGTCTGACATATATAGTAGGAACTTAATCAACATTCGTTGAATAAATAAATGATTGAATGACACAGGCTATGTCTAGACCCATAAATCTAAAGTGAAATTGTTTGGCACATTTAATCCTCCATGTTTTAAATAAGCTCACCTGAATGTTTTCATTAAAAAAAGAAAGAGAAAGCAAGAAAGGACAAATAAGAGGAAGGGAGGGAGGGAAGAGGGATTGAAAAGATTCAATTAGTCCCTGCTGCTGCTGCTAGGTCACTTAAGTCGTGTCTGACTGTGTGACCCCATAGACAGCAGCTCACCAGGCTACCCTGTCCCTGGGATTCTCCAAGCAAGAACACTGGAGTGGGTTGCCATTTCCTTCTCCAATGCATCAAAGTGAAAAGTGAAAGTGAAGTCATTCAGTCATGTCCGACCCTCAGCGACCCCATGGACTGCAGCCTTCCAGGCTCCTCCATCCATAGGATTTTCCAGGCAAGAGTACTGGAGTGGGGTGCTTCCCCAACTTCATTCATAATTATAGATCTATCCAGGCAATATCCAGGTGATAGTGAGTTTCAGAGAAAACAGATAGTTTCATTGTTTTGCAGCTTCTTAGAATCCTAACAGAAGAGCTCTTTATACAAAATATATTTGAGTTCATTCACTAAAGCATGCATTCAACAAATATCTATTCACTGTTACTCAGGAGATAAAACACAAGACACCTGTCATCAAAGAGGGCAGAGAAAACATATGCATAAATAATAACTAGATTATCCTTTAAAGGTGTTACATGAGTAAAAATGCTGTGGATATTTATAAAATGAGAAAGGACATGCAGGACTAGAATTAGTGAGGTTAGATAAAGATGGGATGGGGTGAGAGGGCTGGGCTTTCCTCTGAGCCTTTGGGAAAGTACTGGGGGTTAGCAATGGCCAGAGTGAACATTTTTAAGTATTTGAAATATATCAAATGTATCAAATGATTTACCATCATCAACAAATTTAATTCTCTCTGTCTTTGTCTCTCTCACACATACACACGTGCATGCATTGATTTAATATTATCCCCATCTTATAAGTTGAGAGAATATTAAAGTTCCTAAGTATTAAGACTCCCCCAAAAAATAATAAAGTCTTGCCAAGTTCTCAGAACTAACAAGAAACAGAGTCAAAATTTTAACTCATATCAGTCTAACTCCACCTAATCATTGTTTCAACATGCATTTATTGGTGGGAAAAACAATTAAGAATGAAATTATCAAAAGGATATATAACCTTTGATCTCCAAGAAGGCTCTATCCAGCTCAGGAGATAGATCATTAAGGAGTGAAGTGCTAAAGCAATGACAGAGGAGCTCAAAGCACAGCCACAGAAACCAAAGCATAGAGGAGGAAGACAGAGCAGAAAAAATACCTTAATGGGCAAGGAGGGTATCAGATGGAATTAACTGTATACAATGGTATCTGATGGACCTGATACCAAATCCAGACTTCAAAGCTTCTGGTGAGGTAATGCAGGGGAGTGGGGAGTGTAAGGAGATGAATAAGAAGCTAAGGGGGCCTGGGATGGGATAAGTAAATAGGAGAATTGTAAAGCCAGGGGGCAGTGTAAAGACCAGTGCTGAAGTGTAAGCCTGAATCATTGGTGTGACTTGACCAGCCATAGAAATGAAAGCTGTGAGGAATAGACAGAACCTTGCTGTAAGACCAAAGAGAGAATAAGGCTCCCTACCGGGCCTTGGGCCCTCCCAAAGAGAGCAAGGCTTGAGTAAAGAAAATCCAGGAGGAGCATTCTGGCACAGAGAATCTGTTTCCAATCTGAAATGTAACTTAAACCCACTCTGTGGTTTGCTTAAGTGTATTTTAAAGATCCTCTTTACCCTGATTATCCATCCCATTTGAGTTCCCTCCATTTGGAGTTTTACAAAATTCTAGTTTTCCCTTTTTGGAGAAGGCAATGGCATACCACTCCAGTACTCTTGCCTGGAAAATCCCATGGACAGAGGAGCCCAGTAGACTGCAGTCCATGGGGTCGTGAAGAGTGGGACACGACTGAGTGACTTCACTTTCACTTTTCACTTTCACGCATTGGAGAAGGAAATGGCAACCCACTCCAGTGTTCTTGCCTGGAGAATCCCAGGGATGGGGGAGCCTGGTGTGCTGCTGTCTATGGGGTCACACAGAGTCGGACATGACTGAAGCGACTGAGCAGCAGCAGCAGTTTTCCCTTTTATTGCATATATCTGTGCATGCAAAGTCCTCCATAGAAGAGGCCACAATCAATAAATGCTTTTCTTTTTCAGACCAAAAGATTCCTCCCTCCCATCGGATTTAACTGTTCAGTCTGTGACTGAACCCTTGCTCATGTCATATTCTTTTTTTTCCTTTGTATCTTGTCAAAATCAGATGATCTTTCAGACCAGTTTATTAAAGATTGTGATCTCAAAAAGAAGCCTATAAAGGGGGAAAATGTACAAGTCACCCTGAATGATGAGTCAGATCAGAAAAAACCAAGGAGAAAAGACACACCGGCTCTGCATGTTCCGCCTTTCATACCAGGTAATGGACAATGAGGTCCGTTTGCATGTCTGTAAAGAGAACTACTGGCTTCTAGATTACTTTTTTTCCCCTTAAACAGTTTGATATTTTTCAATCATTGGTACAGTCTCTGTATTTGTCTTAGTTACTCTAAGGAGGGTCACTATAGCACATAAATTCTAAAATATGAGTGGGTAACACAATACACGTTTACTTTTCTCTCATCAGTGGAAGTTGGGGGAATGGAGAGGCAGGCTTTGCTCCAAACAGTCATTCAGGGACTCAAGACAACGGACACCATCAGCACTTGGCTTCTAAAGTCACCTTAGGCACGGGCATTCAGCAGACCCGGGGCAGCCAGAGTGGAGGGCTGGCAGGCGCACACACTTCCTTCAGTCACTTCCTCACCTGACTGCAAGGGAGGCTGAGAAATGCAGCCCAAGTCTGAGCCAGGAGCAGAACAAAACTGTCTTGGGAACAGCTAACGAGTCTCTATAACAACCATGCACTTGACTTGTGACACTTTCTTGTTTCCAAAAGTTTTGTCTTATTTCCTTTACCCCTTCCTTCCAGGCCATTTATTTAATGCCCTCTCTATTCACAACCTACTCTTAGAGAGATAAAAGAAAGGGAACTTTTCCTTTCTGGAAAGAAACTTTCCGTTTTATAAATTGGAGATAAGAGAAACACATAAACAGCTGAAATATGCAGTAAGAGATAACATTGTAACGGAGGCCTCAGATAAGGACCCTGGGAGCTCAGTTTGGCCTATGAACTGTAGACTGGTTTTCTAGAGGAGACTGTTTTTAGAGAGTTCGTGCATAATGGAGAGAATGTTCACGTGTAGAAGAGGGGAGAGGAGGCAGGTCGTGGAAGCAGAGAACTAGTTAAGCCAGCGAAGAACATAGTAGCGCGTAGCTTATAGAACAGCAAACGCCCCATCGTTCTAGCAAGGGTAGGCTTCAGCAGCAGACAAAACTCAGCTCAATTCCTCCAGCACATCTTTGCCTCACTTTCCTCAGCAAAGTAACAGTGGTAGTATTAAAAAACCTCATGGTTTTATGAGGCTAAAATGAAATCAGTCATGTAAAAACCCTTTGTATAAAGAATGTTATCTAGTGTAGCCTCCATAGATATGAATTCTTATGGTAAAGAACCTGCTTTTATTAAGATATTTGAAAAGTTGATTATTAAGACGATGTTTGCACATCACCAGATGCATGTACAAATATGGACACACTGTCCTTCTGTTCTGAGACATGTGTGTTTGACCCTGTTTCTCCCTCTGTTCTCCTAACTATGCAGATGTCCTTTCAGAACATTTAATTACAAGATATGATGTCCAAGACATACAACCAAAGGGCAAAATGAGTCCAGTTCTTCATAACACTGACCTGGAACAGAAAAAGCCAAGGAGAAAAGACACACCTGCCCTGCACGTGTCTCCCTTTGCAGCAGGTAAAAGAGCTGGTGCAGGGCATTTGCAAGGGGTGATGGGAACAGGTCAAGAGCTTTACCATCTGAAGTGCCACAGGCTCAGCCTTAGTCCTGGCCCAGCAGTCTGTGTCTCGCAGGAGCATTCACGGCAGGAGTATTTACTGCTGCCTCTCAGATTTGCCTTCCTTGGCAGTTTCCCTGGGGCTGGCTTGGAGCTGGGTGAGGATCAGAGCATAACTCATGCTTCAGCAGAACTGGTCAGATCCACTGAGTCAATAAAATAGAAATGTCAGTGGGTCGTTGAAAAGAATTTAAATACCCTCCTCCCCAGTCACCCAGGGATCTTGCATCCTATGACTGATGGTTGATTCTCCCAAAACACCTAGATATATTGACCAAATCCTCAAAAGAAGAGGGAGGGGAAGGGAGAGAGAGAGAGCTGCCAAAATAATGATAGCTCTCTCTAAGTGAGTCAAATCAAACCAAAAAATCTTGCTGAACTATGGGCACAATCCCTCCCTATAGGGCAGCCAGTGTGTGAGGTATAGTCTTGTCCCTGAGAATTTTAGGTACAAGTTGGGAAATTGGGGAATGAGACGAGTAAGTCATGGTCAGAGTATAAGATGGGAGTGTGTGTGTTTGTTTTATGTAGATAGTCTGGGGTGGGAGAATGGCAGAGGAGAAAATGCACTAATGTTTATTGAAAGCCTCCTAAATGTTAGGTACTGGGTTTGGCATGTCTCATGGCTTCCCTGGTGGCTCAGAGGTTAAAGCATCTGCCTGCAATGCAGGAGACCTGGGTTCAGTCCCTAGGTCGGGAAGATCCCCTGGAGAAGGAAATGGCAACCCACTCCAGTACTCTTGCCTGGAGAATCCCATGGAGGGAGGAGCCTGGTAGGCTACAGTCCATGGGGTCACGAAGAGTCAGACATGACTGAGCGAGTTCACTTTCACTTTCATGGATTTTCAAAAATCAACTGAATAACACAGTGAAGTAGATATCATCTCACTTTATAGATATAGAAATTGAGAGAGGATTTAAGTAACTTAGCTACTCTAAAATCTTTTGTTGATGAAATTGATGGATGGATAGTTGATTAGCTAATTGATGATGGAATGATTAGAAGGACTGATGAATGGATCAAATTATGCTCATGATCAAACACTGTTATGTGACAGAGCTGGGGCTCCAATCCAGGTTTGTCTCATCTGTGAGCAGTTTTTCATTGTATCATGCTATGGTTTGGACCTATAGCATTACAGCAATCTAGAAGAGATTTAGTCATTATTATAAGATGAGATTTAGTCATTATTATAAGACTGTATTTTCCCATGATTTCATCTAATAACAAAATTGAAAGATGGCTCAGAAGACCTCATGAAAAGGCAATCAGGGGAGCAGACGGTCACTGATTTCTGAGAAAAGCCAGGCAAAGAGGCATGAAGCATGAGGAGGCACTTGTCTGGAGAAATGGACCGAGGACCCATCCGTAGGCTTTGAATGGGCCTTAGCCATGCTTCTCATAGTTTGCATGCATCCCTACCTGCCCCTTGATCCTCAGATTCATCGCGTGTTTCCTCCAAGCGCTGCCTTCGTCCACGTCTAGTCACATTTTACGACAGCCAGCTCTAGGAATCTACCAACAGACACCTCCAAGTGCAGAATGAATCTTTTTAATTCTAAACTTTTTTTTTTTAATTCGAGCTGGATGTGCAAATACCAAGACTTTGCCCTCTCTTTTAATATTGTCCTTATCTTTCTTGTTGCTGTTACTGTAGCTGTTATTTAATTGACTTACATCTAAGACTTTCTTGATGAAGTCTTTAGAAATGGCCTGGGATTGCCTTATGTTGCTGGTATTGACCTTGATAACTGGTCCAGTCCCTCCTATGTAGCCCCCACTCCATAAGTATCTGTTGATTTTGTATTCTATTTGGCAATCATGATTCAATGTTTCAAGTTCTCCATTAGGAGACTATTTTCTGCTCATTCTTGTATTTACTTTTACTGAAGTCCTTCTAGGGGAAGACTTGGAAGAGGAACAAAACTGTTCATGGGCAGAGAGTTACTTTAGTGCACAGCGTTGAACATGGCCTTTGGAGTCAGAAAGGTGTAGGCTTGATCTCTGGTTCTGCTTCATTCTAGCTTAATGACTTTGGGCAACTAACATAAACTAGAAGAGCCTCCTTTATTTTATCCATCTCTCAGAAA
This sequence comes from Nanger dama, assembly GCA_917880005.1. Lineage (NCBI taxonomy): Eukaryota > Metazoa > Chordata > Mammalia > Artiodactyla > Bovidae > Nanger > Nanger dama. The sequence continues at coordinate 33,173,967 of CAKJTW010000022.1, forward strand.
AACCATAAAACCCATCTCCCCACATTGCTAACAAACTTAAAGTGTATAAAGTATCTAGCACACTTCCTGGCTTATTGAAAGTCTTCAGTAAACATTAGTTCATCTCCATCCTCTTTTCAACATTATATTCTTTGAAATGCTAAACCATTTCTAAAGGTGAGAATTTTTAGCCACAGTGTTTTAACTCTCCATGGAAAGCTGCTGATTCAAGGAACTTCCTAAAATGTTGAGCTCTATTTCTCTGGCAATGGAGGCTCCCTACATCCCAAAATCGATATTCTAAGAAAACAAGATTCCTGCACAAATAAAAAATGTTTATCAAACTGTGCAGAGTACACAGAGTGTTGGAGGAGGGGTTGCTGTATATTCATAGACTATACACATTATTGCATTCCTTGAATCAGCAAATCTCTGTCTTGCAAGTACTTGCAATTATCGTGTTCTACGATTCCAGCTTTTATTAGCATATTAGCTGAAGTACTTCATTTTTGAAGAGCCTTTTAGTATCTAAAGATTTGGCAGTAATCGAAATGTTAGTTAAGCTGATAAGGATAGAGCCTTCAGCAGATGTTTAGAGAGACTCACATTGGTTTTAATAAGGATGTTGAGAGGAATTCACAGAAAAATGCTCTCCAGAGATATCTCCTCTCATTAGCCCTTGGCAAGGGAAGGCTGGACAAGGATTCACTCTCTCCTTTAAATTTCCAGCTAACTACCTTCATTCCCCGAGGTTAACAAGCTTTTGTGACAGATTCCAATCACCAGACACTCCTCTGAGCAGTGAGGAGTCATCTTGGGCTTCCTCTCCAGCCCAAGTTTTGCTCTCAGTGTGACCCGAGGTTGCCAGGGCCAAAGAGCTGCAGGGCAGGGAGCATCGGGTTAGGATTGGTCAGATCTGAGTAGCCAAGATCCGCTTAAGAATCTTTAGTTGAGATCTGTGGCAAAAGAAACCGGAGAAAGTAATGAACAATTTGGCTGAAAGTCTTAAAGAGAAGCCTCCTAGGTAATTGACCCATGAACTGTGAACACTTGGAGAGCAAAGCTCAATATTGTACTTGTAGAAAGGAGACTGATGTGTCCTTTGAAAGTGTTGTCTCTTCTGTCCTGCTGAGAAGAGAGCACTCTCTCCAGTGTGGCTGACCAGGAATGGTGGTGTCTTAGGTCTGACTGCCGTAGATCCGCACACATCTGTGATGCAGGTGACCGCCTTTGGATGGTGCTCTGGCTGGGATCATGACTGAAGACAGCCTGCTGTGGAACTAATTGACACTTCAGAGGTCTTGGACTGACAGCTCCAGCCTTAAAAGCACATCGGGTTCTGAGAAGGAGCCAAGTTCCCTAAACTTGCCTACAGAAAGAGTGGAGGGGAAAGAGTCAACATTTTCTAAATCCCTACTATATTCCAAATCTTGTGATGCTGCTGCTGCTGCTAAGTCGTGTCAGTTGTGTCCAACTCTGTGCACCCCCATAGATGGCAGCCCACCAGGCTCCCCCTTCCCTGGGATTCACCAGGCAAGAACACTGGAGTGGGTTGCCAGTTCCTTCTCCAATTCATGAAAGTGAAAAGTGAAAGTGAAGTCGCTCAGTCATGTCCCACTCTTCGCGACCCCATGGACTTCAGCCTACCAGGCTCCTCCATCCATGGGATTTTCCAGGCAAGATTACTGGAGTGGAGTGCCATTGCCTTCTCTGAGTCTTGTGCTAGATATTAGAATATCCTCTGAGACTCTCATAGTTTGGTAGGACATACAGATGTCTTGTTGGGCTTCCCTGGTGGCTCAGACGATAAAGCATCTGCCTGCAATGCGGAGACCCAGGTTCGATTCCTGGGTCGGGAAGTTGCCCTGGAGAAGGAAATGGCAATCCACTCCATCAGTCTTGCCTGGAAAATCTCATGGATGGAGGAGCCTGATAGGCTACAGTCCCTGGGGTCACAAAGAGTTGGACACAACCGAGTGACTTCACTTCACAGATGTCTTGCCCAACAATTCCTACAATGTGAAAAATATTTTAACAGAAGTTCATGTAAAGTGTGAAAGTGAAAATGTTAGTCACTCAGTCATGTCCGACTCTTTGTGACCCCACAAACTGTGACCCACCAGCCTCCTCTGTCCATGTAATTCTCCAGGCAAGGATACTGGAGGGGGTTGCCATTTCCTACTCTGGGGGATCTTACCAACCCAGGGAACAAGCCCAGGTTTCTTGCACTACAGGCAGATTCTTTACCATCTGATCCACCAAGGAAGTCCTCATGTAAGGTGTGGTTGAAGCCAAAAGAATGTTGGACTAGATCTTTCTTGATGGGATCACCTCCTGTGATAGATACAAAGTATGTTTCCTCCAGCTTTACAGATGAATAAACTGAGAGTCACACAGGTTGAGTGACCTGCTCCAAACTGAATGAATGGCCACTGAAAGCAAAGTTTTCCAGCTCTAAAGCACATTGCTTTGATAACACACCTTTGCTTCTACAGGAAAATGTGAGGATCATGATCGAGTTAAGCCAGTTAAACCAGACTAGTGTTTATCAAATGTCATTCATCTTTAAATGACCAAAGAAGAATCAAGAGTAAGAACACAGAGATGACATATAAATGCTACTGATTTAAGCCTCATCCTAAGCAATGAGATCCAAGAAATCAAGACTGTGACGTTACCACATATTTTTTTTCATTATAAGACATTATAAGTGAATGCTTAACTACACTAATATAAATGTTAGTTCACTTTCCATTTGAAACTATCTCCTGTGTCCTTGTGGAAAGCCTAGACTACTTTGGGAAGGGCTGACCTCTTCCCTTCCCTGAATCTCAGTACTTTTTCCCCCTGCCCAGATGCTTGTATAACTTGGTGTCAAGGATACTAAAAATAACCAGAAAGTTGAATTTAGAACATGTAGAGGAACCAGAGGTCAAATTGCCAACATCCAGTGGATCACCAAAAAGCAAGAGAGTTCTAGAAAAACATCTATTTCTGCTTTATTGACTATGCCAAAGCCTTTGACTGTGTGGATCACAATAAACTGTGGAAAATTCTGAAAGAGATGGGAATACCAGACCACCTGACCTGCCTCCTAAGAACTCTGTATGCAAGTCAAGAAGCAACAGTTAGAACTGGACGTGGAACAACAGACTGGTTCCAAATAGGAAAAGGAGTAAGTCAAGGCTGTATATTGTCACCCTGCTTATTTAACTTATATGCAGTGTACATCATGAGAAACACTGAGCTGGATGAAGCACAAGCTGGAATCAAGACTGCTGGGAGAAATATCAATAACCTCATATATGCAGATGACACCACCCTTATGGCAGAAAGTGAAGAAGAACTAAAAAGCCTCTTGATGAAAGTGAAAGAGGAGAGTGAAAAAGTTGACTAAAAGCTCAACATTCAGAAAACTAAGATCATGGCATCCAGTACCATCGCTTCATGGGAAATAGATGGGGAAACAAAGGAAATAGTGAGAGACTTTTAATTTGGGGGCTCCAAAATCACTGCAGATGGTGACTGCAGCCATGAAATACAAGATTCTTGCTCCTTGGAAGAAAAGCTATGACCAACCTAGGTAGCATACTAAAAACAGAGACATTACTTTGCCCACAAAGTTCCATCTAGTCAAAGCTATGGTTTTTCTAGTAGTCATGTATAGATGTGAGAGTGAGACCATAAAGAAAGCTGAGCACTGTAGAACTGGTGCTTTTGAACTGTGGTGTTGGAGAAGACTCTTGAAGGTCCCTTGGATTGCAAGGAGATCCAACCAGTCCATCCAAAAGGAAATCAGTCCTGAATAGTCATTGGAAGGACTGATGTTGAAGCTGAAACTCCAATACTTTGGCCACCTGATGTGAAGAGCTGACTCATTGGAAAAGACCCTGATGCTGGGAAAGATTGAAGACAGGAGGAGAAGGGGACGACAAAGAATGAGATCGTTGGATGGCATCACCGACTCAATGGACATGAATTTGAGCAGAATCTGGTAGTTGGTGATGGACAGGGAAGCCTGGCGTGCTACAGTTCATGAGGTCGCAAAGAGTCGGACATGACTGAGTGACTGAACTGACTGTCCACTTTGAATTCACCCAAAATTGAATCAATGTGAAGAAATATCAAGGAAGGAAAGATTGGACACTTGGGAACTCATCATGGCTAACTCTATGTTCTCTTACCAAGAGAGCCTACATTCCAAATAAAAATTCAAACTTCTGTGTGGCTGGTATAAGAGAAAATATCTCCCACTGTGTTTCATAAGTGATTTATGCAAAAGCCTTAGTTTCAACCAGATTCCTGAAATTGTTTTTCTCCTCCAATAAATATCAGCTAATTAGTAAAGAACCCATATGAACAAACTAGCGACTGAATCAAATGAATAGTCATTAAGATCAAAGCATAGTTTTCATTAATTTGCTACTGTTGAATGGAGTTCAGTGTTGTAAAAAGGCCTCTTGTGGTGCACAGCTTTCCTCCCTTAAGTTTCGATCTTTATGAAATGCTTCATGAACGGAAAGGTCTCTAATTACGGGAAGGGTAGGGGATTATGCAAGGCAGTGGTGGGAAGCTGATAGACTGAGTGAGATGATAGACAGCATGGAGGACTGGCCTTGGATCACAGCTCCCTTTCCTTCTATTAAAATGATCCCATTTCATAACTCACAGGATGAGCAGAACCACCCAGACCTTGAATGGCCTGTTCTGAGTTGACCAGTCCAGAAAATGGTGCTCAGGCTTCTGAATTTCACAGATCAGTAAACTTTTAAAGCAAGATATAGTGGGGTCTAAAAGGGGGATCACAACTTCGAGCTTTGCCTAGTGAGGCTGCTGACAATATAGCCATCGAATATCCCTAAAATTTCATAAAAGAAAGAATATTTTAATCCCTTAAAGAAGAGAAAGAGTTGTTTTAAAATAAGGACAATTTTTTAAACTGGAGCCATAGAGCTGTATGAAAAAATTCACTGCATCTTCCTTATTTTCTCATTTTTCTCTAAAGCATAGGAAGTCATCAGTCTACTAGCACTGACATTCGGAAATGGCATGTTCAGAGTGTCAGTTCAGTATTTTCCCCAGGTGTTAGTAAAATATGTGTAGTTTGACTTCATGAGGTTTACCAGTTCTTTTCTAAGGGAAAATAAACTAGCAAATGGTGCAAGCAAAGGAAACACCAAGTTGCTCACAGGTGTAGCACTGTGCTAAGCATTATTTCATATTTCTTATTTAATTGTCAAAATAACCCTTAATACGAGCATTAATGCCCTCATTTTACATACAAGAAAATTTCAATCTGAAAGTGTAATCTGGCCCAGTTCAAATTAAGTGAGTGGTAGAATGAGAAATCCAAAGCGGTTAGACTCCCAAATTTGTACGTTTTCCATCCTAATTGCCGCAAGCATAATTGCAGAATGTAGAGAAGAGGGTGAAGGTTGCCTGTGGCTCCCAGGCTGAGCATCTCTTCTAATCAAAGCAGTATTCTCACTGAGCCACAGCTCCTCTGGGAAGCCTAATAAGGCCACTCAGCGCCCTCTCTCTCTCTCTCTCTGTTGGCATCTTTAGCAGTTAGCTTTGCAGACACTAAAACTTTTCGGGGTTGCCTTGCTCCTGTGAACTGTCTGGGCTGTAAAGTCATCTAATATTTTAATTAGAGGCACTTAATTGCAAATCTGTGCTTTGTTTTTCAGGTGTGACACTGCTCAGGGATGAGAGACCCAAAGTGATCATGGAAGATGATGAAAAAGATGGTGACAAGATATCTATTTAAAGATATTTCCCCTGAGACCACTTGTAAATAGGTTAGCTTGGTTCCCTATGGCAATCTAGCAAAAAATAGACTTGTGTTTGCTCTCATTTTGTCATAGTCCACCTTTAACATCCAGGCACCTTTTCCCCAGGAGGCACACTATATCAGATCGCCAGTCATCTCTTTGTCTCTTCTTTCTTAAATCTAGTTTCAATCCCACTGCTTGAATTTTCATTTTTCTGATGAAAAGTGGAAAGAAAGCAGACCATCTTAAACTTGGTAGATAATAGGGAAAGCTTTAGCTAAGCCTCTGCATCAGTTCATGGAGCAAAGAACACGGATAACATGGGAACTCTATATTTTTTCGTTTGTGCTGCCACGTGGACTTGACTTTACATCATTCAACACCAGTTCAAGTGGGGGTTCCCTCATGCCAATTAGCGAAGAGAATGTTTGGGTTCTAACCCACTGATTGCTTTGGAGAACATAGTCTTTTATCTCTTTTATCCTCTCTCAAGAGTCTAAGTGTCTCTGGTTACATACTTAACTAAGAGCCTTCTAACTGATACCCCTTAGGGTGTAAGTAATATGTGAGCTGGGAGAATCAACCTAGGCAACCAAGACACATAGACAGTGTTCGTCTATCTGAAGAGCTTAGCAATATACCCTAGTTATTTTTTAAAAACTTAACCATGTTGATCTGAAATTTTGTGTGTTGTGTCACAAGTGATCCTTTACTAATGATAGGTAGAATACCAATATTCATGATGAATTTACTTTTTAAAAACTTAAATAAGATCAATGGGAGGCCATTCCTGTACTTCTGGCAATCTCACTTGTTTAGACCCCAGTAAGCTTTCATGGGTGAGAGGGGAAGGTGTGGTGTTGGCTAGTAAGCAGGAGTCTATGCATAACCCTGGTGGCAGCCTGCAGTCTGTGGATGTGGTGGAAAGGCTTTCTGTCCAAGGGCCTCATCCTCTGGGTAATGGACATGGGGAAAGATGAAAGCTATTATTCAAAGGTATTTGGGTGGATATTCAAAGAGATGCTGGCTGAAAGCAATCATTTGGAAGCTTTGCTTACACTCTGACTCTATCAGTTTGTTAATTCTTTCTGTCTTTCTGTCCTCACAACATGGAAAAGATGCAGGACCCTGCTGGTAATAAAGATGCTTCTGGTAACAGGATGCATCTCTGTGCACATCTTTCCTAAACTATCCTATCTTTTTTCACAGGAAGAAGAGGTTGCAAGAGAGACTTGAGAATTGTCATGTTTGTTTTTAACTCACAGAGATTTTAAAATGTTTCAACCAACCATTAATATTTAATAATCCAACCAGGAGAATTTACATAAAATCCTAGATTTCCAGATTCTCTTGAAAAAACATCTCAAGATCTGGCCACCTGAGCCTGATTTAGAAGCAAAGTGACTGTCAGTGGGTGCTAAGCACCAGTCCTTTTAGGAGAAAATACCTTCTCCAGCTCACCATCTGCCCCACCAGGCATATTTCTCCCTCTGACTTCACCCTCCAGCCTTCACATTTGAGTCTGGAACCCTGGTGATGATCCATACTTTGTGTCCCTAAGGATCTCTCCCTCTTTGATTCCAGTACTCACTCCACTTTCACAGCTTTTGGAGGAGGGGAATAAAATTGTGGCCAGGATGCCAGTTGAAGCATAAGTGGTGAAACAAGCCACCATAACATCTCTCAAAAGTAACATGCAATCACAGGCATTAGATAAATAGGATTACATCAGCACCAAGGGATTCTTAGAAAGAAAACACAGATGAACTATCATCCTATCAGCTTCTTTGTACATGCCTGACATACCTGAAGCCACCCCCAGGGGGTGTGCTCAATAAACTCAAAGCTGCTCAGAAAAGCCCTCCTCGTTTCTGACTTCCTGGAATGGGGAGGCAAGTAGACTGGCAGTTGTAGAGACAAAGGCCTTGAGTTTTTGCCCTGAATATGCAACATTGAGCAAGACCTTAGAATTCTCTGAGTCTTTATCTTGAAAATGCAGGCAATAATCCCCACTTTACCCTCATAGTCTGAGAATTATATAAGGTATTAATTAACATGGCAAGGGTATAGTAAGCTCTATTCATCTGTAACAGGATACTTTTAAGATATATTCAGAATATAGATTGTGCCTTTTCTATTGTCAAATCCCCATTTCCTGGTTATTAAGTCAGTAGTAATTATGTGGACTTTAATCACAGCCTCTGAAGAAGTACTTCAAGAGGGAGATCCTGTCCCCTTAGCTGAAAGACTAGTCCTCCTTTTTCCAGGAAGATAGTCTTTGTAATACTTCCAGCCTCAAAGAAGCACTCACAGAAATGGTGAGGGACAATGCTAGTCAGAACATCTCAGCAACCCTGGATGTCACTGGGCAATTTGGATTGAAGCCAAGTGTCCCTCACTTCCCTTAATGCATGTGGTCCTTTTCTGAGCAGGTAAATTAGAAGTTTAATGATTACAATTACATTTGGATTAAAGTAGTTTTCAATACATTTTGAATAACTTCCCTCCAGCTAAATAATTGTCATATTAGGAAAATAGGAGCATTACATGGTAGCCTCTTCAGAAAGAAGGCCCATATTAAAGGCAATCCCAACAGAATTGGTAAATCAGTTGGCCTTTTGTTCACTCTGAAGGCATCTATCCCAAGCCCAGGCTGCCTGAGGAGGAGGGACTAGAAAGGAAACTCTCAGCTGTCTTTCACAAAAGCCACACAGCACTGATGTCTTCATTTAAATCCAGATCCTCTTTAAAATCTGCTTTCTGAGTTCAGTTCAGTCGCTCAGTCATGTCCGACTCTTTGTGACCCCATGGATTGCAGCATGCCAGGCTACCCTGTCCATCACCAACTCCTGAGCTTGATCTAACTCATATCCATCAAGTCTGTGATGAGTTCACAAGCCAGCTTCTAATGCTTAATTATCACCTGAAAAGGCATAGGCAGATGCTGACAAGATGTGGATAGGACCATAAAGGACTCAAGCGGTTTCCTTTTAAATGCCGTTAAATGAATTTTCCCTCCCTAGCCTGTGTTGTCCATATTGTTTTCTTAAAACAAGGATAGACTGAGATGGCATGTGGCCATGAGAGTAGGTTGATGGAGCAATTACTTTTCCTAGCTACAGGATGGGCACGTAGACTCTCTGTCATCTAGTGTGAATGAAGCTCCCTTGAAACTTGTAGCTTCTAAGTGTGAGTTACTCAGAAAACTTCCCAAGGCAGTGAATGAATGCACAGGAAACAGATGGACTAAAAATCTCCTCCTCCTGAACACAGGCTTGCCTCTGAATTGGTTTGAAAGTATCACCTCTATAGCAGTTCAGAACATGGTAAGGACCATAATCCCTGGCCCAAAAACTCAAGGTAGGAGACTCTCCACAGATATCTGTCTTCAAAGGGGAAATAATGTAGTATTTGAAATGAGTTCTGCCATTGAAAAATCCAAGATATCAACTTGCCTTTCTTAATAAGAGAAGATAGGTATTTCCTAACTTGCAGTAGCATGTCCTTCCTCCAAGATAAGATTCCTCATCTTTCAGGAGACTTATTGAGAAGAAGCAGAAAATGGAAGATAATTAGACTCAGCCAAGCCAACATCATTCTTCCAATCTGGTGCCAAATGTGAGCTTTGTGAGTTGAATGAGAAACAGTGAACCACAAATCTTCATATCCTTGCAATCAAGTGTTAGAACTTCAGAAAAACAGTATTTATCCATCAAATCATATATAAACTATATGTAAAATGTATTATTTAGTCACTACTTAAATAATGTCCTTCATGAAAAGAAGAGTGTTCTCTGTGCCCTCGTATGTGTTCAGTCATTTTCCTCTATCATCCCATTTGATCCTCAAAAGCAATTATAAGAAAACTAAACAACCAAGGAAATTCACATAGAGGAGGAGCCAGGATGGGAATCCGGGCCTCTGTACTCATGTGCGTTGTGGTCCTGGCAGGTGGGTGTGGAAGAATGACTGCTGTGTACAACCTTCTGCAGCTCCTAGCTGCCAGGCACCCAGGGTAGCTCCTACGGGCTTGTCATGGGTCCTGGGATCACCTTAGAAGGACAGTGTCTGAAATGCTCTCTGGTGTAAGTAGAGTCAAGATTGTGCCCCTCCTGAGGTTCTATAACCAGAGTTTTTATACCAACTGATCCTCAATTATCAGCCTGGGGCTGCTGAACAGCAGTAATGATGTACACAAAGTCAGATTAGGAGACAGAAGTTGGAAAGGTGTGTGAAACCAGGGGATGAGGTGGGGAGGATGTGGTGTAGGGGAGAGGCTGAGCCCAGTGGTAGATGTAGGTTCTGGAATCTTAGCTATCTGAGTCCTGTCTTCTGCGATTTCTCTAATATCTTACCAGAAAGGCTTCCTTCTGGCAGCCTGGCATTCCCTTCCCCCTGAACATTCTGCAGCTCCCAGCTACCCTCAAGCACTCAGGAGGATACATGCTAGTGAGAGTCCTGAAAGTTAAAACTGATTGCTGGAATTAAAAGATGAACATAATAACGCAAGAATATCTACCTCAGGAAGTTCAAAAGGAAGACTTCCCGCAGTTCTCATGCAGACGAGGTTGTCCTTCAGTGCTGAGTGACTGGCACAACTCTTCCCTGGTCAGCACTATTACAGTTTCTTGATGCCAGAGTCTCACATGTGCCAGGAAACACAGATCTTTCCTTGATCCGTTTCCTCCATCCTCTCCCCCAGTCACACGTTGCTCTCCCTCCCTATCCCACGGCATGAGCATGCGCCTCTGTGCTCTGTCTGACAGAAAGTAGTTGGAACAAGAATGAATCTCACATTCACTGAAACAAACCATCACACATAGGCTTGAGGCATACCAGCCAACACCCATTGCTCTAAGGCATCTGCTCAGAAAGAAAACAAGTACCACGAACTATCCTGCTCTCCCTAAGCCCCTTAATCCCATAGAAAAGTGGCATGCTTCCCAAGTGACAAAGAATTAACCTCAAAAATATACAAGCAACTCCTGCAGCTCAATTCCAGGAAAATAAGAGACCCAATAAAATAAGATGGGCCAAAGAACTAAACAGACATTTCTCCAAATAAAACATACAGATGGCTAACAAACACATAAAAAGATGCTCAACATCACTCATTATCAGAGAAATGCAAATCAAAACCACAGTGAGGTACCATCTCTCGCCGGTCAGAATGGCTGGTATCGAAGAAAAGTCTACACACAATAAATGCTGGGTAGGGTGTGGAGAAAAGGGAACCCTCTTACACTGTTGGTGGGAATGTAAACTAGTACAGCCGCTATGGAGAACAGTGTGGAGATTCCTTAAAAAACTGCAAATAGAGCTGCCTTGTGACCCAGCAATTCCACTGCTGGGCATACACACTGAGGAAACTAGAATTGAAAGAGACACGTGTACCCCAATGTTCATCGCAGCACTGTTTATAATAGCCAGGACATGGAAGCAACCTAGATGTCCATCAGCAGATGAATGGATAAGAAAGCTGTGGTACATATACACAATAGAGTATTACTCAGCCATTAAAAAGAATGCATTTGAATCAGTTGTAATGAAGTGGATGAAACTGGAGCCTATTATACAGAGTGAAGTAAGTCAGAAAGAAAAACACCAATACAGTGTACTAATGCATATATGTGGAATTTAGAAAGATGGTAATGATGACTTTATATGTGAGACAGCAAAAGAGACACAGATGTATAGAACAGACTTTTGGACTCTGTGGGAAAAGGTGAAGGTGGGATAATCTGAGAGACTAGCATTGAAACATGTATATTATCATATGTCAAATAGATCACCAGTCCAGGTTTGATGCATGAGACAGGGTGCTCAGTGCTGGTGCACTGGGATGACCCAGAGGAATGGGATGGGGAGGGAGGTGGGAGCGGGGTTCAGGATGGGGAAAACATGTACACCCGTGGCTGATTCATGTCAATGTATGGCAAAAAAAACACCAGAATATTGTAAAATAATTAGCCTCCAATAAAAATAAATAAATAAAAATAAATAAATTTTTTTAAAAAAGAAAAGTGTCATGCTTCCATTATGCAGTGTTTGGGGGATGATTATTTTTTTCTTTTTAAATTTTATATATGTGGTTTCTTGGTTGTGCTGGATCTTTGTTGCTTTGCATGGGCTTTCTCCAGTTGAAGCAAGTGGGGGCTACTCTTCGTTGTGTGGTATGGGCTTCTCATTGCTGTGGCTTCTCTGGTTGCAGGAACAAGACTTTAGAGTGTGCAGGTTCGGTAGTTGTGGCCACGGGCTTAGTTGCTTCACACCATGTGGAATCTTCCCAGACCAGGGATCGAACCTGTGTAACCTGCATTGCAAGGCAGATTGTTATCCATTGTGCCAACTGGGGGATGCTTTTGTTGAAGGGAAATCATATTGAGAAGGCCAGTATATAGAACACATAGAATGTGAGGCACTAAGTGGGAGTAGCGTATTAGAGGGAAGCCCCACATTTCTTCCCTCCTTCCTTTCTCTTCCCCATCACTTCCCTTGGTGGTCTTTAAGGAACTCATAGGAATATGCCAGGAGAAGGCAATGGCACCCCACTCCAGTACTCTTGCCTGGAAAACCCCATGGACGGAGGAGCCTGCTGGGCTGCAGTCCATGGGGTCGTGAAGAGTCAGACATGACTGAGTGACTTCCCTTTCACTTTTCACTTTCATGCATTGGAGAAGGAAATGGCAACCCACTCCAGTGTTCTTGCCTGGAGAATCCCAGGGATGGCGGAGCCCGGTGGGCTGCCGTCTATGGGGTCACACAGAGTCGGACACGACTGAAGCGACTTAGCAGCAGCAGCAGCAGGAGTATGCCAAGCAGGGTCAGAAGCCCTGTAACTAGATAATTAGGGAGGCCAAGCATTCCTTCAGCTGCCTCCAATGTGAAAGCCCTCCATTCACACTCAGCCCCAGGCCTCCCACATGGAGTGGGATGAGGGTTTTCATTGTGCTGGTAATGTATGGGTTTTAATATACAAGTTTGCAAGCTCCGTCTTTGATATACCCAATGCATTTCTGAATAGGAACAATGTCCCTGGCGACTCCTCAGTCTGAGCAGCGGCCAAATCTGCAGTCGCTCTCCTACAGAGCAAAGCAAAAGCCAGCAATAAAAAAACTAAATAGCAAATCAACAGGGTGTCGTTCTTGAACAAATGCACATTCATAATTTGTAACTGTGTAGTTATAAATCCCTTCCTAGAGCTTTGCTCTAACGACCCAAAGCAGAGAGGAAGTTTTAATTTTTTTTCCCTCCATTTGGGTATTTGGTGACAGAGCAATGTTCATTTGCCAACAGTACAAATATTTATCCTTTTTACTACTTTAAAGCATTGTTTCAGATGTAGTGGAATTACAGAGAATCGATGCTTAACTTTACCAAACCTTGCCTCTCCAGAAAAAAACAAAAAACAAACAATTCTATCAGGCCCAGGTACTAATTTTAGATAGAAAAGAGTATTCTTGGTCTATCCCAAGAGGTTTAAAGATTCCTACAAGAATGCTTGTATGCGCATATGAGTGTATGCATATAAATCTCAACCTAAAATATTTAACCAAAAATCAAGCACACAGTAGCTTGTAATGAGCCACTCTGGGGACCAGTGGGCACACCTGGGAAAGGAGGACTAGCAGGGACAGGTAGGTCCATCTATACCTGTTGTTTCCTGTACCTTGTCTTGGCCAGGCTTGATCACAGAGCTCTGTTTTCCCTCCACATCAGATTTTTGGCTGCCACAAAATGGTCATGGAGTAAGAATTTATACAGGATAATGGGGTGGGAGGGCAGGAGGAAAAAAGATGCAACTTAGAGGCTTTTCTCTAGCTTATTCTCATCCACAGCATCCTGGTCTCTCTAGCTGCTCCCATCCATTCCCAACCTCCAAATACATAGACACAGATCTATGCACCAACCCGGTACCTATTACCTGTCTCTTGCAGGGGTTCTCGCCATGTTTGCATTGCTTTCTCAGATTCTTCTGCTTTTTCTTCATTCTGTGGCCTCTTTAGCATTAGGGTTAGAGGAAGACGCCAGTGTCCCTGCTGAATCACCATTTTACTGCTTTTTACTTTTCCAAGTGTAACTGGTTTAGTGAACCACCTGAACCCAAGGGCTACAGGGAGAAATGACTTATAATTTCTCCTGCCTCTGCTATCCGATGCGCTCTACCTTATCTATGTCCCACTTCTCTGTGTCAAGAGGGACTGGATTGCTTCCATTTCCTGGCATGATAATATACTACACCTATGCAAAATGTTACCTATTGGGGGAAACTGGGTAAAGGGTATGTGAGATCTCTCCCGCATCACTTTTACAACTTCACGTGAATTCACAGTGATCTCAAAATAAAAGTTTAATAAGACTGAAGATCATCAAGGTCACTATTTTCCCTTTATCTGTTTTTACTGAGTGTATAATATATCTAACTTCCTATTGCAGGTCAAAATTTTTCTTATAGAAGCAACCTCTGATTTATGTGAGAGAGAAATCCTGAAAAGTGAGGGGAAAAACAAATTATGTTTATTGCCACTTCATTAATTTGATGGTAGTACCCACATGGTGAATATTTCACATGGCTTTCACAAAGTTAAAACTAAGACTCCTTGTATTATATTTTATATTATGCTTTTAGAATCAGCAATTGAGAAACAAATAGAAAGCAGCCCCTGATATTGGTGCTGAGATTCCCAGCAGTTACCTGTGGGTGTGCCCCTTCACCACGATGAGTGATAAGCCTGACTTGTCCAGCTACAAGTGTGTTTCAGTTGGTCTTTTGCTGGAAGGCATTGATAAGCTATATTATGAGCATTCAGTTATTCTATCACACATGCCTTTCATTCCTCCTTTTAAATAGCTGCACATGTTCCATTCAATGAATGCATCGTGGTTCATTTGATCCTAATAATGGACCTTAGCTATTTTTCAGTTTCTCCATAATATACATAATACTGTGATGTGCACTTTGTTGCAAAAATATTTCTGGTCATTTCCTCAGGTAAGAGGCATAGAAGTAGAATTTCTGAGACAAATAGCATGCATGTTTTTAAGGTCCTTGATGCATTTTATCTGTCTCTTCATTTTATGAAGAAGGAAACTGAGGGACAGAAAGTGACTTGTCCAAATGCAAACAGATTCAAGACCTATGTTTCTTGTAAGTGAAGGCTCTAAAAACATTTTTTTGAGATTACAGCACAACTAGAGATGTGTATATAACCAATTGCTTCCCATGTGGTGAAGTAGTAAAGAAGCCCCTGGCCAATGCAGGAGGCTCAAGAGACATGGGTTCAATCCCTGGGTTGGGAAGATCCCCTAGAGAAGGAAATGACAACCACTCAGTATTCTTGCCTGGAAAATTCCATGGACAGAAGAGCCTAGTAGGCTGTAGTCCATGGGGTCACAAAGAGTCAGACACAATTGAGCACAGCTCAGCACACACACACTGAGCACATATAATCAATCAATTCAACATTTCAGGTCCTGTCCCTTTTGCCTGGTTCATAACCACTGAAATTGTAGAGACCATCACAGGGGTAAAGTCCTCAGTCGGGCTGATGTTCTCTGGAACGGTCTTGTACTCAGGCTCTCAGGCCACGGTGGACAAGAATTTTCGGCACTAATCCTACAGCCAGTGGCCCAGGAGAGTCTGGAGCTGCCGCCCGTCCTCTGGGAAAGGAAATAAGCCAGCACCTCTCTGCTGGGTGAAGATCTCCTAAGGTGCGTGGGGCCACCAACCTGTTTCTCCCGTTTGCTAATAAGGGTCATCCTAGGCCAACAAAATATAGAGATGTGACATTGCTTTTATCTGATTCTGTTTTTTTGCACTGTTGTTTTGGCAGTTATTTCACAATCCTTGTCACTTTTCTGTTCTGGTGCTTGGTAATTCATATTAATTCAGGTGTATGTGGGCCATCCATTGTTTTCTGAGCTCTGGAGTTTCAGAGATAGAACTAGACACAGTTTCAGGCTTCCCTGAGCTTACACCATCTGGGAGGCAACCACCCCCAAGTACCATACATAATACTGTATGATAATACTGCATACTATTGACCTACTAAGTTCAGTGGTAAATAAATGTCAGTCCTAGAGCCCAGAAGAGTTGGAGGCAGAGGGTACTAAGTGCTGCCAGGAGCATCTTAGATTTCACAGAGAAGGTAAAATTTGGAAAAGAATTTTCCATGCTTTGAAAAAGAATGAAAAATAGAGAGTATTTCAATTTAACATTTGAAATACTAGGTGCCAGTGTTGATTTATTTAATTTATTGATTTGGCTGTGCCAGGTCTTAGCTGCAATGCTGTGAAATCTCCAGTCTTCACTGTAGCACATGAACTCAGTTGCAGCATGGGATATCCAGCTCCCTGGCCAGAGATCAAACTCGGGCCCCTGCACTGGAAGTGTGGAGTTATCTTGAGTTCAGTGGATTTTATTTGTTCATTTAGTACTTAGGTATCCAGATCTAAGGACACCTAAATGAAAACAAAGAGGGATGGAAGTAAAAGTCTATTCCATCTCCTATGGGAATAAATCTTTCCCGTCTAGAGCCTGTGGTTTGTGCCTGTGCGACCCCATAGACGGCAGCCCACCGGGCTCCGCCATCCCTGGGATTCTCCAGGCAAGAACACTGGAGTGGGTTGCCATTTCCTTCTCCAATGCATGAAAGTGAAAAGTGAAAGGGAAGTCGCTCAGTCATGTCTGACTCTTCGCGACCCCATGGACTGCAGCCCAGCAGGCTCCTCCGTCCATGGGGTTTTCCAGGCAAGAGTACTGGAGTGGGGTGCCATTGCCTTCTCCTGGCATATTCCTATGAGTTCCTTAAAGACCACCAAGGGAAGTGATGGGGAAGAGGAAGGAAGGAGGGAAGAAATGTGGGGCTTCCCTCTAATACGCTACTCCCACTTAGTGCCTTATTTTTATTTATTTATTTTAATTGGAGGCTAATTACTTTACAATATTCTGGTGTTTTTTGCCATACATTGACATGAATCAGCCATGTGTGTACATGTTTTCCCCATCCTGAACCCCCTCCCACCTCCCTCCCCATCCCATTCCTCTGGGTCATCCCAGTGCACCAGCCCTGAGCACCCTGTCTCATGCATCAAACCTGGACTGGTGATCTATTTCACATATGATAATATACATGTTTCTGCATAGAGAGCATGCAAATATAACTTGAGAGTACAAACACACATCTGGGGAGAGTGTGTGGTACAACGAGCAGCTTTGGAACCAGACTTGTGGGGTATCACTAACCACTCAGTCATTTACTAGCTTTGCCTATGTGGCAAGTTTCTCTAACTCTCTTAGCTTCAATGTCTTTATATGTAAAAACAGCTGGGCTATACTACATTTCCAGATTGATGTGACAAGTAGTTCAGATAATGCATTTAAAACCTCTGGTTTCCCTAGACATTTACTCAATCTTAGTTCACCTCTCTTTCCCATCACTTTCCTCTTGGTGTCCGAGACCTTGTTTACATAAGTTAGGTGGTTCACCAACAGATACTGTGCTGCACAAACTACGTGTGTGTGTGCACAAGTGCACATTCAACACACACACACGCGTCATTCTTTCAGCTCAATCAAAACAATTCAGGATCACTGCTCTCCAATTCCAGCTCTGTTCTCTTCACTCTACTTCCTTCTCAGCCTCTTCACCAGGTTAAAAAAAAAAACCCACAAAGGATGGACAGAAAAAGAAAATGACACTGCAGAGGGAGGGAGGAAGCAACATTAATAAAGGAGACCCCCAAAATCTCCTGGCAGGTCTGAAAATCTAACTAGACCAGAAAATGGAAGATTAGGGAGGATAAGATGAGAGAACAATATGGAAGCAGACCATGGAGGGCCTTGCAGACCATGCACAGAAAGTGGACCATCACCATCCCCTCGACCATCAGCCAGGGAGTGGTGCTACAGGACAAGATGACAAACCGTGTGGTTTGTGTTTCACTGAACGCTCGGGGTGGACAGGGAGTCAGTGCCTAAGGCAGCCAGTTAAGGACATCAGGAACCACAACTCGCAAGCTAAGCTCACTGGAACCTGTAGGACCCTAAGGATGGGAAGGAAGCCTGAGGACCAATGGGTGGGTTCCTTTAGCTCTTCCCAGAAACACCATCCAATCACTGGCTAGAAATCACCTCCTAGGGGCTTCCCTGGTGGCTCAGTGGTAAAGAATCTGCCTGCCAACACAGGAGACATGGGTTTGATTCCTCGGCTAGGAGGATCCCACCTGCCGTGGAGCAAATAATTCTGTGTGCCTCACGTACTGAGCTTGTGCTCTAGATCCTGGGAACCACAACTACTGAGCCACGTGCCACAACAACTGAAGCCCGTGCACACACACACGCGAGTTTGTGCAGCACAGTATCTGTTGGTGAACCACCTAACTTATGTAAACAAGGTCTCGGACACCAAGAGGAAAGTGATGGGAAAGAGAGGTGAACTAAGGTTGAGTAAATGTCTAGGGAAACCAGAGGTTTTAAATGCATTATCTGAACTACTTGTCACATCAATCTGGAAATGTAGTATAGCCCAACTGTTTTTACATATAAAGACATTGAAGCTATTCTCTCAGATTATCCCACCTTCACCTTTTCCCACAGAGTCCAAAAGTCTGTTCTATATATCTGTGTCTCTTTTGCTGTCTCACATATAAAGTCATCATTACCATCTTTCTAAATTCCACATATATGCATTAGTACACTGTATTGGTGTTTTTCTTTCTGACTTACTTCACTCTGTATAACAGGCTCCAGTTTCATCCACTTCATTAGAACTGATTCAAATGCACCCTAGAGCCTGTGTTCCACAGCAAAAGAAGCTACTACATTGAGAAAACCTCACACCACAAGTAGAGTAGTCCCGGCTCACCACAATTAGAGAAAAGTCCTTGCAGCCACAAAGACCTGCACAGCCAAAAATAAGTAAATAAATATTTTTTAATAAAGAAATCACCTCCTAGTACAACCAAGCACAACATTTTGGGGGAGATGGGGAGAGGGAATTACATTTTTCAATAAGCAGGCAAAATATTTCCAGAGGTACCTTTTTCACAATACTCCAGGCATTGGTCAACCTTCCGACAAGTTAACCTCTTGCCACTAGGTTGATCTAACCCATGTTCTGGCTGAGGGAGAGGCTAGTGGGGTGGGAGGGGTGGGGGTAGAAGGACATTACTTTCCCTGAGTGACCATTTTGCATTGTTTATTTCACCAGAGCTCCAACCCTCCTCTGGATTGGATAAAGCAGTGTTACTCAGAAAGGACTCGCCCCCAGTGGAGGAGGAAATGTTGATGAAAAGGGTGTATCAACCCAAAGATTGATTGCCTTGCAGTGAACACACCCATGCAGATGTTTCCACACCTACCCAGATGTTCCCATTCAGTGTGTGGGGCCAGGAAACACAGACAGGGGTTGATGGAGGAGGAACACTGGTATTTTGTTTTCCTAAGACAGTTGCGGTGTTGGAGAGGACTCTTGAGAGTCCCTTGGACTACAAGGAGATCCAATTAGTCCATTCTGAAGGAGATCAACCCTGGGATTTCTTTGGAAGGAATGATGCTGAAGCTGAAACTCCAGTACTTTGGCCACCTTATGCGAAGAGTTGACTCATTGGGAAAGACTCTGATGCTGGGAGGGATTGGGGGCAGGAGGAGAAGGGGACAACTGAGGATGAGATAGCTGGATGGCATCACCAACTTGATGGACGTGAGTCTGTATGAACTCCGAGAGATGGTAATGAACAGGGAGGCCTGGCATGCTGCAATTCATGGGGTTGCAAAGAGTCGGACACGACTGAGCCGACTGAACTAAACTGAACTGCACTGAAGACAGCTGCCTGGGAAAGCTCCTCCATCCCGAGTCTTTTCTCCCACTTGATTTTATTCATCTCCTGGTGGTACCAGTTGAATTACAATAAACAGCCACTTTTAGACTATTATGGATGGCCTTAGTCATTTTTAGACACCAGTTCTGATGCTTGACTTATGTGTCAACTTGGATAGGCTAACATGTTCAGTTTTTTGGTTAAACACCAGTCTAGATGCACTAGGAGGTAAGTTTTAGATGCCACTCACATTTAAATGTGCAGACTTTGAGTAAAGCATTTGGGTGGGCCTCATCTAATCAATGGATGGCACTGAAAACAAAGACAGAGGCTTCCCAAAGAAGAAATTTGGCTTCAAGACTGCAAAATAGAAACCCTGTCTGAATTCACAGGCTTCCAGCCTGCCCTGCAGATTTCAAATTTGCAGAACCCCCACAGTTGCATGAGCTAATTCCTCGAAACATCTCTTTATGTGTTTCTATGTTATTGGTTCCATTTCTCTGAATAATTCTGATGAATGCACCCATACACACAGAGTTCTTCATTTCCACAGAATGTGTCTGGTCTATTTTAGATTTAATAATCAATTAGCTAAAATCAGAGCCACCCTGGCAGCTGAAATGGTCAAGAGTCTGCTTGCAATGCAGGAGACCTGAGTTTGAGCCCTGAGTTTGAGCCCTGAGTCCAGAAGATGCCCTGAAGAAGGGAATGGCAATCCACTCCAGTATTCCTGCCCAGAGAATTACATGGACAGAGGGCAGGCTACAATTCATAGGGTCGCAAACAGTCAGGCACAACTGAGTGCCTAACACAACAATAGCTAAAATCAATAATGAAGAACTATAAACCTAAGGGGCAACTTGTGGATAAACTGGCAGATGTTCTTGAATATGATTCTCAAAAGAGAGTTAGTAGAGCCCTGAGGTCTCATCAGTTAGTGGGCAGGAAGACAACTGACTTATGTGGGTGAACAAAGGGATTCACCTTGATACTGAGGTGAGACTGGAAGACGGTTCGATTGTTTTAAGGAAGAGTATCAGGTTCTGAGCTTGATGCTCAGAAATGTGATACTTGATACTTAAAATTTTCATTTTTAAGGGAAAACCATTCCACACTTTGATTTGTTCCAAGGAAAGGATAAGAATGTTTGACATTCTGCTGATGTCCATTTTCTTCTGTTCCTTAAATTAAGGTGAAAGATTCTATCTCAAAGGACACATAAATATGAAATAAATATGATGCCTAATTTGTTACCGCTCCCATGGATAGAGACTGAGCTCCCCTTGACTTCTCCTAATGACTGCTCTCCAATTACCTGGATCACATCTGAACCCCGTAATTAAAGTGGTGACACCGGGCAGGGAGCTCTACTCCTGGTTATGGTTTGGGGAGCTGCTGGCATTTACTGGACAGCGTGGACAGCGGTAGTCACTCTTCTGTGGAGGGGGCAGTGAGAGGACTATGGTGGGATGACGAGGATGCCGAACTCACAAAACACACTCACACATGGCACCTGTTAAAATATTCATAATTACTCCATAGGCAGAGAGTAGCTGCTGTGATTCCCATTAAACAGATAAAGAGACTGAGGGACAGGAATCAAGTGACTTGCCCAAATCCACACAGGTAGTAAGCACTTGTCCTAGAATTGGGATCTTGTCCTTCTACGTCGCTATTTCCCTTCCCACTCTTCTGGAATCCCATGGTACATATGTCTCTCCTTTTAAAATTACAGGTGGGGACTTGTAACCACTGGTGGTCCAGTGGTTAAGAATTCTCCTTCCAATGCAGGGGACGTGGGTCCAATCTCTGGTTGGAAAACTAAGATCTCACATGCTGCAGGGCATCTAAGTTTACAGCAGAACTAGAAGCCCACAACCACAACTGCCGAGCCCGCGAGCTCTAGGGCCCATGCTCTGCAGCCAGAGAAAGACTGAGCACCGCAGCGAAGATCCAGTGCAGCGAAAATACAAAATAACAAAATGACTGCTAAAACACTGGCCACTAAAATGCTTTTTATCAAACTCGAAAATGTTTTGGATGTAAAAGAATTAACAAAATCTCCATCCACCCCACCCCACCCCCAAACCCCCTGGGAATTGATCGAGACTTTCAAAAGCATTTACTCTACGAGTCTTTATTGAACAACTACTGTGAGGACAGTGATACAGGGTTTAATGCTGAATAAGACTCAGCCCCTACCTTCTAAGAGCTTCATCTTACAGGGAGATGAGACATGTGTACAGATCCGAAGAATCACAGATACTCTATCTGGAATGTTAGAGGTCAGTTCATGTGGTCCCCTCTCTAGTCAGAAAAGACCTCAAGACCTTGGCAACCCTTCACAGTGATTTAGTGAAAGAGTCTCTAAGCGCCCATCACAGACTAGCAATGTTAGATGGCTGCTCCTCTCTAACACAGGCAGGGTGCCCCAAAGCCACAGTTCCCAAATTGTGGAGTGCCTTGGGACAGATTTCAAAGGGAAATCCAGCAATGCTTGATATCTGTCAGTGTCTGTGTGAAATATGAATTCCAGTAGTTCACAATTTCAACAGTGCACTGAATTTCTTTTAATGATGGCATATCTTTTGGAAGCTGGGTGTTGCTGTCCTAAGGAGCCAATATCATAAAAGATCAACATGGAACAGGAAATGAGGGCCATGGCGTTCACAATGAACTCAAGGTTTGAGAAGTTGTGCAGGGCAGGGGTAGGCATAAATCCCACTTGTAAGTAATGGTGCTTATTTAAGAATAAAATAAAAATATTATAGTTTTCTTCAATTAGTATATACATAGTTGCTTAATGGCTACCAAGCTGTTAGAACATAATATTTAGTAAGGTGTTTTGATCTAACAAAAAATGGAATAAGAATTTCTTTTGACCTAAGTTTCTGAGAAAAAGCTGCTGAAACAGTGAGAAAGTTTGGGAAATTGTGCAGATTAAAGTCTTGCTAGTCAAAGTGACACCAGCACCTTCCATATCCCCTGGGAGCTTATTAGAAATGCATACTTGATTCACTTTTGAAAAGCACTGTATTTAAGCATCATAAGGGCAGTACGGTATAAGCACACAGCCCAGGTCTGCTCTCCTCTCATCAGGCTACACAGTATCCATCGATGCAGTCAGAATTCAGATCCTGATGTTTTCTAGTTACGGGTCTTGGGTAACACTGTGAACTTTGACCCACAATTTCCTTACTCGCCAAGGGAGAATGATGGCCAATCCTGACTTCCTGAGGTGATTAAATAAAGGTAAAATGAGACAATGCTTACAAAAGAGAATGCCTGGCCCTCATTTCTTTCTGCTTCCTGGGTCTGTGGCTCTCGGGCAGACAACTGTCTTTTTCTGCACCTTTGAAAGGTCACAACTGTGGAAGGCAGACGTGGAATTTCATTGTAGGTCGTTGGACTGAGGACCACACCTGCCACAACAGCCAAGCAAGTGTAAACACACACTCTCTCTGCAGGTCTCCAGCCCAGAAGGCTGCCTGGAAATACGGGTGGCTTTGCCGTAGGGATTCTGCTGTGTCCTACAGAGGGTATTGTAACTAAACTCTAACTTCCCCTTCCCCTACTCTCTGGTAACTACTGCCTTCTGTTTTCTGTCTCAGTGAATTCCATGACTCCAAGTATTTCATAAAAGTGGAATCACACAGCAGCTGTATTTTTGTGAGTGGCTTACTTCACTCAGCATAGTGCCTTCAAGCTTCATCCATGCTGCAGCATATATCAGAATGCCCATCCTTTATTTCAGGCTGAATTATATGCATAAACTTTATTTTGGGGGCTCCAAAATCACTGCAGATGGTGATTGCAGCTATGAAATTAAAATCCTTACTCCTTGGAAGGAAAGTTATGACCAACCTAGACAGCATACATATTGAAAAGCAAAGATATTACTTTGCCAACAAAGGTCCATCTAGTCAAGGCTTTGGTTTTTCCAGTGGTCATGTATGGATATGAGAGTTTGACTGTGAAGAAGGCTGAGTGCCGAAGAATTGATGCTTTTGAACTGTGGTATTGGAGAAGACTCTTGAGAGTCCGTTGGACTGCAAGGAGATCCAAACAGTCCATTCTAAAGGAGATCAGTCCTGGGTGTTCTTTGGAAGAACTGATGTTGAAGCTGAAACTCCAATACTTTGCCACCTGATGTGAAGAGCTGACTCACTGGAAAAGACCCTGATGCTTGGAGGGAATTGGGGACAGGAGGAGAAGGGGATGACAGAGGATGAGATGGCTGGATGGCATCACCAACTCAATGGACATGAGTCTGGGTGGACTCCGGGAGTTGGTGATAGACAGGGAGACCTGGAGTGCTGCGATTCATGGAGTCGCCAAGAGTCGGACACAACTGAGCGACTGAACTGAACTGAACTGATACACATATACTACATTTTGTTTATCCATTCACCCATCTATAGGCACTTGGGTTGTTTCCACATTTTAGCTATTTGATTAGTGGTACTATGAGCATGGTGTACAAACATCTCTTCAAGACCCTACTTTTAATTCTTTTAGGTATATACCCAGAAGTGGAATTGCTGGATAGTATGGCAATTCTATTTTTAATATTTTGAGGAACAACCTTGCTGTTGGCCACCACGTTACATTCCTATCAACAGTACAAAAGATGTGGAGTTTGTTTTTTAAATTCTTTAAGTTCTTTTCCGAGAGCGGCACAAATGAATGACCCAGTCTTATAGTTGAGGATGGCCCCTAAGACTGGGAGTTCCCCAAGCTGGGACATCCTGCCTCACCTCCTGCTGGCTAGCTGCAGCAGGACAGTGCCTGGGAAGGCTAATTTGCCAGCTTAAATGAATTGTCTCCAGCCAGCCTTCAACCACCTCTAGCCAGAGGGTAGCTTTTCTTCCTACACAGCACCGCCACCTGCTGGAAGAACGCTCACATTGCAGTTTCTGGGCCTTTGATCCTCAGCAAACGTTGATTTTGCAATACAGTATTCGGATTTTTGTGATCCTTTAGACAAGACTGAGGTTTATTTTCTGCTTTGTCAAGTTTTTTTTTTTTTCTGGGAGATAAAAATGTAATAGAATTAAGATTTTGATTGCACAAAAAAAGGGGTTCAAGAGAAAAGAACTGGGATAACAATGCAAACGGCAAAATATGACAATGGTGTGAAAGGACACAGGAGGCCAGGACCAAACCAGGTCAGCCTCCAAGCATTTTAAAGGTGGTCATTTAATGCGGTTGACATTCTCATCACAAACTATTTGTTCATTATAACAACCCCTCTAACTGTAGACATCGTTGCAGGAAAAAAATTAAATGAACCCCACTACCATTAACCTAGTTTGATCTCTTTGTCTTCATGTACAATAAAAACCATTCCTGTTGAAACTTAGAATTAAGAATTTAGCCTTCCAGTAGCTCAAACTGATCTCCCTAAATAGTAGCCTAAATTCATTTTTTCACAAATAAAATGTCACCCCTTCTCCAAAGATATGAGAATATATCACAGGAAGTCTAAAGTCTAAACCTGTATCTCTTTCTTCGGACACAAGTATTCTGAAATACTGATTTTGGTCATTATTAATAAGAAGAGGAATGAACAGATGACTTAAGCCTTGCCTGAACTGAACAACTGTAATGTTGTTTAAATAAGACCATTCAAAGCCTGAAAGACATAGTAAGTAGATGGTCCACAGAAATTTGTTTGCTTTCCCAATGGGCTGGGATTTCTCTCTCCATCCTCATCTCTGCCCATGGCCTCCCTGCCACCACCACGGAAGCCAAGGCCATACTAGATGCCACAGGTGATGCGGTGGGTCCCAGGGAGTTATCAGTTCACAGTTTCTTCCAGCAACTCAGCCAAGCAGGTCAGGAAGAGGAATTGTACGAGCTGAGAAGGAGTAAGGAAAAGCAAGGATAAATGTAATCTCATTTCAAATGGATTTTGCCTGAAAAGAAACAGGGCCAGGAGAGGAGGCGTTTCTGAAAGGGCACTCTAAGGAGGCTTCCCTGGTGGTTCAGACAGTAAAGAATATGCCTGCAACGCCAGAGACCCAGATTCAATCTCTGGGTCAGGAAAATCCCCTGGAGAAGGGAATGGCTACCCACTCCAGTATTCTTCCCTGGAGAATTCCATGGCCAGAGGAGCCTGGCGGCCTACAGCCCATGGGTCACAAAGAATCAGACACGACCAAGTGACTGACACACGCACTCTAAGGGAAGTAATTTCCATGGCACCAAGAACTTCAGAAGAGGCCCTTAGAGGGCCAGGGAGACATCAAATCCACTGGTCCCTGGGGCGGGGGGTGAAGCCAGGGCTTTGGGCTCAGACAGGCCGGCGTTCAGCTGTCGTCAATCTTGCGGCCTCACGCAGGGCGCTGGATCCTCTGAGCCTTTGTTTTCTCCTGTGTAGAACAGGGATGGTCATTCCTACTCATGACAAGGTGAGGATACAATGAACTAACATGTGAAAGCCCGTCCCATAGAGACTTTCTTATAGGAAGAATTCAAAATGTGTTTGTCCCCTTTGGAAAACACCAGGTGTCCCCCAAACCCTGGTCTCACTCCCAATCCCCCAAAACATAAATGCATATTTCACCTCACCACTAACCTCTATGGATGCCCCATCTGCTAGCCCGCCATCCTCAAATCCTTGGCCTCCAAACTCAGTGGCAACTTTCTGCTCATGGTGTACGATAATCTACTGACATCTCTTAGGATTCTTTTTCAAAGATTTCCTGTTCACTGATACCATTGACTAGCAGTCAACAGTAATATACATACACTCACACACATGCGCACACACACACACACAGCAGTTTTTCAGAGGAAATGGTTTCTTGAAGAATTAAATCACTTGTTCAAGGTTATACAGCTGACAAACTGAGCAGCGGTGAAGACATTCTGATACCGGTGTTGTGCTAGGGAGCCCAGGGCGCTTGCAGGCGTCCTCCTGAGGAGCACCTAGGAGCACATCCACAGCACAGGGTGGTTCTTGAGCCCTCTGACCATCCTGTCTCATGTCTCAAAGAACAGCATTGCTGGTGCTCTCAGATTGTGACCTTGACTTACAGTGACTGCAAGTCTTCACTCAGGTGAGAGTTTAGCCAGCTCAGCCTGTCCAGAAGCTGCCCCTAGCTACTGATCCCTGTCCCACCTCACCCCCAGCCTTGGCTCCCCAGCCAACCCAGACCAAGCACCGGGACCAGGGCATGCAAAGCCTGTGAATCCCCGGACTCTTGGTGTTTTCAGCAGCAGGAGTTTAGGGAGCGTGTATGGGAAGCAAGAAGGCAGAGACCACATGGGGCCCCTGAGCTAGCCTCAGCACTCACACTGTGTTCTGAAAGCAGTGGGGCCTCACTAGAGGTTCTAAGCAGGGAGAGACTGGATTGACTTTGTAATGAAAAATATCACTCTGGTAGTTCTAGCAGCTGTGACTTTGAATTCACCTGTCAGTCTGCCCTAATCCAGTAGACTGTTGTTAGGTGCTTGACAAGTTTGTGATGAACTACAAGTGGTATCCATCTTAGAGAATAGAACTCAATTTCTGATTTGATTTAAAAATAAAAAATTTTCTTCTTTGTTAAGTGCTGTGGTTTCTCCACCTGGATTGACGATACGCTTCAGTTCAGTTCAGTTCAGTTCAGTCACTCAGTCGTGTCCGACTCTTTGTGACCCCATGAATCGCAGCATGCCAGGCCTCCCTGTCCATCACTAACTCCCGGAGTTCACTCAGACTCACGTCCGTCGAGTTGGTGATGCCATCCAGCCATCTCATCCTCTGTCGTCCCCTTCTGCCCCCAATCCCTCCCAGCATCAGAGTCTTTTCCAATGAGTCAACTCTTCACATGAGGTGGCCAAAGTACTGGAGTTTCAGCTTCAGCATCATTCCCTCCAAAGAAGTCCCAGGGCTGATCTCCTTCAGAATGGACTGGTTGGATCTCCTTGCTGTCCAAGGGACTCTCAAGAGTCTTCTCCAACACCATAGTTCAAAAGCATCAGTTCTTTGGCACTCAGCTTTCTTCACAGTCCAACTCTCACATCCATACATGACTACTGGAAAAACCATAGCCTTGACTAGATGGACCTTTGTTGGCAAAGTAATGTCTCTGCTTTTTAATATGCTGTCTAGGTTGGTCATAACTTTCCTTCCAAGGAGTTAGCATCTTACCTTTAAGTAAAACAAAAGGGTTAGCTGAAATCATGGAATTTTTTAAAAGGGAGAAAATGTTAGAGATTTTTCTAAGTTAATGTTTCTCTGTATTAGTATTAAAAATGTCTCACCTCCTAATTTAAATGAGGTATCTCTATGTAAGTGTTAAAGGCAAGTATTCTGTAGTACTCTCAATTATTATTTAGTTTAGGTTATGATCATAAGAATGGAATTTTGTCTTAAGAAACTTGGAGAGATCAGACATTAATAACAGTGTACTGGTCTATGAGGTATGAATCATCTCTGTTATTTAGTGATCAGTGCTATGAAAGTTGTCTGTTTTAAGTTTAAAGATGAATGGGACCCTTTCGCCAAATCATCTGAAATGTCAGCTCCCATTCTACGATGATCTGGAGTTTAGAGTCTATATGTTGGATCAATAGAGAGAATCATGATATAAAACAGGCAGACAGATTCTCAATGAGGCTTGTTGCTGCTGCTGCATTGCTTCAGTCGTGTCTGACTCTGTGCGACCCCATAGATGGCAGCCCACCAGGCTCCCCCATCCCTGGGATTCTCCAGGCAAGAACACTGGAGTGGGTTGCCATTTTCTTTTCCAAAGCATGAAAGTGAAAAGTGAAAGTGAAGTCGCTCAGTCGTGTCTGACTTTCAGCAAGCCCGTGGACTGCGGCCCACCAGGCTCCTCTGTCCATGGGATTTTCCAGGCAAGAGTACTGGAGTGGGGTGCCATTGCCTTCTCCACCATGAGGCTTGACCAGGCAATAATTCATTGTGCAGGCAACTCTTTTGCTGAAAGAACTATTTCATTCACAGTGATTAAGTGAAGACTAATCATACAATAAGATTTTAACACTTTGTCTTGAGTGTGTTTAGGACATCTTAGTTTTAGGAAATATATGTATATGTGCGGGCTTCCCTGATGGCTCAGGGGGTAAAGAATCCACCCTCACACAAGAGATGTGGGTTTTGATCCTTGGGTCAGGAAGATCTCTTGGAGGAGGGCATAGAAATTCACTCTAGTATTCTTGCCTGGAGAATCTCATTACAGAGGAGCCTGGTGGGCTATGGTCCACAAAGTCACAAAGACTGAGACACGACTGAAGTGACTTTTTAGCACAGACACATTCATGCATTCATACGTGTTTTTTTTTTTTCTTTTTCTCCACATGTGATGATCTTGACTACTGGTCTGTTGTATTATAAGATGTTGTAATATAGTAAAGTATTTTTATACAATAATAAGAAAGTCCCACCTTCATATGAGTAAGTTAGATTCTTGGAAAACATTGAAACAATTGACAGGAAAAATTCATTGTAATTTCAACTATATTAAAGGTATTTTTATTATTTACACCAGCATCCACAAAGATTCAGGAGGAATATAAATATCTGTATCTATATGTGAATATAGGTGTGTGTATAATAGGCTTTCTTTTGGTAAAGCCTTTCTTTGTAAGTAAAATATTACCCAGTCAATGATGGGGAATAAAATAAAATATTACAACCACAAAAATAATTCTTGAAATATTTTTAAAATAAGCAGATTCAGCCATCTAAAGGCCAACTGGCTTGTCCTTCTCCTCTACCCCAAAATATGAATACAAAACCTGAAGTACAAGGACAGTGGTAACACCTCTAAGTCATTTTATCACCAACCAGAGTCTGTAAGGACTTCCCTGGTGGTTCAGACAACAAAGAATCCACCTGCAATGAAGGAGACTGGTTTCGATCCCTAGGTTGGGAAGATCCGCTGGCGAAGGAAATGGCTATTCACTCCAGTGTTCTGGCCTGGAGAATTCCATGTACTGAATAGTCCATGGGCTAGCAAAGAGTCGGACACAACTGAGCAACTTTAACTTTCAGAGTCTGTAAAATATAAGTAAAGCTTATATAGTTTGGGTCACACAGTTTGCAGAAACTGGAAAGAAAAAGTGGTTTATCAGAGTGTGCTAACTTCTAAAATAAATAGTCCCAAATCTCACTGGATTGTTACACTTAAGGATTGATTCCCATGTTGCCCCTGTGCAAGTGGGTTGGTAGCCCTGGAGAAGGGTTGGTGGGGAAAGGGGATGTTTTTTTATACAGCTTCCATCTCATGGTTCCACCAACCCCTAGGGCTTCAGTTCCCTCCCTCTGCACCCGCTGTATTTAGGGGATGACAAAAATTGTTGAGAATTGAAGAGGAGATTTGTCTGCCAGAGCTGGAGGTCACGTACATCGCCTTCCCCACATTCCTTTGGTCAAAAATCAGTCACCTAATTACAGAGGGTTCTGAGAAAGACATCTAAGCGTGTGGCCAGCAGGGAAGGAAACCAACTGGTAAACAGTCAGTATCAGCATCCCCCACCAAAATAGGTATAAAGCCCTAGGTTTAAAACATCGTCATCCAGAAATAACCAAGCAGGCGCCAGCCATGGAGTCTCAAGCAGCAGTCCTCAAATGTGATGCGCCAGCCAAGTATCACAAGGACTTTCCAAGGGCACGTGGACATAGAGCACTTTCAGTGACTCGATTTCCAGACTTTTAACTTGATTGTCTCTCCTAAAAGTGAGCCGTCTGAGACTGGATCTGCATGTTCACGAGGGTTTCATTTCCACATTCCCCTGCAAAAGGAAGCACATCACAGGCACAGCACAAAACGGCCAAAGCCAACCAAAGCAGTCTGTCTTTTGCTGTGTTACCTGGCTGCCCTGCATGTAAAAACGCTAGGTATTTGAAAGTTAAATTTTACAGCTTCTCTAAAAGCGGTGAAAAGGAAAAGGCTTAGAAATGGAGGTTGCGTGAGCATATGAACATACTAGGGATAATAAAAAGAAATTAATGGTACTGTAATTAAATGGTAATTAATGTAATCAAACTATTGTAAATAGATTATTTCCATATTTTAAATGTCACAAGAATTGTCTTTTTTATGCTTTAAGGTTAACAATCTTTTAATGGATTAACATTTTTACTTACAAACATACAATTTGCTTATATACGGAGAGACAGGTACTGAGGACATGACAAAATACTAGAGACAGGCAAGCAATTAGAAAAAAAAGATCAACTCTAGGGGAAAAATAGGAACTGCCTTCATACTAGTGTCCACATAAACTTGGGAAGGAGAGAGAAAGATCACATGGGATCACAACCAATGTAGAAAATAAACACGGGTCACTCTGTCTCAAAGGCAGGAACTTCTCCTGCGACCCAGACCTTGTGTCCTGGCCTGGCCGGTTTCATGAGTGATGATCTGAAACACAGTTACTGGTCTATTTCTTCTCCTTACATCTCAGGCTCTGAAGTTAACTCAAGGAATTAAAATAACAGAGCTAAGAAACAAGCAGACTGGCATGTGTGCAATGTCAACAGTTTTAAAGTACACATGAAAGTAAAGTGCTTACTAAACCGGAACAAGTTCCTTCCAACTCACCTTACTTTTAGATTTAGGATTACCTAAGCAAGATCATACTACCGCACAATTGCACTCATCTCACATGCTAGTAAAGTAATGCTCAAAATTCTCCAAGCCAGGCTTCAGCAATACGTGAACTGTGAACTTCCAGATGTTCAAGCTGGTTTTAGAAAAGGCACAGGAACCAGAGATCAAATTGCCAACATCTGCTGGATCATGGAAAAAGCAAGAGAGTTCCAGAAAAACATCTGTTTCTGCTTTATTGACTATGCCAAAGCCTTTGACTGTGTGGATCACAATCAACTGTGGAAAATTCTGAGATGGGAATACCAGACCACTTGACCTGCCTCTTGAGAAATCTGTATGCAAGTCAGGAAGCAACAGTTAGAACTGGACATGGAACAACAGACTGGTTGCAAATAGGAAAAGGAGTACGTCAAGGATGTATGTTGTCACCCTGCTTATTTAACTTCTATGCAGAGTACATCATGAGAAATGCTGGACTGGAAGAAACACAAGCTGGAATCAAGATTGCCAGGAGAAATATCAATAACCTCAGATATGCAGATGACACCACCCTTACGGCAGAAAGCGAAGAACTAAAGAGCCTCTTAATGAAAGTGAAAGAGGACAGTGAAAAAGTTGGCTTAAAACTCAACATTCAGAAAACGAAGATCATGGCATCTGGTCCCATCACTTCATGGGAAATAGATGGGGAAACAGTGGAAACAGTGTCAGACTTTATTTTGGGGGGCTCCAAAATCACTGCAGATGGTGACTGCAGCCATGCAATTAAAAGACGCTTACTCCTTGGAAGGAAAGTTATGACCAACCTAGATAGCATATTCAAAAGTAAAGACATTACTTTGCCAACAAAGGTCTGTCTAGTCAAGGCTATGGTTTTTCCAGTGGTCATGTATGGATGTGAGAGTTGGACTGTGAAGAAAGCTGAGTGCCGAAGAACTGATGCTTTTGAACTGTGGTGTTGGAGAAGACTCTTGAGAGTCCCTTGGACTGCAAGGAGATCCAACCAGTCCATTCTAAAGGAGATCAGTCCTGGGTGTTCTTTGGAAGAAATGATGTTAAAGCTGAAACTCCAGTACTTTGGCCACCTCATGTGAAGAGTTGACTCACTGGAAAAGACTCTGATGCTGGGAGGAATTGGGGGCAGGAGGAGAAGGGGACGACAGAGGATGAGATGGCTGGATGGCATCACCGAGTTGATGGTTGTGAGTTTGAGTGAACTCTGGGAGATGGTGATGGACAGGGAGGCCTGGCATGCTGCAATTCATGGGGTTGCAAACAGTCGGACATGACTGAGCGACTGAACTGACCTGAACTGAAGCAAAGTGACCAAAAGTTAACACCTAGGAGAGTTGGAGCCAGGAAAATATCTTTTGGGTATTGTCTTTTATTTAGAGTTCTGTCTTTTTACATTTACCACGATTTCTGCAGTTTATCTCCCAATATGTCCCCCAATTCTATTTCAGTTTCTCCATAGATTTTTTTAGTTTTTTGTGGGTTATTATTATTTTTAAAACAGTAGGACTCCTCAAGAACCTCAGTCTTACGCTCTGGCAGGGTAAACCTATTCAGAAATGAAAGTGGAAGTTGCTCAGTTGTTTCCGACCCTTTGCCACCCCATGGAATCCTCTAGGCCAGAATAATGGAAAACTGGAATTCTCCAGGCCAGAATACAGGAGTGGGTAGCCTTTCCGTCTCCCAGGGATCTTCCCAACCCAGGAATCGAACCCAGGGCTCCCATATTGCAGGGAGATTCTTTACCAACAGACACCAGGGAAGCCAAAGAATACTGGGATGGGTAACCTATCCTTTCTCCAGCGGATCTTCCCGAGCCAGGAACTGAACTGGGGTCTCCTGCACTGCAGGTGGATTCTTTACCTCTGAGCCACCAGGGACAATCCATTAGAATGAAGCAGCATTATTAGGAGAATGAGAGTGGTTTTCTCCACAAACACCTTCCCTTTTATTTCAAGTTTTCTTTTTTTCTGGTAAAAGTCACATAATACAAGTCAATTTAAAGATATTAACAACCTGAAAGTTGAGAATTGTGTTTTACTTGGTGGAAATTTTTAGGACTTCAAGCCCAGAAGACAACATCTCAAGTAACCCTGAGAGAACTGCTCTGAGGAGGTAAGGGGATGGGCCAGGTTATATAGAAGTTCTGCAAAAAGGGCAGGTAGTCTGAACATCAAAAAATTATTGTTAATTAAAGAAAAACAGATATCCCAAGTCCAGATATCCCAACTTCCTTTCCCAGTGAAGGAAGTTAGCACTTCTCTATGTATGGGACAGTGTAAGGGTCTAGGCTCACTGAAATCATTCCTTTGATACACAGATCAGCTCTCTGGGCCAGTATCCTGTGTTTTCACTTCCTGAGCTTCCTTTCCTCAGGGCTCACCATAGAAGGTGACTGTAGTCTGATGGCTGCTAGGTAACAGGTATTCTTCTCCTTCCTGAATCCCCTTAAGGCTCACCAAGGACTGCAACTGCTGTAGACAGTGCCATCCTTATTTACTGATGTGGCAGGAAATATTCCATTTCTTTTACAAAATATACTATTTTAAGCATATGGAACTGTACAGTTCAGTGGCACTAAGTACACTCACACTGTTGGGCAACTCTCAACATCATCTATCTCTCGAATTTCTAACCTTTCTAAACTGAACTCTGTCCCCGTAAAACACTAGCTCCCCATTCTGCTTGCTGAATTCTCCTAGGCCTTTAATGGTGATAGTCTTTAGCTGGATAAATCTTAGAATTTAAAAATTGCTATTGCTTGGGGACCCCATGGGTGGTAGCCCTCCAGGCTCCTTCGTCCATGGAATTTCTCAGATAAGAATACTGGACTGGGTTGCCATTCCCTTCTCCAGAGGATCTTCCAGAGCCAGGGATTAAAGCTGAATCTCCTTCTTGGCAGGTGGATTCTTTCCCACTGAGCCACCAGGGAAACCCAAGATTTAAAAGAGAACTCAGCAAATAGCCTATTCCTCTAAGAGACACCAGGGGTCAGTGCAGCACAGGAAGTAACTGGGTCTAGTTAGGTTGGATCCACAAATTGATTCCATCAAGTTGAATAAAGTGTGCCTAAATCCTTGTGCTACAAATTCATCATGGTTTCAACCTTATTTCCGGAAATGAGCCACTCATGGTGCCCTTTGGGTGGCACACATTTCATTTGACTTCTTAATATTGAAGTTCTTTTCAGATAGATTGTTTACTAAAAACACAGCTGTGTTGTCTAATGCAACCGCACCCAAGGCATTTTTAGCCTATTTTAGGAATTGATGGCATCACCAACTTGATGGATGTGAGTCTGAGGGAGCTCTGGGAGTTGGAGAAGGACAGGTGTGCTGCTGTTCATGGGGTTGCAAAGAGTTGGACACAACTGAGTGACTGAACTGAACTGAACTGAACTGAAGAGATGATGAGATCACACTCTGATATATTTGTTTTCCCAATCTGGATCAAATGAGACCTCCATGTTTGGGGGCAGTATGACTTGGGCAAAATACTGTCAACTTAAAAATTATTCACAACCTAAAAGTTCATAGTTATATATTATTTGGCAGGAATTTTTAGGACTTCAAGCCCTCAGCAGCATCTCAAAAAACCCTGAGAGATCTGCTCCAAAGAGGTGAATTAGGGGAGCCAGAATATACAGAAGTTTTGCAAAAAGGGCAGGTAATCTGAACATCAAAATACTATTGTTAATTAAAGGAAAACACATACTCAAGGAATTTAGTGCTTTTCTATGTATGGAAAGATGCAAGAGTCTGGGCTCACTGAAACCATTCATTGATATGCACCTCTGGAGGAGAGCATGGCAACCCACTCCAGGATTCTTGCCTGGAAAGTCCCCATGGACAGAGGAGCAAGGTGGGTGAAAGTCCATAGGGTCACAAAGGGTTGGGAGCGACACAGCACAATATGCACCTCAGCTATCTGGGAATGATTTCCTATGTTTTCATGTCCGGAGTTCCTCAGGACTCACTGTAGGGAGTGGCTGCAGTCTGATGGCAGGTATTCTCTCCTTCCTGAGTTCCTTCAGAGATCACTAGCTCACCATCCATGGTGGCCGCAATCCTTGATGACTGTGATATCCTTTGTTTACTAATATGGCAGGAAATATTTGGGGTCTCAAAGAGGTGGACATGACTGAGCATCTGAGCACAATAGTAGACAATATTCCATTTCTCACTACCTACTTTTAAGGGCGAGGTTGTAAGGGCTAGAGCTATATTCTTTTCTTCTCTAGGAATTTTAAATCCAAAGATAAAATAGAGACCGTATGAATAGTAAAGTAGATTTTTTTTTTTTTTTTAAGGAAGTCTTGTTGTTTAATCACTAAGTCCTGTCTGACTCTGTGACCCTATGGGCTGTAGCCTGCCAGGCTCCTCCGTCCATGGGATATTTCAGGCAAGAATACTGGAATGAGTTGCTATTCCCTTCTCCAAGAGGTCTTCCCTACACAGGGTTCGAACCCAGGCCTCCTACATTGGAGGCATATTCTTTACCACTGAGCCACCAGCCACCCCCTTAGTTCAGTTCAGTTTAGATTCTCAGTCGTATCCGACTCTTTGTGACATCAGGGACTGCAGCACACCCAGCCTCCTTGTCCATCACCAATTTCCGGAGCCTATTCAAACTCATGTCTATCACATCTGTGATGCCATCCAGCCATCTCATCCTCGGTCATCCCATTCTCCTCCCACATTCAATCTTTCCCAGAATCAGTGTCTTTTCAACTGAGTCAGCTGTTCGCATCAGGTGGCCAAAATACTGGAGTTTCAGCTTCAGCATCAGTCCTTCCAATGAACACTCAGGACAGATTTCCTTTAGGATGGACTGGTTGGATCTCCATGCAGTCTAAGGGACTCTCAAGAGTCTTCTCCAATACCACAGTTCAAAAGCATTAATTCTTAGGCACACAACTTTCTTTATAGTCCAACTATCACATCCATATGTGACTATTGGAAAAACCATAGCTTTAACTAGACAGAACTTTGTGGGCAAAGTAATGTCTCTGCTTTTTAATATGCTGTCTAGATTGGTCATAATTTTTATTACCAAGAGTAAGCATCTTTTAATTTCATGGCTGCAGTCACCATCTGCAGTGATTTTGGAGCCCCTCCCAAAATAAAGTCTGTCACTGTTTCCACTGTTTCTCCATCTATTTCCCATGAAGTGATGGGACCAGATGCCATGATCTTCATTTTCTGAATGTTGAGTTTTAAGCCAACTTTTTCACTGTCCTCTTTCACTTTCATTAAGAGGCTCTTTAGTTCTTCGCTTTCTGCCATAAGGGTGGTGTCATCTGCATATCTGAGGTTATTGATATTTCTCCTGGCAATCTTAATTCCAGCTTGTGTTTCTTCCAGTCCAGCGTTTCTCATGATATGCTCTGCATAGAAGTTAAATAAGCAGGGTGATAATACACAGCCTTGTCCTACTCCTTTTCCTATTTGCAACCAGTCTGTTGTTCCATGTCCAGTTCTAACTGTTGCTTCCTGACCTGCTTACAGATTTCTCAAGAGGCAGGTCAGGTGGTCTGGTATTCCCATCTCTTGAAGAATTTTCCACAGTTGATTGTGATCCACACAGTCAAAGGCTTTGGCATAGTCAATAAAGCAGAAGTAGGTGTTTTTCTGGAACTCTCTTGCTTTTTCCATGATCCAGTGGATGTTGGCAATTTGATCTCTGGTTCCTGTGCCTTTTCTAAAACCAGCTTTAACGTCAGGGAGTTCATGATTCACATATTGCTGAAGCCTGGCTTGGAGAATTTTGAGCATTACTTTACTAGCATGTGAGATGAGTGCAATTGTGTGGTAGTTTGAGCATTCTTTGGCATTGCCTTTCTTTGGGATTGGAATGGAAACTGACCTTTTCCAGTCCTGTGGCCATGGCTGAGTTTTCCAAATTTGCTGACGTATTGAGTGCAGCACTTTCACAGCATCATCTTTCAGGATTTGAAACAGCTCAACTGGAATGCCATCACCTCCACTAGCTTTGTTCATAGTGATGCTTTCTAAGGCCCACTTAACTTCACATTCTAGGATGTCTGGCTCTAGGTGAGTGATCACACCATCATTATTATCTGGGTCGTAAAGATCTTTTTTCTACAGTTCTTCTGTGTATTCTTGCCACCTCTTCTTAATATCTTCTGCTTCTGTTAGGTCCATACCATTTCCATCCTTTATCAAGCCCATCTTTCATGAAATGTTCCCTTGGTATCTCTAATTTTCTTGAAGAGATCTCTAGTCTTTCCCATTCTGTTGTTTTCCTCTATTTCTTTGCATTGATCGCTGAAGGCTTTCTTATCTCTCCTTGCTATTCTTTGGAACTCTGCATTCAGATGCTTATACCTTTCCTTTTCTCCTTTGCTTTTCACCTCTCTTCTTTTCACAGCTATTTGTAAGGCCTCCCCAGACAGCCATTTTGCTTTTTGCATTTCTTTTCCATGGGGATGATCTTGATCCTTGTCTCCTGTACAATGTCACGAACCTTCATCCATAGTTCATCAGGCACTCTATCTCTCAGATCTAGGCCCTTAAATCTATTTCTCACTTCCACTGTATAATCATAAGGGATTTGATTTAGGTCATACCTGAATGGTCTAGTGGTTTTCCCACTTTCTTCAATTTAAGTCTGAATTTGGCAATGAGGAGTTCATGACCTGAGCCACAGTTAGCTCCTGGTCTTGCTTTTGTTGACTGTATAGAGGTTCTCCATCTTTGGCTGCAAAGAATATAATCAATCTGATTTCGATGTTGACCATCTGGTGATGTCAATGTATAGAGTCTTCTCTTGTGTTGTTGGAAAAGGGTGTTTGCTATGACCAGTGCATTTTCTTGGCAAAAACTCTATTAGTCTTTGCCTTGCTTCATTCCACATTCCAAGGCCAAATTTGCCTGTTACTCCAAGTGTTTCTTGACTTCCTACTTTTACATTCCAGTCCCCTATAATGAAAAGGACATCTTTTGGGGTGTTAGTTCTAAAAGGTCTTCATAGAACCATTCAACTTCAGCTTCTTCATCATTACTAGTTGGGGCATAGACTTGGATCACATGATATTGAAAGGTTTGCCTTGGAGACAAACAGAGATCATTCTGTCATTTTTGAGATTGCATCCAAGTACTGCATTTCGGACTCTTTTGTTGACCATGATGGCTACTCCATTTCTTCTGAGGGATTCCTGCCTGCAGTAGTAGATATAATGGTGATCTGAGTTAAATTCACCCATTCCAGTCCATTTTAGTTCACTGATTCCTAGAATGTCGACATTCACTCTTGCCATCTCCTGTTTGACCACTTCCAATTTGCCTTGATTCATGGACCCAACATTCTAGGTTCCTATGCAATATTGCTCTTTACAGCATCAGACCTTGCTACTATCACCAGTCATATCCACAGCTGGGCAAGGTTTTTGCTTTGGCTCCATCCCTTCATTCTTTTTGGAGTTATTTCTCCACTGATCTCCAGTAGCATATTGGGCACCTATTGACCTGGGGAGTTTCACTTTCAGTATCCTATCATTTTGCCTTTTCATACTGTTCATGGGGTTCTCAAGGCAAGAATACTGAAGTGGTTTGCCATTCCCTTCTCCAGTGGACCACATTCTGTCAGGACCTCTCCACCATGACCCTCTCGTCTTGGGTTGCCCCCGCTGGCATGGTTTAGTTTCAATGAGTTAGACAAGGCTGTGGTCCTAGTGTGATTAGATTGACTAGTTTTCTGTGAGTATGGTTTCAGTGTGTCTGCCCTCTGATGCCCTCTTGCAACACCTACCATCTTACTTGGGTTTCTCTTACCTTGGGTGTGGGGTATCTCTTCACGGCTGCTCCCAGCAAAGCACAGCCACTGCTTCTTACTTTGTATGAGGGGTATCTACTCACCACCACCCTTCCTGACCTTCAACTTGGGATGGCTCCTCTATGCCTTTCTGCACCCATGCAGCCACTGCTCCTTGGACATGGGTTTGCTCCTCCCCACCGCAGCCCCTGGCCTCGGGTGTGGGGTTGCTCCTCCTGGTCACCACCCTGGCCTAGGATGTGGGGTAGCTCCTCTCGGCCATTCCTGCACCATCGCAGCCTGGCACTCTAGGCCACTGCCCCTGACCTTTGACGTGAGGTAGCTCCTCTCAGCCGAGCTCAGTGTGCCAGCTACAGCCGCCTGCGCTTAGTGCACCACCCTTATGACAGAAAGTGAAGAGAAACTAAAAAGCCTCTTGATGAAAGTGAAAGAGGAGAGTGAAAAAGTTGGCGTAAAGCTCAACATTCAGAAAACGAAGATCATGGCATCCAGTCCCAGCACTTCATGGGAAATAGATGGGGAAACAGTGGAAACAGTATCAGACTTTATTTTGGGGGCTCCAAAATCACTGCAGATGGTGACTGCAGCCATGAAATTAAAAGACGCTTACTCCTTGGAAGAAAAGTTATGACCAACCTAGATAGCATATTCAAAAGCAGAGACATTACTTTGCTGACTAAGATCCATCTAGTCAAGGTATGGTTTTTCCATTAGTCATGTATGGATGTGAGAGTTGGACTGTGAAGAAGCTGAGCACCAAAGAATTGATGCTTTTGAGCTGTGGTGTTGGAGAAGACTCTTGAGAGTCCCTTGGACTGCAAGGAGATCCAACCAGTCCATTCTGAAGGAGATCAGCCCTGGGATTTCTTTGGAAGGAATGATGCTAAAGTTGAAACTCCAGTACTTTGGCCACCTCATGTGAAGAGTTGACTCATTGGAAAAGACTTTGATGCTGGGAGGGAATCGGGGGAGGAGAAGGGGGACAACAGAGGATGAGATGGCTGGATGGCATCACTGACTTGATGGATGTGAATTTGAATGAGTTCTGGGAGTTGGCGATGGACCAGGAGGCCTGGTATGCTGTGATTC
Organism: Nanger dama; assembly: GCA_917880005.1. Lineage (NCBI taxonomy): Eukaryota > Metazoa > Chordata > Mammalia > Artiodactyla > Bovidae > Nanger > Nanger dama. The sequence continues at coordinate 33,214,003 of CAKJTW010000022.1, forward strand.
ATGGGGTCGCAAAGAGTTGGACATGACTGACCAGCTGAACTGAACTGTGCATGGCCCTGCCCATCAGAACAAGACCCAGTTTTCCCCTCAGTCAGTCTCTCCCATCAGGAAGCTTCCATCAGCCTCTTATCCTTCTCCCTCAGGTGCAGACATACTGAAAACAACAATCACAGAAAACCAATCTAATCACATGGAGCACAGCCTTGTCTAATTCAATGAAATTATGAGCCATGCCCTGTAGGACTACCCAAGATGGACAGGTCATGGTGGAGAGTTCTGACAAAATGTAGTCCACTGGAGAAGGGAATGGCAACCCACTTCAGTATTCTTGCCTTGAGAATCCCATGAACAGTATAGAAAGGCAAAAAGGACACTGAAAGATGAATTTCCCAGGTCAGTAGGTGCCCAATATGCTACTGGAGATCAGTGGCGGCATAACTCCAGAAAGAATGAAGGGCTGGAGCCAAAGCAAAAAAAAAAAACAAAAACAAAAAACCCAGTTGTGGATGTGACTGGTGATAGAAGCAAGGTCTGATGATGTAAAGAGCAATATTGCATAGGAACCTAGAATGTTGGGTCCATGGATCAAGGCAAATTGGAAGTGGTCAAACAGGAGATGGCAAGAGTGAATGTCGACATTCTAAGAATCAGCGAACTAAAATGGACTGGAATGGGTGAATTTAACTCTGATGACCATTATATCTACTAATGTGGGCAAGAATCCCTTAGAAGAAATGGAGTAGCCATCATAATCGACAAAAGAGTCAGAAATGCTGTACTTGGCTGCAATCTAAAAAAACAACAGAATGATCTGTGTTCATTTCCAAGGCAAACCATTCAATATCATGGTAATCCAAGTCTGTGCCCCAACTAGTAACGCTGAAGAAGCTGGAGTTGAACGGTTCTATGAAGACCTACAAGACCTTCTAGAACTAACCCCCCAAAAGATGACCTTTTCATTATAGGGGACTGGAATGCAAAAGTAGGAAGTCAAGAAACACCTTGAGTAACAGGCAAATTTGGCATTGGAAGCCCCATAATGACACATTAATCTTCAAATATATATATTCTTTTTCTAATCAACTGAGATTTTGACACATATAGAGATGTTGAATCATCAGAGCCTTAGTGAAGTGAAGTCGCTCAGTCATGTCCGACTCTGCGACTCCATGGACTGTTGCCTACCAGGCTCCTCTGTCCATGGGATTTTCCAGGCAATAGTACTGGAGTGGATTGCCATTTCCTTCTCCAGGGGATCTTCTCAACCCAGGGATTGAACCCAGGTCTCCCGCATTGTAGACAGATACTTTTACCGTCTGAGCCATCAGAGCCTTAGGGTGAAGGAAAAACTTGACTTGATCTTCATCCAGGGATGATGCATTGACTTTTGCAGTTGAAAACTCCAATGGAATAGAACCAATTATATGGAGCTTTGAGCTGGGAAGGATTTTGAGAGCATGTCTGACCTTGATAAGAAAAGTTACACTAATTGCTTAGTGATGTCTGCCATAAGAGAGGAGGCAAGGCCTGGCAATATATGTGTTACCTGTTTATACATTTTCTATCTCCATCTTGCTCTGGTTTGATACCATCTCCAGTCATTACATTTTTGAACATCTGCTTTATGTTATACATTGTGTTGGTTGGTTTTGAGTACACAAATATGAAAAAAAGAGATGGTTCCTGCTCTCCCAGAGATGATAATACAGGAAGGAAGAATTAAAATCTATTTAACTTGAAGCAGAATCACTAAAGTTTCACAGAGAAGTAAAAATAGAGCATTCTGAGGGTTAACCAGGGTAAAGATAGCTTTAGTCAAAGAGACCACAGCGTATGTCCCAGAGGTGAAATTTTCTCTGCGTCATGAAGAATAACTAAGATTTCCACAGGGAGACTAGATGTAAAAGGAATTCCACAAAAACAGAGTGACGTGAATACAAATGAGAATGGGCCTTGTTCAGTCAGGAAAATGCTCTGGGGGAAGATGAAGGTGAAGCTGAAGTTGCTCAGTCGTGTCCGACTCTTTGCAACCCTGCAGACTGTAACCTACTAGGCTTCTCTGTCCATGGGATTCTCCAGGCAAGAATACTGGAGTGGATTGCTGTTTCCTTCTCCAGGGGATCTTCCTGTCCCAGGGATCGAACCCAAGTCTCCCGCATTGGAGGCAGACGCTTTAACCTCTGAGCCATCAGGGAAGCCGAGAGGAACAAAATAGTGCTGAAGGTGATAGCTGTCACTTCCTGAGGAGCTTGCTTGTCTGGAAAGGCACCTTTAATATATTCCCCACAAATTTATCCATTAAACAGAACCACCCGATGTTATCTGCAAGCCCTTATGGCTTAGAATCCTTGAATTCAAACATTTTTGGCATTTATTTGACCTGTTTGAGCTGAGTCTGGTTGAAGAGCAGGCAAGGAACTCTGCAAACTTTGCGCAAAAATGTAACCTACATCTCAACGTATTGATCAGCAATGATCAATAGTCTTCCCACACAGTTTTCTTAGAAGAGTTAAACATATGGTGGTTATTACAGTGCTTGGGACCAAGTGGGTTCTGAAAAAGTATTAACTGATGGCTGAGTGCTATGGTCCTGGCGAAGGAAATGGCAGCCCATTCCAGTGTTCTTACTTGGAGAATGCCATGAACAGAGCCTGGTGGGCTACAGTCCATGGCGCCACAGAGCTGGACACCATTGAACACGGCACAAGAGTTATGGAACCAGAGCAGGGCTCTACAGTTTCGGTTTTCAGCAGTGCGTATCAGTCTCTGCTGTTCCATTAATTAGTATCCTTTTGCCCTCGTGTCTTAAAGTTTAGAATCCTCTTCTACCAGATGACCCATAAGAGATGCTGCTAAAAGAGCAACAATCATAGATGGATTGTTTCCATGATGGCTGCTTGCCAGGCAAGGTGCTTCTATAAGCTCAGGTCTGCTGACCCTCTCACCCAGGTCACTCCATGGAACATCCACAGAGAGTCCAAGCTGAATACTGAAATTACCCAAGTGAATATAGTATACCACAGTTATTGTCGCTTGTTATTTCCAAAAAGCAGTGGTTCATGTTTTTTGAGTAAAACAAAAGTATAATGATTGCTCACAAATCTCCTAAATTAGTCTTAAAAACAGATCTTACCATCAGCAAAGGCATACTTTGCAGTATCTACGATACTGCGGGTTCTTCTCTTGCCTCACCTGGCTTTGCTGAGGGCACCCCGGGGCTATACCTGAGACCAAGCCTGGAGCCAAGTCATTCATCCCCAACTGCCATCCTAAAGGCATTTTCACTTTTAACCTAATTTAACAGATTCTCAATAAATCAAGATGTTGGCCCAATAGGATTTTTTTTTTTTTTAACTGGAAGTGGATACAGAGAATAGAATTGACCAAATGAAGTTGGCTGCCAGTGGGAAAACAAATTCAAACCTTGCCAACGAATAAGTGAATTCCCATATGTTTTAGGAATGAATTTGGAGAGAAATCCTAGACTTATGAAGTGATCGTCATCAACCATCTCTACCCTTTTCCTCTGTCCTATGGGGCCCTGGGGGATTAGGGGATTCGGGGATTAATAATTGTAACAATGAGAATGTTAGATGCTGGCCCTATTTCAAAAACTCCGTGGATGTGCAGGGGCAAGATTTAACCAGCTTGTGGTAGAAGAGGTACTGGAAGGTAGAAAGAGAAGAAAACTAGTATTCTCTGAGCACCTGTTAGTGGCAGTCATTCCCCTAGCCATATGAGGTTGGTATTATAGCCAGACTGGGGAGAAAACACACACACACACACACACACACACACACACACACACACACACACAGAACTCCTAGGGCTCGGTGGGGGATGGGGCAGGGCTTAGAAAATTGAGACACGTATTTATTATTCTTTTCTTACATGAACTGGTCCTGCCTAAGAACTGGATTGTTGTTGTTGTTAACAATGGGTTTCATTAAAGAGAAAAGAATGTCATTTCAGACCTTTGGTCCGTTAATTTGTGTTTTCAGGAGCACATGTCCTTTGTTTGGCAGAGTGGGTTCATAAGCTTTAAAAATGTCTAGAACTTGAGTGGTGTAGGAAATAAGAGGGACAGCTCTGTATATTCACAGGAATTTGAATTTGAAGCTCAAGAGGGGGTTAAAATCTTGGTGGCTTCCCAGGAGGTGCTAGTGGTAAAGAACCCATCTGCCAATGTAGGAGAGACATGGGTTCGAGCCCTGGGTCCACTAGAAGATCCCCTGGAGTAGGGAAAAGGCAACCCACTCCAGTATTCTTGCTTGGAGAATTCCATGGACAGAGGATCCTGGTGGGCTAGAGTCCATGGGGTCACAAAGAGTCGGACACTGAAGTGACAGCACACAGGGTCTTGGTAGAAGGAAAAACTGGGAAGATAGAGGTGAGTCCCTGTCTAAGAACACGTGGCCAGTGAGAAACCCTCCACAAAGGGAGACCAGCTGATGTTGGTGTTAGTGTTACATTTTTGATTAGTTTCTTCTTCTGTGTCATCATCTTCATCCTCCCAGTAAAGTCTGTTCTATACAGCGGACTTTCGTGGGTAGAACTTGGGAAGAATAAAGGCAGTGAATGGGGAAGTGAAGTGGATGAGTAGGAACAGAAAGGAGAGCAGTGAAAGTAGGAAGTAAAATGCAGGGAGATGGGTCAGGGCTTCAGAGGAGGTGGGACATGGGAGTAGAGGTGACCGTATAGATAAAGACAGAGGCCCTTGAACTCCAAGGTGCAGGAACACACAGGGGAGGCCAGAACCAAGGGCAGGGATGTGGGCTTTCCAGCTGAATATGGAAACATGTATCAGAGAATCAAGTGCGGTGTGAGGCAGCAGCTGATGCCTACGGGAATAACTTGGTGGGTAAAACATAGTTAAATGATTAACTTCACTGAAATGGAAGAATGTTAACAACCTATTTGGTCATGGAACTGAAAGGGACATTAATCTTAAACTCAAAAGCCTTACTTCTTTTACTGCATTGCACTCTTTCTCCTAGAAATAATAGCTGATATTTATTGAGTCCTTACTATGCACTCAGCCTTATGTTATGCTGAGGCAGATATTATCATTCCCGTTTTATAGCTAAGGAAACTTAAGTTCAGCAAGAATATAAAACATGGTAAAGATTACAGAGCAAACAAAAGATAGGACCGAGATTTAATTACAGATTTTTTTTAACCCAAAGTCTCAGTTCTTAATGACAAGCCAGAGAGTTTAGTCTGATGATATAAATTGAGTTGCTAGATAACACAGATGGTTACCTATGGACTAGCTGCTATTCTTACTCTTATTCTCAGTGAGTTATTGGCTTTCCAGTGTAGGGAGAAGGAGGGTTCTTCTTCTTCTTTTTTTTTTTTTTTCAAACTATCACCTATACCATCAGGAAGCAGAATGAAAGGGGAAAGTTAGACTATTCATTTTGACAAGATATTCAGGACTGAATAGTGCCAAGCATAAGGGAAATCTAGCTCTTTTCAAATGAATCCCAAAATCTGCAGAAGAAAAAGATGACTCACAAGAAAGTTCCTTAAAAGTATCTCTTTATTTGCTAAAAGAATATAATCTGGCATATCTATACAATCCATCATGCAAAAAAACATGGTAGGCATTTCATAAGCAATGCAGAATTTCAATATCTGTACATTTGCTCAAATAAAAGATAAATAAAGGCTGAAAAGTGACAGCTTGGGATTAAAGAATACAGAAGGAGCCAGCTTTCTTCCCCAGGATCATGACTTCCAATGCCAAGAAGCACAGCCAAGAAAGCACAGCCACAGTTTCAGTACTACCACTGGAGGTACTAACAGACAGGTTGAGGACCTTCATGTGAAGCCCACAACCTCACGCTCAGTTTCACTGTGTGTCTGAATGGCTCTGGGCAGCAAGCACTAATCTATCTGTATACAAACAAGTGGGCTTCCCAGGTGGCTCAGCGGCAAAGAATCCGCCTGCCAATGCAGGAGATGCTGGTTCCATCCCTGGGTTGGGAAGATCCCCTGGAGAAGGAAATGGCAACCCACTCCAGTATTCTTGCCTAGAAAATCCCACAGACAGAGGAGCCTGATAGGCTACAGTCCATGGGGTCACAAAAGAGTCAGACATGACTTAGCGACTAAACAACAATACAGGTAGGAATTATCTATTGAGTTAACCTAATTCAGGTGGATGAGACTCTACCAGCCTAAGGAAGTGTCCTTTGCTCAGGCACCAAGCAAGGAGCTAAGAATTACAATTGCTTCCTTAAGGAAGTTACAGTGATTTTCCTTTCTGTATACTAATTAAATTTCCCGAAATACTATCATAAAGCGCGTTGTAAATAAATTGCTCAATAGCATGATGGGCACTAAACTCTGGTGCTAACTCAACTTGCAAAGCTGTGGTTTATCGGAAATAAACGTGGAGAAAGAGAGGAGAAGACGACAAGCCCTTTACAATCAGATCCCAAAGGCTGAGGCTCAGGGCACAGACCTCCCTTTGAGAGGCATCCCAGAGAGTTTTCCTGGCTCTGAGATGCTCATAGCAACCTCTGCTGTGTATTTACGACTCTCCAGGCTCAGCAAGAGCAATCTGAACCCAGTAATCCCTAATCTTCATCACAAAAGGAAAGAGTGGGAATTGTGAAGCCCACTTTCTAAGTAAGCAAACAGAGGCTTTTCAAGGTTATGCCATATAGACAGGGCCTGCAACTAGCTATATTCAGGACAGGCCTGGAGGTCAGACCTGCCCGACAACAAACCTGAAGTTTTCCACTGCACCAGACTATTTCCAAAGGATCAAAACCTATTTCTGACCTTGAAACCCTCCTTACCATTTCTGTGAATTTAGTCCCAAAGTAAAAACTCTAGGGAAACTTACCGAAGGGCTAAAAAAATGCCACCATGCAGAAAGGTAATTTACAGACTTCTATGCTGCCCACAGCTGTGAGATCAATTGGGCTCCCAAAGAGACTTAGATATGTGGTCTATTGGGAAGATGACCAGAAATTTTACTTAAAGATACTTCTAACCTTACAGAGAAAAATCAGGAAATAAGGAATTTAAATTAGGTTCAGCGGAGGATCGTGAGACTAAACGGACATATCCTGGGTCAGTGTTAAAGCAGGAGACTCTGAGGCATGGGCATCCCATTGACTCCTGGCATTGTCTACTGTGAGTGAAGATGAAGGACTGGAGGAGAGCAGAGCCAAAATGCATCTCCTCCCAACTCTCCAGTCCCGACAGTGAGGCAATCGGGCATAAGGCTTACAATGAGAAACAAAATAAATACTCGGGAATTCCCTGGCAGGCCAGTGGTTAGGATTCCACACTTTCACTGCCAAGGATCTGGGTTCAATCCCCAGTCAGGGAACTAAGATGCTATAACCCATGCAGCAAAAAAAAGAAAGAATGAAGACAAGGGTCTTTATTTTTGACTTGGACCTGCTTTATGAAGCCTAAGTTCAGAAGTACCTATGAATACAACTCATCAGTCCCCCTTCCTTTAAGATTGCTTCATTCAGAAGTACAACTTTTGGCTGGAATGTATTTACTTCAAAAATTCAGGTTTTTATGAATTTTAAATATTTGTATTGAAAATCAGAAATGATGTTTTAAACAGTACATTTCTTAAAACCAATAATTATTATTAAACTGATATTTTCATTGAGGCAAATTAATATCCAGGGATGAAAAAAAGTGTCAGTGGGAGGAATTTCATTTTTTTCTGAACAGGTTGCATCTTTTTAACTTTGGTCCAATTTAGACTCTGAAAGATCTATACCGATAAAAGCCACAGGAGACAACTCTTACTGGTTTGCTGCTAGAGGCTGCCCAAATCCTGTGACTGATGGATCTATAACAGAATAGCAAAGGGGAAACTCACATACAGTCTTCACCATGCCTTGGTGGAGTCAACAACGATAGTGCCAGCCTCAAAGGCCTCCCAAGTTCCTGGAGGCATAACCGGCTGTGACTGGTGAATGGGCAGAGGCAGCTGAGCAGGCCTCTCCTTCACTCCCTCTTCCCCTTGACCTATTTTCTGTTCCAGTTATGAGAGATGTTCTGAATCTTTTTTCATTTTGATCCTCTGATCCAGCATCTTGTACCTTGCAGGATGCTCATCAGTTTTCTTTGGGACCGAAGGTGCATAGGAGCTAGATGCATAAGCAGGGCGTTTAAAGTGACGCAGAGGAGGCTTGATGACTGGAGCCATGCAAAGGAAGACAGACAACGGTTAGCCTCACCAATGACACAGCGTGCCTGACACAGTGGGCAACTTCCCCGCCCGAAAAGTGTTTCTTTTCTTTAAAAGCAGGAAACAAACAGGGTTGAACTCTCACTAGAAACCTTATTGCAAATAGATGAATAAGCACATTCTTACCTTGGCCATTCAATTAAAATAAATAAAGACAATTTCCTAGAGATAGACAGTGATGACGCTAGAATACAAAGATTCTATGGCAATGAATGGATGAATTAAAGGAAGTAAGAGCGAGCAGTGGTGTCACTTTGGGAAGGAGTACAGTAAACACAGGTGAGCACAGCCGTGTTGTTAATCAGCACTTGCCACTGTATGTAAGCTTCTATGGTTGCAAAGCAGCATGCAGTTCTGGAATGCTAATAAGAAGCACATCACCATTGAGAAAATATTCACAAAGTCCATGTATAAAGGTCTAGTAACCAGAATATAGAAAGAACTTCTTAAACTCAACAAAAGGAAACAAAAAACCCACTTTAAACATAAGGGCTTCCCTGGTGGCTCAGTGGAAAAGAATATGCCTGCTTATGCAGGAGACATGGGTTCAATGACTGGTCCAGGAAGATGCCACATGTCGCAGAGCAACAAAGCCCGTACTCCACAACTACTGAGCCTGTGCTCTAGAACCTGGGAGCCGCAACTACTGAGCCCATGTGCTGCAAGTACTGAAGGCCAAGTGCCCTAGAGTCCACGCTCCACAGCAAGAGAAGTGAGCGCAATGCAAAGCTCACACACCACAAGAGAGTAGCCCCTGCTTTGCACAGCTAGAGAAAAGCCCACACAGTGACAAGACTGGCACAGCCAAAAGTAATACATATTTTTAACAGTAAATAAATACCAGCAAAAATCTGAACAGACTCCTTGCTAAAGAAGATATACACACAGCCAAAAAGCATGAGCAAAGATGCCCAACAATTTTTGCCATTCAGAAATTGCAAATTAAAATAACAGTGATATATATACAGGACATATCTATTAGGATGTAGTACTGTTGAATTAAAAAAGCATATATACATCTAATCTTACATTATAAAAACATATAAACGTGTGCATAGGAAAATCTGGGAGGACATGCATTTAAACCATAGAAGTGGTTATCTCAGAGTAGTATAACACTGCAATTTTATTTCTTTTTGGTTATATACATTTTCTATTTTTCCTACGATGATCAAGTTTCAGTGATCACATTACTAAAAATTTTTTAAAAGAAACATACTTAAAAAAAAACTCCCCTCTTTTTATTTTTTGTTTTTTTAAATATAAATTTATTTATTTTAGTTGGAGGTTAATTACTTTACAATACTGTATTGGTTTTACCATACATCAACGTGAATCCGCCACAGCTATACACGTATTCCCCATCCTGAACCCCCCTCCCTCCTCCCTCCCCATACCATCTCTCTGGGTTGTCCCAGTGTACCAGCCCCAAGCATCCTGTATCCTGTATTGAACCTGGACTGGCAATTCATTTCATATATGATATTATACATGTTTCAATGCCATTCTCCCAAATCATCCCACCCTCTCCCTCTCCAACAGAGTCCAAAATACTGTTCTATACATCTGTGTCTCTTTTGCTGTCTCGCATACAGGGTTATCATTACCATCTTTCTAAATTCCATATATATGTGTTAGCATACTGTATTGGTGTTTTTATTTCTGGCTTACTTCACTCTGTATAATAGGCTCCAGTTTCATCCACCTCATTAGAACTGATTCAGATGTATTCTTTTTAATGGCATACTACTTTAAAAAGGAAACATACTATTAAAAATCTCTTCAACAGAACCAAGTATCAGAGCCACTGAATAAAATCATACATAACAGAAAGTCAGGAAAACTGAGTTCACTCTGAGCTTTAGTCCTAGACCTTTCAGAGCACTCAATGCTGAGTATACTTTTCATAGCCTAGAGATTAATATTCATTCATCAGCTTCTTAGAGCACTTTCTGTGTGTCCTGAACAAAAGAGGCAGAAACCTCTGCCCTCATGGGGCTTTCAATCCAGTGACCCCTTCTGAAACCTGTGACTTGTTTATGGAAGGAAGTGTTCAGTCATAATAAGTGATATTACTACAAGCTGCATACTACCCACACCAACTTTGCCTTTAGAATTTAGGACTAACATATAGTTAAGATTTTCGGCAAACGGTCCTGTAATGTCATAATAATGTACATGCAGAATAGATGATTTTAAAAAGATCTCTGAAAGTTTCATTCTGTTTCTTGGGGTAAACAAGAGATCACAGCATAAAACCCTCTATGAACAAATATAAAAAGAGTCCTGTTACCCGGGAGAATGGAAGAGAAACAGGTGAGGGCCTCGAATTAAAAGCTGATTGTCCCACATGTCTGGGCTAGCTGATATACTGCTCTTTAAGTCACAACCCCTCTCCATATTCATTCTATTTTCACTACTCAGCATGAACCCAGTCAAAGTATTATTGAATTTCCACTTCTCAGCATGAAGAAACATTTACCGTTTGCTAGAATTCTGATTGTCAGAACAGAAACTCTCCTTGCCACTGGAGCTGCTGCAAATAGTCCGCTGATAGAGATCGGCTCCCCACAGAGACTGTAGAAATACTCATGCCTGCTGTCACCCTCACTCAAAATGTGGGAAAAAAGAATTCCTAAGTGCTGTTTGTACACACTGATTGCCTTCCCCCTCTACAGGGGAATGTGATTTGATGACAGGGCAAAACAGCAGTGCCTGGGAGGAGCGCAGGACCTTTCTTGATTTTAATGAGGACCTTTGTTCTGGGGGTGATGCTGTGGCCACTTAAGGACTCTTCATCTTTCGGCTATTCCTGAGCTGTTTCTGGAAGAGGGGTTGGTCCTTTCCCTTTCAATGACTGGGTGCCTCCCACAGTTGAACCCCAGCAGTAGTGCTACAATCTTCCTCCACTCACCCACCCCCAAATCCTCCCCACTCAGGCAGAGAAGAACCAAATTGGGAACAGAACCCCCCTTCCCTTCATATGCTTGATTATCAGCAATTGGGACCTTTTCCCTCTTGGAGAAACAAAGTCTGCCGTCATCTCCTAGAGCAATTTACTTGGAGAAAATTACTTCATTAGCTAATGCAGATTTGACAAAGGCAAATATCTGCAGTGAACTTGGGAAAGTCATTCTCTATATTACTGAATATTTCCAAGTGTGCTTAGGAAAAGAAAAGTTCCAGACAAAAACTGACACATCATCCTTTATTTGACAATTAACACACAATGTTTGTTTTTCATAGAAGTGATGCTCTTTTAGGAGTTTTAGTCCCCATTTGTTTAAATCTTATTTTTTCATAAACGCAAAGGTGTTTTCATTCTCATTCATTCTTTTCATTCCTCCCAAAGTGTCTATGACTTTCACCCTTCCCCTGCCAGTATCAACCTTTTATTCTGTCTGTCTCTAAGACCACTTTGCTCAGTAGCTACCTTCCCCCTACCTCCACCATAGGAAACTAATGCAGAGAATTCTTCGGAAAATAGAGATTTATTCACATATTGAATTAATATAGCTGTTGGTTGGATTCAGATTGAAATATGAATGAAGTTTTTGAGTTGCCTGTTTGATTGTGTATACTGATTCTCCAAGTACCCTTCAATCAAGTTGTAAATGTGGTCAGCATTGCTGGGGGAGCAAGGGGTTCCTCAGTCAAATGTAACTGGGTTAAACTCGTATGATCATGGCAGGACTTCTCCGAGACCTAACTGAAGGTGAGGGACATGGGTTGTGAATCCCTGAGAACACCCAGTGGCATGTGGTTTTCTCAGTTTCATTAGGCTAAGGAGCCCCCTTTATCAGGAGCATGCCACTCTTTCACAAAGACTGGGTTGTTAATTCATCGTTCCTGTTGCTACCATATCATATCATGCATTTTATTAATTCAGTGTGCCCTATTGTCTGCACAGAGAGCAGGCAGAAAGAATGGTGGCTGGTACTCATCTAATCCAGGTGCAGCCTAATTTCTGTGGTTAAATCAAAATCTGTATTGGAACTCAGCTCTGTGTTTTTGGTTCCCCACAACTGCAGTGTCATCTTTTGGAACCATTGCATTGGCAGCGGCAGCAACTTGGAGAATTTCTGAAACTTTGCTGCAGAGCACTGCCTCCAAAGACAGCAACTTGGTTCACTTTTAGCTTCTGAAAAATTCTAATATTGGTACCTTAAAAAATATTTAAAATAACCTGAGACCTAAGTTCAAGGTGAGTTTTAATGACTTCCATAATAAATTAAAATATATCTGAGTATGTATCTGTGATACATAGGATTCCTAAGCACCCTTATTAGTAACCATAATCATATTTCCCCCAAAGCAAAAGCAAATCACACCCCATTAATACACTTGTGTGGTAATGGCTCAGGAAGGAATCGCATAAAGGTCATGGCTAACAATCTCTTACCTAATAGTTGCTTTTGTCTCTTCCCTCAGCTATGCAGGGTTGGGAGGCTAACAGCTCTTCCAGAAGTCTGAGCATGGGAGACAAGCTTTCGAGTTAGGGGAGCCCCACAGTCTTGAATGAAAAATTTAACTTGGTGGTTCTTACCCTCACTGCATATGACAACCACCCGGGGAGCTTTAAAAATCTTGAGTATATATGGAAGCAACCTAAATGTACATCAACAGGGGAATGGATAAAGAATATGTGGTACATATATACAATGGAATATTACTCAGCCATAAAAAGAAATGAAATTGGGTCATTTGTGGAGACGTGGGTGGACCACCTAGAGAGTGACATGCAGAGTAGAGTAAGTCAGAAAGAGAGAAACAAACATCACATATTAACACATATATGTAGAATCTAGAAAAATGGTGTAGATAATCTTATTTGCAAAACAGAAACAGATACAGATATAGAGATAAATGTATGTGTATCAAAGGGAAAGAAGGTTAGGGAGGAATTGGGAGATTGGGATTGACACGTATATATGATTGATTTGTTGCTGTTTAGTCACTCAGTTGTGTCTGACTCTTAACCCCCATGGAGTATAGGCCACCAGGCCCCTCTTTCCATGGCAAGAATACTGGAGTGGGTTGCCATTTCCTCCTCCAAGGGGGCTTCCTGACCCAAGGATTGAATCCATGTCTCCTGCATAGACTGGCAGATTCTTGACTGCTGAGCCACCAGGGAGACCAAGGTCCATCTAGTCAAAGCTATGGTTTTTCCAGCAGTCATGTATGGATGTGAGAGCTGGACTATAAAGAAAGCTGAGCACCAAAGAATTGATACTTTTTTTTTTTAATGGTTCAGAGCATTTTATTCATATCAATCTATCTGTAATATTTAATGCAAGAGAAGGAAAACTAATCTGCAATTATTTTATTATTATTATTTGTTGTTGTTGTTAAAATAATTTATTTTATTTTATTTTTACTTTATTTTACTTTACAATACCGTATTGGTTTTGCCATACATTGACATGAATCTGCCACTGGTGTATACGAGCTCCCAATCCTGAACCTCCCTCCCACCTCCCACCCCATATCATCTCTCTGGATCATCCCGTGCTTTTGAACTGTGGTGCTGAAGACTCTTGAGAGTCCCTTAGACTGCCAGGAAATCAAACCAGTCAATCCTAAAGGAAATCAGTCCTGAGTGTTCATTGAAAGGACTGATGCTGAAGCTGAAACTCCAATACTTTGGCCACCTGATGGGAAGAACTGACTCACTGGAAAAGACCCTGATGCTGGGAAAGATTGAAGGTGGGAGGAGAAGGGGATGACAGAGGATGAGATGGTTGGATGGCATCACCAACCTGACGGGTATGAGTTCGAGCAAGTTCTGAGTTGGTGACAGACAAGGAAGCCTGGTGTGCTGCAGTCCACAGGGTTGTAAAGAGTCAGACATGACTGAGCAACTGAACTGAACTGAATGAGAACATAGTGTATAGCACCGGGAACTCTGCTTAATACACTGTGGTGACCTGAATGGAAGGAAATCCAAAAGCGAGGGGACACATGTGTAGGTATGGCTGATTCATTTTGCTGTACAGTAGACTAATGCAACATTGTAAAGAAACTATACTCCAATAAAAATTAATTTGAAAAAGTCCTGGGTACCCCAGACTGACAAAAGCAGAATCTACTGGGTCTGGGTGTCAAGTTGCGGCCTCAGGAGTTTCTAAAGCTCTTCAGAAAATTCCACGGTGCAGGAGTTTGCAAACTACTGTTTTAGTCTCACCAATCTTCCCCTTCCTCATCTTCACAAAGCAAACAACATCAATAATATTTTAGACATTGCAAGTGGTCTCTAAACTGTAAACAGCTGGCTGGGGCTCTTGCTATAGTCTGATCACAACAAACTGCCTTCTTGGGAAGGAATCCTTTTTGCAGCATTTAAAGTTACTTGTGGTCTTCGAAACTGTGCCTTTTTTTTTCTCTTTCTCTCCTACTGGCATAGGGTTTTCTTCCTGTTGGGTCTACCGTGAAGACAAAGCTCTGAGAAATGAAAAAATAAAAGGCTCTTTTTGTTGGGGAAAACAACTTTGATGCTATCACTTGAGAACTGTGAGGAAGTCCACATTAAGAAGAGCCAACATTCAGAGTCAGCAATCTTTTTTAAACACACTGAAAACTTGGAAAAGCAAAGAGAAAGACCAAAGAGTATGTTCCTGGGGTCTGACTAAGGGATAAGAGTAACAGTGGGAGCTTTGACGTTAGGGAGACCTGGTTTTAAAGCCTCCTTTATCTCCCCCAGCTATTTGATTTGGGGCAAACACTTCCCCTCTGGAAGCCTCCCCTTTTCCCTGTGAATAACAACATTATACACCGAACAGGGCTCCTTGGAAGGACTCAGCGAGATGCGGCGTGTGAAGGATTATCACGGTGTCTGGCACAAAAGAAGGCCTTCAGTGAAGGGCAACTTTCATCATCATCATTATTATAGTAACAGTGAGTGAATCTGAGGGAACTGCTGGCGGGTAAGGGGAGACTAAACCCAGAGTGAACAGAGATCCTAGAGGACCCTGGGCTGGGCACCTCCATCCGTGACCTCAGGCTGGTGGAAAGGGGCTGCTCACTCCTCCCGTCCTTCCCAGAGAATCAGCCTGACATCAGTCTTGGCTCTGGATTTGTCTTCCCTCTGGACTCTCTCTAGCTTCCTTTCAGGACATCTTGTCAAAGCATCTGCATTCCAAACCTGACTCACGCCGGATTCTGATCGAGGCAACCACGCTGACCTGCCTGGTATGAATTAACTGCGGTCTGAAGATGAGCTCATGGGAACACACACAATCAGCCAAAAGCCTCCTCCTCACTGCTAACATCAGCTCCATGGAGCGCAGAATCAAGATGGGGTCATCCCATTTCCAGAGGCAGAAACACACCTTTCATAACTAGTGGTGTGGCTGAATTGGTTTTCATAGCTGGTCTTTTCCTTAAGGGGAAGGTGGAAGATGTTCATTTTTTTCACCAGAGCAGGAGATTTGGTCCTCGTTCAATAATTAGCCTTCCCAGCAGACAGTTTTGAAAATGAAAGTGAAATAGAACAACTTTTTGTGAACCCGAGGCTTTGCTGTTTAAGGAGCCCAGGAGCCTGTCTTTTGCACATTTCAGTGTCCTTACATCCATCCTCTCATTTGTGGTCACCCTCCCTCATCCTTGGAAGGAGGGTCAGATTCAGTTCTGTGTCTGCCCCCATATGACTGGGATGTATAATTTCAGTTTTCCATTATAAAAACACAGAGACAGTAATACTCACTGCAGAGTGAGAATGGCAAGAAACCAGCACGTGAGAGACAGCCAACACAGCACAGACAAAGAGTTGGTGCTCACCCAGTATCAGCTTCCACCCTTTTCCTCAGAGGAAGATCCTACATTTCGGGAATTATCTGGAAGGTTTGCACTTGTCAGGAAAACTCAGTAACAGCATACTCCCCGGTTAGAGTAATTCCTTTGTCTCCTCAAGACATGAAAGCAGTATCTGAAGGCAGGCTCACAGACGTCCTTCCTTTTTGTAGAAATTTACTCTTACAGCATGAACCCAACCGGAAAATTACTCTTAAACCATGCACATTAGATGTAGTGTTGTCTAAGGTGAGGGTCTATTCCTAAACTCTTCAGAGTGTAGTTTATATTAAAATTAGAATAATTAAACCCTACGTCTATGTCAGAAAAGACTCTGGCTCTCCAAGGACTTTTCCTCAAGAAAATGAGAATATTAATTACTATTTCCATATCTGAAACTCACAGAGCCAGGAGCACAGGAGATAGGAAGCCTGCTGTTGGAGAAGCTCGTCGGAAAAAGCCCAGTTGACACTGCCTGAACCAAACAACCGAACCTGCATTTTTAGATCCTCTGAGAAACACGTGAAATACACAGAGAAAAGATAAACCATCTAATTGTACTCCCCTTCATCCAACCTGAAGCTGTTTGCTTCCTCCCACAGTTCTCAACCCTGGATGCCCATCAGATCACCTGGAGAGCTTCAGATTTACTGATTCCTAAGCCCAGTCTCCAAGAGTCTCAGAAGTAATCTGCTGTTCTAAGGTGAAGCCCATGCATCAGTATGTTTGTGATACCCAGTGATTCTAACTCATAGCCAGACTGAGAAACACTTGTTTCAGGGACTGACTTTGTTTTGAGAATAAGTCAGCTTGTACTTAAGTTTTGAGGGCTGCTTGGGGTGGCTAACAGGGGTTTCTCTGATAGCTCAGTTGTAAAGACTCCGCCTGTAAGGCAGGAAACCCAGGTTTGATTCCTGGGTGGGGAAGATCCACTGGAGAAGGGATAGGCTACCCAATGCAGTATTCTTGGGCTTCCCTGGTGGCTCAGCTGGTAAAGAATCTACCTGCAATGCGGGAGACCTGGGTTTGATTCCTGGATTGGGAAGATCCCCTGGAGAGGGAAAGGCTACCCACTCCAGGAATTCTGGCCTGGAGAATTCCATGGACTGTATACTTCATGGGGTCACAAAGAGTCAGATACAACTAAGTGACTTTCCCTTTGGCAGTTATCGGGGTCTGGTCATAACATGTAAGAGTGGCCAACCCTTGCCCACGTGCTAAAATCTGTCACAAGAATCGAACCCATGAAGATCTACTTTGGGGCTTCCCTGGTGGCTCAGAGGTTAAAGCATCTGCCTGGAATGTGGGAGACCTGGGTTCGATCCCTGGGTCGGGAAGATCCCCTGGAGAAGGAAATGGCAATCCACTCCAGTACTCTTGCCTGGAGAATCCCATGGAAGGAGGAGCCTGGTAAGCTACAGTCCATGGGGGTCGCAAAGAGTCAGACATGACTGAGCGACTTCAGAAAAAAAAAAAAATGCAGAATTTGTGAGAGAGGTGTGGATTTGGGGTGTCACAGAACTGGGCTAAGCTATTATCAGCTGTGAGATCCTAAGGAGATAAACTGTTTTAGGATTCAGGACTTTTGTTTTCTAGAAAATGGAGGAAATGGTAACTTCTTTGCATGGTTGCAGGGAGATTTTAAAGCGGCTATAATTGAGATAATGTTTGTAGGGTACCTTGCAACCTCACAGAGTGCCAATATGTCCTAGGTGCTTGGTATGTGGCTACCATTATTACATAGCACAGGAGATGAAAGGTTACCATTGGGAGCCTTTAAGTGGTGGCTTCCCTGGTGTATTTCTTATTACAATATAGAACACTCATGTAATTCCCTGTACAAATGGATTTTACTACTTGAAAAACCTCAGTACACAATGAACAGATTAACTTAATAAATTTATTTGTGAACATTTGGCAGAGAATACACCACTGTGGTTCACAAAAGGCTAATTATCCAAAGTGGGCATTTGTGGAAAAAAAGAAAAAAATATATGCGTGTGTGTGTGTGTGTGTGTGTATATATATATATATATATATATATATTTTTTTTTTTTTTTTTCCCCATTCAGCTACCTGAGGGAAACACTTTGCTGAAACCTAGTGCCATTTTAAGCAAAGCAGAAATATCCAGCCCATGTTCTAAACTATTTATACGATGTACAAATAAGGGGGTTCATTCAATTGTTTTGGGCAATGCCCAACCATAAGTGTAGAATGCTGGAGCTCCCAGGTTCAAAGTGTGGCCTAGATACCCAACCAGGATGGAAGAAGCTTCAGTCCCTGAACACTAATCTTGATGGAATTAGGAAAATGACAGCAAATGACTCTTGAGTATTGAGACTCTGCATTTATTTGGCTGAGCCATGATAATTCTGAGTCATGTTCACTGGAAGCCTCAGTGCCTCCCTGGTCTTTGGGATTCCTCTTCCTTATGCTTCATTCCATAGATCACTGATCCTCGCTTAAATTTCATGAAGATGAGATAGGGTGTTATACACATTTGCATCCCCAGAACATAACCCCAGTACTGCTAACAGTTGGTGCTGAAAATTATTTAATGACTGAGGACACTATTTGGCATCACACTCACTAACCTTCATAAAGCTCCCATTAACTACAGAAGAGGCAAACCACTTAAAACACATACACGCTGGCAAAGCTGACTAAAATCTGCACAGCCTAATATTTAGCCTTTGCATCAGCAATACCTTGATACCTAGATTTGCTGCCCACGTTTGCTCAAAGAATGTCAGAAAGTTCCTTTTCTTTGAAAGTTCAAGTCTGGGGGTCTGAGTGCTTTTGTTTTACACCAATGCTACAATCTCGTTCATTTCTGCAGGTCTTCCCATAGTCTGGAGAGCCCGAGGCACAATTTTTAAGCCCTCTAACAACTAGGTGAAAGAGGGGAAGCAATTAGGAAAGGCTGGAAAATAAGGTCTTTCCTTATTCCAACAATTGCTAGCTATTAAATGCCAAGCAACTTCGTGATTTAATGATTTGCCCGGACAGCACAAAGCACATGAGGTATGCTCTTTCAAAGGAAAGAAATATTTAGGAGATCATGCAAGTTTTTTTGCTTGAATTTTTTTTTTTCATTAGCTTGTGTATTATTCTACATGTACATCTGAAGATGGGGAGTGTAAGGCTAAATCTCTGTCCTTTGCTCACACCAACAATGACCTCTGTCAGAAGAAGCCTGACATTTCTTTAGGGTTCTAGAGCTCTGAAATGCTAAATCACCACATAACAAATGTGCTTTGCTCTACTCCATAGTAAGAATGGCAACTGGTTTCCCTTAAATGGAGCTCAAGGTAAAAGGCAATTGTAAAGAGACCACTCAGGGGAATCTTCACTTAAAAGTTAAGACGATGCAGGGGAATTCCATAGACAGAGCACTCGGCAGGCTACTGTCCATGGGGCTGCAAAGATTCAGACATGACTGAGTGGCTAGCACTTTCATTTTTCAGGGCCCCTGTACATCCCGAAATTGTGTTTGAAATGGGTACATACATAACTAATCTAATCCCAGGCAGAATACAGGTATGAAATAAAGACTGTTCCAATGTGGACTGACATTAGCTTTTACCCCTGAAAGTGAAACTCTGCTAACTTTGGGCAAGCTGTTTATCTGAGTATGCCTCAGTTTACTAATTTGTGAAATGGATATAATAGTACCTTCCTTAGAGGTTGTTGTGAGGATTAAATGGGATAATATGTGTGAGGAACCTACTACTGTCCCTGATACTTGATAGATGTGCAATACATATCAAAGTATTTATTGTTAAAAACCTGTATTAAGATAAGAAATTACCATTTTTGAAGTTAATCATTCAATAACTTACAATATACATAATAGTTTGTTTTTTTATAAACCACATAAGCTTCCTAAAATGTCTTCAGACCTCAGGGTTGGTCAGTTCTCTTCTGAGGAATCCTCCGGCTGGACATTTTATCCGTAGTCCCCTAGAACAGGACACACAACGATGTCACTGAGCCAGCTGGCATCTCAACACACAAACTCTTTCTACATCAGGCAATGGAGATTAGAAGCAGAGCCACATCTATTGCCAACACTACCGTGCAAGCCAGCAGCTGCAGACACAGGAGCAATCAGCTATCTGCAGCCATGGATGATTATGGTACTATACCTTTCCATCTAAGGATCACTTCAGGAAAGTGATGTGACCGAGGCTCCCGGGGGCATCTGCTTAGAAGCCATTGCCTAGACTCCATCCTTAGCAGTCATGAATGGATGTGAAGCTCTGGGCCACTCCTCCAATGAGAGCCAACATTTGCTCAGCTCTCTATCACTTATGGCCCACCCATGGAGCTTGACGGGGTTCACAAACCTCATGGGGTACAGCTGAAGTTGGCACTAGAAAAAATTGGCTGCAGGTGCTATTACTTTACCAAAGAAGAGTCATTTTGCTACAGATGTATAAGGAATCCAGGTGACGTCCCCAGAGCAGGTTCTTGGTGCTGGCATTTCAGAAGGAAGCTTTCTTAATTTCAGCAACCACACAAGCAGTTCTTTATAATGAAGTGGCACCCGATAGCTTCAGGATTGAAGCACGTGACCAACAAAACTGTCTTGGAAGACAGTCACAGATTTTTCACTTAAGAAATTCTTTAATATATACTATTTGAGCATACAGAAAAATAGGATTAATAATAAAATGAACAGATATATATTCTCTCAATAGTTCAATAAAATCTTAACATCGCATATTTGTTCAAATATTTGTTTAAAGAGATTAAATAAAAAGGTGGAGTTAAATAACTAATATACCCTTCCATGGGGGCTCCTTGGTGGCTCAGATGGTAAGGAGTCCACCTACAATGCAGGAGATCCGGGTTCGATCCCTGGGCCAGGAAGATCCCCTGGAGAAGGGAATAGTAACCCACTCTTGTATTCTTGCCTGGATAATTCCATGGACAGAGGAGCCTGGCAGGCTACAGTCCTTTGGGACAGGACTGAGCAACTAACACTTTCACATACCCTTCCATGAGGTTTCTCTTTCCTTTCTCAAAAACTTACCTAGAATTTGATGTTTATTATTCCAGTGCCTATAGTCATTTAGTGATTGCATTTATATGCATTCACAAAATATCTATTTTTTTTGCTAGTTTTAAAAGATAATGTAAATTGTATTAGATGGTATAAATCTTATTGGAACTTCTTTTACTTGCCCATCATTATGTTGAGCCTGGTTTGTCATAGCAAAAAAATGGAAAACCACCATCAAAAGAAAAGAGGATTAAATATTCTGTGGCATATTTGTGTAACAGAATGTTGCACAGATGTTAAAATGGATGTTTTTCAAAGAACTAGCCTTATATTTTGCATGGAATTTCTTTTGCCACACATTAGCAAACTTTCTTGGAGTTTTTCTTTAAAATATGCCTCTTAAAGCAGGATAAGGCTTGATTTTGTTTTCTGTACTTTAGTATAAGAGTTTAAGCCATTTGAAATTATTGTTACCAGTGATATTTTAAATTAATTTTACTGGAGTATAGTTGTTTTACAATGTTGCATTAGTTTCTGCCGTGCAGAAAAATGAATCAGTCATATATACACACATATCCACTCCCTTTCTGGATTGTCTGTCCATTTAGGTCACCACAGAGAATTGAGTAGAGTTCCCTGTGCTGTATATACGGTAGGTTCTCATTCATTATCTGTTTTACACATGGAGTGTATATATGTCAGTCCCAGTCTCCAATTCATCCCAGCCCTCCTTCCCCCTTGGTATCCATATACTGTTTTTCTCTACTTCTGCTTTGCAACTGGAGGAGGAAATGGCAACCCACTCCAGTATTCTTGCCTGGAGAATCCCAAGGACAGGGAGCCTGATGGTCTGCTGTCCATGGGGTCGCACAGAGTGGGACACAACTGAAGCAACTTAGCAGCAGCAGCAGCAGAGGGTAGTGGAGAAGGCAATGGCAGCCCCTCCAGTACTCTTGCCTAGAGAATCTCATGGATGGAGGAGCCTGGTGGGTTGCAGTCCATGGGGTCGCTAAGAGTCGGACACGACTGAGCGACTTCACTTTCACTTTTCACTCTCATGCATTGGAGAAGGAAATGGCAACTCACTCCAGTGTTCTTGCCTGGAGAATCCCAGGGACGGGGGAGCCTGGTGGGCTGCCGTCTATGGGGTCACATAGAGTCGGACACGACTGAAGCGACTCAGCAGCAGCAGCTTTGCAAGTAAGTTCATTCGTATTGTTTTTCTAGATTCCGCATATAAGTGATATCATCCGGTATCTGTTCTTCTCTTTCTGACTTATTTCACTCCATACTACAATCTCTAGGTCCATCCATGTCTTGCAAACGGCACAGTTTCATTCCTTTTTGTAACTAATATTCCAGTGTATGTATGTACCACATCTTCTTTATCCATTCCTTTGTTAATGGACAATTACTGATATTTTTGGACTTGATTCCATTATCTAATTTTGCTTTGGTTTTGTACTTGATTCTACTATCTAATTTTAAAATCATTCTTTATTCCTTGCTTCTTTTATTTTCTCTTCTGCCTTCTATTAAGTAGATACATTTTCTGTATTCCCTTTCTTTGATGTTTATTTGCCGATTTAGATGCTGTAAGTTATACTTCTATTATTTTATTGATGATCCTTCGTGGATCATCAAAAAGCTACAAAATTACAATCTCTGTCCAAAGACAGATTAGATCTTAGCACTCCGTGACTCCTCTGCCTTCTACCACTTCTGTTTCCTATTTTAACACAAAAAATGGACATTATGTTTATGGTGACTAGTTACATATACAACTTGCTTTATTTATTTGTATGCTCACCATTAATTCCTGTCTCTTATACTTTGCTTTTGGATTCACTTTTCTTCTTCTTTAAGAATATCTGTTAATACTTCTTTAGTGAGGTCTGTGAGTGGTAAATTATGCCATTGTATACCTAAAATGTTTTTGCATTGCCTTCATTCATAACTAATGATTTAGTTACTATATGATGCTTGATTTCCCTAAGCATATGAAAGATATGTCTTCACTGTCCTCTGGCATCTACTGTTGCTGTCAGCTGGTTGTAATTTTATTACAGGTAACCTGCTTACAGCTCCCCTGAACATAACCAGCTTCTCACAGCATTTAAGATTTTTTCACACTTGACATAATTTGGAACAATCTTACACAATGCATTTAGGTATGGATTTGGTTTTACCTAGGTATGGCAGGAGAAGGCAATGGCACTCCACTCCAGTACTCTTGCCTGGCAAATCCCATGGACAGGAGAGCCTGGTGGGCTGCAGTCCACGGGGTCGCTAAGAGTCGGATACGACTCAGCATCTTCACTTTCACTTTTCACTTTCATGCATCGGGGAAGGAAATGGCAACCCACTCCAATGTTCTTGCCTGGAGAATCCCAGGGATGGGGGAGCCTGGCGGGCTGCCATCTATGGGGTCGCACAGAGTCGGACACGACGGAAGCGACTTACCAGCAGCAGCAGCAGCAGGTATGGCAAGTGAGGTGCATTTCTTGTCTAAGAATTTGAGCCTTTAGAGTTGTTTATCTATATTTGCTGCTCTTTCATTTTTAAAACTGAGATAAAATTCACATACCATATAATTCATTATTTTAAGCATACAGTTCAGTGCTTTTTATTATATTCACAAGGTTGTGCAATCATCACCAATATTTAATTATAAAACATTTTATTCACCAATTAAAAATCCCATGCCCAAGAGAATTCACTCTCCATTCTTCTCTCTGCCAGGCTCTAGCAACCACTGGGCTACCCTGGTAGCTCAGACGGTAAAGAATCTGCCTGCACTGAGGGAGACCTGAGTTCAATCTCTGGGTTGGGAAGATCTCCTGGAGAAGGGAACAGCTACCCACTCCAGTATTCTTGCCTGGAGAATTCCATAGACAGAGGAGCCTGGTGGGCTACAGTCCATACGGTTGCAAAGAGTTGGACATGACTGAGCGACCAACACACACACAGCAACCACTGGTCTATGTTCTGTCTCTATCGATTTGTCTATTCTTCCCACGTCACATAAACGGAATCTTACAGTGTGTGGCCATTTGTGTCTTCTTTGTACTTCAAAAAAATGGAATCATACCTTTCACTTAGCAAGATGTTTTCAAGGTTCATCCAAGGTGTAAAATGTATCAACACATTCATCCTTCAGTATGCCAAATAGTAATTTATTGTATGGATATACCACATTTTGTTAACATATTCATCAGTCGGTGGATGTTTAGGTTGTCTCCACTCTTTGGCTATTATGAGTAACGTTACTATGAATATTTGTGGACAAGTTTCTGTATGAACATATGTTTTCAGTTCTCTTAGGAACATACTTAGGAGAGAAACTGTTGGGTCTTATGGTTACTCTAAGATTAACATTTTAAGGAATTGTCGCCCCTAGTTCCCCAGGTAGTTGAGTTGCACCAATTGGTTGCAATGTATGATGGTACTAATCTCTCCACATCATTGTCAACAGGTGTTATTATCCATCTTTTTAACTCTTGCCCTTCTAGTGCTGGTGAAGTGGTACCTCACTGTGGTTTTGATTTGCATTTCTGTAGGGACTGATGATGTTGAGTATCTTTTCATATTCCATTTGTATAACTTGTTTGGAGAAACGTTTCTTCAACTCTTTTGCCCAGTTTTAATTATCCTGTTTATCTTTTTACTGTTGTATTAAAAGAATTCTTTACATATTCTGGATGCTAAATCCTTATCAGATATATGGTTTACAAATATTTTCTTTCATTCAGTATATTTTCTTGATAATGTAATGTTTTTAATTTTAATGAAGTTGTATTATCAATTATTCTTTGATTGTTTGCATTTTAAGAATCATATCTAAGAAACCATTTCCTAACTCAAGCTTACAAAGATGTCTTCTTCTAAGAGTTTTATGGTTCAAGCTCTTTTGTAAAACTATGATTCCATCTCTGCAATGTGTTTGCTATAAAGTCCTCAGGACTATGTTCCAACATTAATTCTCTTTCAATTGTATTTTACCTTGAGTTTATTCTATTAACTGTGTTTCTTTTGTTTTTAAAAATGTGAATGCCTTCATGTTTATTTGCTTTTTTAAATTTCATATTTTAGATTGCTTCTTTTGCATATCTCTGTTCGTATTTGGTTTCAACACAATTATACTTTATTGTTTGTAAAGATTTTTATTCCTCCACTTGGCTCTTTGAGTATCCTAAAACATCATATTTTAAGTTGCTTGATGGCCTGTACCAAGAGCTTGTAAAGGTATATTTGCACTGTGGGAGGTAACACATGACGTTGGTGAGACTGGAAAGAGAAACAGTGGGCTGATCATTGTTAAGAGTGAGGTAGAGGGTATCTGCTAAACAAACCATGAACTCTGAGCCCAACACCCAAACTGGGACCCATTTAGACTGCCAAACTAAAGCCAAAGACAAGGTGCCTGAGGCTCTGACTCAGAGGTCTTAGAAACCCAGCAGGCCAGCAGTAGGTCCCCATTCAACAGATGGGAAGCAGGTCAGCTCTGCATGTTCTCACAGGTGTCCAGGATGACATCAGAGATCCCACCTGACCCAGGAATATTCCGAATTTACAAAGAAGAACAAACACCATCACCACACACTGAAGTTGTTGGTTTAGAGCTGTTTTCCTCCTAATTACTATAATTCTAACAGCACAATGACTACAAATAGGGACATGATGAAATGGACTTCCAGAGACTACAGAGCAGGGTCTACTCAATACTAATACTCAAAACTAAAAAGCAGTCAGTATAGTCATATAGCTGCACGTTAGTTTAGTTGATATCAATCCAAACGCCAAGATGAGCCTTCTTTAGAGGACAGTTGCTTTCTATCTATTCATAAATTAAACTGGATAATGCTCACTCATACAACGTACACCCAGCCTCCTAAGCATTAATGAGCACACAATATATGCGTGTCGTCTGAGTGGGCACTGGGACATAAAGGAATAAGACAGTCTTCACCCTTGAAAAAGCCACCGATCAATGGTTAGGGGACTAATAAGCAAATCATTATAAGTCAGCACTAAGTCTACCTAGATGATTTGGAGAGACTGCAAAAAGAAATTAACCAGGGAAGAAAAGCATAGAGAGGGTTACAGGCAGAGTGACAAAGGCAAGAAAGTTCAAGGGCTACTCAGTGGACACTGAGTTTCAGTTGTTGGATGGAGTTGTGGACATGGCAGAGGTTGAAAAAGCAAACAGATATAGATTATACTTAATCTAAGATGCCACTGATTGTAAAGTGATCTATTTCATGTACAACCAAGAAAAAGTGTTGCTAATTCAATTATAACAAGCCAAAGATTGCAAAAGATTCCTATTTCCGAGGAGCTAAAATGCAAGGTACTTTCCTTCTTTGAATGGATGAAATACAGCAATTCCCCAAAGAAGCAACATAAAAAAAATACATTAATATTATAAAACAGATTTTTTTAAAGATGAAATAATGTAAACACAATATGGATATAATTTTTCTTATCAGATTAATGAAGTACTAATGTTAGCATTAGCAAGAGCACAGTGAAAGGTCAAACATTGCTAAAAGTACAAAATACTACTACCTTTCTGGAAGTCATATGGACAATAATGGGTCAAGAACCTAAATAAATACATACTCTTTGAGTCAGTAATTCTACACACAGGAATCCTCCCTAAATCCATACTTGCAGATTCAGAAGATATATATATCAGGATATAAAGTTATTAATGATAAAAAGGCAAGTTATATAAATGCCAGATTATTGATGAATACAGTTGGCCCTTGTATCTACAGATGTGGAACCTGCAGATACAGAGGGTTAGCTGTAGGTGATTTGAGCATCCCTGGATCCTGGCCTCTGAATGGAGTCCTGGACCCAATTCCCCATGGATACAGTATATAAATAAATTGTAGTATCATCATATGAAATGTTAGTCAACCACTTAAATATTTTAAAAATATTTAATACCTGGGAGAAAGCTTATGATATAATGGTAAACTTCAAAATGGAAGAAACAAAGCTGAGATTTGAACCCAGGTCTGTCTCTCTCACCAAAGGTTCACACTCCTCCCCTAGCACCATCTGCCTCTCAAAAAAACACTTGTACAGCATGTTCAGATGAACATTAAGGAAGATCACAATTCTGCTCTTTCCATCTGTGAGCAGCAGATTGTAGACCAACTATGAATATGATGTCCATTTTTGGAAGAGCATTACAATGGGGATGACAGAGACAAAGCCTTCTGCTAACACAGGGTCGACTGGATACACAAGGGGCCAGATTGCCCACTTATCAACTGCTAAACTCAACTCATGAAAAACAGTTCTTTCTGCTGTCTGTGATCACCTAAGATTATGATGCAATGCCGTTTACCCACCTGGCAAGGTAAGGCGACTCGTGGAGCTAGTGCTTGGGGCAGGTGAGCCCTGAGAACGCTTCTTTGTGCCTATAAAGAGGAAAAAGAGGATAAGAAAGAATAGGATTGTGGACAGACTTTTCAGACCAGTAAATGCTCCTCTGTAACTTTATCAAATGACCTAAAAGTTTGGGTCTGAAAACAATATTTAGAAGAAGGTTGAGTGAGGTTACGGGAACAGGGAATATTCCATGATCCAGAAAAACCAGGAGCACAGCATTTATCTTTGTGTTTCTGATGGATCTCATTCTCCAGACTGGTCTGTTAGGGACCAACACACCTCTGAGCAGGCATGCACTTTAGGATTCTCAGGAGAGTGCTCTAAATGTGCAGCTGCCTGAGCACCAACCCCAGAGGTTCTGTGTTCACTATACTGAGCCGGAGCTCCAGCATCTGGATTTTTAAAGCCTAGCCTAGGTGATGCTAATGTGCATCCAGAGTGGAGAACTGCTGCCGTGAAAAGGAAAGTTTTGGATTTAGAAGGAGTCAGGGGTTTGTCTCTGCTTTGTCCCTCTAGCCTTTACTCTCTATTGGATCTCCAGCAACAGACTCGACTTCTCTGAAGCCTCTGAAGAGCTATGAAGATGAAGGCTTCATTTGCAAAACAAGGGAAATAACAACTACATCAAAGTGTCCTGGTGAGAAACAAAGGACTAGAGGTGTGTGTGAGTGCTCAGGACTTGTGGGAGACCACGCAAATTGAGGTTAGTGGGATCTATGGGTCCCTGCAGCTGGCGACAGTGTCCCCACTGGGAAAAAGATTAACAGAGGTTCATGTTAACAGCTAAGTGAGCCATGAGGGAATCTAAAGACAGAGCCCTGGGTGGGGAACAGGAAGGAGAAAGCAAAACAAATAGAAGGATGAATTATTCTTCAAGAGAATATCTGCATGTGTGTGTGCATGTTTGTGAGTATGCTGCTCCTGCTGGTAAGTCACTTCCGTCGTGTCCGACTCTGTGCGACCCCATAGACGGCAGCCCACCAGGCTCCCCTGTCCCTGGGATTCATATATGTATAAAAAACTGTATGTACACATACACACACATATTATTTTATACATAAAAATACACATGCAAAACTCACATACACACTTATACCTAAATACATATATATTTTACCCATAGATGCAAATATTTTATTTTTCATTCCTTTACTTGGCTATCCAGAAGGGGGCAAAGATGCCTGGAGGCCAGAATCCTCCAGCATCATCCAGTCTGAGCTGGCAGAAATGCAGACAGAATTCTTAGGCAGAAGATAGACATGATTCCAGAGAAGGCAAAGGCACCCCACTCCAGTACTCTTGCCTGGAAAATCCCATGGACAGAGGAGCCTGGTAGGCTGCAGTCCATGGGGTCGCTAAGAGTCGGGCATGACTGAGCGACTTCACTTTCACTTTTCACTTTCATGCATTGGAGAAGGAAATGGCAACCCATTCCAATGTTCTTGCCTGGAGAATCCCAGGGACAGAGGAGCCTGGTGGACTGCCGTCTATGGGGTCGCACAGAGTTGCACACGACTGAAGTGACCTAGCAGCAGTGGCAGCAGACATGATTCAATGTCAAGGTATTTCTTTAACAAGTTTCCGGAACCTATGCAAACTTTCCATAAAGTCTACTTTCCATGCAGAGGCCTGGTGTGAGTGGAGGTTGTGTTAGTTTGAGTGAATACAGTCATGGGTAAAGATAACTAGAGAACATACTGACTAATCTTGAAATCAGGGGAAGCAGGAACTTGGGGAAAGGGTGAGGAGTAAGATTTCACTACCCTAGAATTCCTGGTAAGATATGAAGACGTACACGAGAGACAGTGTTTGAAATTGTTTCATTTTAGTCTTAAAGAACAGGGTATTACCCTTGACATTCTGTGTTACAGTTAATTATTATGATTATGATTAGCAGCACTAGTAGAGTTAACAGTGTTACTAGTGATAATAGTAAAAATAGAAAACACAAAAGTAATCCAAACACTTCCGACCCACAAAAGCTGTTAATTTGCATGAGGTGAGAGATGTGACATCTGGCAGAACTTTAGGTCTTCATTTTTCAGGTTTCATAGATGCGCTGATGTCAGAGGTGGGTGATTTTTTATAAATACGGCTGCCAGGGTCCTTCCTTTCCTGAACTCACTGAAAGGAAACCTCAAGGGAATGGAGCCACTTGTTTGTAGGCCAACAGGTTCTCCAGGTGAGTCTAATGACCATCCATCAAGTGGAGTGCTCAAACACGTGAGGTGAATAGACTTACCCAAAGTGGCACATGGGGTCCAGGGCAGGGCAGCCTCACTGCACAACTCCAGGCAGCACTGTAGCCTATGTGACGAAGAGTGGAAGCAAGGGCGCTACTGGGAAGCAGCTCCACAGCCATTCCTGACCCACCAGGAACACCCTGTGTCCCACCGGACCCGCCGCCACTGTGGGGAAGCCAGTGACTCACAGTGTTTAGACCTCTGCTCACGGGATGCTATACTTGTCTCACTACCCCTGTCAGATAGGGTTTCTCAGCAGATGCACAGGGATATTTATTACGTCACTCTTCATCGTGAAGGCTGTCCTGTGCACAGCAGTATGTTTAGGAGAAACCCTAGCTTCTGTCTCTGAGTGTGAGCAGCACCTCGCAGTGTAATAATCAAACACATCCTCCAGACACTGACAAATGTCCTCTAGGAACACAACTGCCCTGGAGTGAAGAACCAGTGCTTTAGGAGGGGAGGCAGGGTTTAGGGTTTTACTCAGAGCTGTGATTCACAATTTGGCCACTTGGTCATTAATAGCGGCCACTGACACATACCAGGCAGCCACCATGTCCCAGGCACTGTATTAGTTATGGACAAGTGAATGTACATTAGTTGTAGTTGTCTTTCTTGACACTAATTCTCTGATAATAAAATGATTCTTCATTTATGGAGTTTTGGAAACAAAGCCTGTGCAAGTAATTTGCACAAAGTCACTGAATGTTGAGGGACAAAATTTAAGCCAAGATCCTTCAGAGTTGAAACGCAGAGAGAAACTTTTCTCCATGTCTCTTGCTATTCCTTAAACAATCCATTACCCAGGTTTCCTTCAAGTGCTGATTTCCTAAATTTGCCTACATGTAAGAACAACCCAGGATCATTATTTTAACAAAAGGAGAAATAAAACCAGGCTCCCTGGCCTGGCTGAACACTACCTGGTCAGCATTTCTGGGGAAGTCTAAATATGTCACAAGTGTTCCAGTGATTGTCTGCCCTCCAATAGATGAGGATGAGAGGCTTGTGGAAGCTCCCTGATGGGAGGAACTGGCTGTGGGGGAAACTGGGCCTTGTTCTGGTGGGCATGGCCTGCTCAGTAAATCTTTAATCCAATTTTCTGCAGATGGGTGGGGCTGTGTTTCCACCCTGTAGTTTAGCCTTCAACCATTATATCTACTACTGTGGGCAGGAAGAAATGGGGTAGCCATCATGGTCAACAAAAAAGCCTGAAATGCAGTACTTGGATGCAATCTCAAAAACGACAGAATGATCTCTGTTCGTTTCCAAGGCAAACCATTCAATATCACAGTAATCCAAGTCTATGCCTCGCTGAAGAAGCTGAAGTTGAATGGTTCTATGAAG
The DNA here is from genome assembly GCA_917880005.1 of Nanger dama. Classification (NCBI taxonomy): domain Eukaryota; kingdom Metazoa; phylum Chordata; class Mammalia; order Artiodactyla; family Bovidae; genus Nanger; species Nanger dama. The sequence continues at coordinate 33,245,027 of CAKJTW010000022.1, forward strand.
ACCTACAAGACCTTTTAGAACTAACACCCCAAAAAGATGTCCTTTTCATTATAGGGGACTGGAATGCAAAAGTTGGAATTCAAGAAACACCTGGGGTAACAGGTAAATTTAGCCTTGGAATACGGAATGAAGCAGGGCAAAGACTAACAGAGTTTTGCCAAGAGAACGCACTGGTCATAGCAAACACCCTCTTCCAACAACACAAGAGAAGACTCTACACATTGACATCACCATATGGTCAACATTGAAATCAGACTGATTATATTCTTTTTAGCCAAAGATAGAGAAGCTCTATACAGTCAACAAAAACAAGACCGGGAGCTAACTGTGGCTCAGATCATGAACTCCTTATTGCCAAATTCAGACTTAAATTGAAGAAAGTAGGGAAAACCACTAGACCATTCAGGTATGATCTAAATCAAATCCCTTATGATTATACAGTGGAAGTGAGAAATAGATTTAAGGGCCTAGATCTGAGAGATAGAGTGCCTGATGAACTATGGACGGAGGTTCGTGACATTGTACAGGAGACAAGGATCAAGACCATCCCAGTGGAAAAGAAATGCAAAAATGGCTGTCTGGGGAGGCCTAACAAATAGCTGTGAAAGAAGAGAAGTGAAAACCAAAGGAGAAAAGGAAAGATATAAGCATCTGAATGCAGAGTTCCAGAGAATAGCAGGAAGAGATAAGAAAGCCTTCCTCACTGATCAATGCAAAGAAATAGAAGAAAAGAACAGAATGGGAAAGACTAGAGATCTCCTCAAGAAAATCAGAGATACCAAGGGAACATTTCATGCAAAGATGGGCTTGATAAAGGACAGTAATGCTATGGACCTAACAGAAGCAGAAGATATTAAGAGGAAGTAGCAAGAATACACAGAAGAACTGTACAAAAACGATCTTCATGACTCAGATAATCACGATGGTGTGATCACTCACCTAGAGCCAGACATCCTGGAATGTGAAGCCAAGTGGGCCTTAGAAAGCATCACTACGAACAAAGCTAGTGGAGGTGACAGAATTCCAGTGGAGCTATTTCAAATCCTGAAAGAGGATGGTGTGAAAGTGCTGCACTTAATATGCCAGCAAATTTGGAAAACTCAGCAGTGGCCACAAGACTGGAAAGGTCAGTTTTCATTCCAATCCCAAAGAAAGGTAATGCCAAAGAATGCTCTAACTACCACACAATTGCACTCATCTCATACGCTAGTAAAGTAAGCTCAAGATTCTCTAAGCCAGGCTTCAGCAATATGTGAACCGTGAACTTCCAGATGTTCAAGCTGGATTTAGAAAAGGCAGAGGAACCAGAGATCAAATTGTCAACATCTGCTGGATTATGGAAAAAACAAGAGAATTCCAGAAAAACATCTATTTCTGCTTTATTGACTATGCCAAAGCCTTTGACTGTGTGGATCACAATAAACTGTGGGAAAATTCTTCAAGAGATGGGAATACCAGACCACATGACCTGCCTGTTGAGAAACCTATATGCAGGTCAGGAAGCAACAGTTAGAACTGGACATGGAACAACAGACTGGTTCCAAATAGGAAAAGGAGTACGTCAAGGCTGTATATTGTCACCCTGCTTATTTAACTTCTATGCAGAGTACATCATGAGAAACGCTGGGCTGGAAGAAGCAAAGCTGGAATCAAGATTGCCAGGAAAAATATCAATAACCTCAGATATGCAGATGACACCACCTTTATGGCAGAAAGTGAAGAGGAACTAAAAAGCCTGTTGATGAAAGTGAAAGAGGAGAGTGAAAAAGTTTGCTTAAAGCTCAACATTCACAAAATGAAGATCATGGCATCTGGTCCCATCACTTCATGGGAAATAGATGGGGAAACAGTGGAAACAGTGTCAGACTTTATTTTGGGGGCTCCAAAATCACTGCAGATGGTGACTGCAGCCATGAAATTAAAAGACGCTTAGTCCTTGGAAGAAAAGTTATGACCAACCTAGACAGCATATTCAAAAGCAGAGACATTACTTTGCTAACAAAGGTCCCTCTAGTCAAGGCTATGGTTTTTCCAGTGGTCATGTATGGATGTGAGAGTTGGACTGTGAAGAAGGCTGAGCAACAAAGAATTGATGCTTTTGAACTGTGGTGTTGGAGAAGACTCTTGAGAGTCCCTTGGACTGCAAGGAGATCCAACCAGTCCATTCTGAAGGAGATCAGCCCTGGGATTTCTTTGGAAGGAATGATGCTAAAGCTGAAACTCTAGTACTTTGGCCACCTCACGTGAAGAGTTGACTCATTGGAAAAGACCTTGTTGCTGGGAGGGATTGGGAGAGGGAGGAGAAGGGGATGACAGGGGATGAGATGGCTGGATGGCATTACCGATTTAATGGTCTTGAGTCTGGGTGAACTCCGGGAGTTGGTGATGGAGAGGAGCCCTGGCGTGCTGCGATTTGTGGGATTGCAAAGAGTCAGACACAACTGAGCGACTGAACTGAAATGAGGGATAATGGTGGTAATGGTGATATCCTTTAAAAGGACTTATGCAAAAACACCAGGCCTCCCAGTCCTCCCAGGACTGTTGTAATCAATGCCCCTGACCCCACAGCAGGCCACTATTGATCCAATATTGATCCACACCTCTTCCAGAGACTCCCAAGTGTACACAGGCACGTCTGGCTAAATCTCTTGTGGGGTTGCTGCTCCTTTCTCCTGGGTTCGGGTGCACACAAGGTTTTCTTTGTGCCTTTCAAGAGTCTCTGTTTTCCCAGGCCTGTGGAAAGCCTGTGGAAGTTCTGTAATCAAATCCTGCTGACCCTCAAAATCGATTCCCTAGGGATATTCAGTCCCTTGCTGGATCCCCAGGTTGGGAAGTCTGCTCTGGAGCCTAGAACTTTCAGAGCAGTGTGAGAACTTCTTTGGTATAACACTTCTCCAGTTTGTCAGTCACCTGCCTGATGACTAGTGGGGCTAATGGTGACCCCCTTCAAGAGGACTTAAGCCACACCCTGTGCCTCCCAGGACTATTTTTGCTGGAGCTTCTTCCATACAGGAGGCCGCTGCTGACTCATGCCTCTGCAGGAGACCCTCAGACACTAAGAGGCAGGTCTGGCTCAGCCTCCTATGTGGGTCTCTGTTCTCTTCCCTCAGTCCTGGTGCACACAAGGTTTTCTTTGTGCCCCTCCAAGTGTCACAATACGAAAAGGCAAAAGAACAACCCGGGATCATTATTTCAACAAAAAGGAGAAACAAACCCAGATTCCTGGCCTGGCCAAGCGCTACTGAGTCAGCATTCCTGGAGGAGCCTGAATGTGTCACAAGTGTTTCAGCTGATTCTGATGTTCAGAGAGGCTTGGGAAACCTTGTATGACAGAAATTCCCTTCTTTTCCTCTAACTATTGGAAAACATGGCACTCTGATTTCCACAGATATGCTCATGAGGCTGACAGGTCAAATGTGCTGTGACCTAAATGAGCACTTAAGAGCCAGCAAAGCACCGAACGATGACAAGCTTTCAACGGTGTTAATTATAGACACGTTTGGTATTGCCAGGTTATTTCGCAGAAATGCTTGGTACAATTACAAAATCACCTATTAGGGTACTCCCAAAGTCTGAAGCTTGATGGATTTTTCTTGGGGCAGTTTTTAATTCTCTTGATGTCTCCTTTGCAGACAGTGATAGAGACAGGAAATTCTGGGGGCAGTGGAAAAGCAGAGCTGCGAGCCCTCTAGCAATGCTGCTATTTTCTATGCATGCCTGATGAAATGCCCAGTATATCAGGAACAGGGAGAAACCATGCAACACCTCTCCTAATCATGAATCATAAACAAGTGGCAGGCAGAGACGTGTAAAATAAACCTATTGGTGATTTCTCCGGACCATCAGGCAGCCCCATGGACCACTGGGGGTGATTAGGCTCTGAGTCAGTCTCCCATAGGCTCCTTGTTAATTCAGATTGTGTCCCTGAAATTATTTTCCACCCAGAAGCCCCCAAATTACCTATCACTTTACTCCAAGTTCCATTTGTGGGAATAATATTAACTTCCTAAATACTCACTCACTTATGTTTCACTTACTAAAACCCTCCACCCTCTCTTGCTCCCATTCCCAGGGAAAACATCAGAAACTGAGCTGGAAGACCCACCCACTTCTAGATCAGCTTCCAAACTGTCCACCAAACTTCCAAGCTGGCAGATGCATAGACGTCGCTCTGGGATTTATTGTAGACATCTACCTGGGATGCTGCTCAGCAAGTGACTCAGAATTCACTCTGTGGGTGCTTTCAAACCTGGCTCAAGATTAGGATGGCCTGGGAGTTTTACAGAAAATATGCTGATCCCTGGGCCCTCCCGCTAGGAATGATACCTCAATGATCTCTGGTGGGTGCTGTGGAGTCTGTTCTGCAGTCTTGAGTGAGAAGCAGCACCCCAGAGAACACCTCTGAAGACATTTCTTTCAGCCATCGGGGAGGCACTTTCTACCAAGCAATGGGTGTGCTTTGTCTTAATGGATGATATGAATCTTCTAAATGGTTTCTTTTCAATTTCATTTCGGTTTCCAGGAAACTCAGATCCAATTTACGACCTAATGCTCGCAACTGGGGAGGCCCGTTCAGCCTGCATGACTGTCTACTCGTGTTCTTTCCTGGTTAGCTCTTTCTACACAAGCTCACTTCTTGCCTCTGGTTTTATTCTGCATTCTTCATTTTAAAAACGGTTAAATTTATGTGATTTTAGAATTCTGAAATATTTTATAAATGAGGTAAGGAACATAAAAACACAAATAACTACATCAGTCCTGACAAGAACATTGATTCTGGGACATAACTGTGAGGACCAAGTGAAAGTACTTAGCAAACTGTGACATGCAATGGACTGTTTGTTTATATTCAAAAGAAAATGTGTGTGTGTGTGTGTGTGTGTGTGTGTGCACGCGCGCACGTGTGTGTGCAGGCAAGGAACGCAGCTAACACGTCCTCTGAGCAAGAGAAGCACTTTAAGGTCATACATTACACTGTCCTTTACCAATAGCATGTGAATATTCAAGAAGTAAATAGCCCAATCAGCCAGCTCGGGGCAGAAATGTCATCACTGCAGCCTGTGTGAGTGGAAGTATCTTTTGACAAATAGCTATCAGATATTTCAAATTAATGTCCTTGGTTGGTTTAGCTAAAGGGCAGTGAATCCAATTCATCAGGAGTTTGGAGAAGAGGACAGTGATGGAAGTGAACTGAGGCTGCTTGTCTAGGGGAAAGATACACACCTAAGACTCAGGATGTGAGGTTAGCACTCAGTCCAATGATTGGCAGCCTGACCTCAAACAAATAATTTCCCTTCTGCAAAGTAGGATTAGCACAACCAGGTCCAAGTCTGCTGGGAAAGGTGATTTAAGAGCCCCTGGGACCCAGCATCATCATTTGTCATGTAACAATGCTGCTACAACACAAGGGGTCCCAAGATGAGGTGGGTGTTGGGGGATTCAAGTAGGAAAAGTGTCTGTCAGCCCACTCTCTTTCTTTTAGCGTATCACAGTATCTGCCTTTAGGATACACTCAACCTCTGATAGCCATTGCTGAGAACATCTACCAACATTCTCTCCACGTTCCATTTGGGGGTGGGGGGTGGCAGAGATCAACAAGCCAGAATGAATGGTCATCTTCTCTGTGGCCTTGACAAAATGGCCTCAAGAGAAGTCCACGTTCTGCTTAGGCCTGTGGAATCTCTGAAAGTTTGGAGGGCTCCAAACTCACCTCCTATACTTTCCTAAGAGTTGTTTTCCAATAGTGGATAAATTAGAGTAGCATAGTCAGAATGTCTGATAACATTTCTCCTCCACAATACAACCACCATGAATACCATGTTTGCTTTTTGGGGACTTGATCTCTGTTCATCACAAAGAACAATGATCAAAAACACAAGAGCTATTCAGCTATCAAATATCATATGCTATCTTGATATAGCTGCTTTAATATTTAATTATGACTTGGGATTGGGCATAGAATAAGCAGTCTGAGATAAAGAACCCAGTGACCCAGTATTCTAAGCATTTTTTCAGTGGAGGAATTCAGAAATGTGACAAAGCCCTAGGTACAAAAAGCCCTGTTGTTGTTATTTACCACTGCAGAAAATAAAAGCATGTAACTTAACTGTCCAACAGCAGAGAGGTAGTTAAGTACACTATGCTACAGCCACAAAATGAAAACTTACATCGCAACTGAAATTACATTAATAAAGAGTTTTTAAAAATGGGAAAATGCTTACAATCCAATGTTAAGTGAATATATCAATACAAAATTAAATAAAATACACTGTATGGCCTCAACTGTGTAAACACATATAGCAAAAGACCATAAGGAAAGAGAGTAAAGAACTGACAATAATTGTTGCATAGGTATTACAGTGATTTTATTAGACTTCTCTATATTTTTCAACATAAACTGGTTTTTTGTTTCGTTTTTTTTTTTTTTTGCTTTCAGAAAAAAAGAAATAAGAAAGAAACGTGTTTTAATGCATGATGAACACATCTGTTTGGGAGGAACACCACAGCCTCTTTAGTCAGAGTAATAACCCGGTGGAGTTACTGCACAGGAACAATATTCAGAGGTGGCCCAGACAAGGGTGCAGTAATTGTCTAATATGACCATCACCACTAAGGGGTGCCTCTTAGGGGCTGGTTTGAAGGAGACAGGCTGGGCACCATTCATTTACATATGCTCACAAACAGGAGTAATGACTATTCACTTGTCAGACTCCTTAGGTTTGCTGCTAGAGAGCAAGAAAATATTGTCAGGTAGCCTTTTAAAGAGAAGGAGAAGGAAAAAAAATGTTTATAGAGTTAGAAAACTAGCATTGTAGGAGTGTAAAACCATATCATGGTACCCAGAAGAAAATCAAACATATGAAAGCCAGTCTAGTTCCTGGAACACTGACATTTCTTATGCCTCCAAGGAGCTTCTGATAGTCCATCCACTCATTTCTCAATAAAGATTATACGAGACATGATACACTGTGTATATCTTCAGTATGCAGGCAAAAGCTCTTGGTACCTGGGTATTGTGTGGCATTTAGAGGAATACAAAAGAGACAGATGGCTGAGTGAGTCTGGACAGTCTTATGGCTGGGACAGAACATGGACAGCAATGAAAAATATTAAAATGAAGAGAAACAGCCTTTGCATTTTCAAATTCCAATAGAGAGGTTAACTCATTGTTTTTATTTGGTAATCAGAACATACAAGTACTTATTCATCACTAGATGTTGGGGGAAAATTATACATTGAGGGACTGTCAGCCTTCATCTGTGCAATAAAGATTTACAATAAACACATAATTTATTGAGAGCAGTTTAGCATATTCTGTTTTACATGAATCCTTGTGACTTATTTTTGCATTTAGAGATGTAATGCTATGGCATTTCAATAGTTTCTTTTAGTACAAATGAGCATCATGAGGAACAAAACACTCTTCTTTAGAATGCATGGTCATTCTCTTGCAAATTTCAACCTGCATTTTATCTGCTAGAAACATATTCCACATCACAGAAGTACATTCTATCATTGCCATAAAACACGAAGTCCATTTCATCATCCTCACTTTCGGAAGAACTTTCTCAGAACGTATCCAGAAATGCCTTCCTTGTTCCTACGAAGAACTACTTATTCAGCATGATTTGGAGAGGTTCAAGATTTTGATTCTGCTTGCCTCCTTCTTTTGAGTCTTATTAAACAATCCTGATCTTAATCCAGAAAACTCCCCAATAACAGTAGTAAAATCTAAGACTGAGGAGATGAGCTGAGTTATCCATTCATACATGGTCAGTGCCCTAAAGAAAAATGAGGTCTACAGACCCATGGTGAGGACATAACATTCTAAGGAGAAAAACTTTGCACAAAAATTGTGCCCTAGACTGAGGGGAGATAGTAAAAGTTGGCTTCTTTAGTCACTCAGTCGTGCCTGACTCTTTCGCGACCCCACGGACTGTAACCTGCCAGGCTTCTCTGTCCATGGGATTTTCCAGGCAAGAACACTGGAGTGGGTTGCTATTCCCTTCTCCAGGGGAATCTTCCTGACCCAGAGGTAGAACTTGCATTTCCTGCATCGTAGGATTCTTTATCACTGAGCCACTTTCTATTAGCTCAAAGGGAGTCACCTTGCTTTGGGTAATCCATCTCTGATGAGGATTTCCTTTTTCCTGCTTCCTTTCCCAAAACTATTCCTTCTTTCCCATCTGCCCCCAACCTCATCCCTGGCCCACAATATGTCCTCATGTGGATTACAATGGAACAAGATCATCTTGGTTTTTCCTTATTTTGTGTTTCTATGTGCTAAAAAGATGCTGCAAGCAGAATGGCTTGCCTGGGCAGAGGCAAAAGAAGGAATTTGCAAAAGGTAGAAAAATAAGAGAAGAAAATAAGGAAAGGTGAAAGAAGGTATGAAAAAGACACAGGGGGGAGCCTGGCTGCACAGTGGGCACCAGAGTTGATGAAAACCTAATTGAGCTCTACAAATGAAAACAGGAATTATTTTTTAAAAATTTTTACAGCATATAAAATTGTATAAAAATATCATCAAAGCAAGGAAAAAAAACAGGAAAACGTGTACAGTTCTATCTCTAGAATCAGTTACTGGACAATACCTATGACTGTAGTTTTTTTTTTTTACCATAAATCTATGTATATTGGTGTATGACTATATTCTGTACCATCACACATATACCCATTCAAAGACAAGGACAGTAGCACACAAATACCTACTTCAAGATAGATCACCACAGAGAAGCAAAGAATATGCCTCCAGGGCAATCTATTTAAAGTAATTCCATAGCCATTGGGTTTCTGTCAGTTCAGAAGCCAGCTCCCATGAAGATACACAGGTGTGGTTCAGGAAACATGACTGAAGCCAACCAGAGCTGACCGCCTCAAGGTGGCACTGACTGGCTTACTGCAGCCAGCATTTTATTCCGAGACTGTGAGATCTCCGCAACAGAGACCCTGAGTGAGGGGAAGGGCCCACACTCCACCCCCTGCTTCTCCTGGTTCAGTGGATATCTACCGAGGCTGGGTTCAAGTTAAGTCAGCCACTGTCTTCTGCTTGAGAACAGAAGCCAGAATAAATGTCAACTCATTTGAAATATGTCTGCCAATATTTTAAAGAAAAAAAAATGGATGAGGTGGAGGAGCATTAATTAAAATAATCAGGAATTAATGTTTAAATTGACGTTATGAATCTTTCAGTGGGGTTTCCCACTGTACTCAGATTCAAATTGTTCATTGTGAAAACAAGCTATTTTTTTTTTAATGAAACAATTTTTATTTGTTGTAGGTTTCCTAGAGGAGCACCGAGTCTTTTGCAGATGTCCAATAAAAACATGCAGAGGAATTTTTCTCATTTTTCTAAACCTCCCTGAACCCAAATTCACTTATTAGATAAACCCTGTCTAAGGTTCTATAGGCTTGGTTACCAATTCTAACTCTACTGTCATCTCTGTGCCCACCAGCACTCTTGATGAGAGGAAAACCTTAACAACTGAAATCTGGTCTTGGCGGGTAGTGTGTCTTTTGGTTCTTGGAGGGATATTTTATACAAATACAGTGCTGTTCATTATAATTTTTTCATTAAGTTCATTTTCTTAAATGATAATGAGGCCTTTAATCGTGGATCACTGTCAATGAATTACAAATATTGCTTTCCACTTATTCATACAGAGGATCCAATATAATATCATTATTGCAACATTATTTAACATCCAATTTTGCTGTGGCTCAGTACTATGGCGACCATAATATTGGCAGAGCACTGATTGCCCACATTGTACATATGCAACCTTCTACCCACTTCAAGAAAGCCTATTTTGTATTTCAAATGTTACAACTTGGATTATAAATAAACCCACTGATAATGGTGTCATCATCCCTTTTGGAAGAGCATTTTCATATAATCCTGTTTTGGCTTGCTTTTAGATTTTTCATTTGTTTGCTTTTCTTAAACCCAAAGACCATAAAGAAGTTTTAGTTGTTGTTGTTGTTTTCCATAAATTTGGTTCTGATAATTTTCCCTGGACTACTTTCAACTTCCAGTCCCTTATAAGAAGTTGTGAGACTAGGGTATGTCAGCACACACTTAGAAGATAAGCCTTTAGCAATGCGCCTGACATCTAGAAAACGCTGAATGAATTTTCAGGCGAATGTGAACTTCGTTTGCACTCACAGGTGGCCAGTGGAGTTCAGCTGGACAGCTCGGCACGTGTTTCCTGAAGGCTGCCTGTGTGCCAGGCACTGCGCTGGGCAAGTGCTGCAACTCCCGTCGGGATGTGTGGGGTCGTGGAATCAGAATGAAGGTTACTCCCTGAAACCCTCTTTTTTGGAAAATACTACTACCTACATAGGTTTTAATCTCAGAATCTTCTCTCCTTATGAGAGAAGATTTGGGGCCTTTTTTTCTTTTCCTCTTTACTCCATGGGGAATGTTATGAAATCATTTCTATCATGAAAGTCTCTGCTCAGAAGTTAAGAATAGAAGAAAATATATTACATATTCTTCCTATTTATCTATCTAAAGAAAAGTGATCCATGACAGAAGTGATATTAAAAACCAGTATGGTTACTCCTAAAATATGGACTGGTCTCCATAATTTATCTGCTGTCTCACATTCTGTGATAATATTGCTCTCTACTTTTTATTTTTCATACTTACTAGAGGCATCGTTTCAGGGAGAGAATATAATGTAATGGTTTTAACGCTGAAAATGGAATGAACTGGTGCACTGCATTGTTTTTTGGCTCTGAGATGTCTAGATATCATCTTATTGTTTAAGCATATCAGGTCCTTGATGTGAACATGTCCAAAATCTTCAATGGTTTTTCAAAGCTCCAGGAATGAAATGGACAAAGGAAGAAAATCCACTTGAATTTAATGGGTTAGAAATGAACCTCTTGCCTGCTGCCATAAGCAACTAGGGCTTTAAAAAGTTTGGTGTGAATGAAAGCTGGAACAAAGTCCTGCCTATGGATGGGTCATTATGGCACCAAAACGTACCACATCAGCAAAATGTGGCTGTAAAGCTATTTGGTGACATGGGGACCCAAACTTCAGGGGCTGACTCAGGAGCTACATGGCACTTTCCACCCATGAACACATAGAACTGGTGGTCTGCCACTGGTTGGAATGTCCCTAGTACTCTCTCCACATACCAATTAATTGTGAACTCAGGTGTGTAAGTCTTTGCTTTTTATGTGACAACAGAGTAAGATGTCAAAATCCATGCAATGGAGAAATGCACATCCCACATTGCTGCTCAACTTGGAGGAAGCTGTCTGTGCCAGAAGAAGGGAAAAGACCACAGAGAGTAAGCTAGAACTCTGGAAATACTGGTGATACAGGCAATACTGTTGGCTTACCAGCTCCAGTATCAATTTATAGCACAGTAATACATTTTTAAATTATAAAAACAGATAATTTTGCTTTTTTACTCAATGTCCCTTCAAAACACTGTTTAAGGATTTAAAAATAAGAGTTACATGGAGCTAATTTTTTTTAATCACACTGAGAGTTCCAAGCAGAGTGATATCCTGAATAAAATTCTCTTCCCACTTTTTTCCAGCTAAATTAATGACTTAAAGCAAATGAAAAACATTTCTGTCTTCACTGGTGCTAGAAAAAAATGGCTATATTCCTATTTCGTTTTCAAATATTGTTTAGTCGTGTGTGTTAGAGTATAAAAGGGAAGCTGTAGGCATTGCATTTCGACTGGCTGCAAAGCTGTATGTAGAAAAATACAGAATTGAAATGAGGTCAGAGGTTCAAGTTCCAAGGTCAAGAACTGACATGCACTGGTTGTATTTCATGCCTGTCTAAGACCATCTCAAACAGCAGTTTGCAAATCAATGTCCCGTGCACTGAATGGAGTTCACAGGCATGTTTTCTTTGGCTAGCACAGTGTTTAAACATTTCCGAATTAGTTGCCAATATTAAAAAAATTTGGAGAGGGTTTATAGAAAATCTTAGATATACTGGCCCCTTATTCTTACTTAACCTCTCAGCTGCCAGCCACTGTCCCGGTGGGGCAGCGCACACCCTCCTCATTCCTCACAGCCCCCACTGCCTCTCTGATACCAAGGCCCCTGACTGACTGCCATTTATCGTGATCACTCTGAACAATTATGGCTTGTTTCACTCATTTACCTGACCTGCCAGGCTTCTGAGTTGAATGTGTAATCACTTGATTTACTGTGGTCACTGTTAGGAAAAGAGGAGGAGCAACAGAAAAACCTGTGTTCTAACCAAGCAAAATGTAAATCTGACCTAAGAACCCTGTTTGAATATCTGTACACCACCATATTCTGTACCACAGAGTTCTCCAAACCTTTCTGTTGGGGAATATTTCAGTGAGACAAAAGGCCTTGTAGGCTATACATGCAGTCTCTTTCTTTCTGTCTGAATACCAGCATTTTGCCTTCATACTGAGAGGATTTTTTTGAGTGTCTTTGTGCTTTTTTTTAATGTGGAAATTAAATTTGCAAAGAGGAATATACTTAAGCCTATCATCTAGTTCTCTCTGTTCCTCTCTCTGATCCTCCTCCATCACTAGCATATTCATGTGATTTCTCCTTAGGAAGGCCTCAAAGATTCCTTTGTGAACTACAACCACACTGTAAGGATCAGTTTTGTCCAAATTACACCATTTAAATCCACAAAATTACTTGATTTGCACTCCACTGGATCTCACGTGTGACTTGGTTTCAGGGGGCTGTATCTTTATTCTCTTTCAGGGCTACATCTACTGTCCTTATTTTTGATTCGTGCTATTAATCATCTCCTATCTTGTATTTCTAAAGGCTCACTAGAATGAAAAAAAAATTATTGAACATATCTCCCTGATACTAATTCCCTTAGTGCTTCCCTGAATAGAAAGAAGAGTGATGAAGTCAAACCACAGATATTCAAAAGAAGAGAACCAGCTAGTGGTAAAAATTTCAGTAACCACATAGTTATGATACCCAGTGAAAACACTGGGTTTACTAACCGAACAATATGGCCATGAGCTGAAACATTCAGGTTTATATTAATGAATACACATGTAAATTAAGCATCAAATAAAGAAAATCTCCTTTTTATAAAACAAAGAGAATTTCAAATTACACAAATGGAAAGAAAAGCATGAGAACAATTTCTAAGTCTGAAAGGAAACAAGAAAAAAGGATGCTTCTGACTCAGAAAATGAGCAACGAGAGAATGAAATTATAGTCTTATCTGTGATGAAGGCCAGCTTGGCTGCATCCACCATCAGTAACCAGTGCAAAAATAACAATATGTAAAGAAATACAGTGGCAATTCCTGTGTGTGTGGCTTTCTCAGGCCTCTCTTGGCATTTCCAGGATGTCCACTCCCACCAGGCCAGACAGGTGCCTTGAAAGCCAGGGCAATAGCAAAGAATTTCGAGGAAGTCCCCTCATGTTTCTGTGTGTACAAAAATCAGAATTGTGTTGTTTGCTTGGGCTGTGCAGGGGAAGGGGTGTTCCCCCAGAGTTCTAAGACCTCAAACCGGCTCCCAGGAAGTCATCTCCTAGAAGGAGATGGCATGAGAGAAGGCCAAGTGCGGGGGGACTTGTTTCTGAAAGTTGTGCAACTTCCCCATATATGGGTCTTTGTGGAAGGAGAAGAGAATGAAGAAGCTCAGCTAAAATGATGCAAGACAGTGGCAGCCTCTCTTATTGTCTATGAGGTGTGTTTTACTCTTCTGAATCTGAAAAAAGAAAAAGAAAAGAAAAGTGTCAATGCTGCCTTTCCCCCCTTCTCCACCCTTCAGGTCTGAGAAAAAAATCTGAGGGACAAAAAAGGGAGATCAATTACACATTTCAATACTCGTCATTGACATGTCCTTTGCAACACAATTGTTCTATTCATAAAGGAGAAATCTTACTGGAGAATTTTAAACACTGGTTACTTTGAAAGTCTTTAATAATACTTGTCTTAAACTAGAGCATCAAATATTTGGTTCATGCAATATGGATATTAAGACATCTTATTTTGCAATCAGAATGACAATGACTGCCAGATCTGGTCAATTTGCCTCCAAGGTGGGCAGGATTGAAATAAATCAGATTCACCTAATTCCAATCATTTCCATAAAGCTATGTTCCTCTATCAGGATCCATAGCTATCTGCAGGAAGATGTTTCACACCTGACTAGAGACTCCCTGAAGGCAGGAAAAATATCTTTTTATCTTTATAACTCTTCTTACATGTAGTGCAATGCCTGACACATAGCATATGCTTAACAAATGCTTTCCTAAAAGATTCAAAGTAAGATGAGTTCCAACTGAAATTATTTAGCAAATGGATAAACCACCTGAATTCTCTACTGGACCTAGATGAGGTGGTGGAAGAAGACAAAGATTTTAACAGGACTCATTAATGGAAATAAACAATATTGGATTTTTTTCACCTGGTCTACTCTATAACATGCAACCCTCAGTGGACTTGGACAAGATTTCTATAAAGCAAGCAAACAAATATTATTATAGTTGCTTCCCCAAAGTGTTGCGTGCTCTGTAAATCAGCATGCCTCACAGTGAGAGAGGGCTCCCTCCTGTGCAAGGTTCCAGAGGGATAGGAGACTTTAAGAGGATAACATCATCATCTCCAGAAATGTTAGGGGTCATTAAAGGACAAGAAAATTTCCCTTTAACTTTAAAGACAAAGATACTCTCCTAAACAAGACTGAGCTGAAATTAGGTACAAACTAGTCTGGAGACAGAAGAGCACTTTCTGATCTATTGTAATTATGGTCAATTGTCAAATTTTTCAGGGGCCATTGATCCAGGCCTCCTGTGGTTCCTCTTTCTTCATTCTGGTCCTGTGTGTGTTTACTTTCCATTAGCACCTTCATCCACTTGGGAGAAATAATAGAGAAGAGAAAAACTTCTGGCCAACCACTTCACTCTGATTCTAGCAGGACCAGTGAGAGAAGTTGCCAATTGCCTTATGGAAACTTGTCAGTGACAGAAAGAGGTGAAACAAAAGCAGAAATCAAGGATTAGAAATTTTCCAATGTTTCTGATCATTTCTATGAAGTTTGGGCCAAGGGGGAACTGTAAGATAGGACTCACTTCTTAACGCTTTGACCTTGTCATTATCAGTCTGGGGTCATACGGAATGAGACTCCTTTTATTTTCAGATGGTTATTATAGTTCCAATCACCTCAAGAGATGGGACCAGGCCCTCACATATAAAACTCAATTTTGTTATGACAATACAAGGTTAGGTTTAACTTTTTACTAAATGACTGATTGGTTGGAAAGAAGCTAGAAATAGCTGATATGGATCACTGTTACACCCAGTAACCTCCAGTTAGCCAAAATATGAAAGTGATACACTTTCTGTTTCATGCAGTCTTGGTTTGTAGAGGCCCACTGTCCTGAGTGCTACATCTCAGAGATGGACGAGGTCCATCCAGGGTGTCAGTAGAACTCAAAAGCCCTTGAGAGGAGATCTTCCTCCCTTGGTAATCTACTACTTCCAAATGATATGCCGAGTGGCTGGCTATGAATCTCTACCCTCCCCTCCTCAGCCTTCTGGCCAAGGGATTAGGAAAAGAGTTGGTCAAGGAGTAGCAAAAAGGGGTAAATAAAGGTGGCTTGTATGTTTAAGCTGTGCCTTATTCACTGTCATTAAATACAACCAACAGTAAAAGAAAAAAGAGGCAGATAACTCTGTGGCTGGGTCTGTGACCTGAGTGACTGTCCCCAGACTTTCCAAACTCATGTTCTCTCTAAATAAGAATGTCTTAGGGCAAAGGTAATGAAGGTGACATAATTCCAGTGGAGCTGTTTCAAATCCTGAAAGATGATGGTGTGAAAGTGCTGCACTCAATATGCCAGCAAATTTGGAAAACTCAGCAGTGGCCACAGGACTGGAAAAGGGCAGTTTTCATTCCAATCTCAAAGAAAGGCAATGCCAAAGAATGCTCAAAGTACCACACAATTGCACTCATCTCACACGCTAGTAAAGTAATGCTCAAAATTCTCCAAGCCGGGTTTCAGTAATATGTGAACCGTGAACTTCCAGATGTTCAAGCTGGTTTTAGAAAAGGCAGAGGAACCAGAGATCAAACTACCAACATCCGCTGGATCATGGAAAAAGCAGGAGAGTTCCAGAAAAACATCTATTTCTGCTTTATTGACTATGCCAAAGCCTTTGACTGTGTGGATCACAATAAACTGTGGAAAATTCTGAAAGAGATGGGAATACCAGACCACATGACCTGCCTGTTGAGAAACCTATATGCAGGTCAGGAAGCAACAGTTAGAACTGGACATGGAACAATGGACTGGTTGCAAATAGGAAAAGGAGGACATTAAGGCTGTATATTGTCACCCTGCTTATTTAACTTCTATGCAGAGTACTTCATGAGAAATGCTGGGCTGGAAGAAGCACAAGCTGGAATCAAGATTGCTGGGAGAAATATCAATAACCTCAGATAAGCAGATGACACCACCTTTATGGCAGAAAGTGAAGAGGAACTAAAAAGCCTGTTGATGAAAGTGAAAGAGGAGAGTGAAAAAGTTGGCCTAAAGCTCAACATTCAGAAAATGAAGATCATGGCATCCGGTCCCATCACTTCATGGGAAATAGATGAGGAAACAGTGGAAACGCTGTCAGACTTTATTTTGGGGGGCTCCAAAATCACTGCAGTCACTGTGATTGTAGCCATGAAATTAAAAGACGCTTACTCCTTGGAAGGAAAGTTATGACCAACCTAGATAGCATATTCAAAAGTAACGACATTACTTTGCCAACAAAGGTCTGTCTAGTCAAGGCTACGGTTTTCCTGTGGTCATGTATGGATGTGAGAGTTGGACTGTGAAGAAGGCTGAGTGCCAAAGAACTGATGCTTTTGAACTGTGGTGTTGGAGAAGACTCTTGAGAGTCCCTTGGACTGCAAGGAGATCCAACCAGTCCATTCTGAAGGAGATCAGCCCTGGGATTTCTTTGGAAGGAATGATGCTAAAGCTGAAACTCCAGTACTTTGGCCACCTCATGTGAAGAGTTGACTCATTGGAAAAGACCCTGATGCTGGGAGGGATTGGGAGCAGGAGGAGAAGGGGACGACAGAGGATGAGATGGCTGGATGGCATCACCGACTCAATGGACATGAGTTTGGGTACACTCTGGGAGTTGGTGATGGACAGGGAGGCCTGGAGTGCTGTGATTCATGGAGTTGCAAAGAGTCGGACATGACTGAGCGACTGAACTGAACTGAACTGAGGGCACTCACCCTACAGTGTCTATCTATAGGAAGATGTTCCATCCAAGACTGTAGACTCCTTGAGGATAAGGAAAATACCTTATTTATCTTTATAACTTCTCTCTAAAAAAATAGTTTTATTGGAGTATAGTTGATTTATAATTCTGTATTACTTTCTGTTGCACAAAACAGTGAGTTATACATATACCTATATTCACTATTTTTTCTTAGATTCTTTCCGCCTATAGGTCATTACAGAGTTTTGAGTAGAGTTTCCTGTGCTATAGAGTATAACCCCTCTTGAATGTAGTACAACGCCTGACACACAGCATATACTCAGCAAATTATTGTTGCTTCATCGAAAGGCAGAGAATTAAGTATGAGGTGGATGGGACAGACAAAGGTGTAATGATGAGCAAGAAATCTCTCTCCAACCCTTTTCTAATCCTGACTTTCAAAGTGTGAAATAAAAAGGAAATCATAAGTACACTGATTTTATAATATATTCAATAGCAAATTATGGTATGTCAAAAATGTATACTCCCTATGAAGAAATAGCCTATTGTACATGACACTCTGTGGGACTAAGCTCCCCAGAAAAACAGTACCTGCTTTCCAAGCAGCTTTGACATGGCTTGTAAATCTCCTTACTCTACTCTTTCTCTCCTGAGCTTCAAATGTCATACACTTGCTTTGTTGTGTTTCAGTTTTGTGTATTTGTTTTCAGTGTAAACTAAAACTGCATAAGCATTTAAAACTAAAACTGGGTAAAACTACAAAGTATATAAAAATGAGGACCTAAAACCAGAGTGTGAGAAATCACTCTGTATTGATCTGATTTTCATGACTATTTTTGTTATAGCTGCTTTGAATTCCATTGATTGTAAATTGATGTTGGCTTTTTGGAGGCCACAAAAAGTAGTTAAACTCACTCATCTTTTTAAGAGTCATTGATGAACTGAAATGGAAAATATCTTCACTCGATTTGGGAAAGTTCAAGAAAATATCTAAGTGCCACCTCCTTAACCGCCCCTAGAAGAAACTTCTCACATTTCATAGCGATGCAGCCATGCAGATTCTGAAGCCTGAAGCATGTGGTTCTATGAATTCACAGAAAGGTATTTAATCCAGGGGAACGAACAGTAAAGAATGTTTCAGCAACTTCATTTAAAGAAATAGAAGATGGAAATTTACAACAATGTGGCCCTATTCCTCCCTTTCCAGGCTGCTCCTAGAGGTAAGTAGAGATGCTACAGAAAATCATTTGGTTTAAAGATAGCTGTTTTAAGAGGCTTAAAGTTCAGATTTGATTTGACTCCAGATATGTGTTTAGCAGTCATATTGTTTACTCCTAGATCACAAGCTGAATAACTACAAGGCAGGCCTCATAGAATCTGGCACTGGGTTTTAAAAACGTTTGTAAATACTTTTATTTTTCATTTTTCTTGGGCTTGATTTTTTTATTGCCTGATTCAGCTATCACCCAAGCTCAAAAGCAAGCTGACTTGGCTAAGCACAGAGCTGGAATTAAACCAGATTTTCAAGTCCCAGGAATCCTTCTAGAGCTGCCTCTCCTTGGAGTCAACTTTCTACAAAAATAACAAAGTGATACCACAAGCAATAGAAAGATCTGTAAAAGGTTAAATAGAGAACGAAAAAAAAAAGCCTGCAGAAGAATAAATGTGGTAAAACTAAACCCAATTTAAAATATCTAGTAGAATTTCTGAGGTGCTTATAAGCAGGTCCTGGTTTGGTTTTGTTTCTTAGTAATAAGGAAATGCTAAAAACATACTAACATTGCTTAGAGATAGGCATTGTTTTCAGTCTTCTAGGTCCTAAGTGCAAGACAGCTATTTTATTGTTTCTTTCTTTCTTTTTTTTTTTTTTTTGGCTGCAGCATGTGGGATCCTAGTTCCCTGACCAGGGATCAAACCCAAGCCCCCTGCATTGGACATGCAAAGTCTCAACCACTGGACTTCCAGGAAAGTCCCAAGACAGCTCTTTTAAATGGTTACCACCAAAACCCCAAAGTATACATGCATGCTTTCTCCTTGCCCCAAATGATAGAGGATATGATTATTCAAAATAATTTTAATGAATTATTCTAAATTAATTTTACTGCATATAATACCAAGGCTATAGCTCTCCTAAGATGGGTAGATGAATGGATGGATGATGGATAAGGGAATAAACAGATGATAAAGTAAATTTGTAGGAATATAATTTCCTGGAACCTTACCTGAGGCATCATTTCCTCATTTCCTAACATTTACCTGTTTGATCCAAATATACAGAGTAAGTACAAAGGATAGTTCTTAGGTTCAACCATTGTGACTTTTCTTTGCCTTTTCTTTTGATCCTTGGCATCTGTGCTATCACTGAGAATAATGATCATGTTAACTTTTATCCTTTTACTTTGCTGTTTTCTTTCTTCCTTTATATAGCATGGTTCTTCCTTCCAAACTTATACTATGTGAATAACTGTCTCTTGTTCTTCTGTCTCATATTGTCCAAGGTATTTTACTGCCATTCTTCTCTGTATTAAGAACCTAGTACTTCAACACTAAAGGAAACCAAATACTCGGCTCACCAAGTGCTCCCAGACCTGACCCCTATTAAGAGGTAAGTAAAAGTCAGGCATCAACAGCTCATATCACTCCTCCGAGTCAGGGAAGAGCAGAGTTGTCTGCACCCAAGTTTTGTTTCTGATTAACTTTTGAATCTTCTATTTTTGAAGCCAACAAGAAACCAGAGAATAAGGAAGTCCTTCAGAGAAAGTTAAATGAGGCTGGAATTTTAGGCCTGAAATATTCTGACTACTTTTCAAGTTTTCCCTATTTTATTATTTCAGGAAAAAGAAAGATTCAAAATGAATGAAAGGAAAAAGAAAACAAACATTTATTCTCATGTTTTCACTGTGGCTCGAGGCTATAGAATAAAAATAGCACATATTGTAGATAACTAATACTTATGAAATACAGTTATCACTTGGCGATCAGGCTGCCCTTTGGTGTAAAACACTAAGAATAAACACAAAGAGAAAAGTGTTGATACTCGCTTGATGTTGCATTTTTAACACCTCTTTTAGCTTGTGGGTGTCTAGAAAAAGATGGCATTAACTATGGAGACATAGCTAGCTCCTGGCTTTGGCACATATTTCAAAACAGCTTTTAAAAAAAAATTTATAATGTTAATAGAGTTTCTTTTGACAAATGTATTGTTGCTTGTGTTTCTCCAATCACTTGCAAAGAATCTGACAGAATACAATTTTTCTAGGGGGAAAAAGGATAAATATTTGTTTCATGAATACTAAAAAGTTATTTTTAATCCTGAACATCAATAAAAGAAAAAAAAAAAAGACAAATCACATTTCCCCAGTAGTTCCAAAATTGTCATCTTCTCTGTCAAACCACGTTCCTTGAAAAATTCAATGGTACATTAAGAGTGTAACAAAATGTCTAGAAGATAGAGTGAAACAATGAAAGCTTATATACCAATAATTGCTAGGGAAAAGTTGCTTAAAAAGATTAATTTCATCGTTAACAGAGAGTACATAATATACTTTTATGTGACATTTCTACTATGTAGTTATTTGGTAAGAGACTGGAATCTAAATGGCTATCTGAAAAGCATGAATTGACTTGAGAAGTGTTCTTTACTATAACACAATTTAACTATTGTAAATGTGCCAATTAACACTGTATTATCCATATATACACCACACACATATATTCACATACAATATATATATATATATATATATATATACACACGATCCACATATATGTATATTGTATATATGTATATATATACACACAAATTCAGTTGCTGTTTGATACTACAAATATGAATTTCAATAACACAAAACTTACAGAAGTAAATAATAGTTTAATGTCACTTGTTCCTTTATAATCCATCATGAGGATATCTATTATATACCCTCCTTAAAAAGCACACTCATTGAACCTAAAACTATATTAAAAACACACTGGTTTGAAATGGATGCTTATAACCAAAAGAGCTAACTGTTCTGATTCACTGTGACTCATCTATGCTAGAGCCATGTGGATGTCACAGGTGTTATACGCCCATGCTTTCAAGTGTATCTCCTCAGTAAAAAGGGACAAAGAGATTTTTTAAAAATTTCACCCCATTTGACCACTTGCAACTCACATACAATGGACTGGTTACTAGTTTCCCCCTAGATCCATCCAAAAAAATTATACTGGGTTTTGGCATCACTTCACTCATAAAATTCTTATTCTTGGGTCAACGTATAGCAAGGTTTCTAAAATTAATTAGAAACTGGCACTGAAGTTTATCAATGAAAAACTGTAAGTAACAAAACCTTTCAGGATCTAATTAGGGTATCTTATCTAGATGCATAAAAATAATAAGCATCTAAAAATAATGTTGAAATTCTCTCATATATCAAGTTTTTGTTGTTTACCTTTGACAGGACATTGCAGTAGAGGGTTAAGACATTTGGGTTATCACACAACTTGAGAAAATAATGCATAAAATGTTTTGGAAAAGCACATATTTCATGCCTCTTCTTGCTAAACCATAGCATTTACTTACTGTTGATGCTCTGCATCTTGATACATACAAATATATTAAGTAAATGGGTCACAAGAGTTTTCATGGACAAATGGCTAAGGGAAATAGGATATGAATCAGAACATGTGTTGTTATGATGATTTCTCTTAGTTGGGACCAGTATTAGCTGCTCAGTCGTGCCCGACTCTTTGCAACCCCATGAATCGCAGCACGCCAGGCCTCCCTGTCCATCACTGTCTCCCGGAGTTCACTCAGACTCACGTCCATCGAGTCCGTGATGCCATCCAGCCATCTCATCCTTGGTCGTCCCCTTCTCCTCCTGCCCCCAATCCCTCCCAGTATCACAGTCTTTTCCAAAGATTCAACTCTTCACATGAGGTGGCCAAAGTACTAGAGTTTCAGCTTTAGCATCATTCCTTCCAAAGAAATGTTGAGCTTTAAGCCAACATTTTCGCTCTCCTCTTTCACTTTCATCAAGAGACTTTTTAGCTCCTCTTCACTTTCTGCCATAAGGGTGGTGTCATCTGCATATCTCAGGTTATTGATATTTCTCCCAGCAATCTTGATTCCAGCTTGTGTTTCTTCCAGCGCAGCATTTCTCATGATGTACTCTGCATATAATTAAATAAGCAGGGTGACAATATACAGCCTTGACGTACTCCTTTTCCTATTTGGAACCAGTCTGTTGTTCCATGTCCAGTTCTAACTGTTGCTTCATGATCTGCATACAAATTTCTCAAGAGGAAGGTTAGGTGGTCTGTTATTCCCATCTCTTTCAGAATTTTCCACAGTTTATTGCAACATGGAATGAAGCAGAGCAAAGACTAATAGAGTTTTGCCAAGAAAATGCACTGGTCATAGCAAACACCCTCTTCCAACAACACAAGAGGACTCTACACATGGACATCACCAGATGGTCAACATCGAAATCAGATTGATTATATTCTATGCAGCCAAAGATGGAGAACCTCTATACAGTCAACAAAAGCAAGACCAGAAACTGACTGTAGCTCAGATCATGAACTCCTTATTACCAAATTCAGACTTAAATTGAAGAAAGTAGGGAAAATCACTAGACCATTCAGGTATGACCTAAATCAAATCCCTTATGATTATACAGTGGAAGTGAGAAATAGATTTAAGGGCCTAGATCTGAGAGATAGAGTGCCTGATGAACTATGGATGGAGGTTCATGACATTGTACAGGAGACAGGGATCAAGACTATCCCCGTGGAAAAGAAATGCAAAAAAGCAAAATGGCTGTCTGGGGAGGCCTTACAAATAGCTGTGAAAAGAAGAGAAGTGAAAAGCAAAGGAGAAAAGGAAAAATAGAATCATCTGAATGCAGAATTCCAAAGAATAGCAAGAAGAGATAAGAAAGCCTTCTTCAGCGATCAATGCAAAGAAATAGAGGAAAACAACAGAATGGGAAAGACTAGAGATCTCTTCAAGAAAATTAGAGATAGCAAGGGAACATTTCATAGAAAGATGGGCTCGATAAAGGACAGAAATGGTATGGACCTAAAAGAAGCAGAAGATATTAAGAAGAGGTGGCAAGAATACATGGAAGAACTGTACAAAAAAGATCTTCACGACCCAGATAATCATGATGATGTGATCACTAATCTAGAGCCAGACATCTTGGAATCTGAAGTCAAGTTCATCACTATGAACAAAGCTAGTGGAAGTGATGGAATTCCAGTTGAGCTGGTTCAAATCCTGAAACTAACTAACCCTAGGGAGTACCAAATAGTGAGAACTCACACAAAGGAAGCCACTTGAATACAAGACCTGGCATCACCCAACCACAAGTAGCACACTGTGCAGAATGCCTCATCTAAACAACAAACAAAACAAAAATACAAAGTCAATCATCAGCAGACAGGATTACCACCTCACTCAGCCTTGCCTATCAGAGGAAAAACAAATAAAAACTCATCAGAAATCTCACCCTACAGCTGACACAAACCACTTACACCAACCTTAGGAGGGAAGAAACCAAAAGGAAGAAAGACTTCAACCTTGAAGCCTGGGAAAAGGACACCTCAAACACAATAAGTTAAGAAAAAAATAACGAAAATGCAGAGAGATACTATACAAATGAAGGAACAAATTAGAAACACAGATGTCCAAATAAATGAAGAGGAAATAGGCAAACTACCTGAAAAAGAATTCAGAATAATGATAGCAAAGATCATCAAAAACCTTGAAAACAAAGTGGTGAAAATGCAAGAATCAATTAACAAAGACCTAGAAGAATTAAGGATAAACACACAGAGACCAACATGATTACTGAAATTAAAAATACTCTAGAAGGAATCAATAGCAGAATATCTGAAACAGAAGAACAAGTCAGTGAGCTGGAATATAAAATGGTGGAAATAACTTCTGAAGAGCAGAATAAAGTAAAAAGAATGAAAAGAACTGAGAATACTCTCAGAGACCTCTGGGACAGTATCAAACACACCAACATTCGAATTATAGGGGTCTTAGAAGAAAAAGAGAAAAAAAGAAAGGGTATGAGAAAATTTTTGAAGAGATTATAGCCTCTTGATGAAAGTGAAAGAAGAGAGTGAAAAAGTTGGCCTAAAGCTCAACATTCAGAAAACTAAGATCATGGCATCCAGTCCCATCACTTCATGGGAAATTGGGGAAACAGTGGAAACAGTGTCAGACATTATTTATTTTGGGGGCTCCAAAATCACTGCAGATGGTGATTGTAGCCATGAAATTAAAAGACACTTACTCCTTGGAAGGAAAGTTATGACCAATCTAGATAGCATATTAAAAAGCAGAGACATTACTTTGCTAACAAAGGTCCATCTAATCAAGGCTATGGTTTTTCCAATGGTCATGTATGGATGTGAGAGTTGGACTGTGAAGAAAGCTGCACACCGAAGAATTGATGCTTTTGAACTGTGGTGCTGGAGAAGACTCTTGAGAGTCCCTTGGACTGAGAAGAGGTCTAACCAGTCCATTCTAAAGGAGATCAGCCCTGAGATATCTTTGGAGGGAATGATGCTAAAGCTGAAACTCCAGTACTTTGGCCACCTCATGTGAAGGGTTGACTCACTGGAAAAGACTCTGATGCTGGGAGGATTAGGGGGCAGGAGGAGAAGGGGACGACAGAGGATGAGATGGCTGGATGGCATCACTGACTCGATGCACATGAGTTTGGGTGAACTCTGGGAGTTGGTGATGGACAGGGAGGCCTGGTGTGCTGCGGTTCACAGGGTTGCAGAGTCGGACACAACTGAGTGATTGAACTGATTGACTGACTGAGGCAATTGTAGGGCTCACTTCATTTGCTTCTTGTCTCTTAGACATACTGTTTTCATTTCATGATGTCCAGTATGTCTTAATATCTTCATCTCTTTTAAACCATTCTTCCACATACACTGTCTTTATTAAAAAATGTTTCAAGTGGAAGAGTAAATCTAATTCTTGGTCATCCTCTTTGGAGAAACAGATGTCAACTCTTCACAACTGACCAAAATTTCATGAACCAACATCTTTAAGCATTCTACGTCTTGGAATATTCAATAAAGGAAAAAGTCTTGCTGTACCGCCTCAGTGGGACTTGATAAATAAGCTTGCAAGGCCTAATTATAATCAATCATTTGAGAAACACAAACAGTGGCTGTCTCTTATATCTCTGTTAGTGCACTGGAGTAAAGTTAAGGGCAACTTCATATTTCTGGGCAATTATAAAAATTATAGCTACGTTGTTTCAAAGATCAAAAATAATTCATTCACATAGTATGTTACAAGTCTTCCAACGCTTATGTAAAAGTTTAGGCCCTGAAAGAATCTTGGCTTAGAAGTCTAGATCTTTTTATGTTAGTACATTTCTCCCTAAGAATAAATAAGGTGTTTGTCAAAGAGCATTCATTCTTTAAAGTCAGTTAGAAAAATTAGTGCTGCAGGGTATTAAACAGTACTTCAGCAGCCTGACAGAGAGAATTTACAATCGCAGTGTGTTCATTATGCCAGTATGTAATTTACCTCTTTCAGCACATGCTCCTTCCTTCTCTGTCTGCCACTGCTCACTGGAGTTTGGGAATAACCAACTGTGGTCTAGTTTCCACTGGGTTTCTTTCTGAACATATACAATATTGAAACTTCTAAACAGAGTGGGTTTGATCACATTGGGCACTGAATAGTGCTTGGACACTCCCTTTCAAACATTAGAGCTGGTTCCCAGGGGTTGTAATCAGGGTAGGGGCATTAAAAATAGTTAAATCGACTCCCTTGGTCATCAGATGGAGTAAGAGCCATTAAAAAGAAATGTTTCAAAGTGTATCTGTTTGTC
Organism: Nanger dama; assembly: GCA_917880005.1. NCBI lineage: Eukaryota > Metazoa > Chordata > Mammalia > Artiodactyla > Bovidae > Nanger > Nanger dama. Next base: position 33,271,103 of record CAKJTW010000022.1, read on the forward strand.
ACTAGACAGTTTCTGAAAATCAATATATCTAACTGATATACATATCATTTTTAGGAAAACTAACATACTGAGCATTTACCATATGGACTGCAATGTTCCACTTGCTTTCCAACCCCTGTGAAGAATCTTTATCACCATTCTTACAGATGATAACAACAGAAGCACAGTACGATTATAACTGATCCAAGGTCATAGGACTACCACCATTGTCAGCACAGGAACCTAGTTCTTTCTGATCTAAATCCATGGTCTAAGCACAATGCAATGCTACATTTACTAACACTTCTCTCAAACTACATTTCCAATATATTAAATGAGGTGTCTAAACTTTGAGATATCACTCTAAATTAAATTTTTATGTGATGATTCCTACGGTTCAAAATGATAATAAATTCTGAAGTCTATTATAACTTTGTATTAATCGCTCAGTCATGTCCGACTATTTTTGACTCCATGGACTGTAGCAAGCCAGGCTCCTCTGTCCGTAGAATTCTCCAGGCAAGAATACTGGAGTGGATTGCCATTTCCTTCACCAGGGTAATAAGAGACTTGTCTCATGCAGACTTTAAGACAAGTAGCTCTGTGCACCTGCCAGCGAGGATCTCAAAAGCTCATGTAGAAGCTTTAACTGGGTTTCAATCGTGTATTCAGTGTAGATGATCACAACACTGCCTTACTCTCTCAAGGCTGCATCCTTGGAAAAGCTGCTCACTCAGAAAGAGTAGGCAGGTCATGCATTCCAGGGACAAAGAGAGAGGGAGAGGCAACTCAAATTTTTCCGTCCAACTGGCAGTTCATTTTTTAAAATATTATTAACTGTCCAAAGTTAAGAAAACTGGTAAGTGGTAGAGGCAAGATTTAAACCAAAACACCTGGCTCAGGAACCCAGGAGCTTAACCACTATGCTGTTAGATTTTCCAATAAGAACTAAAAACACCCTAGTAGAGATGCAAAGTGTTTTAATTTTCTATGTGTGCTTAGTTGCTCAGTCGTGTCTGACTCTTTGTGACCCCTTGGACTGTAGCCTACCAGGCTCCTCTCTTCATGGGGATTCTCCAGGCAAGAATACTACAGTGAGTTGCCATGCCCTCCTTCAGAGGATCTTCCTAACCCAGGGATCGAACCCAGGTCTCACACATTGCAGGCAGATTCTTTACCATCTGAACCACCATAGAAGCCCTTAATTTTCTATATTGTTTCTTATTTGATCACATTATATTGTGCTTATTACATAAAATTTTTTTCTAAAGTAGAGAGTTTTAATGACCAAAGAAGGTGTACGTGAAGCTGAACAAATTCTTTTTCTCTTCATGTCGCTAAGAAATAACTTTACTCCTGATGAGATATTGGGCTAAGATAAGATAGCACGAGTAACTAAAGCACAATGGTCTAATTCCTGACGATACCAAAGCAGTGGTAATTACTGATGTCATGTTAGACCATCAATGAAATTAAAATACACAGTTGTTCTTGTTCAAACTTACAAGTATAGGAACACACCAGACCCTATTGGAATCAGTGAAGGTTAAAGTTACGGAAGGAAAAAGTATAAACATCAGAAAATGTCCCTTCTTTATTTACTGCCTCCTGCTCACTGCCCTATGGGTTCAAAAATCCTGTTCATGAAATAATCAAGCTTTATACTCTTTTGTATGATAGAACAAAATATCTATTTCATTATTTCTCCCCACCAAAAAGAAGTTTTAATTATTTAAAACATCTGGTGATAATTCAATTAAAAAGGATACAGGTAAAGGGGCCTAATGAAGGTAATAAAATTTAAACTATAATGGCCACATGAATACATATAACAGTTATTTATAGTACAATACAAAAATGCAACAAAATTCAAGATTCCACATTAAAGATCTGGGAATTGATTTATTCTAGGCTTTTTATGCTGTAGGAATTCAGATGGGTCAGTCACTAGATACAGGCTGGAGGTGTATAGGTGCTGGGTTTATAACTAACACTATTCTCATCTACTATACATATATTCTGGCTTGCGTTGCCTTGACTTGGTGTAATGGTGTCTGGTACTTGAACAAACCTTACCTATAACAGAATCTGGCTAAGAGGCCATCATTAGGAATTCTATTTTATCTCCCTGTAATTCACATCTTAGTCACCAAAATCAATCAAGGAGGGTACGTATTAAGTAAGTGGCTTCCATTTGCATAAACAATATGGTAAAAATAATTGGACATGTATGTTCCCCAGGTATTATGTGACAAGACACCTGGAGTGAACTATTTGAATGATCTTCAAGGAAAGAATGATTTCATGCATATGGGTAAAGAGAGCACATCACAATGGTTTAGAGATAAAAGCTTAAGAAGATTCTTTTCAATAGATGTATGAGGAGGAGTATTTAAAATTCTTACTCCTCAACCTGATTACCCTGCATTTGTTCTTCTTTGAATAACTAAACTATTCAAAGAACAGTTTAGCATCCAATACAATGTCTGCAGGGAGGTATGGTTCAAAGAGTCGGTGTACTGTGTGTGCTAAGTCACTTCAGTCATGTCTGACTCTGTGCGACTCCATGGGCTGCAATCCACCACGCTCCTCTGTCCATGGGATTCTCCAGGCAAGAATACTGGAGCGGGCTGCCATGCCCTCCTCCAAGGGATCTTCCCAACCCACGTCTCTTACCTCTAATCTGCATTGGCAAGTAGATTCTTTACCACTAGCGCCTGGGACCCTAACAAAAACTACTCCATAAAATGTTCATTTTTAGTTTAATATCATGTATATATATAACTAGGAATGAGTCCATGTTATAACTGAAACAGGAGGATTATATAAAAGGTGAGAATAGTTTTTTCAATCGAATGGTCCAAAGGGGTAACTTGGTAATGTAAGTTGAACTTTCAGATTTTAGAAAGACTAGAATGCTATTTATGCAAAGCAAAAGCAGTGCTCACGAAGCCCATTACAAAGAGGTTCATTCTAGCTGGTTTGGGATTCTCATTCAAAACTTGCCTTTAAAACATATTCTCGCTGACCAAACTATTATTCTACAGCTACCCACATTCCAGTATGTGTTTCTCCTGACATACTGATAACACTGAACAGATTTCTGGTTTTGTTTTTCACAAAAGCAGGAACTTATTAAAGGTTAAAAAAACTGAAAACATGGCACATTTCCCATTTATATTGAATAATTCATTAGGACTTATATTCCATTCCATTACATTCAATAATCCCAGAATCAACTTTTCAAAAAGTTTAAAATGAAAAATGGCAAGTGGGAAAAGAAAGAGTATAGAATGCATTTGTAATAGAGAAAGTATGGTGGAATGGAAGAGATACAATAATAATTTATAAATTATTGAAAAAGGGATAATAGTACTCTTTAAATGTAGTGAATGTTTTTTGGGGGTATAAGACTATATTAACAACCACAATTTCAACTTAATGTGTAATTCTAACAAGCTTGCATTAAATTGCACGTTTTATGGAAAAATATAATGGGAATTATGCTCTTACCATCTGTTTTCTTTGAATCATTTCCGACATTGGATTGATCCTTCTTGCCTGTCTTATTTTTACCATCTTTCAAGTCACCTGAAAGTGATAAACATGACAAACAGTATATGTATAAAGCCAAGGGGGAAGGTATAAATATCTTTCAACCTGTCAAGATAAAAAAGAAAACAAAGTACTACATAAATTTAGTCTTGAGGGGTTACACGTCTGAGTGTAAATATCAGGAAATTGGATTAGGTCCTGGAAGTTGGATTATGATCTGGAAATCAAGACTAAAAGTTCATGTTAAACAGGATTGTACTTAAGTCGATGATGTTTATTTTCCAAGGCAGGGAGTTAAGCTTTACTGTTAGGCTGTGGAGTGAGGAAAAATCTAGGTTACTCTAAGTTATATCAATTAATAGCTACTGCTGAACTTCTATGTGCTTTTCCTTAGCTGCAAAATGAGGATAATAATGCCTACTTTATAGGCATAATATAAGGACAAATGCATTTAAGGGATTGAATGTGCTGTCTTGCACTTCACTCAATGATGGCTGTTATTCTAAAACAGAGCTGCAAAGTGGTACTTTAATTAATGAGTTTGCTGAAGTGTAATATATAAAAGTTAAAAAACACTATGCACACAAATGTAGAGTGAATGCATGTCAAAAATTTATTTAATTCATTTATGAGGGAACCAGGAAGATAATAAGGAAATGGCTATTTCTGAGTGTTTTAGAAATACATTAAAATAAGATTACAAGGTTAGAGACAAAACTGGTTATGTCCTACAGAGCAAAAAAACCGTTAACTGTTGGGGTTATCATCCCTAACAGTCAAAAATCTACAAGTTCTCATGGAACATCACAGTACCTAGGCTTGAGTCAAATAGTAAATGATGAAGCTAAACATAGTCATGTTCTTCTAAAACAAGGAGTCAGCAAATCATGAGCCAGTCCATGAGCCAGTCTGGCCCGCCATCATTTCTGGATGTGAAGTTTTATTGGAACCTAGCCACACCCATTCATTTACATATAGTCTACAGTTGCTTTTCAGATGCAGTGGTAGAGTTGAGTAGTTACAACAGAGACACACAAAGCCAGGAATATTTACTATCTGGGCCCACACAGAAAATGTTTGCTGCCCAAGATAGGTAAATAATTCTTGGGAAGATTTGTTTGAAAATATGCCTTTCTATATAGATCAATGGGACAAAATAGAAAGCCCAGAGATAAATCCACACAACTATGGACACCTTATCTTCGACAAAGGAGGCAAGAATATACAATGGAGTAAAGACAATCTCTTTAACAAGTGGTGCTGGGAAAACTGGTCAACCACTTGTAAAAGAATGAAACTAGATCACTTTCTAACACCACACACAAAAATAAACTCAAAATGGATTAAAGATCTAAACGTAAGACCAGAAACTATAAAACTCCTAGAGGAAAACATAGGCAAAACACTCTCCAACATAAATCACAGCAGGATCCTCTATGATCCACCTCCCAGTATAATGGAAATAAAAGCAAAAATAAACAAATGGGATCTAATTAAAATTAAAAGCTTCTGCACAACAAAGGAAACTATAAGCAAGGTGAAAAGACAGCCTTCTGAATGGGAGAAAACAATAGCAAATGAAACAACTGACAAACAACTAATCTCAAAAATATACAAGCAACTTATGCAGCTCAACTCCAGAAAAATAAACAACCCAATCAAAAAATGAGCCAAAGAACTAAACAGACATTTTTCCAAAGAAGACATACAGATGGCTAACAAACACGTGAAAAGATGCTCAACATCACTCATTATCAGAGAAATGCAAATCAAGACCACAATGAGGTACCATTTCACACCAGTCAGAATGGCTGCGGTCCAAAAGTCTGCATGCAATAAATGCTGGAGAGGGTGTGGAGAAAAGGGAATCCTCTTACACTGTTGGTGGGAATGCAAACTAGTACAGCCACTATGGAGAACAGTGTGAAGATTCCTTAAAAATTGCAAATAGAACTGCCTTATGACCCAGCAATCCCACTGCTGGGCATACACAATGAGGAAACCAGAATTGAAAGAGACACATGTACCCCAATGTTCACTGCAGCACTGTTTAATAGCCAGGACATGGAACAACCTAGATGTCCATCAGCAGATGAATGGATAAGAAAGCAGTGGTACATATACACAATGGAGTATTACTCAGCCATTAAAAAGAATACATTTGAATCAGTTCTAATGAGATGGAGGAAACTGGAACCTATTATACACAGTGAAGTAAGCCAGAAAGAAAAACACCAGTACAGTATACTAACACATATACATGGAATTTAGAGGGATGGTAATGATAACCCTGTATGCAGGACAGCAGGGGAGACACAGATGTATAGAACGAACTTTTGGACTCTGGGGGAGAGGGAGAGGGTGGGATGATGTGGGGAAATGGCATTGAAACATGTATACTATCATGTAAGAAATGAATCGCCAGTCTATATTTGATGCAGGATGCTTGAGGCTGGTGCATGGGTATGATCCAGAGAGATGGTGTGGGGTGGGAGGTGGGAGGGGGTTCAGGATTGGGAACGCATGTACACCCGTGGCGGATTCATGTCAATGTATGGCAAAACCAATACAGTATTGTAAAGTAAAATAAAGTAAAGATAAAAATTAAAAAAAAAAGAAAACATGCCTTTCTAGCATTGAAGGGACATGGCAACATTTTCCTCAAATTTACTCTCTAGTTTCAGATATTTTTCTCTTTTTTTCTTTTTATTTTACTTTACAATACTGTATTGGTTTTGCCATACATCAACATGAATCCACCATGGGTGTACACGTGTTTTCAATCTTGAACCCCCTCCCACCACCCTCCCCACTGATGGCAGCCTTCTTTCTAGCCTGCATAAAATCAAGAATAAGTTACTACTGAATTACTGGCATTATTTAAGCAAAAAGACCCTAATAATTATTGCATCCAGGAAGAGGGGGGAGTAGGGCCCATGGTGGGAGGGCTACATTTACCCTTTCTACTTTCTTTGTGCCAGGCAGTATGCTAAATGCTTTGCGTGCATCATTTCACTAAATTTCAGCAATCCCATTATGAAGGTATTGAAAGTAGACAAATTCATCAAGGATTCATTCACTAAGTGATCAATATGCTGAAAAATAAGTCACCAAACGATTGAGGATGTCTTCCAAATTTGAATTTTGCCTTGAGTTCACTGCAAGTTCACACACTGGGCAGGCCAACTGTGTTGAGTTGCAATGGGCTGCCAGCCTTCATGTGTTTCAAACACTCTCAGGCCCCATCTCTCACAAACTTTGTTGAAGTATCTCCCTCTGCAGCAAAACTGCTCCTGTTGGCTACTTTAGATTTGGTTTAAACCATTGATCTGACAAATGACCAATTGACCATTTTGCTTAAATATTAAATAGACTAACGGAGAATGGATGTGAGACTTGTATCAACATCTCAATTTTATGGCTATGGAACCTGAAGCACAAGTAAAGCAATTGACCATAACATACACATATGAGTCTGATTTCAGAAGCCAAGTGCTCAAGTACTGTATTTTGCAACCTCCCTAAGAGTTTAAGTTCTAGATTTCAGACTGTTGCCATTTCTAAATGCCTTTGGTCTACTCATTTATAAAGAAATGGTTATGTAAGGCTAATTCAAGGATAATTCAAGATAATTATCTAAGGATAATTCAAGATAATTAGGTTACAATACACTCTAAGTAGTTTTGCAATACAAAATAAGTAGTTTTAATGGAATTTGACAAATTCTAAGCTTGGGAGAAGGGGAGCCAACTCGGGCCAAAGTGCGAGCAGGAGTCTCGTGCAGCACATGGTTACTACCACCACCAATGGCCAAAATAGATGGATTCCTTTGGCAACCCATGGAACAGTCCAAACACTGGCTTTTCCCTGTTTTAAGGATGCCAGAGATGAACTCAAAGATGACCTTGAGCCTTGTAGTCAAACCAATTCCCTGCAGAAAAATGCTCTTTCTTTCCTCAATGAGCCTTCATACCCCTAAAGCACAATACTTAAAGCTTTCAGGGTTGCCCTGCATTGGAGCTTTACCCACAATAGCAGCAAAGCCAGGAAGTCAGCAGGAAAGGTTAGGTGTGCTGGATGCTGGCCAGCAGCCCATGGCAGCCTGCCTTCTCCTCAGTCAGGGTTGGGGAGGCTGAGAGGGAAAGTGCCTTGATGGAGACCAAAGCTTAGGGGTTCCTATGATTGCTGATAGGGGCTCAAACCTCTAAAACCCCAATGAGACAATGTCCTTCAGCTCTATCCTTAAAGTATCTTAAAATGAAGTCACTCAGTCGTGTCTGACTCTTTGCGACCCTGTGGCCTGTAGCCCACTAGGCTCCTCTGTCCATGGGATTCTCCAGGCAAGAATACTGGAGTGGGTTGCCATTTCCTTCTCCAGGGGATCTTCCCGACCCAGGGATCAAACTCAGGTCTCCTGCATTGCAGGCAGACGCTTTAACCTCTGAGCCACCTCTTGGGCAGCCACAAAGAAGGGTGCCAGGAAAGTGACACATGTTTGTCTGATGATGTTCCTTGAAAGGAATCCATTAGGAATTTCCCATGGGTTGAAAATGGACTAATGGCTGATATGAGCTGTTACTCAATAAACAGGGGGAAACAAAAGAGCCTTTCTGTGCAGTTACAAATCATTTTATAGGCTGCTGCAACCCAGTCCCGAACCACCATCCGCCTTTCTTATTATTGCTCAAAACTGACTTCTTTTCCCACCTCTCATTTAATACCTAATTGTTAAGGGAAATGGCAGATCAGTGCTTACTTTGGGAAGTAAACACAGTTGTGAATCAACCCAGCCTAGCTGAAAATTTGGACTCCTATTTGTACCTTTCAGGCTCTCCCCTAATTATCTTCAAAATATTGATAACTTGTTGTCACCTCCGCCCTCTCTGGGTATTAATTTATACCTGTCTCATAGAATGTATAACCTCCTTTGTGACCAGCATATTTGTATTCATTGGTTTCATTTCTTGACCATATAACTATGACCCAGGGCCAAACCTGACCCCACTGCCTGGTTGTATATGGCCCATGACCTAAGAACAGTTTTTGTATTATTAAACGGTTGATAAAAAAGAGAAGATTATTTAATGTTATGTGAGAATCTAAATCTTCATAAATAAAGCTTTATTGCAACAAGCCATTCTCATTTGTTTACATGTTATCTGCAGTTGCTTTTGTGCTAAAACAGGTCTCTGTTAAGTAGTTGCAACAGAGACCAAATGGCAGCAACGCATAACATTTACTATCTGATCCTTTATAGAAAGAGTATGCCAACCCCTGGAAGAAGCAGATTATAAACATTTTGTGGACAAGAGTTGAGTCTCAATGTTCTTCTGATTTCCCGATCTTCCCAACAGTGCTGAACCTCTCAAATGGGGTCATGCTGGCAAAAGAAGATAGAATTTGGATCCACATTATTCTGGAATTTGGCCTAAAATCTCTATTGAATGTTTTCTTGGGCTTAAGTAAGTGATTTAACCTCTCTGAGTCTTAGTTTCCTCATCTACAAAATGGAAATGAGTATATCTACCTCATACAGTTGTTTGGATTTTTAAATGATTTAATGTGTATAAAATCCCACCTATAATGTCTGGTGTGCTGACATTATGCATTCCATGAGAGTAACTGACATAATGCCCCTATCAGCAATCATGGGAACCCCTAAGCTTTGGTCTCCATCAAGGCATTTTCCTCTCAGCCTCCCCAGCCCTGACTGAGGAGAAGGCAGGCTGCCATGGGCTGCTGGCCAGCATCCAGCACACCAGTAACTGACATAATAATGACTTTTTGGTTTTTTTTTAGTTAAGGAAAAGGCATTTTAAACCCACATTCCTAACAGGAAAAAAGTAGAGAAGAAACACATCTTGCCTTTCTCACAGCCCTTATGTACTCCTCCTTTGGGAAGGAGATGCTTATCTAAAAGGAAGAGCTGAATATGCATGGTTCAGCCCAGCCACCCACCGTCCAGCCCCCAACCCCCTTTGAGACGTGTTTTCCACAAGACACACCCCTTTTCTGTTACCGCAGAAACAGCCTGCTCCGCTGGAGTGATGGGGCGAGAACTGAGACCATGTGCTCTGCTGGTGTCTGGTGGGCTAAGCCTAGTTTAGGCCACATGTGAGAAGCCCATGCTCAGCAGACCAACTCTTTGTTTTTCATATTCTGACCACTTTTTGATTCTTGTATCTCTCTCTCAGTTGGTTTATTCCTTGGGAGGGGAAGAAAGGAGTGTTTTCTATCACTCTCTAGGGCTTTCCAGGTGACCCAGATGGTAAAGAATCTGCCGGCAATGCAGGAGATCTAGGTTCAGTCCCTGGGTAAGGAAGATGCCCTGGAGAAGGAAATGGCAACCCACTCCAGTGTTCTTGCCTGAAGAATCCCATGGACAGAGGAGACTGGTGAGCTGTAGTCCATGAGGTCACAAAGAGTTGAACACAACTGAGCATGCATGCACTAAAACTTCAACAGTTCTATTATAAATTCTTATTAAATTGAATATATTTGCCAGACTATGATACTTGAATACAGAGTCAACTAGTTATGAGCAGGCTCCAGACCTGGCTGCTAACCGGCTGGGCAAGTCAAACGATGGCCTCCTTTGCTTCCTGGGGTGCTCTTGGGGCTTGCTGCTGCTGCTAAGTCACTTAAGTCGTGTCTGACTCTGTGCAACCCCATAGACGGCAGCCCACCAGGCTCCCCCATCCCTGGGATTCTCCAGGCAAGAACACTGGAGTGGGTTGCCATTTCCTTCTCCAATGCATGAAAGTGAAAAGTGAAAGTGAAGTTGCTCAGTCGTGTCCAACTCTTAGTGACCCCATGGACTGCAGCCTACCAGGCTCCTCTGTCCATGGGATTTTCCAGGTAAGAGTACCGGAGTGGGGTGCCATTGCCTTCTCCGCTCTTGGGGCTTTCCTGAAGGAATTTATGCAAAGCTCTTGAGGCATGATATGAGCTATTAGCATTATTTTATGCATTAAAACATTGTTTTCTGATTCTACATGTTAATATGTCAGTTGCAAAAACACTTGGGGAGTGTTATGCTAAGCACTTTTGACAAACTTCTCATTTACCTGAGTGGCATAGTGTCATAGCTAGATCATTCAGAGATCACCTGGATCTACCAGGTAGATAAGACAGTGAATATGTAAAGAGAGAATTTATTTATTTACTAAAATTTTTTTAAGTATAGTCTTTTAAATTTATTTTTTGGCTGAGCTGTGCAGCTTGCAGGCTTTCTAGGGGGCTCAGTGGTAAAGAATCCACCTGCCAATGCAGGAGGCACAGGAGACACAGGTTTAATCCCTGAGTCGGGAAAATCTCCTGGAGGAGGAAATGGCAACCCACTCCAGTATTCTTGCCTGAAAAATTCCCATGGACAGAGGGGCACTGTGGGCTACAGTGTATAGGGTCACAGAGATGGGACAGGACCAAACACAAGCACAGCTGACTCACAGTGCGGCTTGTAGGATCTTTAGCTCCCCAACCAGGGACCAAACCTGGACCCCGTGCAATAGAAGCACTGAATCCTAACACTCCTACACTGCCACAGAATTCCCAAGAGAGAACTGAAAACAGCATCTGGTATATAATCAATAAATGTTAGTTGTTTTGCTGTTGTTTTTGCTATCATTATTACTGTTGGAAGCTCACAAGGGGCCCAGGCTGTGAGCAACTATTATTATGCACATTTTACAGAGACAGTGGCCAAGACCAGAAAAAGTGAGAGGCATAGCTGTGACTTGAATCCAGGTCTGCTGGACTGCCGAACAACCTCACCACAAGCTGGTACTTGTAAGCTCCAGTGACTCTGAACTTCCTGCTCTTCCCTTAAAAAAGGTAACCAGTTCCATGCCCCTGTGCATTAGCTCATCTTATTCTCTATGGCTGAGAAGTCCCTGTGTTCCCCCAAATTTCTGCATTTAAAAATCCAGGTTAGACAGCACCTCTTCTTAAAGTTTTCTTTGACATTTACTACATCTTGCAATCCCCAGACTGAACAGACCTTACACAGACATGAGTCCTGGCCCTCTCGGGGAAGGTACATACAGAAAGCTGCCTTTCCATTCATCCATTCTGATGCTAAGCACTCAGAAATTGTAGTGGGATTGCTAATACGGATTTCTCCTTTAGAAAGCAGCCATTTGCCAGAGTCTCCAGTACATCTGGGCAGGGCCCACAGGTATAAATCTCCCCCAGAGACAATGGCCCAAGCAAACTTCTGGCTGCCTTTGATGGGATCCTGATGGGATCCACAGCTCAGGGAGGTGAGATCAGCAGCAGCTGAGATGGCCAGGCAGTCCTGCTCTGTGAGCTGTCCTTGCAGGGGCAGTTCTTTGCCAGCATCCATTCATCATAGCATTAACATCCTGAAAAGAGCCTTTCGCCAGCACGATTCTACTCACCATTCTGCTGCTTTTCTCCCGATGACTTCTCAGTTTTGGAATTTTTCCCATGAGGGTTGTTGCTTTTATTTGCTCGTGTTCCGCTGACTTGATTCTTAGCCTCCCCAGATGTCTTTTTCTCAGCTGTGCCAGATGCACTTTCTTCAGCTTGGCTTTTGGCTTCCATTTCCTTTTGCTTCTCCTCTGCAGCCAGGCGAGCCTTTTCTTCTGCTTCCTTCTTGGCTTTCTCCTCTGCATCCAGGGCAAGTCAGGAAAGGTGGAGAAAAGGTAAGAAGTCATGCCACTAGGAGAATTGTCTCTTTGAACAAAAACAAGAGTTTGCACTGGGAGTCAGTGCACTAAAATGACCTAAGATGTTTACCAAGTGTTTGGAATATAATTTTGATTAATTCAAGTCAGATTGGTACATATATTCAGGAAACCTGTAAAATCACTTCAATGGTGATGTCACTTCCCAAAACAGTATGTTAGAAGAAGGGGCAGGGAGGAAGTAATAATAAGGATAATAATAGTTAATAAACCAATACTGTAACTGGCATTATTAATATTACTATCATCAATAAGTTCTCCTGAATGCATCCTCAGTGTGAGATATTATACTAAGTGCTTCTTAAGGATTACTTCCTCTCATTCTCAACCTTATATGGTATATACTATTATCATAACCCTATTTTTCAAAAGTGGAATCAAGGCTCAGAGACATTACAAAGCTCTCCTACAGCCTCACTGAATGTAAAAATTGAAGCTTCATGTACATTTGCTTAGGATCTGGAGTTTAAACATAAAAAAATTGATTACAAAACAAAAAGACGTGGAAAAAACCACCACTGAAATCATGTAGTTTCAGGTTACTGTCTATGAATTTAAAAGTGGGAAGAGAGTAATGAAGTCTCACAAAAAAACATGGGTCTCCAAAACTGGTCTCCAAACAAGATGAGAGGTGGCCTTGAGTATGGCCAGGGATCCTGATCTGTGTCTTCCTCTTTAATGAGAGGATATCAGTCTTATTTACAATTTGGTTGACTGAAAGGGTCTGGCTCTATGTTTAACCAAACACATAGGGTAACTGCCTATCATCAAAGATTCATGAAAAACTTGATACATTCATTCAATTAATATTTATTGAGCAACTACAGTGTCAAACACCATTTTAGGCACTGGGAATACAGTAGTGAGCAAGAAGACTTAAGGAGTAGAAAAGACAATAATTAACTAATGAATCACTGAGATAAATTTCAGGTGCTTTACAAAAAAGGAAAGTGGAGTAATATAGTAGAAAACGATCAGCACAAGTTAAGGACATAGAGTTACATAAGGAGGTGAAGAAGGAGATTTAACTAAATTTTGAATGATAAATTGTTGACCATGCAAAAATAAAGGAAAAAAAGCATTTCAGGCACAGGAAATAAAATATGTAAGGTCATAAGATTGGACCAAGGTTGGTATGTTCCAGGGACAGTGAGTTGGCCAGTAAGAGGTTAGTGACTGGTGATGTGGTCAAGTGATGAAGGACATGTAAGGCTGGAGGCAATGAAGTGAAGCTTGGTGTAGGAAGTAACCTACAGAGACCAATAGACGATACCTAACAAAGGCCAATTCTCCTTTAGGGTCTAGAGACTTCACTATCTAGCATTCAAATCATTCAAAAGGTTTCACCTCCACTCTGAAAGACTAATTGCATTTTGTTTTCTCTAAATGTGTTACAAATATCCCACTCCTCAGAACCAGGGGTCCTCTTTATTTCTCCTGGTTAGTCTTGGTCCTGAAAACATCTGGCTTTCATAGATGACAAGAGAGGTTTTGAATTTAATGGGCACCAGAGTCATTATCCATGTGATTGTGTTTCCCTTTGCTTCAGCTGCTAAAGAGCACAAAGCTCAGAGTTGGTTTCAGGTTCACATGTTCACAGGGCTTTATGGCATTATACTTCATGCATGTCTATGATCTCTGCTTCATGTTACTCCTCTTACCCTTAAATTTGCCTAGCTCAGACGTCCTCCTTAATACATTATCAAGTTTTCATTCATCCTTTCACTGATTCATCCATTCACCCATTCACTCAACCAAGCCAGTGCACTGGCCTCAGCTCAGACAAATTAAATCGGACTCTGGAGGGAGAGTGGCAAGAACAGGATATTTTTAATGCTCTCCAGATGATCTAATACACAATTAGGATTGACAAGCATTGGTTTAAATTCTAAATGTTTGCCATGCACTGTTTCATGACATTCTACTTCCCAACAGGATGTATTTATAATTTACAATGTAAAGATAAGGAGGGCTTCCCTGGTGGCTCAGTGGTAAAGTATGCACCTGCCAATGCAGGAGACACGAATTCAGTCCCTGGTCTGGGAAAATCCCAAATGCCATGGAGCAGCTAAGCCCATGCACCACAGCTGCTGAGGCTGGGCTCCCCGAGTCTGGGAGCCGCAACTACTGAGCCCACGTGCCACAGCCAGTGAAGCCCACAGGCCCTAGAGCCTGCGCTCCGTAGCAAGAAAAGCCACCGCAATAAGCAGCCCACGCTCCACAACTAGAGGGCAGCCTCTGCAACAGCGAAGACCCAGCACAGCCAAAATAAATAAGTAAATAAAATTATTTTTTAAAAGGCAAGGAAAAATTCCTTTACAAAATCACATAATTATGTGCATACATGGTAGGTCTTCTGATTTCTACAGAAAGGTCCAACTAGAGAGTAAAAGAATACCCTTGCAGAAGAAGACAGGGAAATGGCATCCTCAGTAGGCTCAGGCCCAAAATGGCTCCTCTCATATTCACCCAGACTTCCTCTCAGGCTTCTGTAGTATCCCAAGAACACAGGTCAAATGCCACCTGCATCACTGAACCCCCAGTGCTTGGTGTAGTGTCTGTCACCTAGCAGATGCTCATGAAGTACTTGATTTCCGCATGAAACGTATACAATAGGTATGATTCACCCTGTCTGCCTATGAACCTGACTTGATTCCATCATCAGCAATCCAGGTCAGTATAAAAGGCAGAAACTATACACACTCTGAAGTCCTGTCCTGAAAGAATTAGCCATTTGGCTGTACCTGACTGTAGGTAAGAAAAAGAGGACTGTACCTACTGTACAGAGAGGGAAAGTGGGGCAAAGGGGAAGATAATTTGTTTATACTCAGGCATCAGGTAAAATAATGTATAATCCCCTCACAGAATCCCCTCTGAATCTGTGGCAAACTTTGAACATTCAGAATATCCCCAAGTTAAAAGTAATTTTGATAAAAGCTGAAGGTACTAAATTCTGATTTGCTACAAGAGCACAACTTATTATCTGAGCAATAAAAATTCATTTGACAACTGAGTCAGACCAATTTTCTATGGAAAATTTAGCCAAAAAAAAAAAAAAAAACCACCTGGGGGTGGTACATTTCAGAAACAACTCTGTTTGGGCTTAACTACAGCTGACAATAGGCAATTAACATTTAACTTAATGAATGGTAGCTTTTATGACATCATAATCAGATCTGATACAATTCCTCTCCTTGCAGCAACTATGTTTCAGTGAATTGTTCTGAAATGGTCTACAACCTTACTCTACTCCCTTCTCTCTCTCACATCTCAGAAATATCTGACATTGATGTGATCAGCCATCAGCATTCAGTGCTACTACTCCAAATAAGTAGACAACAATAAGCAAACACATATATAAAAAGGAAAAATAAACTTACAAGAGATACATCTGTCCCACTGTAATCTGATCCCCTTATATTTTCAGGGTGAAGTAATAATATACATTAAATCTTTCCTACTATGAGACAAAGCAGGTGATAGAACAATTAATCTGTATATGATAACAGGTTCCAGAGATGACACATATGCAAAGAATGAACTTTTGGGGGTTTAGATTTAACATCCTAGGCGTCTAGACTAGTAGAAAGCAAATGCTGTAGTTCAATCTCATTTCCTTCTGCTTTTCAGTTCACATATGTATGGTGATGTGATCATTATGAGAATGGCCCAAAACAAGGAGCTTAAGAGTTAAGGCAGCACAGAACCCTCATGATCCATAAATTATTAATGCATTCCTCCTGAGAGCTAATTCTATCCCACATTGAATGTCTGTGCAGTCTTGGAGAAATACCTTGATTTCTTCATTTTACTTGCTTTTCTAAATTATGATACTGTTGGCTCTTCCTTATAAGTGGTATTGGGCTAATTATCTCTTAATATAATTCTCTGAAATGCCTACCTAAACTACCTACAGAGAAAGAAAGAAAGAAAAGGAGAGAAACCAAGTTAAAAAGACAACCAACATACTAGATTAGTTTTGAATAGTCAACTTTTGATAATATGTAAGCACAACATAAAGGTACTCCTAGCCACTTCAGGACTCAGAAGATGTTTCTATGCTACCTTTCTAAAATTGTTAACCAAAGTGCTTCAGCTGACAGAAAAATTCAGTCAATATTAAAAACTCAGAATGAGGAAAACAGGCTAATAATGTGCAAAAATACTAGTAAATCATGAAGCGAAGTGAAATCGCTCAGTTGTGTCCGACTCTTTGCGACCCCATAGACTGTAGCCTATCAGGCTCCTCCGTCCATGGGATTTTCCAGGCAAGAGTGCTGGAGTGGATTGCCATTTCCTTCTCCAGGGGACTTTCCTGACCCAGGAAATCATAGTGTTAAATAAAAGTAACTGTAAAGTTGGATATAAAACTTGATGCAATTATTTAAAATAATATTAAAGGATAAGTTAATTATAACTCTTCTTATGACATGTGTCCGTCTCTTTGTGACTCCATGGGCTACAGCCTGCCAAGCTCCTCTGTCCATGAGATTCTCCAGGCAAGAATACTTAAGTGGGTTGCATTCCCATCTTCAGGGGATCTTCCCAACCCAGGATTTAACTAGGGTCTCCTGTACTACAGGCAGATCCTTTACCATCTGAACCACCAAGGGATTATAAAATAGTAATTTACTTACAATTTACTTATAATCACCTAGGTTGAAAATCTTACATTATTTCAATCAAAACTGAGTGACAATGGAGGAAATTTTTAAAAATTCAATAAACTCAGCATTTGCAAAGAAGTATCGTTATATACTATTTCATATTTACATTGACAGAGACATAATTCAATAAAAATATAAAGCTAATCTCTGGCAAAATAAAAATAAGATGTATTTTGAAAGACCATAAATTTAAAAGACATAGGACAAACTGACTGACTAACTAACTGGATAGAGGTAGGATAGAAATTAAAAGACAGCTTGTCAACTGAAGAATTGCTATCGTTAATATACAAAGAGTCATCATGAATCAATAATAAAAATGTAAACATCCTCAAGAGTAAAGTAATGGGAAAAAGTATAAAGAAATGGCACTCTCACTACACTTCTACTGAAGGTGAACACCTAGTTTAAAAAAACTCTCCAGAAACAAATTTGATAACATATATCAAGAGCTTTAGAATTTTTCACCTACTTTGAGAGAGAAATCCAATATTTAGAAATTTATTCTAGATAAATGATCAGATGGGGGCTCAAGGTTTCTGAATTTGGATGCTCATAACAATGTTATATACAGTAATGAAGAATTTGAAATTAACGTGCTCAGTAACAGAGGAATGGTTCAACTATGGAGAAGGAAATGGCAATCCAGTCCAGTGTTCTTGCCTGGAGAATCCCAGGGACGGGGGGAGCCTGGTGGGCTGCCATCTATGGGGTCGTACAGAGTCGGACACACTGATGCGACTTAGCAGCAGCAGCCATATAACTCATACTTTCTAAGAATATTCAGTATAAGAATAAAATCTTCAAAACAGAAACAGAGAAGGAAGATACAATATTACACTATGATCTCAATTTAAGGGAAAATGTCTACTTATAAATATGTACAAAAGGGGGCTTCCCAGGTGGCTCAGTGGTAAAGAATCTGCCAACACAGGAGAAACAGGTTCAATCTCTGGGTCAGGAAGATCCTCTGGAGGAGAAAATTGCAACTCACTCCAGTATTCTTGCCTGGAAAATCCCATGGACAGAGGAGCCTGGCAGGCTACAGGCTGGCACGAATCACAAAGGACTGGATAAGACTGAGCAACAAAGCATGAGCACGGTACACAGGAAATCAAATTTTTTAAAACTTACATCAGAATTTCAACAATAGTTACATTTTGCTGGAATGAGTGACTTTTATTTTATTCTTTGTATATTTTGTTTATATTTCAGCATTGTAACCTAGACATCTATTATTCTTACACCAGAAAAACATGTTTAAAAAGTATTAACTTCTGAATGGAAACTGGTCAATACTGATAAGACTTGCAAATTGTTACACCTACATATCTTTGTATGGGAATAATGAGTTTCAGTCCTAAGAGCTGTAAAAAAATATATATTGATTCAATCTTTCCTAACAACTATGTGTTCTGGCCTAGCTAGCTAGATTGATTAAAAAACTATAGGCTTGAATTTAATTCCATTTCTGATCAATTTAATAACAACATATATTCAAGTGCCCCAATGCAGGGAAGCCTTAGCTGAAATCAGGATTTTCTGGTAAAAAGAATCATGAACAAAACATTCTGGGATAGTACAGCACAAACCAATCACCAATAGAAAAACAGATGCAAACTGAATTTTTTACACTAGCCAACCAGTCAACAGCATTATTGGGAGGCAGAAAATGTTATAAAATATTAATTATATATTGGCATTTTGACCACCACCTTCTTAACTTTGCATTTAAACTTTCTTTTCCAATTTTTCAAAATAAGAGCTACCATTTATCAGGCGCTAACCAGGTGCAGGCTCTGTTCTCATTCTTTACTTATATAATTTCTGTTCTTTGCACCACCTCTGTGGTGTCTATTATTGTCCCCCAAAGGAAATTTTCTCAAAGAATCTGCCCGGATTTGCCAAAGAGCACATGGCAAGTAGGGATTCAATTCTCCCTTTTCCCAACTAACTTTTGCTTTGATACCCAAACTGTCCTCCTACAAAAACACATAAACGAGGCTGTGCCTTTGTCAATCCCTTTTGCATTGTTCCCCACTTCATGCTCAACCCCAGACATCCTTCAAATCCTAGTTAGACACAAGAAGCCTTCCCAAGCACCTCAACCAGGCTAGGGACAAGCTTATCTCTATTAGCATGCCTCACATATTTTAAAACTATTCGTGTTAATTTTGGGCTTCCCTGGTGATTTAGATGTTAAAGAATCTGCCTGTATACAGGAAACCTGGGTTCGACCCCTGGGTCAGGAAGATCCCCTGGAGCAGGAATGGCTACACACTCCAGTATTCTTGCTTGGAGAACCCCAAGGACAGAGGAGCCTGGCAGGGTCCATGGGGTCACAAAGAGTCAGACACGACTGGGCAACAAACACTTGCACTTCTTTTTCAGTGTTTATTTACCTGTTTTTTTAAAGAACCAATTTTCTTCTAGAAAAGAAACTGTCTAATGCTCTCCCAGGTGATTAGTTTCAGAAGGTAATTTTAGTAAGCCAGATAATTGCAAACAAATTATTTTGAAATACCACTTTCAATTGTGTGTTGTCAGGAGTTGAATTTTCAAGTGTAATGAGTGTAATTGATTATAAGAGATTGCTTTCTCAAAATGATGCAGTAGCTGCCATTGCTGGTTGCAAAGCTTGCCAACAGGGAGGATTTCAATGTTTAAAGCATCCTAATAGACTGTGAGATGACACACTTAATATACTGAAGAAGAGCTGGCTTCTTCTCCACAGCTCAGGATGCAAGCTCAGGACGTTCCCAAATGATAAGGGCCCAACTATGCCTTAAAAGAATTGTAAATATAAACACTTTGCCCCACCTGAACTGAGAAGTCACTTGGACAGGACACAGTGTTGGCCTTTGAATAACTCCAGCAGTGTGATCTTGTCTCCTCTCTCAACACTGGAAGCTGCTGCTGCTGCTGCTAAGTCACTTTAATCGTGTCTGACTGTGTGTGACCCCATAGACGGCAGCCCACCAGGCGCCTCTATCTCTGGGATTCTCCAGGCAAAAACATCGGAGTGGGTTGCCATTTCCTTCTCCAATGCATGAAAAGTGAAAAGTGAAAGTGAACTTGTTCAGTCATGTCCGACTCTTAGTGACCCCATGGACTATAGCCCACCAGGCTCCTCCATCCATGGGATTTTCCAGGCAAGAATACTGGAGAGGGCCCCATTGCCTTCTCCGAACACTGGAAGCAGTGCCTCCGATATTTGAGGAACAAGACCTACTGCTACCCTTCTCCCTTGAGCAGACACTGGGAATATAAAAGTGTGGAATGCTATGAGCGGGGATAAAACTTTGCTTGCCTGTTATAAAAGTCCAGGGCTCAAGGCCAGTGGCTGCTGGTGAGGCGTACAGGCTTCCACTGAACTCCCATTCCTACTTGGAAAGAAATTCTGTGCTAATGCCTCCCTGTCCCCACCCAGGAGACTTCGAGCTTTGAGGACAAGGATGCCTGATATTCACCTCGGTGAATAACACACAGTACAGAACTTGGCATACAGTAGGCATGCAACAGATGTTGGCAAAAATTGACTGCTGTTGAAGGTGTACCTCCACAAAACCCACTGAGATTAGCCTCCTGGCTCTAGAACTCTAGAATCATCCACTCTAGAACTGTCTCTAGAATCAGGCATCATAGTTTCATGAGACTTACCACAGCGATGTGTTCCTACGTAGACTGTAGTATAAACATGTCATATGTACGAATTATGGAGCACATGCTCGGTAAACACAAACATGCAAATTAATTCTGACTTTCAAAAAACAAAGAGATTTCAGTCTTTTTTTTGTTCATAGTACCAAGAGTGATGACTTTTCTTTGAATTTCTGTTTACCTGTGAGTTACCTTCATCTCAGAAGGTCAGCCTGAGTAATAACTGAAGGGAAATTGAAAACATGAAGATAAAAATGCAGGTAAGGAGATTAAAGCTTTTTCTGTCCCATTGTAATGGCCAAGGTGGATAAAAGGAGTTAAAGGCCTGAAAAATGTGACACATGTCATAAAATAAGAATGACAATATGGCCTAGCAGAGACCAAGAAATAGGAGGAACACCTGTCCTCTGTACAATCTTCATTTTGAGAAGTATCTGGACATATAGCACAAAGGTCATTCCACCAGGTGGCTTGGAAGTCAACCTCATTCTCTCATGCACTAAGTGTTAGATATAATAAAGAGCAAAAGATGGTCTCTCCTAACATTCAGCAATTTGAATATATACCCTGAGTTTGTGCTTCATTTTCAATACTTCTAAATCAGGGGTGGCAACGTCTTGCTTTTTGAGTGGGTCTGAGTGGTATGAACAAGATTCCCCATCAGCACCTTACCTTTGGGTACCTTGGCCCTCCATCTCTCCCGGTTAATGTGCACCACCTCAGTCCAAGTGGCTTTAAAACTCTTATAGTCAACAGGGAGGACAGGGTTGTTGATTGGGGCACTTCCTTCAGAGCCAGAGCTCTTGACACCTGATCGCTTTGCATCTGTTGAACTGATGTTGTTCAAACTGGAGGACGAAAAAAAAAAAACAAACAAAGAGAGGGTTAGAGTTTGAAAATATGTGCTGATAAGCAAGCCTAAGAGAGGAATGGTGAACACGCATCAATCAAGTTACCGTTGTGAAATTCCTGGGGCCTGAGGTTTGTCATTTCTATTTTCGATATGCAACAGCTGGGAAATTCTCCATTTTCAGCAGAAAAAAAAAGTCAAGGTTTCAGTCTCATGAGTATTGATAGTCCCAAAGGTCCCCATATTTCAAATGTTCTTTTTCCATATGACTAGATTCCCCACACATGAATTCTGTCTTTGACTTCCTGAAATTAACCCATTTAAACTTGACTTCCATTTGGTTCCACAGTTTGCCTACCTTCCTTCACACTGACTACATTTCCAAGTCACTTAGTCACTTGGTCCTCTTTCTCTCTAGCTCCAACTCCTATACTCAAGAAACTCTGATCCCAGGATACCCAAGGCTAGAATAAGGGGACTTCCTCTTGTACCTGGGGGAAGGTAGACAGGCGTGGAGACTGTGAGAGATCAGTCATGCAAAAGACTCGTTTTTTAATACAATTCCACTGCAGGGGTCTCCTGTGGCTCAGACCCCTGGTCCAGGAAGATCCCACATGCCTCGGGGCAACTAAGCCTATGTGCCACAACTATTGAGCCTGTGCTCTGCAGTCTGGGAATGGCAACTACTAAAGCCCAAATGCCCTAGAGCCCGTGCTCTGCAACAAGAGAAGCCACTGCAATAAGAAGCCCATGCAGGGCAATGAAGAGTAGCCCCTGCTCACTGCAACTAGAGAAAATCCATTCAGCAACAAAGACTCAACAGCCAAAAATAAATACATAAAAAATTACAAAAATATATAATACCACTTGAAGCTTTAAACAGAAGCAACTTTAGGAAATACATACATACATACATACATACATACATATATATATATATATATAACATAGATAGTACCATCCTCCTGGGAAACTTGACTTTCTTGAGGGTGTACTTATTTTAAATTAACTTTTATTGGAATACAGCTGCTTTACAATGCTGTGTTAGTTTCTACTGTACAGCAAAGTGAATCCGCTCTAAGTACACATATATCCCCTCTTTTTGGATTTTCTTCCCATTGAGGTGACCACAGTGCCTAAGGTATCACACATTTCCAGGGAACCACAAATACAAATCCACTGAATGACAATCAAGACTAACTAGATAAGTAGAGCAGATCTCAGCCCAGTGCTGGCAGAGTCGTGGAGGTGTGGGACTCAGGCAGCAGGCTTCTGACCTCTTTGTCAGCAGCCTTGACTAGGTTCCTTCACCTTAAGCATTCCTGGGTTCCCTCTGTCCTAATATTCTTGTCCTTCTTCCTCTCATTGCTCTTCTATTCTTTTTCTTCTTTATTCCATTTCTCTCCTTTATGACAGGGCCCAAGGTTTTGATGGATGAGCAGTACTAGTGGCAACACGAACTATGTAACGCTAGTGAACACTGAGTGTTGGCATGACGGTAGTGCCACTTCCTCCATGCTGGACCCTGTTATAAAGGCTTTGAAAGTGAAAGTGAACATTGCTCAGCCATGTTGGAACCTTTTCAACCCCATGGCCTATACAGTCCACGGAATTCTCTAGGCCAGAATACTGGAGTGGGTACCCTTTCCCTTCTCTAGGGGATCTTCCCAACCAAGGGATGGAATGATGGTCTCCTGCAGAGCAGGTGGATTCTTTACCAACTGAGCTATCATATACAGGCTTTACATAGATTAAATAATTCACTTAATCCTCCCTGCAACCTCTGAGTATTATAATCCACACTTTCACAAATGGGGAAACTGAGGCAACTTGCCTAAGACGGTACAGTTAAGTAGGAATGGAGTCAGGATGTTTAACTGGTCATATGACTCCAGAGGCTGTACACTCTGACTCCGTTTAACGACACTGATGGAGAAGGAAATGGCAATCCATTCCAGTATTCTTGCCTGGAGAATCCTATGGACAGAGGAGCCAGGTGGGCTACAGTCTACGGGGTCGCAAAGAGTCGGACATGACTGAGCGACACACACAACACACAGAATTCGGCACAAAGTGCCAGACTTCTTGGGCGCCGGCGCTTCGCCATGTCGCCACCAAGATTGCCTGTGGGACAGTGTCAGACTCAACTGCAGGCAGATGGATGGGTGGAATGATGTTGTGGCAGAAGGTGATTTAGAAGTTCAGCTCTTTTTCCCCTCTACTTAATTTTCTTCCTGAACCTAGAAATGGAAGTTTCATTTAATATGATAACTCTGATCCACGGTTCTTTCCTTTTGGAGTATGGGGAGCAAGGACTCTCTGGGTAGAGAGGTGAAGTGCAGTGACTGACAATGTTGTGGGCAAAGCCACCGAAAGAGAGAATGGGGGGCAGTACTGGGAACCTATATTTCATGACCTGGACCTTGATCACCCCCTTACAGGCCAGCCCGGAGAATACGGAGTGTACAACTTCGACTCCTCTGAGAAAAAGGAAGAAGCAAACACATCTCATAAGGAGGAGGTAGGGGGAACACAATTAAGAAGTACCACCCTCATGCCTTCCAGAAGAAGTCTGTCCCCATACACAGATCACCCTGACCCCCAGCTTTCAAGCTTCAACACTGACCTTGAACGCCTAGGCCCGGTGCCCCCCGTTTGAGAGGGTTCATCAATCAGTGGACTCACGATCTTTTCTGTCATGTCTGTGAGCACAGTGAAGGTGGGTTCCACAATGAAATCAATGAAACCTGGAGAGAAACAGCAAAGTTTCAGAGGAACTACATAGTAACTGGGGCCTTTCCAATGTTCCCATTGGAACAAACTGATGAGTTGTAGCTTTCTTTTAAAATTCATCTACATAGGAGTGCCAAATCAGATTAGGAGCACTTAGGTTGGTCTTATTCATTTAATATAATCCTTGCTTTGACTATCATATGGGTCAGTTCCATTTCCCGTACATAGCTTTCCTTTAGCTTTTTAGTAGACAGTTCAATAAAATGCTTAAAAACGCAAATTCAGTATCTACTATGTAAAAACACTGTGAGAAAAGTTGTAACACAACCTGCCTGTCCTTGGAAGTTTATAGAACTCAGTGAGCATAAAAATGGAAAGGGCCTAAGGAGAAGCCCAAAGAAAGGCCCCTAGGAAGGGAAGGGAAAGAGGGTATTTTCCCTCCCACTGTGACAGTTGCAAACAGCATTATGGAGGTTTTGATCTTTGAGCTGAGCCCTAAGCCTATTCATTCTAGGTGGAGGGGGTTGAAATAAGCAAGTTGACAGGACAGGGAAAAGTGCAGGATGTGTCTGGAGAATGACTCGAACTTAGGAATTCTTTTACAGTCAGAAAGGGAAAGCCTGGGAAGGGTCATGATCTGTTCAGGGAGAGAGGTTCCCAAGTGCCAAGCTAGGGTTAGGACTTAGATAGGCACAAGAAGCCCCTTAAGATGTTTGGGCAGCATAGTACTAAGATGTTTTCTGCTGTCACTTGGGAGAGTTAATCTGGCAAGATGGATAGGGTGGGAGAAAGCAATGGAGGCTGACACTGGGAAAATCATTTTAGAAGCTTCACTTCACAAAGCTCAAAGACAAAGTAAGGGAGGTGAGATCCAGTGTCATTTTAAGGTGTGCGTGTGATGGAAGCATGGATACGTGCACAGCAGCAGGTGGCCCTACCTGGGTGGAGTCTGTCAGAGACTTCCACCAGGAAGGCAGAGAGAACATAGACAATGGCGGAGAGTGTGACCCGGGAGAAGGATGGTGGACTTCATCTTAGACCTGCCGACTCAAGGTACCAAGGCCATATTTGGATGGAAGAAGGCCAACAGGGTTGGAAACCAGGAGAGGGGTCAGATCTGGAAATGTTACCTTTGAGAGATCACCATGCTGGAGAGAAAGTTGATGTTGGGCTGGACTGATCATCTCAACAACTCAAAAATACCAAAGTGTGCTGTGACACATCAGGAGAAAATATACGATCTGGGACTAATGGTGGTAACTCATTACACAGTGACATGAAAGTTGGAAGGAAGCTAAATGCTAATGAAAGAAGATATAGTGTTTGAAAATATACAAATGCTTACTTGACTTTTACAATGACCAAGATAGATGTGATACTGGCATTTAATACACAGAAGTGAAGGATGATAAAAAAATCCTGTAATGAAATTGGCAAGAAAAAGTTGTCCTATACAAGTAGCAACAGAATTCTGATAATAAAAATAATACTAATGCACATATATTACAGCTATTAGCAGTGCAAAAGTATTCTTTACCCCCAAAAAGGTGCTAATTTTTGTTTTTTTGAAAGAAAGGAAGGAAGGAAAGAATACAGGCAGAAAGGAAAGAGATATTTTTAAAGAGCCATTCCTGGCAGTGAGGTCATCCAAGAAATGGTGCTGTCTTGAAAAGTGGGCTAGAGGATGCATCACTGAGAAAACTCTTGGTACTAAATGCAGAATGGTGAGACTGAAACTGAATGGGCTTCCCACCACTAATTCCTGTCATTGCCTTAGGACTGAAGCCCCTTTTTCTCTTGGCAGGGAATGATGGAGATAGCAGTGTCACTATCTAATCTTCCCAGGAACCAGTCACATTCCAGGAAGGAGAATGGGGACAGCGGCTCCATCAACCCAACCAGACAAAGCCATGGGTACAGTAGCAGAATGGAGCCAGGCTCTAGCCAGAGAATCATGCGGAGCATCTGAGCTTACTTCCAGACACGCTTCTCTAGTTTTTCTCTCCATCGATGGATTGGCAAACACGTACCTACTTGCGACTGAGCAACCATGGTGGACTTCCGATCACACAAAGGAGAAAAAGGCAGACCCAGCTCTGCTTCTCTATCGCCCTAGAAAAACAGGAGGTCAAAGTAAATTAAGAACAGAAGGCTGAGCCATCCAGATTTTACTTCACAACTTCAGCTTCCACCAAGGCCACTGGTCTTTCTTTTCATTATTACAATCACATTATGTAGTAAGTCCTGCACCCTGTTCCTCTGCATAAAAGACACCTGGAGGCTGAAGCCCTCCAGAGTCCAATCATTCCATCCAACTGCAAAAGCGCATGCTGTTGTACAGAAAGCTTCATCAGGCAGCAATAGGTCTCCTGAGGGGAAGTAAGCAAAGCAACGCATCCTGTGGCCGAGAGCCAGCCAGTAGTCAGAATTCTTGTGTGTTCTCCAGTCATCCTACCTGTAGCCCTATTTCAGCCTGCAGACCCCTCCAGTTGTGGACAGTGTTTGAGACACCGATTCTAACTGGACTGATTCAGAATCATTCTCCGAATGCTACCTAAAGGCATACACAACTGGAATTAAGTGCTTCTGGGGCCTTCCTTGCAGGGCTCAGTGATGATGAAAAGTGGAACAAAAAAGTAGGAGAGTAAGTAATTGCTTCTGTTTATCAAGTTAGGCAATAATAAGACATGATTCTCTGGCCAATATGTTCTCAATCTCACCAAAAGGCAAGACTGTAATAAGCGAGTGCTGCTGCCGCTGCTGCTAAGTCACTTCAGTCGTGTCTGACTCTGCGTGACCCCATAGACGGCAGCCCACCAGGCTCCCCCGTCCCTGGGATTCTCCAGGCAAGAACACTGGAGTGGGTTGCCATTTCCTTCTCCAATGCATGAAAGTGAAAAGTGAAAGTGAAGTCGCTCAGTCGTGTCCGACTCTTCGTGACCCCATGGACCACAGCCTACCTGGCTCCTCTGTCCATGGGATTTTCCAGGCAAGAGTACTGGAGTGGGGTGCCATCACCTTCTCTATGGAAAGTCTAATTAAAAATGGAGATGATTTTAAAGAACAGTTCTGAACCAGAGCTCAGTACTTCAGTCACATATCCAGAGAAGAAAGGGAAAATGGGTCACACTTCTGAGAGCCACAAAGTTGTGTTTATTCAATCCACAAGAAAAGAATCTGCTCAGGTTAATGGCTACTGACCTCAGCTTGAACCTGGCCTTGCTCCCACCACCTGTGTGACCATAGCAAGCGTATTTTTCCCTCTCTACATTTCAGTTTTATCACCTATAAAATGTGGAATAATAATCCCTATGTCATCAAAAACAATGACAATTACATGAGAAAATGTATACAAGTAAATTCAAAGAACAAGTATTCTTTCTCAATAGATATTTCCACTAAGTGAAGATCTGAGAAACATTTATTGAACTTAATACATCTAACTGTTACACTCTGACTATAATAAATATCACCAATGATCCAATGGTAAATAAAGAGTAATAATAAACTAGTTCGACAACCCAGTCTAGTTTAAAAACTGAATGTTTTTTCTTTTTAAGGCATGTTGCCAAAGAGAAAGGAGCTAACTAACACACACATTTAAGATCTATTGAAAAGAAGGAAGAGGAATGGGCATCTGAGGAAGCTGAACAGTGGGGCTCACAGTGGGTGCTGGGACATCCAAGGGCCTCAGGAACAGTCCTGAAGTGGCTTTGTTCCCTCTGTACCCTTTTCCTGTATTAACAAACCATAGGACACAATGGTCCTTCTGTTTCCAAGTATGCCTTGCTAAGGGCTGGTCTATCATTCAAGTAGCATGATAAAAAGAACTTATTCCAAAGCTTTTTCTATTTGGGCAATATGACGAGAAGGAAGAGCATTTATAATGTAAATGTAGTGGTGCAGATGGTTCAGTGGCTGGCTCAGCCAACACAAATAAAGCTCACTCTTATCCCCTATGAAGCAGGGATATACATTGTTTTGTTGGTCTATTTTAATGGGGGTGGCTTAAAAGAACACTAACTGCTTGACTACTAAGATATGCATTAATTTCAATTTTATTACTGAAAAGTCTAAACATCATTAAGCATCTTATCCTACGGACTTGCCCATACTCATATCACTTACATCCTTTGAATTTAAATAACTACTACTACTAATTTCTATAAACCTATTTTAAAATAGTGATCCCTGCATTCCCTCTGGGGGCAGATACATTTATAAACTGGAAAAAGTACACAGAAATTAATACAGAAGAATGTACTTCTACAGGTGAATCTAACTTGACTAATACAATTTTATATGACTCCATGACTACTGGCCCTTGTGGAATTATTCATTCACTTTCCTCTTTATTAAAGAGGTCAATGTTTTCCAAAAAAAAAGGGCAAGAGTCTCAGTTGGCACAAAGGACTTTTTAGTGAACTCATTTTTTTTTTTTTTTCAGGACAGTGCACAAAAATAAATAACTTTCATTCTTGTGGGAGGGTTAAGATAGCTGACTTAAGCAATCTACGTAAGCTATCTACAAAAGGAAAACAATGAATGCTTGATTTATGAATAGAAAGGTGATTTGGTTAGAAATACTCAAGTTCCTTTGGCCACTTGGACATCTGTGATAAGCAAGCTGAGGGAGCAAGTAGGCAGTTAACTGTTCACAACCTCCCCTTATTTCCTATCCACATAGCTAGACTACACTTCCCAGAATCTCTGCCAGTTTGTGTTAGATAATAAAACAAGAGGAGACAGGGTATGTTTCTACCATATTTCTGGCCTACAAAATCTTCTATGCCTAATGTCTTTATGTCCTTCCTTCTTTTGCTGCCTTGATGTAGATAAGCACCATGGAAGCCATGTAGATGGCAGAGTCTGGATCTAAAAGCTTATTGTAAACCATCTTCCAATCAAGAAACACTTGTTGGTACTTTACATGAGCTGGTGATAAAGTTTCATTTTATGCGTGCTGTTTTACATTTCAGGGGTTTGTTTGTTATAGCAGCTATCTGTAAGCAGCAAACTAAGCAAGAGAAACAAAGGTTCTTTCTGTATTGGAAGTTTACAGGGCAGACTGCATCTCTCAATGCAAGAGCTTCAAAAGATCATTGGGTGATATCACAAGAGAGTATTTCCAAGTAGAGTTGGAGAAAAGGTAATTAATTGGGGAGACAACAAGAGCATCAAGTTGAACAAAATGCAACAATATATACTCTTCTTTCCTAGGGAAGAAGTTACAAATATGAGGTATGAGCAAATTGCTGTAATTCTGGATTTAAGATAAGTATAGTAAAGACATCTTTGCCCTCCCCTCTCAGAAATTATCCTCTCAAAGCAGAGCAAGAAACAACAGAAACACAAACAAGGAGCAGGAAAAATCTATAAACTCAGTCAAAACTATGTGAGGAACAACTGTCAAGTGCTGTGAATATCCAGGAGGGGTGATGCAAGATGCCCAGCGAAAAGGCCTATGGCTGCAGATGTCAGATAATGTTTAAAGAATAGAGGTTTTCAAAATTCACTCAGATAGGAAAAATACCCCACATCCATCATGTGGGAAAACCAGAGAGACAGCAGACACTGATGTGAAGAGCTACTCTGAACTCTATTTAGCTTCAAGAAATAGTAAAGAAGAGAATGCTGAATGAGAAAATATATAGGCATGGCAAGAGTGTATGGAGAACACTGTACCATGAGCTGTCCTACAATTACTGCCTACTCCTGATTGGGAAGAAGCAAAGGCTAACACACACACACACACACACACACACACACACACACACACACACTCTCTCACACTCACACTCACACCATGTCATAGAAACCTCATAATAAACCATGCAGCTTAGAACATTGCTATTCCAGTTTCTCCCTGGCACTTATCTCCTGAAAACAGTTGGTCAAAAAATAATGCATTTCACTCAAAGATGGTAAATAATAATCAAAAGAAGGAGAAGGAGAGGAAGGGCAGAGGAGGAGAAGATGGAGGTGGAGGAGGAAGGGAAGAAGGAGGAAGAGGCACCACTATACCAATACCAGGAGGAAAAAAAAACTTATGGAAAAATACTTTACATGGAAAGAAAAAAATGGGAAAAGGAACAGAAAAACAAAAATAACAGATAGGGAACATTCATCAGAAAACAAAAAACAGTGCCACCAAGTGATAACCAAACATACATACTCCCATGATGGGAAAAAAATTCCTGAAATTATTAAGAACCAGGGCTCAGGGAAACAGGAACTAGAAGAGTTCAGGGAAGATATGGAAAAGAAAAACAGAACCATCACATAAATGAAGATTGTAGTGGAGGCAGCACAAAGGAGAATTATTTTTGATAAAAAACCCATTAAGAGACATAGAATTCAGGAAAGAAAAAAAAATACCACTCATCAGAGAGTTACAAGACAATTTGAAGGAAAATAACAAAGAAGAAAAACAAGAGAGGCAACATACAAATAACTGTTTTTCCAAAAGAAGGAAGTAAATGGAAAAGGAAATCATTAAAGATTTCATCAGTGGAACATGAAATCTATACAGAAAAGGAACACACCAGGCCCCAAGAAAAACTATTATAGAGCAATCATTATTGAAATATAGCCTAGTAATGTCACTGGGCTTCAAAGGTAAAGAAAAATTCTTAGGGTACATAAGCAAAAATATATACCACCTAGACATGAAAATAATTCTAGCATGGCCTCCAACCTCTGCATAGCAACATTCTTAGGTGGAAGACATTTGAACAAAATATAAAAAGACCTCAGTTCAGTTCAGTTCAGTCACTCAGTTGTGTCCGACTCTTTCCAACTCCATGGACTGCAGCACGCCAGGCCTCCCTGTCCATCACCAGCTCCCAGAGTTTACTCAAAGTCATGTCCATTGAGTCGATGGAGCCGTCCAACCATCTCATCCTCTGTCGTCCCCCTTCTCCTGCTGCCTTTTCCAGCATCAGGATCTTTTCCAGTGAGTCAGCTCTTCACATCAGGTGGCCAAAGCATTGGCGTTTCAGTTTCAGCATCAGTCCTTCCAATGAATATTCAGGACTGATTTCCATTAGGACTGACTGGTTGGATCTTCCTGCAGTCCAAGGGACTCTCAAGAGTCTTCTCCAAACCACAGTTCAAAAGCATCAATCAACAAAGACCTCAGGGAAAGGAAATTTGATTCAAAAATGTTTTACCCAAGCAAACTGTGACCCAAGTATAAAAGCAGTAGAGAAACTTGCAAACACACAGAAAGGTGGCTTTCAGCACTCCTAGAAGACACCACTCAAGGAACAACTTTGACCAGCCAATACATGGATGAACCAACCATGGCCAAAGTGCCAGCACTGAGCAGAGCCAAGACAAGAACAACTGGAACAATTATGCTTTGCCAAACTTGTTCATTTTCCATCTTTCTGGGTCACATTGTTTTTGGTGTATATGCTGGAAACAGCATATAGTACATGAGCTAGAATGCTCACTTAGAAAACAATTTAGAAAAAATACAGCCAACAAACAGTAACAAGGAATTAGTCGTGTTATGAAAGGAAAAGGGGGAAAAGTGTTGGGAGGTACTGAATAAGCACTAACTTTCTTATGTGTATAGATGGGGGTGCAAATATACCATTTAAACCTGACATATATAAAGGAATAGAGCTATATCTAAATGACAAAGGTACAGACTACAAGAATTAAGCAAGTTGATACAACTAGCTGTCGGGGAAGAGGCAAGAGGAAGTAGAAGCCTGCTAATTTTTATGAATACTATCTAAATAAATAGAGGATATAAAGTTTGCATTACCAAGTTACCAATATTAAAACTAAAAACATAATATAAAACTTCCAAGTCATCAGAAGACATAAATATATAATAAGCAGATGGTACAGCCAATATAGTAAACAATTTAAAAATAAGCCACAAAACAGAAATCATAATATAAAATATGATAGTGCCTAAGAGCAAAGATTCCTGTCATATCAACAGATGTTAATATGGTTAATTTCAAATAATAAAAGAATCTTAGATTGGCTCATAAAAAAACCCTCAATTATAAGCAGTGTTTAAAAGACACAACCAAATAAAAGTGTCTCTGAAAGGTTAGGGTAAAAGGTTAAAAGTAAAAGATTAGAGTAAAAAGACAAGAGTCTATTCTTAAAATGAGCTGAATTTGAATTCTAGGTAAAAGCATTAGATAAGACAAAGAAGCAGGCTTTACAATGATAGAGAATTCAATAAACTATGAAAATCTAGCAATTATGAATATCTAAGAACCAAATAACACAGAATCAACATTCAGGAAGCAAAAACTACACTACATAGAAACAGAAAATAATAAAAGAAACACCTGTCAGCCCACGAAACATCACATTTTTAAAAATAACATATAAAATACCTAAATGACATAACTGATACGGAGGAAGGATCTGCCTGGTGGTTTATACTTTGCAAGTGGAAGATAAACTGACTTTTCAAGAGTCGTGACCATTCACAAAAATTGATTTTTTAGTAGGTGGAAACCAAATTTCACAATAAGCCCCAAACAATGAAAAATTCTGTGATCAAATTTTCATAAGTCACAAATTAATTACAAAAGTAGAAAGCAAAGGAAACTACCACTGGGAAAATCACATAAACAAACACATCCATTTGAAGCAACTCTTAGCAAAGAAAAATCAAAACCCAGATCACAAAATATTTAATAAAGAATGACTGTGAACTCACTGCATATCAGAACCTACAAGATTCATGATTAACAAAAAGATAAACCCCTAGCCTTACATTTACTAATATGGAACAGGCAGAATGAAAATAAATGAATTGGACATCCAACTTGGGAGTTAGCAAAAGAAATGAATTAATGATAATCATGCAGAAGAAATAAATTAATAAAAATGAAAGCAGTAATTTATACCATAAAATAAAAAAGAAATAAATATTCAAATGATCAGCTAAGTTTATACAGAAGAGAAAAGACACTGGTATATGAAATAAACAAAAAATGGGAAAATAACCACAAACACAGAGGAAATTAAAAGAATTATAGGTGATGTTTATAAAATATAAAAATATACAGCAATACTTAGGAAATGAATCTCCAGTTTCTCAAGATGTATTTACCAAAAAGGCAAACTCACAGTTTCTTAAAGTCAGTATTTCATTGAAAAGATCTGAGGCAGAGGCTTGGATTTTATAAAATATGGTTATAAAACTGAAGATGTAACTTACTCTTTCAGCAATGCATAGGAGGTCTGGTCTATCAGCACTGAGGATATGCCCTTATTTTGAAATATAACCCAACATCTAAATGTAATTTTTTCAAAGACTCTACAGTCCCATTGAGATTTCCCATTTGAACTGTCCAATTTAAAATCTATAGTTAAGAGCTAAGGCAACATTTCTCCTACAAGGGTTACTTACCATGGCTTATGGCATCTGGGTTAAAATATTAAGTCAATAAAAATAATTTACTGAATCATAATTGCTAAAAAAATACTTCCAGTCCAGTGAGCTAACATTCCATTCCTGATTGGCAAGAAATTCAATATGGTTATTTTCATATTGCCTCTGGTACATTTTCTTTCAATTCAAGCTCATGTTTGTGCAAATAAGGTTTCCTTTAGTGGGAAAAATGTTCATGTTTAAGTAATTTCTCATATTCACTCTCACAATTGAAAAAGGAATCACTTCAATACCTCAAATTTATGAGTTAACTATGATTTACCTCTGCTGCTGCTAAGTCGCTTCAGTCATGTCCGACTGTGCGACCTCAGAGACGGCAGCCCACCTGGCTTTCCCGTCCCTGGGATTCTCCAGGCAAGAACACTGGAGTGGGTTGCTATTTCCTTCTCCAATGCTTGAAAGTCAAAAGTGAAAGTGAAGTTGCTCAATCGTGTCTGACTCCTAGCGACCCTGTGGACTGCAGCCTGCCAGGCTCCTCCGTCCATGGGATTTTTCCAGCAAGAGTCCTGGAGTGGGGTGCCATTGCCTTCTCCGTGATTTACCTCTAGCTTAGTTTATAGTGGGTGTATTGCAAAAGCAATGATCAAAAAAAGCATATGATAATGGAAGTGGAGATTGATATTAGAAAAGTAATTTCTGGAAAAATAGCTCAAAATTAACCCTCAATTAAGAATGAATTTGGAGTCATTCTTGTATATACAACATATCCATACCTGTAGAGTGTTAGTTCCTCTCACCCCTTGGGTTCCCCTTGAGAACCACTCTGTGAGGCCAAGCGTTGACCATGTAAGGAGACAGCCAGCCATACGCCGAATAAGGAACCTGCTGGCATACTCACAGAACAGCTTAGCGGGGGCACACACGTGGACATGTGTTGGACAGAATGTTGGACAGAATGTGCACTCTTGGGTAGAATGAAGAAAACACTTAATGTGGAGAGGACTCTAAGGAAAAGGCTGGTCCAACCTTCCTTTAAATCCCCGATATCCCCCGAAACAGGTCACAGAGAAGACCACTGGGAACCAGATCAGTGATTTCACTAGTCCCAGGCCACAGATCAGCTGAAATAAGAATTCCAATAGAGGGGCTTCTGAACTTTGCTGAATGAACAGTTAACTCTAGTCCCACCTCAATACCAGATATTGTGTGCAGCTTCAGAAGGGAAAAAAAAAAACGAACACAGAAATGCCTTCTATAATTTCTCCATTCAAATGAGAATCCTGAGAGTAACCCTAAGAATAATTTGCTTCCAAAAATCTGAGTAACTGGTGAAAGGGTATATCTCTTGTCAGTTTAGGGGACAAAGCTGAGACTGGTTAATATGTAATGTTTTATGGAATGTCAGAGGTCTCTGAACCTGTACTGTAACCTCTCTCAGTAAATTAACAAGAGCTAATGAATTAACCATATGAACTCAAATTAACTGTAGCTCTGGTCCCACAATCTACATGCCATCTTGCCTTGAACCTCAGGACCTCACTTCTCAAAGCAGATATTTTAATGGCAGCTCTTCTTGAGATGAGCTTAGTGCACATGCCTGGCTTTGAGAAGATAGCAGTCTTGGTGCTATGTATTTATTTACCGTTTTACTTCTCTAATTCTATGAAGCTTAAAAAAAAAAATTTAAAGCAGTGTATCCTCATTAAAGACTCTGATTTTTCTTATAGAAAACACTACCCTGTGTCTTAGGATATAGTAAGTTTAAATATAATTGGAACAGTAGCTTCAAATAATTTTCTGAACTCAAATTGTTCCAGCTGGCTTT
This sequence comes from Nanger dama, assembly GCA_917880005.1. Lineage (NCBI taxonomy): Eukaryota > Metazoa > Chordata > Mammalia > Artiodactyla > Bovidae > Nanger > Nanger dama. The sequence goes on from CAKJTW010000022.1 coordinate 33,306,456, forward strand.
GGAATTGGACAATATGGGTTTGTCTGCTAGAAAGAAACAGCCCAGTCAATTATAACAGAGAAGCAGGTCACAGTGACTGCCATTTGGTTACCCCATTAGAAAAAAAAAGTAAAACTGTATCTCAGATGATATTTTGACAAAAGATTGCCAAAAGGAAATGCTTTTCCCCCGAAACAGAAATGCGTAGGATAGAAATACTATAACATTCTGAGAATCAGAACATAGGTGAGACTCAAACATCTCATGACCAGAAGGCCAAAAATAAAAGCTGTGAACCATCCCTTCAAAAAGAAGATAATTGCAACCACAACAGTCCTGATCACAGTGTTGCTGAAATATAAAAGTCAGGCTATATCCACGGATGACACCAGAGGGGGAACAGAGCAACAAGGTACCTGTCTGAAGAACTCCTCCAGGAGCGACATGGTCCAGCGATGATGGAGCTCCCACGCTTTTGCTGGATGGCTGATGTCTGCCGTGTGCAACATCAAGGATAATGCTTTTGGCTTTTCAATTCTGTAAACCCAAAGGACGCAAACACATAATGACCAAACTCACAAAATCTCAGCAAGAGTTTTTTAAATACCACTATTTTTTTTAAAATCCCTTCCATTTTCCCATCTCAAAGCCCACTGCTGCTGAACTGGGGGAAGTCATCATTTCATCCTCCAACTGGGACATTTACCAGCATGGTCTCCATGTTTATTGAACTGGACACCTCAAAATCTGACTCAAAACCATTTCTGGAATATCTGCCACCATGAAAAAGACAACAAGAATCCAAGAGTCACTCATTGACCTTTATTTGTTGCCTCTGCATTGAAGGGATCTTTTAAATTCTCATTAGGGCAAACTGTTACTGGCCCTATTATTTATTTTAACCCTGATGAGAAATATCCATGATAGGCAATATTCTCATGTGCTCTCCTCCAAGCGTCACTACTTTATGAGACCATTTAATAAAGTTATATTAAAAGAGATAAACTTTAAAGGTACAGTGACATGGATAAGTAGGAGGTCAAACACCTATAAAAACACATGAGGT